>JAJVHD010000003.1:0-2584762 GCA_022207745.1 Brachionus rubens | reverse complement strand
AGATAAAAAAATAATTGGAATAAACTTTAAAGAAGAAAAAATAAAACCCCGATTAGGCTTAGATAAAAAAGAAAAAAAAAATAGCTCTGTTTTAAACAAAAGACTAGTTAATGCTTTAGATCAAAATAAATAATTAATTAATTGCTATTTAAATTCGACATCGATTGGAATGGTGATTGGGTAGTTGAATTATTGCCAAATGAAGCTACTATTGCCAAACGCGTTTTTTTGTTAATATGACCCATTATACCCAACAAAGAGACTATGTGTCTTGGTTGATACTCCTTTTGAACAAAAGAAAAGTCTAACTAATTTTAATTTTAAAAGCTTTTATTTTTCAAAAGACTTACTGGATGGTCTTTGACCCACTTTTCGATCGCTGTATCTGGCAAATAGTACGCTTTTATAAAAGACTCGACATATTCCTTATCAGGTATAGGTCGAATATCACATAGTTTTTCTAACTTGACAACCAACTGTTGAAAATCAAGTTGCATTAAAGCTCGACCTTCATTCGAACACTTTTTAACTGATGCATATCCATCAACAAGTATTTTCATGCACAATTTGAGCGTTTCTTCTAAAATTGAACTCAATATTTTTTTATTAAGCGGAATTTGATCTTTAAAAGTTTGTACATCTTTTATCAGCTCGTTTATTTGTCTCAACAATACATCAACATACGTGTTATGTTGTGACATTATATCACTCAAATCCCAATTAACTTTGACTATTGACTCTAATAATTGATTATAATCAACAGCACTACGAGCTATGTACAAATAAATTGGTGATCGTATCTTAGGAGTCTCTTTGAGGATATTTGTATAAATTTCAAGATTATTAATCTCAGTACTTTGTAGCTGCTTCAAAGGGAGAATCTTTTCAATCAAAGGAAATAGATCCTCAAGTTGTTTGGACAAATATATCAATGACTCGGCAGCTATTATTCGTTGACTCATTGAACATAGATACTCATCTCGATTTCGAACAGACTTAACAGACTCAATTTTAGGATCCATTATGTTAAATTTTGAGTTTTTGAACAAATCATTTTTAATATTTTTGAACAAACTATTAAGACTGTTATTCTTTTCTTCTACTATTGCTTCATTTTGTTGCGTAAAGTCCAAGTAAATGTAATAAAAATAAAATTGAAACAATTGCATTAGATATGATATAACTTGAAAGGCTATTATTTTAAACACTGTTAACATGTGAATGTATTTACCAAATAAACGTATAATGTTTAGAGTTGTGTTTGTAAGAATAGGTTGCTCTTGATCGGGGGTGTGAGTTTGATTTTGAATGTAGTCATCGTCGTTTGAACTCGAATAGTCAATGTCATTACTGTACAAACTCGAACTACTAAAATCATCGAATTCTTCATTTTTTGATTTATTCTTTTTGAGTAAGTTAACTTCGTCGAAAATAGTTTTTTTCTTTTTACGACCTTCAGCGTTAATGAGCTCAATCATGTTGTTGTTAATCTCAAATTTGTTCGATTTAATATTTTCGGTGAGAAGACTTTTTTCAATAAGTTCAATTGATGATTCAGTTGAGTTTAACGATTCATTTGATTTTAAAAATTTGTATTCTTGTAAAGTAAAAATAGAAAAATCATTTCGTACTGGACAACATTGCCAAATTTCGTTTTCTAAAAACATTTTAAGCTCTTCTAAATGTGTTACATGATAAAATTTAAAATAGGCCAAGGTCTGATCTTTCACAGCCTGGATTATAATGTTACAATCGGAAGCTTTGTTACAAAATTCGTTGCCTAATTCAATGAAACGATTTAAAATTATCAAAATATCCATGTACTCGTCAAATTTGAAATGTTCCAAGTTCATTGATCGAAAGTATAAGCTGATTTTTAGTTGAACTTCTTGCCATATTTTGTGTAAAATTGAAGCGAGTTTTTTTTCATATTCTTGATTCATTTCGTATGAGTTTTGTTCTTCTATAGAAAAAAACATAATTAATTAAGTTCGTGGAATCCTTTCTGCCTAAATTAATGGAAGGTCTCTTGACTCTTTACTCTTATAGAGAATTAAAGCATCAACTTATTTGTTTTTCAGATTTCTAACTCTTTAATAAAAGGCACTCTCTTCTCAAAATTCAACTAGTTTTATTAACTTGGAGAATAGAGGCAGCTTAGGAACGAACAAAGTTTTAGAGTAAAAAAAGAAAGCGGAAAAAACTAATTAACATCGATCAAAGAACGATCACATTACTCTCGAATAAATCTCGAGAGTATTCAAAGAGGTCGGACAACCTCCTGCACCATTTCCAGCTACGCGGACAAGTCGATTTGATTGAAATTTTTTTTTATTTGCTTGTTTTCCTCGTATTATGACTTTAGGGGGAGCGATATGTACCCATTAATTTTAAGGTATTGGGTGGGTATGGGTTATCCGAAAAATTCAGGTTTTGGGTTCGGGTAGGGTATGGGTTGCCCATAAATTTTGGATATTAGATTTGGGTCTGGGTTGGATAACACATAAAATTTGGGGACAACCAAATTTTTGTCGAAAAAAAACTAAAAAACCTATAAAATACCCAAATTTTATGAATTATCCAACCCAGGCCCATACCTTGAAATCCAAAATTTGTGGGTAACCCATACCCTACTCGAACTCAAAACCTGAATTTTTCAGATAAACCATACCCATCCAATACCTTGATATTAATACTGTACTTATACCAAATTAATCGCTTGCCGTACCCATACCCGTAATAAAATTCTCTAAATTCTTAATGCATGATTTTGCGATGAATTCACGATTTTTTTAGTACGGGTACGGCAAGCCATTAATTCGGTACAAGTACAGTAGGTTCATATGTCCGTTTAGGGAAAAAAATTTTATAAAAAATGGGTGTCAGCATAAATGAGAGCTTTTTAGCTTTCAGCACTTTTTATCAAATCGATAAATTTCGATCATTGATACTCAGTGGTTTAAGCAAAGCGCGTCTGCATCAGGCTTCAAAAAGCTTTTCTAAAAGGTTTTCTCAGTTAAGACTTAAAAATATCTTTTTGATCAGATCTAAAGAAAGAGGGATGCCTTTCCGACACAATATCGGACTACTAGAAAATACCTCAAACAGATTCCAATTGAGTTTTTTTCCTCTGTTTGGCGATAGAGGAAAAATTTTTTGTTTCCATTTATAACTTTAAGAAACTTAAGTGTGAAATTTTGCTTCGCCGAAATGCAGGAGTATTTTTGACCTTATGGTAGAAAAAAATGATGAGTTATACTTTCTTCGAGGTAATTTTTCGATTGAGCAATATGTCGGAGGATCATTGATATGTCTCTGTAAGATAATAAAATGAGAAAGAATAAGAGACGAGGAATATTTAAAAATGTTGACAGTATCCAAAACAACAACTTACGTATAAAATTATTGAGTATCCAAATTGACATTTTGTAAAAATTTTTCATCAGCTGCCACAAATTAGAGCACAAATCAGTCAAAGACAATTTGTAATCATCGAATAAAATTAACTTAAATTTTAAAAAATTTCTTTACAAAAAAAAGGTTTACAAGAAAAAAAATGCTTAAAAAAACTAACCGTAAATAAATCGTTTGAGTAATTTTTTTGTTTAAGCTCTTCAACGTAATCATCTATTTTAGAAGCTAACGTTTCATCGTCGACATCGTTATCACTCAACGAAAAACGTCGCGAAACAATTAATTTTATAAGAGTTTGTAACGATACATTGTTTATTGTTTGTACAAAATTTGAGTTTAATTTGTCAAAAAATACGTCTAATTTAGACAACTTTTCATAGGCTTGAAACAAATTTGAAAATAGACTGTCATCGTATTTTCGGCATGTCTTTGATAAACTACTCATTAAATTTTCTTCAATCAATTTATAACATTCGTTTACAGTCTTTTTTAAACCTCTTTTAAAAATAAAATATTTAATACAATTCGAAAGTTTGGGTTCAGAAAAACAAATTATTTACTTTATACACTTTAAATAGTTGTATCTTTCCATTGAATATTCTGTTTTAAAACACAAATTCAAAGCTGAAACGTATTCTTTGGCCTGTTTAAAAATAAATTTGTTAAAAATTTTAATCAAATTTTTGAATGACTTTTAAAGTGGTTCATTTTGAAACTCATTTTCTACAAAAAAGAAGACTCTACACCGAAAAGGAAAGACAAAAATCGCGACCTTCAATTCATATTGTGAGGGTTTGTAGTTCTCTTAAAAAAGCAATACCATAAGCATACCTTAAAAGAACCATGGTACACTCGTGAGTTGAAAAGAGAGGAAATGGTCACATATTTTCCTTAATATTGAATCTATGATCTCATAAATGCTTCCGTTTTGCCTTGTATCTTATGGCATGTGATAAATCCCGACTTTTCGGGTATTATCCAATATTCTGATTGGTTGAGAAAAAAACTAACCGATCATAAAAACTGAGAGTAAATCTTTTGAAAACTAGGGGTGCACTCTTTACTTTAATTTTGATGTTGAACCGATAAATAATTTTGTCTTCCTTTCTTGGTTTCAAAAAGATCGGTAAATTAAATTATGGATTATATGATTATTGCGCTCCTATCGGATAAATGCACAGCTTTGCCAGTCTTTACTTTCCAATCATAAAGTAAAGTACAGAGTGAACCCCTATTCAACCGTTTAGACTTAATTATTATTAAAAAGAGACGTTTTCTTATTGGAGATTTCTCAATCAGCTTCAAAATGATAGCCTGATTGTCTTTATAGAACCATTTTTCGAGAATAAAACTAGGCTTAATTGAAAATGAAAATCGATTTTAATTCCAATTTAATCCGTTTTACTTCTTCCGAATCGATCTTACTAAGACATCAAGGACATCGCTTCAAACAAAACCAAGAGATGAATCTACAATAAGACCTAGAGTCATCTCTGTGTGTGACAAAATGTTCGATGAGTTCGAGGATTCCTAAAAGCCGATGTTTTAGGCAAGGGGACCGGATAGCTGAAACCGGTTCGCAAAATACAACTCTTTGAGCTTAACCCTAGGCCTAACGCCTTATTTTTCAATTAACATATTAATAGCGTTCATGTTCCGGGACTCTAAAATCAATGGTTTCATTTTCAAACTTAAACCTCTTAAAGGCATCTAGTGCAGGTTTTCCATAGATTTTGTCGCAGAGCAAACAAACTAAAAGTAACGTGAGTGAAGCTTAAGATATACGAAATCTAAAAAGTACCTTGGTTGTAGGCTAAACTCTTGTGAAGCAGACTTAGTGCAAATTGGAAAATTGAAACGATCAAGAAAGAAAACATTTTTGAATCAAATGTAGGTTTAAGTGAAACGTGATCAAAGATAAGCTGAGCAGCTTTACAATAACATGCTACATAATATGAAAAAAACGTATCGCTGAATACCAGAGAAGCTTACAAAGTTACGGTCCGATACAGGACCATGAATTTTTTTTATATTTTATAAATAATTACATTAATGAGATCAATAATTTGATTGATAGAATTATTAAACGATTTAATTTCTTGAACCGAATTGAGTACTTTTAAAAGTCGAAATTTTTTAATTTGTTTTCTAAGTAAACTCAATTGTGGAAACACATAAAGATGTTCACTCATGTCCAATGACCGTCTCGAAATGCAACATATTTGATACGAATCTTCTAACAATTGTTTAAAATCACTAACACGTTTAAGCTCAATTGAATAGGCTTGACTATTTTGCAGTATAATATCACTCAATTTACGTCCAACTATTTCTTGTTGTATTTGAAGTTTTTTGACCAAATTTTTAACTTGGACTTTTACATCTTGATTTTGAAAGTCGAGACGTTTAAGCTCAAAGTCTGCTGGATCTTTAAAATCTGAGTTTGTATTTACCAAAAAATTATTGAAATAAATTTTTTCGATTAGATCGTAAAGTTCTTTTTGAACAAACGGATTTGCGATGTACTCGGGATTTCGTTGATTCGTCGTCGTTGTCGCCGTATCGGACGAAAAAGATGATACAGACATAATTATTTCATAGGGATAGTTTTATTTTTTTTGAACTAAAATGAAATAAACGCTTTTAGGTATTTTGAAATATGAGACTTTTTTTGAAAAGAGATAAATTTAAAAAAAAAATAAAAAGCAACAGATCTTTTTGTTGTGTTATCTATTGTTAATTAAAAATTGCTCTTTTTTTGTTGTTGTTGTTGTTGCATTTGAAATTGTTTAATTTCTTCTTTTTTATTTTTAGGTTTTTTTGAAATGTGATTTTAATTATGATAATTTGCAATTTACATTCAAACACACACACACACTCATACTGAATTACAACGGTTCATTAAAAAAAAAAAAACGTTTTATTATTATAATCAAACATAAAATATATTTTTTTTATGTTTTGAAATTTTGTCAACAGATGATACGTCGAAGCATAAAAAGTTTAACAAATCCTAAGTTAGACTCCCTGCTAATTAAAATATTTTTTTTTAAATATAAACCTCTAGAACGAAAAAAAAATTAAAAAAAAATTTACACTGTCCCTAAGTATTAACACTAGAAAGCCCGGTGGGTCTTTCTGACCCGTTTTCATGTGTTTCCAAGCTATTTCTCAGAGATTAAACTAATTTTCAAAAAGTTTTAAAACTAGACCTACTATTCAAGACTAAAAAAATTAAATTTTCATGTTTTAATGATAAAATCTTAAATTTTTCCGAGTAAAAAAAAAATTACCTAAAACGCCCGACGGGTCTTTCAGACCCGATTTTTATTTATTTGGAGAAAAAAGTGATCTGATATCTCATTGAAAGCTGTAGATCTCAGATGTAGATTTCTACCCTTTTAGAATTTTCGCGGTTTTTCGCAGATTTCTTGAGACCATAAGTCAATCTTAAATGCTCTTGTTTAAATAGAAAACAAATTTCCTCTGTCATAATGGGATAAAAACGAGTGTAGAATGGAATTTTTCGGATATTGGCATACCCTCCAAAACGTCCATTGCAAAATTGAAAAAATATCTTTTTGTGGACGCCAAAATTGTGTGGATTCTATAAAAGGAGAACTGCCCCGAAAAATATTCTAATGAATAGATTTCATTGATACAAATTTTTTAATACTAAAAAATATTGTGACAAGTGTTAGATGTTAGCACTATAGCGTTAGAGAAGTGTTGTGGTCAAAAAGGGAATCACTTCGAAAACACTTCACAAACACTTCTCTATCGCTTTCGTTTTAACTTCTAACACATTTTATTTTTATAACATACTGCACTTTCCCCGAATTAATGGCGTTACGTACTTAAGTGTCTCCATATCGTACCGTACTCTAATCATAACCGTATCCGAATCGTACCATAATCTTACCCGTATTAAAAAATCGCAAATTCATTACAAAATTCGGTAGGGTTAATGATACTGTACTGGTACGAAAATTATTTGATTAGGTGGAAGTGCAGTAACATTTATTTTTCTAGCACTTATGGTAAAGAAATAATCAAAAGTCTTTAGAAACGGATGTTGCTAAAACACTGATCACCTATTATTTAAAAAAAAAACGGACTTTGTTTAATTTTTTGAAAGAGTGTTCAATCGGTTTATTTTTAATACCATTCAACATCTAATTTCTCTATATTTTACATGGATCACTTTTTGAAAATCAGAAAGTAATGGTTCGGGGGAAATTATCAAAAAACCTTCACGGACATTTGGTATTTCCCACGTACCTATGGTTTTCTCATAAACGAAAAGCAAATTTTCAACCAATCCATCAGAATATTTTAGAGAATCGTCAAGGTTTCAAAATTGCGACTTTGGTACGACATGATAGCTTGAGCGACATTAATGGAGAGCAAAATGTGTTGATGAGTGTCTTATTTTTTCTACCTAAATGCACAAAAAACATTTCTTCACATAAAAACAGGGTGTTCATGTTGTATTGGTTGTTTCTACAATACAAGATAACAAATTTAAAAATGCAAAAAAGTTAAAAAATGGTTAACCTTTAAATAAAATATATTATCATCATCAATATGAGCTTTTTTCGTTTGATGTCGATAAGCATCGGAATAATTCATTGAAAAAAAACTAAGGCTTGTAAAGCTAAAGGCTGCATTCAACAATTTGCAAAAATTAAGACTTTAAATTTGTGCATATCGCGAATGGCAACATAGTAAAATTAAAATACACATATACAAAATCTTGAAACAAAAATTAAAAATGCAGAATTCTATTTTTTTTATGGAATAGGTGTGTTCTATAAAAAAAATCGAAATATCAACAACATTAGAAACAAGAGAAAAATTTAGTTTTTTACGAAAATTCACATTTTAATCGATTCGAAAAACAGCAGATCGCCATCGTAAAATGAACTTCTCTGATCTCTTTAAACAAACGAATCAAATATGTGAATTTTCACCAAATGGTAAATACATGGCAAATGTTGTTCAATTTAGGTTAATTGTCAGAGATCTCAACTCGCTTGAAATAGTTAACATGTACACTTGTTTGGATACTATTAATTACATTGAAGTGGGTTTGAGTTTTCACAGCATATTATCCCACGTCCTAAATCCTGACTAGGATCTGCATAGATCATAATATTTCCAAAAATTGTCGGAAAAGATTAGTTTTCTTGTCAGAATCCTTTAAAAATATCTTCAACCGGATTGAGTTCAAAATATTTTAGTCAAGAAAATCTTGGAAAGCCAAAGAAAATATGAATCATTAGGATTCTTGTACAGAACAGGCAGATTTTACCTATCAGGATCCTGTTCAGGAATCAAAACCTGGGATATTTCTGTTCTTAAACCAACTTTTGTTTTCTAGTGGTCGTACGATTCTGATTTTATACTTTGTTGTTTGAATAAACGAAACATTATTCAAGTTTTTTCTCTTGAAAATCCTGAATGGAAATGTAAAATTGATGAAGGATCAGCTGGTCTAGTACAAGCAAATTGGAGTCCCGATTCAAGACACATCTTGACAACATCTGATTTTCATGTAATTTTTTACAATTTTTTTAATGCAAACTTTGGTGTTTATTTAATTTTTTGTCCAGTTGAGAATTACAGTTTGGTCTTTAATGAACAAAAGTGTCTCGTACATGAAATACCCCAAAAACATTCCAAAATGTTATGATTTTACACTTGATGGAAAATACATGCTTTTGGCAGAGAGAAGAGACTGTAAAGATTATTGTAGTATTTTCACTTGTGATAATTGGCAACTTTTAAAAGTAATTTTGAAACAACTCGAGATGATTGATGAGTTTATCTGACCCTTTTTTTAAGCATTTTGAACTCGAAACAGATAACTTAGAGGGTATATCGTGGTCACCAAATGGAAATGTATTCGCCGTTTGGGAATCTCCTCTTGAAGTAAACCTTTTAACCCAACTACGCCCATCTTTTGACAATAATATTTTTTTTCAAAGTATAAATGCCTTGTGTACAACACTGACGGCTTATGTATAAATAAATTCCAACCGTACAAATGGTCATTAGGAGTTAAGACTGTAAGTTGGTCACCAAGTGGTCAACTTTTATGTATCGGAAGTTATGATCAAAAAGTCAGAATTTTAAATTACATCACTTATAAACTGATAATGGAATTTGACCATCCGACTAAAATATCTTCTAAAGACATGGTAAGTTGACTAGAAATCGTCAAAGCTTTAGACTAAGACTGAACTGTTTGTTTTCTAGTTGATATTTAAAGAAAATGATGGAAGTTTCAAAAATCGAAAAGACATCTTATCTACATCTATTCTAAATGAGTCAAACAATATCAATGAAAACGAGATCCTCTCAATTTACAGCACGCCCAGCAAATGTAAGCATTTGATTTTTAGCAAAATATGGTCTAAATTTTGAAAATTTAAGATGAAATCTATAATGGAAGCTTGCAAATTGCATCTATTAAACCAGACTTGGATAAACCCAATCCAAAAATGGGTATAAGTTCAATACAATTTAGTTTTGACAATCGTTTTATGTTGACACGTAACGATTCAATGCCGAATATACTTTGGATTTGGGATATGAAAAAGTTTAAGTTAACAAATGTTCTTATACAAACAATGGCTGTTAAATGTGTCAGTTGGGATCCGAAACAAAATAGACTTGCCTTATGTACAAACAATAACAAAATTTACATGTGGAGTCCACAAGGTTGTGTTTCTGTTGAGACACCATGTGAGGCAACATTTTTAATACAATCGTTAAAATGGAACAAAGATGGTCAAAGTTTGGTTCTTATTGGTAAAGATCATTTTTGTGTTACTTATTTACAAAGTGAGAATGATGAGTCGTCATCAGATAAACATGGTTCAGATAACAATCAAAATAGTTCAGTTGAAAATTTTGATAGAGAATGATTCTATTAGTTGTTTTGTTTTATTTAAGTTTATACCTCTCTTTTTATTTGATTAATAAAATTGTTTTTGCTATTTTTAACTTTTTTTACTTGAATGTTCAGTTTTGATAGACTGAAAGTTGATTTTAAAATGCTTGCTTTAAATTTTTGTTTTTACTAGATCAAAAGATGACAATTATTAAAATAGCTAATTTTTTAAACAAAAATTCCGTGAATTTATTTAAGGTAAATTTTTACAATTGTCTTAAAAAATTCTCATATATTTAGCGCTTATTAAACTACTAAACTGGTTCAGCAATTTCATCAAAAACACCGATATCCACCGATTGCATTACAGAGTCTAAATTGAAACAAAATCCTAAGTTACACTTTAAAGCTAACTACAACGAGTCGAGCAATTGAGCATTTAATAAGCTTTTTCTACTTTAACTAGATGATGAAGAGTAATTTGAGGCCGTTTTTATTACAATATTCTAAACTCGAGGATCGGTTTCGAACTGGATTTAGATCGGCTTTGTTCAAGAATTGTTAAAATATTATCCGTAAGGACAATCAAAATGCTTTCACATACAATAAAAACTCGAGTTTTAGGACGCAGAAAAAAATTCCTATCTTTTTATATGGAAAAACCCTGTCGTAGATTTTTATGACATGCCACTATCGGTTTGGGTCACTAATCGTTGATTCTATCTGTGTCCTATTTATTGTGAAAATTCAGCCATTAGTGCAAAGGCGAGCAAATCGGAGCATACATGGCTTTAGAAACTTTGAATACGTGGATAGGCTCAAAAGACTTAAACTGACAAACCTCACAACCAGAAGAACAAGAGATGATCTAATCCAAATTTACAAACTCCTAAACAAGAAAGATTCTTTAAACTGGTATAAACGAGTGGATAGCGACGAAGCAGTCAATCGGGTATACGAGACAAGAGGCTATCGATAAAAACTTCAGCGAGGACTAGTGAAAAGTTGTGCACCAGGATTCGATTTTTTTTCAAATCGCACAGTGAATGAAGTTAACAGTAATGTAGGAATGTCTATTTTAAAATTCGCCCCATGTCATTATTACCGGAATCACGATTTTAAAGATTAAATAAATTTTGAAGTAGACCTCTTGAGTTCAATGAACAGTATGCATTAAAAACTTTTAAGCATATTTTAAAGAATATTTTTTGAGCATTTCTCGCATAATTTCACATAAATACCGCATATTTTGGTTGTCTCTGTTTTTTTTTATGAATGAGCAAGGGTAATCTTCAAATTAAACAATTAATTTATTTTCTTTCCAGAATGTTTTACAAAGGAATTTATCCTCAGCTACCAGTGTGAGTGATCGTGCATCATTTCCAGGATACAAAGGAGAATTTTCAACAGAACTTCAATTTATATATCCCGAAAATAGTAGTCAAATTCAATGTTACAGAGTTATGAATCGTAAGGGTGTCATTTTAGACCCGGCTCATGAACCGAAATTCGATAACGAAACACTATTAAAAATGTATACAAACATGAGTTTATTGACTAAATTTGACATTATCATGTATGAAGCTCAACGCCAAGGTAGAATCTCTTTTTATATGCAAAATCATGGTGAGACTGCTGCACAAATAGGCTCAGCAGCCGCTCTTGACCCTCAAGACTTAATTTTTGGTAAGACTTTTCTTAGTTAGACCATTTCATTCATTAATTATTCAATTATTAATTTAAGCTCAATACAGAGAATCTGGTATTAATTTAAAACTATTAATGAGTGTTCTCAAGACTTTATTCATATAATTTATAGGTGTCTTATTGTACAGAGGTTTCACTATTCAACAATGTTGTGATCAAATCTTCGGAAATGTAAATGGTTCATGTAAAGGCAAACAAATGCCAATTGTAATTTTTGAAACATCTCTTTTAATTCAAACTTTAAATTTCATTTTCAACAGCACTATGGTTCTAAAGATTTAAACTTTGTAACTATTTCAAGTCCTTTGGCAACTCAAATACCCCAAGCTGCTGGAGCTGGTATTTTTCTTTAAAATCTGAGACAATTTAAAGCATCTTTAACTTTCATTTTTTAAGCATATGCTTTTAAGCGTAAACAAAATGGTCTTTGTGTAGTTACTTACTTTGGCGAAGGTGCTGCAAGTGAAGGTGATGCTCAAGTAGCTCTAAACTTTGCTGCTGTTTTTGATGTACCACTCATATTTTTTTGCCGTAACAATGGCTATGCCATTTCGACTCCAGTTAAGGAACAATACAGAGGCGATGGTATTGCTTCAAGAGGTCCAGCTTATGGAATCGTTACAATCCGTGTTGACGGAAACGATTTATTCGCTGTGTATAACGCAACTCGAGCTGCCCGTCAAATCGCTGTTAAAGAATCTCGGCCGGTCTTAATTGAAGCCATGACTTACCGTCTTGGACATCACAGTACATCAGACGATAGCACTGCTTATAGGTCAATTGATGAAATAAGTCTATGGGAAAAAGATGATAATCCAATTAAAAGATTCAGAAACTATTTACATAAAAAAGGAATCTTGACCAAAGAAATGGAAAATGATATAGACGCTGAGCACAAGAAAATGGTGAGTAGTCTTAAATTATCAAAAAAAAAGGGTATGTGTTTCAAAATTTTTTGTTTAAGATTATGGAATGTGTTACAAAATCAGAGAGAACAAAATTTTCTAGTCCGACTGAAATGTTCTTGGACGTGTTTGATAAGCCATCAAAATTAATGGAAAAACAACGAGCTGAATTTTTGGAACATGTTAAAGCACACAAAGAACATTATCCATTGAATTCATATGAAAAATTATAAATAATAATTGATCGTTTGTGAAACTTTTTTTGCTTTAGTTGGATTTTTTTTATTTTCATACATTATCCTCATGTTATAAACTTTTAAAAATTCTTAAAAAAAAATTTTTTTTTTAGATTCTCTCTCTTTAGTTTTTTTTTTTCATTTTATTCCAAAATTTTAAACAAAATTTTGAATCTCAAATAAATTTATTTGTTTTATAAACAATTGTTTTCGATGGATGCTTGATTCCAAAGTCTAGTCATACCTAGATTTTGGTTGCGTCTTATGCAAATTTTTTAATAATTTCAATTTTTTATTTTCAGAAAAAAATGAGTCGAAGTCTTATTCTCAATGGTTTTAGAAACCTCGCTAAGTTCAAGCATAATGTCATGGTAATTGTTTTGTATTACAATCCTTAAAATTAAGTTTTAAAAAACTAATATCCAGGCTTAAGTCGGTAAAGCTAGTTTTTAAGATTTTTACTTAAAAAAACAATTTTAAAGTTAGAATGAGGTGTGGCCGATTTTGCAAAATTAACTTGTCTACCCGTTCATTTACTCTTTGATCCCTGTTAAAGGACAATCTGTCTAAAGACAAGTGTATAGGCGGGGATTTTTTAACTGCGATTACTGTCTCTAAAACACAGATGCTGATCGACGGATCCGAATTGTCGGACTACCTAAAATTCGGACTCATATTACGAATTTTAAATAGGTCCGAAACTGGGTCACCGGGTCAAAACTTTACTGCACCTACGAATTAATGACTTGGTGTACCCGTATCGCGTTAATGGCTTTTGTTATTAGTACAAATTTCTTTTGACCACCTTTAGTCAGTTCAGGTGGTTAGTTGAGTTTCAATAAGAAGTATAATTTTTCTTTAACGAGTTCTAAAATCAAAACTGTAGTCAGGAAATTGAGTGTCATTAAATTTTACAGTGTCAGCACGAGATTTTTAACTTTGGAGTCAGAGCCGGAGTCTTAGCCTGAGTCGGAAATTACGCGTTTGCTAATCTAACACAGAGCCTCTTTTCTTCGACTAAAGACCCATAACCTAGACTCCGTCTCAGACTCAGACTCCGACTCTAAGGTTAAAAAGTTCAGACTGACACTATATGTTTTACCACGATTAAAAGGTACTGTAATATCATACAAATTTGGTACAAATCGAAGACTCGGGTTTTAGTGCATGCACTTAGCAAGGGAACATGGTACATGTTACATTTAATTATAAAGAATTCAATTTTCTATTTGAAAAAAATTATTTTTTTGGAACGGAATTATTCCAAAAACCCTGATCCGTGATTTAGGATAACCTAATCTAAATTTTGGTTAAAATTTTTTAGCCATCATCGAATTTAATTGTTCAAAAACGTTTTCAAAATGCGACAAGTTTGAGTGATAGAGCCGCATTTCCAGGCTATAAAGGAGAGTTTACAACAAATTTAGAATTCATTTATCCAGAAAACAATGAGCTAATTCAATGTTATCGTGTAATGAATAGAAAAAGTCAAGTCTTAGACCCGTCTCAAGACCCAAATGTAATTTTGAATACTGAAAAAACGTTTTTGAAAAATACTGATCAAAATTTCAAAAAAGTTCGATAAAGAAACATGCGAAAAAATGATAAAAACTATGACTGAATTAAGCAAATTAGATAATGTAATGTACGAAGCTCAACGTCAAGGAAGAATCTCATTTTACATGCCAAATCATGGTGAAACAGCTGCTCAACTTGGTAGTGCACATGCAATGAATCCTCAGGATTTAGTTTTTGGTATATTTAAATAGACTTAAACCAATTTTATTTTTAATTTTTTAAATTTTTTTTCAAGCTCAATATCGCGAGGCTGGTAATAACAATACTTCAATTTGTTTATTTTGGGAAAAATTTTAAAAAAAATTTTAAAAGGTGTAATCTTATGGCGTGGTTTCACAATGCAAGAAACGTGTGATCAAATTTTTGGTAACGCAAGTGGATCATGTAAAGGCCGTCAAATGCCAGTTGTAAGTTTATTTTTGTCAATTCATTCACAAACCCGTTTAACTTTATTGTTTAAAACAAGCACTATGGTTCAAAAAAACTTCACTTTGTAACAATTTCAAGCACTATTGCTACTCAATTATCCCAGGCTGTTGGTGCTGCTTATGCTTACAAACGTCAACAAAATGGTCTTGCTGTAATTACATATTTTGGTGATGGCGGTTCATCTGAAGGAGACACTCATGCAGCCATGAACTTTGCTTCAGTATTCGATGTTCCAATCATATTTTTTTGTCGTAATAACGGTTATGCCATTTCGACAAGTGTTAAAGATCAATACAGAGGCGATGGTATTGCTGCAAGAGGTCCAGCTTACGGAATGACGACCATCCGTGTAGACGGAAACGATCTATTCGCTGTTTATAACGCGACAAAAGCAGCAAGAGAAATCGCTGTCAAAGAATCTCGACCAGTCTTAATTGAAGCTATGACTTACCGTCTTGGACATCACAGTACATCAGACGATAGCACTGCTTATCGATCAATTGACGAAATGAATTCATGGGAGAAAGAAGATAACCCAGTAAAAAGATTCAAACAATACGTTACAAACAAAGGCTGGTGGGACGCCGAAAAAGACGAAAAATTACATGCTGAATCACAAAAATTAGTAATGGATTGTTTCCATAATTCTGAGAGACAAAAACGTGCCCGTCCACAGTCAATGTTCGATGATGTTTACGATAAGCTTCCAGCTCATTTGACTCGTCAACGAAACGAAATGGTCGATCATCTTAAAATGTATAAAAAAGAGTATCCATTAGATCTTTACAAAAAACCATTCTAAAAAAAAATGGATTTTTTATTGTCTGATTTAGAAAAACTGTTTTTAGTGTTTAACTTTTTTAAATAAAATTTTTTTTTAATTTTATATCAAAATTTTTTTTTCAAAATCCACACAAATTAATGTTGATTTACACGAATTTTTTATTTTGTCTATGAAAATATTTATATTTTTTTAAGAAAATAAAAAAAAAAAGTGTTAGAAAAAAAATCCATTCCCTGACAGGCATTTAGTGTGATTATTTGTTCTTTATTTTTTTCTATGGAAATTCTCTGTTGCGACAAGCAAAAGCAAAGAAGAGATTTCTCTTTTTTTTATTTTTTTTATGTTTTCAATTTATTTTCTTCAAATAATAAAAGAAATGTAAATTTTGTTGCTGTTTCTTTTTTGTTTCAATGTGATTATTAATGGTATAAATTTCGATTAAAAAATTTTAATTTAAATTTCTCTCTCTTTTTTTTTGTTGCTTTTATTAGATTTCTTACATATAAGTTCAAATAAAAAGAAAAAAAAATACATTGGAGTATTTGAATTTGAAAAAAAAAATAAATGAGCAGACCTTTAAGCTCAAAAAATAAAATGGAAAAAAAATTAAGCTCCAAAGTTAGGTTTCCCGATCAAGTGGTACTTTTGGAATGTATCAAAGACAGTGATTTGGAAAATGTTAAATGTCTACTTAGACGAAGAAGTGCTTGTATTGATATGAGCTTGATAAACAATTCAGGTAATTATCTATATAATAGAACTATGTCCTTTTTTATTTACAACAGTCTTCCTTGGTAACGATTCGATATTTTTCAGAAAATTAATAAGACCTGAATTTGGTTCTATTTTAAAACAAAGGATGCTTGTTTGGTCGTATTAAAATCTTAGGGAACTATCCTTTAAGAATCAAACAAATCCTATTGTCATCTTAAAACTAATCTTCTCTTCTCCAGTCTAATGCTGTTTTTCAGTGACACAATTTTTCGAAATCCTGTGGTCATTTGTAAGTCCGTTGTAATCAGTGGTTGGTTCACCATCTAGTAGACTTATACGTTTGGAACCTTTTCCAGAGGCTTTATTCGAAGCTACATAATCTGGCATGTAGTAGCGAGGATTTTCAGTTTGTCTTTTCTCCGAAGAAAATACACAGTTGCTTCAAAAATATTGGCTTTCGCTTTGATTGATATGTGCTTTGATTTACAGATCTTTTAATACACTGGCCAAGACAGTGATCTTCGATGTACGAAATCCACTTCAAAGGAGCCGAGCTTCGTACCAAGATACTTGAAGTCGTCCAAAATTTTGATTTCATCGAAATTAAAGATCTTATTCATTAAATATTTCCTGTGTTTTGATATTTTTGACTTCCAGAGAGTTGAATCGGAGTCTTTAGGGTTTTAATATGAGTCAACAAGGCATGAAAAAGTTTCATTAATTTGATGACAATCTGAATTGCGTTTATTATTTATAATTTAATTAAAAATCCGAGACTATGAAACAATCAATAGTTAGAGACTTCCGTGTCAATCTCATTATATTGTTCTAATTTTGTGTTTAATCAAAATTTCAAGATTCTCTGTAATTTTCGTGAAGGAATTAAAAAATTTTAAATGTATGTTTAGAGTCGCTTGGGATATTGGTACGTAAGGTACATCTCAAGTAGTATTCAATCTTTGAAAATAAAATTTGTCCAGAAATGCATCCTGAAATAATGTAGATTCATGTTTAAAGAAAAAAATAAAAGTTATATATTGAAATTGCGACTTTGTTTAATTTTAAAATAGAACAAAAAACAGTCTCTCTCTCTCTCTCTCTAATTAACGTGGTTTGAAAATTTTAAAAATAACTTCAGGCAATGTTTTGATTAAGTTTGAAAAATTTTCAACTTTTAAATTTCATTTTTTTTCTGTAAACTAGAACAGCTTTAATTAGAAGTCTACAATTAATGACTCTTGAAGGGATAAAGATTGTTTGTTTGTTTTATACCACGGTAATTTAACATGTTAAAAACTTTTTTTTTTACTATCCAGGTTTCCTTACATTTTAATAAAATTATTATTTTTTTAATGTTTTAAAAATCAATTTTTAAGGTTTGACTGCGTTTCATCATGCAGTTTTGGAAAATTCTATTGAATTGATAAAATTAATGATTGAAAATAATGCTGAAATAAATTGTGTTGATGAAGATTATTGGACTCCTCTACACACTGGTAAATATTCAAATTAGAATTAATATTAAAATTTTTAATTGTAAATTTTCATTTTTTTTTAAGCTGCATCACTTGGTTATTTTGAAGTTTCAAAGTAAGAATTTTAAGCTTACTCTACTTAAAAAAATGTCTTGTATAATACATCATTATGAGCGTTATTTAGCCTTTAGTGTTATTTATTTATATTCAACCATTAATTAAATATTTTAATAATATGGTACATTTTATTGTGTTTCATTAGCTTGGAAAACAAAAATTTGAAAAAATTAAGCTACCCATATACGTAGCTCGACTACGGAACATATAAAAGCTAATAACATGATGATTTACAGTAAGTCCCCGATTAAGACCTTACACTTTTAACCAATTATGAACATCCCTCCTTAGTTTTGAACAAGAGATTTCTAACTTACTCTAATTATTTGTTTTGGATTTGAAAGGGACAAATGAGGGTTGGGGAATGTAGACCCATTTAGTTTATTTTTGCAACATTTTTTCAGAGAAACGGTTTTCCATCAGTTCTTATTAATATTGATACCATCCTGGTCGTTCACATGTTCCAAAAAAGAACGTTCAAATCCTTTCACGAACATTCATGAACGTTCATCCGAATTTGTCCGAATGTTCAAAAGTTTTCAGAACCTTTCATATCCTTTCATTAGCTTTCATAGCTTTTCGGGATAAACCTTCATGAATTTTAGAAAAAAAATGAAAATTCATAAAGAAATATGAAGCTTCATGGACCTTGAACCTTCAAAACCTTGAACGTTCATGAAGGTTCATTTTCGGAAGTTTTGAATGACCACGGTTGTACCTGGTATCATATCTAGATATTGAAATAATTTATCGCGTTTCATTCCGTAATTCCGTAATCGAGTTCCGTATTTTAAGGATAGCCAGAAATTATCATTTTAAATCTTCGTGTTTCAGCTTACGTGTAGTCTTTTGAAATCATAAAAAATAAAGAGCAATAATTTGTTGTTAATTTTGTTTATTTTTAGCAGCTGACATCAAAAATGGTGTTCCTGAGGTTAGTCTAGAAAAAATCCTGAAAATTTCAATACCAAAATCGGAAATAAGAATTGATCCAGAAGTGAGATCCCTAATTTTTGTTGTTGACCCTTATTTCACCCTACATTGACACATTTTTGTCGACAAAAATTTCATACAGTCCTTTACATTCATGAACCAGACTAACTTTTTTTAAAACATTTTATAAATTCTAGACTTTTGCTTCAACACGGCGCAGACTGGAAAGCATTGACACTTGAAAATCAAACAGCCTACGATTTAATTGATTCAAAAAACACCCAATTGAAAAACCTTTATCTACATTATATGAATGAGTCTGAGTTAAACAAAAAATCATCTACAAAACAATCAAAACATCATGTTCAAAAAATAAATGTGTTTTAACAAAAAAAGCCTTAAGAGAAACAAAAGACTTAAATCCTCGTGATAAAACTGTACAAAAAAACGAATAAAGAGGAAAATGAATAAACTTGTTTATTAAACCCAGAATCAGGAGTGCTTAGAATTTCAATTGTCAATTACAGAAAAAACAACAAAAAAATTCATTTTTTTTTTGGTTGAGACTCTAAAAATGATTCGAACTAAAATTATTTTGTGTATAATTAATAATCAGATTAATTTTCAAAAAATCACTCTGTTTTTGTTATTTGTTAATCATGCAACATGTTTTTTTTTAATTTTAATTATTTTTTTTTTGTATTTTTTTTTTTTTTTAAAAAAAAAGAGAAAGATAATAAATGTAACTAAGAAGCTAGTAACAAAAAATGTATTTAATTATTTGTTGTTTTTTTTTTTTGAAATAAAAAATCTTGAAATTATTGTCTTTTTTTTAACGAATAGTGAAAATAAATTTATGGTCGCATGACGCCAAACACACAATGACATGAGGTCCTTGATCTTAATTAAAATTCAAATTAGCTTCTTTATTTTTATTTCAAAAGAAAAAAGAATTTTTTTCGTACTCCGTTTCACTTAAAACTAAAACAAGAACAGCAAAAATTTCAAATGCGTAATTTTTTTTTTTGTTATCAACTTATGGTTTAATTCAATATTCCTGGGTTTAGTGTTTATTTATTAATAAAATTTTAGTTTGATCAAGCAAAAATATAATTTGTCTTGTATGTGAACCATTTCCTCGAGCATTTTCTGAATCATTTCCTATGAACTTCCGCAATTATTTAAAGGAAAAATTACTTCATCATCAAGAGCCTGCAAAATGCATAGTTATTCATTTTTATAGAAAAGTGTGTATTTAAGTTTACCAGACTCGGCTAACGATTTTTGCCTTTTTAAAACTCAAAGGGGTTGTTGGATAATTAAAGACATTTCTCAGTTCAATTTACACTGACATCACAGTTAATATTAATCGTAGCTCTAACCAACAGTCAATTTTAATTTACTGTAAAACCACTGTAATTGGAACTCAACTAACAAACAGTAATAACGCATTAATGTATCATAGATATAACATTAACTCTAGAATTACCATTTTTTATACCCCTTAATGAACCATCAGGTTTTTAAAATCCGTCTCATTAAAACTAATTTTTAGAAATGTTTGACTAAACTTATATGATACCAATCGATAGCTATGAATATGAACTTGGTTTAATTTTTTTTGAGTAATTCGCGGAAAACCGCGGATTAGGTAAAAAATGTGACAATAAGCAAGATATTCAATTCTTTCTTTCTTTGCTTAATTCTTCTTTTGAAATGAGCAAAGAAGCCGATCTCTAGAATTGAATACTAACATTTTAAGACAATGTTTTTTTTTGGAATAAATTTTTTATAATTTTGTATAAAAAATAAGAGCAAAAAAATCCTATCCTGACTGTAATTCCAGTAATCTTAATTTAAGTTAGTTGAGTTTCAAATACAGAGTTTTACAGTTGAGTGGAATTGACGTTAACATGTTCCAAAAATGAACGTTCAAAAGTTTGAAAAAGTTTTTGTGGTACAAACAAGAAACAAACAAGTGATTGCATAGTTTCCATTCAATATTCTTTTTAGTTACAGACTTATATTTAAGTTAGCTATATTTTGCACTCTTCACTCAACGATATCACAGTATTCATAACATATCGGGACGTTTTCGTCATTTTCCGGCTCCTTTCAAAATTTTCATGAATTTTCGAAGATTCAGAACGTTCTCGTCATAAAAGGTTTTGAAAGATATTAATACTTTTGAACGTTTGTGAATGTTCATTAAAGGATTCAATGACATTGTCTACAAAATCTGTGCAAAAGAAATTGCGCATTTATTATCTGTGCAAGCTATTGAAAACAATTTAAATTAATGAGACAACAATCGTCAAGTTCAAAAATCAAGATCAAGAATGACAAGAATAGTAATTAAAAAAATACCAACTGTTGGGGTATATTTAGCTAATTAGTTATTCAAAATCCCACTTTAGATTAATTCTTGGCATGCAATTATTCTATCTGTTTTTTTACAGATATGAAAAAAAAACGGAAGTCTAGGATTTTTCTCAAAATTAATAATTACCTTTATACATATGGAATATTTAGAAGACATTTTCTGAGCTTAAGAAGCTTTCATATTAAAAAACTATTGAACAAATTCATTAGAGTGATACTTAAATGTTTTAGATGTCTATTTTCTTATTCCCTTTTCGTCTTTGGATTAAAAAAATTTATACTTTCTAAAAATGCTGATGATAGTTTCTTGATTATCAGATTTTTTTTGCGAATAAACTTTAAGATGTAATTATAGGTAATCTTGCTTAATTGTCTGCTCAAAAAAACATCCAAAGCATTGTGAAGTTTAGTTCAAAAACTTCAGTTCAATTTTGAAAAATCGAAATAACTCTTTTCACAAAGGTCTTATGCTAGCTCTGCATATGTAACAAAGTGTAACAAACTTTGTTACACCATTGGGCGACTTCTGCAAAAAAATCTGCAAACTAATTGCGCATTTATTTAAATACTTTCTAATGGTGTGTATTTTGCAGAGAATATGCACACATTTTGCAGAGGTTACTCAATGGTGTAACAAAGTTTGTTACACTTTGTTACATATGCAGAGCTAGCATAAGACCTTTGTGAAAAAAGTTATTTTGATTTTTCAAAATTGAACTGAAGTTTTTGAACTAAACTTCACAATGCTAACATCCAATTAGCTATTATTAATAAAGCATTTAGATCGTTTTCTTATGTAACAATAGGTAAATAATGCACATTACTCTAATTTTAGAAACGATTAAATTAATCGATATTTAATCGATCTAATTTCGTGTTAGAGTTCAATAGCTTTTTATAAATTTATATATTTAGAAATTTTAAAACTTTTAAAAATGATTTCTTTCAAGATAGAATATATTTAATAATTTTTAATGCCTTTTTATTTTTTTAAGGATGTTCCTAAAAAAAATTGGATTCCGAGTTCATTAAAGATAGATTTAATTTTTGGGACCTAAAACACGAATCCAGGTTTTTCGACTTTTTCTTAAAAAAGCGGATTCGGATAAAAAAAAATTGATTTTCTGTACAATGGAAAATTTATAGATGTAACATGTGTGATATAAACTCGTTCAAGACCATACCATTATATTTCGAATTTTAATGACGACTATCATATTCTCTGACACTCAACCTGAACCGACTTAAGGTGGTCTAAAAACGTTTGTATAATTAAATTTCTAAGCCATTAATGATATTTGTAACTTTAAAATCGCATAACCAAGACATTTTTTTGTGGAAAAAACTGTAACTTATGGGACTTGTAAAGGTTTTGTCAAGCCAAAGTATAAAATTATTAATTTTATAAATTATACATTATAAAATTAATAATTTTAAGGTTCCGGCAATTCAAAACTTTTCAATTTCGATATAAGATTCGGAATCTGCGTCCCAAAAAAACCCAAAAAATGTATTTTTACATTTTTGAGGGAATTTGGAATTTTTGACCAAAAATTCCTGCAAGAAAACCTAAAAAAAAACATATTTCTCTTAACCAAGAGTTTGTTCCTTTAAAAAGTCGTTTTTAGGCGCTGAAAAAGGCACCAATTTTGTCACTTTTTGAAAAATTTTGAAAATCTTTTTATAAAATTTTTTTTTTTTCAAAAATGTAAAAAATTCATTTTTGTGTTTTTTTGGGACCCTGATTCCGAATCTGATATCGAAATGGAAAAGTTTTGATAGCGTGGAAGTTTTGAATTACCGGATCTTCAGTTAGAATTCATATTCAATCCGGATCTGTGTAATAATAAGCATGTAAAATCAGTAACACGAGTCGGTGCACCCGAAATCAGGATCCGTCGATTCACGTGCATGTTTTAGGGATAACCCTATTTCCTATAAAAGTTTTAATTTAAATTATAACATATGCCAATATAAAATTTGCTTGTGGCTAATTCATGTTGCATTATTGACTGAAATTTTCAAGTTTATAATCGTTATAATAAATCAATTTTATCAAAAAATTGATTAAAACGAGAATGCATGCTCAAACAAAGCCGCTTGAGGGTTAATTCAATTCTTTTAAATTTGATCATCTTAAAAGTGTATGAAATTTTTGTCTCCTAAAAACTGTTAATTTAACTAAGGTTGCTTTCTCTTGAGAATTCGATTGAAAAAAATTTACTATGTATTACTCGAGGATTTAAAAACAAATATTTTTTTAAATCTCACTCGAGAGATGACTAACTATTTTCGAAAATACTGTTACCAGGCTTTGTGAATTGTTTAGACAAAATTACAATTGTACAAAAAATAATTACATCCTAGCCTTTAATCTTCTTTCTGATCACATTTATGGTATAAAATTATATAAAAATGTGGAATTCTGATAAACCTTTTTTTAAATTCTGATAAACCTAATGACTTTGGAATTATTTGGAAAAAATCCTTTTCTTATTAGTACATGCATTTGCATTACATAAAAATGCTTAAAAAGCTTTACTTTTAATCTGGTTTTGGTTAAGTTTATTTTGATATTTATTTATTTTTTTGCTATTCATGTACAAATCAACTTTATCATTTAATGCGGATTTTTCTTAAACGATTCCACTTCCGCTTAAAAGGAAATTACCTTCAGGTGATACAAAAGTTGTAACACATTTTCATAAAATTTTAACTCAAAATATTATCTGTAAGAAAAATTAACACTTTTTTAAAATTATTTTTTGAACAAATTGTTTTTTGTTCAAAAATTCACAAAGCCCTGTTACCATTTAGTAGGAGGACCAATTAACTTTGAAAATTTTTCATCGAGGCTTCTTATTAAGTTTAAGTCAAACTCTTTTAATATTAATATTATTCTTAAATTCAAACTTTTTTTAATTCTAATCTTTTTTTTTTCAAATTGTAAACGGATTAGACGATGAACGTGGGTGTAATTGTCTGGAATATTATTTCTGGTTTTGAAAAAAAAATATTTAAACTTGAATATTTTGATTTTAAATATTCTGAATAAATAAGAAATTTTCTAAAATGTAAGATCAGATGATGTTGCTAAAATCAATACCTCTTTTGGATTTGTCGATTTTTTCACCATCGTTTATTTTTTAACCCTTAACCGCCCGTTGGATCATATATGATACATTTTTTAAACATCGTAGTATTACGTCTTATCATAACCAAAAGCTAATGATTTATATATAAAATTAAACCTCTTCAAAAGACCTATCTACCATAGATAAACATTTATTAATTTTCATTTCGGTTCCTTTTAAAATGTTTCACCTAATTTCATTTGTTTTTTAAATTTAAAAAATAAAATAGTTGATTTGGTTTATAAACACATCCTCTTACGATTAACATACTTAAAATGTATAAAGCTATTTTTCTGGAATATTTTGGGACGATAAAAATGCTGTAGTATTCAGAAATTTAATTAAAGAATTCTTTCAAGAGATAAATTCACTTGAAGTTATGTATCACATTTGATACAACGGGATCTTATGCACGATTTAAATTTAACTCTCAAAAGTATCATTTAATAAAGGAAAATATTTATTTAAATTGAATTTTAGGGAATTATCTTTTTCTACATATTCGAAAACCTATGGAAAATTATTCTTTTAAAAGAATTAATGATTCTTTAAACAAAGTGATATCTGAGACTAAATGACCGAATACAACTTTTTTGGTTAAATTTGAGGAAAAACGCTGTAAATTTTGACAGGAACATTAGTGACAACTGAAAATTTGTAAGTTAGTAGAGCTTTTAATGAGCTTCAAGATGATAGGTTGCTATTGATTCTTAATTTGGAGGGAGGGACCAAAGCCTAATCTAAGGCCACAAAAAACGCATTTTTTTGGATTTTCGGTAGTTACTGACCCAAAGGTAACATATTTTTAAATAAAAATACAATTAATTTGTAATTTAGGATCAAAGCTTTCATTTATAGGGTCAATATTTGTTTTATTACTTTCCAGTTAAAAGCGCTGAACTTTCAAACAGTCACAACTCCTGTTGGACGGTAAACTTAACAGTTGATTTACGGCTCATGGTACTCCTAGATTTCGATGGTTGTCAAGGCTAATTCCCGCCAAACTTACGTAATTTTAGGTGCAGACTATCGCTATGATTTTTATATTTTGGAAATAGTAAATTGTATATTCGATATTAGGCACAAAAGTCATCTTTTAAATTAAGTATTGAATTCGAATTGTTAAAAATATTAAATCAGAATTCTCAAGCTTGTATAATCTCAAACTAAAACATGTTAGGAACAAAAATAAAAAAAGACGAATTTAAATCTTCAAATATAAATAAATAAAATGTTTCTACGTAATTCTCATTAATTTTAGTTTTTTAATAGTCTAAAACAAAAGTCATACTTAGTTTCCTACTTTCATCCCGTTGTATCACATATGATACAAAAAAAAAGTACATAATGTCATGAATTTTTTTTGCATTTTTGAACTATTTCTGACCTTACTTTTCATGTAGATTTCAAATTTTTTATCGGATTTTCGGTATCTTGAAAATTGAACAAGCGGGCGTTTAAGGGTTAATTAAAAAAAATATATATATCAAACTGTAGGGTAGACTGAGTAGATTAATTTTATGTAGGAATCATTTATTTCCGACTCATGGTCTAAGTGTTCCAAGGTATTCGTGATTCTCGTATAGAAAAAACATAGAAAACATAAATATTTTGATGAAGAATAATAACTTCGGAAATTCGGTTTAGGGAGTATTTACCTGGCTAAACTCTAAGATGCATCGCTGTATCTTGTAAAAAGTTTTAAGGTAGGTTAGCAAATTTTTATTTTAGGCATTTTTAAAAAAAAAAAAATAGAAGGTGGAATAGATGTGAAAAAAGTGGGAAAATTGGCATTTTTTTAGTAATTGCTCTAAAAGACACACACATACTCTTTCAGAATCTCCCTTGTCTTAATCTCACATGAGAATCTCATGAAATTTTCTGTAACGTAGATCTCACTTAGACTCAATGAGAAACTATGAGATCTCAAGTGATAAATAAAAAAATTGACGAGATCTCATGTCTTCTCATTGAGCCTAAGCGATTTAACATGGATAATAACGATTTACTAAAGCACCCTTTTTCTTAGGTGACCCAGTTAGGAGCCCTCATGACAAAAATTAAAATTTTTTCGACCCCCTGAAAATTTGGGAATCATAGGTTTGCATATACGAGGAACACACATATGTGGTCAGATTTTTCAAATTCAAACAGAACCTTATTAAAATCCATGACGCAAACCTTATTAAGCTTTAGAATACTAAAGCTATATTTTTGTTGCCTAGAAAAGTACCTTTCTCTTTAAGCCTTACATTTTTTAGACCTGAATAAATAAAGTTGATTCTTGAACTTTTCAGTCGGAACTTTATATCTACAAATACTGGTGAAAAAGAGATGATCCTTAAACGTCCCTTAGCTTTTATCGAGTTTTTAAAATCCAGAAGTATTGTTTGAATTTTCTTTATATATTTTGACTACATTAAAGTTTTCGCAAATATCTATGTATTCTTGAAGTATTTTCGATGTATTCCCAAACTATTTGCCAAAAACTATATCTGGGGGATACAGGAATGTCGTATTATGCTACACTCAAACATTTGATTCGTTCCAACCATTCAGGATCGGGCTTAATTCTGCTTTTCCCAACCATTATAAAGTTTTTACTTAAAAAAAATGAAGCAAACACGAAAGACTTGACCATATAAATCATTTGTTTATTCAATTAAGAGAACAATTACAATAGAGCAAGTGCTTAGCATCAAAGTAGGGCTAATCTAGTTCTTCTATCATGAATATTTGAACAAAATTTTAATTTTAAACAATTAAAGTAATGTTACCTATCTCGAAAAATGTTTTCTCTCATTATTTCTCTTAAGACTAAGATTTTTTTTCTTTTTTCAATAATCATCATAAAACATAAATCGATCAAATTATTTAATCTTAATTCAACAGAAAATCTCATTTTATATCTATTTCATAATGGTTTTGAATAAAAGAAATTTTTTTTCTCTTTTGTTTTGTTTTTCTTGTTTATTTATTTTTTTTGTTTGTTGAAACAAAAAGATAGACCAAGATTGAAAAAAAAATAAAAAGGAAATCTTAATTTTGACACTTATTTCAATAAAACAAACGTTTCAAAAGTTCTCAAAAAAATCATTATAAAACTTTTAAATTTTTTGACATGTTTCAAAATTTTTTTTCAGAGTTTTCAAGTAGTAATTTTTTTCTTAAAAAAGTTATTAATTGCATTTTGATGATTGAAAAACTTATAAATCAAAGATTAAGCTGTGTCTTCTCTCTTATTTTTGGTTATCGAGCATAACTTGCCTACTTTTTATCATAAACTCGAGAAAATAAGAAAAATAATTACAGTCATTAGTAAAAATCGGTTTAAAAGATTTTTTTAAATTTCAAGGTTTACGCAAAAAAATTTATTTTAAGACATTTACAATTAATTTATTTTTAATGAAGTTTTGAATCATTTTATTAAAATTATGTTTATATAAAACCCTGTTTACTTTATGGCTTTGTTACTTTAGACAACTGAAAATAAAATTAATGGTTAACATAAGTACAATCAAATTTTGTCTAGAACTAAAAAATCTTTAATTTATTAAAGAACCTATAAATCATTCGTTAATTAACTCTAGGGAACAAGAATTCATTGAATAATAGATTTATATTTTGTATTGAATACATTTTCTTGGCAATTTTTTTTATTCATTGGAAAAAAAAATAATTTCCTATTGATAGTTAAATAAATCATATGCCTCCAAAATCCGTGGTCTTACAGTTTTGCTCTTTTAGCTAAATTATTTCAGTTTTTCTCATTGACAGTCTTCTTCCAAACATTGAATAAATGATGTCGCTGTCCTAACTAGGGGTGTCGCCTTTACTTTTTTTCCCTTTACTTTACCAAAAAAGTAAAGGAAAATGCACTTTTTCCTTTATTTTTTCTTTTATGCGTTTTTCTGCTTCAGGACACTATATTTTAGTGTTTTTTGAATGAAAAATCAGTTTTCCGAGAAAATAAAGGGTAAACCTTTACTTTATTGATAAAAGATAACGGTTTTAAAAAAGCCTTTATTTTTGGCAAAAGTTTAAAATACGCCTGTCAACATGATCCTACATTAAAATAACCAAGTTTCATTGAACTTTATTTTTTCCTTTATTTGTATGACTAAAGGTCCTTTTTTAAAATAAAGTAAAGAAAAAATAAAGTTCAATGAAACTTGGTTATTTTAATGTAGGATCATGTTGACAGGCGTATTTTAAACTTTTGCCAAAAATAAAGGCTTTTTTTAAAACCGTTATCCTTTACCCTTTATTTCCTTTAGGGTTCCATGTACAACTTTGCCAAAAACGACCTCCTTTGGAGTTCGATGATCTTCCATTCTTCTCAAATGACCAGCTAATTTTTTCTGAAATTCTGGTTATTTTGTAGAGTTTCCTGTTCGATATTACTCTTTTCTTCTTGTCTAACAACTGGTTTACCTTGATTGTATAGAACCTATCGGGTTTGACATTATATTATCCACTACAAGTCCAAGTCTCCGTAAATTTTGAGTTTCGTTGCAAAGTCGAATCTCTTTGTTATTCCACCTATTTTTTAATAAACATCCAACATGTTCGTTACCGTCTCATCACATAAAAAAAGATTAAAATACATAAATAAAGTGAATCCCACATAAATTATTTTTTTTAGAAAGTTAGAGACCTAGCAATCGTAATAAAACATAAAATTCTGGTCTATTCAGATCAAAAAGAATCCCAAAATTTTAAAACTTAAAATCTTTCATAAATTAAGTTTTCAATTTGACTTTTAAATTTAAAAGATTGCTCAAAGATTTTAGCATCTTTTAAGCTTCAAAATTGACGATTTCTTTTTTAGAAGGCTCTCTGACTTTTATCTAAAGATTTCCTTCATGAAAAGTCAAAGGTTTTCTAATTTCTAAAACTTAAATAAAAATTTAAAAATTTTGCTTTATGCCCTATCATCAAAAAAAAATTTATGTGTTAATTTTAGGTGTTCACTTTTTTTATGTTTTTTCAATCCTCACCCCCGTCTCATCCCAGACAAATTATCAAATATGTACAATTTAAAATTAGAAAGAGATTTAAGGAGCACATATACTTATGAGAGAAAGGTTTAAACGGAGAACATACTACTTCAGATAATGTTAGACCCTGCATCACGGTTCCGTATAAGGCTAAAAAACATTTTATTTTGCTATAAATGATTTTATAATTAACTCTTTCCACTTATTTTAGAGTTCGTTAGGATGCGGAAAAGTTTTAGTTTATTTAAGGATAATGATCAAATGTCGTTTTTCCATGTAAAGTCTAATTCAAGATTTATATCTTGTTACAGTAAAACTCTTTTTTTCCTGTTCAAGAGATATGAAGCGATTCTCGTAATCTACTTAACATTTTGGCATGGCTTAAGAGATCAAAGGCTTTCATTTAGTTTTTTTAATTCATCCCAACTTCCTATGGAAAAAACTTCCGACTTTACTCGTAATAATTAAATCTTTAAGATTCTCTAAAAATAAATTTAGCCCTTAATCTGATTATCCTAAACTCTTGTAATTAAACTTCCGTAAAATTTAACATAAGTGAAGGAGTTCAAAGTTAACAATTGAAGCAATTAATTATTAATAGATATTAGCTTGTTTTTTTTTTTTGGTTTGAGTATAATTTATTTCAAAAATTTTAAATCAAAGTTTTAAAGCTATGCAATTAGTTGCTGTTAGCTTTTAAATAAAAAATTAATAAACAATATTTAGTTTGATTTTTAATTAACAAGATTTTATTGTTGTTGTTTAATCCAACTTGATAAAAAATACAGAAAAAAAAAATTTCGTCTAAAAAAAAACATTTGGTGAAATAAAATGCCTAGAATCTATGCTAATTTAATAGTACAAACAACAAAATAAATTAAGAAATTTTGTTCATTAAAAAAGAAATAAATAATTTTCTTAAATTAACAATTTAAAATTTAAATTAAATGAAAATTTAGTTTATCATAAATAAAAATAACTTGATCTAGTCTTAAAGTTAAGAGTTTGTCAAATGAAAAAAAAAATTTAATCGTGATTCTTTATTTTTTGAATAACGTGAAGTTTTTAGTAAGACTGCATTTTTTTTTGTTGTTTAAATTTTAAACTATGTATACATCAAAACAAGAGAGTTGGATAGAAATTGTTTAATTTTCAAGGAATTTCAAAAAGTTTTCATTATTATTTCATTCTCTCTCTCTTTCGATAATTATTTCAATTGAAATTTGAAAGTCTTAACAACGTTCCATGACACATACTCTACGTCTAATGGAAAAAAAAATACAAACAACAACCTATGTTTCCTGTTTATTTGGATTAAAAGCTGTCTTAGCATAAAAAAAATAAAAAAAAAAAAACATGTAATTTTATACATCTTCTCATTTTCCTTGTCTAAGTCTTCATTTTTGTTTAAATATTTTTATTATTATTTTTTTGAAGAAAAAAAAAACTCTTGAATATGAGTCGTCGCCTAAGCTTACAATTAAAAAATTCTTCCAAGTCGAAGCCGAAGGTTAAATTCACTGATGAGCTCATTTTTTTGGAGAGCATAAAAGATAATGACATTGATAGCGTACGAAACATGTTAAGACGTGCTAGTGCAAATATTGATTTGAACAAAATAAACGATACTGGTTTGACTGCGTTACATCAAGCAGTACTCGAAAATTCAATTGATTTAATTAATTTGTTGATTGAGAACAAAGCGGATTTGAATATTTTAGACGAGGATTGTTGGACTCCTCTTCATGCTGGTAAGATTTTTTGTTGATTTTTTTCATTGAAGCCTCAATAGCGCAGTCGGTAGCGCGTCAGTCTCATAATCTGAATGAAAAAGAGTAATCTGGAGGTCGTGAGTTCGATCCTCACTTGGGGCAAATTTTTTTTTCATTATAATTTTTTTGTATTCTTCAAGCTTCCTCAATGGGATACTATGATGTCGTTAAGTATTAAAATTTAAACCCTTGGAAAACTCACGGAAAAAAAAATAAAAGAATTCAATTGAAGGATTCTCTTGGAGAATGGAGCTGATGCAACTAGTTTGACTGCTGAAAATGAAAGACCAATAGACCTAGTCGACCAAGACGATTTTCCATTAATTTCACTTTTGTTGAATTACATGAATCTAAGTTCGTTGAGTGATGATTCTAAAGCATCGTTAAATGTAAGCGATCAAGAGAGTATTGATATCTACAGAAGACTTTTTTTAAACATTTTACGTTCTTATAATGATAATGAATCGATTTTGAATGAAATTGAAGTAAGCCAATTAAACGAGATTTAAAATTTTAAATTGAAATTTTTTTTTTAGAGACTTGTGGATCTTAAATACTTGGACACTGGTAAATTTATAAAGTCACTGACAATGGCTTTGTGTGAATTTGGTATCAACAAAAATGATTTGGATAAGCATGACTTGAAAAAGCGATTAGGAGTCTTGCAAAAATATTATGAAAAAAATTTAGAATTTGAACTTGTTTTGATCAATTCAATTTATGAGTTCATCAAAAATTCAGATATCCCAACAGGTAATAAATTAAAAACTCGTAAAAATGTGTTTATAGAACATTTTTTGTTTTATTAAGAGTTGTTCAAAAAAATTGTTGTATGTTTTAACGAATCAAAGTTAATTACAAACAATGCATATCAAACATGGCGTTCAAAGGAAAAAGATTTGGATAAGAAGAAATTTGGTTTTAGCTTAAAAAATTGAAATAGTCAAAATTGGAATCGTCTAGTTTTCCATATTTTAACCCTGTCGTAATCGAATGTTATCGAATTATGCATTTTTTTTTGAGGGTCGTTTTGTAAAGAGAAATATTTTTTGTTTATTTTTTTTTAAATTTGTTTGTTTTAAGAAAAATGTGAATTATTGCAATAAAATTTTATTCGTATGAACTGTTGTTTTTAGAAAAAAAAATTAAAGCGATCCTGAATGGTACTTTAACTTGTAAAGTAAATAAAAATAAATTTGAATATATTTGACGCAATTCGAAGTGCTTATACTCAATCTAGAGTATTTTTCAATGACGCCATTCTTGAAAAATTAAATTTTTTTTTTCATAATCTTATTTTAATTTTATCTTGATTGAGGATTTAACTTCGAAGCTGAATTTTTCCCTTGATCTTGTTCATTGCACGAGCAGCGGGATTCGAAAATTAGAAAAATATTGACTGATGTGGACACAAGCAAATTTCATAGCATTACATCTCAACGCAATCAACTCATTTTAATTAGGATTCAGTTATAGCCAAAATTCTATACTATCTAAATTTTTATTTTTGACATTAAAACTGTGATCATCGACTTCGTTAACACCAGTATGCTTTATTTTGTATGAACAAAAAAAAATTTTGCCACTTCTCCTCTGCTTTTATTAGCATAATGCAAATGTTTTAAAATTTTTAATACATATGATGGGAAAAAGTAATAATTGTTTTGAATTACGGTAATTTGCATCTTTTGTTCTGGAAAAAGCACACACCTTGGATTTTTGAAAAAAACACATAGGGGTGTAGATCCTTTATTTTCAAGTCAATATTTAAATCGATAGTATAGAAATGTTCCTCTCGTCAAGAGCTTTCGTTTGCTACCCATATAATGAGCATTGAATGTGAGTTTCCTTATAAATAAATGAAGGCTTTTCGAAATCGTTAGTTCATGAAAGCTCACAAGAGGAACACATGAGTTTTTTGATATAAATTAAGCAAAATAAACCAGAAATTCGAGTTCCTAGTATCAAATTACACCATATTATGACTTTTGGAAATATGTCCAAATATACAGTTTTGGTCATTCACGTGTTCCTCTTGTGAACTTTCATGAACTAATGATTTCGAAAAGCCTTCATTTATTTATAGGCATCAAATTAAAGCTAGTTTTACACGCTTTAACTAGAATGTTGTAGCTTTCAGTTGATAGCCATAAATCAATAAAGGCTTTTCCAAATCGTTAGTTTATGAAAGCTCACAGGAGAAACACGTGAATGACCACAACTGTATTTTATTTTTGCACACCCGTATGTAAATTTGAAAGTTGCTTGTAGTTTTAATAAATTATCTCAAAAAATAAGAATGATATTGAAATACCGAGACTACCATTGTGTAGCTCTTTAAATTCTCTGCCTAGAAATATGTAAAAATAAAGAGTTTATTGTGGATGTGCAGGGAGTTTCGTATGGGTGTAGACGTTTTTTAAGTATTTTTTTAATTTTTCTTTAGGAAACTCACATTCAATGCTCATGAAATGGGTAGCAAACGAAAGCTTTTGACGAGAGGAACATTTCTAAACTATCGGTTTAAATATTGACTTGAAAATAAAGGATCTACACCCCTATGTGCTTTTTTCAGGTATCCATTTTGGGTGCTTAAAACGGGTTGTAGACTACAAACTGTAACAGTTTTGTTATACCTTTTGCAAAAACTCTGCATATTTGTAACATTTTGCACCACATTAAAAAGATTATAATTAAATATGCATTTAGCTTGTAGAAAGTAATCTAAGGTATAGCAAAATTGTTATAAGTTGTAGGATTTTGCAAAATTAATTTATCTAGAAAAAAATTCAAATTCAAGTGAATTGAAAAAAACTTGGCAGTCCCTCATCTATGTTTTCTAAGTATTCCGTAAGCGAAAATTCCGATTTTTAAACATAAAATGCAGACTGCGTTGAAATTTTGTGCCGATTAAGCATAATTTTTTGAATTTGCATAATTTTTTGAATTTTTTCCAGCCTCTTCTGAACAAAAAATAAAAAAAATGAAAAAATATGCTTCTGAGATATAAAGAAAAGTTATCATTGGCTTGTTATCAACCTATGTCAAACAATCGTACCCAGGCGAAATTCAATTAATATGGGATTTAAGGGTCCTCTTTGACTAGATACGAACTGACTAAAAAACACTTTATCCCGATTTTGATAAACGGGAAAACTTTTCTCCATTCAATGTAGGTAAAAGCGGCAATCGAAACTTATTACGGCTAGTGAAAAAAAAAGAGTACAGTACCAAAACTGTATTCGTCTTAATGAGAAATTTTGTTTTTAACCCTTCATGCATAGGGTTTTCGAGGTCGTAGATTAGAGTTGTGATATCAAAAATGGAATTGTAGAATGGCAACATGCAATAAAGAATCATACATCAACCATTTAATTTTTAACAAAATTTATTTAAAAACAAAAACAAAACTTAACTAAAAGCTCTTTCTGGATTCTTAGCCTCAAAAGCTTTTATATCGTTCAAGATATCATTCAAAATTAATTTTAATTGTGTCTTTCCACTTAATCGCTTTTGTACGAGCTTATAATATTCCATTATGTTTCTGACCGCCTTGGTCAAGTGAATTAAAAACAACACTAACAAGTCATATTCAGAACCTTTACCTTCTTGCCAATACTGACTCGGGCTATTTGCTATTAATCCATCAAAAAATACCAACATCTCACCAATGTCAATCAAATCAGCTATGACTTTACCATGTGGTAATCGCTTAAAAAACAAATCAATTCTAAGCTGTATAAACTCTTTCAATCTTTCAAGATAACTATTTTCATATTTTTTTTCAACTTCACCAATTTTGAAATCATCTAACAGTTCAAACAATGCTTGAAATCCTTTTGTTGAATCAAATTGACCCACTATTAAACTCAAGTTCATGTTTATTTTGTTACTCAAAAAAAGGTCAAGATCATTTACATTAATGTAATTCATTAGTCCAATAAGATTATAAATCAAAAATTTGAAATTTTCTTTTTCCATTTTTGATCCCAATCTTGATTCAAATATTAATAGAATTGTGTCAAATAATTTTTCGACAAGTTCATATTTTGAATTTGGGATAGGTGGATTTTTTACAGATTCCATGATAACACATTTTATTCTTTTTGAACAAGCAAACACCAATGGATCTACAAAATCTTTTAAAAATTTTATCTTTTTATCACTTTTTAAGAATACTTCAATGCTGCAAAGACTTAAAATAGCAACATCAGGATCTTGGTGTAAAATATTACGAATTACATTCTCCAAGTCTTGGGTGTCATTGAATATAATTTTTTCAAAATAATTTAATTTTTCGTTTAGATCAATTGACTTAGTGACTTGAGGTGGGACATATTTTGGAATTTTTGCGATTTCATTTTCCGTCATAATTGACTTAAGAACATCTTGATCACGTTTTTTGATTATTGAAAAAACCTGTAAAGCTTTACTACTCAATTCTTTTGAATTTTTATAAAAATTTTTAACAACTTGAATAACGTATTTGTAATTTAAATTTTCAAGACCATAATCGTTTATGACATGACCGATCAGTTCAATACAAATTGAAGTTAAAGAGTCTTGTTCATATTTTTTGATTATATCAATTAAAATTTCACATGATTGACTGACAAAGCTTGTTTGACAAACAAGTTTAAAAATATCAATCACAGACTCTTTGACTTGATCTCTTGTTTCAGGTAGAAGTCTTAACAAAAAAGGCAAGAACATGTTTAATTCTAATGATGAAAGTTTTGAACCGGATTTTTTAAGACACTTGAACAACTCTGTCAGGTAATCCAATGTTTTATATAGAAGAACTGGATTATTTTTAGTCAACACTAAAGTGCACCATTTTAGTATTAAATCAATTCTTTCGAACGTTTTATCTTTATCAAGAGTTAAAGACTTTTTCAAAGAGTCTAAAGCTTCTATTGAAAATCGGTAATCATGTGTGAAAAAATAATAGATTGATTCTTTAGGAAAATTTTCTTCCATTAAAACTTTTAATTGATTTTTAACTTCTTTGTTACGAATGTTAAATGCCCAACTTAAAATGACACCTTTTATTTCAGCTTGTTTTCGAATTGACTTGGTTGAGCTATTTTTTTGAATTGTTTTTTTAAAATTTTGTAAATCTTTCTCATTGCTCTTGTTTATAAATGATAAAATATCAATTGATTTTGGATTGAATGGTGTAGGGCTTATGTTATTAAACTTGAAATGCTGTTCGATATGATCCAAGTAACGTGTTCTATAGTTAAGGGCCTTCAATTTGGTAAAAGTGAATAACAAATTGTAAATAATAGCCTCTTCTGTTCTGGGGTAACATGTTTTATTCTCACTTAGTATCGGAATGCAATTGAGAAGTTGATTTATTGCTAAACAATATTGACTAACTGCACTGTTTTTATTAGTTGTTTCAAGTTGTTTAGCTGTGTCTATATTGTTCATACCAATTTTGGATCGTTTTAATATTTCTTTATCGATGTTTTGCTCGTACATGTTGCGCTTTTGAGTTCGATTTCAATTTAAATTTATCCTTAATTCAAAATTCAAGTTGTTTAATTTTTTGGGTTTCTATTCCAAATTTTATTAGGAAAATTTTCAAGTTAACATGGTAATAATAAAGATTTCATTAAGTTTCAAAAGAATTAAATTTGTATTATTAGAAAAAAAATAATTTTGAATGAATGACGTAACCGCTTGCGTATAAACGCGCGAAAAAAGCTTCTTATTTGCATAAAACCAACCTGAATCCACTTGAATTTAAGGTTCTAACTGAAAAATTAAGAAAGATCTCAATTTTATCTAAGTAATTATATGTCTAATCTTAGTTCGTCTAAAAAATCAATGTTTAGCGATGTACTTTTACTCAAGCGGTTACAGTACGAAGGGGTCTTGTTGCTTGTGTGGCCAATTGGCCAGGCCAATTAACTTTTCGTCAAATAGTGGCCAATTAACTTACAACATTGGCCAACAATTTAATTAGTTGGCCACCTTTTTTCTTACTTGGCCGCCAATTTTTTTACCTGGCCATCTAAAATTTTGTAATTTGACAAACAACAGTGTTAAATTTTCCAATTGATGATTTGAATTTAGAGTTAGAAAAAAAAGTAACTATTTTGAAATTAAAAATTCATATGATAAGCCGATAAATATTAAAGTAATCTTCGATTCTAAGGATACGTTATAAAGTTTACATCTTGACATAAATGAAAAGTATAATTTTAAAAGAACAGAAATCAGTTTTCTCTGCTTTCTCCTCATTTAAAGAAAACTTTTATCCAAACTTAAATCGTATGGTATTACAGGCGAGGCTTTAAAATGGTTCGAATCGTTTTTGATTGGACGAAGGCAGAGAGTGGTTATGGGTAATACTTTTTCAAATTGGGAACAAGTGAGTAGTGGTGTACCGCAAGGGTCAGTACTTGGACCGATTTTGTTTGTTATATACATCAATGATTTATTGGAAGAGCTTAAAAGTTTTGGCTTAGGTTATGCGGATGATCTAAAGCTTATTGGAATTTCAAGTCAAGATCACAAGTCATTAGAACTGCAAGAGGATTTAAAACTGTTAATGGAGTGGGCAGACTTATGGTCAACTGAATTGAACCTGTCTAAGTGTAAAGTCATGTACCTAGGTAAAAGAAACGAAAGATACCCATACGAAATGGTAAACTCGAGAGTCAATCATGTTCTGAGTGAATCATGTCAAGAAAGAGATCTTGGAGTCTTGGTTTCTAATGATATGAAATGGAATTAACAATGTTCTCTTGCGGCTGCAAAGGCAAATAGAGTGCTGGGTCAAATAAAAAACTCTTTTAGATATTTGGGTCAAGAGACACCAAAGCCTTTGTACACAGCCCTAGTGAGGCCACATTTGGAATACGCGGTAAGTACGTGGTGTCCACATTATAAAACCGACATAAAAATTTTAGAGAAAGTACAAAGAAGAGCAACCAAGTTAGTCAAGTCGATAAAGACCAAACCGTATGAGCTACGTCTTCACGAACTCAATTTGATTAGCCTAGAAGACAGACGTCTAAGAGGTGATCTAATACAAATGTACAAAATAGTTAATGGTCTTGAAGAAATAAATTTGATAAATGGTATTAATTACGCTACAACAACTACAATTAATCTGAGAAGAAGGCACAACAAACGATTAGTACGTGAGATCAATAAAAAAGGGTCACACCGCTACAATTTTCTATCAAATCGAGTAACTTCAGTTTGGAATGGTTTATCTGAAAATGCAGTGTCAGCGACTTCGACAAATAGTTTCAAGGGTTTCATTGATGAAGAAGTGTTTGGAATATCACGAAGCAATTACTGCCAAAGCCTTAAAAAGGCTAAACGCTTAAATGCGTTGGTATAGACTTTGTCTATACCGCAGTGTAAACTAACTAACTAACTAACTAACTAACTTTAATTTTTAATTATTATTCGACATCCATAGTAAATTTTAGTTAATATTGGCCAGCTTTTTCACTATTTGGCCGTCAATTTAATTAGTTGGACCCCTTTTTTCTTACCTGGCCGCCAATTTTTTTGTTTTTTTTATGATTGGCCATTAATTGAAAAAAGTTAATTGGCCTGGCCAATTGGCCACACAAGCAACAAGACCCGTACGAAGAAAATAAAATATCAGCAGCTGTTGTCTTGGATGATAGATAAACTTAGGTGACCCGAAGAGAATTGTAAACTTTAATCGTAGTCGACTCTGTTTAAGCCGAACAACGTTAAACCGAATTTTTTACAGTTCTGTTAAAATTGGCTTCCATTCAGGCCTCGATACATGTAACTTAAGGGTTTAATCAACATCATCTTATACGAACTCTATTTTCTGCCTCGGAAAATATTCGGATTAAAGCCAGTTCACTGTAATGTTTCGATCAAAAAAAAGTATCTTAAAAAAAACACACTTAAGTGAAAATGAACACGAACTCTTTATTAAGTATTTCTTTTTAAATTGGGTTTTGATGAATATGTAGAATAACTTACTAGAGAGCGAAATATCAATAAAAAAAGTAAATGTTAATTTAGAATCGAATTTTTTTCTTAAAGAAATTCTAGGAAAATGAATATAATACACTCAAAGAGAATAATTTCGATTAATCTGCATTATTATAATCCATATTTTCATAATTAAAAAATAGCTCAGTTGGAGGATAGCTCAGTTGGTACCGTCGTGGACGTCCATGCAGAAGGTCGAAGGTTCAAATCCAAGTCGTGTCAAAAAAAATTCAATTCGAGTTCCCAAATTATCCTCAGTGTTATGAGCAGAACACAGCATACCCCAGCTCCTGGTCGTCAAACATCAGTTTTATAAACTTTACTTTAACTTTACTTTGTACTTTACTTCTCCAAATAGGAGGTTAATTCTAATTAAATAAATAAATAAATAATTAAAAAATAAAATTTTGGTTTAAAACCAATTTAAGATTTCTAAGATCTTAGATCTTTATTCACGTAGATGATTTTATGTAAGATTTTTTTGAAGATATCTGGTATTGCCATAAAAAATCATCTAATTATGTAACCAATTTCTATGCAATTTTCGTAATCAGGAATATCGTTCGAATCATAAAATGATAGATCATTTGGTTGATCCAAAAGACGTTGTGTTTCGGCTGTCAGCTGCTCCTTTTGTTGATCCAGAAGACGTCGTGTTTCGCCTGCAAGCTGCTCCTTTTGTTGATCCAAAAGAATTTTTAAATCTTTTTGTTCTATTAATTTAATATTCTTGTTGGTTTCCTTGTAGATTTTCTTCTTTCTCCATTCTAGATTTATAACATTTACCAAAAATCAAAACAAATTTTGCATTGATTAAATTAGATATATTTAGTCAGTACTGGAAAAACATGAACAGAGTTTTTTTTTAATTTCAGTTCTATAAAGTAAAGCTGTAAAACCATAAGAAAATATTTCATACAAAATTAATACCGCTTAGTTTGTCCTTTACGTAAAACCTATTATCATAGAAGATCATAGCTTAAGACTTTCAAGTATTCACTGTAATTATAAAGATTTCACATTTTACTCCTCATCGAATTACTAATTGTTTTATTGAATTTTTACTGAAATAGGCGAACCGCCGAAAGATGAAATCTTTTAGACAACTAAAAGTAAGCTTTTTTCTATAATGATTATTCTACTTTGTTATAATAATTCTAAGTTCTTGAGTTATTTAAATATTTCTTTTTTAATGTTTCAAAAGGATTTTTGCGATTTTGAATGTTTATTATGTGGACTATTGTTAATCAAGAGGACTATTGGAATTAAGAAGTTTAAAAGAAGTAGCCCATTAAAACAGCTCTAAAGACTGACAGTTTTAAAAATTTGTATATGAAATACAAGATTTACTTCTTAAGACAATTAATGAATGATAAAATTTGAAAAGATGCTTTATTAAAAATTAATAAACAAATATATAAAATTTCTTTTTTTTTTTTAACATGGGCCTTGCTGGAAAAAGTTTTCCCCATGTTAAAGGATTTGTACATGAGGTTTTTAATTTATGTAAAAAACTTCAAAATTATTTAGTGTCTAAAATATTGACTTCAAAAGAAGCGGTTAATTTGGAATAATTGATACTAAAATTTTGGCGCCTTAGTTACTTTATTTGAAACATTTTGTCTATAAATGAATACAAAAATTTGGCTCCTAATAACTGTCTACAACAAATAGTCTACGTGTTATTTTAAATTTTACGAAAAAAGAAAATGATTGGGAAGAACATTTAATAAAGACGAGGCTCAATTTCAAAATTTAATTGGAACCCAACATGCGCGTCAAGTCGAACTATCGGATTCTAAGCCAAATTAACCTGAAAATCAGGGCAGGGTATAACATTTTAATTTTTTTCCTACACGAGGCCGGGTTGGGTGGGTATTTTTAGGGGGTAAAAAATTGATATTTTTTGATTATTTTTTAAAAATTAACCTCAAAAATATTGAAACTTAAAGGAAGAAAAATGAGGGTGGTGGGTCCTTGGAAAAGAAAGTTTGGAAAAAATCTTCCGTAAGGTGGGCTACAAAAGGCGGATTTTTTTTGTAAACCCCATCGTGTCCAAAATTTTTTATTCATAACCCGCTGCTCAGGGATTAATTTATGATTTAATTTATTAAATTTTTGAAAACTAAAAAATTTTGTCAGACTGGATTTAGAGATAAGAGAATGGTACGGTCTGATATTGCCGCTAATTCGTTAAAATGCAGTACACAATGAATCATTTAAAATCAACTAGCATCGTTATTTAACCTGTATGAAATTCTTACTGAAAAGATTAAAGAGAAAGAATCGAGTTCTTAACAGCGAGAAGTCAATAGCAGAATTTTTGTTTTTGAGAAAAATGATCTGAGTTGGAAATAGTTTCGATTGAATACCATGAAAAATCTAAATTTACTTTTAGACAAAAAGCACGAGAGAGTAACTTAATAAGAAAAAAAGATTAAACCGTTCAATAAAACTTTTGAGTTGGATCTTTTGATTTTTTGCCGATAAAAATGAACTATGTCCAGGCATGTGTATTCCGATTTATTTTCGGGTATTGGGTCGGTTTGGGTATTTTCGGGTATTAACCCGAAAAAATTTGCTTTTTGGGTTCGTATAGGGTATAAGTTACCCATTAACTTTCCATTTTTGAGTAAAGGCTGGGCTTGGTTACCAATTTAAATAGGGTATTTGGGGTTTTAATTGTAGTTTTGGGGTATACTTACCCTATTTTTATGGGTTAACCAACCCTATCCGAACCCTAAAACCAAATTTTTTCGAGTTTCTATGGTTACACACGGCCACGTCTTTGGTTAAGTAATCTTTTTCCATAGTGTCTTATTGCATTGATAATTCAACTTTAAATAAAATATTTAAATTGTAGAAGTCAAAAAATAAATTTGATGAAAAATACTGTTTGGTAGAATAAGGTTCATCGACCTTAAACTTTTACAGTTTTTTGGGGGGGGGGGGAGGATCACAAGGATGGGGGCGAAGCCCCCATCCTTGTTATATCTTAAAAATTACTATAAAAAATTCGAAAGACAAAACACAACATTCTGCAGGCATTTTTATATCGAGAAAAAGGTATCTACCGTTTTTCTTTGAGCTGGGGCATTTTGCATCTATTCCTAACTTACAAGTTATTTTTTATTGTCTGAATAAGTGCTGCACTAAAGTTAAATTTTGAAAATATATCAGGCGTAAAAATTCAAATTTCAACTACAGCACGGCTCGTGAAAAAAAAAGCGTAACGTACCGTTCCATTTTTGGGAAGTCTACTTACCGTACCATCCTAACCTCCAAGCTTATCGTAACGTATATTCTGGAATTTTTGAAAATTTTTTTATTTAAATTTTTATGAGATAAAATTTTACCATTAAAGGGTAGCTATCCAAAGAAAAATATTTTGAAATATAATTTAATATGGTAAACAAGCAGGGGGGCTTCGCCCCCCCTCCTTGTAATCCTCCCCCCAATATATTAGATTTTTTGTTTAAAATTTAGTTTTAGTTGAAAAATTTACTAAAAAATGTACTCATCAACAACGATGAACTTCATGAATTTATGATGCGTAATACAAGCTTTTTCGAGACCGAATAAAATTTTTTAAGATCTCTGAGAAGAAAAAGCTTGAATTAAGACTTGATTTTTGAAAGTTTATGCTTTCAATAAACTTAAAATTCCATTTACAGAGTTTAACAATTTTTACAGGACCATGAGAAGGGCATGATTTTAAGCACAATGGATTTAAATTCAGTTCCCAAACTAAATGAATCTTCACCAATTAAGGCTTTAAAAAATAAAGTTTGTATGTTGCTTAGCCAATTCTGCCCTTTCAACCGTTTATTTTCGAATACAACAAATTTACATGTCAGACTAATTCTTGGAAACTTTATCATAATAATAATAATAAAAAAAGGCTTAAGAAAAGCATGGATTATCATCCTTAACTGAGCGCTATGATTAGTTGGACTATATTAGCCTGCTTAGTTTTTCTTATATTTTTAATATTGGTGTCAAGTTTGTTTTTAAAATCATTTATTGTTGTTTGTTCGACAACATCCTTTTGTAAACAATTGAATCTTTGTTTTCAGTTTCGATTGTTCCCATTTTGGTTCAACGGAAAATGACAATCAACCTTGTCAAAATTTTAACCAATTTTAATTGTTTTAATAAGTCACCTCTCATTCTTGTATCCTCGAGAGATGTAAGGCTTAGCTTTTCTAGTCGATCTTCGTAACTCAAATTACCGAGTTAACCAATAATTTTTGTTGCTCTTCTTTGAACACCTTCAATACTTCAAATTTCTTCTTTAAGTGGGGACTTGAACCGCGTACTCTAACTGAGGTCTTACTAAGCTTGTAAAGAGTGTTTTTATGATATTTTTATGACGGTACTTGAATGAGAGTTTTATTAACCCTAGAACCTGGTTCGCTTTTTTAGTAGCTAGCCCTAGTTGTTACTAAAAACATCTCCTAAATCGCGTTCTTAAATGATTCGGTTAGCTTGTGTCTGTTTTCCGCTGAGCCCAAAAAGTATTAACATTTTTGATTGTTTGGACCATAATGCATCACAAAACAATTATCCTCATTGCATTTCCAATAACCATTTTCGTTTGACCACCTGTACAAATTAACGATGTCTTTATGGAATAGTGACTTTTTTTCTTGGCAATCGACCACACTTTTACCCTTTGTGTCATCTGAAAAAAATTTGAAAATGTTTTGGACATTGTCCGGTAAATCGTTTATAAAAATTACAAAAAGTATCGGACCCAATACCGGACCTTGCAGAACACTGATTGTTTGGACCTTCCATTCAATTCAGAATTCCAAAATTCAGGTAGTTTCTAAATTTTCGAATGTTCAAACAGATAAGCTCATCCAACTGTAAATGAAAAAGGATCTAATAGTAAATTTTAAAAAAAATTTTATGAAAGTGAATATCCTTCTGTTTAGAAAATTTTCAGAGGTATAATCAGCCAACTTGGCCCTCATCTCGTTAATTCTGGATAGTTCTTCTCAGAGGTCTTAAAAAATTTTATTCGGTCTCGAAAAAGCTTGTATTACGCATCATAAATTCATGTAGTTCATCGTTGTTAATGAGTGAAGAACCTGTTAGGGGCATTTTTAGTATTTATTTTTTGAAATTATTTTTGTTTTTCAATGTAGCCATTTATTTAAATAAACTTTTTAACAATCAAGTCAAAAACCAATGATTAATTTTATTAGAACGTATAAGCGTCTTGTTTAATTGAGCGCATTTTTTAATTTTTTTAAGGAAAAAAGGACAAAAAAATTTCGATGATAAAAAAAAGATGTTTTTGAAATCTAAGCTTAATAGCAAAATTCTCGTATACCCATCTTTTAACATTGCCAAAAAATTTTCCTATTCAAGTTAATAGAAAAAAAATATTAATTTTATATAGTTGTAGTGAAAAATAATTTGAACATTTATTTGAATAAATGTTGCAAAACTTTTTTCTCAAAAAAATTTTAGAAAAACGTTACGATACGCTTTGAGGCTACGGTCCGGTACGTTAAGAGGGTACGGTACGGTTGTATGGTACGCTAGGAGGCAGGGTACGGTACGGTACGCTGGATGGCCTTTTTTTTCACTAGCCGTGCTGTATTAATGCTGCGTTAAATGCAAATTTTTTTTTGCAATAAAATACATTAAGTTCCAAAAAAGAGTTAACAACCGGTTGCAACATTACTTCAACTGATGAGCCACAAAACGCATCAAAGCAGAATCTTTTTTCAAAACAGGTTTATGTTTTGTTCTGGTTTTGTTGCAAAACCGTTTTGAATCTGTTAATTTTCATAAAAATACGTTTGGGTAACTTGAGAATAATAATTGATTCTAATATTATTTACTCTTGAATAAAATTAAAGCTTGTCTATTCCTAATTTTGTATGTTAAAACCTAAATTTTAAAGATGACCTATAACTAAAATTATTGACCCAACAAATAAATATCATCTTATTTCCTAAATCCTGAAAAATAATTGATGCTTTAACAAACTTGAAATAAATATGACATCGACCACCGGAATTGACTGAAGGTTATCTAGAGAAATTTAAATTATTAATAAACCATTTAAACTATTTGTTAACGTGAGGTTACTTTGGCTAGCTTTAAATCGCTTAAGCGGATACAAGCAAATTCTTTTTTTGAAGAAGTTGTCTCCATCTGGTACCTTAGTCTCGTGTCTAAGAAGCTTTAATATTTAATTTCGAATAATTTCAATGCAAATCAAGTCTATCCAAATTTAATTCTTTAAAATCAGCACTGCTTGAGCGTATGCTAAAAGCGATCTAAATATGGATTTATACGCGTTTAATTTTTCTGATATACCTTGTGTTTTTTGATTATTCATAAACGATCGCGTTAATCCGAATTTATCCGAACTTTCAAAATTTTTCAAAAATTTTCATTCTCGGAACTTCATTTAAAATTTATGAAAATCTCCGGAAAACTATGAACGTTCGGAAGAATTCGGATGAACGCGAACTTTCATGAATGCTAAAAAAGGATCCGAACGTTCATTTTTGGAACAACGACCTGGTTAGTACATAGTTTTATATCTTTTAATAATCCTCAAAAGTTAATTTTGAACATTACAGAGAATCTTTAATCATTTTAAGTAACAAAAAAAACTTAAACAAGAGAACAAAAAATTTGAAATAAAAAAATTTAAAAGAAACTTAAAACGATTAAAATATATTTCCATGGTAACATTAATTTTTAACTCGAACATAAAAATTAAAAGTTACATTAATTCGAAACATAAAAAAATTTGCGATTGAGGGTCGACGTCTAAGAGAAAGTGAATTTCAACAAACAATCGAAATTTTTTTTTTTATCTAAATGTCAGCTAATATAAGAGATAAAAACGAAAAAGAAGAGGTAAAAAATAAAATAGATAAAAAATTAAATAATTAAATTTTAAACTTCTTTTACCCAGTTTAAAGAGATACCGCTTGGTATAAAATGGGAATGGGATGAAGTGAAAAATTGTCTTAACTTCAAGTTTGACAATTTTAATTTATTCGCCAATTTTACAAAAAATAATGTTTTTAATTGCCAGGAGTTTAATGTTAAATGATAAAAGTGAATTTTTTGATCGATCCAAAAAGAATACAGACGAAAAAATTGATTTAAGATCTGGTGTACCTCGACTCATAATTCAAGATCGTGAAAAAAATGAAACTAAAACAGAAACTCGTAAGCCAGCTAATTCTGTAGTTACAATAAACGATGTCAAAAGTATTTAAATAGTCAACAGCCAAGAAATTTTTTATTTTGAATTTTTTTGTTTAAACAGACGCCGCTTTGTATATGCTTTCGAAACGCTTTTACATACCGGTTGAATTTGAGAGATACTGCAAGTAACAACAACTTGACTTTTCTTGAAACTTTTAAAAAAAATTAATTTTTTTGTTCAAGTGATCCTAAGTCTAAAGCGAGTTTTGAAAACTTTTTACTCCATTTAGCCAATTATTTCCATTGGTTTTTTGAGGCTATCGACTCAAAAGTCCTTGTTAATCCAATGTGCATGTTCGTATTACACATTTTAAATTAGACACATTAGAGACAACTTTTTTTTTAAACTTTAAATAGAGAAAGGAGCCCAGAAGAAAAAAACCGAATTGAATTAGCAGAAAAAATGATTCAAAAGACTTTAAAGACGTTAGCACTATGTTATTGTACAATTATATTAGGACTTGGGTCTGAGGAGTATCATCACATGAATGCGGGAAAGTAAGATTTTATCTAAAAAAAACTTACTTCTTATTCTATTTTTTTTTAAATCAGAAAAAGAGTCTCCAGTGGTTTTAAAGATAGAGGACTTTATGAAGTAACTTTTTAAAAATCTTTCAAAAATTAAGACTTTAAACTTGTTTTTTTTTAAGACCCTGTACCCATTTTGTATATTTTTTGTTTGGATTACATTCAAACGTAGAGATTACGAATTAATACGAACAGAAATCGGTAGACTCTTACGTTCGGATTCTTTCAATAGCGAAATTAGAGTCGAAAGTATTCTAGAAGAGGGTAATTTTAACAACTTCTCAACGTTCATAAATGTTAAATTTTTCGATTTTAGAAAACAGGAAGCCTAGATCAAGAGGAAAATCGGATAACAAGAAAGAAATAATTTTGAATAAATACGAAGAGAATAAAATATTATTAAATGAGTTTAGAGCCAAGATACAGTAAGATACAGCTTTATAAAACGTTACAACAACATTTAAAATAAAATGATTATGTTTTAGAAAAAAATCAGCAGCTGTTGTCTTAGGTCAAAGATCGCCTGCACTCGTTTCAATTCTTCCAAGACCAGAAGAGAATAGTAAATATTTATTCGATCGAAAAGGAGAATCTCAAAAGTAATTTTAAACAGTTAAAACTACAAAAACAAAGTTTTAATTGTTTTATTTGCAAAAGAAAAACAGCAAAAGGTGAAAATGACATGGAAGACGATGATCATGTTGAATTGATAAAAGAGTAATTTGAAATTAACAATTTGGGACTCGAATTACATTTTTTTGTTTCAAGAATCGGCTTGATAGGGCATCCAATGAAACTTTATCACGAAAAAACTTTAGCTGTTTTGGGAAATAATGATGAAGATCGAGAAATGAGAAAGTAAAAGACACTTTTTTAAAAATAATGTTGCATGGTTGTAACAAAATTCTATTTTCTATAGTAACGAATCAGGGCAAACAACTCAATTAGAGAATTGTTCGACAGGTAATTGATTTTTGAACAAAATTGAGTTAAATTGTCTTATTCTTTTATATTTAGATCCTCAAGAAAATGAGCAGACTGAAGTTAACGAAGATTAAGGAAGTAGTTTGTAACACTAAATTAAGAAAGTCTAAACTGTTTATGTAAATAAAAATATTTTTAAAATCTAATTTTAATTTCGTGTGTAAAATTCCTAAAAAAAAATTCGCCCGATAAGGGGCTCGAACCCTTGGCCTTGAGATTAAAAGTCTCACGCTCTACCGACTGAGCTAACCGGGCCTGTACTCAATGACAGCTTTGGAATTAAACTTAATTCACTTTAAGTGCTTTATGAAAAAACTTAATGAGAGCTATCATCATGAAGTGAGCTTTTGTGACTCTTTCAATTCAATATTTCAGTCACTAGCTTTATAAGTTTACTTATAGAATTTTCTAAACACAACTTTGTTATACTTCATTTAATTATAGGAACATTAGGAACCGTTCAGTTATAGGAACGTCTCCGAATAGAACGTTACATTTTCGGAAGAACAACTGTAAAATTATCAATAGATGGATATTCATCTCTCACGGATTTTACTTTTGATTTCCCTCGAATTCAAGTAGGAGAAAAATTCAAAAAAGAAGTTATCATCAGATTTTATGGGACGATGAAAGTGTAATATCCCTTGATAATTCCACCAAACTAATCGTCCTCTTTTAACTACTCGAAGGGCTGGTCGAGATAGGTCCAACCACTGGTTTATGTCTCCAGTTATTCGGAAATAGATTCATTTCTCATCGCAAGTAATTAACCTTCTGAAAAATCGGTCATCAAGAGGATTTTTGATACGGCGTTGAATATTAAAAGGTGTCAAATCATGTGGAACAACTCGGCAGCGTCTTTTAGCTTTAAGGTGCATATACACTTTAAGGTGACGAAATATGGTCGACTGTGAAGTGCTAAGGTCACTTGATTCGCGAGTAATATCCCGGGGGTTGCTCTCTATGGCCGTACGCAGGGCGTCCTGATCGAAACAAACTAGTCTTCCAGACCCCTTTTTCCTTCGAAGGCCAGTATCATCACTGTTATATTTATTAAATCAAGCTTGTGCTTTTCTTACTTTAAGGAAACTCTCACTTTCTACTTGACATATTTCGTGGGTTGCCGCTGTTGCAGTGAGGCCTTTTTTCCAATAATGACGTAAAAGCTTCAGAATTTCAAAAATTTCATCAAAAGTTTTAATGATTTTAAAAATACTTGGAATCAAAAATTTTAAAATTTAAACTTATAATCTTGTAGAGCGTTTAATTTTGTTTAATGTTGAACAAGTAATGTCTGGTCTGGTTTATTTGAAAAACTTTGATTCGTATTTTATTTAAAATTAAAACAAAAAATTCGCCCGATAAGGGGCTCGAACCCTTGGCCTTGAGATTAAAAGTCTCACGCTCTACCGACTGAGCTAACCGGGCTTGTTCTAACCCACTTCCAATAATAATTTTTTAAACAATGATTCAACTCTTAATTCTAATTTATTATCCTAAATTTATTAATTCTTAAATTCTTCTTTTTGCAACATTTTAAAATATTTGCATCTAGCCTCTAGTTTCAAAATAAAGATAAATCTATTTATAACTTTTTTATTTTTATCATTTCATTTTCTTTAACAATCGAAAAAGCAAAAATGAATCCTTACAAAGGCTATGTTTTAACTGATGAAAATAATAAAATAATTGATAATGCCGGAGTCCGTATAGGCCCTTTGGATCTCAAAAATGTCACTCAAGAAATTCTAAATGAATTGGGGTTTAATCAAGTTATAATCGGTTTGATGACACCGTATTTGGGAAAACAGGGCGAAGATGCATTGAAATTGATTCAAGAAAGACCTCTTCATTTAGAGAGAGATCAATATGAAACTATAAGTTCAAGAATGAAGAGCTATTATCAACAAGTATATGATAGTTTACCAGAAAGTGAAAAAAATGACCCTGTGGTAAAAATTTAGACTAAAATCAAAGATAATTAATTATTAAATTATTTCTTTCAACAGATGAAAAAGCTAAACCAACTTTCAAAAGAAGAAAATTGGCCAGAATATTTGAAGTTATGGAATCGATTTTTAGAAGCTCCGAGATTTTTAATTCAAGGTGCACCGGTATTAGCCATCCCAATAAATGTCGATGAAAATAAATTAAGCAAGAGCTGAAACAAATTTAATTTAATCATGCCATAATTTAGATTCTAAAAAATAAAAAAATTCAATTTGACTTGTATTCTTCCTTTACTAATTCTGAATTAAACACTCTAATTTGCGGAGAAAACTTGTAGATTCTGATCCAGAAAAAAACATTTTTGCCTTCCACACTTCTGAGGCATCGTCAACCACTTTTGGTCTCTTGAACTTTTTGCATTTAAGAATTCGTTTGAAGTCGACTTGAGACAATTAGACCAGATGCCTAGATGGATTTCTGGGACCCCCTCTATTTGAATTTTTTGCAATCCGAATTCATGAATATAAGAATCCGTTTGAAGTTGACTAGAGACTTTTCTACAATTTTACAAAAAAATTAATAAAAGATACTTAGGGGTATCCAAAAGTTTTGACGTTCGGGTTAAAAAAGACGAAAAAAAAATTTTTTTATCGATTTTATTTTTTTAGGTGTTCAAAGTAATTGCCTTGATTTTCTATACAAAGTTTCATCCGCTCAGTCCACTTTTGAAAGGTCCTTTGAAACTCTTCTTTAGGAATCGAATTAAGTATCTCTGTAATTTGGGATTCCAAGAGTTCTTCACTTGTACGATCGGGTAAGCATTTTTTAATTTCCTTAAATAACCAAAAATCACATGGAGCTAAGTCTGGGGAGTAAGCCGGATGATCGATTATGGTCATGTGATTAGTATTGAGAAAGTTCTTGACGTTTTCATGAACATGAGGTCGAGCATTGTCATGCAAAATTTTCATATTTTTTGTACCTGATGTTGGTCTTTGCGATTTTAAGGTCTCAATAAGAGGACCTAAGACATTTTCAACATAATAGGTGTTATTTATAGACTGTCCCCTAGGAACTACATGCACTAAAACAGGTCCTGTTGTTTTAATAAAAACACACACCATTGATTTCGGCTCAAATTGGTTGCATTTTACCACAGTTTGCGGACTTTGGCCCTTTGTAGCCCAGCTCGAATTAGATGCTTTGTTCCCAATTTTACGGCGGTAAATCCATGACTCATCCCCTGTAACTATATCACATTAACGCCATCTTTGGGTCTCTAAAAGTTCTAAATTTTTGCGACAAATCTCAACCCTTTTTTTTTGTTGATTCTCATTCAATTCATGGGGGATCCAACGCAAGGATAATTTACGTAAATTTAAATGGTCGTGCAAGATTCGTCCAATTGTTCCATAACTCAGGCCTGTCTCAGCTTCAATATAATGTATAGATATCCTCGGGTTCTTTTCAACAAGTCGTCGAATTCGATCAATATTTGAAGAATTAGTCGCTGTAATTGGGCTCCCAATTCGATCAATATCGTTGACTGACTCCACGCCACTCTTGAAACGTTCAACCCACCTTTCGACAGTACGTTTAGAAGGAGCACTATCTCCCATTGATGCCATAAGTTCGGAATGGATTACTGCTGCTCTAATATTTAACTTATACCTGATCAAAATATAGCTTCTTACGTGCTCCTTATTCATTTTTGAAATTTTGAAAAATGTGAGTTTCAAATTATGAGCTGAAACTTTTGAAATACATATTCAATATGTTGATGTGACCACACATTAGAAAGCTAATAAAATGGAGAACATGGTTATGCAAAAATATTTAAATTTTTTTAAATGAATTATTGATGAAAACGTCAAAACTTTTGGATACCCCTAAGTATATAATATAAATTTAATGGATCATGACCAAAAAAAATTTTTAAGCTCAATTTAACCGAGACATGCCATGAATCATTCGACGGCCGTTATTCGGATTGGCCGTCAACGCCGGTTATAACTATCCTGATAGTTCATAATTTAGCAGACTTTTTTTATAAGCTTGACACAGTCAACCCCTTTGATTCTAAAACCTTAAGGTTACAGAGCCGCTCTTAATTTTTTCTTGACTCTTAGCCTCTCTAAATCCGATAATCTTTGTCACCGAGCCGCTTTGTCTTTTTCCCTTCACTGGTCACTCACTAAATTTCAAAAAGTCTCTAGTCGACTTTAAACGGATTCTTAAAAATCCAAAAAGAGGGGGGTCCTATCCTACAATTCAACACAGTTTCTTATCAAATATTCTCGAGCAGGTCTCAGTTGAGATTTTTGCCATGCTTGGCGATTTTCCGTGAGACAAAAAATTCGCCCGATAAGGGGCTCGAACCCTTGGCCTTGAGATTAAAAGTCTCACGCTCTACCGACTGAGCTAACCGGGCCTGTGCTAACTGAAAAGTTTATTTAAAAGGTCAATTCCAGAAATAAACTTTACAATAAATATTTTAAATTTTAGCCAAATTCCAAAAAACTTCTAAATGAAAAAAATATTTTTCACAATTTTTCTTTAGGTCATGTAACAAGTATTTAAAGGAGATTATTTGTCATAACTCATTTTATAAAAATGCTTTGCCAAATAATCTTTGTTACTGTTTCAATTATTTATTCAGCTAATTGTGTAACTTTGCAAGAGGCTCGTAAAAATCCATTACAAGCTTATGTATTGACAACTTCAAATGGTTCAGTTGTTGACAATAGTGGTGTTAGAATAGGTCCTTTAGATTTGAGTTTAGTATCTTTAAAAGGATTGCGCATGAGCGGATTATCAAATCAATCTCAAGAACTTTTCAAACCATTATTAAATAAAAACGGTACAGAAGCATTAAAATTAATCGAAGGAAAGAACCTCAATATAACAAGAGGTGAATTTGAAAGTTTGAGCCGAAAAGCAATAATAACGACTCGAATGAAGTACTTTTCGCTTCCATGGATAATAAGAAACAGATCAGTTTTGGTAAATAATCCTATTTTAATTATTCTAAAAAAAATTAAGTTTTATTAAATCTATTTTTAGCCAAGAAATTTGTTAAGAATTGCAATGATTAGAGATTGGCCTTTGTTTTTACAAATTGCTAACCGGTATTTTCCAATTTTTTTGATAAGATTATAGAAAAATTATAAAAATTTTTAATAAACTTTTCATCACAATCATGTTTCTTTTTATTACTTCGAAAAAATTCTGAATACTAGACCTGTTCAGAAATTTGTAGATGCTTAAATTGAAAAATAAAATAAAATAAGATATGAGCTTCGTTATGTGGAGGTTATATTTTTGGAACATGGCATGATCTCATATGTGTTTTGATACCGATCTTTGCTTCAAATATTTACCACAACTTGGGCACTCTGTTTTAGGTTTAATTGACGTTTTAAGGACTTTTGTTTGTGCGTTATTATCCTTGTTTTTTTTGCAAAATTAAATAACTTTTTCTTGCTTTCGTCATCTCTTAGGATTCGGATACTTTTTTTGTACTATACTATCGTTGTATGTGTTCGTTTTAGCCGGTTTTGTTTTGAAGCCAAAATCAGAGTAAGATCCGTCGGTGTTTCGATATTTTATGGACACTTCGTTATTCGGGTCGACGAGGAGCTTTGATACTTTTTTAAGGCTCATTGTTTCGTTCAATCAACAGCATCAACTAGATCCTGAACCTTCACATTCAAAATTTTTCACAAGCTTTCATTTTCTTTCACAAAATTTCATAATCTTTTACGACCTTTCACAATCTTTTACAAATATTTACAAGTTAAATCGATTACCAGAGCTTAATTGGCAATTATAAGTTTTTAGCGATTCAGCAATATAGCATTTCAACAGTTCATTTCTAGCCGTACCGTACCGCACCGCAACCGTACCGTACCGCACCGCAACCGTACCACCGCAACCGTACCACCGCAACCGTACCGTACCGCACCGCAACTGTACCACCGCACCGTACTTGCGTACCCTAGCGTACCGTACCGTACCTTCCTAGCGTACCGTACCGTACCTTCCTAGCGTACCGTACCGTACCTTCCTAGCGTACCGTACCGTACCTTCCTAGCGTACCGTACCGTACCTTCCTAGCGTACCGTACCGTACCTTCCTAGCGTACCGTACCGTACCTTCCTAGCGTACCGTACCGTACCTTCCTAGCGTACCGTACCGTACCTTCCTAGCGTACCGTACCGTACCTTCCTAGCGTACCGTACCGTACCTTCCTTGCGTATCGTAATGTACATTCTGAAATATTTTTTGGGTTTAAATTTTTATGAGAAAAAGTTTTGCAACATTTATTCAAATAAATTGTTAAATTATTTTTTACCATATTAAATGATATTTCAAAATATTTTTCTTTGTATAGGAACCCTTTAATGGTAAAATTTTTTCTCATAAAAATTTAAATCCAAAAAAATTTCAGAATTTACGTTACGATACGCGTTGAGGTTACGGTCCGGTAGGGTACGGTAGGATACGGTAGGGTACGGTACGGTACGGTACGGTACGGTACGGTACGGTACGGTAGGGTACGGTACGGTACGGTAGGGTACGGTACGGTACGGTAGGGTACGGTACGGTACGGTAGGGTACGGTACGGTACGCCTTTTTTTCACTAGCCGTGCTGTATTAGAAAAATCGATACGATATTTTTCGATACTAAGTTTTCAATACGATATATCGATATTTATCGATATCGTCCCATCACTAGCTGCAATAAGACAATTATCCATTTCCATTGACTTTTTTTTTCATTTGCTTTTGACTGTTTTTTTTGCAGATTATTTCGTTTGATTAGTGATACACAGGAATTATACCGGGTTATAGTCCAAATCTCAAATTTTAAAGTTCTAAAATTTCTGTTGGAAGAATTCAAACTCTATGATATGGTTGATTGAAATTTGAGGAGTGATGGCCAATGATCGAAATTTTGAATCATGATCAACATAAAAGGTTATCGGGCAGTTTAAAATAACGAAAAAGTGATCCTCTTGGCTTTTTATAATAAGAATTTTTAACTGAACAAAACGCTGGACTTGGATTGACAACCGGATTTTAATCAAACGCATGGATCAATCGATCATGATCCAAAAATACGATCAATGCCCATCACCACATTCGAGAGTATATAAACAGATTGTAAAAACATAGTTCAAAAATACAAGTTTAAGCTTACTGCTTATTTTAGGCGAAGGCTTTGGGAAGACTGAAAGATTTCAAAGTTTTACATTAGAATAGTTGAACTGTAATGAGCCTCGGTAGTGAAAATTGGCAAAGTTTTCTTAAAATTGGTCTAAATTGGATCAATTAAATCGAAAAACCCGAGATTAATATTCCTTACTTGTTATTTAATTCAAAATTATTTTAATCAGTTTTATCGTTACAAAAAATTTGGAAAAAAATCGTCCGATAAGGGGCTCGAACCCTTGAGATTATAAGTCTCACATTTTGGATCATTTTGACCAGACTCGGATTTTAGCACACCTTAAAATTTTGGTCTGGCGCCGGCCCTGCTTGATTTATGTAGGTAAAAAATTCAAAACTCTACTCTTCAATATTATAATCAACATTTGAACTCTCATAATCAATCATTAGAGGAGTAATAAAGATTTTCTGCGCGATGAACAGTAAAAAGCGTTAAGAATATTTTTCAAGATTGAAAAAAAATTTTTAGTGGTATTAGGGTGATTCATAAAATTGGTACAACAAAAAACTTCATTGTTAAAAAAAGGAAAACATCTAATCTTCAAATTATACACCACTATGCCCTATGGTATTTAGCCATTTATCAGCGAGCAATTCGATGCTTCTCTTGTACCATTCCTGACTCAAGGCACCCAGCTTAGAACAATACTATTTCACAAAAAATTATACTTTTTTCTTCAGAAATGAAAAATTAATGAAAAAATGATGGCCTAAAAACTAAAATTAGACAAAAAAGCTTGAAGATACATTCAATCGGAATTTTTTTAATGACTTAAAATTCCTTAACTATTCAAGCTTTGCTTTCCGGAAATATTCTTACTTGAAAAAAAATTGCTACCAAAAAAAAAGATTTGTTAAATTAAAAATTCAAAATATTTTTCTATTTTTAAGAATTCCAATTCCGAGGCTATTTAAGTCAGGTTCACCGTATTTTAATTTTCATTTTCATCTTCATTCAAAATGTATTTCAAAGTCTTTGTCTTAGCAACTATTTTTGTTGCAATCAATTGTTTGACTGTTGAGCAAGCAAAACAAAATCCACTACAAGCTTATGTATTATCAGATCAAAGTGGTAAAGCATCGCCTGATTCAGGTGTACGTATCGGCCCATTGGATCTACGATTTGTAAATGAACGAATGCTACAAAGAATAGGTGTTGAGCAAGAATTAATAGAAAAACTCAAGCCATATTTTAATGTCTCTGGTGAACAAGCGCAAACTCTAGTTGAACAAAAGCCATTACAAATAAGTCAACAAGAATATGACAATTTGAGCGATAAAGTTTTGGCTTACATGGAGCAACAATATACAAGACTACCAGCGACGTTAAGAAATAATCCTCGAGTAATTGAATTAAGACAACTAGCGCTTCAAAAAGATTGGCCTGTATTTTTACAACAAGCAACTGAATTAGTAAAGGAATTTCAATCTCAAGGAGGACGAATTCCAAGTGCTTAAAAATTCATTTTGATTTTTTCAAATAAAGTTTAATTACAACAACAACAAAAAGACTTTTAATTAAAAATGTATGCTCCTAGTTAGACAAAGATTATAATATCTGAAAATTTAAACAAAATTATGAATAAATGACTAATCTTTAAAAATACTTTAAAGTTAAGTATTTAGTAAGAAAATTTGCTCTCAATTTAAAAAAAAAAAGAAGATTAACTATCAATTATTTAGACAACAACTTGTGTTGGACTACGACTAGTTTTTTTTTTTTTTTTTTAAATTTTCTTTTTAGACATTTGAATTGAGGGTTTTAGTTGTTGTTGCATTTCATAATTTGAAATCTTAGTCATGTACTTTTTTTTTTTTAATTTATATTTTCATCTTTTTTCATTAAAAAAACAACAACAACAAAATGCTTCATGAAAAGTAATAAAAAAGAAATGCAAATTTAAAAGTTATAAAAAATTATTTCATAAACTTTAATAAATTAAAATTTTTTTTTTACTTTTTTTTTATTAATCATCAGAGAATAAAATTTAGCTTTAAATTATGAAATGATCAATTTGGACGACGAAGATAATATTTCAGGTATCATTTTCAGGTTAAATTTAAATCGAATTTATTTATTAAAAATTTGTTGGACGTATAGTTATCAATGATATACTTGGACGAGATTCAAGGCGAGGACTAAGAAGAATAGTTAAACTTGAACTTGCTAAAATTGACAAATTTGAAAACAAAATTCTGGTAAATCTTACAACTAAACCTTTGAAAGTGTACTTTATAAACTTTTTTGGGCTTTTAGTGTTTATTGGACTATCGTTTCTTTTTTATAACAATATCGAAAAATAACAAGCCCGGTAAAAATGATACAATTTTTCATTTTATTGATATCAAGAAAGTCGAGAGTTTATCAACAAATCAAGTTAGTTTTAAAATATAACCAAAAAAAGAAACACTTTCTTTTTTGAACTAATTTTTTATCAATTTAAGTTGACAATTGTAACAAACGATAATAAAGAATTCAAGTTACATTCATTTGAATCTTTAAGTGAATCATCGACTGATTTTGAGAATGATTCGTTAATTTACAATTTTGATGATTTGTTGATTCATTTTTGTACAAATTTGTTCGATATATTTCCATCAATAACAATTAAGTAAGTAAAGCGTTTTTAGGTCATTTGTTATAAAGCTCAAATTCTCTTTTTTCTTGTTTTAAATTTAATTATAATTATTATTATAATAAAAACAAAAAAAACTCCATTTTTGATTAAAAACATACCTGGTAGGTTTTATTTCAAGGTTAACAGTTTAAAAACGCTTGCTTTTGCAGACTTTGTAAGACTCCAAGTACCTTTTAAGCAAAGGTATATTTGAATAGAAACAGTAGGGCTCGACCATTTTCTCAAAAAAAATTTTGACCAGCTCTTTTCAGAGGCAACGGTTTCCCAAAAGCCAAATCATTAAGCTTCTAGAGACTCTTTTAAGAGCCTTTGGTATAAGGCTGTATAAAAATTAATAGTTCAAAGGTGGATCGAAAATGACCAGAGTGGCCAAAGACCAAAATATTGACCGAGAACATATCACTTCACAGAAAAAAATTTCTTAAGACTGAATATTTTTGAAGAACGGATTTTCCTTATTCCAACAATTGTGGTGGTGAAAATCGCCTTTAGAGTTTTGTTGTAAACGACCTCACCTAAGTACACATACTTTTGGATAAATGTTATGTTTACATGTTTCTTGTAGATTTTCATATTTTATACTCGGTTTTCGGACCCGTTGAACCCGTAAATATCATGTGTAGAAAAAAAATAATAGAAAGAAACGGTTTATCAAGACCAGAGACGACCAAAAGTTGCTCGAGCAACTTTAGCAACTTTGGCAACTTTTGTTGCTTTTCGCAACTTTTTGAAATTTGAGCAACTTTCGCAACTTTCGCAACTTTTGAGCAACTTTCGCAACTTTTGAGCAACTTTCGCAACTTTTGAGCAATTTTGGAAAATTTTTTGAGAATTTTTTAGAAAAATATACATTTTTTTTATTAAAATTAATTTTTTAACTTAACTTCAATTATGAATTAAGGATTTAACAAGATTTTCATTTGAATTCGATTGGATTTTAAATATTTAAATTAAAAAATGTTAACTTCTCTTAAATGCCTACGATAATTTCTAAAAGTGTGGCATTTAGTAGTGCATGGTGTAGAGGATAGCGTATTCGACTCTTATTCAAAACGTCTAAGGTTCGATACCGTGTGAAGCTACATAGGAGAGAGTGCAATCATCTCTTAACATGTCATGCACGAGTATAAACTTGCGCAGTTGCACCTGCATTGTGAAGCAAAAAATGTTTAAGTACTGCCACCCCACAGCTCTTAAGAGTTTAACCCTAATGGGTCGCAGTAAAACTTACTACTACTACTATTAAAAGACCATTATTGTAAAAGAAATAAAAACTCATCTTTAATAGGCCATGGATATTAAGAATAAAAATTCCAAAGAAAGATATTCACTTAAGCATCTTCAACGTATTAAGCATGTTAATTAAAGTTTTAATAAAAACTCGTCCCGTATCCTTAATCTTAAAGATTATATTAAATGTTTGACGAATGTTTAACAACTTAAATGTTACTCAAATAGACAAAATTTACTCAAATATGAGTGTTGTTTAAATTTTTAATTGATTTTAAAAAATCTTGTATATAAAAGCCTTTAAATAGTTAGCAACTTTCGCAACTTTGGAGTAACTTTCGCAACTTTTGAGCAACTTTTAAAGCAACTTTTGAGCATCTTTTGAGCAACTTTTATAGCAACTTTTTAGGACAAAAAAAGCAACTTTTGGTCGTCCCTGATCAAGACATACCCTCTAAAAGATTCTCTAATTTCTCAGTTAATAAATCTTTATTTTCATAGAATCGAAATAAATAGGATAACTTAAGGTTTTCCTTTGTGCTGATTACTTCGGATTCAGAATCTTAAATAACGTAATTACTCGATTTTTGTGACATGTCACAATTGTAGGGTATTCGGTAATAGTGACAGGGGCCGAGCTTTAAAAGAGACATTTTTTCGCCACATTATTAGACTTCCCATTTCTAAAAGGGCTCCTTTTTAGTTGTTAAATATTAACTATACATGTAATTTAAAATCATATTTACTATGCATTTTGACCAAATTGAAAATTTTGATCTCTAAAACCAATTTATTTTATAAAGGGACCTGATTGAAACTGTGAATATTCAAGAGACTCGTCTAAATGTAATCTATAAAAAAATCAGCGAAACAAAATCGTTAAGAAAGAGTCTCAATTTATGCGATTCTTATTCAAAAGCATACACAGTATGTTGTGATTTTAATTCAGCATCGTTTTATCAAGAAGTTGGTTGGGATGTTAATGTGATCTATGGAAAAAATTCAATAAATGAATTTTCATTGAACGATTTTGACTATGTTAATCAAAAGTAGTACAATTTTTTCAAGACTTAATTCTAAAGATTAATTTTATTTTCAATTTTTTTAGAGATGCTTACACCTTAATTTGGCCATTAAGACACAACAAATGGTTCGACTCATTTCACTCAGAGGGAGTTAAACTTTCGAACGAAATGCAAGAAGAACTAATTAAAGTCTTGACTCTACCGACATGTAACATTAAAAAGTTAGCTCTTGTACAATCAAATTTGAAATCAGACTTTATAAACAAACTCCAAAATGTTTTAACATCAACAAAATTAAAACAATCGACCCAATTTTTACCCATTTTAAACACAATAACAAACTTAAAGTCGATAAATTTATCACGTAACCCAATTGAAGATCGAGGTCTTACGACATTTATAAACTTGTTCAAAGATCAACAAACGTCTTCATCACATTCAAATTTAATTGATATTAGTTTTTCAAAGTGTTCTATAAGTTCAAAAAGTGTAAACAATTTATTCTCGACAATCAATCTTTATTTGTTGAATACCCTCGATTTATCTTTCAATAATTTAAAAGAAGAACCGGTTGAATTTTTTAAATATTTATCGGAACCAAATCAATTAGTCGAATTGAATTTGGCGAATACAGATATCGATGTAGATAAATTATTTGCCAATTTGAGTAAAGGTGGTTGTGATACAAGTATAAAGAAATTAATTCTAAACAATAATCATACTTTTGCAAAGTTTACGAATAATGAAAATATCATTAAATTTTTGCTGAACACGAAAGCGTTGATACATTTTGAAATTTCAAATTGTAGACTATCACCGTCATTAATACAGTAAGTAAAAAAGATCAAAAAAAAATCTAAAAATTCTAATACAAAAAAAGAGAAAAATAAATCGTGTGACTTTCCCAAAGGTGTTTTTTAGTTTTGGAAAAAATGTTTAAAGAATTTAGGAACGTTGAACTTATGAATTTTAAAGATGAACAAAATGTGAGTTTTAAAAACAATTTAAAAAGGATTAATTTAATCATGTTCAGGGTAACTCATACTCCACGTTAAACTTAATCATATGTTTGTCACTTTAAATTCTAAACATCAACGCTCTTAGATTTGCTCAGCTTTGTGAAAGGTCAAAAGGGTTTCTAATAAATTTTTTATACAAATTTTAAAAAATATTAACAGAAGCTTATTTTTAAGTTTTTCATGTATCTTAAATGCGTATAAACAACACTGATATCCCCATTTTTGAACTTTCAAGAACTTAAATGAACGTTTTTTTAGTTTTTCAGATCGAGTCACTGTAATGTTCCAATGATACAATGATTCTTGCGAAAATGTAACGTTCCGTTTGGAACGCGTTCAGAGCGGTCTTTAAAAACAGTTCCGTTCAAGTTCCAGATGTTTTCCAAAAGGTTCCAGACAGTTTCTGTTTTTTCCTTAGAGGATAAGGAGTTTAGGAACGGATACGATACCCTTTTGGAAAACATCTAGAACTAGAACGGAACTGTTTTTAAAGACCGCTCTGAACGCGTTCCAAACGGAACATTACATTTTCGCAAGAATTACTGTAACTTTTTATTGCTAAGTTTGTGATAAGTTGTTTTTTTGAAATACGTTCATTTCAGATCGCTGAATTTTGACAAAAAGCACTGTTATAACCCTCAGGTTGGTTACTGTTGCTACATCCTAAACTCTTTTAAATCTCATATAGGCCCACGTACTTCAAAACGAAGTTTGAAATCAATCGTCTTAATCATTCAAAAGAAAGATCTTCTACGCCCTTTAATAATCTTTTAGAGATCTTTTAAATTTAAATTAAAGAATTTAATTTTTATTTTCAGTCAAAGATCAACATTTTGTAATCGGGCGACTCATTGCACAAAAAAATATATTAAATTAATGTAATCTACTACAATCTACGCTCGATTTCATCACCCTATTTGTTCGTTCAGGTAAGCGTGACAATTCTGAATAGTGACAAATATGAATGTCAGAAATTCTTATTGAATGAAATTGGTTTTAAAAATTTCTGGTGATAAATTTGAAAAGTGATAAATCTATGACGAGCGTACACTGTACTTCGAAAACGTAATATTCTGAAACACCCAGAAGGACGTTTAAACAGTCTCATTCGTAAGACTTTCAATTCAGGATTTAGTGCTCGTTCTAAGACGTTCAGCGTCCTAATGATGATTCAGACAACAGAAAAAAACCTTATAATGCGTTTACAATGGAACGTTACATTTTGGCATAAAAACTTTTAAAATAAGTCAGCAATCTACTTAAGACGTTTCAGTGCGTGTTCTTCAGCTTAAAATTGTTAACTTCTTGATTCCCTCTTAAGTATATTTTTATACTCAAAGAACCTTCTCTTCTGATATTAAAATACTAAAAAAGACTTTATGAAAAAATATTATGAAGTCACCTTGATCTCTTAAACAAAATCAATCTCACACATAAAATTTGAAAAAATAGCGCATGTTTGTAACAAGATCATTGGATTATGTTAACAAATAAATTATTAAACGAAAAAAAAATTGTTTATTCTAATCGGAGATTTAAATTTTTGTTATCGTCAAGTCTTATTTAAGATACAACTATAATAGGATTAGTTCAAAACACGCCTAATTTTATTAAAGTTGACCTTTTAAATTAAAACTCATTCCATAAACACCTTTAATAAGATTCAATCATTTTAAGGTTTAAGTCTTGTCTCTCTTTTTATTTTAGAATTTTTTATTTTCGAAAATGAAAATAAACAATAAAGAACTCGAAATAATCATATTTTTTAATAGAACAATATTATCGAGTATTAAACACAATCAAAGTCTATCGTCAAATGGGATCCATTTGAATTTGAGCTCAAACGATTTTGGATCATCATTACGCCATTTTGTGAATGAATTCAACAAAAACTATGCAATCAATAGCTTAGACTTGAGCGATAACAGTAAACAAACTTGCATTTTTTTAATGAGTCATACTTCATTAAGAATTTAAATTTGTAGATTTCGACTCGGATAGTGATGTATTGATAACAAATCTTTCAAATTCAAACATTAAATCTCTTGTATTGAACCGTAACTTTCAATACATTAAATCAAAGTAGGTCAAAGGAAACTAAGGGTTCTTGAAAATTAAATTTTAAATTAAGATTGGCTACTCGATTGGTCCAAGCGTTTGCAAATTGGCTTAAAAACGAAGACTTTAAATCGAACAGTTTGGAACAATTATGGCTAATTGATTGTAAATTAAAATCATCAAATATGAACGAGTTAATAAGCGAAATGGGCGAGTTTACAAAACTTAAACTTTTAGACATTACTGGTAACGATTTAGGCGATGTATGTGCAAGTACATTATCAAAAGCATTACAAGTAAATCGGTCATTAGAGTCTTTAATATTTGATCGTTCAAATTTAACACTCGCTTCTTATCAACGTATAACTGATTCATTGAAAAGGTAAAATTTGAACTTTATTGTGAAAATGTAATTTAAAAAAATTCATTTGATATTAGAAATTATACTCTCAAAACAATTCAAATGCCAATAAATGATATTTGTATTATGTATCAAAAGTCTCCAGATAAAGTGGTCGATATTGTCAAACAGGTTAAATTTCATTTTTTTTTTGTTATCTTTTGTTTTTCTTTTGTAAAATCCATGTCTATTATCAATCATGCTTATCTAGAAAGACCTGTCTCGATTGTTTAAATATAATTAGTTGGTTTGCTACATAAAAAAAAATTTTTCGAAATATTTTAAATGTCCCAATAAGTTTAACTTAAAATTTATTTAATGTACTTGACACGGTGAAAGTTTATTTTTATTGGTCCTTAAGTAACAAATTTTTAAATTCAGAAAATGAAGTTGTGTGTTTTCGTTTGTAATGACACACAAATGATTACATAATATATTGTTATGTAATTTTAATTAGTAAAATGATCCTAAACGAGAGAGAGAGAGAGTGACGAATGTTATAGTAGTAGCAGTTGAATACTTTAAAATAAGTTTTGTTGTTAAATTTCAAAATATTTAAGAATCCTTAGGCTTTCTTGAATAATTATGTTTAAAATTTAAGATTAGATAAAATCTTGACTTGTCAATTTAAAAAATTAATAACTATCCTCGGTCCAAAAACCTTTGGTTTTATTCGCTTAAACAAATCGTTTTTTTTATATTGTTTCAAATTCTCAATCAATTTTTGATTGAAGTTTTTTAAAAAAATTAATGTAAATATTTATGCTTAAAAATTTTTCAGAAGAAAATAGTTAGTAGTCGACCAAGAAGCTGCTCATAAGCCAAACAGTGTTAACTAAATCGATCAATCAATTGAATAGGGATTTCTTGTTTAAAGGAAAGAAAAAACTAAAGTTAGTCAGTCCAAACCAGAGATACGAGCCCGGATTTTTTTCAGGTTTTTAGTTTAGGTTGAGTTCGGGTGGACCACTCAAACTCGATACCCAATAACCCACTTTGTTTGGGTAACAAACCCATAACCCAAACCCATAAAACTTAACTTTACAGGTTAAACACCTGAATCTGATACCTTTTTACTCAAAATAAACCCGAAAAAATCGAGTATGTGGTTATGTGATTCAGGTGCGTAGCCTGTAAAGTTAAGTTTTATGGGTTTGGGTTATGGGTTGGTTACCCAAACAAAGTGGGTTATTGGGTATCGAGTTTGAGTGGTCCACCCGAACCCAACCTAAACTCAAAACCTGAAAAAAATCCGGGTTCGTATCTCTGATTATAATGCGTGCAAAACCGGCAGAGGAGAAATAGACCAATTTTTTAAATCATTTTCACGTGCTTTTTCGCACAAGATATTTCGGTCAAAGTGAGAATTTCCTATTTTTTGAGGTCTTAAGCTTGATAGTTAATTAACTTTTTTTCAATTAGATTTTTTATGTTTTGTTTTTCTTTAAAAAGCCGAACTAGAATTTTGATAACCGAAGACGGAAGTAATACCAAAAGCATTTCCCTTAAATAGCCTAATATGGTCTTAACTATTCAAACCATCAGTGGTTATCAATTTTTTATATTTTTACCCCACGGAAAATAAATCGGATTTTAGGTTTTTTAGTACGTAGATCGCGAATTTCAGGTCAAAAGTCTAAAATTTTGATTTCTAAAAGGTTTTTAGATAAGTTCGAATTGAAGTTTATTTTACCGTATTTCCTTGCTTACAAGTGTCCCCATATTACCCCCTTTTTTACAGGCCAATGGAGATCAGATGAGTTCAAATTTTGGGTTTTTTAAGTAGATCGGACTTGTATATCAAGCGTCGCAAAGGGACCTCAAATTCGATTCGCTTAGGAATTATTTTATCCTTTAAAGATGCGATTTTTAGTCACTTATAAGCAAGGAAATACGGTAAATCATTTTGTTTCATATTGTTAAATTTTTTTTCTAAAAAACTGCTCCAATCAGTTTGTTCAAAGTTTAATTCTGTACATGCCAACATGTTTTGCTTTTTGCCGTCAATATTAGTTTCGGCTGAATATCGCCGCAAATACAATCATGCTAAAAATCCAATAAACGTCATTGGAGGCTTAAAATTTGCGAATATTCAAAAAAGGTCGAATTATCAAAAAAAAAAATTTCCTATTGAAAAATTTATTCTTTTTTTAAAATACTTCACTGCTCCTGAAAAAAAGGCGTACCCCGTAACGTACCATACCATAAGTTCAGTTCAAAATTCTTGAAATTTCAGGGTTGGTACACTGGAACGGTATTGTTGGATGGTACGGTTAGCTCCAGTAAAGTGTACGGTACAATCCTACTAATAAAATAACAGCATTTATGAGTCACTCAAAAATTTTTATGAGGTATAGGTTCTGTCTTAGACACGGTCGGAAATTTTAGGATTTAAACGATTGATTTTAATGAAACAAGTATCGTCACTAAAAAATATATTTTTGGCATTTTTTTTTTAATTTTAAAATGTAATCAATACTGCATAATTTTTTGACATCCGTTAAGCAAACACAAAAACAACAAAATTAGGTCAAATTTATTAAAAAAATAAATCTACAAATGATTCAACGAGTTTTAAATTTTTCAACAAATAAAAAAACGAACAAGTTAAATGTTTTCTAGATAAAAAAAAAAATATCCCTTTTAAAGCAACCTTTAAATTTAGTGTGTAATTTAAGGTATATGATTCATTATTTCTTTATATGGAATTTACAGTTATTAATATTTAGACGAATTTAAAAAAGAAGTTTCTAAAAACGATTAAAATATTTTTTCTATCAAACTGCTTGTCACAAGATATATGAACAAATATTAGACGAAATCTTAGCTTGACTTCGAAATGAAAAAAAAAAAAGAAACTAACATTTAATCTTAAATGATTCATTTTTTCAGTTTAAGAATTTCAATATTATTTTTAGACACCTTTTATTTCACAAAAAAAAAAAAACGAAGATATCTTCCATTTGAATTATAATAAAAAATTTGAAAAATTACATTTTTTTTATTTCGAGTCAATGTTGATATAAATTATGCTTCTGACGGTCTAGAAAACGAAAAATAAATTTTAATTTTTTTGTTTTGTTCAAAGATGACAGATACGTTAGCCCAACGAAATTTGCTAAACTCACAACAATTATGTGATTTAAATCAATTGTTCAAGAGTAAAATGAAATTGATCAATGAATCAAAGTATATTAATAGTACACATACGTTAAACGAGTCTATGGGATCACAATCGTCAAATTCGTCACTGCCTTTATTGACAAACTCAAGTCATTCACCAAATCGTGTTGTAAGTCTAACTTTAAAAATTAAAATTTAAATCAAACTTATTTTTTTTGACTTGAAGAACAAATCGAATGAGAATGATCTAGATGCGTCTGTGAATGACGAATCGACACCTAGTTCTATCAAAGAAGTAAGACACCCATTTAAAAAAAAAAAGTTATTAATTGTTTTTTTGTTAAAAGATAATGCAAGTCTTGAATGAAACGGCGTGTAATTATTTAAATCAAAATTCAATTGAAAAACAATTTAAAAAATTAAACGAAGAGTATGTTGAAAAACTGGACAATATTGTTAACGATTTAGAAAAAGATTTAGTTAATAAATTAAAAAAATCATATCCGAAATATTCGAATTTTGTCCAACAACAAAAATATCAATTAAATTCGAATCAATCAAATGCTCAAAATGTAAATATCCCTTCATAATTTTTTATTTTAGTGGTTTTTTTTTTCCTGTTTCTAAATAGAATTTCGCTTTGTTTGTTTAGTATCATTTCAGACATAAAATAGCAGGTCGAATTTATGTAGGACTTGTCAAAAACTTTTAAATAGGTTTTTGAAAAGAATTTTTTTAAGATTTATTTGGAATTAATGAAAGAACAATACAAGCAAATTTTTTTTTCTTTTTTTTATTGATTCGGTTTTAGCCTCATTTTTATATTTCAAATTCGTATTTTAGTAGTAGTAGTATTAGTGAGACTGAAATACTGTGCTGGTCGTTCACGAATTAAATGGAGGAACGTTCATGAACGTTCGCCGACTTTTTTCGTCAAGTAATTGTATCTAAATGAACCACCCTTGCTAATTTCTCTCAGGGGGTTCATGTTTTCTTCTTAGGTTTAGCTTCAAGCTTTTGGATAGGTTCACTCCATTCATAAGGTTGATCTTCTCATGACCGTTGATAATTTTAAAAATTTGGATAAGGTCACCACTTGTTATATGGTCTTCCAAGCTCGCTAAATTCAAATCCATAAGCCTTTCTTGATACGGCCTTTCTATCAGACATTTGGCTAGCTTTGTCGCTCTTCTTTGGACCCTTTCAATTTATGTTAGCTTTCGTTGAAGGGTTCCTATGAACCTATACTTAAGATGTGGTCTTACAAGGCATGTGTATATGAGTCTAAATATTTCTTTATCTAAACGCTCGAACGAGTTCTTAATTTGGCTTTGGAAGTCGTAGATGAGAATTATTTTATCGATTTTAAGTCCTTTTTTTTCAAGAGTTTCCTTAAAGATAACCATATGTCCGCCGATGTACATTTTTTTACATTTCGGCACATTTAGTTCATTAGACCATAATGTTGTCCAATTGTTTAGTACGACAAGATCATTTTGAAGTTGAGTCGACCTTGATTCATTCTTATTAAACACTCTTAACATCTTCAAGTCGTCTGCATAAGACAAACACGGGCTTTGAATTGAGTCCAATAGATAAGCTCTCTTGAAACCACTTTGGAGTGACCCTTTAAATTATAATTATTCTTTGCTGAACTATACCTGATACCATTCATTAAGTTGACATCTTCTAACCCATTAACGATCTTGTAAAATTGAATCAAATCGCCTCTTCTTCTTCTTGTTTCAAGTGACATAAGATCCATCCTTGCTAACCGTTCTTCGTATTCAATTTTTTTGAAACCCGGGATCATTCTTGTCGCTTTACGTTGGACTTTTTCCAATTGCTTCTTCTCACCCTTATAGTATCGACTCCAGACGCTAATACCGTATTCTATTAGCGGTCTAACTAATGACGTGTAAAAAAGATTAACCAAATTTACATCAAAGTACTCAAAATTCTTCCATATCATACCCAGTATCTTGTTTGCTCTGCCTGAGGAGTAGTCAACCTGTGCTTCCCATTTAAGGTCACTCTGGAAATACACACCAAGAAACTTTTCCAAACTAGTTGTATTTAAAGGCTCAGTTCCGTATTTATTGAAGATTGTGTATTCATATTTTGGGTTCTTCTTCCCGATTTGCATAACTTTGCATTTCTCAATGCTCAATTCAGTAGCCCACGTAATTGACCAGCAAGACAGGGTGTCCAAATCTCTCTGTAAGGCTAGCTTATCATTAAAATTGTTAACTGCTGCAATGATCTTCATATCATCGGCATAATTCTTAGCTTCAATGCAAAGCGATTCTGATATGTAAAATCTTTAATATAGGTTCATAGGTACAGTACAGTCCAAAATAAACTTAACAAAATCCTGATCAATGTTAGCACATTCCTAAAACTTTCCAACTTTCCTTTAAGTCAAAATTAGCCTATCTCATCCGTTTTTTTTTGTTTCGAAGATTAAAAATTATTCAACATCATCTGATTTGGCCAAACTAAAATCAAACATTAATGAATACATGAATTCAATGATGGTAAAAATGCACAACGATATTTGGTAAAACAAAAAATCTACTCAACTTAGGAATTATTTTGTAAATATCAATTTTTTTTTAAGTGAGATGACCTACAACTTGTCATTTTCAATGTCCGAAAAAGTTTTCAACGATGTGAAACAATCAAAGCAAATAATTTTAGACAAAAAAGTATCGATTGATGCAACAAGTAGCACAATTCCATCATCCAACAGCGAGACTCCATCAGCTCTTGAATTTTTAAATAAAAAAATAATCGGTGCAATAAAACTTCCGATTGCAGTTAGTCCACAACCAGATTTATCACAAAATTCCGCTTCAGTACAACATCGTCTTGATTTAATTAACAATTCAAAGTCTAAACGCCCAATTTCATCACAAATATACGAAACACCTGTTGTTAACACTCAAAATGAGTTAAATAACCGTTCATTGTCTCCGAGTAAACATTTATCATCGTCTTCGAATGAAAATTTAATTGAAAATTCATCTGATGACGATTTGTTAAACGACAATAAAAGTCGTGAAAAAACACCTGATAATGTTTTTTACCAAGACGATAAACCAAAAGCTATAAAAACCCCTTCGAGTTTAATTAGAGAAACACCTGAAATTGTGGCACCTGTACCAGCACCTAGAAAAGCTAAGATTAAAGACAAGTTTAACACGTTTTTAGAAGGTCTTGGCGTGGGTGCATCTAACCCAAAATCGCCTAAAATTGGTCGTAAAATAATCGATGAAAATAAAGAACCAGAGAGCTTACCTGTTGAGACTAAAACTCCTGAGCCAAGTGAACAAAGTGAAATTGCAGCTCAACCACTTCAACACATAAATAAAAGTAGACCGCGTAGGGCTAATGTCAAGAGACCTACTGTTAAAAATCCATCAGCAAACATTGAAGCTGATGTTGGTTCGTCAAGTGAAGTATTCGACGAGAAGCCAAAAAGTTTAGAATCAGAGTACGAGATATTGAGTGAATTAACAAACGAAAAAGTCAAATCAGTATCACCCTCGCCAACCGAGGTTAAACCACTTGCTCCTTTGATTCCTAAACCCCTATCAAATCAAGCCGAACAACCAAAAATAAGTCAAAATATTCTCGATAATGTTAAGCTTAGAAAAACAGTTCGAGCTAAACCATTGAATGAAGAAACACAAAACACCGAACAACCATCAGTGAGTCTTGGCCTTCCAAACAAACTAGCTAATCGATTTAGTATGTTCGAATCGAAACAAGAGAATAAAACCGATGTTAAAATAGGAAAAAAATTTTCTGAAGATTTGGTCGAAATAAACGAAGATCTTGAAACAAAACCTTCGAAACCATTGCCACCAGTTCCTCCCAATAAACCACCTCGACCGGTCTTTAATCCTGGTAAGTCAGTTGAAACGACGCCACTTACTAATAATTTTGTTAAACTAAGACCAGTGTCTACAGCACCTAACGGAAACAGCTCATTAATGAATAATATAACTAATTCCAACACTAATAATAATAAGTTAAATGAATTGAACGGTATTAAATTGAATAATAATAACAATTCAACTGGTACGACGAGTAGTTCGAGTATTAGTTCAAGTAGTACAAGCTCGGTGAATGATGCTAAATTATCTGTTAAAGATAATAGTGATAATGATAAACGTAGTTCGGTGAAAGAAATAATACAAATGTTGTCGGATGAAAGCAAAGTATGATCATGTTTTATTTTCTATTAGGAAATATATTTGAAAACACAAGTTTAAAATGTTTTCATTTTCTGTAAATTTTTTGAGTCAAAAAATTTCAAAAAGCAAAAAATAAACAAAATGAGCCTAAAATTCGGAACATCGGATAAAATGATGCGTATTTACTTTGAGGTTCCTTTGGAATGCTCTATTTACAACTTATTTCGGTTTATTTAATACAGTCAACCCTCGTTAATCCGTTTCCACTTTTATTCGTATATTTCTTTAGTTCGTACATAAATCACAGGCTAACTGTAATTCCTTTCAATAGAAAATACCTCCTTAAATCGTATATTTTAATCCGTATGACGATTTGATGGGGGCTATTTTCATACGGATTAACGAGGTTTGACTGTAATATAAAGGTCAAGATTGATCTGATCTTCATTGGTCTACTAAAAGGGGTCATATTTTAGACAGTCGCTAGAAAAAAAATATTTCTAATTTTTAACAGGCTCTGTTTACTGCAGTCTAACTTCGTTGGCCCGACCCTCGCTAATTCAGAATCCTCTCTTAACCGACATTTCTTAAACTTCCCACTGTAATTTCCTATTGGATTCCATCTTAATAATTCGAACTTTTCGCTAAACCGACCGAAAATTTATCATTCAAGTTGGTCGGATTAACGAGGAAAGACTGTAATGGAACGATAAATTTTCAAAAATTTCATACGTATTCCAGCGAGGAAAATTCGTGTGTTTTAAAGCTTTTTTTAAGAAAGCATATTCTGAATGAGGAGGATTTACTGTATTATTCTTTGTGAGATAGAATTTTATTGTAAAAAAATGATACTGATTCCGCACTTTATTATTCTAAATTTTAAAATTGATTTCCGTTCCGAAAATCCATATTTGGGCTCACTTTCGCTCCGCATTTGACAGAATTTTTTCTAAGAATGATAATTGAGCATTACGATCTTTTCATTTTCCTTACATGTTCAGAATATTGTAATAAGTGGCGTAGCCGATCACAACGCGTACTCTCTAATATAAAGACTTGAGTCACACACACCCTTACCATGGGGAGGTGGGGATACCTCTGATTCAGGTCTTTAAATTAGAGAGTTTCCCGTAACAAGAATATAACAAGAAAATTATTGTTTCGAGACTTAAATTATCCCGTTTTAATACCGTATTCCCTCGTTCGATTTTACTGCACCACAAATTAAGATACGCATTTGGACCATGCACCAAAGTACGGCATTGTGAAGTTTAGTACAAAAAAACAGAACAATTTTGAAAAATTGAAATAATTTTTATTCTGTTGGCCTTATGATGAATCTGCTGAATGGTGTAACAAAGTGTAACAAACTTTGTTACACCATTCAGCAAACTCAGCAAAAACTCTACAGTCTAATTGCGCATTTAGTTATAATACTTTTTAATAGTGTGCATTTTGCAGAGACTTTGCATAAATTTAGCAGAGGTTGCTCAATGGTGTAACAAAGTTTGTTACACTTTGTTACATGCGCAGATTCATCATAAGGCCAACAGAATAAAAATTATTTCAATTTTTCAAAATTGTTCTGTTTTTTTGTACTAAACTTCACAATGCCCCAAAGTACATCTCGCCAATGCTAAAACATTGTTAACTTAGAGTACATGGTCTAATGGCGTAATCCCGCATTAAACACTGAAAGTCTTAATTTCAATGCGTCATCAAGACTTGGTTTTAAAAAATAAATATCAATTTTTTTGAATTATGCATTTGGTGGAATGTACTTTGGTGCATGGTCCAAAAGCGTATCTTAACTTGTGGTGCAGCATAATCGAACGCAGGAATACGGTATTATGGTATGGTCTTAAACTTTAAAAATTACAGAGAAAAACTATCCATTGGAGTTGTAGTCCTATAAAACGTAAGATAAAAAAAATATAAAAATTTCCTTTGGGTTCGGCAATTTCAATTTGCTTAGCTAATATGATTGAAAACATTCTTAAAAATTGAAAGCTAACTTAAGATATCAAAAAATAAAAAGAGAATGCTAAATCGCTTTTAAAAAATTTCTTATTTTTCTTTTAAGGCTGAAGAGAATTTAGTTGTAAAATTTTGAGAATAATTTTTATTTTTTCTAAATTATATTTTTTAAAAAAAAACACAGAAATAAATTATTTGAGTAAGTGTACACTTGCTCAATAGATGGTATTTTTTGTCAAATTTTGTGTGATTCTTTTTTTGTTTTGTAAACCCGGTTTTTTCAACCCTCAAACCTTAATGCTAAAGAACTTGCTTAAATAAATCTTTAAAAATCAACCTAGCTTATAAACCCGTTCATTTTTGAGATGAATTTTAATTCTTTTTTTTTTTAATTTTAAGGCGTAGTGAACGATCCAAACAACCAGCTCGATGAAAACGATGAAGAACAAAATTTTTAACAATAAAACTATTCAATTTTTAAGCTTAAATTTATTTTATAAAAGGCCACCAAGAGCTAAAGCAATGCTTTTAGTGTTCTCGAAGTGTACCCAAAATTTTTTTCTTTTAAACTTTCTTAGTTTTTAACAATTAAAAAAAATTCGAATCGACCGTGATTTATTTTATCCTTTTTTTTTTTGATAATTATGATTTGTAAATATTTTATTATTAAATTTTATTGTATTTAAAATATTAGACAATAAATTAAAAGTTTTAGAAATCATAATACATAAAGACATTAAGCACATACACACACACAGACATCTGTTAATTCTATTTTTTTCCAATTTAAATTCTATTTTTTTTTATTTAATCCACTTAAATCAAATTTGAAAAAATTGTCATTTTTAAAAACATTTAAATCTAAATAAACAAAAGTCTATTTAATATTTTATTTTATAATTTTGATTGTCAAAAGAACCCTAGTCTCCAAGACCTAAGCACTCTCTTTTCTAAATTATAAAGGTAAACTGCTGCGGTTTATAATTCATCGTAAAACGGCATGTTCAAGTTTTTGGAGAAATACTTTTTCAGACTTTGGACACTGTCTTATACCGTGTTTAAGAGTGCGCACATTAAAACCCAGTTTGACAATTTTGCTGCATGCATCTACATAGACCTCAACCATGCTAAAATAAAAATTTAAAGGTCTGACGCAATCAAATTGGGAACTCGGGTATTAAAACTCTATTTTATCGATATTTTTAAGTATTGACACCTTGATATTGACCGAGAAACTTTGTTTAGTGCAGGGTCAATACTCGAAAAAGTTCAAAAAAATTTAAACAAAATTCGAATTTTATCATATTTAACGGTTTTTCAGGTACAGTTGTCGCTCGTTTATATCGATTCATCATTATGTCACAATCCACTTGTATCCCACTATAATTATTTCCCATTCAATACAGCATAATGCAAAATTAATCTAGTTATATCCCAACCCATTTACATCACACGATTTAAGCAAAACCAAGAGGGTGATATTTATTTACGATAATTTTTGGAAAATTTGGGAAAAATAAAAAATGCCAGTCATTTGTTCTGTTAAATTTCAAAATTTCAAAAGTATTTGAGCGATTTTGTTAATGTCGATAATATTTTCCTCCAAAACATAAAAAGAGATGTAGATCATTTGTTTTCAAAACTGGATCTTTTGAGACGTTGTACTTAGACTCCTAAAAAATTTGACCGAAAAAATGACTGGCATTTTTTATTTTTACCAAAATTTCCATAAATTATCGTAAATTTACCTGAAAAAACGTTAAATATGGTAAAATCTGAATTTTTTACTTTGGTAATTTTACGGAATTTGTGGTAAAATCCTCCTATCAAATCCCCACTGTATAAGCTAAAATATCAAACTTCCAAACAATTTTAATGGCATTAATTTCTAGATGAATTTTCTCGAAACACTTTCCAAAGCTTGATAGATTTTCTAGGATTTTGATGAACCTTATTTTCAATTCGAAAACAAAAATAGAATTTTCAAAAGCCATTTAATTTTTTTTCAATCATTTACCATTATCGGTAAAGAATCTAGTTTTTTTATGAAAATAAACCTTGTATTTTTATTCGCCTTAGATTAAATTAAAAAGATAATTTTTTCAAACATAATTTCATTCAAATCATAACTTTTTAAATTTAAGAAAAAGTTCTTTATTGTTGGTTAAATTTTTTTGATAACTTAGTTTTCATTAAGAATGCATTCGTTAGATCTAGTACAAGCCTATTTAGAAAATAACGAAAACTTGCCATTTAAATCAAAACTCGAGAGTGCTCAATTGTTGTCAGGTGGTTTAGTTAATTATGTTTATCGTTTAAAATTCTACGATGGATCAACTGTGATTTTAAAATATTTTCCAGCTTTTCTTGCCGTCAATAGGTCAATACCAATGTCACAAAAGAGATATTTTGTAGAAAAAGCGGCTTTACAAATATTGACTTCACAATCATGGCTGAACAAATATCCGAACTCAATTATTAGAACACCAAAGCTAATACACGCTCATGATGAGGCATTCATTTTGATTATGGAAGACGCTGGAGAAAACGCTGAAACACTTTTTGATCATTTGAAAAAAGATTCGAAAATAAGTGAAAATATTATTCAACAAGTCCCTAAGGAGATAAAACAATTTTTAGAATATTTAATAAACGAACTAAATCTATATCCATCAACAAACGAAATATTCAAGAATGAATCAGCGTGGACAATTCTAGAAAATTATTTCCCGAACTTATGGAAAACGATGGCTAATAAAATAAATTTAGAAAATGAATTGGATGAATTTTTAAAAAGAGGTGAAGAACTTTTTGATCGTAAAAATGACCCAAATGCGGTATTTGTATTCGGTGACTTATGGCCAAGTTCTATTTTAATCGATCAAGAAAAGAACCTTATTTGGATAATTGATTGGGAAATGGCGAGATATGAAACAAAAACAAGAGATTTAGAACAATTGTTGGCAAATCTTTGGATTATGAAACAAAGTAAAAAATTCGATGGTGAAAAAATAGGATCGTTGATTAGACATTTTCAAAAAGAGTTTTTTGGAGATGAAAACTCAGACTGGAGAATGAATTGTGGTGAATTTGCCAAGTGTAATTTTGTTTTATGGGTTGTTGGATTATTGAATGAAACACATTGGGGTGTTGAGAATAACAGTGATGTAGCTCGAAAAGCTTTGGAAGAAATTAAATAATGGTGTTGTATTTTTTAATTAAAAAAATAAAAAATAAAATATTTAAAAAATGTTTTTAATAAAAGAGAGCTTTTTGTTGCTGATTAATCAGCTTTTGTGTGAGTTACCGCAAAAAATGTCGCATAAGACAAATGTCGGACGTTTGGGCTTTTCATTTTAAAAAATAACACATAATTTAGACATGGGACAAAACATTCTTTCCGTTCCAAGACTTCGTAATTTCAGTTTAAAATTAATAAATCATTAACCCCTATTTTAAATAAAAACAACACTAGGGCCCTTATTTTGCGAAACATCAAATTTTTTTTCTAAATTTGTTCCTCTCATCGAGAGCAACTAAATGAGTGGTAAAACATTTTTGAGGTTTTTGGCGACAACTCTTTCAAGGATCAGCAACCTCTACTTCAGGTATTCGATTTTTTTCGAGATGAAATTATTGATGCATTTTGGGGTTTTCATACACGGAGAACACAAAAACAAAGTCAGAATTTATAAATTCAGATGACCAGGTTCAACCCTAACCTTACATCCCTCAAATACCCAATCCTAGAAAAAGACTAAACCGAATTTGTCGACCCTGAAAACCTTTATTAATAGGGTTGCTAATCATTATAGTACATGTTTTAAAGAAAAAAAGGAGGGTGTCTTGATTTTTTCGACCTAAATCTTTCCATTCTAAAATTTCGTTATTTGGACCAATCCAAGGTCGCGAAATACCTCATTGGAATATAGAGTTTTAAGTTCTCTACCAGAATTGTTAAGGTGTTTTTTGGTGTTTTATCGGAAAAAAATTGATTTCAAATTATCAGCCTTTAGAAATTTAAATACAAAAATGTTTTACAACTCATTTAGTAGCTCTCGATGAGAGGAACAAATTTAAAAAAAAAAATTTGATGTTTCGCAAAATAAGGGCTCCACACCCTAGTGTTGTTTTTATTTAAAATAGGGGTGTTGTTTATTTAGGTGGCCAATTAGGGTTTTTAAAATTGAAATTAAATTTCGAAAAAGATGATAATCAGAAGGGGAAAGGTCTGGACTGGATGTCTGGATGAGGGAGAAGTTCAATCCCTTCCAACTCTTTAATTTTTTCCATGTTTTTTCGAGCTTTATGCGGCTCTGCGTTATCTTGAAGAAACAAACCAAGCCTTTGGTTGATCAAAGAGGGGTATTTTGCTTAAAGTGAAGCATAAATTTGTTCTAATTAGTCAAAATAAAGGTTACCATTTATCGTGCGACCTTTAGGAACCAGTTCAAAGTGTATTACCCTTTGGTAATTCCACAAAAACTATCTAATCAGGTTTTAAATGAGGTGTAACATCCTAGATTAATCAAAAATTTTAAAATGTTTCGATTTATAAACCTATATCTATTTTTAGTGGCCATTTTTTATTCTGTGATTCGGTTATAGTGACATGTGACACGTTTAAAAAGTGAAATTTCTTCGGCATCTTGATGGACTCCTAAAAGGTCTCACATTTGGTTCTTAAATATTATCATTCAGCTCAAAATCGTCTGTCTTTCAAGTGTGTTTCATATAGTTGCATATTTTTTAACATTAAATGGGTAAAAAATTTACTCAAAGATAAACACGTTCTCTCAGCCAAAACCGTTAGTGACATGTCACTGTATTTATAGTGAAATGTCACTAAAATCGAGCAATTACGTTATTTTGTAAACAGAAAGTTTAGGAGCTTGAGAGTTAACTATACCCTTGATTTAGACATGATCACATAAACGGGTAGACAGAAATTTTTAATTTTCCACAATTTCTAGCATTAAGCTGAATATACTCTCTGGACTAAATCGAAACTCTATCTAATTATTTGATTGTTTTAATGAATCAAATTTTCATATCTTGGTGTTAAGCATCGTGATTTTTAAGATACAAACGTGACATTTTTAATAGCAAACTCAAACGTACTCTTTTGATAATAAATGGCAAGATAAATTTTTCTAAATTAACATAATTTCATTCGATTTTGAAACTTAACATTATAAAAAAAAAGAAACTTTCAAAAATAATTTTTTATCATTTACCTTGAGAAGAAATTGTAGTGACACAATGGAAACTGTAGAATCAGTTCGTATTTTTTTTGAGAATACTGTGAACTTGCCATTTACATCTAAGTTTGAAAGTGCTCAAATTTTATCCGGTGGTTTGGCGAATTTTGTCTATCGAGTAAAATTCCAAGATGGTTCAAGTGTAGTTTTTAAATATTTTGCACCATTTCTTGCGAGTAATCGAACCATCGAGGTATCTCAAAAAAGATATTTTACTGAAAAATCCGCTTTACAAACTCTAACTCCACAACCTTGGTTAAACAATCATCCAAATTCAAAAATACGAACACCGAAGCTTTTCTATTCAAATGATGAGGCTTTTGTTTTAATAATGGAAGATGCTGGAAATGTCGTTACACTTTTTAATTTATTATTGCAAGAGTCAACCTTATCAAATGAATTTGTTGAAAATATTCCAAAAGAAATAAAAATATTTTTGGATTATTTAACCAATGACTTTGGGATGAGTCCATCGACGAATCATGTTTTTAACAATGAATGGGCTTGGAATATTTTTGAAGCTTATTATCCGGCTTTATGGTCATCGATGTCAAAGAAAATGAACTTGGAAAACGAACTCGGGTATTTTTTAAAAAGAGGTCCAGAACTTTTTGATCGTAAAAATGACCCAAATGCGGTATTTGTATTCGGTGACTTGTGGCCAAGTTCTATTTTAATCGATCAAGAAAAGAACCTTATTTGGATAATTGATTGGGAAATGGCGAGATACGAAACAAAAACAAGAGATTTAGAACAATTGTTGGCAAATCTTTGGATTATGAAACAAAGTAAAAAATTCGATGGTGAAAAAATAGGATCATTGATTAGAAATTTTCAAAAAGAGTTTTTTGGAGATGAAAACTCAGACTGGAGAATGAATTGTGATGAATTTGCCAAGTGTAATTTTGTTTTATGGGTTGTTGGATTATTGAATGAAACACATTGGGGTGTTGAGAATAACAGTGATGTAGCTCGAAAAGCTTTGGAAGAAATTAAAGACTGAGTTTTCATCAATTTATCTTACAATAATAAAAAATAGATTAGTTCACGTTTTTTTATTTAACTTTGTTTTCTTTAACTCTAGTACTTTCCGATTCTAAAATTGCCGTAACCAAGCCTGGATGTGAAAATGGGAGGGCGGCGATGTTGCTCTCATTCTAACACCGTTCTAAATGTGCTGTATTACGGGTACGTGGGTCTAAGGATCGCGTTCAAATCTTGTCGTATTGGGGTGCCGCTGGCTTTGACCATCACAACGCCTGAGAAAGGGTGCAAGAACTTGTCAGTTAGGTATTCTACTTATAGTAAAATACGCTTGGTTTGTGGTTCCAAGCTAAATCTGGATAGTTGTCGAGTTCGCAGCTTCGGCTCGGATGAGTGGTGCTGTTTATGATGAACGTCCGACAGTCACTGGAGTGGATGGCAGTAGCATAGTCGTAACCACGCCATGGCCGGTCCCAAGCCCGGATTTGAAAATGGGAGGGCGGCTCGTCGATTTAAAAATAGATACCTAAAAATCGTTATTCAAACAGACTTTCCAGGAAAGCGTTTATCTTTTGTTGCAGAATTTCGTCATATTACAGAGTAAGCTGAAGACGTTTTTTTTTATAATACTCAAAAGACAAATACAGGGAAACTAACATTTTGAACTAAATAAAGCTTTATGATTTTAGTCTTAAAAAATGTAAAGGTTTTTTGAAATTAAAATTCAAATTTAAATAAAATCAAAAAAATACAAGTCAATACACTTGCATTCATTTTAACACAACGAATCGGCTTATTTTAGAAAACAAAAATCATCGTTTGAAAACTTTATTTTCCAAACTTAGATTTAGAAAGAAGAAAAAGAAAATTAGCATAGAATAATTTTTTTCCAAAAATAAAAATGGAAGCAAGTCAAATGATACCTCAAATGAAAGATGAACTTGGTGAAAAAGTTCAAAAATTATTCCAAGACTTTTTAGAAGAGTAATAATCCTTTATTTTTCAAATCCAGAATTTTTTTTTTGATAATTATTGTTTCTAGATTTCCGAAGGACTCGGACTCTAAAAAATACATTCCACAAGCTAAAGAACTTACTCGCCCAGATCGTAATACCCTAGTTGTCGATTTTGCTGATGTTGAAAAACATGACGATCGTCTCAAAAACGCCATACACGAACAAATTTATCGTCTTTATCCTTTTTTGTGTAGTGCTGTCAAAAATTTTGTCAAAGACAATCAAAATGCAATGACAAGTTCACTACCAGATAGTTCAGTGGAAAAATCTCAACAAATAAACGCAAACAAAGAATTTTACATTGCATTCGAAAATGTTTCTCAAACATCAAAACTAAGAGAGTTATCAACAGCTAAAATCGGGACTTTAATGAGCATTACAGCTCAAGTTACAAGAACTCATCCGGTCCATCCCGAATTAGTCAGTGGTACTTTTACCTGTCTCGATTGTCAAACTCTAGTTAAAAATGTTCTTCAACAATTTAAATACACTCAACCGGCCTCGTGTAAGAACCCACAGTGTGCCAATAGACAAAGGTTTTCACTCGATTTGAACAATTCAAAATTTGTTGATTTTCAAAAAGTCCGTATCCAAGAGGTTCAATCCGAACTTCCAAGAGGTTGTATTCCAAGAAGTTTAGAGGTTATTTTAAGAGCTGAATGTGTCGAAAAAACTCAAGCTGGTGATCGATGCGAATTTGTTGGTACTCTAATTGTAGTTCCAGATGTTTCAAAATTGTCTTCAGTTGGACCACGTTCAGAAACTTCGGCTCGTGTTAATGGTTCAGATGACAATGAAGGTGTAAGCGGATTGAAAGCACTAGGTGTCAAAGAATTGTCTTACAAAATGGCCTTTTTAGCCTATCACGTAGCTCCATGTAACGCTAAATTTGGCGGTAAAGACTACAATATGGAAGAATTAAACATGGAAAAATTGAAACAATCAATGTCAGATCAAGAATGGTTAAAAATCTATGAGATGAGTAACGATAAAAATTTAGTCAACAATTTATGTCAATCGCTATTTCCAATGATTTACGGTAATGAAGAAATTAAAAAGGGTATCTTATTAATGTTGTTCGGAGGTGTACCGAAAAAAACTTTAGAAGGTACCAGCTTGCGTGGTGACATTAACATTTGTATCGTAGGTGATCCAAGTACAGCTAAAAGTCATTTTTTAACACAAGTTGAAGAGTTTGCACCAAGGGCTATTTACACGTGTGGTAAATCGAGTTCAGCCGCTGGTTTGACAGCTGCTGTTTGTCGTGATGAAGAGTCTTATGAGTTTGTAATCGAAGCTGGTGCTCTCATGTTAGCTGATAATGGTATTTGTTGTATCGATGAGTTTGATAAAATGGACATCAAAGATCAAGTCGCCATCCACGAAGCTATGGAACAACAGACTATTAGTATCACTAAAGCGGGTATCAGAGCTACTCTTAACGCTAGAACAAGTATACTAGCAGCAGCCAATCCGATCGCAGGTCGTTATGATCGATGCAAGTCTCTACGTTATAACATTAACATGTCAGCTCCGATTATGTCTCGTTTTGATTTGTTCTTTATCTTAATTGACGAATGTAATGAAGTTGTTGATTACTGGATCGCTCAACGTATCGTTAACTTTCACACCAGTGATCAACAAGTAGTCGAACAATCAAGAGTTTACACAATCGCTGATATTCAAAAATACATAACTTTTGCGAGACTTTGTAAACCAGTGATTGGCAAAGAGGCTCAAGAAGTTATGATTGGTGAATACAAAAAATTGAGACAAAGAGAAAGCTCGAATAAATCAGCTTGGAGAATCACAGTACGTCAATTGGAGAGTATGATTCGTCTATCAGAGGCCTTGGCTAGAATGCAATTAAAAGAAGAAGTTACTGTCGAACATGTACAAGAAGCCTTCCGATTGTTGAGTAAATCGATTATTAGAGTCGAACAACCCGATGTACAATTTGAGGAAAATTTCGATTCAGCATGGAATGCAAACAAAATTCAACAACCAGAGACTTTGGGTGCCCAAGAGGGAGGCGATCAAATGGACACTTCTGTAAACCAAGAAGCCCAAGAAAAAAAACAAACAATGAAATTAAGTTATGATGAGTACAAAAGAATATCGAATATGTTAGTGTATTTTATTCGTAAAAAAGAAGAGGAAATTGACACTGAGAGTGAAGAGTTTAGCGGTGTACACAAGAGTGAGTTGATAGCTTGGTATTTGAATGAAATCGAATCTCAAATTGAAAATGAACAACAGTTAAATGAACAAAGTAATTTGATCGAAAAGATATTGCATCGTTTGATTCATTATGTAAGTGACCATGTTTGTTTTTCAACAACTTTTAATAATTCATTTTTTGAAAGGATAATGTGATCATTAAATTGGATAAGCTTGGATTAAAATCGGACACTGGTGAAGACCAAAAGGACGAAAGTGACCCGATTTTGGTTGTTCATCCAAATTATGTTGCTTCAGATTAAAATGGAATATTTTTTTAGAACTAAAGGAAGCGAAATTTTATTTTTTTTTTCTTTTCGGAAATTTTTATCAAAATCTTAATCTTGTAATTAGGGTGTAAAATATTAAAAAAAAACTTACAAAAAATTAGCAAATTAGAACGAATTTTTTAGCCTTTTTATTTTAAATTTTGAAATCAAATTAAAAAAGAATGAACAAAATTAATAAAATTGTAAATTTACGAATTTAAATGAAAATTTTACTTTATTTTTGGATAGCAAATGGCAAATAGAATATTTTTTATCAATAAAATCTTAAAAAAAATCATTATTTATTTATTTGAGTCCAAGGCTGAGGTAGATTTTTCAACTAGGGTCTATCACAATGTCAATTCCTAAACGCTTATAAATTTCCAATTCTCAAAATTTTGTCACATAAATTAAATCTACGATCCCTAAAGCCTTAAATTACAATGTTTTCTCTCGGATGAAAAATCGAATATTTCTAGATAAGCGAGATAAGAATGCGTAGATTTACGTAAATTCGCGTAAATTATTGAGTTTTTACCCAAAAAATAAATAAATTACCTTAAAATCTCAACAGTCAAAATTTCGGATTTACCACATTTCACCATTTTTAAAGTAAATTTACGGGAATTTTGGTAAAAATGGCTAGTATTTTGATGAGGTCGATAATCTTTTTCTCTAAAACCAAAAAAGACGTAATTCAACTGTATGATACCATTAGTTTCCAATACAGGGCTTTTAAAATGGTCGCTCTAGTCGTCTTTCAAATTCAACCGAAAAAATAGCTGGCATTTTTTATTTTTTACCTAAATTTCCCGTAAATTTACTTTAAAAAACGTAAAATGGGGTAAAATGCGATTTTTTGACTCTTGAGATTTTAGGTTATTTTACTGCACTTCCACCGAATTAATGGCGTACCCGTACCAGTACTAAAAATTCTCTAAATTTTTAATGCTTGATTTTGCGATTTTTTTAGTACGGGTACGGTTAGGATTATAATACGGTACGGGTACCTTTTGACTACGGCTCAGTACGGTACAGGTTTCAATAATTTACGGGAATTTACGTAAATTTTTGGGCAACCTGAAGTTTTGTACATTTATATTATTGTACGATTGCCTTATTGCTTTAAAGAAAACTTTTCGGAAAATTTTTTTTCACATCTTGTGTACAAGGGAATTTTGGACACCAACTCTTAAAAAAAATCATTGTACAACCCTACCAACCTCTTTTTCTTAAAACCCTCGAGGAGTCAAAAAGTAATTAAATAAATTGCTTTTCTGATATTATTTTCAAATTCTCCGCTAAAATGTACACCTTGTACACTCAATTCCAGAATCCTAAGTTTTTTTCATTTAAAGCAAACTTGATCTGTATAAATATTGTCTAAAAGGACAAATAAAAAAATTATTTAGTAGGTCGATATGGGTATCAAAATGCAGCTCTCCGAATGAGAAGTCAGTATCAAACAAGAAAATCATTGAAAAAAATAATTCAACTTTTTTTATAAACTCTAAAAAATTAACTTTTTTCAGCTGTTCATTTCATATCCGAGACTTTATTTTTTGGTCATAAAATTTGAATATTTTATTAGTTTCACCGCTCGAAAAACTGGTAAAAGCTTTTAATCCTAAAAATTTTTGAAACTTTTCTAAATTGAATCTAATCTTGGTCTAGATTGAGAAAAAAGTGAACCCAAGAATTGTACAAGATGTACAAAATGTTGTTCACATCCTTATAAAATCGTACTTTTAATATTTGTTAATCTGAAGTTGCTTTTAAAAGTTTTCTAATTTTGGTATGTTTATTACTGTACTATTCATATCTTTTAAGAGGTATAAAGTTGATACATAATGGAATAGTTGTACATATTAAATCTGAATATGTTTATATGGTTCATTTTTAGGAAAAAATATTCTATCACGAATAGTACGCGAATCGTACAGAACAATCGTACAAAACTTCAGGTTGCCAAATTTGTAATATCCTGTTATAAAATCACCACTGTATGAAGAGAAAGGTATTCTTTCCAAGTAACTATTGCATCTTATTAGTAATGGCGATCGATCGACAATTTTTTGGATCATGATCATTTTGGTGATCATCGTGATCGGGATTTTGGATCATGATCGGAAAATAGAAATTTCGTTTTAATAGTGGAGAACGTAACATTTCTTTTACTGTTGATTAAAATAATCGTTTTCCTAATTTAATTACAGAAATATTTCGACCCTTGAAAAACAAACACCCAGGTGTAATTTTACACGAAGTAAGGTATGCAAAAAATTATTTTCATAAAAGATAGAGTAAAATAATGGCTACAATATGATACCATATTTAGACCCTTGTGAAATTATTTGTGGATGAAAATTGGACCCTCATCAGTCTTTAAGGACCCTCATATATCAGAGATAAAACCACTTAAGCAAAATAAAAAGTGTGAAGGAACATAGAAAAAGTTTTTTTAAAGAATTCTGTTTATATTTTACCTTCAAATTTAAATTAAATGAAATGCTAGTTTCCGAAATTTGGATCATGATCGAAAGGATAATCAGATAATCAGTGATCATGAACATAATCAATCACCATCACTACATCTTATATTATCTTTTTGTCGTTTCTAAGCATCTTTTAATAATATAAAAAGCAATATTTGGGCATTCCTGTTTTAGGAATTGTCATATTGACCCTCATACAACTGCGGAATTTGGGTTTTGGTGCTGTGTAATCGAATTTCTTAACTGAAAAGACCGTTTTGACTTATTGAAATTTTTGACAAAGCTTATTTTATTTTTTGACTCCTCCCGGACCAGAGGGAATTATGAGCTTAGCTAACCACTTTAAATCGCCATAAAATTTACATCAAGCTTTATTTTCAGTCAATCATGCCAGTTTTACCTCTTTGATCGATTTTGGCACTTAAATATTTATGGTACTGCTAATGCCGACTTGGAACTGCTGTAAAAAAAGAGTCAGTCTTCAAAGTTGAGTTAATAAGTTGAATTGTAAAGAAAGTTTTATTAAAAAAACAACAATTATGCATAGACAAAATTCAAAACTCTTTTGAAATCAAGCCTTGAACTTGCAATTTTAACTAAAAAAATTTGCAATAAAAAAAAATTTCACGATAAAAAAAATTAAAAAAAATTATTTTTTTTTACTTCGAAAAAAAAATGCTTTCAAATTTTATGTCTTAAATTGTGCTTTATCACTAAAAATTCACAATACCAAAACTTTGTTCTCTTTTTTTAGTGCATACGTTTTTTCAATACGTACACTCAAATCGTACTCTCTCTATAATCCCAAAGCATGCAAATAACGAAAACATATGCATAGAAAAGAAAAATGTTAAATTTAAAAAAAAAAGTTTGTGGTGTCGATCTATTGATTCTTAAAAAAGAACCCACAGTTTTCTACTCTTTTTTTTGTATCCTTTATAATCGATATTGTTTAATAATTTTTGAACGATCAGGTTTAGATATTAGTATCGGAAAATGGGTAAAAGAAACAACGTTATCCCAAATAACCATTTCCACAAATGGTGGCAAAGGTTAGATTTAAAAATTCAAGAAGCTTTTTTGTTTTTCAAAATTAAAAACTTTTTTTTTTAAGATATGTCAAAACTTGGTTCAACCAACCAGCCAGAAAAGAAAGAAGACGAAAGGCCAGATTACAAAAAGCTGCTCGTTTGGCCCCAAGACCAGTCTCTGGCCCAGTTAGACCAGTAGTCCACTGCCAAACTCAACGATACAACACTAAATTGAGAGCTGGACGCGGTTTCTCACACGATGAATTGAGAGTATGTATCGATAAAAATGAATTTGATATGTTACCAAAAATAATTTTTTGTTTTTGTTTAACTTTAGGCTGCCGGTATTTACAAAAAAACCGCCAGAACAATTGGTATTGCCGTTGACCACAGACGTCGTAACAAATCAGTTGAATCATTACAAGTCAATGCTCAACGTCTTAAATTGTACAAATCTAAATTAGTTGTATTCCCACGTAAAGCTGGCAAGCCAAAGAAAGGCGACGCCACTGCTGAGGAATTGAAATTGGCCACACAATTGAAGACTGATGTCTTACCAGTTAGACAACGTGTACGAAAAGATAAAGCCCGTAAAATAACCGATGCCGAAAGAAAATTCAGCTCGTTCTCAATCTTAAGAAAAGTTAGAGTTGATGCTAACTTGTGGGGCATTCGTGAAAAGAAAGCCAAAGAAAAGGCTGAAGCCGAAAAAAATAAATAAATTTTAAAATAATTATTTTGAAATAAAATTTCCAAATTTAAATTCGAACGATCAAATGGTAAAAATATTAGACAAAAATTCTATAAATCGAATATTTTTGTTTTTGTTGTTTGGATTTAAGTTGAAAATAAAAATAATTATCAAAAAAAATTTAATACTCATTTTTATTTTCCTATATGACTTATGCTTCCCCCATCGTAAACATCTGTTTAGTGACACAGCTCTAAAAACCGATTTTTTTATCACTTCATGCTCATTCTCGATTCCATGCCCATTTTTGGGTGCTTTTTGCGAATTTGAAGTCCTTTTTTTGATATAATCATTATCTAAATTACCCAAAATTGCCCTAAGAAATTGACTAAAACCTAGCATAAGAAGTCTCTAGGTTTATCACTGGAACGACCAAGGAGTTTTTCAAAATCTGAATAATTTGTGAACCTTTCTGATTTTTATACGATCAAAAACTTGATCCAAATTAAAAAAAAATACTTATTTTAAAACTTTAACTGATTCACATTGAGAAATAAGATATCGGTTACTTAAGGATTATATGTATTAAAACTTTTCATTTAGATCTTTTTAAGAGTATTTTAATATTAAAATGAACCTTTAGATTCTGAATGAGTCTACGTTTATCCGGAATCTTAAACATCGAATCGATTCGATTTCATATATTGAAATTTCGCGTTTTTTTGAAGTTTTTTATTGTAAAATAAAAAAAGCGGTAAGCATCTTATCTTCAAAATATAGACAATTATGCTCTATGGTCTTTAGCCATCTATCAGCAAGAAATTCGATACCTCTCTTGTACCATTCCTGAGCTAAAAAACTAAAGGCATTCAGCTTCAACTTGGTTAGTAAAAATATTCCCTCTAAAAAAATGAGCCATAGAGCGGAAAAGATGATAATCAGAAGGGGAAAGGTCTGGAATATATGTTGGATTAAGGTGAAGTTCGATTCTTCCAGCTCTTCAATTTTTTCCATGGTTTTTCGCCCGGTGTGCGGTTTTACGCTATCTTGAAGAGACAAAGCAAGCTTTCGCTTGATCAAAGAAGGGTATTTTGCTTGAAGTTAAACAAACATTCGTTCTAATTGTTCACAATAAAAGTCAGCATTTATCGTACGACCACCAGTAACCAGTTCAATGTGTATTATCCCATATTAATTCAACCAAACGCACAACGTCTTCTTTTAACGACTGAGAGGGCTGGTTGAGATGGGTCTAACCACTGGTTTCTATCATCAGTATTTCAAAAAAAGATCCATTTCTCATCGCAAGTAATTACTCTTCTGAAAAATCGTTCAACAAGAGGATTACAGTTTCTAAAGATTTCGGAACGATGTTGAATATCAAAAGGTGTCAAATCGTGAAGAACAACTCGGCAGGGTCTTTTTACTTTATGAATCAACTTAAGGTGACATAATATAGTCGACTGTGAAGTGCTAAGGTCACTTGATAATTCCCGAGTACTAACCCGGGAGTTGCGATCTATGACCGTACGCAGGGCGTCATGATCGAAACTCACTGGTCTTCCAGACTCCTTTTTTCTTCGAAGGCTAGTATCACCACTGTTAACTTTATTTAACCAAGCTTGTGTCATCTCCCATCTAAAAAACGCGAAATTTAATGAATCACCCTAATAATAAGAAAGCAAATGACCGAATCTATCGATTGATGCAGCAAAAGTTAAGATAATACTGTTGTTGGTCTTCCTCTAGAGGAGATATCAAAAAAATAATGTTGAAAACATGACTGCTTTTCATTTAATTATTAGGTTAAATATTATTGGTTCTTATCTCAATAAAATTTTAGTATATAAACAGAAATATTTTGGTCATCTTTTAAGATAACTTATTGTTTTTAGATGTTCTTAGAAATCTAAGATCTAAGAACTAATATTTCTAGAAGCGTTCTTCTTCTTTTTCAACCTTTACTGCATCGTTATCATTTTCCAATGTCGGAATATCACTTCTGTCTTGAGTTGTCTTGAGTCTTGAGATTAATAACCTCGTTATGACCATTTGCTTGACATTTTTTCATTCGACCAATTTGTTCTTCGTACCCATATTCGTCAATAATTCTCGTTCAAAATCGAATTACAATAGCAATTTTTGTTACAATCTTTACATGACATCTCATTTTTATCTTCGTATTCGTCACTGTTTTGGCTACTTGGATTTTCTATAAACTCGTCATATGCCTTTATAGTTGGTACAACTCGATTCGTTTTTTCATCATCTAAGTTTTGTACTTATCATGTTGTTACATATCTACTTTCTGAATTGTTTTTTAAATGTACTTTTGTGGCCATTCAGGTGTTCCATTGGTGAACTTTCATGAACGTTCTCCTCCTTTTTGATTTCACCGAAGTTCCCCATAGTTCCCCACTCTTAATCTCAATTTTCTATTAAAATATCGAAATCCGAAATTAAAATTTAAAATTATACGAAGTCTATCAAAAGCATAATTTAAAAAATAAAAACAAAAATTCCATTTTCGTTTTTTAAAGTTAGTGTTATTTGAAAATTTCTTGGTATCTAAGTTTTTAATTTTTGACATTATTTATGTAATCTATGACCTCGAAAAAAGCAGAAAATAATTTTTCCAATGGAGATAAGAAATTAAAATTTTACACATACCCCACCGCTTTTTGTAAACTAATTTAAAAAAGGACACTGACATAAATAATAGGGTTATCTTGTTCTTTATAACGATAACCGTATTCCTTCGTTCCATTGGATTTCGTGTTATGATGCTGCATAATCGAATGAGGGAATACGGTATATAACTTGAGATTTTTGTAACAGTAAAAAAATTTTGGTTGGTAAAAATATTTCGACTTGATACCGATTACCAGGGATGACCAAGAGTTTCGAAAGTTGCTCGAGCAACTCTTACAATGACGAGGACGACTATACTTTAGACAACGATTTTATCCCGATTGAAAATGACTCAGAAAAAGAAAAAGAAATTTATCGTTATTAGGATATTTTTGTATACAGTGCTGGAAATTAATTTGTCCCATGATATCATATGATATCAGTTGACATCAGTTGGTATCAGAAAGAATGACCATTTTTGTATCATCTACTATCAACTCCGATCAGTTGAAATCATATGATATCATTAAGAGAATTACAAAAATTATTAATTGCCAATGAATACTGATGCAAACCGATATATGATGATAACAGATGACATCAGATGAGATCCGCTGATACCATATAATTTCCACCGCTGTTGGAATATTTAATGAAGAATTCGCTTAAATTAATTTTTTTAATTCATTTTTAATAAAATAAAATAGCTTAAGAGCGTTTTTGAAAGCAATTTTTCACAACTTTTAAGAAATTTATTGATTTTCCGAAACTTTTCCGCAACTTTTGGCCAAAAATTGAGCAACTTTTTGAGCAACTTTTGGTGGTCCCTGCCGATTACCGATTAACAACCTTAATAAATAATGTCAAAAATTAAAAACTTAGATACCAAGAAATTTTAATTTCGGATTTCGATATTTTAATAGAAAACTGAGAGAGTGAGGAACTATGGGGAATTTCGGTGTACTATGAGGAACTTCGGTGAAATCAAAAAGGAGGAGAACGTTCACCAATGGAACACGTGAATGGCCACAACAGTATCATAATTTTGTTCTCTATTTTTTTTCGTAAACTTAGGGCAATAATATCAGCTTTCAGTTACATCTCCATCATTTCATAATTATTTTATACCTAGGTCTTCTTTTCGAAAATTACAGTGTCTCTAAAGATCGTCTTTCAAAAATGTTCATTTTATATCAATCATTATTATAAAACCAATCAAATTCTTGCCAAATCATTATTTTTTTTAACCAAATTCATTTTGCACATAAAAATAAATTATGACTAAATTTAAAAAAAAATTTTTCAAACATCCTCAATTCTAATCAAACTTATTACAATTGAATTGAATTATCCAAGCATGAAATTTTAATTCTAGTTTAAAAAAAAAAGATTTATCTTGATCAATACGTTTTTTTTTTTTAAATTTTAAGCTTTTGTTGCTAAATTAAAAGTAAAATAGATCCTATAGACTAAATTATATCTTTAAAGAATCAAATTTCTTTGAAAGGAACTGTGGTGATAGGTTTCTTTTAAAAGCTGTTACTAAAAAAAATTTGCCCCAAGTGAGGATCGAACTCACGACCTCCAGATTACTCCGTTCAATTCAGATTATGAGACTGACGCGCTACCGACTGCGCTATTGAGGCTCTATTAAACACAGTATTTTTACAGGAATATAAAATCAAGGGTCATGCCTCAATTAACTTGTACCTCTAATTACATTGGCTCCGACGAACATCCGAGACTATGAAAAAAAAATCATAATTTTAAATTTTTTATTATAAATTTTTAAAATAGAAAAATGTTTGACAGCAAAAAACAAAAAAAAAACGTTACATTCTTGATATTTTTGGCTTTTCAATACCATGTAATAAATCAACAAAACTTTTCAAGAATCTTCCTATCAACAACAAAATCTCAATTGGCAATCGCAATATTTGAAATATTTGCTCAATAGTCTGTCTAAAATTGACTATTTCATGTTTACATTTTTTTAAACCATCTTTAGCTTTTAAAGGAAAAGACAAAATTGGACGTACATCGATCAACAATGCACCACTTAACTTTTTTATTGACTTGTATATGTTTTTCACAAGTATAATTACTTTCATTAATTTAACATACAAAAGATGAACCAGACGTGTTTCATCTTCAGTTGAAGCTGGCTTCATAAAAATCGATAATGAATGAATAAATCCATTTATCAAACTAACAAAGCTCATTATTTGTGTTAATATATTTAACCGCATGTATAAGACATGGAATTTATCTTTTAATGCAATCAATTTTTGGACTTTTTTTAGGCCAAGAACGTAGTTTAAGACTAGTCCAAAAGTAAAGTCCTTGAATTGATTTAACTCATATTTGTTCGTTTTTATAATGTAAACTGTTGTTAGAAATAAAAAATGATACACGAAAAAACGAAATTGTATTGCGGAATAGGAAATTTTCGAATCTTGTTGAACATACATTATTGAAATTTTTTGAAAACGAGAAAATGAAACATTGTTCAAAAAGAATATAGTACTTATTTGCTTCGATTTGTCATTGGAAAAATATTCCAATTTTATGGCTGAATGATTTTTTGTAAACAAGGTGCTAATACGAATTACTAATGGATTTGAGGATGTTGTTTGAAAAACGAGAATTTAATTTGAAATTTTTTATGTTTTTTTTTTTATTTTTCAATATAAAAATCTAAGCTGAGTAATTCATTAAAAATAAAAGTAAGATTAGTTTTTGAAATAATTTAGTAAAAAGTTTTTTTTTGGTATTAAAATTTTGCTTAGTGACATTTATTAAAATTTTAATAATATTTGAAAAATTTTACCTTTAAAAATAGAAATTTTATTTTTATAGAAAATTTTTTCGTTGGTGTGAAAATGATTTTATGAACATATACTTGTATAAACTCAATTTTAATTACTGTAGTGGGCATTCACGTTTTCCTCTTGTGAACTTCCATGAACTAATTATTTGGAAAACGCTAATATTCTTGTATTGGTATCAACAATGGCTGCTTTTCCTAATAATTACTTCATGGAAGTTCACAAGAAGAACACGTGAATGGTCACAACAGTACGAAGCTTGAGCGCAGAGATTGATTCTTAAAATTAAGATTTTTTAATGTACATTACTTTTAAGCCCAAAAAAATGTTGCGTTTTCAGGACCGCAGATTACGATAATTGAGTGGACAGTTGACCAAGTATTGATCTTCAGTTGAAAATGAGCTTTCAGAAATGGATATTTTGAAAGACCGGTATTGTAATACGTAACTGGACTTAAAAAATATTAAGAATCAATCTCTGCGCTCAAACTTCGTACTGTTATGACCATTCACGTGTTCTTCTTGTGAACTTCCATGAAGTAATTATTAGGAAAAGCAGCCATTGATTTACGGGTATTAAATGAAAATTAGTTTTACAAGCGTTTTTTCAGAGATGGAAATTGTGAAAGACCGGAGTTGTACCTTGCAACCAAGTGCATAAACTTAAACTCAAAAACTAAATTTTAGCCCATGCATATCGTATTTCCTTGCTTATAAGCGCTTCCCTAAACCCCCTTTTTCTAGACAAACGAACATTCAGTCACCTTCACTTTCGTGATCATCAGATAAAGCGCTTTGAGTTCTATCAGAAATAATCCAACTGAACCCAAAAATCTATTCGCATAATTGTTTTTTTTTCAATCAAAGTGTCGATTTTGGGAGCACTTATTAGCAAGGAAATACGGTAAGCTCCCATCTCTCCAATATTATAGTGGCTTTATAAACGAGCATAGGAAAAATTTATTTATTATTTTTAGGCTTTGAATTTAAGAGCATGGTTTAATTTCGAAAAACAAAATTATTTAATCTCAATACAACAATCTTATTTTTATCCTAAAAATAGTAAATTCGGAAACAAGTGCGGAATTAATATTTAAAACATGGAAATACAATGGGATAAAATTTTGTGTTTGAGTTTAAGTGCTTGTACTTCGTAGCAAGGTAATAAGGTAATTAGTCTAAAATTTGTAAAAATTCTTCTTAAAAAAATGATAAGAATAAGATTTAGATAGGATTTTTGGAAAATAATTGAAACTAGTCTGAATATGTGAATCATATCTCTATCATTGTTTCCTCAAAAAAAAACGATTAAGACATCTGATCTAGAACTTACCTTAAAACGAGGTCAACATTTTTCAAATCATTCATTGTACCTTACTTTCACTACTGTTCGTCGTTAGCAATTTTTTATCTAGAAAATTTTGAACTCATGTAATTATTGTCCAATCGAACTATTCAATGTACTAATCTGGTCGTAAACATGTTCCAAAAATGAACGTTCGCGTTCATCCGAATTCGCCCGAACGTTCAAAAGTTTTCAGGACCTTTCATAACCTTTCATAACTTTTCATAAATTTTCGGATCCTGAACGTCCACGAAAATCACGAAAATTTACGAAAATCTCCGGAAAATAATGAAAAGATTCCGAAAAGTTATCAAAGTTTATGAAAGTAATGAAAGGTTCTGAAAACTTTTGAACGTTCAGGCGAATTCGGATGAACGCGAACGTTCATGAATGTTAATGAAAAGATTCGAACGTTTATTTTTGGAGCATGTGAACGACCAGGCTATTTCAACATCGATTGTCTTAAAATACTAAGTATATAAAATTCACCGATTGGCTTAAAATAAATTTTGATTTATGAAAATTTTGTAAAATTTTCCTATTAGCAGTTCTTGTTGGGACTTAAGCAAAGTTTTTTCGAATGAGTTGAAATATAAATATATACCCGTCCAGAAAAAAAAAAAAATCAAAATTAAAATTTGAACAAAATAAAGAACCCGAAAAACTCTCGAATTTATGTGATCAATTTTTCGACACGATGTTCACAAAATTGTTATGATACAAATAAATATGTCAACGCTTGATCATTGAGTCTACATTATCCACATTTTCTCCATAATTTAAATGTCTCTTTAAAGATTAATTTTGTTTAATCAAACAAATATAACTCTTTTTTTGATGTTGGATTGGATGAAATTGCTAAAAATCCTAAACCTAGCCATTGTAAAGATCAAAGTGGTCATAATTAGTGAAAAATCATACTTTTTTACTAAAATTAATTTTTCGATTCATAAGACTGCTTGAAAGATAGACAAGGGGTTGAATTCTGAACAATTTAGGATTTTTTATAAAAATTATTTATTAAATTTGGGTTTATTATAAAAACATAGATGTTTAATCTGAATCATTTTCATCATCTAAATATTCACTATTCATGCGATCCAAATTTTCTTGTTTAGCTTTAATTTAAATTTTAACTTAGTCAAAAGCAGACATATGTACCCATAAATTTTAAGGTATTGGGTGGGTATACAGTACATTTCTGAAATAAGTTGATACCCTGCCTAAGACGCGCAGGAGCAATGCGCTTGCGCGTCTTAAGCAAAGTTTCGAAGCACAATATTTATTGCGCATAAGCGCAGGAAAAAATTGTATTAAAATAAATTATCGTGCGCAAGAGCATGCGCTTGCATTGAAAATATTTCTTTTGCGTGCTCAGAAAGAAACTTTGCCAAGAAAGCAATGCGCCTGAGCGTCTTAAGCAATGCTCCGAAACATGTCAACTTATTTCAGAAATGTACTTTAGGTTACCCTAAAAAATCAGGGTTTGGGTTTGGTATGGGCTACCCAGAAATTTTGGGTTTCACGTATGGGTCAGGGTTGGGTAACCCAAAAATTTGAGTATTTTATAGATTTTTAGGTGTTTTTTATTGAAAAAAATTGGGTTTTGGATAAATATACCCAAATTTTTAGGTAACCCAGCCCTGATCCATACCTGAAACCCGAAATTTCTGGGTAATCCATACCATACCCGAACCTAATACCTGATTTTTTAGGGTAACCTTTACCCACCCAATACCTTAAAATTTATGGGTATATATGTCTCGTCAAAATTAAAAATTGAGATTGAAATAATTATACTTTGAGTGAAGAGTAACGATTTACATCGCGGATTAATGCTCAATTCATGAGGTGTTTTTGAATCGTTGTTTAAAATATCAACTCTTGCGCCTAAAATTAAAATTTAACTTTTTCATTCAGAAAGCGATCAAAATTCATTTTTTTAATTTACCTCGTTCTACTAAAACTTCAATTATTTCAGCATGATTTTTTACAGCTGCATTGTGTAATGGAGTATCTCCAAGTTTATTCTAAAAAAAAACAAGCGAACTCTAAAAATAACCAAAATAGAAATTCTGAAAGTATTTACTTGAACATCTAACATTATATTATGAACTCCAAGTAGTGCAAGTACAGAGTCTTTATGTCCTCCGTACGCAGCCTTTCACCAAAAACAATTAAATTATAAAATTTTTTTTGAAGTAACAAAAAAAAGTACCCAATGAAGCGCTGTGTTTCCAGCACGATCTAAACTATTTATTCCAACTCTATTTTGAATACATTCTTTTAAAAAGTCTAAATTTCCACGCTTAGCTGCGTCATGCATAGGATTAACTACACTTTCAGCTTGTTCTTCAACTAGAAAAAAATGATATCTAAGATTTAAAAGTTTTGAATTAACAAAAATAAGGTCTTACTATAATTTGAAGGAACAAATCCCTCTTTGTTATTGCATCGTGCTTTCCACCAATTTTTATCACTGATCATATCAATAACATATATGAGATCACCTTCAGAAAAAGTTAATTCTTGAGGTCGTTGAGCTACGTATGTGTATAGAGCTTTGTAAACTTTGACTAGTTCAAAAATTCAAATGATTTATCTGATTTTATTGGTATAAATTAGGAAAGAGTTTGATACCTTGTCCAGGCTTTGGAGGTAATCTGACTGGTGGAGCGCTCATTGTCAATTAATATTTTGATTTTAATGCAAAAAAAAAACGAAACAAAAAAGGGATTTTTTGTTATGAAAATAACTATGCAAAGCTCAAAATTAATTTTTTAAATGAAAACTCAATCAACATAATTTTAGAAAAAAATTATGTCATAAAATATTTTTTAAAAAAAATATTATGCATTTTATGATTTCTTTTTACTTTTCAAATGCAAAATTAAAAAATTCAAAGTTGGCCTAATTTGACTATTTTTGCCTTCTTTTTTTTATTAAATTTCAAAATACTTTTTTTGATTATGAATTCGTTTTGTTTTATTTATTGTTAACAGTTTTTTATAATTGAAGCCTCAATAGCGCAGTCGGTAGCGCGTCAGTCTCATAATCTGAATTAAACGGAGTAATCTGGAGGTCGTGAGTTCGATCCTCACTTGGGGCAAATTTTTTTTACAACAGGTTTTAAAATGGTGATTAACTTTTAGCATGACCTGACGTCAAAGAATCGCAAAAGACTTTAACAGATATTTTGAAACTATTGTATTCGTGTTCAGAAATTTTAAACGCTTATATTTTTGGAACATTTGAACGATCTAGCTAGAGTAAAACCTTTTTAAAATAAAGTTGTTACCCTGCACATGAATGAATATTCAAAACTTACCCAACTTCAATTTTTTGTATACCATTCGATAGGGAATTTTTTTATTTTTTAAGGTTCCGGTAATTCACGCTATCAAAATTTTGCTATTTCGATATCAGATTCGGAACCTGCGTCCTAAAAAACCTCTAAAAATGTGTTTGTTTATTTTTTGAAAAACAAAATTTTTTTGAGTCCCCTCCCCTAATTTTATAGAACAAAAGTAATGTGTGATTTTATCCTTGGAAAAAAGCGGAAAAATGTGCAAAATTCCAGTAAAATCGAATCTGATATCGAAATAGCAAAGTTTTGATAGCGTGGAAGTTTTGAATTGTCGGAACCTTACATGGACCACTTTTCGAAAAAGCAAAAGTAACGGTTCAGGAGAAATTTTCAAAAGACATGTACGGACTTTCGTCTTTTTACACGGACGTTTTCTCAAAAATGAAAAGCAAATTTTTAACCAACTCATCAGAATCGTCTAAGCTTTCGTTTGAAAAAAGAATTATTCTTCTGTTTGGATCACTGTAAAAATCATTTTTTTGTAAAAATTCTAAAATCAATCTTCGAGCTATTGACAATTAAATAGTTTAAATCCTTTATATGCATGTTAAAGGACTTTTTATAAAAAATCAAAAGTGTTAAGCAAGATATGTCTTAGGTCGAAAAAACATGCAGAAAGAAATCTTTAAACTTTAACTTTATTTTGACTTTGTCCCTTTAAATTTTTTTAAGCCTTTTCTGGACCCCTATATCCTCCACATCCTAACACTTTCCTTAAATCAATGCCCCTGAGTAATGGTTAATTTACTCTCTTTTTTTGAAGCCTAACCCTCACCAATGCTTTACCGGAACCCTACTTGGGGCTTCAATTAAATTATTCTAATTCTCTTTATATAAATGATCTTTTGTAAACACTTCAAAGTCCCTGCCTATCGTAAGCTGATGACTTGAAAATAGTGGGAATTATAAATAGAGATTCAGAAAGGTAGATAGAGCTTGAGAATGATTTGCGTATACTGACGCAATGAAGTAAAACATGGTCGATGGAGCTAAACTTGACAAAATGATGGATGCAGACCGTTTGCATAGAATTAACGAAACGCGTCAGGAAAAAGACCTTGGGGTATTCATGTCGAATGATCTTAATTTTTATTTTTTTTTATTTTTATTTTTGAATACTTATGTACACTCATTTACTAGAAGGAAGAAAGTGGAACAAACAATGTTCAATTGCTGCTGCGAAGGCGAACATTGTTCTGGGTCAAATAAAAATTTCGTTTTCATACCTTGAACGAGATACAATTATCCCGTGAAGTATGCGGCAAGTACTTAGTGCCCTAAATTTAAAACAGACATTAGTGTTCTCGAAAGGTTTCAACGAAGATCGACTCAATTGGTGAAGTCGATTGAAGCTAAACCATATGGAGAAAGACTCAGGATTTTGAAATTATTGAGTCTTGAAGAAAGACGTTTAAGAGATTAGTTTAAAAAATTGGTGAGAGAAATAAATCGTAGAGGATTGTATCGCTAAATTATTTTGACAAACAGTGAGTCGAGTGAAGTGAATGCAAAGTTGATAAAGAAGTTTTTGGAATGGTTCAAAGAAACGACTGCTCTTCTAGGGCCAAACGCGATTAGCGTTAGTGTAGACAATTGTCTACTGCAGCACTACTTCTACTATTAATTTTCATAAGACAAGTATTTTAATTATATAAAATGTAAAAAATAAATAAAAACTACAAATACATATGAGAAACATGTCAAAATTAAAATAGCCTTCACTTAAACTCATCGCTTTATGTAACATTAAACAATCGTACTTTTCCAAAATACAATTATCTCCTCGAAACGATTTATAATTCATTTGGTTATCAACTAATATTTCCATTTTAGATGAATTTTTCAATTGAATTGACCTTAAACAATTTAATTTTTCACTGTTTAATCGATTCAAATTCAAATCAAGCGTAAGTATAGACAAACTACCTCGTTTAGGATTTTCAAGTGGACAAAAAAGATTATTTTCCATATCAATTAAACCATTAGACGATAAATTAAAAATACTTATAACCGAATTTTTGCTAGTACTTTTTAATTTATAAAAATTTAAATTTAAAATCTCAAATATTGAATTCGATTGATTTGTCATTGACAAAACTTTAACATTTTTAACAAAACCATCCAAAACTGGTATTTTAACTAGATTATTCGAATCCAAATAAATTGATAACTCTTCAATGTCTTTAAGTGAAGTAAAAACAAGATGATCCAAACGAGTTAGCTTGTTAAACTTTAAATCAATTAAACTAATTACATTTGAACTAAAAACCAAAAAATCAATTTCTTTTAATAGATTCATACTAAGATCAAGTTCTTTTAAGTTTACGAGTCGACTGAAATAATGACTTGGCACAGAGGTTATAAGATTATTTCCAAGATTAATATACTCTATTGAAATTGGATACACATTTAATTGAGTCAAACCATAAATTTGGTTAAAACTCAAATCTAAGCTTTTGAGTTTGGTAAAATTAATAAATGAATAATGTGATGTTAAATAACAATCTTTGAACACAAGTGAAATGTTCATGTGATCGTTTATAAAATCAGAATTTTTAAAAAAATCCAAATCAACACAATTTTGTTTTTGAAAAGTAATTTTTGAATCTCCATTTGAATCGAATGTAACATTATAATACTTTATATTACCATGATGTTTGCAAGTGTAATAAAATTCTCTTGAGCTTAATTTAGTTTGATTCAAAATCTCTGGTATTTTAATAAAATTTGTATGCTGAAAATTTACTTTTAAATTTTGATTATCACTGCCAAGTATTTCGAATTTAACATTGAACAACTCATAATTATCGAAAAATGATACAAACAAGGGTTTCGAAATGCTACGGTAAAGTTGAAAGTCAACTATTTTAAGACTGTTAGAACTTAAATTCAAATAAACAAGTTTGTTCAAATGCGAGAAACACTCTCTATTAATAGTTTCGATATAATTACCAGACAATTCGATTACTTTAAGTGTATTCGGTAGTGTAAGATCAAAGTTTTTTAGGACTTGATTTTGAATTATAAGTACTTCCAATTGGGTTGTTTTATCTAAAATACTTAATGAATCGATTTCATTTGGAATGGTTAATCTAATAAATACTAAAATACCTCGTGTGTCAAGTGGATTAGCCATTGCATCAATTTTTTCGTTTACACATTTCATTAATATGTATTCTTTGGGATCTAGATCAGCTAATTTAAGAAATGATATAAATGAAGCCTCGGCAGGAACTTGGCCAAAGTTACAATCAATTCCATTATAATTAGTTAGACCAAAAAACATTAAACCGATGGGGTAAACTGCAAGAAAAAATAATGATATTATCATTTTAGGATAATGAAGAACATGATAAAATTTGAATCAAATTTTAGAAAATAAATTTTCATATCGGGTTACCATAGTTTGATCGTAATTGACTTATAAATATATTTTAAATTATTATAACCAAACTTGTGACGATAAATGAATCTCAAATACAGTTTTTTTAAAAATAGAAATAATTTTTCTTCACTACCATTAGAGAATAATTATAATGTAGAAAATTGAAGACATCTGCGAGAGTGAATAAGGAATTGGAATTTTATTTATTTAGAAAGACCGATTGTACGACAAGTGTTGAGACACGCTCTGAAAAAGCATGTAAAAATATTAACAAAAATAAATAGAGAAAGAGTTTAAGATGGATTTATGCTTTATAATCTGTTAGTTATTTTCTTTCGGATTGCTAGACTCCGAATAAAGTTCAACCTCGTTAATCCGACCTACGCTAAATCAGAATCCTTTCTTAAACGACATTTATTAGACTTTTCATTGTAATATTTTCCTATTGGATTCCATCTCAATAATCCGAAATTTTCCCTTAACCGAGTTATCAACCAAATTGGGAGGATAAGACTGTACTGACACATTTTTACTCAGTCTTTTAATATCCTTTTGGTTTATAAAGCCTAGAATTTCATTAATTAATTTTTAATTAAAAAATTCAAAATTAAAGTCCGATTTTTGAAAAAATCTAAATCTTTAGATTAAAATCGGCTAAATCAATTTTCAAGTAATCGCCGTAACCATGTCTTGGACAATCCGCTCCGATTTTCACGTCCAGACTTGAGACTGGCCAAGGCATGGTTAAGGTGATATTTTTTGTCAAAATTCGATTTACCTTAATAAACCCTTAAAAAAATTATACTAGCTGAAAAAAAAAATCTTAACGTATTTGCTCGAATTTAACGACATGTCGTTAAACCCGAATATAGCCAAAATAAAGTTAAAGGTATAACGACATGTCGGGTTTTTTTTTCTATGAAAATTGTAAAATAACTAGAAATTTTTTTTTTTTAAAATGGACCTTGTGTTGAAATTTTTTCTTACTGGTACCCCCTGGGGTGAGTGTTGAAAATTTTGATTAAATTGAGAATTTGTTTCAGAAGGGTAGGGATCTAATGTTAAATTTTTTTTTTGAACCAGTCTGGTGTAGAATTTTTTTATTTGTTACCCCTAGATCATCTTTAGATAAAATTAAGGAATTTTAAAAAAGAGAAGGTTCAAGAAGGAGTCTCCAAGGCTGCTTGTTGATTCGTGACTCTCTAGCCTCATTCAGAAAAGCATTTTTTCTCAAACCTCATGTTCTGAGTGAAGTTTTCTAATGGCTGCCGCAATTACCGACATGTCGTTAATTTTGACACTAATTTTTAGAAAAAAGAGCTTTTTTTGGCTATATTCGGGTTTAACGACATGTCGTTAAGTCATTTTGAAAACCACTGTCCACCAATTAACGACATGTCGTTATGTACATAACGACATGTCGTTAAATTCGAGCAAATACGTTACTGTTATATTTTAAAACGTCGAAGCTTTATTTAAATCAAAATATTAGTTTCCCTGTATTTGTTTTTTGATTATTCTAAATAAAAAACGTCTCCGGTTTACTCTGTAAAATGATGAAATTCTGCAACAAAAGATAAACGCTTTCTTGAAAAGTCTGTTCGAATATCGATTTTTAGGTATCTATTTTTAATCGACGAGCCGCCCTCCCATTTTCAAATCCGGGCTTGGGACCGGCCATGGCATGGTTACGACTATGCTACTGCCATCCACTCCAGTGACTGTGGGACGTTCATCATAAACAGCACCACTCATCCGAGCCGAAGCTGCGAACTCGACAACTATCCAGACTAGCTTGGAACCACAAGCCAAGCGTATTCTACATCAAGTAGAATTCTACACCTATTGTTAAATGGGTCTGCTGTAAAACAAGTCCTTGCGCCCGTTTCCAGGCTCCTATACGTTGTGATGGTCAAAGCCAGCGGCACCCCAATACGACAAGATTCGAACGCGATCCGTAGACCCTTGTACCCGTAAAACAGCACATTTAGAACGGTGTTAGAATGACAACAATCCCATTTTCACATCCGGGCTTGGGACCGGCCAAGGCATGGTTAACGGTAGTATTTTTGTAAAAGTTCGATTTATCTTAAAAAAAATATGTTACCAAAAAATAATACTTATTGTTAAAGGATAAGTCGCCATGATATCTTGTTATAATTTATATTCAAGTAGTTAAACGTAATCATAAGGGTTCACTTGTTTAGGTTTGTTTATCATTGTTTCTGCTTTATGACTTAGTGACCTCGTAAAATTATGATCCTTATTAAGTTCGCTTGTAATTTTTTCTTTTAAGAATTAGGAGATATTAAAAAAAAGTGCTTTTCAATAAATTAATTTATTAATTTGGTTTAAGTTTTAAAGATTCGAACAAACGTTTAAAAATGTAAAATTGATTAAAATTTTTTTATCACTAATGAAATCACCTAAAAAAAAAACTTAAGTGCGATTTAAAAAATTCGTTCTAACTAAATTTAAAAGAAAAAAAAAAGTTCCAAATTTTAAATAAAATTCTCGAAATTTTAAAGATACAATTTAAAAAAAAAAAGAAGTTTTTTGCTTAATACGATTTGCTTATAAATTTTTGACTGCATCAGCCGTTTGCTTTTCCAATACAAAATTCCATACTTAGAAAAAAAAAATTTTAAAAGTTAAAAATTATTGTTTGTGAAAATTCAAAAAAAATTACTTATGAAATACGCCAATATTCCAAGTGTTACAAAAAACAATACCAACAAAAAGAACAAATGACAACACTTTTGAGCACTTCGTTTCTTAATGCTAACTTCACTTTGAGACTCGTTTGAATCAACACTATCCGGAAGTTTAATCTTAACAGACAAATTTTTCTTTTTTCTTCTCTCACTAGTCTCTGCCTCGACCAAAATGAGTTTATCACTTGTATCGATTGGCTCGTCTTGTTCAGATTCTCGTTCTTCTTTTTGTTTACGTCTTTCTGCCTCACTAATTCAAAAAAATTATAATTTAAAACATCTTAAATTAAAAAGTCTTGTCAAATTTACTTAATTTCTGACACAACAGTCCAAGATTTTCTTCCATTATAAAAAGTTTCTAATCGTCTTGTACTCGTTTCCAATCTATCGATCAATTCATTATTACTTTTATTTAGTCTAAATATATCTCGTTCTATCTCATTTGGTTCTTCATGTATATACTCATTTTTATTAAATACAACTTGTTCATTTGCTATTGGTTCACTATCTGTTTGAGTTTCAATTGTATGTCGTGGTTCAATCATTGTTGTTTGTACTTGTTTATCATCATGTTCAGTTTGTTTGAGTACGTTTAAGGTTTCAGTTTGTTTAGTCATAATATCATCATAATAATTGAGAGATTTTATTTTGAGTATTTCATTAATATTACTTTTCGAACGATTATTATTCGGTTTCTTGTTGATATCTTCTATTTTAGTAATGTTATGATCATCTACTGTTTTACTTTGATCATTTTTTTTGAGTAATAAATCATTGATTAAATCAAGACTACGTTCAGCATTTGCTTTTGATTTAAAACTAGTTGATATAGGCGTTTGATTATCGTCTATTTTAAGTTCTTCAGCACGAGTTGAGTTATTTTTTTTGTTCACATAATTATTATTCTCAGCCAAAATGTTACCCGAATAGTTTTGATTTTCAGTTGAATTTAAAAACAATTTCTTTTGATTTTCATGTGGTGTCTCATGATAAATTTGAGTTTGCAATACATTTGTTTTTTTTGGAAGATTTAAATTTTTGTCTGCAAGTAAAGTCTCAATACCAGGTTTTGGTGTCAAATTTACAACTATGAGTTTGGATTTTTCTAAAACTGGTTTCGGCTTTTTTGGATCTTAAAATTTAAAAATAGTGAATAGATTTCAAAACTGAATTGGAAAAGAATTCTTACCAGGAAAGAGCCTTGGTTTAGCTAAATCAAGTTCTTCAGATATTTTATCAATCTTAAGTTTAAGATGTTCAATTAAATTAGTGTTAATAATCGTATCATCTCTGAATAGACTGAAACTAAGCGGTCGCTCTTTTCCTTTATCGTCCACTTGTACAGAAACATCTTCAAAGATAAAAAGTCTCAATTGACTATAAATAAAATGTGATGGAAATTTATTTTATTACCATTTAATTCTTTACGATCGGGTTTAAGATTAATTTTAGATTTGAATCTTTCAATAGGGGTCTTGAGAAACGATTCTGTTTTATTGACACTTATACGAGTTATGCCGGATGGTGATGATGTTATTTCATTCATTTTCAATTTAATTTTTCAAAAAAAACTTTTCAAAATGAAAAAAAAAAAACAAATTTCTCTAAAAAAAGTTTCGTTTTAAAGTATCATACTATAACAATTGCAAATTTTGTTAATTCGAATAAAAAAATGACTTAAATAAACCAGCGCTTTTAAAAAAGAGAGATTTTAGCTTTAATACGATAGAATTTTTTGATTATTTTTCTAAAAGAAAATATTTTTATAGATCAAATTTAATTTGTCTTTAATTCTTGAAAAAAGAGTGATGGTCTTGGATCGAGTACCTGATGGTTTTTTTCTTCGGTTTGATTAAGGCGATGATTTCGCTTCATAATCGTCGCGTTAAGTGAGTTTTGAAAGTTGTTACTGAGCAGCCTCTTACCTAGCTTCATTTTCAAATGAATTAAAATTAATAAAAATTTTCAAGGTTATAATGTATAGATTTGTAATCTTGTAAGTTTTTATTAGAAAAGCTAATTAAAAACTTCCCATGAATTCATACTTATTTAAGATCTTGATAAGTTCTGGTATAGTGGGACATCAAGTTCGGTTAAGATCTTTAAAGTTGAATTAAGATTTTTACAGAAATAAGATTCTTGTAAGTTTCTTTAAGAATTTTCTGAAGATCTTACATTATTCTTATGGCTTAAGTCCACGAAAAGAAACTTATGTTTTCCATTTGTTTGAAGATTCATACAAGATCTTCAGAAAATTCTTAAAGAAACTTACAAGAATCTTATTTCTGTAAAAATCTTGATTCAACTTTAAAGATCTTGTTAAGATCTTAACCGAACTTGATGTCCCACTATACCAGAACTTATCAAGATCTTAAATAAGAATGAATTTATGGGTTTGAGCTATTTGTGTGGATTCATTATAATTTCATTCATTCAAATTTATTTTTTCTTTACTTTATTTTAATAAAGGAATTATACAAAATAAAGGAAAAAATAAGTCAAATCAAACTTCGTTTATTTTTTAACATAGGACCTTGTTGGGAGGCGTATTTGAAATTTAAAAAAAAAAATTAAGACTTTATAGTTAAAAGCGATTGGATACCTGAAAAAAGCACACACCTTGGATTTTTGAAAAAAAGCACATAGGGATGTTAATCCTTTATTTTGAGACCAATATTTAACCCGATAGTATAGAAATGTTCCTCTCGTCGAGAGCTTTCGTTTGGTGCCCATATCATGATCATTGAATGTGAGTTTGCTAAAGAAAAATTAAAAAAATACTTAAAAAACGTCCACACCCATACGAAACCCCCTACACATCCTCAATACACTCTTTATCTTTACATATTTCTAGATAGAGAATTTAAAGAGCTACAAAATGGTAGTCTCGGAATTTCAATATCATTTTTACTTTTTGAGACATTTTATGAAGACTACAAGTAATTTTCTAATTTGCACACCCGTGTGCAAAAATGAAGTATATGTGAACATATTTTAAAAGGTCATATTATGGTGTAATTTGATACTGGGAACTCGAATTTCTGGTTTATTTTGCTAAATTTCTATCAAAAATCGCAAAAAAAGGTCTTTAATTATTTTAACTTATTGATTCTTAAAGTGAAAACTATTTTACCATTTTTCTCTATAAACTGATAGATATTAAGCACAATAAACCAGAAATTCGAGTTCCCAGTATCTATCAGTTTATACTTTTAAGGTGTCCTCTTTTATTTTTTAAATTGTTGTTTTTTTGAAAATTTAAAGTATTACAATATTTATTTTAAAAGACCCAGCTGCCATATCCAACAATATTATTAGTATTCATGTCGCCACCAAATTTAAAATCATTTGAATTCAAAATTGCATACACATTTCTGATTGAATCAAATAAATAAATGGTGTCGCCAACTTGTTTGAAAAAAATAAAATCATGATTTTTCCTTCCATCTAGCATTTCAGCCCAATTTGTCGCATTGAATGAAATAAAATACTGGTTTCCAGTAACCCACATCCATTTGTACTCACAGGTATAATTTAACAATTTGTTTATGCATTTAGCATAAGGACATGAGCTCGCTAAACACCAATTAAAAATTAAAATAGATTCAACATTTCGACAATATTTTTATAAATTGTATAAGAAAATACTTTTTAGTAAAAGTCTTGAAATAAACTGTATTCATTACATCGTCTTGTAGCATTCCATTATCACTTGAATCATAAAGTTTACACTCTTTATTTAGAATTTTGACTGAATTACAAGAGTCTAGTTTAGTACAGGCGTCAAAGCATTCATACTTGTTTCTAACATCCAATGTTTTCAAGTTTCCAATATCATTTATTACAGACTTTTTATCATGTCTAACGTATTTAAGGTCATAGCTGACACCCATGATATAATGGATTTTTATGATAACCACAAAAAGGTTAATATTTAACTTAGAATCAAACATTTATCCAAGAGCCTTTGAATTTTCGTTTTTTAAAAATCAAATAGTTATAATGAAACAAGCGATTGAATTTATGTTATAAAATATTGCAATATTTTATTAAATCATAAGTTTTGATTTTTCCTATTTATTCCATAACGTTAAAAGCTTTCAAGTAGTGTAGCGAGTCGACTGAAACATAGTCGATCGATAGTCGACTTTTCATTAAATTTCGGTAGTCGACTTGAATTTATTTTGAGTCGATTTAATCGACATAGTCGAGGGTTCTACTAATTTTTTATTAAAACGACTAAATTAAATATCAAAAGAAATTTAGTGCAACATTTTTCTAAATTATGGTGATTCAAATTATTTTATCAAGAGGATTATATTTTTTAATAAAAAATCCCTCTTTTCTTTCTAAAAGTTTTTTTTTTGATTTTTCAATTTAGCGAAGTTTTTTGTGAAGTTTTTTTCAATTTAGCTAAATTTCAGCTCATTTTCTAGATGAGATAAATTCATTCTGCAAAATACTACACCATAGATACCTGTCTGGAAAAACTCTGCATAATTTTAACATTTTGCATCCCATTAAAAAGCTTATGATCAAACATGCGATGAGTTTGCAGAGACATTTTACGTTAAACATAAACATAAACAGGAAAATGTATATTCAATAAACAAAATAATAAACATGATCAAAAAATAAAAACATTCAAAATTAATTGGTAAAAACTAAAAATGAACACAACAAACATTTTTAAAACAAAAAACATGTTTGAAAATTTTCAAACACGTGTTCAAACATTTTCAAACATTGTGTTAACTTATTTCAGCTTTAAACTGTATCAGATTCGGAATCTGCGCCCCAAAAAACCTCTCTCCTCTCTTTTGTACGAAAAAAATTCACAGTTAAATATGTAAAAGAGAATTCACCATCTTGTTCCATATTGAAATTTTGTGCAAGCTAGTATATTTTTTTATGGCACTTTCGTGCTCAGGAAATATTCAAATTTGCAAAAAAGCATTTGAATTAACGCACTAACGCTTCGCGGAACATATTATAGTGATGATTTTTGATCTAAAATTAACCTTATGTCTGATTGGCAATAGAGTGGTTGAATGGTTTGTTTGTAAAACAAGACTTGTGGGATTGATCGTCGTTGTTTATATTTGGATCAAGTGTTTATTCAAGAACGAGTTTCATCCATTAAATAAAAGAAATCGTGAGTTAATTTTTTACTATTTTCTAAATTTTTAAATTTAATTATTTTATTAGGTATTAAGGTTTTTAAAAAAATCAAATATCACTAAGATGATAAATTTTCATATTTTCGACCAAAAATTCGTATTCCTCATGTAGAAAACATATTGGTTATTGAATAAAAAAATTTTTCAAAAAAATACCATTTTTGAACTATTTTCAGCCTTAAAAAATAGGCTTTCCAGGTTTTTATTAATGCAGATTATGAATTTGAGGTCGAAAATCACACATTAAGATAGTGTTGTAGTTTTGACAGGCGCGAACCTTATTTTTCTTCATTAAAAATCCGATTGTACGAAAATATTAAAATTCAAATTGCCTAAGTATCAACGAAATAATATAACAAAAACGTTAAGATAGTTAAAATTATTGACAGAGACATAACCAGGTCTCAATTTTTAATCAAGAATTTCAAACGTTCGAGCAAATGTGAGAGCAAACAACTCAAACGGCTTGGATTTAATAAAGAAATTTTGGTGACTGTGTATAAAAGCTTAGTCGAAAGCCACTTTGATTACAACAGCCCTGTGCTTTCTATGACAAGTAAAGGAATCAAAGCAGAAATCGGCGATCTACAGAAACGAATCCTGAGAATCATAGGTATCTAAAAAAATGAAGCACTTAATAAATACAATCAAGTTGATGCGGTGGAACGAATCGAAACAATGAGCATTAAAAAAGTATAAAAGCTCCTCGTCGATGGGAATAACGAGGTGTCCATAAAATATCGAAACACTGACAGATTTAACTCTGGTTTTTGCTTTAAAACAAAATCGGCTAAAACGAACACATAAAAAGATAGTATTGTACACAAAAATATCCGAATCCTAAGAGATTACAAAAGCAACAAAAATTTATTTAATTCTGCAAAAACAACGATTGATAATAATGCAGAAACAGAGGCTGTGAAAAAGTCGATTAAACCTAAAACAGAGTGCACCAGTTTTGGTAAATATTTTGAAGCAAAGATCGGTATCAAAACACGTATGAAATTATGCCGCGTCACAAAAATATAATTTTTTTTTTTTTTATTCTTTATTTTATAATATTGAACCGTTGTAAACTAATATAAAATAATTCACAGAAACAACACTATGACTGTGTATCAATTATTGTGCCATTTTATATAAGTTAAATAAACTATAAACTAAATGAAACTTATCGTAAGATACTAATACCTCTCAAAGTATCAAGCCTCACAAATTTGGCCTAATTGAAATGAATTCAATTTCAAAACTCAAACCAAAATATAGTTTAAGATGCAAATAACGTTCGTACAAAGAGTTTAAGATGAAAAAACAATCAGAGCATTTATAAATTGTATCATTTTGATAAATCGTTATAAAATTTATTGAAAATAATTAACAAAACAAATAAGTAAATTCAACGATAAATTAAAAAAGAAAAAACAGTATCCAAGAATAAAAGCCACTTAAATTAATAAACGATTAATTCAAATCAACTATTATTGGCGAAGGTTTTGTCAATTTAAAAAAGTCAAGTTTACATTACAACTTATGAGAATTGTATTAATTTCTTAAAAGCTCTTGACTATGATACTTTTGAACAAACACAAAAAAAAGGATTTATCCTGAATGATGAAACAAATCTTTTTCTTCAACTTCCGAAATCTTTAAAGTTATCCAATAATTAAAAGCTTGAAATAAATAAACAAAGTCCAAGTTTTTTTTTCTTTTTTTAATTTTATTAATCTCTTCATCAACGACTCTAAAAAAACTTGTAATAAATTAAAATTTATGAAAAATCAAACGCTTAAACTTAATTGAAAATTTATATTTGTTAAGGGAAATGTAAAAAATAAGTTTTTTTTTTATTTTTTTTATTAGCTTGGTATTAAAAATTGGATAAATAAACTTACAAGCAATATTTATTGTTTATCAGATAAATTTCTTGTCTGTTATGTGAGTCCTTGTTTTTTGTGTGTTCCTAAATTTACATTTTTTTCCATTAAAAACAAACTTTTCTTGGTTTTGAAATTGATTTTTTGTTAACTTACAAGATTAAACAAACAATGTTTTTAAGTTTTTTTTTTTATAAGCCTACAAGTTTTTGGTGTTGGTTTTAAATATTTTTGATTAATTCTGTTGATAGAGCCTCAATAGCGCAGTCGGTAGCGCGTCAGTCTCATAATCTGAATTAAACGGAGTAATCTGGAGGTCGTGAGTTCGATCCTCACTTGGGGCAAATCTTTTTTGTTTTTTTATTTTACAGTCGAGTCGCTTTGATTCGAACCAGATTATTCCGAATTTTTAAGAATTTCGGTTAAAATTTGTCTCCCATTCAGGCCTCGATGCATGTAAATTAAGGCGTTTAATCCGAACAATTTTATCCGAACTCGTTTTTTACAATCCCAAGAAGTTCGGATTAATGCGACTGCACTGTATTCAATTCATTTCAATAATAACTTTTTTTAATCAGATTTCAAGTTAGACTTTATACAATAAAACTTTTTTAAATATCTGAAAACCGTGTTAAGGATGACTCGCGTTAGTGAAATCAAGGCCACTTAGACCATTACTTCAATCCTTGGTTACTGAAATAAACTCTAATTATTGTAGACATGGATAATTGATATAAATCTGGAAAATTAAAAGCTAAATCAAGCAAAGTTTGTAATTTCAGTATTCAGAATTCACTGGTAGGCTTCCTGGTAGACTTTCATCCTCACTATTGTCATAGTTATCACCACCAGCTAACTAAAAGTCATCTTCTTCTACACAAAGATCATTCATGTTCCTAGTTCTATTTTGTCTTATACAACCGTGGTTATCCAAAACTTCCAAAAATGAACCTTTTTGAAGGTCCAGGGTCATATTTCGTCATGTATTTTCATTATTTTTCTAAAATTTTCATTTTTTTCAGATTTTAAAAAATTAAAATTTTAGAAGAAAAATGAAAATAACAGAAAAGCTCGAGTTGTAGAATATGTGGCAAATGGCGAACACAGAAAAAAGCTTCCATCTTTTTCAATGCAAAAACATGTCGTAAATAAAGGATATCCCTTATTTGCGACATGTCTTATATCTCGAGCTTTTACGTTATTTGAAAATTTTTGAGGAGATTTGAACCTTCAAAAACCCCTTAAAGGCTCATTAAGGTTAATGAAAATTCATGAAGGTTCTTTTTTGGAAGTTTTGAATGACCAGGGTTGTACTCACTTGTTTTGATTTAGCCTGGTATTAATTTATCATTTCATTTTCAGAGTAGGCTTCGTGGTCTTGTTCGAAAAATTTTAATCTTTCTTTTAATATTATTGACATAATTAAGACATAACATCTTTTTGAAGGTTAATATGAACAATATATTCTATGAGCGATTTTTTTGGATAAAGTTTGTGAACATCGAATCAGATATTTTACCAGACCCGAATACACTCACTAAATTACAACATATCGAAAAAGGAAACAAGAGTACCGTATTGTAATAGGCTACCGGATGTAATCAAGAATGCTGAATCTGACAACAGCTTTAGAACAAATTCGAAACCCGTTGCAGATTATAAAATTTTCAATTGTAAGCAAATGATAACCATCATTTACAATTCCAGTCTTTCAGAATCAAATTGTATCACCCGTAGATTCGGTAATTGTAATGTACGACCCCTAAAACCCAAGTTTTCCATGTTTTCCTTTTTGAAAAAAAATCAAAAAATTTCTTCTAACCACCCACTCCGAATTCATTAGCTTTCAGAAATGGACTTTGTCAAAAACCAGTATTATACCTTTCATTTGATTTTTTCAAACAAATTATTAAGCCAAAATTTTTTTTAAATTCCTTCCATTTCAAAGATATTAATAGCTCCTAAAACTTGTTATGTGGATGATTGAGCATATTACGTGATAGAGTTTTAACATTCGTTTTATTGAACGCAATTTTCATCTACTGTGGCATGTGTTGAAATTAAATAGGTTTTAACTTTTTTTTCACGTAAGGTAAATCCTATTATTTTATTAGAAACAAATTTCTTTTATTTTTTAAATTAATTGGTTTCATCATTCATTTTAAAGTAAACATTGTGTCGGTATATATTTTATTAGTTTAATTTCAAGAACAACCCTAAAGGGTATCCTCATGAAAGGTATCAGTAGAAATCGTTCTCTTTTTTTTAATTAAAATAAAGACTTTAAAATTTTTTTTAATATTTGCAAACTAAATATTGTTTTGAATCAATCTATTGTCTGATATTAAATAAATCTTCGAACCGTACTCAAAAAAGTTTACGTTGAAGTTAATACTCTCTTTCAAAATCCATTAAGTGTTCATTTGATTCTTAATTAAAACAAATCTAAAAAAGCCTTTAAATTCTTATATCAAAAAATTGTAAATAAAATTTTTCTCGTTTCTCATGAATTGAATTCAAAATTACAAATAAACATAAAAAAATTGAAACTTTATATCTCTGTTTAATAACAAAAAGAACTAGCTCTTTCTTTTTTCGATTCCACGGCTCAATAATAATCATTAATTCAAGTTTTTTTTTTTAAATTCTTATCCGAGTCTCTTCTAATCAAAGAAATATATGTGTGTGATGTAATTTTATTATTATTATTATTTCTACATGAACAAATAACCCTTTGGCGAATACAATTTTCTCAGTCCTTTTAATTTGAATTAGAAATTAATTTAATGCAATTTTGATGAAAAAAAAATTTTTTCTTTTTTTTTCGATCCCCATGAAAAATTAAAAATTCCATTCAGTTAACAATTAAATTAATAAAGAGCCTATAATAATTCATAACTTTATATTCCTCCTCTCGTTTTTTTTTTTATTGCAATTTTTACAACTAAATAAACAATAAATTTTAGAAGCTTGGGATCAATAATTTTTGTATCGTGACTACTAACAATGAAAAATAGATAAATATTACATTTTGATTATAGGTAAAGGGCTCACTCGAAGTGAGTTATGTAATCATTCATATTGCATATCGATTTTAATCATATTATACGGTTGCTTGACATGTAGTTTTACTTTTATTTTTTTTGAATGACTCTATTCGTTTTATTTTGTTTTGTTTCGTTTTTTTTCTAAGAATTTTTCAGAATGTTTCAATTATTTACAAGAGAGTATCAGGTTTTTAGAATTTTTCAAAAACACAAAAAATTGAGAATTTTTAACGAGATCATCAAAAATTTAAGCCGAATAACAAAAAGTTTATCATGAAAAAAAATATGTGTTAAGACAATTGCATAAAAAAAAATTTATTTACATATTGATTTTACCGTAATCAGTTACCTTTTTGTTGTTGTTTATATTTAAAAATAGCTTTTAGCAGAATTTGCCTTTAGAAAAGGCTAGTAAAAGTTTTCAAGGGTGAATCGATCGATCTTATTTCAATTTTTTCGAGCTTTAAAAGCGAGAAAAAATTTTATTTGAATATATCAAAAATATTTTTTTTCAACATATAACCCATGCCATATGTGCACCCTTTTTTAGAACAAGTACTTAAACGTACATAGCCAGTGGTTGTTTATAAATTAACTATTTTTTGATTCAAGATAATTTTTGAAAAGCTTTGTACGGCTCTCCTCGTTTTTAATTATTCCAGAAATTTTAACAATCGGACCGAATCCAAGTATTTTTATTTTAACTTGAAATCAGAGATCATAGAATTTACATTATATGGGTTATTGATTTCTTAAAGATAGATAATAAGTTCTAGTTATTGTTATTTTTTGTAGTAAGAGTGGAATTTTAAAAATCATCTCATGTTATGCAAATTATAGAATCTTTGATATTTGTTACTAGAAAATGACAAGTTATTTGATTTTTAATATTATTATTTTTTCTATTTTGTAAATATTAATCAGGAAAAAAATTTTATCCAGTGAATTAATTAACTCTAAGGACAGGGGGTAGAGTTTCATTTTTATGGAAATGTTGAAAATTTTTTTTCTTATTATAAGACTAACAGCGGGAGAGGATGACTAAGTTGGTACTGCTGTTGATCATTATTTTAAGAAGTTTCAAAGTATAAGGTGATGAGATCGAATCCTGGCCGCGTCAAAAATATTCAAAGCCCTTTGTGTTATTTGAGCGCAACACTGCTACCCTAGCTCATGCAAAATCAACAGCATGTATGTGTCATCAAGACTATGGTGTGCATGCATTTGGAAAAAAGTACTATTGTACAAATCGCTTATAATTTTAAATTTAATCAAATAAACAGGTTCGATCGGCTCTTATTAGTCTTAGATTGAACTGGAAACTAAGATGTAAGATCCTAGAGAAGAACAAAATTTATTGTAAGGCTTTATCATTAAAAACTAAGAACTTATTCTCAAGAAATATCTTTGCTGAAGAGTCCATTTGAATTTAATGAATTCTCTTTTATAAATTTTTCCATGGGTTATTAACTAGGGATCTTTCGAAAAGGCTATTAGCTAAATGTTTAAGGGTTCATAAGAACATTAAATTTAGTTTGATAAGCTCCACGTAATTTTCATGCCGCAGCTAATAAACAAAAATTAGAGCACATACCCGATATGTGAGAGGTCGATGGTTCAATTCTCATTGAGGGTGAGCTTTTCTGACATAATTTTATGTAAAATACAATATTTGATAAAAGAATCGTAATCGACTTATATATCAAACAAAAAGCTGTGTCGAAGTGTAACGTACGTCGCATTGTTCCTCTAGATGGGCTCAACCATTCGCCACTAAATGGGACTGATTTATAATATAATCAGACTTACAAGTCGTCCTGACTTAAAATAAGGTTTCTAAAAGGGCCAACGTAGCAATAACCTTTCGGTCTTATAAGAAAGAAACATAATTTCCGTGTTTTTTATTCCGCAACGGGATTTCCGCATTTTAGGGACAATTAATTCTTAAAATTGATCGATTCCGAATTTTTTTATTGAGTTCTATCTGTAACAAGATTATGTCAAAGAGGATTTAAAATATTATTTTCAATTAAGTTGTAAGAATGTTATTAACAATTTAAAGTAATATTTTACTGTCATGCTGTCAAAGACGATTAAAGTTTTCTTATATTAGAGTAAATATATTTAAAAAAATGATGAATTATTTTTAAAATTTCGATTTTTACCAGAAACCTTTTAGAAATTTCTTAAGTTACATCATTTTGATAAAAACATTAAGTCTTTTAACTGTCAATTTAACATTTTGATGATAAATAAAAATTTTATTAAACATGTCTTGTTATTAACAATAGTTTTAGATTTGAATTTTCGAGGAAACAAAAACAAAATAAAAAATTATATTACTAGAGAGAACCTCTTGTAGGCATATTTTTTTTAATAAATTTTAGAAATTGAAATTTTTTTTTTTAATTATCATTCATCAGAAATTATGTAACCATACAACGTGAAGAACTTAAAGAAAATTTTATTAAGATCGTATTTTTTTGTTGTTGTAGCTCTTTTAATTTCAAAAAGTATTTTGTAGTAAAAAGGCGTGGTACAAAACTATTCATTTTCAAATATATTAATTAATCGATTTAAAGATGAAATTTTTTAGAAACTAAAAAATAATCTTAAAAAAAAAAGAAGATTATTAAATCTAATCTTTTGATTGCTGCTAAAGAAATAAATTGTTTTTTCCTTGTTCAAAATTATTTTATTTTTTTTTGAAAAACTCTTAATGATTATGTAATTATTTAATACTATCGCTTTTTTTCTTTTTCTTTTAGTTATCATTTTGTATCAATTAAAAAATTGACAGAAGATTGAATTTATTTTTTGTAAGAAGAAGAAATAAATTAATTTCAATTAATATGCTCGTTTTTTTTTTATATTCTTAGGGATTTTTGAAACGGTTTCCTGAATAGGTAGGAACAAAAACATTCTTACTCATAATCGTCAATTAATTTTCATGTCTTACATAAAAACTTAAGTTTGAGATTTTCATCTTAAGTTTTTATTTTTGAATTTCTTATAAATGAGTTAATCTTTATTTTTCTCATTTTTTGGGTTTTAAAATTAGATACAGTTTTACATAAAAATTATAAAATCGTAAAAGCATGATTTTTTCTCATTAGGAAGTTAGCTTAAATAAGCGTTATTTTTTTTTTCTACGATGAATTTAAGTTAACGCTTGACGTTTTTTTTTCTTTTTCAATAAAATCTTCGACATTAGTCAAATAATTTTGTTATTACAAAATACTATGTTGATTGTTTTTTCTCGAATTTTAAAAATTTTTTATTCTATAGTATAAAAATGAAATTTAACAGTGCTGGTTGAGTCATTTAAAATTAGATTTATACGAAAAATCCATGATTTTCATTTAAATTGAAAAAAATAACAAGATAAAAATTTGTATCGCTGATTTTGTTCCAAAAATAAATTTTTAAGATCAATTTTGATCTTGGGAAAACTCACACACTGGCGGTTTAATTAGAAATTTCGCTTAAATTCACGTTAATTACCGTAAATTAGTGTTTTTTTTACCAAAAACACCGTGAAATACCGATAATTTTGGTTATTTGCGTGATTCAAATCACCACTATTATAAACGAGGGCGTACGGGCGACTTATTTTTTAACTTCCAATAAATGCTTTGATTGGTGTCGGTACATGCTTTTTAGAACATGGTTTGTTATAATATAAAACATCCGAATGGAACAAATATTTTAGAATATCTTTGTTAACCGCTTTATCAAATAGGTTATCTGGCCTTTTTGCGGAAAACATCATTTTTCCCATAAAGAATAAATCAAAGATTAAATAAATTGACATACTACCCTGGGCGTTCAAATGTTCCAAAAATGAACGTTCAAATGTTTTCATTTGAATTCAATGAATATTTTTGAATGCTTATGAATTCAAATGAAAACATTTGAACGTGTATTTTTGGAACATGTGTACGACCAGGGTAGTATTCAGATTTTTCGGAAAATTTTCTATTTAGTAACATGAGGTACTTGATTATTTTTATATTTTTTTGTGTGTAAAATTCAATTGTAATTGACTTAACCCAATTTACACATTAAATAGTTGTTTCGTGTTATAATATAAGATGCTTGTTTTCCTATATTTTCCATTTGAATTTCCGCATTTTCATCCTTATTCAATTCAGGATTGATTTAATCATTATATTGAATATTTATTGGTGAAACTTACTTTTTTGGAGTCCTATTCGAATCCCTTTTATGAAATGTGAGAAAGGAATGCCAATGGTACGATCAGATGCGGGGCTGTGAAGTTTTTTTCAATTCACTTATTTCAGATTAATTTGAATAACTTTTTTTCTAGATGATATATATATCGAAGCATTAGATATATATATTGAAGCATTTTGCAGAATCAATTTATAAATTGATTCTGCAAAATGCTTCAAATTGTAACAATTTTGCTACACCTTAGGTACCAGTCTTTAAAAAAAATCCATTTTTGATGCATTTTGCACGCCACTAAGAAAAACTTCGTTAAATGTGCAGTTAGTTTTGCAGACAATGCACAGTCTTCCCTCGTTAATCCGACATTTTTTGTTGGTTGAGAACTTTTTTGTTGGTTTAGCGAAAATTTTGGATTATTGAGATGGAACCAAATATAAAAATATTAGAGCGGGAAGTTTAAAAAATTTCGGTTAAGAGAGGAGTTTGAATTAGAGAAGGTCGGAACTTTCACTGAATAATGGTGTATCCGTACCGAACTCAAATCATAATCGCAAATTCATCGCATAATCACGCGTTATAAATTTTGAGAGTTTTTAGTACGGGTACGATTCGGTACGGTACGGAAAGCATTTAATTCATTGGAAGTGAAGTATTTACAATTTTAGACAGCATTCTTTAATTCATCAAACGATTTTCCCAATTCGAATTGGAAAATCAAAATAAAAGAATTAAAATTCAAAATTGAAGCATTAGAACAGCCTAATCATACTGAATGGTATTATAGACAAAAAAAAACATAATTATCATTTTAAAAAATGACAGTCAGGTTAACGTTTTTAAGAAAATTAAAATTTCGATTAAATTGTTTTAAAGATTTTTTAATTTATTTTATAGCCTGGGAAAGTAAAAAAAACAAAATAAAAAAAAATTTCGACTCATAAATCGTTTAAAAGTGACAATTGTTCTTATTTTTTTTCTTACTTTTAGTACAAAACTTTTTAACAAATTATTAAAAATTCAGTAGACTATATCCGAAACGTTTTTTTTTTTAACTCTTTATTCGTAAATGCTTTTTTTATTTATTTGTAGAGAAAACCTGCGAAATAAAAAGTTAATAAATTGATTTTTTTTCTAAATAAAAAGCTCTAGCAAGCTTTGTTGCTTTGTTTGTTCGCTCTTTTTGATAGACGTATCCGGTATACAATAGAAAAAGTTGTTATTTTTTTAACTTGGATTATTAACTCTTTGGGTAATCTTATGCATTCCGTAAAAAAAAGCGTATCCGGTCTAGAAAAAATAAACTTATTTTTATTTACAATTTAAAATATAAAAAAAATTTCTCGTCATTTTCGGATTAGTTTCATGGAGAGAGAGAGAGTAATGAATGAGTTTGACAAATTAATTTTTAAAGAATACCTAAACAAAAGATAATTTTAGTTCAAAATTAAATTTTTCAAAATAATAGTCTTAAATTAGATCTCTATATATTTTTAATTAGCTTTTTTTTTTTGTTAAATCGGATCATTAAATTTTCACGAAATTTCAAAATTTTAATTATTTAGATATTTTTTTTAGAAAAAATTGTTTTTTAAAAATGACCATAGGGGTGATTTTAATTTAAATATTAAAAGAGAGTTTTATTGTTTTTGACTATTCAACTTTTTTTTTTGTTGAGGGTTATGCATAATTAATCATTTATGTAACTTTTTTTTGTTTAAATTACAAAATCCTCTACGTTCTCCTTAACTCCATAAACCAAAAAAATCTTCGGTAATTTTATTTTCTCAACTTCGATTTTATTTTTAAATATTATACTAACCTGGTCGTTCATATGTTCCAAAAATGAACGTTTAAATCCTTTCATGAACATTCATGAGCGTTCGCATTCATCTGAATTCGTCCGAATTTTCAAAAGTTTTCAGAATCTTTCATATCCTTTCATAAACTTACATAGTTTTTTATAACTTTTCGGGACCTTTTCATTATTTTTCGGAGTTTTTCAAAAATTTTCGTTGACTTTCGGGGTCCGAAAATTAATGGAAAATTTTGATAGGCTCTGAAAAATCATGAAAATGACCCAAAAAATACGAAATGTTCCCAAACATTTTTGAAAGATCTCGAAAAGCTATGAAAGTTTATGAAAGGATATGAAAGGTTCATCTTTGGAACCTGTGAATGACCAGGTTAGTAAATACCGTAAAATATTTGAATTGAAGCAATAAGCTTTAATTATGTTGTTCTATTATGTTCTTTATTATTGATGACCAATATCAGGATGCTTGAGTCCTATCAGCCGAAATTGTGGGACTTTTAAATTTGAGATTAGACTAAGATGAGCTTGGTGACTGCAAGGTTTTACGGTACATGACAAAGTCTGTGAAGCTATAATCACTCCAATACGATGATCTACCCTATGATGAATTCTACAATTTTGTCCTAAGTTGACAACACAAAATTTGAGCTTAAGCCTATTTAAGTCCTTGCTTTGGTTAATTCTAAATACCTCTATGTCATACTGATATGATAATTTGGCTGAGTCGCGAAAATTCTTTTGTTTATTTCTATTGAAAGTCAATTGTAGTTCGATCTTCTTGGCTTTAGCAAATAACTTTTAACGCAATTAACTTCATATACAAGATTGATTTTTTCTACACAATTAACCAAATAATCATTTTTAACATTTGAATCAAATCAAATCTTCTACATTTTATAAATCTAAGATAAAGAGAACTAAACATTTTTGTACCTAAAAGAGCTTAGATGTATCTCAGAAACTTAAATTTAGGTAATTTCGAGAATTTCAAGAATACTTTAGGAATGCTACGCTTGATTCTATTACCCTATCTGTCTTGTAAATGCCATATTTGTAAGAGATTGTAACTTTTAGTTTAAATGAAGGACTCCAAATACTTATTACATATTCAAGACTAGCCAGTGCGGTAAATAACACTTAAATTGTTTTTTACTTCCTAAATGCACAAAAAGTAATTGATTTTATCACAATCGCAGCTGCAAAATTTTTTTGATATCTGCCATAAGAGCCCTTAACTTGGTATCCAGGATACCAAGTTAAGGGCTCTACGGTATGCATACCGTATGGTTCTATTTCAATGCTTATTCCATCACTAATAGAAATATTATAAAATTAGATTCGCAGTACCGTGCTCTTGGTAAAAATGTAAATTTTCATACTTATGTCTAAAGTGTTCAAATCTTCATTAAAGGAATTGGAATTAGCTCAGTGGAACTAATGTAATTCCACTGCGATTGTTTAATTTTGATTTTCCTTCAAAAATGAAAATTTATTTTAAACTGTTGAATAAATTAACTAAATTTTTCGGGATAGAATTTTAATCAATTTTCAAATTTTCATGTAACTTCACTTTTAAGAAATTAGTTACTTTAAGGCATAAATTATAAGCATTCCACACAAAGTCGATTTTTCAAAATCTTCTTCGGTATAGCAAGCTTTAGAACTAGAGCATCTTTGAATCTTTATTTAAAACAAAATGGAAGGGCGATTCCTGAGTGCATAAATTAAACAGATTAGAGCTAGACAAAATTTTGAACCTAGATTTTATACTTTAAAATTAATCGAGGATTTAATAACCAACCTTGAGTTTTAAGAAATTAATATAAACTAGGCCTTAATCCAATAAATAATCATTACCTAAGTCATCAAAATTAAATTTACAAATTTCAAATAAAGTTTATTTTCAAAATAAAAACAAAAGTGATTTTTTGTAAATGCAGGAAAAATGATCAATTAAAATTGTCTGGACTTGTAGACACGTAACAAAAATCACTTGAGGCCACTCTTAAAATTAAAAAAAAAATTTTTGTCGAATAAATTTTCGACAAATTAAAAAATTAAACCTAAACTTATTTTTTGTTTATTTCACTAAAATGTACTTTTTTTTTGTTGCAATTAACTTTCAAGTTGAATTTTATCGTTCGAACTAGACACCTTTAGAGATTTTAAATTGAACGTTACAACAAAAACTTGACACTGTTTTTTTTATTTTTAGTTTATTTTGAAGTAGTAGTGGGCTGTCAGTTATCTTATAGCCATCTTTTTGTTTTAAACCGATATTATTCTCTTATGAAATTAATTAACTATTAATTAAAATCAAGCATCGTGTCGAAATAATGATAAGATAAAGATCGTATCGATTGCATGTCATCGACTCGGAAAAAAAAGTTTAAAAAAATTTTTTTTTTATTTTTTGCTTCTTCTTCAAAGGTAAACTATTCCCAAACGTTACTTGTCTAAGATAAATTTTTTTCGAACATGTGGATTTAATAACTAAAAACGAGATAAGAGTTCTCTTTTGAGAAGAAAATTTTTTTTATTTTTTTTATCGAACATTACCTGATATCAAAAATCAATCAAACTTTTATTTTTTTTTATATTAATGTATAAATATTTATTCAAACTGTTCCTGTTTATAATTGAACCATATCCACATGTTCTACTTGTTTCAAAAAAAAAAAAGAAGTGGGAGTTTTTTTGTTTTAATTTCAAGTGATCCTTGGTCAAATATTTTAAGAGTTTTTTTAAAATGTTTATTTTTTATCGGCGTTCAAGAAAAAAAAAAAAAGTATTTTTTTTTGCTTAATTGTATTTTGTTGCTTTAATTAAAATCGGTTGAATGAAATTGAGAGAAAATAGCTTAGCTTGAGTCTAATCGTTTTGTTTTGTTTTTTAGTATGCCGAAAATGATTTATTAAACACAAAATGATATAAGATTTTTGTGAAAGATTTTGATTCAGTTGGAAAAATTCCTAAAAAAAAAATAGAAAAAAAACAGTACTCTACTCGGAATCTTATTTTTTTTTTAATTAAATCAATATTAAAAAGTAGAGAGATAAATACGCCTTTAGTCTTTTTTTTATTTTAAAAAAAAAAATTTTTAAGATAAAATTCTTATTTATTTTTCAAAAAAAAAAAAAAACGAAGATAATCTTTTCTATTCGAAGATTTTGTTTGAATTAAATTCTGGACAGATTGATTTTTTCTCGTTTTTTTTACTTGTTTCGAAAGAATAAATTTGTTCAATAGAAGTTTGTTTTACAAAAAAAGGCGATTGAATAGCACTTATTTTTATAACTACTAGTTTTTGAGAGCATGTGAATTGTTTCAAATTTCTTTTCTTTTTTGTTTTTTTTGTTATTATTGGATTCTTGTTATCAAAATTTCTTATATCCGTCTCTAAAAATAGGTTCTGATTTTGATTTATAATGCCTAAGGTTTTCATGAACCTCAAAGCTTTACAAAATTTATAATAGGGTACATTTTCAAGGCTCTATCAAGTCAAAGAAATTTAGTAATTTAGTGGTAATTTAGGAGTTAAATCAAAAAAATGTCGCTTAAAAAAAGCCAAAGGATTTAAACTAGTGACTCTAAGTTGATATAAATCAGAAACATTTTAAATGTTGAATTGAAGTAAAGTTAAAAAAATGTCATTGATGTTTAATTGATTTTAATCCTGGCTAATTAGTTCCAATCAGACATTACAACCCATTAAAATTAAAGTATTGGGTGGGAATGAGTAACCCGTAAAATTAAGGTTTTGGGTTCTGGTAGGTTATGGGATACCCATAAATTTTTGATTTCAGGTATGAGTCTGGATTAGGTTACCCATTAAATATAAGTATTTTATAGGCTTTTTAGTTTTTTTTTCGAAAAAAATTGGGATTTGGGTAAATAAACCCACATTTCATGGGTTACCTAACCCAGGCTCATACCTGAAATCCAAAATTTATGGGCATCCCATACCCTACCAGAACCAAAAACCTAAATTTTCCGGGTAACACATACCCACCCAATACTTTAAAATTACTGGGTACATATGTCTGGTTCCAATATAAAAATGTAAAAAGTTTGGTTCCTGTTTCGTTTCATAACTTTCCGTTAAGTTATGAGTCTTAGAAAGCTTTGGATCGTAATGAAATTTTCAACAAACTATGTTAGCATAATAACAGTATAGTACAAAATTTTTCATCGAATTCTCTAAAAAAGGGAAACCTGAATAGCGGATCGTTTTGCGATCTAATTGAGATTTGGTAGTTAGATTCCAGTAGAGGAAAATCAAAGATTCTTTAGAATACCGCATTTTCTTGCACCCCTATAATACACCCTTTTTGTAGAGCAATTGAGATCAGATCGATCAATTCTAACCTCTTAATTTTGATGTAGATCGGACTGAGTTCTATACAAAGCATCCCGAAAGAATGGTAATCCCTAAAACACGGATCCGGACTGCCGTATGCTGATCTCAGGTGCACAAAGGAAAGATTTTTCAACTTTTTCATAAAAAGCGGATTCAGGCCGAAAAAAAATTCTTTTCATAATGCAAAATTCAATTTCTTAAAAGCCGCGTACCATGTACCTTTCTTATTAGGGTAAAACCTAAATAAAATAGCACTTAATTTCCTTTATTCTGCTTGTAAATTTTCAGGCTATCCTTTTATATTTCATTTTTTAAGGTGGTCCAACGAAATTCGCACACATATGTACCCAATAATTATAAAGCATTGAGTGGGTATAGGTAACCCAAAAAAATTCAGGTTTTGGGTTCGGGTTCGGGTTCGGGTATGATTTTGGATTTCAAATTTCAAGTATGGTTTTGAGTAACCCATAAAATATGGGTGTTTACATCCCAAACCCAATTTTTGTCGAAAAAAAAACTAAAATATCTATAAAATACCCATATTTTACGGGTAACCTTAACCAGACTCGTATCTGAAATCCAAAATTTCTGGGTATCTCTTACTCTATCCGAACCCAAAACCTGAATTTTTCGGATTACCTTTACCCTCCCAATACCATAATATTAATGGGTTGATATTTCTGAAATTTATCATTAATAACATTAATGCTAATTTAAATAATTAAACCTAAACTTAAGAAGTTGTTTATATCCGGTACTTTAGTTTTAGGCCTAAGAATTTTGATATGTAAAATCTTTAATGAAAATTAGATCTACAGTTTAAATTTATTTTCAATCTAGTTTCGTATTTTAGTCGGCATGTAAAATCGGTCATATGAATCCGTCTTTTAGGGACAATCGAAAAGAACCACAAATTCAATTCGCCTTGGCGCGATTATATCCCTAAAAGTTGCGATCGTTTATAAGCAAGAATACGGTAGTGTTCTAGTGCCTATCAAAAATCAACAATATTCACCTTTATCCTTTTGAGAATAGACAGACTTATAATAAATGAAGATAAGCAATGATAAAAATCCAAAAGAACTCGTTTAGAGCCTAAGTAATTTCTTACAGCTGATTAGAATAACCATCATTAATCTCATAAACACGGTGGATTTTTTCCTATTTTCTAATTACAACTAGTAAATTAAGTAAAACAACAACAAAAAAAATCTATTTGATGATCGATAAAGATTTATTCTAGTTAAAGTTTTTTTTTGTATGATTACTTATGATTCATTTGGGATCAATCTATTGAGATTTAAAAAAAAAGTATTAGATTAAATGATTATTAAAAATATAAAAAATTTAGAAAAAGGTCTAGTCTTTTTCATATTTTAATCAAATAACAAAAATGACATGAAGTAGAAATTTAAACAAAAAAAAAACTCGTAATTTTCGAATACATATATCTGTGTGTGTGTGTAGATTATGGTCAACCAAATTCGGAATTAACCTTAATAGAATATTCATGTAAACTAAACATTTATTAAGTCGAAGGGAAAGCGAAAACATTTTTCAATCTTTTCATTCAATAGATCAACAAGTATATAAAAAAAAATAAACGAGCATGTTTTTTATGGTTTACCTCAAAATTTTGAAATCTTTTTTTTTACATTCGGGAACATGAATTGAACAGGTCTATCAACACTTAAGGAAAAAAAAAAATTTTTCTAAAATAAAACAGGAAGACTTTTTTGAAAAGTAAAATGTTTTTGTTGTTGTTGTTTCCAAACTGTTTTAATTCAGGTTATTAAAATATTTGCTCAAATAGTTAATGTACAATTTTTTTTTTCGAATAAACATTTAATTTTTGTGTTTTCTTTTTTTTTTTTTTAGTTTCAATACAAACTTGATGCTTAGTTATTGCTATTTAATAAATAAATTATCTTTTAAATTTTAATTAATTCTTTTTTTTTTGTTCGAAATTGTTTGTTTCTCTAGGTTAAACTCATTCAAACTAATTAGAATCTCAATAAATCAACTTGTTTCAATTAAATTTAAATTTTTGTTACAAAACTCGCACGTAATCCCTCTGGCATTTTAAAATTGTATAATTTACATACAATAACGTTATTTTTAAGATGAATAGAATACCCTTAACAACTTATTTACCTTAAATAAGTTAGGCTTTTTGTTTGACAAAAATGATTTTAGAAATAACGTGTAACCTTGTTTTAGTTGTTTCATGGGAGAGCGATCTGAAAATTGGCTTTTTTTTAAAGAAAGCCCGAAAGCGCGGTAAAATAATTTTTAGAAAGCTCATTTTTTAAGTAAAAAACCTACCTATATAGGTAGGGTAGGGCATAATAGGTCTGGTAGTGTCAGTGGCCGGGCCAAAGCTAATGGACAAAATTTTTTTAAAATGCTCAATTGTTTAATGCTTGTTGAAACATTTTTGAAACATAATAAGTAGGGTTCGTAACCTCTTTAAGTCGGAGAAAATCGAAAAATAATTTTTTTTCTAAAAATTCAATTTTTGCAAAAAGCTGCCCGAAAGTGTATAAACGAGAAAATAGTGTTGGGGACGGGCAAGTTAAAACTTTTTGTCAATTTTCTTTTTTCTATTTTTTGACTTAATTGGAATCGTTATAAAAAGTGTGTTTTTAAATATTTTAATGAAAGAAAGGTGCAGCCTCAAGCAACAAAATTTGCTGCATCTACCGGTGAGTTCTGCAAAAATTCTGCAGATAAAATTGCGCATTTTAAAACATATCTTTTTCAATGAGTATTGCAAAAAATGCACAGTTACAACCCTGGTCATTCAGAACTTCCAAAAATGAACGTTCATCAACCTTCCTGAACCTTCAAAAACATTCATGAACCTTCATGAACGTTCAAGGTTTTGAAGGTTCAAGAGTCCATGAAGCTTCATATTTCTTCATTTTTTTTCATATTTTCAAATCTGAAAAAAAATGAAGATATTAAAAAATAGAGGATATTTGAACCTTCATTAACATTCATGAAGGTTCAAGGTTTTGAAGGTTCAAGAGTCCATGAAGCTTCATATTTCTTCATTTTTTTTCATATTTTCAAATCTGAAAAAAAATGAAGATATTAAAAAATAGAGGATATTTGAACCTTCATTAACATTCATGAAGGTTCATTTTTGGAAGTTCTGAATGACCAGGGTTGTATGTGAATTACATAAAATTTTAACTTGTCTTGGGGATGGGTCAATAAACGTCCATTTCAAGAAAAAATGGTTGCCCATAAAGTCGTTTGGGTTTGGCCGGTCAATTTTTCCTTAAATGGCAGTTAATTGGTCGGTCCCAAACACTGGTTTATGCACCTCGGGCAGCTTTTTTTAAAAAGTAAGACACAAATTTTGTTCAGTATTTTTATCTAGTTTAAGCAGATTACATCGGAAATGGTGGTTATTTGTCATTCTGCGGACTAGAATTAACCTCGGAAACTTTCGATTTTTCAATAGGTTAACATTATCGGAAAAATGAGTGTGACAATTCAGCATGCTGGAAATTTCTTTCTCAATCAGAATATGAATGAATATTGCATTGTTTTTTTTGATTCACTCACAAATGAAATTCCTACACGGATTTTACAGCCTCGTAGATTACGAACATGATGTGAGAAATAGTTAATTTTGATAGTGTTCAAGTTTTTCTCGGTTTTATAAAATTCAAAATCAGATAAGACAATTTAAATTCATGAGAAAAAACTTATTTATTTTCTTGTAATTTCAATTAGATTTCGAAAAAATGAAAAGCACGAGAACCCAAAATTCTAATCAAACATCTAAAGTATTATCTTAAGCTAATTTGAGAGAGCAGTTCGAGACAATTTGAGAATTGAGCAATAAAATGAAAAAGAGATAATTTAAGATCAAGATAAACAACTTTAATGATTTATGATTTACAAAGATGTTGAAAATATTTCGCAATTAACGTACACGAAGAGAATAGTAGTAGCCTAAATATAATTTTTTATGGTCTTTTCAAAAAAAAAAACTAGTTTATCGATAAAATTCTTTTGACAATTTAATTTTTATTTTTTTAGAAAAAAAAAAAATGAAAAACTAGAATGTAAAAATGTTGCAATTAAACGAAAACTTATAATCAAGTAAACCAGAGAGAGAGTACTTAATTAAAACACAAAATAAATTCGGTCGAACACAATTAAAAAAAATGTTTAAAAAATATTTATTTTTTATTCTTTTATTTGTTTTTATTAATTCTTCCCATGAAATTGATTCGAATTTTTCGATTATTTCAAATCATCATCGAGGACTACATCGATCAAAACGAGTCAAACTAAATCATCATAAACGAACTTTACAAAATAGTCTTCAATTAACAACGCCTAAATCAGATGTACAACGAGACTATGTTGCTGCGACTGTTGGCCGTGATGTACAACTCGATTGTAAAATGATTGGTCTCATAAACGAAGATGAAAAAATAGTTTGGTTAAAAATGCCAAAAGGAGAAGTCCTTACTCTTAATTCAAATCGTGTCACGTCAGATTCCCGAATAAGCACTAAATGTATAGCTAATACAACACCTTGTTGGAGTTTATTAATAAATGATGTAAGAGAAAGTGACACTGGTTTTTATGTTTGTCAAACAAATGCAATGCAAAATAAGTACGTTTATCTTGATATTATGGTACCGCCAAAATTGTTGACTCAATATCCTTTGGAAAGAATTGATGTTAATCAATCGTCTCATTTTACTTTGACTTGTGAGTTTTATGGTAAACCTGAACCATTGATTAAATGGTACAAGTATCACTATGGTGTACAAAAAGAAATTGGTAAGTTTTTATCGAAAAGTTTTTTTTTATCAAGTTTGGATAATCATCTTTTTTCTTTGGAAATAGAAAAATTTCGAGGACAAAACAAAATAAGTATGTTAATTCATAAAGAATCTTCAAATGAGTACGAATGTGTTGCTGATAATTCAATTGCACCAACAGTAAGCAAAAAAATTTATTTGAACATTCAATGTAAGTTTTTAATCATTACGTAATTCAATCATGATTTGATGTAACGTTTGATTACGAGGGTTTTGATTCCTGAAAAGGAGCATGATAGGTGAAATATGCCTGTTCTGCACAAGAATTATAATGATTCATATTTTATTTGGCTTTACAAGATTCAGGACATGGGTTAATATCAGAGACGACAATTGCCGTTAATTTGCACAAAAAGATCTCGAGAAATCGTAGAATATTTTCCGATGTTGCGCAACATCATGAGATCCAATTTTAAGGAAAAGTGACAAAAAGATTTTCGGGTCTTATGTATTATGGGACCAACGCTGGTCATTACATTCTTTGGTCTAAATAGTCAAAATATTCTTTGAAACGATCCGACTAGAATCATCGACTAGTCATTCTCTAGATGGCCTGATACTAGAACAACTTTGAAAATCATCGTATTGGGACTCTCGAGTCGCTGTGACTTAAAATAAGGGCGTCGAAAGATGCAAACGTAGCGAGTATAAAAAAATTATGTTACGGCTTACCCGACTAAGAAGTCTAACCAGCTTATGCAGCTAATAAAGTCTAGGATTGTTCTACTAGATGTTAGATCTGCACAGAAAAAAATACTACTCCTACTACTACTACTAAAGTAAGCCTAAAAATATCCAAGGTAATAACAGAATAGTAGTAGTGGTAGTACTTTCTATAGATTGGTCACTTATCTTTTCCATTGGCCACGTAATTTATGAAAATTAAATTGATTATTTTTCTTGGTCACTTATTTTTTGTCACACTTTATGTGACCAGCGTTGGTCACCAATCATTGAAATTTCAATTGGTCACCTAATACGTGACCAGTTTGTCACATAAAAGATTAGACCTAGATTTTCTCCAAGTGTAATCGTAATTAAATTTCGTCTCTCGAGAAGTGTAAACGTGAGTTTAACTTGATTTTTCTTCAATTTAACGTTCATTTGGAACATTTGGCAACTTTTGATTTAAAGATTTAGTTAGCAGGGTCTTTTTACGTTTTTTTTTTGCAACGTGTTTCCGAGCTAACGCAGCTGCCAATTAGCCCTAAACGGGTACAAATTTCTTTTCAAAAAGTGGACAATCAATTATCCTTATGGTTTTAATGTATAACAAAAAAAATAATAGTTTCCGAGGTTTTTTTCAATCAATTTACCAAGTTATTTATTTAAATACTCAAGAACTTATGACTAGAAAAAAATGTGACCTAAAATCTAAAAAGCTTTAGTTGGAGCTGTTACTTATGTCGAAGGGAAAAAAAATCCTTGAATCCATTATCGGGTAGAAACGATCAAAAAAATATATTTTCGCTTTTTTTTTTTTTAATGAAAAATCTTGTCTTGTCAATCATCGAAATTAATCATATGATTTGTAACAAGGAACTGTTACATCTTAATCATGAATAACCTTAAAAACTCATAATTTAAATGCAACTTATTTGAATATCTTAGATTCACCGCAAATAAAATTTTTGAACAACAAACTATTTCAAAAACGAGGCGAACGAGTCATATTCGATTGCAAAGTTAACAGTAATCCAGTAAGTGAGATAAGTTGGTACAAAAATAACACTAAAATCCTCGAATCCCCTAAATATGTAATCGAAACCTTAGACGAATCGAACAATCGATTGTATATTAATGTAAGTATTTTTAAATAAAGACCTATTTAAAAAGAATTTTAATGTTGGAATTTTTACAGAATTTGACTGATAGTGATTTCACTGACTATTACTGTGTTGCAGTTAACGCTTTAGGTAAAGCTTCAGCCAAAACCGAACTTGTTGAACTACGGACAATAAGCTTAACCGACTCAGCTAAAATATTCACCACCCGAATATCAACAACTACAACTGAATCACCTAAATTAAATGAAACAGTAATTCACTATGTGAACAAAGACAGGACGAGTGTGTCTTTAAGTGACGTTTTTGAAGGTAATTTTTCAGTTATTTTTGGTCTAAGATTTTTGTTTCAACCTTTTTTGTTAAAGATTATCATTTGAGTTCAAGTAGCAGCAAAAATCGAGTTACAAAAGTTCCCAATCATCGTTCGAGCAAAATTAATTTAACTAAACCCCTTAAAATACATCAAAAACAACAAGTACAAGGACAACCACAACCGAGAAATCATTTCAGTACGACTAAATATTTACTAGTCGAAAATAAATCTAATCGAATAAATCAAGACAATCGAGCTTATTTTGTTATACTCATGTTTTTTAGTGTACTATTCTTAATTTTATAAAAATAAAAATAAAGGCTATTAGTAAATTAGAGTTGTTGAATTTTTGTAAAATGGAATTCAACACACCGGTTGTAATATTTTTTGTAAAGTTAAAAACGAATTTAGGTCTGGATTGTTTATGGGTAAAGTTGTTGTTTTTTTTGGTTTAAAAGGATAGTGTTTCTTGTTTCTACGAATGATATAAATATATTATTTTCTATTAAATTTTGTAATTGAATTTTTTTTAATTATTTATTGAATAAATTTTTTACACCCAATCACATTTTAATAGAATCAATTTATAAGTAATGGAACACGTTCATAAACAGCATTTGATCTTATCAAAGAATCTAGTCGGGTCAATGTCCAAGTCTCAATTACCTGCAAAATACAAATACTTACACGATGAACTAAAATAAAATTAGATGAATTCCCAAAACATGTAATTTTTTACTGCTAAGCTAGTAGAGCGAAAAATTCTGAACCGAATACAGGTTTTAGATTTTTAATTTTTTTACCTGTAGAATAGAAACAATGTGCCTAAAAGGCTGCTAAAAATCAATAACTTTAAGGATGAAGGAATATGCATTTTTGACCGGTAATTTGTGATTCTCGTATAGAAAAAAACATTGAAAAAATATACCGTAAACGCTCGCAAATTACCTCGGACTAAAAGTGGAAAAACCGTTTTTGAAATCTGGGACTAAAATGTTTTTGGCACCAATTTTTTGACTCTTTTTAGCTCAGGTTAGAATTATTTTCAGACCAGGGTCATTTACGGGTGATCAGAATTAAAAGACATTCTTTTCAGTAAAAAACGGGTTTAGATGAGAGTTTCAGCAACAGATTTCAATTTTTTTTAATCTCTTAGCTTTAAATTTAAAATACAGCATTGTAAAAAAATTAGAGAACGCTTTTGATTTTTTTCTTTCATTTTTATTCAATGGCCGATAGTTCGTCATAGGATCGGAATTTCGATTTGGTTTTTTCTTTAAGTCAAATATATACATTTTCTTCTATCTAACGAGATTTCATTCATTGGTTGGCGACTTAAATAAGTCTGGACATTAAAATTATAAAAAAACCTTTTTTTTATAAAAAAAATTTTTGTGAAAAATTTAGAGAACGACCTGAATTTCGACCTCGTACTCAGCGAAAACTCGACCGATCTTTATGAAATCTTTTATTTGAGCACAGAAACCTTCATTCAAGCCGAGGGAAAAATATCAGACTTTTCGGTAGACGGGTTTTCAAGAAAATGTCTCCGGAGTATAATAAGCACCCGAAGGGAACCCTTGTGGACAGTATGAATATTGTAAGGTCAAGATAACTTGCACAATCGTTTCACGCTATCGAGAGCGAGTTAAATAGGCCCAAATTATGTCTTAGAGCTTGACCCGACCTTCGAAAGAAAAAAAATTCCATTCTAAAATGTCTCTGTACTAGGCAGCTGCTTGAGTCTATCCTTAAAAGTAAGCAAAATAAAAAGGTTCCAACCCACCTCATGCCATATCAAATTAAAGGAAATCTTCTAATTAAAAGACTGGACAACCCTCTAAAGCAAGAAAATGGTTTTTCGGAAAATTCCTCAAGTGAATAGTTGCTGTCTTTAAACCAAGTATCTTGTTGAATCATTTCAAAAGTAGAATTCTGGCGGTAAAGTGATGTTAGAATTCCAAATAAGAATTTTTTCTTGTTTTTACATGACGATAAATCAAGATAATGTTCGAAAAGACCGAATTCTTACCATTAGAACCAAACGAGAGGGCTTTGATAGAATCTAGGCAGTGGCTCGGTTCCCAATCTAGGCAGTGAAAGTTATTCGAAGAAATATTACTACTTTTCGACAGAATATTTCTTCGAATAACTTTTTTCTCGCTAAAAAGATTAATCCAGCTTTTGAATTAGATGATTTCCTTTAATTTGATATGGCATGAGATGGGTTGGAAAATTTATTCTATACAGATCATGCTTACTTTTAGAGTTGACTTAAGCGGCTACCTAATCCAGATCCGTCTTTGGTTGGATTATTTTTTATTCTATAGGTCAAATGTATCTTCAAAACATGATTTGAGTTTATTTGACTCACTCCCGATTGCAGGAAACGATTTTTCAATTATCTCGACCTTACAGTATTCATATTGTCCACAAGGGTTCCCTTCGGGTGTCTTCTCGGTTCCGAAGAGAGTTTTCTTGAAAACCCGACTACTCTTTAGTCTGAAACTTTTTCCTGTGATAGAATGAAGGTTTCTGTACTCAAATACAAGATTTGATAAAGATCGGCTGAGTTTTCGCTGAGTACGAGGGCTAAATTCAAGTCGTTCTCTAAATTTTTCACAAAAAATTTTTTAAAGAAGAGTGTTTTTTTATAAAAAAGAGATAACAAAAAAAGAGTGTTTTTTTATAATTTTAATGCCCAATCAAGTCGCCAACCAATAAATGAGAGTTCGTTTGAAAGGAGAATTTTTTGACTAAAAGAAAAACCAAATCGATATCCCGATCCAATGTTGAACTATAAGCCTTTGAATATAAATGAAACAAAAAATTCATAAGCGTTCTCTAATTTTTTCACAATACTGTAAATCTTTTCGGGACATTTTCATAAATTTTCGGATTTTTGACAGGCTCCGAAAAATTATGAAAATGTCCCGAAAAGTTATGAAAAGTCTCAAAAAGCTATCAAAGTTTATGAAAGGAAATGAAAGGTTCTGAAAACTTTTGAACATTCGGGGGAATTCGAATGAACGCGAACGTTCATGAATGTTCATGAAAGAAATTTAACGTTCATTTTTGGAACATATGAACGACCATGTTAGTATGGTTTTTCTATACGAAAATCACGAATTTCTGCTTATTCCTTCATCCTTAAAGTTTTTTAATTTTAGCAGCCTTTTAAGTACATTGTGTCTATTCTTCAGGTAAATAAATCAAAAATCTAAAACCTGTATTTTTTCATAATTTTCAGCTGTACAAGCTTAGCAGTAAAAAATTCCATGTTTTGGGACAATCCAGAGATAAGATGTGTACAAAGTGGAAAAATGGGAAATTTTTTAGCTATTGCCCAAAAAAAAACACTTTTGATTTTTTTTTAGTATAATAAAATTGGCATTTTGTAAAATTCCCCGCTCTTTGAGAATCTATATCTTAAATACTCATGGCAAAAATTTAGATTTTTTCGACACCCGAAAAATTTGTGAATCCTAGGTTTTCATATACGAGGAACACGCCAATGTGATCAGATTTTTCAAATTCGAATAGCGCTGAATAAAAAATGCCATAAATTTAAGAAAGAAAATTCACTTTTAGAAGGAAAAACGTTACAAAATTATTTTTAAGCTTCTCAAAATTTTAATCTCAATTAAATAAAAAGAATAAAAAAAAATTGATCTCATCATCGGCATGTTAAGAGTTATGAAAGTTCACGAGAGCTCGAAAATGGACATTTTGTAAGCTGTAATTTTTTGATTTTTTTCCTTAAAAATCTGCTTGGAAAGAAAAGTTAAATTTTCAAAATTTTTAAAATTTTTCTGTATGAAGAATCCGAAGACAGATACCTAAAAAAAGGCGATTTTCAACATCAAGAAAATCAGATACAGAATCATGAGAGTCATCCACTCTCTCAAATTTCGAGGTTGTCTCGTCAATTGATATGACGCTTTGAGCATATTCGATAATAGGAGCAACGTGCTCCTATCTTATTCTATCAATGCGATGAGAATGCAGCATTCAGGACGCAGAGAGTTAATATATAAAAATACTAGGAGCAAACGATACAAAAGTCAAACTCTTTGAATCAACTGACTGTTCTGACCTCGGAAAAGCCACAGGCTGTCATGAAAATGACGTTCTGCCCGGTTTACTAATATTTTTAAAATAATCTACTTGCGTCTTCAGTTCACCTTTTAAGATTTTTTTTCTGCAAAACTTGAGGGTTCCGATCCAAATGATCCAGAATAAGTCCGATTCTAAAATTTTCAAACATCAGAAGTCGTTATAAAAAAGAATTTACAGTCCTGGTCATTCCCAGGTTCCTTTCATGAACGTTCATGAACGGAACCTGGGAATTAAAGTTTCGGAAAATTGTTAAGAGATAGATGTGAGAAATCACAGGTTTAATTTTTCTAACCTTGCCTTTGCATCTTGTATTAAAAATAATCGCTTTTATCTCAATTCTGAGTTTCGGTTGATCTTTAGGTCATGTAAGTGGTCGATGACCAACCCAAACTTTGTTTTGAATAAACAATTGCCTTTCTTATTTGATGTGTCTTTCGTCAGTGAAAAAAAAATCTTGATACTTTTTATTTAGGAAAGGTTGGATCAAAGGTTTCCCAAACAAGAAAACTCAAAAAAAAAGAATACTAACCGACGAAGAAATAATTGCAATTAATGAATATCTTATAAAAAAAGAGAAACGTCATCTGACGATATTGTAAAAAATTTGAATCTTAAGTAAAGTACTAGAACAGTTCGAATTACTCTCAATCAATTAGGATGGAAATATCTGAAAACAAGGTTTTTTTAACATCTTTTTTGACCGTATTCGGTTGCACATTAACGCAGTGTTATGCAAGTGGAAACGATTATTTATTTGAATTTCTATTAATTCTTAACAAAACACCTAAATTTCCTTTTTTTTGTTTCAAATTATTTGAAGAAAGTTAAAAAATTAAAATTTTTTAAAGAAACTTTTGGAAAATTTGGGAACATTGGTGAACGTTGGGGAACAATTTAAATGTGAACGTTCATGAACGCTCATGAACGTTCCCAATAGAAACCTGGTAATGACCAGGACTATAGCAATTAATTTTTACTCAAAAAAAGACATTTTTTTCGCGCCATAAATCAGTTTTTCATTAATTTAAAAAAAGCGGTTTTTAAATTTTAGATTACTTTTTTGAATGTTCAAAATGTAATTTTTGAAATCATTTTAACAACCAACATTTGACTTTTAATCGCATTTGCGAACTAAGTTAAGTAAAACTTTACTTTTAGAAATTGTAAATCATTAGAATTTTCTTTTTAACAAATAAAAAAAAATTGCCCCAAGTGAGGATCGAACTCACGACCTCCAGATTACTCCGTTTAATTCAGATTATGAGACTGACGCGCTACCGACTGCGCTATTGAGGCTACATTTATTACCCAGACATATTACAAAAATATATTCCCTCAACCAAAGCTATCACAATTTTTCTTGTATTTTCAAAAAAAACTCATACCGTACTAAAATAAATGTTAATTTAGAACAAATTAATTTAAGAAAATTTTCAAAAAATTTATAACTTGATAAGAACAAACTTAGATAAGAAAATAATTTTGGACCAAAATGAATTTTTTGAAAAAAATTTTTTAAGTGAAATAGTTTTTGTTTTAAAAAAAAAATGTCTAAAGACGCAAATACTTCCGATTCAAACAACAATCAAGTCAATGATTCGTCTTACCATGTAAAATTTCGATTCAAAAAATAACCTCAAATTTTTTTGTTTAAATTTTTGTTTTAGTTAAAACTAGTTGGTTTTGAAGACAGTCAAATTGATCATTTTATACCTTACTCTTCACCATCGATACTCTATTGGCAGACTAACAAGAAACTTAACCGAAATTATTTTCCGGACACCAGTGATATCGAACAAAAGAGAGGAAATCCATCCGATTTGAGCACAACTAAGATCGAACAAATACCAGCTGGTAAGTCTTTGTTAAAATTATTTGGATGGTTCTTAACTATTACTTGAAGAAAACACTATTGACCTGCAAACTGAACGAAAGAAACCAAATGGATTAACAATCAAGTCAGACCAAAAAATGGACTTTTTAAGCACTTCAAAAATTGCTCCTCTTTCTTCACGGGTAATTATTTTTCAAGACCATCCGAATTTTGTTTATCAAAATTTTTTTTTAAGAGCGATTTGATGAATTTTGATATGTCAAGTTTACGAAATAACTCGAACATTGATTTAAACCGGTCGAAGACTTTAGCCGACCTCGAAAACAATGTTCAAAAGAGACTTGAATTTTTAGACATTACAGAAAATGATGCTAAAGAAAACAATTATAAACAAAATCAGGCTCCGCCGGTCATTAAAATTGATCAACCAGACGAAACTGGAGAAATATTACTTGAACTTTCATGCGATTCAGAAGATGAAGAAGTAAACGAAGAAGACGGCGATTCACGGATCGAAACAACATTTGACTCGGAATTGAATTACTATAAAATAATTGACCAAAAAATGGACGAGATGAGACGCAAAAAATTGGATCTTTTAAGCAAAGAGAATAAAAAAGCAGAGGAGGGGTTAAAAAATTCTGTTGCTTGGGAGATAACGTCGTCAACGACCACTCTCAAGTCAAATATCGTGAAGAAAACAAATTCAGAAGTATCGACTCAAACGAGTTTTGTTCAGCCCATACAAGCCCGAAAACTAATCACAGAAGAATCTAAAAGATCTCCTCTGAGTCAATTGAGATTCGATTTTTCACAACAAAAAAAATTCAAGACTATGATCGAAGCTCAAAAACATGAAAAAAGGTACAAAGAATTAGAGTTATTGGCCAAGTTGGAAAGATTACAAGCCGAACGGTTGCGAAAATTGATTATGGAAAACACTAGTGAAGATAGTTCGTTGATAGCTGATTCGTATTTTCATTCGACTACGAGTAATTTAGATTGCTCAGTTGATGCTACAAGACTTGAGTCAATGATCAAAAAGTTGGAGACTAAAAATCGTCGAAAGTCAGAGTTTATAAGACCAAGTTTTTCTAGACATTTAGACGAGTTGTCTTTGATTTCTGAAGCTGATTCAGTTTTGAGTTCGAAACAATCTCAAGTTGAAGTCTTGAATTTGAAGAACACGAGTGTTTACGAGCAACCTAAAAGTGTTAAAATAATAAAAGAAAATGAAATACGAAAGAGTGCGAGTGATTCAAAAGAGTTGAGGAAGAATTTTGTAGAAAAAGAAAATCGGGGTTTCTTCTCGGATTTGAATAATGTTAGAAACCAATTGAAACACTGTCAGTCGGATCCTGGTTTCCAAAAAAGAGAACTTGAGAGCCCGTCTAGTTCAGCTGTGAGTAAGATTAGTCTACAAGATGCTTTTTTAATATTCAAAAAAGATTTGATTGAACGATCCCAAAAACGGGTTAAAGAAATCGAGGAAAGATCACAAATGAGACAAATACAAGCTGAGTATGAGCGTAAACAAGCTCAAATTACAATGAAGTTAAAAGAAGTGCATAAAAAATTGACAAATACAAATCGAATAACAGCGCCTGAAATTCCTAGAAAGAGAACCATGTCGAGTCAAGAGATTAGAAACTTGACTAGAAAAAATTACGAAAAATTGCCCGAAGTAAAACAAAAACAACAAAAAGAACGTTTAGAACAAACTAAAAAGTTAAATTTGATTAAATCATCGATTTATAAAAAAACTATTCAACAACGTGTACTCACCAAGGGACCTAATTTTGGTCTCAATTATAAAGCTCTTCAAAATTAGATTATTTGTAAATAAATAGACTGACAATCAAGTAGACGAAGTAGTTTTATTTGGATAAACTCAATTTTTTTTACAAATTGATTTTTTTTTAATTGTAATTTTTATTAATAAAAAATTTTTTTGATTTTATTTTATACATCAAATTCTTGAAAGATCACCCAAAAAGTCTTAAAACTCGGGAACTATTGCGAGGAACACCCAAAGGCTGTCTTTTTCAATGTAAAAATGCTGAAATAGTTGCTAAGAATTGCTAAAGTTGATTAATCTGCTTTTTGAAAATAATAATCTTGATTGTAGATGATAAAAATGGTACCAAGGAGGTCTTTTTGCTTGTTTCCTATGGATTTTGAAGTTTCTCAAATTCAGCTTTAGAGACTACAAGATTTAATAAGAAATTGCATCTTTGGTTTAAATACCAGGGACGACCAAAAGTGGGTTCTTTTGGGTAAAAAATTCTCAAAAGTTGCCAAAGGAGCTTGGGCAGCCTAATAATCATTTTGAAGCGAATGATAAAGTTACATATGGAAAGTCTAACTGTTACGAATTGCTCAAACAATAACATCATATAATTACAAATTTTCAGGATTTTGTGTGTTTCCATTCAAAGGTTATTAATGTTTATAAAAAACAGTATCTTTTTGTTTCATTCAAAATGAAATAAAAAGATACTGATTTCGCAAAACCTACCACAATCAATCTAAGAAGGCAGCACAAAAGCCGATTAGTACGTGAAATCAATAAAAAAGGCTCATATCGATATAATTTTATCACAAACCGAGTAACTTCAAGTTGGAATGATCTACCTGAAAGTGCAATATCAACAACATCAACAAACAGTTTCAAGAACATCATCGATGAGAAAGTTTTTGGGATGACACAAAGCAAATGCTGCCAAAGCCCATCAAGGACTAAACGCCTTAGTGCGTTGGTATAGAATTTTTCTATACCGCATCTCACACTAACTAACTAACTAACATTCCAAATTTCAAAAGAGTTTTTAATATTTTTACGATAACTCTTGAACCAAAAAACAGGAGACAATTTGTCACAAGTTGATATTTTGATCTATTTTTGTTAATTTAAGGTGGAGGATAATTTCAAAATCGATGGGTATTCAAAAATATGTCCCTAATAATTCGATAATCCGAATAAAACGAGTTAGGAACACCTTATACGTTTTTTTAGGAACACCTTATACCGCGGCTGTTTCTATATTTGTGCAAATTTTCAATTTAACATCTCAACTGTAACTCAACGCTAATTTCTGCCAACAATTTTGGTTCATCCTTCCCAATCCCCTATCAAGCTAAAATGCTGATTGATGTACAGAAAATTTCTTTTAAAAAGTAATGGGTAATATCATGTATCATAATGGAGCTCAGAATGAAGAATAATAGTCTAGCTGTGAAGAAAATATGCAAAAATAACCTTCCGTTCATTTTATAATAGCGTATTAGTATCGGTGCCTAAACCTGAAAGTTTTTGATTTTTTCTTTTTTCATTACACATCTCGAAAATTTCATTACTGCACTTCTACCGAACTGTTAAGTACGGTACTTCCTCAAAACGCTTTTGTATGTTTGATACGGTACGCTTCGCTTCGGTCAATTTTATACGGTAAGGGTACGCCTCGCCTTCTTTTTGCTACGCTGCGCTCCGGTACGGCTACGCTTTGGTTCGCCTGCCATCAAAAGTTCGGTAGAAGTGCAGTAACAGGATGATTCATAGACAAAAGCATTCAACCAAATTTTTCCTAAAAAAATTATCTGGAAATTTATTGTAATTCTTTAGATTCTAAATTTAGTGACCACGTGGTCGTTGAATTTGAGAAAGCAGATAACTTGTAACCAATTTCATATTTAGATTTTTCATATATCAAAACCTATAGTTTGTCAAATTTTTAAGAGGGGTCAAAAAATTAATATTCCCTAAGGTTAAACTGTCAACCAACCATAAACATAGCACCATATTTTAATTGTGAAAATTTTTTATTTAACTTTATTATACAAAAATAATAAAAAAAAGTATTAGATGATGGCTACAAATTAAATTTGTATGGACGGCTTGATTAATTTGTTTTTTTTTTTGTGATAAATGATTATGGGATTTTACATTACCGAACAACATGTTCTTTTTATTTTTATATCTTTATCTGTTACTGTTTCATTTGTGTCTAGGTCATTTGTTTCTTGAATTGAAATTTTATCAAGACTTATTATTTCTTGTTTTTTATGATCTCGATTGACTTGTTGAAGTTTTTCAGTTGTTTTTCTTGGATATCGTGTGTCATAATTAGGCTCAATTATGTTTGGACCTTCATTAAACTCTTGATCATCTTTTATTTCACTGTTGTGATTATTAACTCGACGATTACGAAGCCTACTATTAAATGCAGTACGTTTTCTTAATATTGTTCTATTCTTTTTTCTAAACATTTTTTTAAAATGTAACAAGAGTAGGAAAAAAAATAAATACTAGTTGTAAAATATATGTATTCGAGATAACAAGCAAAAGGAAAATATTTGATTAGAAAATATTGAAAATTTTCCTATTTTTATCGAATTGATTCATTAAAACGAAAAAAAATGGATTCGTTGTAAAATATTTATTCTTCAAGAGAGAGAAAAATAAAGTTAAGACGCAAAAAGACTGATATAATCTACTTGTTTGAGTTCTTATTTCTCCTTTAATTAAAATATTTGCTTAAAATTTTTGAAATTTTTTGTTTTTGACAATGAGTCATTTGAATCAATATGATGAGCTCATTTCTCGTACCTGGAAATCAAATATATATCTGAACCGTTTTTTAAACAAATCTATACAATTCATGTTTTAATCAACGGTACCAACTTGCTTTTTTTTCTAATCTTTTTTAATAAAAACAGTTTTTTTTCGAAAATTTCGCTCTCAAATCTACGAAGTAAATTTAACATTTCAGTTGACTCATCTTGGCTTCCTTGAGTACAATACAGTTTTAAGATATCAATTGATTCTAAAGCTTCCACTTTTGTAATTTTCTTATCAGATTGTGACTGAGGTTCGTTATCGGATGATTCTTGTTGGTTTTGTGGGTCTATTTGAGAGTTACTTAGAAATACTTCTTCAATAATTTCGAAGGTACTTAATTTTTTATCAATATCAACATAAGACAATAAATTTGAATCAGGGTCATGACTGGTAAATTCTAAAGATAATATTTTGAACTCTTCGGCAACACTCGACTCTTTTTCAACGACCGATAAATCTTGATCATAATTTTGAGCGTTCTTAAACTTTTTTTCACAAAACAAAATTTCACAAAAAAGAGGGTAAGGTTCACCAAGTCATAAACCTTAGTATTTATAGCCGCTTTTTCAAAAGGATTCAATTGATCAAAATCTTATCGAAATTTATCCTAAAATTTTCATGCAAACAATTTGTGATATTCACTATAGAACTTGCTATAAATCGTCTTAAAATATATTAAAATATGCGAAATTAGAGGTATTTAAAGTTCGGTTTTAACGTGATTTTTCTAAAAATTTTCGGTGAAAACCCGCTTCTAAAACTTTTCATACCCTTCATTCTTAGAAATTAAAACATTTTTTAAAAAATTTATAGTAAGATTTGTAGTTAATGTGGAAAAATATATACCCATAAATTTTCAAGTTCCTTTGAACATAGTTGAAAGGTGCTGAAACTTTTCTTGGAAACTAAGGTTTATGACTTGGGAAACCTTAACAAAATCGAGGCTAGACTGTACAATATTTTACAACGACAAGTCGCCCTCCCATTTTCACATCCGGGCTTGGGACCGGCCATGGCATGGTTACAACTATTCTACTGTCATCCACTCCAGTGACTGTCGGACGTTCATCATAAACAGCGTCACTCATCCGAGCCGAAGCTGCGAACTCGTCAACTATCCAGACTAGCTTAGAACCACAAACCAAGCGTATTCTACATCTTGTAGAATACTTAACTTTGTCACTAGAGCTACACTTATTGCTAAATTGGTCTGCTGTAAAAAAAGTTCTTGCGCCCGTTCCCAGGCTCCTATACATTGTGATGGTCAAAGCCAGCGGCACCCAAATACGACAAGATTCGAACGCGATCCTTAGACCCACGTACCCGCACATTTAGAACGATGTTAGAATGACAGCAATATAGCCGCCCCTACCATTTTCACATCCGGGCTTGGGACCGGCCATGGCATGGTTACGACGATATTTTTTTGTTTTGGCATCTTTTAACAAATACTTAATAGTTTAACTTTAATGAAAAACGATTAAATTTTAGATCCTAATAAGAACAAATGTGAAGCTTATTTTCGTATATTTTTTCATTCAATTTAAAAAACTCATGTTTTATAGTATAAAATTAAAAAAATTATTAAGATAAAAAAAATATTTCAACATTTTTATAAAAATTTAAATAAAAAAGAATGCTTGATACAATCATTGCCCTTCCTGGTGACGAAATTGAAATAAAAAGAAAAGATGGAAAGGAAATAGTCATCGGTCCTGGTCTTCGTAAAGATAACCTCAATAGTATAGTTGCTATGAAATGTGGTCAATTGAAAAAGAAAGAAAATTTTTTTTGGCTTGAGTCACACCAAAAAAGGGTTGGTCATAATTTAGTCTTTTTTATTTAAACCCCGAAATTACCTTCACCTTTTTTTAAAAGTATGTCCCAGCGAGAAATGAATACGTAATCGGAATAGCTGTTACAAAATCAGCTGAAACCATAAAAGTTGACATTGGGTCAAGTGAATATGCGTCATTATCATTTTTAGCATTCGAAAATGCGACTAAACGAAACAAACCAAATGTTGAAATCGGGGATTTACTCTATTGTAGAGTCCTAACTGGCAATAAAGACATGGAACCTGAATTAGTTTGTATTGATTCAAGTGGAAAAGCAGCCGGACTTGGTGTACTTAAAGACGGGTTCATGTTCAAGGTTAATTTGGAATTAGCACGTAGGTTGTTATCTGGTTCGAATCAATTTCTAAGACTCTTGAGTAAAAACATTCCTCCGTTTGAAATTACAATTGGAATGAATGGTAGAATTTGGATTAAAACAACTAAAACTAGACAAAGTATATTTCTAGTCGATTGTATAAATCAATATTCCGATGTACCTGATGCTGAAACAGAAGATTTTGTAAAAAATTTATTAAAAAATGACACATTTATGGAATAAAATAATTTCGAATATTAAATTGATGGTTAGTTTTTGTAAATAAAAAAAACAAGTTGAACTGTTTGGCTAACGAATATCCTATTGTTTTTTGTTTAAGCTTGATGAATATTTTATCAAGAGTTTAAGACCAATAATCCGGTCTTAAGATTTTTTGAACCATTGATTCTTAGACCTAGATGGCAAACGGCAGATATATTTATATCCGCTATTTAGTGCCATTATTCAATGTCCATCGCTCGAGGTCCCGATACGTTTCCATAAGGCAATATTTTTTTATTCATTTAACAGTACCATGGGATTGCGATAGAATTTAGTTTAGGAAAAGGAAATTCGATCTAGGAACTTATGTGACGAATATAATTAGATTACCAGCACTGGTCATACAATTCCTCAACATGAAATATGTCACCAGTTCAGTTATTTGAGCTTTTAAAATATTTTTTTTTACTACAAAGTTGAAAAGTAAAGTCAAGAAAGACTGTAAATTTATCCAGTAAAAATTTAAAATGGAAAGGTTTTCTCGGATCTGTAAAGTGAGTTAAGTTCCAAGCCTTAATTGTAATAATGAACAATTTTGAAAATTGTTTGGTTACTAAGATGCGCGCGGAGAAAATCTTCCAAGCTTTCTGAATTTGTCATTTCAGAAATCGACATCATAGCTGTAATTTACGACCCAAAAAACCCAAAAAATCAATTTTTTGATGGGGATGAAAAATAAAGAATTTTACCCTTACCGCTCCGCTTTTTGGTACCAAGTGTAAAGATGCTTTATTTAAACAGTCAAGATCTCATGAATGGTAAAAGATATTCTTGCCATGAAGGTACAAAACGAAAGCTAAAAAGCTACCATTGATGCCAGGACCAAAATCCTTCCGGTAAAAAATTTCGTAAATTTAAAATCGGGTAAAAACGGTTAAAAAAACAGCGTTTTTTAGCTAAATTGTATCTAGTCCAAGGAAACCCCCAATACCCGTATTTTTCTACAATCTAGCATCAACAAGAGACGATTCTGCGTAAATCTATGGGGCTACTTTTGCAATTTTTATTTTCAATTATGGTGTACTAAGGGGTGCAAAAAGGTATATTTTTGAAATTTGGTAAAGATATGGAAATCTATACGTTTTGACTAAAAATTTGAAATCCTTGTGCAAAACTACCCCAGAAAACATATATCTGATGATCTTAAAATCATTATTTCAGAATCTTGGTTTTAGGGTGCTGTTAAATTTGTGAAATCTGGTCATTTTTTCAAAAATCGAATAAAAAGTCCAAGAGACTTTTAAAACATGTTTTCAATTTTTTATGTTTTTTTTAATGTCTGAAAATTTTAGAATCTTTAAAAAATGGAAATTGATGCTGAGTTAGAGGAATCAAACGGAATTATTTTAATAAAGGTAATTAACAAAAGTCTTGAATCAAACGATCAAAAAATAACCGAATATGACATAATGCCAATGTTGGATAACCCAACCAAATTTTTTTATATTGAACAAGAACATTACCTTCTTATAAACAAATTAAAGTGTAAAAAATTCTATTTTTATTGGAGACAAAAATATTTTAAATACATCGAACAAAATAAATCATGTCACGATACAATTGACTCAATTTCAAAATGTATTATTTTAATCAACCCTAATTTTGCCAGTGCATGGTCAAGACGAAAAGAAATTGTTTTAGAGAACAAAAAATTTGTAATCGAGTTCGAGTTTAATCGTTTAATTCTAACAAAACATTTTAAATGTGAACAAGCATTTGTACACAGAAGATGGCTGCTAAAGAATATCTTAAGACACAATCTTTTAGCATTAGAAACATTAGCCTTAAACGAAATAGACTTTGTGATTGAAATTTTATCGCCTAAGATCAAGTCAAATTATTATTGTTGGTCGTATTTGAACTGGCTTCTAGGCTATCTCTTAGAATTAGACAATTCAAATTGGATTAGGAACATATTTCAAATTCTTAATCGCAGATTAGAGACTTTGATTTATACAAATCCTTCCGATTATTGTGTTTTTCATTCGAAACTAAATTTGATCAAAAATATATTGGTAAACTTAAAAGACCAAATTGAAGTCAATGTGATAGTTTTAAACGAACTCAAAGTCATAGCCGATTTTATACCCCGTTTTCCAAGTTATTCAACAAGTTGGAATTATTGTAAATATTTTTTGATAATCTTAAAATCAACTCAAAACGACTTGGTAAATTTCAAAATGGCGACGTATGAAATGAAGAATATTTTAATCGAAAAATTAGAGATACTCTTTCCGAGTTCAAAATTAGACAGTGAAAGATTAAAAACTGAATCGATCAAAGATTTTTTTATTGATTTAGCTAATTTAATTTCTACAGCAAGTTCTGGTCCAGTCGAAAAATACTCTCAAAATTTTATTCAATTTCTAGAGACCTTTTTATAAATGTTTAATTTGTGATTTTCAATTGATGATTTTTAAGTAATTTATTTTACGAGAGAATAAAACCTCTTGAAAAAGTATTGTCAATTTGTTGTTGTTGAGAAAGTTATTTTTTGAAGAATGAATAGTTTGAGTAAAAAATGTCAAGAAGCTAAAGAACAATACGATGCATGTTTTAACAAATGGTTTTCAGAAAAATATTTAAAAGGAAATATGGATGATAAAGAATGTGAGCCGTTGTTTAAAATATATCAAAAATGTATTAAAGAAGCTGTGGCTGAGCATAAAATTGAATTATGGAACTTACCATCTGAATATGAACATTCGAAAAAACATTTTAATAAAAGTGAATTTCAATCAGGAAACAAAAAAGAAAACTAATTTTTCTACGACTACTGGGGCTTTTTAAAAAATAAAAAATATGAAAATATTTTGTTGAACTTTGTTAAATCGGGGCTTGTCAATTTTGTGATCAACAGATCATATGTTTACACTTAAAATTTTCTGGTCAATTTTATGAACAGAAAAATAAAAAATTCTAATAAAATCATAAAATTCTATCAAGAGCATACAAAATCTTTAAAAAGCGTCTTCTGTGTGGGTATTATTTGAATCGCCTTTTCAATAAATAAAAAAAATCTCCCTTCCTATGAAAGAAAATTACAGAGGAGCCAAAATTTGGACCCCTCCTTCAAAGTTAGGATCAATTGTTTTCAACAAAATAATAAGAGCAGGCGTAATAGATATTCGCGAAGGCGTGTTGCTCCTGCGCTGCGAACTTATTTCAGAAATGTACTGTATTTTAAAAAAATCCTCAATAATAATTTTAGAAGTCAAGCACTCACGTTACTCTAAATCTGTTCTGATCTTGGAAAAAATTTATTCCTTATAATTTAATGAAAATTTTTCAATTTTTAAAAATATGGTGACAAAATAATTTTCGATGATTTTAAAAGGAAATTCTGTGATCAAGAAAAAAATTAATGAGTCGGGATATATTAGAAAATTGTTTTTTGATCACAAAATTTACTTTCGAAAAAATCATCAGTAAAAAATATGAACCATTGTTCACAAAATTGACAAGACCTGTTAAATCTAAATAGCCTCCGACGAGCACGAATGGGGACTGAAGGGAAGCAGATGCTTCCAAGCAGTCCGTCTAAACCCCCACGCTTGTATTATTATTATTAAATAGCCTTCAATGTGACACATAGTAAATTATACTGTCAAAAAATGTATCAAAATTGACACACATTCTCTCATTTTTTAAAACATTTATCTCTCAAAAAATGAGATAAAATTAAGTCTTTGAATTCATGGGTTCATTTATTCATCTGACTCAAAGAAAGCATCTTTTTTTCTCTGTCCTAAAGCTTATTCTGATCTTTACTGTCGAATGCAATTTTTATAGCCGTGTCCGTTTTTTGATCATCTTCTTCTTGTCACACTTTTTCTCTTCTCATTTTACTGAACTTTTATATCTTTTTACATCAAAGATCTTAAAGAGATCCTTACTTTTTAAAGATCTTTAAAATCTTGAAGTCCAAATAAAGAGAAATAAGTTATCTAAATCACTTCTTTCAACAAAAAAGAAAATATTTAATTAGTGTGATTTCCGTAATTATGGTAAGAAAAAAAGGCAATTAGAGAAATTCATTATCATCATCAGTTATGCCTTTCAAACGATTCTTGTTTTTGTTGTTCTTTGATATCTTTGACTCGTTCGACCTATTGTTAGGTAGTATAATCATAAAACGATGTTTGTTTTATTCCTTATCTACTTTTGTTTCTAAATCTTGATTAAAAGGCCCTATTATTCTTGCTGGTTCGTCTTAAGCCATATGAATACAGTGTCTTATAAAACTTAGCTTTTTTTTCTAATTTACTTGTAAATCGGTTGCTGGTTGACAAAGTTTTAAAAGTTTAAATTGGCCATGTAAATTTGAGATGCTCACATTTCGAGAATTATTCAAAAAGTTTTTCGTAAATGAGGAAAGATACTTTTGAAATGCATTTAATGAAATATTTTCCATAATTTAAACATCTCAAAATTCTTGTCACATAAAGTATTCGATAATAATGTTTTTTTGTTTTACTGAAAAACAGATGATAGTATGGCTGTGCTGATTTAATTTACTAATTTTTTTATTTACTTTATTTTGAAATAAACGAATGAAACCTTTATGCTTTCGAATGAATCATGCTAAAATAATTTAATGGAATATTGGGCGGTAAAAGGCCGATTATTTTTTAAAGGCAATCGATCGATGTACAATTTAGCCTTAATAACGTTTATTATGTTTAACCTTAATTTTGAAGATAAAAGCTTTTCAAGGCTGGCTTTAACTTAGTAACTTTATTTAAGAAGTTATTTTTAACTTTATTCTAACTCTTATTTATTAGAAAGTGCCTTATTAAGACAATCTTTAAAGTTCGTAACTTTATTTTATAACTTTTAAACGTTAGTCTAACTTAATTTTATTAGACGATCCTCTTTTTATATATTATATATATAGATATATAGATATATCAACATTATTTAAGTCATTCAAAAATGCTTACGGCCAATAACGTAATTTTGAATAATAAATAGTAAAATTTGGCAAAAAAATATTCAAACATCATTACGAATGACAGTAAAGCTTAAAATTCCCGATATCATGTTAAAAGACTTAATTCGTTATCTTGTATTCTTAGCCTATTGGCAGGAAGATTAAAATCATTATTTAGTAATGAAAATTTTTATTTTAACTCAAAAAAAATCTAACCGATTTTTTCAGGAATTTTTAACCTTAATAAAGGAGACTTGGATGAGCTTTAAAATCAAGACTGTAATTAAGAAATCAACCGTAATTTGTATTGTTTTACCACTAATGAAAGGGACCTATGATAGTTTAACGTTAACCCAATGTACCAATTTCAGCGCTATCTGAATTTGCAAAAACCGACTCGATTAACTTGTTCACGATTTATGTAAACCGATAATAATTTTTAGGATAATCCTAATTTTAGAGATAAGAGAGCTTCCCCTTGCTATTACAGTTAGGCTAAAGGGTAATGCATTTGCATGTTTGAGTTTTTACTCTCTAAAGTAAGGAGTTTTTGATCCAACTTAACCTTTAATTTTATAATGCAAATCCTTAAAACAATTTGCGAATTTCTAACCATTTTACGACCAAGCAAAACATTAAGAAATTCGTTAAAATATTTTCGAAGTACTCAAAATTTAACATAAACTCAAGACTAAAAATATACACCATTAAGTATAAGTAAATTTTCATTTTAAAAATGTGCCTCGCCAAATTACGAAACTAAATTTAAATTACATAAAATTTTTATTTAATAAACTTTTAGTTTTTTTTATATCGATAACACTTACAGACAAAAAAATGCCCAAAAATAAATACCATAACGTTAAATCATCTTTAGGCAAAGCTCTAGTGAGATCTAGATTCAGTAAAGCTGGTAAAGAAATCGACACAGACGAAAAATGGGTAAAATTTTTAAAATTAAAAATTACACAAAAACAGAAAATTTTTAATTTTTAATTTTAGTTACACACATCTAATCTTAACGATGACAATGATTGGAACAAAATAAATCTCAATTCTGTTACTGAACAAAACTCTTTGGATGACTTTTTGACCACTGCTGAACTTGCTGGAAAAGATTTTGAATCAGGTACTGTTTGAAATAAGTTTACAAATTTTTCAATTTTTATTCAACTTTTTTTTGTTGAAGAGCGTCTTAACATAAAGTTTATCACACCTGGAGTCAAAGTCGGAGTTTTAAACAACGACGAAAAAAAGAAAATAAAAGAAATCCAAGAGAAACATTTGGATTTGTTACGTATTCCTCGCAGACCATTATGGAAAGGCACAAACATCGATGGTAAAACTCTTCAATTACAAGAGAGACAATCTTTCTTGGAATGGAGACGAAGATTCGCAGAGTAAATTTTTTAATAATTTTCAAAAAATATCGATTTAATGAGCTTGAAAAAATAAAAAAGCACTCAGGATAATGAATTTTTATCAATGACACCATTTGAAAAAAATCTTGAATTTTGGCGTCAATTGTGGAGGGTTATTGAAAGAAGTGACGTTGTTGTTCAAATTGTCGACGCTCGTAATCCATTGTTATTCTATTGTCCGGATTTAGAAAAATATGTTAAAGAAACAGATGAGAACAAAATAAATCTTTTATTGATAAACAAATCAGATTATTTAACTGATAGACAACGTTTAGAATGGTTGAGATATTTTGAAAAAGTGAATATTAAAGTCGCCTTTTGGTCAGCTGCTATTGCCAATGAGACTAGTAATATTGAAACCATTGAAGAATTTGAAAAAAATTTGGATCCAAATGAAAGAAAGAGATTGGATTCGGAATTGACAACAGCAAGTTCTGTAAGTCAAGAGCAAAGTTTGGAAGAAGGGGATAGTGATGAAGATGAAGAAGAAGAAGAGCTTAATAATTCAGGTATTCGTAACAAGTTTGGAATTTTTCAAGATGAAGAAGAAGAAAGTTCTGAAAATGAAAAATCTGAAACTGAAACAGAAACAGAAGAAGAAGTCGATGATGTTTCAGAAGATGAAGCTGAATCAGTAAAGACTCCCGAACCCCCGAAAGAAAAACAAACAGTCCCCGTAAAAGAAAGTGAAATCGACCAAAAAATAGCTGAAATGGACGAAAAATTGAAACAAATGAACATGACTGATGAAGAACGGGAGAAATGTCGAATTTTAAACAACGAAGAGTTGGTTAATCTATTCAAAACAATTCACAAACATATTGTCGATAAAGCTAAACCAGGCTGTACAACCATTGGTTTAGTCGGTTATCCAAATGTCGGTAAAAGTTCAACAATCAATTCTTTGCTTAAATTAAAAAAAGTAGCCGTAAGTGAAACGCCTGGTAAAACAAAGCACTATCAAACAATTTTTATTGACGATGATCTTTTGTTATGCGATTGTCCTGGTCTGGTATTTCCTTCTTTTGTATCGACTAGAGGTGAGCTTATTTTGAACGGTATTTTGCCAATCGATCAAATGAGAGATTACATTGAACCAATGAACTTGGCTATTGATCACATACCAAAAGCTGTTTTTGAAATGATTTACGGTATCCAAACAGCCAAGCCTGGAGAAGGTCAAAATCCAAATAGAGCTCCTACAGCTGAAGAATTAGCATCGGCTTATGCAATTTTTAGAGGTTATTTTAATCACAAAGGAATGCCTGATGTACAAAGAGCGTCTAGGTATATTCTAAAAGATTATGTAAATGGTAAATTGTTGTATTGTTATCCACCACCAGGAACCGAGGCAGTTTCGTTTCAAGATCACCGTTATGAGACAAGTAAAGAAGTTAAATATTTGGAAAAGATTAAAAAAATTGAGAAACAAATGAAAGAAAAAAAAGTTGAACAAACAAATTTTGATAAAGATTTTTTTGCTAATCTACAACCAAAAGCGTTGACCAAAGGTGGTATTGTTGGTTATCATAAACGTAGTAAAGCTTTGTTACGTGGTGCTGAATTGAATTCAAATGGTCAATTGGTAAATGGTGAAGTTGTCGATAAACCATGGAAGAAACACAATAATGCACATAAAAAAGAAAAATTAAGACGTTTAACAAAGCATTTCGACCAAACTCATCTTTAAACAAAAAAAGTAAACTTTGTAAAATTGTTTTGGCAAAAATAAAAATAATTTAAAAAAAAATTTGTAATTTTTTTTGTAATTGTCACTCACGTGTTCCTCTAGTGAACGTTTATGAACGTTTTCCGACTTTTGGTTTTCCCAAAATTTCCCAATTCTTAATCTCATTTTCCTCTTTTCATATCGTTCAAATACACTGTTAGAAAAATTGAAAAGGCTTGGTGACAAAAAAAATAAAGACTATGGAAGATACAAACCTTGGAAATCTTCTAATTTTGAAAATTATTTTATTGCAATTCATAACGTCACATTTCCTAGTTGTTAAAAAAGGCAGCAAGGTGAATTCCATGAATTCAATGAATTTCAAACGTACTAACCTGGTCGTTCACATGTTCCATAAATGAACGTTCAAATTCTTTCATGAAGGTTCATGAACGTTCGCGTTCATCCGAATTCGCCCGAATGTTCAAAGGTTTTCAAAACCTTTCATATCCTTTCATAAGCTTTCATATCTTTTCAGGACTTTTAACATTTTCGGGACCTTTTCATAATTTTTCCCAGATTTTCATAAATTCTCGTGGATTTTCGGGATCCGAAAATTTATGAAAATCTCCGAAAAATATGAAAAAGTCCCGAACATTTTTGAAAGGTGTGAATTTTTGCAACACTTGAACGTCCAGGTTAGTAAAACGTAAAATGATTTTTGAGGAAGTCAATAAAGCAATGTATCAGTCATTTAACCTAAAAACTGAGACTTATTTTGATGTAGCATAGTCGTAACCAGCCCATGGCCGGTTCTAAGCCCGGATTTGAAAATGGTAGGGCGACTTGTCGTTTTGATATATAACACTACCGTAAACCCCTCTATTTGTATCGAGTAATTTTTTTTAAATATTTTGATTGGTGAAGTATTGAGTTAGATCCCTGATATCTTATTTTAAAGAGAAGGCTAAGTCGGTTAGAATGAGGTATTTTCCGGCTTAAAGTGAAAAAATTTTTTTGTAGAAACCTTATTTTAAAGGTCAAATTTTCTGGGTACAAATAGAGAAATTTTCAAATTTTCGGTAAGTTTTTTTATCAATTTACAATACTATCCTGAAATAAGTTGACAGCTTACCTACCCGAGAATAAAAAAACGCATCAATAAACGCGTTAAAACACATTGTTAAAACAAACTCTAAAAAATGCGTTTAAACGAAACGTTTTCTTGCGTCAATCTGCTTTAGGAAATTCAAACTTAGCAGACAAAAATTAACTGATTTTTTTTTCGTTTAAACGCGTTTTTTGGAAATAGCTTAATTCAAATCTTAAAAGATAACTTTTTCATGTAAATCGCAAATTTAAAAATTTTGTTTCAAAGAAATAGCTGACGTAAATTGGACAGGGATGAAAAAGAATTTCTGATCATCATTTTTTGATTATGATTATTTTTTGATTATGTTTTATCTGGCGATATATTCGGTCTTTTAGAAAAAGAGTATATTTGAAAAATGAAAATCACAAAGATCGTTAAATTTTTTTTTCCTTTACGTAGGGGGTATGAAAAAAAAAAATCTTACACACAAGGTAGGGGGGGGGAGGGGGGTTTTTCTAAGAAAATTGTAAAAAAATTACATGAAAAGGTCAAAAATTGAGGAGGTATATGACGAGAAAAAATTTGAAATCAAAATTTTTTTTTCAACTTTCATAAATCATAGACCTACCGCTCAACACCACATCGAAAAATTTTTTTTTGAAAAAAAAATAAAAGCGATTGTTTAATTCCAGATTTTTTTTAACGAAGCGGCAATTCAACTTTTAAATCTTAAAACAAAAAAACAAAAAAATTGTGTTATCTGCGACAAAATATGTTAAAATTTTAATATTTTGTTGAAAATAGCTTTAAGGGGGGTCCTATGTCCTATGTCCAAAATTTCGGGTCCTATGTCATTTTCTTACATGGGGAGGAGGGTATAACCATGATTTTTTTTAAAATGGATCTTGTGTTGAAAATTTTTATTACTAACACCCCCTGCTTTACGCTATCAATTTTACCGAATCTTTCCATCCCTCTTATAAAAAATTGAGTTTATTTTGATTCAACAAGAAAAGAATAAAAATATTTTTAAACTCCGCCTTTCATTTTATCTATAAAAATAGTTGAAAATTTTTGTATTTAAATTCCATTTTAAAATATTAAAAATTATTACTTTTCTATTTTTTAAAAATTTACAAAAATATACATAATTTACATTTATTTTCAGATCATTCCTTTTTTTTTAAAGATTTACAAAATTTAAACTATCAAAAACAATTTTCTCTATGGTAAGATTTAGTACAACTTTTACTTATAATTTTAACTTTTAAAGCATATATAGTTAATTTTTTTCTATCGTTGTGTTTAAAAGGTTGAGTTAAATTTTACTACAGTCAAATCACACATATATCTAATCATTTGTACATCCATTAAGCAGTGATAAAAATGAAATACAAACTATTTGAATTAAAGTGGTCTAAGTATGATTTGACTGTATATCTGGAAAAAGCCAATACAGACTTCGATTTTATGACCAAAAATCTTCTAACTGTCATCAAGCTGAGTTTAAATTTAGTTTTTAAAAAAAATAAAACGATAATCCAAGCTAGACTGTAAAATTATTCCCTTAAATTATTCGATACTTTTTTCCAAATCTATTAAACAGCAGAAAAGTATACCTCTTTTCACTTAAACAAAGACGAAACAAATTCTTGCTTAATTATTTTAAAAGCCTTATAAAATTATTGTCTTTTTCTTTCTAAAAATCTTATAAGTCGGATTGCTTAATGATGAATTCTACACACACTTTCTTGAGAAATTTTGATTAAAATACCTCCTTGGAGCTTAATAGATTTTGAAATTGATTGCTATGAGAAGGATCTTAATATGCTTTGGTTACATTACAAATATCTCGGTTTTCTTTTTAAACATTTTATTTAGTTCTAACGTGTTAAAATAATTATGAAAAGAATTGCCGTTTTTGAGTATAAATTAAACCTCAAAATGATCCAATTTTAAATGTTTAAACGCGTTTCCGAAAACCAGTGTTTACTCGTTTAAGTGCGTTTTTTGGTAACGTTTTTTTAGCGTCAAAAAACCCTTAAAAACGCATTTAAAGTTGCGTTAAAACGCATAAAATGTATGTGTTTAAACGCGTTTCTAAACGCGTTAATATTTTCTCGGGTAAGCTCTGTGCTCTTGTGCATACATTTTTTGCTCCGGATCATAGCTCATTAACATTTTTTAAGAAGAAAATTTATATAATGCATCGGCTCCTTAATGTTCATTTAGGAACCTAAAAACCAACTAATTAATCAAAAGGTCTTAAAATAGAGGCTAGAAATTCAAAAGAAACATTTTTTCTAAAAAATGATCCCCAAAACGCTTTAAAAATGAACTTTTTCATTCAACCAGAAGAAAAAAAATTTAAAGGTTCTACCGAGATTTGAACTCGGATTGCTGGATTCAAAGTCCAGAGTGCTAACCGTTACACCATAGAACCTTATCAATTGTTTCAAATGATTTACAATTTATTTTCGAAACAAAAAAAAACTCAAAACTTGAATGTTAAGCTTAAGATTTGTTGTCTTACTTGTTACCATGTCAAGAGAGACAACTTTTTATTTTTTCCACCCAGTTCAAAATGAAATACGAATCGAAAATTTATCAATTGAAAAGTTAAAATGAGAATACAGGTGAACAGAAAGAAGAAGCCCGACTAGCTCAGTTGGTTAGAGCGTCGTGCTAATAACGCGAAGGTCATGAGTTCGATCCTCCTGTTGGGCAAACTTTTTTATGTTGCAGAATAATTTCTCATAAATAAGCAGAAAAAGTAAATTAAAAGTTTTACAATTAATTAATACTCAAATGATGAAAATATTTAAAAAAAAAGCATTTTTTTCAAATTAATTCTCATTCGTTTAAAATAAACTTAAATTAGATATGATTGTCTAATATATTAAAAAAAAAAACTCCGTGACGGGGAATTGAACCCCGGTCTCCCGCGTGACAGGCGGGGATACTCACCACTATACTATCACGGATTCATATTTTAAATCCGATATAATTTTAGTTATAAAAATAATACAAAATTTACAAATTAGCTTTATCATTGTCAATTTGCATAACTTTTTTAATTGAATGGGAAAAATTAATCTAATAGAAAATTACATGAATTATTCGTGATAGGGAAAAAAAATAAAATTGAAATTATTAAAATGAAATTTTTGGGAATAAAAGAGATGCCGAAACTCGGGATCGAACCAAGGACCTTTAGATCTTCAGTCTAACGCTCTCCCAACTGAGCTATTTCGGCTACTTTCTTTAAATTGCATTTTTAAATTAGTCTTAATAAACCTAAAAAAGAGACTTTAGTAACAATTTTATCTTTAACATCTAATCGCAGTAACAATTACTTTGACGGTCCCAAGACCGGATGTGAAAATCAGAGAGCTACTCGCAGTTGTTAAATGTTCTGGAAAGTTCTTTCACTTAGTTCCGCTGTATCTTTCAAAGTTCTGAAATAAGTTGACAGCTTCAAAGTTATACAACGGAACATGTTTATTAAACTTGAACTTGTATGGCAGCTAGGGAGGCACTCTTTACTTTACTTTATGGTTAAGTTGGAAAGTAAAGACTTGTAAAGAAATGAATGGGAGATCAAAAGTAATGTTACACACACAGTACTTAAATTAATTTTTTTACTTTTTTGAAAAAACGTTAGACACTGTAAATAAAAATTAAGCAGTAGAATTAACTGTTGCTCTAAAATTAAAGTGTTAGAAAGAAAGAATAAAGCATTATGTTTAAAGTTTAAAGCATTATGTTTAAAGTTTAAAGCATTAGAAATTAAAAATTAAGCATTAGGCAAGATGTTGGAATTAAAGCGTTAGGTAAGTGTTAGGGTCAAAAAAAGAGAAGCGTAAGAAGTACTATGGATAACTAAATTGTTCGAGTTTTGTAATGTTTTTATTTTGAATTTTATTTTTTCACCTCGACTAAGTCGCTATTTTCTTAAAAATGATAAAAACTCATTGATATTATACCAAAGAGTTTTCTAAATCAAACGTGGAAGAAATCTCTTCCAAAATCATAAAATCCATATCTGAAGGTTATTTTTTATTTACTAACCTTTACATAAAGAAACCCTTTTTAGTCTTTGATACTTGTCTAAAGTTTCTCTTTTTAACCACAACAATTCTCTAACCCTCTCTTTTGACACTCTAACGCATTTTAGCCTCCAACACTTTCGTTTTAACTTCTAACACATTTTTTTATAGCTTTGTCTAACACTTTTGGTAAAAAAATCATTAAAAGTACCGTATTTGTTATTTATTTAGTGAAACCTGATCGAACCAGAGCTCCTCCAGGAAATGAAATTTAAGTTATTTTGAACAAAATTAATAAAAAATGAGTCAATAAAAAAAGAAAAAGAGACATGATGTTTATGAATGATAGAAGAATTCATCGATGGTTAGATATAAGCTACACAATTGGGTTGCAAGGTGGTGATTTCTTTTGGTCCTGAGAATGATTGGTACTCTTTCACTAATCTGACCAAGAGTGGAATTGAATTTTGAAGCCCATTCTTAATGTACCTCTCGTTGAGATCAAAAAGTCGATTGTCTAATCGGTGAATTTTTAGAAAGTTAAGGGCTAGTAGATGTAATTCTTCAAGCGAGGTCTCCATTCTGAGTCGGAGTATACCTCTTATTGCAGTATTTTGGATAACTTGGAGCTTTCTAACACTTTCATTTGAGAAGAAGGGTCTTAGGGGTTCATGTGACCAGAATTTTTTTTGTTGATAGGTGACCAACGCTGGTCACATAATTTTTTAAAAAAAAATAGGTGACCAAAAATTATTTCAAAAATAAAAATAAATAATTCACGCGAACAAAAAATTTATTATGTGACCAGTCCCTGTGATATGTGACCAGTCCCTAAGATAGGTGACCAGGCCCTAAGATATGTGACCAAAAAAATAAAAATAAATTTCTTATAAATCTCAATAAATCAAAAAAAAATTAATGTGCCCTTGTCATGTGAGTTTTTAAACCTCTTTTCTCATATATTTTTTTTACAAATCGGGCATTCAACCGGGTTACGTTTGTTACTTAGTGTTTGTTTGACAAAATCTACAGCTTCTGGGTCCACTTCTGGATCCTCAAGTGATTGTTTCTTGTAGATCAAAGATTTGTGTTTTACACCTGAAATCTTTACATTTTGTAAACTAAAATTTATGTGACCAGTGAATAATGTATGTGACCAGTGAATAATTTATGTGACCAGGCAATGATTTATGTGACCAAGTAAAGATTTAAGTGACCAGTTGAAAAAATTTCAAATAATTTTTGGTCACCTATTTTTTTTTAAAAAATTATGTGACCAGCGTTGGTCACCTATCAACAAAAAAAATTCTGGTCACATAACCCCTAAGACCCGAGAAGAGGTTCAAGCAATTAAAATAGTAGTCGATGATACAGCCAATAAGGGTCTTGTACAAGGTACTAAGAGTAGAGTGGGACAGACCCCAGCTTTTTTGGATAGAACTTTAATCAAATTTAGCCTGGCGTTACATTTTTCTTTAATTTCTTCCACGTATTTCTTGAAAGAAAGCCTTTCATCAAAGGTTATTCCAAGAATATTTGTTTTTTTAGATAAAACTTACATGCGAATAGTTGGATAATTGAATTGCACAAAACTTTTTATAGTCAGAATGGAGTAGTTTTTTGGTTATAGATTCATTTTTTATAATTCGTTGAAGTTTAAGCAAAACTATTTTTAAAGAATCCACGCAAACGCAAAAAAAAAAAAATTAAAAAAAAACAATAAAAAGTTTAAAAAAAAAATTAGCAACTCAATTTACTGAAATGATTGTTTCAATTTTAAAATGAATATATTTCTTTTAATTTTTGAAATAATTGCTATAGAAGCAAATTACATTCAATGTCAAGAAATTTCAAGATTCGAAAAATATTATTATTCATCTGAATTCGATGGTTATTTTGACGCAATTAATCACGGCTCAAAATATTCCCTAGTGATTCATGATAAGAGTTTACAGTTTTATATCACTTTAATTAAACATAATGAAGAGATTGAATATCCTGGACTACTTAAAACAAATAAATCGAATTTTAATTTTACCCTGATAAATAGATACTCGAATTTAAAAGTCCTTATTATTAACAATATTGCATCTAAAGTCTTAGACGTTCCACTTCCTAAAACTCTTAAATACGTCGAAATTAAAAACAGTTTAATCGAAGTTATTCGAAAACAATGTTTCTCTTCAATTGTTAATTTAATATTTTTAGACTTAACTTATAATCAACTTAAAATTGTTGATCTCAAATTTGTAAGATCAATTAGACATACCTTACAAATCAATTTTAAAGGCAACATGAATATAAAAGCGGTGACTCTTGATTTTGTCGAAGGTATCGAAGGCCAACGTGTTGAAATTGATTTCAAATGGACTAATTACAAAAATTTACCTTCAATTTTGAATTCAAACAGAAAAATCAACAGTACACTTCTAATGTATGGAATTTTAGATTTAAATTATTTTTTTAATATTTCATTAAATAATCGCAATGAGTTTAGTATGACAACGAGAGAGTCCAAATGCGTAAAGAAATCATTTTTGCAACAAAATAATTTGATTAATAAAAAAAAAACTGTTTCTCTAGTCTTTCAATCTTGTAAATTTGAAAATCTTGTCGATTATTTTGATTTTACCAGTTTGAAAAGCTTTGATTTAAGCAAAAATTTGTTGAAAAATTTGCAACTTGTATTTCCAGTTTCAATCGAAAGAATAAATCTTGAATTCAATCGGATTTCATACTTGCCAAATAATGTATTCAATCAACTTACCAAACTGAAATCAATTGATCTAAAAAATAATCGACTTAAAACAATTGGATTTTTAAAATTCGTTTCAAGTGGACTAAACACAATTGATTTAAGGAATAATTTGTTGGAACGGGTTGAAGGTTTAATTTTTGATTCGTCTAAAGATGTCAAAGAGATATCGATTTATCTTGACTCGAATAGACTTGAAAAAATTCCTGTCATTCAAGGTAAAATAAAAGAATTAAAAGTCTTGTCCTTAACGGGTCAAAAGAACTCTAAATTTGAATTGTTGAATTTAAATTTTAAAAAACTAAAAAGTGAAAGCAAACAATCAGTGATTAGAGTCTTGAACTTGTCAAGTAATTTATTAAACGAAATGGAAAGTAATTTATTTTGTTCACTTGAAAACATTGAAAAGAATAATGTACAAATTGAAAAATTGGATTTAAATTGGAATAGACTGAATTCGATCAAGATTGATTGTCTCAGGTCGATTCAATTGAGCAACTTGTCGAGAATTGAAATTTCTATCAACAATCAAACTCAGTTTAAAGAGTTTAACGACGAAGAATGTGATGAAAATAAATACGATTGTGTGATTCTTAGGAAAATGTTGGAACAAAATTTATATGGAAAATTTGATATAATATTAATGCTGATTGTCTGTTTTTATTTAATTTTTACATTTTACGTTGTCAAAAAAATAAATTAGCCAAGTCCAAAAAAACCCCAATGCTCCGTTGGTTAATTTTGTTTAAATATATTCAGTGCTCGATCATATGGTCAAGCTGCTCCAGCTGCTTTATTTGGAGCTTATTCTTTTGGATCAAGCGGTTCATTCTAAAAAAAATTTAATTTAAAATAAAGATTTAGAAAATTTAAAATTATTCGAATTTTAAGCTTTGTCTGTAAACAGACATAAATTGATTCGTTAGAATTAGATTGACCATAAAAGTAAATATTAATCACTCAATCGACCTTGTTTCTAAACAGTTGGGCATAAGAAGGATTGGACTGAAAAAAAATTGACTCATAATTCGATAGAGAGATCTTTTGATAAAATTATGTTATAACAAGACTTTCTGACGAAACTTATTTTAGTTTTGTCTAAGAGCATTCAAAGTCTAAAAACAATTTCAAAAAGTGGCATGATTAGAAATAACTTTAAAATAGCATCACTAGATTTTGAAGAGGCATTCGACAAAGTTTTGAATGAAGTATTCATCAACTGCTATAATTCACTCGGGGTATCTCAACTCTAAATTTTTTCCCGTTGATTGTGCTGTCAAAAAAGGGGGTATTCACCATTATTATTCATTATCTTTATAGACGACTTAATCGAAGAGTGTCTAAGTCTCAATATTGGGGCTCTTTACAGAAATTTAAATGTCTGTATACCGAATACATAATTCTTATCAGGCTTGTATACTCACTTCTACAAACTTTCCTAAACGCTTGTTCTAACTTTGGATCCAGCTGGAAAATAAAGTTTAATCTTGAAAACTAACATCATCTCATTTTGTCCGGAGTATCTTAATAAAAACAAAGTATCTCAAGGCGATTGCTTAGGTACAGAGATACGAACCCGGATTTTTTTCAGGTTTTGAGTTTAGGTTTGGTTCGGGTGGACCACTCAAACTCGATACCCAATAACCCACTTTGTTTGGGTAACCAACCCATAACCCAAACCCATAAAACTTAACTTTACAGGCTACGCACCTGAATCCCATAACCACATACTCGATTTTTTCGGGTTTATCTTGAGTAAAAAGGTATCAGATTCAGGTGTTTAACCTGTAAATTTAAGTTTTATGGGTTTGGGTTATGTGTTGGTCACCCAAACAAAGTGGGTTATTGGGTATCGAGTTTGAGTGGTACACCCGAACCCAACCTAAACTCAAAACCTGAAAAAAATCCGGGTTCGTATCTCTGCTTAGGTATAACCCTAAACTCGGGGTAAATATTTGTTCACTAATCTGTGATCAAAGAAAAGAGAAAACATTCGTGAACAAGTTTATTTGATAATTAAGTTCAAACAATTAAATCACTAATGTCACAGTCTCGATTGATCTCTTTTCGCCTACGTCTAGCTTTAACTTTTTCTTTAATATTTAACTTCGTCTAACCTTTCCAAGGCTTCTTCGGATCTTTGAGGAACTGAAAAAGCATTTAACTGAACCATAACATCGCTCAAAGAATTTACCGTAAAATCCTGCCATTTGCCCAATCGGGAAAAACGAAGACTAAATTGTTCACAAACTTTACAAGACTTTCAAACTAGCGTATTTTCATTTTTTTACCTAGGTTTATTCAGTTCATGTACCTCTCCTAATCTTAAAGCATTTATTTACAAAACGTATTGTCTCTAACAGTTTAGCTACTGCCTTGATGCATAACAACATTAAAAATTACTACCAAAGAGTATTTAAACGAATGCAAAAATAATCTGGTCAGATAAATGCTCAGACTGATCCCTACAATGACGTAGGTAGAAATTTTGAAAAAGTTTGCCCATCGTGGCGAAAAGCTAAATTAGGCTAAAAAAGGGAAAATTGTATACCAATGATGATATCTCAGATTCCTTCAAGACTACCACTTAAATAATCTCAGATTTCAAATTGCTTAGTGGTTTAACTCACCAACAGGAGGCTAATTCAATCCAATACATGAATATAAACTAATCAAAAAGTGCAGAACAAAAGGATTACAAGAATGATCTTTCTTAAATTTTTTTCTCAATCATTACAAGCCATTGAATAAAGGGTTAAGTAACAATAATTGGTAAACTCTAGATCGACCTGCAAGATGATTAAAAAAGATAAAAATTTAATACTAAAGAAACAATTTATTAGACATAAACTAAAAAAATTTCTTTTAGATTTAAAAAATAAAAAATAACTAAAGCCAAAATTGAATTACAGTTAATATTTAACAAAAAATTTAAGTTTGTTAAAACGACATTTTTTGCAAATTTTAACATCAAAATTAGGAACATCTAAACATTTATTTTGTTTACTTGAATTTTTATTGACACATTCAAAGCTATCTGTTCTCTCTTTATCATTTCTTAACTTGCAATACCAAGAAGCACACTTTCCACATAAATCGGTGCCATACTTGATACCAACATTCGATGTACCTTCACAGCATTTACATATTAGACTCGAACCGATACAAAGTTGTTTACTCGTCGAAGCTATGCTATCTTTAATTGACAACCCTTTTCTTCTTCCTCTTGTTACTTTTTTCATTTCCATTCCAATTTCCAAACACTTTTCTAATCGACACGAATTACAATTCATGTAATCTCTTGTTAGTCCACATCGTCTTCCATTGTAACATTTCAAATGGTCTTTTTTATTGTAAAAAACACTAAAATGCTGTCGGCAAGCATTACAAACACCAGGGCCATATGCGTAGGAACTGATTGGATTTTTTTTGCAAACACCACATTTATTTGACACACGCTTTTTAACAACTGGTGTTTCTTTTTCGTTTGACATTTTGAACGTCTTTGGTTGTTCTATGTTTATTCTACGAAAAAAGTTGCCTGTTTGAAAATGAAAAAGATTATCATCACTTTTAGGCTCGCCTTGTTTCATTTCCAAAAAATCATTAAAAGCGACTTGTGTATCGGGTCTAGTCAGAAAATCTTTAAAAAAAAATTAAATTTTAAAAGTTTATAAATTAAAATTATAGCTTACATTTTATTTTCCATGGATTTATCTCATGCTCAGATAATATGTAAGTAAAAAATTCCATTAAAGTTACGAAATCATTTTTGTCATATCCTTCCAAATAGTTGTCAAATTGTTGAGCTATTTCTTTCAAATTCATTTTTTAAAAATTTTATTTCAATTTTTTTTTCTGATGATTAAAAAAAATAAACTCAAGTTTTTAAGTTATTTTTTTTTGTATGTTTCAAAAGATAGAGAATAGATCTATCCATAAATTTTTATTTCTTTATTTACTACCCATCCTAAAACTAGACAAAATTCATGCATCTTTCAATTTTTTGTCTTTTGATTTCTTTAAGTTTTCATTTGGATTAGCTGGAGTATTTAATAAGAGAGTTTTCTTTTTTTTTACTAGAAATTTTCTTATCCCAAAAACATCAAGTGAACTAAGCTCATTTCAACCAAGTGGAAGTATTAATCAATTCAGGTCAGAGAAATCAGGTTCACGGATTCAAGTCTCTGTTGATAAATAAAACTTGAGAGCAACAGCGTTTTTATAAGATTAAACAACCATTTACTTAATTCAGTGTGTCTTGGGGAGGGTTTAGCTCAAAAGGGTTAACAATTATTTTTGAAGCTTGATTAAGATTAAAATAATGCAAGTTCTTTTATTTAAAAATAATTCATTTATCTAAAATTATAAGACAGTGTAATGAGGTAATGAAATTTTCGGAACGATTGTTTAGATGTAAAATTTCTTTTTTAGCTATACATTGACCCTTCTCCTTGTAGAGAATCTTCTCCTCTACAAGCCGATATATTTTGTTTATGTACTTATTCATATAGCTTTGGCACAGACCCTGTCAAAGTGATTTCGGGGTAAATGGATGAAAATAGGTTTCACCCAAAAGAGATTTTAACATGTCAAAGTTAAACATATGTGTAAGTAGCTTGTCATGTCCTCTTTTAAATGAACTATAAATAGTTAACAAAATAAATAATCAGTGGGCTTAACTTATGATTCTAAAATGGTATATCTTTTTCCGTTTTTCCTGGTAAAAAAACTATGGTCCAGAAAATATGTTCATACACTTTATTGTTATAATTCATATCCCTTATTTATGAGTCATTTGAAAGAGGGCAAAATGAGCTAATTACTGATATATTTACCTTCGACATCTTAAAATTTCTTTTGGGTGAAAAAAAAACCCTCGCATAATTGCTCCATTTTTATCCATCTACCCCAAAATCAGTGCCAAAGCGAATAAGAACGTTATACATTGGCTTGTAGATGAATGAATTATCTATAAGCTGAGGGGTCTTTGTCTATCGATATGCCTTATTCCAACTCTTTACAATCGTTCCGAAAATTTCATTCACCCCATTAGGACGTCTTACTAAAAATTTCTAAAAATCTGGTCTAAGATCAATTTGATTTACAATCGCATAATTTTAGTGTTGATTTCATTTTACAAAATTCAGGAAAAAAATAATCTTTCTTGTACTTTGAAAGAATCGATTCAAAATCACTTCCAAATGGTTTTAAATTAGGATCTTGGCAAACTTTGACTAAAATTAATCCAACTGATTAAACTCATCTAAATTTCAAAAATTCTAAAAAGACTACTTTGGAATATATTGCTGTTGGTAATTGTACTATTTTGTACTAAAAGTTGTCGTTTAGTTCTTCTGTAGTGAACTGGTTTTTTAGTAGTTCTTTTGTATGCTTGGGTTTGGATTGTTTTTTGATTTTTTTCTGAGCATATATTTTGTTTGCAATCGAGTTTACAAAATTTTTGAAATTCAGTCTCCTTCCATTGTGAAATAAAACTATCCAAAGAAGTTGTCATTACTTGAATGTTGTTCGATTCAGTTTGTGCACAAACTTTAACTTTAAAATATTTTTAGATTTTTGTTTTAAAGCTTTCCTTAGAAAAAAAATTAATACCCTCAAATATGTTCGAGTTATCAACAGTTACATTGTCTAAAATTATTTGAGGATTCCCAAATTCAAAAAGATATAGAATAAAAACTAATACAGTAAACATTTTGAATTTTAAGTTTTGACTTAGAGATGATCAAAATTTATAGGTAACAAGTTCGATAAATATAGATTCGTTTCTAAATTTAGCAAGATTAGGGTATTTCGCATTTTCAATTTTTTGTTAAATTTAATTGCAATATTTATTTTTGAATTTTCAAAAATTAAAGCACTTAAAAAAGTCATTTCAATCTTAGGCTTATAATCAAAATTATTTTTCTTCTGAGAGCTTGTATTTTATGTTTCTCTTAGTCTTTAAAAATTTCGCCAATTCTTCAGTGGCTTTAATTGCTTAAGGTCTATTGAGGTAAAACACTTGTCACAGTTAAGTCAAGAAAAAGCTACGTCCAATAAAGGTGTGTTATTATTTACCATGATTGGATTTTCCTTTGCCCTTTTGTTGGTCATATTTATGAATAACTAATTATGAAGTTTCAAACATTTTTCTCTTGATTATTCGGTCAAAAATATTCAATTTGGACCAAGGCTTTTCAGACAATGTCTATTTTAACTTCTATGAAAAAAATGTTAACCAAAAATTCTCCATTTTTAAGTCAATTTTAAAATGGTAAAATGATTTAGTTACAACTGATACAGTCGAGTCGAAAAAATCACTCAGCAATCGAATCTGCCGGATAATAGAGGTTCGAATTTAATCGTTTTTAAATTCCTTGATGAATTGAGACACTTAAGGTACCATCTTGAAGCTGAATTAAAGATCCACAATTTGTATACAGTTAAACCTCGTTAATCTCAAGCTCGATAATCCGAAAACCTTTTTTATCCGAATAAGTTATTTGAGTAAAATCGGCTAAATCAGTGCATTTTTTATTCTGTAATCCGAATGCAATTTTCTATTACAGATTACAGAGTGATCCGGCGGTTAGATATTTACTGAGACCCGGACAATCTTGCGGATGTCTACGGTAGGTATGAAAATTTACCATTTATGTTTTAGTCCAGTAGGCTTAATCTCAAAATTATTCATATTTTTGTTCTGCAATCTGAAGTTCAGTTTCCTTGGGACTTGAAGCATAAAAATCATTTGATGCAAAGAAGAAGCCCTTGTGAAAACCTTTGACAGCCTTATCTTTTTTATTAATTTATGAATTTTTAAGGCCAAATTAAAAATTGATTTTCTTTTGGATCCCCTTATATTTGAGCAACTTTAGGTTTTAATTTAGTGAAAACACGCTCATGAAATCAGATTTTTAAAATTTAGAAATCATGCGGTTATCCTTATGTTCGAAGAACACGTGAGTATTTAATGTGGTTAAAAAAATTGTTGACAGAGTTTATTACGCTAAGGATCTACTGTAGATCTTATTTAATTGTCAACATACATCATTTAAAAACTCTAAATTGTCTTGGACCTAATCCTGACTCGGTTTACCACGACCGAAAAATGACATTTTTTGTTTTCGCGTTGTTTAAGAAAAATTAAATTTTTTTTCAAAAAAGTGCCTCGATATTAAGTTTCTAAATTAAATTTCCTACATTTTAATACCAAAAACTTGGGTCTTGTATTGGGTCTTATGCGAGATCATTAAAGGAGTTTGAAGGGTACCTTAAAAAACTCATCGTTCTGAAAATTTGCTTTTTTATGTAATTTGAGGTGCTGAATCAGGAAATGAAAAAAAAATTCAATTTTCAAAAAATTTGGATTTTGGTATAAAAAATCGAAAAAAGGGTATATTTTGGGTCCACAGTTGCTTACTGAACCACAGGCAACCCCAGGGGTCGGTTATTGGTCATATGTTTTTTTGGTTATTCTAAGTGAGAAAAGCATGCTGAAAAACGTTGTGTAGAAAGAAATAATTACCGCACGTGCATCTCTTTTTCTTTTTTGTTTCAAAAAATTCAATTCAAAAAAAAAAATAAGATATCGAGTTCTAATAAAAAAAACATTTAAAATCAATTATGTATCAATTCTAAATATCAAACAAAAAAAAATTTATATTAAATTAAAAGCAACTGGGATCGTATAGAAAACTTTTCAAAATGAAAAAAATAAAAAAAATCAATTGAATTTAAAAAAAATCTAACATAAACATGATAATAAATCAACAATTAAAAAGAAAAAAAATTTTTTTTTTTTTGATTTGTGCTCAACCATTTGTAATTAACCATAATTCAAACTAAAATCATAAACAAAAAAAACTTTCTTAGACCAAACAGAAATTTTGAATTAATGAAGACGATTAGACGAAAGAAAGAATTTAAGTCTTTTGTTTATAACATAAAAATGCAAAAAATAAAAATTAAACAAAAAAGCAAAAATAACATAAATTTCAATTTTGGATGGCCAGTGTGTATTAATCGATTAAATTTTCAAGTACTCGTTTTTGTTGTTGTTGTTTAAGTTTATTTAATCGTCTTAACTCAACAAAAAAATGAACAGGATGCATCTCTTTTTTTTTTAAATGGAGAGTTAAGAGTCAGTTATTTATTTCCTATGACCAAATGGCAAATGGATATTGAAATTAAATTGCTATTTTTGTGTGTAGTATTCAAATTATGAATGTATGATTAAGCACTTAATTTTAAGTTTTGTTTTAAATGTAATTGATTGGAAACATTCAAACTAATCTGGTTAGTTTGTTTGATTTTTTTTGAAATAAATCCTCTAATTAATGGTTATTGAAAATTCAAAATAAATTTAATAGAAGATCCATTGAAATTATCTGGTTGTGAGTGTGTATGGTCTTTTTATGTTTTTTTTGTTAAGTTTATCTTCTACTTATTATTAAACATTCAATTAAGAAATTATTTGCTTCAAGTCATTTTTGAATCAATAGACGACGGTTCGTTTTTCTTTTTTTTCAAAAACAAAAATCCAGAGCATTTCATTTTTTTTATTTTAGGATTTAATTTTGTTTCATTTTAATTTCATCGATTAAGACTTTGATTAGCTAGCTAATTAACTGTTGGTCACCCAGTGGTGTTATTCTTTAAGAATGAATTGTGAATATACAGAACTTTTTACCTTAAATATTTGCTTTCTAACGCGGCACTAAAATCCTGAAAACTTGGTTTTTAGTGAGTACCAAACAAAGCAAATATTTACGGTACAAAAATGGAATTGCATCACTTTTGACCGTTCCAAATACAGAAGTTAAAAAGATTGTACTGCAATTTCACCAAATTAATGGTGCACACGAACCGTACCGTACCCGTTCCCGTACTAGAAAATTGCAAAATTATCGCAAAATAACCATTTAGAAGTTTAAAGAATTTTTAATACGGGTACGGTTACGGCAGGCCACTAATTCGGTGAAAGTGGAGTAAATGTTAAAAATTTTAATGACGAATTTTGAAAGTAATGTTATCGCAAAAGTAAAGCTAACTACTGCTAATAGAACATCGATTGTCTGTTACTAAATCTCTAAGCCTACAAGTGTCCATATTAACAACCGATACTACTCTTAGGTTCAAAGTTTCGCAGAATTGCTTGAATAACATGAATTACATTTATGAAATTTGGAATTTTATGCAGCCGTCTAGCTTTATATTAAATTGAGAGTCTTAAGAATTTATTTTCGAAAGTTCCCTTCTTGGAACACATTTAATTTAGGTAAATAGTGTTAACTCTAGTTTAAGGGCTAAAATATTTCAGCATATTATAAGAACTTAATAGTGTTTGAGTACAAAATTTTCTTTATTTTAGACACTCAGTCAAAGGCAAGTTAAAATTTTTTTCAATTTTCTTTTTCCAATTTTTTGAAGCCTAAGAATTAACATCTAAAGTTTTAATAGCTCTTTTTTCTAACAAATAAACCCTCGGACATTGTGCAGCAAATTTTGCTGCATTTGGCAGTATAAGAAATTTTACGAATGAAGCTCGCGTAAAGATGACCGCTTCCTATTGCGCAGTTAAAAAATGAACCATTTTAATCATATTTATTCAACAGTGTTACCATAAGCAGCTTAAAAAATTATAATGTACTGTGCAGCAAAATTTGCTGCATCTGGCAATATAGATATTACCCCAAAACGAAATCTATTAAAAATTTCGAAAAAGTGTGCAAAAATGCAAAAATTTAATTGCGCAGTTAGATAAATTTTTCAATGTAATTTTTTTTATTTAATGCGCAATTTAAATTCAGAAATTTGCAGATATCCAAAAACCATTATTTTTAGCATCTTTGAAATTAGTAATAGCTCTTTTTTATGAGAATAGAATGCAGCAAATTTTGCTGCATAATACCATTCAGTCTGGAATGAATTTTACCTTTATTCAATTGTATACTTTAGTCAAAAAAATTGAAAAAGAAAACTGATCAAAAATTTTAACTTGCCTCAGTCAAAGACTATTTTAATTTAAAAGACTCCCCGTGAAATTTCAATGAGTCAATTTTTATTAAGATTTAAAATTCGTTTTCTCTAATTTATCTTGAAATTATCCATCAATTCTTTAGGTCTACTTTTTGAAGCTTTTTAAGATACTTAAAGAATCAAGTTGAAGGGCTAATTGTATGAAATCAAAATTTATTTTAAGTGATATTTTTTGGTTCCGTTAAAAAAAAAAAACTAAACTAATTGGGTTTATTAAAAATCAATTTATTTTAAAATCTCAGAATTTTTTAACGACTCTCTTTTAACGACCAAGAACAAAATTGATTTAATATTTTGATAGACACACTAGAATGGCATCAACAATAATCATCAAGCGCATCAACTAACTAAGAAACAAAAACTAATAAATTTTCTTCTTCAATTATCAAAATTAAAAGTCTTTTTTAGAAAGAGAAAAAAAATATTCATCTTTTAAGTTTCAATGATACTTAAGGAAGCTTATTTTGTTTTTTCTCGATAGTCGAACACACAAAATTTCCGAGTAAAAAAAAAATAAAATTTTTCTTCTTCGTCTTAAACTAAACAAAAATTGATAAAGCAATTAAAAACCAATAAAATTTCAATTTAATAAATTTATAACTTTCACTTTCTTTTTTTTTTTTTGTTATCAAGAGTTCGAAGAAGAAGTAAAATGGATCCACAACAACAACAACAACAAAATAGCTCTAAGATATAAATCAGTGATAATCTTGCATTCCAGCTAATATTTGTTTTATTTCTAAGAGATTTCACTTATTAGCTAAAGCCATACTAAATAGTTTCTTATCTTTTTTTTCAAGCATTTTTTAAAAACTTGGGTCTAATATTTATTCTTTAATTAGCCTGAGAGGAACAAAACAAAACAAAAAAGAGAAGTGGAAGATTTATTTTTAAGTGAAAATTAGTTTAACTTACAAAATGGCTTGATTAAATAAGACTATGAAATAATATACTTTTTAATGGATACTTGTATTAGAAAAAAACTCTTAGAGACCAAATCGTATTAGTTTTAAAGAAGTTTTAATCAATATTGACGATTAAAAATCAATCATCATTATTTTTGATTATTGTAGAAGTACCGTAAACGCTTGCAAATTACCCCGTGCTAAAAGTGGAAAAACCGTTTTTGGGACCTAGGTCTATAATGTTTTTGTGTTTGGTTCAGGTTAGAATCAGTTTAAGACCAAGGTTATTTACGGGTCATCTGAATTAAAGGACATTCTTTTCAGGAAAAACTGTTTAAAATGAGAGTTGAAACAACAGTTTTAATTATTTTTTAATTGAACTAGCTTTGAATTTAGAATCAAAGCTTAACTAAATTAGTCCCATTATTCCCGCTTATTACGCCAGGGCAAAAAATTAGTTTGGACCTTCAGAAACATCAAAATTAACATTAATTTTATTTTTCTCGATCAAAAATTTGAAGTCAAATAGTGTAACTATCCTTAGGTTTAAAATAGCCTTTCTACTTTAAACCACAGGGACAATTTTTGAGCGTCTAAGGTAAAAATAAGGAAAAAGATCTGAAAGAATCTTATCTAATACTTCCTTTTATATTTTATTAAAAATTGGAAATTGTTAAGAACTTTTTAAACTCCTAAAATTTCTTGTACTTTGATAATCGGACGCTCAACCTTTAGGGTCTTAAATAGGTCCTGGAAAAGTAAGAATCGAGTCTTTATGGACTCGAGTCCGAGTCTTAAATTTATTTCTTAAACATATTTTTAGCCATTCAAATAACCTTTAAGTGACGAATTGATTCAATCAGGTTCAGAAGTGAGTTAATTTCAAAATAAAAAAGGCTGTCTTTAGTTGGGAATGTACCCTTAGAAAATAACAGTCTCAAAATTTTCCGTACAACAGTCTTGAAAAATTCAAAGATTCTGAGTCGCACTTCTGACTCAGTCTCGAGTTCATATAACAAGTCCGACTGATTGTGTAAATTGATTTTGTTTCAAACTTTTTTTCCTTTTTGGAAGCTCTTATTAGTAATCAGAAAATCCCTAAACTAGTAATCTTCAAGTATGATTAATTTTGACATAAATTTTCATTTAAAAAAGTTTTGAACGAAAATTTTCTCTCCTGAAACGCAAGTCTGTCTTGAGTAAGGAGTTGTTTTAACTTATTCTTATCTCTCATATATTGAGATTAAAAATAGGAAAAAATCGATATTTAGTAGACCCAGGGTAAAATAGCAAATCAATAAGCAATTTTTGATGGCCTCTTAATAATTAAAGTCTTTAAAATGAAAATTTTCAACAATCTTTATACACAGAAATATGATATTTTCAATAAAAGATAAGTTTAGGTAATGATCAAATATTTATCATTTTAAGTCTCTAGAGAAAAGTTAATTAAAAAATGATAAACAACGGTTTTCTGAGAAATAGATAAAGAAAAAAAATAAAAAGTAAACGAACCGTAAGATAAATTAAAAATTAAATTTCTGGTTATTTTCTGGAAATTTAGACGATTTTTTTAGTTTTTTTTTAATTTTAAATTAATAAGCTTGATTAAACGAACATGCTTTTTTCCTCCTCCATCAAAAACATGTTACAATTTCGATTGATTTATATTTATATTTAAAATATATATAATCAATTATTAATGAGTAGAACTTTTTATTTTAGAAAATAAATCTTATTTATCTGTAAATTACGATCTTTTGTATTCAGATCTGGAACATTTCATTTCATAAAAAAGACTATTTTTTTAAGATAACTCGAATTTAATGATTTTCAATACCTGACGTTCAGTTGTTTTTTTTTTGTATGTTGAGCTAAATGTCCATAGAGTACTAGAATAACACAAATTTAATTAAGATTTTTGCTTTTTTTTTTCAAGAAAATTTATTCGCAATTGTATTCGACTCTTAGGCGTTGTGGGATTAATTATTGTTATTATTATTTTGTTTCTCTCGTTCATTGTGTTGTTGTTAAAATTCCCTACTAAAAAAAAAAACGAAATCAATGTATTTAGAGTCAGGTAAATCTATCAACAAAATTGATTTTGAGGTATATTTTTTATTAAATTTTTATGTATTTTTCTGTTGTTTTTTTTTAAACTCGGTGTCAAACTCAAAATTAATTTTCAACTAGTCAATAAATTACTTTCTAGTTGTTGTTGTTGTTGTTGGTTTTTTTATCAGCTAGTCAGACTATTCTAAGTTGATTACTTAATTATTTTAAATCACAGTAAGACAATTTTTCAAGATGAAAATTATATTAGCTAATTTCATTTCCTTAATGATAACGATATATATATGATAAATATTATATGGATGCGAGCGTTTCCATAATTGACAAAACCGGATTTCATTTTTTTTTTAGATTTTATTTTCGAAGAGGTATTTTAAATGGCACTTAAAATCAATATAAAACATAATTAAGGAAGCTTAAGGGCCACTTCTTCTTCATTTGATGAATCATTGTTTCGAAATTTTTTATATTTCTAAAAGAAAATAATCAAACGAATCTATCATTGTACATATTTTCTTATTTTTTTTCGATATTTTTTATTGATACAATAACTCCTATAACTAACAGTTTGAAATGTACTTAGATTATTATTTAATTAGCTTTTTTTTTTTAAATATAAGAACACTTCCTTTTTATTAATAATCACGAATAGCCTTGTATTATTGTTATTTTTCCCTTTCCTTGGAATTTCAGCTTTTTTTTTTATTTTTAATTAAAGATTTTTATTAATTTTTTTTTCTTTCCGAGAGAAGGTTATTTGAAATTTTTGCGTAATTCTTCTTTATTTCCACAAAAAATTCAGTGATACAAAATTTTTGTCATTTTCCTCGAACGTTTGATTCTATTTAGTGTAATTTTTTAAGGAATCACTCTTCGGGAATCCTTGCTAAAAATCTATGACGTAAAAGTGATTTACTTGAAAAAAATGCAACTTCACCCGAAGAGTTTTACATCGTAGACTTTTGATTGATTGAAGTAAATAGTTCTATCTAATTATAATTTATTCACATTTTGTTTAGTTTCTTTATCTGAGTTTATTTGAGTTACCGTTTCTCTTTGAAAAAGGTAAGATTTAGGGCAATGTGAAGATTCGTATCAAAAAACATTTGGATCAAATGGATCAAAATTTAAAATTATTTTTAAGGAGTGAACAAGTTAACCAAATCTTTGCAGAGGTGTTTTACAGTGATAAGCATTAAAAAAGCCACTCTTAGAATGAGTTGTGCAAAACTCTGCAAACCTGTAAAATAAATTGCATAGTTATTTTCTATCATTATCCATGTATTTGAGTTTTTTTAAGTACGCAATTTATTTTGCAGGTTTGCAGAGTTTTGCACAACTCATTCTAAGAGTGGCTCTTTTAATGTTTATCACTGTAAAACACCTCTGCAAAGATTTGGTTAACTTGTTCACTCCTTAAAAATAATTTTAAATTTTGATCCATTTGATCCAAATGTTTTTTGATACGAATCTTCACATTGCCAGATTTAGGCTAATTGTATCATGTTCCAATTTAAATAGAGTAATCCGAGATGTATAAAAAATACTCAATTAAAAACCCATAACTCAATTGACTTTATTGTAGATGTAAAATATTATAACCTAAAGACGATTGTTCTTATTATTTTTATCCGATGGTTGGATAGTTCGAAATTTTGAAGGGATACTTTGATTGTCGATAGAGCCGTGGGAAATCTGGTAATACTCTTAAAACTTTGAGTTTGAATTTCCAAAGTAACGCATAGATACAAAATATGGGAGAATAAAGCTGTAAACTTAAAGTCTATTATTACAAGACGGTGTTATAACTTTTAAGCAATCATAACGGTAAGTGAACCGGAATCGTGTGTAAGAATTCTTCGTTTTTCGGACAACGGATTGTTCCGAAATTTTCCGTTTTTTTCAAGACGAGTGACCGTATTGACTCATAATAGACACCAGGAGTAATAAGCAATACTGGAGTATATGACCATGAGCTTGTTTGAGGTATAAGACCAGTTTTGGCAAAAATACAAGATCATAGTTTCAAAACGAAAAGTTAATTTTGCATCTGGTCTTAAGATAGACAAAATCATAAATCTTTTCAATTTTTCAAAAAAGTGCCTAAATTTTCTTTGAAAAAACTCCAAAAACCGAATTTCAGATAAAATATATACTATAACAAATAATATATGTTTTCTATGGTAATTCTATACGAAAATCACGAATTTTGGGTCAGAAAATGCAAATTCCTTCATCTTTAAGGTTTTTGATTTTTAGCACCTTTTTAGGCAGTTTATTTCTATTCTGCAGGTTAATAGATAAAAAATATAGTCCCAACATTTTGTAGAGAATTTTCTGCTCTCCAAGCCGATAGGTAAAAAAGCATATGTCTTGGGACTTTCCGCGGACTAGATCCCAAAAAACTAAAAAAATTGACATTTTTTTGTTATTTTATTAAAAAAAAGAGAATTTAAAAAAAAATTTTTTCATCAAAAACCTTTTTAGCTTGTGTAAAAATTTTTGCTCTATCAGAATCTGTATGATAAACCATATAATTGTGTATATTTTACATTGATACAAACGATTTACTAAAGACAACTCACTCAAGAGTGGCTAAATTTAGGCACCCCTGGGTAAAAATTGAAATTTTTGACCCCCCCCTAAGATTTTGGGAACTTGGGGTTTTCATATATGAGGAACACGGATATGTGGTCAGATTCTGTAAATTTAGATAGCGTGGAAGTTTTGCATTGGGCGAACCTTACAAGAATAGGTGAGAGTTTTTCAAATGATAAGTAACTCTTGATAATACAATGTGTCCAAAATTTCCATAAATTTTCAAGGAAAAGTGCTCAAATCTAAGAAAAATCACTAGTATTAAAGAAAACCATTTTTTTGATATGAAACCATATGGTTTATAAGACCATGATCTTGTATTTTCGCAAAAACTAGCGTTAAACCTAAGTTAAGACCAGGTTGTCTATTATGAGGCAATACGGTATTTTTAAAATAGGAAATTTAGAAATTAGAGCTTGTTAAGTGATTTAAAACGAAGCGCATTTGATGTATTCTATTTTCTTAGAAAAGATTGATCAATTCAATATTAATATTTCATTTGGTCAAAAAAAAATTTAACCGCCCAGGTTCAGCATCTCATAAGCAGGCTCAAACAATTTTTCATGTTTAAATAATTTTGATTTTTTCTATGCTGAAAACGTTTCTTGTTGTTGGGTAACCAATATTAAAAAGTAAGTTTATTCCGGTCAATTAAACACTTTTCTTGAGGAACTCTAAGCCAGCTTAGATTTTGGTTCAATTCATTGTAATTTTGATACGTTTAAGGTTCATTCAAAAAATTATTCAAAAATTTTCATATCATATCACGAATAATGAAACCCTACTCACACAAAATGAGATGTTTTATTTTTAATTAGAACTAGTGAAACAATAATCTAGAAGGCTTTAAAGTCGATGTTATTTGCTGCTTAATTATTTAAGAAAAAAATAATTATTACGCAAAAAAAAGGGTACAAAAAAAAACAGATTCAAAATTCTTAAATAAACTAAAAATCGAGTTAAGTAATTTTCATTCTATTGATAAACAACAACAAAAAAATAAGCATTTTAACTTATCTGAATTGAGTATTAGAAAATGAATTCAATAATAATTCAAACTTTGTCAGGAATAAACATAAAACTCGATAAAATTAATAAAAACTCAAGTAATCTTTTTTTTTTTAATTTTATTTTATGTTTATCGAAGATAAAAGAATACAGACTGGTGCTGTTAAACAAAAAAAAAACGGAATCCAAAACTTAAATGACAAGAGCAAAAAGGCTTTTAGTATTTTTTTTGTTTTGTTTTTGTATTATATTTTCGAGAGAGTTGAGGGGGGAGGCATTTATTTCGAAAACCGGATAAATTTCAAGTGCCTGTCATTTTAAGAGAGAGAAAGAGAAAATTTTCTAAAATAAATATTTCAAGTGTCTTCTTTAGTTTATTACAATTTACGTCGAGAAGACGTCTCTCATTTGTAAAAATGAAATTGTCACTTGAAATAATTAAATTACAACTTGAAAAAAAAAAAAAAAAAACAAAACACAAAATTACTAGGCAACAAGTACAAGTTCGTCAAAATAAATCGAAAAATTTCCTGCTTTGATTGAAAAATGTTTTCTAGAAATTCAAGATGAAAGAAAATATTTAAAAAAAAATAAAATATTAATGAGAAAGATTAATTGAATGGTCACATAACGTGATGTTATTGTGGATACGAAAAGTTTCTTTTTTCAAAAAAAAAAAAGCATTTGCTCTCTCTCTCTCTCTTTCAATGATTGTTTTGTTTTGCTTATTTCCTTTTTATTTTTCTTTCTTGACTGCATCCAATTTTTAAGTCAAATATTTATTCCGATTTCCTTTTAATTTAATTTTTTTTTTTTTGTTGTGCTTTTTTTTAAAAAAGTTTTTCTATCTGGAAATAGATAATGAAATATTTTCGATTTAAAAAAAAATAACTAAATAGCCTGAGATTTGTTCTTACGCTAAATTACATCCAGTTCATTTAGAACGAATTTTGTATTGTTTCGTAATTAAAAAACTTATTGCATCAGCCATTAAACAAGTTATTATTTCTTTTTTTAATTTTGTTTTTACGAAAACGTTAAAAGATACAAAAATCTTAAAGGGACATCATAAACGATCAATACAGTTTTTAATTATTGAATAATATGTCTTAAAATTCTTCATCTTTAATTTAAAAAGTAATCAAAAATTATTTTTTTTTAATCATGCGATTAAGTATTGCACACAATCAAAAATTAGCAAAGGTAGATGTTAGTAGTAGTAGTAGTAGCAAAAAATAACTGCGACCCGACTTTAGTCGAGTTAAGCCGTGTGGCTGTGGCAGTTCTTTGCCTTGGTACCATGAAGTTGTGTCCACAACATTCTTCGGTAAACTGTTCCAATCATTCACCACTCTGTTTGTAATGTAATTGTATCGTATCGGGCTGTTTTTGATAAGCTCTGTTGAAACTTCTTTGGAGTGACCCCTTAAATTATAATTATCCTTTGCTGAACTATACATGATACCATTCATTGACAGCTTCTAACCCATTAACGATCTTGTAAAATTGATACGAATCGCTCTTTTCTTCTTGTTTCAAGTGACATAAGATCCTTGTTAACCGTTCTTCGTATTCAATTTTGTTCCACCCTGATAATATGGACTTCAGGTCTAACTAATGACGTGTAAAGGAGCTTAAACAAATTTACATCAAAATACGCTGTGCCTGAGTAGTAGTCAACTTGTGCTTCCCATTTAAGGTAACTCTGAAAATACACACCAAGATCCCTTTCCAAACTAGTTGTATTTAAAGGCTCAGTTCCGTATGTATTGAAGATTGTATTAAGCAAAGGTAGATGTTACTTTAATATTTTGTATGTTCCTTTCTGTTAGATTAGTTCGGAATCCGAATTGTTTTCTTTAAAAAGGAGATCACCTTAAGCATATTATAAGTAGTGCTAGATGAAGTTTAGACCATAAAATTTTACTAGTAAGTACTATAAAATATTTAAATTAATTTATGAAAATATTTTTAAATTAGCCTTTGTTAAAGTTTTCAGGGGTAATAGGGCAATTAACAACAAAAATAAAAGTCTAAAATTTTATTTTATTTTTATAAAAAGCCGTGAAAGGAAATAGCCTGAGTTATAATCTTTATTTTTTACGCTATATTACATCTCGTTTAAAAAATTGTTCTTTCATAATACAAAAATATAAAAGAGTAGTAACAACTAACAAAACCCCTCAAACTCAAATCGTCATTTTAAATAAAAAAAAAAACTATGTTTTAAAGATTTCAATTTTTTTTTTAAATAGGTTTCTAATAGTCGTTTCTTTCAAGAAAATAAATATTTTAATTCTAATTAAATTTTTTGTTGTTGTTAGTTCTTAGGCTAAAGGATTAGAAATTGTGTGCTCAAAGTACACGAGTAAAAAAAAAAAAAGAAGAAAACTAAAGAATTAATTTACAATTTTCATGTTTTAAAATGAATCAAGCAACAAAAACAATGAAAATAAGCAACAAGAACAACAACAAAAAAGACTATAGATTTCAACACTTTTTTAGTTTTTGTTGTTGTTTTATAGTAAGGTTTTCTCAACAACAAACTTGTGGAATCGACTGATTTAATTAATGAATGCACAAGAATTGAAATTAAATTTTAAAAAATTTGTAAGCTTCTTGAGAACCCTATTAGCCCAAATTTTTGGTCACAAGATAACAATCAAAAGATTAAAAGACTCGTAAACGGGTTATTATAATTTAAAAAATAAAACGAGGAGGGTTTCACTTAAAATTAATTTTATTCAAAAATTAGCTTATCATAAAAATATTTACTCAACAAAAAAAGTCTCTTTTTTTATTTTTATGTTTTCAGTAGTAAAAGTTCCAGACGTTGAAATGAAGGCAAAATTTGTATCAAGTTTCAGATCGCTTTTTTTTTTTTTTTATTTATTATTAGAAATTCCATTAGTACGAAGTCAAGCGATGGTATAATCTCTTGTTTTGATAATACACCTTAATGAAAACAATAAATCTCTAACTACTGATAAACTTAATTAACAAGAGGTTTGATTACAACTTTCTAATCAAATTGATATTTAACAAAAATTTTCTTTCTACAAGTTGTTATTTACTTGAAATCTTCTTTTTTTTTACGTCAATTAAATTCAAAATTTTTTATTTTTGTTTAGAAATGAAAAAATGACATTCGAAAATGTTTAAAATTTTTTATACCATTCTTCTCCTGACTCTAGCTGTTTTAGCTACACACCAATCAAACGAATTCTTTTCAAAACCTAGTCTTCTAATCACAAATCTAACTACCTCAGTTGGTAAAACAGTATTTTTAAATTGTACATTGGGTGATTATTATAAATATCGCACAAGTAAACCGACTACAACAAATGCGATTAAACTTAATCCAACATGGTTGAAAGCCGATGTCGCTTACAATCAATATGGTACACCAATCGGTTTTAAGACCGAAAAAATAATAGTCACACGTAAAGGCATAATAACTGATAATTTTAGACACAAAATGAAATTGCTCACTAACAATAATAATGATCAAGTGTTGAAAATTTCTGATGTTGATATAACAGATGAAGGAAAATATATATGCAGAGAGTTTAGCACCCAGGTTGACAAAATTTTCTATTTAAACGTCCACTGTAAGTCTTTTAAACCCCATTTTTAGTTGATGTTTCAAGTCCTATTTTTTTTTTGGTTTTTAAGCATCGATCAAAGATTTGAACATAAAATTTCAATCAAATTCAAAATACTTTCGTGAGACTGACACAGACACGGAAAGTGAAAAAATAAAAATGACCTATGGCGCAACAAATACAATAACAATACGTGAAAATGACGAATTTGTTGTAACATGTTCGGTTGAAAGTTCAAAGCCAGCAGCTAATTTAAGTATTTGGTTGTTGAAAAATTCGAATCATCAACAATATGAAACATTTAATAATGAAAATTTTATTGTCGATTCGGTTGATGCCAAAAAATTGGATGTTTATGAATCTCATGTGGCTAAAAATAATGACTTGACATTGAAAACTTTTTCGAGTAGTAAATATACGCCTAGTCGATATGATAATTTAAAACAAATAGCGTGTGTAGCTGAAAATGATGGACTTAATGAAAAATGGGAGTCTAAAAAACTTCTAAATGTTTATTGTAAGTTTCAAATTTTCTAACTTAAAAATTGGTTAGACCAAGTCCCAAATTTTATATTTTTTAAGACGGACCGAAATGCAATAAATATCAAAAATTAGTCTATAACACAGGTATAAATCAATCTTTAGAACTTGAGTGTCACATGACAGACGCAAATCCACCATATTTAGATTTCAGTTGGAATTTTATGAACACACAAAGTCCAGTTCAAGAGAGAAGTCGATCAACAGGTTTTATAAGTCGCATAAATTGGACGCCACGATCGGAAACCGATTTTGGTGAGATAACATGTTTAGCGTCAAATGGTTTAGACTTGGGCGAATGTAAAATACGAATTGAATTAGGCGGTCCTCCAAACTCGCCACACGATTGTTATTACAAAGAAAATAATAACACTATAATTATTGAATGTAAGCCCGGGTTCGAACAAGGCGATCCCGAAGTTTATTTTTATTTGTTGAAAAAAAAATCTAATGGCGTCCTAGTCGAGTACGCTCGTAAACGTGACTCGTGTTCATTTTTAATCTCAAATTCAATACTCGAAGAACACATGAATGAATTTTATGTGTATTCATCGAACCGTTATGGTAACAATAAAGACAAATCGTCTAAATTAGTCATTGAAAATAAAGAATTTTTAAATAAAAATTCAAATAAACTTGAAACTACGTCCATTGAAGCCAATAAAAAGTTAACTATTTATACAGGCCTAGCTTGTCTTGTTGTTTTTATGTTTTGTTTATTGTGTTGTTTTTTAATGAGATGTAAAAAAGAAAATTCACATAAAAATTTTTCACGTAATTCGGGTTATGTTAATGCGCATCGTAATAGTCAAATTTATTTACAAGGTGATTATAAATATAGTTCACATCATTCGAATTACAATTCCGAAAGTAATTATCTACAAAAAAAAGATTTCATAAATGGTAAGTGATTTTTTACTTGATGTTTTTCAATCAAAGCACTCCAAAAGAAAATGGCGGTGGCGATTAAAAAGTCAAGACGAGTTTTTTTTATTTTCTTTGGACATATGTACTGCGCCTTAAAGTCAAATGGTGAACTGACAGTAATCTTGTAAAAAAAAAATTCGAATTTTTTTAACGTCGTACATATTTTATGAGAAATCTTGATTTGAGAAGAAATGTCACTGGAAAGTTCTCTCTTTATCTCTTCAGTATAGCCTGGATATCGACTGTAATGAGTAGTCATTTTTAAAATTTTCTTCTTAAGTTCTTACCCCTCCCTCTTTTTACAGTCAGATGTCGAGGTACTCTTTTAAAACATTTCAGAACTCATGGCTGGAAAAAGATATTGTTGATCTGAAAGTATGACCTGAAAGCTAAAAAGTTAACATTGACGCTTGGACAGATATCGATTCGAAAAAAAAATATCGAGGTTAAGATGCTAATAAAAAGGGAATTTTCTGTCACATCTCCTCCTAGGGTTCAAGAAAAACGAATACCGTATTCCCTGATTCGATTATCCAGCACCACGACCTAGTTTTGAAAGCAGAGTCTACTTGGAATATTTTAACAAAGGCCAATTGGTAAAAATAGCTTCCTAAACTTTTGGATTTCGTATTATGATGCTGCATAATCGAACGAGGGAATACGGTTTTTTTTTTCATTTTTTTATGGCTCTCATTTCAAGTCGGTTTTTTGAAGATACATGAAGGACTAGTGTGCCAAGTGGGACTTAAATGATGTCGCCGGACAAGTGTAGCGAATCTAGAGAAATCTGCCATTGGCTTCATAGACCTTAGGAGATTAGTTTTTTTTTTAACCAAATACAATTAGAACAAGTTAGTTTGCCCAGAATTATCACTGCTTCTATTTCAAATATTCAAATTCAACAGATGGTGTTTTTGAAGTCACAAATTTCCAAAACCTCACTTGAGTACATAGTTGAGACTATCTGATTTTCAGTATTTTCTTCCAGCATACTGTCGCTTAAACTCCTTACAGACTGCTTTGAGAATCCAAAAGAATTTTTAATTGTAAACTTTAATTTTTAAGAAAAAGAAAATTACTCGAACGGACAGTCAACATTAAGTTCGAGTGATATTGATAATGATGGAATATATGATAATAATAGTTGTAAAAAAGTACCATATACAAAATTAAATCCAAAAAAGGCTAAAGACATTCGGTCTCCTTCGCTTATAAACAGTAAGCTTCCCTTCCACTTCGGTTTATTTTACGTCTTAACATTTTTACAAAACTAGATATTCAAGACTTGGACATGTCACCAAAATCCAAGCGTAAATCAACAGAAAAGTTAAAAGAGATTTTTAACGGTTCAGATTCGTTTATCGAAGAAACAACTGAAACAGATAGTGAAAATTATCTTGACCTGAATCAGACAAACAAAAAGCCCGATCGTAAAAAAGGTATTTTTTGAGAACTGAAAAAACATCCATCGAGTGATCTTGTTTATATTATTTATCATTAAGGAGAATCTGATGATGAAAAATACACAAAAAACTCTTTGCACAAATCATCATCAAACACAAACACATTAAAATCACTTTCTAAAAGTTACAATCTAGCTCAAGATAAAGTAAATGTATGGTACGGTAATAATTCGGCTAATTTGTTGAATAATAATGGTACAAACGAAGATGAATATAGTGGAATATCTGTGGATAGACCAAGTTTATTATATGACAATCAACCTTACAAAATGAATGAAACAAATAGTTTTGGTAGAAAACGATCGAATGGTAATTCCAAAAAAAGTTACGATGCGTATGATAATATAACGAATAATTATGAAAACAACGATACAGATACGAAATCAAGAGAAGTTGTTTATGAATGGGAAAGAGGAAAATTGTACACAAATGAAACAATTTCGTTAGATGTTGACGATGACAAATTAGTGGGAATTCTTGTTTGAGTTCGTGTAATTTTAATAAAAAAAAAACAAACTTTTAGTCGTTTTTGTAAATCATTTAACTTACTTTTGTTTTCGATTATTTTTAATTTAAAGCATTAATCAATAAATTTTCAAATTTTTTTTATTTATTTTTTTTAGCTAAAAGATAAGCCCATTTATCCCATATTCTTGCCCTGAAGGTACAAAACGAAAGCTAAAAACCTACCATTGACTAAAATCGTTCCGTTAAAAAATTCCGTAAATTTAAAATCGGGTAAAAACGGTAAAAAGACAGCATTTTTCAGTTAAATCGTATCTAGTCCAAGGAAACCCCCGATACCCGTAATTTTCTACAATCTAGCATCAACAAGAGACGATTCTGCATAAATCTATGGGGTTACTTATGCATTTTTTTTTCAATTATGGTGTAGTAAGGGGTGCAAAAAGGCATATTTTTGAAATTTGGTAAAGAAATGGAAATCGATAAGTTTTGACTAAAAACTTGAAATCTTCGTGCAAAACTACCCCAGTAAACATGTATCTGATGATCCTAAAATAATAATTTCAGAATCTTGGTATTGAGTGCTATTAAATGTGTAAAATCGGGTCATTTTTCAATTAAGTTAAAATCGTAAAAATCATACAATAGTGCAATTCTGACCAATTAATTCAGTAATATTGTAAAAAAATCCTTTATAAATAAAAAAAGATCAAGTGATGAAAGTTATAAAGTGTCGTTATAGAAGTCAGTAAGTAATTAGGGAGTGTCAAGGAACATTAGCAAAATTAAAATGTCAAAAAAGTAAAGCGTCAAAAAGAAGTAGGGCCATGTGAGAATGTAAAATCCCCATATTTATATCTACGGTTTTGCAACCGACTGATGATGATATGCTTTTACGCTTGGTTACCAGCAATTTAACACTAGAAAGCCCGGCGTGTCATTTTGACACGTTTTGCCTTTTCAAACCTTAATAAAAATAAAATTATAAGTGCTTTCGGTATGAAACCTGATTCCCATGTGTATTTTTAAGTAAGGAATCGAAATTTTTACTTTGATATGAGTTATAACTTGATCTTTTCTTTGTTAAAAAAATTATACATTAAGGCTTTGTCGTGTCATTTTGACATGTTGTGGGAATACCATGAAAAGTAAAGATCCGATCCTAGTTTTTAGGGTATGATTTAAGAGATCTTGATGAGCTGATTTCAAAAATATCGTTAATTTTGAATGTTGTTGGTCTTATAATTCAAAAGATATAACGTTTGAAAGTCTTTTCACAATTTCTTACTTTTTTATTACATATTTTGGTATTTTTTAGGTTAAAAATGGCGTATTTGGTTTGAAAAAAAGTATTTTAAAGCAGCAATCCAAAGTTTAAACATAAAGAAGCTTACTAAAATAAAAGAGCAAGAAAAAATTCCGATCAGGAAAAAACAATAGAATTGGCTAAAATTCGGTTTTCGACCATTATAATCATCCGTTAACTTAAAATCTTCTTTGGTTGTAATAATCGGGCTCTTTAAGCAGGACCCGAGGCAGTTCTCAACAAAGTTATTTATTTTGTATGAATAAGAACATCAATTTACTGTTTTAAGAAAAAATCTGGGTCAAATCAGCTTATTTTCTTCTTGCTTGATAAGAAAACCAATGTCGTGTCAAAATGACACGACCGGGGCTTAATGGTAAAAAAAAATCGGGCCTTCTTGTGTTAAAGTTAAACTTTTTTGAATCTTTTTTCAAAAATTACTCTGTGATTGATAGAATATTTTTTTAAGCTTTAAATATTTAAAATGAAGCCAGTCAAGAACCGTTGAGTTTTAATTACTAAACCAAAAAATACCATAACAAAAAAGGATAATTTTCAATTTAATGGAGAATAAAAAGATCATTTGGGTCCAGTAGGCTGTGTATTAGGGTGATTCATAAAGTTTTTTATTTTATTAAAATAAAAAAAATAAACATTTCCTCTTCAAAACTTGGTCTTGGTTAGTAAATTCGGCCTTTTAGGAAATGAGCCATAGAGCGGAAAAGATGATAATCAGAAGGAGAAAGGTCTGGACTATATGCTGGATGAGAGAGAAGTTCAATCCCTTCCAGCTCTTCAATTTTCCCCATGGTTTTTCGCGCATTATGCGATTCTGCGTTAGCTTGAAGAAACAAACTAAGCCTTTGGTTGATCAAAGAAGGCTATTTTGCTTGAAAAGAAGCATACATTCGTTCTAATTGTTCACAATAAAGGTCAGCATTTATCGTACAATCATCAAGAACCAGTTCAAAGTGTATTACCCCTTGGCAATAACAAAACGAAACGCACAACATCACCTTCTTTTCGAATCGTCCTCTTTTAACGACTGGTAGGGCTGGTTGAGGTGGGTCCAACCACTTTGCTCTGTCATCGGTATTTCGAAAATAGACCCATTTCTCATCGCAAGTAATTACTATTCTGAAAAATCGAAATCAAAAAGAGGATTTTTGATTAGTTTTCTACAGATTTCGATACGACGTTGAATATCAAAAGGTGTCAAATCGTGTGGAACAGCTCGGGAGGGTCTATTCACAATATGGATCAACTTAAGGCGACGAAATATGGTCGACTGTGAAGTACCTGAATCCTACCTGGGACTTTGCCCCAGACCCCATTCAGAAAATTTTTAGGAATTTAAATAAATGGTGTCACTTTAAGATTCGGAGTTAAATCATAATTTTCAGAAAAACTTACAAACGAGGAGTACGAATCAACTTTAAATTTGAACTGTTTGCTCGACTTGTTTCGACAAGTTTTTTTTCTCGTTACGCTTTTATGGTACTGTACGATACGCCTTTTTTAACTAGCTGTGCTGCATTAAAAATAAAAGACAAGATTCGACAAATTGATTATAACCTTTTCCATGAAAAATATCTAGGAAGAGATCTTTTAGGATTCCGTAAAAATATTTCTAATTAAGAAATGTTTTAAGTCATCATCTAAACGATAGTTCGAAGTGACATCATAGAATAATGCTTTTAGGGTAAATGTAAGAAAAATCTTATTTCAAATCTTGCTGGCAATAAGAATGGTAAGGTTCACAGCATTATAAAAGCAAACTATTTAAATTTTTAAATTTATAATCTTAAGCTATTTTTAACCTTATGTTTTGGGTCCCAGCTTTCATTTTTTACCGGAATCAGCTAAAACTTTCTGGGACCATCCCGGAACATATGGGCCCCATAATTAGGGGGTGTTTTAGTATAAGCAAAAAAAAAAATTTTTTTGACTTATAGACTTGTAGAGTATAAAATTTAAAACATTTTGGTCTAATTAGATTTTTAAATGTTATTTTTCATTTTTCTCAATAATCGGCTAAACATTTTATTTTAACACTAGAACGCTCGGTCGATTTTTGGCGAAAACTATGGTTCCGTTTTATTCACGAACCATTAAAGTTGATGACAAACTAGCTATATTTCCTGAAAATATGGACGAAAATGAATCAAATATACTGAGATCAAGTCGATCCTCAGGTTTTATCTCGGAAATAATTAGGACTTAATTTTCGATGTAGGGGTCTAAAAAGTTCTGGCTATTCAAAACTTCCAAACTATAAAAACTTTGCTATTTCAATATCAGATTCGGAATCTGCGTCACAAAATCCCCTTGGAAAAAAAAATTGACCTCCCCCCCCCCCTCCATTAGTTTTATAAAATAAGATTAAGTGGTCGCCTTTTCTGACCGATATCTCAGTTATTTGACCATGAATCGTATTTAATCGACATATATTCAGAAAGCAAATATTCTAATCTACAAGATGTTGTGTTTAATGTTGTGGCAAAAAAAATATTCCGTGTTTTTATACTTGGTAAAAAGCGGAAAAATGGGCATTGTTCCAGTTAAATCGAATCAAGTCCTTCAAAATACCCTTTACCCCAAGATTAGAATATGCGTTTTCCGAATATATGCCCATTATTTATGGCCAAATAACTGAGATATCGTTCGGAAAAATAGTTTGTTTTTATGATGCTGTGAACCTTATTTAATAAATGACAATTTTTTTAGAAACTTAATAACGAAATATTGATACTGTATTCGAATTATCACTAGAATATGGGTCAAGCGACTTGGGTCAACCAAATTCGGCAAATATTTAAATTAAGAAATACTAATTAAAATTAGAATCTATTTAAATTTAGAATTTATTCAATCTAAAACAAAAATATTCATAACAAAAATCTTAAGATTTAAAAAAAAAAACGACGACGATTATTTTTCGAAAAAGAAAAAAAAATTTAAATTTTAAAATTCAAAGGTAGAAAAATAAGTGACTAAGCAATCATTAAGCAACAATTAAACATAAATTAGTAATACAAAATGTGAATGAAATGTTTTAAATTTTGTTGTTTTTGTCGAGAATTTTTTGTTGAAAAAAAAAAACATTTAAACTTTAGAAAAGAATCTTTAAACTTTATTATGTAATTTAAACGTTGTATTTTAGGGTTAAAATGAACGAAAAAAAAAAATGAGTGAACAAAACTATTTTATAATTTTTTTTAATTATCACAAAATAAAAATACTAGGATTAGGTAATATTATTTATTTTTTTTAAAAAAATTTCAACAAAAAAAACTCTCTTGTGTCAGTGTGAATTCAAAAAATTACGTATCTAACTCATTATAATTTCTTAAAATATTTGATTTATTTTAGTCTAGAGCGAATGATCAAGTTCAATTACAAGGTTTCGCAATTTAATTTCAACAAAAGATTACTGATAAAACTGGTTTGAGATTCTTCCTTTAAGACGTTATACATTTGGGGATATTAAATTGATTCGCTGCAGGTAAAAAAGCCGGAAAGATGCAACAGAGACATTCGGAAGGCGTCTATAGCTTAACCGTCTATTAATAACTTTCAAAAATCGTACGTCTTCCAGGATGTTTCTAATTTATTTCAAGCATATGCAGTAAATTTTGTTTTTCAATGAATAATTTATGTGAATAAATACGATAGATAACTACATAAATATTCAAAAAAAGTCAAGATCACGTGTATTCAATTGGTAAGAATAAGCAGCGGAAGCATTTATGTAAAAATTATACGTAAACTTAATCTGAACCGCATTTCCGAAAACGGAATTTCGAAGCCGAATCAAAATTTTCTTCTTTTAACTTTCTAAGAACGTTCTTTGAATAGTAAAAGATTTATTGAGCCATCATTTTCAGTTCAAAGACTTAAATTTTCCAACAAAAAAAGTAATATACAAGTTCAGAGAGGAAATTCGAGAGTTCGAATTGTGATGTCAAATTCTAAAATAAAGGAAATTTATTTTCCTATAATTATCTTCTTCTTTTTCCTAATTCTAACACTGTTTTACAGCATTTACGGCGACACGTTTTTTCCAGAGCCTGCGGTCACTTGAGAGATTCTCAACTTCGGCTCTTGTTACTTCTGCTCACATCTCGGAAATAGTAGTTCTGTGATGTATTGCTGGCCGGTCATTTTTTTAATTTGGCCGTTTGCACGGCCGCCTAGGAAATTTTAATTATAAGCTAAGATAAACACTTTTATTAGGCTTATCACACCGAAATCTATAAATTGGGGCTTAATTTTATTGAAAAAAGTTAGTAAATTTTAAGCTTCAGAAGTCTTGTTTTTTGACAAGTTTTGAAAAAGTTTGGCCGTGCCCAACACTAATTTGAAGTAGCTTTTTGGTTTACGACTTCGTATGTTCTTAAAGAATCCACTTTCGGGTTCGTAAAACACTTCTAGCGCATGACCCACCCAACTTAGCTGTCTCGTCTATAACTTCTCAATTACCGTTTTTTGATTCACCATCTTGTAGACTTCTGCGTTCGGTATCTTGTCCAGAGGCTTTATTCCTAGCCACATTCTGTAGAAAGTTGTTACGAAGCCTATCCTTCATTTCTGTGACAGACAATCCACGTCTCACTGCCTGGAGAATTGAAACTACAGTGGCTTCAAAGATATACTTTGCTTTCCATCTGGTCAGGATGTCTTTGAGATGTTCTGTACTTGTAAATTAACCCGTAGCTTTTAGTGCTTCGACAAGTGACGAAGTCGATTACTTTGATGAACAAATAAGGAGCAAGAACATCGCCCTGAAGGACTCATATACTGATCTTAAATTCATCAGACAGTTTGTAATAAATTTCTTATACTTTATTTTTTATGATTTCTTTACCTTTAGTGTTAGGCAGGGTTAGAAAAAAATGTGTTATAATTCAAAAGCGTTAGAGAAGTGTTAGGGACCAAAAGAGTTGCTTTATGTAGATTAGCAGATTAAAAATAATCTTATGCCAGGGGGATTTATGATTTTAGAAGCGGTTTCTTCGAGGTCAAAACTTAATCAGGGTTTGATTTAAAAACCCGTTGGTATTATATCAATATTTTTTTTGAAATAAATTTCTAAGAAAAGAGCGACTTGGTCGTGTTGAAAAAAAATAAATTCACAATAGAAACATTACAACACTCGTATAATAGTACTTCTCTCACGTTGTAATTTTAACACTTTTCCAACGCTTCCCTTTGAATGTGAAATTTTAGAGGGGTCGTATTCTGAAATGGAAATAGATTTTTTGACAGATACTAAAAAGGCCTGGAGTCCTGAATTTTTTTCAAGTATCCCATGGCATAATAAATAAATTATTGACAGTACTTTAATCCGTAATGACTTAAGTCTTATTGCAGTTGAAAACTCAAACATGACAAATATAAGTTTTTGACGAGGCATGTTTAAAATTAGAAAAACTATTATGTAAAGAGGAGATGTTAACTAACTAATCATTTTCAAGGTTACATAAAGATACACAAACCGAACTAGTAAGCCTAAAGTAAACATGACAGTTTTCATTTTTTAAAAATCATCAACATTTTAATTTATCGACACGGAGACAACTAAAACAAAAAGAGAATTTTTATCTGCAATTTAGTGTTTTCGTTTCAATTTTTGAAAATTTTTTTTTTATATAATTTCAAATATACATTCATAACCGGCAATCTTGAAACAAAAACAAAAAAAAATCAACAAATTACGAATACATTTTTTATCATTTATTATAGCACTGAATAAAAATGAAAATGATTTTCTCTCTACTCAAGTCTCTTGTAGTAACACTTTTTTTATTATTTAATTTTTTCTTCAAAAAAAAAAAATAAAAACACTTAACGAAACTATCCTACCTACGATTCTAGATTAGATAAAACAAAACCAAAAAATTTAAACCCTTTTTAAATGTTGAATTATTGTTAAAAAATAAAAAACTCTTTTTTTTTGTTTATTTTGTTTTTGTATTAAAACTATGGGATTTCTATTCTCAAAACTATGGAATTTGTTTACAAATGAAGAGCACAAGATTATTATAGTCGGTTTAGACAATGCAGGTATACCTTATGATTAACATCGCTCTGAAAAAAATCTCCTTAACTCTTTTTTTCCATAGGAAAAACAACCATCTTGTATCAATTTTTAATGAATGAAGTTGTACACACATCACCTACAATAGGATCAAATGTAGAAGAAGTAGTCTGGAAAAATATACATTTTTTAATGTGGGACATAGGAGGACAAGAGTCCTTGAGATCTGGATGGAGTACCTATTACACACATGCTCAAGTATTCAAGACCTCTGTTATCTTCTTTTTTTTAAAATTTTTAACAAATTTTTCATTTAGTTTGTTATAATGGTTGTTGACAGTACGGACAGGGAACGATTACCGATCATAAAAGACGAACTCATGAAACTTCTGGCGCATGAAGTAAAATATTTAGTTAAAAAATTGAAGGGTTTTGTAAAATCAATATTTTTTTTTTCTTTAAGGATCTTCAAAAGTCATCTTTGTTGGTATTTGCAAATAAACAGGACATAAAAAATTCGATGACTGCCGCCGAAATATCACAACAATTAAATTTAACATCAATTAAAGACCATGGTTGGCATATACAAGCGTGTTGTGCATTGACTGGCGAAGGTCTCTATCAAGGCTTAGAATGGATCGTGTCCAATCTTAAGAAATAATTTGTTTTTTTTGTTATATATTTTTTTTCATTTTCTTATGCGTTATTGGGTTCAAGCGATTTTAAAATTGAAGGTAAAAAAACGATGAAATTTTGAACGTGAAAATTTATTATAAGAAAAAAATCAATAAATGTAAATAATTTTTTTGTTGAATTTTTTTTTTTTTCAAAATATATTCCAGTTCAACAAACAAAAAGATTGACTCACAAAAGAAATCTTGTCCTTTCTGGTCAAAATCAAAACACTTGAAAGAGAATCGAGAATAAAATGGTAATGTGAAGTGTTTTGGTTATTTTTTTTTTTCGAATTTTTTCGATTTTTTAATTTGAATTTTTTGTTCTTGGCTTTTGTGATTTACATTTTATTTTTTTTTATATAAATTTTATTTTTATAATAACGAAATCAAAATAATTAAATAAAAATGATTCTCTAACGTAAAGTTGATTGATTTGTTCATTTTTTTATGTTTAAAAATGAAGGAATAAAATTTTGTTAAGAGTTTTATGCTCTATACTTTGATGAGTAAAAAAATTTATGCATTGGAACATTTCTGGGACATTTTTTTTGCATTTTTTGTCCTAAAAATGACCATATTTTTATATTCTGAATATAAAAGTATCATTTGTAAAATGAACATTTTTGGACCCTTGATATTTTAACAATTGAAGTGTATTCAGGGCCCAAAAAACCTTATTCCCATACAATGCGACTCGAAATTTCGACGAGTACGAGTACGAGTAAATACTTTTACTCGTCTCAAAACTCGAGTAACGAGTAAATTTCGAGTAAATTTTGGAAAAAAACTTTAAGATTTCAGATTCCATATTAATTGAATATTTTTATTACAGTAATTGGGATCGAGAAATTTGAAAATCAAGTCAAAAACGCTATTGTGTACATAACGACATGTCGTTAAATTCGAGCAAATACGTTAAATCTTTTTCCTGCTATTTTTTGATGAATTTTTGGCTTGTAAGGTACCGTAATGCCTTGTATTAGAATACCCCCCGAAGACCACCTTTTTTTGAACGTATTAGCATCAGTATAAATTTTATTTAGAAGTCTATTGTTAGACTATGCTGAGATGTATCCAGAACTCATCAAGTATACTTTAAAATCAATTTGCTTCCTAGTTTTTTTGGTCCTCAAATGTGCTATTTTGAGGGCATCTGTTTGCAAGGCAATACGGTCTATAACAAAATATATTCTAAAAAAAATACAGATAAGAAGTTTATTTGAAATTTAAAAATAACCACATCTTTTCTGAAATATTTGCCGCTATAATTTAGTAGTAGTAGTAGTAAAATAAACTGCAACTTGAAACCAGTTCAAGTGAGCTCATAGAGCTATAGCAGTCGTTACACGTTTGATCTCCAGCCAGCAATCAAGCTTCGACTTAAAACTGTTCAGGCTTCTATTATGCTTCAATTACCTCTTCCGGCAATTTATTCCAATCATTCACAACTCTGTTAACAAAAAAATTAAATCTGGGAAGGCAATTTTTTACTTTTTCTCTATGAATCGTTTTTCTGTGCCTTCTTAGATTGTAAGTGCAACTTGAGCCAGCACCAAAACTAAAATTTATACCATTTACAAAATTCACTTTCTCCATTTTATTTACTAATTTGTACATTTGGATCAAATCACCTCTCAATCTTCGCGTCTTCAGGTCACTAAGGCCTAGCCTTATAAGCCGTTGGGGGTATTCGAGATGTTTGAGCCCCGGAACAAGCTTCGTCGCTCTCCTCTGTACTTTTTCAAGCTCCGCGATATCCTTTTCAAAATACGGGCACCACGAGCTGATAGCGTATTCTAGATGAGGTCTGACCAATGATGTGTATAGTAATCTGATGTTTTCTTGATTAGGAAAATTAAAAGCTTTCTTGATCATTCCTAAAACTCTATTTGCCTTAGCAGTGCAATTTTTGACTTGTACGTCCCACTTTAAGTCGTTTTTGATATAAATACCAAGGTCCTTCTCACAAATTGACTTTGCCAAGAGTTGTCCCCTCGAACTCTCTGACTTAATTTCATAGTCAAACAATGTGTTTGAATACCCAAAGTGCACAACTTTACATTTTTCAGTATTAAGTTGAGTAGACCAATTTGTTGACCAGTTTGATACTTTCCCCTTGAAGATTTATCAAAGACTGGAAAATTTTAACGACTGAAATAATCTTTGTATCATCAGCATAAGCTTCACAGTTGGACTCAATCAACTCTAACATGTCATTAATGAAGATGATAAAAAGAATAGGTCCTAAGACCGACCCTTGGGGTACACCACTTGTTATTTCAGCCCATTGGGAAGACGACTCACCAAGTACCACTCTTTGTGTTCGTCCCGTTAAAAATCCATTGATCCAGGCTATTAGTTTTTCCCCAAAACCATAGAATCGGAGCTTAAACCATAGAATCGGAGCTAATTTGATTAAATTTTAATTTTTTTAAAAGAGATATTTTTTATACGCTTTGTACAGTTATGGCCACTCACGTGTTCCTCTGGTGAACGTTTATGAACTTTCCCTGACTTTTGATTTTCACCGAAGTTCATGGTATTTCACAGGAGTTTCCCGAAGTTCACCGGCGTTCACGGTATTTCGCCGGAGTTCCCCACTCTTAATATCACCCTCCTTATTAAAAAACCGAAATCAGAAATTAAAATTTAAATTTTTACAAAGCTTTTCAAAAGCATAATTCAAGAAACAAAATCAAAACATAAAATTACCTTAAAGGTTATTTAACCCTTAATCGCCCACTTGTATTTCATTTTATCAAAAAACGAAAAAAATCTATTAATTCTACTAAAAAAGTTAGGCTAGAAAATGGATAAAAAAAGGATTTGTTAATTTTGTCCGACTAGCTTTCTTGCTCAAGAAAAAAACTGTCATAAAACTCTTGATACAATTTTTTTGAGTTTTTTAACAGAATCCTCGCGCTTTTTTTTACTTTAGAATTATAATTTTTAAAATTTTTAGTAAATTGACTGGATTAACAAGAGTTAAAATCGATTAATTTTAGTCACAGACTTACGATAAATTTTTAAAAATTTTGCAAAAAATTAAAAAACGCACGAATATTAATTTAATTTTTAATGGAATTTTGGTGCATAAGTGTTTACATAACTCCTTGAAAAATCATACATGATCCAACGAGCGGTTAAGGGTAAATAAAAAAAATTTCGTTTAATCTAAATTTGTATTTTTTGACCCCGTAAATTTAATCTGCGAAAATAATTTTTTCATATGGATAAAAAAATCGAAAATTCTCCCCTACCACTCCGCGGCGATGCTAAGCTTTGTATCAAAATATGAGTATCAAAAATGTCAGCAATGTATTTCGATTGTCTGATATTTTTGATATTTGATATTTTGATACTAAACTTAACATCGCCCACTCCGCCTTTTTCAGGATAATTACAAGGTTCCTTTTTTAAATACTTGAGTAGGAACGAACCGAAAAAGCTAACATTGCTTGAAAATGATTACTAGAAGCTAAAAAACTCAAATAAACGCTTTTTATCATATTCTAAGAAAATTTGTAACGAATTTCCGTCAATTAATTGAAAAATCGACAATTTTAAGTTCTAAATCAATTAAAAAAGATCGATTCGATCATTTCGAATTTGAACATTAATAGAAAAGAAAGTAATATGGAAACTGCTTTGCAGAGATAAATTTTTTGGTGTAACAAAGCATGTCACATTTGAATATTAATTCTGCAAAAAGCATGCAATAAATGGCGCAGTTGAAAATATATGTTTTTAATGGTGTGTTATCTGCAATGGGTATTTTGATAATTGCAGAAGCTAATTGCAGAAGCAATCGATTTAGTTGCAGATTTTCGGCTTTCACCTCATATTTTAAAAAAAATGATAGCTGCTTCTGTTCGTTACTAAGTTTTTGAAAAAAGCAACCTTGTAATTATCCTAAAAAAGGTGGAGGGGTAGGGGAGAATTTTCCATTTTTTATCCTCAGTAATTTGTATTCTGGTGTATTCTGGGACGCAGACAAAATTTAATGTGTGAAAAATACAAATTTAGATAACGCGAAATTTTTGAAATAAACGGATTTTTATGTTTTGATTTTATCTCTTGAATTATGCTTTTGAAAAGCTTTGTAAAATTTTAAATTTTAATTTCTGATTTCGGTTTTTTAATAAGGAGGGTGATATTAAGAGTGGGGAACTCCAGTGAACTTCGGGGAACTCCGGCGAAATACCGTGAACTTCGGTGAAAATCAAAAGTCAGGGAAAGTTCATGAACGTTCACCAGAGGAACACGTGAGTGGCCATAACTGTATGATTTATAGAAAGAACATCAAACACCTTTCAACAAGCTAAACTATTTCAGCACTTAAAGTTTGAAAAAAAACAACTTTTGGTCGTCCCTGATGAAGATGCATGATATCACCAAAACGGCTTTTAAATTTTTTTTTATTTTTCTTAAAAATTTCGCACGCACATCCACTAAAAAATTTCAGCCACTTCATGGTGGGTCAGTAACTCTCTGAGCTGTTTCAGCTTGATATAAATTTTATTGGATACAGTTCAGGTCCTTGACAAATTTTTCTTGGAATCTGAAATCTTAAAGTTTTTTTCAAAATTAACTCGAAATTTACTCGTTACTCGAGTTTTCAGACGAGTAAAAGTATTTACTTGGACTCGTACCCGTACTCGTCGAAATTTCAAGTCGCATTGTATGCTTAGTCCTTAATTTACAAGGTTCCGAAAAATTCGCCCACTCTCTTTGGATCATGTTTTGGAAAAAGTTATGTTCTCTTCTAGCTAACCCAATCTGCAATGAAAACAACAAATTCCTGTAGCCAAGACAATGTATACCCTCAAAAATTTTCAGAATTTTTTTCGCAAAATGTACGAGAAATTACGAGAAAACTAACATAAATTACTAACCTTAATTTTCGGTAATTAAATTTACTAAATCTGAGTCCAGATTTTTTTCATCTGATACGAAAATGGAGAGAAAAAAGAGAGGGTCAATCTTCGTTTTCGAGTTTAGTCGAAAAAAAAATTATGGTTTACATACCAGAATTGGTGATTTTCGATTCCGAGATTATTCAGGGAACAACACGTTTCATACAGGCATATTAACTTATTAATTTTAAAAGCATTTTGTGAGTAAAAATTCAGGGTTTCCCGAAAAGTTTTGGGTTCGGGTAGGGTATCGTTTAGCCATAATTTTTGGATTTCAGGTATGGGTTTGGACTAAGTAGCCCATTTAATGACAGTTAACTAACTAATCATTTTCAAGGTTATATAAAGATACACAAACCAAACTAGTAAGCCTAAAGTAAACATTACAGTTTTCATTTTTTAAAAATCATTAACATTTTAATTTAATAATTTATCGACACGGAGACAACTAAAACAAAAAGAGAATTTTTATCTGCAATACAGGCATATGTACCCATTATGGGTTTCGGGCAAAATAAAGTTTTTAGCAGTTCAAATATTCAGCAATTCAACAATTGGTATTGCAGAGGAACTACATCAAATATCTATTCTATAACATAAAAAGTTAATTGCTGAAAACTTTACATTTCAGCAATTCAAAAAAGTCAAAAATTCATTTACTCGGATCATCCGCCTGCTACAATTTATAGAGTACTGTTGTGTAAAATATGTGTTCTTTACTATACAACAAAATTAAGGTACATGGATAAGCCCTCTACTTATTGAAATGAGAAATGAGGCTCGTAAACTCCAAAAAATTAAAAATTTTAATTTTTCAAAGCTTAACATCTTCTAACTTTTTATGTTATAGAAGGTTAAGCCTAAATATTTGATGTAGTTCCTCTGCAATACCAATTGCTGAATTGCTGAATATTTGAACTGCTAAAAACTTTATTTTGCCTGGGTTTCGCGAAAAATTCAGGTTTTAGGTTCGGGTAGGGTATGGTTTACCCATAACCCAAGATTTATGAGTCTGAGCTAAGTAACCCATTAAAAATACAATTTGAATATGTTTACCGAAAATCCAGTTATTGTTAAAAAGACCCTATAAAATACCAAAATTTTATGGGTTATCCAAACCAGATCCATACCTGAGTAAATCATACCCGAATCCAAAACCTGAATATTCGGGTAACCCATACCCACAAAATACCTTAAAATAAATGGGTACATATGTCTGATTTCATCAAGTTCAGGCTTAGATTCGTTACATCACCAGACTTGGGTCATAAGTATTTTAGTGCTAGAGAAAAAGAACTTATAAAATCATTGAGGTATTGAGTTAATTGCAGTAAACCATCTGAAACATGTTAAAAATTAAATAACTTTAATTAATGTCCAACGCTCATCTGCAAATACACGTGCCACAGACTACATAGACAACCATGTAAACTTTTTTTTAAAAAAAAGCCTTATTTGAAAAAAGATCAAATCTTTGACTCAGATTACTTGAATGACCTAACCCTCTTATAAAATTCCAAAAGAATTTCGGTAATAGAAAAAATTTTAGAAATAAAAAATTTCAATTTTATTCTTAAATCTTTTTTTTTTAAAATAATAAAAAAAATATTAAATTAATTACAAAATTATTTTGACTTCGAATAATTTTCACTTGTTTTTGTTGTTGTATAAAAATTATTTACAACTTACAAAATTAAAAGAACAAAAATAAAACAGATATAGAAAAAAAATTCAAAATTTTACAATTAAAGTTCTACTTTTGACTTCAAATCAACAATATAATCAAGCACTGATTGTAATATTTGTAAATCACTAATCGTTTTTGAACTATTTAAATCAAGACTTTGTAAATCTTCAATTTGTTGCATCATCAATTGATTCGATGGTGTAAGTTCACTGGTAGTCGAATATAAAATACGATCGATTTTTTCCTCTTTGTCAATTTGTTTCAAATTTGGTACAAGACTTATAAACTTAATTAAATACTCATTCATTTGATCCAATTCACTACTGTCAGTGCTCGGTGTCATTAAAACACCATTTCCACCATTTTCTTGACTATTCATTTCTACAAAATTAAAATTGAAAATATCTAAAAACAAATAAAAAATCAATTTAAATACGCTTGTACAACAAAATGCATTTTTTTCTTTTCTCGTTCGTTGTTGTGTGTTCAATAAACATCTGTTAATAATTCCATGACATGTTTTAAATTGATTATTAAGTACTGAGAAAAAAATATGTTTTCAATTTTTACTCGCTTGTTTGTGTTGCATATTTGTTTTAATGGAAACTTCTTATTATTAAAACATGGTCATGAATTGTTTTATATGTTTTATTTTTTTTTTTACGTGATTTTTTCACACAAAAAACGTGTTTTACCGACTAAATTCCGTAACATGCTGAGAAAAAAAAACTTCGTCTAATCTCTATGTTTATAAATATTTTGATGATAAATAGCTATGAAAACAATTTTGTTTACAATTGTTAACGGGTTTTGATCGACGATTACGAAATAACTTAGACATCCCATTTTCTCACTGATACCTATCTATTGATATCATACTGGTTTGAGAATTTTTTTTAAAAAAATTTGTTATTATTTAATCTAATTATGTATGTCTAATTATTATTTTTTTTTCAAGTCGAATCGTAAAATGTAACAGTTGAACTTGTTCAACAAGATTTTGATAGCAATAGTTGTGAAACATTTGTTTATTAATTTTTATCTTAACTCTTTAAGTAAATTCTATCACTCACTAGCTTACTATAAATGAATTTTGTGCAACTCTTGAAGCATTAACGATAGAACAGGGAAATAGCTACATTAAGAAAAATTCCCCTCTCATAAGAACATTCGGGACATCCTTGTGCTAAAGAACATCAGTGAGACAGTATCAAAACTTGTGTTTTGTAACAGACATTTGTGAGAAAAGTTCTTTTAATCTATCAAATCTTTCTATAAGGATGGTTATGTACGTGTTAATTCCCAGGACCCAGTGCTTTAAGCAATAAATTTTAGATAACAGGTTTATCTATTCAGGGAAGTAATCACTAATTCCAAAAACTTAACTATTGAAAATTTCGGACCATTTTTTGTCAAATTTTAAAATTATTTTAATTAAGTTTTTTTAGCGAAAACAAAATGGTAATTTTTTTTATCGATTTATAAACATATGTTCAAGTACTTGATCGTTGTTTTTTAAAAACCACGGTACGGTTTAATTTTAGTCGACTGATTTTATTTTATTTTTTAATTGAAAACTCATAAAAACAATTTTCAGGTTCAGTCTCATTAGAAACAATACAAGAAAATCAAACATGTGTTTGTACATATGCAAGTATTCTCGTGTGTAATCTTATGAGCATGTTTTAGATCTATAATTTTTTAGGCTCGAACATTAGGCAAAAAAAAATCCACAAAACAAATTCTGTGAAAATATCAAAATGTTTTTTTTAATAAAATCGAAATTCTCTTTCGAAAAAAATCGGAAAAAAAATTCTTACGCTTTCAATTACACACTTAACTTATTATAAGAAAAAGAAATCGAAATGAAGTATACTTATTTCAAAAAGTACCACCATTCCCGAATGACTCGACGTACTGCACTCCTTCAATTAACACAGCACTATTGGAATCGGTAATTCGTTATCTACGCAGATTTTAAACTGCTCGATTCGAACAGTTTCAAAATATGAACTTGACCGATTATGACCGAAGTAATCTACGCATATGAAAACCTAAGAAGACTGTTTTCATTAGGGGAGGGGTTGTCAAAAAAAAATTTTTACACGAAGGTCTTTAAGCAGCCCTCTAACTCAGTGGTTGCGGTTTTTAAAATTTTACACTTTAATTGTCATACAAAGGGCTTTTTATTTATACATATTCCAAAAGAGGATAAAATTTTGTACAGAATTAAGTATTTTTTATGTGTCTCAAGTACAGCTAAGCTACACTTTAGGGTGAAAAAAGGAATTTTTTTGGGTGTTTTTTCAGTTTTTTTGAAATGGGTTTTTTGGGGTCATGCTCCGTGAGGTTTTCCTACATGAGGATTACGAAAAATTATGAAAATCTATCATCTTAGTAACTTTTTTTGGCCTCGATTATAAAAAAATTTTGAAAAAATTAAAGCTTACAAAATTTTCAGAATTTTGAAAAAATGCTTAGCTGGGTATCGATCTATATACGATTGGCAACCAAGAGCTTGTGTTAATTAAACTTTATTGGATCTAGTTTATTGTCAAAGACTGAACGAAATTTACGAATTAGAATTATGAAGCCCCAAATCATAAACCTTACTTAGTTTTTCGTGGTTTTTGAGACCTTATTTTAGTCAATTCTATTGCCAAATAAGACAAATACCTGTTAGCTTTGTAGGTTAAATTCTTCCCTAGAATAATGGGTGATCGATAATTGTAAGATAATAAGTAACTTTCGAAATTACAAGATTTCGAAAATGACAGTTTTACTAAGTTTTCAAAGTAAAATGATTCAAATTTTACAAATCATCACTCATATCCTTGATCATAGGGAGGGAATATAACTCAAAAGTTTCTTGCAAAACAGACATCATTTTGGAATCACTAAATTATGAAATTTTAGAAAACTATTTTTTAAGTAATTAAAAAGTAATTGCATAACAATTGTCAAGAGACAGATGCTAATATACGCTTTATAAGGATCTCCTTGAGGTCCACCCTATTTATTTCTATAAGCTTAATTTTAATCGAACATATGCCCAATAAAGGTGGACATTTAATTGGAAATTTATTTGTTTTAAAATAAATAAATTCGAAAATATCTTTTGTATTTATACTTTGAATTTTAAGCATCAACAAAAATTTAAAAATCAAGAAAAAAACTTTGTTTAAACAGCTTTAAAAACAAAAGAAAGAGAAAATCATTAATTTGACACCAAAAATAAAATCTATAAATAAGAGAAAAAACAAAACAATTGAAATATTATCTGTTTTTCATTTGTTTTTGTACAAATCGTATAAATTTCTTGCAACTTGAACAAAAAAAATATAATAAAAACAGATTCAAATATTAATTGATACATACACAATATATGATCAATTACGATTAAGAGAGAGAGAGAAAGAGAGTAAGAAAGAGAACAAAATTTAATTAATCTTGTTTCACTCTAATCTTTAAAATTTCGACTTGCGAGCAAAAAAAAATCATTGTGTGTACAAAAAAATACAAACTCAAGACGGAAAACACAAATTTATTTAAGATCTGTTTTAAGTTACCTTAAAGAACATAAAAAAAAATTCTGTTTCTGCTTTCTTTAAGGCTCTTTAGTTTTTTCTTTTTGTTCTTTGAAAATTAAAACCATGCAATGAACAAAATTGAAACAACAACAACGAAAAAACACCACCACATACGCTACACTTTACTATTCGAATATCTTAATAGATACAAATCAAATGAAATTTTACACTTTGCTTTTCGTTGTTTAATTGAATACATCAATCAAAAAGAAGAAAAGAAAAACAAGAACAAAAACCATTTGCCATATGCTTTGAAACAAAAACAACAACAATAATGAAAACATAAAATGCTTAGTCGAAAATGAAATAAAAATCAGCTGTTCTTTTTTTGTATTTTGTTTCGTTTAAATTGGAATCATTATTTTCTTTATGTTGTTGTTGTTAAGCTTTAAAATTCATAAATCTAATCAAATCCAGAGATTTTTTTGGATTAATAGACAGAATTTTCAAATACTTGCCATATTTCTTCTTTTTTTTTTTTACTTGTGGTGCTGTTTGAATGCAAAAATAAAAAGAGTAAATACTTTCAATATGGTAAAACGACTGTTTTATTTTAAAAAAGATTTTAATTGTTTAAACAAGTTTATCTCTGGAACATTGAAAATTTTAGCAAAATATTGAAATAAGTTTTTATATTCGTATCCATTTATGAGAACATTAGCTTGAACTCTGTGTTTTGTTTTGTTTTGAACAACAACAATAGCAAAAATTGCCAAATTTTAGATAAACTCAAGCGTATGTTTTCTATCGAATACAATTCTGTTCTCAAATTTTGGTTCTGTTTATGTCCTATGTAGATTGATCTCATTTTTTGATATTTGATTTAATTAAAATTATGGTTATTTAAAGACATTAACCATCAAAATAATGGTATTGATACACAGTTTACTTTAGATAAGTTAACTTAAAAAAATGAGACAAAAATTGCTGCAATTGAAAAAACTCTGCAAAATAACTGCAAATTAGATAAAAATTGCACATCATTAAAAGTATTTTTTTCAGATTGTTCCTAAATTACGGAATCGGAATTTACATGATCAATGGATACAGAACCAAAAGAAAAACCAAATCTTAATTAAATGTGGAACTTCTTATTTAAGCTTTTTTAGTCTAAAAATTTCCAAAGAGAGAGAATTCTTATGATCTGATCTTCAGCAAAATTGAGATTAACAAGTCTCGATTCCGAAATAACAATTCCGAACTTTAACGTAATCCCTCATTTTTTATACCATGGAGAAAAAATCATCTGCATCTCTGTAGCTTATCAAAATTTTTGTAGTAGGGTCATTTTTTCTCTTAGTTTCAACACTACTACACCATGTTGTAACTTAGCAGATTTTTAATTTTTTAAAATAAAAACTTCAATTGCTACAAACACATTTAAAATTTTTTGTCGATGGTACACAAAATTGAGGATTACCGTAAATAGGCCTGAAATTTTCGTACCGTGATTTAGGAAAAACCTTTTTTCAAATGCGTTTGACCAAAACAAAAGGTTGATGTACTTGTAACAAATTTTGCTTGCATCGATTAAAAAAATCTGCAAAATCTCTCCAATACTTTTAATGTAAAGTATTTGTGTTTTTACTGTTATTTGCCCAATAGACCTGGATATTGAAACATTAAATGGGGCTGAATATTTTTTTTCTTTCAAAAAATGGTAGAGAGAGCTCTAATATCAATATCCGGGCCCTATGAACATGAATTGATAATTGAAAGGATTGGCTGACGATCCGTTTGAAAACGCTAAAGACATTTTTGAGTAATCAGGAATATTAACGTTCATAAACCAAAGTTATTTTACTAGATTTTACGAGTATTTTTTACTCTCCATGAAAGACCGATCCGGATTTTTTTAACTTATTGTACACGGCACACGTCAGACCAATTTTAGAGTATGCTGCAGTAGTTTTTAATCCGACGAATAAGAAAGATATCAAAGCTATCGAACAAGTACAAAGGCAAGCTACCAAAACAGTCAGATCATTAAAACATGATAGCTACGAAGAACGCCTTAGAAAACTTGGGTTGACAATGCTTGAAACTATAAGAGAGAGATGAGGCATTATTCAATTGTACAAACTTGAAAAAGGGTACAATCGAATAAAGTGGTTAAAAACCAGTAGGATTTACACCTGGAAGTCAAACTTTAGGCCCAGCCGGGTCGACTAAATAAAAACCTTTACCGTCAACTAGTTTATTAAATTTAATGAACAAAAATGATCTTTGGGAGTCTTTTTTGAAATAAATTGGAATTATCGTTTTTATCTATAGAATTAGGTATTTTTTTAGTAAAATGAATAAACGATTAATTTCAAACACTTTTCTGATTTTTTATGAGAATCTTTCACTTTTCTTAAACTAATTACTCAAAGTATTTTAGATTCCGAAAATTGGTTTATAAACACAAGAAAAAATAAAAAATTATCTATCATCGTTTCTTTGTTTTTGTTTATAAGTATTTATAAATCAATATTAAAAGAAAAAAAATTCAATTCATCTGTTATGGAAAAATCAATAATTTTATTTTTGAGATAAAAATACAAATTAGGTTTTTTTTTATTTTCAAAAAGTCTAGAAAACAAATGCTTGAGAAAAAAAGCTTTCTCCTACTGATTTAATTTTTAAAAAAATTGCTTCCCTTTTGTTGTTGTATCTTCAAATAAACAACCATATCTTTCAATCAGAGATAAATCGTCGATTGATTGACTTAACACCATAATGCAGAGTTATCATCATCTAAATTAAATGTCCGAATTTACTCTATAAGATGCAAATAAAATTATTGATTTTTTTTGATTGATCTTAATTATTCATGTGTTTCCAGGGGTCAACTCCAAAATTTCAATAATGAAATATTTTGAATCAATGTTTATCTTCAACCGAGTGTCAACACGTTTCGTAGACTGTTTAAATTTATTTACACTTTCTATTTTTAAATTCTTCAAATCCGTGAGAAGAGGGCCTTAATATTGGCGTGCTTCAGCATGTTAAAGAGTTGAACCAATTTTCCCATATCCCATGTCTGGTTAATCATCACCACAATCTAACATTTTCTGAAGGCTTTTTTCAATGTGACTAATGCTTAAACATGCATGGTCTAATCTTAAATAGATAAGATTCGAGTAACTAATTTACAAGTTTTTGCAGACGATTGGTTTAGAAAAACTTTGCTTTCTGCATTTAAATTGCGAATAAGGAGGAAGAATAATGAAGCTTTTCAAAATTTCATTTACAAACTTACTGCTGAGGTCATTCACGTGTTCTTCTTGTGAACTTCCGTGAACTAATGATATGGAAAAATTACCATTGATTTATGGTTATCAGAGATACGAACCCAGATTTTTTTCAGGTTTTGAGTTTAGGTTGGACCACTCAAACTCGATACCCAATAACTCATTTTGTTTGGGTAACTTAACTTAACTTTACAGGTTAAACACCTGAATATGATAACTTTTTACTCAAAATAAACCAGAAAAAATCGAGTATGTGGTTATGGTTACCCAAACAAAGAGGGTTATTGGGTATCGAGTTTGAGTGGTCCAACCTAAACTCAAAACCTGAAAAAAATCTGGGTTCGTATCTCTGATGGGTATCAGCTGAAAGTTTAAAAGGGATATTTAGAGCTTGTAAAACGAGCTTTCAGTTGTTATCCATAAATCAATGGTAACTTTTCCGAATCATTAGTTCATGGAAGCTCACAAGAAGAACACGTGAATGACTACAGCAGTAATTATACTTTATCCAACCTCTTTCGATATTATGAACTTAAAAACACTTATTGTTTCGATTTTGAAAAATTTGATGTAAAAAAGATTTTGAAGTAGTATGGAAACAATTCGAATTCTAACGTAAAAAGAAAATATTTTGAAAAGAAAAAACTACTAATCTTGTCAAGTTCACATAAACTAGTTTTTAAAACGCATAAATATTCATTTGGAAAATTTAGTAAAACCGGTTTTTTAGTCAATTTTTTAAGAAAGAATTTTTTTTAAAAAAATAAAAACTTAAGTGTTATTTAAATTTTATTTTAAAACATAAATAACAACCATGTTTCATAGATTTGATCTCAAGATAATTTTGTTTATAACTTTTTTAATAAGTAAAACCTCAGAAAGAGAATTATGAAAAAACATTTGCGAATCAATCAGTAGTAACTTGTCGACACAATTAGTATCTTTTTTGATTAAAAAATGCTTTGAATTTTTCGTCTCTTACCTCAAGCGAAAGAATGGCGTTAATCTTTTCCTTACAATTACTACAACTCTACTCTTTCACAATTTTCATTTTTGAAAGCTCACTAATTTGCACCCCATTCACTCCTGATAGATGAACTTTAAAGAAATAAAATTTATGAGATCGGTATTGTGTTACCGTTACGTATTACTACAGGTCTGGGGGTTGTTTTGTAAAATTAACGTTGGGGTTGACCGCCCCCTTCGTATCAAAGGGTGACAAAATTCCCTTGAACTATTTTCATCAATTTTCATTACAGATTTTAAAAATACCAAAAATTCTTGGCTAAATAAAAATGATACAACTTCCCAAAACTTCTGTTTCATCTCAAAATTGGACCTTTAAAACTTTGTGTTTTTTTTTCAAGTGCAACGTGACAAGAAAATGTTTTTTCATAAATTCATTATTTAAAAGATTAATTTTAATTTGATAAAAGTTTGTTCAATCAATGCAATTCAAAGCCTTAGATGTTATGAATGTTCAAATAATTGGGAATGTAATGATCCTTTTTCAGAAGCATCCAATTTTTTGAAGAATTGTACCAACAACGAAACGTTTTGTCAAGTAATTAATTTATCAAGTAGTTTGCCTTCAGTATTTACAAATATTTTTTGTATTAAGAAAATAGTTTATTTTGGTTTTAAAAATGGAGTTCAAAGAGGATGTACTGAAAAATGCACTGAAAAAATTAATTTAGATGACGCTGATATTGAAATTCATCATTGCTGCAAAATGGACGAGTGCAATAGCTCAATTCGTATAACAAGATCATACTTTTTTTATATTGGATTGCCAATAGTTTTTTTTTTGATTAATAAAAGTTTATCAGTTTAAAATAAATCTTATAATATAAATTTAATAGACTTTAATTGTTACTCGCTTCCAAAAAACAGTTAGATTGATTACAATGGTGTTTGCGAGAATGTAATGCTCGGTTCTAAGAACTTTCCAAAAAAAAGAACTGTTTAGAGGGTTTCGTTTCAAAGAGTTGCGATCCACAAGGGTTCCGTTCTTAAATCGTTTCTGTCTCAAAAAGGTTTCGTTCCGTTCAATTCCAGTTCCCTAAAAGTTCCATGCTTTATTTTTTAACATTTATTTTTAGTTTTTTGAAATTTTTGTTACAACAGATGACCTGAAATAAAATGCTGAAAGACTTTTTGTGTCTCAGACTTTAAAGTGGGTTTCTGATAGTTCTAGCTAGTCTCACACCATTATGCTCTTTGGTCTTTAGCCATTTATCAGCGAGCAATTCGATATCTGTATGGTACCATTCCTGGCTTTTTGAGTAAAAAACTCAAGGCATCCAGCTTCAACTTGTTCTTGGCTAGTAAAATTCCGCCCTCTAAGGAAATAAGCCAAATAACGGAAAAGATGATAATCAGAAGGAAAAAGGTCTGTATTATATGCTGGATGAGGGAGAAGTTCAATCCCTTCCAGCTCTTCAATTTTTCCATGTTTTTTCGCGCGGTATGCGGTTTTGCGTTATCTTGAAGAAACAAGCCAAGCTTTGGGTTGATCAAAGAAGGCTATTTTGCTTAAAGTTAAACAAACGTTCTTTCTAATTGTTCACAATAAAGGTTAGCATTTATCGTACGACCATCAGGAATCAGTTAAAAGTGTATTACCCCATATTAATTCAACCAAACGCACAGCATTACCTTCTTTTAACGACTGGTAGGGCTGGTTGAGATGCGTCCAACCACTGTGTTCTGTCATCGGTATTTCGAAAATAGACCCATTTCTCATCGCAAGTAATTACCCTTATGAAAAATCGTTCATCAAGTAGATTTTTGATTAGTTTTCTACAGATTTTGATACGACGTTGAATATCAAAAGGGTTTCAAATCGTGTGGAACAACTCGGCAGTGTCTTTTAACTTTAAGGATCAACTAAATATTCACAGCTTAAAAAATAAGTAATTAAAGTAATGGGAAAATTATCATTACCAACAAATAGTAATTGATGGAAACTTTTTTAAAATGTGTTCGAGCTAACCAAAACGGCTAAAGTGGACTAGTTAAGTTTATTTCTTAAATCATCTCAGAGTTTTGTCTCAAAATTTGAGTAAATTATAAGATCTGATAATTATTCAATAAAATATTTGTAAATTTTTTGATCAAATATTATCTTTAAAATGGAAAAAATTTTAAAAGAGAAAAAAACAAACAAAAAAATTATCCAATTTCAATATTGTTAACAAACTTTTGTTGTTGTAAGCATTAACAATAACACTGAGCATACGAACCAAAAAAAAATCAATCACACATACAACGATCAATTTCGATTGACAATCAAAATTTGGTTAAAAAAAATAAAAAATTTTGATTTGATTTCATAATTTTAAGAAATTAAAAGAATTTTTTTTTTAAAATCCCATCATCTGTCAAAAAATTATAAACGAATTCTATCCATACTTGATGGTTTCTTTCGTTCATTTTCTCTCAAAAACCAACAAAATAAATGACACAAAATTTATCAATTATTGATCGCTTGCAAAATGTTGAGGTTTTTTTTCTCTTTAATAAAAAAACAAAAATTTGTTGTTTTTCGTTTTCAAAATTTTGACAAAATACGATTTTTCGACCAGATCACCTTAAGTAATTTGATTAAACCCAAAAATTTAGATCTAGTTTTCATTTCATATATTATTACTTTTATTTTGCTAAAAAAGTATTAGACACATTGTCAAAATTAGACACTAAAAGAAACACTGTTTATTTTGGTTTAGATTTTTTGGGATGGTTTACACAAAGGACATCTCGACTAACTTAGGAGTACACTTTATAGTAAAAAAAGGCTAAAATAGTTTAAAGCCACGTGTTATATCCAACGAGTACATACGTTTTTCATTCTTCGATAAATTTGTGAAGATTAGGTAATGCTTTTAAATTTGCAGAAGGAAGGGTCGTCAATTTTTTTTTCTTTTTTAAAAAAAAAACGGTAGCGTGTGTAAAATTTTGTTCTCTTTCAGAATCTGTATCAAATATAATACATATGAAGTCATTTGAGATAGTAGCAAGCGAAAAACCAAGACATACTCCTTCAAAAGCCATTAAAGTTGAGCCCCTCTGGGTAAAAATTTTTTTTTTATACCCCCCTAAAAATTTTCCATTCTTAGGTTTTCATATATGGAGAACAAAGTTATCAGGTCAGATTTTGCAAATTCAGATAGCGTGGAAGTTTTGTTTGGTCCAAACCTTATAATCGAACAAATTTAAAGAGGGTTGCATTTTAAAATAATTCTAAATTATTTTCTTTTATGAAAGAGATCAATAAGAAGAGAAGTCTGATATCAATTCATTTGACTAATTGACAAGCTTTTACCAACTGTCAGTAAATTTTTTTTTGTCTGAAGAAGAAGAAGGATTGGGTTATAGGGTGGAACCAATCTAGTATGACTTTTTTATCAATTCTGTAATACAGTTCTAATTGAAAAAGGGCTTCTCTCTGTCTTTGGGCTTGATCTATGTCTTTTAGCACTACAATCTAAACGATTTGGACTACGCTGATGACATAGCACTTCTAGAGGAAAGTTTGGACGGGGTTCAAAATCAACTCAAAGAAACCTCAAAGAACGCAAAAGAAGTGGGTCTCTGTATAAACGTAGATAAGAGTGTCAAAAGAACGATCATTGGAACTCAATGGCGGAAAAATAGAAATCCTAGATGAATTAAATTATCTCGGATCAAATATGCCTTCGTGCGAAAAAGATATGAAGAGTAGAAAGGGACAAACATGGCTGGGGTTTGGTAAACTCGAGAAAATATGAACTTCAAAAACAACATCAATTGAGCTGAAGGTAAGAATTTTTCAAGCCTCTTGCTTATCTGTTCTACTTAATGGAAGTGAAACTTCGGTTCTCAATGAATTTTACACTTTTGCAACCAGCTGATATAGACACATGTTAAGAATAAAGCGCTTGGACACCAGCGAAGAAGCGTACAAAATGGTCAAACAAATTCCGATTTCATTGAACCTTACTAAAAGACAATTGACTTGGATTGAATACATGCTTCGTCGACAAATAGATGAGCCAATAAGAACCTATCGTCTGTACGAACCAAGTCAGCAAATGGGAAAGCCAAAGCAAGGAAAGCATGCAACAAATTATGCTAGATCTATTGCTAATCTGATAAGCAAAAACATTCCCCCGTCTGTTGAGGAAATCGAGAGGCTAGCACAAAATCGGAAAGAGTTAACAAAAAGGAGGTGTAAACTAGTTCCCAAATCTATTTTAATCGATTTTAATTTAATCTGTCTTTAGGACAAAATGATTTGACATTTCAATGGTGAGAGCACCAATGTTCATATGAGTTTTCCATCATTGCGAGAAACAATGGTAAGTTTACAAGATCCGAATATCCCTGAGCAAAAGTAGAAACGTTACTAACATCTTTCGGCATCATGTGGCTACATCATTGATCAAGGCCAACATTCCTTTATTATATGGATATTTAAAAATTTTATACCGTCTTGTTACTCATATAAAGCTTTGCTTTTCGTATTTTATTTTATATTACAGTTCTTTTTGCGGTTATTTCGAATTGATTTGTTGTTCCAATTTGAACAGTTTGTACAATATCGGTCCTCTACAATTGTTCAAGTCAGTTTCTGAAAGTTCATGAATTTGAAATTGAGTTAAATCTGAAAATTTTTCGGTTTTAAACTCTAAAACATGGTTATCATGGAGATTAGTGAGACAAAAATGGATTTCATGAGCTTTCAGAAATGGAAATTGTGTAAACCGGGCCATCTTTAACAGCATAAACTAACAAACTACAACTTTATTTGTATCTAGCCTCACTGTTTATTCAGCTATTAAAAACAAGCGGAAAAGATCAAATTGTATGGTTCTTATTTAAGTCAGGTATCAAAACCCCCGATTAGGAAACATTTTTTACCTTACACGTTCAAAGTTCAAGCCTTGTTACCTGTTAAGTTAATATCTAATCAGGTTAATGCAGTTGTACGCTCCGTTGCGTTTCGAATAAAAGTTCTCTTAGAGTACATTAACGTTTACTGAATAAAGCACAAAAGAATTTTTCACAATCATGTAATCTTATCGTGATTTACTATCATAAAAATGTACTTAAAACTTTCAAAAAAAAAAAAAAAAGTAACTATAAATTAGACTTGGATCAGGTAAGGTTTATAATAAAGGATAATCAAGACAATTTAGAGTTCGACTCAAAACAAAACAAAATAAAAAAGAAAATTGCATTATAAAAAAAAAGTAAGTAATATACATATTTAAAGAGTAAGTGCATGCTTTTCTCTTTAGTTAGTTCAAAAAAAAAACTAAAAAAAAAAACTATGCTTGCAACAAACATAAAGTAACCTAATGAATGCAAGTCGAAACAAAAAGAGAAAGAGAGAGAGAGAAAAAAAGGGGAGTTAAACATAATAATATAATTTCAAAAAAAAAAAAATAATAATAATAATATAATGCTAAAATTCAATCGTCATCATCATCATATTTCCATAATTAATCACCCAATGTACAGAGTTTTTTTTTGTTGTTGTTGTTTTGTTTTTGTATCTTAATTAATCAATTTCGTATCGATTTAGAAACGGTTTTGTTCGAGTTCAAATAGGAATCTATTTATGTCAAGCGATTAAATTTTGAATGTATACATCATAAGCAATTTTGATTATATAATATTTTGCAATTTTTGAAATTTCAAAATTTTTTTTTTTCTAGAAACAAAAAAAGTTTTACTTTAAAGACTAGACTTGATGTTTTTTTTTTTTACTGTTTCGAAAGGACACATAATGAGTCATTAACCCAAAGCACATTATAGTATAAATACTCGACTTTTTGTTATTAGCTTAGAATTTTTATAAAAATTTCAAAATTTTTATTTTAGATTTGAAATCTTTCAAAAGATATCAAATATATAATTAACAAATATTTATATATATATATATATTTTAATTTAAATATCCGTTTGAAAGTCAAAGATTTCACAAGAGACAACTCGAATTTTTTAAGAAACAAAAACAAGGACCGGTGCTCTAGAGATTTATTTTTATAAATTTTTTTCGTTCCGTTTATTTTTTTTAAAAAAAAAGAAAAAAATTTTTTTTTCTCGTTTCACGAAACGTTAAATAATTACAAAATTCACAACACATTCATTCAAAATCAAATTTCGTAATCTATTTTGAAATTCTCGTCGACACACATACACACATACAAAGAGAAAAAGACTTGGTTTTTTTTTGTTGTTCGTTTAATGAATTTTATGTAAATGAATTTAAAATTCAATTTAAAATTTAACTACTTCCGGAATTTTTAACTATTTATTTGATCCTTTAAACAAATTCTAAACAAGCAAAAAAATTATTAACTAACAATGAGTGCATATTCTAGTAGTTATAAACAAACGAATTCGAAATCGAATTATCCGAAAGCGCCGTTTACGCCCGTCAATCAAACACAAGCACCTAATTCACAACAACCACCAGCCGGTGCTCAAATAACCTATCAACAAGCTCCGCCACAACAACAGCAACAACAACAGCAACAGCAGCAACAGCAAAATCAACAAACACAACAACCACCGAATCAACGACAATTGTACATGCAACAACAGCAAGTTGCTGCTCTGTTGACTCATCAACCACCGCCGCAACCACCACCGTCGCAACCTCAATCGAATCAAGCCGGTCAAAATACAGCGCAATCTCGAGTCATGCCTCCGCCGCCACAACCACAATCAGCTCAAAGTTACCAACAAAATTCAAATACACAAAATCAACAAGCCCCGCCGCAACAATCAACCAATCAACAACCCGTATTTATTCAACAACCACCGTATAATCCCGATATTTATTCTAGTTATCAAAGATCTTTGCCATTCATACCAAATGCCGGTCAGAATCCTCCACAAAATTATATATTTCCAATTTACGTACCACCTAATCAAAATCATCCACAAGATCAACATTTTGGACATGTTCAAAATGTTCCTCAACCGATTCAACAAGCACAGTACATGGCACCAGGTACTCAGGGTATGTATCCAACGGCGCCTTTTATATATCCATCACCAGGGCAATGGATGCCTCCAATAGCACCAACAGGGCATGTACATAGATCTAATTTGGCCCAAACAGCTCCACAATCTGGTCAAAATCAGTCCGCACCTGCGGCTCAAACTTCTAATCAAGTTACTCCTAATTCACAAGCTGCTCAACAAACTGATAACTTAACTCAACCTGTAGTGACTGGACACACATTGCCACATTATACAACAGCTAATCCACAAATGATTCCAGGCGCTGTGCCGGTTGTGCCCGGACCTGGTATTCCGTTTCCAACTTATCCGGGATTTACTCCAAATTTGATACCACAACCTACCCAGACCTATCAAAAAAGAGAAAAAAAGCCATTGTTAATTGTCGATCCGACTACGAAACAAGCAATTAATAAAACAAGTGATAATAAAATTGTTAATCCGTCGACGTTACAAACTCCACAACCAACACCAGTTGCGGCGCCGGTACCAGCGCCAACACCAAAAACCGAGACACCTAGTCAAATTAAAGTCGAAAAAAAAGACGATAAACCAATCGAAGAGACGAAAAAAACTACGAATGTTACTAGTTCAGCTGACATACAAGCTCAAGTTTTACGTAACATGCGCGAACAACAAAACAAAACCGAAACAGACGTTGAAAAAAAACCGGTCGAAACAACCGATACAACATTAATCAAACCAGTTAGTAAACAAGCAACTGTTTCAGTTCAACAACCACCTCAAGTACCACAACCGACACCTTACTCACTTATAGCCTCGAAACCAAAAATCGAACCACCAAAAATAGAACAACCAAAAATAGAACAACCAAAACCGGTCGAAAAAAGTGATGATAACAACAACAAAAATTTAGAAGAAATAACTGAAAAGCTACAAGAAACTGTCCTCGAACCTGAGGTTAAAAAAGTCGAACAAACTGTTGAACAAACACCCGAACCAGTTGTTTTAGGTGAAAAACGACGTTACGATCGAGAATTTTTGTTAAGTTTACAAAACTCAAAAGTATCTCTCACAATACCCGAACACTTAAAAGACTTGGAAATATTCCAAGATCTTAAATTAGTACCAAGACAACCACAACAACAATATTACAATAAATCATCGTACGGTGGTGCCAATCAAGGCGATCAACAATATGGTCGTGGTTCTATGAAAAAAAATAAATATCCATCAATGACTGGTGGTAAGCATAATAGAGGTAGTATGGAAAGTGGTCGACATGTTCAAATTAATATTAACACTGACAAAGATTTGCCCTTAAAACGTGCTGAAAATCCATATGTTGTTGGTAAAGCAAGCAATGAACATGAAGAATTATTACGTGAAGTTAGAATTATATTGAATAAATTGACTCCACAAAATTTACAAAAATTAACTGGTGATTTAATTAATCTTCCGATTAACACTGAAGACCGTCTCAAAGACTCAATTCATGTTATTTTCGAGAAAAGTTTAGACGAACAAGTTTTTTCTCAAACGTACGGCGAGTTGTGTCGTATTTTAGCTCAAATTAAAGTACCATCGAACTCGGATCCAACTAAATTCATAAATTTTCGTACTATGTTACTCACAAAATGTCAAAAAGAATTCGACAGTGATTACGCTCAAAATATAAATTATGAAAAGTTAATGGCCGAAGCCGAGGCTGAAGCAAACGAGGCTAAACGAAATGAACTAAAAGAACTTGCCAATGAAAAGCTTGTTAAAGCTAAACGTCGTTCTCTAGGCAATATACGATTCATTGGTGAATTGTTCAAATTAAATATGTTAACTGAGGGTATTATGAACGATTGTATTGAACGTTTACTTAAACAAGAAAATGATGAAGAAAACTTGGAATGTTTATGTAAGCTATTGACTACAATTGGTAAAGAATTGGATAAGCCTACAAATGCAACACGTATGAAAAATTGCTTCGATAAACTTGATCGTATTTCGAAAAAAAAAGAACTCATATCGTCACGTATACGTTTTATGATTATGGATGTTATTGATTTGCGTAAAAATAAATGGGTACCACGTCGTAAGGATGCTGGTCCGAAAAAAATTGATGAAATTCGTCGTGAAGCTGAATTGGAACAGGCACGTATCGAAGCTGAGATAGCCAAAAATCAACAGCTAGATAAACGTCAACAAGGTCAAAAGGGAGGTAAATATTCTCAAAATATATCGAAATCAACTTCGATGGACAGTGAGGCTTTTCATTCACGATCGGCAAAGACTCAAAATGGATCAATGGTCAACAAGATCAAGGATGTGAAACAAATAACTATTAAAAATTTGAATGGAGATTTGACTCTAGGACCTGGTGGTGGCGCTGGTTATGGATGGAATAAGCCTAAACCACCACAAGAGACCGTCATACCTCAATCAGCTTCATTTTCAGCACAAAAAAGAGTTGCCGAACCGGTGTCCCGCCTCTCAATGGACTCTAAATCAGTTAAACCCGATCGAGTACAAGCCGTTAAACGAATGGACTCGGGCGATTATTCCAAGAGTGACAGTAGCCAAGCTAGCTCGAGGGATAGTTCGCTAACAAGAACGCCCAAAAAATCCTACACCGAAGATGAAGTCGAACGTAAAGCCATCAATTTATTAGACGAATTATGTGGACATAAAAATATTGATGAGTCACTTAAAGATTTAGAAGAGTTCGTACCGGCTGATAGTGAGCAATACAGTGATTTTGTACAAAAAATGATATTAACTACATTGGAACGTAATGAACAAATACGTTCACTTTTGGGACAATTTTTTCTCGCTGCTCTCAAAGAACGTAAATTAGACTTGTCTCGTTTTGAACATGGTTTAAAACGTGTCATTGAAGAAAGTGATGACATGTCAATTGATGTGCCTAAAATATCATCTTACATCGCACAAATAATTGCGCAATTATTTAGTGAAAATTTTACAGTTTCTTTTTTGAAATCGGCTCTTGAACCGATTAGAGAAATACAATTGTGTGCTGACATTGTTTCTGAAGCTTTAAATCGTGCATCGGATCGTTTAGGTCATAGCACTGTCAGTGACATATTTAAATCATCTAATTTAGAATTAAACGATTTCATGCAAGGAGTCGAAGACGTAAACGAGTACATTCGTGATCATAAATTACAATGGGTTAATGAACAATCAACTAGAGAACGTACACAATCGTCAAGTTTTTCAGTCGAATCATGCGAAAACAAATTGAATCAAATTTTAACACCAAACGCTGAAAATACAAAAATATTCGATCAAATTGAAAATAGTTTTAGTCCGGTCGATTGCAGTTCAAAGCCTTTTATTCGCGCTTTGGTCATTTCTGTTTGTAATTCCTGTTATATTGGAAATAAATTTGACGCTTCGTTATTTAAAAATAGAGCCCCAATTTTGAATAAATACATCGGTAAAAAAGAGGATCTCGAGTTGGAGTCATTGTTTGCCATCCAAGCTTTGGACCATCGTATGAAACATCAACCTGGTAAGTCAACCCGAACACTATTCCAAAATAAAAACAAATCTTAAAACGTTTCTTTTAAAGGTTATATTAGGATCGTATTTGATCTAATGTACGACGAAGACATAATCAGAGAAGACGTTTTTTGGACATGGAAAAAAGAGGATAAAGAAGAAGGCCACGGCATATCAGTGTTGTCGTTGAAAACATTTTTCGAATGGTTGTCCGAAGCTGATAATGAAACAACAGAAGGCTAAAAATAACCCCAGAAATAAATGAAAAAAAAACGAAAAAAAAATAATTTTATTGAAAAAAAATTAAATAAAAAAGTCTAAAAAAATACCAAAAACAATTTGAATTTTTTTTTTTGAAATTTTTTTTTTTGGTTGAAACAATAGTCCATCTAACTTGTCTCTAATTCGGTTGCTCTCTCTCTCTCTCTCTTTATTTGTCATCTTATTTATTTTTTAAAAAAAAACTAAAGAATTATAAAAATAAAATTTGTACTTTTTTTTTGTGTTTTTTTTTATTTGAGGGCACCTTTTGTTTGGGTGGCGATTAAAAAAAAAATTTTTTTTTTTTGGTATTAATGAATCAATTAATTTGCCACCGTGTATTGAGTTTTTTTTTTCTTTTTTGATTTAAATACCGTTTATTTAGTGTCTAAAGGGGAGGGTTTATGCGGCCTAGTTTGTATGAACGAAGATCCTAATTGGTGTTTTATTTAAAAAAAAAGTTCAAAACAAAAATTAATTCAATTTTTTTTTTAATTTTATTTTTTTAACAAAATTTATTTATAAGAAACCATTTTTGAAAAGACAAAAAAAAATCACAAGTTATATCACAAGAGCTTCTAAGTCTTAATTCTAACACTACATTTTATTGTTCCGGTTGTGTGCGTGTGTTTTTTTGTTGGATAATTTTTTATTTAAAATTATAAAAAAAAAGAAGAAAAATTTAACTAAATTATATTATTAATATTATTATTATTTTTTTTTTATAAAAACCATCTTTAAAAAATTAAGAGAAATTTGAGATTTTGATCCATTTAAAAAAAACTTTTTAAATTCTAAAAAATGAAAATAAAAAATCTTTCAAAAAGATTTTTAAAAGAATTTTTAAACTTTTTTAATTTTATTGTTGCTCTTTTTATCCCTATAATATAAAACTCGAGGAATATTTAGCAAAAATTCGAAGGCAGAATTTTACGAGCTATCTAAATTTGAAACTAGTTTAACACTCGGTTTATTTTATTCCTTTAAAATACCTAATAATCAAAATTAATATAATTACTCGATTTTTGCGACATGTAACCAAAAATATATTCAATTCAATTTATTCAATAAAAAGATACCACACCTCATAGGTGGTTCCAAAAAATTAATTTACAAAAATAAAAATAAAAAAGAGTAAATTATACAAAAAATAAAACAAAAAATTGAGTAAAAAAAGTAAAATAAGAATAAAAACACAAAATAAAAAGATAGTTAATCAACAGATGTCCCACTCAGGACTCTGTACAGGATATTTCTGTAAAAAGAGCAGTTCATCTGGTCTTTTGCTATCAAACGACACAAGTTTACTATTTTTCTGAATAGTTCACTGGTTTCAGTTACGTACCCCTTTGTTGAGAACGTCTCATCGAGTAAGGCCAGATTAAATTTCAAATTACCAGCGCGCATACTTTCACCGAGAGTATGCTAAGTATTTTGAACTTGGCTGATAAAGGATCCATTGGGACATTTACCATGCTGATAATATCCCCTAAGATACTCGAAGATTTCGTTCATTCGGTTTATTTTTCTCAATTGGTTTAGGAAAAGAATTTTGAATTTATAATAAAGCTTACTGATGTAATTGATTCTAAACGCTCCTAGAAGAGCAGTAGACCTGGCATACTTGGACAGACCAAGGTTCCTTTTGATTAGACTCGCTTGGGCTTTATCAAATTCAGCTAATTTGGATTTTTTAATGTACGACACCTCAAGTCCATAATTGAATATGGGTTGACAATAAATACCATATTTCTTCGCTAGTACGACGGGATCCATCCCAAACGCTCTGCATCCGATACCATTTAACGAGTATAGTGATCTCTGGACACTCATAAATTTTTCATCCCAGAAATCTTCAACATATTTGTGATTTCCAATTGGAAATCCAAGATAAATTAGGTTGTCGACTTGTGAAATTTTTAGCCAGTTAAGATAAAAGCCTCTTTGGCACTCATTACTGGACCCGTTGTTCAGGCACATAACTACTGATTTTTTGGGGTTGAAGTTGATCTTCCATTTTAGGTCATATTCACCGCATTTATCCAACAAGATCTGAAGGTGGGCTCTGTTCGGGTTGAGAAGCACTAAGTCATCACAGTAAGAAACAACTGATGTATTAAAATTGCACCCGATGTTTAGTTCAGTGCACGACTCGAGTAGTCCATTTATATAAAAATTAAAAAGATAAGGTGACAAGATACCGGCAATTTGAAGTTCAGTATTTTCGTACAATCGTACTATTGTACTTTTTATGAAAGAAAAAAGATAGAGTCCCAAGATTTTTTTCTTGAGTGTACTATTTCAAGAGCTTTTGAGACATGCTTGTTTTAGACGATGAAACTTGACCAGACCCTTACACATTACGATACAATCCAAAAAGCACTAATCAAGGAATTTTTTAGGTGTTTCAAGGAAAATTCACAGTACTATAATAGCTTTTTATTTTCCTCCCATTTGTACACCTTTAAAATTAGTAACGTAGTTTTTTCTATTTTCTTTACGAAAAGTTCAGAAAAGTACGATTTATTACGGTACTAATATTTAATAAGCTCTAAATAAATTCAAAAGAAAGATTCACATAATTGTTATATAATTAGGCCGGAACTTATTAATTTTGCGGAATTGAACTTCCAAGGGCTAAAGTTATCACTAGTGGTAACGACAAGTTTTCTTCATTACGTCCAAAAAAACTTGTTTTTTGTTTGCATTTTTTTTGTTAAATGTTCTTAAAGGGTTTTAATGTGAATTTATAAAAAAACGTTTGTGTCTTATTTAATATATCGTTTGACCAAATTCAACGATCAAATCTTAAAAAAAATAAAATTTTAGTGTCTGTTAGCTCTCAGCGAAACTATGAAGTCATTTCAACAGCCAGCAAATAGCACCTTTGATTTGTACAAAATGCTGAACGATTAACAAAAGTCTAGGAAAGTTTTTTTATGGTTCGCCAAGCTCTGAATAACAGCACGAGTTATGAATGAATCCAAAAATATGTAATAATTTGAAAACCCCTGCCTAATTTGAAAAATATAACAAGGTTGACTCTTTTAAAATAAAAGTTCGTACTTTGGGTTCGCAGATATATCATCCCGTTTGTCCGGAGTGATAAACGGGATATATCTAAATTGTGATAAAACTAAAAAATGTCTAATTTATTTTCAAACTGTTTGAATCGTTATCTATGTGTATCTTGAAATCAAAAGGGTTAAAGGTCTTAGCTAAAAATCTTTTATCAAAGGTAGTAATTTTCCGACATTAATTAAATTATTTTTCTTTTGAAAAAAATGACAAAATCAAACATTTTACTTACTTCTACTGTTCACCATTTATTATTAACTCTCAGATAAAATATTTAAATCATCCATTACAAGTATTGTCTTTGTACTATTCAAAAAAACTTATTCTCTTTTTTTTAATTCAATTTTTTGTACTATGTTGTGATAAAGATGAGACTATTTTATACTAGAGTGTATGTAATTTGGTGCGGAAAAATCGGGATATATTTAAAATATGTGATATCGAAAGGGGAAATGACTCAACACTTTTTTAATGTAAAAGTATCTGAGGAAATCGCTTCTTAAGAAAATCGGGGATATATCTGAATTGTGATATAAGTTATGGCTGATATAATTGCGAACTCACTGTATATAATAACTGAGGAATGATTTAAAATTTATTATAGCATTATATAAAATGAACAAAAACCATACTTTTTTTTATAAAACCTAAAGGATTTTACCTCATACATTTCGTACTATACAAAATAGTACTATTTTTCAAAAAAATTTTTTGGAATTTATTTTCTAAATCTGAAAATGACAAAATGTGTACAAATTAAATCTTTCTTTATTCATCGAATAGTTCTATCTATTTTTTCTATGATTGAGCTTAAATGAGCAAAAAACACAATTTTTTCTTCGACCGATAGTACTATAAAATTATTTAACATGAATATAAGCAAAAAGCCCTGTACATTTCTGATAAGAGTCAGCACAATATATTAATCTGTCTAAATGATAAAAATTTTTAATTTAAATAGAATAGTACGAAAATAGTACGGTACGAAAATACTGAACTTCAAATTGCCCAAGATACCTCCTTGTTTTACACCATCAGTGATGACGAACGGTTCGGATTTTTGGTTTTGAAATTTAACGACAACTTTCGATCGATCGTAGTAATTGTACACTGCTCTCCAAAAAATATCCGGTATTTTTTTCCTCAGTTTGAAGAAAAGTCCAGTTCTCCAAAGTTTGTCAAAAGCTTTTTGAGCATCAAGACTTGCTAAATATACTTTAGACTTGTTGATGTTGTAGAATTGTATGGTCTCATTTACAATGAAAAAAGCGTGCTTACACGAATACAGATTCTTGTACCCAAACTGATTCGGATGAATTTTGCTTCTTAGATCGATATTTTGCAAGATAATGTGTTCCATAACACTCGCAAAGCAGGAAGATACCGATATTGGTCTACAGTCTTCCGGTCCTTTGGCATCCGTCTTACCTTTAAACCATCTTTAAAAAATTATGAGAAATTTGAGATTTTGATCCATTTAAAAAAAAACTTTTTAAATTCTAAAAAATGAAAATAAAAATAAAAAATCTTTCAAAAAGATTTTTAAAAGAATTTTTAAACTTTTTTAATTTTATTGTTGCTTTTTTTATCCCTATAATATAAAACTCGAGGAATATTTAGCAAAAATTCGAAGGCAGAATTTTACGAGCTATCTAAATTTGAAACTAGTTTAACACTCGGTTTATTTTATTCCTTTTAAATACCTAATAATCAAAATTAATATAATTACTCGATTTTTGCGACATGTAACCAAAAATAAAGTGTCGTGTCCTTATATTTCGAAATGTAAATGAAATTTTGAAGGTAGTTAAACCTAATAGTCTAAGTCGATCTTCATAGCCAGATAATTAAAAAAGAAAAAAATTGTTTGGTTGCTTATCACGGGTTTATGGTCTGCGGCACCTTATAATGAAATTTTTAAGAATAACAATCTAAGGTAGATTAACATGAAAATATATTTTCCGAAAATTATGGCTTTATTATGACTACCGTAAATCCTTGTTCAATGTTACATGTAACTAAACCTGAAACTCAGTTTTTATTCTTTATTCTGATTGGCTAATTTTTTTTCTAACCAATCAGAAAAAAGAATAAAAACTGAGTTTCAGGTTTAGTTACATGTAACATTGAACGAGGATTTACGGTAGTCATAATAAAGCCATAATTTTCGGAAAATAAATTTTCTAATCGAAAACTAAATAATTAGCAATAAATAAACTAAACGAAAATATTTCCCTCTTTGACTCTAAAGAAAAATAAAAAAAAATTAGAAAATTAATAAACTAGACGGTTCGTTTTAAAGAGAATCGTCTCCTGTTAAAGCGTATGAACATGAAAAATTGATTATACGCTTCTTGTAGGGTGTAAGTACGATTTTCTAAAAAACGCCTTAATTTTCAATAGGGCGTTTTTCGAATCAGCTTTCCAAAATTTTTTTTAATTCATATTTGTCCAAGCGTCAATGGGAGCTTTTTAGCTTTCGAATGATATCCTTATATAGAAAATATCTTTTCCCTTCATGATTATTGGATAAAAATTTTTTTTTCAATTTTCCAAAAAATTACCTTTTTTGAACCATTTTAAGCACCCAAAATCGAATATTTTAAAAAACATGTTCTTTGGGAAGAATTTTATGATTTCTAGGGTTTTCCTATATGAGGATTACGATTTTATGGTCAAAAATATGAAAATCCTTCATCTTAGTGATTTTTGATTTTTTTTATTTTTCTTGGCCTCGATTATTCAAAAAGTAAAAAATAAATTGAAAAAAGTAAAACCACAGTTTTGTTCCAAATTTTGTCTAGTTTCAGATGATTAATAAAAAAATGGGGGTTTTGGGTCATTCCTTCGAGCAGAATCAAAATAACCGTAAAAAAACATAAAAAATTTCTTTTTTGCACCATAAAGTGTAGCTTAAAGGTACTTATTGATCATAAAAAATGCTTAGCCTTGTACAAAAATGTGTTCTCTTTCAGAATATGTATAAGTATATGGACTTTTGTTTGAAATTTTTAGTGAAAAAGCTTAAAAACTGGAACAACGTTTTTGAAGGAACCTTAAATTCAAACCCCCCAGTCGAAAATTTTTTTTTTTGACCCCCCCTAATGAAAGCATTTTTCCTAGGTTTTCATATACGTAGATTACGAATATGATATCGGAAATGGTCGATTTAGATAGTGCTGTCATTTTGCATGACGCGAACCTTATCACTAGTTGAATTTTGTAAATTCATAAAATAAATGTCCTTTATTTTCATTTTAAGGTAAAAAAAATCAATTTTTAAACTAATTTCAAGTTAAATTATGTCCTAAAAACGGATTTTTTTTCAAAATTTGGTTGACCAACCGACTTGGTCGACCAGTTTTTGGTTAACCAAGATTTGGTCGACCAAAAATCTGGTTAACCAAAACTTGGTCGACCAGTTTTTGGTTAATCAGATTTGGCTAACCAGAATTTGTTGACCAGATTTTTTGGCTAACCTGGCTAACCAAAGCTTGGTTAACCAACATCACTACTATTTTTCAATTAAATCAAAATGTATAGATTCAAATATGGTTGATCTATTTCGTCAAAAAGAAAATGAGTTTGCATCAATTTTTACAAAAAAAGTTAATGTAAGTATATCTCTTACAATACGTTCACTAGCTATTGAAGTAAGATTTTAATTAATATCAACTTTATTTTATATTAGCTTAATTTTTTTTTAAATAAATTAAATAGTTTAAATAATTTTGATCCTAAACTTAAAAATTATTAATGACGAATCTTTGATTGAGTTAAAAGATAGGAAAAAAAAGGCTTTTTTCTCGATTTTCATGTACGTTGGATTTCGACCTTCTTAATGCTAGATCGCTTTATCGAACTCAAAGGCGCTGTCAATCAATTAACAATCTTTCCCGAAAAGGTTGATGGGTTAAATAGTAATCAAATAATAAAGCTAAAAGCTGTTTCGGTATCTAATTATGATTGGAAATTTATTGAAATGATTTCTAAAAACTTAGATATTCTTTATAATGTAACAAAAATTATATCGTTTAAAAAGCATAAAACATGTATTATTCTGGCAACATCAGTCCCGAGTGAGTCAGTCTTTAGTGTAACAGGCTTTGTTAATAGAAAAGAGCGAAGTTCTTTGAGCTCATCAAGCTTGCGTTATTGCATCATGCAGAGATAGTGACTCAAAAATTTGACTCGAGTCAATATGACTCAAGTCGGACTTCAGTCTTTTTATTTGTGACTTGAGTCAAGTCATTTTTTTCTTGAAAATTTGACTCAGGCTTAGAGTTCGAGTCTTTTAATTTTGTGTGCTAGTTTTAAATAAAATTAGTTATTCTTGAACATCTACTAAGACTTATGTTTTTCGTCATCATTAGAATTAAAAAACTCACATTAGTAAAAAAATGATGCTTTTTGACTAAAGTCAAATGATTCAAGACGGACTCGTGAGTCATGACTCGGAATTAAGTCGCCACAAAATCATCGAATCAGTAAGACTGACTGCATGCTTCTTAGAGATTCGGAAAAGATAATTCAGTTTTGAATAAGGATTTTTGAAAATAGATTGTACTACAGAGAAAAAATTTATAAAAGAGTTTTTTTTTTTTCATTGATAATTTGTAAAAATGAAGAAAATTAAAATTAAAGAAATCTTGATTCACTTCATCCTTTTTTCGTTTTTTTTAAAGTAATGAAAGTAATGGTAGAATTACTTTTACATGTAAAAAGTAATGCGTCTATTACTTTTTACAAGTAATAAGTAATAGGGGTATTACTTTTTTACTTTTTCAAAAATTTGTTTTTTAGTTTAAAACTTTTGCTGGGATGGGAAAATTTGTTTCAATTTTATGGATTAAGGTCAAGTAATAAAAGTAATGAAAACATTACTTAATTAATTTTTTTGAAATATCTGAAAAATAATAATAAATTAAAGAATTATCTATTGATTTCTAACTTGAATATGGTTAAATCTAAAAAGTAATTTTAGTGATTTTCAAATTACTTTTTACTTCCCGGTAAGGGAAAATTAACATCCCTACTGATACTTGATCATCATGTTTTAAAAAATTTGGCACGAGAAACATTCCGATGTTCTCAGAAAAAATGAAGACCGATAATAGAAGTAAAAAGAAGAGGCCTAGAACACCCGGTATTCCCAGGCGGTCACCCATCCAAGTACTAACCGGGCTCGACGTTGCTTAACTTCGGTGATCGGACGAGAACCGGTGCATTCAACGTGATATGGTCCTAGGCATTTAATACTAGTTTTAAACTAATATTAGTAGTAGTAGTAGTATTAATGAGACTGCAGTATAGTAATATATACTAACGCCTTTCGGCATTTAGCTCTATAAGAGCTGTGGTAGTCTTTCTTCTCTTTCTTTGTCCCATGCCAAACACTTCTCTGTCAATGCCCGCTTTGAAACCATTGACTGTTTTTGCGTTGACAACACTCAGACATTTGACTAGCTTCGTCACTCTTCTTTGGACTCTTTCAATAATATTTATGTTAGCTTTCGTTTAAGAGTTCCATATACTTACGGCATATTCAAGATGCGGTCTTACAAGTCCTGTGTACAGGAGTCTGAATTTTTCTTTATCTAAACATACGAACGAGTTCTTAATTTTACCCAAAAATCTGTTGGCTAAGCGTTCGCCTTTTTTTCACTAGCCGTGCTGTATTATCTATCCGAGAATAGATGCATCTCGCTTAGATAATTTGTATTCTCGGATAGATGAGATCTATTCTCGGATAGATAATAAAAAAAAATTTAAAAATATTTATTCTTATGTATTAACGCCTTTCGGCATGGATAGATAATTTTAAAAATATCTATTTTTTATTTTAAAAAAATAGATAAAATGTATTTTCGGATAGATAATTATCTATTTTCGGATAGATTGCCAAAATGAGGTTTACAGGATACAGTTTTACCGGATAACCTCACCATCTGAGATTGGAACTATATAACCAGTTCTATCCATATGTCCGCCGATGTACATTGTTTTAAATTTTGGCTCATTTAGTTCAGTAGACCATTTTGTTGTCCAGTTGTTTAGAAGATTATTTTATTAGAATTAAAGAAAAAAGATCGCCCGATAAGGGGCTCGAACCCTTGGCCTTGAGATTAAAAGTCTCACGCTCTACCGACTGAGCTAACCGGGCTTACTGTTTTAATTCCTTATTTCATATTTTTGTTTAATTCAAAAATATTATTTATTATTTTTAGAAAAACTTTGAATTACACAGATTTAAAATTTTCATTTTTAATTCTTCAAAAAAATTTCAAAATGCATAACAAATCCGAATATTTTGATAATCTTATTCATGGAATTGACATTCATACCGAAACTGTTTTACTTAATATCAAAGACCCTCAGGAATCACAAAGTCTAAATTCAATCCGTGATAAATTCATTTCAAATATAGAACAAGTTCGAACGTCTAATTTCAAAAATGTTGACCCTAAATTTTGTTTTTGGATTCCAAATGAGAAATCAGACGTTTTTGACAAAGATGAGAATAACTTTTTGTTAAGAAAAAAATGTTTATTCGAAAACAAAATCGGAAAATTGATGTGTTTCAAGTACAACCGAACAGCTAGTGCCATACCCAGAGGGCCGATTGACTCCATTTATTAAATAAAGTAAAAATTAATAAAATTAAAGAATTTTGGTTAATAGTTCTTGTACAAAATATCAAATTTTGGAAAATGTTTTATAAAATTTTTGAACATTAAATTTTCATTATTGTTGACCTTTTGTTTGAAAAATCCAATTTTAAGATCCAAATCTTTGATAATTAGCTTGTTTATGAATTTTGTAAAGAAGTAGGCAAATGTGTCCTCTCCTTTATCGTTAAATTTTCCTTTGTCTGGTATAACATATTCATTTTCATTGCGAAAACGGTACGCCTTGTTCAGGTCTTTATTTCGCCTAAATGAACATTTCAACTCGAGTGGTGAGTTGATTTGGTTGACGATGTTATGACTGAATATTGATAGTTTATTCAAGATATTCTCAATATTTTGAGTGTTGATCATTTTATGAATTTGAAAAATTTTAAATTCTTGGCTTTGGCTAACAATCGATTGAGCGATCTTAAATTTTTGACCGATATTCCAAAATTAGAATTTATTGATTTGTATGGAAATGACTTGTCTAATGAGAGTCTACAAGATATTCAAATTGAAAGCTTAAAATTTCTTGAGATCAGTTTGAAAAATGTGCCCGTGTATGGTAAAAATCTTAAAAATTTGAGAGCTTTGGAAATTTATAACGTTTCGATGTTTGAAAATGAATGTTTCAAAAATTTGACAAGTCTCGATTATTTGAGAATACGATTAGAAAATCCGAAAGACATCCGAAACTTGGATAATCGTCACTTAAAAAGTTTGACTAACATGATCTATATTTCAATTGAAACAAAATGTATAGATTCAAATATGGTTGATCTATTTCGTCAAAAAGAAAATGAGTTTGCTTCAATTTTTTCAAAAAAAGTTGATGTAAGAACATCGTTTACAACAGATGATTTGCCAGTTACTCAAGTAAAATTTTAATTAATATCAACTTTATTTTATATTAGTTTAATTTTTATGCTTAGATTAAAAGTTGTGAATCGGTTTCTTGATGTTTCTTGTTCGATGGGAAGCACAATATCTTCTTGTATCCTTCATCCATTCTTACAAATGGATGAAGGATACAAGTGATTACAAATTTATCGATTGAATTTTTCAATAAATAGTATTTATTAGCCTCTTATTTAGTCTTAAACCATAGTTCTTATTTCTGAACTGCTGATTTAGACTAGTGATGCTGGTTAAGCTTGGTTAGCCGGTTAATCAAATCTGGTCAACACAAAATTAAAAAATAAAAACAAATTCTTCGTTTTTTTCGTTTTTATTTGGAACACTAAAAAAGGGAATAAAAAGCTATTCTAAATTTAAAAAATGGGTAAAAAATAATTATTGAAAAAGATCCGGACTTTAAACGCTCGTTTGATTCTCTGAATTAAATCGTAGTTCCCTCTGGTTTTTCAAGAAGACGGGCGTTTTACGCTCTTTTACATGGTTTAAAAAAACCGACTTTGCCAAAGATTTAAAAAAAACAGGCGTTTCCCGGCGTTTAAAAAGAACACGTTTAACGGTATAAAAAACACCGGTTTAGACGCCCGGTTAGACAGGCGTTAAACGGTCTGTTTTTCTTTTCTCGGGTAAGACTCCTGCCGAATTCATTGCAATCGTGTTAGTAAATCGGTGGATTTGTCTTTACGAGGTTCCTGAAAACATCCTATCCGATAGAGAAAAAAACTTACAGTCAATGCTACTAGAGCTTCTTTTTGAAAAGTTGGACATCAAACAGCTCCGAACGACTGCTCAACAACCCGAATGCGACAATTAAATCGATGTTAAGGTACTATGTAAAAAACAACCAGTCGGACTGGGATGAACACCTCCGTCCATGCCAGAACCGGCTTTACTCCTTTTGAAATGGTTTTTGGAGTTAAACCAAGGATACCACTCGACCTTATGCGTAAAAAAATTGAAATTGAATATGACATGTCACTAAACTAGATTACTTTATTTTAGTGACATGTTATATTTATCGAGCTTTTACGTTATTTAATTAAGAAATTAAAATTAATGAATTCCAATTGGAAGGGTTATATTATGTTCCCTTGGCTTATCTCTTTACCTTTGAATGTTCAGCATATTGTAGCCTCATTTTCTTTGATATTTTAAAGGAAGCATTGTACTTGTCTCTCTCCCATTGAATCTTTTTTGCCAAGGTACTATAATTAATTACGAAATAAGTCTTTAAGTTGAAATAAATTTTTCAAATAAAAAAAAAGCAAGTTCATTGCAGTTAGTTTTAAGAAACTTACTTTAAAGCTCTAGATTTTTTGCTTACGAAAGTTTAAGTGATTTAACAATATTTTTTCGATGGATCTAGGCCTCCATTTTAATATAAGATGGAAAAAATCTTACCGTATCTCCGTGTTTAAGAATGCGCGCATTAAAACCCAATTTGTCAATTCTGCCGCATGCCCCTAAAAAGACATAATCCATACTAAAATAAATATTTAAAGGTGCGACGAGCTCAAATTGTGAACTCGGGTATTAAAAACTCTTTTTTATCGATATTGACCGATAAACTTTGTTTAGTGCAGGGTCAATACTCGAAAAAAATCAAAAATATTTTTTAACATTAAAAAAGTGTGAAGTTTTTAATCAATTTCCGAAAATTTATTAAAGACTATTAGATGGATTTTAATTTCAACAAACTCCAAAAAGAAATTCAACAATGTTTTTGGTATTTTTTTAGACTTTTTTATTTAATTTTTTTCATTTTTTTTTATTTATTTCTGGGGTTATTTTTAGCCTTCTGTTGTTTCATTATCAGCTTCGGACAACCATTCGAAAAATGTTTTCAACGACAACACTGATATGCCGTGGCCTTCTTCTTTATCCTCTTTTTTCCATGTCCAAAAAACGTCTTCTCTGATTATGTCTTCGTCGTACATTAGATCAAATACGATCCTAATATAACCTTTAAAAGAAAAGTTTTAAGATTTGTTAATTTGGAATAGTGTTTGGGTTGACTTACCAGGTTGATGTTTCATACGATGGTCCAAAGCTTGGATGGCAAACAATGACTCCAACTCGAGATCCTCTTTTTTACCGATGTATTTATTCAAAATTGGGGCTCTATTTTTAAATAACGAAGCGTCAAATTTATTTCCAATATAACAGGAATTACAAACAGAAATGACCAAAGCGCGAATAAAAGGCTTTGAACTGCAATCGACCGGACTAAAACTATTTTCAATTTGATCGAATATTTTTGTATTTTCAGCGTTTGGTGTTAAAATTTGATTCAATTTGTTTTCGCATGATTCGACTGAAAAACTTGACGATTGTGTACGTTCTCTAGTTGATTGTTCATTAACCCATTGTAATTTATGATCACGAATGTACTCGTTTACGTCTTCGACTCCTTGCATGAAATCGTTTAATTCTAAATTAGATGATTTAAATATGTCACTGACAGTGCTATGACCTAAACGATCCGATGCACGATTTAAAGCTTCAGAAACAATGTCAGCACACAATTGTATTTCTCTAATCGGTTCAAGAGCCGATTTCAAAAAAGAAACTGTAAAATTTTCACTAAATAATTGTGCAATTATTTGTGCAATGTAAGATGATATTTTAGGCACATCAATTGACATGTCATCACTTTCTTCAATGACACGTTTTAAACCATGTTCAAAACGAGACAAGTCCAATTTACGTTCTTTGAGAGCAGCGAGAAAAAATTGTCCCAAAAGTGAACGTATTTGTTCATTACGTTCTAATGTAGTTAATATCATTTTTTGTACAAAATCACTGTATTGCTCACTATCGGCCGGTACGAACTCTTCTAAATCTTTAAGTGACTCATCAATATTTTTATGTCCACATAATTCGTCTAATAAATTGATGGCTTTTCGTTCGACTTCATCTTCGGTGTAGGATTTTTTGGGCGTTCTTGTTAGCGAACTATATCCGTAACCAGCACCACCACCAGGTCCTAGAGTCAAATCTCCATTCAAATTTTTAATAGTTATTTGTTTCACATCCTTGATCTTGTTGACCATTGATCCATTTTGAGTCTTTGCCGATCGTGAATGAAAAGCCTCACTGTCCATCGAAGTAGATTTCGATAAATATTGAGAATATTTACCTCCCTTTTGACTTTGTCTATCTAGCTGTTGATTTTTGACTATCTCATTTTCGATACGTGCCTGTTCCAATTCGGCTTCACGACGAATTTCATCAATTTTTTTCGGACCAGCATCCTTACGACGTGGTACCCATTTATTTTTACGCAAATCAATAACATCCATAATCATAAAACGTATACGTGACGATATGAGTTCTTTTTTTTTCGAAATACGATCAAGTTTATCGAAGCAATTTTTCATACGTGTTGCATTTGTAGGCTTATCCAATTCTTTACCAATTGTAGTCAATAGCTTGCATAAACATTCCAAATTTTCTTCATCATTTTCTTGTTTAAGTAAACGTTCAATACAATCGTTCATAATACCCTCAGTTAACATATTTAATTTGAACAATTCACCAATGAATCGTATATTGCCTAGAGAACGACGTTTAGCTTTAACAAGCTTTTCATTGGCAAGTTCTTTTAGTTCATTACGTTTAGCCTCGTTTGCTTCAGCCTCGGCTTCGGCCATTAACTTTTCATAATTTATATTTTGAGCGTAATCACTGTCGAATTCTTTTTGACATTTTGTGAGTAACATAGTACGAAAATTTATGAATTTAGTTGGATCCGAGTTCGATGGTACTTTAATTTGAGCTAAAATACGACACAACTCGCCGTACGTTTGAGAAAAAACTTGTTCGTCAAATCTATTCTCGAAAATAACATGAATTGAGTCTTTGAGACAGTCTTCAGTGTTAATCGGGAGATTTATTAAATCACCAGTTAATTTTTGTAAATTTTGTGGAGTCAATTTATTCAATATAATTCTAACTTCACGTAATAATTCTTCATGTTCATTGCTTGCTTTACCAACAACATACGGATTTTCAGCACGTTTTAACGGCAAATCTTTGTCAGTGTTAAAACTAATTTCCATACTACCTCTATTATGCTTACCACCAGTCATTGATGGGTATTTATTTTTTTTCATAGAACCACGACCGTATTGTTGATCGCCTTGATTGGCACCACCGTACGATGATTTATTGTAATATTGTTGTTGTGGTTGTCTTGGTACTAATTTAAGATCTTGGAATATTTCCAAGTCTTTTAAGTGTTCGGGTATTGTGAGAGATACTTTAGAGTTTTGTAAACTTAACAAAAATTCTCGATCGTAACATCGTTTTTCACTATCAATATTTTTATGTTCACATAATTCGTCAAATAAATTGATAGCCTTATGTTCGACTTCATCTTGAGTGTAGGATTTTCTGGGCGCACTTATTAGAGAACTATCCGTCGAACTAACTTGGAGCATGTTTATTAAAAACTTTTTAAATTATTTTTCTGCTTAATAAATTTAATTTTTTTTTTTTTAGCTTTTTTATGAATATAAATAGTATTAGAAAATAAGGACAGTCAATAAGCTTAAAATGAAAGAATAAAAAAGGAAAATAAAAATAAAAGAAGGAATGTATTATTAATGGTTTAGGATTCATTAAATTATGTTTAGGTTTGTCAACGCAAAAGTTGCATTATTAGAAATCATCGAAAGATCGTACTTAAGAGATTGTAAAGTAACGCTTAGTTGTAAGTTTTCATTTTTCTCGATAAAAGTCCTATTTCAACAGATTTCGAACTAAAACCTCATTTTGCCAAAAAGTTGAGAAATTTCTATACCAGACTTTTCTAAGCATTATGTCTGACCAAAAAAAGTTTATTTATATTTGTGTGGAAATCCTATGTGTTCTGTTACTTTAACTTTTCTGAGAGGTATTTAAAAAAAAGAACATACTCTTTCAAATTATTAATAAATTTGAATGGTAGTTTTGTTTTATTTTTAAGTCGAATAAATACATTCCTTAAGTAATTTTCCGAAAAGCATTTTAATGAAATAATGATTCATTTAAACAACGACATGAGACTTTAATTGGCTTGCAAAAGTTTCCTCTTTGTTCAAAAGTTTTTTATAGGTTTTCAAAGACACAAAACTTAAATCGTCTCTGTATGAAAATCGGTAAAAAAACAAGTACCAGGATTATTTTAGATTTATTACTAACCAATTTTGTGCTTACCCAAGAAAAAAATAGCGTCATTAAAAAAACTTCATTTTAAAGCTGTTAAAAAGTGTAACGTGGATCCGCCACTGGTTGCTATGATCTTCATATCATCAGCATAATTTTTTGCTTCGTTGCACAATGTTTCAGGCAAGTCGTTAATTAACACAACAAACAAAAGAGGTCCGAGGACTGATGCTTGAGGAACACCACTGGTTACATTCAGATTCAACATGACAATTCACTGTTTTCTTCCGTGTAGAAAATTTTTGATCCAATTTAAAAATTTACCATGAGCAATCGATGAGAAACTTAATCGAAAGCCTCTTATTTATTTCAAGTCGAAAGGAGCGCGAAATTTCATTTTTTTTAAATAAAAGAATAAAAAATTATAATTAATTTTATTATTGCTAAATCACTTAGTAAAACTTTTTCTATTTTCAATCGTCAATTTTGAGTCAAAAAATAGCTAAAATTCGAAAAAAAACGTCGTCTTTGATGATCACTCTCCAAGCCCTCCTCTTTTCAATTATCAGAAATAAGTTTTTTTTCTAAAATTTAAAAGTTGAAATGCAGCGTTTATAGAGAGAAATATACATTTGATCGTTATTTTAGCCACTGATAATTGAACGATTGAAGTTTCTGTCATGATCTCGAGCCAAGTCCTAAGAGAAAAACCGCGCCGAGAAAAACATCCACGCTATCTGAATTTGTATCTTGTGAATATTCTGGGTCTGTGAAGTTTTTTTCAATTCACTCATTTCAATTCAGTTATACTTGAATAACTTTTCTTCTAGACAAGATAAATCCATTCTGCAAATTGCTACAACTTGTAACAATTTTGCTACACCTGGGATATACGTCTGCTAAAAATCTACATTTCTTATGCACAATTTTTTGTAATCTTTTTGAATGGCGTGCAAAATGCATAAGAAATGCAGAGTTTTAGCAGACGTATATCCCAGGTGTAGCAAAATTGTTACAAGTTGTAGCAATTTGCAGAATGGATTTATCTTGTCTAGAAGAAAAGTTATTCAAGTTTAACTGAATTGAAATGGGTGAATTGAAAAAAACTTCACAGCTCCGAATATTCTGGATATTCCAACAGACAAATTTTTAATGGGATTGAAAAATTTTAGTGTTATCCCTCAGCTTTTTTAAGCCAATTTTCTTTTTGCTCTATTTAAATATTTTAGTACTCTTGATTGCAAAATGATATTATTGATTCAAAGATTTGTTCGAAGATAAAATGTTAATGCTAAAATGTGAAGCTGTTGTCATTATCGATTGTAAAATAAATTTTCCAAAAGCCGTACCCGGATGAAAATGGTAAAAAAGTGCATTTTTATTATCATATAAAAAATTAAAGACAATGGGGCTATAATATGCTGAACATTCAAAGGTAAAGAGACAAGCGAACAAGGGAACATAGTATAATCCATTTAATTGATAAAATAATGTTAAATGTCTTATGTCTTTAAATTTCCACCACGTTGATTTGTATTATAGTTACATTTTCTGTATCAGGGAACTTCCAATTTTGAATTTTTAGAAAATTTTGAAAATTTTTTTTTTTATTTTTAATTGGAGCACTAAATTTACCATGTTCCTTTTTTTAGATACTCAAAAAACGTAACATTTAATCTTGACATCCGGTCTTTAGAAGGAAAATATCGGAAATTTCCCCAGGGTTAAAGCTTTATTGTGTTTATTTTCCGAAAAGCGTTGATTTGAGGTTTAATTTCTTAACGATTCAGTTATTTTAGTATATTTAGTGATTTTCTGGTATTCATCAAAAGCTTCTACAAGCTCAAAAAGACAACACAACTGAAATTTCAACAGCTAAAAGTCAGGCTAAGATTTTCAAACTAAAATATGTTAAGCCCTATTTATCGTTAAGTCATTTATTTATTTTGTTGCCTCAAATTTTTAGGCATTTTAAGAGGAATTTAATTAGTCTGATTTACACCCTGGATCTGTCAACAACAACAAAAAAAAGAAATCGGTAAATCAAATTAATACTTGACTATAGCAAATTTTAAAATATTAACTCTCATTCCATTAAAATAATAATTTTCCTCTATATACTTACGTTCGTAAAGTACTTTATTTCTAGTAAGTAATAATAATTATAACATGTCAAAATTGATTTAAATATTTTTAAACTTCAAATTGATTTTATTGATTCCTTTTTTTTTAACAACAACAAAAACAGTAAGTCAACAAGCAATGGACGTTTTATTTTTGTTTTGTGTTTAGTGTAAGTTTATTTTACAAATCTTTTAAAATGTTAAATATCAAGATTTGATTAATATTGATTGATTTCAAATTAGTATAGTGTTAAGCATCAAATTTAATTTTTTCTAATAAATCTCATTTGTGACAACAACAATAACAACGTCAACAAGCTTTAACTCAACAAATTCAACACAAGTCTATATCTTAAAATCTTCTAATTGTGCAATACTAATTTTTTAAAAATTAAATCTTATCTTTTTATCATTTTTTTGATGGTATCATTTTTGATAGTTTGAGGCATTTTAAGAAACAAAACAAAAAATAACCAGGTCCTATCTGATTTGATTTTAATCGATACTAATTGGTCTCTAATTGTGACTAACAGACTCTCAATAAATATAACTTCCTTTAGATTTTTTGATATTCATCAACCCAAGGTACTCAAAATTATTAACCCAAATAGTTTGAAAAAAAAACATTATCTGACTTAGATCTCATGACTACAAAAAATTTTTAATCTTTGAAGAAAAAAATATTTCAAGTGCATACCTTTGATTTCTAATGGGAAATTTAAATTTTAGTGCCTAAACTAGTTCACTAGAAAAAAACAATTAAAAATCAATAGACCAGTGTTCAACAAAAAAAAAATAAAAATTAGCTTTTTTTAATTAAAAACACGACAATTGCCTCTTGAACGACGACTAGAAATTGAATTGATTATGCAATTGGTTGTTGTTGAGAATAGGTGCCCACCAACTGATATCAAAAGATATACAAATTGCTTAAAGATTATTTGATCGAAATTATTTTAATTGTATTTAATTAGGAGTATATTCAAAAAAAAAAACGAAATATTTTGATTGATTTACTCTCGTCTTGAAATGAACCGTTTACGACATTTTTTTTTTGTTTTAACTTGATTTTTTTATCGGTGATTTAATCTCTTTTAAAAATAACCGTTTCGGATTCTTAACGGGTTTGCTTTTTTTTGTTACTGTCATTTTAAAATAATTGAGAGATTGATGCTCGAGATAGAAATCTTAAATGCTAAATTATACCCTTGAAGCTCTTAAATTTTGCTCATCAATTAAGATTTTTTTGACGATTAGGAAAATAATACCCTTGATTAAGTGAATTCTTACTTTTCGTTGAATTTCCTATACTCCTGAAAATTGCTCCTTCTTTTTAAATTACAGTGCCAATGGTGAATTATTTTAATCTGAATATTTTAAGAGCCCAATGAATGCTCTTAATGATTTTAACGTTTCCTCTGGTTTATGCAAATTTCCAATTATTGAATTGAAATTCAATTGAAAAATATTACAGAAGGAAGTTTAAAATAAGTTATATAAACGAGGTTTTATTGTAGATTTTAAAGACAGTCTTCGAGTAAATTAACCGTGTTTATCCCTTAATCCTGAAAATCAAATTGGTTTTGGTGTAAGTAGTGTTCGAATCAAAGTGTCTAAACTATTTTAAGTTTCATACTTGTGTGAACTAGCTCATTGAGTATCTTAATTAGCTTGTGGTTGAAATCCTGTTGAGAATAAATAATCGCAAAAGTTTTATATTTCTTTAATAAATCCTGATATTCCATCTTTGCTTATCCTCAAAATGTCTTCAATAATGTTTTTTTTTTCATATTCGACCAATCTCCATCTTTAATCCGACATACAGTGTTTTTATTTATAGTTGCAGTAGTGGTAGTTTATACTGCAACTTGGAACATATCCGAGCATAACTCTAACGAGCTGTAGAAGTTACTTCAATTATTATTGTATTACTAAGGTTTCCCAAGTCATAAACCTTAGTTTCCAAGAAAAGTTTCAGCACCTTTCAACTATGTTCAAAGGGACTTGAAAATTTATGGGTAAATATTTTTCCACATTAACTACAAATCTTACTATAAATTTTTTAAAAAATGCTTTAATTTCTAAGAATGAAGGGTATGAAAAGTTTTAGAAGCGGATTTTCACCGAAAATTTTTAGAAAAAACACGTTAAAACCGAACTTTACATACCTCTAATTTTGCATATTTTAAAAAATTTTAAAACGATTTATAGCAAGTTCTATAGTGAATATCACAAATTGTTTGCATGAAAATTTTAGGATAAATTTCGATAAGATTTTGATCAATTGAATCCTTTTGAAAAAGCGGCTATAAATACTAAGGTTTATGACTTGGTAAACCTTAAGTAGAGTAAGTGCTTGGTCACTTGCTCTTTGAAGATGGTCAAAATTGGAGATGGCTAAATAAATTGGACCGAATAAATGAAAAAGCTATAGAGGGTGGGGAAAATTATTCAATAATCGAAGTTTCTGGGTCTGAAAACAGTTCGACTTAGAGAGTGAATAGATAAATGAGTACAGACAAGAACAAAATTTGGTCAAATAAATATTTTATTTAAAAAATATTCAAAATTACATTAAAAAGAAAGTAAAAAAAAGAGAAGTTTAACAAAAGTCAAAATTGAGAAGCAAACGAAGAAGAAAAAAAATGATTTTTTTTAATTATACAAACATTCGGTTTATAAAATCTTGAAATATTTTTGTTAAAAGACCTTTCTTCTTTTTTTTAAATTGAAATTGTTGTTTTTTTATGCTAAAATTCAAATTTAAATAATATTTACAAATTTTAATTAGAAATTTTGTTTTTTTTGTTGTATTAAAATAAAAAAGTTTCGAAAAAAAAAAACAGTGAAAAAAATACAAATTTCTTTAAAAAAAAGTAAACATCATTATCTGTTGATTAACCATGCGTAGGATCCATAGGCTCTTTCGCTCTTTCTTTAAAATTATTGCCTTTTGTTATAACATTCACCAGAACAATTTAGTAAATAAAAAAAAATAATAATTTAATTTGAATTCGAGGTACTTGACGAACTAGTGTTTTGATTTGCTGATGTATTTTGATTTGAGTGGGAAAAATTCGGGAAAAATTGTGAATACGATTGATTCATGTTCATAAAATTTGAGAATGGATTGAATTGTGATGCTTGAGCAGCGTGTATCCATGGATCGAGTGGAAGAGCAGCGGCAGCGTTAAGAGCCACGGCGGCATTTACTGCAGCATTAACCGATTGTTGTGGTAATAAATTAGAGTTTGTATTGCCATTTGTTGATGAATTAGGAGAATTAGAACTATTCGAAGTTGGTGTTCTTAAACTTGCTAGAGGAAAGTCTGGATTTACTCTCAACGATGTTTGCTCAGCTTTTTCTTGTCTTCTCCACTTTGCACGTCGATTTTGAAACCAAACTTGAACTCTCACTTCTGGTAGATTTATTTTGATCGCTAACTCTTCACGACTGTAAACGTCTGGATAATGGGATTTTTCAAAGGCACGTTCCAATTCGTGCAATTGAAAAGTTGTAAAAGTAGTTCGATTTCGACGATGTTTATTCTTTTTCGAATGTCGACCAGTTTCTTTCTCATCATCCAAAGAGTTTCCAGAGTTCTTTGAATAATCTCCCAAATCATCCAAACCCTCATCTTCTCTCGAATCAGCATCTGATTTATCATCATCTAAAAAATCAAAACTGTAAATTTCTAATATAAATTTGAGTCAAAAAAAGGGGGTTTTACCGTCATATGAATTATTGAAACTATGATTTTTATTCAGTGGGTACCCAGAAGATTGAGGTTTTTGATTTTTGTCACTTTCGACTTTAACCGGATTATAACTATTAAGAATCGATTCAATATTATGTCCAGCTGCAAGAGCGGCAGCAGCAGCCGCAGCTGTCGGATTCAACTGAGGTTGATTGTTAATACCTGTTGGCCAATGTGCTCCCAATGACGAGCACATTTTACTCACATGAGACAAATGACTCATATTAGTTAAATAATTATTAGCCTCATTTTGTAACATGTTATTGACAAATTCAACAGCGTTATCTTTATTACCCAAATGGTAGTTGGTTTGTGCTGATAGCATTCTTAGTTCGAAAATACAAAATAAATAAATACTCGAATGAGAATTAAAATATTTTTGACGATCTCTAGTTTTATTATAAATATATATAAAAAAACGAGAAAAATTAAATTAACCAATAAATTTTAATTAAATAAAATAGAAATTTTTGTTTTTAGTGTTAACCAATCGAATCAATAGAAATTGTTCGTGCTATTTTAACACTAAAATTTTGATTGGTTAAAGAGGAAATTTTGTCTAAATTAATTAATCATTTCATTTAATTTGTCAATGAGAAAGAAAAAAAAGAGAGAGAGAGAGAGGAAAAGTTATTTAATTCTCCTCCTATTTCTAATAGATTCCTCGACAACTAAAAAAACTTTCTATTAAATTAACAGCATGTATTTAGAGAAAAGATTTAAAAAATATATTTCAAGTGATTTAAAATTAAAAACGAAAGGCAAATTCTTCATTCCAATGAGAATTTCAAAAAAAAAAAAAAATTAAAATTTAATTTGTTTAATTGTTGTTTTTATTTTTTGTTTTCGAAAGTTGTATTTCATTCAACAATATACACTTGGTCTAATTATTCTTTTTCTGTTTGGTCCTCTTCGATTTTTGTTTTTTTTTTTTCTTAATTTTTCAAAATTAATTAATTTTTTATTTTATTATTTTTATTAGTTGATGAATTTTGAGTTGGTTTTTGCTAATTCGTTTTAAATCTAGTTTTTTTTTTAAATTTTTGTTTACCTAAAGAACTTTATTTAATTTTCTAATTGGTCCTTTACTTTCTAAAAAAAGGCTTTTTCAAATTTTAATAGGTTAAGATATTCAAGGTCCAGAGATGACTCAAAGTCATTTTTTCCGTAAAAATTGACTATGACTCAGAGTCCGAGTCGACAAAAAATAAAGTTTATAGTTTTTGCAGACGAACAAATTTTTTTTAGATAAACACAACTTAAATTTTCCTCATAGAAGCTATGGAAAAAAATGCTTCTGTCTCCATAACTCTCATTTTCACTTAAGCGATTTCATGTCGCAAATATGGGATATCCCTTATATAGGATATGTTCTGTCTGATCGGAAACAGTTTTATTTTCGACATGTAACGTGTCGAATAAAGAACTTTTCAATTCTTTTTAATTAAAATATAATTTACAAAATGTATAATTTTATGCATTATGTATAAAGAATGTAAAAATACCATTTTTGTCAATTTTCAATATCTACAACATGTCATTGGTAAAAAAAAATCAGTGTCCGACCAGACAGAACATGTCGTACATATCCCTTATTTTCGACATGTCCTAAAACTTGAGCTTTTACGTTAAGTTAATACTTGAACGTCCACTTAACTAAAAATAATATTTTTCATCGTCATATGAATTAGAAAGCTCATATACAGAAAAAATACTGTTTTTTTGACTCAAGTCACCACGAAATCATCGAATAAGATTGTCGAGGTCCATACTCTAAATTTCGATTCAGCGTTGTTTTTGTCCTCGATTAACAACGAACCAGTCTCGTCCGACACGTGTTTTCATTAAAACAAAAATTTTAGCTCGCTTTAGCTTGCTCTCCTAATTATTTTATAGGTTTTTATTTCCGAGCGGTCCAATTTCGATAGTCTCGATACTTATCTACCTAATCTGCATCTTAATGGTACAACTAATTGCACTATTGAATAAAATCAATTTTATAAATCAATTAGATTGAACCTTATCATAAACTGATCAATCTCTACATTAAAATCATCAAATAATCTCATTTTGATTATTTTGTTAAAAAATCAGTAACCCCGACAAAAATGTAACCGTTGAACTTTAACCTGAAGTTTGGGGAGGATTAGCTCAGTTGGTATCGTCGTTGATCAGTTTTCATAGAAGCAAAAAAGATGGTGAGATCGAATCCTGGCCGCGTCAAAAATATTCAATGCAGTCTTTAAACTTGCTAATCTAGTCCTTGGTGTTGGTTGAGCGCAACGCTGCTACCCTAGCTCATGAAAAATTATCAACAGGTATGTCTTAGCAAAATTACGGTGTGTATGCATCTGAAAACAGTACTTAAGTACAAATCGCAATATTAACTTTACTTATAATTTTCTATTTAATTAAATAAACGGGTTCGATCGACTCTTATGAGCTTTTGACACTAGTCTTTGATCGGATTGAGAAACTAACGCTCTAACCTAACCCAATATTAAATTTTTAATGCGTACAGTCTTTGTTTTAACCAAGCAATATGCTTTAACCATGATTTATTTAATCTGTCTATATGTTCTCTATTATTGATGACCGATATCAGAGGAGATTCTTGCGAAAATGTAACGTTACGTTTGAAACGCGTACAGGACGGTCTTTAAATCCATTCGCATTCGATTTCGAAAAATTTCAGTATCTATTTCAGTATCCTTCTTAGGGCGAGTCCAGTCTTAGAACCGGGGCTAAACCCTGAATTTAATGTTTTTTTTAAACTCGAACGGGACTGTTTTTTAAAGACCATGCTCGGTGCGTTCTAAACGTAGCGTTACATTTGCGCAAGAAACGCTGTAATGTGGAGTGTTATGCTAACTCAAAATCAAAACGTATACTACAAGTACTATAGTAGAGAATTCAATAGTAATACTTTATTTCAATTTTATTTAAATATTGTTGGATAAATTGCTCTTAAAAGTTTTTGTGTAAAATCAAAAATTTTAAAAAAAATTAATTAATAATTTCAATAAACTTAAAGGAGCTAAATTTCCAGTGTAATTAACGACACAAAATTCAAATAATCTCCGTTATGTTTAAAATCTAGAGCCTTAAAAAGGAAAAAAAGTTAAATTAAAACTAAATGTTGTCTATATATTTAATCTATATATTTTACAAAAAAAGCAATATCAAGCGAATTTAATTAAATTTTTATAAATTTAATGGATGATTAGAACTACAAACCAGTAAAATGGAACTGCTAAATATTTTAATAAAAGAAAAAAGCATAGAAAATTTTTTGAACAACGCATTCTTCATTAGTCGTTTTACTTTCTAGACTAATAATAAATTTTAAATCTTTGATAATTGATTTGGTTTAACGTTAGTCTAACGTTTATAAAAAAGAATGTGAATACACTTTCTGTTAATACAAACCTGGTCATTCAAAACTTCCAAAAATGAACGTTCACGAACCTTCCTGAACCTTCAAAAATATTCATGAACCTTCATGAACGTTCAAGGTTTTGAAAGTTCAAGGGTCCATGAAGCTTGATATTTCTTCATTATTTTTCTATAATTTCATATTTTCATATTTGAAAAATAATGAAAATATTTGGGGAGATTTGAACCTTCAGAAACCCCTTAAAGGTTCATTTTTGGAAGTTCTGAATGGCCAGGGTTGTATCTACGCTGTTCTCTTGGTTAAACGATCTTTCACACTGTTTGCTATTGGTTACATAAGCTTTTCTTTAGACCAATTAATGAGGCTGTATCCTAGATCGCTGATAGGAAGCACGAATGCAAAAAACATTAAATTACTCTTTTATGACCAGGGTTATTTTTGTTAAATCTAAAAAAATAGGTTCACCTCGTAAACTTAATGGAATTTCCTATCAAAGGTATACCAATTTTACTTTGATTTTAAGACCTGTCTGATATTAATCAATGATAAGCTAAGATTTTTTCAACAGTCTGTTCTGTCTGAAAATTGAAAAATTCAAAACCCTGAATCATAGGTAAACGAATTTTACCAAGCTTTAAAAAAACTTGAAAAAATAAATAAATAACACAACATAACTGAAAATGAAATTGAAAATATTTGAGTGTAAGCGAACACAACAAAATATAAAAAAAAAAGAGAGAAATCGTTCGGAAATGGAAATGAAAAAATTAATTAAAAAATTTTTGATGAGTTAATTTAATAATTAATTTTAATGGTTAACTTAATATAAAACTAAAAAGAGAAAAAAAATTTGTAAATCCTTAGTTCTTTTTTTTTTGTTTCAATAAGATTTTGATAAAAGAAAAAGAAGAAAAATAATTTTAAAATTGTCGCTTTTAATTTTTTAATTAATTGTCTTGTTCTGATTCTCAATTTCCCGTTGAACAAGATGAAGAATTTCATGAACACAAAAAATATAAGAAGACGAAGAAGAAGAACATAGTTCTTAAGTGACTAAATGACTAGTACTAATTTGCCTAATTATATAGTGAAATCATCTTAATGAGAGAAATCAAATCAACTCGGGCAATGCTTAACAAAAATTTCAAACTTAATTAATAGATATTTATGTTTAGCTGTTCTTTTTTGTTGTTGTTGTATGAAATCATCACTTTTAATTTCAAATGATTTTGGGAGAAAAATTTTTTTTGTTGGCGTCGTCGTCGTCGTGTGACACGCAACCATCTATTAATGAGATCCTTTAAAATAATCTAATCAATATTTTTTACAAAAAAGAAGAAATTAACAAAAAAAGTCAACTCTAGTTGCAAGAACGAATATTAAATAGTTGAAATAATAAGTTAAGTTGCTTTAATTTAATAATAATTAAGATGATAATAATTATTTCCTTAGAAAAAAAAATTAATTAATAAATTTAATTTAAAAAAAAAAAAGAAAAAACTTTTAATTTTCATGTTCTATCAAGGGAATTTTATTTTTTATATTTTTTTCGTTGTAGACTCTGCGATGAATAATCCCGTTTTTTTGCCGTTAAATAACTACAAAAAAAACTTATCATGTAAATTTTTAGTTTAGATTTTCTTGCAAGAACTTGTGTCCACCCTTTAAAATCAATTAGATTTGGGATTAATGATGCATAAAATTAGTTTATTTTATGCTCGCTAAACATTAATCTTCAAAATATTGTAAATCTTGCCCGGAAATTAGAATCTCGATTTACTTTTTCATTGTTCATAAATAAAGGAGATTTCAACGAGTCTTGAGAACCATATTTTCTTTAAATAGGAACTATTGAGGAGCATTTACATTTAACCAGACCGTGTTCTTGTTTTCTTAAACCGTCATAAGATACGGAAGAGATCCTGAATTAAGACCTAGATTATACCGTTACGAGGTCATCTTAATATTGATTATTACTGAAACAGAATCCGGATTGTTAGATTGATGGAATTTTGACTGCTTAAATTTTTTGAAAAATGGTTTGTTAACTGAATTAGAGGATTATTTAGTCGACATCTCTCCGGTTATTGGAGATTGAACTTTGGTGTAAATGCGGATGGTAGAATCATTTATAGTGGAACAACATGCTCTTTTTGCTCGTTTTCACTACATCGTTGTTATAGAGAAAGGAAAATCAATTCGATACGGGTACCAACGTTTTCAATAATAAGTTCTTAACTATTAATGAAAGCAATTCACTTTTAGTTTGCAAAAAGGAAAAGGAGGTTGAATTTTTCTAATCAAAATTCAATTTCGTAAAAAAAAACTTAATATTTATTGGAAAGTAAACTTTTACCAAGAAAATCATGAAAATTTATTGAAATAACTTGGAATAAAAAAATCTTGATAAAAATATTGGAATTTATTGAAAAAGAATATCGAATTATTAAGACGAACGCTATTTTTAATTTTCAATTTTCATTTTTAAAAATTTGTAAAATCGCTTTGAAAAGCCTTCCTGAAAAATTTTGGAAAAATAAAATTGCAACATTGAGCAGCAAAATTTTCTGCATCTCCTGGTAAAGCCTGCTATTACTTTGCAAAACAGTGAAGAATTTCAAAGATTGAAATCGGTCTATTCTAAATGCGCAATTTGGTAGTAAGAGTTTTATGATCAAATTGTGTCCTTTAATAAGTAGTCTTGATGTATCTCTTCATTTCAAATAGATTTTTTTCAGCACTTTTTTGCAGATTAATAGCAGACTTTACCAGGAAATGCAGCAAATTTTGCTGCACAATGGTGCAATTTTATTTATCCAAAATATTTACAGGAAGACTTTTAACAGCTACTTTACAAAATTTTAAGCTGCCGTTTACACATTGTACAAACAATGAAGGCTCTCATTAAATTTCTCGTCATTAAAGAAAAAAGTGAAATTTGGAGCCATGGAGCAGGAGCAATTTTGCAGAAGCTTTATAAAAAATTTTCCATAGCCTCTGTGACGAAAATAAAAGTTGTGCGAATCGAAACAAAATATGTTCAACCTAAATTCAACTTCTGTATTTTCTCATCACATTAAAAAATATTCTAATTGAAATGCGCAATTCATTTGCAGAGTTTTTGCAGACGTTTAATTTAGGTTGAACATATTTTGTTTCGATTCGCACAACTTTTATTTTCGTCACAGAGTCTATGGAAAATTTTTTATAAAGCTTCTGCAAAATTGCTCCTGCTCCATGCTGTGACGTAGCCAGATACTTTTGGATAGTGTGGTGAAGTTCTGTGTAGTGAGGGGGGGGGGGTATGAGACTTTCATAAACTTACATTCATGTACACCCGTTCGAATTTATCTTCGAATTTATCTCTTACTGAAAATTGTATTAGGTAATGTTTTTTTCAAGCTGTTCTTATTAAAGTTCCATTAATGTAGAATATAATTACAAGAATATAAATAACATGAATTTATTTACAAATCTTTTTAAGTATTCCTTCGTAAGAATCGTTGTCCATTCAAAACTTGTCTTTTGGTAATTGATTTTAGAGGTAAACCGAGAGGAATATCATTAGAATGAATAAAAAAGATGAATGCCAAATAATGTTAAGAAATGTTTCGAGTGAAAAAATCCATTCTAGTAAACGAGACCGTATTTCTTTGCTTACTTTGCTTTGCTTTTGTAGACTGATGGAGATAAGATCTATTGCAACCTTGTGATTTTGAAGTAGACCGGACTGAGTTGTATAAGTATAATCCTTACTTTCACTTTTTCCTATTAAAGCTTATATGATTCAAATAATTTTAACCACTAATTGATATAATCAGAGCAATTTTTGTCTAAATTCAAGAACTGATTCTAAGCCACTTGCTTCAAAATTTCAAAATTCTTTTGCTTGCTCATTATTTTAGAAAAGCCATAATTTAAGTGAAATTAAAATTTATCGCAGAGTCACGGAGGTGTCAGACTTTTCAATCAACTTAATGTTACGTTTAATTTGCAGCATGATTTTTTAAAAGCACCTTAAAAAGACTTTCAACTCATAAAAATTATTATTTTTTTTTTTAAATATTAAAAAATACTTTGAAAAAAAAATTTGAAGACCTGGTAAAATGGAAAATTACACATTATCGAATGGTAAATAATTAAACTCATATGATTTGTATTTAATTTAAAAAATGAATATTCAAGATCCGCCAGTTGACAAAAGTGAACCTTTACATTCAATTCAACTTGACTCTAATTGTATACACATGCATGTTAAAACTGGTTCAAAAACAACAAATTTGGTTAACTATGCCATTAGGCATTTCGAAGTACTTAGAAATTTTAAAATACTTTATTACAAGTTTTACTAAATTAATTAAATAAGAAAGATAACCAAAAGCAAGTAACTTGGAATGGAACTGGCGATGCTTTAAACAAAGTAGTCGCTTGTGCTGAAATAATGAAAAAACGTTTCAAAGTAACCATTTTGACATATTTTTTTTTTGATCAAAATCAAAATAAACTTGAATTTTTCCAAGAACGTGTATCAAATCAACAAAATCGGATTTTCTAAGTAACCAATTGATCAGAATTACCGGATAATTATCAATTAAAAAATTTGATTTTTAAAGGACCGAAGAAATGTGGAATTCAAATTTAGAAAATTTAAGAGAGTTAGTGTTTTAAATCAATTTTATATCGCAATATTGTTTTTACAGTCATTTTATTTTAAGTATTAAAATAGTTCGTGAAATACCAAGTATTTGTATAATTTTATCCAAGACACCATTGGATCAAAATGAAACGGGATATCAAACAAACATGACTGTAGACGATATGTTTAATAAACGACCATCAACATCTAATAAAACTAAAGTTAAAAAAGATGAGAATAAAAATTCTGAAAGATCCATTGAGACAGATGATTCGATTTATGTAAAAAAGAAAAAGCCAAAGAATAAAAATTAAAATTTTGAATTTTTTTTTTTGAATTTTTAAAATCAGTTAATCTAATAAAGATTTTGATGAACAAGGCTCAAGTATGAACCCTATAAACAAAAGGCTAATGGCCATCATTAGATTCAAAACCATCAAAAATAGAATTTTTATTACAACCATCACGCGCTATATTCACATCATCAGGTCTCTCATTCCATTGTGATCTAATCAAATTGTGACATAATTAAAAAATACCATCTAAAAGTAGTAGCTAAAATATTTCAAACAAGGTACCTAAAAGCCTACTTTTTCACATCGTCTAAAAATCTTACTGTAACTTAAGAAAAATATGTTTTTTAGGATTTTCTTACATATTGATTATATCATAATACTGCACCTCCATCGAATAAATGGCGTACCCATACTAAAGCGTACCCGTACCCATACCATCCAACTGTACCGTACCGTATCACTGTACCGCACCACCGTACCGTTTTTTAAAATTTTGAAATTTTAACTAAAAATGAAAGACCTAAGTTTTTTTTTTAATTTTATTTTCCGGTACGGTACGGTGGACTGGTACGGTATTAGTACGGTAAGGGTACGGCTCGGGTACGGTGCGGGAACGGAAAGCATTTAATTCAGTGGAAGTGCAGTATACAAATCATAGGCGTGAGGTAAACACTATAGAAGTTATATCAAAAAAGGTAGAAAAAGGGGTAAAATTTGCTATATTTCCTTAAATTTGCGCCATTTAAATAACTCATTGATACTTGATAAAGCGATAATTTTGTAGTAAATTTTACGCGCTTTCCGAATATGCATAAATAATATGGGGTTATAGGTTATAGGTTATAAAGTAAAGTATGGTTTTTGATTGGTCTAGACCCCTAGGGTATGAAAAACTATTTTAGACAGCCCCTAAAAAATTGACTTTCTTAGGTTTTCATATGTGTTGACTACGAATTTGAGGGCGAAAATCACTTTCTTGGATAGTGTTAACGTTTTGCATTCCAGGAACATTACTTACTATACTTCACTTTTGTTATATACAATTTTTTTGTCAGAAGCTAAATACAAACTGACCTATGTTGACTTTCCTGCTTTAACATGTGGAAATACAAATAGGGCGAAAGTGATTCACCAATTTGGGATAGCTTTGTGTAACTGACAGAATTTCAATGTTTTTGGTATGGATATTCCATTGAACAACAAACCAAAAAAAGCATTTAATATTTAGAATGCATTTAGTTCATTCTATCTTTTATATCCAAGAGTCATGAGAAGTACTAATAATATGAATTATGTTGTAATTAATCAAGAGTTTTGTCGAACAAATATTATCTTTTATTTACTCTTATTTCCACAGCTACGCTTATTTCTTAAATGTTTAATTATAGCATTTCGTCATTAAGCTGCAAAAAGGGAAAGTAGAGGAGTAAATTTTTTAATTTTGTGCGCCAACAAAAAAATAATTTTCAATCGTTTTTTTGGTTAAAAATTACAGGAACAATGTCAAAAATGACAAATTCAGATAGTGTGGATGTTTTGTTCCGTTTGAATCTTAAATATTCAAAGCTATGCGGTCCTAAATGTAAAGCTAGGTATCTTGTACTTAATTGTGACATAGCAAGTAAAATTAATAAAAGTTTAGTTGAGATGGTTTATGATTTGCTTACGGTTTGAACGGAAGAAAGTCTTTATTCTTCTTTCTTTAAAAGAATATACTCAACGATATGATCATTTGAAATACCAAGCTAATTAACAGCAAGACTCAACAAAATACAAGAATTAACTTTGTATTAATGTTAGATCCTAAAGTTTATGAAATTGACAGATAATAATGACAACCAGAAGGGTAAAAAGATTGAAGAAGGAGAAAAAGAAAGTTTCAGATTAAATCAGAATACAATTATAATAGATTTAATCGTAATGCGAAAATAACAAGCATGTGGTTCTTGTACTTAATGGTAAGGTATAGTGACAATCAGTTTGTAATCATTTGTTCTCTAAAATCTGACAATTTAGTTTTATATGTGAAAAATATTAAATGCATAATGCACATAAAAACCATTAAAAAAATAAATTAAAAACTAAACCTTTTTATGACTCACATAATAAATTCAATAAAAAAAATTCACACAAATATACACTAGATAAAATAAAGAGAAAAATTAAATTTTTTTTTTGTACACAAAAAAATTAAAATTGTTTTCACACTAAAATAAAAAAATTTGTCGATAAACTATGCCTAAAAAAATAGATTGGAAATTTTTAAGATCATTTAACAATCAGGCTGAACTTGATGATTATCTTGATGCCAGTCGACCAACAACCATTTCAAAATCAAATCTCAATCCATGTAGTATATGCACTTCGAATTTAGTCGAACCGCACAAAATGAGGTCACAATATTTAAATTGTAATTCAAAGCTATGCGGTCCTAAATGTGAAGCTAGATATCTTGTACTTAATTGTGACATAGCAAGTAAAATTGATTTCTACAGTGTAAATGAACATATTTCGAAATTGGATGACTCCGAAAGTCAAGAGACACAAGTCGAAGATCATTTAAGTCGAAAGTGTAAAAAAATAATCGAATTCATTATTGTTGAAAAGCATATTACAAAGCCAAGATTTATTCTCAAAGATTTACAACAAAATGAAACTCAATATGATCTAGCAAACATGCCAACTCTCAATCAAATAACAAGTTATGTTAGAAATAAATTACAAAATATGAAAACAAAAGGTTATATTCCAGTTAAGTATGCGAATTCATCGTTTGGTACATCCGTAATGTTTACTGAACAAAATGAGAGCGATGAATTTTGTGAAATTAACGAGAATGGGAACGATGAGCAAAATATTACGATTCCAAATGAAACAGAGTGTGATTTAGAAATGGATAAGTATCAAATTTTGAATGAAAAATTAAGAGAAATGGACCGTCAGATAATAAAAGTACAGGAAGGTCAGAACAGACAAGTCAATTTTACCGACAACTATTTTGAGGATATTGAAACAAGATTGAAAGAAAATCGTGTCAAGCTTATCAAAGAGATTGATAAAAGTTACCAATTGTTTTCGGAACGAATAAGATATTTAAAAAATAAACATAAGATTGATACAAAATTGGACAGTGGTTCGGATGAAATGGAAGAATTTAAATCAAAAAGAGAAAAGTTAAGTGCAAAAATAGACAATAAAAATCTGGATAACGACAATTTGGATTTAATTTTGAATGAAGCAGATTATGTTTCGGGACAATTGCAGTCATCTCTTGAGCAAATTGAACAAAATATATCGAATTTAAAAAGAATCCGGTACGAGCCAAATAAAAAAGTGAACGAGTTTGGAAGTTTATTGGGTGATTTGATTGTTGATGAAGGCTCAAACAAGAAAAGAAAACTTGATTTTTGAATGAATTGTATTTTTTTTTAAGTTAATTTATCTCTTGCTTAAAACTTGTTGAAATATTTTTTTTATTGTAGATAAAATAAACAGTTTGTCAAATCAAGTTGTGCTCTTTTTTTATTATTATATTTTTGACTTACTTTCCTTAAACTGCTCCCTACCTAGCTTTGCATAAAATCTCACGAATAATATTATTTTTCATAATGAATCCATAATTTATGGCACGGAATGAGAGAAGATTCTATCTAATTTCAGCTTTTTAAGAGTATCTTTTAAAATTTTTAATCGGAAACTAAATCAAACTCGTTTCACCGAAATATTGACTATTGGAACCAGAGCTTAAAAACAAACTAAAAAACGGAACGGAGCTTTTATTCAAATCAATTTTAACTTCGCTCTTTGTAAATTTTTACATTTTTAAATTTGATATTATTATCTTTATTAATAAGTTATATTTTTTTGTAAAGGTACGTGGGTCTACGGGTCGCGTTCGAATCTTGTCGTATTGGGGTGCAGCTGGCTTTGTAAAGGAGCCATCACAAAGTAGGAGCCTGGGAACGGGCGCAAGAACTTGTTTTACAGCAGACCCATTTGGCAATAGTTGTAGCTCTAGTGAAAAAATTAAGTATTCAACTTGATGTAGAATACGCTTGGTTTGTGGTTCCAAGCTTGTCTGAATAGTTGTCGAGTTCGCAGCTTCGGCTCGGATGAGTGGCGCTATTTATGATGATCGTCCCACAGTCACTGGAGTGGATGGCAGTAGCATAGTCGTAACCATGCCATGGCCGGTCCCAAGCCCGGATGTGAAAATGGGAGGCCGACTTGTCGTTGTAAACTTTGGTAAGAATTTTTTTTATTTTTTACATAAAAATTTCATATTTAATATATCAGTAACACCATGCAATTTACAACATTTTACCAAATCTTATTTAAAGTTTTTTTCATAAAAAGGTAAGGACTTCCAAAAGGTTTCTATCCTTATTAATTATATATCCTTATTATTAAATTTTTGGATCCAAAGCTTATCCAAATCATCAATATCCAAAGCTATCGATGATTGAAGTAAATAGACAGGTCTGAAGTTTTTGACTTGGAATTCGGCTTTAAAATTAAAAGTCAACGAAAAAAAATTGCCCCAAGTGAGGATCGAACTCACGACCTCCAGATTACTCCATTATTCAGATTATGAGACTGACGCGCTACCGACTGCGCTATTGAGGCTCTATCATTATCCAATTTAGTGGATCATTTTAACTTTTAAGTACACTTTGCTTGTTTAATAACATGTACAGAATCAACATAAATCAACGTTATATGATTCACAGTGGTGCTACGATATTTGTATTTTACTTAATTTTACGTAAATTATTGTAAATTTACTATTTTTTCCGTAAAATAAGGTAAATTTACGTAAATTTACCAAAGTAAAAAGTGGTAAATTGACTAATTTTGACGTAAAAAATGACAATTTTACGTAAATCCCTTGTCAGGATCTCATTAAGATCCATTCAGAGATCTCATGGGAGTTTCAATGAGATCACGACGAGATCTTTAAAAGGATCTCATTAAATTCTCATGAGAATCTCTGTTACCTTTTTCTCATGTAATCTCATGATATCAAAGCGATTCTCAGCTTCAATTATTCGCTGAATTTAGTGAGATAAAATGAGTTGTCATGAGATTTGAAGACTTTTTCTGGTTCGACTGCTCAATGAATTTTTTGAGCTTTAATGCGTTTTCAGATATATTGAATAGGACTAAATAAGAAAATATATATTTGGCCGTGTTAGTAAATCCTCGAACTTAAGAAAAGATGAGTTGATTTGTTCTAGTTTATTAATATATATTTGGTTTTTACATTGAAAAGAATGAGGAAAAACATTTAAAACATTGAGGTTGATCAGAATCTAAAATTTGTGATTGTTGTTTTTTTGATTTGTTAGGCTTCAGATAAACTTTTGAATTGTTCTTGGGTTACTTGAAATTACGTTTTGAAACTTAATGATGAAAAACTGTCAATTAAAGGTATTTTTTATGAGATAAAAGTTACTTGGTAGCTTTCTCAACAGCCCGATGGAATAGAAATAAATTCAATCTCAATAATTTTTGATCTTGAAAAAGATGAATTTTAGGATATCTTTAGTTTTAGAAATATTAATAATTACATTTTAACGATGACCAAATGAAATAATTTTTTTTTTGAATAAACATTACTTAAAAAAGATTTATTGTTTTGTACTTTTATGAAAATAAGAAATTTAAATTTGTAATCGTAAGCGTTACTGTTAATTTGTAGATATTACAATATGTTAATTCTTTTCAAAAATTATGAATTGAATTTAAGAAAAATATCAATATAACAGATTTGAACTTAATATTTAAAATGTGAACTTAAATGTTTCAAGACCCGAAAATATTCATATTTTTTAATTATTTTATTAATATGTAACTAAAATACTTAAAAAAATTCTTGACATGAAACATGACGGATAGTCGGTTCTTTTTTTGATCACTTTCTAAAAATTTTGACTGATAAAGCCAAAATTTAATACTCAAAATTTCTCATTTAGATCTCATGAGATTCTCATCATATTCTATTGAGTCGATTTCAAAAAAATATCTGATATTCTCTTTGAGATCTCATTAGATTCTTGTGAGAATTACTAAAGATTAGTTGAGAAAGTTTTCTAACTTAAACTCAGTGAGATCTGAGGAGAAACTGATTGGGATCTCAATGCGAAAAAGTGAGATTCTCATCTCATAGTTTCACAAGAGAATCTCGAATGAGATTCTGACAAGGGAATTTACGTAAATTTTGGTAAATATTAAAATGTCCAAAAAAAATTCTGACTAATTTTACAACAATTGTTGATAAAAACTTAATATTTAACTCACTTAGAAAAAGATCGATATTTACTGATACATTAACCTTTATCCTACCAACAAAAAATATCATTCCTACTTCAGTATTTTTTTTGCGATTTATGTCACTAAAAGACTAATAGAGGGTCGAAAATTTTTTTGGACATTTTAATATTTACCAAAATAATTACGCAGAGTTGTTCCTCAAGTCTTTACCCCAAAAAGTCAAGTCAAGTCGCGACTTGACTTGATTTTTTCCAAATTTTCCAAGTCAAGTTAAGACTTGACTTGATTTTTTCCAAATTTTTCAAGTCAAGTCGTGACTTGACTTTACTTTTTGTGGCAAAAACTTGAAATTGTTCTCTTTAAAAATGATTTAAACGATAAAAAAACGTGTTCTCCTTAAAGTATTTTATACATTCTTACGAATTTTCGATATTATAAGTGATTTTATATCTTAAATTTTATTAAAAGACATCTTTAAAAAATTTATCTTTATAAAAAATCAAGTCGCGACTTGACTTTTTATGGAAAAAAAAATTCAAGTCAAGTCGTGACTTGATTTTTTCACGAAAAATAAAATCAAGTCAAGTCATGACTTGGACTTGACTTGAGACTTGAGACTTGAGGAACAACTCTGTAATTACGTAAATTTCCGTAAAATTGTCATTTTTTACAGTACATTTCTGAAATAAGTTGACACTCTGCCTAAGCAATGCGTAGCTTGCTCCGAAGCTTTGCCTAAAACGCGCAGGAGCAATGCGCCGGAGCGTCCTAGGCAGCCCAGAAACTTTGCCTAAGCAATGCGCCTGAGCGTCTTAAGCAATGCTCCGAAACATGTCAACTTATTTCAGAAATGTACGTCAAAATTAGTCAATTTACCACTTTTTACTTTGGTAAATTTACGTAAATTTACCTGATTTTACGGAAAAAATAGTAAATTTACAATAATTTACGTAAAATTAAGTAAAATACAAATATCGTAGCACCACTGTAGATTTCATAATTTAACAACGTAGAACATTGGATTCATTAAAATAGTAATGTTTAATAAAAAATAATGAAAGACAATTTTAAAAATTTATTCAGTAAATAATCGACAAAAAATAAAAATTATGCAGATTTTTGATTCGAGTAGAATTTTTTAGCAATTTCTTGTAAATTTCCATTAAACACCGGGGGATTCGAATAAACTTCATTCAACTTGAGACCTCTTTGATTACTATCATACCATTTCGATGGAGTCAATAACTTAAAAATTTTTTTTTCAAACAAAGTTAACAAAAATAAAAATATTTTTTTAAAATACTTTAAAGGTAACTTCAGTGTCTTTGATTTCATTTTTTAACAAATCTTTTATCAAATCATTTCTCTAGTTAAAAAATAAAAATTTAACAAAGTTGTTTTGTTTGTGCTAAATCAACTTTAATACCTTAGATTTGTTAACTCCTTCGAATTCAGTTGATACAACAATGACCTCGAGAAATTTGTACGAATCTTGAGGTTCATTATGTTTCCAACTTAAATTATTCACTTGAGCACAAACTAAATTAGTCTTTTAATGACGTAAAACAAAACTTTATTTATCACACTCATAATAAACAAAGAAAATTTTTAATACCCCAAATTTTGAGTTTAATTTGTTTAGGATTTTATCTTTTATAGTCAAACTTGGCTAAAAAAACAAAATAGATTAATCATCCGTCATAAATCTCTAAGCAAGGATCAATTTTTACCTGTGTTGACAAATTACGGCAAAAAATTCGTAGCATTTCTTTTTCGATTCGAAACAACAACAACAAAAAACAAAATTTCAAGATTTCAAATTTTTTAAAGCATGTATTAGTTTAAGGTTTCAACTAAAAAAAAACATAAAACTCAACATAAAATTTTCTAGCTTTAAAAGATAGTTTATTTTGCTTAACTAAAGAGTAGAGCTACAGCTATAAATCGAGAAAAAATAAAAAATAAACCTTAATAAAATAAAAAAAAAATACTTTTTTTTTTTTTTTTGTGATATTTATTAATTGCCCCAAATTTTAGTGAATAATTTGAACTAGAACACAACAACAACAAAAAATTCTAAATGTCATTTCTCTTAAGATCGTGAACAAAAAATTTAGAGTAACAAAATATAATGAGCATGGTCGATAGTGATAATCTTGCCGCCATATCCGAATCGGCATTGGCATCTCTCATTTTACCAAATTTAATAACACCCGCTTTGGACAAAATGGAAAAAGACGATCCAAATATACCATTAACTAAATGTAATGTTCGTAATGTTTTCCAAAAAGTCGATTCTCTTTTACCAAATTTTGCGTATGATTTTCTAACCGAATTAATAAAGCTAAATGATACGAAAAATGTTAATTTGAATGAAATGATTTTGAGATCAGAAAAATTAGCCTCGTCAGATGGTAAGACTATCTTTAAATAACTCTTAATTTTTAAACAGTATTTTAAATTTTAGAATATGTTATTAAACGACCCGAGTTTAAAGAGTTAAATGTCAGAGCTAAACAGTTAAAGCTCATATTGAGTCGAATACCCGACGAAATAAATGATAGAAAAGCTTTTCTCGAGACAATAAAGTAAAATAAATTTTAATAAACTTGAATTTACAAATTTTAAAATTTTTAATTCCAAGAGAAATCGCTGCGGCCATTAAGAAAAAACTCGACGCTGTTAACAATTTATTCGAATCGATGCAATCTATGGAAATAAAACAAATTCTTGATGTACGTAAACGAGAGTTTGTAAAATATTCAAAACAATTTTCAAATACATTAAAAGCTTTTTTTAGACAGGGACAGTAAGTTTTTTTTTTTGATCTCCGTTTCAGAGGTTACAAAAATTCAATTTTTTTGTGTTCTTCAAAGATGTGATGAAGTTTATTGTGCAGCTAATTGTTTAATAAGTCAAACGAATTTAATTTTAAAAACATTAAAACAACATTGTGAAAATTCGCCATATTGAAGTCAATCCAAAAGAATAGACAATTATAAATGAAATTAACGTCCGCCAGAAAAACAACACTATGTAAATAGGTTTATAAATCCGATATTGTCAGTCTTTTTTTTTTTTTAAAAGAAAAAAACTCTGAATTCAATTTGTAATAAAAAAATTTGGATTTTTTTATGGACAAAAATGACGAGATTAATCGTTGAAATTTTTTTTTTAAACAAAATTTATTTAAAATTTTTTTTTTTTACTTTAAAAAATAAACTCAATTATTTTGCTATATCTAATAACATGGAAATCAGTTAGTCCCACAGTGAAAAAAAAAAATGTTTTTCTAAAGGTCGACATGTATCCGTTAAATGTATTAATGTACCCTTATATAAAACAAATGTTTTTTTTCAAAATTCAAAATTAGCATCAAAGCCGCTTGATATTTGTAATTAGAGAACAATTGCTTAGATCCAAACCTTCTGGGGCTTAAAAATTTATGTTCGAGTTGCTAGTTTAGAATTAAAAAGAAACAAAAATCGATAGTTTAAATGGATAAACAACCAGAAGAACTGAGTTGAAAAATGTATGTCTTTAATGAAAAGGTCAGAGGATCGATACTTATAAACTCCTCAAGTATCAATAATATGTTAAGACAAGGGAATCGGCATCTCGTTCGTATTCGAATACAACGGGATGATTAAGACTCTGGTAATGATATTTTTATAGACTTTAATAAATTCCAACGACTAACGAATTTGCAGGGTTATCAACAAGTTAACACCAACACTGTCCAATTGCAAAATATTAGCAGCATATTTAAAGGGGAACACAAGTTTAATGTCAGTATACTAATAGAAACTCAGTTTTAACACTAGAAATCCCACTTTTGAAATATACCTTTACAGTACGACGGGTCTGACTAGTATCATTAAAAACGGATTTTAATCAGTTAAGTCATATTTTAGGGTATCAATTGGGTCATTTTTGACTTGGAATTAAATATTCCAAAAATTCTCTTTTGTCGCTGAATCAATTGTCTTGTCACCAGATCAATTAAATTAATTGAATTTAAACAATTCTATATTTTTCCAAAACCAAAAAAATTGGTAAGTGAAAGAAGTTTTTTTTTGTAAAAATTTTTTACATAAGCGGTCAGACGCCTGTAATATGATTCTATCTTGCATGAGATATTATACATGTCTGATTTCCGCGGTCTTATCGGAATAAATCCTCTAAAAGGTTCATGTTGAGTAATGTAAAGTTCACCAAGTCATAAACCCTAAGTATTTGTAGCCGCTTTTTCAAAAACCTTCAAGTGATCAAAATCTATAATTAAATGTAAAAAATTTGTGATATGCTCCATAGAACTTGAAATAAGTTATAATTCGCGAAAATAGAGGCGTATAAAGTTCGGTTTTATCGTTTTTTTTGTGAAAATTTTCAATCAAAACCTGCTTTTCAAACTGAAAACTTTTTGAAAATCAGTTAATTCTTTAAAAAATAGTTTGGAAATAGATTTAAACGGGCCAGAAAGACCCGCTGGCCTTTCTCGTGTTAATAACAAAAGCGGGGATTTGAGCAGACCTCTTGAAAGTAACTGCTTCCTTTTAGTCCTCGTTTTAAAGTAATATTTAATTTAAGATACAAGTAAAATTAGAGAAAAATTGTATAACTCTTAAAGCAATATAATTTATCTAGCACTTAACTAAATGTTAGCGATTTAATAGTTTTGTGTATAAATTTGTCATGATTAATCTTTATAAACATTTCAACAATACCTAGAGATATTTATAAATAGGAATTTTAAGTTCAATTTTAAGCTAGAATAAGACAAGATTATTTAGTTTTTTTACAAAAATACTTGACTTTTATTTACTAGCTTTAAATTCTATTCTTCCTCTGTGATACAATAAATCCAAGTTAAAAAGTGTCTTAACATTTTTCTATCATAATTGTCTCTGGAGATAGGTGAGGGTTTGTCATCAAACAAAATAGAGATAGGCCGGATTAGAGAGGTTCGACTGTATTGCAGTATCAAGAGTTATTTATCATTTAAAAAACCCTCACCCATTCTTGTAGAGAAAGACTTAAACTACAAAGCTGATAAGTTTAAGTCTTATCAAGATGTAAATTTAAGAGAAATTGGCTTTCAAAACCATGAAAAACTAACTAAGATTTATGATTTGGTATATCTTATCAAATCAATTTTCAATGTTTTTTTAATTGGGTAAAAGATATAATTGAATATGAATAAAAAACTTTCTAAATTTTATTTTTCTCTTGGAAAATTTGAGGGTAATGGGGTTAGAATAATCAAAAAAAATCTTAATTGACTTTTTGGAATTTTTTCAACCTTGACTTAATTTTTTATTTTTTTTTGAAAAGTCAATTTTTAACTTGATTGCTCTTCTGAAATGATAATCAAGTCAAATCATGGCATTTATTGATAAAAAATTATGAACTTTTAGCACAGTATTTCAATTTCGATTTAGATAGTAATTTACATGAACCTAGTTTGAATATAAGAAACGCCAAAGCAGAATTTAAATCAAATGATGATTAATTTAATACCAAAAAATCTTAAACAAAATCATGTTTTTCTTATTTTACATCATAATGAAACATGAATATTTTAGAAAATTATTAGAAATCCTAACAACGTTAGATTTCTAAAATTTTTTTCCGAGGTTTCAAGATCATAACACAACGGATAGATATAATTACAACCAGTCTATTTTCCGAAAGTTCACCAATAGTTCATTTTTAACACACTTTTATAAATTTAATTAAATTTAAGAAGAGGCACTCCTTGTGAATTAATCATTTTTTGCAACAATAATAAAGTCTGAAACACGTAAATTCTTTCTTTTCTTCAAAATTGAATGCTGTGTTTTTACATAAATTCAAAAACAATCATCAAAATACCTTTTGTTTATATATTTTTTATTTTGCTTTAAGCCCACAAATGTCTACGGTACTTGCGAAAGCCCATGAGTAATGCTTTCTTGTTAAGGACGCCCGTTTCGCAAGTCAAAAAAGCACAATAAGTGTTAAACTTATTCCGCCAAGAACAAAAAAAAATTATTTATTCACAAATAAAGCTTCAAATTTTCAATTAGATGAATTTTCAAAAGTTTTCTTCTGTTGTCGAGTAATAATTGATGTTTTATTAATTTCTCTCTCTCTCTCTTTTTTTATAGAACTTGCTTTTCAATTTTTGCATAATTTTTTTTTTCAAGAAAACCCAAAAAAGGTTAAAAACATAAATTTTTTTATTGTTAATTTACGTTTTATTAATTTCGGGGAATAAAACAAGCTAATTTGAATGTAATTGAACTTGGTAACAAAAAAAATAAATAAATAGTGTACAGATGAGTGCTCAATATGATAGAATAGATAGCCAAGAAACAGATAATGACAATCAAGTAAATCAAACACAATCGTCTACACTTGTTACAAATTTATTAAATAAATTCAATAATATTGGTAAAAAAACTGGCCAAGCTATACGCAGCAACAATAATAATAATAATGTACTCGAGTCAGATCGTCTCGATATTATAACCAATAGATCCTCATCGTCGTCGTTTCAAGATCATGAATCACTGCTCTTACGCGAACAATTATGGTACAAAAATAAAATTATACTTCTAAGTATAGCTGGTGTAATTGTAGTTATATTAATTCTAATAGCACTATTTGCTTTCGAACCATGGAAATAGAAAAAGTACCCTTTTTTTTTCTTCTAATTGTAAATAACTATGCACCCCTATATCTATGAAAAATTTATATTTTTTGTTATTTCTTTATTAGTCAAATAAAATTTAAGTTTTTTTGTCATTATCTTGTTCTTTTATGTCCACAAACCATTCAATTTTATAAAATCCAGTCTCTGGATGTTTCTCTCTGATGCTGCACAAGTGTATTTTATCGACTGGTTCAATCCCAAAATGAATGTCGTTTAAATGTTCGTAAAGTGTTTTGTCGATTTTTTTGATGCCTTTTTTGTAAAGATTTTTGGCTTTTGACAGTTTCATTAGAGTCATGTGAGGCGAAAAGCCTTTTTCGAATAATGGAACTTCCAACATTTTGGCTATTTTCACGAGTTCTCCTTTAATTTTAAGTTTAAATTAAACTTTACTCTTAAGGATTCGGAAAATTTAAAAATTTAATTAAATTCGCAAAAAATTTTTGCATCATGTTACATGTTGAGTTTATGAAACTGATTTAGTTTCACTCGACGACTACTTCATGCAAGATACTCAGATACTTTAATGCGAGGAATGGAAAAAGTTAGGAAAGGTGTTATTAAATATACCCGCTATCCACTTACAGTGGTGCTATGATCACAGTAATTTACAAAATTTTGCGTAATTTTTGGTAATTTTACCATATTTTACTTTTTTTTACGTAAAAATGGGTAATTTTACGTAAACTAGCGAAGGTGAAAAAGAGTAAATTTACCCAATTTTACGGAAAATGTGGTAAATTTACGGAAATTTACGTAAAATACCGTAAAAACCAAAACGGCCAATTGTAATTCTGAATTTTTTTCAATAAATTTATTATAGGAAGCCGAATCATAAGTCAAGGTAAAAAAAAATTTACTCTTTTTCACCTTCCCTAGTTTACGTAAAATTACCCATTTTTACGTAAAAAAGAGTAAAATATGGTAAAATTACCAAAAATTACGCAAAATTTTGTAAATTACTGTGATCATAGCACCACTGTAAATCTGAATTTTTAACCACTCGGTAAATTTAGGGGTATAATCCAAATAATTTAATCTGAATTCTTTATTTTTGTGTTCACTAAAAGTCGTAAAAGAGCCAAAAAGCAACCAAGATGATCAAAAAATCTCACTATCTAAACGCACTTTTTATAATGACAAAATTTATTCCCTATGGAGTCATTAATAATATGCAGGGTCATCCAAAAGTTTAGTTTGAAACCATCGAAAACAAGCAAAAAGACACTTTTAGAAACCATTGCTTTCATCTTTAATCCAAATTATCATAAAAAGCGGGGCTGTGAAGTTTTTTTCAATTCACTCATTTCAATTCAGCTAAACTTGGATAGCTGTTCCTCTAGATGGGATAATTAAATTCTGCAAATTGATACAAATTGTAACAATTTTGCTACACTTAGGGTATCCGTCTAAGAATGTTAACCTCTGCATTTTTTGTGCATTTGGCACGCCATTAAAAAAGATTATAAAAAACTGTGCAAAAGTTTGCATACTTTTAGCAGACGGATACCCAAAGTGAAGCAAAATTGTTAAAATTTGTATCAATTTGCAGAATTTAATTATCCCATCTAGAGGAACAGCTATCAAAGTTTAGCTGAATTGAAATGAGTGAATTGAAACAAACTTCACAGACCCATAGAAAACACTATTAACTATTTAAAACAGCAATTTTGTTAGCGCCCCTGATAATATGATCTATGTAGAGATATGGATTTCCTAAAATTTCTAAATTTTAGTCTGAAAATGAAGAAGAGTAGCAATCCACGATATTAGAATGTTTTTTTTTGAACTTACTTTGCATTTTGACCAAATTCTGAAAGTGATCATCTTTCAAAAGATCTACAAACAAAACCTCATTTCGAAAATTTGATAAACCTTTAAATGTGATTTCAAAGTTTTGGTTAAGACTTTCAAAAACAATATCCTTATTCTCCATCAATTTTTCATTGAACCTTAAAAATTAACAATCATAGGCCAAATTTTCTAAAAATTTCATTAAAATTACTGCTCAATTTTATCTCTATCTTCGAGATAACAAGCTAAAAGCGTTATATGAAGAGTTTCAATTTTGACTGTTGTTTTTTGTAATTCGGGTTTATTTTTTATAATTTCGTTCTGTACAACACCACATGCTTGAATGATCTTAACTCCCATTAAAAAAAAATTTAAAAGCAAAAAAATTTGAATTCTCACTTTTTCATTATTGACTTTTATACACAAAAAATAATTTGGTTCAAGTCTTCTAGTAACCGACTTACTAAATTGTTCTATTCGAACATTTTTAAAAAAATTGAACCTAAAAAATTTATTCAAATTATGAAACATCTAAAAAAATTTCTCAAACTTGAAAATTTTTCGCTTATTTTATAAACATCGTCCAATGAAACATTCAAAGGTTTGTAAATTAAAATCGTATCATCTCCAAAAACTTGATTTTGAATTAGTTCATCTTGAATATCTTGTTTTAACTTTTTGTTAAATTTTTGAGAATCTTTTGTGTTGCAAGAGGTTGAGGATTCGGGTTCCATATTTTACGCGTGAAATTTTTTTGTTATTTTGATCGAGATTTTATTCCGAATCAAAAAAAATGCTAATTTTATATTTGGAGCAATTTCAAACTCAAAAATGGTTGATTTAATGTCAAGTTTATTTTGAAACTAAGCTTTGAACATCAAAAATGGGTTTCTATGACTACTCTAGAAATTTCCTAGAAATTTAAATTTTTGACGAATGTTTTTTTTTTGAAAAACAGACCGTTAATCAAAATACAAAATGGTTCAAAGTAATCTAGAAATTTTTTACTCTCATTATTTCATAATCGATGTTTATCTTTTGTACCTTAAGTAACTGAAGAATTAGTTCGAAGAAAAGCAGAGCACAATGAAGGTGAGATTTTTAGTCTCGAGGAATTGTCACTTCATCAAGAGAATATTGAAAAGTATGTCATAAACCCTTAACAAGCGTATATTTTAATATTTCGTTTTTTTAGGATTGAGCATTTGGACAAGTGGTGTAGAGACTTGAAGATTTTATATTTACAAAGCAATCAAATTTCTAAAATAGGTAGCTAAGGATCAAATTATTTTAAAATATAATCAATGTTTTAATGTTTTTTTTTTATAGAAAATGTAAGCCGCTTTAAGAAGCTTGAATATATCAATTTGGCTTTGAACAATATTGAAAGAATTGAAAATCTAGAAGGTTCGTATCGGAGCTTACTGTCTATTTTCTGAATTTAAAATTGTTTAGCTCCCATCGTTACTTGCTATTTTTTTGGAAGAAATCTTCAATCCAAGCCTACCCAGGACACAATTTCTACCTAACATCTTACGATTTTTTTCATTACCAAGAACAATTGAAGTATTGTAAAGTCTTGAAATGTTCCTAAAATTTTTTAAAAATCGAAGATAAGAATCTTATCTTTTTCTCGTCCATCATTTTGTCAAACTTCAGGTCATTAAAGGATCTTGAACTACATGTCATGCTTAATCATGCCATCTAAGGTTCGACTTTCGAGTCTAATTTCAACCAGATTACCAACTAATATTTAGGGCCATCTGAATTCTTTAAGTACAAACGGTTCAAAGAAAAGTTGTAGCAACAAATTTAAATTTTTTATTTTCACTACAGCTGTAAATGTAGAATGGAAGCTTTGCTTCATTAGTCCCATTATTTCCCGTTTATTACCGCAGGGGTAAAAATTAGTCTGGACCTTCAGGGCACTCCATCGAACTAAAATTTGGTCAAATGCTTAAATATTCCTTGATTTAAAAATAATCCTTCTGCATCAAACACTGGGACTGTTTGCGAGCGTTTACGGTAACACATTGCATTTACTCTTTTTAAATAATTTAAGCATAAGATCATCTCGAAATTTATCGTTCATTCTGAACTTAATTTTAATTTTTTTAGGATGTGAATTTTTGAAAAAATTGGATTTGACTGTAAATTTTATTGGTGAACTCACAAGCATTGTGAATTTAACAGAAAATTATCATCTCCAAGAAATGTAAAAAAAAAACTTTTTTAATTAACATCTTTCTATTCCAAATTAGCTAATTTTTATTGTCGACTTAAAGGTACTTAACCGGAAATCCATGTACCGACTTCGAAGGCTACAGAGATTATGTAATTTCAACCCTACCTCAACTTAAGGTAATTTCTATTTTATTAGAGTCTTAAATTTTAAAGTCTAATTTAAAATTTTTAAGACATTGGACGGGACTGAGATCAAAAAAAGTGATAGAATCAAAGCATTACAAGTAAGCTTATCCAAAAATTTAGAAACTAAACAAAATTCTTATTTTCATTGTTTAGAATTACAAAAGCATTAGTAATAAAATTTTAGAGAAACAAAACGAATATTTTAAACTAAGAGTAATTTTAAGTCAACCTGTAATAATTTAATAGTCTCTTGATTAATTTTTAAAAGGAAAAACAAAAGCAAGAATACCAGGAATTGAAAGAGAGCAGAAATTTTGATTTAACAAACGATGAAGAACAAGAAAAATTCTGGCAAGAAAAAACCGATTACACACCAGAGTCAAGACTTGAAACAGCTCGTATTCAACAAGAAATAAAACGTAAACAAGAAGAGGATCGTAAAAAAAATCAACATGATGATTTAAATAAAAAACGTGAGAGAAAATATTTTGATGATGAAGGTAAACCGTATTGTTTCAATGATCCTAAAGTTGATTACGAGTTTTCAAGCGATCATGATGAAAAAATAGTCTTAACTGTTCATGTATTTAAACACATGGATACTTCATTAATAGGCGTTGATGTACAGCCGAATTATGTTCGTGTTACTTTGAAAGGAAAATCGTTACAAATTGGTTTTAATGAAGAAGTTAAACCAGATTCGAGTACAGCTAAACGATCTCAAGTAACAGGACATTTGGTTATTACAATGCCTAAACTTAATCCAGTAATTCGATCAAAACCTACTGTTTTGCAAGAAAATGTTAAAAAAGAAATGAAGCCAGCTCAAAAACAAAATATTTATTTGGAAGTAAACGAGCCAAAGAAATCGAATTTGGAAGTGATTTCAAATATTGTAAGTGATAATGAAGCAAAAAAAACGGGTTTATACAATAAAATAGATAAACGACAGATAAAAGAAAGGTCTAATTCGCCTGATTTTGTCGATGATTCTAGTGTACCACCTCTTGAATAACTGTTTTGACTAGAAGCATTTTTTGTTATTTTTGTCTGTTTATTTCATTTTTATTCAATAAAATTTTCGGTTAAATTTTAAAAAATATTTTCACTTTGTTCTTCTTAATTTTCACCAGAGCTTTGTCTCAATAAAAACTTGACCAATCTATCATTCCATAGATCGCTAAGTGGTGCTGAAAATCGCAACTGGGATCTGTTTGAAAAAATTTTCCTTGATGCCAGGCCCGGTTGTTTTTGAACTTTTTGCAATCCAAATCCATTTAGATTTAAAGTGGTTGAGGCTCAGGATTAATTTATGGTCTTGTCTAAAGATTTATCATAAATCTGGAAATTTTGGAGTCAAAAGGCAAGGAAACCGTGTCAAGCTTAGAAAAAAAAGTATGTTACACTTAGATCTGTAAGTGTAGTTAAAACCGATAGCCAATCAAAATAACGGCCGTCGACTTCGGTTAAACTATTCACAATTCTGAGTCTGAAAAACTACACCTTTTTTATCTAACGCTTGGTTTCACGCTTTATCAAGAAACGCTTGACTAGCACTTATGCACCTCTAGCAAATTGTAATGTTTATTTAGCACTGGTTTAAATAATATACTGTATTATCAATTTTTTTAAAAATTGACATTAAGTCTCTTTCGGATGAATGAAAATTACATGTACTCTTAAAAAAGGGCAGGTACTCTTAAAAAAAATCTTAATAAGCCTTAAAGATCTTTTTGAGTCTCGTTGACGATCCCTCCTTGTTAGAGTTACAGAATAGTCCAATACGAGAAAGACGGTCAAAGTGCAAAAATGCATAAAATGAAACGCCGTACCTTACTTTCTGTATTTTACAATGGGTTTTCCATTTTGGGAATCTCTCTGAAATGTAATGCTAGAAAATCCGTACAAAGTTTTCTACCGAACGATTTTAAATTCGGAAAAAAAATCGACTCTTTCATTTTTTGTGTAGATATCTTTTGTTTTTAGGTTTTTCCTAAACCAGTGTAAATTTAGGAGCTTATTAGCTTTCTGACCATATCTTCAAACCAATGATAAATTTTACAAATCACAAGTTCTAAAGCGTTTTAATAACCCAGTCAATTTGTTGGTTGGGTTATTTGAGTTCTTTTTATAGTGGCTTTACAGTAAATTGAAATTGACTGGGAAAGCACATTTACATCAGGGGCTATAAAAAGTTTTGTGCAATTCGAACATTCAACTATTCAACAATTCGCATGGACGATTTTTTCTAAAATATCAAATATGTAACATTACTAATTTGGACTTGTTAGGAATGTTAGTGATAAAATCGGAACGCGATTTTCATTCCGAAAGTGTCTACTAAATTGCCGCGGAATCGTTGCAATCTAAAGGAAAAAAAAACCTCAAGGTTTCAAAAAAAATCAAAACAAACAACGTAACATGGTTTGTCTAAAAGAATTCTATTCCTAACATATCTAACTTCAAAAGTATCGATTATTTTCGCGAATTGTATGAATGTGAACTTTCATGCAATTCGAATTTTTAAGGATTTGGTTTATTTTGAGATAAAAGATTACACAGCCAGTTTTGGAACGACCTGATTTTTTTATTTTTAAATGCTTATGTAAACTGATTTACTAGAAGAAAGAACCTATCCGAGAGTAAATGAGTAAATGACTTGTTACCAAAGGATTACTATTTGATGGTATTAAAAATCTGAATTCTTAAGTTCCAAGGTAGTTTTTTTTCTTTTTGGATCATCATCTTTTATATAATAAAACCCAAGGCCTTGATAGATTTTACACCTGTCACATCACACAAGAATCACTGTTTAGTGAAAATATCAAATTTGATTTTGAAAATTAAAGCAGAAAATCATCATTTTTTTTATTTATTTAATAATTTATTGAAATTAAGCTTTTTAAGAAAACCCTTTGAAATCAAAATTATCGAAAGCTAAAATGATAATGAGAATTATTTACCACCAAGTTTTTCCCTCATGGTAGTATAGAAATTCTTTTTCCTGTGATCATAGCACCACTGTAGTATGACAAATCATTGATTTAATTTAGTTATTATTTTGCGTATTTTTTAAAAAAGAGTCAAAAATAGGGGAAATTTTACTATACAATTTAATTTTAAATATATGTAAAAAAATCTCCTATTTTTAGAACCTTGCCATATTATTATATAAATATTTTTTAGATTATGTTAGTTATTGTATTTTAGCAGTCGTTCTTAAAAGCCAGTCGATTATTATGTTTGCACCTTGCATTGAACTCGAGGCTTTAGTCTCAATATACTGCACTTCCAACGAATTAAATGCTTGCCGTACCCGTACCGTATCGAATCGTACCCGTAACGTACCCGTACTCGTACTCATACCGTACCCGTCCCCTACCCTTACTAATAATTTTGTTACCGATTAAGGCATTCCATAATGAGAAAAATGGACTTAGTTGCAACTGAAAATCGTTTTTAAATTCAACTTAGTCCACGGTACGGGTACGCTTTGCTAGTACGGAAGTGCAGTACTTGCGCCAGCATGTTAATTAAACTTGAACTTCTAAGACTTATTTCTATTAATCGAATTTTAAGATCGGCTACGTCCATATATTCTAAGCAGAGCCACGTCTATTTTATCGAAATCTTATAAGGAATCTTAATTTTTTCAAAAACTCCTTCTCACTCAAGTATTTCCTAATTTCCTTTCTTGTAAAATTTAAGTATGGTTCTATAAAAGCTATATAAAACAAAACAATAAAGTAAGTGATTTTCATTGACCAGTTCAGTAAGAATTCGACAATTTTAATCCTCAATTTACCTCAAAATAAACCAAATCCTTAAAAATTCGAATTGCATGAAAGTTCACATTCATACAATTCGCGAAAATAATCGATACTTTTGAAGTTAGATATGTTAGGAATAGAATTCTTTTAGACAAACCATGTTACGTTGTTTGTTTTGATTTTTTTTGAAACCTTGAGGTTTTTTTTTCCTTTAGATTGCAACGATTCCGCGGCAATTTAGTAGACACTTTCGGAATGAAAATCGCGTTCCGATTTTATCACTAACATTCCTAACAAGTCCAAATTAGTAATGTTACATATTTGATATTTTAGAAAAAATCGTCCATGCGAATTGTTGAATAGTTGAATGTTCGAATTGCACAAAACTTTTTATAGCCTACATCAGGCTGTTTAAGCGGAGGAGTAGGGTAAAATTTAAATGCCAAAAATTAAAAAATTAGATAGTTTGGAATTATTGCGATTAAAAGGTGACTTAAGGTTAAGGAAACGAGGGTTATTAGATGAAAAAAACTTTTAAAACATTATTTTTATTTAAAAAATCAATTTTAATTTAATCATCAAAATTAAAATCCATTGAATGTTGAGAATTATTATCTTCATTTATTTCCAAATCTCTTGGCTTCGAATTCATCAACTCTCTTCTTATTTCATTAGTTATTTCGTGATGTGTATGCTTTTTAATGAGCTCTAACAATGCTTCTTTTTGTTCGCTTGATATATCCGATTTATAACGTTGAACAAATGTTAACAATGATTGATGCCATAAGACTGGTAAGTCTCTTTGATCACTCATGAACCTTAAAAAAATATTCAACCTTTAGTCCTCAAACTCGTTGTTTTATTATTTTTAAACTTACTGAACAAAATGATTGACTATGGCATCAACTACACGATAAGGTAAAGCATATTTTTTATCTAACAAAATTCTAATAAAAATCGAATTGGCTCCCGAATATTCCATTTCGGCTATTTTCAACAACGCAGCTGCTGAGTGAAGCATTGGAATCGAGCTTTTACCCAAAATACTTCCAATTATAATCGCCTCACGAAGAGTACAATTTCTTGACTCACATAAAGGCAATAGAACACCCTTAAAAAATGCAGCTGGTTTGAACAAAGACTTTTTCAAAGCCATGTACAAGTGAAAATTAAGTTTTTTGTATTCACTTATATCGTCTCGTATACGAGGTAATAAAACAAGACTGAAAAATCTTTGAGCCATTTTAGCGTTTAAGTTAGACGCGAATATGCGTGTAGCTTGATAGATGGCAGCTGCTGACCATACATCAGGCTCTGTAATGTACAATATATGTTCCCAATTGGCTAAAGATGGTAAAATTTTGAACGCTTTTGGAAGTTTTCCACTTCTGTACTTGGACAAAATTTCTTTAATTTGTGAATAAACTTTGACTACTCTTTCGTCTATTTTAACGTTCATTTGTGATTGAGCACCGTCCATGCCATAGTCACTCATTTGAGTTTGAATTTCAGTTTTTTTTTCGGTCAACTTTTCCATGATCAAATCAGCAATTGTTCGTTTTGTTTGTGATTTATTTGACATGAACAAATCAAATGCTCTTTCATCGTCATCGTTTATTTTAATTTCTTCATCGTAAACGGCTTCGTTCGAATCGTCGCCAACTTCCGAGTCATTATCCGAATCAGAATCCGAGTCTTTTGACTTGCGAATTTTTTGTTGTTGTGTAAAATTCGATTTTAATTTATGAAATTTGTTGTTGCTGTTGTCTTCGTCTTCTTCTTTTATGTTGAATTTTAATGTTTTAGTTTGTTTTTTATTGTTGTTGTTTATGTCGTGTTCCATTTCATCGTCTATTTCGTCTTGCAATTCGGATTGTTGTTTACGAGCTGCGGCTAAAATTTTAGCACTTATTTTCTCGTTTACGAATTGATCATCTTCAAGAACTTTTTTTTTTGATGATTTTGGATCTTGATTTGACTTTGTTTTAGCCAATTTGAGAGATTCAATTTCATCGGCTAGAGCAACTTTTGAACCAATTGGATCAGTGCTTTGACGCGAAGCGCTCAAGTGTTTGTTTTGTTTCATTTTACCCATTTTTGAAGTCTTTTTTCTTGAAAATTTCTTAAAATTAAATATTTTTTGTTTAACACGTGTTTGTTGTGTTTCTGTTTTAAAAAAATAAAATTCACATAAAATGACGGATTTTTGAAGTAAAAAGGAAGAATAGATTTGGGTGTAATGGAAGTTTATCGAAATAATGTGCTTTCTAATCCAAAGATTTTAATTTTTGTATTTTTGAAATTGAAATCACATTTGTTTTTGTTTCTATTTTTTTTCAATGAAATTGGTTTTCAATGTGCAAGAATTGCACTTCAATGCTAATATATTTTATTTTAGCATTGAAAATATTTTAAGTTTTTTTCTTTTTAAAAAATAAAAAGCATATTTAAATTTACTTTTGAAGCAAGTTTATTTATATATGGTTATTTATATACGTGAGATTTATTGGATTTTGATTTGGCATTCTTATGCTGTATGATTATTGTGAATATGAGTATTTCGAGGATGGCTCAGAGGACGCTTCTGGTATCCCTAAAAATTCTACTAATTCATACTCGTTCTTTTTAACCCTTTCTTTCTTCGAAAAGAGTTTTTTTTGTTTTTTTCAAATGCCTTGACCATTGCTTCCGCACTAGGCTAAAAATATGCCTGTATTTTGTTTTTTATTTTCAGTTTTATTTTTAAATTTTAAATTTTTTTTGGATTTTTCATTTGTTATTGCTGTTGTCTTCGTCTTCTTCTTTTATGTTGAATTTTAATGTTTTAGTTTGTTTTTTAATGTTGTTGTTGATGTCGTGTTCCATTTCATCGTCTATCATGTCGTCTATTTCATGTCATCAGCTTAAAAAAAAAAACTTTGAATTAACATGAGAATATTTTTTGACTTTCACTTTTGTACCGGTATCATTTTGAAAGGATTTTAGCTCTAAACTCGGTGTTTTACCGGTCAAATTTATCCCTTGAATGGGTTCAGAAATTTAAAATTTTAGACTGTACCATTGTAAAGCTATCGAGTGATTAAGTTCACTGGTTTGTAAAAATGGCGTTGCTAATCATAAGCATTTCACAGATTGTTAGGTAAAAAAAATCTTCTTTTTTAGTCTAATACCATTTTGCAGTATGAGACGTTTTTACAAAGCATGTGGTAATTTCTCAACATCATCTCTACATGTTTCAACATTAACTCATTTGCTCTCGGATAGGTTCTTCCTTTTAGCAGATGAGTCGACATAAGCATTTAAAATAAAATAAATAAATAATATAAAGTACTGTTGTATGTTTGATTTTGATTTGCGGGTTCTGTTTTATCCCATTACTGTCCATTTCATGTTGAAGAATGATCGAATTCACAGACTCTCCAAAGCAACAGAACAAAGAGACCTGGCTGCTTGCGGTGTCAGTATGGAATCCTTACCTAAAAAAAGAGATAGATATCTTTGAGATGATGCAAAGAAGAGCCACTCGGATCATACATGGCTTTGAAAACTTTGAACACGTGGATAGACTCAAAAGACTTGACGAACCTCAAAACCAGAAGAAGAAGAGATGATCTCATCCAAACAGTGGCGTAGCTAGACAATTTCAGATGGGGGGGCTCAACCAATTATTCTTTCATATTCTTAAAGAGAAAATCGCCAGATTCGTAATGGTGTTTTCTAAAAATACAAAATATTCATACCCCAAAATACCGGAACCCTAAACTATTATCTTAACCATTCGATGACACTCTGGATTAATATGTTTCAAAATGTGTGTGAAGAAATCAAAATGTGCCTTTTGAAAAAATTGTCACGGGATAAGTTGTCTTAAAAGTATAGTTGCCAGCCAGGTAGAGTTTAATCCAGGTAGCTGGACAAAATAACCAGCTGAATGATTTTCTGGTTTGTAAATTTAAGAAAATAATGAATTGTTAGTTTATTCAAGCCTGTATCTTTTGTCTGGTTAACTTCTTGTCCGACGTAATCTAAACAAATTTTAACCAGAGAAGAATGTGTAACAAAAAAGTTCACATTTAGCTGTTAGTGCTATTAAAGTTAAAGATCATAAGGAGATTTTTATAATGGTTTGCGAACTTTCCATATGTCGTTCAATTTATCATATTAAAATAGGTTCAAAGTGGAATTTACAGAATCTGGGACTTTGAGATGGGGACCTAATTTTAGTAGGGGGGGCTCAAGCCCTGGTTTGCCGTATGGACGCTACGCCACTGCATCCAAATGTACAAGCTCCTATACAAGCAAGATCATGTAAACATAGTTTACAGTGACGAAAAAATCAACCGAGTATACGAGACAAGAGGCAATCGAAACAAAAATAAAGCGAGAACTAGTGAAAAATTGTGCACAAGATTCAATTTTTTTACAAACCGTATGGTGAATGACTGGAATCGTCTGACGAACAGACATATGTACCCATAAATTTTAAGGTATTGGGTGGGTACGGGTTACCCGAAAAAATAGCATTGTGAAGTTTCGTTCAAAAAGTTCAGTTCAAAATTTAAAAATTGAATAATTTTTTATAGGAAATGAAGATGTGGTTACGAAAATAGTGTAACAAGATGTAACAAAAAATGTTACACAACTTGCAATAAAAAAGGATTAAAAACAAAATTTGATCAATCGATTATTGATTTTGGTAAAAAAACGGGTGTTATGTTAAGTTTATTATTTTGACATCATGAAATAAAAGCTTCAAATAATCGATTATTTGCCAAGAATTGCTCGAATTTTTGAAGTCAGTGTCCAAGAAACCCCATTCCATAATTAAATTAAAATTAAGTTGCTTTTTAAGCCCGCAAATCATGTAACTTAAATATTCTAGAGCTCTCTCTTCTAAAGTTTGACCGGGGATCGAACCCGTGATGTTTGGATCACATTTAGATTTCGTTTTGTACAATACTCTAACAACAAAAATTAAGTGATAATAAAATGGTTGATTAGGAATATATCAAGAAAACCGCAATGAAACTCGGTTAAGGCTTTGAATATTAAATGAATTACTTGATATAACTTGGAGAATAAAGCTCAAATTTTTATTTCATGATGTCAAAATAATAAACTTAACATAACACCCGTTTTTTTACCAAAATCAATAATCGATTGATCAAATTTTGTTTTTAATCCTTTTTTATTGCAAGTTGTGTAACATTTTTTGTTGCCACATCTTCATTTCCTATAAAAAATTATTCAATTTTTAAATTTTGAACTGAACTTTTTGAACGAAACTTCAGAATCAAGTATTGGGTTCGGGTATGGTGTGGGTTACCCAGAAATTTTGGGTTTAAGGTATGGTTCTGGGTTGGGTAACCCAAAAATTTAGGTATTTTATAGATTTTTGAGTGTTTTTTTTTTGAAAAAAATTGGGTTTTGGGTAAATATACCCAAATTTTTGGGTAACCCACACCATACCCGAACCCAATACCTGATTTTTTCGGGTAACCCGTACCCACCCAATACCTTAAAATTTATGGGTACATATGTCTGCTGACGAATTAAGTTATTCGATCAAAAGCAATTAAGACAAACTTTTGAAAGACTAAATACTGCTTGTGGTCTGGATAGAACCATACTTAACGCGAAAGCTTAGCAATTATTTTTGCTACTACTACTACCATATTCGATGAACCATAAAAAAATTATTCTAAAAATTTGAGTGAATAATTTATTGATAAAATTTTCGAAAAATTAAAAAAATAATACATAGTTGATTATTTCACAGTTTATAACTCACTCCAAAAGGTGATTGTTTCTAAGAATTTTACAATAATAGATCTTTTTTAAAAAAAATTAGAACAATCTTTAAAAAATCACTTTGGTGATTAATCTCTAAACTTTTTTTTGTTGTTTTTCATTAATATAAATCTTTTTTTGTTGCCAACTTGGTGAAGAAAAAATTCAAAAAAAAATCAAGTGAATTAAAGGTAAAAAGGGAATAAAGATGATAAATTAGTCGTCCATAGATTCGTTTCGATCCGATTTAATGTTGTCTTCGTCTTCGTCGTCGTCGTCTTTAAGTTGACTTCTTAACAATTGTGCCATTTTAAATTCGTTATAATGGGCTTTTCGATGTGTTTCGAATTCAGCATTTCGTTTTAATTCATCTTCATCTAAGAATTCATTACGGTCGTAGCTATAATCTGGTTTTGAGCCCATTTCATTCTCATGATCTTAAAAATAAATTAAAAAATTTTATGTTTTAATAACAAAAATTTCGACTATTAAATTTGTAATTACAGCTGTCGAGAGAACGAGCTTTCATAAATTTTGGAGATAATGTTGTACATTTATCTAGTCTTTTTTTATTTATTTAACAAACATTAGTGAATTTACAAAATTAAATATTGAGTTTTTTTAGTATTACTTATTTTTTAAATCGTTGAAGTCGATTGGGTGTTCGTCTGTTCGTTCGGGATTAGTATGTACCTTAAAAATAAAAAATTGAAGATATATTTCAGATAAAAATGGCTTAAAAGTCTCTTAGAAGAAAGGCTCTTAAATTAATTTTCATAAGAGCCCAATCAACCTAGAATTTTGGGAAAGGCAGACAGTAATTTCATGAAAACAATACTTTGATCGGAGTCGGCTTTAAAGGAAAAATTTGAAAAATCCGAATCCATGTTTTAGGTACAGTCTGTGTATAGGGATAGATTTTAAAAAAGTCAAAAACTCATGATTGGGAAAGATTTACCTCATTAATTGCCAAAGTTAAAGGGGACCTACAGCGCTTATATTAGAGTGGTTCATAAAATCGAAGGTGAGAATGTACTAAAAGTAAGAAAAGCACAAGCTAGGTTCAATAAGTTTAATTGTGGTGATACTAGCCTTCGAAGGAAAAAGGGATCTGGAAGACCGGTGAGTGTCGATCAGAACGCTCTGTACTCACGAATTATTAAGTGACCTTAGCACTTCACAGTCGACCATATTTTGTCACCTTAAGTTGATGCATAAAGTTAATAGACGCTGCACGATTTGACACCTTTTAATATTCAACGTCGTATCGAAATCTGTAGAAAACTAATCAAAATCCTCTTGATGAACGACTTTTCAGAAGTGGAATTACTTGCGATGAGCAATGAATCTATTTTCAAAATACTGATGACAGAAACCAGTGGTTGGAAACATTTCAACCAGCCCTACCAGTCGTTAAAAGAAGACGATTCGAAAAGAAGATAATGTTTGAGGTTTGGTGGAATTACCAAGGGGTAATGCACTTTGAACTGGTTCCTAATGGTCGTACGTTAAATGTTGACCTTTATTGAGAAAAATTAGAACGAATGTTAAGTTTAACTTCAAGCAAAGAAGGAAAATTGAAGAGCTGAATGGTATTGAACTTCTCCCTCATCCAGCGTATAGTCCAGACCTTTCCCCTTCTGGTTATCATCTTTTCCGCTCTATGGCTCATTTCCCCAGAGAACGGAGCTTTACCAACCAAGACCAAGTCGAAGCTGGATGCCTTGATTTTAGCTTAAATTTACTTATTTGTTCGATTGAAGGGGCCAGAGAAGGTGAGGATATGTCCTTAACTTTTCGGACGAGTCTAGGAGGAGTAAGTCTTATAACCAAAATTAATCTTTCAATGGTTCAAAAGAAATGAAAAAAATTTTCTGTGTTAACAAGCATGAAAATTATAATTGTTTGTGTTATTTAGTAAATGTTAAATTTTTTTAAAGGATGATTTAATAAAATAATTTTCTTTTTTTTTAATTTTATTTTTAATTTTACTAGTTACATGCCTCGAAGCAGTATCCAGGTTTAACTCTTTATTCCCTTGGTTTAATTAAAAAAGAAAAATCTAATCAAAAAGTAACTTGCCGACATCCGAGTAATTTAAAATAAAGAGTTCAACTACCAAAACTAAGTTTAATTAAAGAAAAAAGACATAAATCAATTTTAATTTATCTTATCCAAGTTTTCTAAAATAATTTATTTTAATTGTTTTTGGAATATTGATTTTTGAGTGTTACTGTTGTTACCTAGATAAATTTTTAGCCGACTAATCCTTTCAATGGGATTAATCAGATCAGAGATTTTTAAGCGGTCTTTTTAAGAGATTAAAAATATAATTACATTAGGTGTCTCTGAATAGTAATGAAATGGAGTTGGTGGTTCATCGACTTTCATAAATCCATAATCTTTATCTGGCGGATGATATGTTGCAAGGATGTTCATTTCATCCCAATGCATTTGTTTCGATGATCCATTCAAAGCCGTATTTTTGTCGACTCTTTATGAGTAACAAATAAAGTTCTAATCAAAAAAAAAATTATTTTAACTTACAAATTTGATTCGAATGTTTTAGACGAAGCTGCTTGTGGTGGTGGTGGTAAACATGTAAAATCCGAGCTTGCTCGATTTTTTAGAATGCCCTTTTTAGGTGTTGCATTCAAACTCGAACGAATCGGATTAGATGTAAAATATTGAGCAGCTGCTCCTTCAATATTATCGGAAGAATCCATCATCATTTCGAAACAATCAACAACACGATATCATTAAACAAAAACATAAAATACAATAAAAAAAATAAATTTTTTAAATTTACGATGTTCTTTTTATTTTTAGATCTAGAAAATTTATTTTCTACATTAATTAAATTGTCTTTATCAAATTAATGCACGAACCCAAAAAGACCTTATTTAAAGGAAATATTACAAATAAATTAAAAATCGATAAGAATCTTCTTCTTTTTTTGTTTCGTTACCAATTTTTTTTTTTTGATAAAATCATAAAAAATTCAACAAGAAAATAAAAACATAAAAATGAAATTGAAATTAACAAAGAATCTAATACACAACAATATGCATAACGCGCTTACTTTATTAATAATAATTCTCAGCTAGAACAAGAGAGAGGGAACAAGAAGAGAGAAAAATATATGAAATGCAACGAAAGAAAAAAAAAGCTTTCGAAAGTAATTAAAATCTTTCCTTAAATGCTGTTTTTTTTTCATCTGATGTGTGTTCTGTTATAACCAATTTACCTATTTTTTATTTTTTCTCGGCTAGAGGAAGGTGCAAAATTTTAAAATCAAAATGTAAATTTAATTTTGACATTTTGAATGGAAATTATTTTATGAATTGCAAATGAAACCCTCTTTCTCTCTTTTAATCGTACATACCCCCCCCCCTCTGTTCACTAGCTCTCTTTCAATTTATGAATCGTTCAAAAAAATTAAAAACATAAAAATTCTATTACACGCATATTTTCATCTATTTTCAAATATTCGACATACCAGAAAAAAAAGAAGCAAATATGGAAACACCAAGTGATGAAAATAAACCCATTGAAATTACAATTGATGACTTGTACAAGTATTATGGAATACTCGCAGATGCTAAAGAAAATGCAGGAGAAGTAAGTCTCAATGACATTAATTTATGATCGTTAAATTTAAGATTTTAAATTCTTTTTAAGCATGTGGACACTTTTTTGAAAATAATAAAAGGTACTAAAGGTGGTACAAAAGAAAAGCTACTCGCATCTCAGTTTATAAGCAGATTTTTTAAATATTTTCCAAAACAAATGCCGTTGTCTATCGACGCTATATTCGATTTGTGCGAAGACGAAGACGTTAATGTAATTATTATAAAAAAAATTTTTTTTTTTTTAATAATTTAAAATTATCTTGTTGTAGATTCGAAAATCGGCCATTAAAGACCTTTGTAATATTGGTAAAGATTGTACACCAGAACATCTTAATCGTATAGCCGATATACTTACACAATTACTACAAACCGAAGATTTACAAGAGTTTCATCAAGTTCAAACTAGTCTTACAACAATACTTAAACTTAATCCCAAGGGTAATTTAAAAGCATTTGTTTTAAGAATCGACAACAGATCGAAAATAGAAAATATGAAAATCGATTTTCTTTTAGAGATGATTTTTCTGTTTGAATTTATAATTTAAAGCATCTGCATATCCAATCCAGCTCTACATAGTTTTGTGTTTCTTTTTTTAATAATTAACTTTTTCGGGAAATCTTTACTTCCGTGATCTAAAGAATGTTTTGATGTTAAAACCCAATGCCCAAGTGCATTAACGAAACATTTAAGAACTCACGTTTGAAAAAAGGAATTACAATTTTAAAGACATGATCTTAATGCTAAAATGGACCTTATCATTTTGTAGATATCACTTAGAACTTTCTTTTGGTCCAGGACGCCCATAAGTTTCTTTTTTCAATATAAAGGTACTGAAATAGCTTTTAAGTCTTCTTGAAAAGTGGTTTCTGAAAATAATAATTAGGGTCGAAGATTTTAAAAATGTTTTTTTCAAATGGAATCTTGGTTGTTTTCGATGTTTTGGACTTTTGTGGGGACTGCTTGAGGACCCTTTTTCTCAGACCAAAATCGCGGCATTAGGAGTCTTAATGGGGTATCATTTTGAAGCTAGTAATTTACTCTACCTTGCATGAAAATATTTTTTTTCATTTACCTCTTCGTTTTAAAATTGCACCTGGGTGCGTGCTTTTTAGGGGTCCGATTTAAACGGCTAGAGACAAAACACTACCCGAGAAACCCAACATTCGAAAAACTAATGTAATATTTTTTTTAAAGCTACCTTGGATGAAGTGTTCAATCAAATAAATACAGCAGAGCTCGATCAAGTCAGAAAACGAGGCATCAAATTTTTGTGCGTAAAACTACCTCAATTTTTTACAAGTGCATCAACTGATACTTCTTTTTCAATGTTTAACAAAGCGATCGAGGATCAATTGATAAAAAATGTTAAAAATGCCCTAAATGATTGTGATGCCGAAGAGTTTATAATGTTCATACGCCTATTAACATCATTGAGTTCAATGAACACTTTACAAGGTAGACAAGAGTTGATCAACATTATAATGGCACAGTCTGAACTTGACAAAATGTTCGATGTAAGTCTTAAAACTTACGAAATAAACACAAATTTTTGAAAAACTTATTTTTGAAGCCGAATGATTTGGAACGACTAATGATTTTGTTGTCTTGTATTCAACAAGCGATTCCATTATTTTCTAAAAATGTCAACTCGAATAAATACGTTAACTTATACATTGAAAATGTAATGAAAATTTTTAATCAAATAAACGACGAATCAATACGTTTTGAAATATTAAAATCATTCGCTGATTTATGTACTCATTATCATGTTAACACTGGACATTCAGCTGTTCCGGGCGTTGAAGCTATTAAAAGTTCAGATGTTCAAATGTCGATTATTTACGAGTTATTGTTAAGTTATTTACCTAATCCACCAATTGAATTGTCTAGTCAAACAAGTGAAACAGGTGAAAATACTGAAAAAGAGCCCGAGAATAAAAGTCCAGAAGAAGAGGCCGAAACTAAATTTAATTTTTCGTACGTTGAATGTTTAATGTATGCTTTCCATGTTTTAGCTAGAAGCAATCAAGATTACTTAAATTCGTCTGAAAATAAAGATAGATTAAAAGATTTTCGTTTGAGATTACAATACTTTGCTAAAGGAACACAAAATTATATTAAAGAACTTAGAAATACTTTAATAAATTCGTCGTTAAATGCCAAAACAACAGCTGATAACGAAGAGGTAAGTGAACTTTTTGTCTTTTTGGGGTTTATGAAGAACGTTTTTGTTAAAATACTTTCTGAAAGTGATACTTAAAACCCAAATGAAAATTTTGAGAAGCTATTGCTTTAACTTAGACTACTCAGCAATGCATCTTGAATTGGATGTAAGCTGTCAATACTCTCAAGAGATAAGAGCTTTTGTGAATTTTACTTCAAGAAAACCTATTTTTAGTTTAATGAAAGATCTTTTTTGAAACAAGACTTTTTCTTGCTCTCAAACTTACTCGAGTGTAACAAGTTCTAATTATGTTTAGAAATTAAAGTGATCAACGCATTTAAAATTAAATAAAATCTTAAATTATTTTTTTTGTTTTTCATTCAAAATAAAAATTGTGTAATTTAATTTAACATTTAAATAATTACGCAATATTTAATTGAGTCGAACGAAAAAAAATGAAAAAAAACAAAACGATATTTGATTTAATGATTGATTATTTACGTTGATGAAATTTAATAAGCTTATTGTTTATTTTTTTAAGCTTTTTTTTTGTAAATTTGTATTTTTTTAAAAACTTAAATCTTGAGAGAAAAAAAAACCTTTTAGTTAAAAGTTGTTAAGTAAATGACACAAGGTCTATCGGTTCATAAGAATCGGACTATGCTAAAGAAAACTCGATTTTTTAAAAGCTATTCAATCGAATATATTTATCCAGATCTATTTTTTCGATTGTACGATAAATAGGTTGGTTTTAGAAGTCCTTAAACGTCTGATTGATTTCGAAAGGTTTAATTTGTTCTCTTTCAATTGACCGTTTAGGGCCAATTGAAAAGGTTTGAGTATGGTGTGGGTTACCTAGAAATTTCGGGTTTCAAGCATGGGTCTGGGTCGGGTAATCCAAAAATCTGGGTATATTTACCCAAAACCCAATTTTTTCGAAAAAAAAACACTTAAAAATCTATAAAATACCCAAATTTTTGGGTTACCCAACCCAGACACATACCTGAAACTCGAAATTTCTGGCTAACCCACGCCATTCCCGAACCCAATACCTGATTTTTAAGGGTAACCTAGACCCACCCAATACCTTAAAATTTATGGGTACAGTAGTTTCCGGTTATAATAAACACGGATACAAGAAATTTTCGGTTTAAGCAAACAGCATTTTGATACTTCGGTAAGGACGAAAATAAATCTTTTTTTCCGTTAAATAGTCGATTATTATCTTATTGATATTACTGGTCGTTAATCTTGGCCTTAATTTTTGATTAGGCTTACATTTTTTGTTCTAAGTCGGAGTAAGGTAGAAGCAACATTTTGGATACAATCTTTAGAAGAAAACTGTCGACATCATTGATAGAAAGGGCTGGATAAAAGAATCATCAGAGTATCGTCCACAAACATCTCAATGAACTTGATAGTTTTGTAACCAGCTGCTATAGACACGTGCTGACAAATTCCGATTTCATTGAAACTCGAAAGACAATTTACTTGGGTTAAATACATGCATCGTCAACAAATGAATGAAAGAATAAGAACAGTCTGTACGAACCGAGGCAGCAAATGGGAAAGCTAGGAAGTCATGCAACAAATTATGCTAGATATATTGCAAATGAGCAAAAACATTCTCCGGTCTGTTGAGGAAATCGAGAGGACAGCACAAAATCGGAAAGAGTGGAAAAGACTAGTAATCGCGTGTACTACGAGTGTTGAGTGATTGGCTTTCGTAAAAAAACCCAATGATGATCGTCCACAACTTTCATAAAGAGGGGACGCGGACAAACTAAATTGTCTCCATTATTTATTCCTGATTTTCTTAAAACTAATAACAAACCAATAACAATAATTCGCTTTGTTCAAAAAATTTCCTCGAAATACCGGCTTATCAAGAATTCGAAAAAATTTTCTTTTCCCGGTAAAGCCGAATTAGCGAGGTTCGACTGGAGGCTAAATATCAACTGTCTTCGTAAAGTATCAAATCTTAAAAGTCCTATAGCATCGTGTATTTGCTTGTTTTTTAATTGATTGATTGAGCTAGGATTAACGATATTGGGCTCTAAACATTTACATAGAAAAAAGTAAAAATTTAAATCGAAAAATAAGATAGGAAAATTTTGTATAGAAAATATTTCTTAAAAAAATGGAAAATTTAAAAAGCACTAAAAAGATCATCGAACTCATAACATTTGAATTTTTTTTCCTGACTGTAAGATAAAATCTTTTTGAGCTGAGCGCAAAACTTGCTACATTGCGTACCCTTATTTTAAAGCAATCACGACTGGCAAGCCTGATACGTTTTATAAACTTTAAATTGGGCTTAAAATTTTACTAGAAGGAATTTCATCATCGATCCTCCGCTTCAAAAGACTCAACGCACGCTATTGGGTCATGTTCTAAATAGTATCAACTTTATATAGAAGCACTAGCGCCAATTTATGTTGTCATTCGGTCATTTTCGATAAAATTTTTCTTTGTTTCCGTAATTGTCTTATAAAGCTTCTGGTTATTGATCACGCGGTAAGTAATTGATTCATTTCAATAATTATATATAAGATACATTTTGGGTATGGTTACCCCTATAAAAAAAGTTTTTAAATTCAGATAGGCTATCGGTTCCTCAGAAATGAAGAATTTTGGGTCTGAGTTTGAGCAATTGATTCTTTTAAAGCTGAATTTTTTCTTTCTTCTAGCAATTTATTTCCAACAATTGTTATTATTTTAATGATGTCTATGAAACTGACCTGGTACGTCCTACGAGATTTTCAAAATTAAAAATCCGCTCCTACTTTTATTTTAAGTTGAAACCTTCAATGAAACAAAAAAAAATCAAACAGAATTTCAAAACTCAATTCCTTCAAATTTGCCTAATTTAAATAATAATTAAACTAAAAAAGAGAATCTGTTCGATTGTCAGATGATGAATTCATTTTTTAGCGTTACTCTTGAGATCTATGTTTTTAAAGATTATTAAATTTTCAATAATAAAAAACGAATAAATTAAGAGAAAAAGGATTTAAGCGAAAAAAATCTCCAAAAACTATGACCTGTTTCAGTTTAACACAAATTGGAATTTTTTTTTTAATACAAACTGGATGATCTAATTATCTTTTATAAATTAAATATCTTATAAATTTTAATACGTACCAAAAACAAAATGAGGTCGATCCAATTAAGGTTTCAAATTTCTTTTAATAGTTAGAAAAAAAATTTGCAAACAATCTTATCAAGTATCTTATCTATTGAGAAAGGCTTTTATTTTCAATAATATTTTAATGTGAACCCAAATGAGAATTAAAATAAATTTTTATCTAAAATTAATCAACCCATAATTACATATTTGTGATTATGACACTCATAAACTCATTTAAAGACATGAATTTTTTCAATCGTAAAAAAAATTTTTTTCTTTTAAAGAATAAAATTCGACGAGTAGCTTTAAAAGTAACAACCAATATTGATGCTTTAATCAAAGACTTATTTCACAATCCTCCTGCTTACAAGACATCGATAACTCTATCATGGAAATCAAATCAATCACTCGAAGCACAAAACAATCAACAACAAAGTAATAAACAAAATAAACGTTCATTATCTGTATCGAATGATACGGGTGAAAGTGAAAGTTCAACTCGTAAAAAACCCGAACGTGGTATTTATCAACCACCGTCTGGTAAATACTCAACAACAACAACTACTAATTCGCCTCTTGACAACAATAAACGACGCACTTTTTCGTCAGATAATCACCAACGAGTTCGTAATTTCAATAGATTTTAAAAAAAAATGTACAAACTAAGTCAAAAACTTAAAAAATTAATTTGAATGTTTTTTTTTCGAAAGAAAATAATTAACAGAATAAAATTTTGTTTATTAAAATTTTTTTTTTTTTCAAAAAATTTGAAAAGGACTTAAAACTCCTTGAGAATCATTCTTTTTTAATTTCAATTTTTTCTTCGATTATGTCTAGGACTATTCTATAATTCGATGAATTTATTGATTCTATATCATCGAATGATATCGACGAGTATGACGAGTTATTTAGGCTAAAACTATGCGATGAACGTGACGTATAAATTGATGTAAGATCAGATTTTTTTGACACATGTCTCCACCATTTTTGAATTGTAACAATCGATTTAAGACACATTTTGTAAAACTTTCTATGATTGTAACCCTTCCAGTAGGATTGTATTCGTATAGCAGCTGAGTTTTTAGTTTTCTCGAGACTAACTTCAAGAAATTTCATCAAATTTTCTTTTAAAAAAATCAAATTTTTTCCTAGTTTATAACTACTCTCATCATTAGGGCTCAAAACAACAAGAATCTCGGTACAAACTTGTTTAAATTCAGACTGTTTGAGCATTTTCCTAATCGAAATCGTCCTTGACGGGTCTTTTTTGTAACCCAGGAAAGTTAAAGGTTGAAATTTAATGGCGAAATGTGGATACAAAAATTTGTATATAAATCCTCTTTTGGACAAGTTGAGCAATGAAATGATTCCGCATGATTCCAATTGGTTCTTGACTAGATCAAAATTAAAGTAATCTGGTTTTAGATCGTAATTAGGTTTGATACAACGAACGTATAAAATGTTTGTCTTGGTCAAATTTGAGATCAAGTTGTCTAGATTTTTTTTAAATTTTGACAAAACAGTCAACTTTTTGTGATTAAATCGATAAAATTTGTTGACATAATCGCCTAGGACTTGATTACGTAGAAACTCGTTGTTTGACTTTTCAAGAAATTTTATTAAATCATCTGGAACATGGTCAGTGTTTTTAGTTATTAGACTATCTGTCTTATAACCAACTTGTCCAGCGTAGTGTTTAATGTAGAATTCATTTTTACGGTTGAGTTTAGGCTCGTAAATTAAACTACTTTTAGAAAATTGTTGTTTTAATTTTAATAAAATTTGATTTTCGTTTATAAAATGATCATGACTTTTAAGAATTGATTGTTCGTTTAGAAAACAAAATAAAGAATTCGATGATGATTCGATTGAATTTAATAAAGGAAGATTATCATTGTATTCAATTTCAAATCCGTCATTAGGAAATTCTTGTTCGTATTCAAATTTATTCAATTTAAAGTATGAATCAATGAAAATTTTTTGTAATTTTTCATTAGCGTAGTTAATACACAATTGTTCTAAGCTATTCGAGTCCTGTATTGACTCGAAACCATAAATGTCCAAAAGACCTATAAAGTTGTTCTCTGTATTGCTTAAAAAATTCAATTTTTTGTTTATACTTTTAACAATATATTTAAACAATTCGTTGTAAATGAGTTTGATGACACAATTTTTTCTCATTTTGATCTGATTTAGGTTACAAGGTTTCTTAATGAGATCGTTTTTACTATTAGTTATTCTCAACTCGTGTATCATTAGGTAGTTATTCAAATCATTTAAATCAAATTTGAATAATTTTGAGGCGTTTAGCAAATGTTCTTTAGTCTCTTTAGTGATTTTAAGGCCTATTTCATTGACAAAAAGACAACAGTTTAAGTGAGCTAAACCACTTATTATACTAAAAATCTCGTCCAGATTCAAGTCAATTAAACTGAAAGATTGTTTCAGTTGTTCCATTTTTACTTTATAAGAATTACCATCTATAACTTTGAAAGCGTATTTTTCCAATAAATTTTGGTTTAATTGAAACCGTTTTCGTTCGGAATCATTCGAACCGAACAATACTTGATAAAAAACATGAAAGTTAAAGCTATTGATCTCTGAATTCGTGTTAATAGACCTTGTTTTTTCTAATAGATAAGTTATGAGCTTAGCTGAGACAAGTTCATTTTTGACCGTACTAAAATAGAGTTTGATATATTTTCCAAAACGTGAACTATTATCATTCAATGGTGTCCGGGCATTACCAAAAGCCTCCAAAATTTGATTCGTCTTTAACAAGATATTTTTAATAATCATCGATTTTTGATTAACCGGTGTTATATGCGAGTAGTATTGAATTATAAAATTTATACTTCGCGTCTTTCCACTACCACTGTCTCCACTAACTAGAATAGTTTGATTTTTAAGCTCAAATTTTTTAAGATGTTCACTGTTATATTTAGTTATAACATGCCAAGCAGTAGATGCATGTTTGAAAATATGAGCAGGTATAGGTGTTCCATCAAGTTTATAATTATTGTACAAATCCATAACTTGTTCAGCATAGAGTTCAGGTTTATCTTTAAAAGGATTCAAAGCGATCAACGTGTTTATCGAAGCCTCTGTATAATATTTAGAATGTTTAAATTTTAAATTCAATATATTGAGTATTGTTTTAATATCAACTTTTGATAGGTCACTTAAATTTTCACTCATACGTGGAAAAGTATCATGTGAATAATTTGATTGTATTTCATCATAAGTTTTAGCTTATAAAAAAAAAATAAATTACAACAAATAATTCTCAAAAGGGTTTAAAATTAATTGATTTACTAGTATTTAAAAATATGTTTTTGTGAATGTTTGCTATCAAATTTTGTTTATTTATCTTATCATTGTTAATAATAAGATTATTATTATTGCTATTTAAGTTTTTATTATTTTCAACATAAAATAAGTATGTGCCATTTGTTGTTGTTTTTGTTGTTGTTGTTGTTGTTGATGATTTAAATCGTTTTTTTTGCTTGTATTTGCTTGTAGTCTTATCAATTTTGTTAGTTAAAACCATTTTTTATATTTCAAAAATTTTTTTCTTCGTTCACTCGTTTAAAAAAAATTAGGTAAAAAAAAATTTTTTTTTTCAAAAAATTAATAATTTTGAGTAAATTAAAAAATAAATTTTTTTTTTCTATTTTTTGAGAAAATAATAATTTTAGTCTAGGATACCAGTTTTTAATTTTTATTTGTTAAATAAAAAAAAATAAATTTTTGTTAAGAGTTGAGGATAGGTATTTAGACGTTGTTGTTTTTTTTGTTTTGTTAACGAGTAGATTTATCTTGAATTTTTTTGGCTTTTTCTAGGTTATCATGTCCATTTTGAAAAAAACTCATTATCAAGAAATTTCTTCGTTTACTTAGACTACTACTTTTCTTGAGATTCATTATTGAATTTTTTTATATTTTTCTCTTCAATTTTTTCGAATTTTCTTTCTGGTAACGATACCAAATAACTTTTGACCACGGTTCTGTTTATCACAGAAGACAAAAACTTGATTTTGAAATTTTTTTGATTCATATTATTTTTTAATTACTTCACTTCCAGCGAATATGGCTTGCAGTACTAAAAAGCCACAAATTCATTGCAAAATCATGCATTAGAAATTTTGATACGCTTTAGTACTGGAACGCTAATAATTCAGTGGAAGCGCAGTATAATAAATCCTTTGATTGCCAGTATTAGCTTGTATTCGAGAAATTACGGTACAATCATGAATACCCAGCTTTTCACTGAATACTTTAAAATTAAGGAGCATCAAATCATAAATCTTACTAGCCTCAAATTCTATTCCTCTCCAATGACACTATACGATCAAAGAGATAAATTTCTCTCATAAATCTGATTAGTGATTGATGAGGGTTTGTCATTATACAAACAAGTTCCTTAAATACAAAGTTTTTTTAAAAATTTGTACCATTTTACCTTGAAAATTTTGACAACCGACATTTGGGACATCTTGTAAACATAAAATGTAAAATCTTAGGTTATGTTCTGCAAATACTTCTTGCAGAGTTCAGAATGCAAACAGTGTTAATCGATTTGATTTAAATGCGCAATATTTTTGCAGAAATTTGCAGAACATACCCTAATGTTTTACATTTAGTGTTTACCTTAATGAAATAACTCTTCAGAACTAAAACCGTATCCCTACTTTTATTAAAACTTTTAAAATTTTAAGGTTGTCACTAAAATTCGGTCACGGAATTTCAGCTATCCAAAGGCCGGACATGGACGAAAAAATAAGCAAACTAAAATATGGACACGGACTGGGTGAGAATCTCCTAAAATCCGGACATGGACAAAAATATAATTAATACACAAACAGTGCTACTACGGTACCATGAATTCACCAAATTTTAAGTAAAATTACGTTAATTCACCAAATTTGTCGATAAATTACGTTAAGTAACGTTAATTTTCGATATTTTACGTTAAATTATGTTTTCTAAAATCAGTCATTTCACGTAATTTATCGTCAAATTTGGTGAATTAACGTAATTTTACTTAAAATGTGGTGAATTCATGCTACTGTAGCAGAACTGTATTAAAAAAAAAATTTATTTTAATTTTCTATCTCTTTTTGGTCTGAAAAGTTTTCTTTTAGCATCTAAAATACACAACAAATTTGAAAAGCCTTCTTCTGTAATCTTCTTAACTAATCTTAACATCGATTGCATCTTTAGTTAGTTTTTTTAAACAAATTTTTGTCTCTTTTTTAAATAGAGGCTTCATAAATACTTAAGCAGTTAAAGTTATTTTTGAATCAAAATTGATTCAATTCGGAAAATTTACTCATTTATGTCTTATTTGATTAAATACAGCTCATGATTAAATTCTCATTGATGGAGTCAGTTAAATAGCTCTTTTTTGGATTTTTTCAGTTTTATTAATATCTTTGATTAAAAGTTTAACAAAAGAGTATTAAGAAAAATTTTTTAGCAATTATTAACTTTAAATGGATTTTTTTTCATCTAATTGTCTCATAAATTCGAGTCTTTTACGACTCATATCGATTAAATTTCAGCCAACATTACATAATATTACACTTTTTAGATTTGAGTAAGAAAAGCTTGACCCTTCGTCAAGAATGAGAGTTATCAGTTCCGATATATATCCAGGTTTTAATTAAGTAAAAAAAACAATGAACACCTCCTTCAAAGCTTAGTAAACCCTAGATTCAACAAAAAAAAATAAGTTTAATCTTTTTTTCTTGGTTGTTATTTACAATTTACGTGACAATATAATAAAAGATTATAAAAAAAAACTTGTGCTCATTATTATTCGATTAAAATTATAATTTTTCGATTCATTTTAAACGAAACTTGATTTAAAATGGTTAAGTTGCAAAACTCTTTTTTTTATCAACACTTTGTTATCTTCAATTTTTTTTCTTGTGATTGATGTTTTAACTAGGTCTAAGCTAAAAAATTTGAAAAACTACTGAAAAGGCGTATACTCAATAAAATTAGCTTTTTTACCTTTAATCTAAAAATAAAAATTTATATTTTTTTAAATAGATGTTATTTAGTTAAACGCAAAATAAAAAAAATGATGTAAAGAAAGCAATCTCGACAAGAAATAAATATTGGAGAAACAAAAAAAAACTAGTTTTTTTTTTTTTTATTAAAAAATAAAATTTGATAAAAACGATGATTAAGCAACAAAAACAAGCTCAAATTTTCTATGATGATGATCAAGAAGATAATGATGAACGTACACCGGACGATATGATGAATAGTGATTTTTTTAACGATGATATATATGATTATAAAGAGAGATTTTTTAATCGTAATAACAATAATCAACGTGAAATACCAGAAGGTGATTTAGCACAAGACGAAGAATACGATATTGATTTAGACGCTAATCAAACTGAAAACGATGATATTAATTTTAATAGTGATTTTCGATTTCAAGACGAAGATGATGATGAAAATAATCAAATAACTAAAGAAACATTTTTTAAACGTGTTGATTCAATGGAATTTGTGAAACAAAAAAAACCTAAAGTTATTGATAAGTATTTAATTGGAGATTTGTTAGGCGACGGCTCGTATGGTAAAGTTAAAGAGTGTCTCGATATGGAGACCCTTGGGAGACGAGCAGTCAAGATCATAAATATGAAAATGGTCGCCCGTAAGATTCCCAAAGGAGTCGAAAATGTGCGCAAAGAAATTAGAATAATGAAAAAGTTAAATAATAAAAACATAATTAAACTTCATTCAACATTTGAAAAAGGGTGTTTGAATGCAAAAAAAACTGAGTCAAATGATCCTGATGATTTACTCAAAACAACAGCTCAAATGATTAATCTTGAAAAACCGCCTAAGCTTTACATATTCATGGACTTTTGTATAACTAGTCTCGAAAAGTTACTTAAAACAGCTCCTTTAACACGTCTCACTAATTTTCAAGCAAATTACTATTTTAAACAACTTATCGACGGTCTTGAGTACTTACACTCGTTGAATATTATACACAACGATATTAAACCGGGTAATTTGTTGATTACCTGCGACGATGTTTTGAAGATATGCGATTTCAGTATATCGGCTGACTTGGGTCATTTTTCGGAAGATGATTACTTTAAGAATAAAAAAAGCGAGGAAGAAGAAGAGCATTACGATGGGATTAACCCGAATCTATTAGCCAATTCAGGAACAGGAAAATTTCCAATACAACAATGTACGCCCATGTTTCAATGTCCAGAAATGCTCGATGAAAATATAGACGAGATTTCGATTATTAAAAACGCTACTAAAATAGACATCTGGTCATCGGGAATCACGTTATACCAACTTACGACTGGTAATTTACCCTTCCAAGGACAAACTCTACATCAAATATTCGAACTAATTCGATCGGATTCGAAGATTGAAATTCCTGAATTTTGCGATAAAAATTTAACTAGTCTTTTAAATGGTATGTTGACAAGGGACATGATGAAACGATGGTCTATACAAGATATAAGAGAGTCAGAATGGTTTAAGAAAAAACATCCAATGGTCAAAGAAGAAATGGCACCACTACCACAAGAGGTTTTACAAAATGAATTGGGTACTTTTAGAATGTTAAATTATTTACAAAATTATTGCCAGGAGGAAAGTGAAAAGGAAGGTGAAACAAGAGTCCAACAACAGCTAAACAATTTGGGTTCGGATAGATTTTATTCAGCTGAGGAAGAATTTCGTCAAAATGGACCAAGTGAAGTTTATCAAGCTCATCAAGAACCAGCTAGTAAAGTTTATAATCAAGCAACTAAAGTAAAAAAAAGTAATTGTTCTATCATGTAAACACTTATTTTTCTTCTTCAATTTTATTTGAACCCATCCGTTTTATTTGTTTTTTTAAAAAATTTGAAAAATTTCTTCTTTTTTTTTTCGAAATTTCGAAACAGAAATTCTTTATTATTTTTTTTACTTGTCTGAAAGCATAATACAGCACGGCTAGTGAAAAAAAGGCGTACCGTCTAGCGTACCGTACCGTACCGTACCGTACCGTTCCATTTTTGGGAAGCGTACTTTACCGTACCGTACCTACCGTACCCTCCCAGCGTACCGTACCAGCGTACCGTACCGTACTTGCGTACCCGAGCGTACCGTACCAGCGTACCGTACCGTACTTGCGTACCCGAGCGTACCGTACCAGCGTACCGTACCGTACTTGCGTACCCGAGCGTACCGTACCAGCGTACCGTACCGTACTTGCGTACCCGAGCGTACCGTACCAGCGTACCGTACCGTACTTGCGTACCCGAGCGTACCGTACCACCATATCGTACCACAAAAGGGTTCCAATCCAAAGAAGAATATTTTTAAATATTATTTAATACACCGTTCTCTCATAGCGTACTGTATATTCTGAAAATTTTGAATCATGTTTTAGATTTAAACTTTAAGAGAAAAAGTTCTGCAACATTGATTCAAATAAATTTTTCAATTATTTTTAACCATTCTAAATAATATTTAAAAATTTTCTTCTTGGAACCCTTTTATGGTACGGTGTGGTGGTACGGTTCGCTCGGGTACGCAAGTACGGTACGGTACGCTGGTACGGTACGCTCAGGTACGCAAGTACGGTACGGTACGGTGGTACGGTACGCTCGGGTACGCAAGTACGGTACGGTACGGTGGTACGGTACGCTCGGGTACGCAAGTACGGTACGCTAGGAGGTAGGGTACGGTACGGTACGCTAGGGTACGCAAGTACGGTTGCGGTGCGGTACGGTACGGTACGCTGGATGGTACGCCTTTTTTTCACTAGCCGTGCTGTATAGGAATAGAAATTTACGAAAAAAATATGTCATCTGAGAGAGGGAGTCTTTAATGAAAAGGGACTTTTTCTTTCGATGATCGAATTATTTTTTTTAAGTTGTTTTTTTTTTTGGATTGAAAATTGTAAATATATTTTAAATCGGAAAAAATGTATTTAATTTTTTTTTTTTGTTTGAAAACGAAAGCCGTGTAAAATTAAAACCGCCCATAATTTGAATCTCTTTTTTTTCGAAAAAAAAAAATTTTAAAGGGAACAAGGCGAAATTTGTTATCTTGGAAGATGCAATGCTAAAAAGTTAGTATTGTTTGTATTTTTACTTTTTGTGATTGAACTTATTATTATCACTATCTAAATAATTTGAATTTGCTATTTAACATGGTTTAATTAAAAAATTAACAGTATTTTTATAGAAATAAAGTAAACTTTAGAATTTAAATTATTTATTTTCTTTTTTCATTAATTTTAAAATTTAATTTAAAGAATAAAGAATATTGAAATTATATTGTTTTTTATTAGAAATCGTTTTGAAGCTGAAAATTTTTAAGTGTTTTATTTTAGAATAAAGAAATCTCCAGCTGTAGCAAAAAAATCAACATCTGAATTATATCTGCAGCCAACAAAGTCCCAGAAAATGATAATCAAACATTTTTCCTCTCGGTTTTAAGTGCACTGAAAAGTTAAGTACAAAAAAAGAGCGATTTCGAAAAATCGAAAAAACTATTTTATGTTGGTCTTATGAAGTGTAATCAACATCTAACCAACTGTTGCATAATATATGCAAAGCCTTTGCTAAATGCACACTATTAAAAAGTATTGACTTTGTAAGGAGCCTTTGAAGAATAAAAAAACTAACTATTATATTAAACAACGAAAATTCGCCCTCCCATTTTCTCATCCGGGCTTGGTTACGACATGGCATGGTTACGACTATGCTACTGTCATCCACTCTAGTGACTGCGGGACGTTCATCATAAACAGTGCCACTCATCCGAGCCGAAGCTGCAAACTCAACAACTATCCAGACTAGCTTGGAACCACAAACCAAGCGTATTCTACATCAAGTAGAATACTTAATTTTTTCACTAGAGCTACATATATTGCCAAATGGATCTGCTGTAAAACAAGTTCTTGCGCCCGTTCCTAAACGTTGTGATGGTCAAAGCCAGCGGCACCCCAATACGACAAGATTCGAACGCGATCCGTAGATCCACGTACCCGTAATACAGCACATTTAAAATTGTGTTAGAATGACAGCAACATTTCCGCCCCTCCCATTTTCACATTCAGGCTTGGGACTAATGATTAATTTTTTTCGGCTGTTTTCGAGTTTTAAAAAAATCCGTCGATTATATCTACTTTTTTTGCGGTAATCCATAATTTCCAAGTATTAACTGGCCAAATCATGGTTAACGGCAATATTTTTTAATTTTTTGGATTTTCCCTCCTCATTAATTATTTGCTTTTCTGGATACCTTGTACTCGTACCTATTTTATATCTAAATCCGAACTCCACAGTACCAGAGACAATTACAATTATGAAGAGGTATGTAACGAGGAATTCCCTTTTGAGCACACCAGCACTAATGATTAATTTTTTTCGGCTGTATTCGATTATATCCACTTTTTTTGCGGTAATCCATTATTTCCAAGTATTAATTTAATTTTTTACTTGCAAAAATAAATTTTTAAGTATTCCTAAATACAACCCAGAATGTCTTTGCATTCAAAATTTTATGATCTTTTAATTTCAAAGGCTAAAATTAAATTTCATGATGATAAAAAAATAAAATAAAAAAATTGAAAATTTAATTGGTTCTTGGTAACCATTTGATTTTATAATTGATTTTGCATCAATCAAAATAATTTAAGTATTTCTAATTATCATGAATGAAAGGAAAAAACCTTCTTTTTTAAGTACAAAATCTCCTAAAAAATCTAGTGATGAACAAATAAGAGGTAAATCAAGTTTCGTTACTTACAAACCAAAATTGATTGAACCAAAAAAACTTAAACCTTCACTGATAAATAAAAACCCTAATCGATCAAAAATTTTACCGTTAGACCCAAAAAAAAAATTAGAATCGACTTTAGAAACAATCATTCCTCAAAAGAATCAACAGTATATACCAAAAAATCAAAATTTAATTAAAACAACACAACAGAATAAACTAAATACAAACTCAACCGTACAAAAGGTTCATAAACGCTTTAGTTTATCAAGTGATAAAAATAAATTCAATTCGTTTAAAATCGAAAAATCTTGGCTTCGATCATTCTTCAAAAAAATTCACATCAAACACAAATTGAAACAGGGAAACAATCGCTCGAAAAATACCCTATTGAATTCTAAATCGCTTTCAAATTTGGAAAATTTTTTAGACCTTTCCGATCCATCCGAACAGAAAGAATTATCAGATGATAACTTTCAAATTGTTGAGAAACAACTTGAATACTCAGATGAAAACGAATTAAAACAAGTTGAATACTCAGAATTAACTAATTTAGATAAAAAAATAGAAATTTTTGAAGCAAAAGTATTTATAGAAGAATCGCTTTTTTTGCAAGAGTCTTTGGAAGTTTCCGAAGTTGTTGTTTACGAGTGCCCGTTTGAAGTTATTAGTTCTAATGAAAGTTTACTCGAAGACATAAAATACTCGATTGAAGAATCAGATTCTAATTTTAATCTAAATTTAACCGAAAATCAGATTTCAGTCCAATCAAATGTTTCCAGCAAAGAGCTGAACTTAGAAGAAATAAAATCTTTTTTAAGTGAAAATTCCGAGTCATTTACAACGGTTTTGCCATTGACCGACACAATCAACAAAAACAATAATCAAAGCAATGATTTAAGAGATACCTCGTCTGATAATTTGAGTGGCGAAGAGTCCAATGACGACATGAGTTTTGAAACAAATATGGAAAATTTATATCGGACTCACAATTTTATAATTGACAAATATTTGAACCAAGATACTCCGAAAGCACCCGACAAAAATCGATCGGGTCACAGATATCAAGTTATTTTACCAAGTCTATTTGACAAACATGGAAAAAAATTAGTTAAATTATTCACGGACCAAATCGGTAAGACTTTTTCTATTAAATAAACCAAAAAATTTTTAACAAAAAAAAATTTTTAAGATGATAATTTTTTACCATCTTATGTTGACACTCGGCTCATTGGAGAGTGTCTTTATCAGTTGGATCAAAGAATTTTTAGTCATGTTTTTCAAATGACTCCATTAAACAGAAGAAATATTAAAGATGGGTACCAACCGCTTGATATTGTTTCAACTTTTAAACAGTTTTCAAAAAACACTAAAAAAGGTATGCTTTTGGAATAATTTGTCATATATTTATCTAATTCTATCATTTTTTTTTCAAGAAAAAAACAAACTGGACGGATTTGAAAACCGTTATGATTATTTGATAAAAAGTTTCAAAGAAATAGGCTACAGAGAACAGTATCATCCGAATATTACAGCTTATATGATAATGAAATATGGAATTTTTCCATGTTTGCCAGTCGATTTTCAAATTCATTATGAAAATAAATCTCAATTTGAAATTTTATTTAGAATTTTGATTAGAAATTTAGATGATAAAGAAAAAGAACATTTAATTGTACTTTATTTATGTCTTTTGTTGATGGCTTTTGAAGACCAAGAGCCCATTTTCAAGTATGAATAAACTTTTTTAAGCATTTGAAACTTAATTTAAAAAAACAAAATTTGTCTAAATAAAGGAAATTTAAATTTAAGTAATCGCGCATTTTAGTCATTACTTATTTTGTTAAAACAATCAATATATATATTTGAAATAATGCCGATCATACCTTAATCCCTCATTTTTGTATCAAACATAAAAAATTTTCACCATGATTGGAGCAATCAGACTTATGTGCGCATTAATTTTAAAGTATTAGGTGGGTATGGTTTATCCTAAAAATCCAGGTTTTGGATTTCGGGTTCAGTTCGGACCCTTGAAAAACATACACCCAGGTGTAACTTTTACACGAAGTGAGGTATGCACAAAATTATTTTCATATAAGGTGGAATAAATGTAGGGCTACTAAATTATACCATATTTAGACCCCCTGTGAAGTTATTTGGGGAAAGAAACTGAGTTTTCACTTTTCAGTCTTAAAGAACCCTTATAACCCTCCATAGTTGTTGTATACACCCACCATTTTTTATATATTAATCGAAAGCTCTCAACGAGATCTAAATAGAAATATAATTCATTTTTATCTGTTGGGAGGGTTTTAATATGTTCCCTTGTTGGCTTGTTTCTTTACCTTTGAATGTTCAGCATATTATAGCCCAATTGTCTTTAATATTTTAAAGACAAAATTATACTTGTTTTATTTTTGTTTAAAAGTACAAAATATGTGATAATTATCAATATATTGTAGTCGAGTTGTAGGGTGAAATACCCTAGATTTAAATTGAACATATTTTGTTTCGATTAACACACCTTTAATTTCCGTCATAGAGGTTGAGGAAAATTTTCAAAAAGCTTCTGCATAATTGCCCCTGATTCAAAACTCTAAACTTCTCTGTTTCTCATTGAATTTATAGCCTAAAACAAAGGTCGACAAAAAAAACTATGGTTTTTAAAGGTAAATCAAACTTTTACAAAGATATTGCCGTTAACCATGTCTTGACCAGTCCCAAGTCTGAATGTGAAAATGCGAGGAGAGGCAATGTTGCTGTCATTCTAACACAATTCTAAATGTGCTGTATTACGGGTACGTGGGTCTACGGATCGCGTTCGAATCTTGTCATATTGGGGTGCCGCTGGCTTTGACCATCACAACGTTTAGGAACGGACGAAAGAACTTGTTTTATAGCAGATCCATTTAGCACTATATGTAGCTCTAGTGACAAAGTTAAGTATTCTACTTGATGTAGAAAACGCTTGGTTTGTGGTTCCAAGCTAGTCTGGATATTTGTACAGTTCACAGCTTCGGCTCGGATGAGTGGCGCTGTTTATGATGAACGTCCCGCAGTCACTGGAGTGGATGGCAATAGCATAGTCGTAACTATGCCATGGCCAGTCTTAAGCCCGGATGAGAAAATGGAAGGGTGTCGTTGTTTAATAAAACAGTATTTTTTTTATTTTTATTTTCGTTATAATCATATTTAACAAAATGTTAATATTATAATCTTACAACACTCACTTCCAGGTCGAAAAAGAAGGTGTCTTAAGTGATTGATAAAGTATATATCAACTTCAAAAAATAATCATGCTTTAATTTTATGTTTAAACATTAAACACATTCTTTTTGTTTACTAATTCAAGCTTTTGTTTCATAATTTTATGGTATCTAAAGGGTCTCAGTCATAATCAGTCTTGCTGGTAACAGTTTATCAAACCCTTGGAGAGATCCACTAAACTATCCATCCTTTTTTTAATTCGTTAATAATTTTGCATAGTAATTTTTTTAAACGAACAATAAATTTAAACTCGATTTAGTTTTTCTTTAGCTGGAAAAATTATTTTCAAACATTTTCTCAACAACAGTTCGAAGCAGAAAAAATCTTTAAGGCTTACTTTTTTTAACAATTCGTGTGATCAATCTGTAAACTTAATATTACTCAAAATATTTTTTTTAAAGTGAAATTATTTTTAAACTAATCTGGTCTGAAATAATTGAAGAGTAAAAATAAATTATGAATTTCCTTTACAATTAAAATTAAAAAATGAATAAAAACTTTCGGATTAAAAATAGTTAAAAAGAACTAATTTTAGAAATTTGATTGAAAAGCAACAACAACCGTCACAAAGAGTTCGCTCTTTAAATAAACTTTTTCTTTCTTTTTTTTTTCATATAAAAAACAAACATAAAGTTGCTAAGTGTTTGGTATAAAATATTTTGTCTAATATTATTATTTTTTTGTTGTTGAAATGCTCATGTTTTTATAATGCTGAATGCCTCTGTATGCTTGAAGTGTTTGTTCATTTTAAAGTCAAACATATAATATAGTTTATTTACACTAAATCTATAAGAAAAACAAACAAAGATTTTTTTTTTGATATGAAGTACCATGCCGTCTATATTTGACAAAAGAATTTCTAAGCTAATATTTGAATTTTAACCAGCATCTGAATGTAATTCAATTTTAAAAAACGAAGGACTCTTCAATAAACTCTTTTTTATTTTGTTCAAGTTTTTCAAAAACAGGTGAAACTTTATAAAACATGATTCTGAGAGAGGCCATTTTTAAAGTGAAATTTTCATAAAAAATTTTATTCTGGTTAAAAAGCAGCATATTATTAATAATTGCATAATTTTTGTTCTAAAACTGTTTTTTTTTTTTAAAAGTTTAAAAAACTTTCTTTTTTTTTTATTTCAATGATAAAGTTTAAGATCAATATTTTAATTAAATATCAAGCCTCGACAAACTTATCCTCAACAAAAACAATTTAAAAAAAACGACTCGAACAAAACAAAATTGTTTGTAGATTTCAATTGTTAAACACCTTTATAAAATAGAGTCTTTATTATATAATAACTTTTGTTGGCAATAACAACGATATTCAAAAAAAAAAAACCCAGACCATTTTCATCACAAATGAGCAAAATCTAAAAAGAACAATAAAAAATAAAAAACGAAATTTTATGCAAAATTTAAACATTGATTTTTGTCTTTAAATAATTATGTCGTCGAATAAACAAAATCCATTGTCCATAACTGGTTCACTAATGGAAGTACCACCACCTAAAGAGTCAAATGTACCTAGGCCTATTGATAAAAAGCGAATTTTACCATTGGATTTACCCAAAAAACATACGACTACTGTTTTAGCAGCAACTAAAATTTTAAAAACAAATCGTTCTTTAAGTCAACTTTCAAATCAAATTCCGCCAAAAAAAAATTCAATAGCATCACTTGATGGAATTATTGAACATCATAAATGTGAAGTTAGACAGGATTTTGTATATAGACATCTATTAGACAATTGATTTTAATTTTTTTTTATAAATTTAGGATGAAATTAAACGACTTAAAAAACGTATTGAAGAATTAGAACATCAAATGAAAAATAATCAAAAATCAAATAAAGATAAAGAAAAAACAATAGACGAATTGAATAAAAAAATAAATGAATCTTCAAAAAAGGTATGAGTTTTTATGTCAAGTCCTTAAGTGCAGTTGATAATTGTTCTAATTTAAAAAAGGAGCAAGACTTGATACAAAACATAACTGAAATCACAAAATTAATTGATAGTCTACGAGAAGAGAATGAAAGTTTGCATAATCAAATAAATTTAAATGAAGAAGTCAAACAATTCGAAGCAGACAGAGCAATACTAGAGTTTGATAAGTACAAAACGGAAGTAAGACTTTTTCTCTAAATTTTTCCATGAATGTTTAGTTTATATCGAAATTTTAGAAAGAGAACGAGATAAAAAAAATGAAAGACGATCATTTGCGTGAGATCAAAATAAAAGAGGAAAAATTAGAGAATTTAAAAAAACAAATAGCTGGAGCATTCAAGGACAATTCATGGGAACGACAGTTACAAATCGACGAGTTAACAAAAGAGCTTAAACGAGTTCAAGAGGAATCCGAGTTAATTAAACATAAACTCAAGGGATACAAAAATAAACATTCTGTAAGGTTTCTATTTAGAAAAAAAAAAATTCAATTGAAAAGTTTTAATTGAATTTTTATTTAAGGATTCATGCGAAAACTGTGATAGTATGCATCAAAAACTTGAAGAAAAAACTCTAAGTCTACGCGAAAAAGACAATTTGGTTAATGAATTGGTTAATTTAATGAAAAAATTTCAAAATCAGCTCAATTTTAATGATGAACTTATCAAAATAGTTAGCACAAATAAGCATTTGAATGAGTCTTTATCTAAAGTATCAATTAGTTTAAAACAAGGAGCTATTAAAGTTAAAAAATGAATTACAAAACAGATGAGATTGAAATAGCCAACCAGAAAAAAAAGTGTAAATAACATCCGTGTTTTTTAGTGAATGATTTTAAATCAATTTTAGTTTTTGTTTTGAATAAAATTGAATGATCAAATTTTCAAACATACTTTTTTCTCTGTGTAAATCGCTAGTTTTAAGTAGCCCCAAATCATAAATCTTACTTAGTTTTTTGTGGTTGTTGAGACCTTATTCCTCGTCAATTCAATAACCAAATCAGACGCAACCCTATTAGCTTTGTAGAGCAAGTTTTTATCAACAAGAATAGATGAGCTTTTTTAAAATAATAAGTAACTTTCGATATGACAAGATGCCTGAAATGTCGGTTTTACAAAATTGTCAAGGTAAAATTGATCAAATTATCACTTATCTTTAAGATCTTAAAGTGTCATAGGGGAGGAATGATTTGCTGAATTACGATGAAATGAGACTCCTTCCTTCTCAGAGCTCTTATTTGTGTTCTGCAGCAGATCGCAATGGTGTAACTTTGTTTAATTTACAATAGCAAAAAATAACTGTACCGTAATCACTCGATAGTTGTACCCTGGTACAAATTTGAAATTTGAAATTTGTCCCATTATACAATTCCATTTTTATACCCGTTTTAGGGGGGTAAATTGGACCGGTCTAATTCTGAATTTAGACCTGGTATATTTTTAAAATAAGACCGGTGCAAAAGTGAAAACCGATCATTTTCCAAGAAAAAAAAGTCCAGAGAATAAATGTCAATATTGCTTGATGTTTTTTGTTTGTTATATCATAAGAATGTTATCCGGTTTTAATTAAACTTATAAAATCTTGTAAAAGCCATTCAGAACAAAAAATTTACGAAAGGAAAAAATCAAAAAATGACCCACAGGATGGTAACCAAAATGATAAATTAAGCAAATATTCGGAAATTCTTTCAATCATACGATGTCGAATCCACCAAATGAACTCAAAAAGAAGAGAAAAACAATCAAAATATTAAAAAACTACCGTAAATTCTCGATCAAGGTTACATGTAACTCTAAATACTCGGATTTTAGCGGACTTTTTGATTGGCTAATTGTTTATTCAACCAATCAGAAATTCCGCTATAGCCCGAGTATTGAGATTTAGTTACATGTAACACTGAACGAGAATTTATGGTAGGAACACTGGAAGTTTTTCTTTTGTGTAACGAAAATGAAAAATGTCAAGTGCAAAGCATTGCATGAAAAATGACCTGGATTTTTTTATATTATTTAATTGCATTACTTGCTTTCGTTTTGTGTTAAATACCATTGATAAGTTAACTACCAATGCCAAACCAGTCTAGTCGTTTCATAATAAGAGTATTTTAATAAATTAAATGAACAGAGAAAAAAAGACAAGACGCTTAAGTAACTTAAAATACCAAGTATAACCACTTAAAGAATAAGCCTTAAAAAAGGTCGAAAAGCGATGAAAAGTAGTTTATTTAACAGGAACGTTAAATTTTTGCATTATTTCTTAACTATAAACCCAGTCAAATGTTCCCAAAATAGCAAATCCTAAAATTAGACCAGTCCAATTTACCCCCCTAAAACGGGTACAAAAATGAAATTGTACCATGGGCATAAATCTAAAAGTTTTAAAATTGTACCGGGATATCTATCGAGTGTTTACGGTAGCTCAATGGTTCATTCAATATTAAGACCAAGTCAAAAGCGATCTAGACTACCATCATGAGATCCATCTACTCGAATCAACAATAGATAGTCTAACATCACTTTCAATTTTTAATTTAATCACTGAAAAGGACAGGGACAAAAGCACTAATTTTACACATCACAATTTTCGAATTTTTAATAGAACTCGCTTGTTCTAAAAATGTTCATTGTGGCAAACATTTAATAAAAAATTTTTTCATGTAAAAATTATGAATAATTAGATAAGATAATTAATACGAAAACTTGAGACACCTGTATAATTTAATTTTTTTTAATACCGTTTGCCTTACCCTGTCACATAGAAAGTTCTCAGTTCGATTAACAGACTAGTGTCTCTAAAGCTCATCAGAGCCGATCGAACTCGTTTGTTAAATTAAATAGAAAATTATAAGTAAAGTAAAAATTGCGATTTTTACTTGAGTTCTATTTTCAGATGCATACACACCATAATTTTGATGACACATACATGTCGAAAATTTAGCATGAGATAGGGTAGCAGTGTTGTGCTCAACCAAAACCAAGGAATCCATTGAATATTTTTGACGCAACCAACGATACCAACTGATCTAATTCTTCTAATGGCACGGAAATTGAAATCCGAACCTATTTGGTCAACTTTTTTAACTTTTATCATTTTTAGGACATCCTTGCGAGGGATTACGGAACTGTGGTTTGACTGTATTTCATATTAGGCTCAATTTGAAAAGCGACGGAATAAAGAGAAATGTTGACTTAAAATGTCTTGATGCAAAAATTTCATCGATTGTATAGGGCTGGTCATTCACTAATAGAGGTGTTTTTTTCTTTTCCTAAATCCAAGAAACAAAGGTAAAGTAACCTTTATTTTTTAACAACGAAAAGGAAAAAAATTTTGTTTCTTCTTTCCAAGATATAGAAAATTTAAGAGTCATTTTACAATTTTTTTTTTTTTTAAACCAGAAATATAAGGAAAAATAGCAACGAATCATTAGCCTTTCCTTTGGTAAAATACAGACGACCAAAAGAAATGAAAAGAAATTAAATTTTACAAAATAAGCTTATTTTAATTTAGTTCAATTTTCTTTTTCTAAGAAATAAGAAGCAACTTTTCTTTGGAAAAGAAAAACGTTGGATTTTCTTGTTTCAAAAAATAGAAAAGCAACATCCCTATTCAAGAATTAAATCTTTTATGCAAACGTTCACATAAATGATTTGATGGTAAAGGCTTATTCTTGGATAGTAGTAGTAGTAGTAAAAAATAACTGCCTCTTCTTCTTATTGTTTCAAGTGACATAAGATCCATCTTAGCTAAAAGTTCTTCGTTTTCAATTTTTTTAAAACCCGGGATCATTCTTGTCGCTCTACGTTGGACTCTTTCCAATTGCTTCTTCTCACCCTCATAATATGGACTCCAGACGCTGATACCGTATTCTATTAGCGGTCTTGTAAAGGACGTGTAAAGGAGCTTAACCAAATTTACATCAAAGTACTCAAAATTCTTCCATATCATACCCAGTATCTTGTTTGCTCTGCTTGGGGAGTAGTCAACCTGTGCTTCCCATTTAAGGTCACCCTGGAAATACACACCAAGATCCTTTTCCAAACTAGTTGTATTTAAAGGCTCGGTTCCGAATTTATTTAAGATTGTGTATTCATATTGTTGATTCTTCTTTCCGATTTGCATAACTTTGCATTTCTCAATGCTAAATTCAGTAGCCCGTGTAATTGACCAGCTAGACAGGGTGTCCAAATCTCTTTGTAAGGATCTTCATTCTTTAAATTTAATATTCTTTCGATTCGGCTAGCGTAAATGAATTTTCATTAAGGTCAAATAATAAGCTTTCACAATCAAAACCCTTTACTAGAAGTCCTCCACTTACCGAACTTCGAATTAATGTACCAAGTTTTTACAAAACCTTGCTACATAGTGCACTGCGTAGCAAGGTATTACGGTACTAAATAACTTCTCTCACAGTTAACATAAAAATTTTATCAAATTGTAATTTTATTATTAATCAAAATAAAGTATGATTGATTGAAATTATGATTAGCTAAATCAAAAGAATTATTTCTAACATCGTAATACAAGAAACAAAAAACTAATTAAAAAACATTCCTATTAAGGAAACATTTTGTTACCAATACTCAGTTGTTTTATAATTAATATAATAATATTAGTATTTAATATCCGTTTTCATTAGGTGAATGTAGTAATTAAATTCGATGTAGGATGCCGTTTTTTAACATTTATCTTTTTACATTTATTTCGAAAAAATATATTTCATGGATTATTTATCCAATTAGAAAATGAATGGACTAATTACGGAATGAAATATTTTTTTTTGTTAGAGAACTTTTTCTGGTTTCTAATTCGGGCTAAATTCATTAAATTCTGTTTTTCCACGAAATAAAAGGTCCAACTGGAAAATTGATATGAAATTCGGTTAACTAAACGAAAATATTTTACTTTGACCAAATCAATCAGACCTTTTATTTCTCTTGGAAAAAAAATAATTGATCGAATTTAGACTGAACTTGATTCTAGACAAATTTCGTATTGTCGTGAATTTAATATTTCGTTAATTAATTCATGCACCAAACATGTAAAAATACACTATCTCTTAAAGTTACCTAAGTAGTTATGGCTTTAAAATTCAAAATAAAAGGCAAAAAATATATTTTTTACTTTTTTTTTATTAAAAAAAGATCCTTCCAATAAATGTGAAAGGTTCTTTTTTACTTTTATGAATTTGAAATTTATCTAATTTTATTTGGAGGGCATCTTTTTACGCATAAAAATTTCGTTTATAGCATAAAAAAATCGAGTATAGAATAAACTTTAATTTTTTAAAGAATAAAAAAAAAACTCTCTAAAAAATTACAAGTTTTCGATGTTGACTTATTTTCAATCTTGATTACATTTTTCTTTGGGAAAGCTGTAAAGGGAGCTTTTACTCATCCATTGAACACAAAAGCTTTCCAATATTCATTCAAAGCGTAAAGAAATTTAATCTTTCTTTGAAAGCAAGATTGGCGAATGCTTCTAAAGTGAAATAGCCTATAATAGAGTGTATACCTAGAAGAGGTCATATTTTTCATCATTTTTTCTATTTTAATTTTTCTTCGAATGACCCGAATACTTGAGTTTTAATAAGATATTTTTTTTTATTTTTGGGAATTTAATAAAAAATCGGCTGTCAGTAAAATCCGGACACGGAATTTTAGCTATCTAAAATCAAAAAATTTTTATTTAAGCTACTCATACGCCAAAAAAAAATATTGGCGTAAAAACCCCTCAAGATATGTAAAATGCATTTCCTTCAATATTCCAAAAATATTTTTTTTATAATATAAAATTATGCTATCGAGTATTATTATATGTTAGCGGGTGCTGATTAACCAGGACAACTTCCTTGGTTAAAAGTCCTTTCATACTAGTAAAATAATGTTGCTACCCAGTCAATCAATTTCAAATGTGAAACCGCTGAATGATTAATGTGAAAGGAGCTGTTTCATCAATTGCCTTTTTTCTTTTACTCAAAATTATTATCAAGGTTCCAGTCTAAAATTTTCAAAGTATATGCAAGTGCAAATCTACTTATGTTTACAAAAATTATTCTTACCGAAAGGAATATGAAGAAGTTCTGAGAAAATATATTCTGGGGTCTGAAACTTAAGGATAATTATTTTGAACAAGGCATGTAGCATATCAAAAAAATAGCACTTGCATATACTTTCAAAATTCTAGACTGGTACCTTGATAATAATTTTGAGTAAAGGAAAAAAGGCAATTGATGAAACAGTTCCTTCCTCATTAATCATTCAACGGGTTGTCACCAAAATCCGGACACGGACAAGAAAAAAAGCAAACTAAAATACGGACACAGACTGGTTAAGAATCTCCTAAAATCCGGACACGGACCGGTTTTAACTAAAATACGGACACTGACAAAATTTCAAAAACGGTTAAATATCAGCCTTTAATTACAAAAACGGAATTATTTTAAATAAAGGACATAACAAAAATGAATGTGAATTAAACAGAAAAATATTTAATTCACATTTTAAAAAAATTCCATTTTTTAATTTAAATTTTCTATCTCTTTTTGGACTGAAAATTTTTCGTTTAGCATCTAAAATACAGAGATTAAAGAACGGTAAAGATCTTATAAAGTTCTTTTAAGTGAACTCAAGAACTTCAAAATTCAATATAAAGCATAAGATTGAATAAGAAATAAAGCAAGATCTTTAATTACGCCTAGATATTTATGGGTATTATTTTCTAGGGAGCTCTCCGAACTTTCTGAACTATTATTTGAATTTTTTGAGTCCTCAAAGTCAAGTTGACTAAGTTTTTCTAACAAATTTTTATCCTTTATTTCATCGACTATCGACTCAATTTTACAAGATGGACGCAAAATTACACTATCGATATCTCGTAACAACTTTTTGCTTACGGAATCCTCTGCCCGTATTTTAGTCTTCAAAAAAAAAATTCCGTGTCCGTATTTTAGAGATAGCTATTCCGTGTCCGGATTTTAGATAGCTAAAATTCCGTGTCCGCCTGTCCGTGTCCGGATTTTAGTGACAGCCCATTCAACGGTTTCACATTTGAAATTGATTGACTGTGTACTCAGTTTCCTTACCAAATTGTTTCAATGTTATATTAATTAGGAATAAGTAGAAATGTCATCATCCGTTTCAATTAATTTGTCTTTAAGGTACCCAAAATCGGATTCGTCTTTTAAAGATAACCTAATTAATCTTAAATTATAATAAAGATGCCATTACCTTTAAAGACATGATGCCCTTTGATATTTTAATCGAAATTAGGTTGGATGGGAATAAGTGATTGTTTATTTTGAGAACATATTTTAAGGACATTCGAGCCGCACATTCGTTCGTCCATATGATTATCATTAACATGTAGTTTTCAGATATTCGGTATTTTCAATTCAATTAAGGTAAGTTTCCGATTAATTTTCGGCTTAACACATTGAAGTGTCGTGGTTAAGAGCTTTTAACACTCTAATCATAAAGATAAAACTGAAAGTATATCCATACTTTCCATTTTACTTTTTTGCAAGTTTTTTTACAAGTTACCTTCACCCTTTTATTTATATTTTGTATTATTTTCTTAACTTCATTTTATATATAAAAACTGTAACAAGATCTTATAATAATTATTCACTTGTTTGAATCAAAATAAAAAATAAAATAAATCATTCTTTCAGTTATCACCTGGTCCTCTTCAAGATACTTCAGACATGTCAATCAATAATTGGCAAACTGAAGTTGTTTTCAGTTCATTCGATTGCCTCAATTCAAATTACAAGAGACATAAAATATAAAACGTCAAATTATTGAGTGAACATATTGAAAAAATTGAAAATTTTAAAAATCTAACTGAATCGAGCGAATTGAAAAAAACTTCAGTTTGCCTCAATATACTTTCACATTTTTGAGTTGGAAAAAGTTTAATAAGAAAAAATTAAGTGGGAAAATTAATCATTTATGAAATGAGTTTTTTCAGAAATGAGCATTGTGAAATACCGGATTTATAATTTCCATGTCCTCTTTTATTCTTGATAGTTGTTTAAAGATGGATAAAAATCAAAACAATTCCGAAAAGAGACAAGTTACCTCGGTTGTATATCGGTTGTATTGATCAAAGTAACGTAAAAGTTCGAGTTTTAGGGCATGTCGCAAAAAAGGGATATCCCTCATATACGACATGTTCTGTATGATCGGACGCTGTTTTTTTTTCGACCTGTGACATGTCGTAAATAACGAGTACCCTCTAATTGAGACATTTCGTTAATTTTTTTTAAACTATCAAGAATTGAAATGCTTAAATACAAGTAAATTTGGGGGCCAAGCCTTTTTAATTTTATCTCAAATTTTAAATTAACTGTTTAACCATATAAAAACAATGACAAACGTTTAAATCAAGAATTTTTTTTCAGTTATCAGGAGAGAGCCTCGCCTTAGTATGAAGTGGTTATAAACAAAGACTCACCTTAAACAAGAGGAGAGTCAACCACTTAACTAAATCGATTAGGTTGACTGAGATGTTCTTCCAGTAAAGAGAAATTTTTTGATCTTTACTTGGAACTTAGGCCGGTGCTAACCTTATATGTTTTTAGTTTCGGTCATTTCAATGGAAATTAACTCATCACCTAAATGCTATTCATGATTCTAAAATATCATGGACAAAAAAACAGTAGAACTTTATAAAAAAATCTTTCAGATTCGAGAAAATTCCTTGATTACATGGATTAAGCTAATTTAATTTACTTTTGACCTTACTTCACCGGTCACGATTAATGACTTTGGCCACTAGGAAAGTTAGTAAACTTCTTATGATGGAAAACTTTAAGACGTGTCGATAGTCCTCGAATAATGATACAATAAAGTCGCCATATCTTTATTTAATTAAATAATGTTAGCACAGTTAGTGGCACATATGTTGTATTGTATCTGTGAATTGAAATTATTTATGAGCTAGGGCTTCGGTGTTTTACTCAATTTTACATTTTGCATCTAAAAGACGTGACGCATTGATCAACCGACGATACCAACTAAGCTAGCATCCTTTTAAAATACATCGGCACATAATACAGAAACAGTCGGAAATTTTTCTCCCCTTGCGGGGATCAAAGTCCCTCTACAAGTTAAAGTTTATTTAACATCTAAAACATAATACAATATATTGCGTTTTAAGTGATTTCTGTCACATAACCAAAATGAAACAGAATAAAGCTACATAAAATCAAGAACAGACTGTAATTCACGTATTAAAATTAAGAAATTTTTTAACTCTATGGATTCGTTTATTCGCTTTAGTCTTTATTGATTCGTGCTCATAAAGATTAAGTTTTCATAAAAGATTTAATTTTTTAAATTACTAAACCGGAATTTTTTAAACAAACAACCGGAAGAAAGGACAAATAGTCTAGAGAAAATCCGAGACAACATAATTAACCTTTTAATTTTCAAAAACGCTTATATGATGGAAATTAAACATGTTTTATTCCAGTTCAGTAGTTCCGGTTTCATAATTTTCAACACACTAATTATTTTTTCAGAGCGTCGATTAATCGGCTTAGTATTAAAATTGTCTTAAACCCTGATGAGACTGAAAGGTATGCTTTAAGACAAGACTATTTTAATAGAAAAAACTTAAGCTTAATTCTCTCTTCGTCTTTGTACTGAAATATACTAAAGAAAACGCTTAGAGCATACAATTTTTACTTACTAATTCATTTGACGCAATACTAAAGGTTCTAACTCATACTTTATTTAATTTTTTTTTTTGATTTAACTGCTTTAACAATTTTATCAATAAAAACAACTTAAAACATAACTAAGTAATTGTCAAAAAAACTCAATTTTATTGGCAAATTTTAAGATGATCATTTTTTTAAATAAAATTTTGATCGTTTTGACGTCAAGCTATATTTAATTTTAAAACATGTTCAATAAATATTATTGGATTGTTACTTAAAAATAACTTAAAGGCGTTAAACTAAACAAAATTAAAAAATATTTCAACATGAAAACAAGAAATTTATTTGATTTTAATCCGAGGTATTTTCGCCTTTTAAAATTGTCTGAAAATTTAAGGCGGAAAATAAGCACCGAATTTGGTAATCCTTCTTAAAGAAAATAAAAGACTTGAATTTTTTACCCCTACAAATAAATCACAATTTTCTACTCAGATTAAAAATTTTACAAAATTTATTGAGCTGGTCATGAATAACCCTTAGTACGAATTTAACCAAGAAAATTTTTGTTCGTGAAGGTATTAGAATTCAATAATTTGTAAATTAGTCAAGCTTTAATCCAAAATAGTCTTAGGTTGGTAAGTTGCTTTGGTTTAGTACTCTTTATGTGTTACGATATTTAAAGTAAGAGCGACTGTAACAAATCCTTTATAATGATTCAAAAAATATTAATAAAATGCATTTATACGAGTCACTTCCTGATTTAGACAGAAATAATCAAGTACTAGCTGTAGGACGAGGAAGTATGTCAAGCTATATATAGATATGAAATTTATATATAAATATTCACAATTTAAAGAAGGAAATAATTTTTTTCTTTTCGCTAATTCAATTAAATTCAGCTAATTGTTGAAGATAAAATCTATTATGGTAATTTATTTAATTATTAATGAGGTAAGTAGATTTTCAAAAAACATTACATATTATTGTAATAAAAAAACATTTTTTTAATGTAAAATGTTGTAGTATGATTTTTTATCTGGAAAGTTTTAGGTTAAAATTACAGTTTCATCGATGTATTTGATAGAATATTTCGTGTTTTTTTTTTTTCACTTTTTGACATTAACTCAATTTCAGGAACACAATGGATTGTCTACAATGACAATCTTAGTCAATCTTGATATTAAACATAACACTTGTGTTTCTCTTATTGAATTCCTAAAAGTTATCAATTTTTTTTCCTAATAAAATTAAAAAATGTCAAAAATATAAATCACGAAGTTCTTTTACACTTCTTCTTAGAATTAAATTAAAAAAAATCAAGTCTAATCTAAGTTATTTTGAAACAATCACGAGGCTCAAATTGAAATTTTATTTATTTATTTATTTCGACTTATGCTAAGGCCACCAACGGGCCACCTTCCCGGCACACTGTAAAATAAAGCGTGCCGTTATAATAAAAAATTATCTAAAATTTTTTTAGATATTAAGGTTTCTAAAGAATCGTTGAGTTGTGGGTTAGCTTATGATTTCAAAAAAGAAAAATTCTATTTTTAAATAATGTTTACAAGATTATTAAAAAATCTAAGAAGTTGGTTTCAATAAATTTAAGGGTTTACTAATTAGTTTTATAAACATTTCTTACAAAAAATCAAAAAGCCTTAACAGTTCGGATTGATCAAAATTCAATTGTTTAATTTGGTCATCGTTTTTACACAAGGTACCCATGAGATCACTAACTAGATTTTTGGACTCCTTTAAAGTTTCAAATACTAAATTCAAAATTTCTTTGGTTCTGACGAGCTCCGTTGAATTTTGTAGCACAACTTTTTCAATAAAAAACATCTTGTTTTCGTTTTCAGCATCACGATTGACATTTAACAAATTTCTTTTTTTTATTTGACGGATTGAAGTGTAAGACTTTGTTGTCGAATTGCTTGTCGTAGGCGATGGCTGAAAGCCAGCTGGTTGTCGATTTTATTTAAAAATGACTTTTGATCATTCGGTCGTTTATTCTGTTCGATAGAAGCTGATCTTTTTGGTAAACAATTGAGTTGTTTGTTGGGGTTAACTAGTAAGTTTATTTCCGTTTTTTTGAGATAAGTCGTTCAGATGATGATCGTCATCAATGGATGCCGCTACGACTTGTTCATTTTATTGAGTTGTTCGAGTGCGTTTTCGATTCGTTTTTGAATTTTTTTCGCCCATTTCACCACTTTTTTGTATGCGATTAAGTCTTGTTCAATAGTGAGTTTTAACGATTCGTTATTTTTGGTATTATCGTCGCTTAAGTCTCGTTGTTTGTTCTGTTTTATAATATGTTAAAGATTTCGTGAAAATAAAGAACTTTTAATTTACAGCAAAAATTTTAGCAGCAATTCTCTTTTTTTTTAGTTAAATATTATATTTTGGGAAATCGTTTTTCGTATAAAGACAGGTTTCTTTTTTCCGCAATATTTTTCTATAATTTTCATAATTGCTCTGTGGAATGGTTATTATAATATAATTGTTCACTACGTTACTTCTGCTCTTAACCCGACAGACACTCCCTCACGGGAGCACAGCTGTAATACGAGTACTAAACGGAGTCATTTTTAAGCTTTTAAAAAAATTAGATAAAAACGAATGGTTCTGTGCATAGCCACTAGTTAGTCAAAAATTTAATCAAAATGTTTTTAGACTGCTGATGACCAATCGACAGACAAATCTGTTTGTTAATTTTAAAATCTTGAAAAACTGAAAAATAAAATTATAAAATCAGTAATATTTATGCTCTATTCCATATAGCCCAGGAAAACCAGTTGTATGCGCAGCATGGACAACGTCGGGTTAGGGCAGCATAGATAACCTCCGACCTTGAATACTTATCAGCCGAGTTGTATTCCGACCTTATGTACCCAAAGTCCAAGCTGTAATATCGCAAAAATTGTAGCTAACCTTCAATTCAATAGAGTTAAAATTCAATTTTTTTTTAAATTTTTGTCGTTCCCATCAGGTATAATTCATAAGAGTTATTACTTATATCAAGCGATTATTAAAACTGATAGAGAAACACATTTGCTCATCAAAGACGTCTAAAACTTTTAAAATCATTTATAGATTTTTCGTTGTAAATTGATTAATAAAACACATGTTACCAATTAAAGTAAATAGAAAAATATATATATTTAAAATTTTAAGCGTCTTTACATCATTTTCGAGACACACTGAAAATTTAATTAAATTTTTTAAGGCTCATATTGAAGGCTAAATGAATCATTGTGTAATTAAAATTACTCTTTAACAGAAATATATTTTTTTGTTTTCAAAAGCGTATGATTAATTTTTTTAGCATTTGCCATAATGAAAAATGTATGTTAATCTCTTTCGTCAATGAATCGAACGAAAAAAAAATTGAATTTTATAAATTTGAAGTACTGTTTGTGTTTTCATGAGAAAACATTTTTTTTTAATTCAAAATTAATTCACGTTCCGTAAAAATCTATATTCCAATTTAAGATTATTAAAACAAGGTACGAATGAAATTATGTTAGGACTGACTAGATCCTTACTTCTACTATATTCTTAAGACCGTAATTTGGTTCGTTTCTATCACTCGCTTTGATTACTTAATAATTAAATTTTCTCAAGGAATGTAATTCTAGACAGTAACTTAATCCAACTCATAATCAAATCACTAAAAAGACTCAAATGATTGATCGAACACATGATGTTTTTTTGTGTGTTAACTAACTCGAATATTAAAGATATAACTAAATACCATAGTTCATCTATTTTTTTCAAAAAAAAATAAATAATCAAGGAAGTTTTAAATCTAATTTATTTTAAAATGAGGAAAATTTTGCAGAACAAAAATAAGGAAACCGGATCTGGAAGTTAAGATTTTAAGTATAATCAGTATAATTTCTAAGTAAAATTAGTCTTGGATTATTTAAAATCGTTTGAGGCACATAAAATGCTTTTAACCGCATTAGGATTTAAGTAACTTCTTCATCATCTAGCTCCTTTAAGAACAATTTAACATCTTGTACCGATAGGCTGCGCTCTTCAAACGATTTGATCTTTTATTTTAATATCAAAGTTGATTAGGATTGGTAATTTGAAATTATGTCTGATGCTTTGATGATTATTCCAAGTTAAATGTCGCATTAAACTCAACTCTAGTCTATCTCGCGCTATAGTCACATGATCGGGTCATAAAAAAATTTAAATAAATAACATGAAAGGAGCTTATTTTGAGTTTTTGAAACGAAGTTTCTAAAAGCCTTCCCATGGTAATAAAATTAAAAACCTAAATACAGTAATTTTAATTATTTTTTTTAATTTTTTTGAAAAAACGTTAGGATGTGTGATGCAGTAAAAGACAAAGTGTTAGAAAAGCGTTAAATTTGAACAATAGTGTGTTAAGGTACAGGAAATAAGTGTGTGAGATGCGTTAGGTTCGTAAATTGAAGTGTGAGGGGTGCGTTAGAGTTGTAATTTTCTTCTTTTTACGAACCTAACGCACCCTTCGCACCATTCTAGCGCTAACGATTTACGAGCCTAACGTTTAGTGACGCCTTCAGTTATCATTTTACGCTTTTTGTATTGATAGCGTTAACTCACACTGTGAGTAAAAAATTCGTTAAAATTACTGTAATTAAACTAAAATATGAACTAGGTCAGAATCTTCTAAAATAGGGACACGTATCCTTCTCGACTAAAATATCGAAAAGGTTTTTAAATTCTAAATTACAGTCTCGACAAGTTGCTTTTAGGCCATTAAAATACTATATATTGGTATTTTAGTCTTGATAAAAAATCCGTGTCCGTGTCTTTTTCTACTGATGTTCTCTGCAGATCTCCCATAGCTAAGCATTTTAACCCTAGTTCTGTGAGCCACGCTAGTTGTAGACTAAACTAGAATCGTTTGTTTTTTTTATCCCTTAGGATGGCGATTTTCGTTACTGTGAAATATATTTTACATTGAAACTCCTGGAGCTTGTGTGGCTTAATAGAAGTGTGACCATAGTGCGAGATTGGTGTAAATTTGACTATAAAGAAAAATTTAAAAATCGTCGTACGAGGGGTGCTCTCAATTTTTTTTAACGTGTGTAGTAAAACTCTGCAAAAAAATTCAAATTCATGGATACTGATAGAAAATAACTACGCAATTTATTTTGCATAATTGCAGAGTACTGCACAGCTCATTCTAAGAGTGGCTTTTTTATGCTAATCACTGTACTGTTTCTCTACAAAGTTTTTTTCAATTTGATCATTCCTAAAAGATTATTTTAAATTTTGATCCAAATGTTTTTTGATACGAATCTTCAAAACAAATTCAAAGCGTGCATTGATAGAGAAGGATTTAATTTAAACTAATGCAACGACTGCAATGGTCCATAATTGGGCTAAGCGCTTAATTGCGCTGGTGTGGACACAGTTCATACTGCAGTTTTTTTACTACTACAACTACTACTACTTCACATTGTCGAATTTTTTTCAATAATTTTGCAAAGAAAAAAATTTTCAATCAAACTGATATTCATTATTAAATAGCTCGTAAAATTCTGCACTAATAGGTATATTTAAATATTCGGAAAATAACTTCTATCTTTTAGTATATCGGGAAAATTTTGAAAAATGGGGGTCAGCATTTTAGTATGGCCCACTTTTTGAATCAATATTTTTTTTAAAAAATTTAATCTTAATTTTTCAAATTTTTAGAATGAACAAATCATTTAATAATCTTTTTAACCTACCCAAAAACTATGAAAAAATTTTTTTCCACTTATCCGAAAAAATTAATTTTTACTCGTGCCTTATAATCATAATATTCGGTCTAATCGGAAATATAATCACAATTTGTTTATTACGATCAAAAACTAAAATGGTCAAAAATTCACGTCGACTCAGTTATTATAAATTTTCATTAAATAACTCGTTCATATCCACATCAGACTGGTACATGATGTCACTAGCCTTTTCAGATTCTTTATTTTTACTTGCACATTTAATCGAAGACATAATTCCTTCTCTAAATAAAGAAAATTATTTATTTCAATTTATAAACCGGTATAGTATTTTATGCAAGTGTATTTTGTTCGTACGAAACACATCAAGATTAATATCTTCATATCTAATGGTGATATACGCTTACGAAAGATTCACTTGTATAAATTCGCCACTTAAACGTTTAAAATTTTACAATCGAAAATTTTCAAAATTTACAATTATTTTAATATTTATTGTTTCGTCTATTTTAATGTCGTATACATTGTTTATAAACGGGTTGAGAAAAATTGAAAGTCATGAAACAGCTTTTGGTGATGAGCCTAAATATGAATGTGATGTCCATGTTGAATTCAAAACAGTTTATCAATACACTATATTTGCATACACTGGTGTTGGAATTGTATTACCAATGATTTTTATTTGTTATTTTAATATTTATATTGCCAAAATTTTGCTCACACGAAAGAATAAAATTCTTCGAAATTTTACACATTCAAGTAGTCTTAATCAGTCAGTAACTTGTCAGGAAAGACTTACTGATATTGAATTTGGAAATAATAAAGTTAAAATAGTTAAGTTGAGTTCATTTGAGTTAAACAAAAATGAAAAAAATAACAATTCAAATGATAAAAAGTACAAAAAAAGTTATGTAGTTATGAAACTTGAAGCAAATCAAAGATATTATAGCGATAAAAATCTCGATACATCGTTGCATGATTCGAAAGATGATAAGATAAAAAAAATCTTATCGGGCAAAAAATCCGATTGTATTACACAAAAACTTAAAGACTCTGGACGTGCAACAGTTATTCTACTACTTTTATCAATATTTTTTGTGGCCTTAAACTTTCCGTACATATTAACATGGTGTTTATTTTATATACCATTTCAAAGTGGTATGCTTAAAAATCAAAATGACATTTATTTACGTTATTCGTTTGTGTTACTTGCTGAAATATTTCACATTTCAAATTTTTCAATTAATTTATTATTATGTTGTATGGCGAGTAGAAAAATGAGAAATCAACTTAAAAATCATATTTTATCGTTTAAAATTTTTCGATTAACTTTTAAAATTAATTCAATTTGCTTTACGAATACTAAAATATAACTGTTTTATTCTAATAAAGAAATAAGCTTTTAATTTCAATCTTTAAATTTTGTTTTGAAGTTATGTTACCAAGGTACATTAAGTTGCCCAAATATGAGTTTTATAATATCTTTATTTAATAAGCACAGTTAGTGGCACATATATTGTATTGTACTTGAAATTATTTAATAGCTAGAGCTTCGGTTTTATACGCGATTTTACACCAATGGCATAAACCCCATCAAATAAATCGCCCCGAAATACAAAAACAGTCAGAAAATTTTTCGTTTTTTTTGTGATGATTTTATTATGATTAAACATTGTAAGAGAGTGTTTCGATTTAAAAAAAAAGAATGAGATAATTGATGCAATTGAAAGAGGTACAGTGCTTCTTGTGAAAATGTAACGCTCCAATTTGAACGCGTTCCAAAAAAGAACGGAAAAAAAAGAACACCGTTCCGCCTCCGTTCTCAGTCACCGTTTCGTTCTAGATTACCGTTCCGTTCCGTTCTAGATTTCCGTTCCGAGAACGGAACGGGATTCTAGACCGGGAAGCTGGAACGGGAATGGAACGGAACTGTTTTTTCTTAGACGCGTTTTTTTTGGAACGAGTTCAAATTGGAACGTTACATTTTCGCAAGAACCACTGTACTAGTAATGCATTCTTTAAAAAAAATAAGTTTAAACTCAAGAACTCAGCTAATATACCTCGCATACTTCACTTAAATAGACATGAAGCACTTGAGCTTATCGATAAACTAAGGCTTTATGCCGCACAAAAACCAGAAGAGATCTCATCTTCAATGCTCAAGACTTTGAACGAAGTTGAAGATCAAGTATTTGATCAGCCAAATAATCTAAAACAAACTAAATTATCTTTTTTAGAGTTTTATTCTAATGTTAATTTTTGTATTCGCTTGATATAATATAAGACCCTTCAAAAACCATACTTTACTACTTTAGGTACAACTTTTTTATTAACTAATCAACCGCATATTATTTATACATAAATAGAAAAAAACGTAAAATTTTCTACAAGTTAGAATTATTTTTGATTCTCCTTGAGTTATTTTAAGGATGCAAATTAAGGGGAAAATGGCGAATTTAACCCTTTTTTTTTTATTTATTTAGATATACAATACTGGTCATTCACGAATTCCAAAAATGAATATTCATATTACGTTTTAAAATGAAATTTTAACTTATCTCTTTTGTAATATTTGAGGGTAAATTAGGTAGCCAGGGTTTTCATATAAGTTTTAAAATGGCCCTTTTGCCTTTTATTAATTAAAGAGAATGAATTGAAGGCTTGTAAACCGGTCGTGTTTACAACCGACTGATGATGATGATGATGAATTAAAGAGAATTATGTTTATGGCGAGTTTTTATGGATAACGACTCTAAAAATTAGAGCCGCTAAACAAAGCTAAAAACATCAAAGCTTTGAATATTAACATTCTTGAACGTTCATGAAAGTTCATTTTTGGAATTCGTGAATGACCAGTTTTGTAACTTATTCAGTGTTCATCTCGCCCCTAAAATAAATACAAATTCTGAAACTAGAAAAAATTCTGAACAATTTGTTGATTTACTTTTTTGATTTTTGATTTGCCTTTGGTATACAATGAGGCGGTAAATGTCAAAATAATCAATAAATTACTAAGATATGGGATTTCGACAATTTTGACTGGAAAAAATATTTTTGACCCCCCGTAAAAAATGGCTTTCCTAGGTTTTCATATGTGTAGATTACGAATTTGAAGACGAAAATCAATTAAAAAATTTGTGTGGATGTTTTGCATTTCTGGAACCTTATTTTTTAAAATTTTTTGCGTCTCTTCAATGTTGGAATGTATAACATTTTTTTATATAACTATTTTCTAAAATTTAAAGTCTAATAAACCATTGAATATAAAAATGCATCAAAAAATCGAATCTTGTATAATCAAAGTAAAATACTAGCCCTGATAAAGAAGTCTTAAATTTTGTCACGTCTCCATGCATAAGTTAATTTGTTTCAACTCATAAAAGTTTGAAATAAGTTTTAAAATATTTGAAATTCTCATCTTTTCGCACGCAATAAATTAATTTATTTCAAATATAAGAAAGATTCTTCGAACGAAAATCATGGGCGAAAAAAAAGCATGAGTCGTTGATTAAATCAAAATATATTTGTTTCTTTTTCAGTAAATAAATGTAAATATTTGATTGATAAAAAAATGCTTCCCTAAATAAGCTTTTTTTAATAAACAATTATACCATTATGAATTTTCTTAAATAGATTACTAAAAATGATTACTTGACATTCAAATACTCGATTTAAGAAGCATCATAAAATTTTATTGATGAGTTGTATAAATTTTTATGATAATTTTTTTAATCCTATTCTTATTAGAATTTTAAGCAAAGGATCAGAGTATTTATATTTTGAAATGAGCTAGTTGCGTCAAATCTTTAAGAATAAATTTAATTTTTCATATTTATTGACCTTGTTTGGCTTAAAAGTCAATAATTAGACGCTGAAGGAGATCCAAAAGAATATATTTGTTTTTCGTTTAGATTTTTTTGATTTTGGAAAGAATTTTTCGTAATTATCTCTCTTTATTGAGAGTAGATTTATTAATTTTATTAAAATGGATGAATTTTTGTAAAAGTCTGTTTTCGTCTGTGTTTTAGATTTAGTAGTAGGAGTAGTAGCGAGACTGTAGTATAGTAATCTATACTCACGCCTTTCGGCATTTAGCTCTATGAGAGCTCTGGCAATCTTTCTTTGACCCACACAAAACAATTCTCTGTCAATGTTCGCTTTGAAACCATTGACTGTTCTTGCGTTGACAACACTCTGTGGCAAAAAATTCCACTTTGAGGCCACTCTGTTCGTCAAGAAACTGAATGAACCACGCTTGCTAATTTTTCTCACCAGTTTCATGTCGTGTTTTCTTCTTAGGTTTAGCTTCAAACTTTTAGATAGGTTCACTCCATTTATTAGATTGGTATTCTCATGACCGTTGACTATTTTAAAAATTTGGATCTACGGTCTTCCAAGTTCATTAAATCCAAATCTATAAGTCTTTTTTGTTAGGGCCTCTCTTTCAGACATTTGACTAGTTTCGTCGCTCTTCTTTTGACTCTTTCAATAATATTTATGTTAGCTTTCGTTGAAGGGTTCCAGATACTTACGGCGTATTCGAGATGTGGCCTTGCAAGTCATATGTACAGGAGTCAAACGAGTTCTTAATCAAGACCCTTTTCTTCAAAAGTTTCCTTAAAGATCACCTCACCATTTGAGAATGGAACTGTATAACCAGTCCTGTCCATATGTCCTCCGTTGTAAATTTCTACACATTTAATTCGGTAGACCATTTTGTTATCCAATTGTTTAGTACGACAACATCATTTTGAAGTTGATCATGTTGAAGATTTCTACGCCAAAGTCATTGAATAAATATTATTCCAAGCGAATCTTTATCAAAATTTATTTTAGCAAAATTTGCGTCATAATATTTATAATATTGACACAGTCAATACTTCGTCTAAAAAAATAAAAAATAACGTTTTTATTTAAATTTCTTAAATTTCAATATTATTAAATTTATTAAATGGCGTTCCAATTTTTAAGTGCTTGTTTATAATTTTTACGAAATTCAATTTGACTCTGAAGTATTAAGTATCTCGATTTTTTTTTATTTCTTAGTGCATGAGAAAGAAATTACCAAAATTAAATTTATATCTTAGCTTCTTAATATATTAAATCATATCTAGAGGATATTTTCTTGGACTAAGACTAGAGGATATTAAGCAGAAGAATCGATATTTTTATTTTAAATACTTTGGGGATACCAAAAGTTTTGATAATCGGATATAAAAACAGCAAAAAGATCAATACAAACTAATCTTTATTTATAATATGTTCAAAATAGTCCCCTTTATATTTTATGCATAGTTCCATTATTTCGATCGACTTATGAAAGGTATTTAGATACTCTTCTTTAGGTGCGACTTTGAAAATTGCCGTTATTTGGTGTACTAAGCTTTCGGAGCTACTTTGACTGTCTAAACGCTGTTTGATATAATCTTAAAGACAAAAATCTGAAAAAGCAAGGTCTGGCGAGTATGGTTATTGCGCCATTAAAGTGAAACCTTGTTTTTTCGATAAGTTATTACAGCTTGATGAACGTGCGGTCGAGCGTTGTCATGATGAAATTTCAATTTTTTCTGCTTGTCTTAATTAATCTTACCAAAGGTTTTAAGCAATCATTTATATATTTTTTGTGATCCACAATTAAATTTAGCCAAATTTTCTTGACAAATTCGAACCCTATCTCTACGTTTTTTTTCAGTCAATATGGGGTAAAAACCGAGATGCTATTTTACGAAGCTTAAGATGATCGTGAACAATGCGCTCGATTGTACCTCGACTAAGAAAAGTCTGAGCTTCAAATATGAAGAAATGGAGACATTTTATTATTCCGTTAACGTTAAAATAACGTTGACTTAAGAACCGTTTTTTTGTCACAACAGAGCTTTATTGAGCATTTTATCACATTTTATTCAGATTAAAAAAAACATAATCGTTACCGTTATATAACGGATTACGTTATTTAAAGTTCACATCCTTGGTTTAAAGTCATTTTAGATCGTAGCTGCATTCGATCCTAATTTTACATGCACCTGAATATAAAACTGAAAATTCAAATTTTGCATTTTTTAAAATTTTTTAAAAGGATGATCTCCTTAGAGCTAAATAAAAATCAGTTAGAATTAAGATATAATCTTGAATAGTGGTTCAATTAATAGAGAATCGCATGCAGATTAAAATTATGCATGTTAAAAGGAGTCAGTGTACTTTGATTATAAAATAATGACAGAATTATCAAAACTCAACTTAAATTTTGATTTGCGAATTTCTAAGGGTAAAAATGAACCGAGTTTATGAAAAAAACGATAAATTTTCAACTACAAATTCATTTACCGTAAACGCTCGATAATTATCCCGGGCTAAAAGTGGAAAAATCGTTTTTGAGCTCTGGTTCTATAATGTTTTTGACCCCAATTTTTTGTTAGAATAAGAATTGGTTCAGGTTAGAATCAGTTTAAGACCAGGGACATTAACGGGTCATCTGAATTCAGTGATGTCTACACCTACACCTAATTTGAAAAAAGTATGAAAAAAGGTGTAGTTGGTGTAGGTGTAGGGTGTAAGGTGTAAGGTCTACACCTTAAAATTACACCTAAAATTTTGGTGTAGTTCTGTATCTACACCTAAAAATTTTTTAAAACAAATGAAATAAAACGCTTCTAAACGCTTTTTTTCATTTTTATCATTAAAATTTGACAAATTTAAAGTTTCTTGTTAATTAAAATCAATAAAATAAAATGTTTAATCAAATGAAATGTTTTCAATTTGATCTAAAAACCTAAAATTAAACTTCAACATCGATTTTAGAATCAATAAGTTATCTGACAGTCTTGGAGATTTTGACTCTAATCTTCCCGTGACCCTAAAATAGCGTTCGGGCTCAGAACTTGTTGATGGAATTGAAAGGAGTCTAAGTGCCAGATCGTAAAGATTTACTAATTTTTTCTCATTTGCAATCCAAAAACTAGTTGTAGAGCTAACTGGTCTTTCTTGAAGGACTGTCTTAAAAACATTGATCTCTTTTTAAATTTGATCAGAAAGATCATTGGTTTCAGAATCTGAATGTAGACTTGTTCTTATGATCCCCTTAAGACAGCTAAGATCATCGTTGTTTGTTTCGAGTAAATGATTTTCATCTTGAAAAACCTCTTCAAGTGACATATTGTGCAAACTCTCAGATAACAATTCATCATTATTTTTAAACATCATTGTAACATCAAAAAAGAATTTTAGTCCTTTTTCAAAATAGTGTCTTCCAAATGATCTATTTTTCCAAAGATTGTGTGTTTTGACGTTTAAAACGGCGGCCACCAAATAAACCTTTGATTTCAACTCAAAATCAAACTTTGAAATGATATACCTCATTAAATTTTTTCTGAACTCGTCATGGCCTTCTTCAACTAATCTCAATCGATCTAGGTTTCCATATACCAACATTAAGATTGTCGGCACTACAATCGAAATGTTCGAAGATCGTGATTGAATATCTGTTGATACTACGAAAACTGACTTAAGAATTTGAAGATATATTTCAAGATCTGAGACTCGCACAGGACAAGGATTTTCATCATCAAAAAGTTTTGCCTTGTTTGCTTTTAAAAAAGAAAAAAGCATACGATAGGTTGAGTTCCATCTTGTAAAATTTTGCCTTAGTAACGTACATTCTAAATCGTAAAATTTTGTGAACAGGTGTTTTGATTTTCTGTAGTTCGTTACGAATTCAGCACATTTCGAAACGATTTCGCTAATGCCTGCTGAAGCAGTCACAGCTTTTCTCACTGCCAGATTAATTTTATGGGCGGCACAATTGAATCTAGGATATTTATCCGAACCGATTTCCAGTTCTAAATCTCTAATCGGATCCCCTCGTTCAAAATCATATTCTGTTTCATCGACGACATTCTCGAATGGCTCAATAAAATTGCCTTGAATGGATGAATTTTGAGTAGCTAACTTTTGGCTAAAAACGAAATTATTGTTTTGAGTGTCTTCTTCATTATTCTCCTCATCACTTTCAACTTCGTTCTCATCTTCAACTAAAACTTCGTAATCACTCGAATCATCACCCTCTTCTTCACTTTCGGTTGGAGATTGTCTGACGTCTTCTTGACTTTCATCATCAGTATTTTCTGCAGTTTGAGTTTCCTCTTGAGTGTTTTTGTTAGATTCAAAACACATGTTTTGCAACTGGCTAAAAAGTCTTACAAGATTTGAGCCTTCGTCGCAAACAATAGCCGATATTTTCTTTTTGTCAAAGTCAAACATGTTAACTTTTTCCTCAAAAATTTTTTGACATTCTCGGCATTGTGTCTTCCAAATAACCGTTTTAAACCCAAGGCAAACCAATCTCTCTTGAATTCACTATTAACAACACAAGCAATAACAACGATAAACTCTTTTTTAGCACGACTTGTCCATCCATCAACCAATAAGACTACATAAGATGATTTTTGTAAAATTTGAGTTATCTCTGAACGAATACACTCCATCAATTTAGGTAAAATTTTTTTGGTAAAAGAATATTTTGATAACGATTTTGGCATAAGCTTTCTCGGGTCTTGTAAGCCTCAATATCATTGCGATTGAAAATTCAATATCAGTAAATTTCAATATCAATTATCCAATTAAGATAATTGATATTGAAAGTGAAGATCAAGACTATATTTTGAATATCAAAAAAAAAACTTTGTTTTGCTAAGTGTCAATTTTTTGTTGATTTGTTGAAAACTATTTTTTTGTTTCTAACACATAATAGAAAAAATGTCTCGTTCTGGTACTTTTGAAGCTATCTTGGATACAAACCGACAAAATATTGATAGTGAAGATGTAAATTTGTTAACTGAAGAGATGACTTTTTTAGAAGTAAGCAATGAAAAAGACTTGTGTGAGATAGATGAAGATAATCACGAGATTATGGACAAGCCGGACTTACCAGATGGAGTTGTTAATGACTTTGACGATGTTGAAATAGTAGTTGAACATGAAGATAATAGTTAATCTGATAATGTGATAAGTAACGATCCGATGCCAGTTCATTTACCTATACTTGAAAATGTAGCTGAACCTAGCACGGTTTAAATAACCATGTTAAATCATTATCAGAAATGGACGAAACAACATTCCAAGAAGCGGTTGTTGTCATTGTTGAGTAATTAGTAAATAATCAGTTTAATACTTATCGATTTCTTTGTGACCTTAGTACAGAACAGAGAATGTATATTAATCAAAGTTGTGGAAAATATTCGAAGTCATCGTACTACTGGGACAATGTATCGAGTATTGACAATTACAAAGAATCATAACATAAACGAAAAGAGCAACGCAAAATTATTAATTAGCTGATTTGTAAATAAATTTTTTTTAATTTGAACATTAATTGATATGTTTTGATTTTCAGTATCAGATCAAAATTTTCAATATCAATTAATCAATTAACTGATATTGAAAGTGACTGATATTGAATTTTCAATCGCAATGATATTAAGGCTTACAAGACCCGCTTTCTCAAATACATATCCTTAAGAGCAGACACGGCTATTTCACTATTAATAAAAAACTTGACTACGTTTAACATATTTGTATCCAACTTTTTAAGCTGAGTTCGTTGTCCTTTTAACCTGTCAAAAGCGCTTAGCCATGGTCGAATCAATTCTTCATGTGTTCTTAAATGCTTTAATAAGTTTCCATTTTTACCCAATTTAAGTCTTGTTGTATAAATTGTATTTTTTTTTTGTCGGGTTTGGTTCACATATTTTACATTTGAAAACAACATTTTTCTTTTCGACTTGAGTCAAACGGGTTTTACAATCGAACCAATGATAGACCGATGAATAGTTTTTTTTTTCCATTTTTTTATTTTTATTTTCAACCGTAAACTCTCGTTCTCGTATGACGCCTCGTAGTGCTTGTGAGTTGAGCGATTCAATAAGTTGACGACGCGTGATACTCCTATTCTCGGTTTCGACATGGTTAGTTGGATCCTTAAATTAAAGTTCAACATTAATTCGGATTTTTGTTTTTTTTTAGCACAACAATTACTTGAGTTGTATTTTGAACATTTGATGTTTGAGTATTGTCTCGACTAGATTCACTAGTTTGAGGTCTCTATTAGATTAATTGGTTAATAAAAATAACTAAGATTTTAAATAAGGATTTCCTTACTGGTTCGGAACGATCATTTGGGGCTTGAGGTTCAGGTGGTGTATTTGGTTCAACAATTGACTTGAAAGAGCGATGATTAGTCGAGGTTGAAGGTTGGACTGGTGTTGAAGTGACCTAAGTTTTAAAATTTAAATTTAAAATTCAGTTCAATAAAAAATATTAAAATTACAGTAGATGTTGTTTTTTTTTTCTAATCGAAGTCAAAGGAGGGGTTTGTTTTGAAGAGCTACGAGTCGAACGTCTCGGTTCATTGGGTTATGTGGGTTCTTTTTGGTTTTTCCCCATTTTTTTGAAAATTAAAATTAAAATTAAGAATTAAAAAACTTTTTTGTGACGGAACATGATTTAAAAGTTTTATTTTTTGCAAAAAATTTAAGTTTCGTGCATAAGTAAGTTGACTAAAGGGTTGCTTATTAAATTTAACAAAATTATTACAATTTTTTTTGGGTGTAAAAAAAGAACTACACCAAAATTTTAGGTGTAATTTTAAGGTGTAGACTACACCTTACACCCTACACCTACACCAACTACACCTTTTTTCATACTTTTTTCAAATTAGGTGTAGGTGTAGTCTACACCTACACCCTACACCTACACCCAGGATTTTGGTGTAGACATCACTGATCTGAATTAAAGCACATTCTTTAAATGTTTTAAATACGGTTTTAAGTAAAAACGGTTTTAAATGAGAGCTGTAGCAACAATATTCAATTTTTCCATAACTGTCTACCTTTGAATTTAGAATCAAAGCTTAACTACATTTGCCCCGTTATTCCTGCTTTTTAACCCAGGGCTAAAAATTAGCTTCGACCTTCAGACATAAAAATTTACTATAAGTTTAATTTTCTCGATGGGACAAAAATGGTCAACAATTTGAAGTCAAATGTGTAACTATCCCTGGGTTTAAAATAATCTTTCTCCTTTAAAACCACAGGGACAATTTGCGAGCGTTTACGGTATTTATACAGCGTAAGATTTAAAAGGGAATTTGATTTTTTAATATCAGTATAGTTATGGTGATTAATCACGAAAAATTCTGATCGAAGATCGATCATTTGTTCAATCATCGATTGTCTGATCATCTTTGGGATAATGATCTGATCGTGATCCAATAATTTAATCACATCGATCACCAAAATGGCCATGATCCAAAAATTGATCGATCGCCATTACTATCTCAGTAAAAGTAAAAAAAAAAAATGTTGCTGATCTTAAAATATTTTAAAAACTTTTTGAATTCTCGATTAGATCTGGCTTTAATCAAGGTAAGATTAGCTTGTTGGTGATATTTGTTAATTTTGTACATGATATATTATTGATCTCTTTCAGTAACATTTTGATAACATACGTGCTTTTAATAATTTAAAAAGGTTAATTAAAATAATATTGAAATTTTCAAAACTCAAAACGGAAAATTTTTCTAAATTTTGATTTTTCGTACCTTTTTTCTAAAATTTTTCTAATTTTTGATCTTTTCGATGAGACTATTTCCAAAAATAGTTAATACCGATGGTGACATGTCATCGATCACTAAAACACATGATCATGTGTATAACCATTCAATAATTTATATACAGAGTAAATTTAACCTATATAAATTTATTAAGGGATGCTGTATTCTTTTAGCCTTTTTTCAAAAAATATTTTATTGTTGATCTTAAACCTTGAATTTATCGGAATTGCTACCAGGATTCATAAACTTCTAAATTAGAGCTTCTGACTTTTTTAATTATTTTATTTCAATTGATTTCTAATATTAGCAAATCAAATTTATGTTTTCACGAATTAATTTGACAATATATTTTAAATGACTTTAATTTATTTCATTTTTATTAGGTTTCAGTTAAATAATGATTTTCAGCTTCTTACGAAATTTTTCTACAATTAATCATCTGAAATAAAAAATAATCAATAACTCATTTTTCTTTTAATCTTGTCTTCTGGTAAATAAGAGATTATTTATCCGATTTATTCTTTCACTTAAAATAATCGTCTGCAGTTATAAAGAGTATTTATTTTCAAAAGAACCAGAGAAAGAAAAGATCTTCTACGTTTGATAATAAGAGCTTATTTTTATCGTTAAGCCTCTGTATCTTTTGAACCGATTCATTGTTTTCTTAATTAGAAAAAATCAGACATTAAGGACTAATGCAAAGTTTAATTTAAAATTTTTTACAATATTTTATAATATTAACTTAATTAACAAAAATTTCAGTTTTTACCCAGGGGTGCCCATATTTAGAATAACAAATAACATAAATAAAATAACAAAAAAAAGTCAATTTTTTTAGTTTTTTGGGATCTAGTCCGCGGAAAGTCCCAAAGCATATTTTTTTTTTCGTTTGGCTTGTAGAGCGGAAAATTCTTTTACTTCAGTGTCAACTTATTTCAGAAATGTACTGTAGTTTAAATAATGAACACCCAATTACCTACAGTTGCACCAAAAAAAAAGGGGAATTAAAAATTGATTTTTGTTGTATCGCCACTGTTTTATCAGAAAAAAGGTTTTTTAAGTTTGATGTGTATTTTAGATGCTAAAAGAAAATTTTCCAGACCATAAAGATATAGAAAATTAAATTAATAATTTTTTTGTCCGTATCCGTATATTAGCTAAAACCGATCCGTGTCCGGATTTTAGGAGATTCTTAGCCAGTCCGTGTTTTCTAATTTTTTTGTACGTGTCCGGATTTTAGAAAGCTTATATTCCCTTTCCGGTTGTCCGTGTTAACCTGTCCATGTCCGGATTTTAGTGACGTCCTGTAGATTTCGTTGTTTAAATTAGATTTTCAAAACGTTGTTTTTTTATTTTAAATTTGATTTTTTTCATGACCAAATCGCTCTTTTCTTAAAAATAAATTTCAAAACAAATATTGATTTTAAGAACAAATGAATTTTTAATTTATATCCTCTGAGAAGAGCAACAACTACCACAGTCGAACTTATCTAATCCAAAAAATTCGATTGATTGCCGAACAATTTTTCGATTTCCCATCTACATATTAATACATTAAAATTGAATCATTAATCCGTCAATTTCGATAAACCGGCAGAATTTCCCTTCCGATTTGACCGGATTAGATATATTCGACTGTACTGTCTATCAAGAACAGGGATTGGAACATTTAGATTTAAATTATTTAAAAAGAGGCGATCTTGTTAAAATTTTTAATATAATGGGGTCGAAGTGGTTAACTTCCAGAATGAAAATTATGAACTAAGAAGACATAATCTGGTAAATGCAAGTTTAAGAAATAGTATGCAACGTTTTTATTTTTTAACAAATTGAGTCACGAGCATGTTGAACTCCTTGCCTTAATCGTCTATTAATAAATTGAAAGAAAGATTGAATGAATTAATATTAAAGAAATGTTATTAAAACGGTTAAAATACTGCCAAAGCGTGCATATATAGTATATTGATATAGGGGTGCTCAAATATCAAAAGTTGAAAAAAATTGTCGATATTATTTTTATGTTATTTAACGTAAATCATACTTGCCTTTTCTTCTATTATTTATTGTAGGTTTTTGTTCATTATAAAGACGTAAGATCTCCTTTTAGAATGTATACCAATTACTAATTCGAATTCGAAATTGTAAAATAAATTTGGTCTCAAAAATAATTTGTTCGCGTTTTTTTGATTAAATTAAAAAAATTTTGTTGCACCTATTTAGAAATTAATAAATTTTTTTAAATTCATTTTGACGCAACGACTTAGTCCTAAATTTTTTAGACAATATTTTAATTATTTTTTTTTATTAAAATATTTATTTCTAGAATTTTTTTTTTCCAAAAAAAATACTACGGAAGAACACTTGAGAACGTCTAGAAATGTTATGACTTAAAACCATAATTCATGCTTCTTTTTTTTATGAATTTCCTTGATATCAGTAAAGTTTGAATCTTGCGCTTACATTTACTTAGATTATTATTTTTTCGGAAAATAATTTTAAAAACTTTTTTTAATTACACAAGAAAAATCAATTTATGTTGCGTGATTTAAGCTAAGAAAAATAATAAAATTTAAATTTTTGATTGATTTTAATTGATTCTGTAACATTGCAATTAAATTAAGTTAAAAACTCTCAATTATTTTTCAATTTCAACGTCATCGAAAATTTCTTTATTATTGAAATATACTAGGAAGTAGATTATTTGAATAAAATCTAAATCAAAAAATAATAATTTTCAAGGGAAATCGTTTTTTAAATTAACAATTGACAAGAGAATGTTAGAATGTTAATAATAAATCGAAAATGCTCCGCCTTTTTTAAGATAATTACAAGGTTGCTTTTTTAAATACTTGAGTCGTAACGAACGTAAAAAGCTAAGATTTTTTTTAAAGATATGAACTGAAAGCCAAAAAGCTGTAATTAATGTCCTCACTTAAATCGATTTATTCTCGTATGAAAACGGTAAAAATAAGAATATTTTTTGAGTCAAATCCTTTTTTGTTCTAGGTTGAACTAAATACCACATTTTTTTATGCATCTGCTTTAACAAGAGACGATTCTCCACTTAATTAAGGGATTTTCTTTTCATTTTTTGTACATCAAAGGACGAAAATATTAGATTGAACCTATCAAGATGATGGATTTTCAATTTATTGACCGAAATTCGCTACAAATTTTCTTTAAATATGATTTCAAGCGTTTACAAGAGCTTTCCAATAAATATTTTTAAGCAATGTTAGTTGTATTGTAGCGGAGATTTTCGATTTTTTATCCCCATTAAGTCGGGGAAAGTTCATGAACGTTCACCAAAGGAACATGTGAGTGGCCATAACTGTAAATAGGAATTATTTTGACATTTTCTTTAAAATCGCTTAATTTTAAGTTACAAACATTGAATTCGCCTCAGGGTCGCAACAACGGTCGTCAATAGGATTACAATAATTTTGATTGTCTAAAATCTTAAGTTCTTTCTACGAATAACAGCGATATTGAGTCAAAATTAGATAAAAAAATAGAAACCTCCCTCTTCTTTGTGTTAACTTTTCTTGTTTTAATTTATCTCATTGAAATCTTAGAATGTCTATAAATGATAGACTTGGCTAAGAAATTAACCCACATTAAAATTTTCTCAAAATCCTTCAAAATCATCAAAGACGGTTCAAAACCGGTTCGATCTATAAACCGGTTTCTCGAACCGTTTTTTACCGAAACCGGTTCTCTTGGAACTTATTAATTCAAATGAAAAACAAAAGCAAATTTTAGCCAGATATGTGTACCCACTTATTTTCTGTTTTTGGGTCGGTTTCAGTTACCTGAAAAAATAGGGTTTTAGAGTTGGGTAACCTAAAAAATAGGGTATTTAGGCTAAAAATTGTGTTGCAGGCTGACTAGCCTACTGGAATTTGATAGAAATAAGAAAAGAAGTGTGTTAGTTTATAATCTTTTATTCCAACATTGTCATAAATATACATTTTCTAACATATTCAAACATAAGAAAACTATTATCTTTAACACAAAATATAACTATTTTTTTAAAAATATAAATTCATATTCATAACCAAGCGACCAATTAGAGTTTACTTAGAGCCAAATAAAATATTAATTATAACTAGGATACAAGAAGTGTAGTGTTAGCAACGAATAATCAACTAGTTCTTCACGCCGCTAACATACTCCTCCCTGTTAATGAGCGATGTCTCATCGCAGACCCAACTGATTCAATCTCAGAAACAGCTTAAAACGTGTCTCTAAACCAAGCAAATCTGATTCAGTCACAGAACCAGTTTACTAGATTCCTTTACCAATAACTTTACTTCAAGCCTTTGTTACTATGTCTCTAATAACTCTCACTCTAAAAATTTTAAAACTTAATCGCTATTCTACTACTCGCTCAAGCTAATAATAACCGTCTCAATTTTTAACAAACTAACTCTTATACAAAAGTCAATTTCACTGTACACTCTTTTCTTCCAGAAATTCTTCGTTATTTTTTTCCATAGAATTTTCTCCTATTCTTTTGATATTTCCTTGAGCATTATCTCAGTCAGGTCCATTTATAAAGAGTACAAAAACTTAATTAAATACAAAAAGTATTTCTTCATTTAGTTAGGATAAAGGCAGAATAATAAATTACTTCTTATTAATTGTTTAGGACATAGAGCAATATGGTTAGGACCCAGGGATGTAGACGTCTACGGGGGGACTTAGACAAGGTACAGTTACAAGTAAAACAAAATTAAAAATAACTTTTCTGAATTGAATTATATCTTCGGTTGGAATTGGTCTACACATACGGTTATCAAAATATTATTCTATTTTCAACGATTAACGTATTTGCTCGAATTTAACGACATGTCGTTAAACCCGAATTACCAGTTATAACGACATGTCGTTAATTGGTGGACAGTGGTTTTCAAAATGACTTAACGACATGTCGTTAAACCCGAATATAGCCAAAAAAAGCTCTTTTTTCTAAAAATTAGTGTCAAAATTAACGACATGTCGTTAAAGATATAATGACATGTCGGTAATTCCAAATTATTACAAAAAAACCCAATAAAAGAGAGGTCGTGGCCGTGACAGCTTTGGCAGCTAGTGTCGCGAGTTCAAATCCTGGTATTGTCAAAAAACTGTAACGTTTAGAAAAAATAATAATGGAAAGGCGAGTATAAAAAATTCTGTATAGGTCTACCCGACCAAGAAACCTAACAGCTTATGCAGCTAATTAAGTCTAGGATTGTTCCACTAGATGTTAGGTCTGCACAGAAATAGTACTACTACTACTACAACTAAAAAGTACTTCACCAAATTTGACGAAAAGTAGCTCATTTGAATAACGAAAAACACTCACCTATCACTAAAAAGATTTATTAGAGAAATTCATAGACATTTACTGTTGTGGTCATTCAAGTGATTTTCTTGTGAATTCTCATTAACTAATGATTTGGGAAGCTTTCATTCATTTTTGGGAATCAACTGAATGCAAATTTTACAAGCTTTGACTACAGCTATTTAACTTTCAGTTGATACCCAAAAATCAATGAAAGCTTTTCAAAATCATTAAATCATGAAAATTCACAAGAAGAACGCGTGAATGTACAGTATCTCCTATTATAGTAATAAAATGTATGATTTGAGGCTCCTTACTCATAGACAGGTTTTTTTTGAATGCAACACACAAAAGTTGCATTTTTTTTAAGAAAAAAGGTCGCATTTTGATGTGCATAAAATGGGCTTTCTATTTGCATTAAAAAAAAACTTCCTGATAATATAGGATTTATTAAAATTTCTTCATTTTTTTTCTAAATTTTCAAAACAAAACATCTTACTTTGCCTTGATCGTCCGAAGGTAATTTTTTTATATTTTCTATACATGACGCCGCGATAGGAGTAGGGTCGAAATTTAATAAAATTCATAGTCAAAAGTTCGAAAGCTGATCCGATCAATTTAAAAAGGACTTTTCGAAAATCTTTCTTTATTACAAACCCTTACTTTCTTTCTTATTGTAATTGAATGATTGAATTAAAAAAACCGCTTGTGTGAAAAAATTTTTTAATAATGTCGATCCAAAAAAAAGTCTTTGAAAATAAAAGCTTGTGAGCAGGGGGTTTGAGAAAAAAAATCTCACACACAAGGTAGGTGGGGAGGGTTTTTTTTCTATGAAAATTGTAAAATAACTAGAAAATTTTTTTTTTTAAAATGGACCTTGTGTTGAAATTTTTTCTTACTGGTAGCCCCTGGGGTGAGTGTTGAAAATTTTGATTAAATTGAGAATTTGTTTCAGAAGGGTAGGGCTCTAATGTTAAATTTTTTTTTTGAACCAGCCTGGTGTAGAAATTTTCTATTTGTCACCCCTAGATCATCTTTAGATAAAATTAAGGAATTTTAAAAAAGAGAAGGTTCTAGAAGGAGTCTCCAAGGCTGCTTGTTGATTCGTGACTCTCTAGCCTCATTCAGAAAAGCATTTTTTCTCAAACCTCATGTTCTGAGTGAAGTTTTCTAATGTCTGCCGCAATTACCGACATGTCGTTATACCTTTAACGACATGTCGTTAATTTTGACACTAATTTTTAGAAAAAAGAGCTTTTTTTGGCTATATTCGGGTTTAACGACATGTCGTTAAGTCATTTTGAAAACCACTGTCCACCAATTAACGACATGTCGTTATGTACATAACGACATGTCGTTAAATTCGAGCAAATACGTTAGAATCAAATGACGAAATAACATTTAAATGTAATCAAGATCTTTTCATACTTCACTTAGATTCGTTATCAATCTATTTTGTAGCACAATACCTTAAAACCTTGAGTAACTCAATTATTTGTCTAGTATTAAATACACCAATGTAAAAATACACTATAGTAAAATTAAATAGAGAACTATCAATAAAGACAAAGAAAGTTCTCCAATATCGCTACGGTCGCTGATACACATGGATTATAATTCTAGAGTATCCAGGAAGTTTTGTCTAATTCTCATTCGTACTACTTTTTCAAATTGTCGAATTTCATCATAATTCTTCTTTTAAATCATTACTCCAAATAAAAATTAAAATATCTTTTTTTTAAAATTGATTCCATCAAACTCAAAGATTTGACTTTTAACGATTAATTCCAATCATTGATTTTGTTTACTCACTCATACTTGAACTCGCACACACTATTCACCTCTCCCTTCGGTTCTTTAAGTCGCAGCGCCATATGTTGCAGGCTAACAGGCTAACGGGTTTTTAATTTGAGTTTTGCGGTATACCTACCCTATTTATTAAATTTTGCGCTTACAGAATTTTCGATGAAGAATCAACTTCAAAACACTTTGTATTTGATTTTTTGATGTTGTATTTGATCTGAAATCGACCCGGCACAAAAAACCCTATCGACTTGAAATTGATGCTAATCGTACATTAAAATCAATGTTCATAAAAAAAGGTCATTTCATCAATATCACATCAATATAAGATTTACCGGGTAATTTTTTTACCTGGAGATGCCTAATTATTAAAACTAGTGCCGATCATGTTTTTTAACAGATCTGTCAATCATCCTGATCGAAGGAAATTTTTTGATTAATCAGTGATCATGATGATTGCGATTATTGTGATTATGATTTTTTTTTCGTTTGTTTAAATTTTTGGTCAAATGACTTCCCTAAGTGTAAGTGGAAGAAAAAAAAATTCAATATTCTTAATACTATTGTTTTTTTGTTTTTTTTTTCGCAGAGCTTCCTTCTAAAATATATGGCATTGAAAAGTAATTATTTCTATTTTTCTTAATATTAAATTTTTAAAACGTTCTAATATTGAACAAAGAAGTAAAATTAATTTCCTATAAATAAAATATAAAAGTGTTTTTATAAAGAAAATTTCTATCTTAAAATTGATTAGAATTTTTTTTATGATCTTAACTTTTGTGTTAAGTACTTTAAGATATAAATCTGAATTGAATTAATCTTTTCAGGCAACTTAAAATTTTTTATGAATTTTCTTTTAATATTATTTTTCTTTTCGAAAATTTGACTTAAAATGTCTGGAAATGTGTTTTTTTAAGAAAAAAATTGGATCAAGTGAAACAAAATTTGCTCCATCTATTGGCGAAGTCTTCAAAACTTATTGCGTATTTAATTTTAAGGATTGGCTTAATTTGCCAGTAGCGTAACTAAAAAATTTCAGATGAGGGTGCTCAACCAAGAGGTTCTCACAAATAGTTACAAATTCTTCTAAAACATTCTTAAAGAGAAAAACGCCAGATTTGCTCGTATAAGCATTTTAAATTTCCTTCAAAATTTTATTCTTCTTAATGAAACTTTTTGAAAAAATTGTTACGGGTTAAGTTTTCTTAAAGGTTTAGTTGCCAGCCAGGTAGAGTTTAACCCCTGTGACTGAACAAAATAACCATCTGAAGAAAAAAAATTTTTTTAAAATTTTTTCCAGTCTGTATCTTGTGTCTGGTTAACTATTAGTCCGAGCTATACCAGTTTTAACCCGAGTAGAATGTGTAATTAAAAAGATCCATTTAGCGATTTGTGGTATTTGAAGTATATTGAAGAGGGCCGGGTGATGACTAAAAGTTAAGAAAATAATAATAAATATAAATAAAGGGGTGAAAGTAACTATATGTTTGTAAGAAAAACTACAGACAAGTAAAAGGGAAAGGAATGTTATACTTTCAGTTTTAGCTTTATGATTAGAGTGTTAAATATACTTTTAAAGACGACACTTCAGCATTAAAATTTAAGGATCATAAGGAGATTTTTATAATGGTTAGTGAACATTATACCGTTCAAGTTATCATACACTTGATTTACAATTATATCACTTTATACTTTTGTCACTAATTAACTTAATTTACCGGCGATGTCAAGGGTGGGAGAGGACTTTTGATTATCAGATGTTTGGTATCCTATTGTTTGAAATTTAAATGAAAAAATTCTCATCACTTCACTTGCAAATTGTTAATAGGATAATAAGTAGTTCATATCACAAAAATAATGAAATAGTTCCCACGCTGTATTTGGGAGTTTTAGATCTTCAAAAAACTTTTTCAAGCATTAAATCACTAAATCTTAAAATTCTAATTGAAATAAAGTTTTACTTATTAGAACTTAAAACAAATTAAGGTTCTAAATAAGTTATTGCAAAAATGAAAATTCTGTATTTAAGTCAGCAAAAAAACGTGACCTACTATTCCTAGCGAAAATGCTTAATTGAAAGCAAGAAAGCACTCAAAAAATGTTTTTAAAAGTTTCCGGACAACAAGTTTAATAGAAAAAAGGAATCATTAAAAAACCTCAGAAAATCTTTCCAAATAAATTATACCAAATTTATTTTGAAGAAAAAAATTTTATGATTTTTTCTCAAAAATAATGTTTTCCTATGAAATAAACTATATCACCAGTTTTTTACCGATTTCTTGGATTAATTTTGGCCGATAAAAAGGAAAATAGACCCTGATAGAGCACTCAATCCAGGTCCTGAAAATATTTTTATTCAAAAAAAAGTAATGAGTGTTGAGAAAATAGAGGGTTTTTATTTACTGAAAACTTGATTTTATTTGTAGACATGAAAATAAACCGGTCTGGAGGGTGTTGAGGGTATCATTTTGAAGAATTTTCAATAGCTAATTTACTTGGTATTTTTGTTTTTTCAAGGATCCTTTTTTTATCTTTAAATAAGTCTATAATTTTTTAGACTCAATTTTTTTAATAGAAAAAATGAATAAATCAGTTCATTCATTTGAAAAAAATTTTATAGACTTTGCCGAAATAATTAATTATTATTCGTGTTTTGGGTTAATAATTATCGGACTAATGGGTAATTTTACTGCCATTTATATTCTCAAATCACATCAAACAAAAAAATCCAACTCAAATCGCTCTAATAACCGTTGTTTTATATCATCATCTTATTTGTACATATTATCACTTGCCTTATCCGATTCTATTTTTTTAATTTCACATTTTATCGAAGACATAATTCCAGCAATCGATCGCACAAATCAATTTTTTCAATTTACAAATAAATTAAATTTAATGTGTAAATTTTTTATCTACTTACGAAACTCGGCAAGATTGTGCTCGTCGTATCTTGTCGTTTTATTTGCCTATGAACGATTTGTTGTCATAAACCGTCCACTCAAACGTCTTCAATATCAAAGCAAAAAATTTACTCAAAAAATAATTACAGCTGTGTTTGTGTCTTCTTTTTTTGTGACTACATACACATTTATTGTGAATGGCTTAAGAAAAATTGAACAACATGAAAAAAACGTTGAGGTCAAAATAAACTTCAAAGCAGATCAATTGGAATGTGATGTTTTGGAAGATTATAAAAAAATCTATGATTACCTTACTATTGCTTATACAATAATTGGTATCATTATTCCAATTATTTTGGTCAGTTTTTTTAATCTTTTCATCGCAAGAGTTTTAATTAATCGAAAAAATGGATTCTTAAAAAATCCATATGACCTTAGTGTGGGTTACGACCAGAAAAACCAATCAGATCACGGGAATGAACTTTCTCAACAGTTTATTTTGAAAAACACTTCAAGTTTCAAATCCCAAAAATCAGGAGACAACAAACAAACCGCCATTTCTTTAAATGAAACGTCTCATAATTTTCAAAATAACCAATATTCATTATTGAATGTGCCAGGTAAGAAAATTCATTTTAAAGGCTTGTCTCGGAACAAATCAAGTGATTCGAATGAATCAAAAAAATCGGCACAAACAAAACATATGTCTCAACGAATTCGTGAGTCCGATCGAGCTACACTTGTTCTAATCCTGTTGTCTGTGTGTTTTGTTGGTCTTAATTTTCCGTATATATTATCATGGTGTTATTTTTATATACCGTATCAACGTGATATGCTTAAGTCGGATGATGAGATTTTTTTTCGATTTTCGTTTATATTACTCACCGAAATTTTACATGTAGCTAATTTTTCGGTGAATATTTTTCTTTATTTAGCTGCAAGTAAGAATTTTAGAAATCGATTGAGAGAAAAGTTGTTTTTCCAAAAAACAAGGTAAGTTATTGTATTCTTTTTTAAAATCTAAATTGTCTTTAAACAAACTCAGTGTTAATATTTTATGTGATTGTCCATGTAAATTTTTCATTTTAAAATTCAATAAAATTATTAATTTCTCAAATTTTATAAAAAAATTTTTAAACCATTTTTTTAAGACTCCTCAAAAATCCTGCCCAAGCTTCGACAAGTCTTTCTTTGTTGCTTAATCTTCAATTTTAAATCTACTGGACCAAACTTCGAGTTGATGGATTTTTAGTTTATCTAAAAACTTATTTAGTTAGTTAGTTATATTACTCTTGCAATCGAAAATGCATTTTCAAAAGCTAAAAGACTTGTTTTTAGGGCCCACATTGAACGGGCATTATATTTTCTGCCCGATAATGGTTCGATGAAGAGTCGCTTGATTTGGCATACGAACACTGGCGTGATTAGAGGTACGGCGCCACTCCTTCACAAGCCGGGGAACGATTTAACAAAATTTATGCTCACCAAAATAGACTGCGGCCTTAAAAACATAGGAATGAAAAACAAGCCAAGTAGAAAACCTCAAGCAAAATAGTGGTATGTCAGACATTAAATAGATATGGAATATAAATCGTGTACATGCACATATTATCTGAAAAGGAAAGACGCGTTGTTCGTACAAATATTTTGACTATCATTTAACAAAAAAAAATCCCGCCGAAAAATATCTCGAAAATACAATAATTCTGAAAGAATTTACTGAAATTATCTGAGCTCTCAAGATCATGATTCAAAAGAGCAACTTGTTCAAAACTGACCAGGAATCTGGTATAGAAGAACTTTGGATCAGAAAAACAATGAACATATCTTCATAAGACACAATCTTATTAGCTTTGTAGTTAAAGTCTTTCTCTACAAGAATAAGTGAGGGTTTTTCAAATGATAAGTAACTATTTATACTACAATATGTCTGCAATATCATTTCCGTAAATTTTCAAGAAAATATGCTCAAATTAGCTTGTATTAAAGAAAACTGTTTGTTTGATGACAAACCCTCACCTACCCAAGAGACAATTATGATAGAAACATGTTAAGACACTTTTTAACTTGGATTTATTGTATCACAGAGGAGGAATATAATTTAAAGCTATTAAGATTTATGATTTGGGGCTCCTTACTTACCTATTTATAAATACCATTTAGGGTACAGAACCTGGAAAAGTAATTTCAAAGTAAATAGATAAAAATGTGTCAATTATGTAAAGAACTTTTCTATCTGAAAAAGACGAAGAGATTTTAAATCCAGTGCCATAGCAACACTGTTTAACTCGACTTATCGAGTGGCAGTTATTTTTACTACTACTACTAAATATAAAAACAATTTTAATTTAAGGAAAATTTATTATTAATAAAATAACAATTTCGATAATTGAATGAATTGATTAAATATCATGTATCTTAAGACCAAGCTCAGCAAGTAAAAGCTTATTTTTGGTCTGTAATTGAGCACTCTTGTTTTCCCAAGTCAATTTTCTAGTGCTTAAATTTTTGGTAAAATCATCGAACGTCGCTTGAAAAATACTGTCATACCCAACTTGAAAATTTTTAATTTTAACTTCAAGATCTGAAATTCGATCGTCTTTTTCCAATGTAACTCTCTTTTTATCTGCTATCTCTTGTTGTAATAAACTCTCAGTCTTTTCAAGTTCTTTTCGAGTGGCTACTAGTTCCGTTTCCAATTGATGAATTTTAATGGTCATTTCATTCTAAACAAAACAAATTTCGAGTTAAATTAATTTCATTTAAAATACGAACAAGATACAAACTTGCATATTCTTATACTGATGAGTTAGATAAGCACTTGACGCCTTGTGTACATTTTCGATCTCTTCGATTTGATTGTTTGTTTCGATTAGCTTTTCTTTAAGCTCTTCGTAAACAGCTTTTGTTTTTCGCGTCAAATCTTTGCGCAATGCTAGATTATCTTTTAGCGTTTCGACTTCATGTGTTTTCAATTTGAGCTTGTCTTCTTCGGTCAATTCTCCATCCTTTCCTTTCTTTTTTCCTTTCTTACCTTTCTTTTTTTTTGGAGGCATTTTCAATTTTTACGATAGAATTTTCGTTTATGAATCAAGAATTGCTCTTTAGTCTGTTTTTAGCTGAAAAAATTTTCAGTTACTATTGACAACTGTATAAATTATAATCCACTTTGAATTCTGATTTTTTGATTCTATCAGTATTTGCATAAGATTTTTTTAAGAAAATTAAAATTATTATTTTTTGTGTTCTAATGTTCACTGTAAACAAGAAAAATCCATAATACGACTCAATGAGTCACGTAAACTTGTAATTAAATATTTTAGAATAATTAAAGATTTGAGTTTAAATTAATTTAATCTTAAAAGAATGTGGGTTTATGAGCTTTTTTGACATGGATTTTTTTATTAAATTCTCTTATTTTTAAAAAGCCTTATGAATATTCGTTGCCATAACACTTTCCAATAAATAAATAAATAGCTAGAATTTGCGGTTATACATTAAGCATGATTAAAGATTATTGTAAAAGAAAATTGTAGATTATTTGTAACCTTAACCATTGAATGAACTTGGGCGTATTAAGGTTCGTTCAAATATATTTTTTGGGGTACCCCACCTTAAAAGTTTTTGAGACATAATTGCATAAATTTACACATATTTTTAAAGCTCATAATCTCAGCTACAAAACGATGTAATTGGTTTCTCGAAAAAAATAGTTTTTGACCGAGATAATGCCGCGGAAACGGAAAATTTCATGTCTTTTTTCAGTTTTTTTGTATCTAACCCCCATTTTTCTATACAGATTCGAAAACTAGACAAAATTCTGAAGGAAATGTAGAGCTCACTTTTTCAATTTATTTTTACTTTTAGTATAATTGAGACCGAAAAAAAAAAAATCAAAAATCACTAAGATGATGTACTTCCATATTCTCACACTTACACTGATAAAATACAATATTTAAGCCCAAAAACATATATTTTTCTACTAATGAGCGTGCAAAGGAGTAAATATTGAACAAAATGATGAGAGTAGATTTTTAATGTTTGAAAAGAACCAGCATAGCAAGGCTTTGGAAGTTGTTTGTAACTTTTTGTTCTTTTTATTAAGTTTTATTTTTTTTTTTGTAAAACAACAAAATATTGAATTTAATGCTGTAACATTATTTTAGATATTTGTAGATGTAGATATTTTCCTAAAACATGTTTTGTTAACTTTTTCCAGTCTTTAGACAGCTTCTCTTTCATCTAGATTTTTACTAATAAATTATTTACTCAAGCATAAGCTTCTGTTTTTACTTAACCCTACCCAACAAAATAAACACAATCTCATATATTTCTGGTTCATATATTTTCATATTCTAAAAAGGCGGCGACCATTTTTGAACAACATTTGTGAAAATTTTTTTTGGTTTTCATAGGTAGAGAACACAAATATAAAGCCAGATTTTGTAAATTCTCATGATCTCGTTCAGTTGGTATCCCAAAAGCCAGTACTTCGCAAAAAAATAAGTTGATTTTCAAGTTTTTCGAGACTCAAAACCCCCATTAATCTTGTTTCAGACCAATTTGGTACATGTTTCGACCAAAAAAACTATGGTGTCTTGATTCGTACCTCCAAAATCGTTTTTTCCGACCAAGCACCCTAATGAATACTAAGTTTTAAATTATCTATCAGAAAATCCAAAGTGTTTCAGGGTGTCTCTGACAAAAACTCAAAGTGTCTAGAGGTGTTTAATTTAATAAAAAAATAAACATGGAGGCTTCACATCCTGGTGTTGATTTTATTTAAAGAGGGGCGTTGTTTTGTTAGGATGCCAATAAGAATTAAAATTAAAAAAAATTTATTTACAAAATTTGAATCATAAAAAAATAGATGTAGATTTATTTCCAAAATTGCACATATTAATACCAATAATATCATCAAACAAAAGCACACAATTTAAACAAAAAAAAAGATGAGATTAATTTTTTTTGATTTTGAAACAATCAAAACAATTTTTGTTTTAAACATGGTAAATTCGTTTCAAACGAAATTTCCAACAATTAAATGAAAAAAAAAGTAACAATAAAAAAATTAAATTCTCAAAATTTCATCATTAAATAATCTTTTAAATATTTTGGAAGATTTATTTTTTCAATTTTTGCACCCAAATGAATACCGCCAAGATTTTTACGTATTTGTTGACGACATAGGCTCATTAGTTTAGGCGGTTTTTTAATATAAGCTTGAATCCATGCTATAAAATCAGGATCTATTTTATTTTTGATTGCAAATGAACTATCTGTAATCCATTTTTCGCTCGATAAATCACATCCATTCTCAATTAAACACACTGCTGTGTAATACTGTTTATCCAAAATTAAATATTTTAATGGCGAACAAAAGCTAAATGGCGTATTTGAATTGCATATGCAACCGTTCATTACAAGTTCTTTGGCAATATCGCCGTGAAATCTCATACAAGCATAGTGTAAAGCTGATGAGTTCATTCTATCTGTTAAATTCATATCAGCTCCTGCTTTAATCAATGTCTTTATTGTTTCTAAATCTCCTACATTTGCGGCTAAGATTAATGGAGTTATCGAATCACGGTCCAATGCGTTCACTTCAGCTCCTTTTTTAAAAAATTTAAATTTTGCTTGAGATTACAAAAACTTAACAAAACTTACCTGCTTCAATCAGTTTTTTACAAATCTCAAAATTACCAGACGCAACAGCCCAATGAAGAGCAGTTCTCTTTTTCAAATTATCCACTTGATTCACGTGAGCATTCTTTTCAATTAAATAACTAACAATACTTTTTGAACCGGAGAAAGCTGCAATAGCCAATAATGTAAAACAATTTGTATCCCATATTTTGTGACGGCTTCTCAAAAATGAATTTATGGTTATACCCGATGTTAGATGTTGTTTTAATTTTTCCAAATTATCATTCTCAATAGTGTTTATACAAAATTCTTCTTTGTCAATTTGATTGATGCTCATTCTCATAAATTCGAATTTTTTAACAAAAAAATTTTTCACTATTTTTATACAGAAAAATGAGACAACTATATTTATAAACTACTTTTTAATTTTTTGAAAAACTGATTGAAACAAGAAAAATTTCTAAAGTTAGTAATTTTGGGCTTATTTAAAAAAAACTAGTTATTAGAGATTAAATTTCAAAATCTTTAAATAAATTGCAAAATTTTCAGGTAAAGACTTTTCATGGCCTTTTTTTTTTTATTTTCACTTTTTAAAAGACTTTTATTAACATCTTAATTTTTTATTTTATTTGTTTAAATTTCTTATCTACAAAAATTTGTTTTGAAAAAAATAGTAAAATTCTACTCGTAGGCATTTGTTAACAAAGCTGCTTGATCTGCCGCACCCATTTTTATAAATAACTTTCGTGTTATTTGAATTTGTTCTTTAAATTCATTGGGAGTTATACGATTTGTTTTAAAATCCTTTTCGTGTATGTTATCCGTTATTCGGCGAACTAAACGAATTAAACTTGCTAGTTGTGGAAGACTCATTGTACTTGTTGATTCTATGTTTGTTTCCAACCATTTTTTCGGAAGTTTACTCACAATCTAAAAAATGGAAAAAATTTATTCAATGTTAAAAAAAAAAAAGAATTATTGAAATTACGTATTCAATTAAGTAGATTGTGTTTATATCTGAGTTTAAATTTTGAAGTCCGATTAACATGTATCTGTTAAGTAGACAATCAATTGCTAGTTCTTTTAGAACACTTTCGCTCAAAATTTCTTTCCATTCGAGAACGTTCGAAAATATTTTTACACATGCGTAAAATTGACGGTAAAAAAATTTGCTTGCTTCACTGGTACGTTGCTGTATTAATCTTAAAAATTAAAAATTAAAAAATATGACGAACTGAGCATGGGATAGGAAAAAAATGTTTTTCTACACGAGGCTGAGGGAGTCAAGGGCAGTGGCCTAGCTAGACAATTTCAGATGGAGGGGGCTAAACCAAGGGGTCTCAAAAATAAACGAAAATCCTTCTTAAACACTCTTAAAGAGAAAAACGCCAGATTTATACCGTAAACCCCCTTCTTTTTGTATCCAGTAGTTTTTTTAAAAATATTTCGATAGGTATAGCATTGTTTCAGAATCTCGTACGTTTAGTTTATAGACTAGGTTGAGAGGGTTTGAATGAGGTATTTTCGAGTCATTGATATAAAGAAATTTAAACATAAATCGAAAGATAAAATTTTCTGGGTACAAATAGAGGAAGTTTACGGTAATGATGTTTGCTAAAAAATGCAAAATATTCATACCCCAACATACCGAAACCCTAAACTATTATCGTAATAAACCAGCCGATGACACCCCAATTCAATATCTTTCAAAATGTGCGTAAAGATTTTGGTCGAATTAGCATCTTAAAATTCCTTCAATATTTTTTTCTTTTTGTTGGTATAGTTGCCAGCCAGGTAGAGTTTAATCCTAGTAGCTGTACAAAAGCTCAGTTTAAGGGTTCCTCCAGTACCGGGGTGGATGGTCTTTGACTCCTGGATGAAAATGTAGGTTTTCAGGTATGGAGAACATGTTTATCGAGTCGGTCTTTAAAAATTCAGTTAGCGTGGAAGTTTTGTGTTTAGCGGAATCTTATTTTGGTCGAAAAAACTTCAACCAAAACTAAAAGCTTAGTCTTTACTGAAATTCCCGCGAGCATACTGTCAAAGCATGTGTTTTTAAATTGCAGTCCTGTAAGTTGAGACTCACTGAAACTGAACATTCTATTGATAAAAACTTTGCAATTGACCGTCAAGAGTCAGAAGAGCCTACAATAAAATGTCAAAAATTAGAAAAATCCAAACAGACTAGAATATTGTAAATTTTGTAAGCAAATGTCTAACCTCGTCTGTGAAAATATAATCTTTCTTTAAGGATTCTTCTTGAATTTAGCTCCTTTAAAAAAAAGGAATTTAAGAGAGGATCTAAACCACGCTTAGCCCCACTCCTATTCCTAAAGAAATCAATCGTAATTCTTGTCCCATCACGGAAAAGTATCAGTTCATAAGAGATTTTAACAATTCAAGCTAAAAAAAATACTTACTGCTTTGAATACAATGGAACAAAAACTTCCTCTTCGAAAGTTTTCTTAAAACGTGCTATAAGAGTCTCAATAAATTTTTTTGCATTCAAACTTTGACCATTTATTGTCGGATACGTTTTGACCAAATTAAGAAAAAGTCCAGAAAAATTTTGACTTTGTTTTTTTGAAAAAGGATCATATACACTCTCCACAATGTTTATCAATTTTTGAAGTACTATTTTTTCAACAATATATGGTATGAGCATAAAATCGTCATCATTTTTATCCAACGTCAAATCTTTTTTATTAAAATTTAACAAATCTTTAAACCACTTCATTTTTTCTAAACAATTTGAATCAGTCTCATCGACAGGATTCCAATCGATTAGCTGAGTACGAATTAATGGAGAGAAAATCTTTGGTAACGATAACGAAATAAAAGCATTTTTATAATTTTGTTCATCTAAAATTTTCCATTTTTCAAAACGAGATTTTATTGTTTCAAAGTTATAAAAATCTTCGAGTACATCAGTGAAAATATTTGTGTTTAATTCGGCTAAAATTTCGTTCTTTTTTTGCTTGAAAATATCTTCATCTGTTGGATTTTCTTCATCATCGGTCGAGAAGCCATCGTTAAATTCAATTAAATCAAGATTTGATTTTAAAATTTTGCGTGTTTCTTCTTTTAAAACTTGTCTTTTTTTTCTACGATTTTCTCTCACAGCCATACGACGCAAATGTTCTGCTTCAAACGCCTTTTTATTAGTCGACATTGACGCTGTTGTTTCCGTATTTTGATCTCTTAGATTTTCGGTACGTCTTTTCAAGACTTGAGACGACTTTTCTTTGTACATTTCAAGCCATTTTTGTTCAGCCTTTTCAATTTCGGGTAACTTTTCATTGTAACAATCAATAAAATCAGTCAAATAGCCTTTCATCTCTTGGTAATAAACGTATTGTTTATCCAACAGGGGTTTTGAGTTATTGAGTTTTTCTAAATCGAGCTTGCTCGCTTTTAAATTCTCGCTAGTCATGTTGAACTCGTTAAAATGCGCTCGATGTGTCTCTTCAAGTGAGCTTAAACTGATTAAACAGTGAAAATTTGCTTTAAAAAAATTCGAAATTTTCCGAAATTTACTTTGTCTTTAAAGAGTCTTTAATGCTTAAAAATGTAATCTGTGGTAAATTATTGAGTTTATCCAGATTGAGGGTTTTCTCATATGTTTGATCTATGTCCATTGGCTCTGGCTCAAAGTTAGATCCGAGGAGCTTTTCAATAAATTTTGCTTTCTTCATATCTTTGAAATCATTCGACGACAACTTGAAAAATAAAAAAGTTTAAAATTTTGTTTTCGAATTTGTTTTAATTCAATTTTTTCGTCTTATTAGAAAAAGCGACTTGAAAACGATCTATGTAAGGTTGCTTAAGCAGATGCAAAAAAACAATTGGGTATTGCGGCTCCCGTAGGCGGAGATGCGGTTTGACTTAAAAATTCCCTTATTTTTACCGCTTTCACCTGTGTATTACTTTAAGGATTTTTCTCCCGACGACAATGGTCCCAGTGTCAAAGGTAACTTTTTACCTTTCAGAACATATCTTTACATCAATTATAGATTCACAGGATCATGTTAAAATAAGCTGCAAAAAGCGGGAGGGTAGGGTCAAAATTTTCGATTTTTTAACACCATGAAGAAATTGATTTTCTGGGGTTTTCGAGGTCGTAGATTAACGTTAAAAAGTAAAAAATCACGAATTAAAATGGTGACGTTATGCTCTGACAGAACCTTATCCCAAATTAATATTAATCTTTCTACCAGACTGATGAAGTCTTAGTTTAACTGATAAAGTTCTTTCATTAAAAAATTTAAGATTTTTTTAAGTTGGTGTTTACCGACTTGAGAAATTTGGACTCCTTTTTTAATTTGCTCTTTTTCCCATCTTTCCAATTCATCTTCACTTAAATCTGACTTTTTCTCGTCGTCGCTACCTTGTTCAAAAGCGAGAAAATTACTACGTGTAATTTGTCTTTCTTTTTGTGACGCTTCACGATAATTCATTGTCACTCGTGACTCTTTTTGAATCGTTCCATGTTCGTCTTCACTCAAATCTTCATCGTCTTCTCTGAATAAAATAAATTTTAAGCCAAGACAAAATTAAAGCTCAAAAAATAATATTTACCTTATGAGAGTTGATTTTCCTCTTGGTACGGTTTGTCTTCCTATTGGAATGTAATCACCTTGTCTTGCCATTTCACGTTTCTTTCGTGCTTCGTGGATGAGATTTGCATCAGGAATGATTCCACTTTTGAGCATGAGTTTCATTGAACGTTTAGCCTCGTCTGTTTCACGTTCAACTGGATCCAAATCTTCACCAGTCAAAATTTCAAACTCCTCACGTAGTCGTTTCAATTTATCCGTCTCATCTTGATCATCTAATTTTTCTTCTTTATCGTCATCCGATTCGACTTTAAACGACGAGAACTCATCATCAGATTTAATCTCATCACTACGATATTTGTTGGTGATGTATTTAGAGTAATTTTTTTCAACTTTTTTCAGCGGTTTAATTCTTATTTCCTCATTGAATACAATTTCGGTTTCTTGTTTTATTTCAATTTTGTTTTGACCATTTTCGTTTGGATTTGCTTGTTTTTCTTTTTTAGATTTTTTGAGTTCTTTAGCTATTCGTCTGCTCTCTTTAGACTTTTTTACCTTAAATTCTTCAGTTTCTTCCTCTTCTTCGAAACTCAACTTGGTGGTTTTAGACTCAGGTTTAAGTTGGGTTTGTTTAAATGGAGCATCGTCTTCTCTAATCGTTAGAGTTTGTTCAACTTTAGGTTTATCTAAAGATTCGTTTTGAATCGATTCGTTTTCTTCATCTGAATCAACTTCACTTCGTTTAGTACGAAAATTACGTTTTGATTTTTTGAACATAGCTATTTATGGATATAAAACAACACAAAAAACGAACAAAAACAAGCACTTATCTTTTATTTTTGCAGCTTTTTTTTATATTTTGAAACAAAAAAATTTGAGAATAATTTCAAAATTTCTTGCATATATAAATAATTTTGAATTATTGAGGGAAGGAATTTTCTTAATTTCAAAACGCTTTATTTTGTTGCTTTTTTAGACAGATGTTTGTAGTGATAAATATATTCGTCTTCTTAAAAAACATATATTTGAATCGTTAGCCAATAAATTCTATACTTAAATACCTTAAAAACTAAATTTTTTTCCATAATAGAACGATTTTACGGACTTAATTCACTATTCCGCACCCTCATTTACTTAAATCTTTAAAAAAATATCGAAAATAAATAGGCTTAATTCCATTTTCCGGTATCAAATTATTCGCAAATACAGACAAAAATGATGATAATTTTTCCGAAACTAAATTGATTATCTAAGAAGCATTATAAATTATTAAATTGTATTAAATTATGTCTTATAAAACATAAAAATAAATAAAAAGGCTTTAATCGAGGCAAATCTTTAAATTAACTGCTAAATCTATCCAATTAAGAGCTGTAAAATTTGAAAATATTTGAAATCGACATCTATTTCCAAGATATTGGGGATATGAATTTGGTTAACATATTTTCAACTATTTTAAATTGAAAAAGTCTTTCAGTATTTACCGAGTTAAACTTAAATCCCTGACCCAAACCAAAAAAAATTACCATGTCATCATTGTATTTTCACCGAGACATTTATCTTTTATTTTAAATTGAAGACAAGTGAACGGGATGTTTTTTGGAATAAATGAATACCAAACTCTAATATTTTAACTCAGGATAATTGTAGAAGCTAACTCATATGTGAAAGAGATGATTTATTTTCAATTTAGCCGTTTACGTGGCCGCTTAGGTAATTTAAATTCTATTCAAACACCGAATCTCAAATCTTTAAGTTGGGACATAATTTTTTAGAAAAAAGTAAATTTTAAGCTTTGTAAATTTTGTTTTTTGAAAAGTTTCAAAAAAGTTTGGACGTGCCTAATACTGATTTTTAAAATCAATAATTAGTTATTATTTAATATGCTTATTTTTAAAGGATTAATTTTTCAAGAAGGGTTTTTAAAAACATAAATTGAAGTTTTTAAGTATTTTTATTAACAGCTAAAATAGCTTATAGAAACCTTTAAAAAATCAAACACAAAAGTGTTAATAAAATTAATAATCTGTTTAAAACAGGGATGATGATTGTTCGTTTGTAAAACTTAAATTAAAACCTTTGGATAATTTCCAAAAAATCTCGAAAAAATTAACAAAAAAAATTGGAAATAAGGTAAAAATTTGACCGAAACATATGACTTGAACCGATTGTTAGTTTTAAATATTGAATGACAATTACAATTCATCTTTTTCATCAGCAGGAGCATCAGCTGAATCGTCATCTTTATCATCTTCGTCGTCTTTCTTTTCACTCTCTTTTTGAGCTTCTTCTTCTTTTCGTTTTTCTTCTTCGCGTTTCTTTTCTTCTTCGTCTAATTGATCTTTGGCTTTTTTCTCGGCATCTTTTGTTTGACCCCATGTTTCGTTGCCAACTTGTTCGGCGAATTTTTCGTCGTCAGTTACCAAAATGTTATCAAAGATGGTACCTGATTTAACTTGCCACAAGTCAAAACCAACAAAACCAACATCAGTGTATCTGTACAAGTATTCGTCTGGTTGATATTCTGGATTGTCGATTTCAGGATGTACCCATGGACCCTTGTATTTTGGATTATCGATTTGTCTTGGTTTCCATTCACCTTTGTATTCTGGATTGTTTATTTTTGGTGGAGCCCATTGTCCGTCCATTTCTTCATCCCAATCGTCTGGTTTTTTTGCATCTGGATCTGGAATGAATTCTGGTTTGTCCCAGTCTTCTGGTTTAGTGTCATTTGGATCGTCGATTTTTTCGTTGTCTTCCCAGTCTTCTGGTTTTTTGGCACTTGGATCTGGAATACGTTTTGGTGGTAAAAAGTCCCAATCTTCTTCTAGTTTACCGGATTCGACTTTTTCGTTGTCGATTTTAACAACATAGGTGTTATCTGGATTAACAACTAGAGTATACAAATGAGACAACTCATCATCTTTACATTTAATCTCTTTTTTGGTCAACAAATTTTTGCCTTTGTAATTGAAAATAACATGGACTTTTTTGGTTGAATAACCGCAAATATCTGGACCAAACATGATGTAGTATTGTGAATCACCGTGCAATGATTTTTGGTCTAAATCTTTTGGGTACAATTTAACATAACCACCACCGCAGTCGATTTTTTGTTCGTGTTTAACGGTGAATTGAACAACTAAAGATTTGCCTTCATTTGAGAATGGTTCAAATTTGGCTGAGATACCGTAAAAACGAGCGTCTTGCGATGTTTGAATACCAACATCTTTTTCGGCATCACCATAGAATTTACCATGTGATAACTTAAATGGACCTTGTTCAGCTCCTTTGAATGTCGACTCGACCCATCTTTGTTTGTAGTCTTCACCGTCTTCGAATCTCTCTTGAAAGTAAACAGTTTCGGAAATGACTCTCTCGAATAGAGCCAAAGCCATAATGGCTATTAGCAATTTATTCATTTTCTACTAAGATTTACTATCTTTACTGTAATGAAAACAAAAATTTTTAAACTAGTCAAATCGACAAAATTTACAAGATTATATAGAATTTCTTTCGATGAAAAAAAAATAGAAAATAAAAGAAATGAACTTTTGTTCTCTTTTCAAAATCAAGACTTTAAAGTTGTGTTCGAATTTTGTTGGTTGAAATTTTTTAAAGTGACATTGTTTTTGTCTTTTTTTATTTTAGCATTTTCTGAATTTATTTTTTCTAATTGAATTTTAAAAGAAAATAGCTTCGTGTATGTTTATAGCATAAAGAATAATTTATCGATTTAAAATATTTTGAATTTCTGTTTGAAAAGACTACTCATAATGCATTAAATTGAAATAAACTTTGTCTTACCAATCAAAAACTTACAACTAAAATTCTACGTTTTTTTGCCTCGATTGTCAGGTAAATTACTCGTTTTTCTATTTCTAGATCTATTTTAATTTAAAATATGCTTATACTCCACGTTTAGAATAAACAAAAAAATTCTTTAAATTTTGATTAAAGTTTGCATTTAACATAATTGAAAATTAAATTAAGTTTGATAAAAAAACATTTTTTTGTGTAAAGAATTTATATTGAGGCCAAGATCTTACTTTATCAGTTTATCACTTAGTTTATCATCTTCCCTAAAATCACTAATGAAGATGTATTAAAGTTCTGTACTGTGCTTTTACAGATTGAATGTATAAACTTTACCGAAAAATTACTCTCAATTTAGTAGTAGTAGTAGTAATAGTTTAACTGCGACTCAATAAATCCCAATAAACTCAATAATCTATTTCAAGCTCCTCTTAGAGCTCTATCCGCTCAAATCCCATGGATGTTTTATGACGTTTTATGTTATTTAAATCTTTTAAATTTCTTTCTATAAATATTTTATGTTTTCTCTTCCGTTTATACCTTGTTTCATCCATGCTGCACATACAGCTGGTTTGTGATAAGCTTATTTATCTTTCAAAAAATTCACAAACAAAACACATTCATACCTAATGGATTTTCTTTTTGACTTCACTAATACTGTTTTATTTTAACCGTTGTTCTAAAAGGTCAATTCGTATGACGCATAAAAAAAAAACTATTATAGAATAAAGAAATTACCTTTAAAGAATAAAGAAATTTTTTTAAAAAAAAATCAAAAATTTTACAATACAAACTTGTAATTATTTAAAAAAAAGTTTTTTTTAATCTTTAAAAAATAAAAGTTTATTGTATACTCGATTCTTTTTATGCTATAAACGAAATCTTTATGCGTCAAAAGATGCTATCCTTGTCTATACATTGCTTGGTTTTCAAAAAATTTGAAAAATTAAAAAATTGTCCGTTATGTGAACGATTATAACGTTAGTGAACAATTGAATCGTTAGGGGAACAATTGGATCTTTACGTGAACAAATTGACCTTTAAGTGAAAAATTTGAAAATAATGTGAACAACGTTAATTACTGTAAAATCTAAATAATAAACATAACAATAAATTTGAGTAAAACAGAAACAATTGCTTTATTTGCTTTACCGTTTTCGGCTTTTTTTGAAAAATTGCAGATAGTCAAAATAAAATCATTCGGAAAATTGTCATAAAATTTACTTACTGTTCCTTTTCTAGTTCAAAAGAATGTTATTTTTTATTTAAACATCAGTGTCTCATATGTTGAGAAAGCATATCTTAATTCATTAGGTTAAAACTTCATATTTTGGTTTCATTTTTTGATCTTTTGCTTGGGCGATTGTTAAATCATAATCATGTATGTATAATATTAAAATCGAATTCAATTTTTTTACTTAATATGTAACCGTTTAAAAGTAATTTGAAATTTAAATTGAATACAACACTGGTCTTTCAGAATGTCCAATTCATGAACTTTCATGCGTGCAAATCTCACAAAGGAGAAAAAGAGCAATTTTTTAAACCATTTTCATGAGCTAAGATTTATTTTCTTAGATTTTTTATATTTTTGAGGTCTTAAAGTTTGATTTTATTTTTTTGAAATTAAGCTTTTCCTACTGACAAGCAGGGGGTAGGAGAAAAGAAAATTCTGCACACGAGGGGGTTTTCAAAAAAATTCCATCTTTTGTAGCCTTTTGGGAAAATTTTTCCCGAAATACTATCTTTTTCAAGGACCCGCCCGCAAATATTTTTTATCCAGTCTCGAAACGATTTACGAAAAGAGATTTGAAATTGATAAGTGAGCTTATTTTCGATCATAAAGTAGCATTTCTACATAGATCTTAAATACCGTTATTTTTCAATTCTTTCTCATTGAAATCAAATTATTTTTTAGTCGGTATATTTACCATCAGAATCGTCGAATTCAACTATCCAAGAAATGAATAATCTAAAAAAGGCGAGTAGGCGGATAAATAAAAAAAGAATACACTAATTTCCTGTGTACTTATCAAAAATTAATAGGTTTGTATTTCAAACAATGTAACAAAAATTGAAAAAATATATGTATTTTTTTCCGTTGTGACTGTCGGCTAATGTGAACTTCAGAAAATTTAAAAATTTTGGCCGGTACTCTTTCACATATTGGATTTGAGTCTTTGATTCTAATTCCCACACCCACTCAAAACGTTTCAATTTATTTAGTAGACAGCAAAAAAAAAGGATTTTTTTTCCTAAAATTATAATTTTTTTCAAAAAAGACCCACCACTAGGGTTACACTTCGTATAGGTTTCAAAGTTTCGGAATATAATTTGGCTATTCGATAAGTTTTTTTCTCAATCAAAAGATATTCGAAGATGTTTTTTTATTCCGATTTTTCGATAAATTTTTTGTTTCAGCAGGTTTTAGTTGTCTACCATTCGAAATAAATTTTTTTTATGATGACTACTTTAAATTTTCATTTTTCAAAAATTCTATTTCGGAAATAAATCATGCAAAACTAATTGATTAATTGACTAATATTTGGTCTTTTAGGGCTAAATATGATACTTGATGGACAAGTTAACCTTGGAAGAATAATATTAAGACAGGAGCTAATGTTCTATGAATGATTTGTGTCATTATTTAGATTAAATTAAAATTTGTAATTCGAAAGTGGAATTTAATCGAAGAATAAAAACCATTTTCGAATTTTTCTTTAAATTTTACGGAGAAATATCACTGTAATGAGAAAAATTTACTTTTATTTCTAAATTTTTGTTTTGTATTACATAATTTTGATTGAATTAAAAATAAAAAAAAGTAAATATTCGAAAAATAAAATTGGATTCCGAAACACTTTTTTGCAAAAATATTCGATTATTGCTTATTCGAAGTGTAACCCTACCCACCACCCTTATTTTTCTTTCTTTGAATTTCAATATTTTTTAGGTTAATTTTTGTAAAATATGCATAAATATCACTTTTTTACCCTCAAAAAATACCCACACACCGCGGTCTCGTGTAGGAAAAAAAATGAAAATGTTATAGCGCCCCAGATCATAAAGTCTAGTCCAACGAAAAAGCAAAATTTAAAAAAAAATAATGCTGATCTATATGTAATTAGATATGCTGATTTCAAATATGAAGGAATTTTTTCAAAAATCAGTGACAGTTTATTAATTTAGAGACAATATTTCTGCTAGAAAATTATAGAAATCTTAGGTCTTGGAAATTTCGCAAAACTGATATTATATTCGTAATCAGCGTATATGAAAACCTCAGAAAAATTCAATCTTGAAAAGTAACTGAAAAGAGGGAATTACGACCTGTGAAAGGTCAATTTAAAGCAGCCTTTAGAAGGGTTATTTTGGGAAAATGTCTCTCTTAATGGTATTTTATTTTACAGGTGATCTATTCCATATATCACCTGAAAGCTCTCAAATTTCTGAACATGATTTAATTATTATTATTGTAAAAAAAGTATGATGGTTATAAGAATCAAGAAGAAAAGATGGAAAATTGGTGCATTTTTAGAGTTTTCATGTAACAACTCTTGAAGAAATATTTCTAAATCCCAAAAAGATATTAGCAATAGAAGATTTCAATGTCCTCTACAAAAGTTGGTAGGCTCTTGGTGAGGCTCCTATTTATACTCTTTGTACGACCCCACCAAAGAACATGTACTTTTGGCTCATGCCATGTTTTTGGTAGGTTTTTATAAAATTTAAGCGTTTTTATCGAATTCTACGGATCAGATAACCTAGAAATTGGTGTAATCATGAAGAATTATTTGGCTTTTTGGAATTTGTGCAATATGAAAGGCAAAATGTTACACAAAAAAATTAATTTATTCAAAGGAAACATTCGAACCCTCAAGATATCACTAATAGGGTTTTCTTACTATTAGAATTCGAAAAAAAAGCTCAAATTTTACAGAAACCTAGCAAAAACTACAAAACATATCATAGCATCAAAAGTATATGTTCTTTAGTACGGTCGCACGATAAGTATATATAGGACCTTCGCCAAGAGCATACCAATTTTTATAGAGGAAGGGACGAGAAACATTTTAAAAATAAAATTGGCTTTAATTGACGTTTTTTTCGGGAGTTGTTACATTTTTCCTGGAAAAATGATGTTTTTTTTTTAAAAAACCAAAAGAACTGTAGTAAAATAAGTTGAAATTTTATTTTTATTTTTAAAAACAAATTTACTAATGTAATTTAATGTGCTCTTGATGCTTATGGCAAAAAAAAAAGCATGTTGACTTTTTTTTCAGGACTTATAGCTCATAACCCTTAAAAATTGAGGGGGGTCTGGTACATATACTTGACTTGGACCTAAAATTTTTTTTTTGAAAAATTGTTTTTTTTTCACCTCTAGAAACCCTAAAATGGTAATTTTCGGTGTTTTTTTTGATCCCTGACCGACTAAACTTAATGATCTGGGGCAATACACCCCCTCATTATTTTTGACAAAAAGTACTGTTAAAAGGGGAAACACTCATTTTAGAGAAAAACTTTTCAGAGAAAAAATTTAGAGAAATTTTATAAAAAATTCAGTGAAAGACATTATAGTGAACAATTTTAGAGAAAAATTATTTAGGAAAGTTGCACAGAAATGAATCAAAAAAGCTTCTCACGACAGCCATTTTATTAGTATATGGTGATTTGATTGGAAGAAATTCAAATAAACTTAGCCCAGTTATGTCTTATTTATTGATTTATATTTATGAATTTTCCGAAAATTTCTTCTGACAATAGAAATTCATTACCAGTCTTTGGGCGGCAATCATGGTTCAGCCTACTAAATAAAGTTTATTTTCGCTTGTTAAAGTTTCGAATTATTCAGTTAAAAAACAACTGAAAAATGTTTTATATGAACATTCTCACAAAATTGTCTCAAAAAAACAATAGAAAAATTAAACATCTTGCCAAAGAGTAGATCCAAAATTAGGTTAGATCGAATTAACGATTCTCGAATATAAAAAAAAATTTTCAATCAATGTCCATTTGCCTTTTTTCAATTCAAAAATTTCAATGTTAAAATTCTCTAATCTTTTTCTCTAAAAAAGTTTTCTCTGAAATAGTTCAACGCAAAATTTTTCTTTTTTCTCTGAAAAAAAATTCTCTGAAAAGGTATAGAGCCGTTAAAAGAGTGAAAATGACATGAGAGTTAATATTATTCTATCCTTAGCACAGGCCATCAGCTGGGCCACATATTAAGTGAATATATTGAGCATTTATTTTTAATTTTATGCTGTATAATTCTTCTTCTTCTTTATTCGACTGTTGTTTTGCAACATTCGGCGACGCATGATTTCCATAATTTGCGATCACTGGCGAGTTTCTCAATTTCAGCTCTTGTTACTTCCGCACGTTTCGGGAACAATAATTCACAGATGTATTTAAAGTAGCTCGTGGGCTTACGTCCTCGTTTGCAAGTACCTAATCCGGCTTCGGGTTCGTAAAATATAAAAATTTTTGCTGGCTCACTTTCCGGTCTTCTAAGCGTGTGACCAACCCAGCAGAGCTGTCTTTGAAGTAGCTTCGATACAATCGGTTTCTGCTCAACTCTTTTGTAGATTTCTTCATTTGTTACTTTGTTCAAAGGCTTTATACCTAGCCACATTCGATAGCACGTCGTAGCAAAACTATTCAGCTTGTTTTTCATCTCGTTGTTGACAATCCATGTTTCACAGCCGTATAGAAGTATGGACACTACTGTAGCTTCGAATATGCTAGCTTTCAACTTTATTGGGACATAATTCGCTTTCCAGATCTTCTCCATTTTCCAAAAGGCAGCCCATGCTAGTGACTTACGATGGATGAAATCCGCTTCCGTGGACTTGAGTTTCGAACCTAAATATTTAAAACCCTCAACTTTATTTACCTGTTGGTCTCCAAGCGGTAAAGCGGTCGCTGTCGATTGCCCGTTTAGGATCATACACTCCGTTTTTTCAATATTTATTTCGAGACCTACTCTCTTTGCTTCTTCACTTAAGCTCGCCAATTGATTGGTAGCTAATTCAACTGTTGATTCGAGAAGGGCTATGTCATCGGCGTAATCAAGGTCGCTTATTCGTTGGTCACAATGCCTTCGACTCTTTCTTTGTTTATAGATAAAACCATAGTTGTTTTGACTTCGTGTCATTACGTAATCAATAACTATTATAAACAAGTAGGGAGCCAGAACGTCACCTTGCAGGACACCTGAACTGATGTTGAATTCATCCGATAGTTTGTTCCCCACTGAAACGGCAGATTTCAAATTCGTGTAAAAAGCGTAAATAGCATTAACAATTACTTGTGGAATCCCGTAGTGTCTTAAAATACCAAACAACATCTTACGGATTACTGAGTCGAACGCTTTACGGAAGTCTACAAACGTAATTATTAACGGCAGCTTCTTATAAATCGCTCCTTAAATCAAACGTCCTAGGCAATTGATCATCTCGACTGTTCCACGACCAGGTCTGAAACCAGCTGTATGATAGGTCTCTTAATTTTGTAAGAAAGTTCATGATGTCAAGAAATGGACATTCTGAAAGACCAGTATTTTAATTCTCAACGAGAAACTGTCCTAAAATTTATTTCTAAACTAAAGACTATTTCTAAACTAAATTTGGAGAATCGAAATGGGAAAAACTGGAGTTTAAATTGTAATCCAAAAAATTGCTTACCAAAGTCTACAACGACAACAAATTTAGAATTATGACAAAGATGCCTTAAATTGCTTTAAGACATAGCGCCCTATAATATGTCAACCATACAAAGGGAGAAAACAAGCATATAATAACATATTATAGGCCGCCAAACTTCAATTAATATTCGACCCAAGCAATCGTATTTTTCTTGGAAAACCCTTGAAATGACTTGGACTCTCAATTTTTCCTTGAAATTGTCTTGATTTTACTTGGAAATAATTAAAATCAGGAAATTAACTTGGAAATGCTTGAAAAAATCATAAATTTCAATATCAAAATTATTTTTAAATTTTACTATCTTGAAAAACTCTTGGAACTTATTGGCCCTCCAATTGGCAAAATAAAGTTGTTTTTAAATTAATCGTTTCAATTCAAAAACTTAAATTTCCTCCTTTAATTAAATACAGTGTATTGCCAAAAATATTGTAATATTATAGTTTATAAAAAGTTCATATACTTGGTACATTTTTCAGAAAATCTGCAGAAGGTTTAGGTGTCTGCATTGTTTTGAATTTGTAGTCTCTATCATTTTACATTCATTTCAATTCAAGTAAAAAATTTGCAATTTTCTGTTTTTCAAAAAATTAATTATTTTGAATTGTAAAAAGTTCGAAATTTGCACAAAATTTAAAAATGATAAATTGAAACCAATTGAAAATTTTGAAATGAAAATAAACTTTATTTGCCCTCCAATTTAAGAAAATAAAATTAGAAAAATTCTTGGAAATTTCTTGAAACTCATTGATCCTCCAATGTTAGAAAAATATTATTTGAATAAACTTGAAAATTCATTGGAATAACTTAGAAAAAATATCTTAAGAGAATTTACGGAAATAACGACAAAGAAAATATTTTCTTCATCTTGTTCTTTTTTAACGGTTTCATTTTGGATAGAAATTTAAAATCTACATAATAATGTCAACTAAATTAACAAAAAAACGAGGAACATACAAACAATATCGCGATGATCCTACTAAAAAAGTTCCCAAGACAACATACTACGCTAATCTTAAAAAACGTCAACTTTCAAATTTAATACAGAATTCGACTCATATCATTAACCAGGCTCATATTACTAATAAAATATCAATTTCAAATGATTTAGCATTGAATTCAATATCGAACGAAGAATTTTCTCGCAAGAGTCTGTCAGAAAATAGTGTTTCAAGCGAATAGTAAACTGAAGACCGAGACTATGTACAAACAAGAACGGTTCAATACTATGAAGACTTATTCGAAGATTTTGATGATGAAACTTTGGTACATGATCTTCAAGACGCTTTTGTTAACCTGGACATACTTCCTGAGGAATTAGCCGCTGGTTATTTAACAGCTATTTTTAATGTTCGTACGTCACAAAAGTCGTTATCGGATTATTTAAAGTTAGCAAATTTAACATCAAATATTAAAATACCAGATTCATTTAATGGTTTAAAAAATTTGCTAATAAAAAAAAAGATGTTTTATCGTATAAAATAACGTGTTTTTGTAATAAGTGTTTTGAATATAAAGTTTCCGATAATGAAGAAATTTTAAGATACTGTGGAGCATGTAAAACAAGGTAACAATCACGAATTTTCTTAAAAATTTAAATTATTTTATACTGAACTTTTTTTTTAAGATTAAGCAAATATTATCATCTAGATATCGAAGCTCAAGTAAAAAAAATAATGGATATGAACCAATTTAATTCGAAAACAAGTGACAATGAAAATCAAATTCGTGATGTTTATGATGGAAAAACTTATCAAAACCTGTTAAATTCTGAAAATGGTCAATTGTTTAAAAATAATCAAGCTTTTAGTTTCTGATTTAACACTGATGGCATTAGTCTTTGTAATAAGTCAAAATTAACATTGTGGCCAGTATACTTGAATATAAACGAGATTGAAATCGAAAAGAGATTCATAATCGAAAACACAATTTTAGCTGGTAATTAATAGATTTACTGTTACCCAAGTTCTCTTAACTTACCATTTTATTTAGGAATTTCCATCGAAGATGAAAAACTAAATTTCGAATCATTCTTACATCAAATCGTATTGCAACTAACTAAGCTTGAATTGGGAATTGACGTAATGGTTAACGAATCACTAACAAAGTTTAAATATTTTCTGGTTTATGGGGTTTTTGATAAGCCAGCAAGATCATCTATTTTAAATATGCTTTCGAGTAATGGATATACTAGTTGTACCAAATGTACGCAGTCAGGACTAGGGTTGTTAAACGAAGTTTTTTTTTCGAAGTTTTTTCGGAATTTTTCTGTTTGATATTTTTTTAAGGAACATTGAAATTCACTCAAACTTGACTTGAGAAATTTAAAGCGAAAAAAAAATTTCAAGTTTAAAAAACAAAATATTGAAATATTAAAATTTTTATTCGAAAATTTTAATTCTTTAAAAAAAAATTTGTGACTAAAATATTCGAGTTTATAAATGTTGAAATTAAAATGGACAAGTTACAAATATTCGAAACTAAAATTTTTGAAATAAAAAGATGACATAAAAATATTTGACCATTAAAAATTGACTAATAAATTTTTACTAGAATATTAAATTGACAATGACTTTTTAAACCCCTTAACTATTTTTGATAATAAAATTAACCATATTTAATGCTGATGGTTCTAGACGATTTCTTAACTCATCTTGCACTCTCCCAGCTGTGCTAAAAAGACTCTCAGACGGCACTGAAGTTGCTGTGAATTTTAAGTAAATGTTTTGAAACTTCGCTAGGGGAACCATTATAAATGGTAATGTCCATAAAACAAATTTGACATTTGTCTGATTCTTTATTGGTTTTAATTGCATAGTTTGACCAAACCCAAGAACTTGGCTGGATCTCTTTCCTTTTTTTTCATTTGTTGTTCTTGGAGTTATTTGGGTTCAATTCTGATTATCAGCTGTAATTGTATTTTCAGTATTTGTGATATCAGAAAGCATTTTAAAATTCTAAAAAAATTTTAATTTGAAAAAAAAAAATTTTTCAGCCGAAAATTTTAAAATTAAAAGCGTCACTATTTCAAACTTTTGGTGTTCATTCTTGAAATTTTTAATTTTCAAAATTGCAATTTCAAAATTTTTTTTTCGAGTCCAATTTCAAAATTTTAATTTTAAAACGTTTTTAAAAGCCTATTTAGCTACCACACAAAGTTCAGTCTTTTCAGCTCATATTAAGTATTTGATCTGACTTTCTTAAGCAAGCCAATTTCTGTTTTTTTGAGTTTTGCTTAGGGATTAAGTTAAAAAAAATTAATTTTATATTATATTTAACTTAATTCCTCTTTTTTGAATGAATTGCTGATCTAAATTTAAAATATTTAAAATTAGTTAAAAAATTAAGTAAGAATTTGGCGGCCTGTTTTATGTTATAATATGCTTGTTTTTTCCCTTTGTATGGTTGACATATTATAGGGCGCTATGTCTTAAAGCAATTTAAGGCATCTTTGTCATATTTTTTCCCCTTTGTATTCTAGGAAATAATTAAAAAAAAGACTTCTTAAGTTAAGTTAAAAGTCTTTAATAAAAAAATTCGACAAACTTTGTCGAAATAATTTTTTTTGTGGCACAAAGACAATTCTATTTTTCTATGAAAAAAAATTAGCAATTCAAAGAGTCCGCTAACCCGGGCATTCAGGATTAGTAACATGTAAAATTAAATGAAAATTTATTGTACAGCCATTCGAATTTGTTAGATTTCGATTCTCAATGTTTTTCTGATTGAGTTCAGTATACAGATCACATTTTAAAATTCCTTGATTAAGTCCTGGATTACTTGATTAACCTATTCAAATAATCGAGATCTCACTGTACATTTAAAGCTATCCTAATTTAAAAATTAAAAAGTCTTCATTTACATTTTGACTTTCGAAAATCTCTCTCCATAAAACTCGACTTGAATATCCAAGTCTAGTACATACGAGTACCCTGAGTCATATTATAAAAGTCGATGTTTGAATAATTAAATAAGCATTTTCGCTTAAGTCCTATTAAATAAATAACATAATCTAGAAGGATTTGAATAATAGAAGAAAAGAAAGGGCAATAAATTAAACTTTTAAAATAAAGAAACAGACTCTTAGTTAAAAAAAAAATAAAAACAAAAAATTTCAAAATATTAACCGACTCTTTTTTCAGGTTTTATAGAAACATTATATATCTTAGGACAATGACGCGGATACTAATACCTAGAACTCTAAATTTACGTGAGGCTCTTATAAATTGTTTCGTTTCCACGGTAGGATAGCAAAATAATTTTGTTCAATAAAATCGACTTTTTCAAAAAAAAAAATTTAATTGATCGCTAAATCGAAGACTAAATAATTAGAGTAGACTTAAAATACCGTAAATCCTCGTTCAATGTTACATGTATCTAAACTTGAAACTCGGTTTTTATTTCTGATTGGCTAATTTTTTTTCTATCCAATCAGAAAAAAGAATAAAAACCGAGTTTCAGGTTTAGTTACATGTAACATTAGACGAGGATTTACGGTACTAAGATTAGACATTAATTAGTAATCAGGATACATGTTTGTAATTGTAACAAAGAAATTAACGGAATTACTCGATTTTTGTTTCATGTTACTATTGTAGGGGATTCGGGTATAGTGATAGGGACCTAGTTTTAAAATAACCAATTTTTCGTCACATTATTTGACTACTAAGGGGTCTCTTATTTGGTTGTTAAATATTGACATGCTACGTAAATCGTCTTTTCTTTCTAGCATGATACCCATAATTGATGTTATTTGGAGGAAAAAATAAAATTAAAAGATAAGCAATTTCTCACATCCAGAACCAATAGAAACATGTCACTAAAATCGCCCACATACACATTCACACTTAAACTCTACACTTGATTTTTTTTAATTGTGAAAGTATGGTACCTGCCTTCAAAGGCGTAGTCAGAAAATAAAAACGCGTTTGTTTTCATAAAATCATAAATAAAATCATGTATCAGAGTTGGTTAAAAGTCAAAGTCCTAAAGTCAAAGTAAAGTTATGACTTAACTTTAAAAAAAAAATTTTGATCAAGTCAACTATTGACTTGACTTTGAAAATAAAATTTTTAAAGTCAAATCATTTTTTTTAACAAAAATTTTATTTATTTTTTAATTTAAAAGAAAGATAATACTGATAAATGAACGAGAAATAAGTCAGACCTAAATTAGTGTCGAAATTAAATCAATGAATTTTTATAATCCAGAAATGGATTATTTTTATTCATTCCTAATTGATGCTTATTTAAAAAAAAGTTAAAATCAAGTAAAAATTTATTAAAAAAAAAATAAAAAAATAAAAAAAATATATAAAATATGATGGATATTCGAACTGATTGAACGAATATTTTGATAGATTTTTTAAACAAAAACGGTCAAAACCAATAAATAATCTGATTTTTAATGATTGATGGTCTAATAATCTTGAAATTTTTTGTTGAATTACAAACAAACTTAATAATTTTCATTCTTGTTTATTAAGAATCCTTTAATTTTTTATACGACGAATAACAATCGTAGGGGCTAGGCATTTTCAAGAACACCTGTACTCAAAATTTACCTAAAAATTTTAACATGTAAAAAATTAAGACCCCTGTACTCATATTTTACAAAAAAAAATTATTTAGTAAATTTCAAGCTCACTCAAAAAAATATTAAAAAAAAATCAAAAAAAATGTTTTCCAATTTAACATTACCGTAAATCCTCGTTCAATGTTACATGTAAATAAACTTGAAACTCGGTTTTTATTCTTTTTTCTGATTGGATAGAAAAAAAATTAGCCAATCAGAAAAAAGAATAAAAACCGAGTTTCAGGTTTAGTTACATGTAACATTAGACGAGGATTTACGGTAATTTTAAATAGAATTTTCAACAAAAATTTTAATTTTTTTTTCCTTTTTTTCTTAAGTTATATTCTCTTGATTTTTGGTTTACACTAAGACATCTACATAAGGGCTCTTATCCGTTTGGGTTCCAATTTCCACTAAATCCCTTTTTGTATCAAAAACTTTTTCTAATTCCAAATGAATCTCTTGCTTCTTTCGGTTCATTTTACAGTTGAAAACAGAAGCATCTGTTTGAGGAAGGCGAGAAATCAAAGACACTGGATCTTCGAGGAGGAATTCAATATTTTTTATTCGGTTCTTACGCAAAATGAACTCTTCGCTTTAGAATTTAGAACGTTGTTTGTATATTTTTTCTTTATCTTCGGTTTTCTTTTTTTTCTTTTTTTCTCATTCGTTCATTTTAGAATTAAACGAGTCGACATTCTTCACATGTAACAAATCAATTATACGTTTAAATGCATTAAGTCGAGTAATTTTTTGATTTTATAAAGAGGTCAAACGAGGAATTTTTAAACCGGACTTTAAAATTTTAATTTGGGCGAATTAAAATTTTAACGATTATAAACATTTTATTGTTATTGAAAACAATCATTGCACCGAGCAATCGAAAAAGCAAAGATTATTGATAAAATTTTTCGATAAAAGAAGTTTTTTTTTATAAACACAATTTTTGTTGTAAGTGTTTAAAATTCAAAAAAAAATTATCAAATGAAAAAAAAATTAATTACACATATAGTAGAAAATTGAAAACTGTTTCATTTAATTTTATTTAATATTTTATAGTTTTATAAAACACAATAAAACATTGCTAAAAATTTTTTTTCATAATTAGACTTTCTAAAAGTCTAATTGACTATAGAATTTCTTTTTTCATTTCGAATCAATTTTAAAAAAAGTATGAAAATAAAATCAATAGGTATTCTTTAAAAACAACACCCATCGACAATGGATAAAAACAACACCGGGTGTAAATTACAGAAATTAAATAAATTTTTGATTTGTTTTGGCTAACTTTATTCCTAGTTACCTAAATTTTCTAAAACACCCTTTTCCTGGATAAAGAAATTTCATCTAGGTATTAATTTTTTGTTCCAAAAAAAAATGTCACCTCAAAACTGATGTCATTTTCGGATAGATCATACAAAGAACTTTTAGGAAATGTGGTTCTTTTATTTTGGATAAGTGGTTAAGCCCTTAAAAAATCGAAAGAACCTGTTAATACCGTAAAAACAGTAAATGATACACCATATGTAAATCGAAAAAATTACAGGTAAGCTTGTAAAATTAAGCTTTTTTTCTTCGTTTTTTTGACCCTGAGAATCCCTAAAATGTGGTCAGATTTTGCTTAAATATGTTTTTTCAAAAGTTGGTTTAGCCAGTAAAAGAGATTACAGGCATATTCAAAGGTGTGTTACTAAATCATTATAGAGCATATTTTTTGAAAGGTAAAAGGTTGATTATGATATATCATCTGAAAGCCAAGAATCTCTGGTTAATGATGAGATATTTTTTGAAAAGTTTAAAAAATTATATTAAAGAAACACTAATGTATGATGAAAATAATAGGAAAATTAAACAGTTAATTCCTAAATTTTACTTACACTTAGAAATTTTTTTTTAAATTTTCTAAAAAAAATCTCATCATTAACCAGAGATTCTTGGCTTTCAGATGATATATCATAATCAACCTTTTACCTTTCAAAAAATATGCTCTATAATGATTTAGTAACACACCTTTGAATATGGCTGTAATCTCTTTTACTGGCTAAACCAACTTTTGAAAAAACATATTTAAGCAAAATCTGACCACATTTTAGGGATTCTCAGGGTCAAAAAAACGAAAAAAAAAAGCTTTATTTTACAAGCTTACCTGTAATTTTTTCGATTTACATAGGGTGTATCGTTTACTGTTTTTACGGTTTTAACCGGTTCTTTCGATTTTTTAAGGGCTTGTCGCTGGGTGTTAATTTTAGAGAATATCAATCAATATAAGTAAATTAATTTGATTGATCTCTAAAATAAGAAAAACAGGATTTTGTTAAAATATAGTCTTTTATCTAATTTGTTTTTGTGCGATTCACACTCTATCTAAGGTATAATAGTTTGTAGAAGTTACCAATTCTTTTAAAAATAAAAGTTTTGTTTCTCAAAGAGTTTGCGTTCCAGTGAACTATAGAGAAATTCTTGGACGAGTAAACTTGTTCAATATTTTGTGAATTTAATGTTTCCATAGTCGATCGATATATTTGTTCAACTCGTTAATGTTCATACCTGATCCGAAATCGTGCTTAATAAAAATATTATTAATGTTTGAAGCTATTTCTGGATTTGGTTTAAAGCCTGTGTTGAATAACTTTTGTAAATCAATAAACATATATAACATTTTGTAATTATTAGTGCTTAGTCTGTTGTTAAAATCGTCGATTCTTTTGGAAAGTTTGTTCAAAGATACGCTTAGTTGATTAATAGTTGAATTAAAATTATCAATTTTAGTCGAAAAATCGCTTTGTTTTTCGTTGGTTTGTTTATTTTGGTTCTCAATATCGTTTAGTTTTTCATAAGTTCTTGATTCTCTGGTTACTGAGCTGTTGTTTCTATAAAAACCTGATTCTTCTTCTTTATCATCTTCGTCGTCTTTCTTTTCACTCTCTTTTTGAGCTTCTTCTTCTTTTCGTTTTTCTTCTTCGCGTTTCTTTTCTTCTTCGTCTAATTGATCTTTGGCTTTTTTCTCGGCATCTTTTGTTTGACCCCATGTTTCGTTGCCAACTTGTTCGGCGAATTTTTCGTCGTCAGTTACCAAAATGTTATCAAAGATGGTACCTGATTTAATTTGCCACAAGTCAAAACCAACAAAACCAACATCAGTATATCTGTACAAGTATTCGTCTGGTTGATATTCTGGATTGTCGATTTCAGGATGTACCCATGGACCCTTGTATTTTGGATTATCGATTTGTCTTGGTTTCCATTCACCTTTGTATTCTGGATTGTTTATTTTTGGTGGAGCCCATTGTCCGTCCATTTCTTCATCCCAATCGTCTGGTTTTTTGGCATCTGGATCTGGAATGAATTCTGGTTTGTCCCAGTCTTCTGGTTTAGTGTCATTTGGATCGTCGATTTTTTCGTTGTCTTCCCAGTCTTCTGGTTTTTTAGCACTTGGATCTGGAATACGTTTTGGTGGTAAAAAGTCCCAATCTTCTTCTAGTTTACCGGATTCGACTTTTTCGTTGTCGATTTTAACAACATAGGTGTTATCTGGATTAACAACTAGAGTATACAAATGAGACAACTCATCATCTTTACATTTAATCTCTTTTTTGGTCAACAAATTTTTGCCTTTGTAATTGAAAATAACATAGACTTTTTTGGTTGAATAACCGCAAATATCTGGACCAAACATGATGTAGTATTGTGAATCACCGTGCAATGATTTTTGGTCTAAATCTTTTGGATACAATTTAACATAACCACCACCGCAGTCGATTTTTTGTTCGTGTTTAACGGTGAATTGAACAACTAAAGATTTGCCTTCATTTGAGAATGGTTCAAATTTGGCTGAGATACCGTAAAAACGAGCGTCTTGCGATGTTTGAATACCAACATCTTTTTCGGCGTCACCATAGAATTTACCATGTGATAACTTAAATGGACCTTGTTCAGCTCCTTTGAATGTCGACTCGACCCATCTTTGTTTGTAGTCTTCACCGTCTTCGAATCTCTCTTGAAAGTAAACAGTTTCGGAAATGACTCTCTCGAATAGAGCCAAAGCCATAATGGCTATTAGCAATTTATTCATTTTCTACTAAGATTTACTATCTTTACTGTAATGAAAACAAAAATTTTTAAACTAGTCAAATCGACAAAATTTACAAGATTATATAGAATTTCTTTCGATGAAAAAAAAAATTAGAAAATAAAAGAAATGAACATTTGTTCCCTTTTCAAAATCAAGACTTTAAAGTTGTGTTCGAATTTTGTTGGTTGAAATTTTTTAAAGTGACGCGTTTTTTGTATTTTTTTATTTAAGCATTTTCTGAATTAATTTTTTCTAATTAAATTTTAAAAGAAAATAGCTTCGTGTATGTTTATAGCATAAAGAATAAATTATCTATTTAAAATATTTTGAATTTCTGTTTGAAAAAACTATTCATAACGCATTAAATTGAAATAAGCTTTGTCTTACCAATCAAAAACTTACAACTAAAATTCTACGTTTTTTTGCCTCGATTGTCAGGTAAATTACTCGTTTTTCTATTTCTAGATCTATTTTAATTTAAAATATGCTTAAACTCCACGTTTACAATAAACAAAATTCTTTAAATTCTGATTAAAGTTTGCATTTAACATAATTGAAAATTAAATTAAGTTTGATAAAAAAAACATTTTTTGTGGAAAGAATTTATATTGAGGCCAATTTCACTAAGTTTATCCTCTTCCCTAAAAATCACTAATGAAGATGTATTAAAGTTCTGTACTGTGCTTTTACTGATTGAATGTACAAACTTTACCGAAAAATTACTATTAATTTAGTATTTGTAGTAGTTTAACTGCGACTCAATCAAATCCCAATAATCTCAATAAATGTTATATGAGATCCCAAACACAAATTGATTTATTACTTTCAAGTTTTGGATCCAAACTTTCTTTTAATTTTTACAATGTGTGTTTGATTTTAAAAGAATAAAATAGAAATTAGAAATTGTATTTTTATTCAAGTGTAGTGGTTTAAATTATCTTTTACGATTTGTAACTGTTCCTAATAAAATCTAATTTCTTTTCTCTTAAAGATTTCTAGTTTAAAAAGGAGAGTTTCATTGTTAAGCTATTCGACTTAAGTTAAGTTAAGTAAGACTAACATTTTGTTTTTTTAAAATAAATAAAATACAAAAAGATAAATCCGTTTCGATTATTAAATAAGTGTAAATCAGTAAAGAGAGAGCTCCGAGAATTAAATAGTACAATCACACAGTTAAAAGACAGGTAGCAGTGAAAAACAACAAAAATAAACATAAGATAAGTTACTGAGAAATATCGTATGAATTATTGTAGAGTCTAGGACTAAGTAAGTGTAGCAGATGTTCAACCAAGAAATAATGATTTCTACCTTACCAAGAGATTGGAAGAGTAAATCATTACCAAGTCTCCAAGACTTAGCCAAGAAGTTAGAAACTTATCTATCTACATCTAGAAAAATTGCGAATGAAAGATTCGAGTGATATGGCTAAGTTAAAGAATTCATTTAGCGAGTGTGAAAAGTACAACGAAAAACTTAAAAAAGAGATTGAATCTCTAAATAAAAACGCTGAGGGTTCTGATAACCTATATCAGCAACTCAATGATAGGATCAATCTAAGAAACAAGACTATAGAAGAGATTAAATTGAGTCTGAGTGACGCTGAGACACAAATAAAAAACCTTAACCACGAGAATGACAAGGCGTCGAAGGATATCGACGAGATTACTAGTAATTATAACCAGACAGTGTCTGAATTAAACCTAATTTGGGAGAAAATGAAATAAGTTGAGCATAGAAAGCTTACTCTAAAGGTACAAGAGTTAAAACCACAAGAGAGTAGTACTGTCAATTTTCGATTATCGAGACTCGTTTGGGAAACATAAATTCGAGTCTCGATAATTTTGTCTCTATCTTCGATTATCGAGACTTGTACCATTTTAACGAAAAGTCTCGAAAATTTAAGTCAAAAATTTATTTTCAAAAAAAATAAAAAATTACAATAAAATATTTAGTTGTTTATGTTTATGTACAAATTATTATTTACCCTCAAAATTAAAAAATGAAGTTATCAATTTTTGTGATTTTCGGTATTTCAACATTTTCAATATTTTTGATTAGCCCAAGTGCGAAAAGGTGGATTTAACACTGAACATTTAAAAAATGTTAGAAAATTAAATTATACAAGTTTTCTTCCAAGTAACCGACTAACGAAAAAAATATTACAAGAAAAAAAGTCAATAGTTCTTAAACAATAAAAACCATTGTTTAAAAAAATTGAAAAAAAAAATTATTGAGTTAAATATTTTTTTTATTGAGTTATTTTTTAACTAAATCAATTTATTAATTAATTAAATTGAAAACTTCACTCCAGTAATTTATTTCAACTTTTTATTAAAGTTTCGACTAACTCGACTTCAGTCGACTTTTAAGAAAAACTAGTCGACTGTCGAAAAGTCGACTAGTCGAAAAAAAAGTCGACTTTTTTCGAGTCGACTCACAACACTAATGTAAACACAACATTTATTTTAATTTATACATAATATTTAGTACACAAATAATAAAAATTTAATCAGTACTCATGGCGTTTGATGTAGAAGAATCAGACGAATAAGGTTTTAAAACCATCAAACTCAATAACACCGTGCCCCAAAACGAAAACACGGCTTTGAAGGCTCTAATTGAGCAATTTAAAAAGGTTTTTGCAACCGACATGGACAAGATAGTATGTGTAAAAGACGCAGTTTACGAAATCGAAACGACGTCAGAAATACCAACAATAAGAAATGCTTATAGACAACCGTTCAGCGTTGTTGAAGAAATGAAGGCTGAAGTCCAGAAGATGCTTGACGCGGGTATTATACCCGAGCATGGGCCTCACCAGCATTTTTTATTAAACAAAAAATGGTACTAGGTTCATTGTAGACTATCGTAAACTCAACTCTATAACAAAACCTTTCCTGTTCCCTTTACCATGAATTGATGACATACTTGACAAACTTAGCAAAGAAAAAATCTTGTTTTCGAAAGACTAAGAGAATTTAATCTGACCCCAAACAGCACAAAATGCAATAGGATAAAGGACGAAATTTCAATTTTAGGTCACATAGTTGACGCAACTTGAGTCAGAATGGACCCAGAAAAAAGAGCAGCCATTAAAAAACGAAAAGCAACCGAAACTGTAAAACAACTGCAATCGTTTCTTGGACTAATGAACTATTACAGACCTTTCGTTGAAGCTTACGCTAGGATCACAGCACCATTACATGGTTTGTGCAGTCCTAGAAATAAATGGGTATGGAATGACGCATGCGAAAGAGCATTTGTAACACTTAAAGAGAAATTAGTTTACTACCCTATTTTCAGAATACCAGATTTTATTAGACCCTTTAAACTTTTTACCGACGCATCTACAAAGGCTTTAGGAGCAATTTTATCTCAAGAACACGACAATGGTAATGAATACGTTGTTTTCTACGCTTAACGTCTATTGAAAGGAGCCGAAAGAAACTATTCCATTACCGAATTAGAATGCTTGGAAGTTTTTTGGGCAGTTAATTTTTTCCGAACTTACCTTTATGGTAGACACTTCAAGATCATCACTGATCACTACGCTCTTAAGTGGTTACTCACCCTCAAGTACCCAAACGCAAGATTGACAAGATTGGCAATTTTGTTACAAACATTCGATTATACAATCGAACATCGAAGGGGGCGAATACATGCAAATGTCGATGCCCTTAGAAGACCAGTACTCTTAGCAGCAGAAAATACCTACGAAATACATAGCACGGAAGACGAGGACATAACTAGTAAAACCTTAGACCAATATCAAGACGGAAGTCTACTATATTTCCTTAAGTGTGGTTGCCACATGGATGGAATTTCAAAGAAACATCTTAAACGTGTTAAAAAACTCGCGAGCCATTTTAAATTAACAAATGGACTGCTTTTGTTAAGAAAATCACTTAGAGACTATGAATTCGATTTAACAGTACCATTACCAGAGTCAAGATATGAGATCTTTTCCAACGAAAACGATATACGACACTTTAAAGCTGAAAGCGTCTACCAAAAATTGGCTAAATCTTACTTTTGGAGAAACATGAAAAATCAAATCGAAAACCACATTTCAAAATGCAAGTATTGTTAAAAGTTTGATAAAGGTAGAATAATAGACCATCCAGCTTTGGCTATACCAATTACAGGTATTTTCGATAGAGTGGGTATTGATTTAGTTTTTGGATTTCCAGAAACAAGCGAAGGATTCATTGGACTAATGATTATTACCGAATATGTCTCGAAAAGCCCATTCGAATACTTAATAAAATCAAAGTTAGCTGTGGAAATCGCTGAAAAACTATTTTTATTCATTTGCGTTTTTGGTCCGTTTAAAGAACTTTCGTCAGATCAAGGCAAAGAATTCTTAAACCGTGTCATGTACCAACTACTCAAGCGTTTGAACATAAATCACGGAACCACATCAGCATATAACCCAAGAGCGAATGGTCAAACAGAGAGAATGAAGCAAACGTTAGTTTCAGCTCTAAGAAAACAAGCAGCGGATGACCAAATTGGCATAAATACGTCCGATACATAATTTTAGCTTATCGATCTAGAGTACACTCATCCAAAAAGTTTAGTCCTTATGAACTACTTTTCGGACGTAAAATGAAAACGTTAGAAAATTGTGACAGCAAACCTGGAGAAGACGAAGAGGAAGCTCTTTTCAGAAGGTCAACCGAAATTAAAATATTATTCGAAATGAAAATTCCGGAAGCAAAGACCAACATTGAAAAGGTCGAAAAACTCAAAGAAAAATTAGACCCCACATACAACGGCCCATATTACGTAGAATCCTTGACAAGTCACGGAAATTACATGCTGAAGGATAAAGATGGTAAGACCTTACCAAGTTTTCCACGTTGGCAATTAAAAAAAGGCGAGAATAACGAACTTAACAAATATACTAGATGTACCATTGGATATTCCCGAAAAACAATCTTTAAAACAAAAAGAAACAACCGACAAAGTCTCTTCAAAAGAAAACGATACGAGCGATAATTATTATGAAATTGATAAAATTCTATCTCATAAAAAAGTTGGAAAAGGATTTAGATACCTAGTAAAATGGAAAAATGAACCAGAGTCAAAAAACTCTTGGATACCTGGTCTTTTTCTCGACAAATCTGTTTTTGAAACATATCTTGATAATCTAATTTCCAAAAATTCGATAGAAAATAAAAGTAATAAGAGGTCAAAAAGACCAACTACTGAGAAAAAGGGAAAATCATCATCAATTTCATTAATTAACTTTGTTACAATCCTTTTAACCTTATTCCTTCTTTTTGGAAAAAGTATTGCTCAGACAATAAACGACACATTCAAAATGTGCGAACAAAATGACTTCAACAGAGTACTCAACCTTAACATAACATGTAATCGAAGAGAAATTCTAAAAACACAGAACTGATCAGAGGACGTATGAATCTTGGCTAAAAACGATTATGTTATTCGAGATTTTAGGTACCAATGTTATAAAAAACGACTAGAAAAACAAATGAATCAATCGTTCTTCTTCTCAAAAACTGAGTCGTACCATAAAATTCCCACAAACTTGACAAAAATCGAATGCGAAGCAATGATCGAATCAAAAAACTGCGAACACAATATATTGAATTGTGACGAAGGTAGTTGCTTGTTTATCAAAAAACCTGAAGGTGAATACTCGTTGCCTAAAGACATAACTTACTACGGTTACGAGTGTTCATTCCATAATAAATTCATAATCGGTCAATCTTATAATACAAGCTTATTCAGTTTTAATAAGAGCTCATGCACAGTAGACCAATTTTACTGTAGACAAAAAGACTCAATTATCGTTTGGAGAAAAGATCAAATTTTTGAAGAACCTTACATTAGAATCCACAAAGGATTAGGTTATAAAATTAGAGGACACTTCATTTACTCGAAATCGGACAAAAACCTTTTCCAAATAACAAGTAAAATTAAATATTAAAACGTCGATTTATACTCAACAACAGAAGGCCTTTACATTTACGTTTTCCCACAACCAATCAACCTGATTTCGATTAAATCAATTAACAATTTAAAATTATCAACAAGTAAACACTCACTTTTGGTTCAAAAAGAAATAGATGATCTAAAACTCGCTGAGTCTGATTTCAAAGAGTTCACATTTCAGAACAACGTTTTTGAGAGAGATAAAGCTTCGATGACAAAAAACTGCATCCTTTTCGCAAACCAACTAAAAATATTGGCTTCAATCGAAGACACATTTCATGAAATAAAAGATCTTAGTGGCAAGAATCTAATCGTTTACTCGAAATTTGGAAAATTATTCATTCCGAGTTGTGTTTTGATAAAGTCTATACAAATCAGCAACAATGATCTTTTGCTTGGGCGATTGATAAATCATAATCATGTATGTATAATATTAAAATCGAATTCAATTTTTTTACTTAATATGTAACCGTTTAAAAGTAATTTGAAATTTAAATTGAATACAACACTGGTCTTTCAGAATGTCCAATTCATGAACTTTCATGCGTGCAAATCTCACAAAGGAGAAAAAGAGCAATTTTTTAAACCATTTTCATGAGCTAAGATTTATTTTCTTAGATTTTTTATATTTTTGAGGTCTTAAAGTTTGATTTTATTTTTTTGAAATTAAGCTTTTCCTACTGACAAGCAGGGGGTAGGAGAAAAGAAAATTCTGCACACGAGGGGGTTTTCAAAAAAATTCCATCTTTTGTAGCCTTTTGGGAAAATTTTTCCCGAAATACTATCTTTTTCAAGGACCCGCCCGCAAATATTTTTTATCCAGTCTCGAAACGATTTACGAAAAGAGATTTGAAATTGATAAGTGAGCTTATTTTCGATCATAAAGTAGCATTTCTACATAGATCTTAAATACCGTTATTTTTCAATTCTTTCTCATTGAAATCAAATTATTTTTTAGTCGGTATATTTACCATCAGAATCGTCGAATTCAACTATCCAAGAAATGAATAATCTAAAAAAGGCGAGTAGGCGGATAAATAAAAAAAGAATACACTAATTTCCTGTGTACTTATCAAAAATTAATAGGTTTGTATTTCAAACAATGTAACAAAAATTGAAAAAATATATGTATTTTTTTCCGTTGTGACTGTCGGCTAATGTGAACTTCAGAAAATTTAAAAATTTTGGCCGGTACTCTTTCACATATTGGATTTGAGTCTTAGATTCTGATTCCCACACCCACTCAAAACGTTTCAATTTATTTAGAAGACAGCAAAAAAAAGGATTTTTTTTCCTAAAATTATAATTTTTTTCAAAAAAGACACACCACCCTCATTTTTCTTTCTTTGAATTTCAATATTTTTTAGGTTAATTTTTGAAAAATATGCATAAACATCACTTTTTTACCCTCAAAAAATACCCACACAACGCGGTCTCGTGTAGGAAAAAAAATGAAAATGTTACCCCTCATTATTTTTAACAAAAAGTACTGTTAAAAGAGTGAAAATGGCATGAGAGTTAATATTATTCTATCCTAAGCACAGGCCATCAGCTGGGCCACATATTAAGTGAATATATTGAGCATTTATTTTTAATTTTATGCTGTATGATAGGTCTCTTAATTTTGTAAGAAAGTTCATGAAAGTTCATGATGTCAAGAAATGGACATTCTGAAAGACCAGTATTTTAATTCTCAACTGTCCTAAAATTTTTCGTTGAATTGACAGACTATTTCTAAACTAAATTTGGAGAATCGAAATGGGGAAAACTGGAGTTAAAATTGTATTCCAAAAAATTGCTTACCAAAGTTTACAACGACTACATATTTAGAATTTAGTTAGAATGATAGCAACATTACCGCCCCTCCCAATTTCACATCCATCTTGTTGAGTCTTAACTCAACATGATTACGTACCATGATCGGATATTTTATGCGAACTTTCGAAAGATTGTTGATATACTCTAAAATATTATAAGACGTCAAGATGCCCAAAATGTGTCTTAATTCTTCCAGGACATCTTATTGTCGTCTTTTTGTTTTTACATACCCATGCTTGATATTTTTATTTTCAATCGGTATTTCAACTAATTTTTTGTTGGGAATGGTTTTTAATTTTTGAAAAAAGTTCCATTACAAATTTTAGTATGGCGATCGCCTTGAAATTGAAAGGATAAAGTAATTGTTAAAAATTAAGGCAAAAAAATGACTCGGTCATTCTTTTCAGTTTAAAAAAATAAAGTTCAATTTTCCTGATCCTTATCAAGGGAAAAGGTTTTTATTCTAAAATTTTTATTTTTTTTAATTAAAAAGAATTTTAAATCCAAGATTTTAGCATTTTCACAATGTACCCTAGTGCCTGGTCACTAAATCTAAGAAAGACTCTAATAGAACCCGTTATGAGCAGGCTGGTCTCGCTAGAGGGTAGCAGGTTCGATCTCCGCAAGGAGTGAAAATTTCTGGCTTATTTTGAAGAATCGTAGAAGGGTGTTAACCATTCGTTTCACAAAAATGATAATTTAGTCGGAAAGCAACTTGAATCGGCTTCTGGATGAATAAATCTGTCTGCGTATCAACTCTGTGCCGAAAAAGAGGTCACGAAAGATTAAGAAAAAAAATTCCCCGTCTTGGCTATCATTCCGTTTTTAGTTCCGTACTTTAGTTTTCATTCCATTAACAAAATTCCGTATTCCGTATTTTAGAAGTCATCCGGAGGTGGAAATTTCCGTATTTTAGCACATTAGGTACTGATGTTTCGTATTTTTGAACGTTCCTATCCGTTACATTCCTTTCCGGCGTTCAGTAATGACGTTCTGTTATTTAAGGGTTCTGTTACCTTGTTTATTACGTTTTTTTTTTACTTTAAATGTCCACATTAAGTTTTTTAAGATTCAAGTGGTATATTTTTTTATTCGCAAAACAGCCTATCCTTTTTAGAGTTTATATTTTTTTAAGTTCTTTGAGCCATCATCGGCTCAAGGCATATTAAGAGGACTGAGTTATCCATGTTATTCTCCTCTAAGTTGTTTCTTTAGAATTGAAAAATAAAAATTTAAAAAGTTAATGAAATAAATTTCCAATATTTCAAAGAAATTAATTAAAAAAATCAACGATTTCATAGAATAATCTCTTTTTTTAAAGATCCCTTATTTTTCCCTGATTTTTCTTTTAGATTGTAAAACATATTTTTAAAGCTCAACAGTTTAGTTGCTGTTGATCATTTCATGGCTCTGAATAAAATCGAAAATAATAAAGGCTCTTCTCTTTTAATTGCTTTAAACAAAACACTAAAATTACTTGATATTGAACTTAGCTTGATTTGAATACTCTGTGCCTTCAACCTTTGAATAAAATTAAAATCTTGATTTTTTACTCCTTCAAATCTTAGTTTAAGATATTGATTGTTTCTTAATTAAAGGCGATTGTCGCGTTTGAATCTTAATATTTTAAGTGGTCTCGTGAATGTCTTAAATTAAGGTGCAAGACGCCTGTCTTGAAAAGACGCATGTAACGTGTTTCATTTGAGACTCTTAAAATGAGTCAAAGTGTCTTAAAATATTTTAAAGTGTAAACCTTGCTGTTTTTTCTGATTTCCATATGTTCTAAATTTTTTTGGAGATTTAAGGAAATAATCTGGGGTTGAAGAGTGAGTAGAAAAATAATTTTATCTTTTAAATTATTATTTTAATAATAAATTTAAAATTAACTTGTGCTATAAAATATTATCAAAGACAAAGACATAAAATTTTAATTTGAACAAAAATTTAAAATAATTTAAGTAACGAAAAAAAACTAGTATAACAATGATCACTTGTTAGTATTTTTAAATAACCGTTCTAAACTCTAGATATTATTTTTACAATTCATCTCTTTCATCAGCAGGAGCATCAACTGGTTCTTCTTTATCATCTTCGTCGTCTTTCTTTTCACTCTCTTTTTGAGCTTCTTCTTCTTTTCGTTTTTCTTCTTCGCGTTTCTTTTCTTCTTCGTCTAATTGATCTTTGGCTTTTTTCTCGGCATCTTTTGTTTGACCCCATGTTTCGTTGCCAACTTGTTCGGCGAATTTTTCGTCGTCAGTTACCAAGATGTTATCAAAGATGGTACCTGATTTAACTTGCCACAAGTCAAAACCAACAAAACCAACATCAGTATATCTGTACAAGTATTCGTCTGGTTGATATTCTGGATTGTCGATTTCAGGATGTACCCATGGACCCTTGTATTTTGGATTATCGATTTGTCTTGGTTTCCATTCACCTTTGTATTCTGGATTGTTTATTTTTGGTGGAGCCCATTGTCCGTCCATTTCTTCATCCCAATCGTCTGGTTTTTTGGCATCTGGATCTGGAATGAATTCTGGTTTGTCCCAGTCTTCTGGTTTAGTGTCATTTGGATCGTCGATTTTTTCGTTGTCTTCCCAGTCTTCTGGTTTTTTAGCACTTGGATCTGGAATACGTTTTGGTGGTAAAAAGTCCCAATCTTCTTCTAGTTTACCGGATTCGACTTTTTCGTTGTCGATTTTAACAACATAGGTGTTATCTGGATTAACAACTAGAGTATACAAATGAGACAACTCATCATCTTTACATTTAATCTCTTTTTTGGTCAACAAATTTTTGCCTTTGTAATTGAAAATAACATGGACTTTTTTGGTTGAATAACCGCAAATATCTGGACCAAACATGATGTAGTATTGTGAATCACCGTGCAATGATTTTTGGTCTAAATCTTTTGGATACAATTTAACATAACCACCACCGCAGTCGATTTTTTGTTCGTGTTTAACGGTGAATTGAACAACTAAAGATTTGCCTTCATTTGAGAATGGTTCAAATTTGGCTGAGATACCGTAAAAACGAGCGTCTTGCGATGTTTGAATACCAACATCTTTTTCGGCGTCACCATAGAATTTACCATGTGATAACTTAAATGGACCTTGTTCAGCTCCTTTGAATGTCGACTCGACCCATCTTTGTTTGTAGTCTTCACCGTCTTCGAATCTCTCTTGAAAGTAAACAGTTTCGGAAATGACTCTCTCGAATAGAGCCAAAGCCATAATGGCTATTATTTATTTATTTATTTGTGAATCTGTTCGAGCAGAGCTCCTTCAGAAAAAAAAACAAAACGGAAAAAAATAAAAAAAATAAAATAAAATTAAAATTTTGTTTCTAAAATAAAAATTTCTGAAAATTAAAAAAAAAGATATCAAAATTGAAAGAGATGATAAAAATTATCAAGTAAATAAAATAAAGATTTAGTTAAAAGTTTATCGGTGGTGACTAAAAAAGAGGCTTTTTTGAGCGAAAAAAAAACAAAAAAAAAAAACAAAAAGAATGTAAATCATAAACCAAAATTTTCTAGAACTAGATAACAATTACACAGTGGAGTAGGGTAGTAAATGTTTCTCGCGGTGAAACCCCTTCTGTATTCAGATGCTAGGCGTACGACTAATGGAACAGATCTTTCAAGTCCCCTCCTGACACTGGTTTTGATTCATTTTTATTTCATTAAGAAGAACTATGTCAGGGGTGGTAATTAATAAGAACTGTTCAAATAGCGGTAACTTACTTAGCAGGTGGTTACAGTTCCATTGTATAATTGAGAGCTTGTTTAATGTTTTTTTTATGTTTTGGATCATTGATTCGAATATTTGGGTAGTGTTTGGCTGATTGGGTACGGTTCTGACGTTATCACATTCGAGTTTTGATTGTCGATGTACTTAGAAATGGATGTTAGATTGGGTATACCGAGAGAACTTTGTGCTTGAGTGGTTTGGACATTCAGTGGGTTCTTTAAGTGCTTCTGTAGGTTGATGTCATTTCTGTAGATGTTTTGAGTAGTATACGATTCATGCTGTGGATTGTTTATTGTGAGAATAGGTCTGTCGGAAAGTTGGTTATTCACAAAGGCTTGATTTATTTTATGTGCTAGATTTTCTGAGGACCTGATTTCATTGTTCACAAATGAGTTAATGACGTCAAAAACGAAGAAACCGATTTTTGTGTTGTTTTGGTTAATCGTTGAGATGCATTTTGAGGCGATTGATTGAGTAAATGATTCTAAGACTGAGTCGAACTTGTTCGTAAGTTTATCGGAAATCGCTTGGACGTGCTTGTCTAGTTTACAACTCAACTCATCATCGATTTTTTTTTGTAGCTGGTCTAGCTTTTTATTTAAACGATCATCAATTTCAGTCAGCTTCGGACTGATGTCGATCGGGTTTAATCTTTGGTTGTTTGTGACAGAACTGTAGTTACGAGTGAATCGCTCGACAGATTTTAAATCTTGATGAAGGCTGTAGAATTTGTTGAGAGCGTCTGTTTTGAGTTGTTTGTAGATGACACAGCTTCTATTGTAGACTGAGTGAGAGTTACCACAGTTTGCACAATTGAGTGGATGTTTACAGTGAGGGTCATTATGAGGACCAGAGCATGTAGGGCATGTAAGATGACCTGTACATTTTAGTTCACTGTGACCAAATCTTTTGCACTTTTTACATTGAATCGGAGTTCTAACGTATGGTTCTATTGAGAGTTGATGAGATTCTATTTCAATACCTTTGTTTATAATTTCGATTAGGATCTCTTTGGAAGTACAGTATGCTTTGATGATGTTTGATTTAACGGAATATTCAGCGGGAGGGTTTTTTGGTTTGATGACCTCAAACGACATAATGCCTAGATTTTTGAAGTACGTTTCGTATCTCATGTAAACATCTTCATCAAGACCTCTGATTATGATGGCAGGTTTGAATTGTAACTCGTTTAGATTTACTTTTTTTTTGCCCTCAAAATTGTATTCATCTTCCATGATTTCTAATGCGTCGTCGATTGTATTAACGTATAGTAGAAGATTTCCGTTTCTGTCAAGTCTCGTTTTTTTTATTTTCGAGTAATCAATTTGACTGCTTAAATATTCTTTAAGTACGGTGGGGTCTTTAAGGGTTGCTTGGTCGATATCATAGACAATAATTGGCGAGAGTTCGTCAAATGAGAGTTTGGTGCTTTTGTTCGCGGCTGGGGTAAGCGGTGAGTTGGCAGCTCTTTTACGAAGACCTTCTGATGCTGAGTCTTTTTCGAAATTGTTATTTTCGCGGTCGTCGGTAAGCATTTTTCGGGGGTTAGCTCGACACACGCGGTACCGGGATGGTTTCTGAACTGTTAGTAAGTTTTATTTGCAACAACAAAAATTTTAATATTTGAATTTTCTTCTTTTTTTATAAGTTATAAAACTATTAGCAATTTATTCATTTTCTACTAAGATTTACTATCTTTACTGTAATTAAAACAAAATTTTTAAACTAGTCAAATCGACAAAATTTACAAGATTATATAGAATTTCTTTCGATGAAAAAAAAATAGAAAATAAAAGAAATGAACTTTTGTTCTCTTTTCAAAATCAAGACTTTAAAGTTGTGTTCGAATTTTGTTGGTTGAAATTTTTTAAAGTGACATTGTTTTTGTCTTTTAATTTCATCAAAATATAATTTCTTATGTATATATTAATGGAAAATAAATATTTTTTGCTATAAAATTCTCAAAATATGTTTCAAATTATTTTTTAAATTTCGTTTTTGGCCAATCAAATCTACACAACACATAACGACGTAGAATTTTCTAGTCTTTTATTTTGGCTAATTTTAAATTCAAAACGATATTTTCTAGATTTTGAAACGTCACTCGTTAAAAATCTATTTTTTATTTCTTACCTCATATTAAGAGTTTACTCAAACGAAAGGTTTTATTTTCACGAACGGTGAGTTTCACTTTTTTTCGATCTACTTTTATTCATTTATTGTCTACCATAAAACAAGATCGATTACTCTTTACATTTTTTGGAAATAAAAATAATTTGATCTAAAGCACACACAAATTTTTGTAATTAAAATTGACCAAATCTTAAACAACCACAAATTCTTAATTATTTTACAAGAAATACAGAAACATGTATTTCTAATCTTCTTGGATCATTTCAATTTTCGCCTTAACTAATTGATATTGAGATTAAGAATTAACAAGCAAGTTTCTTGCAAAATTAAAATTAAAAAAAATTAAAAAATATCACATTGTTACTATAAATTATTTTATTGGTACAGTATTTGGATTACAATGTTTTCTTCAAAAAATTTAAACATTTTAATTTGTATTAAGTAAATCAAGTTACAATCTATCAATTTAATAAAAAAAAATAAACGACCAGATAAGACATTAAATCATCATCATGGGCTACCAAAAAAAGCTCTCTAATAATGAAATTGGATTGATCTAAACGGCTTTCAGAAAAGTTGCTAGAGTAACGTCTGTTGTTGTTCGTCCTGATAATTTAGATTGTATGAAGTACATTTTTCATGTTTGATTTACAATTTTAAAGAAGCTTTTGTCTTTTGTAAATTATTCCTAGAAGTATTTTCAATCTTTTATCATAACCAATAGTATTAGTGGTAGTAGCAGAAAAAAAACTGCCGTTTGAACTGTGTCCATACCAGAGCAATTAAGCACTTAGTCCAATTATGGGCAATTGAAGTCGTTGTATTAATTGAATTCTCTATCAATACACGCCTTGAATTTGTAAACCGATTTTGATGACACTGTCCTAACTGATAGCATATTCCAAGTAAAGACTATTCTATTTGACAAAAAATTACATCGACACAAGCTCTTTTTGTTGATTTTGCTGACAAGTCTCTTGTCGTTTGACCTAAGTTAAGTGACAGACTCTTGGTGTAATTAACTCCATTAAATAGGTTGATTTTCTCTACACCATTAACCAGCTCATGAATCAAGTCACCCCTCAATCTCTTATCTTCACGATTTTTCAAGTTCAAGTTCCAATCTTTCTTCATAGGTCTCTTATTGATTTTACGAGTTCAGTTGCTCTTCTTTGTACCCTTTCAAGAATTGAAATGTAAGTTTAAAATGAAGGACACCACATACTTACGGTATATTCAAGATGAGGTCTAACAAGTGCTTTATACAACGGTTTGATTATTTGGCTATGCAGATTCACAGAAGAATTTTTAATTTGGCCCAAAACTCTTGTTTGCTTTTTAAGCAGCAATTGTGCATTTTTTAATCCATTTCAAATCATTTGTCACCATAACTCCAAGATCCCTTTCCTCTACTGTCTCATTAAGGGTATGAAAACCATTTGGTCGGTTCATTTGATACTCGTGTTTTAATCTATTGAAAAAGACATGCTCAAAAATGCTTGAACAACTTCTGAAACCATCGAATTCTAATGACAATTTTTAGAAAATAGATAGGCTAACTTTCTTTAAGTCTAGAAGCCTTTTTAGGGAATTAAGCACTTTTAAAATTTAAAAAAAAAAATTTTCAGCGTCACATATCCTTACATATTGATTAGTGGTTGTCAAAAGAGCTCTTTAATTAGTCATCTCCAAAGGTAGGTGAAAATGTTTCCTTTAGAAGAAGAGGTGTTGCTTATACAATACAATGTTTTATCACAATAAAATAATTTATTTGTTGCGACAGTATGTGCCAATAGACACTCAGTTAAAAAATTCAAAAAAAAAAAGAGCCTGCCAAACCTTCAATTATCTTTTTAAAAATTTAAACATTTATATTCATATTACTGTTTAAAATTTTAAGAAAGAATAATAATTTCACTCTAAAATGTATGATTCAATCTATCTTAATCTGGCTATTAAACTATCAAAGTTCAATTTAAAACTACCGTAGGCTGATATCAATTGCTCACTTAAAAACAAAACAGAAAATAATACCAACATCATTTTAAAAAAATTCAAGCTTTCAGTTATATGAAATCATTTCACATACTCAAGATTTATTTTAAAAAAATAACAATATTTAGGTGAAATTGATCATAAAACTGAAGTGAACAATCCAAAATAAAAAAAATATAATTTAATGAGATTAAATTTTTTAAATAATTTTATGCGATATCCTCCTAATTTTCTCAAATCTTCGTTTTTGTAAAACTCTAAAATCTAATGGAAGGATTCTTGTGCTACTGACGCACAAAAAATATCGATTACATTACCAATTTAAAACAAACAATATGTTTACTCATGGTTAAAATATTCCGGTTATTTACAATATTGAATGGTGTTGAAGTAAAATAATAAAGATTGTTCGAAATAAATAGAAATGCTAAACCTTTTTGTTTTTTACAAATTATCACACACTATTTAATTACATAGCCAAACACTTGACGTAATTGTTTGATAATTATATATCTTTCTCGAAGGATTCTTTTTAAATTTTAATTCAATCCAACGAAAAAAATATTAAACATTTTTGGAGGTTTAAATTTAAATAAAACAAGCCAGTTTAAAATGAAAAAAAATTCTTAACTATTTTTTTAAAATAAATTCTTGAGTGATTGTTTTCAAAAAAAAATTGTAAATTTTATAATTTATTTCAAGTACATTCGACTCACTTTAATTTGACATGCGTCTATTAGAACACCTCGGTATCACAACAGTTTTCGAAAAATCCCTACTCCCTTCTAAACACTTGTCTTTTTTAAGTCTCTTTGTTAATCCGAACTAAATTTAGGAAGCCATTAATAAACATTGTGTATTAAATCTTTTTATATTGTTTTTTTATTTAGCTGGCAACAGCGTAAGTCGTTTTAGCCAAAGATAAAGAAAATCAAAAAATCTTAAATTAATGTTTGGGAGTATAAACAACCGTAACAAAAAAACAAAATTTTTTTTTGGTCTTAACTAAAGTATTTACATAAACGAATTCGATATTTCTTTTCTAGTTCACCAGTATTGCTGAATTCTTCCATTAGTTGGCTTATCAGTGGATTATTGACCAAGTTTATTTAATAAGTTTAAATAAGTTCACCTCTTTAACTTTTGATTAAATGAAAAGGTGGATTTGAAGGACTCATTGTTAACAATTCGTTTTGTGCTTGCATGAAAAAATTTAATAAAAAAAAAACAGGGTGTGTCGGATCCAATTGTAACTGTTTTTTGTCTTTTTTCAAATTAGTTTTTCCCTTTTAATTTGTAAAATACTGATTCACTGAAAAATGTGTACTCTCCAATAGGGTACCTTTTGATCGAAATTTATTTTTAATGTTCTACTGTGTCCATTGACGTGTTTCTCTTGTGAGCGTTCATTAACATTCCCCCGTCTTTTTAATTTCCCCATAGTTTTTCACTCTTAATCTCAATATTCTTTTAAAACATCGAAAAAATCGAAAATAAAATTTAAAATTCCACGAAGTCTATCAATAGCATATCATTTAAAAAACAAAAGCAAACATTCCAAGTTTTTTAAAGTTAGTGTTACTCGAAAATTTTTAACATCATTTATTTTTACATCATTTTATGGTCATCATCATCTATGGCCCCGAAAAAATCAGAAATAAATTTTCCTAATTGGAATAAAAAATCAAAATTTTACCCACACCCAACCGCTTTTTGAATCTTGAACCTATCTGAATAATGGGGAACTACCGTGAACTTCGGTGAAATTAAAAAGGCGGGTAGTGTTCATGAATGTTCACAAGAGGAACATGTGACCAATTCATTAAATTGAAGAAAATACATAGGAATGAATTAAATGAAACAAGGAGAAGTTTGCCGGAAGGCGCACGAGTGGGCGAATGGAAGACGGTTTGAGCTTTAAAATTTGAACAAAAGTTTCGATGCAATTAACTTAAATTAAAAACAAAAAGGATTGGATCAATTTTTTTTATTAATAAAAGCAAAATTTCCGATGAAAACGCACTGATCCAGGAGTTAAGAAGCATCGCGTGAAAATTCAATTACTTTTACATCCACGACTCCCTACTCCCTGTTTTGTTTAATATATTACTTTGTATTATCTTATTCATTCTTTGTAAATTTTTTAAAATTTAGAAAAAAAATTTATACATAATATGTTTCCTAAATTGGCATTCATGTTAAATTAAGTTAATTACTTAAGCGAGGGATTCATTCTATTAAATTACTTTTCATTTTAGAACAAAAAAAAATGCTCTAAATTTTTTTAATGGAATTTTATTATTGGAATTAATTTTTCACACATCTAATAAAAATTATTTAGTTGTTAATTTATTGAATAAGAATTTTATTCTTTTCTAATTGTAATTCATATGATGAGTTCAGTAGCAATATTTAATCTAAGAGGAATCCGTCACGAGTTCAATGAGCCTCACTAGGGTTAAGTTTTAATACAAATCTTATGATTAGAGAATTTTCTAGACGATTACAGTCGAATATCGTTAATCCTATCATCGCTAATTCAAAATTATCTCTAAAGACTTCCCTATTTAATAATACTGCACTTCTAGCGAACTTTTTCTTTTGCGTAGCGTACCGTATGCATAGTGAAGCGTACCGTACCCACCGTTCTCAAGGCGTACCCACCGTACCGACAACACAAAAGACCTGTTTTTGATTAAAAAAACCACTTCACTTCATTTTTTTAAATTGTCTTTAATTTTGAAAAGAGAAAAAAAAATTCTGTTTTTTATTAAAAACTCTTGGGTACGCTTGTGGTACGGTACCTCGGATACGGTACGCTTGGGTACGGTACGCTTGGGTACGGTACGCTTGTGATACGCTACGGGTACGCTTAGGGTACGTTGGTACGCTGGCTACGGATTATCGGGTACGCTACGCTACGCCTACGGTACGCTACGGTACGGCTACGCAAATGGAGAAAGTTCGCTAGAAGTGCAGTATATCTCAATAATCCGACAGAAAATTTTTCAACCAAATTGGTCGCGACGGAAGATTTATTGCGTTTAACTTCCGCTTATCGCTTAAGAAGAATTCCAAATCGTCTAATAATATCCGATGGTAATACTTTCAAAGCTTCCACTTCTAGGTTAGAAGATTCAAATCAAGGTACTTCTATGATTATCGTCTTAGGCTCTTGTTTCAAACATTATTTAATCTTCTATAATTAAAATTCACAAAAATAAGTATTTTTTTCAATAAATATCAAATTAACTTAATATAAAAAAATCGGATTACAGGATTACCGATTTTGTGGTCATAAGAGACCAATAAAAGCTTAACATTTTTTAAAATATTGTAAATTTTTATTAAGAAAGTAGTTCCAAATGCTCACAATAATTACTACAGCTTTAGAATTTTTGTGAAAAATTCGTCTTATTCGAGCTTGGTACGAAGATGTTTGAAACTAATCGAAATTTTTTTGAATCTTAAATATCTTAATAAGCTCACACCAAGAGATATGTGGATTTAACATTTGTGGTGAGGCAAGTTATTAAATGAAATGATTGACAATGAATCTCAATGATCATTAACAAGTTTAATTGATTCATTTTCATAAATAATTATCAAGCAATAAATGATTCAAAACTTCCTTGAAATCTGAATTTATCATTTTCGATATTGTAACTGTAATCTACGACCTTTACATTCATGGTTGTAAAAAATCATAAATTGAATACCTCCACCTCTGCTTTTCTAGACTTTTGCATTCATTATGGAAAAAATATGAGGAGTAAGTTTGAAGATTTAAGATTTTATGATGATACGAGCCGGGTCATAGATCACAGTTAAAATTCAGGCACCATGGAAATTTTGAATTTAATGCACTTAAATTTAATTAAGCTTAATCATTAATTCGATTTTCGTATTCATTGTACAAGTCTTGGACAAAAAACAACATTACATTCTAAAATGTGGAAGGAGCACTAATGTGTACCCATTTATTTTCGGGTATTGGGTTGGTTTGAGTAACCCGAAAAAATTGGGTTTTAGGGTTCAGGTAGAGTATAGGTTACCCATAAATTTTGGGTTTATGGGTAGAGGTTGAGTTAGGTATCCCATAAAAATAGTTTACCCCAAAACTCCAATTAAAACCCAGTTTTTAATGCATATACCCTATTTTTATGGGTTCAACCTATACCCAATAACCCAAAATTTATGGGTAACCTATACCCTACCCGAACCCTAAAACCGAATTTTTTCGGGTAACTCAAACGACCCAATACCCGAAAATAAGTGGGGACAGATGTTTGGTAAGGATCACAACTTTCACAGTATTCTCGAAAAAAATTTTCGTATCAAAAATCATCGTAAATTTCAATCAATCAAAACGTCGGTCTCTCTCGATCATTCATTCCATTTATTAGTTTAGTATATTTAATCACTCAAACATACATTTTAGCAATTAAAGAAAAAAAAAATACACTTGACAATCAAAAGATTTGAGTAGATATTTCATAAATTTAAATCGAAATTAAATTTAATATACCTTTATGATTGTTTGAATCACAGTGTGAATTCAATCTTGTTTTAAATGCCTAAAAAAATCCTCAAATGAACTGTTACATAAATAAAATGATATTAACCCAGTCTCTTGGTCTCTTTTCATGGATTAAATTTAATTAATTAAACAATTAATTTTTTTTTTAATATAAATAATAATAATGAATTTAAATTTTTTAAATAGATTCAAATAATCTTTAGAATGCAAATCATATTTGGAGTTGTTGTAGTTTTTATAGCACTTACAAATAACTACGCATCGTGTAAAACAATTGGTACATTACACAATAGTATGCTTGGAGTTTATTCGAATTGGCAATCCAATGAACACAAAAGAGACACTAGTTTAAACAACATAAATGCTCGTTTAAAATCAAAAAATGACTTTAAACTTCATGTAAAAAAAGTACTTTTTGAAACAATGCCAGAATTTATAAATGAATTTGGCAATAAAAAGGTCAACACATCAACGGTCGAAAGAAAAAAAAGGTTATTACAAGATTTTATCGATTTTTTAAGTGATTACCTAATTTACGATTTGATTACATTTAATAGAGTTCAAATGAAAACAAGAATACAACATTTAAAGAGTATATATTATGCTCAACAATGCGATAGACACTTGAAATCACAAGATGGCATTAATTGGAATTGTAAACTAGTTGAAGAATACAAAGATGAAAATGAATTAGAAAGATATTGTTATTGTTCATTTGATTATGATTGCTATGATAATGAGCATTTTTATTTTGATTTTGAAACTGAAGACGACAAGATTAAGTTAGACTTTTATAGTTTAAAAAATTATGAGAAAAAATGTCAAGATGGTTTGGAGAATATGACAAATGTGTCATGGAATTGTACCGTACAAATATATGACAATGAGTTGGATGTAGATCCCGATAATCAATCTGATTTTGATTCTTATTGTGATTGTTCATCGATGAAAAAATGTCAAAGCTCAAAGATTCTTACACTAGATGAAATTAAACTCAATTCTTAAAATAAAAAAAATCTACAGCATTTTGATGTGTGATGAAGATAGGAAATTTTCTATAATTTTTTGTTGTTTCTTAAAATATTTAAAACTAATTATTTTTTCTCTATAAGAAAGTGATTGTTTATTTTTGTTTCAATTTCATGTAACGAAGATGTAAAGAAAATTTTTTAATAAATTTATTTTTTTTAAAAAAAATAAAACAGACATCATTCTTAAGTTTGTATTTTTATCAAAATCGGATTGATTAATTTCTTCGTAATTATGATCGGAACAAAATGAAATCTCTTTCATTTGACAAAAATGCGAATAATTTTTTGTTTAAGGTTTAGAATTTTTTTAAAAAATAAAATAAATATTCCGACAAAACTTTACTATTTTTTTTTGGGTTCATAATGCGCTAAAAAATTCGATATTGTTGATCATATTCGTTTTAGATTAAGATTGTGTTCTCTATTATTCAGTGCTGAAAGAATGAGCGTTTTAGGAGAAGTAGTTGAGCTTAGAATAAATTTATAATGAAAAAGCTTAATTGTACTAATTTGAGAAGCATCCTATAAGTCACGAATCGGAAATGAAAAATACTAAAATGCCGAATTTCCATCATCACAAAAATTTCACGTTTTTCAAGTTCAAGGTTAATCACCATGCTAGTGCCTAATTAAAGACTGATTAACTCTCCATTTTTCAATAAAAATAAAATGTATAAATTGAATATAAAAAAATTGTTTTCAAACATAAAAAAAATTTAAAATTTAAATTTAGTTTATCAAAAATTTTGTCTCTTCATAAATTAGATGAATGTTGTTGAATATTCACAGCTTGAATGTAGTGAATTTTAGGACCATTCTTTTAACAATGAACTTGTTAGCTATTTCTGAAAACGCATATTCTCACTACTTTTTGTTTCAGAGCTTGGTACCATAAAATCAATTATTCAATCTTTATTGGTTTGTTCGATATTAATTGTACTTTGAGTTGTGTCCAAAGCTCGATTTTGAAACGCAAAAAGACCTTAATTTTCTGAATTATTCAAATCATTGAAGTCACATGAATCTAATCTTTGTTTTAGTAGTTTGACTCTTATCAAAATCGGATCAAAGTGGACCAAAGTGGGTCAAAAATGACCCACTTTGGTCTTTAATGATCAGTCGGGTCATTTTTGACCCACCTTTGGACGGATAAGGGTTAAAAATACATAAATAGAAGCAATTTGCCAGAATGTCTTCTTTCGAAAAATAACAAATCAAAGTAAACACATAATAAAAATAGGGTAAAATAAAGGTTGTTTCTAAATTACAGAAACGGAATTTACTAAAATACGGAATCGGCTTTGTGAATTTTTTAGACAAAGATACAATTTGTACAAAAAATAATTACATCTTAGCCTTTAATTTTCTTTGTGATCATATTTATGAGTTGAAATTTTATAAAAATGTGGTACAACTATTGTATCACCTGATGTCTTTTTTTAAATTCTAATAAACCTAATGGCTTTGGAATTATTTGGTAATTTTTTTTTCTAATTAGTACATGCATTTGAAATACATAAAAATCCTTCAAAAGCTTAACATTTGATCTGGTTTCGGTTAAGTTTGTTTTGATATTTAATATTTTTTGCTTTTCATGTACTAATCAACTTTATCTTTTAATGCGGATATTTCTAAAGCGATTCCACTTCCGCTTAATAGGAAATTAACTTCAGGTGATACAAAAGTTGTATCACATTTTTATAAAATTTTAACTCAAAATATGATTTGTAAGAAAAATAAACACTTTTTTAAAATTATTTTTTGTACAAATTGTTTTTTGTTTAAAAATTCACAAGGCCTACGGAATCGGAATTTCAGGTCCTTAAATTACGGAATCAGTTTTAAGAGAAACAAGTACCCATACTATGGAACCGGAGCCAACAAAATTATGGAACAAGGTATGCGGAATAAAAAAAAATGAAAAAAATTATTTTTGTTAGCTTATCCTACATTTGATCCTCTATCGTCTGTCTAATTTTGTTCTATAAGGCAAGATTTTTTGTGCTGATTAAAGTCGCTCAATAAAGTGATTTCTGAATGTAAACCAGTAACTTTACTTTTTCAATACTTCTCCTATGCTACTCTCAATTTTAATTCGTTAAATTTAAAAATTTTGAAATTTTTATTTTGAAGAACGCACTTTTAGAATTTTTTTTTCCTTTAGTGAGGTTTAAACTAAAAAAGTTTGAAGAAAAAATGTTTAACTTCCAGTTTTTTTTGATTAGATTATTTAAGTTTTAATTTTGATTCCGTATACCTTGCTCAGTAATTTAGTTAGTTCCGGAGGCCTGATTCGGTAATAAGTTAAATTTCTTAGATAAATTTGGAAAAAATTAATGACTATCCCGCTTCCGCGTTTTAGCTTGTCAATTTTCGTTGCGATTTTCCGAATTTTACAGACATTCATTTAGATACATCTTTTGACTAAATCGAAGGCATGACCTCTTTAGAGTTAGAAAAGCTACACAGATATGAGTTCAGCCAATAATATTGTTTCTCCGTTTTCAACAGGGTCTACGTGTCTGTTTCTTAATCTCGTTCTTCGCAATAATTGGAAAGCGAAATTATCATGCATTATATAAAACTATTTGAACTTCGGAACACGGAATCACAGACCTAAACATCAAAACAAAAAAATTATGCTGCATAATCAAACGAGGGAAAACGGTACCATCTTAGCCAAAAATAAAAAAAAGCGCTGGACCCAATCCCTGCTTCTGTTTTGAACTCATATGAGCTTGATTTGTTTTGATAAACAATAATATTTCTAATTATAAATAATTTATGACCCAAGCTAAATCAAATACGCTGCTATAATGGGTAAAATTATTTTTTCATATTCCACTCACGTTCAAGGAAACAAGAAAACATCAAGAATATTTTGTCGCGTTACAACTCACAAACACATAACAAACAATATCACAAACAGAGTCGTTAATGATTGAAACAGTTTACCAAAGATTGCTGTAGATTCAACATTAGGAATGTCAGTTTTACTTTACCCATTTGATACAACTAAAGTAAAGTAAAAAAAATGATACTTTTTATACTTTTGATAATCGACATTTATTTATTGATAAAATCGATTTTTTTGAAAATAAATTACACTTCGATTATTTTTAGCCAAAGTATCGAAAGTATTTTTCCGATACTTTTTTTACTTGCTGATATTTTGTTTCTGGAAGCCTTATTTTGGTTCAAAATGCAAAAATTCGAGAGAAAATATGGATTTTAGCAAAAGTATTTTTAGTATTTTTTCCGATACCTAATACTGGTATAAGTAAATTGAACAAATACTTTCGATACTTCTGATACTTTTCAAGTATTTAAAAAATAAGTTAAATTTTGATTTTCTTAGTTTGGAAAGATACTAAAGGTAAAAAAGACCGGATATAATGAAAAAACAAAAAATTATCATGGAAGGAAGATACCCATACTCTAAAAATGGACTTACTTCTTTGGAGTTCTAACAATTAAAATTTAGTAAAAGTTAAACTAAAGCGCATATCTCAGTAAAAATAAAATAATTATTGTTCTAATCTGAAAATAGTTTTAAAATTTTTAATCAAGAAAACATTACACTAGCTGGTTACTGATATATGTACTATGTGCCCTGGTCATTCGTAATTTTTACCTTTAAAATCTTTTTAAAAATATCTGTCACTCTTTACGGGTATCTTACAAAATTAAAAATGTAATTTTATCGTTGGTATTAACTTTTAAGTCACAGGAATATCGAATTTTATAACATTTTTTCATTATATCTGGTCTTTTTTACCTTTAGTACCTTTCCAAACTAAGAAAATCAAAATTTAACTTATTTTTTAAATACTTGAAAAGTATCAGAAGTATCGAAAGTATTTGTTCAATTTACTTATACCAGTTTTAGGTATCGGAAAAATACTTTCGACACTTTGGCTAAAAAAATCGTTAGACCATCATTCTCAACAAAAAACTATTTTTATATGTTTTTTCCTCCAAATAGCAAAAAGTAATTTAAGTATAATTTATTTTACTTGATACTCAGTAGTAAAACTGACATCCCTATTCAACATTAGACAGATTCTTTTTAAGCAAAACTTGATGAATGATTCAATAGAAGTTAATTGGTGGATTGCAATGAACTGCCATTGCTTCACGGCTTAACTTGACTTGACGAGTCGCAGTTATTTTTAATACTACTTCTACGTTTATTCATTTTATTAAACAAACTTTTTACTTGATTCTATTATGGTTGTTAATAAAATCCAAAACAAACTTGAATAGCCTTCTGCTGCAAAAAAATAGTGGCGATAAAAATCAATATTTAATACACCTTGAGGTACGGATTCTGGTATAACTAAAAGGTCCATCATTTTCTCCGATTACACCACTCCTTATTTCAATAAATAAAATTGTATTTTTTATTTTCCTTTTGCAACTGCAGGTAATTGGATAAATAATTGGATCATTTTTTAAACTAAAGCTTGTCGTGGGCTAGGGCTCATTTGACAACTCGTCAAAAAAAATGGGTGCCCCTAAAACGCAGAATGCGGAATATTTAAACCGAATTTCAAGCATCTTATTTCGCAATATGACCTACTAAAACGCGGAATTCCGCTTTTAAGTATCACAACTTTTTTATGCGGAATTTTGTTGCGGAATATGCGGGATGAAAAATATATATTCTTATATTAATAATAAATATATTATTTTGTGAAAATATTGATAATTTGAATGATGTTTATTAAAAATTAAATACGAGAATTGATACCACTAAAGCAGCTAGAATCCTTAGTGAATTTGAGCCCGAAGACGAGACTCATACGACCAAATTAATCTTCCAAAACCTGGTAAATTATAGAAAAAAGTCATGTGTTTATTTTATGGAAGTTCAATCGGCTAATGGTGTTAACATTCACTATAAAATTCCAAATTGTCAATTAATACTAAGTCTAATAACAGTGGTTCAACTAAAAGAAAAAAGAGGGATCATGAAGTTAACTCTCTCGACCCTAGTCAATTAAATAAGATCTCCGTTCACAATTTTGTACCAATTGAAGAAGACTTAACAACTTAGAACAATAAAGTAAACTTCAAGAATAAATATTTTTCATTCCGCATAAAAAATTTTTGAAACTTTTAGTAGGTCATATTTGAGAATAGAATGCTGAAATTCTTTGCGGAATTCCGCAAAAATATTCCGCAATCCACATTCTGCGTTTTAGGAACAACCATAAATATTTGTTTTAAGAAAGTTATTTTAATAGAAATCCACAAGATTTAATTTATAAAACAATTTTTAGAATTTTTATTAAATATTAAATTTAACTTAATAAATATAACATTAAGTATAAAAATCAACTACTCTTTGATGACTGCATGTATCCCATAATTTACATTCACAATAGTACTCTTCGTTCGGATCATTATAAGTATTATTTACATTTTTTTTAGTTGTACAACTCCAAATTTTATTTTGTTTTTTTTGTAACACTTTTTCACATTGATAATCGGCACTTCGATTTATAAATTTTTTAAGATTTTGTTTTAATAATTTATTCATATATTCAGTACTAAAATAAAGATTTTCTGTGTGCAAACATTCATACTCGTAAGAACATATACAAAATAATGGCTCTTGTTTATTATTTAAATTTTTACTATGAGGATATTTATGTTTATGTTTTATATCGTCCATATAATTTTGACATTTCCAATTTTTACCATCTTCTTTTTTTAAATTTACTTCACATTCAAGCGCCAACGAATTATATTCGTCATTTATTGAAACATTTAAATAATTTTTAATAAACTCTCTTAAGTCAAGATAACTTTTTTTTTTAGTTGTCGATGTTTGTAATGATGAGGCCAAAAATGAATAAGATGAAAATAAATTTTTTGTTTGATTTGTATTTGTTTTTCTTTTATTAGCCTCGTTGATTCGATTTAGTATTGTGCTTGTGCTTGATCGAATTTGTTTATTTTCACGTATAAAAAACATTGAACAATTACAAAAACATACTAAAATTGTGATCACAAGTGTATATTGACATAATATTTTTAAACGATACATTTTTTTTTTATTTTAAAATTGTGTAACTTCCCTGTCTTAGAATCTAAACAGAACAGCAATTTAAAAAGTGGTTAATTAAAAAGGTGCATCTTTTAACCGGCTACAAAATTTTTATCGTTATATTTTATAAAATCAATATTGTGTTGACAATAAATTAACCATTGTTCGGGTAAACTTGTTATGAAGTTAAGGAAGTGAATTTAAAAAAAAAAACAATTTTAAAATATTCCAAAACCTTTTTAGTTAGAATAACATTCCTGTTGAAAAAAAAAATAAAAATTTTTTTTTATAGAATGAAATAAATCTGTTCCGTTTAAAAAATTGTAAATTTATTCATTCACAAATGAAAAATTAAGCACGATAAATACACAGTAATGAAACATGTAGATTTTGTTTACCTTTTTGTTGATTCAGACTTACGCATTCAATAAAAAAAAAATTTGATACGAATTTAAAAATATCTTTTTCAGGTCTAATGATGATGTTTTTTATTTTAATTTTGTTTAAATTTTTTCTTTTTATTTCAAGTTATTCGAGTAACTAATCTAATAGTTAAAAGCAATTAAATTGTTAAAATTTAGTATTCATGTACACTTGAGAACATGTACATCCCCGTTCTTGGTACGCTTTAATAAAGTGCCAAGTTTCGTATAAAAATTTTGGCCTTCAGCTTGTTTTTTTGTTGTTTTTTAAAATTATCAATTGACCAACCTCGGATTAAAATGACTATTTTTAGAACTAAAGAAATATTGTGTCCCTCAAGAGTTAAAATATAACAATTTTTAAAGTTTGAGTAACAAGAGTCCATTTTTCAATTAGAGGTTTAAAAAATGGTTTTAATGTAACATGAGAAAATAAATTGATTTTGAAAGATCAAAGCGGCGAGGTCGTTGCATTAAAAAAAATGTGATCTAGAGAACATCAAATAGTTAAAATATTTAATGAACTTCCTCTTTATGGGACCTTGAATTATTTTGTTCATTATCTTAATCCTCTGTAATTTTGATTGTTCCAGTGATTCGAGGACGATTAATAAAAAAATTATCGTGAATCAGCTAAGTGCCTTTAGTCAAGTCGACTAGTATATTGAAAATGTTAAGACAAAGTCAATTTACGCAAGTAAGGGACAGAATACGTGCATCCGAATGAATTTTTCATCATTTTTTTGATTTATTTCAAATGAACCGATATTTTACGGTATTTTTCGGGAGATTTTGGATAAATTTGAAAAAATCGCACTTAAGTATAATGCAGATAATAGTTAATAGGATAAAGATGAATTCCTCATTCTTTTTTCCGAATTTCGTCGGATTTATCGAAAGTATCTTGATGATTTTTCTCTTCAATGCTCTGTTATCATTTTTCACAAAGATATGGAAAAAATGACCAAATGTTAATTTTTATCTTTGAAAGTCCAACATAGAAATCAATCAAAATTGGATGCCCGACCGTCTTAAATGACACGCACCAGAATTTTGTGTAATTTCCTTACGTAACGGTAGCGCCAAAGGCTAAGTATCGTTGCGACTGGTGAAACAAAATATTTGATTAAAATTTTTTTCTTTTTTTATTTTTTGTTTAGAAAATTTTATTGAATGTTTTATTGAGAAATATAAAATAAAACCTTATTTCCGTTGACATCATTTGATACTCTTAATAAATTTATTATACTCTCAAAAGTCCTCTTTTTATTTTTGAATAAAATTCCTATTAGTGCCTAACCCGATTTTATACATTATACAAGATTAAAATTAACGGAAGTTGATTATTCATGTATGCTAAATTATTTTTGAACAACAACAACAACAAAAAGAGTTTCTTGTAAAATTTAAATAAACAATTGAAATTTAAATTATATTAATAGTTTTAAATAGTCACGGAAATAACTTAAGAGATCAACAGTAAAAAAAAAGAATATTGAACTTACTAAACTAAAAAAATTCAACTTTTATACGAATGTTCAAAATACTAGAAAACACCTTCGGATAAAAAAAAATACACAGATTCTGAAACAAAATATTTTTATTACAGAATAAAAAAATAGAATTAAAGCTATTAATTTCTTTGTCATTTCCAGCACGTTGTTAATTATGAAATAATAATCAATTAGGTGACTAACTCATTCAAAAATCTTAATTTATTCAAGCTAATTATAAATACACCTTTTAGTCAAAGTAGATGAATAATTAGCTCGAATTGACTTTTTATTTTAAAATTACGGATTTCTTAGAAATTTCTAATGCTGGAATTTTCACATGTTCCAAAAGTGAACGCTCGAATCCTTACATGAATACTTATGAACGTTCATCCGAGTTCACCCGAATTTTCAAAGTTTCCAAAACCTTTCATAAATTTTCGTGGACTTTCGGGATCCGTAAATTTATGAAAAATCATGAAAAGGTCGCGAAAAGTTATGAAAGGTGATGAAAATCTTTGAAAGTTCGGGTGAATTCGGATGAACGTTCATGAATATTCATGAAAGGATTCGAAAATTCATTTTTGGAACATGTGAACGACCAGGTTAGTAGTTTCAAAAATTCAAACAATTTCAAAAAAAAGTCAAAAAAAAAAAACGAATTGAAATAAAACTCATGTTTCAGCTAATTTCATTTCATTTAAAAACTATCGAACTATTTTCTTTTTTCTTTTTTAGATGTAAGTAGACCATACGCATGATCTTAAATAACGTCATTCACGTTCATTTTAGAAATTCTATTTACGGAAAATTAAATATTTTTTTTTCTTAATAAATAAAAATAAAAAAATACGAATTGCATTTTTAAATTAAAATAAACAATCAAATAACAAAACTTTTTTTTTTTATTGACGTAAGTGACGTTTTGACCGAAATAAAAGTTTTTAATATTTATTAAAATCTTAATAATTTCATAAACAAACAAATTTTTCTTTTTCTAAAAAAATGAATATATTAAGTTATCAAAAAAAAAACAAAATTCAAGGATTTTATTTTCCTAAAAAAAATTTCTCACAGCCTCTTTTTGCACTTAAAATAAAAGAATTGAAACTTTTTAACTTATACAATCAATAGTGGTTCTGATTGTGTAGCAACTAGACCAACTATAAATAAAACTTGTTTATCTGGACATAATTCGTAGAGAACTCTTAACAAAAAGCAGACATATGTACCTTTTAATTTTAAGGTATTGGATGTATGGGTTCCCCGAAAAATTCAGTTTTTGGGTTCGGGTAAGGTATGGGTTACCGAGAAATTTTGGATTTCAGGTATGGGACTGGGTTGAGAAACCAATGAACTATGGGTATTCTATTGGTTTTTTAATTATTTTTTGGGTACTCATATTTTATGAGTTACCCGAACCCAAAACCTGAATTTTTCGCGTAACATATACCAACTCAATACCTTAATTCATATGTGTGTTAAAATGTCTGAAAAAAAAAGACATGTCAATGACTTAGAATAGAACATGTTATCCAAGACATGATTGGATATAACAAAAATTGAATTTAAAAAACCTCTTTTTGTTGTATCACCGAGAATAAGAATAACTTTAAAAAAAAATTTTTTTAAATAAGGTTCATAACATTTGCGGTACTCGAAAATTTATTTCAAATTTAAATTAAAGGAGTAGTTTAATAGTCTTTAACAACAAAAAAATTAAACCAATTTTGTTTGTTGAAAGAAATTCTAGATTATCGTCTAATGCTCGTTTCAAGAGCTAGATTTAAAATAAAGATTAAAAAAAATTGTCTCTTTTGGTCTAACAAAAGAAAAATTAATTTCTTTCTTTTTTTTTCTAAGGGGCCAGTAATCTTTACTAGCACTTTAGTGTTCTTTTTTTATCATAAAAACATCCAGTTATTTGACACTTTGGTACATTTCTAAAATTTTTAAAAGTTAATTCGAAAATAAAAAATTTTTAATTTATTTTTTTTTAATTTAAACCTCGATGGGGATTAATTTGTGTAAATAAATCCAACAAGATTTTCTATGGTTAACACCAGGTGATACATAAATATTAAGCTTCATTTTAATTCCAGATTCAAAAAGACAAAAAAATTCATTTCAGTTTGACGTGTCTTGATAGACCAAAAAAAACTAGTCGTTTTTTGCTGAACGAATGAGTAATGATATTTTTGTAAGTTAAAAAACATGAATTTAATGGAATCGAATTTAAGGACACTGATTTATACTGTTTGTATCGAAAAACTTAATTTTTTAGCTGATTAATGTGGGAGATGTTATAATTTATTTTTTAGAAAAAAAAACAGATGAAATTCTATCTACCAATTTAATCCAAAAATAAAAAGAAAAAAGTCAAAAAATTTCTTAAAATAAAAAAGAATTCAAATTTCAAAGTTTATCTTAAACCTACTATTTTTTTTTCAAAAATTTTTTGCAATATCCGAAGATTAAGATAGTGTTATTAGTAAAGTATCGAATTACAAAAATAAATATTCGGTTGTTCCGGATTCCCAAAAAATACATACGTACTTCCCTTCCCAAATTCATTTTTCCTAACAATTACCGGTAAGTTTTATCTAAATTAATTTTTTTATCGATTGGGATTTAGCTAGTTTTAAGTTAAAGCTAATTCCAGTGTTAAAAATTTCAACACTGAAATTACCGTTTAGTGTTTTATAAGGATTATAGAAATTTCTTATTACCTGTAGTGCGGGTCATCAGCGGCGTAGGGTCCATACGCCAAACTCCTCTTAACTAATTTGTAATACCAACAATATTTTTTGTAAAAGACAGTTTTTGGATAAGAAACGAAAAATCGACGATGTTTGAAACGATTATGGTACACAAAAATATGCTGGTAGAACCTAACAAGCTTGTTTTTTAGACTTCCTATATCTTCAATTAATATTTTTTGTTAGGCCAAAAACAGTTTTATGTTTCTCCAATAGTCAAAATTTTCTTAAAAAAGGGATCTTGTTGAAATTTTTAGTTGATTTTAAAAAGTTTTCTATTTAAAAACCTTAAAATAAATTAGCAACGTCCGCAACTTTTAAGAAACTTTTATAGAAACTTTTGGTCGTCGCTGGCCATTAACAATCTGACGTTTATCTCTAACATATTTTAAAGAAAAATTAAGAATTTTCATCTATTTTTGAACCCCTCCATTTGAAATTGTCTAGCTGCTGGTCATTCACGAATCAATGGATGAACGTTCGCAGAAAGAATTTTAATGGTGAAAGCTCATGATTGGATCTTCATTCTTGAAATTTTCGTTTCGATTCGGTGAATGTTCATGAACGTTCATGAAGGTCTAAGAATGAGCTTTAACTATTAAAGCCCTTAATTCGTGAATGACCAGTACTTTTATCTTAAAAATTTAGAGATTCAATTTAAATTCTAGAGGTCGACTTTTTGCTCATTTTATTTGACGAATTGAAAGTCTCTAAAACGGAATAATTGGTACTTAAAAGAGATGTTAATTTTTTTAGCGAATCCGCGGTTTTCCGTGATTTACTAAAAAAATTGAACAAAATCTTTCTTATTTATTCATTTTCAAAAAGCTCGAAGCGAGAGATTGGTACCATAAAATTTAAGTGAAACATATATAAAAGTTATTTTTACTGATACTGGTTTCAAAAACCCGACGGTTCATTAAAGCTAAAAAAAATGGTAATCTTAGAGTTAATAGAAATTAAAAAGAACCCGGATATAACTTGGGACGAAAATCTATTTTTGATGTACAAGCTAGAAACTCTGGGGGATTCATTTTCGGTACAAAATATTAACTTCCCGACGTTTGTAAAAACAGATGGACTGACTAAAAATGTACTCGATTACGTGATCAATGAGACAACACAAAGGATTACACATGTCGAAACAAGCTCACCTTTAGGTAATGTTAAACAAGGTCATGTATTATTAGAATGGAATCATAAGTTATCTAATAGCAAAGAGATTTTGGTGTCGAAGCCTCTTGAACTAGATTACTAGAAGGCTGACATAACAAGTATATCACTCGAGTTAAATAATCGTCATTGGTCAAAAATTTTTGAAAATAAAAATGTGAACGAAATTTACAAAACTCTTTTAAGCGAGTATAGAAGAATTTGCGAGGAATTCGTTCCGGTCAAACCAAATCGAATATTAAATATCAAACCTAAATGGCTCAATCCAGATTTAAAGAAACTCACCAATGATAAAAATAGGCTATGGTTTAAATGCGAAAACTCAAAATTTAGGAACAAAAAACGTGCAAACGAGTATCGTGAAGCTCGTCGAAAATGTTCAAAGCAAATCAGAAAAGCCGTCCGAAAATTTGAACGACAGTTAGCGAAACAAGCTAAGCGAAATCCAAAACTGATTTTCAGTTACATGAATAAGAAGAAAAAATTTAAAAATGTTATATCGAGTATTAAAATTGATGATGAGATTATTACTGATCGTTTGAAAATTGCCCTTACCCGATTTTCCAAAACAAACAGATAAAGATTTTTCGATTAATCCTTATCAGGTCTTCAGTTCAAAAAATGTAGAAAAATATCTCAAAAATCTCGATCCGAATAAATCTGCTGGTCCGGACAAAATCAATGCATCAATGGTCAAAGCTTGTTCGAAAGAGCTTTCTATTCCACTATCGATGGTTTTTATCAAGTCATTTGTAGACGGTGTTCTACCAGATGACTGGTAAACTGCAAATTTAACCCACTTGCACAAAGGTGGCTCGAAACTTGACTCTAAAAATTACAGGCCGGTTTCATTAACCTCAATTGTTGGAAAAGTGATGGAGAAGATAATAAGAGATGAACTGATGTCCTACCAAGTTGAAAATCAACTGGTTAATGCAGCATGGTTCTATTCTTTTTGTCATTTACATTAACGATCTGTTAGAAATGTCACAAAGTCCCTGCCTATCATATACTGACGACTTGAAACTAATGAGAATTTTTGAAAGACAATCAGCAATGTCACTTTAGCTTCAGCAAGACTTAGATTTACTATGTAAATGGAGTAATATTTGGTCGATGGAGCTTAATTTGTCAAAATGTAAAACAAAGTATCTTAGTGGAAACAGGCCTAAGTGCGGATATGTAATGATGGACTCCGCTGGTTCACACACACTAAGTGAAACTAGTCAAGAGAAAGACCTTGGTGTTTTTATTTCAAATGATTTAAAATGGAATAAGCAATGTTCTACGGCTGCTGCAAAAGCAAACAGTGTTCTTGGCCAAATAAAAAATTCATTTTCGTACCTTGAAAAAGAAACAATTGTTCCGTTGTTGGTTTAATTAGACCACATTTGGAATATACGGTAAGTACATGGTGTCCTTCTTTTAAAACAGACATTAATGTACTTGAAAGGGTTCAGCGGAGAGCAACACAATTGGTCAAGTCAATCGATCAAAAATCATATGAGGAAAGACTCAGTGAATTGAACTTATTAAGTATTGAAGAAAGAAGGCTAAAGTGTGATCTGATCCAAATGTACAAAATCGTTCATTATTATGAAAACATAAAGTTGACGAGAGGAGTTAATTTTGCTAGAAGTTTGTCTCTAAATCTAAGGAGAAAAAATGTCAAACGATTGATAAGAGAAATAAATCGTAAAGGGTTATATCGTTACAATTTTTTTAACAAACAGAGTGGTTGAAGCGTGGAATAAATTATCAGCAAGTGCGGTGAATGCCAATAAGATCAATGTTTTTAAATCGATTATTGACAGAGAAGTTTTTGGAATGTTTCAAAGAAACGACTGCCATGGCTCTTTTAGGGCTAAACGCAGCCAAGCGTTAGTGTAGACAATTGTCTACTCCAGTACTACTACTACTACTACTACTACTAGAATTACAATTACAAAATAGACTAGTGGTTAAAATTACGTCTGGTTAAAATTACGTCTGATTTTAAAAAATATTGAACCAGTGGAAAAGAATATAAATGAACTTTCAATGAGAATAAAACTCTTTGCCGCAGTTTAACATAAGTAACAAACTAACTTAGGTTTCCTTCATTCAAAAAGTTCGGACATACAGTTTTCATTGATTTTTAAATTTCAAAATGTGAAAGAATTTGGCGCTGTGAAGTTCATAGGAATAAAGCAATATTTTTCAAAGAATTTGCAGAGTTTTTGCAGACGCTTAATTTAGATTAGACAAATTTTGTTTCGGATAAGACAAGTTTTATTTAGGCTATAGCACCTAAAGAACAATTTTTATAACGATTCTGCATACTAGCTATTGCTTTATTGCTATTAACTTCACAACGCCAAGAATTTTTCTTTCATCTTTCACATAAATTTCACAGTTGCACGCTGATATTACACCTGTAAGGTACAGTTTTTTTATTTAAAAATTAACTTTTAAACATCAGGAAGTGATGAATAAAAATTACAATCTTTTAGAGACGCCCTAAGTATTGTTCACTAAACCTTAAAGATCCTTTATTTATGTTCATGAGTCTTCATTGACCCTTAATGAAGGTTTTAATGCTTTGAATGACCAGGTTTGTATATCATTCGACAGAAATGATTCTTCAAGTTTTTCTAAAAATATATAGCCGCATTTTACCTCAATTTATCAATTTAAGAACAAGCTCGATAAGTGTCTTCTTTCTTCAATAGGTCATTGACTTAATGTTGTATTTTAGAGACAGTCAATAAGGTAACCTGTAAAAGAGAGGATGTTTTTATTTCACTTATCAATCGTCTTTCGATCAGTTCATATTACTTAATTTTCAAAGAAACAAAGAAAAAAAAAAGATATTATTCTCAGAATGAAACTAAACCAAATTAAAAATACATATTTTTTATGATCAAATCAAATATTTTAATTGGAAAAAAAAATTTCTATATCTCGACAAAAAATTAATTTTTTGTAAAAATTGATGATTATCCGACCTAATGAAATCAACTGATTTCGAAATTAAATGCAGAGGTTTGATAAGTTGATCTTACTGTATTTAGTAAACAAAGTTCAAACTTTTGATACAAAAAAAATTGAGATTTTAATGGTGCAAAAAACTGAAAATATTGGCGTCTTCTTTCGTGAAATTAAATTATTAAAGCTTGATTGAAACAAGTACTGCACTTCGTACCGAATTAATGACGTACCCGCACAAAAGCGTATCCGAACCGCACCCGTACTAAACAAAATCGCAAAATCCCGCTAGGCTAAGAAAATTTTCAGTCATCGTATGATGTCAAACGCAATTTAGAAGGTCGTAATCGTCTGGCATTTCAAACACAAAGCGATACGGATGTGCAACCTACGACACATTGTAACTCTTGATGAACGCCATCATTCGCCACAAAATGGGACCAATTTATAAATAATCAGGCTTGTAAATCGTGTTGAATTTAAATAAGGGTTCCCAAAGGGGCAGTGTAGCAAGTGTAGCGATCGGCTCAAAAAAAAAAATGAGTTGTTGCCAAAAGCGTTTCGGTCGTGGAAGGAAAAAATAAAAAAAAATACAGGTACGGTACGGGTACGACAAGCCATTAATTCGGTGGAAGTGCAGTAAAAGACATTCTTTTACCAAAATGTTTAAATGACTTTAATCCAATTTAAGTCAAACAGTCACATAGGATATCGTTTAGGAAAATATTTTTATTAAATTAAAACAAATTTAATGAAACATCCCCTGATCGAGAACCTTTTTTTTTCTTCAAAATTCCCTTGAACGAGTTAATTATCTTAATGGAAATTTTAAAATATTTCTTTTTAATATTTCCTAATTTTTTATACTCGTCTATACTCTGACTTATCATTCCTAGAGCATCAAAATTCACATTTTAAAGACTAATTATTAAACACAAAAATTGAAAAGATTATTAAGAGAATGTATTAAATAAGGCTTCAGTCAAAAATTTACATCATTCAACCATGAATAAATCCTATTTTGTATTTAAAATCGGATAATCAGAATCAAGAAGAGATAAAAAATCAATGAAGCCATTCATAAGGTTTTAAAATCACGTTTGAAGAGTCTCTTTAAATATTAAAGTTCTAATAATTTTTTTACCTAAATATTGAAGATTTAAGTCCGTGTTTGGAAACAACTCATCAATGGTTTAGTATTTTAAAAAATGTCTAAATGAAGCCCAATCGTTTTTTTTTTTTAAATTTTAAACATGAGATCACTCAAAAAGAAATATAGTCAGTATATTTATACGTAATTTTCTTTTAAATATCTTCTATTTGTCTTCAAGTACACGAGGGAAAATTTAAACGAATTGTCTTTTTAAAATTACTTAAATAAATTTTCAATTATTGGTTTTTTATTTACGCTTTCATTTACGCTTATATATAGAAAAAAATATATCTAATATTGTTACACTTGAGACAAATAAATTAGATTTAACTGACTGGTCCTTGTATCCCTAAATTATAAAAGAAACAATTAATGAAACTAAGTCATTTAGTTCAAAATTTAAAATAGGAAAAACCTCGATTTTAACTTTAATCTACAAAATTATATTTTGGAATATCAATTGAAATTATTTTCTTTCATTGTTCTTTAATAACATTTTGCACTCTTAACAGGTAATTTTAATTTCAAATAATTGACGACATTAAATCCATTAAGAGCTAGACTTGCACGCAGAAAGGAAATACCGTTTGAAAAAAAACATGCGATTAAGAGCATTGACTGACAAAAACGAGCCAAATATGACTTTCTAAATTATACTTAAAACACGGAATCGAATAACTGAACGGAATTGAACCTTAAAAATTAAATTCAACCGAATTTTTTAATGACGCAATGCCGACTAAATTAGGCAATATGGAACGTGCTAAATATCGAACAGTTTTTTTAAAAAATACGGAAATTTTAGTAAAAATCGGTAATGTTAAAACGTGGAACCTTTTTTTAGTACGGTATCGAAGCTAAAACACTGAATGGTTACGATAAAATTGAACTATTTTGATTTTTTTTCAACTACAGTACATTTCTGAAATAAGTTGACACTCTGCCTAAGACGCGCAGGAGCAATGCGCTTGCGCGTCTTAAGCAAAGTTTCGAAGCACAATATTTATTGCGCATAAGCGCAGGAAAAAATCGCGTTAAAATAAATTATCGTGCGCAAGAGCATGCGCTTGCGCATTGAAAATATTTCTTTTGCGTGCTTAAGCAATGCGCCGGAGCGTATTAAGCAATGCTCCGAAACATACTTCAACTTACTTCAGAAATGTACTGTATTAGATGTTTACGAATAGATGTCATGCCAAAATCTTGAGCCGTTTATTCATTTACTGTTTTTCATATCACAGTTTTTCATTTTTTCCTTACCAAGTCTGCTAAAGTTAAATTTCAGTACGGTCCGCCATTTATTCGGTAGAAATGCAGCATAAAATTTTAGTAATTTTAATAATAGTGTTGCAGGCTGACTAGCCAACTGGAATTTGATAGAATCAAGAAATGAAGTGTGTTAATTCATAATCTTTTATTCCAACATTGTCATAAATATACATTTTCTAACATATTCAAACATAAGAAAACTATTATCTTTAACACAAAATATAACTATTTTTATAAAAATATAAATTCATATTCATAATCAAGCCACCAATTAGAGTTTATTTAGAGCCAAATAAAATATTAATTATAACTGTGACACAAGAAGTGTAGTGTTAGCAACGAACTATCAACTAGTTCTTTACGCCGCTAACAATAGGTATGTCACTTTTACCTTAGCACTGAGTAAAAAGTAATTGGTTCATTACTTTTATTACTTTTTAAAATTTGGTCAAAAAAAGCCCAAAAACAGCGTAAGAGCAAAAATTGACATAAAATACATTATTTTGGAAGAAGTAATATAAGTAATTAGAAAATTACTATTACTTAGTAAAATATTGCACTGTTGATTGCTTTTTGTTGAGTAATTTTCAAAATTTAGAGAAAAAAACTTCCTATCATAAATTTGGTTTCTGCTTAAAATTCTTTGAAATTCAATCAATTTAGTTGGGTCGGACATATATTTTACCAAGCTATTACTTTTTACAGATAAAGTTTTACTTTTTCAAGTAATGCTTTACATTACTATTACTTAGTAATGGTAATTTTCCCATTACTCTCATTACTTTTTTCAAAACACTATATTTTTATCTAACTAATCTAAATGAACCATGAACCAGTCAAAGTATTTGCCCTTTACGAACCGGAATCAGGGCTGGGTACCTTTAAACGAGGACGGAAAACCACCAGTTATTTTAAGTACATTTGTGGTCTAATATTTCCATCAAAGAGCGAAGTGGTACAGTCAGAATTGTTGAGTCTTGCAAGTTCACGTGATCTATGGATAAAAAGAGTCGCCGTTTGTTGTAAAACGACATTCGAATAAAGAAAAAGACAAGAAGAAGAATCTAAATATGTGGTTTTTAGGCTTTTTTGACCAAATTATAGACTATAATTTTTTGTGACCCATTTCGATTAAAGCCACTTCATTTTAAAAAACCGCCGCTGGGGGTTATAATGCAAATTCGTTTTACAAGATCGGCATCTTGATGTCATTAGTGTTCACCAAATGGAATATTGTAATACAGTGCAATACGGCATCGAGCGTCTTCACTAAAGAAAAATTTGTCTGATTTAATTAAAAATAAAGATTTCCTTAATTTTTATTATTTTTGTTTCGTAATTTAGCAAATTCCGTTATTCGATTCAGTTTTAGGTTCAACCGTCTTTCTATTCTTAGTACAATCGTGAAGATCTCAAAAAGCTGAATTCAAAAATATTAGTCTTTTCATAATCTGATCTTTGGTTCTTCAAAGATTAGAAGAGTGCTAAGATTCTTGTTATTTTCAAGTTAAAATTCTTAGATAATGTATGCCTGGTCCTCACTGTAATTCAGTGAAGCTGCAAATGTTTACTTTCGAAATTAATTGAAAAATCTTCCAATAAATCTTAGAAAGTTCATCCAGATTCTGTTATGGGACCACCACTCATGATGGCAACTTTTTTCAAAATTTTATTTTGCATTTAAAAAAATAATCCAAATTCTTACCTTCTAAGCTAATTTTTAAATTAAGCTTTTTGTTAAAGATCAAGAAAAATTGTCTCGATATTATAACCCGGTTTATTTCAAGTTTTATGACTTTGTTAAATGACTTGAAAAAAATAACAAATAATAGAAATAAATTTAAAAATTTTCAACTCTGGTAAAGCTGAAACATGAATAATTAAAAGAAATTTTCTTCTTTTAAATGATCATGTTTAATTAATGAGGATTTCTAATTTTTTTTAAAATTACTACTCAAACGCCCTTTATTAATTTTCATCATTTTTCCATTTAAAAAAAAAGTCAACTGATAAATCTAAATATTTTAGTACAAAAATATTAAATCATCTTAGCAAAAAAGGGTGTCTTATTATGTTATATAACAAGATAATCGATGCTTTATTAAACTATATCTTTTTTCTTTTGTTATTTAAAAAATAAAATAAATTTAAAATAAACACATTTATTTAATTTTGAGGTTATTTTTGGAGGCGTTTTTTCCTTTTCTTGACTCATTAACACTTAAAATTGTTAACAACTTTGATTCTTAAAATATGGTTTAAGTTTTTATGGGTTTCAAAAATATAATTAAAAGTAGAGTGAGTTTATGAAAGGCATGCGAATTTCATCTAAAATTTTTCAATATATTTACTATATCAAAAACAACTTTTGTCTTCTAAAAATCCGCGATAATGTCATGACTTAAGAAACAAAATTTTTCAATTTCAATTTCCAATTCTAATGGGCCAAATAGGTCAAAGTAGAGACGAAGTTTGACTGTTACATAACTGTGTGTTATCGCACCTGTGTTTTAGAATTAATAATTCTTTAGCTCAAGATACCGTAATTCCTTGCTGATAAGTGCCCCCAAAATCGACACTTTGATCGAAAAAATAATAATGATGCGAATAGATTTTTTAGTTCATTTGGATTATTTCTGATAGAACTCAATGCGCTTTATCTGAAGATCACAAAAGTGAAAGTAACTTTATGCTCATTCGTTTAGAAAAAGGGAGGTTTAAGGGGGCGCTTATTAGCAAGGAAATACGGTAACTCAACTTAGATAAAGATGTTCGGATTCCGTGAAATGACACAAAACATCAAAATCTAATTTTACATGAAATTTTCCGAAAATCTCAGTATGCTCTAGTAAGCGGTCCAATAGATGGCCCATTCATGGAATTTATTAAGCCGATTAATCTTAATATTTATTAATAAATGAAAAACGGATGTCGGTTTCCGTTAAATTTTAATTAGATCCAATGGTATTCAGCTTATATTCTGTATGTTTGCACCTTGCTATCTGAACTTTTAGTTCTAAGTTGAACTAGCTAATTTACTCTTGGACAGGTCTTGCCTTTTAGTAAAAGAGTGAATTTAAGCTCGATCGATCCCTTAACATTCGTCTCAAAGGTCAACTTTATGAAGAAGTGATGCTGAGTTCATAAGAGGTTATTCTCCAAGTTCCTTGGTGACCCTTGCGCTGGATTTTGGTATGCATTTAAAATAAACTGAAAATTCAATTTAATTCTAAAAGAGAGAAATACTTGATTGAGATAGAGGCAATTTTTTTTTCTTAGGAACAAATTAGAATTATTCGGTTATTCAAAAATTTTTTTCTCCTAAAAACATTATTAAAGATTGCCTCAATAACAAGTTTCCATATTCAATTCATCATTTTAAGACCAATATCTCGAGTTTGCAAGCACATTTTAAAAAAAATCTATTTTTTGCGATATTTCATTATCGGAATTATGGATTGGGCTAAAAATGTGTTCTCTCAAATTCTCAGAAGCAATATGCAATTTCAAAAATTTTCATTAAGAAAATCTTATGAAAACGTTGATGGCGATTTGATCACAGCCACAAATTTAACGGATGAATTAATAGTGGAAAAAATCCAAGAAGTCGAGAGCAACGATGTTGAAGTCGTGAAAACCCTTGAATACATAAATATCTTCATAAAGAATATGTTTTTCTATGGTTTTTCCACATGAGGATTACGAATTTATGGTCAAAAATATGAAAATCGATCATCTTAGTGATTTTTGATTTTTTTATTTTTCTCGGCCTCGATTATTCAAAAAGTAAAAATAAATTGAAAAAAGTAAAACCACATTTTTGTTCTAAATTTTGTCTAGTTTCAGAATATTATTTAAAAAATGGAGGCTATGAGTCATTCCTCCGAGCAGAATAAAAAAAAACGTAAAAAACCCAAAAAATTTCTTTTTTGCAACATAAAGTGGTTCCCCCAGTTTTCAAATTTTTTGGTTGACCCCCCTAATGAAAGCAGTTATCCTAGGTTTTCATAAAAGTAGAATACAAATTTGATATCGGAAATGGTCGATTAAGATAGTGCTGTCATTTTGCATGACGCGAACCTTAACAATTATTAAAAAAAATTATCATTTGAGCAAAAAATCAAATTCAGATAAAATATCAAGTTCGAAATAAATTTTTAATTAAGCAAAAAAAAAAAAGCAAGCGTATATGAAAAATTTTTTAACCAAGTTCACAGTAATTATTGGTCATTCGTAGACACTCGATTGATCTCGAATGAGCATTCCACAATTCAATAGAGAGATTCTTCACGAAATAACCTTTAAAATGAAGCTGTCCCAGTTAAATTAAAATTTCTGCAACATGCATAATTTTTTATGATTTATACATGTAACAGTTATCCAATCACTGAAACTTAACTGAAAATCTATGTTAATTTTTTTTGAAAGTTCAACTCAATGTCAAACCAATTTTTTTTATTTCACAGACATTAAAATTTCATTTTAAGGAGTTTTCATGAGTTTACAATCAAAAAAAATTAATGTTAAATAAGATCATAACAGGAGAGTTACATTTTTAGTCTTAATTATTAATTGACCAATAGAATTTTTTTAAAAAAATAAACGACAATGAACTTTTTAACTTTTTCAAAATCTAGTATAAATATTTTTCAATTTTTTTTAAAAAGTTAGGCTCAAAGGGATCATTGTCCCAAAGTCCCTTGTACCTTTGGTACTAAATTATCAGTCAGTCAGTCAGTAAAAAGTTATAAAATTTTAAACAACTTCAAAAAAAAATTGAAAAAAAATTGATAAATTCGATAGTATAAATCATGCATACCTTAATAATGTAATAGACTCAAAACGTTTACCTTACAATCTAAAGACAAAGATAAAGCTGCTTTACGCCGATTCCTATGCGTTTCTGGAAATAAACAAAACAACAACAAGAAAGTTTAAGATTGAACGAGGTATTAAACAAGGATGTAGCATGTCGATGCTTCTATACATCCTTGCTATTAATGATCTTATTAAAAAGTTGAACAACAACGAAAAAATAGTTGGATGTGAATTTGTAGTGACAAAAGTTAACAACATCAAAGTTGTTGCGTACGCAGATGACACATGCTTAACTCTCAGGGACAAGTTGTCAATTCAATTGGCCATATTCGAATTTGAAGAATGGGGCAAGCTGTCTGGAGCCCAACTCAACAAAGCAAAGTCTGCAATCCTGGCTTACAATTGTAAGGATACGAGTTCGTCAGTCGATCAAATTCCTTTTGTAAAAAAAGTCAAAATTTTAGGTGTAATATTTGACTCAAACGGGATCTCAAAAGAAAATACAGTCAGTTCAATCGAAAAGATAAAACAATCATGTGATATATGGGGCGTAAATAACCTTGAAATGATCGAACGTGTTATTGTTCTTAAGACCTTTATTTTGAGTAAGCTGTGGTATTTGGCCAAGTTCTGTATATTTACACCCAAACAGATAAAACAGATCAACTCTATTGTACATAAGTTTATATGGAACAATCGAGTAGAGCTCGTAAAGAGAAATGCTTTAATTAGAGATTATAAAAATGGAGGGCTAAAAATGTGTCATATCAGAGCCAAGATTGATTCGATAGTACTCTTTGACTTTATTAACTTATTCAAGAGAACAACCTCAAGTGAATACGAGTACTTGATATACTGGTTGAAATTTCAGATAAGATTAACCGAGCCGAACTATTTAAAACTGTTCAACAACATTCCATTTGGATTGGAAAACGAGATACCGGACTACTACGACCAGATTCGGTCCCTTATTCCGTTCTTCAACAAAAACTGGCCAAGAGAAACTCGTAACTTCCAAAAAATAACAAGTAAGACACTTTATGAAAAACTTAAGGAGAGATATGAAGAGAAATCATCATACGAAAATAACAACCCTCAAATTGATTGGTCAAATGCTTTTCAAAATTTAAGATCAAATTTTCTGAGCCCCAAAGAACTTAGTCTAAACTAAAAAATTTGTTTAAATGGATTACCAACATTGGATAAGTTTAAAAATGTAATAAACAAATGCTACCTATGTAAAAAAACAAATGAGAGCTTAAAACATCTCTTCATTGACTGCCAAGTTACCAGTATACTTCTAAACGAGATCCTGAGTAAAAACAAATTTTCACAACAGTTAAATCGTTCGAATATAGTCTTCTTTCATAAAGATTGTAATGACGAAGAAAAAAAAATCATTTCTATTTTCAAAATCTCGATTTGGAAGTTTAGAGGAATGGCTAAACAATCAAAGAAAATGCTTTCGTTTTTGATTTTAAAAAAAATTTTTCACAAAGAGTCTATTCACTAGTCACTCATTTTATTTTTGTTTTGTTCTATTTTTAGAAAAAAGAAACAGTGTTTTTAATTTTTGTTGCAAATTTAGTTTTATTTTGTAAATAAATTTGACCATCCTTGTCTGGAATTGGTCCAAAAAAAAAAAAAATTGAAAATTCTAATTCCTTAACAAACATCTTCCTTTTTATTATAAATGCTTTTCATCTTCCGCTTTACTTAATTCACCTTAACATACTTTCACTTAACTGATTGCCCTCTTATATTTAAAAATTCTTCCATTCAATGTCACAGCTCTGTCGCAGATTTATTAGTCATTAATGAAACATTAATGTCAAAACTTTTTTTAACATTGATGGAAAATCACTGGATTTGGAACCCAGACATTGATGTTACAGTAATGTTATTTTTCAAAGCGACATTAATTTTCCATTAATTTTATGTTAACTGGGGGGAAACCTTTTTCGTGACAAAGTCACTTATGATTTATTAGAACAAATTTTAGTAACTGAAAACTCAATTAAAACTTTTATTTAAACCATCAATTTAAAGAAAAAAAAATGTTTTTCACTTTTTTTTAACACTGAGATTTTGAAACATTTATTTTAATTGGCTGCTTGTTTTTTTTTATCACTGCGGATCTGATAATTTTATTTTGTTAATTGATAATTTAACAAAATGACTGGACAGTATGCTTTCAGAAAGAAACTTTACATGTGTGAAATATTTTTAATGGTTAACTTCAAGAAGTCAAGAAATCAAAAATTGTCGCCTAGAGTCACTCAAGAAACTCACTCTTGAGTGTAAGACAGATTTGAAATTAAAAAAAAAACAAATATTTTTAAAAAAACGTTTATTTTAAAATTAAAAAATAGAAAGAATTTTTTTTTAAAAAATAAAATATGAATTTTTGCTTCGAATGGAAAAAAAAACTAATCAAATTTAATTATTTGACACTCCTTTTAGATAGTACACCCATTGAATATTATTCGTAACACCAGCCGATTTAGGCGCTGTAATAACTAATTTTGCCATAACATCTGCTTTACTCGAACTATCATTACCATCAAAACCAACAACAATTTTATGAATTTGATGAGGTTTTATTAACTCATTTTGTTTAGCCACATGGAATAAAGGATTATCGATAGCAAATGAAAAATTGAGCGGAGACAAGAATACATTCTTGAATTCGATAGGTCGATTCGAACCTGATTTAATAACAAATGGACCTTGTGGTTTAGGTTGTAGACAAGTACCGAATAATGGAATAACATATTCACCAGCTATTGGTGATGTTAAAGTCAAAGTAGCTTTTGTATCGACTAAATTTGATGGTTCATAAGTTATATCAAAAGACACTTCTATACCACTAGGCACAGTGCTCGGTGCAGCCGGAATACTTTTGTCTACTTTAAAATCAGGACTTGATACTTTACAAACATAATCAGTTTTTTGTTTACAAAAATTAACAAATTTTGACACTTGAACTTGAGAACTTCCTAAAGCAGTCTTGAAATAAATTGGCTTCTCGGTAGCTGCTGGTATTGCTTTTAAATTCAAGTCATAAATACTTGTTCCCAACTCGCTTGAAGTAATCTCCAATTTAGCCATGCTTTCACCACTTTTCAGAGGTAAAAATTCAAAATTAAAATCACCTTGACTCTTGCTCGAAATCGTAACGTTGTTAGGTATCAAAATTTCCGAGCTATTTGTACATGTAGCCGTGAATGTTACCATATTTTGTAATGGATTTTCTAGTTTAAGAGAGTACGAAATTGGAACACGTACTTGTGTTACCAAATCAATAGTTCCAATGCTTGTTGCTTTGACTGCTTTGAATCCCATTTCATAATAAGCATACTCGTTTGTTTGTTCATTTTTGAATTGAACTTTAAGAATTGTAACACCTTCTTTATGAGCTAAGTAATTGATACGATACTCTTTTTTACCATTACCAGGTACATCAATGTAATCGTTTCCTTTTATAGTTGTACTCGGATCAGGTTTATCCGGTTTTGTAATTTCAAAATTAACTTTAAAACGTTGGGCTTTTTTTAGCCAATTTTCAACTTGTAAAACTTCGACGTATTGAGTTTTACATGGGACTTCACGTTGAATTTTTCCAATTGGTTTCGGCGAATTAGCAGTACCGGTTAAGTTATAAAACAAACCAGTTCCATCGGGTAATGGAAAAAAAACCGAGCCCGTATGTTTTTTGTCATTAGTTGTCATTGAAATTGGAAAGTATGTAATTTCATACGAGTTTGTGTTATTTGCTTCGACTATAAAAGTCTCTAATCCACTGAAAAATTCACCTTCAATAATCGGTTTCAAATCCCATTGTGCGTTTGTTCGATTCGATATTGTAATTTGTTTAGTCTCTTTTTGACGAACATTTGTTTCAAAATGATGCGTTTCTTTTTGTGGTATTATTTGAACACATGAACCTGTTAGTGTTAGACTCAATGGTGTATTTCCTTCAATAAAACATTTTATATTTTCTTTTCTCAAATCACTTGCGAGTTCAGTCGGGTTTAGAGTAATATCAAATGTAATCTCCATACCGGCCGAAATGTAGCCCATATGAGGATAAATTGAAAATTCGGGTTTCATTTTTTCGACATCCCATTTAAACGATGCTCCTATATCACCATCATTATGCATCATTATACGTTTAGTAGTCGAGCATTTTTGAGTAATTGCCCCGAATGGAAGGGTATTTGTCTCGAGCCAGATGTTGTAACCGTGACAAGCACCTTGTAATGAACACAACGGAGCGTGAATTCCATTGTATTCGATTAAAATATCCTCTATAAATTTAGGTATTCGACCCCTAGGTGAAAATTTAACTTGTAAATCAAATATTTGATTTGGTTTAAGGGTTATGTTTTGAAGTGGTGTAATTTGTATAATAGATTTATCTTTGACCAAAATTTCACTTTTAGGCTCAAAGATAAGATTAAAATTTATGCTTGAAACACTTCGATTGATTATTTGAAGAGGTTTTTTGCTTATTTTTCCCAATTGTAATGTCCCTATATCGAATAATTTGTTTTTCATATCGAAAAGTTCGACTTTCATTTGAGCTCCGGCGCCTAGTATTTTAACTTCACGACGTGTAAGACCATTAAGTTCGAATACTAGTGTCTCTGAATATGTTTTGACTTCTCTCGGAATAAAATTGATTACAGAAGTCAAACTTTTTCCGGGTTGTAAAATTTGTTGTTTAAAATCGAATTGAAACGCGGATGATAATTCGGTTAAACACGAAACATTCAAGTCCCTATGACCACGATTGGTCATTGTTAAACTTGTAGTGTTCAATTTCATACCGGCTTTGTACACAAAGCATGGTCCAAAATCGATCTCTTGTAACGAAAATTGTAAATCAGGTCGGACAGCAATTCCGTCTAAATGAACATGATACACCGAACCGTTGTCTATTTTGAGTATCAAATTAGCAATTGTTGAACGTTCGTGTTTAGCTTGGTACTTAAGGACACAATGTTTACGGTCACCTGGTTCAATGTAACCAACATTAGGCTCAATTGTAAAACACTCCAATGACTCTGGAAATTGACTGTTCAAATACCATTCAAAGTTTGCCAAGTGTTTACCTTGATTTGATATGAACAAATTTCTAAAACATACTTCATTCTTTTCGACTTCGCCCATATGAATTTCATTGATACAAGTATCCGAAAATTCAATCTTATTACCAGTGTTAGTGTCTTCACAATAAAGACTTGTTTGTATTGAGAAACCTTCACCCTTTACGTTAAGACCAATCGGTTTTTTTGATGATTCAATCAAACATTTTAAATTGAAAACACTTTTTCGTTGTTCATGTGGAGTAAATGTTAAACAAATTGGAAATTTTGAATTCGGTTCAATCTCACCACTGCAAGGATTAACTAGGACCACTTCAGAACGTGAATCAGTGTAACAACTTGTTTGATCAAAATCAAATTTCAATTTTTTATTTTCTTGATTTAGAATGTAAACTGTTTCAGTACCACTACGACCAACTAGTAATGGTTTAAACATAATGTAAGATTTATCAAAAATGACCTTTGGTTCTGTTGAAATACCAACGAGTAGGAATGGGATAGATAAATCAAATTTAGGGATTGTAAATTTCCAAAAATTTTCTTCAATTCCAACTTCAGTCGGGTCAAATTCGAATGTAATCTCAGTCTTACGACCACTTAACAAATTACCCTGAGTCTTGTAACAAACAAATTGATTGTGTCGTTTGCCATCGTTTTGTTCCTCTTTTGACCATTCAAAATCATAGTCCATGTTAGTCGGGTTTATGATCTCAAATTTTTTGACCACTTTATTGCCAACACCGACACAATTGAATTCAATGACCCTTGTCATTTGGTCAAGTCCAAGACCAGACGCAGCTCCAGACGGACCAGGGAGTTCTGGATTTCGACGACCCGATGTAAGATAGTCCGATTCTTCGAGTTCAAAGTGACAATAAGGTAACGATCCGCGGCCTTTAATCGGTATGATATGACCTATTTTACCATCTTCAGTATTCGGTATTTGACATATAATCCTTGCTTGATAATCGTTTACATTCAATGGTGAAAATTTAACTTTAAAAATTTGACTTTTGCCGGGTTCGATTTTTCCAAACGATGGTTCAACACTAAATGGTATGTACCCGGTTTCAGCGATTGAACTGGGTGCATTTTGACTTAGACTCGATTCAGCTCGATTGTTATTCGGTGAGTCCGAACGCAAAGGTTGAATGGCAGTGTTTATAAAATTATCGTCCAAAGTTCGCTGTGTTTGACCATCGTCATTTATATCACCAGTCGAATTTTTATTCTCTTTGGACTTACGAGTCGAATTTTTAGTCTGTTTTTCATCTAGACTTTCTTTACTGCTCAATTTTTTCGGATTATTAGGATTTTTATTTGAATCTTTTTTCGTGTCTTTAGCGTTTTCTTTGGTGTTTTTACGCGATGGTGACACACTATTTTCATTACCTGATTTACTTGTTTTAGATGTACGGCCAGGCGGTGATTGTGAATGTTCAGGTGTTGGTGTATCGGGTTGAATTTGAGGCGTAAATGGACGACGTGAGTCTTCCATTGAAACTTTCCAATTGTAATCAAATGATATCTTACCCCTATTTATAACAGTCACCTCGTATACTCTAGTCTGAAACATAAGAGTCTCTTTGAATCGAATCGAACTTGTTTTACATCTGTATCTAGAATAATCACAATTAGCACTAACAAACAGTTCTAATGGTTGAACACTTTCATCCGATTTGGTATACTTTGGCTCAGGTTCAGTGTCAACAACTTTTTTACGAATTATTTGTTTATTACTCATTTGACTTAGATTACTAGCTGTCGGTTGTTGTTGATGTTGTTGTAATTGTGAATTAAATTGATTGACAACACTAGAAATATTAGCCTCACTCATTTGTCTTTGAGTGAATAACGTCGATGGTTCGTTCAAACTAGTCGATACGTTAGTCGGACCAGTCGAGACTGAATTTTGAACAAACTCGTTAACATACTTAACTATGGTCAAGCGATCATCCCAATCTTTAACTTCATTAATCGGTTGATCGAATATAATTTTACTCAAATTACACAAAAATGCTTCTTTTTTAAAATGTTTTGGCTCCATTGATTTGAATGAGACAGTTATGTCCTTAGCACAACCAGCATGTAAGTGACCAATTTTAGGAGAGAATTGAATAATAGACGCTGATGATTGTTCTGTTGGCGAATTGGAACCAGTTCCCGATGGCCATTCGAATCTATAACAATCTGTTTTGCTTAAATTTTTCATTGTAAATAATAACTGTTTTTTTTCATTTGCGTAGACATCACCAAAATTAATCATGTTCGATTTTAGAGCACACGCTTCTTCATCAGACAAAACTTCATCTTCTTCATTCGAGTTCGGTAGACTGTGTAAATTTTCAATAGTTACATCTTCGACGTAGCCTTCACCTATAAATTGTATCAAAGTATCCTCGAATTGATTATCTGTTACAGTTAATTGTAATGATCCTTGATATGTTTGGACATTTTTTGGAGTACACGATACCGAGAACGCTACTTGAGTGTTTGGTTGTATAACGACTGATGAAACTGTTTTATCGTTCATTACAACTCCGTTTTTGTTAGTTTCTAAAGGTTTAAGTCTGAACGCCGAGTCCGGGTCGATTAAATAAAAGTTGACTTTAGTGGGTAAATTACCATCGTTGCTAAGGACTAATTGCTGTGAGTCTGTGTGATTTAAGATCGATCGTTTGAATAACATTAATGTTTGGCCTTTTTTGTTTCTCAAGTTTGGCTTGATGACTGTAAAACGGGGCAAGTTTCCATCACCATATATTTCAAAGTTAATAGTCTTATTTTTAGTTGTCGAGTTGTTCGAGCTTAAAGTCTCTAAAGCTGCTTCGAAAAATGAATTGTACGATGTCATTGACGTTGGTGTGAATGAAACCACTGCATAAACATGACAAAATGGAGCAATTTGAACTTTAGAGGGTTCAATTTCAAAAGGAGACTCTGTTAATGCTTGTTGACGATTCGCTTTTGTATTCGAAGGTTTACTGTTTAAAGCAATATTCAAATCAATTGGTATCTTGTTATTGTTAATGAGCTTGAAACGAGCTTTAGCAGTGCGACCAACAATTACATTATTGAAAAAAAATTTATTCTCATCTTCAACATAAATACCAACACCCATCATTTTAGAATTTAATGAAGATAAATTTGGAACAATCGTATGCTCTTCGAATATTTCATTCGAATTTGAAATACTCGGTTGTACTGATTCAGAGACAAGTTTGTACATTATACCATTTGGGTATTCATTCATGTCTCTATCAACAATATCGATTACCAAGTCTTCTTCATAACGACCAGGTGCATCTGGTGCACAATCGACTGTAATTATTTGATGACCACCTTGTGGTAGTAAAATACCATATGCAGGTGTAATTGTGTACACACCACATTGTAGACGAGCTTGATTTTGAACTCCATCTCTTTTAGAAATAGATAAGATATTAAATTTTTGTTCAAAAGATAATTGAAATCTGTTAAAAGCGTTTTTCGATCATTTTTTTCAGCAATTTGAAGTTTTCATATTTTAAGTTTGAAACTAGTTAAATTTAATTAAAAAAACAAAAACATTCCACATTTCTTCAAATATTAGATGGTATGATGCGTTAACTGAGACAGGTTTCTTCAGTTAAAAATTTAAAGCTCACCATCATACGGTTAAGCGGTTGCAGATAAAGTAACTAGTTTATTGTCAATTTTATTTTTAATTGAGGATATGTGCTTAATAACTTATCTTATATCCTGTGATATGAAAGCTAATCTTGTTAGTTGGACGTTTAGATTCTCAATGCATGCAACAATCGTCCAACTTATATCCAAACAAATTTTGTCTCCTATCTTCTTTTTAAATATGGATAAAACTACCATAAACCTCCGCTTAATCCTCCCCAATGTACATTAGAAGAGATAGCGTGAGAATATTTGAACAAAAAATGTTTTAGCGTTTAGAGCAAAGTTGAAAATGACTTTTTTTCAGAACTAATCCCAATGAAGAGACTTGCGGGAGATTACGGTATGATTCAGTCCTAACTCATAGTAAAATTTGGTCCGAGCAAAACTCTGAATTGGTAATTTTTAATATTTTAACTTTATGTAAGACCTTCAAAACGTCAAAATATTTACCATCCACTTTTTGGCAACCCTAATGTCAAGAAGCTTTTTGAAAACATAATGGCTGTAAAAAGCTATAGTCTAACCTCGTTAATTCTTCCACTTCCATTACAAATTTTTGCTAAACTGACAGAAAAGTTCTCAACCAAATTGCTAGGATTGTCGAGGGAAGACTGTACCGTATACCCTTGCAATGAGGCGCGTGTCCTTAACCCTGAGTTTCGGGTTGTAACCAATTTTTTTTCAGTCAATCAGAAAATTGGATACAACCTGAAGCCAAGGTTGAAGAGCACGCACCTCATTGCAAGGGTATGCGGTCTTTTTACAGAAATGGTCTAAAAGCTAACGCTGGTATCCAAATCGAATGTATTCTATCTTTAAGACGCCATTTTTATAGTTAACAACTTCATAATTCGTTAAAAAAAAAACAATGAAGATTTTTTTAAAAATTCAAGAAATCTCGACTTATGACATTTGACCATCTTCTAAGGAGTCTTCTTCTTCTTCAAGCTAAAATGTCTCAAAGACTAAACATGCAGACAAACTGAGAGCCCCTTTTTTCTGGATAACTTAGGGTCAGAGTCAAAACAAAATCATTCTGCATCTGTTTATTTATTTCTTGATTCGGGTCAGAAATTTTTTGGCAACAAATTAGTCGTTACTCTACTACAAAAACGTCTTTCAAATGAGCTAATTTTAGTCTAACATTAAAAAAAAAACAACTCAAATAAACTTCAAATTGCTTTCAAACTTTTTAAAACAAAATAAAAAACATTAACAAAAAGTAAAGTGATCTATAAAAAAAACTCATGCATTTTCGTCTAAAAGCGTTTATTATTAATTGCAAACAGTTAAACTTTTTTATGTTGTTCATATTCCGTTTAAACTTGTGTGTTTAAACGATTAATACCTGAGTAAAATATTGGCTCTAGAGCCCGTTTTGCTCATTGAGCTATATCTTTGTCTATTTACTGTTAAACTATTCGGATCCACATTAGGATCAAATTCCTTATCAGATAGCTCGAAGCTTCTGTTCCCAAAGTAAACAAAATGTGAATAATTTTATAAAATAAAAATAAAAAAAAAAAAAAGCTTAAGCATAGTTTTGATGCTTAGATTCTTCTTCTCTTTTTTTTTGTTGTTGTAAATTCTAGTGCTCTCAAAACCCTGAAAAAAAAACCAAACAAAATAAACAACTTACTTTGTTTGAATCTTAGCCAACTCGCCAGTGTATTTACTAATCGTAAACTTAAAATCAAACTCTCCTTTATTCTCAATTACAAAACGTTCTTGACGTCTAGTATTATTCAAAATTGGGCCAAAGTTTATTTCCGATTGAGGTGTTATTCCGAATCTTGAAGTAAAATTTTAAAAAAATAAAAATTTTTAAGACTTTTTTAATCAACTTACTTGCTCACTAAAGCCTTAACAGACAATTTAATCGGAATATTAGCAATTATTGATCCATCATTGACAGTCGGCTCTGTTATTTGACACTTAAGAACTGGAGCATCTTTGACAAAAATCTCTTTTCTTGGGTTAACAGTGACAGTTACAATTTGATTTTGTGAATTTCTATCATGGGCACTAGGGAGTTCTCCAAAAGCCGGTGATATTGTCAAATATTTCAATAATTCGACTGTGTTTGGTCCCATTGCCTCGGTTAAGAAATTAAACTTGATCGGATACTTTCCTTTATTCTTCAAAGTACAATTCAATTTGCTTTCGTTATTGACTCGAACATTTCCAAATTCAAGACCACCATCGTTACCTTTAGGCAAGTTTATCTCTAAAGCTACATCATAAGCCTCTGCAGTTACTACAATCGCATGATTTTCCATGAACCCTAAGAAGCTATTGACCGAAGAGACCAAAAGTTTGAGTATCTTTTTATCTTTTGGGGTTATTTGTAACGGTCTAAGCGCTCTGAAGTGAAGAATAAGATTAAACGATTGATAAGGTTCGATAATACCACTGATCTGGTTGCACACGAACTCTTCACCTAAAAGATCTACACCCTCCAAACGCCATTGAACTGGTATTAAAGTGTTATTTGTCATTTTAATATCTTTTGAGTCTTTACGATGAAGTAAAACTTGTTTAAAATTGAATTCTTTTTTGTCCAATGCCAATTCGGGTTTTTGACCGTGACATGATATCTTAAAAGTGACCGGTTCGGGATTTTCTTTGACACAACAAATTAATGTGTCTGTGTAAATTTTTGGTTCACGTGGACAAGCAAAAATTTTCAATTGTTTTGTTTCGTTTGGTTTAAGACTCAATTCGGATGGTTCTAAAAAGAAACAACTATCCACTTTGTCATTTGTGTCGTCAAGGAAACAAAAACTAACATCAGCGTCTAGTGGTGATACATTTTGAATGTTCAAATTTTCGACGTACTCGGGGAATTTACCTTCTCGGCAACGGTCTTTGTTATTACCGACTAAAAGAGGTCCAAACTCGAAAACATCTTCGGTCATTAGATACTTTTTGCTCACTATTTCGTTTGGTTCTTTATTTTTCTTACGGTTTAAGAACACGATTCTAGGCTCACGGCTAATAGTCGGGAATGTACAAATACCGCGACAGTGTAGTTGATATCGACGTCTAGTCCCGACTAATTCGAAACTTAAAGTTTGGTCAAATTGTCCTGTTTCTTCTGATGTGAATCTCAAACGGATCGTAATTTCTCCATGTGGTGGTAGAATCCAACGGAAACGTTGTAACTTTTGACTTGGTTTTTCTAAAGAACTACCATCGATTGATGCAGTACCGTCTAAATTGTCTTCGCCTTTATTACCACTTAGACTTGATGAACCTCTGTTAGGTGATTGTGCACCAGCATCACGTTTGTTTACTCTCGATTCGGTTCGTTTTCGTTCACCGCTGGCGCGTCTCTGCATTTCAGCACCACCGCGTGATTCGTTACGAGACGCTGTTGTTTTTTGTGATTTTTGAGATTTTGGTCCAGATTTAGCCGATGGGTTATCAGGTGTCTTTTCACCTTCCAAACCACTTTCAGGAATTATTGAAATGTCTTGTTTAGGCTTCTCTTCGGGAATCAAATTTCTTAAAAATAAAAAAAATTGAAACTAGGGTTTTAGGAATCGTCAAAATGAAACACTTACGGATCATTTTCGTTTGTTGTAACGAATATATAGTGACTAAAGTCAGCACCAGCAGGAGCTTTTCGATACACCGGATAAGGCACAACAGCAAAAGTAGCTGGTGGTGGTATCGGTGGACCCTTTGGTCCGAGACCCATACCGTCCAAGACTTCTGAAATCGGTGGGAATTTTTGATGTTTGTAAATCTCATCCAATTCACTCTTATTCACGTTTTCGATAATTATACACGGAACCCCGATGCCGTCTTCTTTACCCTCTTGATTTTGGATCATACTTTGGTCTTGATTTTCGTCATTTTCGTCTACAGTTTGTTGTTGCTGTTGCTGCTGCTGATGCTGTTGTTGTTGTTGTTGTTGTTGAAGCTGTTCGGCTTTGAGTTTTTCGGCCTCTGCTTTTTCTTTTTCTTTATCCTTTTCTTTTTTGTCTTTCTCTTTTTCTTTGTCTAAAAATTTTAAAAATATAAAAAAAAGAAGATTTTAAGAGCTTTTTTCGAACATTTAAGGGACCATGATGAAGGTTCTAAAACGAAAAGGAGGGCTTTGTAAGAGTCTATCTATAAGTGACCTTGGTTAACGACACTGTCGACAATATTTCTTACCCTTCCAAATGATAGAAAAATACAAGTTATTTAAAAAAGAATTTAGCTGAAATTGCTGAGTCGAATTTCCTTTTTTTTTTGTTGGAGAAATTATTTCGCCCAAGACTTGCAGACAAAAAAAAAGTTTAAAATTACTTTTGTTAGGTTTTGTCGGTTTGCGTGGTAAATGATCGTCTGGATCTGACTTTTCCGATGGTGACGGTTGTCTAAAAACAGTTCCCTGTGTTCTATCCCAAGCTTCGAGCAGATTACACAATTCTTTAAAATGTAAATCGAATGTCTTAAAACGTTGTTGTAATAATTTTTCTGATTCTTTTCGTTTCTCTTCCTCTGGATCAATTAATTTCTCTTTTATTATTGAGTCTTCTTCGTGGGATTTAACATTTTTTTTGATTTTTTCAGGCTCTTCAATTGGAGCATCAACACGAGTATGAGGTCTCTCAGTTCCATTTGGAACGTGTATTGTTTGTTTCTCTTTGATCGGCTCAGGTTTTTCTTTAAAATCTTTGGTAGTTTCTTTTTTCACAGCTTGACTTTGTGCCATCGATTTTTTTTCACTATCTTTTCCTCCAGTCGCTGTTTTCTTTTTCTTTTTTCTAAAAAAAAAATTTTTAAATTTTGTTTTTGTCAATGAGATTTGACTTACTGTTTTTCTTCTTCAAGTCGTGCTTGTTGCTCAGCTAGTTCTCTTTCAATTCGTTCACGTTCAGCAGCTTTTTCTTCAGCCTCTTTTTTCAATCGTAGCTTTTTAGTCGCCAAAAATCGATCATCAATTTCTTTTCGCCTTTCAGAAGGTAACGAATTATAAGTCTCTTCGTCCATTTCTTCAATGAACAACTGTTCGAGTAGCTCTTGTTCTTTTTTTTGTTTTAATTTTTCCTCTTGGAGTTTGTTCAATTGTTCCTTGTACTTTTGAAAGTCCGATTTCATGATTACAAAATAAATGTAACGTCTGTTATTGAATGCCTTCAAAACAGCTGATGCTGCCAACAGATTATTTTGAGCAAATAGAGTGTCCAAACCATCGATTATGATACCACGGTTACAATCTGATAACAAAAATCTGTCGCTTAGAATATCGACGATTACGTCTTCGGGTAAAACCGTGCTCATGTATCCATCCTCTTGACTAAACAAGTTGGTGCTTATACTCAACTTTCTGGCGATTGGTCCTGACAATGGTGGTGGTGTTGATGGCTAAAAAATTAAAATTTAAAAACTGAAAAAAAAGTTTCGAATTCGGTCATAACTTACGTGATTTGAGGATTGATCAGCATTTGAAGCATCACCTTTAGGTCTTTTAGGTAGTTTTATATTACCATGTGAATCACCGGCAACAGATGTCTTTTTACTTCCACCTTGAGTTCCGCCTTGTATAATTGAATGTTGAGCTAGTGCTTCAACACTAAGACCCCCAGCTGGTGCTGCAGAACTTTGAGCTCCAGTCATTACTAAATTTCTAGCCATTTCGGCTTTTTCTTCTTCTGCATACTTAGCCGCTGCTTCGGCACAAAATTGACGAGCTTTAGCCGCAGCTGGCGATGTGCTACTTGCAATTGCATCGATTATAATCGAATCAATAGTCAATAGGGCACATTCATAATGTTTGGCTAGGGCAACTGAAGCTCGACTTTTACCCGATAAAGGCGGGCCATGAACTACCATTGAAACACCACGTCGATTACGAGCAGCACGACCTTCACTTGATAAATCAATGCCAAGGTATCGTGCAATCGAGTCAAATACTGGATTTTTTTCAACATCACCAACTTGTTGTGTACTACTTGAATCAATTTTAATTTCTGATTTTTCAAGTGTTTGACTACTATTCGGATTTGTCTCTTGATTTTCGATCTCATTTATTGTATCGTTTAACAACTGTTTTTGTTTTTGATCTTCTTCTTCCAATTTTTTTTGTTGTTCTTCATAGTATTCATACAATTCGTTTGGCAATTTGTCACCAACATTCCGCGGTGGTAGTAAAATTGTATTATACTCATCATAACCTCTAATAATCCTCAATATTCTTTCGTCTTCCAAATAACTTTTATCAAATTCCAAGTTGTAAATCTCAATGGGATATGTGCAAGGATTAACTATCTTAACTTCTTGTTCATCACCAGAGCTATGTGGTAGTATCGGTTCGAATTCAAGAGAATTTTTGCTCATTTCAATCCTCGGTTCTAAACCTTTACCTTTACACAAAATCATTAAACGTTGACTACTTTGAGCCATTCGAATCGTAACACGTTCTTCATACATTTTTTCTTCAGTCGGCATAAATTTAAGTTGAATATTAATTTTTTGACCTGGCATTAAAATACCACTCGGTGGCATTATTTCAAATATTTTCGGTCGATTTTGTTCAGCATCAAGTTTTTTCTTGCGTTTTAAATGCATTGGTGTGAACTTTTCGTCTTTTTTAGGCAAGTACGATGCTGACCAATCACAGCGTACTTCTTTATGATTATTCAATTGAACAGTGATTATTTTACATTCACCACATTTGACATCGGAAAAGTCAACAATATCATTTGAAATTTGTAAATCAGGCATTGTTACGTTTGCTTTCAAACGTAGATTCAAATAAGGACCGTTTATAATCTTTGAAAAAAATATTTAATTTCAAAATTCTTCGAATTTGATCAAAACTTACATTAATCGGGATGACATGCTCGACTGGTCCGAGACCTAAGTTTGCACCACGAGGGTCAAAAGTAACCACAAACTCAACTGATTCTTCAGTGGGCAAGTTTTTGACTTTTTCTAGATCGATCAAGAACCCGGTTTTGGAAAAGTTTTGTCTCTCAATTTCAAAGCTAGCAAATAATTTACCCATATTTGCAGCTCTTACAACATGGGTTTTAACAGTACCGAGTATCACATGACCAAAATCAAGGATATAATCAGGCAAAAATGGTCTTGAAAGAAAAAAAATAATGTTACTGGAACATGGATTTCTAAAAATTTGACTTTTTTCTTACTTGACTTTTTTCTTAGTTTGACTCTTCGAACTGAGAACAGTCTTATTTGAGACAGCACTTTTAGATTGTAAATTAACAAGTTGTCGAGCAGACACTTTAGGACTTGGTTCATTAGGACTGTTCAATTTTTCTTCTGATTCTTCGGGTTTATCAAAAGATTTTTCACTTTCAAGTTCTTTATCAACAGTTACAACTTGAGCTAAATCAGCAGTGTAATTTTTAACAAAATTTTCAATAGCCAAACGATCAATTTCAACTTGAAGATCCAATTCAGGTGCCAAATGTAAAGCCTTAAACAAAAACAAAAAAAAATATTTTTTCCGCTTCAAAGTGTTTCAACAATCTTACCGAAATATCAGCATCTGATTTATGTTCAGCATTTTTAGCTGCACTTTTAGCTTCACGTCTCAATTGTTTGTAACCATCTGTTTCAAATCGAGGCAAATCTAACATAATATCAGCAAAACCAGCATCACCCTGGATTGTAATATCCTCAGGTGCAAAATGAGATATTTGTAACTGAAATGTCTTTGAAAACTTTTTAGGAGTACCAGGCAAATATCTAATTGTTATTGTTTCTGTTTTATCGGCATCAATGGTTCCTTTAAATGGAACTATAATTGGAAAATCGGGTTCAATTACAAACTCGCTAGTATTTTCTGTATCATAACCAATCATGCTGTACTCAATGGTTACACGTCCCAAGTTTTTAATACTCAATGTACACTCACTGATTTCATCAAAGGGCTAAATATAAAATTTTTAAAAATTTTAAGTCTGAGTTAAGATTATTTAAAGACTTACAATATTTCCAAGATCAATATTTCTATTACTCAATTCATAATTCAAAACGGATGCTTCTCCTTTTAACATCAGTTGATAATTAGGTCCACTTTCAATTTCACATTCAGCTTTAACATAAGCACGTAGTTCTTTGTGTCCAAAATAAGTGACAGTTAAATTTTGTGACTCTCCTGGGTTCAACGAGCCGAACAATGGAGTTACATTAAAAATTTCTTCAATTGTAGGCATTTCAAAATCGTTATGTTTCATTAAAATTTCTTCTAATTTTTGTTCAATTTTAGCTTTAGACTGATCGATAAGTGATTGACTATTTGCCAAATTGCTTTGTTCTTCGCTCTGTTCATTATTTTCATTAGTTATACTTGACAAATCAATATGAAGATTTTTGTTCTCTTCAACCTGTTCGGATCGATTTGTTTGAGAACCCATTGATACAACATTATCTTTTTCCAAAATAAATTTCCATTTATAATTCACTGTCAAAGGCCCAATATTTGTCATTTTAACAATCTTGGTAACTTCGGTATTGTTTAAAATGCATCCAAAATCGATAAAGTTAGTCTCCAAGTGAATATTTGGAAAATATATTTCTCCTCTCAAGTTGACAACATCATTGTGTTGATGTTCAGTGTATGAAATTGTTAAAAGTCCATTTGAAATTTCGTTGTGTAAGTCTTGTTTAAACGTGGTGTTGTAATTAATTCCAATGTGTAACGAATCTCCTGTTTTTAATCGAACAAAAAGTTCTTTAAGCAAATTGCCAGTGTCTTCTTCGACTAGACTGAATGGTGAAATTGTCGACAACTGTGCAGTCAAGTCCAATGATGATACATTTGAAATGGTCAAGTATTTTACTTGACTTGGTGGAAGACTTTTGCCATCCTGTTTAAAAATATTTAAAAAAAAAAAGTCGGATAAAAAAGCTTTTGAATCAAGTCTTACGTGTTCACATCTAAAAATAAGTTCTCTTGTTGAAAATGAAACTAAAGGCGCTACAAATTCGCATCGAATTTTAAATCTCATAATTCGATCTTTACCACTTGTTTTACCAATAATCGAATTACAAATAAAATACTCTTCAATTAGTTGTGGTTTTTCACCAAATCCTTCGACAATAACCTCTTTCATTTCACCTGGATTTAACTCAACACGATTGGGTGTTATTTTAAAAAGAGTATTCGGTTGAATTTTTGATTTTGTGTCTTTACGATTCAATGAAGATCCCGGTGTGTCTGGTAAAAATGACAAACTTTGTTGTCTCGAACTTTTATTAGTCAATTTATAAACTCGTTTAAGCAATCCACCGCTAAAAAATGTTCCAAAATCAATTAAATTTCCAATATTAGGTTCTGATACAATTGAACTACCAGCACCTTGAGCGCGTACGTTTATTCTATGAGTATTAGCATTTTGAAGTTCAATGAAAATAGAGTCTTCATATCGAGTTTTATCGATTAAATAACAAACAGCCTTGAGGACTATTTCAGTACCAGGTTCAACGACACCTTGTGACGGTTCAATTCTCCATGCTGAATTACGTTTTCCCATGTACGCTTTGAATTTCGCTTCGATTAACGACTCATTCGAAATAGTGATGTCTCTTGGCGAATTTTGTAAAACAGTAGTTAAACCCCAGTCAATTTCTTTAGGTAAAATTTGACACACAGGACCTTGACTTATGCAAATGAAATTACACTTAATAGGTGGTTCTACACTTCCGTTTATTTTAATCAATAAATCGGCTTGAATGTCTCCTAGTTGTAGAGACTCGGCAAATACTGATACATACTTAACCGAATTTGGTTCAATTACACCTTCTGCTTGATTACTTACGAACTTAATTGGGTCTTGACTTTTCGATGGAAGTAAATAATATCTTGCTTTAAGCGAAGTTTCATTTGAAAGTTGAATTATTTTTTCGTACGAATGATAAATGAAACATCGTCCTAGATCAATGTTTGGGGTTAGTATACTAATTTGAGACACTGTTGAACGTGCACTTATAGGCAAATTGTACAAGTCATTGCCCACATTTTCGATATCAACAATCAAAAATGTTTCATATTTTTTGATAAAATGTGGAACAAATTCTACCATTAGTTTTATTTCACTTTGAGGTGGTATTATACCCTGACTCGGTATGAGAGAAAATTCTTTAAAATTGTACTCGTCTTGTTCTTGATCTGAATCGATTATTTCTTTTACTTCACTATCGCTAGCAACACGCAAGTTAAAGCTCATTGGTACCAAAGAAGTATTAGTCAATAAACATTGATGAGTATACTTGAAACCATAACTAACAAGACCATATTTTATCTTAGGTACATCGAAATTAAATGTTGGCGGTATCACTGTACCCATTATGTGCATGTTATACTTTTCCGGTTTTCCGTCAATTGTAAAATCAAAGGTCTCGTTAAAATCTCCCAATTTATTGCATGTGAATGTAATTGAAATAGCTTGATACCCTCCTGGGGATATGAGACCTTCATTAGGCTCGAATTGAAAATACTTTCCAAATTGTGAATTTGGTATATTAACATTATAAATTGCATCTATAAACCCTTTGTTTGATAAAACAACTTCATAAACATGAGTCGAACCAATAAAAACACTTCCAACATCGAGTTTTTCAATTGATAATTGGACTTTAGGACCAGCACCAACACCTGTTAAACGCAAAGGTAAACGCGATTCACGACCAGATACTTCACAATAAGCAATTTTATTGTAAGTTTGTGCATAGTCTGGTTTGAATATAATGCTCACATCGAATGATGAATTTGGCCAAATATCACCTTCAATAGGCTGAATAAAAAATACTTCATCATCAAAATGAAATGATTTAACTTCAGTTGTTTTTATTTTATTCTGAAAATTACGCGATAACAACGCAATATAATCGTCTGTTAAATTAGACATTTTTATTTTAGCATTTTCTTCTTCTTTATGTAAATTCATGACTTCTTTTATTTTTTGTTGTTGTTCTAATTCGTGAGTGGCAAATTTTTTCCATTCAAAATGTACAATTATATCACTACGATTATTTAATGTAACTGTACGTTGATTACTCATTGTTATGTACGTGTCTTCAATTCGTATTGAGCTTTTGTCTAAACGAACGTTTATGTCTTGTGCCGAGCCGTATAATGAAACAAATATAGTCTCAGATGAATCGTAGCTAATGGCCAATTCTTTTTTATATTCACCACATTTTTGAGGATTAAAAAATACTGTAACTTGCATGTTCTCGCCTATTGGGAGTATTCCATGATCCGGTTGTACGCTAAAAGGTCTAATTAAAAAAAAAGTTAAAGAACTCTATTACAAAAAATCGAAAATTAAGACAAAACTTACTCTTCACATTTTAACGAAAACTTGGCGTCTTTATTTCCAATATTTCTGATGCATAGAACTTTAAAATTTGAATGTTTAACCGGGCAAACTCCATCAGTTGAAAAATTAATCTCATCTGGAAAATCAAGAATGGCCCTAGAGCCAATACACTTAATAGGCACTATGAATTTTTCACGTTCAGTAGTCACAATTAATTCATGATTATAATCTTTATTTTCTTCCGGTATAAATTGTATTTTGTAAATAATAGGTAGACCTGGACCGACTTTTTGATGAGCGTCTGCCGATGTTATAATTTTAAAATAAGGTGTATCTAATTGTGTTACTTTAACTAAACGAGGTACTTTATCATTGTTTCTTAATAACAACGGTATTTCGTAAGTAACAAACGGTTCGAATTTTTGAAAAAATATTTCTGATGGATACGGTTGAAACATTGGTTCATCGACCATTAGTTGTGTGTTCTAAACCAAAAAAGCATTAGTAATAAATTAAGACTTTTTAGTGTGGGGTTCGAGGTTACTTTTTGTAGACTCGTTTCTCCCATGTCGAGTAATTCAATTATTCTTGGTAAATACATCTCATGAGTACTTGCTAATTTTTGTCTTGTGTCCATAGACATTTCTCTCAAGAATTCAGATGGTTTTAACTTGAAAAAATACAATTAGAAAACGAAAAAATCGAATACTTAAGAGCATTTACTTTTCGGTGTGCTTTAATTTCTCGTATGAGTTTAGGATTTTTAGGTGCACTCACTTTACTTTGATAAGTAATGTGAGGCAAGGCTTCTAAAGAGCCAACAGTTCCCTTAATCTCCCAAGACATGTCGGATAAGATACGGGCTTATTTAAACTCTCTTCTTTATTTTTTAGTGTTAGTGTTAATAATTGAAAAAAAAAATATATTTCAAATGTACAAAATAATATTAAAAAAGAGTAAGAAAATTGCTAGTTGTCATAGTAATCCTTAAACAAAAATTTTTTTTTCCTTTTGAAATAGAAAAAAAAAAGTATTCTCGATTATAAAATTGCTTGAGTGTTGTCATGGATACTAAAATTTGCTTGTGTCAAGGTCAGTGAATTTTTTGAAAAAGAAGGAAAAAAATTCAAAAATTTTTTGAAGGTTTTTTTTTTTAATTTTGCAAAAATCAGGTCAAAAATGGCGGATAACGCAGTGGCAGAAGAAAAAGCTCAAAACGAAAGAATTCGTAATGGACTTAGAAAAATGATAAAATCATTTGATAGTTACATTAAAGAAGCAAGTGATTTTGAACAATTAGAAGACAATTTAAAGCATATGGAAGAGACTGATGGAAATTTTCATCGCTATGATTTAGTCGAATTTGTACGTGATAAAATAGAAACTAATTTAGGTGATTCGATTGAACGTAATGTAAACGATGCATTTTCGAATTTAAAATTTGATGGTGACATTGATCTTCAAAATCGAGTCGCCCAAAAGATATGTTCAGATATTATAAAGACAAAAGAAGTTGCCGAGTTTAAAAATTCACTACGAACTAATATACTCAAGGCTAATGAAAATTTGACAAAAAATTTTTACACTAATTTTATCGAAAGCAATTCCGATGAGGTTACATTAATCGAAAACGAGAACAAAAGCATTTCGTTTACAAACGATTTTGATTTTAGTTCACCTGATAACTCGATGAATCATAATAGTTTTGTGTTTTTTACTAGTGAACAATTTCCTTCGATTGCTAAAAATCTCGATCCTAACAAGTCTGATCAACTTAGACTCAGGGCTATTCAGCAATTGTTGTCAATTCCGGCATGTGATCCTCAAGCAGCTGACCATTGGGTCGATATAAGAAAATACATTAACTATGCCTTTAGAGATCCAAATGAACAAATTGCGGTACGCTTAATCAAAGTTTTGGTAATCTTCAAGTCTTATTTTGTTTAAATTTTAAGGAATTATGTTTAAAACTTCATTCTCGAACACTTGCATCATCACATTACAAAGTCTCTATCGAGATCTATAAGAACCTTATCGATCACTTGAGTGAATACTTTATCGATAAAGAATTGGATAACAGAATGTTTAAATCGAATATTAACATGTTGAGTACTGATAATGCATTTATACTCCGACTGGTAAGTTAAAGAATGTAAAAATTTTATAAGCTTTTTTTACAGTTTGTCATTTCAAAGTTTCGATTGATAAATGATTATACAAAAGATGTTAGTTTTAAATGGGCTCGATATCCCGACACGTTTATAGAATCAATTATTGATGAGTCTTTGGATTTTTTTAGTCTTGGAAACGAGACTAAATTTGGATCCTTAATGACTCCTGTGCATTATTTATCTTTGTTGGATATTCAAGCCAACTGGTTTTCTAAGTGGATGGTAATTTTTTAACTCAATCTAAAAATTAACGATGATTAACTTTGAATTTTTTTAAGCATGGTCATGAAAGTCGAAAAGTTCTTTTAAATTCAATTAAGATACATGAAACATTTGTAAGCTTGATCAAATATATTTTTGTTTAGATTTGAACTTGAATTTTATTTAGCTAAGTACAGCCATTCAGTCAATAATTTTGTATTCATCGAGTTATTACAAGAAAGGAGAAGCAACAAATTCCTCGAGAACAAACAGTGCACGAAAAAAATCAATTAGTAAATTTCTAGTTTAGAATATTTAAGATGGGTTCCACTCAAATTTTCATTACCTAAAAACTTATGGCCCACGAAAGAAAATTTACATCGTTTGACTTAAAATTCGTAGTTCTCGTGTATTTTTCACGATTTCATGCTCTATGTGAAAAAGATACGGACTCTTAAAACCAATTTAGTACAGACATCAGAAAAACTTACAACGATGTAGCTAAATAGACCTTGGTATAAAAATTACAAAGTAGCTAACTCTTGAGATTTAAAGAGAATCGACTCTTGTTTAAGCAGATGCAAAAAAAATATGGGTAAATGGATTATTTTAAACAGTTTTTTACCGATTCCGGTAAAACTTTTTCATTTAATTTTGGTACTAGCGTTTAGAGTAGCTTTTTAGCTTTGAGGCCATATTTTCAAACTAAAGATAGCTTTTTTCAGTTATTAGTTCTTATACGTTGAAATAAAGTACATTTGCATCAGACTTTTAAAGGTGTAGGGGTAGGAGTATAATGTCAAAAATGAAAAATTCAGATTGTGTAGAAGTTTTGCTGAACCTTACATAAGAAAAATTCTCCTTTATAAAGATTTTTCGAGTCATAATCAATGAGAGAGTAAGAGCTAATTATACTTAAAAGATAAGAATTTTTTTTGTTACGGCTCAAGTCTACGTTTATCTCTACTAAAAATTTTTTGCAGATATGGTTCAATGCCGTAATCACCTTTAAGTGATGAAAATTTGATTGAAAAAAAAAATTACTGAAACCGCATGCTAACTTTTGAATTTTTTTTTTAAAACAGGTTCATTGGCATCGAGTTTGATTGCAAAACGAACAATTTACAAAAAATCGGAAATTGAATATGCACACTTTGTACACTCTGTAAACGTTATTCGTAAAATATTATGCTTCAAAAATGGAAGAAAATTGTTTCCCGTCAAAATTCCCAACAGAGAGACTGGTAATATATTTTAAAACAAAATAATAATTGAAGAGCATCTTTTTTAGAAAGTAAACTTAGACCAGATAGACCATATCTTCCAAATTTTAAACTTGATTTTAACTACATGAATTGACTTGTTTAATTTGCTCTGAAAACATCGTTGCTAAGGACACGACTAGTGTATTCGATGCAGCTAAGTTTATCTCCGTAGACTATCTCTTGTATCCTTTACTTTACAGTTATTAATATTTTAATGTAATTTTAGATAATTTCAACCATGTTTTGCCAAAACAATGGGACCGTCTCCTTTTACACTCTGGTTTAAAAAGAATTTGATTTTCGGTTACGAACTAGCCGTTTAGGGCCTATTGAATAAATTAGCATTTAATTTTTTTTTAATTTTTTTTAAGTCACTATCAAAGAGTTGATCAAGATAGTAATACAGCTAATTTTTGATACAGCATCAAGCAAAACATCAAACGGTAAATTATAAAATTAAAATCAATTCTTCTTTATTCCGGATTTTTTATAAAATTTTTTTAGAATTTTCACCATCAAAGTATGCATACGATCTACTCCAAGAGTTGTGCGTCGCTGAAGATACATGCGATGCTTGCTTGTGCAATGAAGAAGTCATTGATCAGCTATTAAAACCAATTAAAACATTAATGCAAAATAAAAAGACTGGTTCTTCATCAAATTTAAACTCGTCTTTCACAACTGTTTACGATGAAAGTTGTATGTTAATGATCGCTAATGTACTCTCAAAATTAGCCTCAACCGAAAATGGTTATCGTCAAATACTTTTTAACAATTCAAAACAAATATTTTCCTCTCATACCAACAAGTAAGTCAAATTATAAGCGATTTTATAAGTTTTATAATCTGAAATTCGTCTTAAGAAATACAGCTGCTCATGTTATTGCTTCTTTTGTACGCAAAGCTTTAAAAAATCAATTGATTCAACCTTTATCAAACGCAGAGATAAGTGAATACTTATATTTAGTTCGTTTGTTGTACTCTCAGTGTCAAGGTGAGTTTTTGATAAAAGAGTACGGTCTCAACAAACTTATAGCAGAATCTTGGAGACAAGTAATTTGAATTTAATTTGAAATTTTAGAAATTTGTTAAATTTCAAAATATTTAGTGTGATTCAGAGAAGTCAGTGTCAAATACTCCTCGTCAAGCGACATCAAAAGAAGACAATTTGACTCTAAATTTACCCGATTCATTGTTAGACAATCTTTTAAACATGGCTTCTACACCAAAAGGCGTTTTCTATTTGAATGAAACAGAATTACTTAATCAAGTTACAAATTATTTGTTCAAGAGATACAAATCAAAACTCCAAGTTGGAAAATACGAAAAATTCGGTTACGGATTTTTAATATCTCAACTCGCCAATACACCTAGTGGTTGTTTTCATTTGAACGAAGCGCAAATAATTCAATCAATTATTGACGATATTTGGCTTGAACTAGAATTTGGCACAGATGATTTTATGAGCGCTTTTCCCAGAGCATATTCGATTGAATTAATCGATAGAGAGGTCTACAAACCAATGTTGTGTTTAGTGAATATTTTATCGTCATTTTCTTCAGTCTATGAACTAATTTCTGATGTTTCAGCAACTCCTAGATCTTTTTATGGGAGTCGAGATTTTCCCAAAGGCCTTGTGAGTCTATTAGATAGAGTCACTTTTTTGGATAAAAAATCAAAGATTTCAAGTCTGTGTAATTTTGAGCAATCTCATATATTTGGACTTAAACTAATAAGTATACTTCAAAGTGATCTTGATGTTCTTTTATTACTAGAAATCCAATATAACTCAACGAATATTCTATTAAATCTGCAAAAATCTAATCGAGCCATACCGTGTTCAAATCAATCTAACGAGAACGATATTGATACAAGTCGAGATGATGATGATAATTATGGTCAATTAGAAAATGTAGATGAAGGAAATGAGACTTATGAAATTATGGTCGATGCTTTATCTGTTGAAAGAAATTTTGTTCTTGTCAATTCAAATCTAATAGGTGGTTCAAATGAAAAATTATTACCGAAGAAAAATTTCACAGATGCTGTAAGTTTAACTTCAAAAATTAGAACCGACATAAATAATATTTTAAAATTTTTAAGAAAACATTTTCATACGAATTTCCGCTTTTTGATAAACTTCCAATACCTGATTTTTATGTCAAATATTCAAATTACAATCAGTTAAATTCAAGTAAGAAAATTCTTCATTGTAGCCTTTCGAAGTGTTGAATATTTTAACAATTTTAATTTTTAGGTCACGAATTTGAAGAATTCATAAAAAGTTTTAATTATGATCAAATTGTGAAAAGTGAAGACACAAAATTCAATTGGAAATCAAAATTTCAAGCTTTATATCTAAACTCGTTGAGGGAATCTAAATTAAACATTGACTTTATGTCAACAGCTTTGAGTCAATTCGTTAAAGTACTAATCAAAATCGAACAAAAACAACTCATTAGTTCATTAGAAACAAAGACAGATTTAAATGATTTAATTTCAAAGACAAGTAACTTTCAGCCAAGTATTTCATCGTTACAAAAACTAGGAATCGAAAAGTCTATACAGTAAGTAAAAGTTATAATTAAACTCTGTATTTTTTAGCTCAAAGTATATTCTCATAAGGTATGGCTACCAAATAAATCAGTTTGCTAAATTGTCAAGAGACGAGCTCTCTAATAATTTAACAGAGCTCAATAAATTTGTTAAAAATCTTTTCAAAATAAGTAACTCAAAGAGTAAAAAATCTCAAACAAAGCAAGAAACTTATCTCGGTAAGATTTTAAATTTTTTTTTAAACTTACATTGATTTATATTTTATTTCAATTAGGTTTTTGTCAAGAAGATTCATATCCTGGTTATGATTGGTTTACATCAACTATTTTCATAATGAATAATGGAGACTTGAATTCAAGTATGAGTTTTTTATACAATTTTCATTTCTTACAAATGTCTTCATTCGTATGGCCAAGCCGTTTGTTTTTGAACGATTTTCTGCTTTCAAATGTTTTCACGAAAAATGGAATTAATATTTTATTACCAACAACATGTCATTATATCGAATTAATACTCAAACAAGAATTGCCTCTAATATTTTCGGCATTTCGTATGTCGGGTTTGTCACCGTCTCAAATTTGTTCGAATTGGTTGAAACAATGTTTTTGGAATTATTTCAATTGGCCAGAAATTGTTACCTATATAAGTGTTTGTATTGTTTATGGTATTGATTATCAAGCATATTTTTGTGTATCAGTTTTAAAGCATTTAAATGAAAAATCAACAAACAATGAGAATGGTTCTAGTTGTATTAATCAAAATATTGTTCAAAATCATACTAATCGAGATCTACAGATTTATTTAAAAGAAAGTCAAATTGAAAATTTTAAAATCGAAAATTATATTGATTTTATGATGGATTTGGAAATAAAATATCGAAAATATATTCTTGAAGATATTAAACAAATTTTTGATTAATTTTTATTTGTATTTATTTTTTTTGTAGATTTTTTTTTTAATAAAAACATTTTAATTTATATTGACTTTTGTTAAATCACCAAACTTTGCCAAAATCGTGAAGATAGATAAAAAATGCCTGGCTAGTGTTCAGAAAATTAAGGTCTAGGAGAATAACACCCCTTTGATACACATGTATCATTGATACTCAAGTTTTGTATTATTGATACAAAACAATACCAATACCAGAAATGGTAAATGGCTTTTGATTTCTGCTTTATGTCAGAAATTACGGGAAAAATTATTTAAAGATTTACAAAAACAAATCGCATATTAATATTCTAATTGTTTTTAATAAATTGGAAAATTTCGTAACCACCTGCTAATGGTACAAAATTGGAATAAAGCGCGCGTAATGTTGATAGTGTGATCGGTGTTTAATTAAATGATCAATTAAGATCACATCTTTTTTGAGAGATAATAATTTTCTTTTCAAATTCTATCCTTGTCATACAAAATTCAATATCTTAAACGCTCGCAAATTATCCCTGAGGTTTAATATAGACTGACTATTTTTACCTCAGGAGTAGTTAAACATTTGACTTCAAATTTTTGATCATTTTTGTCCCATGTGGAAAATTAAATTTAATGTTAATTTTGATGCTTCTGAAGGTCCAAACCAATTTTTACCCCTCGAGTAATACGCGAGAAATAATGGGACTAATGTAGTCAAGCTTTTATTCTAAATTTAAAGCTAAGAGAATTAAAAAATAAATGAAATCTGTTTAAAACCGTTTTTACTGAAAAGAATGTCCTTTAATTCAAACCTTGGGTTTGGGGTCAAAAACATATTAGTCCCAGGCTTCAAAAACGGTTTTCTCACTTTTAGCCCGTGGTAATTTGCGAGCGGTTACTGTAAATTATTTTAAATTTTAATCATTTTAAAGGTGTTATCGGAAAATATTTAAACTGTGATCGGAAATTATTTAAAATTTCTCCTAACTTTCCCTACAATAGAATTGCTCGTTGATAGATGGCTAAAGACCATAGAGCATAATGGTGTATATTTTGAAGATTGAATGTTTACCTTTTTTTTAATTTAATAAAATAAAAAACTAATAAATATTACTGGCTCTAAGAAAATTTAAAAATTCCTCATTGCATTTGCTTCCTCGAGCTTTTTTAAAACTTTTTCTAAACAAAAGAAAAAGAAGGGTTTTAGTGGTAAATAATCAGTGTTGAGAAGTGAATTTATTCAAAAAATCATGATCAAAAATTTAAACAAGGTGTACTTTTTATTAAAATTGTTAATTTTTGGTTTTGAAATATTATCTTTTCTTGTTGAACTTTGTGAAAAAGCATCGATTTCGATTATTTAAAAAAATTAATTTACAAAAAAATTAAATTCTTTTTTGATGAAAACAAGAATTTTTACCGAGTTGGCTTGAAAATTTAAGGCCAAATTTCTAAAATTTAAATTAAAGATACAATCATAAAATAATCAAACGAGTTAACCCTTCCTTGAGGATATATTTTTACAGTTAAAAAGTTTAAAAATAAACAAGACATTAATTGATAGAAAAAAATTGAAAAAAAATCAGATTTTATTTTTAAATATTCTATTACAGTATTACTTTAATTAATTTTGATTTGTAGTAGTAGTTAAATCATCTTTTATTCCAAATGTTTTCTTTTGTGTGATGGTTAAAAAAAAGTTATCCAGAAAAAAAAACTCATCTAATTCATGAATCAAAGTGAAGTTGAACCTTTATGATTTTGTTTAAAAAAAAAATTACAAAATGAGTTTAAAAAAAATTTTGTCAATAAGCCAGAAAAAAAAAAACTTTTTATCAAAATTTAATTTAAATATTTAAGTTTTTTGTTTAAATTATCAATTTTGTTTTTAGATTTTTTTATATTACTACTACTGACAAAATTTGAATGATTATCGAAAGATTTAAACGATACTTGTAAAGGTCTGTTATTGTAAATAAAACCATTCATTGAATGTACTGCTAAATTGGCTTCTTCAAACGCTTCAAAAACTACAAATCCATATCCTTTTGATTGACCTGTTTTCGCGTTTTTTATGACGTTCAATCGTAATATTCTACCACAATTAGAAAATAATGAATACAAATCACCTTCACTTGCGTGAGGTCCTATACCATAAACATAAATTGTTGTTGTTGAGCCAACACCGGTAGCACCATATGAAAGACCTCCTTTGACATCAATTCCTAAGCTTTGTCCACTAATTTCTATTAAATTTCCTGCACTTGAGCTATTTCCTATGCCAGCAGCCGCCATAGTGGAATTAATATAACCACCATTTGAACCGTGTTGCTGCATTGTTGGATGCATGTTAGGATGGTGGGGATAATTTGAACTATTTAAACCACCGTTTGGTGTTTGATTTGGTCCACCTCCAATGGTTCCTATTATATTGTCAAAACCTGAGTTTCCTATTAGTGGATTTTGTGTACTAAAATTAGAATATCCTTGTTGATGCGGTTGTAGACCAGGTGTCATTCCTATATTCCATGGATTATATTGACTACCATTCGGAGCATTATTTCCATTATTCAATCCAGGATTATTCAAGTTACCAGGATTCGAAACTCCTAGACCTCCGTTTGCTCCTCCCATAGGATTGTATCTTTGATGTCCATTTCTATTAGATTTCATTTTTCCTAAATTCATTTGATTATTTTGAAGATTAGATTGTGATTGCATCATATTAAAATTGTTATAACTTTGGTAAGGAGAATTATGAAAATTATTAAAATGATGCGTGTTTCGATTGTTTTGGTACTGTTGATTAACACCAGGATGTCTTTTTTTGTTTCCGTCTTCATCAGCATATTTAACATAAATTGGCTCATTTCCAGCATTTGGTGGTATCGTATTATCCAATTTTTGAATGGCCAATTGAGCCATTTGTTTAGTACCCATTATAACAAATCCAATACGCCTACTATAAGTAGTACTTTGATCACGTAATAAACGAACTTGGATAACTTCGCCGCATTGCGAAAATAAATCTGTTAGTTGTTGTTCATCATAGGACACCGGTATATTTCTTATGTACAAGTTTGTGTTTTTAGTTTCTTCACAATTTGGTCTAGCAAATGCTACTTTTAAACGCTTGTGCTCAATTTGATATCCGTTTAATGTTTCGACTGCTTTGTTTGCGTCTTCTTCGTTAACATATTCTACGAAACCGTATCCGAAACTATAGCCAGTTTGACGGTCATACATTAGTTTACATGATTTAAGTGGACCTATTTTCGAAAATATCAAATTAAAATCTTGCTCTTTTACTGATTGCGGCAAATAGTTCACAATTAGATTGCATCTACTATTCACCGAATTATTCGACATATTGTGATGTTGTTGATTGTTTCCTCCTGAAGTGTCGATTTGAACATTCGCACTCATTTCCAAGCGCCTAAGAAATAATTTCTATTGTAAAAGTAAATGAAATAATTAGAGAATTTTTAATAAAAATTTAAAAAATTGAAAGGAACTTTATCAAATTTTACGAATAATATTGATTTATTACTGAACAAAAATAATTTGTTTTAAAACTTAACTCCAATTGAAAAAAAACACGCCTTCCTAATTACTAATTAAAAATTAGCATTTCAAATGAAATTTTATTTCCAAATATTATGGCGAAACGTGCTTTAATGATTTGAATGAATTTAAAAATTGATGGCTTCTGTTCTATTTCACAAAGGTAAATTTTCAGAAGGTAAATTATCATCATGAAAATGATCCAAAAAATGAAACAAAAATCCGATAAATGCAAAAATATAAAGTTAGAAGAAGAGATGGGCTAAGAATTACATTTTATTCTTAAACGTCTTTTTAATGGTTGTTATAATAAAAAATAAAACAGGATACAAGCCTGAGTCTTTCAATCACACCAGCTTATTGAAACTGGCTCTAACTATGATGCTGAAAAATTGATATAACAATTGTTACTGAAATGACTTATTTTTGAACTCTTGAAATTAGACTTTTACGACAAAAGTATAACTTATTGTTAGTTTAAGCGTAATAAATTTTAGATAGCTTCATATTGCTAATTACCTTTAGAAAAAATATATTAACAAAAAAAATACTAAACAACTACATTTAGTATGTATCTTAACACTTTGAATTCATTATTATTTTATTTTTTTGAATAATTTTCTTCACGTGATCATTTTCCTAAAATTAGTTCATCTATTCATATTTTTTGAAAATGTAGGTTAACATTTTCTTTACACATGCACATAAAATTTAGAAAATGGAGTCTATCGGCAATGTTTTTTTCTAAAAAAAAACTCTATCTGGACTGTGATTATCTCAGTTTAATTGATTTATTTCAAAATAATTTCTATTTTTTTGAGGAAGAAAAAAAATGTAGATTAAATTTTGTAGTCATTTTGAAATGATTTATGCAATTTTTTAATTATAATTCATTGATTTTTTTAGCTCCACTTAATGTATCACGCTTTTGAACTTGAAAGTTCATAAATTATAAAAAAAAATACCAAAGATAATTAAAGAGGAGTATAGTGATCAATATTCGATTAATATACTATTAATATCGGATTTTCATTGCCCACTCTCTCCCTTCTCTTTCTCAAAAATAATATTAAATTCGCCATTTATTTACATTTTTAATTAATGACCTTGATAATTGATGAATTAAAATTTATTTTGGTATTAGGGAAGTTTAGACTGTACGCGACTATTTTGAATACATTTTAACGTGATACTCTTTAACGATTACAAAAACATCAAGACCACTTTATCCACCAATTTTTTCCAGGACAATAGGGTTATGTCACTTATCTTAAAAATATATTTTCATTGATGAGACTGCTCCAACCTGATGAATTGGTTTCCCACAAAGATTTTCGATTTAACATAAGATTTGAATCTAAAAAATCAATCATTTTGAAGAAATCGCTGGTTTACAATATGAATCGAAAAAAAAGGACCTATGTGAGAGTACATTACGGTCCAAAACATTTTTTTTTCGCCATTGTCTAATATGCGTGATTCTAAAAGAATCCTCCTGTCATTTTCGTGTATTAAATTTTCTGAGGCTGTTAAATAGTTAGAACCATCTTCATTTTCTCATGCACCCTTCCAATTTGAACAATGCCGGTAGCAGTTAACAGTTGCACACTTATCGCATAGAGTGTATTTTTAAGTCACAAAGGTTTTCATTTTAAGACTAATCATAAGTCATATTCAGTGTATAAATAAATTATTACATTGAAAATTATCAAAAAAAAAATAGAAGAGAAATCCTCATTTAATTGAAATAGATGAAATTGTAAATTTATATTTTTTGAAGCTTTTTTGTTTTGAAAAATTTATTTGTAAATTTTGACAAAATATGGACAGAACAAGCGCCGAAGGTAAACATTTATTTATGAGTTTTGATTATTGTAATAAATATGACATTGTAAATTTAGATTTGAGGTCTTTTGAAAAACGACTCATGGAAGTTGTTGAGCAAATGCAACCTTCGATGTGGCGATATCGAAGTAAATAAAGATTTTTTTATTCAAAATGAAATTCTAAAGGTTTCAGTTTGTTTTTTTAAAGTACTGTTAGTTACACTTATTGTTTTATCTATATTTGGTGCATGGTCATGGCTTTCCGATCCACACACAGAAAAAGTAAAGACTTTGTCAAAAATATTTTTGATAGTTAAATTTTGTTTTTTTTGTCCAGCTTAGTATTTATGAATCATTATTGGAACATTTGCTTTTCACTGTTAGCTCTTCGACTTTAATTGTTTTATTTTTTTTTGGTATTCACAAAAAAATAGTTGCATCATCAGTGTAAGTATTTATATTAATGCTTCAGATAAAAAAAAAATTAAAACCAAATCTTGTAAAGAGTTACATCAAGATGTCGATCAGTATTAAGTGAATATAACATGTCTTGTGATGATGTAAGCTTTAATTCAATCAATTAAATTTAAATTTAACTCATTATTAATCAAAAACAAAAGAATGGAAGGCTAATTTTAAGACCACGTCCAGCTCAATGAAGGAAATAAACAAATGAAACGCAATTTTTTTTTAAAATCTGATTTAATAGCCTTGAAATAAGGGTATTTGGAATTTTTTTTTCGCACTTGTAAAATTTATTTTGGCAAATCGTGATTTTAAGAAATTGCTGAAACAAGGTTTTTCCAAGAGCCAAAATTATTAAAAATATAAAATTATACAAATAAATTTAATTCAAACAAAAAAATTTAAATTTTCATCAATTCATCGTTCGCCGGTAACAATAGTCCATAATAGTGATATTTTAAATCACGTTTTTATTCGTTTGATAATTTGAATAGTTTTTCAGTATCCTTTAAAAACAACACCGGGTGTAAATCACAAAATTTAATTAATTTTTTTGATATTTTTTTCTATAAATTTTTTCCTGGTTATTCTAAAACACCCTTTTCCGGGAAAAAAGTCATTTAGGTATTATATTTTTGTTCTAAAAAAAATTGTCATAATACACCCAAAAACACTCATCTAACCTTCCAGATACACCTAAAAACTGAAGTCATTTTCGGATAGAGAATGAAAAGATCTATTAGGAAATGTGATTCTTTTAATATGGATATGTGGTTAAACCCTTAATAAATCGAAAAAAACAGATAGAACCGTAAAAACAGCATAATGATACTATGTAAATTGTAAAAAACTAAAATTAAGCTTGTAAAAGTAAGGTGATTTTTGAGGTTTTCGACCCCGAGAAACCCAAATATGTGGTCAGATTTGGAATAAATAAGTTTTTTTCAAAAGTAGGTTTGGCTAGAAAAAGAGTTCACAGGCATATGCAAAGGTGTGTTACTAAATCATAAAAGAGCATTTTTTTGAAAGGTAAAAGGTTGATTATGATATATCATCAAAAAGCTAAGAATCTCTAGTTAATGCTGAGATATTTTTTGAAACGTTTTAAAAAATTCTATTAGAGTAATGAAAGTTGACAATAACAAGAAGATTAAACAGTGAATTCCTATAAATTCTTAAACTCACTGTGAGAAAATTTTCTAAACGTTTCAAAAGTTGAAAACTTTTGCCGAATTTCAGAGAGAACGATTATATATTTGACATGGTTTTATTATGTCAAAAGGAAAATAAATAAATTTGAAAAGTTTTGAAAAAATAAGCTTGACTGCCTTAAAAGGCATTTCATTATTGATCATTTCCTGATTTATTTTGTTTCAAAAAAAAATATTAGTTCATAATGTTACATGACATGTTTCAGTTTGATTTCTAATTCCTAAATTAAAAAGTAATCTTAAATATTACATTCTATAATAATCAGCTAAGGAAAAAAAAAACATGGTATCTTATGTAATCTATTAAGACTTGAAATATAGACACTCGGGAATGACTTTAGGGGTGCACAAAATACGCTTACCACCCCTGCAGTTTGGTCGTCTACAATTAAAATCCTCATCTGGTGCCCTGTACCCTCGTGGAAATAGTATTATTTAAAAAAAAGTATCACATCGATTGTTTAATCGGCTTCAGGACTCGAATATAGATTCAATTTTCGATTAAAAATATTGAAAATAATTTAAATGCACTTTGTTGTGTCTTAAATTGATACTAACATATTTTTCTTAAGTTATTTTTACTAATTTGATACCCCACGTCGATTGCAATTTATCAAAAAATCGAATAATTGCGAGCTGATAGCAATAATAATGAAATGACTGAATTTGCACAAGTTAATATAGATCAATGAAATATATATGAATGAGTAGGGCTCAACGTCACATATATGCCAGGGCTAAAAATATTCGAACCTCATAAATCATGGAAATTTGGGAAAATATAAGATTTTGAATTCATGATGACAGTAGAAAGCAAATTCCATGAAGCGACACTAATGATTAAACGATATATAGATATACAGACAAATAGATCACTGGCTCCGAAGACCCAAATTAACCAAGTCAAGGGGTAAACTTTTGGGAGCAGGGTTAACAGCGAAGTGGCATTAACAAGGTTCTGGCGATACAAAAGTCCACACTGTCTAAGAAAGTGACTTTAGACCTGAAATTCGTAATCTACACATGTATATGAAAACCTAGGAAAGCCAGTTTTTAGGAGCATGTTTTTATAAATTTCTCATCTTAGTGATTTTTGATTCTTTTGACCTATTTTCCGCCTTTAGTGTACAGATAATAAAACGAAGATGAAAAAAGTAAAACCATCAAATTGTTAAAAATTTTATCTAGCTTTAGAATTGGTGTAAATCACAGTGGTAAGGTGAGCACTGTAAGAGATATATCGTAAAAAGTAAAAAATTGGGTAAAATTTTAAATTTACACCCTTCAGGGAGCCTTGAAAATCCGTTTATCTTGTAATAAATTTTAGGCTCTTACAAAATATGCATAAATAATGAGGTTGGTGGGTTAATAAAAAAGTAATAGGTTAAAAAGTAAAGAATGATTTTTGAGTGTGCTGACACTTTAAACCCCTAAGGGTCTGAAAAAATTAATTTGGACACACTCTAAAAAATTGGCTTTCCTAGGTTTTCATATGCGTAGATTACGAATTTGAGGGAAAAAATCGATTTTAAGATTTTTGGAGTTTTTCATTTGCTGAGCCTTACGAGCAAGGCGAACAAGAGCCCATTCTACCCCTGTTAAATATACAATAGGGACTGGATTTGTCTTATTTGTCTAATTGTTTTCAACTTGATCCTTATTCTTTCTGTAATTAGACAATTAACCTTTTTCATACCTTCGCTCAATTCAGTTTAATTGAAATTTCGAAAATAATTGCAATTCATTTTGTGCGTAAAATAATTTAAAAAAATTGAAAAAACAGCATTAAGTCTAAAAAATGAGGATTTTTAAACATTGTTAAAAAAATGGGTTTAAGGATGGTTAAATAGGTTGCAAAAGATAGGAAACAAAATAAACCGAATTGGAAAAAAAAAATTTATTTAAAAAAATTTTTAATTTACAAAAATAGTAAGTTAAATATTAAACATCTGAATTGCTTCGTCTAAAACTTTCAACTAATTTAGACAACCATTTTTTTGTTGTTTTTGTATCATTAGAAGGCGGCGTGTCTGTTTCCATTTCATCTTCAGTCTCTAAAATTGTACTTTTTTGCAACGAATAATTTCTTAACAAACCTTTTGACAATGTTTTATTATTTCCATTATCAAGATCCAAACTAAATTGTCTCGAAAATGTTTTTCTCTTTTGAATTGATGAACTTTCTGTCTTTGGATCACTTATTAAAGATTTATTTAAACTATCACCGCTTTTTTTAAATTTATTTACTAATAATTCAGATGCTAATGAACATCGACGATTGTTATTGCTTTCATCTAAAGGCTCTTTTGAACAGTTAAAATTTTCATTTTTATTAATATGATCGATTAAAACTTCAAATTTATGTAAATTTTTTTCATATGCTTTTGAATACTCATTTGTTTGTAGTTTTACTCTTAAATGATTTAGCTCGTGTTTAGACTCATCTCCAATAGACATACTCTTTGGTCTATGATGATAAATTGGATCAGATTTTACATTACTGTCAACGTCACATTTACGAGACTCTATAGCGTATAAACCGTAAATAAACATTTCTAAAAGAACAAAACCAAAACAAAAATTTTTTTAGGGTCTAAAATTGAATTAAAAATAAAAGAACAAAATGAATTCCAAGTACCTTTAAAATAGAAGCTAATAAAAACTTAATATAAGAAAAGACAAAAAATATATTTTCTGATTAGAATATTTGACAGTTTTGTTTGATATTCATTTTTTTTGTTGTTGTGATGAAAAAACATCTTCTTGAAATTAATGTCAGTTAAAATTTAGACGAAATACGAAAAAAAAAATTAATCTGATAGAAAAAAAAATAATTTTTTTTTTTTTCAATGATAATTAACATTTAATTCTAACCAAATATTTTCTTGAAAGATGAAATTGAAAGAAATTTGACAAAAAATACCTTTAAATGAATCATATTTCACACACACACACACACACACACGAATTTTCTTATTGGAAATTTAATTGATTTAAATTTTTCCTTGAATCCCTAGATGTTTTAGATAAATCAATACCCTAGACCTATTAAAAATCAAACCTAGCAAGATTTGGTTATTTTTTTTTGTTAGGTGACTCAGATTAAAACGACAAAATCGATTATTATCCATTTGGAAATGTTAATTTAAAATTATTATTTTTTTTTGTTTTGTTTAAAAATTCAATTAAATTTAAGTGTAATTACCTGGGCTTAAATTCTCATGAGATTCTTTTAATTTCAAGTACTTGACATCTCTCTTTCATTTTAAATTTAGAAAAAAACAAAAAAAAAAAACGAAAGGGATCAAAAAGTTCATTCTACGATTCCGGTCTTTCAAAATGTTCATTCCTTGGAGTCCATGAATTTGGAGTGGAGTGTAAAGGGTAAATTTTTATTTTTTTGTACCTGCAAAAACATGGTAATCTTGTAGTTTTCAGTCCGTGGATTACATTCATCGGATCCCAATACAAAAGTCTTAATGTATCAATTTCTGTTTATGCGGACGACATAATCTTAATGAGCCCAGTCGAGTCTCATTTCCAATCTCTCCTAAATATTTGCAGTGACTACAATAGTAAATGGAGGATTAAGTTCAACTTAAATAAATCATGCCTTCAACTTGACTTCAACACCCAATGTTAAAAGTTCAATGAAGCTTCTTTGGTTGCTCATACTTCATGAAAAACATCGGAGAATCCTCTCCGGATCTCAAATCCTTCATCTACACTGCTTATCTCAATTTGCCTACGGTCTTGAAAACCTAACTCTCATGTCTAGAGTCCTCAAAGTTTTGAAGATATTCAACTTTGAAGAACTTTATCTCTTCTCAAAGCTTTCGTTCATATACTCAATTAGATTCAACCATCTTTCATCTATTAATTTCATTCGATGTGCGAGGAAGCACCATCAAAGAACATATTACCAACCAATCTTGTCCTTATCTTCAAATTTTTTAGCCTAAACTTGTCAACAATCATCAATAATCCTTTCAAACTCAAGATTCAACTCAAAGGAATATTTTCATCGGATGACGGCATCTGTGAGTCAATAAGACTTTGTTTGTGTAACTTGAATACCGTAAAACCCCTCTATTTGTACCCAGAAAATTTGGTCTTTAACATTCGATTTAGTTTTAAATTTCTTCATATCAATGATTCGAAAATACCTCATTCTAACCCCCTCAACCTAGTCTATAAACTGAAGATATGAGATTTTGAATCAATACTTAACCTATCGAAATATTTAAGAAAAACTACTGGATACAAATAGAGGGGGTTTACGGTAGTGTAAAATGTAAAATTAATTGATTCGTCAGATGACAAATTAAAATTAATGAGGTATCAGAAATGAGCATTGTGAAAGACCTGATTTGTACGCAATAATACTTAAAATTATATTCTTTTTTTTATTTTGAGTTGATGCGCAAATTCACTGAAAATATTTTCCTTTTCCAATTAGAGACATATGTCTAATTGAACATAAATATTATCTAATTTCTAATTTTTCAGGTGCTTGAACCTGTTAAATTCATTTCCGATTCAGCAATCGATATTTACTTTTATTATACATCAATTTTTACTAAGAAGATTTACTGACTAAGCATGGGATATTTACAAAACTCGTGATAAAACACAACTATTTAAGAATAAACCATTTCATTATAGTGTAGATTGATCAAGATCTCTATTTGTCGCAAGTATGATCCAAAAGTGCTCGCCAAGTTTATGACTAAGTGATACAGTGGTTTTTGCGAAAATGTAACGTTCCAAAAAAAAAGAACGGTCTAAAGAGTTCCGAACTCCTTTGGAACAGGAACCCTCAAGGAACGGGAACGGAACGGCTATCGAACGGAACCCTTTAGATCGTTCTTTTTTTTGGAACGTTACATTTTCGCAAAAACCACTGTATCAAAATTTACTTGGAAAATCTTGGAAAGTCTTCCCTCGTTAAACCGACCAATTCGGTTGGGATGGAATCCAATAGAAAAAAATTACAATGGGAAGTTTAATAAATCTAGGTTAAATAAGAGGATTATAAATTAACGCGATTAGAATCAGACATATTAGGTATTGGCTGGGTATGGATTACCCGGAAATTCAGGTTTTGGGCTCAGGTATGGGGCTAGGTTGGGTACCCATAAAATATGGGTATTTAATAGGCTTTTTAGTTTCTTTTTCGACAAAAATTGGGTTTTGGGTAAATAAACCCACATTTGATGGGTTACCTAACCTAGAACCAAACCTGAAATACAAAATTTCTGGGTAACCTATACCCTAGTCGAGCCCAAAACCTGGTTTATCGGGTAACCCAGCAAATACCTTAAAATTAGAGTTTTCGAGTTATCTTAAGTCTTTTTACAGCTTACTAAATAAGTCAAAAGAGGTGAATTTGTACAAAAATTTAATCACCAAAACAAATCTTCAAAATCTATCCATAATAGCAAAATTATTCCGAAAACAAATTATTTCGTATTATTTTTATCTAAGCTTGCAATTTATGTCGTCTTTGGTTATCAGACTTTTCATTGATTTTACCGCCTTTTAAGATTCAAAATTTCCGAGACTATCAGACATTTTACTAAAGATTTTTAATTTATAAACCTTAAATTTTTCAGATGAAAAAAAAAATGGAAATTTTGCATCGATTTTTTGGAATTGAACCCATTTTGATTAGCCCAACCTACAAAGGAGGATAAAATTTTTTTTTTGAAAACCTGGATTATCTCTAAATATTGTTTTTAGTTTAAAAATTTAATTTCAAGACGACTAAAACATAATCTGAAATCAAAAACTGACTAGGCTTACTTATCTTTATTCCTCCTTGGTTTATTCAGAAAGATCAAGCAAATAATTCAATTATTTTTAATGTTTATCTTTTTCTAGAATTATTGAATATTAAAAAAAAAACCTTAAGACGAATGACGAAATTGATATTCCAATGGATTAGCCTTCTACTTAATAGAACTAATTTATCTTTGGCCAAAAACTATTAAAAATTAATTTATAAAATGTCTTGAACAAGCATAAAATGATAAGTTAATAATTGAATTAATAATTATTTAGCATGATAACTAAATATTATATTCTATTTTAGGATTATAAATAACGACTCCTACTTCATAAACAGAATTTTAAAATTTACTTGATTTCTTAAACAAATATACAACCAAAAAAAAAATTAATCTAAATGTTTAAAATTAATAAATTTGATTAAATTTTGTTTACTCAGAAAATAATGTTCTTGCTGAAATACACGATTGTTGTAGTCAAAAGTTGTAAAGCATGGAACAAGTTCTGGTAAGCCAGTATTCATTTATCCAGCTGAAAAAAATTTTGATAAGACGAAACAAATTGTAAGTGACTAGAGGTTCTAAAAGCGAGAGCAAAAAAAAATTATTTTGAAATCCCAACTTGTTAACCGAAAAAATAAAGAAATTATTTTTAACAAAAATCAGTTTCAAATGTCATAATAATCTAAAATTCTAATCTTAAATTATCGATTGTGTGACACTCGGGGAGAATAACTTTAAGCATACGCTGGCAAAGCTAAAATATTATTGCTAAAGTTTTTTTTTTTTTTTCTATATGCAAATGTATTTGCTGCTTTTTATTGTATTGAATTCCTAAGTGTAATTTAGTATCTAATAAATGAAAAAATTTGATTTTACAATTTTAACATCCCAATAGAAATAAAAAATGTTCTGGGATAAAATTAACTTTTATAAAAATCTAATAGTTAGTGTTTTTTTTGTTTTAAAACGCTTTTTAAAAATATTATTTTGCTGTCTAAAATTGATCAAGGTCTTCCATTAACTGATAAAATTACATTTTGTTTATTCTTTTTTTTTTTTTTAATTTGTTCCTACAGTCATCAATAAAAAATAAACAAAATTTTAATGTGATAGGCATAATTTAAATAGCTAGAAGATTTTATTAGTCATTTTATGCGAGTCTTTTTGACAAGCTTCTTATTTCGTCAAATCAAAATTGTAAAATAAGTCTATAAAAGCTTAGTAGGTGAAACACAGAGCTTAGCTTTAGATTTCTAAAATAAAATAATTTAATGATAAATGAATCATCTTCTGAGCGTCATCATTTCATCTGAAATCATTAAAAGAAGATTTCTTTAACATTCCTAGTCCAATTAGACTGTAGTATAGAGAAATTAGCTTCTAATAACTAAGATTTCTAATAAAAATTTCAATTAAAAGTTGTCGCTTGTAAATATAATAGGGTGATTCATAAAATTTCGCGTTTTTTAGATGGCAAGTTATTATTGATTCTAGCTCATATGTAATCTCATAACTTTAATTCATTCATTATATATTAGATTAAATAAGATTGAATGCTCTACAAGATGATAAGCTTAAATTTTAAAATTTTTTATTCTAAGTATTTTTAAATTGTAGGAAAACTTTTGAAGGAAATTTTGAAATTTTGGGGCTGTTACGTCATTATTTGAAAAAGGCCTCACAGCAACAGCAGTAACCCGCGAAACATGTCAAGTAGAAGGTGAGAATGTCCTTAAAGTAAGAAAGGCACAAACTTGATTCAGTTAGTTTAACAGTGATGATACAAGGGGTTTGGAGGACCAGTGAGTTTCAATCAGGACACCCTGCGTACGGTGGTAGAGAGTAACCCACGGGTTAGTATTCGCGAATTATCCAGTAACCATATTTCGTCACCTTAAGTTGATTCACAAAGTTAATGCTGTGCGTTTGGTTGGAATTCCAAGGGAAAATACAGTTTGAACTCGGTCCTGATGGTCCTACGATAAATGCTGACATTTATTGTGAAAAATAAAACTAACCAAAAAATAAAAACTATTCAAAATAGATTTGTAGAACTGTGTTTTTTTGATAGTTGTTCAATTATTTATATTTTTAGGGTAAAAATTTTTTAAAAAGAGAATATTATTCACAAAAAATGTTAAACATACGTCATGCTTAAAAGTGTCTCTTTATGTAGAACTTAGGAAGTAGTAACATGGAATATATTGTATTCATTTTTTTTCCTTATTTAAATTTAGATAATTGAAAATTTTTTTAATTGAATAACGGTATGATATAGACATTGAGGTAAAATTAAAAAGAAAACCCACGAACATTAAAAAATTATGAGATTTAAATTGTGACATTTGTGACGACAATATTTTTTCTTGATAGATCACATGGAACTGAAATTATTTGAAATTATTTTATGTTGAAATTTAAGCATACAGTAAATATTCGATTATAAATAATTCTACATATTTAGAATTTCTCGATATTTCTACAAAATTAGCTAAATTGAATGTAAACCCAGCCTAGAGAGCAGACGTTTTACTTAAAAAAATGATGATTTCAGGTTGAGAATGGAGCACACAAGCTCATACCCTCACATACACAAAAACCCGAGCTCAAAAAATTTGAGTGTAAGATTTCCAAAAAAAGCTTACAAAAACTTAATTAACAGTCTATTGAATTTTTAAAGATAAAAATTAAGAGGATAGAAAAATTCAGCAGTTTGTTTTTTGAGCTTTTGAATAGAGTAAATAACTTGACTTTTTGATTGAATTTTTTTTTCCAGACTTTTTTATTTACTGGACTCAAGTCTTAACAGGCACTTCAGTATGTGTTTCATCTTTTCAAATATTGACTATATTTAAAAGTTTGAATTAGGATTTTTCCTAGACAATTTCGGTTCCATTTTTGACAAAGATTTATGTAATTCCAGTGAAACCAAAAGTAAAAATGGCTTCTCATTGTATCACAATCAGTTAAAAAAGGGAACATACTTTATGTTCTTTTTTTTAAAATTAGTGTTGAGATTGACGTTAAGTTGATTTGCAACGGGGTAACCGGTGGAGCTAAGTACTAACGTACTTTGCTATGGCAGATGTATTTTCTCTAGAGACATTGAATTGACCGTTAGCCGATAACAACGACAAAATAAATTATTATCCTTTTGGAAATTTTAATTTAAAATTATTATTATTTTTTTAAAATTCAATTCAATTTAAGTGTAATTACCTGAGAATTCGAAGAAATGGAACTAACTTCGTTGCTCTACGTTTTACTTGCTCAATTCCAGATGTTTTCAAGAATTAAGGCGGATAATTCGAAGAAAACTCTGGCTTAACTTTAGAATAAAGCCCTAAATTAAAATTTTCTCTAAATAAAATTAAAAAAATTGTTACAACATGGTTTCGATCGGATTAATTCCTTATAGTACATATCCTGATTTGTTATTATTAGAGTAATTGGCAAAAGTTTACGGTAATTAAGTTTTTGGACGATTTTTTGAAAATTTTACACTCAAAATTTTTGTGTTTGAGTCGGGTACCCAAAATATTTGCATATTCAAACTCAACCTTAACTTACAAAAACTTGTGTATAATTGTCTGTTTAAGAGCTAATAGCTTAAGATAAGCGAAATAGGCTAATTTAATTTTTAAAATATTTTTTGAAGACTAAATCATTACCTTTAAATTTGGAAAACTAAACTATATTTTTTTTAGTCGGTGGTGTAAATACGTGAAAATCCCCAAAGACTAAAATGCAATACTGAAGTTTTCATTTGCTGTAATGCCTTGAAAAGGAAAGCATTTAATTTATACTTGAAACTCGGGACTTAATGCTGTTATTAAGTCCAAAACATATTGAGAATAATTCGGATTTTTTCATAAATTTATGAGGACGTTCCGAGCCCGAAAATTTATGAAAAATTTTTAAAAAATCCGAAAAATCATGAAAAGGTTCCGAAAACTTATGAAAGGTCTCGAACATTTTTAAAAAGTTTTGAAAAATTTTGAAATTCTTTGAACATTCAGACGAATTAGGTTGAACATTCATGAATGCTCATGAAATGATCCAAAAGTAGATTAGTATGTCTAAAATGCATACATCAATTCTTGAAATTCAATTTTAAATGCCGAATTCCTTTGCAAGCCATTTTGTTTTTATTATAATAAAATGAATAATATCTCAAAATAAGGATGCAGCTGTTTTTTATTAATCTGAATATTTGATAATCCTAAAGACTCTTTTGGTGAGAAGATTTTTATATTTGATTGATATACACGTGAACTGTTTCAATAAATACTTTATTTGTGTGCTTTTAAAGTAATAAAAATCATGAAATATTTATTTTATTAAACTTAAGTCTCAAGAATTTCGAGTTGATTTGAAACTAATTTTAGAAAAATTGATTTTTGAACTGACTAACACCCTATTTTTAGAGTGGAAAGAATTTTTAATAATTACATTTTGAATTTTTGGTTAAGATTTCATCTTCAGCATTCTTCATCATAATAATGTAACAAAGAAAAAAACAGACATATGTACCCATAAATTTAAAAGTATTGGGTGGGTATAGGTTACCCTAAAAAATCAGGTATTGGGTTCGGGTACTGTCTGGGTTACCTAGAAATTTCGGGTTTCATGTGCGGGTCTGGGTTGGGTTACCCAAAAATTTGGATATTTTATAGATTTTTAGATGTTTTTTTTTGAAAAAAATTGAGTTTTGGGTAAATATACCCAAATTTTTGGGTTACCCATACCATACCCGAACCCAATACCTGATTTTTTAGGGTAACCTATACCCACCCAATACCTTAAAATTTATGGGTATATATGTCTGGAAAAAAAATACCTAAAAAAGCTGAAAGTAAAGTAAATGTTAAGATTATAAAAATTAACTCTCCTATACCCTTACTCATGTCTGATTCAAGATCCTTTTCGTCATTTGATTCTCCGTCTTCTGGCAACCCACTCTCACTCATTTCCTATGACTTTTGCTAAGTCAAAGTTAAATAAATTTTTATTTTTTTGCGCTTTTATTTCTAAAATTGGAAAAAATTTAAGCTACTTAGTTGAAGTACAGTTTTAAAATACATTAATTAAATAGATTTTTTATTTTTAAAAAAAATATTATTCATTTTTAATTTTCAATCATCGAACATTCGCTTTTGAAAAAAAAACATAAATTTCAGTATATCTAGGAGGTGAATTTTGAGCTTAAATTTTATTGATATTAGAAAATTCATGTTAACTCCAAAAATAATGGGTTTGGGTTAAGATCTGTTGCTATCGAATTTTATCAAAAAAATTTTTCTGGCCTGAAGTACTTTAGCATGGTATAAATTTATTTTTGAAAATTACCAGTAATGGCCTACCCTTGAAAACATACTCCCGGGTGTATTTTAGAAAACATACACCCAAGTGTAACTTTTACACGAAGTGAGGTATGCAAAAAATTATTTTCATATAAGGTAGAGTAAATGAAGGGCTACAAAATTATACCCTATTTAGACCCCCTGTGAAGTTATTTGGGTAAGAAAACTGAGTTTTCACTTTTCAGTCTTAAAGGACCTTCAAATCCCCCCCCCCCCAATAGCTGTTGCATACACCCACCATTTTTATATATCAATCGAAAGCTCTGAATGAGATCTACATAGATATATAGTTCATTTTTATCTAGGATGCTCGGTTACAGAGATACAAATCGGAAAAGGTATACAATCTTGTATACAATACTCGTTTAGTTAGTTTTAACAAAATAAAAGATGTTTTACACAAATGTATGTGATATAATTCTTTTTGGCAAATAATCAAATTTCCGCGGTTTCTTACGGATTTTACCGGAATCAAATCCTCTAAAAGGGTATAAATCTACATCTAAAGAAAGCTTTCAATGAGATCACAGATCACTTTTTTCTTGAAATAAATAAAAATCGTGTCAAAAAGACCCGTCGGGCGTTTTAGGTAAATTTTTTTTATCTAGTAATTTTGGATTTTATCTAAAAAACGTAAAAATTTGATTTTTTAGTCTTGAATAGTAGGCCTAGTTTGAAAACTTTCTGAAAAATTTAAGCCTAAAAGTAACTAAGGTAATTACAGGATTGAAATTGGTCACGTAATCTTTTCACTCGGTCACCTAATTTTTTGTTACACTTTATGTGACCAACGTTGGTCACTTAAAAGATTAGACGTCCAGAATTTGTGATTTAGAATTTTTATTTTAGGAAATTTTATAATATCCTTGCAGCGAGACTATCAAGTTATTTTATTGTTTTATGGTTAGACCTCACCTGGAGTATGCTGTCAGTTAATGGTGTCCATATTTGGAAAAGTTAGATGAGCTAGAGAAAGTTCAACGAAGAGCAACTAAGATGAATCCTGAACTAAGTGATTCAGATTATCGACAACGTTTGTCAGGGCTATATTTAACCAATCTAAGAACAAGAAGATTAAGGGGTGACCTAATTCAAATGTACAAAGTGGCAAACAATTATGAACGTATTGAATTTAATAAAATTGTCTTTCTAGATTTAACTTTTTTATAAATAGAGTTGTGAATGAATGGAACAAACTTCCGAAAGAAGTGGTAAACGCAAAGAACCTGAAAGAACCTGAGCGAAGCTTGATGTTTGGATGTCGAAAGAAAAAGAAGCGACAGCTCTTTAGAGTTATGCTCTAGGTTCTGTGCACTGAAATAAAAGTTTATCCTTTAGAAATAAGAGTCAGTCCAAGGATGCCAAAGACATAAAAATTAGATATTTGTTGTTTAATAAGTGTTTTTTTATTTTTTATTTAAAACGAAAAAGCTACAAATTACAACAAAAAGAGAAAAAGATAATATTATTTCACGACAGTAGATTATTTATAATATTTAATATTTACATTCCTATATTAATCAACAGCAAAAAAAGTTTGTTTCCTTTTTTCACCTCAGCATAAAAAAAAGGTAATCTATACCGTACCAAAAAAGTACACAATAACAAACAATAACATAAAAGAGAGACAAGTAATGTAATTTAAAACCATAAGACCAACAACAACAAAAAAAATTAAAAAAAAGTGAAACAAAAAAAAACTAAGTTTAAAATTTTTTTATTTTTTGTTTGAGTCCAAGTCTCGTGACTGTAAAAACCAAAGGTAAGTCGTAAATGACACAAAAAGTATATTGACAGCAACAAAAAAAAAAAAAGATCAAAAATTTTCCCATATTAAACATTCATTTTTTTGTGTTTCGGCTATTTGTGTTGTCTAAGTAAGTTTTTTTTTTTTTTGTTTTGTTTATTCTAATAAAAAATTTATTTTAAAACAAAGAAAAATTTTTTTTTTTTTTATTTAATCTAATCTTCGTCTTCTTCGTCCTCGTCTGGCTCTTGAGTCTCATCGGCATCGCCTTCTTGTGTCGTATTGGCACCGTCCATGCCTTCCAAATGCGACAAATCTCGCAACACTATTTCACCTTCGTAATTATAAAAGTGATAATCAGCAGTAGCCATGTCAATAGCCCATCGAAATTTGTCACGTTGAGTTTTCGAGTAAATTTTCTCAATAGGCACACTATGCTTTTTACACCAAGCTATACTAATTCTAGGATCTAAATAGTTCAATTTACTAGTACCCAGTGCAATGTCTTTATTTTCTTCTTTGTCAGTAACTTGAATTTCAAGTTTTTTAAGACCCTCGATCAATTTTTTAAGTTTATTTTCAGCTGATTCGAATTTTTTTTTGGCCGCAACTGTTTTTAAATTTTTCAAATCGGACTTTGCTTTTTTAAGTTCACCCTCAGCCTCAGCTATTGCGTCTTTTTTATCCTGTATCTTTTTTTGCATGTTCTCCATTGACTTTGCAAAAGTCTTTGGCACAGCACGTTGATGGTTACATAAAATAGCAACGGCACGATTCGCTCGATTATAAGTAAGAATCAAATCATTAACACTATCGCGTTTATTAGTCATTTGATCGAGTTGCTCTTGTAAAGTCCTCGAAGCATTGTATGTTCTGAAAACTTTAGCTGACAAACCGTCCATACACTCATTCAAATAAGAGTTTAATATAGTTGTGTTTAAACGATCAAATAACTCGTCTTCTGGATTCTTATTCTCCATAAACAAGACTAGATTTTTGTACACTTGTTTTTCTACAGCTACTTTATTTTGATAACGTATCGAATCCTTACCTAAGAAGTCAAATTCGACCACATGTTCACCAACACCGTCTACATTTTTATGTAATTTAACATGTTCGATACGTAATGAACAACAACCTACTGTGTCCGCTTCGTCCTCGTCTTTTTCATTACCTGCTCTCAACGCTAATTTGTCAATAAAATAGATGGCTACGGCACGTTGACGTACTTTCATTTCTTTACTCTTCCAATCCTCCATGTAATTGTTTCGTATTTTGTCTATGCATCTGTGTAATTTTCTAGCTTTTTCATATTTTTGCCAATCACGTTCGCCTTTGACTCGTGAGGCTGCATTCAACATAACATACTTGGTATTGCCTTGTACATTTTCAGTCCACGACGCCAACCAAGCAACCATGTTATCGTTTCTCACTTCTTTCCATTTATGACCTGGTGGTGGTTGCGGAACCTTACTATCCTTGCCACAATTTATAATAACATCTTCCGGGTTGATACGTTTTTTAACCATACCCATTTTTGGATGTTCACCACGTCCTCTAAACAGACCCGGCGGTTCGATCTTATAATTACCAATAGGCTGCTTATGACCGTCCCATAAACAACAACCGTAAAGTTTTTTAATCTCTGCGGCCTCTTCTTTGAGCTTTTTTTTCTCTTCTTTAGTCATCGCTTTACGCTCTTCAGACTTTTGTTTAAAATAATCGAAAACTTTAGTAAAATCACATTTTTTGAGATCTTTGATTAAACTTCGTTCCGATTCGTTCATAAACTTGCGCCAATCGTTAAAAAAGTTTGTGTTAAAAACATCTTTTTTCGTGTAATCATGATCCAACATTTTGGCATAAAAAGTCATAACTTCTTCAGCTTCGGGGCTTAGCTTAAGTCGTTGACCATTATAGAAAAAGTGAATACTGTCAGGTAAAGGAGTATAACCGGGTTCAAAAAGAGGTCCTTTGTGTTCCAAAGTAGTCCATTTTCTACCATCGGCATATTTTTTTTCTTCCCACCAACGCCATACTTCTTCCTCTTCTTCGTCTTTTTTTTTCCTCTTTTTAGGCGATTCGGTTTGAGATAGATCGGCAGCGGATCGTTTTTTGCCGTTCTTAGTCTCTTGTTTAACAGGCGTTTTAGCTTCTTCTTTGACCGAAGACTTTTTTTTCGTCTCGATTTTGACCTCTTTTGGCTCTGCTTTAGGGGTTTTTAATTTATCTGACTTTGAATGACCATTTTTATTAGTCGGTGTACTTTGTGGTTCGGATTTGATTTTTTTCGATGTTGGTGTCGACTCAGGTTCTGTCTTTTCTTTTTTAATAGCCGATTTTTTCGAATCGGATTTACCGTTTGTTTGTTGTGGGGTTTTTGACGATGATGTTTTAGACATTTTCTTGTCTTTACTAGACATTTAATTGTCCTAAATCGAATAACGTTAGTTATTTTCTGTTTCGAAATATTTTTAAAAATTAAATAAAAAATATGGAATGAATTGAGAAAAAAAAAATAATAGAGAAAAAAAAGAGAAAAAAAACGACTAAGTCACTCGAGTATTTATACTCGTAAAAAACAAAAACGACTAAGTCCCAATTTTTTTTCTACACGTTAAGAAATTGTTAAATAAAATTTCTATGCATATATTTTCTCTTTTTATTTTTTTTTTTTGTTTTGAACAATGTTCGTTTATGTGCAAGACGTGTGTGTGTTGTGTGTCAAATTGCAGAGTTTTAAAAATTGAAGAGAGATATTTTGTTTTGTTTTTAATGGTGGTAAATATGAAGACAAATTAACAATAACTTGTTGAGACAAAAATTTTCGAGCTTATATCTTTTGTTTTCGTCTACAAGAATTTATTTTTTTTTTGATTAGATTAAGAGTTCATCTCGGAGAGTTCAATGATGCGTAAAAAAAAATATTCCTGAGATTTTGTACGAATAAATTTTTTGTTAATTGATCAAGCTTTGAAAGAATGATGATGATGACTCTTAAATATTTTTACAGTCCTAAAATTAAAAGCTTAAGCTTCTTCAATATTGCATTTTTTAACTTTGTGACCCACTCCCCTGATCTGGGGGGTAAGAGTTCAAAAATTTTTTTTACTAAATGTAGTGGGGCCGCTTTACCAATTTTAAAATTTACTATGGCCACAGCAAAAATTGAATAACAAATTGAAGTTAATTAAATTTCAAAATTTTAGAAAGGGGCTTTTAGTTTTTTGTTAACCTTTTTTTTGTTAAGAAATATTGGGTCTTGTTGCTTATACGGCCAATTGGTCAGGCCAATCTTTTGGTCGGTTTTTGTGTCTTCTTTATCTTCCTCTCCTCTTTTGTCCTCCACTCTTGTTTGATTCAACAAAGTCTGAAACGACTTGATGCTCATTGATGCATCAATATGCTTTTCGCATATTTTTGTTGGCCCTGTTTATAAGAGGGTTGTTGTTTATGATACGATTTTTGACAAAGAATATTGAGGCAGTTGATTCGTTTGTAGCATTTTTTACGAATATTTTCAACTTGATATTTGAAAGATAAATTTTGATCGAATGTGACACCTAAAAACTTTGGCTTGGGATTGTGTTCTAATTTTTTGTCGTACATTTTGACAACAGTATTTTTTGATTTGTCGCGTTCCATTTGCAAAAATAGTGTAATTACATTTGTTGGGTGTCATTTTGAGTCTCCAATTATTCAACCAAGTCTCAATCTGTTTTAAATATTTGTTCACAATTTTTTCCAAGGAACCATCCTTTCCAAAAATAAAATATGCACAAAGATCATCGGCAAATAGAAGCGAGTAAAAATGTTCTTTTTTGAAGCGAGTAAACGACTTGATGCTCTTTGATGGTAATTGAGCTAATTTAAGTAACCAAATCGGACGCTGCTGTTTTTCTCGTACTAGTAAGAATTTATCACCAATAAAAATAAATTAAGTTTAATAAATCAAGTTCTTGTGAAATTTATCAATAAACGACTAATTCCAAATTAATTACATTGTCTTCAAGTCTACTCAAGTTTTCTTGTATAATTTTATTTTTTGCTTTAACAGTTTTACCTAATTCAGGCACAGGCTGACCAGTAAATCTTCTATTATATTCAAAAACAGTGTTACTAAGGTTCGGTCGAAGCAAAACGTCCACACTATCTGAATAAATCATTTTTGACTTTACGACGTTAATCTACGACCCCGAAAACCCCAAAAAATTAATTTTTTTATTGGGGTAAAAATCGAAAATTTTGACCCTACCCTCCCGCTTTTTGCAGCCAAACGTCGAGGTGCTTTGTTTAAACATTTTAGTAAACATGATTGGACGTTTTGCTCCGACCGAACCTTATCAAGCATCATAAAAAAAATTATCAATGAATAAACACCCGGATGATGCTTGTCAATCCAACTGTTGACCTTAAAATGAAACCCTTCTAAGTGGTTATTAGTTCTAGGTCCATCAGCTGTACTATGGTTCCACATATCATACTCGATACTACCTTCAAACCATTGTTTAACAAAGTACTCAAAAAATTCTTCAAGATTTGCTTTAATCAAGTTCACATCTTTACTTGATTGAATAACACGACTTGATGCCCATCGACCACGACCTCTTCCCCTTCATCTTCCACGTCGACCCCTATCAATAACTGGTTCTGTATTCGGTCCGGTAAATCTTTGAGCAGTGCTGCCTCTTGGTCGTCCTCTGCTTCTACTTGCACCTCGACCAATTATAACAAAGTTCGATTCTCAATCATGACATTTGTGTCAGCACTGGCCTTAAATATACTCTCTAAATCATTGTAAATTTCATCGTTTTTTTAATCGCTATTTGCATCTCTTCGGTCATTTGCTCTTTTTGTACGAAAGATGAAGCACTTCATTCGTATTTTCTTTCCTATTTAATCTAGCCAAGCCATTTTTAGTTGTAGCACTAACTTTACAGGGCCTGTCAACACAGCGCCAATGCTCTGAATCTTCTTGAGGATTGTATGAGTTATAGTTGAACATATAATTATCAATTAAAATACTTAACCATATGAAATTCTTGAATTTTTTTTGGTCCTTCAGTTGTTTAAATGAAATTTTTTTTGATTCATTTAGGATTTTTGGGATTTGAGACAAAACTTCACATAGCCCATTCATGTAAAGATGTTGTTTACTCTCAAAATACATGTTACAACATAAAACAATGATCGTGTAATGTTTCATAGCACATTTTTTTTCATAGCATCTATACTATTGCATTCATATTCATAGAAAAAATTGGGATTATAAGCTTACACATTTAACTATATAGACAAGATAATTTTTGTTTAATCTCTTCATTCGTGGCTAAAAAGAATTCTTGGTTACCTTAAGGTCAAAATGATGAGGAGAGAGCAATTGAATACCGAATATAACATGACTATAATTCTGCTATGAATATTTATGCTATGAAAAAAAAATGTGCTATGAAACGATACATTCTATGAAACGAGTCAGCTGCAAAAAAATAGTATTATAGCAATATGCAATCGAAGCATTATGTGCCAATATGTGATAAACCTTTTTACCATACTAATTTGAATTTCCAGTATCTATTTGAGGTTCATGCATTTAGTACAGTGGATCAAACTCTAAATGTTGCGCCTGTCTTAAACCTATTACAACCACCAGCAACCGTTAATCGACAGCCTTAATACAGCTGGTTTATCTATGCATTCATTTAATACGGTAATCATTCGATTTTTGTCGACTAACTTGACACTTAAATTAGATCCACGGTAGCTATCCACTTTTAACGACTTAGAAAGATTTTTACGCGCATTTTATTTAAATATCCTCGAACTTGGAAAAAAAGCCGCTTGAAGCTTTTGACATAATAATAATTTTCGAAGATGTGTGTTTGTACTTATTTAAATTGTTACAAAAAATTTGGGAAAACTACCGTAAATCGTCGTTTAGTATGACATGTTTTTTAAACTTGAGTTTTGGTTTGTGCTGAATTTTCTGATTGGTTGAAAAAATTCAGCACAAACCAAAACTCAAGTTTAAATACATGTCATCCTAAACGACGATTTACGATAAAATTCTATCATTAATTTTTTCACACTTTTTGAAAGCCTTTCAAATACACACTTTTTAGATAATAAATGACTTTTCGCCTTAAAAATCCACCAAAACACTGACTTGTAAAGTGACTAAATTTCGACGACCAAGTCGCTTATATTTATCTTAATGTTAAGTATGGTTTTTGAAATTTTTGAGGAATTTTGACATTTTAGATCCCTGGGGTCTGAAAAAAATATCTTGGAAACTCCTAAAAGCATGGTGTAGGTTGAGGTCAAAAGTCAATTTTTAAAAGTGTGGAAGTTTTGGATTGTCGGAACCTTAAAACATTTTTAATAGAATTTTTTTTAAGCTTGTTTAATAATTGACCACAGAATGCATTAAGTATAGACCTTAAGATTAAACAAATTAACGGCTAGTATTTTTCTATAGCTTTTCTTCTATAAGAAATTCGGTTTTTGTAAAATTTTGAAATCTTAAACTCTATTCTAACATAAAAAAACAACCGAGTCTTCAAAAAGTAGCTTTTAACTAAGCATTTTGAATTTAAGTAAAATTTTACTGCACTTCTACCGACTAATGGCTTCCCGTACCCGAACCGTGCAGTACCAGTACCCGTACTAAAAAAATCCCGAATTCATCGCAAAATCATCCGTTAAAAATGTAAAGAATTTTTAGTACAGTTCGGGTACGGTAAGGTTCGGGTACGCCATTAATTCGGTGAAAATGCAGTATAAAGCTTTAAAATTTATTTTTGAGGTTAGCAGAAATTTTAATTTTTACTTCCGGACTTTTGGATTAGTTCAAAGATTATGGAAAAAAAATAGATCGAGTGTGATTAATTTAAGAGAACTAGTGTTTTTTTTTTAATTTTTTTTAATTATTTTTAACAAAAACACCCTTAAACGATAACAATAAGTAAACAAAATTTAATTTTTTAGATTTTTTATAAAATATTTTCGCTTTTTTTTTTTGTATGTTCCATCTTGATTAAAAAACAATCAACTTCTATAACAAAAAAAAACAAAAATTTAGTCACATCGAAAAGTATCGAAAAAAAAATACATTTATTTATTTCTAAAAACAAGAGAAAACGAGCATAAAATAAAAGAAACAAAAAAAAAATAAATTTGCATTGATAAAAAAAATTTTATCCGTACTTTTTTGGTTTTATCTGATCTCAATTGATTTTGTAACGGTTAAAATAATAAATTTTTTCTTTTCAAATTCTTGTTGCGTTTCGAGTTAGTTTCAGTTAAAGGTGCTTCTATTTTTTTTTTTTCTAAAATTTATATTTGGTTTGTGTCGGAATATGATCCATCGGTAAAAGGTTTTCAATTCTTATTTGAAAAAAAAAAAGTTATTAGAGATAATCAAAAAAGAGTTTGTTAGTTTTTTATTAGTAGTATAAAAATTACACGTAGAAAAAAAAAACTTTTTAGATTTTAAACAAAATTTTTTTTTTTTAATCTAGAAAATTTAGGTATCGACACACATAAGGGAAGTTAAAAAAAAATAAACATATAAAATCGGTTTGTTCGTTCCCTAATTAAATACTTAATAGATCCTTCTTATTTATTGTTAGTGTTATTTATACTCTGTTAGTATTAGTTTTCAAATAAACGAGTTTTTTCTGAACCCACCGATGAGGGCGGAGGTCCGAGTACAATTGGTTGACCATTGTTTATTGGAGTATCCTCATTGCTTGTCATTCCACCGGCTCTTGACGGTTGATTTGTTTTAGCCGATTTGGCTTCGTATTCCATATTGCTCAAGTCTTCCTGTTTCAAAAATAAAAAAAAATAGTTAGATTTATAAAAACAAATCCCATGGCTTTTAGTTAACGCGTTAGTTTCAGGAAGTGCATTTGTTTAGCAAAATAATTTATTTTTTAAATTTCAGTGGCGTTAACAACAATAACAAAAAAGTGGAAAAAATTTTCAAGCAAGTTAGTAAAAAGTCAAAAAATTACTATTAAACTGCTCCTTAGCTTCAAAAAAAAATAATTTATTTTTAGACTTTTCAGAAAAAATGAGATGGGATCAATCGAAAAATGATCGGAAAAAAGAAAAATGTCTCAATTAATTTAACATACCACAAAAAAAAACAAAATTTTTAAGGTTGGAAACGCCACTGGTTTAAAATTTTTGCCGTTTTAAAAATGGAATCTTATGAGGTGTCAAAGTTAACTGATTAACAATAGCTTATTTTTTTTAAAAAAGAGGAAAACCTGTTGACGAGTTTGAAATTGTTGGTTTCTATTATTCTATTAAAAAAAAAAACAATAATTAAGAAAAACTAGAAGGCATAAAAGCTATCAAAAAAAGGATAGAAAACTCGTAAAGCACAGGCATATGTACCCATTACCTTTAAGGTATTTGGTGGGGTATGGGTTATCCGAAAAATTTAGGTTTTGGATTCGAATATGGGAGGGGATACCGATAAATTTTGGATTTCAAGTATCGATATGTGTTGGGTAATCCAAACCCACCCAAAACCTTAAGATTAATGGATACATATGCCTGGTAAAGCATAACCAAAAAATTCAACTTACAGGTATATCGTCATATTCGTAACCATCAGGCGATTTAGGTTTACATTTGCCGCAACACCAATTAAAACAGCAGCAACAACACAAACAACAACAACAACCGGTTGCACAAAAGCAAAATATCATAAGAAATTTACACCATTTCGAATTGGCCAATAAATATGCTTTGAAATTTTCTTCGCCAAATTGTTCGGCTAATTGTAAACCCATACTACCATATTGATCGTATATTTGTCGTTTTGTTTCATTACTTAAAACTGTGTTTGCTTGATTTATTTCTTTAAATTTGGCTTCGGCATCCGGATTATTCGGATTTTTGTCCGGATGATATTTGAGCGCTAGTTTTCGGTATGCTTTTTTTATGTCTTCTTGAGTTGATCCTTTTGGTATACCAAGACATTCATACAAATGCTCACCCTTAGCGCTATAAAAAAAGAAACACAATAAATCAAAATCAAATTAAAATTTTTGTTTTTTTTTGTGTCGGACTTACCTTAATCGCCGTTCCATTTAAAAATTTTAAAATTTAATATTTAATACTTTAGATATAATCTAAACAAAGACAATTTCATGATTAAAATAGACAAGAAGAAATTTCAAGTTTTAAATCTGAGTAATATTTCCGTGTCGATATGAAAAAACTCATTCTTAATTTCATTTTTATTTCCAATTTTTTGTTCCTAATAATCAAGATTGTTTTGTTTGATAAATTAAAGAATTATAATTTTTGTTTCAATAATAATAAAAATAATAATATTCTTTGCCATTGCTTTTTTTTTTAAATAATAATAGAGCAAAAAAAAAAAATCTAAAAAAAAATTTTTTTTCATAATTATGCTTTTTTTCTCTCATTTTTATTAATTGCACTAATGCAAGTTTTTTTTTAAGCATCAAAAAAAAATTAATAAAAAAACAAGAAATCTTAAGAATTTACTTGCAAGAAACAAAAATATCTCAATATAGTAAGGGGTTTTCTCAGTTGAAACTAAATATTAGATGAAATATTATGTTAGCTTTGCGTTTAGGAATGTCTCATTTGGGGTCTTAAATTTGATCCTTTTTCCCATCTCTCTCTCTCTCTCAAATCGCTAAAAGTTTTAACAAGTCATAAAATACCTTCTTTTTGCTTTAATTTTTAACATTATTCAATTTTATATGAAAACAAAAAAGATAATACTTTGGTTATTTAATAATTATGACATTTAAAAAATTTAAATAAATTCATAATATATTCTAGTTGATAAAAATAGGTTAAATAGCCTGGTCGTTTAGATAATCAAAAATGAACGTTCACATTCATCCAACCTATTTGGTTAAAAACTTTTCTGTCGGTTATATCGAATTATTATCCAATATTACAGTGTGATTCTGAATTACCTAGGGTCTGATTAACGAGGCTAGACTTTAAAATATTTACAATTATAATTATCTCTAGTGATTTTTTTTAAATTTCAATAGTTCTATTCTAAAAAACTTTTAATTTTTTTTAATTGAAAAACATTCAATTCCAGATTTTTTTCTGGAGACTGTTGAAAGAATAGATTCAAGAATTCGATTTATTTTTTATTTAAGACTTGATACAGTCAATTTTACAAGCTTGGTAAAAAAAATACATTAAATGAAAGAAAATTAAATAAAATTCATAATGAATTATAGAATTGATAAGGATCTTTTAAATAAATAAAATAAAGTCTTCTTCAAAAAAATTTCCCAACCTTTGATAAATCGAGACACTTTTGGTAAATAAATGGAACGGAAACGGAGCTATTTTTAAAGACTGCTATGAACGCGTTCCGAAAAGAACGTTATATTTACGCAGGATTCACTGTAAAATATTTAAAATTGAGTAAATTTACAGTGAGAAGTTTAAGGGGTGCAAGTCAAGATGGGTCTGACTCGTTACATAGCATGTATCGTTACATAGCACTTTTTTTTTCATCTCATAATAGCAAAATTGCAATTAAAGAAAATTTAATTTGATTAGATAATAGTCTTGTAACTCTTTTCTCTCAAATATCAACGAGTTATAATTATAGTCATGTTTTATTCGGTATTTCCTCATCATTTTGACCTTAAGGTAACCAAGAATTCTTTTTAGTCTGCTGTGAAAAAAAATGTGCTATGAAACATTACACGATCTTAAAGATATAATTTCAAGAATTTCGTCAAATAATCCGTTAAGACAACAGCTTCGCCACTAAATGCTATTTAATGAGACATAACATTAGGCCGAATGAGGCTCGAAAAAATTTACAGTCGAATCAAACAGAATCCGCTAGTCGAATTAATGAGACAAAGACATATTGGATGGGTCATGCGTAGAGAAGACCACGAGCGAGCTAAAATTTTTACTCTGTACGAGTCCGAACATGCGCTTGGTAACTCCAAATAATTTCTATTATTTCCATCGAAAAGCAAGTCACATTATTGGAAAACAACAAAAAGAAGAATCCCCAAAACTAAGATTCTATTTCAAGAGCCTTGAGTCTAACAAATGTTCTTAATTTTCCATTTAAGCGAATGTAAGATACCTGATCAAGGAGTATTAAACTCGTTTACACTTTCAAGATTTTTTTCCAACTGAAAGCTGTAAACTTTACTTCATTTTGCAGTGAACAGAAATAAACATTCTTACTTTTTTATTTGAATGAACCAATAGAAATACTCGTTAGAATTCGATCCTTGAACGTCATTTTGATTAACGATTCGAATAAATTAATTTTCAGTCTTCTTGTTGATATTTTGATAAAAAAAAGAACTCTCCTAAAATTAAAAGTCAAAAATTTAACATTATAATTTCGAACAAATAAAATCGATATTCGAACAAAACAAACTGTCAAAATTACATTTCTCCAAGATTATTAATTTATGAAATTTATTTTCGCGATCAATTTTGTTTCAAAAAAACTCTTGTTTTAAAAGCGTTTGAAACTTTTTTGAAGGTACTAGGGTTACAAAATTATTTTATAAAGTTCAAATTTTCTCAATCTAAAACTAAAATGAAAAATTGTGATTTAACAAAATAAAAAATTCATGACAAACTGACAAATTGTCCTAAATTAATTAATGTTTTCTCATCAACAACTTAAGTAAAAGTCACTTTGATAGCGTTTAGATTCAATAAAAATTGATCTTTTTTGTTGTTATATGTTTCAAAAATGGATTATGAAGTGATCCAACAACAACAACATCAAATCCCTTTTTTGTACTCATGTGCATTGATTTTTATAATTTTTTTTTCTCAAACTCTTTTTTGTTGTTGTTATAAATAATCAATAAATTGTTTAGCCGCGGATATTCTGAGATGAGACAGCTCGAAGGAAAAAAAAAGATAATCTTTAAATGAATAAGAATCGAAAAAAATCGAAAAATTACTCACAAACAACACGATTAGAAAATAAACAAGTAAAAACCCATTGAAATCAAAATTTGGTAGTTTATTATTTCAGATACTCAAATAACAATTGTTTTTTGAAAATATTATAATTTTCTAATTTGATATAAATTAGCAGCCAATCATTAGAATAAAACTATTTGTTTAAATCGATAAATTTGTTAAAGCTTACTTCTAAATTTAAATAAAGCAGCATAGACTCAGACTTTTCAATCATTCTTTATCTTTATTACTGTAAAATAAAGTACCCGAAACATGATGTAATTAAACTACTTTACTCGTCTCTTGTCCGTCCACATTTAGAATTTGCTATTAGCTCTTGGTGCCCGTTTCTAAAAAAAGATATAAACGAAATTGAAAAAGTACAAAGAAGAGCGACCAAATTAGTCCCCGAGCTACGTAACCTTGAATATCAACAAAGGTTGTCAAAGTTAAATTTGACAAATTTAGAAACAAGACAGTTGCGTGGTGATTTTATTCAAATGTATAAGTTAATAAACAACATGGAGATTATCAATTTAAAGAGAGGTGTAAATTACAACTTAAACAACAGAGATGGTTTTAGAAATTCTTCTTCTTCTTCTTTATTCGACTGTTGTTTTGCAACATTCGGCGACGTATGATTTCCATAATTTGCGATCACTGGCGAGTTTCTCAATTTCAGCTCTTGTTACTTCCGCACGTTTCGGGAACAATAATTCACAGATGTATTTAAAGTAGCTCGTGGGCTTACGTCCTCGTTTGCAATAGCCTAATCCGGCTTCGGGTTCGTAAAATATAAAAATTTTTGCTGGCTCACTTTCTGGTCTTCTAAGCGTGTGACCAACCCAGCAGAGCTGTCTTTGGAGGAGCTTCGATACAATCGGTTTCTGCTCAACTCTTTTGTAAATTTCTTCATTTGTTACTTTGTCCAAAGGCTTTATACCTAGCCACATTCGATAGCACGTCGTAGCAAAACTATTCAGCTTGTTTTTTATCTCGTTGTTGACAATCCATGTTTCACAGCCGTATAGAAGTATGGACACTACTGTAGCTTCAAATATTTAGAAATTACAATTTAAAAAGACATAACAAGTGTTTAACTCGTGAACAGGTAAAAAATTGTCCTTCAAGAAATAACTTTTTTACAAATAGAATTGTGAACCATTGGAATCAGCTTCCACAAGATTTGATTTAAGCAAAGAACCTTAATAGTTTTAAAGCCAATCTTGATGAATGGTTGTTGGAACATGTTGAAGCGACTGCCATAGCTCAATAGAGCTCTACTTGAGTTAGCTCAAGTTGCAGTTTAAACTACTACTACTACTATTACTAAAATTAGAACCTGGTAAGTAATTAAGTTGGCGCAAAAGGAATTTTTTGATTGTATTAATCCATCTTTTAATTGTTAAGAAATATTCTATGTAGAAAAAAAAACTTACTGAATAATATTTTTACTGAAAGGAGCCTTATTTGACGCTCGCATAGGGACACTAAGGTCGTTCACATGTTCCAAAAATTAAAGTTCGAATCTTTTAAACAATTGGTTGAATTCGGATGAATGTGTCGCCTTTCCTTTACAACTAAAATGGAAGGAAAATGCACTTTTTCCTTTTATGCGTTTTTATGCTTCAAGCTTTTTTCCGACCTTTATCAATAAAGTAAGATTTCCTTGATAAATATGTCCCTAAATTAGACTACTCTAGTTTAGTGTCATTTCATAACGAACACTGAATTTTCAAAATCTGTAAATTCGGTTCTTCTTAGATATTTAACTTTTCGAATAACGAATTTATTTGAAAATTTCCGAAACTGGATTATTGACATGTCGTTTTTATCGAGTTTTTACGTTAAAAATTTTTTACGTTCGTTACCTTCCATTTTAGTGATAAAGTAAAGAGGAAAATATAAAGACAACACATCTAGTTGGGCATCTTTTAAAGCTCACAGCTGATGATTGGAAAGACATGCAATAATATTCGAACCTGAAAATGATAGCTAAGATCCTAACCAACAAAAAAAATGCACACTTATTTAATTATAATAACTTTAGGGTCAGTTTCTATCGAAAAAATTTCCATTTTTGTCTTGAAAGTTATTTTTGGATATTTTACTACAGTCGAGTCGCTTTAATCCGAACCAGGTTAGTCCGAATTTTTAAGAATTTCGTTTAAAATTTGTTCCCCAAGAAGTTCGGATTAACTCGACTCTTCTTTAATAAACTGTAAATATGGCAAATTTTTGTTCATTTGGTCTATTCCTTTTCAAACAAAAACCTCAATTTCAATGTTTAGTGTTATGGCTTAAATCAAGCAGCACATGCTAAATTTGAACAACATCCTACTTTTTTTTTAAATTTCACGAATTAATCTGAAAATAGAAGAAATCTTATAAAAGAAGAAAAATTTTAATTTAATTTAAATTGAAGCAAAACTTTTTAATTTAGTTAGATTTTTTCCTATTTGACCAGCGAAATTTTAATAACATTAGAGTCAACCTGTTTTAATGCAAATATAATTGAAAAATAACAGCGAGTAAAATAAACAAGATTCACAGGTTTATTAACCCGCGCTTTTATTTTTTTCTTGATGTTCAATTAATATTATGCAAATTTTTAAAATATATTCCTACTTATTTTGAAAAGATTACAACTTATAAACATATGATTTTTTTAACGGAAATTACAAAAAACCGCCCAAATCTTCCATTTAAAACTGTGTACCTTGGTGACAAAAACCCAAAATTAAAAAGAAGCTTTTTGAACCCAAAATAACAAAAATGATCCTCATTACATTCAAAAAATAATGCTGAAAAAAATTTAAAATAACTTACTTTTAAGTCGTAAGAAACGCGTAGACTTCTCTATATTTGAAAAATAACTAATTTTAAAAAATATCTTAACTACTCGTTTTAAAACGTCTCTTTAATCCTTGATTTTAATTTATCAAATCTTTATTATTTTTTTGTTCGTAGATAAGATAATAATAGTTAATATTCAGAGCAAAATTATTTCATGATTTTTACTCTTAATTCTTCATGATCTTTTGAATTCGAAAAAAAAATTATGAGATATATATCAATTTGAAAATGAATAATTTTTTAAAAAAGATGATTCTATAGAAATATTTTGAATTAATAAAAAAAACTATTGTAAGCTATGACACCTTTCCGATTTAAAGTGAGATTAGAACATAATTGTGCATCGTTCTAGAAATCGAAATTACCTGGAAATAGGTTTACATTTCACAATTTAGAGTGTACTTTATAAACACCATTGTCTAGTAATTTCGGTTTTAGGAAAAAAAAATTGGTCTCTGCTCCCTTTGGGAAACTATTTACTTTTTCTTGTAGACTTTGCAAAACAAAAACCAATGCTATGATGCGATATGACTGAGAGGATTTATTTTACTAGTTTTACTTGTTTATGTGATGCTTAAAATATTGGGTCTACCCTGTTTTGTGATCTTGTGTTCACATAATTGGTGATCATGTCCTCGTAACTGGTTTGGTGAACAATCGTGATACCAAACTGTACAGTTTACAAAATTTGTGATCAATTGCATGAAGGAATTTTAAAAAAAAGATCACAAAAATTCACAAATAAACACATAATTTTGAAACTGATCACGAATATAAAAATTTAACATAACAGAAGGAAAGACGAACGAATCAGAGAGTTTAACCGAGATGTTACAATCAAATGATTGTTCTGTTACTGAAGATCATGACTTAGAGAGTGGTCAAACAGGTAGTGGTATAGCTGAATGTGCGCTACCATGTTCAAGCAATGATGTTGATAGAACACTCGAAGAAGTCAATAGTAGTTTTACTACTATGACTATAAAAACCGCCAAGAAAAATCCAATATCGTTTGAGTTATGAATTTTTATCGTTTACCAAACCTGAAGTTTCAAAGAAACAGAGTCAACCGTGAGTCGGGCTTTGAGCAAACATGTTGACCCAGTTCCTTGTCCAATTTTTAGCGCATTGATGAAGAACAGAAGTGGAATAAAAACCCACAAAAATAAATTTCTGATCAAAAGTTTTGTGAACCGAAGTTAGGTGATCACGATAATTCACCAAACCAGTTACGAGGACATGATCACCAATTATGTGAACACAAGATCACAAAACAGAGTAGACCCAAAATATTTTTAGACTTAAACGTAATGTTTATTGACAAATAAATTAAAAGTATTCACCTAAATCAACATGACTGTCTAATTAATGCGTTATTGACTTGCGCAAATTTAAACAAAACTTCAATTGAATTAATTAGTAATAATTTATAATAAAGTTTATTCACAATTTTTCAATTACTTATTGATGATTCACTTCCAAAATCGTTACTTTAGAAAATATACCACATGTGCAAAGTTACGATTTTTATTTTATACTCAAAAACTTTATTTATCTTGCATAAAATTCCAAACAATCTTCTGTTAATTAAATAAAAATTTCGAATGAATTATTTTTTTAAAAGAAAGTAATTTAAAATTTACAAGGCTTTTTTTTAATATAAGTTCAAGACGCTGGCAAAAAAAAACAAAAACGAAAACACAAAAATTGGAATTAGTTATAAAATCTTGGCAAATTTGAATGAAAATGTAACTTGTGCATTTAACGAAGAAAAAAACACTTTAAATAAAAAAAAATCATCCCACATTATTATGTAAACACCTGTTGATTTGCAACAACAAAATTTTTCAAAATGCATTTTGTGAGATGCATAATTACTTATCCATTGAGTTCTGAAAATTCCCACAATATTTTTAGAAATATTCTAAATACCTTCTCTTTTTTTTTTCTAACTAGAACAAAGGTTATAAATCTAAAAAATGGATCACTTTTAAATCCAATTTTTTTTTGTTTTTATCAACCGAATTAAATTATCATAAATAATGAAAAAGCCTTAATGATTTGTAACAAAATGAAGATTTGTTAAATCAATCTTTTTTAAGACAGATTTAAGGAGTTGCTTCTTTTTTTGTCAACTAACTTTCACCCAAAGCCAAGAAATACACTGACACAAAACGAAACAAGAAAGAAACTGTAATTTTTTTTTTTAATTTATGGTTTGTCATAATTTATGAAGGAATCGATTTTGAAAAACAAGAAATATTTCTCTCTCTCTCTCTAATTTCAGATATTTTTTTATTCTAAAATTATAATAATATTTTTTGCTTTGTTATTGTTATTATTTTGAATTCATCATAATCTCATCTTTTTTTTTTCGTTGAGCTACTCTCAGTGCATCATCCCGAGACAATCACAAACACACAAAAAAACAAAAAAAAAATTATAACTAATTAGAAAATAAGCACAATTCTATTGCCGTTTCAAATGGATAATATTATAAAGTATGTTCGAAATAGAGGAACAACCACTCCGAGCAATGATGGTATAAACCCGTATACTAATTTAGAGGATACTGTTAGTGTTAATAAATCGAGTCTTGATGTGTCTCAAAATGATAGTGTTAATGATACCCGTAAATTTTTTTTGATTCAGCTGTAATTTGAGCTAAGCTTTGAATAATTTCAATTTAAGAAACTTACACGATTGACTCTGCTGTTGAAAAAATGGGCTTTGGAAAGTTTCAGATTAAGCTTTCACTTCTAACTGGCCTTGCATGGGTAACTATCAGTTAAAATTTTTTTGAATCCCTTTTTATGACATTTTTTTAGATGGCCGATGCAATGGAAATGATGATTCTCAGTATTTTGGCACCAGCTTTACACTGTGACTGGCTTTTAAATGAATGGCAAAAAGCTTTAATTACAACAGTAAGTTGAGGTGTCAATAAAATAACAAATTTCAATTTTTTTTTGCTAAAAGGTTGTTTTTTGTGGTATGATGTTAAGTGGAGCATTGTGGGGAAAATTATGTGATTTCTACGGAAGAAAAGCTGTAAGTTCCAATCCATTGGAGTCAAACCAAAATTTTTATAAAGCTCATTTTTTAAAAGTGTTTGATTCTATGTACACTATTCACCTTTTATTTTGGAGCATTGTCTTCATTCGCACCAATATTTGTATGGCTTTTAGTATTAAGAGGGTTAGTTGGTTTCGGAATCGGCGGGGCTCCACAATCAGTCACCCTTTACGCCGAATTTTTGCCATCAAAACAAAGAGCCCGATGTGTTGTATTAACAAATTTATTTTGGTCGATTGGAGCTTGTCTTGAAGTATTGTTATCTATAGTGGTCATGCCCACACTTGGTTGGCGTTGGTTATTAGCATTTTCATCTCTACCTTTACTCATATTTGCTGTTTTCTGTTCATGGCTACCAGAAAGTGCAAGATATCATTTAGCCAGTGGTCGGGCTGATCTTGCACAAGAAACTTTAAATCGAATCTCAACTGAAAATAAAGTGCCTCTTCCAGAAGGACGACTCAAAGTCGTTAAAAATGATCTCAAACGTGGTCAAATTTCAGATCTCCTATCAAAAGAACACCGCGTTACCACTTTAATTTTATGGTTCATTTGGTTCGCAAACGCATTCTCTTATTACGGTATTGTTTTATTAACAACTGAAATGTTTCAAATTGGAAATGCTTGTCAAGCAACTGAGGCTAATCGTCAAAACATAGAACCATTTTGCTATCTAAGATGTCTTCAAAGTAAAGACTATATTGATCTGTTGTATACAACAATATCTGAATTTCCAGGGTTGTTTATTACGATGATAATTATAGAAGTTCTTGGACGCAAAAAGACAATGGCTATAGAGTTTGCAATATTTTCATTTTTCGTTTTTTTGATCAATATTTGTGTAACCAGGTATTTTTTTTCACAATGGCAAATTTAGATTTAAAATTATAATTTTTTTTTCTCTTCTAGAACAGTGTTGATATGTTTCTTGTTCGTAGCAAGATGTTTCATTTCAGGCGGATTTCAAGCAGCTTATGTATACACACCAGAGTATTATCCAACAGTTAATAGAGCTATTGGTCTAGGTACATGTAGCGCAATGGCTCGCATTGGAGCTATAATTACACCATTCGTAGCTCAAGTTTTACTCAAAGTCTCGCCCTATTTTGCTATTTCAATTTATGGTACAGTTGGTTTTCTAGCAGCTATAGCTTGTATGCTACTTCCAGTCGAGACCAAAGGTAGAAATTTAGAAGAAACAGATACATCTTATGAACCAGTTGTGCACTGATAAATATTTGAAAAACATAAAATAAGAGTCAATAAAAAATGTCTAATAAATTCCGATTGCATCTGAAATTAGTTAATTTTTAAAATTTGTTTATTTTTTTCGTAACATAGCCGGTTTTTTTAATTTTGTGTAAAATGTTAAGTGTAATTTTTTAGATTCAGTAATGGAATTATGACAATTAACAAAACAAAAAAAAGAGAGTTTTTTTTTTAATGTTCGTAAAAGAATTTTCTGAACGATTTTTATCTTAATAAGTGTCTTTTTTTTAAAGTTTAATTTATTGAATAATAAATTTCTTCTAATTTTTCAATAATTTCGATGAATAAATTTTTTTTTTTCCATTATTTTTTCATTATTCAAATGTCAATGTAAATTTAGACTGTAATTATTCAATTTTTAACGAGACTATTAATAAAATATTTCAATAGAATTTACAACAGGAAGATTAAGAAAAAAAGGTTATGAATTTTCCTTTAAGATTTATTTAAGAATTATTTTGAATTATTTATAAGAGAATTAGTCGGAATCAGCTAATAGTATTAAAATATTTAAAATTAGAATCATATAATTTCTTGTTGATTTTTTGATTAATTTTAAATTTTAAAAAGATTACATTAATAAGTTATTTGCGTGTTCTGTTGCTATTGATTTTGCTTAAAAACTTTTTAGTTTGGTAGTCTGCGATGATGACATTTATTTCCCATTTTTTAATTAATCATTTTCCAATAGTTTTGCTTACAAAAAGTTACTCAGTAAAAACTCTCAGTAAACACGATTTAAAAAATAACGTAAAAGCTCGAGTTATAGGACATTTTTTTTCTGAGTTCGCTATTTGCGACATGTCCTATAATACGAGCTTTTCTGTTAACATGATTATTAAATTTACAGGTCTTTTAAAATCCAACCTCAAGGGTCTGATGACTTTGATTAGATTTACTTTTTGTGACCAATAAATTTTGAAACTAGACATTCTTAACAAATGTCTACTTAATGAAGTATTGGATCGTACCGTAAATATTTGTTTTTTTAACGCACTAAAATTCTTGAAATTTGGTTTTTAGGGCGTATTAGACTTACTTTTTACCGACAAATTCTTTTCTTGAATTATTACTTTTGGTTAAAGAACCTTCCCGAATTGGAAATTTTTGGGAGAAAAATTAATTTTTAATGAGACACTAAAACCATGTTTTCGGGCTTTTAGTCATTTTTTGTGTTAGTGAGGAGGGTTTGTGTTTTTCCATCAAGATAATTTAGATTTCCAGGTACACGTACACTATCATTCAAAGTTGTGCAATTAAATCGCCATTTAATTACATTTTATTTGGCTCTGGTCGGTTTGGTGAACAACTTTTCACATAATATTGTGTTGGATACAAGACAAATCTTGTTCTCAGGTTTGGTGAATATTTTGTACACCTATATTTTTGTTCACATATAAGTGAACAAAAAGTTCATTATTTTTTTTCTTAAAATTATGTGAACAAAACTGGGATTAGGTGAACAAAATGAAAATTATGTGAACAATTTATTTTTAAGTCTACGTAATCGATTACCAATAAATATTTTAAAGTTATATCCTAAAAAATTTTGAAATATGTAAAAAATATGTTTATTCTTTATGACTTCTTGACACATGCAATTTTAAACCCCTTTGTCCTTCATAAAAATTCCCACACAAAAAAATTACAATGGGATTCTTCTTGTTACTTAAAGCTTTTTTAACATTTTCAGATGTTTCCGCTGTTATCCCCGGTATTTGATTAGCCACCATCTCATACTCAATTGATTTTTTTTTTAGTTTCACTAATACCGGTTATTTGAAACTGGCTCTCTAAATCAGAAATTGACTTATTATTTACGTTCTCCCTTACATCGTTTTCAATTTCATCAGTCTTGTTTGGATGCACTTTCAGATCCATTTTCGCTGTCGATTTCAAAAACACTATTTGCAGTACCGATTAATTCGACTGAATTAGCAGCACTCTCAAAGTCTAAAAGTCTACGGTACATTCATTTAATCAAAATTTAATATTTTTAAAAGGGCTACCAAGTTCATTAAAATAGGGGAATTAAGTTCTACCATACTAATTGGTTTGGCTACGGTGAATTGTGCTGCCCAACACTTGATCACAGCCAATTGTACTTTAAGAGGTTTCCGAAACAACGAAAAAAACGACTCGTCAAAAACGGTTTTGGTTTGGGAGCAAGAGCTGCAACTCCAAACTAAATTATTGTTTTTTGCATTTTTTTCACGTTTTTTCAAGTAAAGATCCATTTAATTTAATAAGTGAACAAATGATTCGTTAGGTGAACAATTAGATAGCAATTACTAAATTGAAACTTTACGTGAACAATTTGATCTTTAGGTAGTAGTAGTATTAGTAGTAGTATTGTAAACTGCAACTTGGAGGTTATCCAAGCATAACTCTAAAGAGCTGTAGCAGTCGCTTCTTTTTGTTTCGACATCCAAACATCAAGCTTCGCTTTGAAACTGTTCAAGTTCTTTGCGCTTACCACATCTTCCGGGAGTTTGTTCCAACCGTTCACAACTCTATTTGTAAAAAAGTTAAATCTAGGAAGACAATTTTTTACTTGTTCTCTTGTTAAACAATGACTGTTTCTCCTTAATTCATATCTACTTTCGGATCTTGTGTTTAGACTGTAATTGACGCCTCTTTTAAATTCTATATGCTCGTAATTGTTTGCCACTTTGTACATTTGAATTAGGTCACCCCTTAATCTTCTTGTTCTTAGATCAGTTAGCTGTAAACTAGACAAGCGCTGTTGATAATCCAAATTGCGTAGTTCTGGGACCAACTTTGTTGCTCTACGTTGCACTTTCTCTAATTCATTCATGTCTTTTTCCAAATATGGGCACCATGAACTAACAGCGTACTCTAAGTGAGGTCTAACCAGGGAACAATACAATAATTTGATAGTCTCGCTACTATGATACTTGAAAGCTTTCCTAATTATGCCCAGCATACGATTCGCTTTTGCCGTTGCATACTTTACTTGTGTATCCCATTTTAAGTCACTTTGAATATAAATACCTAAATCTCTTTCACATTTCGACTTGCTTAGCGGTTGAGACTCAATTGTATAATCAAACTCGGTATTGTTACTACCAATATGGACAACTTTACATTTTTCCACATTTAGTTGAGTTGACCAATCTTTGGACCACTGACAAATCTTATCTATGTCCGATTGTAACATAAGAATTGAGTTAAAGTTCTTGATTGTTGATAAGATCTTTGTATCATCAGCATAAGCTTCACAGGAGTTTTGGACGAGCTCCAACATATCATTAATATAAATAACAAAGAGTAGAGGGCCGAGTACCGAGCCCTGAGGGACTCCACTGCTTACATTTACCCAACCAGACTTCACGTCTCCTAATACTACCCTTTGCGAACGGTCTGACAAAAACGCTTTTATCCAGTTTATCAGGCCATCACCAAAACCAAAAAATTTGAGTTTGTACAGAAGTTTTCTGTGAGCGACCTTATCAAAAGCCTTTGCAAAATCTGTATAAATGATGTCCACAGGAAAACCCTGAGCAATTGCCTCAGAGATAAGATCTAACGTCTCCAATAAATTTGTTGAGCAGGACTTGTTCGGAAGAAACCCATGTTGAGATGTTGAAATTAACTTGTTCCTTAGTAAATGCTCCAACATTGCCTCTTTGATTATACCTTCTAAAACCTTACATAGAACACAAGTCAATGAGACTGGACGGTAGTTCTTAGGGGAAAGTCTCGAACCACCTTTGTGTAATGGAGTTACATTTGCTTGCTTCCATACTTTAGGCAATTCCCCTGACACAAATGACTTTTTATAAATTATTGAGAGAGGAAGCGCAAATGCTTCGGCACAATTTTTAAGGACAATACCATGGACCTTATCGGGTCCAATGGCCTTATTTGGATCCAATTTGAGTAATTTTTCACTAACCTTTTTTACATCAATGAGCTGATCAGCAGTTGGATCGCAACGCTCGTTTGTTTTAAAGTCGAACGCCGGGAGAGGCGATGAATCGTTTGGACAGAAAACCGATTTAAAATATTCGTTTAAAACATTCGCAATTTGTATCGGATCGTATATGCAATTCACACTATCGTCTAATTTCAAGGCCTTAATCGATGGTTTAATATTAATGTTACGGTTTACGTAATTGTAGACTAGTTTGGGATTTGTTTTGGACAACTTGGCTATTTTCTTCTCGTAACTCTTAACCGCATTTTTGATCATTTTGTTGCATTTGTTTCTCAGTTTTACATAGTCTACCTTTTTAGACTCAGACCATCCACTTGCCTCGTATGATTTCCATGCCGAGTATTTCTTTTTGATGACTGATCTAGTTTCTTCAGACATCCAAGGCTTCACCTTAAAACTAGGACACTTCTTTGGAATAAAACGTTCGCACGCAATTTCGTAATATGATACAAGCTTATTGTACATTTGATCCACAGTCAAACCTTCAAGCGCTTGACTCCAGTTTACTTGTTCAATAAAACGTGATATCGAATCGAAGTCCCCTTTTCTATAGTTATAATCTGACAACCGAAAAACGCGACTTGATGTTGACCTACTATATCTGAACTTAAGGTGAACAATTTTGCTCACTTATACGTGAACAAAAAATAAGTTAACAAGTTGTTCACCAAACCTGAGAACAAGATTTGTCCACATATTATGTGAACAGTTGTTCACCAAACCGACTAGACCCTTTTATTTAAAGAGGGACTGTTTTTATTTTTCACTCTTATAATTGCATCTAAAAATAACTGAAAATAAATTTATTTTTTCAAAAATGTCAAATACATGTTTTTAATGTATTGCGGTATTCCCGATACTCTCATTATTCGTAATCGAATTTGACAATTGAATGACGAATTTGAGATAAAGAAAAATATATAATATTGGCACGTTGTTGGAATACCATGAAAAGTAAAGATCCGATCCCAGTTTTTAGGGTATGATTTAAGAGATCTTGATGAGCTGATTTCAAAAATATCTTTATTTTTGAAGTTGGTCTTATAGTTCGAAATATATAACGTTTGAAAGTTTTTCCACAATTTCTTACTTTTCTATTACATATGTTGGTATTTTTTAGGTTAAAAATGGCATATTTGGTTTAATAAAGTATTTTAAGGCAGCAATCCAAAGTTTAAACATAAAGAAGCTTACTAAAATAAGTGAATAGAACAAGAAAGAAAAATCCCATCAGGAAAAAACAATAGAATTGGCTAAAATTCGGTTTTCGACCTTTAAAATTATCCATTTAACTTAAAATCTTCTTTGGTTGTAATAATCGGGCTCTTTAACTAGGACCCGAGGCAGTTCTCAACAAAGTTATTTATTTTGTATGAATAAGAACATCAATTTACTGTTTTTAGAAAAAATCTGGGTCAAATCAGCTTATTTTCTTCTGGCTTGATAAGAAAACCAATGTCGTGTCAAAATGACAAAATGACCGGGCTTTAATGGTATAAAAAAAATCGGGCCTTCTAGTGTTAATTACATGTAACATTGAACGAGAATCTACGGGAGTTATAATTGCGCAATTATAACCGAATTTCGCGAGATATTTACATGTATTTGTGAACGAGATTTTACGATATATCGACCAAGTCTACTTGAGATTTTTTATTTTGTAATTGTTTCCCTATAGATCTGTTTTTTTCGGATGAAAAGTAAATAATCGATTATATTTTAATTAATTAAAGTTGATTGAATATCCTTTTGGAGAAATAGAAATTCCTGAAACGAGGATTAATCTTGGAACCACTAACTCTATTGATTTGTATTGATTGTTTTTTTTTAAATTTAGCTCAAAAAAAAAACATAAAAATCAATTTCCCTTTTTTTAATTTAAGTTTAAATTTAAGTTTCCACTTTAGGGAAACTTAGTACTTTTAGTCTTGGTTAATATTTTTTCCAATTAGGTGTGGATTCTGACAAATAAATTTACAAAAAGTAACATTGTACCCTCAATTTCTTGACGGGTCAAGGGAACAAGTTAATGGTATTAAGTTCACTGAATCAAACGTCAAAAAATAGAGGATATACTGTATAAGCATGACTCAATTTTAATCGATTTTAAAAATACCTAATTACTTTTTAGTTTTATCTATCAATTAGAGTAATTTTTAACAAATTATATTTCGAATGAAACCCGGTAGATTCGTTTCTCTTTTTTTTTGTTAATTATATTTTATTGTGAACAAAGGAATTACGATGTATTCCACTGAAAAATAATAAAACTAATTAGAAAATATCAACAATTTCCCCATGATGCCTTGTAACATTTTACTAATTAGTCTTGTATTAGATATTAAGGTTTTCTACATGGTTTGAAATTAGAATTTTAGTTTTTTTGTTTAAAAAAAGAGTTGCCAAGTTATTTTTAAGTTAAGCTAAGAAATGAAAATCTATTTCCAAAAAATTTTTTTTGTTAAGTCTCTTCTAAGATTAAAAATTCTTTAAAAATGAGTACCAAAGAGGTTCGTTTCCGCAATCAATCGAATAAAAGTACTAAAAATAATTTCCAAACGCCATGTAGTATTTTTAATGAAAATTATTATGGCCGTCGTAGCCGGAGTACAAGTTCAAAACGTCAACAAACTCCTGGTTTTCCAACACCATGTTCAAGCAAAAAGAATCTAACTCTTGTAAATTCATTTGAAATTTTACAGCCCAATCGGAATAAACGACAAGAAAGTCCTGCAAATTTTGATGATGATGATGACGATGTCGAATATGAAGAAGAAGAAGAAGAGGAGGACTCAAATGAAACAACTGAAAGCTATTCTGAAGATGACGAAAATATTCGTAATTTAGTCCTAACAGTAGATAAAACCTGTAATAAAATAATAACTGGCCGTGACTTGATAAGTATTTTCTATTCGTTTTCAGAATGGTTTAACGGACTTAAAGACTCTTTTGGTCCATCGACATCAACTCCTATCGAAACAAAAGAAAATAAAACGAGCAAATCTCGTACTCCACGATCAAATTCATGCCCAAGCTCAAAAACAAAATTATTTTACGACAGTGTCTGCAAGGTCACAGGAGACTTGACTAAAGACAAAAGCCTCCGGTTAAAGTACGACCCGGGCAGTCAAGTTAAACCATGGAACGAAGCGGATATTTTTAAAGTCAAAAAATTTGAGATATTTATTGGAAAAAAGTGTTCATTTTACGCCAAATTGGATATTATTCCAGGCATAGGAACTGCTTATGCAGATAGACTTAAAGAGTATGTACCAAATGTTGGTACTTTATTAGAGCTTTATATGACTGTTGATGAAATGACATTTAAAACATTGCTTAAGTGTTACGCTAGAATGAAACACACTGATATAAATTATGTTTTTACATCGTGTAAAAGGTATCATAAAAAGTTTGGATTTAAATTTGATGATGTAATTGTTAAATCGCCTGATGGAAATTGTTTTAATTTAGACTCAGCTAAACGGAATAACATTTAAATAATGTTTTTTTGTTCGATTATTTATTTCAATAAAAGTTCAAACTCAACAAATGAAAGTTTTAAAATTGAGAAAAATTTAAATTTGTTTAGCTTTTGGTTCATTTTGTTTTTATTTCGGAATAATACGCTTTTTTAAAAAATTTCTGTTCGTTTACTCAAAATTTGAAATTAGCTTGAAATTTTTTAAAAAATAATTTTTTTATTCAAAGTTAAAACAGTGAAAACTGATATAAATTAACGATTAGAAGAACCCATGGAATTTTTTTAGAGATTTTTAAAGGAGTTTTAGAAAAGATAAATAATTTACTGTAGAATATTTCAAGCTAGTTTCAATAAGTGTATCCAACGGGATAGAAAATGCGGGATTTTGTTTAAAGTTTCTAATGCCTTGTTTGACTATTCAGAATCAGAACATCTAGACTTACTAAAATAATCTTAGTACATTCCGCTATCAATATTTCTACATTAAATTTCCATGATGTAAATAGACCCTCCTAAAGCTGTAAAGTTTTGACTTGTAGTGCTGCAAAATCGAACGGGATATTTTTATGTTGTTGTTTTTTTTAATAAAGACTTGTAGGTTATGTCAAAACAATCACAAGCAGACATATATACGCTTTAATTTTAAGGTATTGGGTGGGTATGGGTTACCCAGATTTTATGGATTTTAGGTATGGGTCTGGGTTGGTCGACCTATAAAATTTAGCTATTTTATAGGTTTTTTAGTTTTTTTTTCGACAAAAATTGGGTTTTGGGTATACATCGGCAAATTTTATGGGTTACCCAACCAAGACCTGAAATCCAAAATTTCTGGGTAACCCATACCTACCCAATACCTTAAAACTAATGGGTACATATGTCTGATCACAAGGTACATTTTTATCGAACTTATGGATAGCATAATCGTATCAAAATTTTAAAGGATAATTAAAGACTGAAAAAAAAGTAAAATTTTTTATGATTTAACCTAAAAAATCCGCGAGGTGTCTAATTGGTTTAAAGAAGTTGAGTCACTGAGAAATAATTGTCCAAACCTCTATGAGTCGGAGGAAACGGTAGAGTGGATTCCGTAGCATTTAGGTCTTTTTATTAACTTATAAGTACAACCCTGGCCATTCAAAGCTTCCAAAAATTAACGTTCATGAACGTTCAAGGTTTTGAAGGTTCAAGGGTCCATGATCTCTTCATCTATTTTCAATTTTTTTTCTAAAATTTTCATATTTTTTAAAATTCGAAAATATGAAAACTATACAAAAAATTTGAAAATATTTGAAGACTTTTGAACATTCATGGTCCCTTGAACGTTCATGTACTTTCATCAACTCAAGATTTGGAAACGCTACCATTGATTTATGGGTATCAACTGAAAGCTAAAAATTTCTATTTAAAGCTTGTAAAACTAGCTTCCATTTGATACCCATAAATCATAGGTAGCTTTTCAAAATCATTAGTTCATGAATGTTCACTATGGCCACAACAGTTTGTTCATGAATTTTCATGAACGTTCATTTTTGGAAGCTTTGAATGACCAGGGTTGTACCTTAGTTTTGACAGGGCAGAGTACGGAAATTGCTTTAGACTTATTTACTGGCCCAATATTATTCGATACGTTCTAAAAAGTTAGGTTGTATTAAGAATAGCTTCAAAGCACATTAAGGAGCGCATGGCCGAGTTGCGTGAGTCGAATACTATGGAACGTAAGGGTTCCGAAAGGGGCGAATTGCAGTAATCGGCTAAAATGAGTTATAGCACTAAGCCTTTCGGTCGAAAACACGAAGTTTAATCATTCTAAGCCATCCGAAAGTTCAAATGAAGTTTTTTTTTTTGTAAATGGGAGATTTTAAATTAGATTAAAACAACTTTAAAAATGAAAAAATTTAATCTTTTTTCAAATTTGAAAAATTTGTGTTTAGTTTGGACAAAAAATAAACAAATAATTTATTATTTTTTGGATTTTTGTTTTTTATTTCGTTTAGAAAATGAATCAAATACTTAAATTAAAATTATTCACTAATTTAAATCAAATTAGTCATCAAGCAAGCCGTGCTTATGCTGCAAAAAAAAAAGCTGCACTCACCGATGCTCAAATACAATTTCAAAAACACACAGCCGAATTAGGTTTTAGAGAGCGTACATCAATTAAAGGCACATTATATGAATTCAAAGATGTTGAAACAAGCATTCAATACATCAAAAGTGAAGGTTGGTATTTATTCTTTTTTTTTTTGTTTATTAGAAACTTTAAACACTTGAAAATAGAGAGCGAACGAAACCAAAAATTTGCATTCTTCTTTTTTTTTTATTTTGTTTAGCTCTTTTGCATGTTTCAAATTGTTTCAGTCATCAAAAATTTAAATAAAGCATTTCATCCGTTCTCTCTCTCTTTCTATCTAACTGCGTTTTTTCAATTTTTTAGTCATATTTTTTGTAAGACTAATTTTAGAATTTTATTTTATTTTTTAAGCATTCCGTAAAGCGTATGGTGATAAAAAAATTTGGGAATGGTACATTCGAAATTTTAAAGGCCGTTTTCCAAAATCGTACACTCGCAAAGAATGCATCGTAATAGCCTTTTATTTAATCATTCGAAAAATAAATTTGATAGATTTTTTTTTTGCTTAAAGGGTGGTGGGCGTTATATTACAGGAAATCCTTGTCCAATTTGCCGTGATCCTTACTTGGTCGTTAGTTATAAAGTAGCCTTTTTTTTTAAAAAAACTAAAATTTTTTTTTAAAAAATTAATTTTATTTAGAATTTGGATCTACTTGGACAATTTGTTAGCTCTGAAACTGGTAGCTTGTACCCAACTAAACGAACAAGTAAACTTGAAATAATCATCTGATTGATTTGACATCCTTTGAATGATGGAAGTTATCTTTTTTCCTTAATGTATGCACCCAAAAGGTCAAGTCAATCGATTTTAAAAATTTCAAAAAAATTTTTTTACTGAATTTTATAGATGTCTGTCGTAAACAGCACGAAAATTTAGAGATTGCATTTGCCAAAGCATGCGATTATGGTTTAATCGATCATCCAGTACCACATCGTCATTACGATTACAGTATATACTATCCAGAATTAAAAGCTGAACAAAACAACGAAGAAGAAAAACCATCAGTTCTACTAGGTCTAGTTCTAGGTGCTAATCGTAAATCAATTAATAATATTTACGAAGAACTTAAAGAAGAAGATATTGTTTTAAAAAAATAAACTTCTCTACAATGATTTGATTTTATTTTAAAAAAAATTTCGTTTTTAAAAATTTTTTTTTTTTTTAATTTTTTATCAGTGGTTGTTACAAATCACGCGCAAAAAATCAAAAAAAAAAGAGTTTAATTTTTTTTTTTGACTCTAAATTTTATTAGAAAATGTCAAGTAAAATTAAAGCGATTGTTTTAACTTCTACCAGTGGTAGTAGTGATTTTTCAAATTTGCAAGTCAAAGAAGAAAATTATCCAAAAATTGAAAACGATGACCAAGTCATAGTCCGTGTTAAAGCAAGTGGTTTAAACTTTGCGGAATTAATGCAACGACAAGGTCTATACAAACCGGCACCCAAGACACCATATACACCAGGTTTTGAAGCAGCTGGTATAGTTGAAGAAATCGGTGGAGGTGTCACTGATCTAAAAGTAAACGATCGAGTTTTGGTATTTAATGGAAACGGTATGTGGAAAGAAGTTGTTTGTCTACCGAGATTAAACATTGTCAAAATGCCTGATTCAATGTCATTTGAAGATGGTGCCGCTTTGTTGGTTAACTACATCACAGCTTATCAAATTTTATTCAGAATGGTTAACATTAAACCGGGTGATAAGATTTTGATTCATATGGCTGCTGGTGGTGTCGGATTTGCAGCTACTCAATTATGTAAAACAGTCCCAGGTGTTGTTGTTATTGGAACAGCCTCAGCTGCTAAACACGATGCCATTAAACAAAATGGTGTCACACATGCAATTGATTATACCAAATCAGACTATGTTCAAGAGGTTAAAAAATTGTACCCTGATGGTATTGATGTTGTTTTTGATCCTTTGAATGGAGATAACGCAATTAAAGGTTTTGCTTTGTTGAGACCATTTGGCAGAATTTGCCATTATGGAGCAGCTAGTATTACATCAGAGAGTCGTTCGTTTGTAAACGCGTTTAAAGCTTGGTGGAAATGTTTGTCAGTTAACTCGTTGGATATTATCACTGAGAATAAGAGTGTAAGTGGATATCATTTGGGATTTTTGATCAATAACCCAGTTTGTGTTGAAGAGATGTCTAAAGATATTTCTCAATTGTTCGAAATGTACCTTAAGAGTGACATAAAAATTCAACATGATTCGACATTTGCATACAGCAAAATCGGCGAGGCTATGAAACGAATTCATTCGAGACAAAATGTTGGAAAAATAATTCTTAAACCTGATTCTGAATTAGAGGGTGTGAGCAGTGTTGATGAAGTTAAAGTTGTAACTGAGGAAAAAATCGAAAAAGCACCTGAACCAACTCAAATAGTGCCTGGTGAAAGAGCTGAAGAAGTAGCTCGAAATTCGAGTGAAAATGTCGACACACAATCAGGATTAACTCAAAGTGAAAATATCGAACAAGAAACTTCAAAATTAGTTCCATCTAATGTTGAAGAATTGAAACAAGAAGAAACACCAGAAGAGTCAAAACAAGAAGAAACGCCAGAAGAGTCGAAACAAGAACCTGAACAACAAGTAGAACATAAACAAGAAGAAACGCCAGAAGAGTCAAAACAAGAACCTGAACAACAAGTAGAACAGAAACAAGAAGAATCAAGTGAACAACAAACACCAACTGAACATTCTGAACAAAAGAACGAAGAGGATCATACAACTGAACAAAGCTCTGAAAAAAATGTCCAATAAAATCTTTGATGCATCTAATAGTTTTTAGTTCGTTTTTTTTTTTTCAAGAATACTAGTCATTTAGTTTGATGGTAAGATTTTAAACTTCAAAGATTTTTATCGTTTTGTTTTTTTTTTATTTTTTGTTTGGTGAGATTTTATATTTTATTCCATTAATTTATTTTTTAAATAAAGTTTTCAGAAAGTTAATTTTTTTATTTTTACAGTGGTGCTATGATCACAGTAATTTACAAAATTTTACGTAATTTCTGGTAATTTTACCATATTTTACTCTTTTTTACGTAAAAATGGGTAATTTTACGTAAATTAACGAAGGTGAAAAAGAGTAAATTTACCCAATTTTACGTAAAATGTGGTAAATTTACGGAAATTTACGGAAAATATTGTAAAAACCAAAACGGCCAATTGTAATTCTGAATTTTTTTCAATAAATTTATTATAGGAAGCCGCATCATAAGTCAAGGTAAAAAAAAATGCTATTTTTTGTTCATTAGCCTGTTAACTATTAAATTAAACATATTAAATTTTTTTTTTTTTTTTTTATTTTGTGAAGATTTTTGAAAAACCAAATGAGGGTTGAATTTTTTTTCAAATTTTAATTCAAAGATGTTTTTGAACCTTTATGAACCTTCAAGAGATTTCTGAAGGTTCAAAACTCAAATTTGAAATTTGAAAAAAGTTCGATTGTCTGTACATGGGGTAACATTTTAAAAATTTTGACACATGAGGCCAGGGGGGTGGTATATTTTCACTGTCAAAAACGCTTATCTGATTTATAAGACATTGAATATACAAATTTAGAGAGGGAAACTGCAAATTTTGGAGGTCGAATGCTATGTTAAATATTCAAATGTGATTTCGTTTCTTAAAATCAGGGAACAAGTTGATATATTTTTTGAGCATGTAAAAATTTCTAAATAGGTCTAGTGTTGGGAATTTTTTTTTCAAGTACCCCATGATCTGGATGTAAAATCGAATGGTGATTATAAATAAGGCCCTATCATTTCAGTCATTAAAATTCAAATCTTTAAAAGAACACTTCTCATCTTAATGAATCAACCGAGAAAGATAAAGACAAAATATTAAACCCATCTGATAGCTTATTATAATAAATAATTTAACCTGAAACAACTTGAAATATTTACTTTTTTGCAAGATTTTTGTTTGAACACAAACAAAAAATCGTCCTCATAGGACCTTTCTTCAAAAATAAAACACATCTTTTTTCTTTGAGAGAATTTTTTATCAAATGAGGACTTGACCATTCGATTGTTAGGCTTTTAGGTGAAAATAGAAAAGCGTTTGATCCAGAGTCGATTATTTAAATCTTCTGTCTTTATTTTTTTCTATTCATTTCGCATTTTATACTCTCTTTTTCTTAAATTTTTCAGACTGATAATTTTACATCTAATTTTTTTTGAAACAACTTTTAACCATTGTTTTTTTTTAATTCAATTTTTGACATTTTTGTTCCTTAAAAGCTTAAACCCGATATAAATTGAATTCTTTTAATTGTGACTTTTTATTTAGATAGACTCACACTAAACCTTTAACATTGTCTAAACAAATATCCATTTAATTTACTTAATCTTTAGGTACTTTGAAATTTTTTCAGAACTTACCTTTCGATTCACGTCCAAAAACGTTCCAAAGGGATTGGTGTAATACGGTGTAGTGTTCCCTACTGAACCTTGTAGAATTTTTAATAACCAGGAGTATTGTCAGATTTCAAAAACTAAGAACACGCTCTTTCGAATTAAAATTAAGTACACGGTGGACCCTTTTCAAGCATAAAAAAGGGTCAATAATGACCCAACATTAGACGGAGAAAATTTTAAGATACCTAAAGGGACCATACCTTTAGATAGGATAAATCTTACATAGAAAAAATAATGAAATAAAATACGGTAGTGTCATCTATAAAATGTCTATACTTTAAGGAACCATTGGATAAGCTTAAAAAGAACGCTCTATCCGCTTTAAATTTTAAGTCCAAAAATGAGTATACGCGTACAGTTGCTTTGTCAAAATGTCCGTTCCAAAAAAGAACGGAAAAAAAGAAGACCGTTCTGACCCCGTTCCCATCCAGTTCCTGTTCCGTCCTAAGTGCTTGTCCCGTCCTCAGTAAAGGTTCCGTTCAAAACCCCGCTCTCGTTCCAACTTCCCGTTATGTTCTCAGTTCCCGTTTCTTTCCAACTTCCTGGAACGGGAACTGAAAATGGGACGGGAAGTTGGAATGGGAACGGATATAGAACGACACTGTATCACTGTTTTGATTGAAAAACGACGAAAACAATTCAGGTAACAATCGTTAAGAAATGTCTTTATTAGACCAAATTTAAGTTTAATTTCGCAGAAGAGGGTTCTCCCTTAACTATTTCCTAATAGGAAAACTAAGACTTTATGTGTTTTATCTAAAATCCGGAACTTTTTTATATAAACATATATTTGTACATTCATTGCAATTTCCTGTCTGTTAACGAGCTGGAATTCAGTCAATAAATAAAGTTTATAAGAAGTCTAAAACCTACTGATTAAGAGAGGATTCAGATTAAGTTCCGGACAAACAATTCTTGAAATCAATATGGTACCGGACGATTGTTTGGAACAGGATGGTAACCCTTTTTCAGCAGCTATGTGATTAATATTGAGACTTGTACATGATTAATGTCAAAATGGTCGAGGTTGTTAGGATTGATTTTGATTTTAAAATTTTGTTCCATTCTATTCCGTTTTTTAGATTTTATTCTGTAATTTTGGAAGTTAAAATGACTCTTTGGTCTCAAACATGCCAAATTTACAAAAAAAAGGAAATTTTTTTGTAAATTTAATTTTGATTTCAATCTCATTTCAATCTATTACTCCCAAATATTTTTTCATTTTAAAAATTTCATTTTATTTTTTGTTTTGAATAGAAAATGGGAGAAGAGTCCTCGTCGTCGTCAAGCTTAACTGATCAAGCTCAATCAGATGCCATCGAGTTGGACATACCAATTTTTATAGAACTCAAACAATCCAGCCAGGCAAATGACTTAGGCGCATTCAGCCGTACAAAATTAAATCCCGATCAATTTATGGGAAGTTATAAAGGAAAACATAGAAAATCAATGTCACAATGTGTCGATCAAACATACGTTTGGACTATTCTATCATCACGTCAAATACCTTTATTTTACATAGATGCTACTGATCCAAACGATTCAAATTGGTTGAGATTTATACGCTCGACAAACGATGCGAACAAATACAACGTCATTTGTATGCAACAAAATCAACAAATAAATTATTTTACGTTCAAAGAGATAAATGAAGGCGATGAGTTGTTAACTTACTTGCCGGGCAAAAAGAAAAAAACAAAAACCAAATCCTACACAAACACGACTTATAAAATTTATGATGAAAAAAAAGTTGAACCCGAGCCTGAAATAGAAGAAACCCCATTGGAACAAATTCAAGAAGAAACTCAAGAAGATGACGAAGAAGAAGAGGAAAACAACGACGAAGACATCCAATTTAAAATACAAAATGAAGAAATTAAAAAAAAAGACGATTACTTTTTACAATTTAATTTCAATATCAAATCTAAAATGACTAAAAAATTTACAAAAAGACAACTTGTCAAGTGTGACTTGTGTTCGTACACATTGATTGTTGACTCGGGATACGATTTAGACAAGATTATAAAGACCCATGTGGTCAATGAGCATTTAATTCTTAAAAAAGATGTCAATCCGATCGAGGATTTATGTAAATTTACATGTAACGATTTGGTAAAACAAGTAGAAACCGGTGGGACTGAGAACACGTTTAATCTTTACTTTGATTTTAAATCAAACTCTAAGTTGGACCTGTTAAATTATAAGCTTAAATGTGTCTATTGTGAGTGTGAGTTTGATCAGTTCGATACGGACTTGGCGAACGAATTTTTCAAACACTTAAAAACTCATAAGTCATCGATTTTAGAGGATAATCTTGTTATCAGAGTCGACGAAGTGACCGATCATGATTTAGACTGTGTCAATTGGTCCGATTATTTTAGGCTTAGTTTCAAAGATGGACGTTTCCCGTATGACAAAAAGTCCACTAAGACATGGACATGTCACATGTGTAAAAAACAATTCGATCAAAGGATTGATTTGTCCAAACATCAATGTATTGAATTGAATTTAAAGTTGCTCAAAAAAAAGAAGGAATTGCGCAAAAAAAAATGGAAAGAGACACATTGGAAGCGTAAAATTGATCTAAGCTACGTCGAAACGACTAGTTTCACACAAATTTCGAGTAACATATGCGACAATTTGGCATTTTGTATAGACGGTACTTCGGGTGACTTGAAATCCTATTCGAAAGAAGTCAAAGATTATTTGACTACTGAACTTAACAATGAGACCCAAACTCAAATGTTTTTGAAGTGTTTATTCCCAGATAATTACAAACAAATTATATCAGAGATTCCTAATTTGACCGAGTCAAACGCCGGAAAACTTATTGAACAATTTTTAATCAATAAATCGAATCTTTATTTTACAAACGATTTAACGTGTCATCAATGTAGTGAAAATTTTAATGATTTAAATGAATATTATGAACATGTTGTTAACAAACATGAGAACAAATTGGAGTTTGATAATACGCCATTGGGGTATTTATCATGTGATCCAATAGCTTATTTGTTTAACTTGTATTGGGATAGACGAATAAATGTAAAATGTACAAATTGTAATTTAGAATTTCGACGTGATCTTATAAAGTCTCATGTCCAAGAGTGTAAAAATGAAACCAATAAAATTTGTACAGAAATTTTAAACGATCTAATAACAGATTTTAAAGTGGCTAAAAAACGAACTGCTAATGATAAATTGGATGAACAAGAGGTCAAAAAAAGGAGTTTAGAGACCCCAAATCGAAGAGGTCGAAAATCAAGTCCCGAGACTAAGTTCGAATCACCCGCAGTTCCAGTGACTCGAACAAGCAGTCGTCTTAAAATAAAAGTCGAAAAATCTCCTATTGAAATGTCACCGCCTACACCGGTTAAGAAAGAATCTAAATCAGATCTTGTTTCGATTAAAATCATTAACAATCGTAAAGTTCATACATGTGATAAATGTGATTTAGAATTTACTTCGAATAATAGTGTTATACGTCATCAAGAAAAAAGTTGTCTTCGTATAAAAGTTATTAGTGTTGAAACAAAATCAAAATTAAAATCAAAACAAGGTGAAATTAAAAAAAAATGTCCTATTTGTGGACAAGAATTTACACGCACACATCAATTGAGTATTCACATATACAGACAACATAAGACACTATTGGGCTCGGCACATGAATCAGCTACACCTGAAGCTAAACGTCTAAATGAAGAACAAATGTCTAAGAGTAATGAAGATAGTGTTGAGGTTTATGTTGATGATGATGACGATGATGCTAGTTGGATTTTAAATGAATCAACTGGTGATGAGGCTAATGTAAGCAATTCAACTGATAGCCCTAGTAAAAAACGAAAATTATTGAATTCAACTATTTAAATTTGTTTTATTTGATTTTTTTTTTTAATTTTTTATAATGTTTTTAATTGTGTTATGTAAAAAAATAATTAAAGAATTTCTTTCTTTGTATTGAATAAAGTTTTTATTAATTGTTATTTACGAAACGCTTTTAAAAAAAAACATTGCCTGCAATCTAATGATCAAATCTGTGCTCAAAGGTTGATTATAATCCGGGATTAGGTAGTCGAAACAAAACATATTCACTTCTTCATTCTTCGACACATTCCTAAAAAACACAAAAACTCAGGCTCTTTAAGAAGGGTGCTTAAAAAAGAGACGATTTAGGTAGTCCAGAGGGGTTGATTTTTATCAGGCTCGTGATCAAAGTTTGGGCTTTTTTAATCTAAAACCTCTAAAATTCAGATTCCTTTGGATACCCATCCTGAAAAGTCATGTTCAAAATATATTTTCTTAGTTTATTTTTTTTTAGAAACAATCTCATGGAGAAGGATTTCTAAAAATGTTTAATAGAGGACTTAAACTCGGCTAAATGCCGTACATGGTCTTTAAAGGAATGAGAATTCAGTTCAATCGCAAAATCTGCACTTTCACCGAATTAATGGCTTACCCGAACCGTACCAAAGCGTACCCGTACCCGTTTTAAAAATTTTCTAAATTTGTAATGCGTGATTTTGCGATGAATTTGGGATTTTATGGTTCCGTAAGGGTACGGTAAGGTTCGGCTACGGGTATGATTATAGTACGGTACGGGTACGTCAAGCCATTTATTCGGTGGAAGTGCAGTATAACAAATAAAGTAACGATTTTGGGCTGAGTTTTCAAGTGTTTAAGGTGTCATTTACACTTCTTGCAATTTGATCTAAAAAAGGTCAATCATGGGAGATTCAGGCATCACTATCAATTATATTGTTACGATACTCATTAAGTCTTCGAATCTGAAACTATCTAGAAACAATAGTCTAATTAAATGATGTGAAGTAAGATTAATCCAAAAAACAAGGAACCAATTAAATATGAATCCGAAACTTTTCAATCTTTCTCTAAGCGGAAAGGCAAAACATCTTTTTAAAAATATGTTTGTGGTGGTGGGACGTGGTTATGGAATTTCTTTATTGAAAATTGATTCATAGCTAATGAGCAGAGACGCAAACATGTTGTTAAAGCGATTTCGGAAGCGACTACTCTTTTTTAAAACTTAAATTTTTATTGAACCAATCAGGGGGTATGAGTAAGAAAAATTTTCAACAAAAGGTCTATTTTAAAAAAAAATCATGGTTATATCCACCTCTCTATGTAAGAAAATTACAGAGAAGCCGAAGTTTTGGAGCCTCCCCCTTCAAAGTTAGGATCAACTATTTTCAACAAAGGGGTGGGTCTAAGATTTGATCAAAGTTTAAAAAAATATTTCTGAATTCAATTTTTTTTCTCATCATAAACATGAACATTTAACTTCCGTAATCAACCAAAACAAGCAAATTTTTCCTTTTTAAAAGTAATTAATCTTCTACTGCATTTCTACCGAACTTTTGGTGAAAAGCATAGCCGTACAGTACCGTTCCGTTCTGTACTAAAGCTAACCATACCGAACTAATTTTTTTTTCAGAGTCTGTCGGTTTGTACGGTATGCTTGGCTTTTGTTGACTGAGGTACCGATTGTGTTATGCTTGGAGGTAATACGCTTAGGTTCTGACAGGCAACGTTTCGCTTTCCGGGTTTTACCTTTCGGTACAGCTACGGTAATCTTCGATGTCCACCAAAATAGAAGTGCAATGCGTTAGGGACTCCTGCTAATCCGAGTAATAACCCAACATTTCCGGATTTGTACCATGAAGAGGAAATTTAAAATAAAAAAAATGTTAAGACGTATGCGTGCTTTGATGCCTGTACTGTTTTTTGACTGATGTCACAAAAATATCAGGTGCTCTTCGATTGTATCTTCTCATTTCGTACTTGGATTTTGTAACAGTTATCGACATGATATAAGCTATTTTTTGAACGAAGGGTTTCACACAAAAACATAGAGACTGAATTTAATTTTTAAATTAAATTTTTATTCTTAATTAAGTTTAAAAAAAAAACAAAAAGACAAAAAAAAGTGAGCAAAAAAAAATCAACATTTTATCATTACTTTGCTGTTGTTGAGTAATTGTTTAGTTATAGGTGTTTTAAGAAATTTTATTCAAACCGAAAAAAAAAAAACATGAAATTTATAAACATAAAAATTTTTAAAGTTTTTTTATTTGCTTTTTTTTGTTGACAAAAAAAATTTAATTTTTCAGACACAGAAAATAATTGTTATTTAATTTGTGTTTTATTTTGACTCAATGTACGTCGATATATCGATCTCATCTGGCAATTCAGTTATGTTTACTACAAATCTCTCTTGTATTTGATTCAATATCTTGACATCGTTTTCATCTGAAACGAACGTAATAGCTAAACCTTTTGTACCAAAACGTCCAGCACGAGCAACACGATGCAAATATGTGTCCGAGTCTTCGGGCATATCGTAGTTAAAAACAATGTTAACTCTTTCTATATCCATACCTCTACCGAATAAATTAGTGGCAACAAGGATTCTTTTTTGGAAATTTTTAAATTGTTGGTATCTTGATAAACGTTCTTCTTGTGGCATAGTTCTGTGAATAGCTATGGCTGGAAAGTTTTGCTCGACCAATAATTGCGCTAGAGCCATACATCTTTGTACTGACTTGACAAAAATAACGACTTGATTGAACTCTAAAGCGTCTAACAAATCCAATAATTTTCTGTTCTTTTCGTTTTCGGTCAACTTGACGTAATGTTGTCTCAAACCGTGTAATGTTAATTTAGTCTCATCGTCAACGTATACTTCCATTGGATCTTGCATAAACTTTTTACACACTGGACGTATTTCTTTACTCAATGTAGCACTGAACATCATTACTTGTTTGTCATGTGGTGTCATTTTGAAAATCTCTTGTACGTCTGCTCTCATGTCTAATTGTTCCAACATTTTATCACACTCATCCAATACAAAGTGTTTAATGTGTTTGAGGTTTAGTATACCAGCTCGAGCTAACGCTAGAACACGACCAGGCGTACCGACGACAATGTGTGGACAATTTTTTTTAAGTGTCTCCTCATCTTTTTTAATACCAACACCACCAAAGAATACACCTACTTTTACATTTGGCATGTACTTACAAAAACGTTCGTATTCTTTTGATATTTGAAAAGCAAGTTCTCTTGTATGACACATTACTAGTACACTCACTTGACCATCAACAGGTTCTAATTGTTGTAACGTTGCAAGTACAAAAACAGCTGTTTTACCCATACCCGATTTGGCTTGACATATAACGTCCATGCTTAGGATAGCTTGTGGTATACACTCGTGTTGTACTTCGGACGGATGTTCAAAACCACAATCCATAATGGCTCGTAATAATTCAGGTTTGAGAAGAAAATCTTTGAAACCAGACGAATGAATTGATACATATGTACCTTTTATGTCTTTTTTAGCTTTTTGTCCATTTTGAGCTTGTTGTTCTTGTGGTTGTTCTTCTTCTTCATAATCAAGTAATTCTTCATCGGCCATTGTTGAAATCAAGGTTTTATGAAAATAGTCTCTTTTTTTTCTGAAGAGAAAAAATTTTTTTTTATCAAAGAATTGAAATAAAACGTGTAGCTTTATGCGCTTTTTTATATATAGAAAAGAGAAGAATAAAAAAAAATATAATGGATGATGCGGGTAAAATTTTGTTTTTTTTTTTGAATTTCAGATTATAATAAAAAAAAAAAATTTTTTTTTTCTGTTTCCAAGTGAATGTATTAGAAATAAAATACGGACATTTTTGTTCGAGAGTGTGAGAGAATAAAATGATGATGATGATGATGTTGAAATGTTGTGTGCACTTTGTTCGATTTTGCACAATTTTTTTTTTTGTTTGATGTCACGTGATTAATGAATGATGAAATTTTTTCGAACTGTATTGTTAAAAATTAATGAAACTTTTCTTGGATACTTTTAACATTCATTTGACCACCCTAAGGCATTTTTCCACCTTACATTTTTCGATCATAAGTTGCTTCTTAACCTTGGTTCTATAGTTGAATCATTTCGCTTGGTTGAACTTGTAACTAAAAATCCAAGACGCGCACCGTATTTTTTAAAAATTTAATTTTCGAAAAAAAAAACTTTTAGATGACTTTATAACAAAAGCTTTGAAAATTTAAATGGGTAATTTCACATTTAAGAAAGCCATTCTGAAATTTCGTTTTGAAATTCAAAATTCCTCTTTATATGTATGATTTAGATGAGCTGATTGTGTAATTTAAATTGATTGTGTAATAAGAAATTTTTACGTAAGTTTTATGCATGCAGATATGACTGTTGCTAAAACACGGGCTACTTATTTTTTGAAAAAAAAGGACCTAAGCGAATACCCAACCTGAATTTTTTGTGTACCATTCGATAGAGAATTCTTTTATCGTTTATATGGACTATTTTTCAAAAGTAACGGTTCAGGAGAAATTGTCAAAAACCTCTACGGACTTTGGTCTTTTTACACGGACCCATGGTTTTCTCAAATTTTTAACCAATTCACCTGAATCTTGTAGCGAATCGTCTAAGCTTTCGTTTGAAAAAAGAATTATTCTGCTAAGATGTTTGGAATCACTGTAAAAATCATTTTTTGAAAAAGTCTTAGATACAATTTTCAGTAAGTGATTAAGGTGTAAGGGGTCTTCGAAGATAAATTGGAATGTGTATACATGAATGTAAGTTTATGAAGGTAAGAGTATCTAATGCCCCCTCTCCAACTACACAGAACTTCGCCGAACTATCCAAAAGTGTCTGACTACGCCACTGGAGCTTCCAATTTTGAAAAATAAAAAAAAATCTGAAAATTATTACTATTGGCTATTTACCAGAGAACTTTAACATCGCTACAGTTATCCCTTTCCCTAAAAAAGGGACCTTAAAATCTCCTTCAGAATGCATACCTATATCAGTGTCGACTTGTCTGGTAACCATTTTCGAGATGTTCGTTTTGATTAAAACTGATTTTTTTTGCAAACATACCAGACATGTGTACCCATTTATTTTCGGGTATTGAGTCGGCTTGAGTAACACGAAAAAATTGGGTTTCAGGGTTCGGGTAGGGTATAAGTTACCAATAAATTTTGGATTTTTTGGTATAGATTGGGTTTGGTAACCCATAAAGATAGGGTATTTGGATTAAAAATAGGGTTTTTAATTGGAATTTTGGGGTTACCCAACCCAAACTGTACTCAAAAACCCAAAATTTATGGGTAACTTATACCCTACCCGAACCCTGAAACCCAATTTTTTCGGGTTACTCAAGCCGACTCAATACCCGAAAATAAAAGGGTTCACATGTCTGAAACATACATTGAAATAAATTTGGATACAAAAAGAAGACTTCTTTCAAGAATGCGTATTTTTGGAATTTGAAATTTTTACGTAAATTTCTCACTCTCTCTACTACGAACACGAAATTGATAAAATTAATGAATTTTAAAGAAGAAGTAGAGCTAGAAAATGAATAAAAAAGGGAAATGTTAATATGATTTGAATGAAGGGACTCATTGTTTCTAGCTCTTAATGACATAAAACACATAATACGATTAGCCTGAATGAATTTTCACATATACCGGCAGTTTCACATAAATTTTCATGCACAAAAAATACTTTTTGTATTTTATACTTGTTCATATTTTAATCGAACGACTGACTTAGAGTTAAGAGATACAAAACTTCTACTTTACCTGAATTTGATTATACCGAGATAATAACTGTAACTCGAAAGTCTCAGAAACTTAATTTTTCAATGAGTATAAAAACCAAAAATTTTATACCCATCCTTCCACATTTTGCAGCCAAATGTTATAGTTTTTAAAAAATTCAAGAACTAATCATTCGGAAAAAAATGTGATTGATTTCTAGATCTGAGATGGAAGCTGTAAAAGACGCTGAGACTCTAATAGAGGGGAAAATTAATTCTCTAAAACAATACTAGAGATGATAGATGACGAACGCTGCTCTCATTTTTAAAGAAATTGAAATTATTTCATTTTTTTTCTTACGATTGTTTTTTATGTTTTTTATAGGGTTTGTAACTGAGAATCGATTGCAAGATAAGCATGTTGAAAATAAAAATTTTATAGAATAATATTAGGAGTACTTTCTATATAAACCAACTTGTTCTAGTACAACACAAGATTTTAAGTTGGCTATGAGAAACCCAGTAGGCGTAGCGTCCATACGGCGAACCAGGACTTGAGCCTCCCCCTCTACTGAAAATTTGGGGGGACTCAACCCCCCCCCCCCCCCCTCCATCTTTAAATCTCAGATTCTTGAAAATTTCACTTTAAGTCTATTTTATAGTATGATAAATTGAACTATATGAGGTTCGCAAACCACTATAAACATTCGATTCTTAAATTTTATTACCACTAGAGACTGTGATCTTTTTTGTTAGACACTCTGCTCAGGTTAATACTGGTTTAGATTAGCACGGATTAAAAGTTAACCAGACACAAGATACGGTCTCGAACAAATTAGCAATTCATTATTTTTATCTATCAACAAACCAGAAAATCTTTCAGCTGATAATTTTGTCCAGCTACCGGAATTTAACTCTAAATGACTGGCAACTATACCTTTAAGACAACTTTACCCGTAGCAATTATTTCAAAAAGTTTCAACATAAAGAATAAAACATAGAAGGAAATTTAAGATGCTTATTCGACCAAAACCTTCACCACTAAGCCTAACCTGTTGTTGAAAGCAATTTAGTCGGGGTTTAATCGGCTGGTTTATTACGATAAAAGTTTAGGGTTCCGGTATTTTTGGGTATGAAAATTTTGTATTTTTTGGCATACATCATCACCAATCTGGCGTTTTCCTATAAAAATTTGGAATTTCCATCTATTTTTGTGACCCCCTTGATTGAGATTTTTGAAGTTTGACACGTATATTTTCACCTAATTTTTGGTCAGCTATCATCAAAATTAAATTGGTCACTTAAAATATTAGACCCCAAATTCAGATAGCACGTAATGAGTGATTTTCAGACAAAAAAAAAGTTGTTTTATATCAAGCAGGGTCTTAAAGTTTGGGAACCGCACACTACGATTATGTTATCAAAACATTCGTTCCGTAAGTCAAGTATTTTCAAGGATTAAAGGCTTTTTGCAATAAGTCGTATGTTCTTGTTTTATAGGAATCACATAGTAATCGCAAAGTAATTAAGATCCAGTTCAAATAATTTAGCTTTAACGATGAACTTGACGAAAAAGACAAACAAGCCAACAATTTATATCAGGAAATTATTAACTTTTATAAGATAAAAAAAAATAAAATCCAATAGCAACCATGTGATGAACCCATTTTTTTTCTATAACAAAAAATAAAAACAATTACACACACACAGACAAAAGAGTACACAAATTTTGCACGAAATTCAAAAACAAAAAATAAAACGAAACAAAATCTCTCGAATTTTTATTCATATGTACAAACAACAACAAAAAACGAAACGAAATGAAATTAAGAAAATAATTTTTTTTTCTCAAAAAAACAAAAAATAATAAAAAACCAAAGTTAAAAAACAGTTTTTCATTTTTATTTAGATTTAATTCAATTATACAAAAAAAATGGCCGATATCGAAAGTGATATTGAGGACATGCTAGAGGCACCTTACAAAAATAACAACAACAACAACAGCAACAATAACAACAATCATTCCCAAAACGAAGTAATTAAATCACACTTTTTTTAAAATTTAAATTACACTTTTTATTTATTTGCCATTGATCCATTGACTTAACAAAATCTTTTTACCATAGGCCATACATTTGCTATAAATAAAAATAAAATAAAAAACTAAATAATAAACTTAAGCCAAATGCCGGTTTTTAAAGAATAGGTATTATTTTTTACCACTTAAAATAAATTCGAAACATTTCTTTAAGACCAACGGTCCAAGTCAACACTCCTTTTTTTTGAAATGGAAATTTTTTTTTAATTGCAAAAAAAAGGGCACAGATTACAGACATGATTTTATTTAATCTGGTTCTCTTGAAAGTGTATTGTAATTTTTTTATTTTAAAACATTTTTTTTTTGTCTATTTTTGTTAAGGACTCACAATTGTCCATTGAAAAAAAAGATACCGAATCGGAACAAAAACAAGTTGAATCGGCAAAATCGGAGCGTAAAAAATCTCGTAAAGATCGTTCAAGATCACGATCACGTCATCGTAAGCGTTCAAGATCACGTTCACGTTCGAAACGATCAAAACGAAGTCGTTCAAAAGAACGTCGACGTCGTAGTCGATCACGTTCACGTTCTAAACGTCGATCACATTCAAGAGATGATCGTCGTAAGCGAAGTTCACGTGAACATAGACGTTCAAGAACTAAATCAAAAACCCGTGAACGTGAACGAGAACGTGCAGTTAAAGAAAAATCACCTGAGTTAACACCGGAGGAAAGAGATCAGAGAACTGTTTTTTGTATGCAATTGGCAGCTCGTATTAGACCACGTGATTTGGAAGAATTTTTTCTAACAGTCGGTCGTATACGTGACGTTCGCTTAATCACAGACCCGAGAACAAAACGATCAAAAGGTATTGCGTACATTGAATTTCGTGATATTGAATCAGTACCATTAGCCATAGCGTTAACTGGTCAACGTTTATTAGGAGTGCCTATTATAGTCAAATTAACACAGGCTGAAAAAAATCGACTTCCATTTACAGGACCCCATATCCCTGCTAATTTACCACAGACAGGCCCGATTAAACTTTACGTTGGCTCGCTACATCCAAACATAACTGAAGAAATGTTACAAGCAATATTCGAGCCATTCGGGTTAATTGACGCAATTTTGTTGGCAAGAGACGACTTTGGACGTTCAAAAGGCTACGGTTTTATACAATTTTCGAGTGCTGATGATGGAAAAAAAGCGATGGAACAGTTGAATAACTTTGAATTAGCTCAAAGACCGATTAAAGTGTCTTTGTATGTCGAGGCTTCAGATAAGTCCATGTATCCAGGAATGAACAATCCGATATTAACAAACTTGGATAACGATGAATTGGACAGAGCTGGTGTAAACTTAGGCCCTAGTGGAAAACTAGCATTGATGGCTAAACTAGCCGAGGGTACAGGTTTACAAGTGCCACAACAAACATTGGACGCTTTGAATATGACGAGTACAGCGGCGCCGAATGCAGCTGCCCCTGGTGCACCAGTCGCTACTCAATGCTTTTTGTTATCGAACATGTTCGATTTAGAAGAAGAGATGAAAAAAGACGGATGGATCGAGGATATTCGAGATGATGTCATCGCCGAATGTTCCAAATACGGTGGTATGGTTCACATTTACATTGACACTCAATCACCAGAGGGAAATATTTATATCAAATGTCCGACCATAGCAGTGGCAACATCGGCTATGGCTGCTCTAAATGGAAGATTTTTTGCGGGCAAAATAATCAAAGCCAGTTACATTCCGATTTCGGCATATCACATGAGATTTCCCGAAGCAGTTGCTTGCACACAAATCCTTGAGCCTTCGCAATAGAATTTAGTTCAAAAGAACAGTCAAATATATTTTTGTTGGTATTGAATAATAATTATAATAATAAAAAAAAAAGGAAATATGATTTTAAATATTGTTTTTTTGTTTTTATTTATTTATTGATTTAAAAAGGGCTAATGTTGAAAATGTTTAGAGTCAAGATCAATCTAAACATAAAAAGACCATTTAAATTTTTAAAATTTCAAACATTTTTTTCTTCTTTCTTTTTCACTTGATTGTTTTTTCATTTTGTAAATAAATTTTTCAAAAATTATTTCTTAACTTTGTCTAAAATTCTCTTCATGACCCTCAATGTATACATATTTTTAATTAAAACATCCCCTATAGTCCCAAAACTAAATTCGTCACAGCATCTTGCCATATTAAACAACTGGACAACTAAATGGTCTACTGAGCTAAATGTGCCAAATTGTAAAACAATGTACATCGGTGGACATATGAATAGAACTGGTTATATAGTTCCAATCTCAGATGGTGATGTTATCCTTAAGGAAACTCTTGAAGAAAAAGATATTGGTGTAGTTGTCTCTAATGACTTAAAATGGAACAAACAATGCTCGTCTGCAGCTTCCATAGCCAACAGAATTTTGGTTCAAATTAAGTTCTCGTTCGTATGTTTAGATAAAGAAACATTTAGACTGCTGTACAAGGACTTGTTAGACCGCATCTTTAATATGCCTTAAGTATATGGAACCCTTCAACGAAAGCTAGCATAAATATTATTGAAAGAGTCCAAAGAAGAGCCACGAAGCTAGTCAAATGCCTGAGAGATAGGCCGTATCAAGAAAGACTTATGGATTTGGATTTAATAAGCTTGGAAGACCGTAGAACAAGAGGTGACCTTATCCAAATGTTTAAAATTATCAACGGTCATGAGAAGATCAACCTTATGAATGGAGTGAACCTATCCAAAAGCTTGAAGCTAAACCTAAGAAGAAAACACGACATGAAACTAGTGAGAGAAATTACTAAGTGTGGTTCATTCAGATACAACTTCTTGACGAACAGAGTGGCCTCAAAGTGGAATGTCTTGCCGAGTGTTGTCAACGCAAAAACAGTCAATGGTTTCAAAGCGGTCATTGACAGAGAAGTGCTTGGTATGGGACAAAGAAATAGAAGAAAGACTGCCACAGCTCCTATAGAGCTAAATACCGAAAGGCGTTAGTATAGATTACTATACTGCAGTCTCACTACAACTACTACTACTACATTTCAAATATTCCTGTTATCAGCCGTAGCCACTCACGTGTTCCTCTGGTGAACGTTCATGAAATTTTCTCGACTTTTAATTTTAATGCTCCCTTTTAGCGAAAAGATGGGAATATTTGTTACAAACAAAAAATGTTTTAGTTAAGTCAAAACTAGTTGTTAATATCTTTTTTTTTAAAATTGGACTTTTTTGAAAACCGAAACTGAGGGTCTAAACCTCAACTCCTCCAGAGGCTGCCTTGCAATGGATTACGGTGATTAAACATTTTTTTCAGTGGGATAAAAGATCGAAAATACTTTGCTCCCCTCTGCTTTTTTAGGATTATTACAAGGTTGCTTTTTTAAATATTTAAGTATTCATCAACGGACTAAGTTAAAATCTGTATTTAATCAGAAAATTTAGTTTGGAAAATCAACTAAAAATGGTCGGTGCTTCTAGTGTTAAGCAGATTCATAAAAAATATCAGTATATGGTTTCACCTGGAACAAAAAAGGATTTGAATCAATAATATTCTTATTTCTATCGTTTTCACACGAGTATGGTTTAAGTCATTTTTTTTTCAAATCGATATAATTGCGAGCATTTATTTTAGCTTTTTTAGCTATCAGTATATATTTTTAAGCAATGTTAACTTTTTCCGTTCATGAAAATTTTTTTTCGTAACAAATATTCCCATCTTTAAAGTGCATTTGGGAGGGGTATTGTGCGGTAGATTACGGTAAATGAACTTTTAAAAAAATGTTTTTTATTTGGGTTTTGTCTCTTGAATTATGTTTTTGAAAAGCTTTAACTTTAAATTTTAAACTTAAATTTCTGATTTTGATATTTAAAGCTGAAATTGATGCTGAGCATCTGATCGAGGGGGAAACACATTCCCTAATCAATATTCAAATGAAAACGGTATAAAATCGATTTTTTTAGTAAAATCTAAGGAGTCCCAGATCATAAATCTTACTAGCTTTAAATTATATTCCTCCCCTATGATACTATAAGATCAAGGAGATAAGTGTCTTAGCATATTTCTCTCATAAATCTCTATAGAGATAGGTGAGGATTTGCGATTATATAAATAAGAGAAATAAAGTCTCGGTATATTTTGTACTCGGTATAAAGGGTATATTTTGCCTTTCAAAAAAGCTTTTCTGATAGCTTTTTTTACATGTATTATAAATTTTTAAAATGTAAAAAAAGTTCAAAAATTAAGGGGGGGGGGTGTTTAGTAGCAAAACTAAAAAATTTCATTTAAAAAAATTCATTACTAATTTAAAACTCTTTCACTCCTACTCTACTGCTCTTCTTTCCCTCTCTTTTGATTTTTATTGAATTTTTTTTTCGGCACCAATTAAAGCAAATTAAAAATTGAATTCTCACAATCATTCAACTTAAAAATTTAGATATTTTAGGCATCTTGAAGTTGAGGATCAATCGGATCAAGATCAAAAATAATTTTCTTTATAACTTTTGAATGGTATTTTCTAAACTGGTTCTGCAAAATGCTAAATAATTCAACAAACATGCTAAATATTAGATGAGGCTCTGCAAAAACTCTGCACACTGCAAAAAAATGCACGTCATTAAAAAGTATTTAATTCAACTGCGCAATTTAATTGCAGAGCTTTTGCAGAGCCTCATCTAATATTTAGCATGTTTGTTGAATTATTTAGCATTTTGCAGAACCAGTTTAGAAAATACCATTCAAAAGTTATAAAGAAAATTCTTTTTGATCTTGATCCGATTGATCCTCAACTTCAAGATGCCATATTTTATTATTTATTCGGTTAACCTCTAAAATTAAATACCAGAAGACAAGCTTTGAATGGATTACGATTCTTACGAAGGGATGCATGAAAGAGATTATAATTATAGTCCAGTTTGAACCATGAATGGATCATTATTAAGAACAGCTAAAAAAATTACCTTATACACTTTTCAGTACATGAGTAAGAGGTGAGGGATCTTGGAAGATTTTATGAAAGAAGGTCCAGAGGTTCGCGACACTTCTCAAAAGTTTCTGACTACGCCTCTCTTGCTTTGTTATCTAAGATTAAAAAGTTAAACTCGAGTGTTAGGTAAAGATTCGATGGTAAATTTGACAATTTAGCCTCAATTTTCGTTGAGATAATGGAGGGAGATCAGCGAGCAAGTTGATGTTTTTTTTTTCTATGTTTTAACAAAGACAAGGTAAACTTCTGAGTTGGAAAATTAAAGGCTTTTTAAGTTTCATATTTTTATTAACACGAGAATAAGAGCCTAAAAAAATTGGAATGTGAAATTTTAGGGGAAGGGGGTCGTATTCTTAAATGGAAAAAGGTTTTTTGACAGGGGGGAGGGGGTCTAGGCATGTAAAAATTTCTAAATAGGCCTCGTGTTGGGAATTTTTTTTTCAAGTACCCCATGATCAGAAGTCGAAAAAATTGTAATCCACGTGTTATAGCCCAGCTCAATGATAAAAAAACTTGTCAAAACTAGAAAATTCTATTAAAGATTAACACTAAAAGATATCAAGAAAAATTAAAGTTTAGAGTTAGTGGAAAGAAGCAATTTTGCAGGAGCATTATATGATATTTTCCAAAGCACAATCACTTTTTATCAATTTTTGTTGATTCTTTGGAAGAGCAAAATATTCAAATAGATCAACTACATTCAAGATTCAAGTTCATTTTTTTCTTGGACAAAGTTTTAAATTTATCTCAATTGAGTTTAAAATAAAATGGAGATTTCTCCCGTTATAATTTTTAAAATTTAGCTTGAAATACGGTTTCAATTGATATCAACAGTCTTATAATAAAAATAGAACTCCTCTATCTTTGATCATAGTGTCCCCTCGGTTTACTAGTCCTGATGTATCTCTGTATTTCGAATAGGCTTTTTTTCACATCCGTAAAATTCTGGGCCATTTTGCAGAGATTTAGCAGACTACCAGGAGATGCAGCAAATTTTGCTGGACAATGTTGTAATTTTCTTTTTCCAAAATACTAAAAGCGATTTTCTAAAATTTTAAATAAAAAAAATTGATTAAATTTTTTAAGTTGCCTATTTTGTTGTTATAATTTAGGAATCTTTTTTTAGTAAGTTAAATCTCAGCCAAAATTCGGAAATTCATGCAAAAAAAACTCAGCAACCTTACCAGTCATTTGTGTGCTTTTTGATTTAAATAAAACTCCTTTATGATGTTTTAACTATTATTGTTAGTTACTTGATTAGGTATATATAATTTTATCCCATTATCTTCTTGTCAAAGTTACTTAATGTCAGCTCTCAATTAGACACACTTAAAAATCAAAATTTTAAATGACAGAAAACTGTAAAATCAAATTTTTGTTGACATCAACTAGAACAAATATTTTAATTATGTTGTCAATTGTAACTCTAAACTTACGAGTTGTTTTTTTTTTCATTATAGTTTCGACAATATTTTTAAGACCATTAAAATCTAATAACATGCAACATTAATGAAAAAAAAATCTGATCGAAAAACAAAATTAAATAGACTCTGTCGATACATTTTAATGAATAAGTGCTAAAAGTATTGCTTTAAAATAAACCATTTTTCACCATTTTCATTAACAACAAAAAAAATTTCGCTCCTATTGAATCGTAAATTCTAGGAGTTATAAGTGTACTTTAATGCCAAACCAATCGTTAATTCCTTTTTCTTCTTCTTTTTTTTCAAAATGTGAATTCAATTAATTTATTTCGATTGAATTTTTTCTTTATTTGCTTTAGATTAATTCGTGTCGTTTTTAGAAGATTTTTTATTACGATAGCTTAGAAAGAGAAAATAGAAAGAATTATCATTAAATATATATCAGCTAGTATTACATAATATTTCGTATTAATCGAAGACGTTAATGAATAAAAATTTAAATGTTAAAAAAAAGATTTGTTGATATCGGCCCCCATTTTTTTGATTATATACCATACTAAAAATACTTACAATTGATTGAAAATCTTCATTATGAAGAGATATAATTCTCGTAATTTTAAACTTGAGTGTATCCATGAGCATCTAAGAATAACCAAAGTTTTAGGCTTTTTTTAACAAGTTTTGATTATTTAAAAAATGTGACTTGTTAGAAAATTTTCATTGATCATGATCAATTATTTTACGATGTTTTCTTTAAACTTTTTTGCATATTTTTTTTAAATGCACCATTCAATTTCACCCAAGAGAATTCTAAAATTTATTTTAGTTTTTATTGAAGCTTCTTTTAATTTTTATTTTGGGTCTTGGGACTGACTAATCAAGACTAATCACCAATACTATGATCATAAGCATTACCTCATGATTTCCTATAATAAGATTCAATTGTGAAGAAAATACAAAGAAATTAGCAATCCTATTTTAACAGCAGAAATTATCATGTCTGATAATCTGAGCAACTTCATTTAAAATAAAATTTGAGATCACTGAGGCGGTCGATGTTTTTAAATTTTTAAGGTATTGCGTCGCCTCACTTAAAATTTTCAGGTACAGCGGACCCCCGTGTATCGCCTCACGTGGCTACGCCAGTGTTCATAAGGTTCAAATTCAGGTTTTTGAATGACAAGGGTTGTATTTAGTAAAATACCGCGAGGGAACCCACGAAACAAAATAACTAAGAACTTTTAGCATCAATTATTTATTTAAGGAGAAGATACTTAATAAGAATTAAGTAAGAAGTTAATGGAATATTGTAGCTGCTGAAATTTCAAACTCCACTTATTACCGTATGAAATAAAATTAATAGAATAATAGTAGTAGTAGTATTAATAGGAGAATTAATGAAAATGTAACGTTACTTGGGTTACACCGTAAACTATATATCGTCCCCAGCACCGGACATATATAAGACCTAACATTATTTTCATTAGTGTCTTAGAAGTTTAAAATCAAATTTATCAGAAAACCAGTTATACAGCTCAGAAATTTATTCTCGTGATCTTTAATTTTAAAGGGCCAGGGAAGCATGAATTCGAATCGGTCAAAATTGGGTTGTCACTAAAATCCGGACACGGATAGGTTGACACGGAATTTTAGCTATCTAAAATCCGGACACAGATAAAAAAAAAAGCAAACTAAAATCCGGACACGGACAAAATTTCAAAAACGGTTGAATATCTCCTTTAATTACAAAACCGAAATTTATTTTAAACAAAGGACACAAAAACAGAAAAATATTTAATTCACATTTAAAAAAAAATTACATTTTTAAATTTTAATTTTCTATCTCTTTTTGGACTGAAAAGTTTTCGTTTAGCATCTAAAATACACTACAAACTTGAATATCCTTCTTCTTTAAAGCAGTAGTGATACAACGAAAAATCAATATTTAATACACCTTGAGGTACGTATTCTGGTGTAACTATAAGATCAGCTTTTTGGAATCTCAAAAGTTTTTGTTTCAGAGGAAGGAGTAGACCCAGGAAACAATTCGATGATAGTTCTTTTTAAGAATCTTAATTAGATTTTGATCCTAGTATATAAGTATATAAGTCTATAAGTCTAGTATATAAGTCCTAGTATAGTAGAGATTCAAGAACGGTAAAGATCTTATAAAGTTCTTTTAAGTGAACTCAAGAACTTCAAAATTCGATATAAAGCATAAGATTGAATAAGAAATAAGGCAAGATCTTTTAATACGCCTAGAATTTTTATCCTTTATTTCATCGACTATCGACTCAATTTTACAAGATGGACGCAAAATTACACTATTGATATCTTGTAACAACTTTTTGCTTACGGAATTCTCTGTCCGTATTTTAGTCTTCAAAAAAAAAACCCGTGTCCGCATTTTAGACATAGCTATTCCGTGTCCGGATTTTAGATATCTAAAATTCCGTGTCCGGCTGTCCGTGTCCGGATTTTAGTGACAGCCTCAAAATTGTTTTTTTTTAGCTGCACCAAATAAACTGCATCATGTTTTTCAGCACTGACCATGACCATAAAGTCAACCCTTAGGATCCTATGGACCCCAAAAAAGATCCTTTTATTTAATTTTCTGTCAAATAGATGCTTGTTTTTCAAGATTCCATTATTTTTCATTCAAAATAGTGTTGGGCATAGGAGAGCAAATTTTTAGTCTAATCGAAATATCGCAAAAATAGATTTTAAAAGGGTGCTTGCAAACTCGGCTAATGATATCCCAAAAGATATATTTTCGGAAATGAGATATGGGTCTTAAAATGTAGGAAATTTAATTTAGAAACTTATTTTACAGGCACTTTTTTAAAAAAAATTTAATTTTTCTAAAACAATGCTAAAAGAGAAAATGTCATTTTTCGGTTGTTGTATACTGAGTCAGGAATAGGTCCAAGACAATTTACACTAAATTTTCGAATTTTTCGACCAAAGTTTACTAAGTTATGGCCTTTTTATGGCATATATAGAAAATTCAGAAATTATTCATTTGCCTTAATGATCATTATTATTTTCATGTGGTCATTCTAGGTTATTAGAATATTTCTAATGATCACACCTCGTTTTATCGATTGCAAAATATGTTATATTCATTATTTCACATCTCATGTATTTTTTAAATGTATATTTTAATTTTTCATAATTCTTAAAATGTTTGGTTATTGGTAAATCATGGACTAAAGGCTTCTGGTACCAGTTGACACAAAATAACTCTTATGAAATTGAATTATTTGTTTTTATTGTATTTAAGTTTAATTATTTTAATGATATTGTTTAAAGAAACGATTAAGCAACTATAAATTTTAAAATATACCAAATATTTTTCCATTAAGAATAGTGATCATTGCAATTAACAATAATAAGAGTGTAAACAAAAGTTTTTTTTTTCTGAAAAAAAATTTTATAATCTTAATTATCAATAATTAAAGCATTTCCTAAAGGCCATAAGAACCGTTCAACAAAACAATACAAAAAATTAATTTTATTTTTTCTTAAGTTGATCATCAAAATAGGTTCTTTTTTTATGTAATTAATACTCTCTCTAAATTTTTCAATTGTATTCCACTAGTCTTTTGACAACTCATAATCAGTACAAATTCAATTACAAAAAATTAAATTTTTATAGTAGTCAAATACAATTATAAAAATTATTAGTCTTTATAATACTGTGGTTATCTATTTTAAGTGGTCCAACAAACAAAATTTGATCAAAGAAAAAAATAAAATTGCTTTTTAAATACACCATTTTAGATTTTATCTTTTTTGATGTTGGTTGCGATATATTTTGATTGAAAAAGCGATTATGGGTGCGCAACAAAAAAAAAGTTTTAGTCAATTAATTATTTGTCATTTCATAAAATTAAGAGTTTATAAAAAATAAAAATTAGTTAAGTTAATTATTTTCAAAGCTAGACTTATATTTAATACTTTTTTTAGAGTAGTAATTGTTAATTTAATTTTTTTGTAGTTGTTGTAATATTGAATTAGTCTCGGTAGGGGCTCTGAAATGAAATTCCTAGCTAAAATTCACAATTTTTCAAAGGTAATTATTTTTAGATTGAAAAGTCATTTTTGTTTCTGTTCTTAGAGGAAATTTACATGCTATAGGGTATATAAATTCAATTTATTTTTAATTTTTCAGCGTAACTTGTTTATAGAAAAATATGTTGAACCAAAGTATCAATCCGAAATTTTTTTTCTTGAATCTAAAATTGAATCAATTATGATCTGATAAGTTTCGCGTCATGCAAGACGATAGCATTTTCGTAATCTACGCATATGAAAACATAGGAAAACTGCTTTCATTAGGGGGAACCAAAAATAAAATTTTGACTCGATGGTCCTGAATTTAGGCAGCCTTCTAATTCGGTGGTTGCGGTATTTAAAACTTTTACACTTTAATTGTCATACATAGGGCTTTATTTTTTTACATAATCTGAAAGAGCATAAAATTCTGTACAAAGTTAAGTATATTTTATGTCTCTCAAGTACAGTCAAGCTACACTTTAAGATTAAATTAGGAATTTTTTTGGTTCTCCTTGAAAGAATGACCCCAAACCGGAAAAGTAAAGTTTAGAGTAATTGAGCAGGAGCAATTTTGCAGAAGCATTATAAATTTTTTTCTGTTTCCTCTATCACGAAAATTGAAATTGTGTTAATCGAAACAAAGTATGTATAATTTTTATCAAAATTCTGAAGATTTTGTTGGTTTTACTTTTTGTATAATCGACTAGGGAAAATAAAGTCTCTAAATCAAATATTCGGCATGTTAAAGTTTTTTTATCAATTTCTCTATTTCTCTATTTTTTGTTTCTTTGCAAATGGGATAAAATATTCGTGGAAGAAAATTTTTAAAAAAATGAAAATGCAGCTTTATGCAGCAAAAATTGCTGCATCCACTGGTAAAGTCTGCAAAAAATTCTGCAAAAGATCTGCAACTTTAATTGCGCAGTTAATTAAGACAATTGCCTGCAACTCTGCAAAAATTGCAAAATATTGCACAATCACATTTGATTGAAAAATGTCTTAATTAACTGCGCAATTAAAGTTGCAGAATTTTTTGCAGACTTTACCAGTGGATGCAGCAATTTTTGCTGCATAAAGCTGCATTTTCATTTTTTGCAAAGAAACAAAAAATAGAGAAATAGAGAAATTGATAAAAAACTTTAACATGACAAAATATTCAGCAATTCAACAATTGGTATTGCAAAAGAAATACATTAAATATTCAGGTTTTAACATTCTATAAAATAGAAATTTTAGTTTGAATTAATACGATTAATTCCATCATTCGATCAAAGTAAAGAGTATAAAAATAGAAAGAGGAGAGATAATGAAACTAAGTAAAGACTTTAAATAAACTTTAGCTAGACTAAAAATTTGAATTGCTAAAAACTTTACAATTCAGAAATTCGAAAAAAAGTCATTAATTCATCTTGTTCGATGCCTGCTCTAATTTAAAGATTACTGCTGTGTTAGATAAATGTTCTTTACTAAACAATAAAATTAAGGTACAGACAAAATCTCTCCACTTATTGTAATCAGAAATGAGGGTTGTACAGTATAATCGCTTTAATCCGAATACATCTTTATCCGAAATATTCTATTATTCGAACAAAATCGTAGGCTCATGGCTATGTGTTAACTAGACAATGTAAAAATTTCTCATTAATCCGAAAATTCATGTTCGGTTTATTTTGTTAGTTCGAATAAATTTTATTGGCTAAAATAGTGCATGTTGATTGTTTTATGTTTCTTTTGTTCGAAAAAATTACAAACAAATAAAAATTACATATCAAAAAAAAACACGCGTCATATAATCATAAATATAAAATGAATAAACAAAAAGGGCAAAAGTTGAATTGTCCATTGACAATAAAAGAGAGATTTGTATGTTTTATGTCGAAAATCCAAAATACAAACAAGTTGAGTTAATTCGATATTTTTCGTCAAATTTAATCATGTAATTCCAGCTTCAACAATGCATGACATATTAACAAAGAAAAAATGTATTTAGAAGGACATGCCAATAAGTTTAGAGCACGGGAATCTAAGTTCCCTGAATTGGAGGAAGCTCTATTTTTATCGTCTTGTGATAAACGTTCGTTATAATCTCGATGAAACTGCTTTGTTTTTTTAAGTTACAACCCAACAAAAACATTATCGAATTGTAAAGAACCTGGTAAAAAAGTCAATAAAGATAGAATTACAGTTGCTATTTGCTGTAATGCATCTGGGTCAGATAGACCATTACCAATCGTAATCGGCAAATACGTTCGTCCTCATTGTTTCAAAAATAATAAACCTAGTGATATTCTTCCCTATTATTCAAATCGAACCGCTTGGATGACCAGTCTAATCTTCGATGACATTTTGAAAAAGTTAAACGAACGTATTAAACAATCCGATCCTAAACGTAAAGTTCTACTGTTCGTGGACAATGAATCATCGCATAATACACAAACAGAGTACAGTAACATCACAGGGAAATTTTGCCCACCAAATGTTACTTCGGTATTACATCCATGTGATGCTGGCATTATACATTCATGTAAGTCTAATTACAGAAAACTTTTGGTCGAGTTTTTCTTAAATTCGATCGAAATGGTAAACAAGATTGAATTACCTAACTTGAAAGATGCACTGTACATGGTTCGTAATGCATGGAAAAAAGTTGATAATTTAACTATTTCAAATTGTTGGTTGAAATGTGACATTATTAAACATGTATCAACGCCGACAAGTTCAACATCAACAAACTCCGTTACACTTAGCTTAGAAGAGTTGTTAAGTCGTCTAAGAAATGGTTATTACAGCTATGTCTGTTCAGCTCAAGAGTACATTGATAGTGAAATCAATGAACCAACTGGTGAGTTGTTAACAGATGCAGACATAGTTGAACTAGTTAAAAAGCCAGATGAATCTGATAATGATCAAGAATGTATTCAAGAGGTACAAAATCGAAAATAAAAAAAATTACTTTTGCCGAAGCTTCCGAAAGTTTCTAAATTTTTTGTGAATTTGGAGAACAGTTGAAAGTTTGTTTAGTCTAAGATTTAGAACAGCTTTCTTATTTTAAATCCCGTTTTTCCATTTTAAGAGAATCAGGCATGGTTCAATCGAACTTGAATTCATTTTTTAGAACAGATTAATATTTTATGGCAACTTTTTTTATCTTATTCGTGTAAAACTCTAATTTAATTATCCTTTTGTTTTGTTTATATGTCTTACAATAAAAAATTAGTAATTACTCCGCATTTTTCATGTTTATAACTTAAAATCAGTTTTATCTATATATCCGAAAAGTTAATCCGAACTAAATTGAATTAAGGCGATTTTTCTTCGGATTAAGCGATTATACTGTAGTAGCAAAAAAATATGAAACTTTAATTTTTTTTAAAGTTTAATATCTACTAAATTTTTTCGTTATAGAATGTTAAGCCTGAATATTTGATGTGTTTTTTCACACGTATACCAATTGTTGAATTGCTGAATATTTGAAATGCTAAAATCTAAACGAGACCAAAAAAAACTTAAAAAATCACAAAGATCAATGGTCAATAGAGACACAATTCAAAAATGTCAGAATCAAAATTCAATATAGGTTTATTCTATCTTTTTTGCTAGATCGGCCTACGATCTTTGTTGATTAAGACTTTTCCCTTAGAAGGAAACAATAAAGATAGAGTCAATAGAGTATAAAACATTTCTTTTCGGCATTTTATCGTTTTCTTAATCGAACAAAATCAATAAAAAGATATTTCAACAAAAATTTATTGTTTTCAAAATTGAAAAAAAGTAATAATTTCTCAGATTTTTTTATTGATAAATTTTGTTTTAATTCTGAAATTGAACCTCAAAAATTGAAATCTAAAATAAATGAATAACTATTAAATTTTTTTTCAAGGATACATGAAATGGGAAGGCCATTGTTTCAGAGAATTAATTTTTTTCAAAGCAGATCAATTATTTGTCATTACAAATTTTTTTAATAACAAATACTGCACGGCTCCTGAAAAAAAGGCGTACTCCGTACCGGAGCGTACCGTACCACCGTACCGTTTTTTTAAATTTTGAAATTTTAACTAAAAATGAATATTTTTTAAATTTTATTTTCCGGTACGGTTCGGTACGGTGGTACGGTAAGATGGTACGGTACGGTTGGATGGAATGGTACGGTACGGTAGTGGTACGCCTTTTTTTCAAGAGCCGTGCAGTATTTTCGTTGAGTGTCCTTTTCATAGCATAATTTTTAAGTTCATAAAGTATCCACCTTCATCAAAGGTTTAAACTGAAGGATAAGGGTTAACCCTTATTGCACATACCGTATTCCCTCGTTCGATTATGCAGCACTACGACCCAAAATCCAAATTTTTAGGAGGGTTTTTTAACGATTAGGAAAATGCTAAAACATACTTAAGACATTCGTCACACTCTAGTCTTGAAAGCAGACTCTGCTTAGAATATTTTAACAAAGGCCAATTGCTAAAAATAGCTTCCTAAGCTTTTGCATTTCGTGTTATGATACTGTATGATCGAACGAGGGAATACGGTAATTGAAAAATATTTTATTTAGATGCACAATCTGGTTTTCAGAATTTTGTAGATAGCTGCAGCAAACTTTCTTTCATCTGCAATAATTTTCTTATTGGCCAAATTTGCACAGGTTTTATAACGATAATGAAATTTAGATAACATCATTTGTGTTGTCTTTTTTTAGGGTCGAACTCTTTTCGATCTTGTTTGATCGTTAGTGCAAATTAGAAAGCTTAAAGTCAGAAGATTAGGCTACAAGTTTCAATTTATTTTTATACAACACTGGTCATTCAAAACTTCCAAAAATGAACCTTCATAAAGCTTCAAGAGGTTTCTGAATGTTCAAATCTCCTCAAAAATTTTCATATTTTCTAATTTGAAAAAAAATTAAAATTTTAGAAAAATAATGAAAAAACATGACGAAATATGAAGCTTCATGGACTCTTGAACCTTCAAAATCTTGAACGTTTATGAGAGTTCATGAACGTTTTCGAAGGTTCAGGAAGGTTCATTTTTGGAAGTTTTGAATGACCAAGGTTGTAGTCTGTATAAATAACCCCGAACTACTTGGTAAAGTCTTCAAAATTAATTGCGCATACAATTTAAATCATCGTTTTCGTAATAATTCTTGCATGTTTTTTCCAGTCTTTACCGACTTTACTTCATTTTTGTTTTCTTAAAAACTTACCTCTGCAGGAATTTTAGGATAATTTTCGAATTGAAAATTGATTAAAATTTTCCGTTATTTTAATAAGATTAATAAAATCCTTTACTTGGACCATGCAAAAAAAAGCCCAATGCCCACAACGTCAACGTAAAGTAGCAGTGAAAAGAAATTAATAAAACTGTAGTGTTGTCAAGTCAGCGTTGAAATTTGTTTTTTATAAAAATGAAGCTTAACATGTACTCAAAACTCAGAAACAAGTAGAGTAAAAAGTCTAAGGGTAAATTAACTTATCATTTACTTTTCATGAAAGACATATCTAAAAAAAATCAAAAACTGACGATATTTCAACCTTTTTAACAATCATTTTAGACTCTTGAAGCAGAATGTCAAATATTTTTTTTTAGACTCGTCATGATTCATAGAGAGAGAACTTATATAGAAATCTATTTTTTTATTGCTAGTAAAATAAAAAAAAAAACTTTTTAAAATATTCGTCCAGTTTTTGAAATTTACTTTGTTATGATTTTTGTTGTGTGTGTTCTAATTGCAACTAATTTGAAGATAACAAAAAAAAATTCGAAAATTACCCGAAACTAAGAGAGAGCGAATTATTGAGAGCTTAAATTAATTAAAACTAATTGAAAATTTTAAAATACCAAGTTGAATACAACAACAACAACAACGAAAAAACTTATTGTTTTATCTGAAATATAGATCTGGAATCCATCTAAATATTCGTAACAATTTTTGACGAAAGTGAATTTAGTACGAATCTCTTAAAGATTTAAAAGAGAAAGAGAGGCAATGAGTGAGTGAGACGTTTTCTTTAATTTTTAATTTTTTTTTACCAAGCATTATTTTCTCTCTTAATTTTGCTTATTTTCATTTTAACACCAAAAAAAAACACACACACATAAATACTACGCTTCAATGGTATTATGTATCAGCTTAGTTATTTATTCTTGTAATTTGAACGAGTTTCTTGCTCAATCGTTTTCTAGCTATTGTTGTATTTCTTTTATTGTTTTGAAAACAAAAAATATTCTAAACAAAATAAAGATATATGAAAATTTTTATTTATTGTCTTTCAAATTAAAAAAAAAAAAATTTAAGGATATCTTATAAGCTTATTAAAATATTTTTTTTCCTTTACGTAAAAAATTATACAAGTAAATTTTCATTTCAAATTTTTATAAGTTTAATATTTCAATAATGAGTCAAGATTTATGTTTTCATTATTAGTTACAGTAGTTTAAAAATATTTTTCTATTAAATTTAACTTTTATATTAATTTCCAAGGCTGGTATAAATTTATATTATTAAATTGGAAAATTTTGGCCTCTCAAAAAAAAAAAAAATTGATCGAGATAACTTGCATAACGCAGCCTTTTCTCCCATTTCGAATTTAACCAGATGTAAAATTTAATTAAAAATTTTAAAATAAATTTAAGGTAAACAACAACGCTTCAATTCTTAGAACCCCTTTCTCCAACACATTTTAAATTCAGTATAGTGCATAAAGCGCATAAATCAACGGTTATCCTTGACTATCCCCAAGTGAATTTTACACACAAAGGCTTAAAAGAAACTTCAAAAACTGTTTCATGTTTATAAAATTAGTCCAGCATTTCTATCGGATTTTCAGTGACAAACCGTGTTTTAACTTTTAACCAATTCCGGAAATTTGAAATTTTAAACTGGTTAAGGTTTTGCAGGGTCTTTGTGTAAAACCTAAACTTTGAGTAGGAAATAATTTCAACTCAATTTTGTTATGATTTAGTCACGTAAACATATTCATCAATTTTCTTACACACCAACAAGCTCATGACATTAATTTAAAACATTCTAACTCAAATAGAAAACTCAATCATCTTTTTTTTTTCGCTCTTTTTCAATCAAAATTTTTTCTATCTAAATTTTTATGTAAACAGATATTTTGTTTTAACAAAACTAGAAAAAAAAAATTAAAGTCTAAAATAAATTTTTTAAAAAAATATAAACGACCAGACTTTGAAACTAACTCTCTAAACTTCATTTTTGTACAAAACAAAATTTAATTAATAAATATTAATCATTTAGTGTGATCGATCCTGTGTAGTTGTTGTGTTTCTTTTTCCAAGTTAATAATAATAGTTTAGATAAACATTTATCTATCGTGTTTATTTTTATCTAGTCAAAATTATTTCAATAAATTAAACATTTAAAAAGTTATTGTTGTTGTTTTTGACAAAGAGACCAAGTTATTAATTATCAAGCAATATTTATATTTTGTTTAAATGGCGTTTTTTTTTTTTTTAGTTGTCATCTTGTTAAACTAAAAACAAATTTTGAAAAAAATATTATTTTTATTTTTAATATTCAAATTTGCATCTTATTTCATTAAAAAACTTTGTTAAACGATTAAGTAAATTGTTTTTAAAGAATATTTGAAATACACTCTCTTAATTTAAGTGCTTTTATTTAGGGTTTTTTATATTTTCTTAGATTTCATTTAACACTTTTAAAAGCTGGTCAATTGACCAATATTAATCGTGTGGGACCACGAGTTTATAATTTATACTTGAAGGGTCAAGTTATAAAACGAGTAAAAAAAGTTACTCCTATTTAATATTTAGACTTGATCTGATTTGGTTGATCGATTTGCTTTGGGTATACCCGGTGGTTTATCAACATTTTTTTGTTTTAACTTTGACTTTCACAAACGATGTCTTTACTATCTTTAATAATATTGTTAATATAATGAATTAAAGGCGTTTCTTAAAGTAGTGGAGATGATAATTTATTACAAAGAGTTCTAAAGGTTGCATGTGAAAAACTAAAACTCCGGACTTTCACAATGTTCATTTAAAAATTTTGAAAACTGTCAACTCAATTACTGTGACCAAGAAAATCCAAGATTACCATGTTTTTCTTTTGGAAAAAATCATAATCTTTTCAGTAACCTCTTCACTCCAAATTCAGAAGTGAAAAATATCATTAATGACTTTAAAGTAATGTAAAAACGAATAGAGACCAAGATAGTACCCTAACAGCCGATGGATCATATGTTTTTCACTTTGCATAATGTCACGATTCTACAGATTTTAACAACAAATTCGTTTGGCAACTGTAAAATTTAGATTGATAAGTACTCTTAAAAAAGATGATGGACCAAAATAAGAGTCCGACCCTAGCTTATTTGGAAACATTGGCGTAGACAAGCAATGGGCCCTTGAGAGGGCGCAAATTTTTAAAATAAATACATATTTGGAAAAATACACAGATGGCTTGACATTAATTCGACTTAAGTTTCCTTTAACCACAGGTGTCCCAATCCTTTTCTTAATCAATGATTTTATGAGAAACAAACCAGTTGTTTTTTTCTGGCTACGCTACTGTTCCAAAAAACCTCTAATAGATGTTAACATTTACTCTGTTGATTTAAACTGAATAATTTGATATTTCCTCTTTGTCGAGAAAATTTTTTGTCGGATAAACCAGTTATATGTACCCATTGATTTTAACGTATTGGGGGGGTATGGGTTACCCGGAAATTTTGGATTTCAGGTTTGGGTCTGGGTTGGGTGACTTATAAAATTTGTGTATTTTAAGGTTTTTTGTTTTTTTTTCGACAAAAATAGAGTTTAGGGCATATATACCCAATTTTTTTGGGCTACCTAACCCTAACCCACACCTGAAATTCAAAATTTCCGGGTAACCCATATCCATCCAATACCTTAAAATTTACAATTGCAAATGGGGTCGTATGATGTTAGAAACTCACAATCAAAATTAAGTAATAATCAGACTGAAACATTTTTGTAAAGTTTTTTTTTTTGAAGTGGACCATATCAAGAAACCGTTGATAAAATGTAATTAAACTTTTATTATTTATTAAACAAATTAATATTCAGTCTTTGTTTCTTCTCATCTCATTTCATAAGGTTTACAACAAAAATAAAACAAAAAAGAAAAAGCTCAACAATTAAGATAGGTTTTTAATATTTGAATAAGCCAAAACTTTTTTCAAATATTATTAAATATTATAAAAGTGGTTTTATTGTGTTTTTGTATGTTTCGCTCTGTAGTTGTTGTTGTTGTTATTTTTTTTACCCTATTCGACAATAGCTTTTAATCTCGTTTCTTTTTGTATTTTTTATTTCTCTTCTAAGGGTTTTTTTTTTTCTTTTTTCTATTTTCTAAATACCTTTTTCTTTTTGTTTCCATTTTATGGTATTTTATTATTTTAAAATATTTATTTTTTTTTAGTGAAATTTTATTTCAACAAAAAAAAAATTAAAAATGAGAATTTTTACAAGTTGTTTTCTTTTTCTAAGTTCTGTTCGTTGAGTTTTTAAGAACAACTTGTGTAAACGCATCGTTTTTTTCAAATAAAAAAAAGGAATACTTTATTAAAAATAAAAAGATTTGGGATTATGTAAGATTAATAAATGATTTCTAGTATACAATCACATTATTAATCTACTTCATTTAAAAGACTTAAGAAATGTATCGTTTTGATTAATAATTTTACAATTATTTTTATCGTTTATCCTTGTTACTATGTGTCGAAAAAATTAATCATCAGCGGGATAAAATAATTTCGTGTCAACATGAACCAGAAGTAGCAGAAAGCGAATTCAATTTGTTCTGTTTCTATTAATTTAACAATAACTATGTTAAAGACCCTTGGTGTTAGTCGAAGTTTATTTTTCCGAACCTTATGTTTATTACATAAACTATTTCTTCAAGTTTCATCGACTAATAAAATACTTCGTAATAAGTTTTTTAATCTTTCTAAACTTGATTTGTACTCTTAAGATTTTTACACAATCGGACAACTTTGAGTCCTTAGTCGAATAATACTTAGGATCAGTGATTATGAAAATTTTTGCCAGGGCGGCGAAAATTTTAATTTGGTCTAGGTATCCTTTTTGAAATTCCAGAGAGAGCGGTTGCATCCACTGTCACCCCCTGTGGCTACGCAACTGCTTGGGATATCTCACTGTAAATATTTTAATTGAAAACTGTTTCCGGTTTTCAGACAAAAAAATAAGGTAGCAGATTATGCACAAACCACTTTTCTTCATTATAATCATAGATCGAAGATTTTTTACCAAAATAAAAAGTTTTCATCAATAATTCTATTGCAATTTTTAAGCGTAAGGCAACATACGAATATTGTTTGTCTGTGGAAACCGAAGCTGAAACGCAAAGAAATTAATTGAAGCTGGAAACCGAAGCTTGAATTTATTTTTTTCTGGAAAATCTTTAATTTCTTTTTACGGGATAGGATTCTTGTTTTAAACATTGCAAGTGTTGTAACTTGCAAAAGTAAGAAGTTTATCTTAAGCAATTAACCGATAAATAAAACACATGTTTTCTTGAAAACATGTGATATATTTTTAATTAAAAGCATTATGTTTAATTGCACAAGTATTCAAGGAATATAATTCAAAAACAGCTGCTTTTTTCACCAAAATGAGTATCGCATTGATGATAAGCTCAATAAGTATAGATTTAAGAATTTAAATTTGTAATTTTTTCCAAATAAGTTTAAGAACTGTTGAACTTAATTTTGAATTTCAAAAAAGAAAATATTGTTAGATACATTTCAAAATTTGAATTTTTGTTTTTTAAATCCATTACACGCGAATTGAAAGCAATTGATCTATAAAGTACCTTAAACTAATTTAAGGTTTTTTTTATAGCTTCTTTTAAGTCATCAATGTTCGAGAGAATCAATTAAAAATAATTAAACAGAAAACAGGCTTTAGTTTGCCCGTGGACATCGTTCATCTAGTTTTTTTTTTCACTTGAAATTATAAGCATTTTAAAGGATTAGTTTAACAAAAATTTTAGACGCATATAAAATAAAAATATTTTTATTTCTTTAAGTCTAAAACTCAATCATTAAAAAAAACCAAAACAATACGTCTTTGAAACGATTAAAATAAAAAAAATCACGATTCAAATAACTCTGATGATTTATGGTATTTAATCGATATCTAATTAATAGGGTATTGATTTTAATTATAAGTTTATAAATTTCTGTTTAATGTCACATCTATTTTTTAAAGTAGTTAAATATTCAAATCAGATTATTTTTATTAAAATTATTCTTTTATGGAAAGCTTATCGATCAGTAGGATTTTAAGTGGACAGTTATTCTAATTGATTTAAACTAGTTAAAGCATTATAAACGGAAATCATTCTTGGATTCAAAGAATACAACTTAATTTTCTTTACTCAACTTTTTTCATTAATTCGCAAAAAGCGAAGAGGCATAGACGATCTTAAACAAATTTTAAAGTCTATTAAATTTATTAACCCTCTACTAATGTTCATTGCAGGCCTATGAAAGGACCCAGGAGATTAAATGAAGCTTTCTGAAAAATAATTAATTTGTCACAGATTAATATTGTTACCGTAATTATTTGTTTTCTAACCCGAAAATTTGACTTCAGTGCCTCAAAAAAAATTAATTTTTTCCCCCAAAAAATCTTCATTTTTATATTTATCTAAACGTGAAGCTTCTTTGACCCAAAAGTATCTTTATAAGAAAATAATTTGCCAGAAAAAAGAAAATTTGGTACTAAAAACCAAGTTTTCAGGATTTTAGTGTCGCGTCGCGTTATAAAACAAATAATTACGGTATATTAACCTCGACTAAAAAATAAGATAGAAGTAGTAGTAGTATTTTTTCTATGTACAACTAGTAAGGGGTGTTCCAAAATAGTTGCCGCCATTTTAGAATTAAAAAAAACTATGAACGGATAATCGAAAATGAATGAAATTTTTAACACTTGTACCTTGTCCTTTCTAGTTTACAAGAAAGTGGTCCGTTTCCCAGCTTTATGTTTTTTTTTTGAGGGTTAAGCTACCTGAAAGTGAAACCACCCAAATCCCTCGGTATGGAAAAATGAGTATGACTCATTGGATATAAAAATGCTGTTTTTGCTCTAATTTTTAAGCCCTAAAAAGTTGTCTCAGTCGTTTGTTATGCCGGAAATTTTAGGGTTTTCCGAGACCATGCGGTTTCGGGAGATATGAATTAAATAGCCACATTTTCTTGTTTAATAGACTGTTGACTCTTACCAAACAAATTTTGGTGATATTTTCTCATTCCATCAAAAATTTATTGTCTTAAGAACGATTAGTCGATGATTACAGTCAGATCGTTACAGATCGTTTAAGAACAGCATGAAAAGCATGAGATTTTAGAATTAAAATCTACGACCCAATACAATATTTTCAGAATAAAAATAATTTTTAATTTTTTCAAAAAAACTCGTTTGAATAAGCAACAACACATTAGTTTAAGAAATTGGTTGAAAGCAAGTCAATCACGCTATTTTACATTGTATTGATTTTAATGAAAGGCCTTTTTAGAAAAAAAAAAAGATATCTCATGATTTCTGTTTAATGTCATAAAACATTTTTACTCATTTTAATATTCAAATTAGAGTAATTTAATGGTCTTCAACTAAAAATACCAAAATCATAAAGCCAACAAAAAAAAAATTAATTAAATACTTATCTATTTCATTGAATATGTTTTTCAGTTGGACATTTTCTCGATGTTTCAAAAATATTTTTAACATTCATTTTAAAAATTAATCATCTTAATCAAAATAATTAATTTTTCGAGTCAAAAAATTGCTCGTAAGGGATTCACTCTCGTTTTATTTAATTAAAAAATAAAATTTTTTTATCTTTTTTGTTGTTGTTGCTAGACCCATTTCTTAACTTAGACAAAATGTCCATCAAATTAGAAAACTTACAGTGTGTTTAACAACAAAAAAAATCATTTCGGCATAAGTTGAGATTTCAAAAAAATTGTAATTTTTAATTGCTTATTTAGCTTAAAGTATTCTTAAAGAAGAAAACAAAAGCATCGAACTTAATTGATTTTTTATTTTCGATTTAACATTCGTCGAATGAAAGATAGAAATTTAAATTAGATTTCAAAAAATGTATAGAACTACTTAGGACTATCAAGTCTTAACACTCATTAAGTCTGATTTATCAGAAACTTTATTCTTTCATTCAAAAAAAAAAAGGACATATGTCGATTCATTTATTTAGCTTGAAATTTCAAGTATTACAAACCGAAACAAAAAATCTTGTATTTCAATCAATATTTTATTGATTAGTTAAATGTTTAATTAAAAGGCCCCGTTTCGTTCAAATAAATCAATTCTTTATTTTCCGTTGTTGCTTTCTTTGTTAGTTTTATGTGTTTAGAGTATCTTTAGGAAGGAATTGAAATATCTTATTTTTGTCATATAGATAGAAGGAAGTTGGAAAGTTTATACTCTAGTTTTTTTTCTTTCACGATTGATTAAATTAAAAATCAAATGATGTTATTTTTTTAAATCAAGCATGATATTTACTTTATATTAAACCCATACGAGTGATTACACTAGTGGTGAGTCTAGCTAAACAATCCAATCGTTTTTTTTAAATAGTTTCATCAACCTGGAAATTTTCTTGTTGTTTTTATTTTACATTTTGGGTTCAATCAAGAATAGATAATTAAGAAAAACTCTAGAAATATTAATTCATTCAGTTTTTGAAGAAAACTTATTAAAAATTTACGATTCATGACTAGCCAGAAACATATTTTTTAGTAATATAAATTCTCGAGTCCGAGATTTTTATTTTTATTTTAAGAACTTATCAATCAAAAGGATCATGTTAACTTTTTGAGAGACGGGTATCAAGTTTATCTAATTTTGGATAAATCAATCTCTTCATGTATTACAATAACTTAATTAACTATTACTAGAAAGTTGTTAATCAATTTTTGTCATTTATTACTAACCTTAAGTTAAGAGATGACACAAACAATTTTTCGTTTTTTTATTAACTAAAGTCCATTTTATTTTTGTTCAGTCTTAATTTCCTATTATTTATGTTATTGTCCTCAAAAATCATCGATTTCCTCAAAATAATATATCCTTTTAAATACCTTAGAAATATGATCCATAATCCGGATAAGTTTATTAACTAAAGACTCGTTCATTTTTTGTCGGGCTTATAACCAGTCAAAATTACCTGAAATATTTTTGTTCAAATTTTATTTGAAAATTCAAGTAGCCTTGTAAAGTAAAATCGCGAATTTCTTAAAAAATGGATTTTTAGAAAGGATCTTCTTTAAAAGAAGATTCCCCAAGGGCTTTAAACTGTCAATATTATTTTTAACACTAGAAAAAAACAAACTATTTTAATATGTTCTGTCAACAGAATCATGTTTTTTTCTTCACTTTATATTTATGAAAATGCAAGATAGTGGGTAAAGTTGGGCGTGTATGTTCGAAAATAAGACGATATAAAACTCAATAGGATTTATTGCAAAACATAAACAGACAAAGCATTTTAATCAACTGATAGCTCTTGATTTAAGTTGTATAGGTGTCAATTAATTGGATCGTTTTTGAATTTTGGTCTTAAGAAATTTGCGGGAAAATACCCGGAAATAATATACATTTGATTTTCACTTATTTTATCGGCATAAATCCTCTTAAAGGGTGGAAATTTACATCTAAAGAAAGGTTTAAATGAGGATTATCCATTTATACTCAAAATGCTCACTTAAATCACTTTTTTTCTAAAAAAAAACTGGTCACCTGTCGGGCGTCTGAGGTAACTTTTTTTACTCGGAAAAATTTGAGTATTCATCAATAAAAACTGTTCTAGTCTTGAATAGTTTAGTGGGAAAATTTTTTTAAATCAGTTTATTCTTGTATGTAAATATAACGTCACTGGTCTACACCGTAACTAGTGACATAGCCAGGCGTGAGGCGACCGCCCAACAATCCAGAAATTTGGTTGGGCGCCCCCTTCCTTGTGAGATTTCAATATTAAAAAATTTAACAAAATGAGAAAAAGTTATAAACCAGATAGGACGACTTTGAACATTTAACTTCCCGCTTAATTTACTCAAACATGACTCGGCCCACCATCTGAAAAATCCTGGCTACGCCACTGACCAAAACCGTAAGCAAATTAAAACTTGATCTAGCGATCGTAAGATAAAGTTAAAAACGATCAAAATAATTAAAAACTGTAAAGAGCTAAATTGACTAGTATCCCTCGAACAAATAGAAGAATAATCTACTCTTCAAAGTTTGGTTACGGTTACGGTGTAAACGAGCGACGTTACATTTTCATTAATTCTACTTGTGCATTTTTCGATTAATAAAATATGGATCAGTCGCTTGGTGCCCTTTTCGTAAACATGAAATTGGCCGTATCGAGAAAGTACAAAGAAGAGCGACGAAGCTGGTACCTTGTCTTAAAAACAAAAAATATGAAGAGAGACTAAAACTTCTAGACTTGACAAGCCTAGAAGAACGTAGAATCAGAGGTGATCTAATCCAATATTTTAAATTTCTTAGAGGTTTCATTAAAATTCAATGGTATCACCCTGTTGAAAATTGCCCAAACTCAAGTCTGCCAGGCCCAGCTGGTAATACAAGAAGTCATAACACATTATACAGACAATTTGTTAAGTCATGCCCAGTAAGACACAACTTCTTCACAAATCGAGTTATACCATATTGGAATGAACTCCCAGAAGACATCAAGAATGCTGTGTCAATCAACAATTTTAAAAACAAGTTCGATAGCTACGTGTCAGAGTCAAAGAACATCTGCCATAGCTAAGTTCGTTGGTAATTAGCTCCGTGGGGAAACCCATTGCAGATTATTAATAATAATAATAAAGTTAATTATTATTTTTTATAATTTGATAGGACAAACGATACTGTAATTTTTAAGATTTAACACCAAAGCATTAATTAATTCTAAAACCAAGAAATATTGAGTCATGTAGACCATACTTTTTTTTAACGCAGTTAACCATGTTTACCATAAATTTAATGCATTGAAAGTCTGAAAACATCCATTTCAAATTTAAAATCATTATTAGTAGAAGCCACTTTGGTTAAAATGGATTATTTTCCAGATTTATATCAGTCACAAGCACAATAAAACATTTTTCAAAACTATGCATCTTCTGTCTCTAAATTGAACTCTCATTTTTTTTGTTCAAATTCAAAACAAAAAACACACTTTTTACCAAAACAAAAATCTAAACCAGGTTATTGTCTTAGATTTTTATTGTTATTTTAAAGAATTTTTTATTAAACAAATAAGATACCATTAAAGTTTATTTTTTTTTAGTAATTGACATAAACTGTCTCAAAAATGTATCAGTACTTGGTTTGCCTGCCATAATTTTTCATTTTTCTTCTTATTTATTTTGTTGACAATTTGAAAAGGAAATCAAGTTACTTAACTCCCATTTTTTTTCCAATTTTTATTTCCTTGAATTTTTTTAAAGCTTAGAAAAATTTTAATTAATGACTTTTTCTAACCTTATGAATTTTAGATGATAAGATAGAGAAAAATAAAACAACGTTATTTGAATGGATTTTTTAATTAAAAACAACAACGAGAAAAACCCTCAATATTATTCGTTATAAAAAGATAAAAAAAAAACAAAACAAGAAACCAAAATATTATAACAAAAAATGATTCTTAAAATATTATTTTTTTTAACAATTTTAAAATCATTTAAAACACACGAGTCAAACGATATAAAGCTATGTAAATATTTGTATATTGATAAAAATACACTTAAAAAAATTCATACACATCAATTTTTAAAAACACTCTATCACGTTAACAATTTTAAAATTGATTTAAATTTTAATAATTTTAAAATAATCGAATCAAATTGTTATGAAGAAGACCCGAATTTTATCGAAACTCATCCGGCCAATCCAAATTATGTCTTCTATGGCATTGATATGTCAAACAATTATCTAGACGATTCTCAATTGGAAAAAATAATCAACAAAAATTCAATATTCAATTACAATTTAAATTCTATTAAATATTTAAACTTGAGCAATAATAATTTGAATACATTAAGTTCAAAAGAATCTCTGGTAGACAGAGAGATAAGTTCAATGAGGGACAACGTTCAATTAGGACCTAATGAACCTGGTTATCTTTTAAACCGTTTTTTTAACCTTGAATCCCTTATTTTGGACAATAATCCAAAACTAAGTGTTCATTTTAAAAATTTCATGACACTTTTTTTCAAGCTCAAAGTGTTAAGCATTAATCATTGTTCAGTCGGTACAACTGATTCAAGCCTTATTTCAGATGGTTCCTTGTCTTATATCGGGCTTAGTTCTAACAAGATAAACGATGAATTTTTGACTTCATTTTCAAGCCTCTCAATCGATATTCTCGACCTATCCATGAACAAAATAACGAGTCTAGAAGTTTTTTTTGATGGTATCAAAAATCTTAACAAAGTCAATTTTGAAAAAAATCTCATAACTTCATTCAATACCAACGTTATAAAACAAAACATAACCGAGTTAAATTTAAAATATAATCTCATACAAAACACAAGTTCGAGTAGATTTAATTCAAATGGGTTCAAAATAAATCTTAAACTCTTCGGTAATCCATTAATATGTGACTGTAATTCAGTTTGGTTGATAAAAGAACTGGAAAGTTTGAAGCAAGAAAGACAAGTTCGGTTTGAAGTTAACTCAAAATTTGCTTTAATAAACCGTAAAAAATCTAAATCAAATGGAAAACAAAATGATTCGATTCGACTTGTTTATAAACGTTCAATTGAAGAGTTGTCTTCTCATTTGTACAATTTAGACCATAATAATTCCGAGTTGATGACACGACAAAAGAGAGTCAAGTTAACCGAGTCTAAAACAATCAAAATTCTTGATTTAGATCAACTTACTTGTAGCTTTTTAACTTCTTCGATTTATGAACTTAAAAACATGACTGAAAAATTTTATCGTCAAGTTAAAAGTGACGAGTTCAATTCGTTAATACAATACAAAGAAAAGTTAATTTTAAATACACAATCAAATGATTTTGTATGTATGTATGAAGATCACTGTCGACAAAACGAATGTGATTGTTGTGATTTTGTACATTGTCATTGTCGATCGATATGTCCACATAAATGTCGATGTTATTATGACTCTGAAATGTCAAAAAATATAATTGATTGCTCAAATTTAAATTTATTGGATATTGACAATGATAAACCAATCGAATTGGCTACTGATGTTAGATTCAATACAAACAATTTGAAAATAATTAGACCACATTCTTTTTTTGGTTTCAGTAATGTAAGGTACCTTTACTTACAAAACAATCGAATAAGTCATTTAGAAAATGAATGTTTCGAAGATTTAAAGAACACACTTAAGTTTGTAAATTTGGCCGATAATGATTTAAATTATTTGATTGGCGATGAGTTTAAGAATTTTACCCAGTTGGAGATTTTAATTTTGACAAATAATCCGTTAAAGCAAATCGATCATTTGGATCTATTTTCGTTTAATTATGCTCAAAACTTGAAGTTGATATTCATGGAAAATGTGAACATGAGCAGGGATAAATTAGATTTATTGGAAAAATTAACGAGTATTAATTCAAATGCGCTGTTAAGACTTAACCCAAGATCCATAACAACAACAACGAGGACAACTAGTTTTTCAACTTCCCGTCGGATAATCTCAAAAACCTCAACAATATTTTTAACTTTTAAAAATTCAACTTTAAAATCAAACGAAAATTTACAACAAAATGTTAGCAATGTAACTTTAATTAAAGAAGAAGTGTCGCCTTTGAGCAGTCCTTTTTATCTCTTAATATTTTCATTGATGATTTCAGTTTTTGTAATTTCGATTCTTTTAATAATTATTTTACTTTGTAAAAAGTCTTCAATTAAACAAAAAAATCCTCAGTATATTAACTATGTGCCTAAATTAATGGAGACACATGAGTACTATCAGAGTGATCAATTTATAAGTGATGATTCTGACATAGAGCCTAAGAAGAGTCCAAAAATTTTTAGATCATGTCATAGAAAATCAGCTTGTTCATCAGATAGCTGTGAATCGTCTTACGATGGTCAATCACAAAACGATTCTGTTTCTGTTCCAGTGTCAAGATCGATAGAAAATTTTAACATATATGTTTATTTTAATATTATTGATAACGATTATGTAGCAAATCATTTGTTGCCTTGTCTCAAAAAATGTGTAACACTCATACCCGAACCAAAGTTTATACTCAAACCGCTCAAGACATTTTACATAAGTCAATCAGATACCATGTCAATTGATACTATTGAGTCATATTCAAGTTATTATAGTTCGATTTATGGTAAAAAAAATTCGAATGTAACAGCTGTTGTTATTGTAATATCAGAAAATTTTTATGGATACAAACGTCAACTGAATGATTCGTTTGTGTCCATAAAGTATAAGACAAACCAAAATTTGTATAGTTTAAATACTAATTTGAGCACGGCCTATATGACACTTAATAAAGGGGTTAATTCATGTTTTAAAAAAGCGTTTAGAATCCATTTAAATATGAGCAATTATAGTTTGTCTAATCAAACTATATCGACTAGAAAATCGAATAAACGATCGACTAGAGATTCAATATACATGTCAAGTATGAATGAAACAAGTAGCACTTTTATGGATGACATTTACAATTCAAGTGCTTTCAATGAAAAGTTAATAGATAAATTGGAAAAGTATTTTCAGCATATTTGTTTAAAATCGAACACATTTTCAAAATCGAATTTTAGTTATGTTGATTACACAAAACGCTAATTTTTGTCGCGAAAACAACTAGAAAATGATTTTTTTTTTATTTTTTGAATTTTAATTTTAAAAACCCGTTTTCTTTTTGATGTTATTTTATTTTTATGAATGTAGTTTTTGTTGTTCCATTTTTTTTGTTGTTGAAACGATTGTAAATTGTAAATTTTTATATTTTTTTTATTATTTAATAAACTATCAACTAACTTAACGAATTCATTTTTCGAAATTATTTTAAACAACTTAGGGCTCAAACCCGAAATCAACTAGAACGCTACGAAACTCAGTAAAAAGACAGGAGAGAAAGATCTCGGATCTGCTTAAGCGTGAATGAGCTCAATTTTTCAGAGCTCCGAGTTAATTGGAAAGATACAACAAGAACGCAGAGGTGGTTAGATTAGCCGCACATGATTATATGGTGCAAAATGCAGGCGTATATTTGGCAATGTGAAGATTCGTATCAAAAAACATTTGTATCAAATGGATCAAAATTTAAAAATTTTTTTTTAGGAGTGAACAGATTAGATAAAAACGTTGCAGAGGGATTTTACTATAATAAGCATCAAAAAAGCCACCTTTAGAATGAGCTCTGCAGTATTCTGCAATTCTGCGAAATAATTTGGGTAGTTATTTCAATAACTATCCATGTATTTGAATTTTAATAAATGGGCAATTTTTTTGCAGAGTTTTGCATAGCTTGTTCTTGTATGCTTGAGCTTTTTGTATGCTAAATACTGTAAAATATCTCTACAAAGTTTTTTTACAATTTTTTCACTCCCAAAAGATAATTTTAAATTTTGATCCATTTGATACAAATAATTTTTGATACGAATCTTCACATTGCCCATATTTTAAGATTACATTGAACGGCAAAGAGTTGAACAGGGTCGACGACTTTAAATACCTAGGATCGTATGCTGGGTCAACTGAAAAGGACATGGATTCAAGAATCGGCCTCGCATGGGGTGCTTTTGATAGGCTCAGAAAAATCTTGGGGCATTGTTGATTTTCTGATCAGGTGATCGAGAAATTAATGATCAAGTTTATCTTGTTGATTTTCTGATCAGACAAAAAAAAGATGATCTTTTTAGATCAGCAATTTTTTAATAAGATCATAAAAAAAAACAAAACATCAAAGTTTTTACATTTTTTTATTTACACAAATTTGACATTTTTCACTAATTTAATTATAATAAGCTTTTTTAATAAATCACGTAAATTATTTATTTTTTTAATGCTTATTTTGAAAAATTTTCCATGCAATTTTTATAACTGTCTATCATTATTAGTCTACAACCGATTGTCCACACACCGTCCTTTTAGTCATACCATCGACCAACTTGCACATATTTCATCAATTTATATTTATCGAGAAAAATATAAAATTTACTTATTTGTTTTAAAAAAACTTTAAAATTCAAAACTGAATAATTTAAACCAGGTTTTGGCTTTGCCCATTCAGCTTTTTTATACACCGATCTGTCAATTTTAGATCTCCAATTTCATGAACCGATTAATTAAGATCATTAAATGGATGATCAATTAACAGAAAAAAAAAATTTTTCATTTGATTATTTGACGATCAATTTAGATCAGAAAATCAACAAGATAAACTTGATCATTAATTTCTCGATCACCTGATCAGAAAATCAACAATGCCCAAATCTTGACCTCCAAGAAACTTCCAATATAACAGAGTGAAAATCTTTAAGGTCTCATGTGTTTCAATACTCATGTACGACTGTGAATCATCAGAACTTTCGTCCAAATTGAATGTTTTCTCCCGAAACATTTATAGAATAATGTTAGGAGTTTCCCAATCTGAAATCTGAAATTCAATAATGACCAATCAAGAGCTTTATAACGTGGCCAAACGATATCTGATCCAAAATGAGATAAGAAAACATCAACTCAGCTTTACTGGACACTGCTTTTGAATGTCAGAAGACGAACCAGATCAATCATATCAATCATAAAAAAGAAAAAAAAAACACTTAGATGAGGGATTTTGGCAATTTTGATTAAAAATTCGTAATCCTTATGCATGAATATTTTATAAAAAGATTTTTAATATTTTTCAAAAAATGACCTAAATGATGCCTTTTTCAGCTCCTAATAAAGACTTTTTGCAGGAACAAGCTATTGATTTAGAGAAATATGTTTTTAGGGGTTTTCATACATAAGGATTACGAATTTTCAGTCAAAATTGTCAAAATCCCTCGTCTAATTGATTTTTGATTTTTTTTACTGTTTTCAACCCATAGTAAACCAAAGGCAAAATAATATTAAAAAAAATTTGAGCCACAATTTTTTGACTTTTGAAAGAGCTTTTCTCGCTTTTTCGCTTATTACTATCCCAAATGGTCTCATATATATATACGAGAATCACGAATTTTCGGTTCAAAAAATGCAAATTTCTTCATCCTTAAGGTTTTTGATTTTTAGCATCTTTATAGGTTAACTGTTTCTTTTCTACAGGTAAAAAAAATCAATAATCTATAACCTAATTTTGTTCAGAATTTTCTGCTCTACACGCTGGTCACTAATAAAATATATATTTTGGGGAAAGATGCAAAAAGACTAGAAAATTACGTCTTTTTTTTGCTTCTTGATCGAGCTAAATGACAAAAAACTTTTTTCTTTTTTTTTAAATGCCTTAGTGTGTGTAAAATTTTGTGCTCTTCATTCGATCTGTGTCAAACATCATAAATATGAGGTCATTTGGGATAGTAATGATAGTATGGTATTATTTTAAAGCTAAAAAGCGCCCATTGACGATGAAATCGTGATTTATGAGGAAAAAAGTCTTGGGGATTTCTAAGAAACTTAGAAATCTTTGGAAGTACCTTATTATTTAACTAGAATTATTTTTAATAAATGCAGAGTCTATTGGTTTCCGTGAAAAATATACACCAACGTGTAACTTTTACACAAGGTGAGGAATGCAAAAAAGTATTTTCATAGAACATAGATTAAATAAAGGGCTGCAAAATGATACTATATTTAGACCTTTTGTGAAGTTATTTAGAAAATAAAACTGTTTTTCACTTTTCAGTCTTAAAGGACCCTTATATACCCTCATAGTTGTTGTATACACTGAGTTTACTATCAATGAGTCATAACTTAGTCAAAAGGTCTCAAAAAACGATTCCGTCCTAGTTATAAAGACTATTAAAATGGCCTCGTTGTGTTCCTATACCGTTTGGTTCCATATTATCAGAAGAGTCTTGGAATAGGTTCCGAACATTTGTTGTATTTTGCTTTAAATTTTTTTAATCTAAATTTTAAATCAATTCAGTGGCTTTAATTAATTCGAGTGAATTTAGCTTCATTTTTTTTAGCTTTACTCAAAAATCCAATCAAACAAGTTACACAGTTGAAAATGTTTTGCAATGATTTTTGTTTTAAAATAATAGGAAATTCTAAAAGAAATACGCTATAAATTAATGTAAGAAAAAATCAATTAAGTAATAAGCATCAGACAGCAACGGAAATTGAATGCATTTTAAATAAAGCTTTTGAGGTGAAATTAAACGAAACTTCATTTTAAAAAAAAATATTTTTTCTCAAAATATAATGCGAAATCGGGCCCAAGTATTAAAAATATTAAAAGATTGCCTCGAAGGCTCAACAAGTCATGGCATTCCAAGTATTCTTAAAAATGAAAACATTTTTCTTAAAATTATGTGGACATTTTGTTTCTTGGTTTCGTTTGGGTATTGTATTTATGGTCTAAGAAATAGTTTTATAAGTTATTTTAGTTATGAAGTAAACACTCAAATGTCTTATGAGCGCGTTGCTAAAATCGAATTTCCAACTATTACTTTTTGTAATAAACAACCATTTTACATTAATTCACAAACAAATCCTAGAATAGCATTTGGTATATCAATGTTAAAAACCAAAGCACTCGATTTGGGACGCTCAAATTTAAATGAAACTAATACAATGGAAATAATGAGAGATGTCTTTTATTTTCTTTCTTATGGAATTAAATTTTTAAACCTATCCGATTCAATGATTCGTTCATCGGGATATTCGATTGATGATATGCTAATCAATTGCCGGTACAATGACATAACTTGTACGAGAGACGATTTTTCTTATACTTTTATACTCGGATTGGGTAATTGTTATAAGTTTAATTCAGGTGAATTTTACAACAAAAGTAAAGCAGAGATCAAAAATCTTTCAACCTCGGGTAAAAATAATGGTCTTAGACTAGAGTTATTCACAGGCTTTCGATCTATTCAGAATGATATTTCAGTAACAGACGGTTTGCACGTGTTCATTCATAATTCATCGGCTTTTTATTTTACCGAGTCTCAAGGATTCGGCGTGTCAAATGGTTTTTCTACAGATGTTGTAATCAACCAGGTTTCTACCAAAAAATTGCCTCAACCTTTTGGTAATTGTATTCAAGAAGCAACAAATCCGAATGCTTACGACTCTTTTTTATTTTTAATAACAGTTCAAACTATGAAAATTTATGAACAAAAGGTATGTTTAGTTATGTGTCTTCAAAAATATATAATTGACGCTTGTGGGTGCTATGAGCTTGCTTTGCCAAAATATAGAAATGATACTAACTACTGTGAACTTGGTCCATGTCGAACGAATGCAATTAAAAATTTTTACGATTCAAGATCAGCTGAATGTTTTAGTGAATGTCCACCTGAATGTGAATCTATTCAATATAATTTACAATTATCACAATCACAGTTTCCATCAATTTTTTATTCAGACTTGCTTATTAAGTTTGACAACCTGACAGGCGGGAAAAGAAACTTTTCAAGTCATGAAGAACTTAAAAGTACTACTCTTGCCTTGAATGTATATTACGATGATATTGGATATACAACAATAAAAGAAGTTGAAGCCAAAGGTTTAGAGCAATTTATTGGAGAAATTGGCGGATTTATGGGCTTGTGTATTGGTATAAGTTTATTAAGCATTGTAGAAATTTTTGAGATTATTTTTAAAATATTTCACTTTTATTTTGTTACAGTTAAAAATGAAAAGGTTGTGCCAATTATTGCTGTCAAGAGTAAAGATCAAAAATGAATTATTTAAAATATTGTGATTTTGTTTTAATAAATTCTTTGATGTTATTCTAATCTAATGTTCTACTGAATTAATCTGTTGAAACACTCTAATTACTGATGGACATTGATCGTATTTTTGGCTTATGATCAGTTTATCCAAAGGTTTAATTAAAGTGACGTTCAAAATTTCGGATTATGTTCAGCTTGAAATTCTTATAATTAAAACCTAGAGGATCACTTTTTTATTATTTCTAATTGTCGATCAATGATCGACAGAAGTTTGTTTTTATATGCAAGTTCGATTGTCCAATTCGAAAAAAGTAAGTGTCTGATAACAAATCAAAATTTTCTCATGAAATTTCCTTTGGTCAATATGGCAAAAATTTACAGAGTTAATTTTCTATCTTTTCCTACCAAAGAGAAATAATTTTCCAAAGTGCTGAACTTGCATATAAAAAAAAAACCCTGTCGATCATGATTCAAAATTTCGATAATTGCCCATCACTAACTCTAACTCTACACATAAGACGTGTGCCTTTTCTTCAGATTTCAAGCTCAGTATTGGTTCTTTTGGTAAATTTGAACTTGAATTCTTAGAAGTCCTGAAAAACATACACCCAGGTGTAACTTTTACACAAAGTCAGATATGGAAAAAAATATTTTCAAATTAGATAAAGTAGTTGAAGGACTACAAAATGAAATCATATTTGGACTCATAATGGAGTTATTTGTGTAAGAAATAATTTTCGATCTTGATCCTGATACGACCCATCATTTCCGATACAAAAACGTTTTCAAAGTTTATACTAAAACTTTAAAACCTTAAATATACAGTCCCGGTAATTAACTTGTCACATGATATCATTTGATTCCAGCTGACCTCATCTGATGGTATCTGGTATCATCTGATATCAGTTTCCAGCAGTATTCGTTGGCAATTCATAATGTTTGTAATTCTCTTAATGATATCATCTGATATCATATGATTTAAACTGATCGGAGCTGACATCATATGATATCATTATGGTCATAAATTCTGATACGAACTGATATCAGCTGATATCATATGATATCATGTGACAAGTTAATTTCCGGGACTATAAAATAAATTATAAGCAGATTAAAAAAAAACCTTTTCTAAGAGGTAGCAAGGCAAGGGGATAGCTAGAGACTTTTTTTTGCGTAATATGAGTCCGTATTTCCTGACTGGAGTCTAGATTTTAAAACTGGATGCCTGTCTGTAAATTTCAAACCATGCAATTATATATCATATTTTAAGGAGTACTGACATATTCTCTTAAACTCAACAACCCATTGATCAACGGAGCTGAATTAAGATGGTCTAAATAAATTCGTATTCATTAATAACAACACCATTAAGAATTTTTATGGTTTGGTTAGCTTAAAATCGTTTAAGCGTCTTCAAGCAAATAGTTTTTTTTTGAAAAATAATGAAACACAAAGATAAGAAGTTTAATGAAGAAATATAAGAAGTTGCATCCATCTGGTACCTCAGACCTGAGAAGCTTTTATGTGTGAAATTTGTGATGAAAATTTGATCTTCAGTTAGAAATTTATTTTAAATCAGGATCCGTAATATGAGTCTGTAATTTCAAATTTTTTATCTTCAAGTTTTTTAAGACTTCCATGTAACAGCTTAACTGATGATACGAGCTGTTCAGTGCAAGCTCAAAAGCTAGTTTTAATCGTTTCTTTTCTGTCTTTTAACTTATTTGAGTTCTTTTTCAAGAATTTTTTTTTGTTTGGATTGAAAAATAAAATTAATATCCGAATAATAAATTCAATATTTTAGTTTTGAATGTTTTGAGTTTTGAACTGTCTTAAGAGAGTAAAAATCATAATATTTTCAATTATTGAAAATTTTATACGACTTCTTAGTAGAGACTAAAGAATGTTTAAAATTTTGATTAATTTCAAAAGATTGAAAAGCTTCTGATATTCTATCAGGGTGAAGAGGTAAAATTCGCTAAGACTCAAAGTATTCAGTTAGTGTCAATTTATTTAATAGCTTTTGGATCATTTAATTAAAGAATGGAGAAGGCTCCAACTCTTTTAGTAAAGCTAAAAATTAATTTAAAATTGTTTATAAATTAATGATGTCGTAAATAAAATAAATGTCTTTAAAAATATTTTTTTGATAAAAGGGTCCTTGTAAGATTTCTTAAATTTGAGCCATAAAATTAACTGTCACTGTAAAGTATTTTATAAAATGTTTATTTAAAAAAAATATGGAATAAATTAACGTAAATTTTACAAGTCTCATTTTATGTTTGCTCAAGTGTAGGTCGAGAAAAATTATAAACAAATTAGAAATCTACTTAATAGTTATTTTTCCAATGATTTTTTTTTAAAATGTTTAAATTTTAAATTTTGCAATAGTTTTTAATCGTTTTAATCGACGTTAGCCAAAAGTTTTTTTTTCAATTTTTTATTAAGTTTTATATTTTTGAAGCGATACTTAAATAAAATTATGTTTTTCTAAATTTTGAAACAAGCATTTAAAAAAAAAACGAGACTAACTGTACCGAACAATATCATAGCGTCCTATAGGAAAATAAAAATAATTTTTCAATTTTTAAAAATATAACGCATTGAAATATTTTTAAGAACGTAGAAGAAATTTTTTTTTATGATACGGCAAGGCACGGTACGGTTGGTACGCTATGGTACGACTACACTACGTTTAATTGTCCATCAAAAGTTCTGGAGAAATGCAATAACACAGGAACCACCTTAAAAATAAAGCTACTGAAAGGATTCAATTAATTAAAAATATCAATCAAATATTTTCAGATTTTTTTTCTTTTAATTTGCATTTTAAATTATTTTTTGTTAATTTTAAGGATGCCTTATATTATTAAAAGTATTTTTCAGGGTTTATCGTAATTTTATTCATACTTAAAATTAGCCGGTATAGCCGAGAGATTAGCAAAGTAATCTTGCTTGCAGAAGGTCGGTTTTTCGATCCCCACAAAGAGTGAAAAATTTCTGACTGTTTCTGTAGTATGGAACAGGATGTTCAACCATTCATTTCTACAATAATGATACTGTTGGCAGCACACCTCTTGTTAAATTATAACCTTTCATACTAGTTGCATTTTGTAACTAGTCTCGTTGCTAAATTAGTATTTTAAAACTTAACTTAGAGTTAATAAAGTGCGTTCGACAAGACTTGAATTTCTTTCATTTAATTCAATCCTTTTCCAATCAACACCTTTGCCGCTAGCAATACGAGTTACAGTAATTTTAATGATTCTCTTACTCATAGTGTGAGTTAACGTTAGCTATAAAAAAAAAGCGTAAAATGATAACTGAAAGCGTTACTAAGCGTTAGACTCGTAAATCGTTAAAGTTTAAAATGGTGTGAGAGGTGCGTTAGGTTCGTAAAATGAAGTGTGAGGGGTGCGTTAAGGTGTTGGAATTCAGTGTGTGGGAAACCTAATGCTAGTGATAATTAAATTTTCTGTAACTTTTATCAATTCTATTGAATTAATGTCTCTAACGCACTTCTCACACTTCATTTTACAACTGTAACGCACTCATCACACTTATTTCCTGTACCATAACACACTAGTTTTCAATTTTCACGCTTTTCTAACACTTTGTCTTTTACTGCATCACACATCCTAACGATTTTCCAAAAAAAAGTAAAAAATTAATGTAGATCGGTAAGGATATTTTTTTTATGCTTAAGGAGCTACAGCTCGACCAGTATTTTACTAAATAAATAAATAAATAAAAAAAAGCAAAAGTGGAGCGTCTCTTAGATGGATAAGTTCGCTTCGTTGATAGATACTGCACGGTTCCTGAATTGAAGGTGTATCGTACCCCGTACCGTACCATCGTACCATACCGTACCGTAACGTACCATCCAACAGTACCGTACCAGTTCACCGTACCGTACCGAAAAATAAAATTTAAAAGGTCCTTCATTTTTAGTTAAAATTTAAAAATTTAAAAAAACGGTACGGTGGCACGATAAAGTGGTACGGTACGGGGTACGCTTTTCTTCAGGCGCCGTGTAGTATATCTAATCAATCGCATACTGAATAATTTTAATCAATTATTTCTCGTTTTGAAATTTTCAAAAAATACACGTCATAAAAATTTTAGGAATCTTAAATAAAATTTGAAAACAGAACTCTTATTTTACCTTTTAGAAATTTGTTTTTTTTTTCACTTAATTAACAAAGTAATCAAAAATAATATTATTTTTAATAATAGTACCTTGAACATTTATTTAAAACAAATTAAAATGATAAAAGAACAATACTTTTAACAAAAAAAATACTTATTACGCGTGGGATCAAGCCTATCATTTAGAGAGAGTGAGAACACATAAATTAGTATAAATTATTATTCTTAGTTTAACTTTATAAAGCTAAATTATCTTTTTTATTTCATTAATAGAACGGGTTGACAAAATGAGTCTAAAAGAGACAATAATTCGATTTATAGAATTTTACAATAACCAAAAATTGGACGAACTTATGGAAATTTATTCAGACGACGCTGTTAATCATCAAACAGCTCTTAAGCCTGTTGAAGGCAAAGATGCTATTCGTCAAATGTTAGAAAATCAATTTAGTCGAGTTAAAGCTCATTGTATTATAGATAGAATGATTGAAGATGAAAATTGTGTTGCCATGGAATGGACTGATCCAACTGGCTTTAAGGGTTGTACATTTTTTCATTTCAAAGAGGGTAAAATTAGTTTGCAAAGAGGTTATTGGGATAAAATAGCGTATTGTAGATATCATAATTTAGATTTTCCCACGAGTTAAAAAAAAAAGTTTATTTAATTTATTAAAATAAAGTTGTTTTAAAAAGATTTTTTTTTTCTTTTTAATTTTGTGGCAAAGGTAAGTCATGTAACTTGAAAAATGAAATCTTGTCCCAGTAGCCGCGTTGTTGAAAAATTTTTCCATTTTTAAATTCAAACACTGAACAACCCAAAAATCCTTTAGGATCTTTCCATTCCATAACAGCAAAATTTTCTTTTTCAAAAATATTCACGGCGATGCATTGGGTTTTAAGACTTTTAAATTGATTTTCAAACATTTGTCTTATTTGGTCTTTACCAACGACTGGTTCGTTTGCTATTTGATAATTAGTTGCATCATCATCGTATAAATTAACTAGCTCATCAACATTTTTCGAATTATAATGAGTTAAAAAATTTTCCAAAATATCTTTATGGCTCATTGTTTGAAAATAAAAAGAAAATATTTTCAAATAAAATTATAGACGAGTATTTATTCAAGTATTTTACATAAGTATATCACATTAAATTAGAATATTTGTCATAAAAACGTGAAATAAAGATAAAGAATGTTAAGTGTATTTGTTAATCCAAGGTTACAGATACTAATAAATAAACTTAACAAGACGAAATTTTTTCCAAAAGAGTTAGTGGAATTTTTCATGTAAATCAACATTTTTTAATGCTAATTTCAAAACTTATACACTAATTTTTTTTACTTTTTTTGAAAAAACGTTAGGGTGTGTGATGCAGTAAAAGACAAAGTGTAAGAACAGCATAAAATTTAAAAACTAAAAAAAGAGAGGTGTAAGGGTTGAGTTGGAGTGGTCAATTTAAAAGCAAGAGGTGCGTTAGGGTGGTCACTAAGATTTAAATTTTTAGAACATAACTTTCACACTTAATACTAGCAGTTACATGCTTAAACCTAATGCTCCTCTCACGCTCAAATCGACCGCCCTTACTCTTTTCTAATGCTAACGATTAACGTTTCCTCACAGTTTCAGTTATCTTTTTTTCGCCTTTTTTATTACTAACGTTTTCTCAAACCGTGAGTGAAAAAATCATTAAAATTACGGTATAAAAATTCAATACTAGATCCTTGCTATTCAATATTTTTATGAATGAAATTAGACAAATTATTCGCTAATTGAATTGGCCAAAACCGACTGCTTTTTGAAATTTTCTTTGAACAGATCTCATTTGAGATTTTCACCTCTATTTAGAGAAAAGTGTAATCATTTTAAAAGTCGATCTACGCCTTTTTACAAGTCTTGGATAGGTATATATCATGCAATTTTTTGAAAAAATACATGAACTATTCTTACGTATAATAGTAGTAGTAGTAGTAAAAATAACTACGACTCGAAAAGTCGAGTAAAACCGTGAGGCTATGGCAGTTTATTACAATAACAACCACTAACTTGGCTTAAACCATTCATCAAGTTTTGCTTAGAAATAATTTTATGAAACTGCTTCAACAACATTCTTTGGCAAACTATTCCAATCATTAACTACTCTGTTTGTGATGTAATTGTAACGCAACAAGTTCCTGATGAGTTCTCTTGATACCGTTTTTGAATGATCCCTTAAATTATAGTTATTTTTATCTGAATTATACCTGATATCATTTGACAAATTCACAGTCTCTAAACCATTAACGATCTTAAAAAATTGGATCAAATCACCCCTTCTTCTTCTTTTGTCTAGTGACATAATATTCATTTATGATAACCGAATCATTTTTACGTATAATTATCAAATTTTTTTCGGAAAATTTTAGTTTTGGGTTTTCTATCCCCTTGGTCATTATAATCAAAGTTTCGCATTTTGTAGCCCTAAGTAGACATAAGCTCTAGATCGATCCCAAAATTGACAATTCAGGTAGAGCCCTTACTTTTGAAAAACAATTCTTATCATACACTCGTTCATATTTAAAAGCCAATCTTCAAGAGCTTATACCTAAGGCTACAAAATGACTACATTTTAATGATTGCTACTTACTAATTACTTCAGAATATAAAACCACCCTAAACTTTTGAACATTTATATAAAATCACTAGTTATAGGTTTTCATGTATGTAGAACATGGTTATCGAGAGTGTTTGCTGCAAATCCAGATAGCGTGAAATTTTTGAATTAGAAATAAGGTTCATTAAATTCAAAATGTCAATGCTATCTGAATTTGTTATTTCTGATATTGTAACCGTGTTCTACGACCTTGAAAACCCCAGAAAATCAATTTTTTCATGATGGTAAAAAATCAAAAATTTTACCCCTAACCCCTAGCTTTTTGCAGCCAAATATCAATGCGCTTTATTTAAACATTTCAGTAAACATGATTGGAAAAAGCTATAATTGATGTAAAGATATGCTCTGAAAGCTAAAAAGCTACCATTTACGCTGGGACCATTACTGATGGGAAAAAAAAATTTCCTTAAGCAATACACGGGTGAAAACGGTAAAATAAGGGAATTTTTCGATCAAACCGCATCTCCTCCTAGGGGAGTCACAATACCCAAATTTTTTTTTGCATCTGATTAAACAAGAGGCGATCCTCTACAAATCTCAGGTTTTACTTTTTTTATTTTATTTTTCAATTTGTATACTAGTGGACGAAAAAAGGCTTAAAAATAAAAAACGAAAAAGAAGAGGAAATTACTACTTTTTGACTACAAATTCTGAATTCTCGTATAAAAAACCCTAGAAAACATATAAATATTAATATCAAATTAATCAATTAAATTTTAAAAAAAAACATTAATACTTTTTTGAACCTTTTTGAGCGCCCAAAGCCGATTTTCAAAAGTTAACTATTAAAATTTATATGCTTCTAGGATTTTTTATAAGTAAAGGGAGTAATTATGTAAAGGACTTTTTTTTGCAAAAGCGGTTTTCACATATCATCTAAGAAGGTTTATCGTCCGCAAGATTCAATCGAAACATAAAAATAATGTTTTTTTTTTTTAAATGAGATTTTTGTTATATTTTATTTGAACTACTAAAAATGAAATATTATCATTGTTATTAAATCTTGATTGGAAATTTATGTTCAACTTTTTATGGGTTGAACCATCTGAATTTTATGATCCGGTTTAAAAATAACAAACAACAACTCCAAAATTAACTCGACAATCTCCACACCGCTAAGAAAACTTGTGCCTATACACAATCCCATAAAACCTCCTAATTCTCCCAAATATTGTTCCAAAGTTTTTGCTGGTGTTTCATTTATTATCGTGAAACCTATGTCTTCATAGTAAATATTCAATGCAAGTGTACTTTTTTTTAAATTTTCAAAACTCGTAAAATCTCTTGACGATCCGCTTAATTCATCTTTTTTCATCAAAATTTCTCCATAGACTTGTGAAGGAAAATCTGATTGAGATATTTGAAGATTGTATTGTATTGAATTGCATTCCGGTGGACAATCTTGAAAGCAATCTGAAACTGACGAATTATAAAATAAAATCGATGCTTGATCTTGACATGTTGTTTCTAAACAAACATTATACTTTCCATAAGTTGGTCTTGTAGGATCGTAACAGTTACATTTTTCAATCACAAATCTTTGATAGCAGAATAAAAGACAATATCTTTGTTCATAATTACTCATTCTATCAACGGTTATTTTATACAAAAATGAATCGAATGAATCTCTATTTTGGGCATCTTGAATACAATCCCCGTAAGGCTCGGGAAGTTTTTCAGAAAATACTTGATTAATTACAATATCACTTGAATACCCAATCGGGATGCCAAAACCACTTTCAGTTGTGAGATATTTATTTGATGAATTATGAACGAATATATGAGCACCTAAAAGACGATTAAAATTAGCCATTGGATCTTCGTAGCCTAGAAAAAGTTCCAAAGTTAGACCATTTGTTCTTCCAGATGAAGTCAATAACTTTTTTTCAGTGTTTTCACCATTTAAATTTTTTCCCGAATTAAATTTATAACAATTTCCAAACGATGGAATATAAACATATTCAAAATCATTTTTAGAGCATGTCAAATCCTTGAATCGACAATTGATCAACATTTCATCAATCGAAGAGCTTGCAGACAACTTTTGTTGGCTTGATAAGTTATAAATATCTATTCCAAAGGCAATGTAATAATTTGTGTCTTTCATGATATCCAATGATGTTTTATTCGAATAAACCGTTTCAAAGTGTATTTTATTTGACAAATCATTAACAGCATATGCAACAAAAGGGTCTGTTTGTTGATTGACTTGAATAAATTTTTTGTTACAAAAAGTAACTGTTGGAAATTCAAGTGACGCAAATCGTTGGTAAGAGATTTGAGTATTTTTTTCATAATTAAAAAAACTGATTGTTGTTCTAACAAGACCATAAGAACAATATGAAAATGCCACTATGAAACAAAAAATCCACACAATTCGGACACTTGTAAATTCAGTACGAGATATGTTTGGAATGGCGTGTATAGAAGAACTTTCGGCCCATTGTCTCAATTTTTCTAAAATTTTTTTTCCAATTTTTTTACTTTGTTGTTGCATTTTGGATCATGATAAAAATGTTGATAAACATAATAAATTGGCTGTGAGCAGCATTTATAAATTATTGACAAGTGTTTATTAATATCTCAAATTGATTGATTTTTTTTTTTGCAAATAAATATTTAAATGATCAAAAATGTTTGTTTTTAAAACAATTTGCGCAATTCAACAAAAAAAGGAGACAAAGGAAGATATCAAAAAGTTTAAAGGACTTTTGATTGTTCTTTTGTTTACATGTCTTTAAAAAATAAAAATAAAATTGAAAATTTTTAATGATTTGTTTACTGGCAAAAAACAAATAAGATTTTTTGAGATTTTCCGTTTTTGAATTGCTAAATCTTGAGAGTTAATAAATAATTATTTCCGTTTGAGACAACATTTGAGTAAATATTTGCACCAAAGTTTCTTTAATTTACAGTCAAACAGAATCTCATGAACATAACATTTGCATTTCCAAGTCTTTTGAATGTGAATATTTCTATCTATTTTATGCTGCATTTATTTTGATTAACCTGTCTGGCTTGTTATTAACTTGTCTGGGTTTTGACTGGCAGTATCCACTATTGAGCAACGTCTCGTTGTTCAAAGTTGGCCAGACATAAATGTGTGAGGTATATATGAAATACGCCTTTAAAAAGTGTCAGTATCGCAATCAGATTTTATTTTAGAGTCGTTTTTTTTTCAAATCCAAGGATATAGAAAAATAGTTTTTTACTACTACCGCATTCCCTTGTTCGATTTTGCAGCCTCACAACCCGAAACACAACTTTGGCACAGGCAATAAATACCATCTTGCTCATGCTAAAACATTCTTAACTTATACCGCATGCTCCTAAGTTGTGTTTCGAGTCTTGGATCGCGTTTAAAATCAAGTTTTTTAATTTAATGCAGTTGCTATGTTGAATTGCAAAATTCAATTTGAAATTGCTGAATTCAAGTCCTTTGTCATTCTTACACCGTTCTAAATGTGCTGTATTATGGGTACGTGGGTCTACGGATCGCGTTCGAATCTTGTCGTATTGGGGTGCCGCTGGCTTTGACCATCACAACGTATAGGAGCCTGGGAACGGGAGCAAGAGCTTGTTTTACAGCAGACCCATTTAGCAATAGGTGTAGCTCTAGTGACAAAGTTAAGTATTCTACTTGATGTAGAATACGCTTGGTTTGCGGTTCCAAGCTAGTCTGGATAGTTGTAGAGTTCGCAGCTTTGGCTCGGATGAGTGGCGCTGTTTATAATGAACGTCCCACAGTCACTGGAGTGGATGACAGTAGCATAGTCGTAACCAAGCCATGGCCGGTCCCAAGCCCGGATGTGAAAATGCGAGGGCGACTAATCGTTAATTTAAATTTAATCACTTCAAATCTTATATAAAAGTAAGTTTTTTTAAATGTTTGACGGATTCTCAAATTTCGAAAATCCAATAGTATCTTTTTAAATGCTTATTTTCGACTTTTGTACACACATTTAAATCCTAAAAGTTTAAAACTAGTCTCAAAAAAATGAATCAGCTTAAGTTTAAGGACAAAAACTATCAGAAGTGAAATATTTTCAAACGAAAAATATTCAAGTTTGTCTATATTAATGCATGAAATGTAAATAAAACTTCTTTCCTTAATTCTAAAAATAAAAGTCTAAAAATAATTCACGATTTAAACAAAACTTGACTTTAAATCATTCACAAAAATTTAATCTATTCAAAAAAAAAAACAATGAGTTTGGTAAAACAAAATTTTCATGAAGATGCTGAAACAGGTCTAAATGGTCAAATTAATTTAGAACTGAGATCGTCTTACATTTACAGATCAATGGTAATTTTTAAAATTTCAATCTTTTTTTATTTCATCCTTGAGGTTTATATTAAAGGCTTGTTACTTCAATCGAGATGACATAGCTTTGCCTGGTTTTGCTAAATTTTTTGAAAAATATTCTAACGATGCCAAAGATCGAGCTGAAAAATTAATGACTTACATGACAAAACGTGGTGGTAGAACTTTACTTGACGATGTCGTAAAACCAGGTCAAAGCGAATGGGGTAATGGAGCTGATGCTTTGAGAGCCGCCCTGAATCTTGAAAAAGAAATGTACACATTTTTAACAAATTTGCATGAAATTGGTTTCCAAAAAAAAGATCGTCATCTTACTGACTTTTTAGAGAACGAATTTTTACAAGAACAAATTGAGAATATAAAAACCCTGGGAACAATGACTACAAAATTGCTAAGAGCTGGTCCAGGTCTTGGTGAATATTTATTCGACAAGGATCTTGAATAAATTTTTTAATTTAAGTTTCTTATTACAATAAAGTTTATTTTTTAACGCTGTGTTTCAAATTATTTTTTGATAAGCGAAAAATGAAATTTTTTTTTCTAAGATAAAGTGAAAATTTAATTGCTTAAATTTTTATTTTGGTTATACGTGAAAAAGACGCCCTAAAATTTTAATAAATTAGAAATAAAAAATGCAATTAAAAATCGCAATTATTGGAGCTGGTATCATTGGAGTTACCACTGCTTGTAGAATTTTAGAGTTTTTTCCCGATGCAAAATTAACTGTTTACGCTGATATTTTCACTCCAGAAACAACATCTGATGTTTCAGCTGGTAATACATTTTTAATTAATTGCTAAAAATTATTTATTAAAAAACTTGTTTTTCAGGTTTTTGGGAACCGTATTGCATCTCGCCTGATCAAGCTGCTCCAATTATGTAAGCCACAATTGAAAGAATAAAATATTTTTCTTTTGATTAAATATTTTTTAAAGAAAATGGGGAAAAGAAACTTATGATGTAATGCTCAAAGAGAGTTTATCAGAAAATGGTGATAAATATGGTATCCAAGCGATGACTACTTATGTTTTACAAGATACAATTGAACCAAAAATACCATACTGGTCAAATATTGTTTCTCAATTTAGGCTATTAAATCAGAAAGATGTACTTAGTGTTGTGAACAGTTCTAATTCAAATTTAAAGTAGGTCTGAGATAAATTTGAAGATTGTCGTAAGTTTTTTTCTTTTTTGTAAAGATCAGGATTTTCTTATTTAACAACAACTGTAATCGTAAAAAAATACATTCCTGAGTTAATGAAACAATTAAAACAAAAAGGTGTCATTTTCGTTTCCACTAAACTCATAAGTCTTGAAGAAGTAAAAATTTTATACTGCACTTCCACCGAATTAATGGCGTACCCGTACCAAAGCGTTAGTACGACACAGGTACGTTTTGAGTACGGTTGCGGTACGAAAAGCCATTAATTGGGTGGAAAGTAAATTTTAATTTGCAAAATTTTGAAAATTTCATAAAATTTTTTCTTTAGTTTATTAACGGACCAGGATCAACGTGCAATTACATTGTAAATTGTACAGGTTTAGGAGCAAGAGAATTCGTGCCAGACAAAAATGTCTATCCAGTTAAAGGCCAAGTTCTACGAGTAAAAGCTCCATGGATCAAGCAATGCATAATGTTGGACACCGATCAAGTCACTTATATATTGCCATTGTATTTTTCTATTGTCTATAAACAATGTTCGTATTTTTTAATTTGAAAATTTCAAAGGTCTGATTTGGTTGTTCTTGGGGGGACTCAACAACCACATAACTTTAGTTTGAATAAAGACAAAGATGAATTAGAAAAAATCGTTCAAAGATGCTCAAAAATATATCCAAGTATTAAGGTAATGAAGTGAGTGTTAACTTTAACGAAATGCTTAAAAATTTTAAAAATTTCAAAGGATGCTGAAATTGTGAGCACTCACGCTGGTTTAAGACCATGTAGAGAAGGCGGTGTCAGACTCGAAATGGAACTATTCAATAACAAAGCAAAAGTTATTCATAATTATGGTCACGGTGGTTCAGGAGTTACAATCAGTTGGGGTATGCGAACAAAATATCTTAAAATTTATCTGTCTAATATTTTGATTTAAAAAAAACAGGGTGTGCCACAAACGTAGCCGAGTTGATAGCTCAAGATTTAAAATTACCAAAATCAAAGTTATAAAGAAATTGCTTTTAAAATAAACTTTATTTTTTTTAGAAAAAAAAATTATTATTCAAAAAAAATGACTTGTAAAAAAAAGAAAAAATTTTGAAATTTTTTTGTTGTTTTTTTTTAGGTCAGTTTATGTCAATTTATTAAACTCGAGATCTATCAAAAAAAAAGCGAAAAAAAAATTTATAATTTAAGATAACTAAAAAAAATTATCGCTTTAAAGCAAATTTAAAATTTAAAAAACATTTTTTTTAAGATTAATAGAAATTACAAATTTTGGAAGTAATAATTTTATAATAAGTTAGTCTCTACACCTTTACACATACATAGACCGTCACATATTTTGAAAAATTTCGTGCTTTCGTTTCATATCGACCGACATTATTCTTGGATCATTACGACCTTTCGATTTCAAATAGTTCTTAAATTCAGCAGCACTCATTTCTGTAAAATTAAAAAAAAAATAAAATTAGTTAACGTCAAAATATTTTCGAATTTTTTTTTTAATTTGAAAAGGACCTAAAAATCTGTCAAGCTGTTCAGCTTGTGTAACAGTACTTATTGTACTAGCCCGGTAGGAATGTAAATCAGGCGGTGGGGGTCTAGGGGGTCGTGTATCTTTTCGTCTAAACTCAACACGGGATTCGTCATAACGTACTTCATTATTTGTCATTAAAGGACTCGATGCTTGTAACATTTCATGCACGGCTTTAATACCTTTTAATTTTAAATCAACAATGTCTATTTTATGTTTATGAGAGCAGTGTTACCAAAGCATGTGTTAGTGTTAGTTTTAAAGAGCCTAGTACCCGTCACTTGTTGAGATTTAAAAAAAACCCAACCTTTTTTTTTAATCTCTGTTAGTTTTATAGTTATAAAAACTTACTGAATATTTCGTCTTTAGGAAAAACATTTGAAGATCGATTTAGTGTTGAATTTTGGGACTGTGCTGGGGACGATGCTGCACTTGAACTGTTACTCTGTTTACTTTGATTCAATGGACTTCTTTCCTTGAACAAAAAAAAGGTAAAATTAATTCATTAAGATGAGCCCATTAAACCGAATAATTACTTGTGACTGATTTAATGATGAGGCTGAATTAGTCGAAGTTTTATTAATATTTGATGAATCTGTTAAACGATTATTGTTTAGATCACTGCTTGAATTGTGAATACTATTAACTTTACCAATCGAATCATTATCATCTGATTTTATTTTTTCCGATTCAACACTCGAACAATTCGATATTCTATTATTATTGTTTATATCTTCCAATGGTTGTGCTGTTAATTCAGATACTTGTTCATCATCTTGATCTTCTTCTCCTTCTTCTTCAGCATTTTTAGCAACTCGTTCAGCTGTTTGTAATTTTAACACATTCGGTAGATCATTTTTTACAACAATATTCATTTTTTTATAAAAATCATCAGCTTCGGGGTCCAAAACAAGTAGAACAACTTGATCAGCAAATAGCTCCCCGTTGTATTCAAGACCATTTCGAATTCTCTTAACGACTTGTTGATGATTTTCATTAGATATATTTACGTAATTAACTTCAATTATTCGATCGCCTTCTTTCAAACCAGCAGATTCAGCTGGTGAATTGGGATCAACTTTACCAATATGTTGTTGTAATTTAGCTCTTTCGGCATGCAAATTAAACCCATATCCTTGAAAATCAGGCCATTTTTTTAAATGACAAAGTCTTGCTCTAGGTGAATTCTCGTCCAATTTAGTCTCGTCTATTGAAACTTTCACTTCCTCTTCGTCCAAGTCATTTGAACCAAGAGATTTAGTAGACATTTTTTTTTCTTATCTCTCTCTTTCTTTAAAAAATACCAAAACAAAATTAAAATTTTTTCTATCTAAATAAAACTTAATAAATAGTTTATGTAAATATAGTCAATAGATTTGAAATTTATCGACCAAATGAATATGTCAAGCTAAATAACTTTGAACAAAAGAAAATAAGTAATAGTTGACGTATAGCAAGTTTTTGATACAAGTATTGTTGTTTGTTTTGTGTAAGTTTCCTAAAATAGAAAATTGCGTAAAAAAAGGTAGGAAATAAAAATTTTTTTATCTATTTTTGATTTTTTTGAAATTAAACAAAATTTTTTTAAATTAACTAAAGGCTTATTTTTGTTGTATTTGTTATTGTTGTTGTTGTAACTTCGAAATTTCAAGTGTTTTGTTTGTTCTTGTTTTGTATTTATTTATTTTTTTTTTTTATCATCGTCATCACTTCTTTGCTTCTGGCTTCGTTTTGTTCAAAAAAATTAAAAAAATTATAATTTTCTGAAAGACAGCGAGAGAGAGAGAGAGAGAAAAAAAATTGTTGTAATAGCTTATGTCTTTTTTTTTGTTCATATTGATGTCGAAGCCATTGCTTAACAAAAGATAGTTAAAAAAATGTTTGCAGTTCTTTTTTTTTTGTTTTTTTGCTTCCTAAGAGTAAGAATAAAAATATTTATGATGTAAGAATTTGAATAGTAAAATGGTTTCAAGTTGTTCTATTTAAATTGAAAACAACAAGAAAAAAACGATTTTTTAAAATTACATAAACAGGTGTTTTAAAAAATTTTTTAGACATTTTTCTGTTGAAATTAATTGCTGAAATTTACTTTGAAATTTGAAAAAAAAAATTGAAAAACATACTTAAATAATGAAAATATTGTTAAATAATATTAAAGTTAAACAATTAAATTTTTTAACCCATAAAAGTCCGCTTGTTAATTTTTCATATCAAAAAAAGGATAAATCTATGAATTTTACTGCAAAAGTTAGCCTAGAAAATGTATTAAAAGGAGAAATAATAATAAAAAACTCAAAAAAAATTTAACTCTTGACATTTTTTGAATTTTCATCAGCAGAATCCTCATGTTTTATTATCCTAATTTTGTAATTTTTTAAAAATTCGAGTACAGTCGATTCGCACTTATATCACCCTATTTGTCAAGCCATTTTGCAGTGATAAAAGTGGGACTTGACTGTACATCTACTTGCTTAATGTAAGTTACAGTAGAAAATATAACCGTAACCATACTTTTTGGTTACACTGAAACCGTAACCAAACTTTTTTGATTAAATTGGTCGTTCTTGACTTTTTTGTAAGACCCATAGATTAAGTTAAAGCTGGTTACAGTAACCCAAGTGACTTTAAGTTCTACTGTAACACTTTTGGCTGCTAAAAAAATGTATCACATACAGCTTTCGCAGCGTAATTAAGCTGTTGGCGTGACCCTAATCTAACATCTCCAATAGTGCGACGTAACAGAGTGCAGAGGTTAAAATTCTAAATTTCCAAGTACAAATCTTTTGATCTAAAAGCCTTTGTAAAGAATAAATCTCAACACTTTATTCATTACAACTTGGTCCATTATACGCATGCATAGAAAAATTTTGTCAAAAGTTGTTTAACTCTTATCCGTCCAGAGGCAATTTACAACCATTAAAGACCAAAGTGGGTCATTTTTGACCCAATATAATTTTTTTTCGTTTTTCCTGATTTGAGCCCAGAATTCAATCGACACAAGCTTCTAAAAATGAGAGATATTTTTTTAGCATGTTATTGGTAATGGAACGCAAAATATTTAAGAAAAAGCAACAATTTTTTTAATTTGCCTATTGGGTAAAAAATGACCCACTTTGGTATTTAATGATCGCCCGGCTCATTTTTGACCCACCTTTGGACGTTTAAGAGATAAGAATGACCTAAAGATGTTCAAAAATGCTAAATATGCTTGGAAAAAAACACATTTCTTTACATGATTTTTTGAATAGAATTATAACTCAAAAAGAGGAGCTATTATTTATAAAAGACAATTCACATTTGTCATATTTAGTTTTAATGTTTATATTTGAACGATACCAGGTTCAGAGCCAAACAAACCAGACAACTATTATTTAACAAAAATACATGAATCATCAAAAAAAAATTTAAATTGTTTAAAAAATTGTTATTTTTACGATAAAATACAAAAATCTGTTTATTGGAAAATGTTGCGGAAAGTTGCCAAATCGACTTTTGATTTAGCCTAAATTATTTGATACAAAATCTTTCGGAAGTCTTTTTTTAATACGACATAAAGCATCAAATTATGTTAGTCTGAAAATAGTTACCCTAAGATCCATCCAGAAGAGAAAAGAAAAAATATTTATTTTATTCTCAGCAGTCATGAATAATTAGCTTTTATGCTTGAAAACAAAAATTATTAGTCAACTTTACTCGCTTATGCTTCGAAATGAAACTCTGTGTTTAAGCGATAAAAAAGTTTGAATAGTTTTGTTTTTCTGTGTTATCAAAATGGAACTTTCATTAATGTAGAGTTTCTGAAATTGGGTGCCTTGGTGGTGAATTACTGCATTTCTACCGAACTTTTGGTGGACAGCGAAGTAACAAGAAGGCGTATCGTTCCGTCCTCAACAGCAAAAGATTATTCAACGCCTAAATTTTCAGAAAAAAAATTTCTTGCTTCGCTTTGGTACTGGAAGCATATGGTACACTTGCCACTCAAAGTTTGATAGAAGTGCAGTACTACGTGTTAATTTACCAAAGCCACGAAAGTGCCGATTTAAATCTAAATCTTACTTGAAGGAAAAATTAAAAATGAACTGAAACAATTGAAATGACCATAATTTATATATTTCCCATTATTATTTATTTGCCTTCAATTATAAATTTTCTTTCTTTCTAAGAATGTTGAATTAAAAATTAAAAAATTTAAATTATCTCTTTATAAATAATACGATACACAATGAGACATAAAAAATACTAAAAATAAAAAGATTAACCAAAATTTATTTAAATTGGCTAAAATAGTTCTAATACGTAATAAACCTTACTCTTCTCTTATTTTCCAGAGATTTGTTTAAGTTTTTTTTCGTCTTTTTTTTTAATTAAACAAAATTTTTTTTTTTCCCGCAAATTGATAAATAAAGTCCATTCAAAAAAAAACGGACATATCTTGATTAATTGGCTTAAGATACTTTTAATTCAACAAAATAATTGCTCAATAAAAAAATAAAATTATAAACGAACATGAATTGACTTTATGTCATTAGAAAATAGTCTAAATCCTTTATCATTTAGACAAGCCAAACATGACTAATCGCTTAAGAAATCTCTATTTTTGTTTTGATTTCTTGAATATCGTATTTCTTTTTGATTAAACGACAACTAAAGATTAACTTTGATCTAAACATAATCATTTACTTAAATTTCAAGTCGTTTCTCAATTTTTAAATCCTATTTATGTCCTAAAAAATGTTTTAAATCTTATTTTACATAAATCTTGAATTGGTTTCATTTTTAAGATTAAATGAAATGATGTTTTAATACCTCAAATAGTTCAAAAATGAAAAAAAACGAAGTTATTGAAACTATAAAAAAGACAAAGCTGCTCAATTTTAATGCATAAAATGCGACCAACTAGAGATTAATGGGTTCTATTAACGGTTCATAATGTTTAAAAAATAAATATTTAAAAAAAAATATCTTTTGATTTTAGTAACATGTCACAATGAATATTCTTTAAATTCGAAAAAATTATGCTAAATTGAATATTGCAAATATACCTCCATTTTTCTATTCAAATTCCTTTCTTCTAGAATTAAATATTCCGTTCTAAGTCAATTTTGAGATTTAACAGCAAACTTAAAAATTATGGTAAGCTTTTTGTTCAACCGAAAATCGGTACAATGTCTTCAAAAATTGATGTATATTGAATCTTTGACGATTCCAGGCATATGTCCCCGTTGACTTTAAAGTATTATGTGACTTAACCGAAAAATTCAGGTTTTGGGTTCGGGTAGAGTAAGGGTTAGAAATACTGGATTTAAGCCATCGGTCTGAGTTGGGTAACCCATAAAATTTGGGTATATATCCAGTTAATTTCAATTTACTGCAACAAACAAACACCAAAAATGCATTAATATTACATCGATATTACATTGATATTACATTGGTATTACATTGATGTAATCTTACGGTTTTTTTTTGAGTTCCAGTTATACTAGTATTACAGTAAATTGAAATTAGATACCAAAAATTTTTGGGTTTCCCAACTCAAACATGTCTGATATCCAGTATTTCTGGGACTCGTTACATTTCATAAGACTCAGACTCGAGTCCAAGTCGTATGGACTCGCATTCACGTCTGAGTCTTATGGAAAATTTTTAGAGACTCAGAGTCTTTAAGATTCGAGTCCGTAAATTTTCAAAAACCGTGAAAAAGTGTGATTTAGTTAATTAACTTAACTTTAGAAAGTTGAGTTTGTTTGAGCATAAAAGCATGCTCAAGACGTCTAACAAGAGCATCGGATAGACGGGCCCAAAGGTACTAATGTAAGACACTACAAAAAATTACAGGCTAATAATACATGTCAAAATGAAGACAAGCTTAATGAACATTCTCTAGAGAGACTTGTGAATTTTGTCATAAAACGGTGAAGACATAAAGTTTCTTGACTAAATTTTTGATAATTTTTTCTAAAAGAATATCTCTGCTGGGTAACTATCCTACCCGAACCGAAAACATAATTTTTTTGGTTAACCCATACCCACCTAAATGTTAAAAGTAATCGGTAAAAATGTCTGTCAAATTTTTTTTCTCAAAATATATCGTATATTAAACCAATGATCTTTTAAAAATAAGCTTTTTTATTAATCTCTTTGTTTATTTCATTGGTTATAAGTGGTCATGTAGTATTTTACCAACAAAATTACGTAAAAATAAAGGATCTAGGATAATGTCGTCCCATTTAATTATGTCTCTAAAAAAGATTTTACGTGATTTATTTAAGTTTATTTTTAAGACTCATTTTAAATAAAATCTTTCGTTCAAGCATTTTTGATACAAATTCAAACAGAAACAAAATCGCTTCTGGGTAATTTAGGAAAAAAAAAGAGAAAAAGTTTTCACTTTCATTGTAAAAAACATTTGAAATGAGTGTTATACAATAAAAATACCCTTAAGAAGTTGTTTTCTTTTTGTAAACGAGTGTTAAACTAACAACATTTTTAAAAATGAATTTTTGAAAAATTTGATTGAATCAATTAAATTAAAAAACAAAAAATCAACTCGCAACAAACTTTTGATCTATTGAAACCATTTAAGAAAAAAGAAAATTTTAAGTCGTAGAAATCTAAATTATAAAGAGACTAATCTTTATATATATGTATAAACTGTATTTGTTTAACCTTATTTTTTATTTTTTTTTCATTTTATTAAAGTCCAAAATTAAAATTCAATTATTTGCAACGTAAGGAAAGGAAGAAACTTTTAAATTTAATAAAATTTAATATTGATACATTTTTGATTGAACGTGATTTGAAATCAAGTGAACACGAATATAAACCTTGGCAAACAAACAATTCTGATAGTATTTCAAAAAAAAAAAAAATGAAAGACGAAAGAGAAACTCAAATAAGTCTAGTCTAGATTCAAAAAGAAAATTTTCAAAACTTATTTTGTTGAGGTAGAAAATTAAAGCAAGTAATTATGAATACAAGACAATAAATATTAAATTAAGACGAAACAAAATAAAAAAAAAAAAGGTCAGTGATCATTTTTAGAACGATTGATTCAGAAAAACAAAATTTTAAACTTTTATCATAGGAAGTTTCGGTAATATAAATGGTTTGAGTACATATATATATAGGTTTTTGTTTTTTAACGTTGTTATGAGATATTATAAATATTTGAGACGACGTAAAAGACAAGACGAAAACTTTCAATATCTCTCTTAAGTGCTTATCAAAATAAAAGCCTCAAAACAATTGCTAACAAAATAACTCGTTTAAAAGGATTTATTTTGAAAAAAAAATAAACTTATCGATCAACTGAGAAATGCTCTATACAAAATTTAAAATAAAAAAAATTTATTTTTAAAATTTTTCCCATAAAATACCTTTTAGAGTAATCCATAATAAAATACCATTACTTTGAGCTTAATTTTTTAGCCTTTAAGACAATTACAAAACATTAATTTTTAAAGGTTAAAGGCAAAAACTTTGATTAGGATTTATTTTGATTTAGTTTCAAATGGTCAAATAACAAGGATCAAATTCAGCTCATGAAATTATTCCTCAGAGAATGCTATAAATGGTTAAAGAACTATTTTCGGGTCTTTTCTCAAATTATTATTTGATATCGTGAATGTGGGATACATTAACACAATTTTTAGGGCTCGTCAAGTCTATGATCACGTGATATCAAAAATTACTTTAAAAATAATTGACCACAAACAACTAATTTATGACGACCTGGTAATATTTCGAATTTTAGATTTTTTCTTAAGAAAGTTTTGGGATGTCGTCATGGTCTATGATTTATATTTAGATTTAGATTTTCAAAATTTTCTTGAAGAAAATATTCTTAATATCGAATATCGAATATGATATTCACTTTCACCGAATTAGTGGCTTGCCGTACCCGTACCATACTCAAAACGTACCCATACCCTTGCTAAAAACTCACTTAATTTCTAATGGGTGATTTTGAGATAAATTTGTGATCTTTTATTACGGATGCGCCATTAATTCAATGATGTGCAGTATTTTAGGATTTAAACAAGAAAACTGATCTTTACCACGACTTTATGTAAGTATTTCGATCTTTACAGTGGTCAATTATTTTAATTCGGAAAATTTCCAAATTAATTTTGATAACGTAAAGGCGCAATTTTTACGACATGTCGAAATCGAATTTCGAATTTAAGTCGCTCGATGTTAAAAGATGTTTTTTTTTTCAATTCGATATTAACGACATGTCGTAGAAATCACGCTTTTACGTTATCACGTGATCAAAGACTTGACGAATTATCTAAATTTTTGGACACTTGTTCACCTATTTTCTTGATTTTTTTTAAAAATGTTTTTTTATGCTATCATTATGATCGTATTCATCGCCTTAGTCTCAAAATTTTAGTAAGATTTTATTGTTAAGGAAAAAATAAAAAATTAACAATTAAAACGATAGAGTTACACTAAACTTGCGGATAATGAATAAAAAAAAATGACAATTTCGTAACAGGAAAAAAGTATTAATGTGATTTTTGTATACTAGTAGACGAAAAAGTCATAAAAATGAAAAAAGAAAAAGAAGTGAGATTTACCACTTTTTGACTCAAAATTCTGAATTCTCGTATACAAAAACCTTAGAAAACATATATTTTTCGGTAGTGAGCAATTAATTTTTGAAAATTGGTTTTGGGCGCTATTAAGGGTGCTAAAAAGCCTGTTTTTTTTTCAAATCAAAATAATTAATTTAATTAAAAATGGGCTGTCACTAAAATCCGGACACGGACAGGCGGACCCGGACAGCCGGACACGGAATTTTAGCTATCTAAAATCCGGACACGGACTAAATTTTTTTGAATTACTAAAATCCGGACACGGAATAGCTATGTCTAAAATACGGACAGAGGATTCCGTAAGCAAAAAGTTGTAGCGAGATATCGATAGTGTAATTCTGCGTCCATCTTGCAAAATTGAGTCGATAGTCGATGAAATTTGTTAGAAAAACTTAGTCAACTTGACTTTGAGCTCCCAAAGAAATAATCCCCATAAATATCTAGGCGTATTAAAAGATCTTGCCTTATTTATTATCAAGAGATAGAAAATTTAAATTAAAAAATGGAATTTTTTTTAAATGTGAATTAAATATTTTTCTGTCTTTGTGTCCTTTGTTTAAAATAAATTTCTTTTTTGTAATTAAAGGTTTATTTTAAAACGTTTTTGAAATTTTGTCCGTGTCCGTATTTTAGTTAAACCGGTCCGTGTCCGGATTTTAGGAGATTCTTAACCAGTCCGTGTCCGTATTTTAGTTTGCTTTTATTTTGTCCGTGTCCGGATTTTAGATAGCTAAAATTCCGTATCCGGCTGTCCGTGTCCGCCTGTCCGTGTCCGGATTTTAGTGACAACCTTAAAAATGTAAATGTTTTCGAATAAAAGAATTCGGAATTTTGAGTCATTTTCATTACTGTCTGTGGCTTTTTTGTCCATTAATATACAAATAATAAAAATAAAATAATTCAAAGCGTGTATTGATAGAGAAGTGTTTAATTTAAACTAATGCAACGACTGCAATGGCCCATAATTGGGCTAAGCGCTTAATTGCGCTGGTATGGACACAGTTCATACTGCAGCTTTTACTACTACTACTACTACTAAAATAAAAAAATTAATTCCTGAGATTTGTAGAGAATTTCCTCTTAATCAGATGCAAAAAAGAATTTGGGTATTGAGGCTCCCCTAGGAGGTTTTACTGGAAAATTCCCTTATTTATACCGTTTTCACAAGTGAATTGCTAAAGGAAATTTGTTTTCCCATCAACAATGGTCTCATCATCAATGGTAGTTTTTTAGCTTTCAGATCATATTTTTACATCAATTATAGCTTTTTCCGATCATGTTAACTAAAATGTTAAAATAAAGCAAATTGACATTTGGCTGCATTTTCGATTTTTTACCCTCATGAAAAAACTGATTTTCCAGGATTTTCAAGGTCGTAGAACACGATAACAATATCAGTAATAACAAATTTAGATAGTGTGGACATTTTGAACTTAATGAACCTTATTTACAATTTGAGCTGTACAGCATTGAAAGGGTTAGGTAAAAACTTGAACGTAGAAAATTATACCCTAATTAAACGAGGTGTGGAGGTGTGGTGTAGCGGATAGCGTGTTCGACTCTTATTCAAAACGTCTAAGGTTCGATCCCGTGTGAAGCTATATAGGAGAGAGTGCAATCATCTCCTAACATGCTATGCACGACTCGGGTCGAGTATAAAATTGCGCAGTTGCATCTGCAGTGTGATGATGCGTTTCGAGTATTAGTCACACAACTCGGATAAGTCGCTACATTTGTAGAGATAGTCTATGGCTTCTGACTTAGGCGAGAATAAATAATCTCAAACAAACAAACGACTTGCTAATATTATCGAACAATTACGTCAATATTATCCCATATTGAAAGTACCTTAATCGAATGTCTAAAGGGAAGAAACATTCAATTTTTATCCCTAAGACTTTACTTAAAATTATCCTTTTAATAATTAATTTAAATATCTGATTCTAAAATAAATTTATTTAAAAAAATAAGATTTCTTCAAGCGAAAAAAAAACAAAAAAAAAAGTTTGGACTTTTAAAAAGTGGTCTCAAGGCTAAAATTTAAAAAGATTAAAGTTTTAATTTTCAAAAACAGATAAAAACTAACAAAATAAAAGAACAACCTTTCTCATCATGTTAATCTATTCAAGAGTCAGTTGGCACTTAATAATGAAACGAAATAGAAATTAAAAAAAAAAGTTCTAATGAAATGTGGTTATGGAAACTAAATAAATTATGTTTTGTTTCAACTAGCAAAAAAAAATAAAAGTAGAAACTAGAGAAGAATTCAACAATAACAAAAAAAAAGAAGAGCTTTTTTTTTCTCTCTTTTTTGTTCGGTTTCTCTCTTGACCCATTTAAAAAAAAAAACAAAATTGAAAAAAAATTCAAATTAGTTTAATTAATTAAATCTTCTTTCAACAAAAATATTTTTTTTTAGTGTGTGTGTGTGTTTCAACAACAATGTTTGCTTAACTTATCAATCATTAAATTAAATTAAAAGCAAATTTCGAATAAATCGTTTAATTTAAAAAAAAAAGCTTTAAAAAATGTTTATCCATTACTTTATTGATTGACTTGAATTAAATCGAATAGGTCTTCTTGTTCTTTGTTGTTTTTGCTTACTTAGAAATTATTGAACATTTTACAAGACTGTCACGATAATCGTTTGTTTAGTTTGTAAATTAAACATATTAAATTTTTAATTTACGAGTTTTTATTTAAATAGGTAACAAACAAAAAAAATCAATAAAAATTTGAATTGTTCGCAAATTAAATTAAAAAATGAACTACAGTCTACGCTCGAATTTATCACGTCATAGATTTGTCACTATTCGGATTTATCCCCAGAAATTTCTAGAACCAATTCCTCCAATAAGCATTTATGACATTCATATTTGTCACTATTAAGATTTGTAACGCTGATCTGAAGGAACGAATGGGGTGATAAAATCGAGCGTAGACTGTATTTTTATTAAAATTTAATATCCTTGTCTACACTCTTTAATTTATCCCTTGTTTGAATGAAAAAATTTGAATGCAAATCGATTTTTTTTGATTATGTGTTTAATTGAGGATGACTACTGAGATTGTCTACTCGTGTTTGCCACGATGTCTCGGTATATTGAAGTTAAATTCAGCTTTCTTGGGGTGATAATGGAATGATGTGTTTTTTTTTAATTGATTCAATTAATTAATTAAATTTTTCAAGATAATAAATGGTTTAGATGCTGTCAAATTGAAGAATGATAACTCTGCAAAGAATAATTTTAGGAGTCTTTCAAAAATGTTTTCAAGAGAACTCATCGAGAATTGTCCGTCCCGTTTTAATTAAATAACAAATATAGTTGTTAACGACTGGAGCAGTTTACCAAAGAATGTTGTGGAAGCAGTTTCATTAAATACCTTCAAATCAAAGCTTGATGAATGGTTTAAAACGCGTGAAATGGTTTGATCGCAAAGAACTACCACAACCTTACGGCTTAACTCGATTTGTCGATTCGCAGTTATTTTTACTACTACTACTACTGATTAATCTGATTGAAAAAGATTTTAATTTAAAAAGGGTTAAGTTAAAAAATTAAGTTGATCCTTTTAATATTTGCAGTGTACCATCTGACGATGTTCTATTACCCTGAATCCCCTTTCCAAAATTAAGGTCACGTAGGTCTCATACGCCAATTTTGGATGTTTAACTGTTTATTGGATCTCTACTGAAAAGTTTTTCATAATTCGTAGCCCCGTTGCTGCTAGTTGCTAGAGTGGTTCTAGTAAAAATGTGAACGCGTTCCAAAAAATCAAAGAAGACCATTCCGCCTCCGTTCCCGTTCCAACTTCCCGCCCCATTCTAAAACGCATTCCAATTACGTTCTAGGAAAGGCATTGTGAATTTTGGTACAAAAAAACAAATTTACACAAATTAAAACCGATATTATTTTTTCCTATGAATGTAAAAGCAAATCTGCAAATTGTATGAGCTGATACAAAGACCGTTACACCTAATTACTAGTTCTGCAAAATATCTGAAATAATTCTGTAAGATGCAGACCATTCAAAGATACGGAAATTAAATGTGCAATTAATTTACAGACTTTTTGCAGAGCTGGTAATTTGGTGTTACGGTCTTTGTATCAGCTGATACAATTTTCAGAAATGATTTTCCATCCGTATGAAAAAAAATATATAGGTTTTCATTTTTGTATTTGTTTTTTGTGCCAAAAATCACAATGCCCCCGGGAGGTTGGAACGGAAACTGAGAATAGAACATGCACTAAAAACGGGACGGGAACGGAACGGCTTTTTTTTAGACGCGTTCAAATTGGAACGTTACATTTTCGCAAGAAGCAATGTATCAGCTATTAGTTGACTTAGTCTTAAGAAAAGCTTGATAATAAAACTTTCTAAAATTATTGACGGTATCAACGGATAACAGGTAGCTCAAAATCCTTAATGTAAAATTTTTTTCAAATTTCAAACCGATAAAAATTATCGGATTTTATCGAAATTAAGCCATTTAAATGATGGATAAATTTCTTTTTCGACACTAATTTTGACTTAGATTTTTAATAAGTGAGACGATGAATTAGAGCCCTATTACATTTAAAATGAATCTTTCAATTTAATTTTTAGAAGCCCATCGATTGATTTAAAAAATAAAATAAATTTAATTCTAATTGTATTCAATGTCATACTGTTGCGGTCACTTACATGTTCCTCTTTTGAACTTTCATGAAATAATTATTTGGAAAAGCTACCATTGATTTATGCGTATCAAATGAAAGCTAGTTACAAGCCTTTTATCTTTCATTTGATACCTATAAATCAATATTAGCTTTTCCAAATAATTATTTCATGAAAGTTCAAAAGAGGAACATGTAAGTGACCACAACAGTATGGCATAAAAACATTGTTTAATTCTAATACTAAGAAATATTGAGTCAAATAGACTATGCTTTTTTAACCCGGTTACCCATGTACTATTTGTATATTGTGAAAACTAAAAACGTAATTAATCCATTGGCTTTATAAAAAATAGGTAAAAAACATCGATTCAAAATTACCATTTTCACTTTTTTTTTCTAAAGGTAAAAACAAAAAAAAAACATTTATTTTCAAAATAATTATTTTTCCAACAACATTTCAAACGACAACATCAAACAGCTGAACCTAGAATTCATGTAAATACTTAAGGTTTTTTTTTGCTGTGTTTTGTTCATTTATTTTTTTACTAAAAAACATTTAGAAAAAAAATACAAGCTTCTAAGATGTTAGTATCATTTGTTGTTCACTCTAATATTTGAATTAATTTCAAATGGAACTTGTTTTTGTGTTAGTTTCAAATTTTAATTCTATTAAAATACTCACTGGAATAACAGAAAAATAGATCACTTACGAATTTTAAAAATAAAATTGAAAAAATTCATGTTTTTCGAGTAGAAAAAAAAAATTTCCTTGATTTCATTTCAAATAATTTGATACAAGATCCAGATAAGTAAATGAGTTAAACCAAAAATTGAAACAAAAATGATCTTTTTATCACGTTTTTAATCAAAATTGGTGACTTGAAATGTGAGATGTTTGTGAATTGCAAAACGTAATTTAATTTTAAACAGCTTTTTGAATTCATAAGATATTTTTAGAAAATTTTTGTATTGCAAAAACCGTATGGTTGTCACTTGACAAACATTATTGACAGTGGCGAATTAAATTTCTCTTAAAAAATCGTACTCTTATTTAGAGATACGTAATTACTAATATGTCATTTTATTAGACATGTAAAATTCTTATTCTCAGTTTTTATTACTGTTATTAAAGCTGTGCAAAGGGTGATTTTGATCAAATCAAAAGTTGTTGAACTTGAAATAAAGTTTGCTACATCGAATACCAAAGTCGGCAAAATCGCTGCAATTCAAGTATTTTAACTTCTTGAATTTGAAATTAAACAAAACTCCTAAAGTAAAGCCGTACATGTTACAAGCAGTCAATTATATATCGCCCAAAAAATATATAAAAAAATTCCTAAAAATGTTTATCATGACAGTGAATCGTACCAAATATATTGTTAATATTTACGAACGATCATGTATATGTGCTGAATACGTAGACCGAGGGGCTTGTTCTCATCTGCTTTTAGGGCTCACAGATTAGGTTTTCAGATTGGGGATTATAAACTAGAGGGGGAGTTTGCTAATTTCTACGCTTGGCTGGCTTTAAAAAAAAAAAGACAACTGACGGGTGATTGCGAAGGTCCGGAAAATTTTCGATTTATTAAAACTCCTCTACAAGATGATGTGTTAAATGCACCTATCGTCAAGCGGAGCAAAAATTTCCAGCTGGAACCATTTGAAAAAAAAAATTTTAAAAATTTTATATTCTTTGCCATGTATTTTTTCCTCCGTTTGAGGTATGTTTGAGAAATTTTGAGAAAAGGCTGGATCAAGAGGGGGGTACCCCCCTCTTTTTGGTCTTTTTGACCTTTTTGCCATTCAGTCCCATGTATTTTTTCCTCCGTTTGAGGTATGTTTGAGAAATTTTGAGAAATGGGTTGGTCTTTTTAAACTAAATAGGAAATAGTTTAAAAAGACCAAAAAGAGGGGGTCCCCCCCTCTCGGTCAAACCTTTTGTCAAAATTTCTCAAACATACCTCAAACGGAGGGAAAAATACATGGGACTGAATGTCAAAAGGTCAAAAAGACCAAAAAGAGCCCCCCCCCCCTCTCGGTCCAACCTTTTGTCAAAATTTCTCAAAAATACCTCAAACGGAGGGAAAAATACATGGGACTGTATGGCAAAAAGGTTAAAAAGATCAAAAAGAGGGGGGTCCCCCCCTCTCGGTTCAGCCGAAATGGATTGTTAGCCTGAGATTTTTTTTTATTCAATTCCTAGTTAAAAAAAATTTTAATCTAAATTATAATTAGCTCAGACGGATCTTTTTGAGGTTCAGCTGGAATTTACCAGGCTCATTGACGATACCTCGTTAAATGTTCCAGAAAAAAAAATCTTCCGTGTTTGTATCTTAGATAAAAAGCGGAAAAATGTGCATTAAAAAATAGGCATGAAGATTTTTTTTTCAGGAACAAAAAACACATCATCTTGTAGAGTAGAATATGCGCTTTCAGAATATTATTTATGAAATTTTTCTTTAAATTTAAAGGAAAATTTCAATTTAAAACTTCAAGAATTTAAATTTGAAAAATAAGTTCGGTCAGAATTTTTTCAAGTCAAGTTTGGTCAAACTTCAATGTTTTAAAAATTATTTCAAGTCGAAAAATTTTGAAAAAACTTCGAAATAAAAAACTTAGTTTAACAACCCTAATTTAAATCCGACAGTTTTCAAATTGAACATATGATATTATGCTTTAATAAATTAAAAGAAAAAAGTTTTTATTCGATAATTTTATTTGTTACAATTATCCCCTTTGGCCTTTTCTACTTCTCTTACCCGCCTCGTGAAAGACCCTATTTCTTTTTTTATCTCATCCACATTTATTTTTTTGATTGCATCCTCTATTTCTCCTTTAAAATCTTCCAAATCAGAGTACTTTGATGATAGTGAATGTAAATTATTACATAAAAAAATCGTTTCATTTGCAAAAAGAGAAGGAAATCGTTTCAGAAAGACGGTGCAAGACCACATACAGCCAATAAAATGACATATTAGACAAGTCACTAACGGTCTTGGCTGTTTTTTCATTGTTTCTTTAAGCTAAATTTTTGATCAATAGATGAATTAGAATAGTAAATTTAGGTATCTCACGCTAAATAATAAACGATAAAGGCTGAATGTTAACATTTGCAAACTCGTAGATTCAAATTAAAACTGTTAGTTTTTCTTTTTTTTAAATACAGTTTTAATAAAGTAAGTTATTTAATAAAAAAATAGTTTTTTAAATATTTTTCTAGATTTTGAATTATTTTAATTTTAGAAAAAAAATTATAATCGTAACCATGCCTTGGCCGGTCCCAAGCCCGGATGTGAAAATGGGAGGGCGGCGATGTTGCTGTCATTCTTACATCGTTCTAAATGTGTTGTATTACGGGTACGTGGGTCTACGGATTGCGTTCGAATCTTGTCGTATTGGGGTCCCACTGGCTTTGACCATCACAACGTATAGGAGCCTGGGAACGGGCGCAAGAACTTGTTTTACAGCAGACCCATTTAGCAATAGGTGTAGCTCTAGTGACAAAGTTAAGTATTCTACTTGATGTAGAAAACGCTTGGTTTGTGGTTCCAAGCTAGTCTGGATAGTTGTCGAGTTCGCAGCTTTGGCTCGGATGAGTGACGCTGTTTATGATGAATGTCCCTTGTCGACATCTCAACAGAGATTCACATGAGATATAATGAGGAAAATTTCTAACGAGATTTTATGAGATCGAAAGAGATTCAAACGAGAATCAAACGAGAAAATTTGATAAAAAACATAAAAATCGGCCTCTTCGATTTTAGTTGAAATGAAAGAGATTCTCGTGATATTCCAAGAGAATCTAATTAAAAATCAAACGGAACGTATTTGCTCTTAAAGAGTTGGGATAATTTTTTAAAGTTAAAAATAGTGACTTCTCGATTTTTTTAGACCCTCATTCCTAAATAATTTGGATCTCGCCTTAATTTCTATTCATAAAATGATTTTGAATGTTACGAATAAAAATTGAATGATTATAAAATTTTAAGACAAAAGATCGTGTCAAAGTACCAGAAATAAGGTCAATTTGTGAAAATAAATTTTGAACTTTAAACAATAAATAAAGCTAAAGATATGTATAATTTTTTAATAACAGAAGAATTTCAAAATGTCTAAAAATTTAAATATTTTTTTAACAATTTCTAAAATATCAATAAATTTTTTACATAATTTGCCTTAAGAAATTGAAGAAAAGACCATTTTTAGCGAATCAATTAGGTTAATTAATTTTGATAAAGTCTGTTCTTAAGTTAAAGAGCAAAGAAGCCAAGTCTCACCCAAAAAGCCGAGATGGTGAACACCTTCATTCTCTCAAACTTTTAATAACAAAATCAAAAATGGTAAATTATTTTATAAAATACAAACTTTTCTTTCTCTAAATTTTTATTTAAGGATGCGCAATTGAAATTTGGTTGCTCTGAATGCATCACACCATTGTAAATACATTAAGAAGATACCTTTCAATATGTCAAAACTGAAACAAATTGGAGGTTTGTTTTGTAATACAATTTGTTAAAATAAGCTAACTCTAATCCTTAATTTTTAATAGACTTTTGGATTTCGCATGGAAAATAAGATGGCTAGACATCTCAATTCATCAGGCCGAAGGCCAAAAGAAAGTCCACCGATGCCAAAACTGGAGAACATACCAACATTTTTTTCCGTTATATTTTTATCAAATAAAACTTTAAATTAAATTTAAATTTGTTTTTATCATTTTATTCACCTATACCCTTTTGGTTTAAAGAGTCCGAACAAATCTCAAGAAATCAACAATAAATGTTATATTAATTTCTCACACAATCTCAAATTCTCAACCTGATTTTGACTACTTTTCTCATTAGTTCTCAAGAGAAAAACGTTACAGAGATTCTCATCTAGATCTCATGATTTCTCTCTCCGAATCTCATTATTTTCTCTTTCAGAATCTCATTTGATCTCAGCTTAGATCTCGTATAGTTTCTGACAAGGGGTCCCACAGTCACTGGGGTGGGTGGTTGTAGCATAGTCGTAACCATGTCATGGCCGGTCCCAAGCCCGGATTAGAAAATGGGAAGGCCACTCGTCGATTTTAATTATAACAGTAAGTTCCATGGGTTTTCACACTACGGATGCAACCGCACAAGTTTAAGTCCTGAATAGAATATTCAGAAAAGATTGTATTCTCTCCTATGTAGCTTCACACGGGATCAAACTTTAGACATTTTGGATTAGAGTCGAACACGCTATCCACTTCACCACACCACCAGTGAAATCAAACTAATGAAAGAGTTTACAAACAGTATGTACATTTGCTTTGATAAAATCTCAATTACTCTTGGCTCATCAAGAGTTACAGCAGTCTCTGCAATTCAATAATACTTGAACCTGGGTCTAATCGGTTATCTGAACAATCGGTGTTCACTTAATATTTTGTTGACGTTTAAGTGAACCCAAAAAAATTTAGACTTTCACTTTCGTTAACTTTTTGTATTTTTAAAAAAATGAAGCAATAACAAAAAATTATGATGTATTTACTGTTGTAGCCATTCACGTGTTCCTCTTGTGAACTTCCATGAACTAATGATTTTGAAAGGCTATTATTGATTTATGGGTTTCAACTGAAGACTAAATAGCTTTGGTTAAAGCTTGTATAACTAGCTTTCACTTGATTTCACTTAACCCATAAAACAATGAAGGCTTTACAAAATCATAAGTTCATGGAATTTCACAAGAGAAACACGTGAATAACAACAACAGTATAAAGAATTTCAATCTTTCTTGATCATCGTTGAATAAAATTAGGACTAAAATAAAACTAATACAAGAAAATAGTTTTACAATTGTTAATCTTGATACTAGACTAGAATATCAATGATCAAAATTAAGTGAACACTCCGAGGAATAGGTGAACATTTTATTTTTTAAGAGAACTCTCTTGTCTTTTGGTGAGCATATTTTATTAATTAGTTTCACATAACCCTCAACAAAATATATTCGTGAACACCGATTGTTCGCATATTAAGTGAGCATGTGTTCACATAACCGACTAAACCCTGGAACCTAAATTATAACTTTAAAAGATACATTTAGATAGATACATTTACCATATCAGACTGCTCATTAAAGAAAAAACAACTTAGGATATCCTAGAGGATGATAAAAATTGAATAAGTGAAGAAAATCGAGCAGGCTTTATTAATTGATCCGAATGTATGAATGATAAAATTTATTTACAAAAATTCAATACATTTTAAAAAAAATAAAAAAATTTAAATTAAAGTTATATAATTGTTTTCGGTGTTTCTATTGCGATAGCTGATTGAATTGCTTTTTTTAGTTAATTGAACTAGTTTAGGTTTTGTATTTAAACTTATATTAATTGGAATTTCCTCAATGTATTCATCATGTTGAGCATAATCATCATTAAACACATTTGAATCAAAAATTTTCTCTTTAAAATTACCAATTTCGTTTGATTTAAAATAAATTGGAAATTTTTTATCGTCAATTCGTATCGATAAATTTCTTTTTCTATAAAATTCATCTGTGTATTTATCAATAACAAGTAACAAAATTTCATCTGGGTACACACGATTTTCTTTTTTGAAGCCTTCTTTAAGTAATTTTATAATCTCATCATAATTCAAACTCGATATATTTTTATTATTTATTTCAATAATACGATCGCCTTGTCTCAAACCAGCCAAATAAGCAGCTGAATTTAGATTTACTTTACCAATGTATTGACATAAATCGGGTTTCTTTGACACCAAGTTGAAGCCATAATCTTTGTTCTTGTTTTTTATGTGACATAAACGTACTGTAAATCTATTCTCCATTTTATAATCTAAAACACTTTGAAAAAATATTATGTTTAATGTTAAATGTTTTGTTTTTTAAATTTTAGATTTTGATTATCAGATGATGGAACCTTTGTCGTCGTACCCCTCAGCGTACAAGATGAAATGAACATTAATAATTTGATCAAGTCTTTTTTGTTTTTTTTCGGCAAGTTAAAATTTTTGATCAGTTTTCTTTTTCAATTTTTTTGACTAAAGTATACAATTGAATAAAGGTAAAATTCATTCCAGACTGAATGGTATTATGCAGCAAAATTTGCTGCATTCTATTCTCATAAAAAAGAACTATTACTAATTTCAAAGATGCTAAAAATAATGGTTTTTGGATATCTGCAAATTTCTGAATTTAAATTGCGCATTTAATAAAAAAAATTACATTGAAAAATTTATCTAACTGCGCAATTAAATTTGTGCATTTTTACACACTTTTTCGAAATTTTTAATAGATTTCGTTTTGAGGTAATATCTATATTGCCAGATGCAGCAAATTTTGCTGTACAGTGCATTATAATTTTTTAAGCTGCTTATGGTAACACTGTTGAATAAATATGATTAAAAAGGTTCATTTTTTAACTGCGCAATAGGAAGCGGTCATCTTTACACGAGCTTTATTCGTAAAATTTCTTATATTGCCAGATGCAGCAAAATTTGCTGCACAATGTCCGAGGGTTTATTTGTTAGAAAAAAAAGCTATTAAAACTTTAGATGTTAATTCTTAGGCTTCAAAAAATTGGAAAAAGAAAATTGACAAAAAATTTTAACTTGCCTTTTTTTTCCTATTTCGAGAACTTAATAAGCTAAAGGTTTCTCGTAGAAAATTCTTAGGAATTTGTAGTAAAAAAATTAAGGCTAAGAATTACACATTCCTTATCTTTGAATTGATCTTACTATTTAAATTTCATAAGTGTGAAAACTAAAAAATTAACTGAAATAAAATATCAAACGAAAAATTTTTCCCGCGGTCAAAAAATTCTCCCACGTTAATCAATTAACTCTTTTTTATTCTTTTTTTCCGTAATTTCTTGATTTTTAAATAAAGTTTGTTTTGGTTTTTTTTTCAAAAAAAAATACAGAAATCAATTAATCAATTATCTGTTTGTTATTTTATTATCAATAATTACCTGATTTTTATTTAAAGAATTTTTATAATTCTCCAATCAAATTTTTTCCAATCAAAAATGAATTATTAGAGAGAATATGTCTTGCCAACTTAGAATTTCGAACTTCCGTTAATCTGGATTTTAGTTTTATTTTGTAAAGTAAGCAAGATTTCCGACAAATCAAGTTATCGAATAATCGATATTTTTAGGATCTCCTTTAAGTTAAGAAGTGATTCTAAAAGACCCAAAGTTCTATATAGGTAACATGACAATAGTCTTCAAGCGTAGATAATACACAAGAGAAATAATACTAGAAGAAGAAAAAATTGAATTACTTTCAATCGGGATGACTCTCTCAATTTTTGATTCCTTATTCAGTCAACTAAAAGATTAGGTCTGACTTATTCTTTCCTAAATCAATTTTTTACAAGCTTTGAGACTCAAAGCTTTAGGAATAATTTGATTTAAATTAAAAAATCTTCAAAATGCTAGATTCGTTCGATCTGTATATGATAATGTTATTTCTCAAGTTCAAGCATAAAATGACCGCACTAAAATTATGAAATTAGCAGTGTGATTGATAATTTTGTCAATCACACAGTGGATCGATTGAGAATGCGGAATTCGGAAATTCTGCTGCGGAATGAAAAACTCGGAAATTTTGATTTTATAAGGCAAATAGTATAGTGTTGTAAGATCGGACTCGAGCGCATAGGCGATCAGACCGCAAAACCATTCGATCGGTAAGTTAATCGTGAGTTAATCAAAGCATAAGCCATAAGCTATTCAAAAAATATATGATCGACATACCGATCGAAAGGGTTTACCATCTGATCGTCTATGCGCTCGAATCCGATCTTCCAACACTAAAATACTATGAACTAACTTAAATTCATATTTTTGCGTTATTATCTTGCTAAGACTTGGCCAATGGATCCAAAAAAAATCATTTTTGAGTCATTTTAACATAAATCTTCTTTTCCATTAGAACTTTTTTAAATACTACTTTTTTTATATAATTTACGTTTTCCTCATTTTATTTTCCGCTTTTTAGAGACAGTTCACAACTAATGTGGCAAATAACTTATTATGGAGAAAATATGTAAACAAAGGGTGGGAATTGAAAAAACATAAAAAAAAGAGTCTCACATAAATTAGTTTTTTTAGAAAGTTAGATACCTTGAAATGGGAATAAAACAAAAAACTCTGGTCAATTCAAGACCTGAAAGTTCAAGATGTCTTTACAATTCATTTTATTTTAAAAAGTTAAAGTTTGAATAAATGCAGCTGACAGTAGCAAAATTTGTGGCTTAAAAGAATCCCAAAATTTTGAAAAATTAAAATCTTTCATAAATTCAAGTTTTCATTTCGACTTTTAAATTTAAAAGATTTCTTAAAGATTTTAGCGTCTTTTAAACTTCAAGATTGATGATTTCCTTTTTAGAAGGCTCTCTGACTTTTATCTAAAGATTTACTAAAACAAAAAGAAACAAAAAGTTAGAATTCGTTGACTAAAACGAAAAATTTATGAATTAGCCCTGAGTAAGCTCAATTGAAAAAGAAATTTGTTTTTTGAAGCGTTCTAGCACCCTACTGAAAAATAAAATAACCTAAAAAATCTAAACGTGGCTGAGGATTAAAAAAACTTCAGCGTATCACTTGGAAAGTTGGTTCAATTAGTTTTCGAAATTAAAGTTTTTTTGAAAAAAAATAAAAAATTTACTGAAAAAGATTTTAATTTAAAATTTCTTAAATAAAATTGATTTTTATTTTTTGTTGCAGTCGTTTACCTTTATCGGGATGTTCTAGTATTAATTAAAAGCTTGTTTCGAGAACACACTGTAATAATTATACTGCAGGGCTCCTGAAAAAAAGGCGTACCCCTTACCGTACCGGAGCGTACCGTACTGTTTTTTTAAAATTTGAAATTTTAACTAAAAATGAAGGACCTAAGTTTTTTTTTAAATTTTATTTTCCGGTACGGTACGCCTTTTTTCAGGAGCTGTGCAGTACTACAACTAACAATCTGAAATTATGGTAAAAATTTATTTAAATTAATCGCTCGCAGCCCTTAAAAAAGTCCGACTAACTCACCACTTTCTATATACCAAACGAAAGCTAGAAGTGAGATCTACAAAATGGTATGGTTCTTTTTATCCTGGGTGTTTGTAAAAGAAAAATCGACAAAAAAAGTACCGTTTTAAAGAAAAAACTAATTTCGAACACAAATCAATTTTTGATAAAGGGCAGTATGATATCAACAAAAACAAATTAAAAAAACCCAATAACAAGAGTTGATGAATAAAATTAAAAAAAAATTATGGGAGGCAAATGATTCCTGAGTTCATGGAAAATGTTTAAGTTTTAAAATTTCATTTTTTGTTTTTTTGATTATGTATCATTTCAATGCAAATCCCGCCCCAAAATATCTCGAAAATGGTTAGGTGAAGCCATTTTTTGATGAGAAATTAGAAAACAAGACCTAAAATTCTAGCCCAATGGATGGCTTCGATTACATTTAAAAAATGGGATCAGTATTTTACATATCAATCAATAAGATTGTATTATTAAAATCGAAAATCTCGTACATTTATCAATATGTTACATAGTCCTTTAATATTTGGGTTTCAAGAATAACTTGAGAAAGCAAAATTCATTAAACATATGCTTTGATGATAAAAAATAAATGTCAAGGTTGTTGACGAAACATTTTTAATCATTAAATTTAAACAATTTAATTCTTTTTGTTAAGGAACCCCAAATCATAAATCTAACTTGCTTTAAATTCTACTCCTCCTCTGTGATACAATAAATCCAAGTTAAAAAGTATCTTAACATCTGTCTATCAAAATTGTCTCTGGAGATAGGTGAGTGTTTGTCATCAAACAAATAGTTTTCTTTTTGTTAGCGATTTTTCTAAATTTTGATCATTTTTCCTTGAAAATTTACGGAGATTGATATTTCGGACATATTGTAGTATCAAGAGTTAAATACCATTTGAAAAACCCTCACCTATTCTTGTAGAGAAAGACTTAAACTACAAACCTAATATGTTTGTGTCTTATCTTGATATTAAATTGAAGTGAAATTAGCTCTCAAAAACCATGAAAAACTAACTAAGATTTATGATGCATCTTAAATAGAGGACTAAAACAATCTGAACTAAAATTTTCCACTCCGAAAAGACCCGTATTAAGGCAATAACACTAAAAAGGAATTTAGGAATTTTTCGCAAACTTCTCTCAGTTTCATTGAGTTCGGACTTTAATAAAGTTTTTCTTAAAACTGTTTTTCCTGCAGCTTGCTTCAATTAGGATCCGACAATCGAAAGATAAAAATAAAAAGTTGGTTAAAAGCCAATTGTTCAAGGAATTAGTATCTCAAGGAGTGATAATAAATAAAAAACTTGTCGAAGTCTTCTATCATTCAAATGACACATTTTCTTTGGGTATATTATTTCGGCACAATCGATTATACAAACAGCACAAAGCAAAATCTTTTTTTCACAAAAAAAAATCTTCTCGCCACAAAAATCGATAAACCTAAATAAAACTTTTTAACACAAAATTTTTGCGATGAAATTTTTTTCAAATAAAATTTTTATTACCGTAATCCCTCGCACAATCCCCCACCCAATGCACCTTATTAGCGATAAGATGGGAATATTTGATACAAAAAAAATGTTTTAGTGCTCACAGTTAAGTTAAAACTATTTGCTAATAACTGTTTTTTCGAAATTGGACTTTTTGAAAACCGAAACTGAGGGTCTGGACCTCGATTTCCTCATGAGAAGCCTTGCGAGGGATTACGGTAATTGTCGTCCATAAAAATTCTATTAATTTCTTGAGTAACAATTCTCTGTAGCCTTTGATATATCCTTCTTTCCTTGCTCACAAATACGTCACCTTTTTTTCAAAAGTTCAGTTAGAGCCAAAAGATGTAAAAAGCCCGTTTCCTAATCTTGTTGATAAGGTCTGGTCACTTTGTAGTTTTTAAACCGGGTTAATACCTCAAACTTTTTTGAACGACCATGCTTTCCTTAGAAAGGACGGTCATGTCTAGTAGATGGGACTCGAAATTTTTCTAAGAATCTATGGAAAGAGGATACAAGATCCCATATTCTCTGGTAGTTTTCTTTTTTAAAAACAGTGCTAAGAGAGACTTTGCTTAGAATTTTCGATACCATGTAGCATTGGTGATTGAAACAGCTTTGCCTAATGTAGTTGGAAATTTTAAAATTGTCTAATGTTTCGTTCATCGCATATAAAGCTTTGCTTTCGTATTTTTTTTAATATTTTGTGAAGAAAAGTTTTTAGTTTGTTTTAAAATTTTTGTGCTGAGAAGTGATCATTTTTGTGGTGAACAGTTTCCGTTTGTGTTAAAAAGATTTTGTATTGTGTTGAATAGGTAGACCCATTTTCTTTATCTAAAAAGAATTAAAGACATAATTTTTTAGCTTAAAACATAATTTGATGCTTTAGAAAAAAAAAATTAAGTTTACTTAAATTACATTTAAAATCCAATTTTGAAGATACACAGAGATCCAGACTAACAAATTTAAAAAAAAAAATTACTCATCTTGTTTAAATTTTTCTTTATTAAAAAAAATTTGATTAATTATACTTTTAAAAATTTTGCTTCAGAGTGTTTCTAAAAGAGGAAATTAACAAGAGAGTCCGCAATTTTTTAATTGAGTTTTCGTGAGATTAAGGTCTTGTTTGAGAAATATTAAGATGACTAAGGTTATCTAATATGATTTAAGTAAAATAAAAAAAAAGGTAGCTTGTAATTAAATACTAATTTTCGTTTAGTAAATAGTCTTGTTACAACAACAACAACAACAACAACAAAGGAAAAAAAAACTTGTTTTTTTAATGTTTTTGATTGAATAGAATGTTTTAATCCACACAATTTATTTTTTATTTTTTGACAAATTAGCCTCGAACACAAAAACAAATTTGGTATCGTCATTAAAAAAAAATAAAGCCCTTAACCAGTCGTTTTTTTAGTTGTTGTCGATTACAAAAAAAAATGTTTTATTTTGTTGCAAATCGTTTAAGATGACTCAGTTTTTTTATTTTTTCAAATTTTAAGCTAATCTAAGTTTTTTTTTGTTTCTGAATCACCTTTTCTCATATTATTAAACTTAAAGTAAATATTTGAATTTTTGTATTTAAAATGTTTATTATCTAATTATTTTAAGAGAGAAACATATTTTTGACCCAAATTTTGGTAACTCGTAAAATCTGTTTCTCTAAATATCATGTTACCTTTTCTATTTTTTTTAATTATTTTAGCCTTTTAAAATTTTGTAACTGAAGAATAATTGTAAATTAAAAAAAAAACAACTTTGTTGTACATTTTTTTTAATGACCCTTTATGTTGATTAACAAGGGCTAGTATAATATTTTATAAATAACTCGTTAAATGTCGTTGAGATTCGATTCAAACGGTCTCGGGTACATATTTTGCGCTTAATCTAGATTACGGTAACTTATATGAATTTAAAATAATCTGATACGCCCTGATGAAACTTAAGTGTTGCTTGATCCCAATCTCTAGTAGATTTTGTATTAAAGGTGGTTTTGTTTTTTTATTTTTACACAAGAAATGATCCCAAAGTTTTGAAATTCCTCTAAACTTTATGAACCAAATTAAATATTTGATTTTAATAAAATAACTCATGATTTATATTAATATACTTGAAAATTTGTGAGTATACACTTGAGATTTGATAACATTGAGATCTATTGAAATAAAAAATCTTAAAATTCAAGATACTAATTCTTTTATGTCATGTGTCCCGAATTATTTAACTGTCAAGATTTAGCTTTTTAAATATATTGATATATAGAGACTTAATCTTCAAAAATTTCGAAGCTCACGAATTGAAATTTATGATTTTTCCATTGGGCGAACGTTCGCAGAGTTAATTCGTAAACGACCAGATACGCATTTTGAGAATTAAAAATTACAACAAGCGCATTAGTAACGTTACTGCTCAAATTTAACGAAATTTCATTATAACTGGTAATTGGATATTAACGGCATGGCGATTTTCAATGTAAAAAGCGAATTAACGAAATGTCGTTAAATTCGTTATTGCTAAAAAGAGGGTGATACCAGGCATTATAAATGGTAGATAAGCGTTAGCCAATGCTCTAGAGACAACTGCCTAACGTGAGATGAAAAAAAAGATGTGTCTTTTCTACACCAGTTACCGTAATCCCTCATTTTTTGTACCACTGGGAAATTTTTGTAGCTTATAAAAATTTTAGATGGATGGTTATTTTTCTTTCCAAGTTAAAAGACGACCTCGTCATGTTGTTACTAACAATTCTTCTTCTTCTTCTTTATTCGAATGTTGTTTTACAACAAACGGCGACTCTTTTTCTCCATAGACCACGTTAACTTGCAAGACTCACCAATTCTGACTGTACCACTTCGCTCTTTGATGGAAATATTAGATCACAAATGTACTTAAAATAACTGGTGGTTTTCCGACCTCGTTTAAAAGTACCCAGCCCTGTTTCCGGTTCGTAAAGGGCAAATACTTTGGCTGGTTCATGATCGCTTCTGCGTAGGGCATGACCAACCCACGATAATTGTCTTCGTCTCATTGACTCCACTAGCGGTCTTTGGTTCACATTGTTGTAGATTATTTCGAGTCTTACTTTATCCATTGGCCTGATAGCCAGCCACATTCTGTAACATGTTGTACCAAAGCTATTGATTTTACCCTCTAGATCTTTTGATACAATCCATGCTTCACAACCATACAGCAAAACTGAAACGACGGAGGCATTGAAGATTTTTTCTTTAAAAGTGGGAGGAATATGCTTCGCTCTCCAGATCTTATCCAGCTTCCAATAAGCCGCCCATGCCAAGGCTTTGCGGTTCTTAAAGTCAGCTTCGGTAGATGATACTTTGGACCCTAAATATTTAAAGTCCTCGACCATTGCTATAATTCCCCCGTCATGCAAAATCTTACCCTGGTCTCCTGTTACTAACAATATTTTTGAGTTTTTAAAACAAAATTTTCATTTGTTACAAGCACACTGAAAATTTTCTCTCCATGGTACAAAAAATGAGGGATTACGGTATCTAACGATAGAAGTAAAGGTTTAAATAAGAACATTGTATGTTACTGTTTATAACTTAACTATTCGCATCAAATGATTTAAACTTTCATTTTGTGTTCTGAATTGTGTTCCCTAAAGTTTTTAAAATAACTTTCTATATTTTTTATTAAGTAACATTTTATCTTATTGCTTGGAAACGATCCGACTAGAATCATTAACTAGTAAATCTCTAGGTGATTTAATTATAGATCAACTTTGAAAAATCATCGTATCGGGACTTAAAGGTGACTTAAAATAAGTGCGTCGAAAGAATCAAACTTTAGACTACAAATAAACAGATTTCGACTAAAATTTGTTCTTTTTCTGATAGACCCGAGTTTATGGAAAAAATTATTTTTAGGTATGAATTTCAACGTCGAGTGGTTTTTCGCTTTCAGGGCATATACAACTTTTGTTTTTATCAAAATTACCCTTAGGAAAGATTTTATAACCGTGATTAAATCTTTTCAACAGATTTTATTTATTTCATTTACGATCCAGGCTTTTATCTCAAATCGAACAATTTAATCTACTTCAATCATCAATTTTAAATTTTGAATTTCATCAGAATTGGAAAAAATGAAAAAAATAACTTCCTTTTTTTTTGTTTAAGTTTTTGTTTAAAACAAAAATCGTCAAGTAAAAACGAATTTCATTACAACAAAAAAATAAAAAATTTCATAAGTTCACATGCACGTCTCATTTAAAATTAGTTTAATTGTTTTTTAAGGAGTTGAAAAATTTAAAACAAAAAACTTTTTTAAAAATAAAATAAAAAGACTAAACATATGACTTACAAAAACATGCCGAAAACTGAACCAAAGTTTTGCTTCATTAAAAATCTTAATATTTTTAGAATGTTAGTTTTAATTTTTATTAAAAAAAAAAACAGTTTTAAAATCAAATTTATTTTTTCCATAAAAAAAGTTTTAAGAATGATGATAGCAGCACTCGATGAAATTTGTTCTTGTGAAATTTTTCATAACAAAGAACAAATGATTAGGTTACAAGTGCTAGGGGCCATCTGACTTAAACAACAACAAAAACAAAAAATTAAAAACCTTTTATTGTGATATAACATTTAATTTATATTTTATTAAAAATATTATGTTGTTGACCAAAATAATTTTTGAGTTTACCCTGCTCTAGTATTTATTTGCATTTGAAGGTCTTTACTTGATAAAAAAAAATCGATTTGTACGATTTCTAAAATTGTTTATTCAAGAAATTATTTAATCGCTTTTTTTAAATTAAAATCTCAACATATTCAAGAGAGTGTTGATCCAAAATAAATCAGTCTTTTTGAAAAAAAAATTCTAATTTTTGCATACAACCTCAAAGCACATAAGATTTAAGCTATGGGGATTGATCTTTAAAGGGGTCCAACACATAAAAGGTTTATCTCACATTGAATGTGATCATTGAAACACAAATAGTCTCCTAACGAGCGAGATATACCTTGACAAAGACCCTAAAACATCAAAATTTTGTGAATCAAAATTAAGTTTTTACATCCTTTAAAAAACGAAAACACGGATGATGATCGACTAATCCGGGCTTCCGGGTCTATGTCACGGATTTTACATACTTACTAAAATAAGCATCCGAATTGGAAAAAAGTTCTAACTGTAGTCAAAGCTTTCATTACAAATTTATTTTACAAATTTATTTCTATATATTTTAGAATATATAGAATGTAATCCATCGAACAAGTAGTATCATAATCTATTGAGTCTAAGAAACTCGTTAATTTTCTGATCCACCGAATTAAATGCTTTCCGTACCCGTACCGTACCGTACAGAATCGTACTCGTACCGTACTGGATCGTACTAAAAGCGTACCCGCACCGTACTCATACCGTAGCGTACCATACGGTACCGGAAAATAAAATTAAAAATAAAAATTTTAGTTAAAATTTCAAAATTCCAAAAAGCGGTACGCTGGTTGGGGTACGGTACGAGACGGGTACGCCGTTAATTCGGTGGAAGTGCTGTAATCGATTTTCTAGTATTTTAGAGACCGTAGAAAACAGAGATTATTTTATTTTGGAATTCTAATAATTGCAAAAGAGTATCTAAAAAAGTGTGGCATCGTCGGACTAGAACGGAAATGCTTAAGTCTATTCTTTGATCAAAAAATGAAAAAGTAAGATTTCTAACCCAAGTATGAGTCTAAAAGGGCCCGTGATTTACTCAACCTTGTATGAATGATATTTTTTTTCGTATATAACTTCGTATTTAAAAGTTTTTTTAAGCTGGAAGGGAAAAATTCGTTTGGCTATCGTTTGGCTGCGTTGATAATATATTCGTAAAAAAATATTCCGACTGTTCTAATGGACTTAAGGCTAGAGCACACACTGTTCTAAACCATTTTTCCATCTCAGTATTTTTTTTGGTGTTCGGACTTGAGACCACATTTATTGTTTATGTACTTAATAAGCGACTGACAAAAATGAAAAAGGCACGTCTTACTTTCGAATCCATTAAAAACCGTTTTGAACGATCTCAAAGTCTGTCATAATGTATTTGGGCTCAAGTGTCAAATTCAATTGTTTAGCTTCTTTTTTCAAAGCATAAAGTACATGATTATAATACGACTGGAGTTTTCTATGCATTAATGTAAAACAGCAAGGTATCATGCGATGATTGATATACGCGTGAATAATATACAGTTGATAAAAATATCTGGAAGCCGTTCGGAAAGTACCGTCTGCATACCAATGGGAAGCGTTTGCCAAAGCTTTTAACTGAGTCGGCAAAAAAAAAACTAAAATTTTATTGTCCTTGTTGTAAATAAGGAACTTCGCATTTTTATTATTAACTGTTTATTGTTCTGGAATAACCATTTCTCTCAAAGATTTGGCCAATTTCGGATTTTTTTTTCTTTCTTTTGGTCAAAGTTGATTTCATACTTGAATATGGGTCGATTATCTTTGCCAAATCTACAAAAGATTTGGATTTTGAGCAACTTTACTTTGTTCTTCGAGATATATTTTACAACGCTTAAATGAGGTTCTGTCTCAGCTCTAATTTTACAATCAGTTTTAAATTTCATTCGAATAATCTCATTGTCATCAATTAACGCATGTTTTATTTCAGTTTGATGATCGACCATTCTTATAATTTTTTCATCTTTGGTTAAGGCGACAAATGCACTACCTTTGCTTTGTAATCAGTTTTACAAAGCCAATTTATCTCATTCGACCAAACAGATAATTATTTAAACATAAATCCATACAATCTTGGTTTGGGTTGTCTTTATTCAAAAATTCACTTGAATACCATGTATTAGGAAGATAAGTAATTGAAATGTTATTTTATCAATTTTTCTAATTACAACGTTTCATATTAAATTTCCCTTTTGTTTTTATTTATAAATTTGTGTTAATATATTTCCGTGATAAAAGTAATCGTTACCAAAACCACTTTCACTTTGAAAAGACACATTTTTTGCGCAATATTTATTTGTTTGAATTTTTTATTAAAATTTTCCAATTAATTTACAATAAATTATTCTTAAAATATGAAAAGTAAAATAAAAATTCTAAAATTAAAAAAAGCATATTACTCAAATAACCAAGAAATAAATGCAGATGACACAAAATTTTGGTAGCAATAAGGAAACAACACCTAGCCGATCAAATAGTGGAGATTTTGACATAAACAAATTAGCCAATAACTATTCGGACAAACAAAATTCATTTGAGCAAAATACGTCCATTCAAATGGATAAAATGAATCATGAATTGATAAGTTCGATTAAACTTTCAAAAGAAAATCACATTGATCATAACAACAATCGATATCCTTGTTGTATCGTATGGACACCATTACCAATTATAACGTAACTTTAAATTGAAATAAACCACTCTCGATTTTTGTTTATCCTATTTTTTTCTTAAGATGGTTCTTACCATTTATAGGACACATGGGAATATGTTACACAAATGGTATTATTAGAGACTTTGCAGGACCATATTATGTATCTGAAGATAACATGGGTTTTGGTAGACCTACACGATATTGGAAATTAGATGCTGATAAAATTCCGTATGTTCAAAATAAAAAAGAAACATGGGACAGAGCAGTTAAAGAAGCCTCAGATGAATATAAAAAGAGAATGGTAGCTTTACAAATTTCCGTTTGAATGTTTTTTGTTTTAAAATTTGTTTCATTTTAGCATAATCTTTTTTGTGACAATTGTCACTCTCACGTTGCTTGTGCTTTAAATTTAATGAATTATGATAAGTCTTCATCATGGAATATGGTCAAATTGTGTTTTTTGATGCTATTTAAAGGTCACTTTGTCAAGTATACAACTTTTATACTTTTGATATTTAACTTAAAAGTAAACTTAAATTTTTGAAAGTTTTGGAGGATTTTTGAAGACATGGTTACCGTTTATGATCATTTTAGGAATAACTTTAGTAATTGTATTACTTGTTAAAATTTTATGAATTACAAAAACACATTCAAATAATAAAAATTAAAAATCAAAGATGAGTGTTAGACTTTAAAATGAATCCGATAAGTGAACTGTGTACGCCATGATGAAATTTAAGCAAATTTACTCAATTTTTAATCGTAAAATTTAATTTTTTTTTATATTTCGTTAAAATAAATTTTTATTTTGGAATTTTTTTTTTATTTTTACATGCTAATGATAAACTTGTGACTTCTGAATGTAACAAAAGCTTGCTACATCCTATGTTAATAGACTAGTTAAACCGACGTCGGTATCTGGTTTAACTATGCACGATTCTTTGACTTTAGTGGAATTTTTTTTTGACTTGATTCTTGGCAAAAATGGAAAAAGGAACCCACCGTACCGTACACGCCGAATTCCCCGAACTCGCCGGACCAACCGTCTTTTGATTTTCTTATTAATTAATTTTAAAACACCAATATGTAAAAAAATCGTTTTATTCTTTTTTTATGTAAAACAATTAAAATCTTTGGAAAAAAAGTAATTTTTCTAATATTAAGATTCGTTTTAATTTGTATTAGTCTCACTTGAGTTTTTTTTTGTTTCACTTGGAATTATGTTCGCAGCAATCATAAAGAATCGCAAAATTAGAAAAATCTCTTTTTTCCAAATATTTTAATTGTTTTAATACACTTCTACCGGATTAATGGCGTACCCGTACTAAAGCGTACCTGGACCGTACCAAAGCCTACTCGTACCGTACTTGAAACGTACTTTGCCTTACTCGAATCATAACCTTACCCGAACCGCACCGTACCCGTATCCGTACTAAAAATTCTCTAAATTTTTAATGCATGATTTTGCGATAAATTTGCGATTTTTTAGTACGGGAACGGGTACGATAGAAAGAGCTTATTAAGCAAGATAAAATGTCGTCTCAAAGAGCTAAGTGGGGAAAAGCTAAGTTTAATAATGATGAATACATTTTGAGTAGGAATCGAATTAATAATAAAACCAAACTTTTAGAAGAGGAAGAAGATGACAATATTGAGCAATTCGTTAGCCTTACCTCTAGATCGACCCAAACTGACGCGTCTAGTTTTAATTATAAGTTGAATCGTAAGATTGATGGATTAGAATTTGAGTCTGGGAATCCAAAGAGGAATCTGGTAAATTCGTCTGCTCAAACAGAATGGTCACCTTTCGCCAAAAAATTAATCGAACCTAAAGAAAATTTGAGTCGAAGTTATAATTTAAGAAAGCGAGTTTAAAAAAAATAGACAAAATTTTTTTATTTTTTATTAAATTTTGAGATCAATAATTTTTGGAAATGAAGTTAACAGGATTTTTAATAATTGTAGATATTTTTTACTGACAATTTTTTGTAAATAAATTTTGCGATTAATTTGCGATTGTTCTCAAAATTAATAAGTGAATTTTTTTAAGTAAAAATCATGATCAGTGGGTAATGAAATTGACCATCCCAGATTTAGACGAATACTGTTCGCTCCACAAAAGGTGAAAGTTCAGTACAAGTGCAGTATAAGTTTTTTCGATCGATGTCGTACTTTTTTGTCATAGATTTAGCCTTCTGAATGAGCTACTCTGGACACTAAATTTTTATCATTCATAATGCTATAATTGACCAAGCTAAGTGTGGAAAAGTACTGCGCACATTCATGCCCGAAAAATTTAAGTTAGACGTCGCATGGCTTGAAAATTTTGAGACGTAAAGTTTAATGAGGGAATTTCGGGTTGTTGGAGCATCATTGATTCATTCGCAGAAGATTAGTAACTCTGTCATTTAGAATTAAGTACAAAAAAAAAGATTTTAATTTATAAAATTTTTTATTTCCGCTAAACTTTTTTTAGTGTTTTCACATAATTTTTGTCGTTTTAAATTCAAAAAAACAACAACAGAAAATAAGAGCAGACATAATAAAAAAAAGAAGAATTTCCATTTGAATTTTCTCAAAAAAAAAAAAGAAAAAAAAGTTTGTGTGATATAATACATTTTAAAGACCAAGACAAAAAAAAGTAGAGACGAAAAATATTTACAAGAAATATAGAAGATTGAATGTAAACTAGCAACACCTTAATCATCACTGGGAAAAACATTTTTTCATAGAATGAAGGTAAATGACAACGATAGACAAGAATTGAGCTTAAAACTTTAAAAAAAAGAAGAGAATTTTTGAGATTAGTTTTTCGTTTTGGTTTTGAGTATTAGAATATCTTAAAAAAAAGAAGTTGAAAATATAATTCTAGAAAAAAAAGTCAATTCTTTAGAAAAGGTTCTAATACAAGGTTTATGAAAATACAAAATATTGTTTGTTTTTTTTTTCTTTAAATTTAAAAAAGTAACTTTATCTAAAAAGATTTGTTGAAATTGTTTTTTTTCTTTCATTTTTTTTCTTTCAAAGGTCTCGTTACTTATTTATTCGATTCACGCTATTCCAGTTGATTGATTATTTTTACGATTCGATTCAGGTGGTGTCAGTATATTTGCGTTTGTGAGATTATTTGGATAGAATTTTGAAGGTGTCTTCCTCAATTGTGCCTCTTTCTGCTCATAATAAAAATATTTTTTTAGTTAATAATTCGACAAAAAATGTTTGAAAAAATTAATTTGGGATTTTTAATACGAACTGATTAAGCAAAAAAATGCTAACGGGATAAAGAACTTGGTGTAAACAGTGATTCTTGCTTCAGAACGGTTTTTGAAAACAGTTTCGTTCTGGTTCCAAACGTTTTGAAATTCATTTCTTTCTAAGCAAAACGAGAAACAGTGCGGGATTCTTATAGAAAACGTTTGCAACGAGAACGTAACTGTTTTTAAATCCCGTTCTGAACGGAACGTTACTTTTTCCCAATCATCACTGTAGGTTATGAACTTTATTGAACTTGGATTTAGCCAAACCAATTTCAATCTTAAAATCTAAACTAATCAGAAATGCTTGAAAAATCGAAACTTAAAATATTCTCTAAGGCATGTTTTCAGTGACACGCATAAGCTTCTATTAACTACTTTTCAAGACCAATCATGAACCCACTAGGTGAATGACTGTTAAATACTTTCTGTACCCTATTTTGTGACCTTGGATTATGTAAAAATTGAAGCCAAGAATTTCAATTTCCGTTTTTTTACGATTACAATCGAACCTCGGCTTAATCGGAAATTGAAAATATTTCCGGATTATCAAAATTGTTGGATTAAAGATTCAAGGATAGTTTATTATTTATATGGAAATCGGAATAATTATTAGGCGATCAAATTTGCCGGATTAGAAAGGTTCGGCTGTAAAGAAGTTATTTCTCTGACCCGTAACAAAAGCGAGGGGTTATAATAAATAAGCGAATTTAACTGAAGTTATTTCTGTAATAATTTAACTCTGCGTAGTTTTTGCTGTTCGCGACAAATTGATGACTTACAAAAGCAAAATCACAAGATTATGGAAAGTGGAAAAAACGTTTTTTGAGCCCAATTTTTTGACTCTTTTAGGTTCAGGCTAGAATCAGTTTAAGACCTGGGACATTTACGAGTCGTCTTAATTAAAGAACACTCTTTTTTATCCCAGAGCTAAAAATTAGTTTGGACCTTCAGAAACAAAAAATTAACTATAATTTTAATTTTCTCGATGTGGCAAAAATGATCAAAATTTTGAAGTCGAATGTGTAACTATCTCGCGGTTTAAAATAGTCTTTCTACTTTTAAACCCTAGGGACAATTTGCGAGCGTTTACGGTACTAAATCTTTAGAATTTAATGGAATATTTGCACTTCTGTTTTGATTCAGCCTTAAAGGTTGTGTTTCTAGCAATAATAAAAACGACAGCGTCTCTAAAGTTTTAGTAGTTTTTTTGTTTTCAATCACTTGGGTTCCAAAAAACGAAAAAAAACTTACCAAAAGCTCTAGATTTTGATAATAAAGTTGAATATTATGCGAATCATCTGATTCAACACTTGAAAATTGTTTTATATATGTCATTTTTTCTTCGCCTAAGACTTCCTTACAAACATCAGCATAAGGTGCCATCCATTTAATACACGAATCAAGTTCATTAATACTATAACCAGAACACATTTGAACTAAATTACAAACTAAATGATTCGAATTGTACACATAATTTGTATTTTTGCATAACATGTGATACAACGCAGAAGCTGCTAAAATTGAATACTTAAATTTCATTGACTCCATATCGAACAAACAAAGATCCAAAAGTGTTACTGATTTCATATAAGTTTTGAGATAAAATTCTTGTTGTTTTGGGTTTATTTGTTCTTTTGGATTTGAACTTGAATTTTTATAAACATTCAAAGGCATAACAATGTGAGTATTATGTTCTTTTGAAAGATCGATATGATGCACGCCACCGTTCAAGTAATTGTGATAATTAATCGATGCTATTTGTAAATATGTCATTAGCCAAGTGTTGGATGTAACTGGTGATATTTCCCAATTTAATGTTTTTAACATGAAAAGTTCAAATTGTGAAATAGCTTCTTCATTGTTATTGCTATAATTTTCCATATGACTGGCAAGTTCTTTGAGTTTAGGTGGATAAATTTCTTCGACTTTAGACGCTAGAAATAATGATGTCATACCAATTAATTGTAAACGATCAACTCTCATTTCTTGTTTTGTTTCTGTTAAAAATCTGTCCATATACTCCAATGCTAAATGAAGAGTTTCGCGATGTAAACGATATGCATAAGATATTTCAATTAACCAATCTAATAAAATCGCTCGCATTTGTGGTTCAATACCAGTGTGCTTTTTTAAATACATAAAATCGTGTTTAAATTTTTCGTCTTTACGACGCATTACTTTCCATAAATCGTTCGCATTAGCCCATGTTAATTTTGGTAATGGCGAAGGCTCTTCTTGTCTGTTGACTGGTTCTGTTTTTATAATTTCCTCTTTTGATATTTCAATATTTTTTATTGTTTGACTTGTCACAGCAGATGCGTTGTCAAGAATTTTACTTCTTTGTAAGTTATTTTTTGGTTTTGAAGTTGCAATTTTTTGGATTGAATTAGTTGTAGCTGAAACAATAACTGCTTGAACAGGAATTTCAATTGCCGTATTTGAAGAAGTAGCAGTGTAACTGCTTGTTGGCGTTGTTGTTGGTACAGAATTTTTAGGAGGTCGACCGCGTTTACGTTTAACGGCTTCAGGTTGTACGATTGCATTTTCATTTACATTCGGAGCTTCTGTTTTAGTGGCTCCAATCGTTCGTCGTCTGTTTACAACTGATGTTGTTGATTTTATGCGTTTATTCGAAATTAAAATTGAATTTTCAATGTGGTTGTTTGAGTTATTCAAGTCTTGAAGACTTGTGGTCGAGGACGCGGGTGTAAGAGAATAATATGATGAATGCTTCGCTGCTAGATTCGATGTATTTAGAGCTTCTGTTTTTTGATCTAAATGAGTCGTTTTCGGTAGATTACTGAATACATCTTTTGGCTCATAATTTCCTAATTGAACACAATTTTGATAAACTTCATTCTTAAAATCGTAAAAATTTCCATTAATCCAACGACAGATGTATAAAAAAAAGACTTACATTAGTCGTTAGATGTGTTACATTTCCACCATGACTATTTCTAGTCGTTTTTTGACTGTTTAAATTTCCAATGGAATTGTTTGAAATATCATTTAATTTATACATTGAATTGAAATCAGACATTAACATGTGTTGATGTTGTTGTTGTTGATGTATAAGAAGTTTTTCGAAATCGATTGGCGGTGGATACAAAGGTTGATTAATTATGATTGTATTTTGGATTGGTGGAATTGGTGGTGGTGGCATCATGTAGCTCAATTGTTGATTTAAATGATACGAATTTAAGAGTTGATTTGCTTTAAGTAAAGAAATAATCGGTAAAATTTAATTTCAAGAAAATCAATTTTTCTAGTCCTGGTCCTTGGATTAAAATAAATTGATTATAATGGTTTCAATTAACTTGTAAAGTACTAGAACAGATTTTTATTTTTATGTAGAAGAGCAAAATAAGTCTTAGAAGCAAAGCCTTATCATTTTTTGTCACCTCTAAACAACTTTGTTTGTTAATATTTTAGTGCCTTTGTATGAAGATTTATGCTTCTCTTTGAAAATTTACAGAAAATTGAGCTTCAAAATATAATTTTTAGATCTGTTAATCGAACATAATTAATGTCTGTTTGGTTGACTTATAAGGTACCCTTGAACAAAATAAAGTTTGACCCAGTAAATGAAAAAAGACTTGTTAGTCTTTTAGAAAATGTGTTTAAAATAACTTAAAGTGAATAGGCTTGACGAAAAATGTAACGCAAAATTCTGTAATTTGGAATTGACTGACTTTATTTTTTTAGGAAATCAAAAAACTTACTTACCACTTGCTTGATTCGTTGTAGGTTCAGAAATATTTTTTTTATTTTTATTGTTATCATTGGTAGAAGGGTCAGTTTCGGTTTCATTCGAGACCAAATTTTCATTAGTCGGAATTCGTTTTCGTTTTATAATCCTCATTATATCTCGGTTTTTTCAGTCAAAAAATGTTTATCAAATTAGAAACTTTTTTTTTTGTTTTTGATTTTTTATATGGCTAAAATTTTTTTTTTTTGGTTTCAAAAAAACATGCTTTTTCTTCTTTTTCTAATTTTTAAAAAAAAATTCAAAAATATTTTATTTTACAAATTCATAATTTGTTTGGTGTAATTGTCATACAAACTCCTTTTTTTTATTTGTAAAGTCTAGTGATTCAAAGAAACTTAAATTGATTGAAAAAGTTTCGTTTTTTTGTTTTTTTTCTTTTCAAAAATGTTTACAAATTAAACTCTTGTTGTTTTGTTTCAAAATTTTCTTATTTAGAACCACAAGTAAGTTTACGTGAATTGAGAAAAAAATATTAGAGAAGTAAAAGCGTAATTATTCAGCGCGAGTAGCTAACCAACTTATTTTTTTTCTATTTGATTCTTTTGAAAGTTAATATGTTTAGCAAAGTGAAAATTCTTTTTTGTTTTATGTTCATTCGTTCTCTTTCAAGTATAAGATGCGTTAAAATTGTTCTTTAAACAACTGTTCAAATTTAGTTAAGAAAATTTTTTGATTTACAAATTTAAAAGTTTATTGCTAAAACACGAACCAATACTTTTATGTCCAACTAAAAGTCCATCAGTTTACAGTGACTGGTTTTCTTGTTTATCTTTTAGTGCTCTTTCGTGCAGACTCTTCGTTTCGAGTTTGATACAAATCAAAAAAACACTCAAAAATTCTAACTGACCAACATATTTCGGCCTAACCAAACGTCAGCTAGTTTCTGAACACTGATTTTCTGAAAGAATGCATAATTCTTTCTCTTTCGGAATTATATAACCTTTTGGTCCAACAAATGTTAAGTCACATGACTTAAGATGACGAATAATTTATCTTATGACGCAATCATACTGAAGTTACATATCACAGAATATCTACCCTTTATTGTAGGATATTTTTTTAAGTTAGATCAAAAGGCTTTCAAAAACCTGATTGTTCATTTTCTAGAAAGAACGGCAGTCAGAACATTTTTGTCTAAAGCCATGACACGCGATCAGTTGTTTGCTTAATAAGTTAGCAAATGTATGGAACAAGTTAACTTATTTCAAAAATTAACTTTAAAAGAACATAAAAAATCAGTCTCATCTGGGAGAAAAACAAGAATAAATTATTGAGTTTTCAAGTTTTTAATGAACTATTATCTTGCAACATTCCTCTCTTTTGTCAATTTTTTATAATTTTAAACACATAATTAAGGTTTTTTCAAATTGGTTTCTTCCCTTCTAATAAAGATCGATGAGCACGAGCTGTTGTGGCATTAACTACACAAAATTAAAAAATCGAATGGCAAAAGCGACCATATTTTCTGATAAGGAATCAAATTTTGTAAATTTTTTTTGTTTTAATAGAGTTTAAAAAATTGAAATCCACGCATAAAAATATTCCAGACTTCCCATAACTTGGATATAGAAGTGTTAATTTTTAAAATTTACAAAAAAACAAGTCTTTAAATTTTCAGTCTAATCGAATCGACAATTTTCTAGATATAATCTGAAAGCTAAAAAGCTGCCAATTTCCCTTAAGCCATGATCGGGTCTAAACGCAAAAAAAGAGAATTTCTTTCCCAAATCGAAATTCATCCTAAGGGAACCCCAATCCTTAATCTTTTTTTGTATTTTCTTAAACAACAGGCGATTACTTTTTTATTTTTTTTCATTTTTGTATACTAGTGGGCGAAAAAAGTCTTAAAAATAGAAGTTAGATGTGACACGTTTTGAATTCTGAATCCTTGTTTAGAAAAACTCTAGAAAACATACATACCGAGTTAATCAATTTCAAATGTAAAACCGCTAAATGATCACCGAGAAAGAAGCTGTTTCATCATAATCGTTTGATATATTACATGCCTTGTTCTAAATTATTATCCTTAAGCTTCAGACCCCATAGTAAGTTTTCTGAAAACATATTTATATTCATTTTGGTAAAAATAATTTGTATATAAATTATTAGATCAAAGACATCGACTTACAAATAGATTAGTATTAGTATATTCATCCGAAATCGTATACTGGATCTTTGATATGAATTATGAGTAAAGTAAAAAGGACAATTGGTGAAACAGCTCCTTCCTCACTGATCATTAAGCTGTTTTACATTTGAAATTGATTGACTTGGTATCTCGGTGGTGAAAATTTTATTTTTGAAAATAGGTTTTGGGCGCTAATGGTGTAAAAAAAGTCAGTTAATCAGTTAAATATATTAATATATATGTTTTCTGGGTTTTTTGTATAAGAAGATAGCAAATTCGATATCTGTCAAAAACTAACGAATGGGTTTTGAGACCCCAGGGTCCGAAAAAATTGTTTTTGGACAACCGCTAAAAAATCGGCTTTCCAAGGTTTTCATAGGTGTAGATTACGAGTATAAGGCCAAAAATTACTTTTTTAGATACTGTAGACGTTTTGAATTTCCGGAACCTTACAAATCGCAATAAATATCGGCGAAAGAAATTTAATTTTTTTTTTCACTTCGGCGAACGTTCGTCTACCATTTCGCAAAAGTGGACTAAAAAGCAGATTTCTTAAAAATTGCATTGGTGTAACCCTAAATAATGGGTTATTATGATTTTTATTCAAATTTTTTAATTCTCTTATACCGTAAAACCCCGCTATTTGCCCCATGGGGTAAAAACGAAGACTCCGTTTTTGCCCCAGGGACAAATACGTTTATGGTTCCATTTTTCAGACCGTTTTTAACCCCATTTTTAGTTGAAATTCTAAATTTTAGACCGGGGTAAAAAAGAGACTTTCGTTTTTATCCCATGGGGCAAAAAAGAATATGAACAAACTTCAATATGATTTGATGTTTAAAAAATTATTGGATATAAAAAACATTTTTCTACTATGAGGGGAAGTTTTGCAAAACATTTTTTATTTTAATAAATATTTTCAACCTTTATCAATTAGAACCCCTACCTTAATAACGGAGGGTTTTTAATGAAAATTCAGTTAAAAATTATTAGCTCATACTCAAAGTAACAAATTAATTTTATCGCACCTTTAGCTACTAAATTTTTACATGTAAGAAGTCTATGTCTTTCCATGCGCTCCCGATAGTAACGCATGCCTAGAAAGGAGCATTGTTCTTTTTTTCAGTTGTTTTATTCAAAAATGTGAGATCTCATGAATGGAAAAAGTATCTTCAACCTGAAGAGATATACTGAGATCTAAAACTATGTGATAAAAAGTTTTTTTACGAGTCACTCTTGTGAAGACGATAAAATGGTTGAATCTATTTGGTAAAATTCAATCAAGTTCCGTTCAATGTAATTGACGACGAATTAAAATTTTTTTAAAAGCAATAATACAGTGTGTTCTGCTGAAGGAGATTAAATGATTTTGAATATAAAAAACAAAGTTTTTTACATTTTAGCCCCGGGGTAAAACCGAAAATTCTGTTTTTACCCCATGAGGCAAAAATGGTCAGAAAATTGGAACTAAAAGCGCTTTTGTCCCATGGTCCAAAAACAAAAATTTCGTTTTTACCCCGGGGCAAATAGCGAGGTTTTACGGTATCTGCAATTGAAAATAAATTCAAAGTAAGATTCGATAAATCTCTTAAAATTTTTTTGAAACATTGATTTATGCGCTTTTACATTTCTTTACCCTAAAAACAAGCGGAAACAATTTAAACAATTAATTTTAAATCTATCCAAATAATTGAAAACAAGCAATTTTTTAAAGGATTTTTATAAAATGATCATGGTAGACAATCTTTAGGAAATACTAATTTTCTCCAAAAATCTTAAAGCCTTTGGACTATTTTTAGCAAAAAAAAATTTTTGTTTCGATTTGGATTTATGCAACATTTTAAATTTATCGTTAGTTTACACACCAAAAGCAAAGTTTTATATTTTTTGATCTGAATAAGCAATAAAAATAAAAAAGGATATGATTTGAATTTGCTCATTATTTATAAAACATAAGAGTACATTTTTTTTATTGGTGTTGAAAATCTTTTCAAAAAAGTAAACAACAACTAAAATTCGAACTTTAATTTTTTTTTTTATTAACAAAGTTTTGTAATTAGATTTTTTTTAAATTTTTTAGTTTTTGTTGTTGTTAGCCCTCATAAATGAATAGAATTCGCTTAAATTAACTTAAAAGTTCTAATCTTTTCTCTAATCTAAGTGTCTTCTATTTGGGTTTATTTACAAGGCATATTGTTTTCCTATGAATATCATCATCTCTTCATCATCATCATCATCAGCTAAATAATTATGGATATTAATTAAAACAACAAAAAAAAAAGTGGCTCTTCAAAAAAATGACCTGATATTATAAAATTGTTAATAATTGGCTTTGAATATTTCTTTTTTTCTTTTTCCAAGTATTTTATGAAAAGAAACAAAAAAGATATCAAGTAGCAAAAGGGGAAATATTTAACTTTGTTGCGAACATTTTTTGTCAAAGCGATCGTTTAAATAAAACCGTTTTGAAATTAAATTTTCTTTCATTTTTTAATTTTTTTTTTGTTTGAATTTCTAATTTCGTATTCTACTTTGTACCCTGAGTATTCCGTTAGTATTTTTTTTTTTTAATTAAGGAATTAACAACAATATTAGGCATTAGTCGCGTCTATTTATCAAAGACTCATAAATATTATTAAACGTTCGCTTGCGTTCGAATAATTTAATTTGGGTGTTATTGCTATTTATTTATGAGATTAATTGTATAAATACAATTTCCATTCTAATCTAAACTTAAGCTATTATTTTGTTGTTGTCAGATTCAAACAATGAGAACGTAAATAGATAACAAATATATCCAACGTCTCTTCTTCTTTTTTTTTCTTGTTTACTTTCTAATTTTGAATAAATGTTTCTTAAACAATTAAAAATAAAATTGATCTCTTAACATTTATAAGTCATCGCAAAAAATAAGAAAATTCTTAATTTTTATGAATTTTAACAGATTGATTTTATTTAATTCAAATTTTATGGGATTTTTTGTGGAAACATGTGGAACCAAAATTTTACAAGAAACTATTCAAATGAAGTTTATTTGAATGATGGTGGTCGAAATAGCAACACAACGGGAAATTCTACTTTTTACATGTGTGACACTGAGAACTACAAACATTCTACTGATACCGAAACTAATTGTAACTATGAGACGTCTATTCAAAATCCGAACTATTACAATGAGATTAATTGTAAGGCCCAAAACGATGAGAACATATTTCTTGATTATAACTGCTGTCCGACAAGTACTGATCTAGACAGTCAAAATACTTCTATTCTAACCGGAAATGAAAATATTAAATTCACTAGTTCGTTTGATAGATATTCGCCAACGAATAAAACGAGTTACGGCTCATCGGACACAACTTTGGCGTCTAATGAAAACTCGTCAAGTGAACAAATAAACTACCTTAGTTCAAGTGACTCTTCAGTGTATCAGACAAAACAAAATTCAAATTCATCCTACCTCACATGGAATAATGAAATTTATTTAATGAGCGAAAACAATTGTTATTTATACAACAATTCAATTCTATCGAATCAAGTATGTCAAACGAATTATTTAAATAATTCTAAATCTAATTGCTCTAAAAAGAATGTTCAGTCGTTGCTCTTTGGCAATTATAATTTGGGTTATCAAGAAAGAGACGAATTCGATAGAGAAAAGAATGACTGGAGTACAAGCAAACAAGTGAATGATATTTATACAAATGGTAATGCTAATACTTTTAAGAGTAAATCGTCAAGAGCTAAAATAACAGGTTATTGATTTTTTTTATTATTTTAAAAAATCATTTAATTGGTTTCTATACTCCAAATTTCCTATATAAGCCCATGAATTAAAAAAAAAGTAAAAAGGTAATATTAAGGTTATTTATTGATAAAAGGTGTAACGCCTCTAGGTAAAATAATAAATTTTACACTTCTAGTATTTCACAGCTAAAATTATAACTTCAGTTGTTATACCTTTTTGAAAAAAGTAATTTTAATTCGAATAAATCAAACTCTCAAACTCAAATTGGCATTTGTTATACATATTACTCTATTTTTCTTCTTTGAAAAAAATGCCTCAATAGCTGTTAAAATTTTGATAAGCACTTACAAAAATGTTCGTTATTTGTACTTTAGGATTTTATTTTAAGGTATCAGCCCTCTTGAACAATCAATTTTAAATGTCTTTAAGTATGCGCAAGGGAATTTTTCAATACACTTGAGTAAATACTCTTGCAAATATTCATTTACAATAAAACAATTTTATTTTATTAAATTTTCAATTAAGTTGTTAAAATCATCATCAAAACGGATATAGGGTTCAAGAGAGGCTAAAAGAATGCGCTATGATAATAAGTTTCAGGAAATTCAAAGCTTCAGTGCTATCTGAATTTGTCATTTTTGACATCGAAACTGTAATCTACAACCCAGAAAACTTCATTTTTACAGCCAAATGAAAAAGTTCTTAATTTAATCATTTAAGAACTCAGTTTTCGGGGTCGTAGATTACAGTTTCGATGTCAAAAATGACAAATTCAGATGGAACTAAAGCTGTGAATTTCCCTGAACCTTACGAATGTACAATCAGGGTTTTAGAGGGGGTCCCCTATGACGAAGTGGATGGCCCTTCCCTCCCGCAGCATTGTTTAGAAATAATTCTTCTTATCTAGCTCATGATTCAAACAACAAAACAAGCCAAACTAATGCCTAAAAAATTAGATAAAATATTTTTTTTATGATGACTTGAGATTTTTATTGATAAGAGGCTTCGTTTATGATTAAGAAAGATTTTTTAAGTAAACGACATAATTGAAAGCAAAAATTTCGTTCAGATCGTAAATTTTAGGCAGATTTTATTTTCAATCATTTTTCAAACTCAAACACAGTGTTTTTAAAATTTTCCTGAAAATATTTTTAAAATGGTTATTTTTTATAAACGTCTCAGCTTAAAGCATTTTAAGTTGCTCAAATTTTTATATTTTTTGTTTGGTTTGTAACAGAACTTTTAAATCAAAATTAGACTTCTTTAGAACAACTATCTCTATTATTCCAACAAAATGTTAAGTTAATTCTCAACTCCATTTTACACAGAGCGAAAAAATGTGTATGGAAAAAAAAAATTCGATACGAAAATAAAAAGGTCTATCCAAAATCGTAGATTTATAATTCCATTGAATTTTTTTTTCTATTTCGTTCGACTAAATAAAATTGAAAACCCAAAAATCAATTCGACTAAAAAAAATAATTTATTAAATTTTGAGTCAACAAGAAAAAAAGGGAGAAAGAAGCAAAAAAATCTTTGCAAAATATGGTAAAATTCTAAATGGTATGTTACTAAAATTTTGTATTTGTTTATTTATGGAAGTGTTAGACTTTGTAAAATATGTGTTTTTTTTTTGCATAAATTTGTACTACTCACAAAAATTATATTTGATCATAAGTTAAGTGGAGTCACTGTTCCGTGAGCTTGTAAAAGCTATCAACATCGTTGAGATTTTCTTTTTCTCATAAACGAGTCATCCGGAACTAAAATTCATTACTGGCTTTAAGATTGTTAACAAATTACTGGTCATATTTTTTTTTTCAAGAGAAACAAAAAAGTTTAATCTGTTTCAGACTAAGATTTTTTATTTTGAAAAAAAAGGGCTTTTTTTTATTGTTTTAAAGAGGGTTAAAATAATTTTTATTGTTAAAAAAATAGCCGTCGTTTAATTGAAATTAACGTTATAATTTAAAACAATTTAAATAAACTATTTTCAATGCTACCTAGTAACGAATTGTTCGAGGCAATTTTAAATAAAAAAAAAATCGAGTGAACAATTTTTATTTTATGCGTAAAATTTTTATTATTGTTTTTTTCGCGAGAAATTTTATTTACATTTTAATTCCTTTTTTGTCGTGCTTGCAAAAAATAAATAAAAAAAAAACAAGTGAACCCCGCAATAATTTAAATTAATGTAAAAACTCGATAAATATGACATATTTTCTTTTTTTGTCTTAAAAGTTGTTTAACATTTTAAATTTTTACTCTTATCCATAGTAGCACACTTAATTTTCGTAATTAAATTTTGAACTTTAACTTGGTTCGATTGAGAGTCATTTTCAAATCTTTTACTTCTTTATGATCTTCTTGTTAGATTATTAAAGGAATCTGCAACATAGAGACTAAGAGATACGATAGTCAAAAAAAGTATCCCTCTAAAATTTTGTCAATTAGAAAGCTTACCCAATCTCTTAAATCTTTTTGACACTTAAGATCAGTTAATTTTTCAGATTGGAACCAAAACAAAAGAATATTGGGCTTTTGTATAACCGAGGCAAAACAATTAAGGTCATTAATTCTGATTTACGCAGTCTACTGGATTAATTATTCTCTTTAATTGGTCTTTGACCGGCGCCATTTTAAAAATTTCATCCTATTAGCCGCGGGGTCATCTTTTTACAAGAGATACCAAAAAGCTCAATGAAGTGACTTTATAACTGCATGACTTTAGTTATATCTTTAATAGCTTTATTAGCATTATATTCTTTAATATAAATTGGATTTAACTGTTTAGAATATTTGGTTTCATTCATTTTCATAATTTATTATGTTGTTTTTGTTCTCGCGATCGAACAGCAACGTTGCATAATACTCATAATTTTTTTTAATTAAAATCACATTTATCGATAAGCGAATATTTTTCTTTTTTTTGTGTTAAGGAACAAAAATCGATTCTTTAGTCCATAAAGGAGGATCAAGATAAGAATTGAAACTAGTTTTTTTTATTTAAATTTAAGTTCATGTAATTGTGTAAGAGGGTAGACTCAAGGTTTTAAGGTCTCAAAAAACGAAATTAAACAGTATTTTGTTGTTGGTGTTGCTTTTGAGCGTTCAAAAAATTTTCATAATTTATCCTTGTTAACAAAAAAAAAAAATTTTGGAAAAAAATTTTAATGTACGATAACAAAAAAAAAAGAAAGCAAAATTTTTTAATATTTTTTAACAGGCATACAAAAATAAACACATGATTCAGCTTGAGCAAAATATTTTAAGAACGCAAAAAAAAAAAAAAAAATTTATGAAAAAAACAAAAGTATCACCTTAATTTTATCACTAAAAATTTTCATCGACAATCAAAGAGCAAAATAAAAATAAATTATGATTTTATTGTTTTATTAAGAAAGACTCAATAGTTTGTTTGGAATACTAAGTGAAACATATCGAAATTTTCACAAATAAAAATTGAAAAATTCGTTTAATTTTGAGAGTTTGTGTTTTTTTTTTTCGTGCAATTTGGGTTTTCAACCAAAAAATAATTAAAAAGATAACATTAATGTTGAACCACTTTTTTTATCAAAAATTTAAAACTTTTTTTTTTTAAACTCGTTTTAGATATTTTTCTAAGCTAAAAGATAATTTAAAAACACTGAAATCCAGTCAAAAAAGATTTTAAGATCAGTCTTGAAGTAGATGTAAATTTAGAGTACTTTTTAAAAAAAACATACACACACAAGGTTTTATAAAAAGTCTAGTTGAGGCTTGTTTTTTTTTAAATAAATAAATGTTAGTTGATTGATTTGAGGTATTATCAAATTAATCGTTTTTATAGTAATTGAGTAATATACTCATTAAATAGTACTGTATTTGATCGACTAGTCAAGTCCATCAGATTTCCGTTTTTTTTTTATTTCGAGTGATTTTATATTGTATCCCTTTTGTCATAAACATGAAAAAATTCAATACTACCCAAAATTATTTTGAGCAAACCTACGATAAACACGGCCCTAATTTCTTGTACAATGAAACACGAGAATATTCGGGTAATAGAGATGAATGTCTCACTAAAGTACCATACACTCACTATTTGATGAATCAAAAAGGCCTCTTAACAGTTAGGCCAAAATCATACGAACCCGAAATTGGATTCGAAGTTTACCAACAATCACAATACGAACAACGTTACAAAGAATGTTCACCCCCACACAATTATATCAAATGTCCCACTCAATATTGCGCTAAAAATCCCTATACAGATCCAAATTATAACTTTCATAGGAAAGAAATGGAACATTATGAACAAGATGAGGAGGCTCCTTGGGCTGATCAAGTTCAAAAATATGTTCATAAAGATTCTTTTTCGAAAAGATATTATACTAATCAAGATGGTGATATTAATATTGATCATAATTTACCGAATAGTAAAAGAATAATGAAACATACTTCGGTTAAACCTGTTGAAAATATATCAATTAATGATGATAAAAATGCTTCATACTATGATTATGGTAAGCTTAAAATCCCTTAATGTTGTATCTATGTTTTGTAACTGTAACTGTTGGCTAGGCACTTTGGGGGTTAAATCTAATAATTGCTAATTTATTTGTTTTATAATTTTTTTTGTTTTATCTCAACTTAATTACATGATTTTGATATTTTTTTTTTAAAGATGCATCGCCGTCGATATCATCTACTTCACCCTGTTCGCCGACACCACCATTATCGATAACTCCAATGTCATCTTCATCATCTACATCATCAACTTCGTCATCTTCATCAGCTTCAGCCAACTCAACATCTTCAAACTCATCTAATTCATCATTAAACACCTGTGAATCAAACAATTTTGCTTACGCACAAAACCCAAAAAATACAACTAAACAACCATACTCAAATGTGTACGGTTGTAATAACACATACAATGGTTTAATATCACCTGAACACCATCAAATAAATTCATCTAACCCTTATGGTCAAGCTAATTCACAAGTATATCAAAACACTAACCAAAAATTGAATCAAAAAATAACAAATAGTACCACAAATAATACTAATACTGCTACAAAGCCACGTGCGAACGCCAAAGCTCAATCGAATAGTGTATCAACAGAGCAATTAAAAGATAAAATATGTGAAGTATGTTCAGATGCTGCGTCTGGTTATCATTATGGTGTTTATTCATGTGAAGGATGTAAAGCATTTTTTAAACGTTCGACTCAAGGTGACATGCCTGCTTATGTTTGCCCGGCAACAAATTCTTGTACAATCGACAAACAAAGACGTAAATCATGTCAATCATGTCGTTTAATGAAATGTTTTGCTGTAGGCATGACCAAAACAAGTATGAAATTAACCTAGTTTTTTATTTTTCTAGACAGGCACTTTAAAAAACAGAATTTAGGTCAGAATTTAAATTGGTCTCCAAGCAATTTGTGTAAGCTCGGGGCTCGAGTTGTTAATCGTCAAGCTAATTCATTTCTTATCTAAGAATTTTACGTCCCAAATTATCATTTTACAAAGGTAAAAATAAATTAAATCACTTTCAAGGTAGATTTTTGTTAAAAATAGAAAAAAAATTTTGTAAATAAAGACTTAGTTCGAATAGAAAAAGCTAAACAATTTAAGGTCTGTTGCGCTCCAAAATTCGGTAATTATTAAAACTTGAAGCTGTCAGAAACTTACGTCATAGAGCCTTCCGGACTTTATTAAAAAAAATACAAAATATTTTCTTGAGGCTAAGTTTTAGACAAGGTGACATACATACTAGAGTTGAGAAGCATTTCAAATTCAAATAGACAACTTGAAGTAACAAAAAATATATCAATTTGATGTTATGCTTGAAATGAGATGAGCTTTAAATCCAATATATATTAAGTTAAGCGCTTAGCCACCTTATCAAAATATTAAATTAAAATTGTAAAAAAATAGTCTACTCATAAACCTTTTTCTAAATTATTAAAATTTTTGACTTATTAACTTTTATTTAAAAAAAAGCGTCTAAACGCGAACGCAAACAGTATAAAAAGTCAAGTGACAAATTAACAAGTACACCGATTAAAATGCCAGTTAAAACATCTCAACCAAGTGAAAATCAACCGCCATTGATGAATAAAATACAAAAATTAGACAAAGATAATTTTTCAAGTTATCCTGACAAGTCTAACATTAATTTAACATCACCAGTCGACACACAATCGACTCTAAATCAACAAATTTCATATCCAAGTGATTATGATTCACCAAATGTAGATAGTATTGAAATGGAAGACGATGATGACATGTTTTCAAGTTCATTTAACACATCAAAACAAGAAAATGATTCATTTTTTATGTCATGTTTAAACGCTATCGAAAATGATTATAATGAAAAATTACAAAGCTCATTAGAACAAAATAAAATAATGAAGCGTTTAATTAACTTCAAATTGAATCAAGTTAATTATGACTTGAATGAATTGAAGCAATTGATTGTTGATTTAGTCGATCAAGAATGTAATGCTTTAATTTCATGGGCCAAGTGTATACCAGATTTTGGATCATTGTGCCTCGAAGATCAAACTTATTCGATCGAATTAAATTTTCTCGAAGTAATTCTAATCGATTGTTTATGGCGATCAGTATTGAATGTTAATTCTCAAAAAATAAATATTGAAAGATCAGAGGTTAGTTTTATGCTCAATGATCATTTAGCATTGAACCGTCAGATGTGTAAAGATTTAAACATGGTTGATATATATGACCATTTTTCGTCTATCATTAGTCGTTTGTTTCGTATGGATTTAACAAAACAAGAGTATTTGTGTCTTAAATCCCTCGTTCTATTCAAATCCGATTATGGTTTTACTAATGTAGAAAAATTGGACAATTTTCGAATAAGATGCTTGAGTCTTTTGAAACAAATGTGTATTAAAGAATCAAAAACAAACCCAAAATCTTCATTGAGATACGAGTCTCTTTTATTAATACTAACAGATATTAAGTCAATAAGTATGAGATTCATGCATTATTTGATACAATTTAAAATAGAAAATCCAAATATACAATTACCACATTTATTGTACGATATGTTTTTGACTCAGAATATGTTTGGACTAACATCAAGAGGATTTTTGATGAATATTCTAAATGAAAATGAAAAAAAAAACGCTCAAGAAACTCAAAGTAAAATGGTTAACTCGGTAATTGACAAAGAGGAACCGTTTATAAGTGCCCACAATCGGGATGATATAAACATGCCGTGTGATCAAGATAATTTTTCTCAAATTGAAAAATGTTAATAATACAACACAAGTGTCATTAATTATTTTTAGTGAAAAACAAATTTACTTTGAAAAAAAAAGAAAAGAATTTTTTATTTAAAATGTTTGAAAATTTTGAAAAGTTTCAGAATTTTTTTGGGTTACCGTTTAATTAATATGTTTTTCTATTGTATTTTTTTGTTGCTTTTTTTTTTGTTTTCAATTTTATTTTTTTAAGTAAAAAAGAGAGTCCTAGTTTCCATTTAGACACAAACTATTCCATAATAAAATTTTATGAACAAAATATTTAACAAAAAAATCTTATTTCCTTCTTTCTTTTGGGTCTTTTTTTTGTTTGATCTTTTTTTTTAGTAATTCAAAAACCGATTATATTAACTTTATTGTTGTTGTTGTTTTTTTTGAAACAAAATAAATATTTTTAAAAAAATTTTTTGCATTAACAAAACAATTTTATAGACTTTTCCAATCGTTATAGACTCTTCTTTTATGTAATGTTGTGGCCATGTTCACGTGTTCCTCTGGTGAGCGTTCACCAAAGTTCACGATAGTTCACCGAAGTTCACCACTCTTAATCTCAATATTCTTATTAAAATATCGCAATCCCAAATTAATTGTGAACGAAACAATTAACGTAATTTCTCGAATTTAATGACATGCCATACAAGTAGAGTACTCTATTTTAATGACATGTCATTAATAAACGAACACTTATTTTTAAAAATTGAAATATTCGCTCATATGACATGTCATATAAGGACTTCCCAAACTCTATCTGGATATCTCTTTGACCTATATGAATGAGTTACGTAAGTCTGATCAGCAATTGTCATTAAGGAACATCGCCAAATTTCGATTCTTTTAATTTCAAAACACCTTATTGGAGGTGTTTGGTGTTGGTGTTAGGTGTAAGTGTTTGATACACCAACCACAAACGCCAACACCTATTTTTACGGAAAAAGGGTAAAAAATTGTAAAATTACCAGATTTTGCGTAAAATTTCGTAAATTCATGTGATCATAGCACCACTGTATTTAGATATGACATGCTTTGTTACACCTAAAAAGTAATCTCTGCACATGATTCTTAATTTGAAAAGATCGAAGGAATTTTTTTGGATTGATGTGCCCATTTCAATGTTTTAATTTAAGGAAAATGGGAAATAAAGTTTTTTTTCTTAAAATAAAAATTCAAAATAATGACATTTTTAAAAACCATGAAATCCTAATAAAGTGATTTACTCCAAGGAAATATTTAAAGTAAAAGCTAACGTGAAAAAACAAATGACTTTTCAAAATTTCCTTAAATTTTTTATATTTTTTATGTGAACGGCTTTCAAATAAAGACGCATACTTCTACTTGTTTGATTAGGTAAAAAATTTGAACTTTTTTATTGTTAAAAATTTAACTATTTTAGAATGAAATACTTGAGAGCTGTCAGACGGTCCTGTATATTCATTTATTAAAACAGTATTTAATGAATTAATGTAGAAAATGATGTCGTTTTTCTTCCACTATTTTCTATACCGATAATTTTTCAGAGACTTTTTGAAAAACTGTTTTTTGTAATACAGCACGGCTAGTGAAAAAAGGCATTACGTACCGTTCTGTTTTTTGGAAGCGTAATATACCGTACCGTACCTTGCCTCCTAGCGTTCAGGACCGTAACCTAAAAGCGTATCGTAACGTATATTATTGAAACATTTTTTGGATTTAAATTTTTACCGTATTCCCTCGTTCGATATTGCTGCACCACAAGTTAAGACACGCCTTTGGACCATGCACCAAAGCACATCTCACCCATGCTATAACATTTTTAACATGGAGCGCATGCTCTAATAGCGTAATCACGCGTTTAGGTCAGCATCAAACACTGAAAGTCTTAGTTTAATGCGTCATCAAGACTCGATTTTAAAGAAAAAAATCGAAAATATAAAAAATGAATTTTTTAATATTTTTTTTTCTTAATCTTTGGTGCTGCACCAAATGTATAATTCCAAAAAATTATTTTTTATTTATTTCTAAAATCGAGTCTTGATGACGCATTAAACTAAGACTTTCAGTGTTTGATGCGGACCTAAACGCGTGATTACGCTATTAGAGCATGCCCTCCAAGTTAACAATGTTATAGCATGGGTGAGATGTGCTTTGGTGCATGGCCCAAAGGCGTGTCTTAACTTATGGTGCAGCAATATCGAACGAGGGAATACGGTATATGAAAAAAGTTTTGCAACATTTATTCAAATAACAACATATCTTAATCATTTTAAATAGTGTTGTTAGTCGACTCTAAATTAGTCGATCGATAATCGACTTTTCAGGAAATTTCGATAGTCGACTTAAGATTTTTTTGTGTCGACTTAAGTTTTTGTTGCGTCGAATTTTGTCGATTAAATCGACAAAGTTGAAATTCGTAAAAAAATTGTAAAAATAAATTTTTTTTGAAAATTTCATCAGAAACACATTTTTTAATTGAGTCTAAAAATAGAAAAGTTTACAGTTAGCATAAATACAATTTAATTATTCTAAAAACTTAGTAATAAAAGCTATTCAGCAAGTTCTGGTTGGTTTAAGCCTATTTCTTTTGTAAGTATAGTCTTTATAGACTCGAGTCCTACGAGTTGGACTCAAGTCCAAGTCTTTATAATGTTCTAAAATCGACTCAGATTATAAGTCTGAGTCTTTTAAAATTTAGCGACTCTGACTCGATTTGACTTGAGATAATCTTTAATTAAAAATTTCTATATTGGTTCATGACAAAAGAACCTCACCTCACCTCACCTCCCCCCCCTTTTTAAATATCAAAAACATTATTTTTAGGATGGATAACTTATTAAATTTCTCTTTCACACAAGCGATTTTACTAAGTCAATTATTCAATTAAAATAAAAAAAGGAGAAAACGAAATGTTTTTTTTCAGAGCAATTCTCTTATTGATGTCGGCTGTTCTTTTAGAAAAATTTATCAAAAAATAAGTCAAAAAACTCAATAGTTAAATGTTTATTTTAATGACAAAATTCAAACTTAAAGACTCTGAGACACACTTCGGACTCATGAATCTCTGAAAATTTTTCATAAGACTCATACTCGAGTCTGAGTCCCTATCTCTGGTTTCGAAAAAAAAAAATAATCGTCGTCGACAATAATCGACATTGTCGATTAGGATTTTTAAAAAGTTGACTTTTGTCGATTTGAAAAAAAAAATTGTCGACTTCAGTCGACTTACAACACTAATTTTAAATTATATTTTGAAATATTTTTCTTTGGATTGGAATTCTTTGTATGGCACGGTACGGGACGGTACACTAGGAGGCAGGTACGGTACGGCAAAGTACGGTTCCCAAAAACAGAAAGGTACGGTATGGTCCGCTGGATGGTACGCTTTTTTTCACTAGCCGTGCTGTACCATTTAAGAGATTTTTTCTTTTAATATTTTACCGAAAGTCACTAAATCAAACACGTTTTTCAAAATCAATCTGGGTGGGGTTTTTTTTTCAGGCAGAATAGATGATTTTATTTTTTTTCAAAATATAATTTGAGGTAAAATTAATAAAATTTCATAACTTTTTATTCAAAATAAACTAACATAATAGTTCATTATTATCAGATTTTAATCGAGAAACATTTTTTAAAATAAAAAAAAATAAAAAAATAACCTGGCGTTTTATTTTTTTTTCATCTCTAAAAGTTTTTTGTGATATATTAACATAACCTAGAAAACAAAATTACAGTTTTAAATTTAAAACTAAAAGAAAAAAACAAGAATACAAAAAATTTATTTTGTGACTTTTTTTTTCTCTCAACTTATTTCTAGTTATTAGAATTAGAAAAATAAATTTATAATATTTTTGAAAAGTCTGAGTGCTTTAATAAGTTTATGCTCACTGGACGAATCATTCAAAATTTTGTTTTTTTATTTTATTTTAATTTTTAATTTAAAACGAATAGTTAGAGCGAGAACGATTCAAGTTCTAAAATTTATTTTCAAAGTTTAGTAGAGGATATTCTGGATAGAATAGAAATTTCATCCTTTCGTGTTACCGTATACCTTTGCAATGAGATGCGTGCACTTAAACCCAAATACCAGGTTTTAAACCACGCCTAGACTACGATCTAATCCATGTTATAATGACATGAATTATAAGACCACGTCTTTAAAGCTGGTTTTTGAGTTTAAACCCGTGGTTTATAATCAAAAATTTTAATTTTAATTTAAAACCCGGTGCTTAAAATCAAAATCCAAGTTTAGCGTTTTACTAAATGTTATTTTTTAGCCCAGCATTTGAATTTGATTTTTAGGTAGAAACCCTGGGTTTATTTTTGATTATAAACCACCGGTTTAAACCCAAAAACCAGCTTTAAAGACGTGGTCTTATAATTCATGTCATTATAACATGGATTAGATCGTAGTCTAGGCGTGGTTTAAAACCTGGTATTTGGGTTTAAGTGCACGCATCTCATTGCAAGGGTATACGTTACCTATTTTAGATGAATTACCGAATTTTTATCATATGCATAGCCGTAGCTGACCATAACCTCCTCTTCTTATCGGTATAGATTTTTGTGAGGTTTTGTTTAAAAAGTACGGAAAAAAAAAGGAAACGGCAGTTTTAATGCGTTTAAATTGTTTGTTTTTACGCTTTTTATCCAATTGAAACTATGATTTTAATGAGTTTTTTATCCTTAAAAAACGTTTTTAAATTATTTAAAGGCGTTTTGGCAAGTTATTTATTTAGCATTTAAAACTGATTTTTTTGATGTAAAATGGTATTTAAAGAGTTTTCAGGGACTAAATAAAACGACCAAAAATTGAATTTTTTTTTGTTAAAAAAATTTACTAATTTCATTCAAAATAAAAAACAAAAGATGCAAAAATATTAAACAAAAATATTAAACTTTTGGGAAAAAAACAAAAAAAAAATAGGCAGAATGGTATAAAAATTTTAAGTTAATAGCGGTTCAAATTGAGGGCCAGATCTTTTCAAATTTGTCTATTGATAGCCCGTATTTTACCATTACACATTCTTATTTAATTAGAAAAATAAAACATTAAACCATGGATAACTTCATAAAAAAAAAATTTACCCTTCAAGGTTTCAACTTTTTGTGAACTAAGATTTCCTCGAGATGTGTTTTCATTTCTATCAAAAATACCGTTGTTAAGAAGCTCATCTTCTGTGAACAAAACTGAGGCAACGTTGTTTGAGTCTTTTCCTGGAATGGAAATTAGATTTTGCCCATCAAAGATCTTGAAAAAAATTTAAATAGCAAAATAAAAAAAAGTGTTTAAAAAATGGGAATACCACAGTTGGAATTCTACCGATTCTGCTATTGTGCTCAACTTTATCATTCATCAATTTAATTTGATCTTTTAAGTCTTGAATCTCATCCTAAATATGAAATCAATTTTAGAATTTTATTTCATTGATTAATCATACTCGCCATATTAGCAAGAAAAAAAGAAACCTTAAAGTCGGGTTGGTTGTTGACTAAATTACTAGGAGCCCTCACTGATTTTTGGGTATTGGAACAAGTAGGTTTAGTTACTTGAAGCTCTACCTTTTTATTCTCTTCATCTCCCCACTCTTCATCTTAGGAATCCTCGGACATTAAATTAAGTGAAAGTTGGTAAGTAATGTCGGTCTCAACTACCGCTTTCTTAGTCTCTTTTTCTAGAATTTCAGCATTATATCGTTTTGAAAGATCTTTAACAATGCATTGTTTAGATTTTGGATCTTGAATTCTCAAATCCCTTTCTTTTATTATTGCATAGTTTTTTTCGTTTTCAAACTTAACTAAGTATCAAAGTCCTGTGGATTCTTCTAAATATCATCAGCCGACTTGCTTTTTCGAAGAATTCTAGCTTTTGATATTTCCATTTTAAAAATGAGGACGTATTTTTAAGATTTTGTATTATAAAATTACTTACATTTAAATATTAAATAACAATCCCAAGTTTGAATGTGTTTGAAAAATAATTCTTGTTTGTTTTACTTAAAGTTTTAAGCTCTCGAACTCTTTTCAATCGTGTTCGTTTAGATCAACACATGGACTTAAAAAATAATCGTTGCTTCCATTTTCAATTAATACTAGTAAACTATATCATGTTTAAGGGTTCGAGAAATTTTTTGATTTTGATTATTAGAAAAATAACTTTTGTTTTTACACATTTTAATACGAATTTGTATTTCACAATAGGAGCAAATTGTAGTCTCTTTTGGATTACTAACGTTGATCCTTTTCAAAACTGATGCATACGATACTTGTATTTTGCGTGAATACGGAAATAAAGCCTTAATAAATTCTAGAAGACGCTCTCTAGTCTTGACATTTATCCTAGCTTTTTGACAAAACACTATAAATCCTAAGCAAAGTTGTTTAACAGTAACATTTGAATACGAATAAATTAACTTCATATCTTCTAAAGTGTTTTCATCAATTACAGTTTCAAAAATTTGATTCTCTTAAAAAAAAATGAAACATAAATAAAATCCATCTCTAAATCTTTTGGCTTTTGTATTGTTCATTTTTCTTTTTTGTTCATTATAATCATCACTTATTATTTTCGAAATTTTAACTTTGAATTTAATAAAATGGTTTCAATTTGAAATATTTTAAGCTTGTTTAATATTTAAAAAATGAAATTTTTAAAAGAGCATTGATACTTTAAACTACATTAAGAAAATTCCTAGATCTTAGAAATCTTAGTTCTTAGAAGTTTTCTAAGAACGAAACAAATTTTGATTCTTACAGTATTGTGAAAAAATTAGAGAACGCTTATGCTTATTTTGTTTCATTTATATTCAAAGGCTTATAGTTCAACGTTGGATCGGGATATCGATTTGGTTTTTCTTTTATTTGGTTTAAAAACTCTCTTCGGAACCGAGAAGACACCAAAAGGTAAGCTTTGAGGCGATAATGAAAGTTTTAAGATTCAGTAAACTTGGTAAAATGTTTCTCACTTTTAGAACGGAGTAACTAAGCCCGAATCAGGTACTGACGCTGGACCCGAGTTTCGAAACCAATAAAAATTTTATTCAAATGCGACACTGTATTAGTCAGCTACTTCAGTTTACCCTTAAAAAGAAGTAAATTCAGTCAAATAAAAAGGTTCTAATCCACCTCATGCCACATTAAATTAAAGGAAGTCTTCTAATTAAAAGACTGGACAACCCTCTAAAGCAAGAAAATGGTTTTTCGGAAAATTTCTCAAGTGAATAGTTGCTGTCTTTAAACCAAGTATCTTGTTGAATCATTTCAAAGGTAGAAATCTGTAAAGTTATGTTAGAAATCCAAATAAGAATTTTTTTTTGTATTTACAAGATGATTAATCAAGATTACGTTTGAAAAGACCGAATTCTTACCCTTGCACACACCCTGGCGACGAAGGATATGTCTTATAGTGAGTGCTGAAGTAACCTGACAAGAGTCAGTTAGTATCGGCAAGAAAAATAATAGTCTAGAGCCGATACCGGTCATTGGCAGACCCAATGGTCGTCATTTCCTGACCTAGTTTTTGCTTAAAAACAAGGGGGAAGATGTGATATAGCGACATCTCGCTGATATCACTGGTTTAGTTAATTAACTTAACTTTAGAAAGTTGAGTAAGTTTGAGCATAAAAGCATGCTCAAGACGTCTAACGAGAGCATCGGATAGACGGGCCCAAAGGTACTAATGTAAGACACTACAACCCTTAGAACCAAATGAGAGGGCTTTGATAGAATCTAGGCAGTGGCTCGATTCCTTTATCACTACTTTTCGACAGAATATTTCTTCGAATAACTTTTTTCTCGCTAAAAAGATTAATCCAGCTTTTCAATTAATTGATTTCCTTTAATTTGATGTGGCATGAGATGGGTTGGAAACTTTTTTCTATACAGATCATGCTTACTTTTAGAGTTGACTTAAGCGGCTAACTAATCCAGATCAGTCTTTGGTTGGATTATTTTTTATTCGGTAGGTCAAATGTATCTTCAAAACATGATATGAGTTTATTTAACTCACTCCCGATTGCAGGAAACGATTTTTCAATTATCTCGACCTTACAGTATTCATATTCTCTACTAGGATTACCTTTGGGTGTCTTCTCGGTTCCGAAGAGAGTTTTTTTGAAAACCCGTAAGTCTGAAACTTTTTCCTGTGATAGAATGAAGGTTTCTGTGCTCAAATACAAGATTTGATAAAGATCGGTTGAGTTTTGGCTGAGTAAGATGGCTAAATTCAAGTCGTTCTGTAAATTTTTCACAAAAAATTGTTTAACAATAAAAAGAGTGTTTTTTTATAATTTTAATGCCCAGACTCAAACAAGTCGCCAACCAATAAATGAGGGTTCATTTGAAAGGAAAAAACGTATTTTTTTGACTAATAGAAAAACCAAATCGATATCCCGATCCAACGTTGAACTATAAGCCTTTGAATATAAATGAAACAAAATAAGCATAAGCGTTCTCTAATTTTTTCACAATAATGTAGATCTTAGATTTCTAAGAACATCTAAGTGTTAAAAAATCTTTTTTCCATTTAAAAATACGACCCTCCCCTTCTAAAATTTCACATTCAATTTTTTAAGCATTTTTTTCACCTGTTAACAAAAAATTGAAATTTTGAACTAATAAAGTCTTTAATTTTCTAAATCAAGAGTACACCTCGTCTTTTGAAAAACATAGATAGAAATTCTATCATTTGTTCAGAAAAAAAAATCTATCAACTTGTTCCCTAATCTCCCCCCATTATCTCAACGAAATAAGTGACTAAACTGCCAATCTAACATTACCTTTGGACCACCAAAACTTGCAGTTTCTCTCTCTAAATTTGTATATTCAATGTCTTAATAAGCCAGTCTGAAGTTGTGACAAAAACATATCATGTAAATTTTATTTTTCATGTAAGTTTTTAAAAAAAATTTTCACATGAAAAAATTTTCCCAAGCAAAAGGAGTTTTTTTTATTCGTGTTTTCGTGTATTTTAGGTTGATCGAAATCATTATCGAAATCGTTTTTTCATCTCCTGGATGTAGAAGCCCAGTACGACACAAAAGCCAGATTTAGCATCTTCCCGGCTAGAATATAAATAGGAGTCTATAGAAATAGAAAAAATAAAGAAATATAGGTGTTGTAAGGCTTTGCTTGAACAAATAATGTCAAATGATTTTGATTCAAACACAATTTTTGAGAACTAAAAATGTTGAAAAAGTAGCTATAACCTAAATGAAAATCGAACATAAGTCGTCTACACATCTTAAGGTAACTTAAAAGCACAAAAATTGAAGCCTACGTGGGAGGCAGTGGCGTAGCCAGAAATTTTTGTCAGGGGGGGGGCGAAAAGTTAAATTTGGCCAAAAAGACCTCATTTAGGCATCAAATAGGGTGGTCTAGGACCCATTTTAAGACTCCAGGGGGGCGGTGTAGACGACTCTGGCTACGCCTCTGGCGGGAGGAATGCAAAAAATAATTGATGACTATAAGGCTTTTGAATGATGATGATTTAAATTAACGTAATATTCATTATCAAAAATTTTTAAAAGTAAATAATTTATTATCATAATTTTGGTTTAATGTCAATAGCTTGAAATGAATCTTGTTTTTAAAATTTAAGGTTAGAAAATAATTGTTTTCAATTTTTTTTTGAACAATTTCCCCCATTAAAGCAACAAAAAAAAGTATTAAATAAAACAAAAAATTTTCTTAATAGGTAAGCAGTTCTATGCGGTGTCAGTTGATTTATTGCAAAAATAGTTTCGCAATCTGTTGATTTTTTCAGGTTTTATTTTCAATTTCCTAAATGATCAACACAAGTTTTACAGAGAAAAAAGCTTTATTAGTTGATTAAAATGAAAAAAAAAAGAGAGAGAGAGAGAGTCAAATGCACACAGGTAAGCACCGAGTTTCACCTTTAAATTTTTTTTTTAAATATATTTTAATCCGAAAATTGTGTTTTCATTTTTTTTAAAAATTATTTTTTTCATTTTTTTTATTGTTTTTAAAATTAATCGATATTTTAACATGATTTTTCTGTTTTTGTTTTTTTTTTTAAATTTCAATCGAAATTTTTATTTTCTTATGTGTGTATTTTAGATTAATTATGAAATTTTATTGAAACAAAATAAAAAAAATATCATAAAATTGAATTAGTATGCGATTTAGTTTAACTTACGTGAAATAAAAGTAACTCTTATTCATTCTGTTTCTCTCATTTGTAATAAATATATTTAATTTTGAGATTTTTTATTTAAATTTCAATTTTTTTTGTTCGTCAAGTCATCAAAAAATAAAAAAAAAAGATATTTAATACGACGTACATTTTTCGATTTGGATATGGTTTATCTCAAATTTAACCCAAATTATATTATTTGGGTATCGATTTTTGTGTTTATTCTAATTTCAATTGTTTCTACAAATAAATCGACAAGTAAGTCCCCACTTTTTTTTACATAAAACAAGTTATTTCCAAAGTCTGTATTTTAAATTACTTTGTAACGCACGACGCAGATTAGGTAAACATGTTACGTAACTCCTTAGTTATATCTTTCGAATTAAATCAAAAATTTACGTTTGCGATTCTTTCAAAACCTTTTTCTACCTAATTTACTTCTTCGAATATACTTCACGAGAAATTTTAAGCTCATAGATTTTTTGGTTAGCTCTAAAGTTTTTAAAAGCCGTCCCGAGGACAAACTTTTACTGGCTCATTCGGCAAAAGTGAAGTTTAGAGCTATGGAGCAGAAGCAATTTTGCAGAAGCATTATAAAAAGTTTTCCATAGTCTCTGTGACGAAAGTTAAAGTTGTGTTTATCGAAACAAAATTTGTTCAACCTATATTCAACGTCTGCAAAAATTCTGCATTTTCTCTGAAAATTGCATGCCATTAAAAAGTATTATAATTGAAATGCGCAATTCATTTGCAGAGTTTTTGTAGACGTTGAATATAGGTTGAACAAATTTTGTTTCGATAAACACAACTTTAACTTTCATCACAGAGACTATGGAAAACTTTTTATAATGCTTCTGCAAAATTGCTTCTGCTCCATAGCTCTAAACTTCACTTTTCCCTCGTTCGAATACTAAAATAAAAAGCTAGGGCTTTGTTCTGAGAATCTTCCTCAAAATACTCAAAGAAAATACCATTAGTATGTTTTGCCACTAAATACAGTTAAATTTCATACCAAAGAGCTTTGTTAAGTTCAGTAGAAATGAAGCCCAGATTGACTCAACTAAAATATATTTCTGAAATAAGTTAACAGTTTCAAGAGATTGGCTTTAACTATGTGTATATTAAGCAAATTTTGTGAACAGGATGTGTTATTCAGTTTTGATGTTTAACACTCAGATCCTGTTCATTTGGGAAAATAGGAGTTTTTATAAAAAAATCCGTCATGGTTTCCGTACTATTTACCGTTTCTTCTTAAGATTGTTAATCGTTACCAATTGAAACGTTAATGGTATGCTTTACTCTTTTAAGTCCAAAGAGCATAAATGATTTAGTTTACTTAGATTTAATTTTTTTTGATATTAAGGTTAAATATACACCCTCAAATACCAAGCTAATAAAACAAAATATTTACTCTATTTTTTTTATTCAAAAAGCAAATTCGTATTATTTTCGAAATCATGTTACATGCTCATGTTTAATGAATGAAATGGACGATTTTGAAGTATTGGCATGTCCAACGCCAAATAAATTAGGCATTTTATATGGTTATCTATTCGATGCAGGTGAATTTGTCGAAAAAGAAAATTGTACATCTAATAAAGAAAATGTTAAAGTAATCAAAATAATAACAAGCGATTTACAATCGATTTGTTCGACCGGTTCATATTGTCAAATAACAAAATCATTTTTAATAAATTCAAAAGGTGATTACTCAAAAATTGATTGTCTTAGTGCATCAATTGTTTGGACATGTAATCCAAATTCAAGTAAAAATCTAAGCCATTGCAAACAAATGTCAATATTTAATTTTTTTAATTTTATTTTTAAGATCAAAATAACTCATCGAATTCACATTACAGTAAGAATCAAACAATATTTTCGAATTTCTTTAAAATGTAATTTTTGTGTTTAAGATTTTACCTACTTTTTTTACATTATAACCCTCATATTTTCGTCATCGTGTATATTAATAGGATCTCTATTTATTTTAAGGAGGTAATTTTTAAAAATTTCAAACTTTTATGTCTTATTACATGTTTTTTTGCGTAGGTTTATTATATTAAGACGTCGAAACAATCAAATGATGTCAAGAACACGTCAAAATAATTGTTATGCAACAAGAGGGTCGAATCAAGCATATCACAATCACATATGGTCGACAAGTTCATTTGGTCCACCAGCCTATGAAAACATTTATGACTCGTCATTGCCTGTTGTTAATTCAATTCCGCCACCGTATGAAATTGTTAAAAATAAAAAAGATGTTAATTTTGAAACAAATGTACCGTGTGAATCAACAAATCAGGAACGAGATGTTATTGAACAAGTTATAAATAATGATGAAACTCGAAATGAGGAAACAAGAGTTAACAATGATCAAACTAACGGTGAAGATAATGTTAAACGAGATTCACAATTAGAAAATGTTAATGTTAGCAACGATGAAAATAAATATGAAAATATAAGCATTTAAAAAAATTTTCAACTCTTTAGTTTTTTCCCCCTTATAAATGTCTATATTTTTATATGTAATAAGCTTAATAATTTTTTTATTGCTTTTATGAAATCAATAATTCCAGAATTTGTTCGTCTCGTTTTATTTTTGGTTAATCAATTTTTTATAAGCTTTTATCTATGTGTTTTTTTTTGTTTAAATCATGATCAAATCTCATTAGAAGATATCAGACAAGATTTGCTAAAAAGTGTAAAACTTTAGACAAGATTTTATTTCTGATTCAACGATGCAAAAATATAATAAACTTTGTAATTTAAAATTTTGTCAATTTTAATTTATAATTCTGATAATGACCGTCGGGCATTTGGAACGAAAAAAAAGTCGGTTTTCGGCTTCGTTTCGATAGGTATGCCGAAACCGAATACTGAAAAACCGAAAATAATTCAGTATTCAGTATGATATGGCAATTATTTTTGGTTGTTCCTAAATTTCGGAACCGGAACAACGGAATTTCATGCACCTAAATAACGGAATCAGCCCTCCGGGAAAATTCTCTAAACTATGGAATCGGAACTTAATATATTACGGAACAAGGGAACGGAATAAAAGAAAATGTAATAAATTTGATCTTTTGGACCGTCTTCCTATGTCGGTTCTAAAAGGCGAGTTTTTATTGTTTACCACACCATAGTTATTATTCAATGTGAGAGAAATGATGTTTTTGACTATTCAAACTTCTGAGGATCAGATGCAATCTTATTTTGAATGAAACCGGTATACAGTCAAACCTCGTTAATCCGTTTCCACTTTTATCCTTTAACACGTTCAGTTCAGTAGACCATTTGGTTGTCCAATCATTTAGTACGAGAAGATCATTTTGAAGTTGAGTCGATCCTGATTCATTCCTATTAAAAACTCCCAACATTTTCAAGTCGTCTGCATAGGATAGACACGGACTTTGAATTGAATCCAATAGATCATTAATATAGATAACGAACAAAATCGGGCCCAAAACCGACCCTTGAGGAACACCACTAGTGACCTCTTCCCATTCTGACACTGCATCACCAAGACATATTCTTTGCTTCCTCCCAAGAAGAAATGACTTAATCCATTCATATGGTTCATTGAAAATGCCATAAGCTTTTAATTTTGTTAAAAGTTTTCTATGTGAGACTTTATCAAACGCCTTTGAGAAGTCAGTGTAAATGACATCGATTAAGTTTCCATTTTCGATTTCGTATGTTACTTTGTCAATAAACTCAATTAAATTTGTGGTGCATGATTTACCTGGCATAAAACCGTGCTGCTTCTCGTTGATTAGTTTATTCATTACTAAGAAAACCATGATTTCATCTCTCAAGATCTTCTCCATAACTTTACCAACGATCGAAGTTAACGAGACTGGTCTATAGTTTGAAACAACAGTTCGAGGTCCATTTTTATGCAGAGGCGAAACGTTAGCTAGCTTCCAATAATTAGGCAAAATACCATCCGAAAAAGATTTAATAAAAATTTTTGATAACGGTCTCGCTAAAGATGTGGAACAATTTTTGAGGACCGATGCAACGTCTTTATCCGGTCCAGCTGACTTGTTAACGTCTAATTTGTTTAAGTATTTTTCTATATTTTCCGGACTAAAGTTATTGTATGGATTCAAAGTGAATACTTTATTTGTTCGTGACGGGAAGTCGGGTAATTCACCAGTCTCTACTTGCGTAAACACGGATCTAAAGTACTGATTCAGGCTATTCGCTATTTCTTGTCGATCGGTCGTAATTCGTTCGTTTAATTTGATTGCACTAATCCCGTCTTTGAATCTTCTCTTTTTGTTCATGTACGAGTAAATCATCTTTGGGTTCTTTTTCGCATAATGTGCCAAGTCTCTTTCGAAACTGCGTACTGCCTTCTTAATTTTTTTTGAACACACTTTTTTGGCCTTGTGATATTCGGACACGACTTTTTTGTTCATGAATTTTGTGTTTCTGCACTTAAGCCATAGCTTGTTCTTTTTATCAACCTCTCTTCTCAATTCATGGTTTAGCCAACTCGGTCTATCTTTATTATTAGCCGCATTCTTTTTTACTGGTACGAACCTCTTACAAATAGACTTGTAGCTTTCAACAAATTCCTCATACATCTTATTCACATTTTTACCAGCAAGGCATTCGTCCCAATTAATGTTCGAAAAAGCATTACTCATACCGACATAGTTAGCCTTACGATAGTTGAGGTCAATATGTTCGAAACTTTTTGATTCAAACTCTTGGATTTTATAATCCCATTCCAGTATAACATGACCTTGATTGACGCATCCCAAAGGTTCTCTAATGTTTATAAGTGAGATCCGATCTAATGATTCAGTTACGATATAATCGAGTATATTTCCATTGGTTCCATCTCCCCTGGTAAAGGTTGAGAAATTAACGTTTTGTGTAAAGAATGTGTCATTCAACGTCTCTATCATGTTTACCTCGACTGAATCCTCATTAACTATTCTTGTATAACCGCTTAGATCTTCGTCCCAGTCAATATTTGGTAAGTTGAAGTCCCCACAAAGGATAACACCAGTGACCGATTTCAAATCCAATAAGTCTCTGGCTTTATGAATCGCTTCGAAAATTGGATTATTATTACTTGAATTAGGTGGTCTGTAAACACAACCGAGCAGAATTCGTTCATTTCCACGTATTACCGTACACCAAATTTGCTCAACAGATTCATTCAGAAATTCCGGTTCAGTGTTTTCAAACGCTTCGATCTCTTTCTTAACATAAATACAAACACCGCCATGGCTACCCCAAGATCTGTTTCTGTGGAATAGTCTGTAATTGTCGATTTGATGTAACTTAGTTTCCGTGTACCAAGTTTCGGTAAAGAACAAAATATCGGGATTACTTGAGTCAACAATGCAAATAAGCTCATGAAGCTTATTAACTAAAGAGGTTGGATTTGTATAAAAACAAGATAAATTCTTACTAACCTTTGAGCTTTCTTTGTTACGAATTGATTTATTTGAAGAATTGATTTGATTGGAAATATTGTTTTGAGTAAATAAATTTTGTCGATTATTATTTTGACAGTGCTGTTCCAAAAGCCATATAGCGGCTCAACACTCGAATTTGTGTTTTGTGAATGAATACGATTACTAATAGCTCGAGTGTCCGCGTCCTCCACCACGCGGCCCACCTCGAAACCTTCCATGTTCATAACGGTTTGGGTCAAAGGCTTGATGCCCTTCTTGCCATCGCCTCTCTATCTCTTGCCCATAGCCATTACATTGTCTCACTCTCTGATGTCCATAGTCTCCCAAACGCCTCTCTCTCTCCTGTCCGTAGTCATTCCTTCGAGACTCTTGATCATCTCTTCTCGAGTTATTGGCTCCATTACCATTTCTTTGTTCACCTCTACTCTCACTCTCTTGACTTTTTCTAACTGGCCTGAGAAAACAGCCTCGGATACCAAATCGAAACGATTCGTTCTTTGATTGCGCTTCGTCATTTTTCTCCTTTCGCTGTTTTCTAAGCTCTTTTTGAATAATCCTCTGTTTAACATTCAAATCTGGGTTTATGTAAACACCGGCGAATTTGGGCAAATTCCTGAGTCTTTTTGCCTCAGAAAGAACAAGTTTTTTATCGCTCTCTCTGGGCAAGGTAACAATTACAGGCGAGTGTTTGTCGTCGTCAGATTTAGGTCTAATGCGTTTGACTTTTGTTATTAATCTTCGATCTACTCCAAGGCCATCAAAAACCTCATCTACTCTCTCAAAATCTTCACGTTGTCTTTCACTACCAGCCTCTTTTTCAGAATTAGGTATACCAAAGATAACAATGTTCTTCGACCGTCTTTCTTCATCTTCTTTTTCCATCGTCAATAAGATACTCATTTCTAATTGTTGTTTTGAAAATTGTAAGGCACCTGGGTTAGCCACAGCATCCACCCAGGTTTTCCTGATCTGATCGGTCGGCTCTATTGTACCGCCATTTGTCTCCAAGTTCTAAATACGATGCTTAAAATCATTATATCTCTCCTCAATTTTCTTGTCCACTCGTTCAATTTCACTCTTCATAGAACTACTCAACAGTTTATTGTCTCTTTCCAAGCTTTCGGTTAACTCTATTAGGTCGCTTATCAGTCCATCGTATAGTTCAACTTCCATCTCGAGATCTAAGACTCGGCTTCGCAACTTATGGACGTCTATCGGACTAGATGGGTCCGAAGTTACTCGCTTCTGCGCTCGATCATCTTCTTCATCTTCTTCTCTTTGATTCCGTTTCTTTCTCAGCACTGATATTTCTTCCCGAATTTTGAGGAGTTTAGTTGGTGTGGTGACAGGTGTATGGACATTGTTCTGATACACCGGGTCATCCTCTTGAACTTCCATACTAAAAATTCTTATAATTTATGTTAGCGTGGTCACGTGACTTTTCTTTTAAAAATTTCAAATTTCAAAAAATTATAAAAAATTATCGTTACGACCGAAAACGACCGTTCCTCGTTGAGTTAACGGTAAATAAAACATGAGGGAAAAGAGTAAGCTGAAGAATCTAAAACAGTAGATCTGTAAATAATGATCGAGTGAGAGCTGAGTGTAAATAGTTGTAAATAGATGACAAGAGCAATATTGTAAATAAAGTTTGGTTTTGTTTAATTTCAAATTTAACGATTAAATAAAGTACATTCTTTTTTGGTCGCCTAGTTGAGTCGAGCCGAAATTAAAAAAATTTCGAGCCTCCATAATTCAAAGTTTAAAGAACAACCGAAAAGCTAGAACTAAACCCAAGAGAGACGATTGACTCCATTTACTAAATTAACCTTGTGACTGAAAACTGATAACTTAGAGTCTATGTTGAAAAGCTTGTAAGTTAAGACTATTTAGTAGGTTGTTAAAATAACTGAAATCGTCTGTGAAGTATCTTAAGGAGGACCGGGTGATGACTAAAAGAATGATTTGAGTTTTTATATTTTATTTTGATTCAAACAAGTGAATAATTATTATAAGTTTTGGTTACAGTTTTTATACACATAAAATGACGTTAAGAAAATATTACTAAATATAAATAAAGGATAGAAAGTAACAAACAACTTAATGTTTGTAAGAAAAACTACAAACAAGTAAAAGGGAAAGTAATGTTATACTTTCAGTTTTAGCTTTATGATTAGAGTGTTAAATACACTCTTAACCACGACACTTCAGTCTGAAGCCTATGTTTGCTTTAATATTGGGAAACTTGGATAGACAGAAATTTTAGCAATTTTCAAGCTTTTAAATTTTTCTTTTTGGGAAGTAGATAACAAGTGAGAAGCAGTAGTCGAAAAATGCCATGATGAATGTTTAGAAGAATTGTGAGATAGGTAAAACAAACGTCTGATCGAAAACAATCGTTTATAAATACAGATTTTAAGCTTGTCAACATGTTTAAAAATTCATCTTTTTGTCGATAGTGACGCCAAGTAGTTTGAATGAGTCTACGACTTCAAATACAACTTCTTTTTCAGCAAAAACTTTTTTAGATAAATTTAGAATAGTTAACAGATTATTTTAAATTAAAGTCACGATTTAAAACATCATGATTTGCGTCTAAAATTAATCGGTGGACTTTGCGCAGAGCTTAAGTTGGGATAAAAATGGTCTCTTATTTTTTTAATGAACCAAATGTATTTTTGGATTTATAAGCGAATTTAGACTGTTTTTTCGAATTGAATATTTTTTACAAGTGTATTATGGCTAAAATTAGTCAGACGAGATTCAACTGAATTGATACTCAAATGTTCAGCTCAAATGCCCTGCTTGGATTAAAATAGTTCTTGAGATTTTATTTTGTTTATAAACCTATAATTTAATTTTAATTATGTCTATATAGTTAGTAAAGATGATTGCAACAAACAATATTTAAACATTTAAAATAATAACAAATCAATCGACTTGAAAATTCCATGTATAATCCTACACTCAGTCAATGTATCTATTTCAGTATTAGATAATTTAATATTAATCAATAAATCATCTATAAACGCTTGATTAACTTATAAAACATACGGATTAAAACTAAAATCAAAAAATTTCAATAATTATCAAAAATTGTTTTCACAAAAATTTTCAGAACGAATTAGAACACAACTCGAATGGTTATGCTCTAACTAATTCTCGACCCAGAAAAAAGTAGTGATACTAAACAAGTTTTTTGTTTTAAGAAGTTTATTATTAATTATCTTACAAAATCCTCTTTTAATTTAACAGACGAGTCTCAACATTTTGTATCCAACAAAAAATACGTTTTTTTTTCTCTCTCTCTCTTATATTGATCAAATATTCTAAAATTTCTACCTAATGTTGATATCCTGCTGGTAATTATATTTTCTTTTTGTTTGAAAAGCTCTCGTTTTTTTTGTTGCTTTTGTTTCTTTTTAGTCCTCTCTATTGACCGTTCCTCTGCTTTAATTAGAATTACTTAACGACATATGAATATTGGATATGTAAAAAAAACAACATGTGATTTAAATGATCTAACAAACTTCTTTTTTTGTGTATGTAAAGGTAAATTGAATTGAATAAGTTGAATTGTTCAATTCAATTGAACCCTTGTCGATTCTCGAAATTTGTGTATTGAATAAAAAAATCGAAAATATAAAAAACTTTAATTTAAATTTAAGTTGTCTCTTGAATCCAATCGACAACAACAAATCTTTATTAACCCAATCAGTCTAAATAGATTTGTTCAGTGCTACATTAATAGATTTTACTCTAGAACTGTTGAATTTTCTATCATTTTATAAAAAAAAAAAACTTTAATTTCAAGCTGTTTCCAATTAAAAATCAAATGATGCAATTTAAACAAAATACAACCTAAAATAATTCGATTCTTCGATAAGTTTTAAATAATTTTATGTTCAATTGATTTTTTTGCATAATAGATTTTTATCAATTTAGTTAGAACAACTTATAAAGTCAACAAGCTGTAATCTTATTTAATTCAAGTTTAGATTTTTGCTTCAACTTGGTGATAAGGATGTTCAGTTTTATGTAACTTTAAAATATTCTATGTATTTAATTAGAGAAGGAAGTATTAGGCGTCAAGGCATTGAAATCCTCTCAAATAACCGAAGTATTAATGATAAAGAAATAGAAGAGAAAAAAAAACTCAATTAACAAAAAAAAAAAATGAACGACACAGGATTTGGATTTGAAAATTTTCAAAGTTAATTTTTGCAATAATTTTTGTTTTGTGTTTTAGTTTCGGAAATTAGAAAAAAAATAAATGAATGAAAATGCAAAAGACGTTTCTTCTTTTGTGTTGAAAATCTTAAATACCTTTTTTTTTTGTAGATTTAATTAAAAAATTAAAAATATCAGTAAATTAAAATAATTAAAATATAAACATGATTTTTATTTTTTTTTTCTAATGGCAGTAAAAAAGGGAAATGTGTTTTTTTTAGCATCGATCGATTAAAATTTTCTCTTTTTTTTCTTCTTTGCTCGTGGTCCTTATCCAAAGTTAAATCGATTAAAATTGCTTAATTTTTTATTAATTTGTAATTTTAATTCAAATTATTATCACTGTTGGAATCTTTTTGAAAATTTTTCAAAAAAAAAAGTAAAACCAAATCCGTTTTTTGTTAGTTGTTAGAGATTTCCAATTAAATAAACCCAAGTTGTTGATTTTTTTTTGATCGAAAGTAAAAAAATTCAATTTTTAATTATAAACCTTATGTGCTTAAAACTGCAAATTATTAAAGTTATTCTTTTTTTTGTTTAGTTGCGTTTCTGTAACTTGTAAACTTTTCAATTTTTTTTAATAGAGAGTTCCATATACTTAAAATTAAAAGTTATGCTTCATTTGATTAATTCGATTGATAAAATCAAATTTCGTTTCTAGAATCTTGATATTCTCTTTTTCATTTTTTTTTTACTAAAATTAAGTCTACTTGTGTCGTAATAAGTGCTTTTAAAGTGTTTTAAACGTATCCCGTTTAAAATTTAATCATTAAAAAAGGTTCTCAGTTCGATCAAAGACTAGTGTCAAAAGCTCATAAGAGCCGATCGAACCCGTTTATTTAATTAAATAGAAAATTATAAGTAAAGTTAATATTGCGATTTTGTACTTAAGTACTATCTTCAGATGCATACACACCATAATTTTGCTGACACATACGTGTCGATAATTTTGCATGAGCTAGGGTAGCAGTGTTGCGCTCACCCAACACCAAGGACTCTATTGAATATTTTTGACGCAGCCAGGATTCGATCTCACCACCTTCTTGACTTTTTTGAAAACTGATCAACGACGATACCAACTGAGCTAATCCTCCCCAAAAGGGTTCCAACAGTAGGTGTGATGTAGTGGATAGCGTGCTCTTACCGTAATCCCTCATTTTTCGTACCATGGAGAGAAAATTTTCAGTGTGCTTGTAACAAATGAAAATTTTGTTTTAAAAAGTCAAAAATGTTGTTAGTAACAACATGACGAGGTTGTCTTTTAACTTAGAGAGAAAAATAACCATCCATCTAAAATTTTTATAAGCTACAAAGATGCCAAAAAAATGTTCCCAGTGGTACAAAAAATGAGGGATTACGGTATTCAAAACGTCTTAAGTTCGATCCCGTAAAGGAGAGGTTGCAATCATCTCTTGACATTCCATGCACGACTCGGGTCGAGTATAAACTTGCGCAGTTGCACCTGCATTTTGAAGCAAAAAACTTTAAATAGTGCTACAGCTCTCAAGAGTTTAACCCTAATGGGTCGCAGTAAAACTTACTACTACTACTAAGGATTTGGTCCTGCAAAGTCATAAGTGAAAACAGAATGGAAACATTCCGTATATGTAAAGAAAATTGGTTCGCAGCACTTCTGATGATCAAAAGACAGTTGTTAATCAATGTAGCAATGCACAATTTTTTTAATCAAGTTATAAAAATTTTAGTTTTCTTATTTAAAAATAAAATTTTTTATTGTTGTTGAAACAAGTGAGACAAATAACACATATTGAGTTTATAAAATTTTGAATGATATTTTTTAACGTTTAGTTTAAAGAAAAAATAAAGAAAAATTCCAACCAGCAGGACTTATTTATTTCAACTTCTATAATAAACAAACAAACATATTAATAAAACACGGCATAAAAACAATGACAAATAATCGGCAAGTTATTAAATAAATATTTTGAAATAAATAGGTAGAAACTAACTTCTTTTTTTTTTGTTATGTTTGAAAATTTCAAGTTTTTAGAAAAAAAAACTTTTCAAGCAAATTTGAATTGGATTAACGTTGATTTCTGGTTCTATTAACGCTTAATTTAGTCCGTTTTTTTTTTTTTTCAAAAATTTCAAAATCAAAAATTTTTCATTTTTCATTTGATTTTAAAACTTCGAATTTCGAAGTGGTCAGGTAACATAATTTTTTTAGATCAAAGCAATAAGTTATTACTTAACCCATTCATTAGGTAATCGACAAAAAAAAAGGACATTTAATGATAATTGATTAATTTACGTTGGACTCTTTCATCTTTGAAACATTATAAACTTACTTGGGTTACATAATCATTTAGTGTACACTTGTATAAAAATAGAGAGAAAAAGTTTTTTTTTTTTTTGTACAACACCAATCACAAAATAAAAACAGCAACAAATTTCGAATAAATTATAAATTTTATAAAATTCGGAAATTGAATTTGATTTGCTAGAAATTTTACTAAAAAAAACAAATTTTATTTTTCACTTTATTTTTGTTTTTACAAGAGCCAATCAAAATTCGACAAGAAAAAAAAATCTGTTTATTTTTTTTTACTTTTTTTTTTTTTAATAAAAATATAAACCTGCAATTATTAAACAAAAATAACATAAATTTTTATGTTATTTTTTTCTCTCTCTTTCTATTTTTCATTCAGGTAAATTATCTCTTAACGAGATACTTTACTTTTTTCTTTTTGAATAAATTTGCATATCATGCTTTATTATACCTTTTTTCCTGTCAATTTTTTTAAGAAACAAAAAAAAAAAATAATTTGTAAAAAATGGATTCGTCTCCAAAAAAGAAAAATCAAGTTGACGAGCCGATTAAAAGCATACCTGATGAGTCGCCCAATAGCTCGTCGTCATCGATCTCATCCGAATCGACCATAAATCAATATAATATGTACAATACAGATTTTAATCAAATACCTCCGCCTGGATACAATTTTGGAGCTCAGTTTTATCCCTCGAATACAGAAACTCAAATAGAGTATCGAGTTAACTCATCAGCGTCGCCTTGTTCTACATCATCGTCAAATAATTGTGATCTAGTTGACCCGGCAGTGAGAGCAGCGGCTGCTGCAGCTGTACTAGCCGCAGCTGCTGTTTCTGCAACACAACAACAACAAGTCCAATCAAACCAGCAATTTTCAAAAAACATGAATTCAGGTGCATTTTTACGCTATATGAGACCACCACAATCTCAAGTCACATCGTCACCATCATCTCTATCCTCTTCGTCGTCTTCTTCATCTTGTTCATTCAACTATCAAACAAACCCAAATGTAAAATCAGAGAACGTATGTTGTTGGATTGACCCTGACACTAAAAAACATTGTAACAAAATTTTCTATCGAATGGACGAAATTGTAGCTCATTTAACAGTTGATCACGTTGGTGGCTCAGATCAAAATTTACATATATGCTATTGGGATAATTGTATTCGCGAAGGCAAACCATTTAAAGCCAAATATAAACTAGTCAATCATATACGAGTACACACTGGCGAGAAACCATTTGCTTGTCCATTTTTTGGCTGTGGTAAAGTATTTGCCAGATCAGAGAATTTAAAGATTCATAAGCGAACACACACTGGTAAGAGACCTAAATAGTTCATTTCCTTTTTTGTTTTAATCCATGTCAATAATTAATAATAATTATTTTAAGCTGTTTTAGTCTTTAAAAAAAACAGGTTAAATATTTCAAAAAAAAAAAAGAATTCTTTTGAAAGTTTTGTTTCAAGAGGGTCTTTTGAATTTATTTGAATCGAAAAATTTTTTTCGAAACAGATCATTAAGCTTTTTATAGTTATCTGGGTTAAATTTTAAAGGATTTTCTATTTTTATTTCAAGGTGAAAAGCCTTTTCAATGTGAATTTGAAGGCTGTGATCGTCGTTTTGCGAATAGTTCAGACCGTAAAAAGCATATGCATGTTCATACATCGGACAAACCATATTATTGTCGCATAAATGGTTGTGATAAATCTTACACTCATCCGTCTTCGTTGCGTAAACACATGAAAGGACACGGATGTTTTAATGACAAAACAGCGAGTTTAAACATAGCGTTTAAGCAAGCAATTAATGATAGTCGACGAATGGACGAGTCAAATGACGAAAATAAAGAGATTAAAATTAAAAAATCAACACAAAAAAATGCGAAACAACAAAATTCAAGTGTTTTGAGTAGTCATAGTAGTGGGTCAACGAGTCCATCTGGTTCACCGCAACATGGTTACATAAAATCAGAATCGGAATTTTATGCCAATCAACAAAAAATGTTATTCTATCAAAATCAATCGTTAACACATGAACAAGCTTCGTGTGTTCAAAATTCGTTTCAAACTACGTTTCAACCTACGAATCAATTTAATTACGACAATTCGAATGCGGACGAAAATGCCGAAAATATGAACATAAATTTCAATAATCATCCTTATATGATGTACAATCAATCAAGTAATAGTGGGTTTACAAGTGAAAATTATTATCAAACAAATTATCAAATGAGTCAATATCAACAACAACAACAGCATCAAAATTTGAATTCAAATCATCAGCAATATCCGGAATTTAATAATTTAGCCCATCATCAACACTACAATTCAAATCAATCAAATACACCATATTTAATGAATGAATGGTATCATTTACAGCAACAACAACAAATAGAACAAAACGGAATTCAACAAGATGTAACACAACAAAATTTACAACAACCCCAACAACAACAATTACAACTAGAAAATGATAATGCAAGTTTATTTGCTAATTTTTATCAATCGAGTCGAACACCATTGGCAAACTACACTTGAGAATGATTTAGATAAACTTGCCAATAAAAATTATAAACAGTGTTGTACTTTTACGAGAGAGAGAGAAATAAAAATGATTTTTTTGTTTGTTTTATTTTTGAAAAATTTTGTTCTTTTTTGTTCGATTATGCCAATAGCAGTATTTTAAAAAAATTTAAAAAATTGTAAAATTTTTACTTATTAATTTAATTAATAAAAAGAGCTTGTTGAAAAATAATGATCTTTAAATTACCAGACACAAATGAAATAAAATTTGGAAAATCATCTATTGATTCGATTATGACTCTCGATGGAAATTAATTAAATTTTTTGTTTTGTATACTAAAGTCACGTTCTTTAGAACATTGCCAATTTTTTTTGTTTCTGATTCATGCTGAGATTCATATCTGTTCATTCCTTTTTATATACACAACTATCAAATTGTTGTTGAGTGTTTAAGAACATTCTTCTTAAAAATACGGTGATTATCGCTAAAATTTTACATTTAAACAAGAACCACTTAAGTTTTAACGAAATTTTTTCTAATTTTGGTTATAATTATTCAACTATTTGCACTTGGTAATACTATAATGTGGGTATACCAAATTTACTGAAGAATTGTATTTTTATTTATTTAATAAAAAAAGTTACTAAACCGCATAGGTGACTTCAAAAATTTAATTTACGAAAATAAAAAAGTAATCTATGCAAAAAAAACAACAAAAATTGAGTAAAAAAAAAATAAAAAAAAACATAGCCAGTAAACAGATGTTCGGCTAAGGACCTTGTATAAGATATTTCTATAAAAGGATCAGTTCATCTGGTATTAAGCTATAAAACCACACAAGTCTGCTATTTTCCTGAATAGCACGCTGGTTTCAGTACCCTTTTGTTGTAAGCGCGTCATCAAGCGAGGACAGATGGTGTTTCAAATAACCTTTTTATCTATTTTGGAACGGGAACGGCTATAGAAAGGAACCCTTTTAGACCGTTCTTTTTTTGGTACGTTCCTGGAACGGAACGTTACATTTTCGCAAAAATCACTGTAAACTATTTTGTTATTAAGTTTAATTTGAATGTTTTGAAAAGATTTTCTCATATGTTTCAAATGCGCTGAAAATTTTTTGGTCATGGTACAAAATATGAGGATTTACAAGCTAGAAGTTGTTTAAGTTTAATATTAAAAGTTTCATATATTTTGGCTCCTACAGGCCTCATTTCATAGCCAGTAAACATAGCCAGTAAAAAAATTACCTTACATTTACACTTTTAAACCCCAGCTCCGCGAGCTTCAGCTCGTTGCAGATTATTTATAATAATAATAATAATAATAATAATGATATGTGGTTAAATCCTTAATAAATCGAAAAAAACAGTTAGAACCGTAAAACAGCAAAATGATACACCCTATGTAAATTGAAAAAATTAAACTTGAGCTTGTAAAAGTAAGGTGATTTTTTGGGGTTTTCGACCCTGAGAAACCCAAAAATGTGGTCAGACAAATCATTAAAGAGCATATTTTTTGAAAGGTAAAAGGTTGATTCTGATATATCATCTGAAAGCTAAGAATCTCTAGTTAATGCTGGGATATTTTTTGAAACGTTTAGAAAATTTTTTCACTATGAATTTAAGTAAAATATAGGGATTCATTGTTTAATTTTCTTTTTAATGTCAACTTTCATTAGTGTTACTCTAATTGAATTTTCTTAACGTTTTAAAACATATCCCAGCATTAACTAGAGATTCTTAGCTCTATTTCAACATAAATTAAAGAAAAAAAATTTTGTCAATTTTGTTTTGAATCAAAACTAAAAATGTTACCATTATTTTGTTGGACATTTTGAGTATAAATTTTAGATGAATATGCTGTCATTTCGTCAAATGATTTAGGCTTGGATGTATCAAATCCTTGCTGAAACTGAAGTTGAAATAGTTGAGCTTGATTTCAATTTATTTTTGAAACTTTCTTCTATCGTTCATGTTGACTGCTTCAAGATGTCTGGGAGGATGTTACTGAAATGACCGATCATAATAAAATTAAAAATAATTATCCCCTCAAGAAGCTGAAATCATTTAAACGCGAATTCCATGTTATAACTATCGATCTTTCAGATTGTTGGATAAGTCGAAACGAACCATCCAAGTATCATTTAAGACTAGAGACGACAAAAAATGCAAAAATTCGATGCTAAAAAATGTAGAATAATGAATTTAGAGGTGAAATCTTCCTTTTAATTTGGCCATTTTTTCCTAAAAACTTATTTTTTTAGGGGAGGATTAGCTCAGTTGGTATCGTCGTTGATTAGTTTTCAAACAAGTTAAGAAGGTGGTGAGATCGAATCCTGGCTGCGTCAAAAAATATTCAATGGAGTCCTTGGTGTTGGTTGAGCGCAACACTGCTACTCTAGCTCATGCAAAATTATCGACATGTATGTGTCAGCAAAATTATGATGTGTATGCATCTGAAGATAGTACTTAAGTACAAATCGCAATATAAACTTTACTTAGAATTTTCTATTTAATTAAATAAACGGGTTCGATCGGCTCTTATGAGCTTTTGACACTAGTCTTTGATCGAACTGAGAACCTTAAAAAAACAAATTTTAATTTTTATCGTATTATTACGGACTCTATTAAGCTTTTTTGCATTAAATTTTGCATTTTTTGTCCTCTCTGTTTATGACACATTGGCAAGTAGAACAAATATTTTTACTCAAGTAAATATCTTGAACATGGTATGTACTGCATGCATGGTTTGAACTGTAGCGTACCAAAAAAACTAGAGCCAACGTACCGGAGTGTACCCTTAGCGAACCATACTGTATCCAAGGCGTACCTTAAGCGTAGCGTAAAAATAAATTTTTTTAAAAAATTTAAAATAACCAAAATATCGGTACGATGTACGTTGGATACGACAGGGGTATCTTTCTATTTGCTGCGGTAGGTCCGTTGAGTATGGTACGGCTACTGTTCGTTCCGCAAAAGGTGAATGTTCGGTGTAAGTGCAGTATTTTATTTTACCTAATTCTAGAATGTGCAACAAATGTATTTGGTCTCTTGTTCATTTCATTAAATAGTTTATTAAGTAAAGGCAGTTGTGAATTAAATGATCAATAATAAAATTTTAGAAAAGGATTTAAAGGTAAACTTAAGAGTCTCTCAATTATTTATTTAAAATTTTAATAAAATATTTACAAAATAATTAGAATAATTAAAAAGATATATAATTTTTTGTTTCTTTCATCAAGTATTCTAAACTCATGTATACAAAATGTACAAAAACATTTATTTTTACATATTAAAGTCTTTTTAAATCACATGCAATATCATGCAACGCTGTCTGCTTTTAATCTTTATACTTTTAAAAATAAAATATAAAAGAGATAAACTTTATCTATCTCTTAAAGAAGTTCACAATTTCGAATAAAACTTGTCTTCATTAATCCACAACTCATTACTTGATTTATTTAGCATTTCATTTGATTCTTCTTTAGTGTTATTCAAATCGACTGGTACATAATCAATAATAGCCATGTATCTATTATTGTTCTTTTTGACAAACACTTTACTCGTTTCGATATCGTCAAAAAATATCTCCTAAAATATTTAAAACTAAATTAAATGTGTCATTTCTTTTTATTTAAATTTAATTACTTGGTCCAAATTTTCTAGACTTCTGTGTTCATACTTTTTATCTTCGAACGATTTTCGTCTTACTTCTGGCGGAAAAGGAGGCAACAGTGACACATTTGCTTCCTTTTTTTGATTGTAATAACTTTCAATATTAATTGCATTAAACGATTCTGAATGTTGTCTGTGATAATTATGTAACTTTTTTGTTTTGGAACAACCAATATGTTTATTAGGGGTGATTACCATGCTTATTGGTCTTTCATTTTTTGGGCGGTCTACTATAGCGCTTTCTAATTTATTCGTCTCTACAGCCTCGGTTTTGTCGTAATCGTCTTCGAACAAATGAATCCAATCGATTTTATCTAATGGCTTACCTTCGGTGAATAAATTTATTTGATGAGCCATTTCTAAGTTAGTCAGATTATCGGCTATTTCTAAAGCAGTTAGACCGGCTTTATTTTTTAGACGATAATTTGCGTTCGAACGTAATAAGAGTTTTGTCGAATCGACACGATTGTATAAGGCACAATAATGTAAAGCTGTGTTTCCATCTGTATCTTGATAGTCAATCTTGTATTTACTTAAAATATTTAAATTACATTTAGTTTGAATTACATTTTTTGCACCCCTTAGTACACCATAATTGAAAAAAAATTGCATAAGTGGCCCTATAAATTTATGCAGGATCGTCTCTTGTTGATGCTAAATTGTAGAAAAATACGGGTATCGGGGGTTTCCTTGGACTAGATACGATTTAACTTAAAAAACTTAAATTTACGGATTTTTTTTACCGCAACGACTTTTGTCCTGGCATCAATGGTAGCTTTTTAGCTTTCGTTTTGTACCTTCAGGGCAAGAATATCTTTTACTATTCATGAGATCTTGACTGTTTAAATATAGCACTTTTAGACTTGGTACCAAAAAGCGGAGGGGTAGGGGTAAAATTCTTGATTTTTCACCCCCTTCAAAAAATTGATTCTATTGGGTTTTTTGGGTCGTAGATTAGAGCTATGATGTCAAATATGACAAATTCAGATAGAATGGAAGTTTTGCTCTGCGCGCACCTTACTAAATTTTAAAACTTGAACAAAAAATTTGAGTTTAGAGTTGGGTAGGTGAAATTACAGCTATGAACCCGTGACTCTGTCATAACTATAAGAAGTTGGAAGTTCATAGATAACTTGTATAATACAAAAATTGATTGCATACTTTTTTGGAAAATCCCGATTTTGAACAATAAAGTCAACAATTGATAAGGAGTCTACTTCATCAAAACTTTCTAAAATTATTAGTAAAACATTTCTCTGCTTTGTCTATTAAGAAAAAATAAAAAAAAAAAAGATTCCAATTTGATTAGGGTAAAATTTAACCCACATCTCCTGGTAAAGGCTTCAATAAATCTATATTTTGTGCGAACATTTTTACCAAAAATTCAATTGAACTAGAAAATTCGTTTTGTTTGAGATGTTCTATAAATTGACATAAAACTTCATCGGTAAATTCTGTTCGAACGAACATGTGTTGTTCGTATTTTGCTCTTAGATACTTTTGTCGTTGATCCCTTTTAAGAATAAATAAGAATATTTTTACATTCAAAAAATTTACACTCAAAATCCTTACATTGTGCTTGATGCGTTTAACTTTTGAGATTTTTGAACTGTCTCTTCAAAAATTGTATTCAGCTTCGTATTGCCAATCATTTTGGCCACCTTAAGAAAAAAAATGTAAAAAAGATAAAAATTTCAGATGATGACTTAATCGTACAATTAACTGAGAAACGTTTAGGCGATCTATTTTAATTGATTGCGTTTTAGATATTTGAACTCCCATTTCTCTTTTATAAAACTTGCTTTAATTTTTTTTATTTTGGAGAGTTTTTATTCTTTCGTTACCTGTGTATACCGCAACATTCAATGCAAACGAATATTCCGAGATTAGTTACCAACCAATCAGGATCATTTGCATCACAATCAGCACATTTATTATTGCCGTTTATTTTAACTAATTGTTTGAGCATATTTTTGACTAGTAACTCACATGCTTTTTCATTGTCTTTTTCGTTTTTAAGCGTGCTACTATTCGATTCACTGCTGTTAATAGTTGCTGTATTAGTCATTGTCGATAGTGAAATACTATCTGACATTTCTTTTTCGAATGCGGTGTTTTTAGCCTTGTTCAAAATGGATACCCATCTTAAAAATTTAATTAAGATATTTTTAAAATTTTTTTTTCTTGTGGTCAAGTTGTTATTACTCGGAAAAATCTGTTTCGAATTCGCACATAAACTCATAGATCCGACTGTCTTTTAAATAAATAATGAGCTTGTTTTTTTTTCATTATTCAAAAATAAAATAAAATATACTTGATCCTGAATAAATTTTGAATCTGTTTGAGTCGATTGGCTTAAAGATAATTACATTTTTTTGGTTAAAGGTTTTGAAGAGGAAAATTACTCTAGAAGCCCTATTAAGTTAGACAGTAATTAAAATATCAAAAAAATCTTTTATTCACATTTATCCATTCTTAAGACACCTACAACCCTGGTCATTCAAAACTTCCAAAAATGAACCTTCATGAAGCTTCAAGGGGTTTTTGAAATTTCAAGTCTCCTCAAAAATTTTCAAATATTTTCAAATCTGAAAACTTTACACTTTACACCGACCCGAGGGATTTTTTAATACCAGGCCAAAATGATCTGAATCTCATACTGTCGCGAAAAATACCAAAATTTTTACAGAAAGTTAATTTACGAAAATCCAGTTGTAAATTTTATTTCTGAAAAATTCATGTCCGAAAAAATTATAATATCCGATCCTTGGGATATTTTGCTTAGAAAAATGTTTGAAATTATTTCTCATGTCTGCTAATATTACGTAAATAATAAAAACTTTAATTGAAATAATGTTCAAGCTTATGAAAAATTTATTAAAAAATGTCTAAAAATAAACCAATAATTGTTAATTTGTGTCTAATCTTAAGCGTTGATTTTATTTATTCCAAAAAAAACTAAATTTATTTTATTTACATAATGTCCGAAAAAGTTAATTTTTGTCCAAAAGTAATATAAAAAAATGGTCAAAATTTGTTAGTTAAATAAAAAAAGTTAGTCTTTTCTCAAAGTTTTTTTAGCTTTTGGGTGTCATCAAGCTTTCTTCTTTTGTTCGTAAAATAGAATTGAGAAAGATTGGAACAAACTTCCGGGGCGCGTGGTGAGCGTAAAGAACATGAATAGTTTCAAAGCAAAGCTTGATGTTTTGATGTCAAAACAATGTGAAGTGACTGCTACAGCTCAATTGAGTTAAGCTTGGATGCAAAACAAGCAACATTACTGTCAAAAGTACACATAATTTACGTAAATCTTAGTAAAAAGTTAAAATTATAACACAATAAGGCTCTATTGTTTGAGAATTTTCTGTTTTTTCATAATTTCAAAATTTTTAACAAGGAAAATCTTAAATGAAAATTTATTTTTACTTAACTTTTACGTAATATAAGCTAAAATGTTTCTTATATAAAGTAAAAAATAAATAAATTAAAGCGGGTCCTACTAAAAAGCTAACCCACATTATTCGTGAAATTTATGACCTCAAAAAAAAAACGGAAAATAATTTTTTTTTTGAAATACCAAGCCTATCAGGCGATAAAAAACTTCAAGAGCTTTCTAGCTATCATACTGGCTTTTTAAAAAAAATATTATTTACCCTTAATTTTAATTTTCCTAGTTTGACCCCTAGATTTTACCGATTGACCATCCAATCGACCCCTAATATAAGAGACTTTCCAAAAAAAGCTCCCGACCTCTCAGCTCTTTTACCTTTTGAGATATTTTGGTCTGAAAAAAAAAGTGGCCTCAAAGCGGCCACACAAAAGCCATGGTGAGCCGAATATTCAAAATCTAACTTCATAGGTATGTTTCCCGTGTTGAAAATCATAAAATTAGTAAAAATAACAAGGTTCAAAAAGGTTAAAAATTTGGCAGAATAGGGCTCTTTGTTAGGTCGCCCGTTAAATGGCTGACTAAATTAAATCGTCAGTTTTAATCAATAAATTTAGTGGAATCAAATCATATGATATAGATTATTGTAGAGAACTTACACCTCTATGTGCCGAATGAGAAAAAATGATATTTTACTGCACTTTTACCGAACTTTTGGTATACAGCGAACCGAAGCATTAAAGCAATTCAATATTTTACTTAAAAAAAAATTAATGTTTTGACAAAGCTCCATTTTCCAATATATCATCCGTCAGTCCTGGTCCGTGTAGTAGGGACAGCTGATTGTGTGAAAATCAAGAAACTATCTAAAGATTTAGGCTTAGTTTAGATTTTATTTTTCGAGCTCATTTAACTTATTAAATTTTATATTTTTTTAGCAGAAAAAACAGTGTTAACTTGGATTTTAGAGGCCGTAGATTACAGTTAACTGATCGACTTGTGACCGGATTTTTGCAAGCATCTAACAGTAAAAATTTAAAAAAAGAAAAGCTCTTTAAACAGCAAATTTTTTATTAGATTATCCTTGAAAATACGTTAATCTTGTAGTAAATCTTACGCTCTTTCCGAATATGTATAATTAGTATCGGGTTGAAGGGTTAATAAAAAAGTTATAGGTTAAAAAGTTAAGTATGATTTTTGAGGTATCTTGACACTTTAGACCCTTAGGGACAGATAAAAATTATTTTGGACACTTCCTAAACTTTAATAAATCTAGGAAGCATTCAACAACAAAAATCATGCAAAATGATGTTTTTGTTGTAATTGCGAATTTAAAAAGTAATAGTTAACCGCATTAAGCTGTTTTATAATCTTACACAAACTATACAGTACCAGTTAATGTTTATTTTGTTTTAACATAAAAATTTTAAACTTTTTAGGGCTTCAATTTGTCTTGTTTAAAAAATTTTTTTACCTTGACAATACATGTTATTAAATTTAATTTCACCGGTTCAAGAGTTTCCTTTAGTATAAATCTTTTTTAACAAAGGAATTTTACATAATTATGTTTCACTTACGTCCGAATGATAAATAAAAAAATGTCCATTTGCTGCCCTACATTTACGTTTAATCCAATGTTTTCTAACTTTAGAATTATGAGTTCTTTTGAATAAATATCCGGCTTTTTCTGTACCAGTCGATTTTCCAACCATACGTAAGTCCATATTCGAAGCGGAATATGTTGAAATGGGCGATAGAGAAAACTCTGAACTTTTTGTTAAATCCGAATGCATCGACGGATTAAGTGATATCTTAGCCGTACTTATGTCTGTATTTGATGCATTTAAATTCGCTTGACTATGAGATGACGATAAAAAACGTTCGTTTAGATTAAAAAAATACGAACCAGTACGATGATGTTTAGGCTTAGGTAGTCTCGTTACTTTGCCTAAAACTTCGTCGAGTAATTCTTTTTCGTCGGTTTGATTAAAGTTAAAGCTTAAAATTGGATTCAAAATTTTACGCTGGTCTATATGAGTCACTAGATTGTTCAAGTTTTCTAAACAAGTCTTGTAGTAAAGGATTTGAGTTTTATAAAAATCCATTAACGAATTTGAAAATTGGTTAAGCGAGTTTGTTTTGGAACGATTGACCAAGTTTAAATACTTTAACATTAAGAGTTAAAGTTGATTTACATTTTAAGGTTTTTAGTATTAATTTTTACTTCGCATAACTTTTGAGTGAGATTTGAATTTTCGATAGGGACCTCGTCGCTCAGACTAGCCATGTTTGTCAAATCAACTGATTTCCGTTTTTTTGTTTGATTTGTCCTTAAAAAAAGAAAGAGAGACTTAGTTGTCGGTTAATGTCAAAAAAAGTATCAGAATACTGTACAATTTTGCTTCATAAGCTCGAAATGCCTTGTCAACATTTTTTTTACTACTCTCAATTTCAGTTGAGTTAAAGCTTTTTAACAGTTGATCAAGTGGATTGAGGATTATGTCGAAGAATTTTTCAATCTTTTAAAAACAAAAAGTTGAATCATACTCGATTGAGTTTAACATGTTCTAAATTCTTACAAAATTATTCGAATTTTCGAACAAAATCTTGTTCAAGTCAGCTAGTTTATCGAACATGTAATTCATTTCAAAATTATGCGTAATGGTTGATATGTTCTTAATAGGCTCGCTCAGAGACTCACCTAAATCTTTTTTAGCTTTTTGAAAAGAAAAAATTTTAAATTTCTATTTTGAAAATTGTTGTTTGAAAATTTACCCTGGAAAAATTGTTTGAAATCACGAAATAAATCAGTTAACTTTGAAAGTTGTCGTATTATTTGATTTATTCGCTTGAAATACAAATATTAGTCGAATAAGTCCGGTAAAAACAAAGTGGAGACTTGGAAAATTTTTGGATTTTTGTTGTTCTGAGGAATAAAAACCTACCAAGTAAGGCCCAACCCAAAGGACTACAAATACTGAATCTTTCTTGTTTTAAGGTTTTCTGAAGAAAATTAAAATTTTTGTTAATTAAGAGAATATTACATTCAGCTGCAGCAACCTACGAAATTTATCAAGTAGAAGATGGGGATGTCCTTAAAGTAAGAAAGGCACAAGCATGGTTCAATAAGTTTAACAGTGAGGATACTAGCCTTCGAAGGAAAAAAGGGTTTGGAAGACCAGTGAGTTTCGATCAGGACGCCCTGCGTACGGCGGTAGAGAGCAACCCCCAGGTTAGTATTCACGAATTATTAAGCAACCTTAGCACTTCACAGTCGATCATATTTCGTCACCTTAAGTTGATTCATAAAGTTAAAAGACGCTGCCGAGTTTGACACTTTGACACCTTTTGATATTCAACGTCGTATCGAAATCTGGAGAAAAATACTAAAAATCCTCTTGATGAACGATTTTTCAGAAGGGTAATTACTTGCGATGAGAAATGGATCTATTTTCGAAATACTGATGACAGAGACCAGTAGTTGGACCTATCTCAACTAGCCCCATGAGTCGTTAAAAGAGGACGATTCGAAAAGAAGGTAATGTTGTGCGTTTGGTGGAATTACCAAGGGGTAATTCACTTTGCACTGGTCACTGATGGTCGTATGATAAATGCTGACCCTTTATTGTGAACAATTAGAACGAATGTATGCTTCACTTAAGGCAAAATACCCTTCTTTGATCAACCGAAAGCTTGGTTTGTTTCTTCAAGCTATCGCAAAACCGCATACCGCTCGAAAAACCATAGAAAAAATTGAAGAGCTAGAGGGTATTGAACTTATCCCTCGTCCAGCATATAGTCGAGACCTTTCCGCTTCTGGTTTTCATCTTTTCTGCTCCATGGCTAATTTTCTTAGAGGACGGAATTTAACTAACCAAGACCAAGTTGAAGCTGGGTGCGTTGAGTTTTTTAGCTCAAAAAGCCAGAAATGGTACAAGAGAGGTATCGAATTGCTCGCTAATAGATGTTTAAAGACCATAGAGCATAATGGTGTATATTTTGAAGATTGGATGTTTACCGTTTTTTTATTTTATTAAAATAAAAAAAACTTCAAAAAAGCGCGAAATTTTATGAATTATCCTTATATTTGCCCCAAAAAATCGCTTTGGGAAGTTATTCACTACAAATTTATCTGATTTACGAATAGAACCTTAAAGTTCTATTATTGTTGAAAGTCGATATGCGAAAAATAGAGTAGCCAAGCCTCTGTTTGTCATTACTAATATATAATTTAATTTAAACCTGATCGGTTTGATCAATAAACATTTTATAACGTTGAATTTTTGAATAAGAACAATTAGCCATAAAATTGTGTAGATCATTTCGAAGATCATTTAACACCGTCAATTCATTACTCGACAAATCTTCATTCGGTTTTATCATTCTTTTTCGAACAAAAAAAAATTTAAACAACAACTACTAAAACACAACAAAGAAAAAAACAACTCGAACGACCCAACGAGAGAATAATGAAACTAATGATTTATTAATTGAAATTAAGCTGTTTTTAACCTTTTTTCTTTCAAAACACAAAATCAACAAAAGATAAAATTCGTATATCTTTTTTTAAAAAAAAAGAGAGAGAGAAAAAAAAACAAAAGGAGAAAAAGGTATTTAAATAATTAAAAAAATTCAAAAAAAAAAAGTACAGCTTAGATCTCGGTGATTTAGAAACAAGCTTTTTTTTCGTTTTGAATAAGATTTTTTCTCATTCAACAAAAAAATAAAGTTTTTTTTAAAAAAAAAAAGGTAAAAAATTTATTACTTTTTAAAAAGTTTATTTTTTATTTTTTTAGAATTCAAAAGTAATTACGTTGTTATTTTCACGAAATGGAAAACTGGCAACACACACACACACACACACTTACTCACTGAAGAACAAAAATTAAATAACTAAAACTTTCTTGAGCATAAATTTTTTTGTTTCTCTTTTTTGTGTTAAAGTAAACTAAAATAAGTTTCGAATCGGCAATAAAAGTTTTTAATTAACAAAAAAACTTGTTGACCATCAAACCATACAAATCTTTCTTTTTTGTTTTTTTTTTTCTTGCTAACAATCACCCCCTATCAAAAAAAATTAAACTTTAATAGAGAGAGATTTTATCTATTTTTTTTGTTTCGAATCTTAAAAAATAAACACATAGCCATTGGCGACAAGTATTCAAACTATTTCAACTCTTTATAATTTCAATGGTATTAAGTTCAAGGCGTATGTGTGTTACATGCCGAATTTTAAAAAATGAAAATTCTAATCTTCTCTTCACCTTGCAATTGACATTTTTTTCATGGAAACAAGCTTTAAGTGTCATTAAGTAACCGAAATGTTATTTAAAAAAATTATTGAGAGGTGTTAAAATTGGGATAGTAGGCACTCTTTTTGTAATCTCAATTAAAGAAGGTTACGCCCTAATTCAATGAGAAAATTTGATTTTTTAAATTTTCAACAAGAATGATTAGTTCTAGAAACTGTTACAGTGTATTATGTTTAGAATTATTGTAAACACTTAACTTTATTGTAATCATGCTTAAGTGTTTAGGGACAATGCTTTTCTTTTTCATTACAAAAATTACGCAATTAACATTATGCAACTAAAAATTTTAAATAAAATTATAATAAAGTTTTTCTTACAACTGATTTTGATGCTATTTTAAACCGAAATAAAAAAAATGACAAAAAAGTGGTTTATAAAAAAAAATAGAATATAGCAAAAATTTTACACCACATAAACACAAAGGAAGCCTTTAAATTTTTTAAAATGATCATAAGATTTTTTTTTTTAGTTGAAAACCCTTTCAAATTTTTTTTTATTATGTCTAAAATCTGGTTCTCTTTTTTCTTTTTTTTTTGATTTCGTTTAACGAGTCATCGTATCAAAAAAAAAATGGGGTTCATTTTAAGGGTATCTGTTGAAGTTTTAATTTGTGTTGATTCTATTGTTTTTAGTTCAATGTCTAGCTTTGAATTTTCTTTTCGAAATTAGGGTCCCTAATGACCAATTATTTGATCATTTTATAAAATTAGTAAAAAAGTGAGTTAAATTTTCACGGCTTGATTTGAATTGGGTAATCACTCATAAATTTTTGTAAGCGTTTTTATCCATTTTTTATTCTAATTTGTATCCTAATGATTTTCTCATTTACTGAATTAAACTGTCTAAAGTCTGAGAACCACGAATATGGTTATTTTAGAATTTTCAAAAATTTTTACAAACTAAAACTGGTCAAAGAAAATGATTAACAACGACCCAACCAGACTGAGCATAAAGTCGAATTTTTTTATCTAGCCAATAGGTAAAACATAAAAATCAGATCAAAAAAATTCAGTTATCCTTGGTGTCGTCCAAAATACAGTCGGATTCAATTCATCATCATGGGATAAAAAGTAAATAAGTTAATTAAGAAAATGAAATCTTTAAAAAACAACCAAATGTTGAACCGGGTCAGAGGGACAAGCTAGTTCACTTTCAATAATAAGAATAGTATCTTTTTTCGGGTCAAAACACAATGCTTCTATATAGATCTAATGACTTTTAGACGCTTCGTTATTCTTTTTTTGTGTTAGTGTTTTTGATTCGGTTTGAGTCTTCCGATTCCATAAAACTAAAATACCATAGTTTTTATTAAACTTAATAAAATTTTCTAAATTGTTTAAGTTTTTCAAAGCCCAACTTTATACAAGTTACACATACACTTCCTGGCAAAGGTATATTTTGTGAACCTATTTTTTGGCCAGTATACGCGTATACATACCGTATGTATACGAGTATACATAAATATGTATACGCGTATACAAATATGTATTACGAATACATAATATGTATACGACCAAGGTATTCGTATACATATTTATATGATTATGTATACGAGTATACTTAAATATGTATACGCGTATACATTCGTATACAAATTTTTTTTACGTCTTTTTAAGAATACTTTGTATGTATATTCGTATACATATGATATGTATACGCGTATACATAAAATGTATTCGCCAATTTTTTTTTCACATGTATACTCGTATACATAATCATATAAATATGTATACGAATACCTTGGTCGTATACATATTTGTATACGCGTATACATATTTATGTATACTCGTATACATACGGTATGTATACGCGTATACTGGCCAAAAAATAGGTTCACAAAATATACCTATGCCCTATGCTGAACCTCATTTTCAAAAATATCTTTGCCCCCTGAAAAATCGAAGTTTTCTATATGCTGCCCACTCGTCTGACACGATCTCGGATCCAGTTTTACAATGGTTTTTAATCATTGGAATTAGCGTTGCAGAGTCTCGTTTATCGACAACAAACATTCTCAACTCTTTTATCTGCTTTTCGTTGTTATTTGATGTTTTTTGGTTTGAAACGATGCGTTTCTTTTGGTTTTTTATCACCATTTAAAATACGACCCCGGTTGTATTTGCGACGACCCTGAAAAAGAGATTCGTCAATTTGGATCGTGTAACCGTCTCCCCCAATAGGTGGAGCATCGGACATTGTTTGATAGAGAATTTCTCTTATCTTTTTGAACCAGCCTATTACAGTCTTTTTCGAGAGACCAGTTTGATAGGCGGTATATTTAGCCGTGTGATCGTACGACCAATACCAAATTATTTCAATTACTCGCTGTATTGAAATTTTAGACGTTGAGTTAAGTTTAAATATCTCGCTCCGAGCTGAGTAGAAACGTCTACAACCGGTGTTTCGACATCTCCAGATGATTCTGTCTTTTACAAATTCTAGTCGATGTTTGTTGTTAATATTTTTACAAGACATGTTGCTACACTGAACATGTTCTTGTACCAATCCGAATCTAGTATACATGCTTTATGTATACGAGTATACATGTGAAAAAAAAATTGGCGAATACATTTTATGTATACGCGTATACATATCATATGTATACGAATATACATACAAAGTATTCTTAAAAAGACGTAAAAAAAATTTGTATACGAATGTATACGCGTATACATATTTAAGTATACTCGTATACATAATCATATAAATATGTATACGAATACCTTGGTCGTATACATATTATGTATTCGTAATACATATTTGTATACGCGTATACATATTTATGTATACTCGTATACATACGGTATGTATACGCGTATACTGGCCAAAAAATAGGTTCACAAAATATACCTATGCCCACTTCCTAAATAAGGCTTTTGCAACTCAATGCTAAATTTCAGTAAATTAATGTTGATAATTTAAAAAGACAAAAACGTGGATCCCTGAAAAACATACACCCAGGTGTAACTTTTACACGAAGTAAGGTATGCAAAAAATTATTTTCATATAAGGTAAATGAAGGACTACAATATGATAACATATTTAGAGACCTAGTGAAGTTATTTGTGGAAGAAAACTGATTTTCCACTTTTCAGCCTTAAAGGACCCTCATATACCCTCATAGTTATATACACCCCTTATTTTTTATATATCAATCGAAAGCTCTCAACGAGATCTGCAAAGATGCCTAGTTCAATTTTAGATGGGATGCTCGGTTTTAGAGTAACAAATCGACAAAGAAAAAAAGCGTTTTTTTTGAAAAAATCATTTCAGACGCGAATAATTTATTGTATCCGAGATAAAACTACCTAACTATAATAAAAATTGTATAGGAACATAGAAACAGATTTCTAAAGAATTGTATCAAAAAACATATAGACCCATCGGATCTTAATTTGGTTAAAAATGACATATTTAAATTTTAGCTTTAAATTCTATTCTTCCTCTTTGGTGCAATAAAACTAAGTAAAAATGTTCCTAACATCTTTCTCTCTAAGACTTAGAAGCTGCGTTAGTGGTATTTCGTGTATATTTTAGTTTTGTCCCGATTATCTTTAAGAGTGGGTTGATGAAATCGAGATATTACTGTATTAGTATTAAGTTTCAAAATTATGTAATGGTTTCGACGTAATCGTGAAGCAGATGATAGAAGAGAAGCGTAAAAGTACAATTCATTTTGTTTAAACTGTAGTCCTTTGAAGATTTTAGGCGCTATGTAGTTTCGTGATCTTAAGATCACATATTATGTGAACTTGGTTTTTTGTGGTCTATAATTAATTATAAGATCACAAAAAAAATCTCGCATTTTCTTTCGTGATCTAACACATTTCAAATTTGAAAACTTTAATTTTTCGGTGCATTTTAGGTGCTATACAGTCAGAACCACTTTTAAATTTTGTCTTTCCGCCTTTGACGCTCGTACCTAAATCGATTAGAAAGAAAATTTGGCTAAAATCATACTCATGTGTAAACGGTAACCAGAAACCTGAAACTTTTCGCCAAAAACAAAACTGAATATTTGCTTGTGCATGTACAGTTATTTGTCTCAAATAGATTAGAAGACAAGATGGGAAACGGCTAAGTCTATGACATCTTTAGTTACACCTAGCCTCATTTACTTGCGAGCATTGTACTAAAAGTTTTAATACAGCTTGTGGTCTGACTGTTCATTGTAGCAAAATTCATAGAAAAACGAAAAAATGATAAGATATTTTTATTCACTACTAAATTTAGCTTTTAAATGGACATGTTCAATAAATATTCTGTGATCTGTTTCAATTAATTTTCTTAGTTCACAAAAAAAATCCAGGTAAAAAATGTGTGATCTTTAGATCACAAATCAACTTTTAAGCAAGATCACAAAAAAAAACAGTTCACGAAACTACATAGCGCCAGATTTTAGCTAAAATTTCTCCGTGACATTTCAAACACTGTGTTTTCAATGGTCTTTATCCATTTGTTCCCTTTTTATTTTGTTCCCATATTTTTTATTGTATGAGCTTTCAAAGTTATAATCGTTTTCAATGAAGGTCTTAAATTTTAGCTTAAATAATGAGTATCGAGCTACTTTGTAACTGAAGTAGTTTTTGTAAATTAAAGGACACTCCATTCCAAAAGTTATGAAATAAAGATTGCACTGAAAATGCTTTGACAATGACCACATCCGTTATTTCTTTATCTAAATTGAAATCTTGAGAGACGAGTTAATCCAGTTAAAAAATTTATACGATTAATAGAATATTTACTATAGCTAAAAGCATTGCACAAAAAAAAACTCTAAAAATCAAAATATGATTTGCAATTTTTAAAAGCTTTCAAAGTTAAATAATTATTTGACGGTTCATTCTATATCATTTGAACATTTGACTTTTTAAAATGCAAAGCTTAATTATTTGAGTAAATGAGCAAACAAATTTTCTTAATAAATAATTTCTTTTTTTTGAAAATAAAATCAAATTTTCTTTATTTCAACTTTATTCTCAACATTACATGTAACATTATATTTAATGTTCAAAATAAAAAATTAGTAAGCCAAATTTATTTGAAAAAATAGCTGAAAATTTTTGTTTTCACACTTGCACCTTGTTCTTTCTGGTTTACAACAAAGAGACGGTTTCTATCAACCTTCTATATATAGTTTTAGAGTACTGACAAATTAAATAGATAGCAGATACATGCTTGATAGAGCTCCGAAAATAAAAAAAGCTTCGTTATTCCGTAATCTAGAAGATATTCTAAATATTAAATTTAAATCACTTTTTTCAGATGAGAATGAGGGATGATAATATTCCAGTCATCCAAAGAAAAATTCAGTTTTGTTCTGCACTAAAGCCATTCAACTAAAAAATGGCACCAACATAGAACAAAGAAATTACAATTTTAGGATGTTAGAATTTGAATTTTCATTGTAATTAAAACTTGATGACAAATTTTAATTTGCAACTTACAACTGCAATCGACCATATCATCTGTATTTTTTTTATTTTTGCATTATTATAATACCGGTCTTTCAGAATGTCAATTACTGAACTTTCATGAATTTTCAGGAACTTTCATAAACTTACATAAACACATTCGAATCTTGCCGCTGGCTTTGACCATTATATCGTATAGAAGCCTGGGAACGGGCAAGAGCTTGTTTTGCAGCAGATTCATTTAGCAATGGGTCTTCGATATCATCATAATGAATGCTTCGCATAAAATGAGTATCGTTTTTAGTCAATTCAGTACTGTATTGACCAACCGACAGATTGATGACAAAATTAAATATTCTAATTGATGTAGAATAGGCTTGTTTTGTGGTTCCAAGCTAATCTGGATAGTTATCGAGTTCGACGAATGACGCTTTTTAGGTTTTTCATGATGGACGTGCTAAAATCACTGCAGTAGTACAGTCGTAACCCACCCTTGACCGGTCTCAACCCCAAGAGAATTTTAAATTTCACTTCTTGTCCAGATATTACTTTTCAAATTACAGGGGATTTCGAAGATGAAAAAATTCTTATAAGCACTTTGATCTTTTTGATTTTCAAATTTTGGTTTATTTTCAACGTAAATGGTCTTTATTTGAATCGATAGATATGTTAGATGTGTTAGAGTTGGGCAAGAATCAATTTTCAGAAAATCATTGTCAAGTTAATGTGCCTTAATTACCGGATCCGTATAAATTTAGCATTGAGTCATATACTGCTAAAAAAACAGATATAATAGATGTACCTTGAAAAATACAACGCCAGACAAGGTAGAATCGGTAATTGTTGGTTTTTGCAAGATGTTATTTCATTGTACACCATGTATCCGGAAAAAGTAACCTCAGCTTTTGTAACCCGAGGATGTCGAAACAACTGGACATAGCTCTTCGTTTATGGTTTTAGCAATAGTTGGAGATTAGTTATACTAGAAGATTTTTTGCCACGTACATCTGAAAATGATTGATATTGATCGAATCCATCTGGAATTTTAAAAAATCGATTTTGGGTTTCAATCTTGGAAAAAGCTGTTGCTAAACAATGTGCAAGTTTTTTATAATATTACTACTCATTTCAAATAGAAGATCTTCATCGCATGATTCTTGGACCAGAAATGGGCGGATTTGAAGTTATCTCAATTCCAGAAAGCGAATATGACCAACATGCTTTTGATAAACTATTGGAAAATTATAGAAATAAAAATGTTTGCTCGTTCTCAAGTCGAGCGTCGAATGATGGCGAAGCAATTAATTATGAAACTAAAATGGCACTGAACTTTCATGGGTATGGACTTTTGGAAATAAGAGAAAATATAGCTGGTAGTGGTAGAACAATGATTAAATGTCAAAATCCATGAATCTTAACCATGATAAGTTAAATTAAAATATCTTAGAGGTAGTGTACTCGCCAACCTGATCGCCAAATAACAGCAATTTCTATACCCATATTTCAGTGATGTATTCAACTTTTTTTACATCACTTTTACATTGATGCTGCATTGAAACTGTCTTGACTGGGAATTGCATTATCCCTTTAATATAAACTCACTTGATTTCTAAATTTTGAGTCAAAAATGTCAAATTCAAAATAAGAAACTATAATACTTCTTAATCTTAAAATTCATTTAACTAGATGAAAAAAAATCAAATGAAATTTGTTTCCTTATTGAATAAATGAACAAAAAATAAACAAATTAAAACGCAATCGTAAAAATTTACATAAATTTGTTTTTTAAGAGATGGTTTAAGTAAAAAATAAAATAAAAAAAAAATCAATTTTTCTTTTTTCTATATTTTTTGTTTATTTCAAAATGTTTTGAAAAAATTAGTTTTAAAATATTTGGGAAAGTAAGAACAACTGAGAGAAAGAGAGAGAATGTAAAAATTTATTTTATTTTTTTTTTTATTTAAAGCATGATTTTGAGCTTAATTTACATGAACACTTAAAGTATTTATATAACATAAACCCAAAATAATAAATAAACAAGTAAGCAATGTGAAACGATTTAAAAAAAAAAAAATAAAACAAGCACTTTGAGGTAAAATTAAATTTACGAAAACAAATTTTCAAAAAGAAATGATAAACGCTAAAATACAAATCGACAATTTAATTAAATCGAATAAAATTGTAATTTTTTATAAACAAAAACAAGTTGAAAGTAATGTTCAAAAAATTCAACGTGATCAAATAATAAGCTCGATTAAAGAGTCAATTAAGAACAAAGTCGACATCAATTTTATGGAATCGAATTCGTCAAAAAACTTTTTTTACAAATCGATTTCGTTAAATACCGAATCGTTTATACGAAATTTACTCGAAAGTGAAGATGACAAAGATCTAAAATTTGATATTTGTGATTTTTTGGACACTTATGCAATTTCTAAAGATTATATTACCATTGTTGAAATTGATAAACTCGAATATTTTAATGAGTGTGAATTGTATTTGAAAAAGCATTGTTGCAATGATCAAATAATTAAGGTTTGTTTAGAAATTTTTTTTTATTATTTTGAACAAAATTAAGTTGAGCACTTAATTTAAGGTAAAGAACATAATGTGATGTTATTTTTCTAAAAAAAATTTTTGAATGAAATTAATTCATTCAATTTTAAAATAAAAAAAAAACAATGACTTTGGTAAAATAGTATTATGGAAGACCTAGATCCCATCGAAGATTTTTTTTCAGATTTATAAAAATTGTAGTAAAAACAAAATTGACTTTTCTTTTTTTTCTTCAAAATTAATTAAAATCTTTTAGGAATGAAGATCTTTGGTCAAGTAAATAACGGTGCTAAAATTTCAGAGACCGAGGGTTAAAGAATTTTCATTTATGATTTTGTTATTATCGTATAAAATACAATCCTGGCCATTCAAAACTTCTACCTTCATGAACGTTCAAGGTTTTGAAGGTTCAATGGTCCATGAAGCTTGATATTTCTTCATCCAAATTCATTATTTTTCTAAAATATTTGAAAATTTTTGAGGAGCTTTGAACTTTCAGAAACCCCTTGAAGCTTCGTGAACCTTCATGAAGGTTCATTTTTGGAAGTTTTGAATGACCAGGGTTGTAACAACGATTTTTAATCGATTTTCGATCAACAATCCTAGTCGGAAAATCAGTCAGAAATCCTACTAATTTAAAAATAAATTTTTAAATGCGCAATTCCATTTGCAGAATTTTTGCAGACCTCTCCATACTTTTTAAACTATTAATTAGACCTCTCCAGTAGATGCAGAATTTTTTTGCTGCATGAGGCTTCAGTCTTCTTTCCTTAAAATATTCAAAATCACGCTTTTTGTTACGATTCCAACAGAGTCAAAAAATAGAAAAAAGAAAATTGAGAAAAAATTTTATCTTGCCCTTCAAGTAACAGTATTTTGCGTTATTTAACGTTTAACGTTACCGCTCATATTTTAGTTCAAATGGTTTATTGTTATAAAAGTCGCTTTAAGAAGGTTATGTGCTAATATTGGGCTATTTCTTCTTGACCCTTTGCGGAAAAGGCTTAAAGAGAATAGTTATATTTTGACAAAATATTAAAATCATTCGTTGAGTGGCCCATGTTGGCCTATTGAAACAAAATAAAGATAAAAATATCATAATCAAAAAAGTTTTTTAATTCAAAAGTTGGAACAAAGTTCGATATTTTCTGAACCAATAATAAGCACACTTGATCTCAAAAGTACAATATTTTTAAAATTCTTTGCGTCTAAATATGGTTCAGAATATTTATTTTAGTGAAACAAGCAATTTAAAAAGTCAGCATTGTGAAGTTTCGTTCAAAAAGTTCAGTTCAAAATTTAAAAATTGAATATTTTTTATAGGAAATGAATATTTGGTTACGAAAAGTGTATCTTTTCGATAAGTATAAAATATCCTAATAATGTCCCTAATTGAATTTTCGATCTTTTACTTTAAAACACATTATATAAACTTTGTCTGTTGTGATATACACTTTTATCTAGTATATGAATTGATTTGCAGCTTAAAATCGCCAAAAATTAAGTCAACACCTTTTACCCTTTTTGCCCAACTAACTAACTCGTATCTTCTCGTTTATTCGCTACCAAATCATTTAGGATATAAATGTCTCTTTCACAATTTGATTTGTCAAGATATTTGAAGTAAATAATTTAATCCAAATCTGTATTGTTATTCCCAATATGAAATAAATTACACTTTTAAATTTTAACCTGAACAGGCTGGTATCCAGATCACTCACTCATTGTATCCATATTTACAAATTAAGAATCGAGGCGTTTTGTTCAAGTGTTGTCTTTACAAAACAAAAATACAAGCTTTTGGCTAATTTATCGAATTTAATTCATTCATTTTTGATAAATATCCCCCTCTATTAGTATCCAGTAGTTTTTTTTAAATATTTCGATAGGTAAAGTATTGTTTAAAAATCTCATACCTTTGGCTAGATTGAGGTTTTTTCGAGGTATTGATATAAAGAAAGAACTATGTAAAATTTTAATGTAAGTTCCGCCCCTAAATATCTCGGAAATGGTTAGGTGTAAGTCATTTCTGATGAGAAATTGGAAAACTACACCCAAAATTCTAGCCCAATGGATGGATTCGATTACATAAAAAAAATGGTATCAACATTTTACATATCGATAAATGTACGAGATTTCCAATATTTTTTAAATTTTAATTCAAAATTTAAAAAAAAATTTAAATTTTTAATAATGCAATCTTATTGATTGATATGTAAAATATTGATCCCATTTTTTTTTATGTAATCGAAGCCATCCATTGGGCTAGAATTTTAGGTGAAGTTTTCCAATTTCTCATCAGAAATGACTTACACCTAACCATTTCCGAGATATTCGGGGGCGGAATTTGCATTGAAATGTTACATATTCCGATTGAGACCAAATTTTCTGGGTACAAATAGAGGGGGTTTACGGTATTATTTATCGGCCTTTCAAACTCTTTTTTAAATTTACGTGTCTTCTTGAAGTTTTTTATAAGTGTCTTACAAAAAATTTTGAATATTTCTTAAATTAAGCATTAGACGCATATTTGCCTATAGTAGAGTGCTTAAACCTGATTGAGTTTATTACAAAAATTAAGACAAATCAAACAAAAGAAAAAGACTCAAAGCCTTACTAGTAAAAATCAGATTAAAATAAACTCATTCAAGTCTTTAAAAATAATATTTTGTCAAGAAGTGAACATTTTTAAAGCTTCAAAGTCCTAGTTTTTTTTTTATTCAGACAGTTAATTTATCTTAAATCTAATTTAATTATTAATTTTAAAGTATCCAATAGTGTTTATACACGGTGTGTATTTTGGTTCAGACGAAGAAATTCTACTGGGTCATAGCAAGGGATTTTTATACGAATTATTTCGAGATACCGGTCTTTACAATTTATCAATGATTAAAAATCATTTTGATTATTCGTGTTCTAAATTAGAAGACGATGAAGAGGATCTAAGTGATATTACTGATTCCGAATATGAAGAAGAATCAGACGAATATACACAAGCTATTAACAAAGTGGCAAAAATAAATAATCAAATTGATTTGGATAGCTGCTCACTTGGAACAACTTCAACAATAAAAAATTTTATAAGCTCAAAATCAATTAATACACCAAGTAATGGCATTTCGTTTAAAACATCTAGACTAGTAAACGATTTATCCGAATCACTTTTATCAATTGATAAAAATAGTTATTGTGAAAAGTACTTAAGCACATATACCCAAGTGAACGATACAAAAGATTTGTTAAATAGAAAAATTAAAAATAAAAAAATATCATTGAAAACAAATACATCTTATGCAATATCATCGTGTACATCTCGTTTATCGAGTGATTATGAATTTAGATCTGTAAATACAAAAATGAGTTTTAAAAAAAATACCGTAAAAAAAATGACACCACCAGGTGATGTTTTGGCAACAATAAATAAATGGCTTAAAAAAACAAAACAAGTTATTGAAACACGTAATAAAATAATTTCTTGTAAAAATTCTATAATTTCTATTTGATAAAAAGAAAATTATTTTTTTAATTTTAATTTTCATAAAATAAATTTTTTAAAAATCATTATTTTTTGACCTATTGTCAACGAAGATCCTAAAATCTTGCTGAAATTTTTTTTTAAAAAAGACTCTTCCTGTAAAAAAAACACCTACGTGAAGAAAGCTCTTAGAAAAAACGATTAAAAAATTTTGCATCGGTCCAAAAAGATTTTACTGTTAAACTTTACAACTTCCCCTTACCTTACCTATCTACTACGACACTGAGCCATAATTTGAAGAGGTATTAAGAGCCTTTCCAAAATGAACAAGACACCCTTTATTTTGAATGCTTGAAATGATTCATTGCAGCTAATTCAAAGTCAGTCATCACCATTGTTGAACTTGAAATGAACTTGTGTACTTTGGCTTCTTTGACAATTGCTTTTAGAACCTCATAGTAATCTTTTGTTCGTCTACCATCTATTAATATCCATCATTTTTAGAGGTCAAAGCATATATACCATCAAAAATTGTAGTTTTTTTATCGAGACTTTTTGCAATCAGGATTTCATTTTATTAAATTGAGGATTTGCAATTATTATGCTTGCATTACAACTACTGTAAATTCTCGTTAAATGTTTCATGTATTATTATCGGCGATTAGTGGAATTTCTGATTAGTTGCAAATCCGCAAAAACCAAAGTATTCAGGTTTAGTTACTTGTAACATTGAACGAGAATTTACGGTATGATGTTGAAAATTATGAAATACGAAAATTGTCCTAAAAAAGTTTATCCCAACGAACTGTTAAAAGTTTTTTGGATGTCTAGATCAAAGCATGTCTAATCATGTGCTATGACCATTACTTTTCATCTTTTCTTATACTTAAATCGGTTTATCTAACCGTGGCATTATTAATTTGACAAGTCACCCTCCCATTTTCTCATCCGGGCTTGGGACCGGCCATGGCATGGTTACGACTATGCTACTGCCATTCACTCCAGTGACTGTAAGGCGTTCATCATAAACAGCGCCACTCATCCGAGCCGAAGCTGCGAACTCGACAACTATCTAGATTTAGCTTGGAACCACAAACCAAGCGTATTCTACATGAAGTAGAATATTTAAATTTGTCACTAGGGCTACACCTATTGCCAAATGGGTCTGCTATAAAACAAGTTCCTTTGCCCGTTCTCAGGCTACTATAAGTTGTGATGGTCAAAGCCAGCGGCACCCCAATACGACAAGATTCGAACGCAACCCGTAATACAGCACATTTAGAACGATTTTAGAATAACAGCAACATTGCCGCCCTCCCATTTTCACATCCGGGCTTGAGACCGGCCAAGACATGGTTACGGCGGTATTTTTTCAAATATGAAAATCCCTTTTAATAAGAAAAATTAATTTAAAAAAAATAAAAATTGCTTACTATTACCGTTAGTTATTCATACAGGATCTGGTAATAAGAAACCATTATTTTCCATCATAGCTTCCGGATTGCTTTTCAGTGAGATTATACGAGATTTGATTTATTGAAAATCTGATGAGAATTCAAATTTCAAATTTTTCACTTTCTTGATATTTAAAACCATTTCAGATACAATCTAATCTACGTTTTTGAGATTAATTTATTTGTTAATCAATGAAGCTTTTTACCATTTATTTAAAAACGAATCAAATTACACAGTAAATTTTTTTTATTTTTCCAATTTAGATTTGGGTTATTTTCAAAAAAAAAATGTTATAAATAAAAACGATAAACAGTGTTTATTGAATCAAAAAAGTTCTGAAATACTCCTACGGATTATCTAAAATTCTCAAAAATCCTATGCTTATTTGAGGCTAAGATTTACCTAGATGTAATTCGTATTTGTATGTTTATTTTTGTTTCGATTATTGCAACTATTGCTTAAATATCAAAAAAAAATTTCAAACAAAAAAATGATCATCTTATTAGGATAAAAATAATTAAAACGTTTAATTTTCCTTCATAATAAGCCAACAAACTTATTATAATTAGATATGTTTCAATAGAGTAAAGTAGCACCCGATCGTATTGTTGTTGTTGTTGTTGTTATTGTTGCTTTAAAACTTGATTAATTAACGAGTTCAGATCCAATCGTTTTCTCAAAATCGTTTTATAAACATTTTAGAAAAGTAAGCAAATATTACGAAAGCAACAACAAGAAAGTTGAAGAGAAAAATTAACAAATATACTTTTATAGAAAAAAAATTGAGTCTTTTGTTACAATAAATCATCAAACTTTTGTTAATGTTTTTAAAAATGTAAATATTTTAATTTAAGTTAAAAAATAAATATCAACATTTTTTTTTTTCTAAATTTAAATGTTTTTTTTTCATGCTGTAATTCAGGTTCACGTTTTTTTTTATTTTTAAAGCTTCCTTGAACTTTTCAAATTTGTTCTAGACAAATAAAATTAGCTTAGTTTGATTTAAAGAATGTATTTTCCAAAAAAAATATGTATTGATAACGAATTAGCTAAATAAGTTAAACGAAATAATATGCTAAAAACATCTGATAAAAAATAAAAAACAAAACAAATTAAAAAGTTTTTGTTAATTTTTAATTGAGTTACCACCAATAAAATGGCTATATAATATATCATTTTTATTCGAGATTTATTACTGTACGGCTACTGAAAAAAAGGCGTACCCCGTATCGTTCCGTATCGGAAAATAAAATTAAAAAAAAAACTTAGGTCTTTCATTTTTAGTTAAAATTACAAGGTTTCAAAAAACGGTACGGTGGTACGGTGCAGTAATGCGGTACGGTTGGATGGTATGGTACGCCTTTTTTTCAGGAACCGTGCAGTAAAAGTACACATCTAGAAAATCTAACCTAAACTCTGCTTAAAATAAATTTAAATTCTTATATAAGTCATTACTTGAAATAATTCTTAAAGGGTATAGTTTTGTCGTTATTTTAAATCGATAAAATCGAAAGCAAGTTAATATGTAAATTATCTTTTACTGTTTCAAGCGACTTTAAGGTAATTACTGCAATTCCACCTAATTAATGGCGTGCTCGTAACGAAGCGTATCCTTACCGTACTTATATCGTAACCTGTTATCTCGAATAAAAGATTTTTTTTTTAAATTTTGATTCCTTTTTCTAAAAAATATTTCAGGTACTGGTACTTGTACGGTACGTTATGTGTACGCTTTTGGTACGGAAAGCATTCCGTGAAAATGCAGTAAAAATAGGTTGTATCTTATCGATTTTGTCTCAGTCTTCATCAATGTCGTTTGGGCGTAAAATCAAAGCACCAGGGCTTGTCGTAAAAGCGATTAATGTCGCAGAATGACAAAATTCAGTAGTCACTGAGAGATAGAATAGGTGTCAAAAAAGTTCAATGAAGAAGTACAACTACCAGGTAGTTATGACTGAAAACCAATTTAACCAAGTGAAAAATTCATACCGTAAAACCCCGCTATTTGCCCCATGGGGTAAAAACGAAGACTCCGTTTTTGCCCCAGGGACAAATACGTTTATGGTTCCATTTTTCAGACCGTTTTTAACCCCATTTTTTAGTTGAAATTCTAATTTTTAGACCGGGGTAAAAAAGAATATGAACAAACTTCAATATGATTTGATGTTTAAAAAATTATTGGATATAAAAAACATTTTTCTACTATGAGGGGAAGTTTTGCAAAACATTTTTTATTTTAATAAATATTTTCAACCTTTATCAATTAGAACCCCTACCTTAATAACGGAGGGTTTTTAATGAAAATTCAGTTAAAAATTATTAGCTCATACTCAAAGTAACAAATTAATTTTATCGCACCTTTAGCTACTAAATTTTTACATGTAAGAAGTCTATGTCTTTCCATGCGCTCCCGATAGTAACGCATGCCTAGAAAGGAGCATTGTTCTTTTTTTCAATTGCTTTATTCAAAAATGTGAGATCTCATGAGTGGAAAAAGTATCTTCAATCTGAAGAGATATACTGAGATCTAAAACTATGTGATAAAAAGTTTTTTTACGAGTCACTCTGGTGAAGACGATAAAATGGTTGAATCTATTTGGTAAAATTCAATCAAGTTCCGTGCAATGTAATTGACGACGAATTAAATTTTTTTTAAAAGCAATAATACAGTGTGTTCTGCTGAAGGAGATTAAATGATTTTGAATATAAAAAACAAAGTTTTTTACATTTTAGCCCCGGGGTAAAACCGAAAATTCTGTCTTTACCCCATGAGGCATAAATGGCCCAAAAACAAAAATTTCGTTTTTACCCCGGGGAAAATAGCGAGGTTTTACGGTAATTCAGAATTAGTGTTGATAACCGACTTTTGACCCAACTAGACTAAAACGGGAGCGGAAAGTTTTCACAAAAAGGAAATATGGATTTTATGGATCTCATAGCTTGCTACAAAATGGTACCCTAGTTGTCGTTATAGCTTGAGAATTATAACTAGGGTAATATACATATATGTTTTCTGTGTAAAATGTTACAGTTATAATTTTATCTTAGTTGGGTCAAAGTTGGTTATCAGCACTATTCATAATATTAGAATTTTGGATCAAAATTTTTTTTTAGGTGTTGTTAGGTGATATCTGTAAAGTAATATTTTATTGTATTTTATAAATTTGAGCATTTTTAATTAAAAATTTTTAAAAATGAAATAAGAAAAAATCTAACAATTAATTTTGAACTCTTATTTATTGATTTATTCTTTCATGAAAATTTTTTGAGATATTTTCCATCAAAATGAAAATTAATTATTATGCTAACTAAATATTCAAAGCCATACATGGGTGATTAGCTGACAGTAAACAACGGGTAGCGACTTAGGCGATAACACACAGTCACACTTTGTCCATAAAAAATTAATTAAATTTCACGTCAAGTCACGAAAAGTCCTTTATTTTTAATTTTTTCATGTCAAGTTTGGTCCTTATTTAGTCACACTTTGTCGCACCAGTATTTCGAGCAGCCACATGTTGTCCTTAAAGATAGGACAAACTATAAAAAATTTAGTCTAATAGGTCATGATAAGGACAGAGTGTGACTGTATCTTATCGCCTCAATCGCTACCCGTAGGTTACTGTCAACAAATCAACCCTGTATTTTTTAGTTATTATTTCTGGTCTTGGTCGGATAAGTTAAGGTTTTTAGATAATTTTTCATTAATAACCATCATCAGTCTTTTCAAGAAAGTAATCAAAAGTTTTCAGTTAATTTTCATGTTATTTTTATATTATTAAGGTCCTCAAAGGCAAAATAATTGTCCACGGGTTAAATGTGCGAATGCTTTTACAAATTGATTTGTTAATCTCAATATTTATTTAAGGAAGTGTATATGATGATTTTTATAAGGAAAAAGTATCAGAATGCCTAGAAAGAAAATACTACGAATAAAATTAACGAAATTACTTAACCAATTTTAGATAATAATTTATATCTACGTTTCGATGCCATCATCAGGATTAACCTAAATCAACAAGTATTTTTAAGCTTTCCTATATGTACAAATCCGGTCTTTCACAATGCTCATTTCTGAAAGCTCATGAATTTTCATTTTACAATCAAGATCAAAATTTTGTCAACTGTCGACTCAATTAATGTAATATACAGCATGAAAAACACAAGATTACGAAGTTTTTGTTGGTTTAAAAAATTGAAAATCAACACCCTCAACTTTCAGAAATGAGCATTGTGAAAGACCGGATTTGGAGTAGTGTTGAATGTTAATAAATGTCAAACTCACCCTACTACTTAATTATTGGATAGGTCTAACATTATTTTGCGATTATTAATTTCATGATCTTTATTCTCTTGTATATGTTTGAAACACAATGAATTAGATTTTTTCTATGTTCTTGAAATCTGTGATTTGGCACCTTTTTTAATAATTAGAATTTTTAATGCTTTTTTACAATTGGATTCATATTGACAAAGTTCTTTTCTGTCGATTACTGAAGATGGAAATCTATTGATTAAACTATGTTAAGGAAAGTGATAGGGACTCGAACATTTGACTCAGATCAAATGCGACTAGAGTCCGGCTCGAATTTTGGATGAGAGCGATTTCCATAAAAAACTCTTAAACTTTGTGTCTAAATAAATTTCCATCTTCAGTGAAACCAATTTTATTTTTTACGTATTTTTGAGAACTTTCTTCTTTCGGTCTCTTAAAAAATTACCAAAGCATAACAAAAATCTAATTGAAAAACAAGTTATCATATAGTATTCGTTATATCTCACCTCGAGATTCAATTACATATCGAGATCAATTCACATATATAGTTCACAATGTTATTTCTTAATCATTGTTTTTAGAGAAATCCTTCAAACGAATGAAAAGTGAATACTAGTAAGTGCGTTGTCATCATCTTCATTTTGACTTTTGATGATAAGTTTGTGATGACATTTTTTTGGCTGTCTCTTCAATTTTCTTTCTAAGTTCAAATTTCTTATAAAAATTGAATATTTAATTCTTATAATTGCATTTGTATTCGTAAAAATGTTTCATACAAAAGAAAAATTAACAATAGACGAGTTTCTTAAAGAAGGTTATATTTGCATTTCGTAAATAGGAAATGTTTTCGTTCTGAAAAGAATCATTATTTATATCCGGACATTTTTTATAGACTTATTTTACTGTAATTCGATTAAGTAGTGATTACAACAACTTGTTTTTTCGAATTGTTGGACTTTTCCAATTCAGATATTAAATACAAAAAATTTTCCAAAGTCGACGCTTCAGAAATTGTACATGAATTTGGAGTGGAGAGCAGGGATGTGCATTAAGTACTTAAATCGTATTTTCAATACTTAAGTAAATTAGCAATATTTTTAAATAAATACTTAAACTTAAGTCCATTTTTCAGATTTTCTTAAGTAAATACTTAAGTAATGAACAGTATAATTAAGTATTACTTAACTCCTTATGCACATAATCGCGACGTACTACGAAAACTAAAAGGCAGCAGTTTTTGTTGATGTTAAACTGTCAAAAAAATTTAGTATCAGTACTGGTGTGATTCAAGGGGTGTCCTGATCCCCTCCCTCTTCATAATTGTTACTGACTTTGTATTGTTAGAGGCTCAACACAAGCTCGGATTTAGATATAAAATAGGTACCAGTAGTAAGTACCCAGATAAGCTAATCAGTGATCTTGATTACGCCGAAGATATCGCCCTTCTTGAACCTAACCATCAACTAAACATCAACATCTTATTATACGGATGTGAATTATTAATAGTGTCTAAAGAACTAGAAGGCGAAATCAACAGTTTTTCTATGACATGCAATAGAATGTGGCTAAACATTAAACTGTACGATCGAAGAAATCAGCAATCGAGTGTAATAGAAGCCATTTTAAAATTTAAAATTATAATTTTTATAATTGAATTTTAACGTTTTTTTTGGGTGAAAAGTCCAAAATAGTGAAAAACCTTAAGTAACCTTAAATACTTAAGTAAAATGACCAATACTTAAGTACTTAACAAAAAAGTGAAAATTTCAAATTTCTTACTTAAGTATTTACTTAAATTCAAAAAATTTTTAATTACTTAAGTATTTAATACTTAATGCACATCCCTGGTGGAGAGGTAAAGGTGAAATTTTGAATTTTTTAAATCAACCAAAACATGATTTTCTTGTGTTTTACAGACCGTGGATCACATTAATTGAGTCGATAGTTGACTGATCTTCATTGGAAAACGAAAATTCATGAGTTTTCAGAAATTAGCATTGTGAAGGCAAACAGTTGTTTCATAGCATGTAATATTTCACAGCATATTTTTTATTTCATAGCTGATCTACAAAGGTAAGAAAAATAATTAAAGTTGAGCTTTTTTCATCAAGCTATACGAAAGATTACGATTTTGAGTAAACCTAAGAAAAAAATGCACCTGAAAGATCAGTTTTTTTAAGATTGTTGAATAAACTAAGAAACGTTTAGAAAAAAGGAAATCTTTTTGATGTTTTAGATATAAGGGCTGAAAAGTGAGTTTTTGTCTTTTCCTTTATATGCTTTTTATCTTTGTGCTTTGAAAATTTTTTTAGGCTTATGATTTGGTGCATCTTACAAAATCGAAAGTGTCTTTTAACACCCATGTGTCCTCAAAAAAGACTGTTTTTTAAGATCTAAGTATTTCGCTAATTTATAATTATATGCATCTACCGCTGATGAAATCGGTATAATCGGTACACTCTTGTGAGTTTTCGGTGAGACTTGCAACACACCAGTCTTTGACCCACAAGGCATTATCATTCCGTTTATGTCGATACCAACATTTGCAAAGTTGACTCATGAACGTCTATCAATCAAAAGAGATAATTCTTTAAAATTTTTAAGTAACTTTAAAACAATTTATTACAGAAAATGTTATTTATACAAAGCAAAAAATGATTTTTATTTTCGTTTAAAAAAATTTTGAATTAGTTAAAAATTAAGACAGAACCAACACTCCCATCATAATAATAACTTAAACTTTTTGGCTTAATTTATCAACAAGACACCACCTTTATCTCATTAAAATAAAAGTATATTAATCAGTTTTTTGAAATTCAAAACTCAAATAAAGCAATAACTTTGTCAGAAATAAAAATAACACATTGAAACCTTAACAAACAAAAAAATCAATGATTCTATGACTTATAAACAATATTGGGTAAAAAAAAACGAAAACTTATTAATGTAAACTTTACATGATAATGATAAAATTCTATAAACAAATCAAATTTATTTTTCTATCTCACAAGTCTTCAAAAAACTTGAAATCATTTTTATTTTAGTTTTTCCCATACTATTATTACCCTAATTTAATTCAATTAAAATAAATAAATTACGTTTGACAAATAGATAATGAACGAGGGTGTTAAAGGAGGGTTGCAGTTTTTGTTGAGGGTAACAAGCTCTTATTATTCCCAAAATCTAATGCTTACCTAAATAATCATTAGTATGTTATTTTTTTTTTTTAAAAAAAAGTATACAAATTTCAAGCATAAGTTTGAGAGAATAATTTCATAATAAGTTCAAATTATATTTTTTTTTAATCTTATTCTGCTTCTTGAATTGTTTATATCTCAAGCTAGTTTTCCTTCCAAAAAAAAAAAAAAAAGAAAATTTCTAAACCCATATTATTCAATTTTCATCAATCATAAATCTTTTTTTAAAATTCTATCTGAGGTATCGTAATTCAACAAAAGTCGATTCTTTTAATGAGGTTTTATTTGTTATTTTTTACTAGCCGTAACTTTTTTTTTCCCAGGATTCAAAATTTTTATATTTTGTTCCAAAATGGAAAGTTTTATTTTTTTTTCAAAAATTAGCATGATAAGAAAAAAAGTTCTCTTTTTTTTTTCTTTTAAGGTATGTGTTAGCTTAAAAGAATTTTTCTAAATTTTTTTTTTTCTCCAACCAAAGAAACAAAAATCAATTATCTAAAACTTGAATTTTTTAATATTTAATTATTTTTTTTTTAAAGATAATAAACGCAGAAATATTCTACGAATGATTTTACTTTGTATTGATTAGGTAGCTTCTTTTACTTTGTTGTTTTGTTTTGTTAAAGAACTTAAAACAATAAGGATATAGTTTGAATATTCAGAACACTTTTCAAAAAAAAAAAATAACATTTTTTGCTTGTTTCATTTTTTTGCTTGATTCTGTTCTCATGCAATTTTAAAGAAAAGATCATTTTACCAATTTTGCGGATTATCGCGTATAATAATGTTACTCTTCCATTTTAAAATGGTTTGAATCTAACGAGTTTTTTTTTTGTTTTAGATTTTTAGATCTTGTTGTTGTTATTCTATTAGCTATGCAATTAAAATTAATGGATGGATTCAAACGCTTATTTTTTTTTTCTTATTTTGCTTTTTATTTGAAACAACATAGAAAGAATCGCAGAAAAATCGTTAAATTCAACAAATAACATTGGATAAATAAGTTTTCTTTTTTGTTTTCAGAAATTTTTGTGTTATTAAAATGTTGTTGATTTAGAATACTCAAGTGATCGATATGTCTAGTTTTACATTGAATGCAAATCAATTTTAAATAAAATTGCTTCATGATAAATGAGATTTAAAAGAAAATAGGAATTTTGTGTTTTTCAAGTCATATTTTAATAAATTACTTTCTATTTCTATTCTAGTTTCTTTATTATCATTACTTTCCGGGACTTCTAAACAAAAAAAATGGGTTCTAGGGTTCAATTGATACTTTTATAAATTCATTCGATATTGATCTATTGAGTACGTCTTAACCTCTTGTTTTAACTAATAAAAACTAATCAACAGGCATGTTTTTTTTGGAATTTATAATTTTAAAAAAAAGTAACGAATCAAGATATTAATCTTAGTTCCTCTACAAAGCTTTTTTGTTTTCTAAATATAATTAAAATGCGTACAAAACTGTTAAGTAGTAACCTACAGTGCTTGACGTTTACAAATCGAAAATGCGGTCATTCAGTATTGTGAATATTACCGTAATGCAAAGCGTTAAAATTTTCAATCATTGTCCGTAAATATCTCAACAAGCGTAATGTAACTACAGTGGTGCTAAGATCAAAGGAATTTACAAAATTTTACGTTAATTCTGGTGATTTTACCATCAGTCAGGTAGCACTTTTATCGCCACATACTTTAATCACATTTCGGTTTTATCACTGAAAAATTCGAGAACAATTGGTCTTGAATACTTTACAATATAAAAAAATGTTAAGCTAGATCACAATTTGTTATCACAGTTTTCATTTTAATCACCGATTTTACGAATTTTTTCTGATACCTTGTATAATAAAATTTACAAATTTTTGTCACACCATTTTTTTTGCAATATTTTACTCTTTTTTTACGCAAAAATAGGTAATTTTACGTAAATAAACTAAGTGGAAAAAGAGTATATTTACTTAGTGCTGCGGAAAATGTTGTAAAAACCAAAACGGCTAATTGAAATTCTGAATATTTGTCAATAGATTTATTATAGGAAGTCGAATCATAGGTCAAGGTGAAAAATAAATGCTTTTTATTGTTCATTATCCAGTTTACAATTATATTAAACATGATTTTTTTTATTTATTTTTACCTTTTGAAACTTTATGAAATACCAAATGAGCAGGGACGTGGCCAGAAAGTACCAATGGGTTTAAATCTCATGAAATTGAGAGTTAAATATAGAATTCGATAGCATGAAGTCCAAATAAACCTTATTCCTAGTGTATACATTGTTTTTTTATAATTTTCCAAAAATGTATTTATTCTAAAATGAGAAAGTTCGCCCTCTCAAATACCGGGTCCTTGGGAGGTTCATGCAAATGAGGGTTGAATTTTTTTTGGAGGTTTTTACAGCATTTTACGTAAATTTACCGTATTTTACGTAAAATTAGTCAAATTTACTCTTTTTCACCTTAGTTAATTTACGTAAAATTAACTATTCTAACGTAAAAAAGAGTAAAAAATTGTAAAATTACCAGAATTTACGTAAAATTTTGTAAATTCCTGTGATCATAGCACCACTGTTAGTGTATATTTTTTACTTTATTTGTAAATCTTATTTTAATACTGTTCTTAAATGATTCAAGGTAAGCAGGATACTTTTAGACAATTATTCCGCGTATAGCAGTTACATTTGAGGCAATATTAAAGCTCCAAGTGATGACTTAATACAGGCATTACAATGCAGGCATTACAGAATATTTTTAGGATAGTCCAAGAATAAAAATCCTTCAACCCTTAATATCTGACAAAAAAGACATTCCATTTAGAATTTTTATCGACTAGAAAAAAATTCTAAATGGAAGTACAGTCTTGTAGGACTGTATCTATTAAAAACGTATCTATTAAATCGCCTTAGCTATCGTTTGGTATATATAATTCATTATTAAACCGTTTATATAAAATTTTTATTTTTCTGCCCAATATCCTTTTTAAAAAGTGTATTTTGACCTCATATTCATAATCTACATATATGAAAACCTTGTAAAGACAATTATTTTGGTGGTCTCGAAAATGGCCCAAAACAGTCATAAAAATCACTCAGATGAACGATTTTAAATTTCTTTACCAAAATTCGTAATCCTGTTGATAGAAAAAACATACATAATTAAACATAAAATAATAATTTCAATTTTCCAAAAAGGTGGTGTTGATAACCAACTTTGACCCAACTAAGCTAAAATTATAACTGAAACATTTTACACAGAAAACATATATGGATATTGTAGATCTCATAGCTTGCTTTAAAATTATATCCTAGTTATAGAACGATTCCTTGAGGAGTAAATAAGGTTTAGTTGACCAAGGAAATCGTTTTTGAATTCAACTAAACCATATTTAGGACTTAAAAGATAAATCATGATCCGAAACAAAGTTAACAAAGCATGATGAATGTTGGTACAGTTTGTTGACGGATTAAACTATTTTAACTATTTTAAACAATACCGAAGCAGAGCATTCAGTTGATTTGATAGGATGATTTTACTTAAATTTACGTATATTACCGAAAATTGTTGAATTTTTACCAAAAATTACGTAAAATACCGTAAAATCACAAAAGTGAAAAATTCGAATATTACCATATTTAATGGTTTTTAAGTAAATTTAAAATAATTTTTGGAGAATGTTGGTAAAAATCATTCATTTTTTCTGCTAAATTTCGAAAGATGTCTAGTATTTGATCGATTTAGTTAATGTTGATACAGTCCCGGAAATTAACTTGTCACATGAAATCATATGATATCAGCTGACCTCATCTGATGTCATCTGGTATCATCTTATATCAGTTTCCATCAGTATTCGTTGTCAATTCATAATGTGTGTAATTCTCTTATTGATATCATCTGATATCATATGATTTAAACTGATCGAAGCTGAAATCATATGATATCAGTATGGTCATAAATTCAATTTCAATATCAATACTGATATTCAAAATAGTGTCAATAGTTTCAATAGTTTATTCAATAATTAAAAAAGGCTTGAGCTAAGCTTTTTAACCTTCCGGTTCTATTTTAGAGTACAAAGGTATAGATTAAAAACAAAACTTTGAGAACAAAAAAGATAAAAAAAAGTTTCAAGGGTTAGAGCTTTTTAAAAAAAAGAGAAAAATTTAATTAAAAAAAATTGCCTAGTTCGATTGGCGTATTACCAGTTGTAGTATATTCAAAATATTTGACTGATATTGGTTTTTATAGATAAATTTAGGACTAATTAGTTTAATTAAGAAAATCATTTAGAAAAAAAAAACATGTCAATTTTTTACATTAAAATCAATTATCATTTTCTCTTTGACTGTCTGTTTTTCTCAGGTGTCGGACTATTTTCCTTTGAAAATTTCCCGTCAGCTCCCTGACTGTCAAACAAATGTTCTTTAATACAGTGTACACTCGTTTTAATGCCTAAACTATATAGACCAAAATAAGACCGAGCGTACCAGTTTAACGTATTCAGAAATTATTAATTATATTAATATATACTGTATATGCTAAACTGGTACTGATTCGGAATAATTAAAAATTATTAGAAGTACCGTATTCCTTCGTTCGATATTGTCGCACCACAAGTTAAGACACGCCTGTGGACCATGCACCAAAGTACATCTCGCCCATGCTATAACATTGTTAACTTGGAGCGCATGCTCTAATAGCGTAATCACGCATTTAGGTCCGCATCAAATATTGAAAGTCTTAGCTTAATGCGTCATCAAGACTCGATTTTAAAGAAAAAAATCGAAAATATAAAAAATGAATTTTTTAATATTTTTTTTTCTTAACCTTTGGTGCTGCACCAAATGCATAATTCAAAAAAAAAATTTTTATTTTTTTCTTTAAAATCGAGTCTTGATGACGCATTAAGCTAAGACTTTCAATATTTGATGCGGACCTAAATGCGTGATTACGCTATTAGAGCATGTGCTCCAAGTTAACAATGTTATAGCATGGGCGAGATGTACTTTGGTGCATGGTCCAAAGGCGTGTCTTAACTTGTGGTGCGGCAATATCGAAAGAGGGAATACGGTACCAGTTTTTGTGTCAATTTATTTATCTACGCATACTTCACGATTGAAGTCTCATCGCAAGATTTGTCAAGAGGAGCATTAGTATACTGTCTAAATATACCTGAAAAAACGTTAAATATGGTAAATTCCTTCTTTCCTTTATAAACATCTATTAAATAAATAAGTTAATGCTTTGGAACGTGTTTTTAAGTGTTTATTATTTTGTTTTGATTTTTTTTGAATGCAAGATTTAAGCATTGAAAAGACAGAGTGTTAACTTTATTTCAGAACGTACTGTAAAAATTTGAAAACTTCTTCAAAGACGTCCAAAACGAATAATTTTATTTTTTGCTTTCGAAAAGGGTGTTCTGTATTGTATTCCGTTTTGTTTTTGTTTTTAAATTGGTTTTTAGAGTATATCTTTAAAAAGTCTGGTTTTCTTCGTCAAAAGGATTAATTGGACAGGGACATTAAAAGGACAGAATTTGTTTTCCTTGAACCCTTTCTAAAATGTTTACGATTCTTTTATGAAAGCTTGGGTTCATTAATTTTGTCTTTCCTTTTTAAATCTGAAAGGAGCTTTTATTTAACTTTCAATTTGAGATTTTATCAGGTTTATTTCGAACAATCCAACTGTCAAAACACTTAAAATTAATGCTAGGAAAAATAAAAATCAAGCTTAGTCTTTATGGATCTTTTAAAGGTAAGTAAAGAGAAAAAAATTAAGAGAATAATGCATATAAGAGAGACCAAAAACTAATGTTATTTCAAGCATAATAATTGAATTTGAAATGCTTTATTGACTGAATTTTTAAGGAGTTAATTCTTTATGTGTTAAAAAAAAGGAAAAAATATTAATAAATCAAATTGATACTCATAATAAATAAGTAGAACAAGAAAAACAACAACAACAACAAGCTGCTTCTTGTTTAGTTGTCATATTTTTTTAACAGAAATTTTTAAAAAATTAACTCCACTCTGGTAAGTTAAATGTCATTTTTTTTTGTTACAAAAATTTTTTGTTTGATTAAGGAAGTAAATATCTATCCATAGAGAGTCCCTAAAGGCTTGATAGACATTAACAGATAATCTAATTTATTTGGATCAATTGAAAAACAACAGATGAAAAATCGTTTGTTAGTTTGAAAGCAGTTTGTTTTAGACAGAGATTATCAGAAAAAAAAAATCTTTTTTTTTAAAAGTTGTAAATTTTTTTAGATACTTAGTTTATACATGAAATTCATAAATTAAACAAAAAGTTACCCTCTTATAATTTTATGTTTCTATGAAAAAAACTGATGCGTTTACGCAATTCGAAAAGGTAAGGCATTTTATCGATTCAATTTTCTCTAATACCAACTAATGTTCTTCTAAAAAAAAAAAACTAACATAAAAAAACAAAGAAAAAACCATATTTTAATTTAGAGTTACTAATATATCTCATGTTATTGTCTATTAAATGTTTGGTGTTAACTAACAACTAATTTTGTTTTGTGGAAGAAAAAAATAAAAACTTTATTAAATTTTTTTCTCAATAATGGAAGATGTAGCATTAACAACATCGATACTTGACAATTGCAATTCGAATTTAGTTCACGATTTTTCTGATAACACTAGTTCTTCTAATTGTGGAACAAATTCAAAGTTTAAATTTCGTAATAATTTTCAAATAAAATCACATTCACTTGCTGAATTTATAAATTTGGACGATCAAAAAAAAATAGTAGAAAATTTAAAAATGCAAAATAGAACACAATCACCATCAAATATAAAGCCAAATTCAAGTATTGTTACTGTTACCGAGACATCTGTACAAACTAAACTCAAAACAAATCCAAGTACGACAAAGTTAATTCAAGTGCAACCAGCCGATGGTGGCAAAACAAATCGTAAAACAACTACGACTGATAAAAGTAGTATTATTAAAATAAACGATACCGGTAATGTTGTGAATTCGAGTTTAAAAAATGAAGATAAACTTAAAAATAAGCGTGTAAAAATAACTAGTCGAATTGTATTTTTAAAAGTAGGTCAAATCGATACTCGTAATGAGCGTTTTGATGCTGAAGCGTTTATAGAATGTTCTTGGGAAGATGATGTAATATTTAAAATACTCGCTGATCCAAATCTATCTAAAAATAGTAAATATTTTATTTTTATTTATCTTTATGTAATCTGTTTAAATAAGAAAGATTTTTTAAGAGCATTAATCTTCAAATCCTCTTTTTTTTTTAAAGTTATGTTTCAAAAAGTTTTTATTTATGTTGCTGGATGACATCTTTAATACAATTAAAAAATCACATTAAAAATATCTTCTCAAGGCGCTTTTTAGAATAAACAAAAATAGCGAATGTAAGAAAATCTGCTTTTGCAGAAGAGTAAAATAATATAATTTTGAATAAAATGAAAAACTTATTGTCACAACACGACTGAATGGATTTTTTACATACACATTTGAGCCAACCGGTACACTTTTTTAGATAGCTCATTTTCGAAACTTATTTTTTAAGTTACTATGAGTCAATTGTTTGATTGGTGGCGCCCATCATAAGAAAAGCTTCGTAATTTTTTTTCTGGAAAAGTAATTGATTATGACATGGAGACTTTCTTCAAATTATCTTATTCAAGATAAAGATAAGAATCTTTTAAGATTCTGGCAAAGAGCTTGAAAGGTTTTTACAATTTTGGAAAACGAATTCGGAAAATTTCAGTATCTGATCATAAATGGATCAAACTAAATCTGACTATAAAATACAGTCGTAGTTAGTGTTGGCAGTCGACTTTTAATATTCGAATACGGAATCGAATTTTTATCGAGTTGAACGAAGATTTTATTCGACTATAAAAAACAGAATAATTTTTTTATTTAACTTTTGGATTAGATTAAAATTAATATTCGACTTCAGGAATAGAATAAAATTTTTATTCTACTTTTAAATTAGATTAAAATTAATATTTTATTTCAGGAATAGAATAATATTTATATTCAATTATTAGAATAGGTTAAAAATTTAATTCTAGTTTTAAAATCGGTTTAAATTTACTTAAAAAGGTAAAAATTTTAATTCGATTATCTTAAATCGAATAAAAATAGACTTTTACAGCATTTCTTTGAAAGAAAGACGGTCTTTACTCACGAAATTTAAAGCACAACAAATAAAAATTGAAATAAATTGTTTTTTGATTTATAAGAGGATTCTTCTTTCTCATGATTGGATATAACATTTAAAAGTGGAAATATCATATCTCAAAAATTTAAATTTTAAGCAGTCTTTTGAGCAGCAGTTAGAAAAAGAAATGATCTAACTTTTAACAATACATTGGTCTCATTCAACCTCACTGAAATACGGTATAAAAATAATTTCAATCGAATCGATTTTAAAAAATGAAAAAAGTTTTATACCGACTTTCACAATAGACTTAAAATTTTAATAGATTTTGATAGTAGACTAAAAATTTTAATTGATTTTGATATTAGACTAAAAATTTTAATAGATTTTGATAGTAGACTAAAAATTTTAATTGATTTTGATATTAGACTAAAAATTTTAATTGATTTTGATAATAGAATAAAATTTTTACTCGATTATTATACTAGAATAGTAAATTGTACTCTCAACTGGAAAATTTCCAGTCGACTCCAGTCGACTGCCAACACTAGTCGTAGTCATTCACGTGTTCCTCTTGTGAACTTTCATTAACTAATGATTTGGAAAAGCCATCATTCATTTATGGGTATCATTTGAAGGCTAAAAAGGTCTAGCTAAGGCTTGTAAAACTATCTTTCACTTGATACCCATATAAAAATGGTAGCTTTTCGAAATAATTTGTTCATTAAAGTTAACAAGAGGGACACATGAATGACCATAACTGTAGTATTTTGAATAAGATTTTTTCATAAGATCTTGCAATAAAGGTGTTTTAAAAGTGAGCCAATTTAGTTGCAGGATTTTTTTAGTGAATCTTAACTTATTACCGATTAATTCTTTTAATCGGTAATCTGTTTAGAGTCGAAATATTTTTTATCAACCTAAAAATTTTCTACTGTTACAAAAAAAATCGGTAAAAAAAAAGAATAATCGTTTAAGAAATCGCTTAAAAAAGTTGCGATTAAATTTAAAAAATTTTATCATTAAAGCTTTTACATATTTTAAGCCTTTCATGGAACCCCTTATCCTCTACATCCTTTTTATCCTTTTTGTCCTTTAACATTTTTAGAACATTTATTAACAGAAAACCAAGGGAGTACTAGACATTGGTGTGGGTTAGGCATAAAAAAAAGAGAATTTATCTTCTAAATGGGTAAATATCCTCGGAATTTTGAGCACATATGGGCCTTCATTGTCAATAGGTCCCCAGATCATAAAGTTTATTCGGTTAAGGGTTTTTAGAAGACAAAAAAAGTCAACCTCCTTTTTTTTGCTCTTAGCTTTAAGATCACATTAAATTTCATAAGTCGACTTGAATTCGATAAAAAAAACTTTCCAACATAAGATTCTACAGCTCTTTTAATTATTTTTCCAAAAAAACATGTATTAAAATGTAACAACTCCCGAAAAAAACGTCCAACAAAGCCAATTTTATTTTCAAAATGTTCCTCGTCAATTCCGATGCGTTGGTAGGCTCTTGACGAGTGTCCTATATATACCTATCTTGCGATCGTATTAATGAACATATATGATTTGTTTTGTGTTTTTTAAGTTTTTGTAAAATTTGAGCATTTTTTTCGAATTCCACGAGTCAGAAAACCATTTTAGTGATATCTTCATATCGAGAGTCTGAAATGTTTCCTTTGAATATATTAATTTTTTTGCTAAGCTGTTGCCTTTCATATTGCACTGAAATTCCAAAAAGCCAAACAGGTGAAATAATTCTTACTTGCATGAACCTCTCTAACAATCTAATGATTCAGACTCAAATTTTATTTTGCTTAAATTTAAGGCTTTATGTCACTTGATGATACGTGACGCACGATTGACGTGGCATTGTATGCATTTGTGATATTTCTTAATTTCAAAAGATTATTTCAAAAATTTATATTTCTCAAAGTTAAATTTAAAGCTTACTTTTAAGTAAAAATAGCAATTTAGAATAAGAACTGGATTTTGCTAATCGACTATTATCTGGTCACAATAAGCTTCGTTTTTAGTATTATTAGCTTCACAAGTTATGCAATTGTTATAAAGAACAAAGTATCCTTCTAGAACTAACTTAGTAGGTTTTTTTATCGCCCTAGATAATCAAAAGATCATGTTTTTTTCTAATAAAAAAGTCTAAAAAAAGTTTTTTTATTTTTAGCGGATAAAAATTTTTAATCGGTTTTATTAAAAATATTACCGAATTAATAGTTTGAAAAATAATCGGTTTCTTAGAAATTTCATGAAAAATCATGAATGTTCATGAAAGTTCTTGAAAGTTCATGAACTTTCAGAAATGAGCATTGTTATAGAGTAGGCTTGTAAACCTTTTGATAATGACACTCAGGGCCGAGACTAGCCGAGATCAGCTAGAGGCTTTTGTTAGGAGGGTCGAATCCTGACAAAAGTCTCAAAAAGTTCAAATTTTCAGCTTATTTGTTCTTCAATTATGGAAATTTTCAGATGTTGAAATAATTTTAGGGGGGGGGGGGGGCGCCGATCCCTAGTTTTTCTTTGAGGGGTCGAACGCCCCCTTTCGCCCCAATGTAGCTACGGGCCTGATGACACTTATTATCAAAATTTCGAAAACAAAAAACATGCATTAAATATTTATTTTTAATAATTATTTACATTTGGCTATGATGCAACAATTCCAAAAATTTAATGAAATATTTAATTAGGAAATTAATTTGAAATGAATTCCAATTTAATATGCTCCCTTGTTGGCTTGTCTATTTACCTTGGAATGATCATTAAATTATAGCCCCATTGTCTTAAATATTTTAAAAACAGCATTGTATGTGTCTCTGTTCAATTGTGTATTTTTTTTTTTTTTTAAATTAATTAAATTTTTCGATGGATCCCCGCCTCTCTTTCAATTTAAGATGGAAACAATCTAATACGCACGTTTGTGCGTTCCTATGATTTAAATTTTTTATAATTGCCACACCTGTCACTTAAGCATCTGATGGTGTTGATCTATTTTACTTTATCTATAAATGGTAGCGCATGCCTAACACATTGTACCTTTTTGACAACATTTGAATAAACTTTTGCACTTTCTTTACATGTTTAGCAATAAAAAAGCATTTTTGTTGTACCGGGGATATTTCTATATCTAAAGTTTTTTTAAGGTTCACCAAGTCATAAATCTTAGTTTCCAAGAAAATTTTCGTCATCCATAAATTATGTGTAAAGGGAACTGTATTTTTTTATGGATTTAGTTTTTAATTTACCAACAAATCTGACTATAAATTTTCCTAAAAATGAAGAGCCTTAAAAAATTGAAAAGCTGGTTTTGATTGAAAATTTTCACAAAAAAAAACAATAAAACCGACTTTTATACGCCTCTATTTTCGCCAATTATAATTTATTTCAAAATCATATATAGGAAACATACCAAGTTCTATAGAGAATATCATAAATTGTTTACATTAAATTATTTAGAAAAATTTGGATTAGAAAAAGCGGCTACAAATACTAGGGTTTATTACTTGGTGAACTTTAAGTAAAAAATCGAAATTTCGGATTTCTCTGCCAGCATAAAAAAACTGTATCATATTAAAGTATAAGATTAGTACACTTTAATATGGTAACTACACCAATATGGAAGATGTCGAATGTAACAGGATCTGGAGAGCGTCAATTTGATTACATTCGAATTATGAAAGGGCAAAAATATCGATTATGTGTACACCGACTTCTCGAAAGCGTTTGATCGTGTGAACTCAAATTGCTCAAAAATCTGGAAAGCTATGGTATCAAAGCGAGTCTACTCAAGCGGATCGAATCTTTTTTATCAAGTAGAAAGCATCGGATCATGCTTGGACATGCTAAATTGGAATGGCTGAATGTGACTAGTGGCGCTCCTCAGGGCTTTGTTCTTGGGTCACTTTTGTTCACGTTATTTATCAACGATCTCCCGATAGATTCAAAAACGTATGTTCACTTTATGCCGATGACTATAAGATTTATTGTATTTTTAACGAGCAAAACAGGGAATGTAGTATAGAGCAACTTCAATCGGATATAGATAATCTTACACAGTGGTATAAGGAATGGTCAATGAACCTCAACAAGTGTGAGGTTATACATATCGACAGAAACAACCCCGCTAGTGAATATAATATGCTCAAGAATGACCGACTTCATAGACTTTCCAAAACAACAGAACAGAGAGACTTTGATGTAATCCTTACTGGAGACATGAAATGGAGTAAACAAGTGAGTATATCGACTGGGAGAGCAAATAGAATCCTTGGTCGAATCTTGAATGGTTTAAGCAATCACAAAGCAGAGATCATCAAAAAAATGTATACAAGTCTTGATCGACCCCATTTAGAGTATGCGGTGTCGGTATGGAATCCTTACCTAAAGAAAGATATTGATATCCTTGAGAGGGCGCAAAGGAGAGTGACTCTGAGCATACATGGCTTTAGAAAGTTTGAAAGGCTCAAAAGACTCAAACTGACAAACCTTACAACCAGAAGAAGAAGAGGTGATCTCATCAAATGTATAAGCTCCTAAACAAACAAGATCAGGTTAAGTGGTATAAACGAGTGAATAATGACGAAACAGTCAATCGGACATACAAGTCAAGAGGCAATCGATAGAGACTTAAGCCAAAACTTGTGAAAAACTGTGCACCAAGATTCAATTTTTTTACAAACCGTATAGTGAATGACTTGAACGTGCTGTTGAATGAAGTTATTGAATCAAAATCAATTAACATTTTTAAGACAAATTTAGACAAAATTTTGAAAGACTAAAACGTTCCTTATGGTCTGGTTAGAACTAGAATTAACGTAGCATAGCAATTATTTTTACTACTACTACTACTACTACTAAACTTTTTTCTTAGCCTTTTTAGCATGTAAAAATTTAAATTTAGAGTTATTTTTGGGTCATGTCGACTATGTGAACATTAGTTCACCAAAAAATGTGATCAGTGGTATCATGTCGACTATGTGATCTTTCTGTTCACCTAATTTGTGAACATTTTTTGAAATGAAAATTTTTCAATAAGTTTTTGTGATCAAAAAATATTTTTTGTGAACACTTAAAATAATTTATTATCCTAACTTAATTTATCTAAGACCAAATAATTTATTTTATAAAATTTGATATCGCACTCACTTTGATATCGTTGTAACTGCTCGATATTTTCAGTCAACTTTAATGTGCAGCCCTTTTATTTAAATAACCTCTTATTTTTTGGGAAAATAATTTCATAGCTTTTGAAACATGTAAAAAAAATTCGAGTAAGTACAGTTGTGGCCATTCACGTGTTCCTCTTGTAAACGTTAATGAACTAATGATTTCGATAAGCTACCAATGATAAATAGGAATCAAATGAAAGCTAGCTTTACAAGCTTTAACTAGAGCTCTTTAGCTATCATTTGATACCCATTTATCAATGGTAGCTTTTAGAAATCCTTAGTCCATTAGAGTTCACAAAAGGAACACGTGAATGACCACAACTGTATATGGGCCAAGCCAGAAAATAACAACAGGTTTGTTTCTCATTAAATCAATCATTAGTAAAGAGCTAAGACATCTGTAGTTAAAGGGAACTTAAGTCCAAATAATTTCTAATTTTCCAAATATGCATTTATCTTATTACAAAAATTTATACCTCCCAAAGACCCGTTTAAACTTAGAAAAATTTTTGTCATAAAAATTAGCAGTATAATTTTTAAATTTATTCTATTTCTTATCTTTTGAATGTTTAATCGTTGATTACACAATTTTGTGAACAATTTTTTTATTTGGTGATCATTTTTTAGACTTGTTTGTTCACATATTAGGTGAACAGAGTTTTGGTGAACAGAAAGATCACATAGTCGACATGACCCTTATTTTTTTCTCTTAGTATTTACAAGACTAAACCATGTAGTCGTCTAATAAATTTTTAATTTTTTAAAACGCTTATTTGACATGTTTCAGACACACTGAAATTATTTAGTGTCATAAAGAATGAGGGATTACGGTACCGAAAAAATTAAATAATTTTTCAAGCAGCACTTAAGGAAAGCACATGCACGGAATTTAGTGCTCAAGATTTTTATTAAAGCTGTTACTAAATTTTCAGTAGTGATTCTCGATTCTCAATTTAAGTGAGACTAGTTGGCGTAAATTTAAACCATATACCAAGAGAGTTTTGAATTTGCTAACTTTAGAATTCTAACGAGTTTAATTAAGTTTTTGTTATTTTTATTAAAGTGAATGGACAAACTTCATTAGAAACATTAATTCGACAAGCCGAAACCGTTAGTTTAAGCTCAAGCAATTTAATAAATTTAAAAAATATAATAAACAATATAAATTTACTTGAGTATGATCCAAATTTTTTTTGGTCACCTCAATTATACATAGAAAATGCAATTGGTGAACTAAAAGAAGAAATTCGTCATCGTTTAGAAATAGTCGAAAAAGAAGGATCACATCTTTTAGACGATCCAAATTACAATCCTAAAAATGGTGAATTTCAAGAACTTATAAATAATTTAACTGTGCGTGTAAGTGAAATGAGAAAATTACGCGGTGTTTTCTATGAACGTTTAGAATTATACGATTTTCCTATGGACACACAAGAATTATCGATTACACTTACAAGTAAACGTAACTCGGGAGAAATTGAATTTTTAGAAAATCCAAGAGATGCGTGTAGTATAAATACAGAGGATTTTTTAGATCAACAAGAATGGGACTTATTTAGTCATGTTACAACTAGTAAACGAGCTATTTACGATCCTTGGCGTAAATACGAAAGAACTGGATTTTCAGTTACTTGTTATATTGCTCGAAAACCCGGTTATTATCTTTACAAGTATAAACTTTATTAAAAAAAATAATTTCTTAACTTAACTTGATGTTTTTTTTAGTGCATATATGTTAATATTTTTGATAACCATACTCGGTTTTGTGCCGTTTGCATTTGACTCAGGTGCACCTCAATTTCGGTGTCAAGTAACCGGTTTACTTTTATTAACATCAGTTAATTTTCGTTGGGTTATAACACAACGTTTACCATCGGTGCCCTACTTGACCTCATTGGACAAATACGCAATTGGCAGTTTGCTATATTTAGTTCTATTTTGTGTTTGGCATTCCATAATAGGCTCAAACATAATAACACATGATCCTAAGCTAAGAAAAAAAATCGACTATTACGTTTTATTAGGGTCAGTTGTATTTTGTATTACTTATAATTTATGTTATTTTTTTTGGTTTGTTAAAATGTCGAAGAGTATTCGCAAATTCCAAAGAGAAGGACTCAAAGAAGCGGCCGTACAAGCACAAAAACGAGAAAAATTAAGAATAAAAGAAGAACAAGCAACAATGAGCCAAGACGAACAAAAAGACTATGAAGAATTACAAAAAAGTGTTAAAAAAGAACTTTATGAAAATAAAACATTAAATAAAAATGCCAATTGGAATCAAAATCAATATAAACCAACGAGAGTTATTTCACAACCAAGCGGTAACGATACTTCGCTATTGATAGCAACTGCCTAATCAGAATAAATTTTACATTACTCTATCTCATTTTAATTTAAAATTTTGTTTTATTGTTTTTTGTTTATTATTTTTTCTTTTTGAATCTAAACTCTATCAATAAAATAAAATGACTAACTATTTTTATTTTTTCAAATTCAATTTTTTTTAACTTCTATTTAATTTTTAATATTCAAAATTATATCATTTATTTTAATAAACTTAAAAATTTGTAAGTTCTCAAATGAGTTTACCTTTTTTTTTAATTTTTCATTCAGTCCAAATTTAACAATATTATTGAAAACCTGATTTTGGCTATCTATCCGAATATAGATATTTATCTATCGAGATCAATTATGAAAACACACAAAAAAATAGACCACAACTTTTCCTCCAAGCTAAAGGACCGCCAGTTACCGGACAGTTAACGTTTTATTTCCTTTCTTGAAAAATTAAAAGCTAAACTCTAGGACATTCGATTTTGGCTACAGACTCTTAAAAGCAAAAACAGGCCTGAAATTTTTAGAATACCGATGGACTATCATTTTTGCCAGGAAAAGGTCCGTCCGATTCTCGACACACATTTTCTGATACAACTTTTTGAGCTCTATCTTACTGTAACTAGAGCTAAGCACTGGGACCTAAAGTTCGGGCAAGAGGCGCGCCTAAAGCATTAAGTCACTATAAAATTTCAACGGAACACCTGTTTGCCGTCGAACCAAAAGCCCAGTAATTAACGGATGCCGATTTTCTGGTAGCCTATTTAGTGCTCTTTCTTGCTTTATAGATGCCTTTTTTTAAAAACTTCAATTCACAGCTTCTATTAATTCATCTTTAGTACGAACCGAAAATCCCAGAGCTTAGCCACCTGGTGCACGATAATGATCACAAAAAGATAAACAATATCAGTCTCCGAAGGCTAGTCGACCTTTTTCTCAAAGGAAAAGTGGTTGTCCGTGTTTTATTTAAAAAACAGGTGGTCCGTATCCTCGAATAGATAAATGTATTCTCGGATAGATAAAATGTATTTTTTAAAAATATGTATTCTAATGTATTCTCGGATAGATAAATATCTATTCTCGGATAGATAGCCAAAATCAGGTTTACAGGATACAGTTTTACCTATTATTTTAAAGCTGTGCTGGTGTGGTGTAGTGGATAGCGTGTTCGACTCTTATTCAAAACGTCTAGGGTTCGATCCCGTGTGAAGCTATATAGGAGAGAATGCAATTATCTCTTAACATGCCATGCACAACTGGGTCGAGTATAAACTTGCGTAGTTGCAGCTACAGTGTCTGGCAATGCGTTTCGAGTATAGCCGTTCACCTCGATTAAGTCGCTACATTTATAGAGGACTTAGGTGAGAATAGAAATGAACTAACTCAATTCCTCTCGGATAGGTCTTGTCTTTTAGTAAATTTGTCGTTTTGGATTCGTCACATGCTTCACAAACTGGTTTGATAATTTATAAATTAAGCCTTGAAGCACAACACCTAAAACGGCGAATTAATTGTTAATGAAAATATTAAAATATGGCAACTCAAATATTCACGAAGATAGAGATTATTTTATCAAGGGTATATTATTCTTCTCGCAACAAAAAATCGATGAACCTAATCGAACAAATGGAAAAACTTTTTAACACAAAATTTTTGCGATGAACTTTTTAAAACTAGTTGCTATTATCTTTTTTTTTCAAAATGGACTTTTTTGAAATCCTAAACTGAGGGTCAAAACCTCAATTCACCCTTGGGTAACCTTTAAGGGGATCACGGTAATTTTTATTGGTTTTGAAAGAATATAAATAGATCAGTTGAGTAAAATATATAAAAAAAATCATCTACTAATTTCTTGAGTTTGATCTACCCTTGTTTGCCTTGTTCACAAGTATTAGTGATTGAGACAGCTTTGCCTAATGTAGATGGAAATTTTTAAATTGTCTAATGTATCGTCCCTCGCATATAAAGCTTCGCTTTAGTATTTTTTTAATATTTTGCGTTGAAAAGTTTTGTCTTGGTTTTAAAATTATTGCCCTTTTTTCAATGATGAAAATGGTTCACCAAAAACAAGTCATTTTTTACAAACAAGCAACTCAGAACGAGACTTAGGTATTATCATAAAGAATGATCTCAAATGGGACGATCAAATGATGTCATCATCTGCTTAAGCAGAATTAATATTATCAAAATTCAAAAGAACATTTACCGATTGGAACCTTAGAACGTTTAAAATTATGTACTCAACATGCGGAGGTCTCGTCTTAAATACGCCGCAGCTGCTGTGAGCCAATTCAAAAACCAGAAATAAAAGCAATGGCAATTGCTAAAGTTCAAAAGACACCAACCAAGTGTGTTCAGAAAATTTTTTTTTCAAACCTTTTTAAAATTTTCCGGATATTTTCGAGAACGTTCGGGCCTGAAAATTTATGAAAGCTTATACAAAATTATGAACGCTCATTAAAGTTCATTTTTGGAACATGTAAACGACCAGGTTTGTAAAAAACCTTTAGAAAAATTCAAAAACAAGTCTTTATTGGTACCAGTAAGAGGCTATTAGAACATGTTTTTTTAAAGAGATTATTGTTTCCTCACAGATTGAAATATACAACCCTGGTCATTCAAAACTTCCAAAAATGAACCTTCATGAAGCTTCAAGGGGTTTCTGAAAGTCCAAGTCTCAACAAAAATTTTCAAATATTTTCAAATATTTTCTAAAATTTTCATATTAGCAAATTTGAAAAAAAATGAAAATTTTAGAAAAATTATGAAAATACATGAAGAAATATGAAGCTTCATGAATGCTTTTGAAATTTCAGGAAGGTTCATGAACGTTCGTGAAGGTTCATTTTTGAATGCTTTGAATGACCAGGGTTGTACAACTTTGGAATGTTAAAATGTCTACGAAAATTCATTAATTTTTAGAGACGGTCTTAAAGTAAGACCGGATTTATATAACAAATAATATTTCTCTTGGACAATGCCAGAGTGCGTTCGATTTAGAGCGCTTAGTTCAAAAATATATTTTTTGAGGTTTTGTTTGTAGTAATTAACTTCAAAAGTCAAAACAATTAACAAAAATCAATCAACTTTTTTTAATGAGTGGGTTGAAACAATCAAGAAAAAATCTTGTTGAAAATAAATTTAGTAACAATTAAGGTGAGTAATTAAAATTTAACTTTTACTTTGCATAAACAAATTAGAACTCTTTTCAAGCAAATTATTTGAAAGATAAGAGAAAACATCATTTGAAGATACCACATTTTTTGTAAAAGAGTTCATTTTGATGTCCATTGTTATAAAGAACTAGTTACAAAGGACATGTCATTTTTGGTTACTAGAAGTCAACGTTCGAGGTTGCTTTTTATCTCGTGAATTTCATTAAAAATTTTATCTCAATATTTGATAAGTTCCAAAAGATGTTTTTAATTAAATGAAAAAATACCAGTAAATAAATGTTCAAATTATGTACTTCCTAAAAACATCCGTTTTTTTTTGTTAGGTAAAAATGTTAAAATTGTTAAATAATTTATTATTCAATTATTTGTTTCTGCGTTTAAATAAAACAAATTCGCATTGTTTTTTATTTCAAAATTTTGTTTTAATCATAGTTTTCTAGAATTCGAAATCTTGCTATTAGGTGAAAAAAACATTATATCATCAAATTTTTTTTCAGTTACATAAATTTATGTTAAAAGTCAGGGTTAACTAGCCTTAAATTAATGACACAATGATGTTGATTCATCGAGTTATAACCAATTAAGCTGATAAACGCAACTTTTGATGCAGAAAACATTTTTAAATCTCGAAATCTGTTTCGAAAGATTTCTTGAGGAGAAAAAAAGGTTTTAGTATCCTTTGAAAATCACTCATTAATTCAACCAAACCTTCAAAAATCAGAGCCTAGGGGAACCTTTAAATTAAATTGTTATTAAAATATTCAAAATTCGCTTAACAAATTATGATTCAGCATGTTTTTTTTTAAGTAATGTTGAATTTCTTCATCATTACGTTTTAAGGACTATATAAGCATTTAAAAGAAAAATCAAAATTTTTAAAAATCAAACAAAAAATTCTCAAAATCTAATCAAAAAGTCCATTTTATAAGTTAGACTGTTTCTTTTTCTTATCATCTTTGCTTTTTTTATAATAAAAATTTTTTATTTTTACAACGAGGAAAAATATCACCTTAAATTTGCAATATTTTTCTCTTCGCCAAATTTAGTTTTAGCATTCAAACAAAGAAAAATGCAAAAAAATAATTTTTTTTCATTTCTCAAAAAAAAAAAATTTACTCAAAATTAAGCTTAATATCTACGCATGTTTAATTAATTTCTATTATCTATTATCACACAGGTGTCGCTTAAAAAAATAATGATTTTTAATAATGAGACTATTGAATAATTATATACGTGTTAGACAAGCGTCTCATTTGGTTAAGTCATGTGCTTATACTCGTGTCAATTTAAGGACTAGACCCGAATCTCTTTTTTGCATTACTAGCAAGCCTTTATATACATTTGTCAGTCAAAAAAGTAAATTTTTATCCATGCTTAGTCCTAACACTTTAAAAAAAAAATTCAATTTTTCTAATTTTAAATATTTAAATTTTTTAAGTTCTCAATTTAGAGATTAAAAACTCATCGGTGTTTTATAGTGGTAAACGATTTAACACCAAAATGCCACCGATAGACAAATCGGTTGAAATATACGTCGAAGATTTACTTTCGAAAAACAATATTGTAGTTTTCTCTAAAACAACGTGTCCTTGGTGTATGAAAGTTAAAGCTTTGTTTAAAAGTTTAGACCAAGAAATAGTTACAATTGAATTAGATCAGTTGTGTAAGTATCATTAATGGTGTTTAATTTAATTTCAAGTTTGGCTAATTTAATTTTTTTTGTTTCAGCAAATGGAGATGACATAAAAAATTATCTAATTGAAAAAACAAACCAAACAACAGTACCAAATGTTTTTATAAAAGGTCAACACATTGGTGGCTATGACTCCACTTCTAAGTTACATAATCAAGGAAGACTAGCTCCTTTATTAGAGAGTAATGCATTATTTTTTATTTTTTGAAAAAAAAATTATTCTAATTTTTCATGTCTCGTAAAGCACAATCTTCAAATCAAAATGGCTCAATGTACACTAAACCAAAACCAGGCGAGTCAATTGACAAATTTGTAAATGATTTGATAGGTTCAAGTCGAGTTGTTATATTCTCAAAAACAACATGTCCTTACTGTGTCAAAGTTAAAGATTTATTTAAATCGATTAATGAAAGTTTTATATCTGTTGAATTGGACCAAATTGATGACGGTCCAGCTATACGAGATTATTTATACGAAAAAACCGGTCAAAAAACTGTGCCAAATGTTTACGTTAAAGGAACACATTTGGGAGGTTGTGATAACACACTTAAGTTTCACACTGAAGGTAGATTACAAAAATTATTGAATGCCGAAGAAGTTAAAAACGATGTTCAATACGATTATGATATAATTGTAATTGGAGGTGGTTCTGGTGGTTTGGCTTGTTCAAAACAAGCTGCCGCTCATGGAGCAAAAGTTGCTGTTTTGGATTTTGTTAAACCAAGTCCGTTGGGAACTACTTGGGGTCTTGGTGGTACTTGTGTAAATGTTGGTTGCATTCCGAAAAAATTAATGCATCAAAGTGCTTTATTAGGCGAGGGTTTACAAGAGTCAAGAGAGTATGGTTGGGAAACCCCTGAAAAAGGTAATTTTTAAAAGAATTTTTAAAAATTCAAACATTTTTTTAATCTTCATGTTTAAAGTTGGACATAAGTGGGAAACAATGAGAGAAAGTATTCAAAATTATATTGGATCATTGAACTTTAATTATAGAGTTCAATTGAGAGACAAAAAAGTTGAGTACATTAACGCATTCGGTCAGTTTATTGACAAACACAAACTTTTGGTAAAATCAAATTTTGATCTTTGGACACAACAAAAAAATTTAATTCAATTTTTAAATCTGTTTAGTTGACTTATAAAAATGGTAAAACAAAAGAAGTAACCGCAAGGAATATTGTAATTGCTGTCGGTGGTCGTCCAAAATATCCAGATGACATCATCGGTGCCAAAGAAAATACCATCACAAGGTACTTGATATTTAAAAAAAAGTTTGTTATTCATTCCTAAAATTTAAAATTTTGAAAGTGATGACTTGTTTTCATTGCCTTATAACCCAGGCAAAACTTTGTGCGTTGGTGCGTCTTATGTAAGTCTTGAATGCGCTGGTTTCTTGAAAGGAATCGGCAATGATGTAACTGTAATGGTCAGATCTATTCTTCTCAGAGGCTTCGATCAACAAATGGCCGGAATAATTGGTGATTACATGGAAAAGCATGGAATTAGATTTGTCCGTGGTTCGATTCCGACCGAGATCACTCGTATCAAAGAAGGTCAGCCAGGTGAATATTTAGTGAAATATAAGAATGAAAATGGTGAAATATTGGAAGAAGTTTACAACACTATTTTGTTGGCTGTTGGTCGTGATGTATGCACAGCTGACCTTAACTTGGACAAAGTTGGTGTAAAACTAAACCCTAAAAATAAAAAAATTTTAACCACTTTTGAACAAACAAACGTTGATAATATTTACGCTATCGGAGACGTAATTGATGAAAGTTCAGCTAATGGTCGAGTGCTAGAACTCACCCCTGTGGCTATTAAAGCAGGTCAATTGTTAGCCGATAGAATATACGGTAAAAAAGATGTTAAAATGGATTACTATGCAGTGCCGACAACTGTGTTCACTCCAATCGAATACGGAGCTATCGGATACTCTGAAGAAGAAGCTATTCAAGCATTTGGAGATGAAAATATTGAAGTTTATCACACAAGTTTTTGGCCATTGGAATGGACAGTGGCCCATAAACCTCATGATGTATGTTACGCTAAGTTAATATGTAACCGAAGTGATAATATGCGAGTTATTGGTCTTCATGTAGCCGGACCAAACGCTGGTGAAATAACCCAAGGCTATGCTGTTGCTTTCAAATTAAGAGCGACCAAAAAAGATTTCGATATGACTGTTGGTATTCACCCGACCAACTCGGAAGTATTCACTACTTTAAAAATAACTAAAAGAAGTGGTGAAGACGTTGGTGGTTCAGGATGCTGAGGTTAAATCACAACTGTTCCTCGAGAACATTAAAAATCTCGTTCTGGTTTTAGTTTTAAATAATTTCTTATAGTTTCTATTGTCATTTTTTTTTGGTTCCTTGGGACGGGGTTTGATGTTCTCTTGAGTTGAACAGTTGTGAGTAAAAACCTCAACTGAACTTTTTAAAATTGGGTTCAATGTTGTTTTTAAACATTGAATCCAGACCAAATGAAATCGTTATTTAATACTTAAAAAGGATATTTAAATTTGTGACGGAAACATTTAAAACCTGGCTGTTTACAGGCAAATGTTTCTTGATGGTTTCATTAAATAGACCTTAATTATTTAACGATTTTTGATTTTTTTCCTTTTAATATTTTTCCAAGAATGATTATTCTATTTTTTTTTATTTAGCCCATTTGTTTTATTTTTGGATTTTAAAATAAACATCCAACCAAATTAACAGTTTTTTTTTATCCATATCAGAGTTTAGACTTTTTCGTCTTCCAAAACCTATCAAATTTCTCTTTCTTTAATCATATTGAAAACAACACTGAGAATAATTTTTTCATGGTTGTTTATAAATTACGGAACGGAATCAGCGCACCGCCTCTAGATACCTTTTACATGCCATTTTTTTATGGCACTCATAGTAGAATTTGAAGAACACTATTTAAAGCAAATTTCAATTCGATTAGAATATGATGATTCTTAGACACCATAAATATTTGTTTTTTTTAACGCTGCACTTAAAATCAAAAATACACTTATAGAGTAGGCACCTCGATCCCATGTTATATTGTGTTCGCTTAGTTAGCATAGATATGTTCCTCTCATCAAAAGCTTTCGTTTGGAACCCATATCATGAGCATTGAATGTGAGTTTCTTAAAGAAAAATTTAAAAAATACTTAAAAAGCGCTCACACCCATACGAAACTCCCTGAACATTACCAACAAACTATTTGTTTTTACATATCACTACTTTTTAAGATTCAATGCTCATGATATGGATACCAAACGAAAGCTATTGATGAGAGGATGCTTACTAAGCGAACACACTATAACATGGGATAGATAGTAAGAGATACCTGCTCTATAATTGTATTTTTGATTTTTAGTGCAGCGTCAAAAAAACTAATTTTTACGGTATGTCTTGGTTTTGAATTACTTTCTTAGAAATCCAATAGATATATTAAGCCATTTCGAATAATTTGTGTTCCTCCATGCTTTTATCCTTAAACTTCAACTTTTGTTACAACTTTTAATTTAGGTTTTACATCCGGTGTATGTTTTGGAAAAGATGGTGTGTATTTTGTAGAGACCCTTAAATGGCAAGAGACTCGTTTTTGGTTATCTTGTCGGTCGACCCTAACTTTATTTATAAAGGATTAAGATCGGTAACAGGCCTTTATTTTTGGTAAAAGTTGACAGGCGTATTTCACCGTAAATCCTCGTTTGCTATGAAATTTATTAAAACTTAAGTTTGTGCCGTATTTTCTGATTGGCTGATTAAAAAATTATCCAAAGAAAAAACTCAGCACGAACCAAAACTTAAGTTAAAAACACGTAATAGTAAACGAGGATTTACTGTAAACTTTTAGCTTTTTACCGCTTTTTATCTTTTATCAATAAAACCAACGCCAGAGGCGACACCTCTTTTATAGACCAACCATTTTTGTTTTCTTCTCTAGGATATTTGTATCGTCTTCAAAGTAAAAATGTTGCTAAAATTTATTAGAATAGATACTTGGCAACAAACTTTGAATATTACTCAATTTGAAGTAATTAAAATGTCATTTGTAAACTAAAATCGATCTTAAGGTTTTTAAAATTCTTTAGCTTTTTTAAAAATTCTAAACAAACATTGAATAGTTTATTCCAAGTCAATCAATGATAAAGCACTCAATCGTCAACAATTCCAAACTAAAACACAACCGAACAAAAAAAAAAATCTTCATAATAAAATCACAAGTTAACTCAGAATATATAAAGTAAATGCATAATCATGTACGAAAAGCAAAATTTTTGTTATGTTCATTTTTCAAATGTGTTTTATTTACCTTTAAATTTCACTAAAAGCTATTTGAAAAAAAATTTAATTTCATTGTTTTAAAATTAGTATCTTCTCTCTCAAGACCTTTTCTCTTTTCTTTTTAAAAAAAAAGAGAGGAGGTTTTTGTTTTTTTTTCTTTTTGTTTTAACAATTCTTTCATAAATTCTTTAAAAAATAGTTTCATAATTTAGAGGAAATGGAAGCCTTAAACGATTCAAATCTAGGTAGCTTTAATTAATTTTTTTTGCTCATCTTTTTTTGTTTTATTTTAAATATTGTAAAATAAAAGACGCGTGTGTAATTATCACAAATAAAACAGAAACAAATCGAGATTACATTGAACTTTTGTATGAAAGCAAAAAAAGAACTGGTGGTGATGAGATTAAAGAAATTTATTACGATTCGCTTTTGAAATTTTTTCTTGTCAATTATGTACATAATTCAAGTAATATTTTATTTAAAGAAAATTAACAAAAGGTGCTTGAACGAATAAAGGTCACTAGATTAAGCCAATAATTAAAGATTTCATTTTCAGTTAACTATTAGGGTAATTCATTAAATTTCGTGTTTATTGAAATAAAAAAAACTGTTAACATCAGCACTGTTTTGAGCTAAAAAAACTCAACGCACACAGCTTCAACTTGGTCTTGGTTAGTAAAATTCCGCCCTCTAAGAAAATGAGTCATAGAGCGGAAAAGATGATAATCATAAGGGGAAAGATCTGGACTATATGCTGGATGAGGGAGAAGTTCAATCCCCTCCAGCTCTTCAATTTTTTCTATGGTTTTTCGCGCAGTATGCGGTTTTGCGTTATCTTGAAGAAACAAACCAAACTTTCGGTTGATCAAAGAAGGGTATTTTGCCTTAAGTGAAGCATACATTCGTTCTAATTGTTCACAATAAAGGTCAGCATTTATCATACGACCATCAGTGACCAGTGCAAAGTGAATTACCCCTTGGTAATTCCACCAAACGCACAACATTACCTTCTTTCGTTGAGATGGGTCCAACCACTGGTACCTGTCATCAGTATTTCGAAAATAGATCCATTTCTCATCGCAAGTAAATCCTCTTCTGAAAAATCGTTCATCAAGAGGATTTTTGATTAGTTTTTTAAAGATTTCGAAACGACGTTGAATATCAAAAGGTGTCAAATCGTGTGGAACAACTCGGCAGCGTCTATTAAATTTATGGATCAATTAAAATTGTTCCAGATCCCTTTTTCCTTCGAAGGCTAGTATCATTACTGTTAAACCTATTGAACCAAGCTTGTTCCTTTCTTACTTTAAGGATATTCTCACCTTCGACTTGACATATTTCGCGGGTTGTTGATGTTAATGTGAGCCCTTTTTCCAATAATGACCTAGAATCAATAATAAATTACCATCTAAAAAACGCGGGCGATTTAAAGTTGCGAATCAATTTAATAAAACCAAAAAACCCAATTTTTTTTTTAAATCTTTAGAAAAATTACCTTTAGTTTTCTTCTTATGCAGAGATATACTTACAAGGTCAACATTACATGTAAAACCTTAGTGTAATATCTGCAAAATATATTTGCAGAGTACAGAATGCAGACAATGTAAATAGATTTAATTTAAATGCGCAATTTTGTTGCAGAAATTTGCAGATCTTACATTAAGGTTTTACATGTAATGTTGACCTTGTAAGTATATCTCTGCATAAGAAGAAAACTAAAGGTAATTTTTCTAAAGATTTAAAAAAAAAATTGGGTTTTTTGGTTTTATTAAATTGATTCGCAACTTCAAATCGCCATAACGCGGAATTTTCTGAATCACCCTTATATTGACTATGTCTTGCAAATGAAGCATTTATCAATCAAGACTAAAGGTTAAAAACCATCAATTGCAAACTTAATAGTTTTAATACTAAATTTGGCTTGGTAAAAAGTACTTAAATATTTTAAAGAAATTTCAGACACTTAAGATGGCTCGGAAATAGCCTAACAAGTGTCGACGAGGACCAACAAATATCTTTGTTGAAAGAAGGAAAGAAAAACTGAAATTTTGAATAAGTCAGGTACCGAAAACTGTGAAAATAATGTAATAAAGAAATCGGAAACTCACCAACGAAACGACTACCATATATGGCTAAAAATGTTAGGGTTAAGATATTCTATTTACCCATATGAAAAAATATATTGTAAATTTTAGAATGCCGAAAGGTGATCTTAAACGAAGCGTAAATTATACGTTTTCGTTTTCAAGAAACTTTTGTCAATTTTTTATTCTTAACTAATTTTTTTAAATTTAGCCGTTGAGAGTGTTTTAAAATTGGGTGATGTTACCTATGGGGATCAAACATATCAATCATATCAAATCGATAAGTCAAGAATAATTCTAGAAAATGTTGATGCAAATTTACAAATTGATGTCCTAAACATTTATGTCGATCATCTTTTACAAGACATTGAAAATTGTGAATTTAAATTAGAAATTTTAAAACCTGGTTGTTTGTTAATAAGTTGTAATAAATCAATTGATTTTGATTCATTCAAAAAAAGACATTATAGACATGGAAAATTACAAAACAAGCCCATAAAGTATCATTATCTACCTCTTTTAGAAAAAAACAAGCATTTAGACCGGTCCGATATATTCAATTACTTTTCACAAATTGTTAACGAACAAAATCATGTCTCAATTCAAAACAATGAGGCAACAAGTAGTCAAATAATAGACGATAATTCGCCTCAAACAAGCGTTTCAAGGGAAATTTTTTTCAAGGATAAAATCAAAAGCTTGGAAAGAAAACTTCGTTTGTACGAAAATTTAAATGAAAATTTGAGTCACATTAACAAATTGAGTGAACAAGCTATACAATTAAATCAACCTGAGAGGAGTCAGATTTTAGGCTTTGGCAATTCGATTTTATTATCGAACTCGGACAATGTCACTTTATCAACAATTCCAAGAGAAACAAACAAATTTTTAGTCACAAATCCAAAAGAAGATAAAATTCTATTTCAAAATGGAAATATTAAAGTTAACAAGGTGACGAATTTAGATTCGAGTCTAAACGAAAATCAAAGCGATTATCATCGATCCAATTTGATTCGTGTTCGTGATAGCTTTCAAAAATATTTAATTGAAGAAAACAGACGATACGAACAAGAAACCGACTCAATTCGACCAAAATCTCCAAAAAACACACGACCTAAACAAAATAAAAATCGGTTCATTCAACCGTCAACTTCTTCGTGTTCTTTTTCACCAATTTTAAAAGCTAAAGCATGTCAAAATGTGACTCTCATAAACCGTTTTCCGGTTATAAAATATCAAAAGCCGAAAAATGAGGATTTTTTTAATCCTGATGCTGACACTGGCGAAAATTTTATGAATTCTGAAACATGTTTAAATGTTAATGTAAAATGTTCAATATGTTTAGAATATTTGGTTCAAAATGAAGACGTTAGAATTTTGGGCTGTTTTCATCAGTTTCATGTTAAGTGTATTGATACTTGGTTAGCTCAAAAATCAACATGTCCTACTTGTAAAATGGATTTAAACAATTTTTGTAATGATTAAATTTAGTTTTAAAATTTTTTTAATAAATTTTTTTTTTATTTTATAATTTTGTATGTCGTTTTAGAGGCTTTGTTTCATCTTTTGGCCATACCAAGTATGCCGCAATTGTAAGCACCAAGCAAACTGACAAAATTAGAATATTTTGAACACATGGGTCTATGTAACCTTATAAAAATAAATTGTCATTTAAGTTGTTATCGACCCGTCAAAACTTGTTTAAAACGGTTTCGTGAAGAAAATTTAAGCTGTGTCAGAGCTACTGAAAGAAAGAACTGATCACTGACTTAAAGAATAACGATTTTAAGATCAGACGAATATAAATAAATTTTATCCCTGTGAAAGTCGTCTTACCTTTAACAATTGAAAATTCAGTATTTTGTTGAACATCTTCTATTTTTGCTTCTTCATTCTTTATTGCGGCCTTTTTATAAAAATCTTAATCTTCTTCGAGCTACGAGTAGGGATGGTCGACCGGTTAAGAATTTTAACCGGCTAAAATTTAACCGAACCATAGAAAACATATATTTTTTGTTATAGAATATATTATTTCTGAAATTCGGTTTTGGGAGTTTTTTCAAGGCTAATTTAGGCAATTTTTTGAAAGATTGAATGGATCGTTTATATGAATATTTATAATTTTTTTCTATGGTAATTCTATATGAGAATCACGAATTTTGGGTTAGAAAATGCAAATTTCTTCATCTTTGAGGTTTTTGATTTTTAGCACCTTTTTAGGCACATTGTTTCTATACTGCCGAGTTGCGTACTATCAGAAAGAGTTTTCTCAGTCGGAGGTTATATAGCTCTAAAAGTATGCCTATCTTTCAAAAATATGTTCCTTAATTCAAATCGATTAACCGGTTAAACCTAACCAGTTAAAATCCTAACCGGTTAAAATTAATGGGTTAAGATTCTAACCAGTCAAGTTTAACCGGTTAGAATTTTTAACCGGTCGACCATCCCTAGCTACGAGAGCTCTTTGAAACAAAAATATTTTAACAACAAAAACTTACAACTCCTAACAATTCTTTGGTATCTTTGTAATTTTTATAGGAACAACCATGGCAAAAATTTAAATCAAAGTAATTAATCATTATTTCAGTAAATGGTTAAACATTGGGTTTTAAGCAAGAAATTTTTTCAATTAAAAATCATAAATTTAATAAATTATGATTATTCAATTTATAAAATTCTAGAAAAAACTCAAGTTTATTTAAATTTTTTTGTTTAATTTCTAAATCAAACAAATATTTTTGTCTTAATTGAATCTATCTTGATTAAAGGCCTATAATTCAAAAAATCATTAGGATGAACTGGAAGGGTTTTACTAATGTGCCGATGATAAAGCGCTTGGTCAAGAGTGATGTGAGTCGAGTCCTATGGAGCGAGAGGTCTAAGATACAATTCCCGCTAAGCAGTGGCGTAGTTAGGGGGCTATGGGGTCTATAGTCCGCTTTGAGCATAGTCAAATCAAGAAAACTTAGACTTTTCCGATGATAAATTTTCCATAACATTCTCGCAATCATTTTTTTTTTCAGAAAGAGACAATTTTGGTTAATATTCGCTTACAAACACGATTACAACATGAAAGTCAAAGTTTGACAGCACCTCTTTAATCCTCTAAAATACTGACTTTGAGCCTTATAACGCATATCAAACACAAAGTCATGCAGGTGTGCAACATACGCCACATTGTAACTCTAGATGGGCGCCACCATTCGCCATCAAATGGGAAAATCATCAAAATAAAAGACATGCTCTTGTAATTTGTTAGCTTCAGTCATACTTTTATTCGACAATCGGACAAAAATCTCACAATACAATTTAATGTTAATTATTTTTTTTTATCCGTTTATGACAAAATATTACAAATTTCTTTAGTTTTTTTTCGGGCATTTGTATTGTTTAATATTTTAATGTCAAAAAGACAGGAAAGATGTTCTGTTCGATTAATTTGAATTAATTATGAAAAATGATTAGAATTATGTCAAATTTAAAGCTCTTAATAGAAGTAAAGCCTATTTACTAATTGGTTCATTAAATCGGATATTTTATGCCGTAGGAAGTATTTTAAGGTCTATTTTCACCACAACGAGAGTGTAGTAAAAGAGCTTTTTGTAAGTCTTCTAAAAATAAATTTTTGATGTGTTCAAAAAAATAAGATCAGCCTAGTATCTTCGTTAAGGTTTAACTAATAGACTTAAAAAAAATAATTGACAAAATGCCAATAACTCTCAACAGGACCTCACTCGTCGTCAAAGATTTAATTTTTATAGTCATCATCTAATCATAAAGTCAGCATGACCCAAACCTTGTGTCAAAATTAATATTAATTAATGAAAGTTTTTGTGATTCATTCGGGTTCCGGTTTCAATACACCGATTTAAGCTAATTTTTTCATCTTTTTTTGCGAACCTAAAGAGAAAAAAAAGTAGGCTTAGTGTTAAAACAATAAATATAGCCCAAAAATTTAACGAACTCTTAGATTTAGCCCCTAAAGAGACAAGTTTAAAATTACAATTAATTATTAGTTCGAGATGTCTCAAAAATATTTAATTTACAATTTTTAATTGAAAAAATTTACTTTGTAAATTCTCCAAAGTTAATCTCAAAGTTTTTTTCAATAATATCGAATACGTCTTGTAAACAAATTGACACTATTTTAATTTTTAATCTCTAATCAAATTAATTCAAAATATTTAACGGTTTATTTTTATTGGCAATATACCAAAACATTAACATTCAAAATAAAATCTTTTTTTGTTTAATTTTCAAGGTCTATTTAAATTCAAAAGACCTTTAAAAAAGTAGGATAAAATTTTTATTAGGGCAATAATTGAAAAGTAGTTGTAGCCATAACTATCATAGGTCAATTTAAACTAAAAAAAACTTTTGTTTTTATATTCTAAAGAAAACTAAATTTAGATCAAATATTTTTTAGCAAAAAAAAATGAATTTAATTTACAGCCTAGCGTTTATTGCATACTTTTTAATCATTGGTTTCAATTGCAAAAGACCAGAAAGTAATAAATCAATTAATACTACCGTACAATCTTGTATACTACTTCAAACCTTTGATTCGAGACCTTTGATATTAGGGTAGAAGAGTATGCAATCTTGTACAAAAAAGCTAACTAATATTTAATTAAACAACCTTTTTAAAGCGTTGCCAATTGATGATTTGACTGTACAATGGGATACGAGAAAATTTAGTTTACCATTTATTAATTATAACTATTGGTCATTTGGATCGATGTCAACATATTTATTTAATGTTTATGGTGATCAAACGCTAGTGGATATACGTAGTAAACATGCATGTCGTTTAAATTCAAATTCATGTCGTAGACATTCGGATTGTTGTAGTAAATTTTGTCGATGTACGTCGTGGAATACAATGGGTAACCAGGGCTGTCGAAGAAAGTGTCTTTAAAAGTATAATTGAGTTGATTTTCCAATTTTTTTTTGGAAAAATTTTAGTAAAATTTTTTATATTTTTATTTTTTAAATGTAAATTTTTTTTTAAATAAAATTTAATTAATTGGAATCAAAAAATCAGTTTACGGCAATCTGAATTTTTATACAATTATTCTGTTCGATTCGCGATTCGCGAACTATTCGTGATAGAATATTTTTCATAATTCAGAACAAAACAAGTGAAGTTAAGTGAAGTGAATTCGGTTAGTTTGAAGTATGTTTTAAAAGACTTATTTTTGGACAAGGAATACACCGGGCTTGACTTCGAAATTTCAAACTACCCGAATTCACTTCATTTAACAACCCTAACAAAGAACAAAAAAATATCAGAACAATAAAAAATTGAAAAATTAACTTTCATTTTTTATTTGTATTGTCAAATTTTTTCTTTTGTTTGCAAAATGGCGTATCTTCTAAATAATAAAATTCACGAATTTAACTCTAATCTAATCAAACAAAAATTATTTTCATCACCTGAACCACCTCGAACAGATTTAACTCTTGATCAAAAACGCCGCTTTTCATTTTAGTAATAAATATCAAGTTAACATTGGACGGTCCACAATTCATGACGTTTAAGTTAAAGTCGTTTTTTTTCAAATAAAATCCTTTTTTCGATTAATCCGACAATTTCAGCCAAAAACTTGATTTGATGTTGAAAGATCTCATTGATCAAAATCAACTCATCTCAAAAGCCCAGCATGGGTTTTTACCGTTTAAATCGCGCCCCACACATTTATTAGGGTCGCTTTACTTAACAACCTATTTTTTGGCTTTGGGCTTTCCGGTCGACATCATTTACGCCATCTTGAAAGCTTTTGACGCATGCAAAGCTAGATTTTCGATTGAGACAGTATGGATTTGGAGAAAGGTTGGTAAATTGGATAAAAGCCTTCTTGAGTGAACGGTCTCAACGTGTTGCGCTAGGACAGGTTTTTTCAATCTGGCTTACAGTGTTCAGTGGGGTATCACAAAGCTCAGTCCTTGGTCCCCTGCTTTTCATAATCTTTCTAAATGAAATGCTAGAAATGATACAAAACAATTGTGAAGCTTATGCCGTAGACACTAAAATTATAAAGGATTTATTTTCCCAAATACAGCTTCAGAATGACACTGATCGAATTTGTAGATGGTCCAACGAGTCCATAAAGGTAAATCACATAGGTACTACATATAGGTAAATCAAACCCGCAGTTTGACTATGAAACTAGTTCCTATGGTGGCGATAAACGCATTCTTAACAAGTCTGAATGCAATAAAGATCTCGGTATTTTTATCAACGGTGATCTAAAGTGGGAGGTTCAAGTCGGACGCTGTACATCGAAGACAAATAAAATGCTGGGCATGATCATCGTTTAAGTTCCCTAGCGTGGACAATCTTGCTCTGCTTTACAAGTCTTTAGTTAGACCCAACTTGGAGTTTGTATTTAGTGCCTGGCGCTCTTGTTTGAAGAAGGATATCAATGAATTGGAAAAGATACAAAGAGCTACGAAGCTGGTACCGGGTCTTAGTTACTCTGAAAGACTTGCAAAAATGAATCTTACAGACTTAAAGGCTAAAAGAAATAGAGGTGATCTCATTAAAATTTTTAAAATTGCTAATAATTTAGAGAACGTGAGTAGGTGTACATTTTAGCGGAGAATTCGAAAATAATAAATCCATCTTCTAACATTCTCATAAAAAAAACTTACAAGTTCTTGTTTAATGATAGAATTCCTTTACCTTTTTTTGAGTGTGTATTCTGACTTGCACGTCTCAATGAGGATCATCAATACCTTTACAGAGTTTCTTAAGGGCTACAAACTTTCGAAGCTTTTTAAGATCAATTTGCCAAACTTTATAATTTTCTAAATAACTTTATTTAAAAAGATAAACAGTATTAACATTAATAAATATAATTCTAAATTCTATATTTAGTAAGAATTGCTTTTTTATGAGGCATCAAATTGAATATTATACTTTTATCGTTATTTTCAGTTGGCTCACGTCTAAATGTTCGATTCAAAATTTTATGTACATTTTTATTATCATTATTAACGTAATTACTCGATTTTAGTGACATGTCACTATAACCGAATACCCTACTATAGTGACATGTCACTAACTATCGAATGGTGATTTTCAATTTGCTTTAGTGACATGTCACTATAACCGAATATAGCCAAAAAATCATGTTTTTTAAGAAATTTTGTGTCAACTATAGTGACATGTCGTTATATTATAGAGACATGTCACTATAGTTGAAAAACCATCAGTTAAATGAACAGAAATAGGACTTACCGAAAAGATTAGCGCCAAAAACGCGCATCAAAGAGAAGGAACATACCAGATATAGGGATTTTTCATCAGACTTAGACTCGAGTCAGAGTCTTATAAAAGATTTTCAGAGTCTCATGAGTCCGAGTGGGCCTCAAAAGTGCGACTCAGAGTCCTTAGGACTCGAATCTGAAAATTGTACTGCTTTACTATAAGTGTGCAGCCATAACCGTATAATAGAACAGCACAGCTAGTGAATAAAAGCCGTACCGTACCAAAACTTTGACAGGCACGACTAACTCAGTAAAGTTTAAAAAAACTTGACTTAAGTTTTTTAAAAAGAACAGTCGACCAGTAAAAGAACAATAAAACTGTCATGAGAAATAAAAATATATCGTTTTCTTCTTTTTTATTTTAATTGATTAATTGATTTTGTAAAACCGCTTGTGTGAAAAAGTAATTTAATAAATCTCCATCCCAAAAATGATAAGTCTTTGATATTTTTGTGGGGAGTGAGGCTCATTTGTCATAATTTTTTTTCAAACTGATCTGGATTCTGGATGAGGCCGGTTTGAAAAAAACTATGACTAATGAGCCTCACTCCCCACAAAAATATCAAAGACTTATCATTTTTGGGATGGAGATTTATTAAATTACTTTTTCACACAAGCGGTTTTACAAAATCAATTAATCAATTAAAATAAAAAAGAAGAAAACGATATATTTTTATTTCTCATAACAGTTTTCTTATTCTTGTCAGCTGTTCTGTTTGAAAAATTTATCAAATAATAAGTTCAATGTCTCCACCGCTTTATGACTAAATTCTTTCTTTCTATAAGCTTTTCTTCATTTAGACATCCATCATTATCTTTTTAGTACTATTCCACGGTCTTTGTAGCCCTGCTGAGCGTAGAATGGCTAATATAGGGATACTAGTTCGGTCGAAAAAAAATTCTAAACAAAATTATCGACTCGAGCTTTAAGGACTCTGAGTCGCACTTCTGAGTCTCTGAAAATTTTTCATAGACTCAGACTCGAGTCCGAGTCTTATGAAAAATAACGAGTCCCTATGTCTGTAATTGACTTAGTAAAACTGATTGTGTGAAATAGACAATTTAATAGGTCTCCTCTCAAAACATGATCGGTCAATTACTTTGTAAATTAAAGGCTTTATATGAAAAAGATGACTTTATATAACTAATAAGCATTAGACCATCAATCAAAGCTTTCGTCGTTATTAAGATGACGGTGATTTCAGGTTCATCGATAGTGTGGATGAATTGAATATTTTGAATAAAATCAAAAAATATTGACTAATTTTGCTAGATGTGGCACAAAAATAATTTGACCTTGATGGGTTTTCTACTATAGTGACATGTCTCTATAATATAACGACATGTCACTATAGTTGACACAAAATTTCTCAAAAAACATGATTTTTTGGCTATATTCGGTTATAGTGACATGTCACTAAAGCAAATTGAAAACCACCATTCGATAGTTAGTGACATGTCACTATAAATATAGTGACATGTCACTAAAATCGAGCAATTACGTTAGTTTTATTTAAATTGATTATTTTTGGTTGATTTTGAAAGTGATTAATGTTAAGACTAGTCACGTGCATGTGATGAACATGTCTCGACAAATTAGGTAACATTGGTTTTTTAACATTTTTGTTTCCGAATGCTTCGAATGGTTGTTCGAATAAATTCTCTTCATAACGTCGATTTTTGTCTCTACATCGAGTACATTTAGAATTGAGTCTCATTATTTCCTCAGCTATGAGTGCTCTATAATTGGAAGAATCTGAAAACGATGACGAATAAGCTTTGGACGTATTTTCTCTAGCTTTTACAAGCAAATTTAAATTTATTTTTTCGTCAAAATCTTTGATTGTATTTTCAATAAATTTTTTAGTATTTTCAATATTTCTCATTCGGACTATTTCACCACACCGTCTTTTGGATGATTTTTCACGTTTTAATTGATTATGTAAAAACTCTTCGACTGGTTCAAAAAACTCGTCACAATTCTCTTTGGACCAATCGTCTTGAAAATTAGACGATGATACTTCTAAATCATTAACACTGAAACCTACACTTTTTTTATTACACTTTTTTTGTTTCGAATAATTTCCGAGTTGTGACAAAGATGGAAGAAATTTTTTCGTATTGAGAACATTAAGGTTTCTAGTAGGCTCAAACTTGGATGATATGGGACGTATTTTGACACTTTCAGGACGACTTGATAATGAGTCTTTGATTCGAATTGGTTGAATAATCTCTAATTCAGTTCGCATTCTCTTTTCATATCTAGAAAAATTTTTTTTTTTTCAAAAGTTTAAATAGAACTCCAAGGGATTCGGAAAATAGAGAAAATTTTTTTTTTTAAGCCAAAGAAAATATTTGCTCACAATCGTAAATATTTAAAAATCAAGGAGATTTTTAATTTCTCCTATTTAATGTTTAAAGATGAAAAAAAAAAGTGTTTATTTTTTTTATTTGGAAAAAATTACCATGAAATGTCTTAAGAAATTTTTACGGTGTTATCCAAAAAATCCAATTTAATTAGCTTTAAATAAATATTATTTGAACATTTATTTACCTTTTATTTTTCTTTTGAGATTTTTTGAAGTTGAACAAAAATAAAAAATAAATAAATGAACACCAAGTTTACGACTAAATTTTTTTTCGCTTTTTTGTTGTTGTTGTTTAAAACATTTAAATTTTAAATTGACACTTTTTTTTTATTTGTTACTTTCTTTTTTTTTACTAAGCACCTGAAACCATACTATTTTTAGATTTAAAATCTTCAAGTCTAAGAGATTAGTTATTGAACATTAAAGTTAATTTGAATTGATTCTTGTCTTTGAATTTGATCATAAAACCCAACTTGAATTTAAAACTTGATATTATTAGATTTTATTAAAAACAGTTATTATTGAAAAAAATTAAGCCACGGTGTAGTAATAAATTAATTAAACGGTTTCATTTGCATAAAATTCGACTTTTTATAAAAAATTTTAATAAAATCTAAACGCTACAGGGTCTAAAAATTAGTAGACTCATCTAACTCTACATAAACTGGATGAACCAAATGGTTTAACGCTCGCTAGAAGATTTTAGATGTTTTCAAAATTTTGCGATCCGTAATCGAATGATTATTCAAATTTGCTATAACTGTAATTCTCTCCTCTGTAAAACTATTACTAATTTACAAAAAAACTAATATTTGATTATTAATTTGAGAAGTTTCTTAACTCTCAATTTAAAACCATTTGCTTATAATATTAAATCTCAGTCGATAGTCTTAACTTCCTCATGAAGTTCCCTTGGTTTTGAAAAACGTCAAAAAGTACGAAACTTTATAAAAAAAAATTTCTTTGTTGAAAAAACATAATTTTCGAAACCAAATATTCAAAGTTCTCTTTTCATTATAAGTTGATCAATAACTTAGAATTGCTTTTTTATTCGAATCTAAGTTAGAATTTATTTATTTCTATTCTAAGAAAATAACCTACATGAAGAAAGCTCTTAGCTCTTAGAAATCTTAGTTCTTATAGAAAGACTCCTCGAAAGTTAGTAGATTATACGTAATTTTAAGTAAAATTTGGTAAATTTTTATTTCTTTTCCAAACGAAATTAATTTTTTTCAGTTTTTTTTCAAAAATTTGGTGAAAAAAGGGAAAATGTGGTCTTTTTTTGGCCCTTTTTGAATTAACATTTTTTTACGTAAAAATTGGTGAACTTACGTAAATTATCGAAATATTATACAGTATTGATTTGACACGGAGTTATGAAGCAAAATTACCTAATTTTTCGTTAATTTTCATAATTTTACAAAAGTAATTTTACGTAAAATACTGTAAAATTACATTTTTTACGTAAAATTCCGAAAATTAACGAAAAATTACGTAATTTTGGAAATAAGATAACTTCTAAAATAATGTAAATATTTTTTTTTAAACTTCAATAAGATAATTTTGAAAAAGTTGTCTAAAAATAAAAAGCCTAAATCATAAGATTTATGTCTTCAAAATAAGATTTCCGCGAAATAAAATGACAGAAGAATAGAAATATAAAAAAAAGAGTACATAGACCAAAGCATGAAAGCGGAAGTTAAATTATTTAAAGTTTGATTCTTTTTTTTCGGAATTTCTAAAAATCAGGTATAATGTAGACTTAAATCAAAATCAAACAGGCATCTTGAAGTTGATGATCAATCTGATCATGATCAAATAGTATTTTCTTTATAACTTTTGAATGGAATTTGATAGACTGGTTCTGCAAAATGCTTAATAATGCAACAAACATGCTAAATATTAGATGAGTCTCTGCAAAAACTCTGCATTTTGCAGTAAAATGCACGTCATTAAAAAGTATTTAATTCAACTGCGCAATTTAATTGCAGAGTTTTTGCAGAGACTCATCTAATATTTAGCATGTTTGTTGCATTATTAAGCATTTTGCAGAACCAGTCTATCAAATTCCATTCAAAAGTTATAAAGAAAATACTATTTGATCATGATCAGATTGATCATCAACTTCAAGATGCCAATCAAACATTACTTTTGACTAGAAAAAAAAAGTTATACACTAAAATTAAAATAATTAATTATTAGAAAATGTTAAAATCAATATTTAAAAAAGGTTTTGATTGCATCAATAAAAATAATGCTGACAAACAAAAATCTAATAAACTTAATCTTCTAACAGCTTTTGAATTTCTAATTTACTTTTGATTCCTGAAGGTAAATTAGTATTTTTCTTACTCATTAGATTTCATTTTTTTTATGACATCATGTATTCTACGAACCGGAAAATCTCACAAAAACAATTTTTTCATGGTGGTAAGAGATCAAAAATTTTACCACTACGCTTCAGCTTTTTGCAGCCATTGTCATTATGCTTATTACTTATGATTGGAAAAGACTTATTTAATTTGAAGGTTAAGTCTGAAAGCTAAAAATCTACAATTGACACTGGGACTTAAATTGAATGGAGAGAAGCTTTCCATGTTGCCAAATTATAAGCAAATGGAAAAAAAGTCTAACCTTGTCTATTTTCGAAGTTGTAAATATTGTCGCGATTTTCACAATTAAACGAAAAAATTTTTTTTAAAATAACTCTTAGATCAGAATTTATGGAATCATGTGGTAATTTAAAGGATCGTTTAATAGACTTTTAGGACCGTATCTGACTATCGAATGTGGCTAGGTATAAAGCCTTTAGACAAAGTAACGAATGAAGAAATTTACAAAAGAGTCGAGCAGAAATCGATTGTATCGAAGCTCCTTCAAAGACAGCTCAGCTGAGTTGATCACAAGTGAGCCAGCAAAAAATTTAATATTTTATGAACCCGAAGTCGGATTAGGTACTTGCAAACGAGGACGTTAGCCCACGAGCTACTTTAAATACATCAGTGAATTATTGTTCCCGAAACGAGCGGAGGTAACAAGAGCTTAAATTGAGAAACTCGCCAGTGATCGCAAATTATGGAAATCATACGTCGCCGAATGTTGCAAAACAACAGTCGAATAAAGAAGAAGAAGAATCTGATAATGGCTATTTGAGAGTCTTTCATTAAGAAAGTTTGAATTTACAAAAATGACGGGAACCTCCCAAAATAGGTGTTGTAAAAAATTCCATTTTCTTATTTCTTTGATGTTCTCGAGTTTTCTGTTACACCTTCTGGACCAATAAATAGATTAATGTACCTAATGTATTTTCCGTATATTTGACTACCGTTTATGGCAACGGGGTATTACTGCACTTCTACCGAACTCGGTGGCGAAGCAAGGAACCTCTGTACCGAAGCGTACCGTACCGTACCAAAAATTCCAAGACCAAGGTCAAGATCAAGATGATCAAGGTTTTACGGCACGTAAAAATAAATTGCAAATGGCGAATTACGTCACGTATTTTATTAATAAACTTAAATAAAATTTTTGAAAATGAAATTTCGAATTTTTTTTCTTCTTTAATTCTTAAGTTTTACTTAATGTTCTGTTACGTTAACAAGATTTTCCTTTATTCAACCAAAAATTAAAATAAAGAAAGAATTGATTTTTTTTTTCAAAAAAAAAAGTTTTATTAAAATTCTTCGATAAAAAAAAATTTATAATAAACTCAAAAGAAATTCAATAGTTAAACAAACATATTGAAATAAAATTTAACTGACACTTAAGCACTCAAGTTTGTATATTCAATGAATAACGTAATAGTACTTGACAGCAAAAGAAGAAACGAATTTTGTTGGTATTTACCGGACGCATAAAATGGATTAATTTTTCAAAAGTTATTTGTTTAATTGTTTTAATTGAATTATTATTTTTAAATTTTGATTAAGTTTAGAGGTTTTTTTTTCTAAATTAGTTTGCAACTGATTGTTCTTGGCATTGTTGCAAAGGTATTCATATTTCACTTGAACAAGAAACCTTATTTATTTATAAATATTCATTCATTTTTTGTTTCTTAAATTTTATGAAAGGGAAAAAAGTGAACATAAATGTCTTTCAACCAAGGTCTTTCGACCTTTTCTGTAATGGCTAATGAACAGTCATGAACGTACTTGAATGTTTCTCAATTTGATTCGTGAACTAACAACACTGTAGATAATCTTTCGGACAATAAGTAGAAAACAATAAAATATAAATTCAAAATTGTACTTATTTACGAAAGCAAGTCAAAAATTCATCTTCTCCGGTTATCTATCTGCTACAATTTATAGATACATTTTCCTTACTAGAAGATAAAATTAAGGTGCAGACAAAAGACTTACAGTTATTGTAATCAGAAATGACGTTTGTACAATACCGGTCTTTGAAAATGTCCATTTCTGAAAGTTCATGAATTTGGAGTGAAGAGGTAAGGGAAAAATTTTTTACTTTTAAGCCAAAGAAAAACATGATAATTTGCGTTTTCAGGGTGCGCAGATTACGATATTGGGTGGACAGTTGACCAGGTATTGATCTTTAGTTGAAAATTAAAATCAATGAGCTTTCAAAAAAGACCGGAGTTGTAGGAGCCAGAAAATATCAAGCTTTTAATTAAAAGCTAAACATCTTCTAAATTTCAGGAAATTCAAAACATAAGTGCCATCTGAATTAGTCATTTTTGACATCAGAACCGTAATCTACGACCTCGGAAACCGCAATAAGTTCATGGGGGTAAAAAATCAAAAATTTATCCCTAGTCCTCCGCATTTTGCACCCTAATGAAACGGTGCTTAACTTAATATGTTTTTTAGGGTTTTTGGTCAGAAATAAAACAAATCGCTCATTTTTGTAGTTTATGATTTTTATTTCTCTTTTCGTCTTCGTTTTTAAATGAAATAAAGCTAAAAACGGAAAAATGAAAACCATTGATTTGTTTAGAATTTTGTTTAGTTTAACGTTAAACAAAAAAAAGTGGATAGAAAAGTGACTACACACTGAGACTGCATAACACTTTGGATAAGAAAATGACTTTTTTTACCGTTTTCGTCCGAGGGTGACTTCCTTTAAATTTTTTATTCTGCCGATTTGGGTACCGGTGTCAGTGAGAGCTTTCAGGTGGGAGCTCCAGATCAAAGTTTCTTTTTCCAATCATGAGTTCTTAAATGTTTAAGTTAGGCACCTTATCATTAGGCTGCAAAATGCGGAGGACTAGAGGTAAAATTGTAAAAATTGATTTTATTGGGGTTTCCGAGGTCGTAGATTACGGTTCTGATGTCAAAAATGACAAATTCAGATAGAACTTAAGTTTTTAAATTTCCTGAACTTTAACTTACTATGTTATAGAATGTTAAGCCTAAAAAATTTGATTTATTTCCTCTTCAATACAGCTTGCCGAATTGCTAAATACTTTCCTATCCGGTCTCTTAAAACCAGTGACAATATCAGTATACGACTGTATGTGACTAACTATAGCGCAAGCTAACTGAATTCAAAAACATCATTAATATCCATTAGTCTTTCGAAAGGGGTGTGTTTTTTTTTTGGATTGATTTTTTTTTTTAAAATTCCAAAATTTTATAAACAAAACACTTGTTGGAGTATAGAAGAGTTAAAAAAATTGAAATACGGGAAGAGGGCGGGATCTTATATTACTGCCTGCTCACCGACTGATACCGTTTCTTAAACTAATTTTAAAACTCTCCCAGTATAAAATACCGTTTCCGAAAAAATATTTAAAGATCAATTATTAGATTAAAAACTTGAAAAATAAACGAGAAAAAAAAGTAATCCTACTTTTTATCCGACAGTATCAGGCTTCAAAATTAAAATTGTCAACACAGACTTTTAAGAGCGTAAAAGAAAGCTTGTTTTAAGATTTTAGCTTTTTGTAAGAAGCCTTGTAAATTAACAGTTTTGAAGACATTTTTCATTTTTAATAAAAAAAAAAGTGAATTATTTATTTACTCAAAAAAAAAAGTTTCAAAATTGTTTTTTGTTATTTTTAATAATCAAAATGCGAAGAAAAAAAGAGACAAAAATCAATTGAAAAAAATAAACAGTCTAAAAGAAATGTTCAAATTATTCTTAATTTGAAAATTGTTTTTAAATTTTTTTTTAAAAAAAAAAGAGCACGATTGAAACAAATTTTAAAAAATAAACTTTTTTTTTGTGTAATTCTCTTTTTTATTAAACCGGTATTCATGTGCTTTTGACCGACATTTTACTCATGCTACTATTTAAAAATCTGTGACTCCGATCACTTTGTGTATCGATAATCTCACTAAATTGATCGTCCAAATCGAAATCGTTTTCATCATCGTCATCATCATTTTGCTCATCATCGTCGTCTTCATCTTCTTCTTCGTCACTTTCGTTATTCATTGAATTGAATGCATTTTGAAACGCTTCCAAACGTGTTTGATTTATTTTAATCTCACTTTTACAAGCCTCCAATTCACGTTCGAGTATTTCATTTTGTTGTTCAATACGTTTTCGAGTTTCTTCGAAATCGATTAATTTTTTTTTCAATTCGCCGTACTCTTCGAGAATTTCTTTGTTTTGACGCTGAGTTCTGCGTAAATTGTCCTCGCATTTTTTTTCACGACTCAAAATTAACTCGATTTCGTTTTGAGAATTTTCGTATTGTAATTTAACACGTTCTAAATGATTTTGTATTTTGGTTTTGTGTGTTGTTTCGAATTCAATTTTGCTCTCGAATTCGCGTAATTTATTTTCGAGTTTATTCAATTGGGTTCGATCGACCCAATTTGATTCGTAAAAACTAACTTTTTCTTCCATTTCGCGGATTTTGTCTTTGAGAATTCGATTTTCAATTGTTAATATGTCAATTTGATTGCTCAAGTCTATGAAACGATGTGAGTCCAATGAATAATTTTGAATGTGCATTTGATATTTTTTAAGTATTTCATCAGCATCGCGTTCTTGTTCTTCTATTTCACTTTTTAAGTTGTTTATTTCTCGGTTCAAATGCATATTTTGCTCTTCAACCTTAAATTAAAACAATTTTAACTCCTTGAAAGTCTCTTAAAAATTAATTTTCTTATATGAGGGTTTATTAGTCTTACTTATAATTCATCGACTATGACCAACGAGTTTTACAAAAATCGAAAATCTAATCTATGAAGAGATGAAGTTATCTTTCCAAAAAGGAGGTTCTACTACGAATATATGAGTTACATATCTGAGTAACAACTACCGAGAAAAAAAACTACTAAAAATAATTTATTCTCTGCTATGATATATTATTCATATATACTTCGATCGAATAATCAAAGCTTTAAATTCGTTCAGAAGGCTTTTTCATCAAAATGAATGGATACCATAATACAAAATGGAAGGTTTAGTAATGTAAGATTATAATCACGATAACTAAAGAGTTGAAATGCCTCGTGATGGAATGGAAGCTGGACTTAAGAATAGTAAGAAAAGAAAAGAAAGTTAAAGCACACATTTATGTTGCAGAATTTCAAAAAACGAAGGTTATTTCCAAGACCCATAGAAAACCAAAAGTATGTAAGTTAATACATAGCGAAAAGGTCGGTGAAATTGTGGCCAAAAAATCAAATATGCATTCAACAGAATATTCAGTTCGAAATCAGACGAATAATGAATAATACCATTGAACTTCCGCTCCATAGGACTCGATTCAAACTAGGGTTGGTCGACCGATTTTCTCCAAAAGGGCTAGTACGGTTTTATTTATTTATTACCCACCCTGTCCCGTTTTATTTAATGTATGGTTTCAAAGAATGGTGTAATCCCTTATAATAATATACCAGATTGTAGAAAACTATGTTCTCTATCTTGTGGTACAGTGTAACCTCGATTTTGTTACCCTCTATTTTGTGAAAACGCGACTTTGTGAAATAAAAAAGAGAGACGCTCCTAATACTTTTAATGTATTTCTGGTTTGAATTTGTGAAATTTTTTGCATTTACCCAGACACTTCACAAAATCGAGGTCGCACTGTATGTTGGATATGAATTTTTGCTTCTAATTGGGCTTTAGATTTGAATTAGACCGGTTTAAGAACCGTTTTTTTGGTGAACCGTTTTACTGGAAGAAATTTCCTACTAAATGTACTAGTTGGGTTTCTGGAAATATTTTTCTATCAAAAGAAATTTTGGATCAAAACTCACATTTAAAATTTTTCCCTCAAAAAAATGCAGTTTTTAAAAAAAAATTTTTTTGTAGAATTTTTGGGCTTTTTTATAATTATTAGCCCTACAATTCTTTTGATTGAAAAATGATACCAAAAAGGTAACTAGTTCATCTTGTAGGAAATTAATTCTGGTTTCAGAATCATATTTTAGGTTACGCAAAATTCTTTGATTTCATATAGATTAATTGTTTTTGAAGTCAAAATAACTTCACTCGTCCTCTTATGCATACATACTTTTTTTTATAAAAACTAAAAACGATATCGAGCTAATTTCTTTATAAACATTATTTCCCCGGAGAAAAAAAGCTCACTTGCAAGAATCACAATCTTGGTACAATTAAAAATGATCGAACAAAGCAATATTCATCTTAAAAAAGTCATTTTATAACTCAAAAATAGATGAAATTTCCTGTCGCTGGCTGAAGGGAATAATCTTAAAGAGAAACTGGTAAAGTAGGTGCTGGGAGTAAAGGGAATAACCAAAAAATCCAATCAAAGTCCAGAGACAAGTTTCGTTGGAGAGACTAAGATTTGATAAAAATTAAAACCAAGCAAGCAATTTTCGAATCAATTTAAAAAAAAAAGTTAATATAAATTTAAGTCTTACAGTATGTTTTTGAGAATTTGCATCATCCAACTGTTGTTGTAAGTTATCAATTTCGACTTGTAACAATTGTTTGCTTTTAAGTGCATTTGCTTTAGAAAATTCACTATCTTCTAATTGAGCTTTAAGAGCTTTTAAAACTGATTGTTTTGGTATATTTTCTTTTAATTTTTCCAATTGAGTTTGAGCATCATACGCCAATGTCTTGTACTTTAACATTTGTCGTTTTAATTTTATAATGTAATCATTTAATGCTTCGTTTGTTTGATAATCCCCAATTATTTTTTTACCATTTACTCCATTCGCTGTAAACTCTCTCATTTTTCTTTCCAATTCCCTCTTTTCACGTTGTAAATTACTACAAACTTCGCTTTCCTCTTCAAGTTGAATTTCAATAGACTTGATTTTTTTTTGGGTATTGAACCGTAAGTCGTCCATTTCACTCTCTTTTTCGGCTATTTCTCTCGTCCATTTTTGTTTTTCTTTTTCTAGTTGCATTTCTAATTTGAGTTTGTTTTGTTCTAATTGTTGAATAACAAAAGTCTGTTCGTCCAATTCTTCTTCTTGTTCTCTTAACTTGGCCTCCAAGTCTCTTATTTGAGATCTCATTTTTAGCAATTGATCTGTGCCAACACCTTTAGAAGACGAAGACGCCGATTCGTATTCTTTTAAATCACGTTCTAAACGTTCACATTTTTCAATATGATAATTAGTCTCTAATTTTTGGGTATCCAAATCATTTTTAAGAGTAAAAAGTTCGTATTTAATTGAATCACGTTCTCGTTCACATTTTTCTCTTAATTCTTTTTCACTTTCGAATTTAGCTCTAAGTGCATTCATTTCAGGGTCTATTTTCGATTGAATTTTTTCCAATTCACGATTACGAACTTTATTCTCATCGCATAAGCGTTCCAAATCTTGCATTTCTTCGCACAACTTTTGATACTTACGTTTGTGTATAGACGTTTGTTTTTCTAGCTCAAGAATTTCCGAGTCTTTTTCCTTGAGTTTATTTTCAAAAAAAGTCCTCTCGTTTAGACTAAAAATTTGTATATTTTCTTTTTCTTGTTTAAGTTGTCGTTTAAGAGTCTCATTTTCTCGTCTCAATGAATCCAATTGCGACGATTGACCAGAACTTGGCTTACTAAAAGACCCGTTTACTGAAAGACCATCGATATCGTCTTTTTCCAATTCTTGTTCAATTGATTTTTTAGTATTGTAAAGTTTGAGCTCTAACATTTCGGTTTCGATAATTTCCAGTTTTTTAAGTGTTTCGTTGTACAAAGGCTAAAATGAAAAAAAATAAAAAATGAATAAAAAATTTTGGTCAATTGAAAATCGAGATTAAAACTCGATTGAGAGGAGAAAATTTCGTTTTTCTTAAATTAATCTCTTAAGAAAACAAAACTGGCCTAGATTCATGTTATTATTTTGTTTACAGTTGACGAAAAAAAAATAGGAAAAGTAATCAAAAAATAATAAAATAGTTGTCGTATACATACTCTTAGCTCGTTGAGTTCTTTTTCTAAACGAATACGTTCGGATGTTTCAACTTCGAGTAGATCAATCGTCCCAGCGTTTGCAGCGTGCTCTTCTACGTATTCGGTTTGTAAATTCATTAACTTAAAAAAAAAAAAAATTTAAAAATAAAAAAAAACCAAGTTCAAAATTTTTTGATGATGAAAACCTTTGTTTCAAGTTGTTGATTATGAAGTTTAAGTTCGTGTTTTTCGTTGGTTATTTTTTCGTTTTTTCGTTTAAAATCATCCAATTCACTTTGTAATTGCTTTAAAACTAATTCATTGTTTTGTACATTTAGTATAGGCATTAAGTTTGTATACAAACGCCACCATTTCCATTTTTTTAATGCAAACCAAATTCTAATATTTTTTTGTACACATCGTATGGCTGAGTCTTGGATCTATGTTTAGAAAAAATTTAAAAAAATTTCAAAACATTTTTTGAAAATTTTTTGTTTTAGTCATTTCTTTCTAGACTCAGTAAGACGTAAAAATTCCAATTAACTTTTGATGAAAATGTTACAACTTTAAAGTATAATTTTGTTTTCTTTTTTCAAACTCTCAATTGGGTTTAAATATTTTGTTTTTTTATGGATCGGAAATTACAACAATGATAAACATATTTTTCTAATAAAAAATTAATTAGCGAGAAAGAATTTTGTTTATGCCGCACCCCATAGATAAAAATAATTTTACTTTTTTTTTATTGGACATAAATTGTTTGTAAGAATTGTTTTTTTTTATTATAATGATCATACGATTGCTAGATACGTAGTTCGACCATAACTAAAATATTTAACTTTTTCCTAATATTTTCGGATCTTGTGATCACAAAATTTATATCCTTAAAAATTATAACTTGTAAGCTTTGTATCCGCTCAATTCCCCTTGTCAATGTTGCGATAAGATGAGAATATTTGATCCAAAAAAATGTTAAATTAAGTGCTTTACAGCAAATTTAAAATTAGTTGCCTATAAATTTTTTGTCAAAATTGAATTTTTTCAAGAACTGAAGGTCTAAACTTATGAAATTTTTGATTTTTATCCCCATTTAAAAAAATGACTTCAGATAATGTGGAAGATTTGTACCGTCTTCAACTTACAAATTACAATTCATCTTAAAATTCGTGCAGTTGCAAAGGCAAATAAGGTACACGGTCAAAAAAAAACTGGTTTAGATATTTGGGTCATGAGACAATAAAGCCTTTGTACACAGCCCTAGTGAGACCACATTTGGAAAACGCAGTAAGTATATTATGCCCACACTTTAAGACCGACATAAAAATTTTAGAGAAAGCATAAAGAAGAGCAACCAAGTTAGTCAGTGGTGGCGCCAGGGGGGGCGCGGCGGCCGCCACTGGTCGATATGGATGAAACCGTACGAGCTACGTCTTCATGAACTCAAATCTTTTAGCCTAGAATACAGACGTCTAAGAGGTGATCTGATACAAATGTACAAAATAGTTAATGGTCTTGAAGAAATAAATTTGATATATGGTATTAATTACGCTAAAACAACCACAATCAATCTGAGAAGAAAGCACAATAAACGATTAGTACGTGAGATCAATAAAAAGGGTCATACCGCTACAATTTTCTCTCAAATCGAGTAACTTCAGTTTGGAATGGTTCATCTGAAAATGCAGTGTCAGCAATTACTGTCAAAGCCTTAAAAGGGCTAAACGCTTAAATAAATTAGACTGTTTCTATACCCCAGTTTAATCTAACTAACTAACAAAAATCTATTCAGCTGTTTTTTAAGATCGTTTTTTAAACTGTGCAAATTTTCTGAAAACTGCACGCTATTAAAAAAGATTTGAATTAACTGCGTAATAAGTTTTTGCAGACGCTTAATTTAGATTAGACAAATTTTGTTTCGGATAAGAAATGTTTTATTTAGGCTATAGCACCTCTAGAACTATTTTTATAGCGATTATGCACAATTGCTATTGCTTTATTGCTATGAACTTCACAGCGCCTTTAAGAACTACCAAATCATAAACTTTAGTTTTTCATGATTTTTGAGAGCTAATTTATCTTCAATTTTATATCTAGATAAGACATAATCTCATCAGCTTTGTAGATTCAGTATTTCTCTACAAGAATAGGTGAAATTTTTTCAAATGATTGAGTAATTTGTGATACTGCAATATGTCCGAAATATCAATTTTATTAAATTTTTCAAGCAAAAATTTTAAATTTTAAAAATCGTTTTTATTAAAGAAAACTATTTGTTTGATGACTAAATAACCCTCACCTATCTCCCGAGACATAGAAACATATTAAGACACTTTTTAGCTTAAACTCATTGTATCACAGAGGAGGAATAAAATTTAAAGCTTGCAAGATTTATGATTTGGGGCTCGTTACAATCTTAAAAATCAGCAATTGCTAGTTTTTTAGCCTTAAACCTAGTGAACCTACTAACTTGGTCGTTCACATGTTCTAAAAATTAACGTTCAGCAATATTGATTAACATTCATGAATGCTACTTAACGTTTGTAAAATGATTTGAACATTCATTATTGGAACTTGTGGACGACCAGGCTATTGTTTAATCTCTAATGAAAGTTGCAAATAAATCATCATTATCAAACACTCAAGGTCTACAAGCGTCTTGATGCAAATATATAAAAAATTTTAGCAGTCACTGTCAAAGAGGTTTCTAAAATTCCAAAATAATCAGTGAAACAATATTTCTTCGATTAAGTGAAATTCCTTCCTTAAAGTGGGAAAAATTCTCAGATGCAAACTCTTTTTAATCATTCAAAATTTTACTTATACTCTTGACCTATTTATCTATTAAATTTTCACGAAGAATGACTGAAAATAAAAAGAAAAAATATTTTTTTTTAAAAATTACCTTTTTTCTTTCAAAATGTTTTTGAGCTAAAAATTGTCTACAATGAGCCTGTAATCTAATAATTAAATCATTTATTTTCTCATCACGTTTATCCTCTAATTTAGTCAATACACCAGCTTTGAAAAATATCTTTTTTTTTAAAACAGAAAAAATTATTTAAAAACTTTTAGCATTTTATTTTTTGTTGTTTACTTGAGTGTTTCCTATTTTGAACAACGAAGAATCCAAATCAAAACTTTTAATTATTGAAAGACATAAGTCTCTTGACGATTGAGACAAATCACTTTCGTTTTGTCCATGTTGAATAAACATTGAAAATCTACGAACAAACTCTTCTAGATTCAAAAATTCTGGATAACCTTGTCTATAAATTCGACAAGCAGGCAATATCTGATATGCTTTGAGTTCTTTACGCATTAAAATTAAATCAATATCTTTTGAATCAAAGTCTCTATTGGGTATAAAACAGAATGTAAAATTACATTTTGTTTTACGTAATGACTCAAATAAACTGTCAATTTGAAGTTTAAAATTGACCAAAAATGTTTTTTTTTTAGACATTGTCAACATTTTACGTACACTTGCTTGTCTCTTGAGAGATCCAGTAGCCGAATTATCGATGTTAGTCAAACTCGAACTTGCCAAGCTGTTCATACTCTGATAAAATGTGTTCGAAAGTACCTCTTTTTTAGACTCTTGAAGACAAATACTAGCGTTTCGTTGAGTTGTAAATTCTTTATTAAAATTTTCAAGCCAATCGTTTAGGTTATACTCGACTGGAAAATTTCCAAATTGATGGTATATTGTAAAGTTGGAATTTTCTGTGTTTATCGAAATAAAATTTTGTTTGGTATCCGATTCGGATAATTTTTGCACAAAATTTCGTTTTTGATCGTTCATTTGTTCTTCAATCAACCACAAAAGTCCACTTGGTTCTGTTTCGCCACGGTTAAGAATTGAATTAGCCGGTGGTCTGTCCAACCAGTTGATTAATGAACTCGGACTTTCTGGTATATGTTCTACAAGATCGATATCAAGACCTTCTTGAGCACATTTTTCAATCGGATTTATAAAATTTAATTGATAAAACATCAATTGAAAACGCTCGTTTAAATAATTGATTACTAAATCAGAATAAGATGCTGGTTTAGTTCGGTTGACTTGAAATCCAGGAGGGTCAATCAACAACATTGAGTTTGAACTATTTTGAAAATTTTGTCTAAAAGTTCTATTTATACAGTTAACGATTAGATTAAGACATTCTTGATAAAGACCAAGTGCAAATCCTTGTAAACATTCTTGAGGTGTCATATTGATTTGTTTCGAACCGGATGGATTTGTAAGTGAAAAAACAAAATCGTTTAGTTGGTTATAAGAAATTCCTAATAGATTAGCTGCTCGTTGTGCTTCGGCTACATTTAAGAATTGACCTTTTTGACCTTGAACTTGAGGACTAGTTGCATTAGCCCGACTTAAATGTAAAATTGACCCTAAAATGCTTAAAATTGATTTTATTTCGTTATCGTTAAAATTTAATTGTTTAAAAGCGGATAAAATCGATTCGAAATGGTTTGAATTTTGTTCCGAATTTGTCAAAAATTGAACTGAGTTGAAGAAAAGACTGTTCGTTTCATTTTCTGATATTGAAAATAAATCGTTACTCAGACCCAAGTCTGCTTTAATTGACGAGCTTGCACCGAATAATAAAGTGTAAAAAATGAGAAAATTTGATTCGTTTTTGGGTTGATGAACCAACCGTGAAGGGTCTACAGTGATTAGCTTAAAATAAATAAGAAATTCGAGTTGATTTATAAAAAATCTTATTTAAAAAGTCTTACTTGTAAGAATAGGGATGATATTTGACCTGAATGGTTAAGTTCAAGCAAAAATACATTAATAAATCGATTCGAATAATGAACGTTATTTTCGGTTTTAATACAACAAAATGAATTGAGTATTGTGAACATTGCATTTAACTTTGTTTCTGTTTTTAAGAAAAATGGTTTAAAAAAATTTAAAGAAAAATATCATTCGATTCTGGGTTTGATTTAAATAAATAATTATCTGCAACAAGTGCATGTAGGGGTTTCATTTAAGTAAGGTTATGCATCATAACCCAGGAACTTACTCTTAAAAAATGTCTTATCAAGTTCTTGACACGATTTTGGCAAGTTCAGGAATCGATCTTGGAAGATTCCAGTTAAAAATGCAAAATTTGAAAGAATCTTAAGTAAGAAAATGTCATGAAAAAATAAGAAGTAAGATTCTTTAAGCTTCTTCAAAATATTTAAATTTTTTTCCTAACCAATTTGGGATGGACCGGAAGCTTAAAGAATCTTACTTCTTATTTTTTCATGACATCTTCTTATAGGTATAAAGCGAAAAAATGTGCATCAAAAAATAGGCAAGAAGATTTTTTAATAGTTTGTTTTTATGATACTGTCAACCTTACTTGGCATACTTGGGTCTAGCTCCAACTTAATACAATAGAAGATATTTTAACCAAAGGAGTCTCAAAAATAGAAATAAAAATCCGAAAGCTTCTTAAACACTCTTAAAGAGAAAAACTTCAAGATTCTAATGATGTGTGCTAAAAATACAAAAGATTTATACCTTAAAATAACGAAACCCTAACAAATTATCGTAATAGGAACGACAGATAACAACACGATTAAATAACTGTCAAAATACGCGGTTGAAATGCTGAATTTTTGCAAACTTTTTTAAAGTTAGACCAAACTTGAGTTAAAATGCAGCAGAAAAACTGATAGAAAAAACGGAATTTTCACAAAACCGACTCGATAAAAGTTTTCTATACCTAAAAACATGTAATTTCATATTTTGTAAGGAGTTGGAAAAATTTCAATTTTTGTGCTCCCAACTTTAATGACCTAGTAAGAGTTGGTCTTAGTTTTTCGAACAACATACAAATCCGGTCTTTCACAATGTTCATTTCTGCAAGCTCATGAATTCGGAGTGGAGTGGTAAGGGTGAAATTCTTAATTTTTTATACCAACAAAAACATGATAATCTTGTGTTTTCCAGGCCGTGGATTAGATTAATTGAGTCGACAGTTAACAAAATTTTGGAAAATGAAGTCATGAGCTGTCAGAAATAAGCATTATGAAAGACCGGATTTTTAAATGATAGTTGTGATGCTGATTCTGAAAGAGCGTGGCATTTAGCATGTAAATTTTATTTCTAGAATAAAAAAGAAGTGACATTCACATATTTTGAGGGCGAAAAGGCGCTGGAAATCCAAGACCTCAAAGATGAAAAAATTTACAATTTATCCCTTCTATTTTTCAAACAATTTTTCAAGTGTTTTGTATCTAAGTGAAGAAAAATGCTATTTTCCAGTCATATCAAATCTAGCCCCCAGAAATTTGGTTTCCATTATGCAGTTGATAGGTAGAGGAAGGCTTAATAATAATAATCGGGTGTATAAAAATCAAGTGTTATTGCACCTGTTATTTGCTTTCCTGACTAAAAGTGATCTACTTTCTAGGAAGATGAGCCAAAAAATTTAAATTAAAACCCATCAAAATCGAACATTCAAAAAATAAACTAAAACAAACCATTAAAAATATTTGGATTTGACGAAGCAGCGTTTTTAAACAAATATTCCAAAATTAATTTACAATTAGCACTTTTAGAGCTTTTCGAATGTCCCATTAGAATCACCGATTGATCTTGTCTATTAGCCAACATACTCTTGTAAGCCGATTGTGTTTGTGAATAAACATGTGGTGGCAAGTCAAGTTGTTTTAAATTTTTAACCACTTGAACAAGTTTACTGTCTTGTGTAACACACAAAGTTAATAAATTTTGATTACCAATAAGAGTGTAATTCAAATTTAAACTAACATAACGTTGTCTCAAACAATGGATTAGACTCGTTTCGTTTATAAATCTCAATTTGGACAAATCTCCACAATAATCAAATTGAATTGGATTCGACTTTTCTAAACTATCTTCGCTTACTTCAACTATTTTTCCATTGTCTAGTTTAACTTTAAAATTAATAACTTCTTGTATGTTTGAAGCACCCAAACTTTCAAGACTTGTGTTGGAATTTTTGTGTATAACTTTAGCGAATATTTTGGCTGACACGTAACCGTTCGGTTGAACTAACCAAACGTGATTTATTTCACTATAATCAATTGAACTTGGTGACGTTGAACTTTCAGTGGACAATCTTTTGCGTAACTTCTCACTATTTTGAGACAAATTACGATGAAATTCTTTTAGAATTAAATCTGAGTATTCAAGATTTGTTCGGACTGTAAGCTTAACTAAATGTTCTGAATTCATTGATGAGTGTAAATCAATAAACATGTTTTTAACTTCGTTTAATGACTTTCCCAATATGTTTTCGTCATTTATCGACATCAATTGATCACCAGGGTAGAGTTGATTTTCAAAATTTTCGAGAATAATCGGAACACTTTTGGTCTCGTTTACATTTTCAACTTGATTTTCATCGATAAACTTTTTGCTCAAGTTAAGCTTGAGTTTGTTCAAAAATTTGACTTGTAAAATAACCGAACGATACAAACACGATTCGAGTACGGAATCACTTTGATCACTTTCCGAGATTATAAAACATGGAATTAATCGCAAATCGGGTAAAACTTGACCTGAATTTTGAGGAATTTCATTCAAAAAGACAGAATTACGCTTCGAAAAGGTAGGAATAGTCGATTCTAGTGATTTAGTTGGTGTCTCTGGTGCTTGCGCGGGTGGTTGTGAATTTCTGATCAAATCAATTTTATGATACAACTTGGGTGTCAAATTGACTTGACCAAATTTTGACATTGTTTTCAAAATTCCTTTCTTCGGCTTGGGCGGAAGTATTATTTGTGGTGGAACATTTGAATCAATTGAAGATTTTGACGATGACGAAAGAGGTGGATTTTGTTGTTCATCAGTATTCAGTGCATGATCAGAACTCGATGATACATCATTTTCAGAGTTCTTTTTCTTTCGATCTTTGTCGTCTTTTTTGAAAAACGACATCATTTTTTTAATTTAATCAAGCCTTACAACAACAAAAAATGAACAAATATTCTAAACTTTATTTCTTTTTTGAAAGATTAAAAAAAAAGAGTTTTTGTTTTTTTCAAAGTGTATGTTAAAATTAATCTAAAAAAGACACTTTGAAGTCTATGCAAAAATTTTTCACAAAAAAATACCTTTCTTTAACTGGTTTGAGAGAAAAAAAACTAGTATAGATAAACTAGGTGTATTAGTAAAAAGATAATTAAAAATAAAATCAATAAAAAATATATCTTTTTGTTGTTTTGCGTTTGAAAAGGGGTCTTAAATTTATAGCGATTAGGTTTTTTTCTAATGCAAGTTTTTTTTATGACAATTGAAGATAACCCATTTATTTAATTCGAGTGGGATTTTGATTGAAAATTCTTTAAAAAGAAATTTAAAAGCTTTGGTTTATTAAATTCATCAACTTAACAAGCTTTGTCTGATCACAAATTGAAAATTAAAAACTTATGGACTAAGAAGAATCAGACTTGATCTAATTCTAAATTTTTAAAATTGTAAAAGGTTTCGACCGGTACAATCCAATCAAAAATGATTATTCGAATGGATATAAAATTTTAATTTATCTTAAGGTATATTACATATCACAATGGGTCCTACAAAAGCATGTGGTTTTCTACAAACAGTTGATTCATTATTCTTAGAAAACAAACTTACTTTTTCGGCATCTTCAAAAACGTTTTTATAATTGTAGGAAAATCTAAAAACCCGACAAGATTTAATATTTTTTCACTAATTTTTTTGGAAAAAATTAGTGTGATTTTGCGCGAAATAAGAAGATTTACAGACATTTTATTCAAGTGTATTCATGAAAAAACATGTTTTACATTTGACGATGATGAACGTGAAAGATGCAAACTGAGACAATGCAAAACCATAGAAAATATATAAATTTTGATACAGTGAGTTTGCACTTATATCAGCCCTTACTTATATCACAAATTCAGATATATCCTCGATTTTCTAGAACCGATTTCCTCCAATACTTTAAAATTTTTTTTAGTTTTATCACAATTTAGATATATCCCTTTATCGCTACGGACAAACGGGGTGATATATCTGCGAACTCAATGTACTTTTATTTTTGAAAATCGGTTTTAGGCGCTTACAGTGGTTTTTGCGAAAATGAAACGTTCCGTTCGGAACGCGTTCAGAACGGTCTTTAATAATAGTGCCGTTCACGGTAGAAATATTTTGCAAAAGGGTCCCGTCCTTTTTCTAGTTTTTCATTAGAAGTAATTAAGTCTGGGAACGGAAACGAAACTCTTTTTGGAGCACTTTTGGAACGAGAACGGTACTGTTTTTAAAGACCGTTTTATTTTCGCAAAAACCACTGTAAAAGGGTTCAAAAAAGCGTGTTTTTTATTGAAAATTTTACGGATTAATTTAATGTAAAAATGTATATGTTTCTATACGAGAATTCTGAATTTGAAGTCAAAAAGTAGTAATTCAGACTTTTTTTTTAGTCTTTCATTTTTAAGACATTTTTATGCCTTTTTTCGTACACTAGTATTCAAAAATAAAAAATAAAATAAAAAAAGTAAATACTGCGATTTTTAAAGAATCGCCTCTTGTTTAATCAGATCAAAAAAATATTTTGGGTATTGTGGCTCCCCTAGGAGGAGAAGCGGTTTGAGCGAAAAATTCCCTTATTTTAGACAAGTTAAATTTTTTTCTCAATTTTCTTTTTTCTGTTTTTTGACTCTAGTGAAATCGTTATAAAAAGTGTGCTTTAAATATTTTAGGTAAAGAAGGGTGCAGACTCATGCAGCAAAATTTGCTGCATCTACTGGAGTGGTCTGCAAAAATTCTGCAAATAAAATTGCGCATTTAAAAATAAATCTTTTTCAATGGCAAGTAATTCTGCGTAACTTTGCATTAAAATTCAAAAATTTTCTTTTTTCTATTTTTTGCAATACTCTGCAAAATTGCAAACCGTTGAAAAAGATTTAACGATTCCAACAGAGTCAAAAAATAGAAAAATTGAGAAAAAATTTTAACTTGAATTATTTTTACCGTTTTCACCCGTTTATTGCTTTAGGGAATTTTTTTTTTCTATCGGCAATGCTCCCAGCGTAAATGGTAGCTTTTTAGCTTTCAGAACATATCTTTACATCAATTATAGCTTTTTCCAATCATGAGTTACTTACCATTAGGCTGCAACTAAGGCTCAAAATTTTCGATTTTTTTCTCACATGAAAAAATTGATTTTCTAGGGTTTTCGAGGCCGTAGAACACGGTTACAATATCAGAAATAACAAATTCAGATAGCATCGACATTTTGAATTTGAATGAACCTTAAATAAGGATTTTCGGAATGTAAAACGAAATAACAGTTAGATGCCTTTTTTACGTTCATCGCCTGGAAACCAGCAAACACATTTGTAGTTAAAATTAAACACAACTAAATTCAGTGGCTTAGCCAGAGGAACGAAAGTAAAATGTTAGTCACTAGTTTTTAATTGTGTTAGTCAGTAGTAGTTGTAAACTTTAAAATTTTGGTAATTAATTTTAAGTAATATTTATTTTTCTAAATTAGTTTAAATTTTTCAAATTTTATTTTTTTAAGGAAAATCGAATTTTTAAAAAAATATTGCTGTTAATCATGCCATGGTCGGTCCCAAGCCCGGATGTGAAAATGGGAAGGTCGGCAATGTTTCTATCATTCTAACATCGTTCTAAATGTTCTGTATTACGGGCACGTGGGTCTACGTATCGCGTTCGAATCTTGTCGTATTGGGGTGCCGCTGGCTTTGACCATCACAACGTATAGGAGCCTAGGAACGGGTGCAAGAACTTATTTTATAGCAGACCCATTTCGCAATAAGTGTAGCTCTAGTGACAAAGTTAAGTTTTCTACTTGATGTAGAATACGCTTGGTTTGTGGTTCCAAGCTAAGTCTAGATAGTTGTCGAGTTCGCAGCTTCGGCTCGGATGAGTAGCGCTGTTTATGATGAACGTCCCACAGTCACTGGGGTGGATGGCAGTAGCATAGTCGTAACCATGCCTTGGCCGGTCCCAAGCCCGGATGTGAAAATGGAAGGGAGACTAATCGGTTCAAATTCAAGGAGTTAGTATTTCATTTTTATCATTTCATTTCAAATTAAATTCTTTTTATTTAAATATTTATAAAATTTGAGAAATTTGGGTCAATGATAAAAAGAAATACGTGGAATGTGTTTATGGCAAACTAAAGAGCTTTGTCAATAATAATGAGATTTGAAGTTATATTAATAATTTTAATATGGTTTTAGATATTTTCTTATCATTCCTGAAAAAAGATCCCATAATTTACATTTAAATTCAAAAATTTTATTTGGGTGTTTCCTCAACTGCTTCATAATGAAGTGTGAAGTGGATGTCAATTTTGTTAATGAGTCCTTGAGCTTGAGCTTTGTTTAATCAAGTTTCAAAGAAGAATGAAATACAACCACTACTAATTTTATTGTCTCTAATCATTCATTCCCAATCCCAATTCGAATGAGAAATTGGATTGAATTGCACTCGCAATTGAACCATGGGCCAAATTTGTGGGTATGGACTCTTTCTGACGTAAAATTATTAAGGTTCATTTTCTTACATGCACCTGGATAAATTCAAAAAATCTTGTAAAAATAAGCAAAATAGATTTTTCCATTTTCTTTTTGAATTTTTAAAGTTAGAAAATATGAACCCTTGAAAAACATACACCCAGGTGTAACTTTTACACGAAGTGAGGTATGCAAAATATTATTTTCATATGAGGTAGAGTAAATGAAGGGCTACAAAATTATACCCTCTGTGAAGTTATTTGGGTAAGAAGACTGAGTTTTCACTTTTCAGTCTTAAAGGACCCTCATATACCCCCATAGTTGTTGCCGATCGAGGATGTGAGAGATTCACCGAAAGTTATATTAACTTGATTTCAACAACATCTATTCCAAAGGGGATCGATTTTTCAGAACTTTTGAATGCAACTAGAGAGTACGACGATTTAATAGAGGTAAGTAAGATGATTTAGGGTAAACAGTATGGTAGAAACGAGAGTTTTGAGAAAGTGAGAATGGAACTGTCAGTGTCAAAGGATGGTCTGGTGTTGAGGGGGAATAGATTTGTTATTCCAAAGTCTCTTCAAAAAAGGGTGATAAGAATTGCACATGGTGGTCATTTGGGTATTGTGAAGACCAAGCAACTTCTACGGTCTCATGTTTGGTTTCCATTAATTGATAGTCAAGAGCTTGTGAAGTCTTGTCATAAATTTCAGATTAACACTGACCTTACCAAATTTGAGCCGAGTTGTCCGAGGGAAATGCCTGATAGACCGTGGTCATTGGTAAGTGTAGACTTTTATGGTCCGCTTAGATGCGGGAAATATCTTAGTTTTAGTGTGTGAGTACTCCAGGTATCCTATGGTCAAAGTCATTTCGAGCACGTCTGCTAGCAAAGTTATTCCAATACTTAATGAGATATTCTCAATTTTTGGTATCCCAGGCGTTTTGAAGTCCGATAACGGACCGCCTTTCAATTCGTATGATTTCAAACGATTTTCACTAGAACAAGGCTTTAAACATATAAAGATCACGCCTCTTTGGCCTCGCTCAAATGGTATGTGCAAGCGTTTTATGCGCAATCTTGGCAAGGTAATGAGAAACTCCAGTAGTGCACAGTCTGGCTGGGAGACTGAACTTGTTGAATTTTTACGCAACTACCGTGACACGCCTCATTCTTCGACTGGTATTGCGCCTAACAAGCTTATGTTTCAATCTAATGCTAAGACGTCTGATGAAAGTGTACAACGACAAAAGTTGAAAGCTCAAACTAACAAATTTAAAGTAGGCGATAAGAGTTTGTTAAAGTGGAAGAGGTCACATAAATCAGATTCGATCCGCGACCGTTTAAGGTAAGAAAAATAAATGGGACAATGTTGTCATTTGAACGTGATGGTCATGTTCTGTTAAGAAATTCTTCCTTTATGAAACTTTATGTTCCAGAAGTAGACTATGGAAAATGTAAGTCTCAATTGCTCAAAGACATTTTGTTTGATAATGTAAGTTTGGATGAGAGTTTTAAACAAGAATCAATTGAAGAAGATCAAAGTCAAGAGGACATGAACACAGTGTTGTCGAACGATACTAAAATTAGCTCAGATGGTACGGATGGTTTTGAAACAGGGGAGTAGAATCATTCAAAGTTTGGAGAGGAGAATGCCGATGATTTAGAAGAAGAATAATGTGCTACTGATCAAGAAGGTTTGGAACAAGTAGAGGAGGAAGCTTTGAGCAAAACAATTGAAAGACCTAAAAGAGTTAGGAAGAAACCAGCTTGGTATGGTGATCGGATAGAAGATGGTTCGAAACAGTCAGCAAAGAAGGCTGACTCTAATCAAGTGTGATGTTATTAAATTGTTTAATCAAATTCATCGATTCAATTTAAGTTATTTAATTTCACTATTTCAATTATATATTTATTTAGTTAGTTATTTGTAACCGTAGGTTAACAATTTAAACTTGAGGGAAGATGAAGTGTCGAGCACTAGTTTGATTCATGATTCTAACGTGCTCGGAACCTTTCCTTTTTAAGTTGTTTGATTTTTATTTCTTTTTGCGCACGCTACTAACTTTATATTTATTTTTAGAATTTTGTTACATTGTAAATTACACAGTTATAACTTGAGAAAAACACTTTGTTAAACTTATATTTTGTATTTCTTTAATTTTTGTTTCTATTAACTTTGGCTAATTAGAGTGGCCAATTTCAATTTACTTTTAGAATAAAGCTTATTTAAAATTTAACGTCTTAAACTTTTACTTATACCCGATACCCAAAAACACTTTATACACTCACCATTTTTAACTCTCAATGAGATCTACATAGATATGTAGTCTATTTTTTCTGGGATGCTCGGTTATAGAGATACAAATCGGAAAAGGAAAATGGCGTTTTTTAATGAAAAATTAATTTGAGTAATTTGAGACATGAATCATTTTATCAGAGGTAAAACTACCTAAGCACAATAAGTCTGAAAGCTAAAAAGATACCATTGATGCTGGGATCATTGCTGATGGGAAAAAAAATTACCTAAAGCAAAACTGTAAAAATAAGGGAATTTTTCGGTCAAACCGCATCTCCTTCAAGGGGAGCCACAATACCCAAAATATTTTTTTGATCTGATTAAACAAGAGGCGATTAAAGAAGAGATTAAACAAGGCGATTAAACATACACTTGAATAAAATGTCTGTAAATCTTCTTATTTTGAGAAAAATCACTTTTTCAAGACGACTTTTTTATATGTTTTTTATTGTTTTTCTATGCAAGAATTCAGAATTTGAAGCCAAAAAGTCGGTATTTGAGGGTCCTTTAAGACTGAAAAGTGAAAATTCAGTTTTCTTACCCAAATAACTTCACAGAACTTCACTAAATATGGTATAATTTTGTAGCCCTTCATTTTACTCTACCTTATATGAAAATAATATTTTGCATACCTCACTTCGTGTAAAAGTTACACCTGGGTGTATGTTTTCTAAAATACACCCGAGGTATATTTTTCAAGGGTCCGAAATTATTCTCATTTCATAATTTTAATGATAGAAAAATATTATCAATCTAACACTCTTTACATATTCGAATGGTCCAAAACCGAAAATATAGTGTCAGTCTGAACTTTTTAACCTTGGAGTCGGAGGTTATGTGCCTTTGGTCGAAGAGAAGAGGCTCTGTGTTAGATTAACAGTCGCGTAATTTCCGATTCTGACCCCAAAGTTAAAAAGTTCGGGCATTTATTTAACCCAAAAATTGAAAAAAATGCTTAGAGGGTCCTAAAATGGACTTGGACACATCCATAATTTTATGATCCTTTTGATGTGGTTATGCTTTAAAGACCGTATTTTTATTAAAACCTTCCATTTTATTCCTTGATTTTTGATTCATTCCATACATTAACCGAAGAACTCGCTATTTAAGAAAAATTGATTGAACCTTAAATAAATCAATTTTTCCGTTTTAGAGCGCATGAAATATATTAATGTTCAAAATTAATTAATAGAGTGAATAACGATATCAGAAGAGAGAGAGAGACAAAGCGCGAAACTTACTGTTAATCTAATAAATTGAAAATATTTTGGATGATTAGTTAAACATTGAAGTTCTTGTATATTTGTAATTAAAAAAACTTAAAATTATTTATCCAAAAAAAAAAAGAGAAAAAAGTTAAATAATTGCAATTAGATTTTTCGAGTAGAAAAGCAAAATATTTTTCAATATGTCTGTATTGGAACCCTATTTTGATTTATTTTATTTTTTTTATCAAAAATTCAATATTATCATTTGTAATTAAACTTAATTTAATAAAAATAATAAAGACAACAAATTCCAACAAGAAGAAAAGATATTACAACAACAACACTAACAACAAAAAAGAACCAATTTAGAGATTTCTTTTTTTTGTGTTCGGTAAAGCAATTATTTAAGTAATTCTTTTTTCTTCTTCTTTTTCTTACATATAATCAATTAAACTAAAAACCAATTCATATAGACCACTTACTCAAGTACACATAACATGATGATAAATCGATGACTCTCATTTTTCAAAAAAAAAAAAAAAACTTTCATTATTTTTTAAGGAATTATAAGTTTTTGTTCATAAGGAAACAAAATGAAAATTTTATTAATTAGTATTAATTAATCAAGAGCACAAAAGCTTCTTTCGTTGTTGTTCTCTATCTCTTTCTTTCTGTATTTTGTTTATATTCCAATTTTTGTTGTAAGTTAATTTTTTAAAAAGTCTTCTTAATCTCATGTTAGGATTCCGTAACATACGGCATAATTATTATACTTACTCGAGGGATTTTTGTTTTCTTCATGATGGTTTGATAATGTTTTTGATGTTTCGTAGCAAAAAGACCCAAATAATTTGTATTTTTGATTTCTCTATATGAAAAAATAAAACAATGATAAATTTGATTAGATACGCCTCGTTATTTATTTTTCTTTTATTTTTGACGGATATTTTTTCTTTACTCGCCAAATATATTTAAATTGGTTTACAATTTATATTCAAATTTTTTTAAACCAATTTCCTTCAAATAATCTGACAATTTTGACTATTAATATTCTATCTTCCAGAAAAAATATTTTCTTATTTAGATTGCAAGTTTAGATTCAATTATAAACTATTTGAATTTCAAAGTATTTTTTCATAAAATAAAATTTTAATATCTTATATTTTAAGACCCAAACTATTGGTATCTTCCAAAAACAACACCCATATACAATGCATAAAAATTTTCGCTAACTTTATTCCTAGAGACCTAAATTTTCTAAAACACCCTTTTCATTTATCCATCCGGACAAAAAAAATTCATTTACAACCCTGGTCATTCAAAGCTTACAAAAATGAACGTTCATGAACGTTCAAGGGACGCTGAATGTTCAAATGTTTTCATTTTTTTTTCTAAAATTTTCAAATCTGAAAAAAATGAAAACATTCAGGGTCTCTTGAACGTTCATTTTTGGAAGCTTTGAAAGACCAGGGTTGTATGTATTTTTGTTCCAAAAAAAATTGTCATAATACACCCAAAAACACCCCTCTAAGCTTCCAGATACACCTAAAAACTGATTTCTTTTTTGGATAGAGAATGAAAGGATCTATTAGGAAATGTGTTTTTTTTATTTTGGATATGTGGTTAAACACTTAATAAATCGAAAAAACTTGCTAGAACCGTAAAAAACAATATATGATACAGGGTGAGGATTGAAAAAACATAAAAAAAGTGAACACCTAAAATTAACATATAAATTTTTTTTTGATAATAGGGCATAAAGCAAAATTTTTAAATTTTTATTTAAGTTTTAGAAATTAGAAAATCTTTGACTTTTCATGAAGGAAATCTTTAGATAAAAGTCAATCGTCAATTTTGAAGCTTAAAAGATGCTAAAATCTTTGAGCAGTCTTTTAAATTTAAAAGTCAAATTGAAAACTTAATTTATGAAAGATTTTAAGTTTTAAAATTTTGGGATTCTTTTGAGCCATGAATTTTGATGTTGTCAGCTGCATTTATTCAAACTTTAACTTTTTAAAATAAAATTTTCTCAAAATAAATTGTAAAGATAACTTAAACTTTTAGGTGATCTGAATAGGCCAGAATTTTATGTTTTATTCCCATTGCTAGGTCTCTAAGTTTCTAAAAAAAAAAATTTATGTGGGACTCACTTTATTTATGTATTTTAATCTTTTTTTATGTTTATTCAATCCTCACCCATATGATACACATGTAAATTGATAAAATTAAAGTAAAGCTTGTAAAATTAAGGTGATTTTTGGGTTTTTTGATCCTGAGAAACCTAAAAATGTGGTTAGATTTTGCATAAATATGTGATTTACACCCTGTGTTTTTTTTATGCATTGTCGATGGGTGTTGTTTTTAAAGGATACCAAACTATTAAAACTGGTTGGAGTATTGAAAAAAAAACGATTTTTTTCTTAATACGATTTTAATAGACTGATTTAGCTTAACGAAATCTTTAAAACAAAATATCAGTCTATAGAAACGTTACATATCCATTCCTTTGTCCTTTGTATTATCGGATCAATAGGATTTAAAGATTTTTGATCCTTAAATATAAAAGTTGTTTATCTCAGCATCGAATTTCTAAATTTTTTGTCATTTCATTTTTTTTTTTGGAATGCTCAAGACAAGTCAAGAATGATATTTGATATGATTCATATTTCATAGAATGATATTTAATATGTATTTTGAAAAGATTGTAGAAGTAAACCGGTTACCGGTTGATTTGAGACATTACAATTTTTTTAGATCTACTGTAGATGTCAAATTATCGGGTACAACTTGACAAGTCAATGAGAAAAAGACAACTTAGCTGGGCCACTCATGCACTGTGTGTAAATCATCGGGAATCAGATTAAAATTAGGTATTAGGTATTCACGCTCTATTAGTCCGAGCCCGCTCTCGGTACGTTTTTAAGAGAACGTTGTTTGTTTTTTAACAGCATGAGGCGAATCGGCATTACAGGGACTAGTTGATTAAAGACCTGAATTATGGAAAAGACAAGTCGCCGAATTTTGTAAATCAACGTTCCAATAAAAAAGAACAAAAAATGTGCTGTTTTCTTAGAAAAATTCAAAATATTTATTGTCTTGACAAAGGCCTCTAGAATTTTGAAAACGCTGAATCATCTTCAGGTGTTTCAATTTTTTGTTTTTCTAAATTATGTCTGTTTTTTTAACAAAAAAAAGACTAATATTGTAAAATTGGCATTGTTGACTTTTTATTTGACAAGGAAATAATTATCTTTTTCTAGACATAATATCACAAAACGTAGGATTTTTCATATCGTAGTGAAAAAGTCAAAAAAAAATATTTTCAGAAACCAAAAACTTTAATTTGACGGCATCCTGACATGTTTCAATAGGGTATCGAATTATTCTGTTTAAGCCATTAAGACACGTGAGAGTATCTAAAAAAAAGAGAAACCGGAACTCATTCAATTTTGAAAAGTATCTTTTAAAAGAATAGAAGGTTCACCAGGTCATTTGATCAAAAACTAATCGAAAATTGTCTAAAAAAAATTTAATCTAATAAAATTTGTGCTATTCTTATTTAGAACTTGCTATAAATAACTTTTAAAAATATTAAAATATGTGAAAATAGATGCGTATTAAGTTCGGTTTTACCGTAAACCCCCTCTATTTGTATCCAGTAGTTTTTTTTAGATATTTCGATAGGTAAAGTATTGTTTCAAAATCTAATGCCTTTAGTTTATAGACTAGGTTGAGGTGGTTAGAATGAGGTATTTTTGAGACATTGATATAAAGAGATTTAAACCTAAATTGAATGTTAAAGACTCAATTTTCTGAGTACAAATAGAGGGGGTTTACGGTAATGTGTTTTTTGAGAAAATTTTCAGTGAAAACCCGCTTTTAAAACTTTTCAGATCCTTCATTCTTAGAAAAAAAAATCATTTTTAAAAATATTTATAGTAATGTTTGTACAGAATTTTGAAAACCATATTCCCAAAAATTTTCAGTTCCCTTTAAAAAAATTTTAAAGATGCTGAAACTTTTATTTGAAACTAAGGTTTATGACTTTGTGAACCATAGTGTTCTTCAAAGATAAACTTTTTCAAAAAAGTGTTAGAAAGTTTAGTTAGAATTTAAATTTTACCATAAGGTGAAATTATTTTCCCATTTGAATGTATATTAGCCGTGTAACACATCGTCTAACGCCAATCAAGAGAATTTTACGGATTTATTTTTCTATTTCAACACTTTCTTTTCAAATAGGAATCGTTTTCTAACAATTACCATTACCATTTTCCTATTTTTCAGAAAAAATATTTCTACCAAAGAATAAGATTAGTTTTAAGATTAGGGACTAGTGGTCTAATTTTCACCTAGAATTTGAGCATATAAGGTACCGTAAACTTTCGACCACAATAGCGCAATTGTAATCGAACATCTACGGTTTAATTTCAATGGAAGTATATTGCAATTATAGTAGAAATTTCTACTATAATTACATATAATTGTGAACGAGAGTTTACGGTAATTAATAATCGATACGGACACGTCGAAAGAGAGACACTTTGACGCGTTTTTAGTTAATCATCATCATTCAGATCAATCAAATATTGAAATAAATTGTGTAAATGTTTAAATTATAGTTTAAGTTATAAGCCAAGACAACAAAAAGAGCAAAAAATTTCTAGTTTTGAGGGACATAGATCCTACAAAGTAGAAGATTTGGTGAGATATGATAATTTGTTACTCTGTCTCGTAAAGTGTAATTTAATTTGAGGTTTATGTTTTGTAATTTTTAGTCTTCAGAATATCTTTGATCTTAGATTGCGAATAATTTAATTTTTTGACGATTATAAAACTTCTTAGTCAAATTCTTCATTCACTTTTTCTTTATTCGATTTTGGGCAAAAAAATGGGATTTTTTTCAATTTATTTGTGAAAATTCACGGGTCTAGTCGGTTTGGTGAACAACTTTTCACATAATATGTGAACAAATCTTGTTCTCAGGTTTTGTGAATAATTTGTTCACTTAAATTTTTGTTCACGTATAGGTGAACAATTTAGAAGATATGTGAACAAGACTAGATTTAGGTGAACAAGCTTAAAATTATGTGAACAATTTTCATGTGTAAAATTATGAAAAAATGTGTCTTTTTAAATATATACTATACACTAATCAGTAAAAGAGTAAGGGGTTAACGGTCTTCGAAGATTAATTTAAACGTGTTTACATGAATGATAAAATATAAAATAAAAAAATATAATTAATCTTTATGACTTCTAGATACATGAATTTTTAAGCCTTTTTGACTTTCAAAAAAATTCCAACACAATTTAAATTATTGTTTTTACCATCATCGTGTTTTTTCAAATGAGTCATAACGTAATTGCTCGATTTTTATGACATGTCACAAATTTATTTATGACATGTCACTGTTTATCGAACACTGGTTGGAAAAAATGCAATATTCGCGATTTATGACATGTCACAAATAGCGAATATTGCATTTTTTCCAACCAGTGTTCGATAAACAGTGACATGTCATAAAACTAGGGTATTCGGTATTTGTGACATGTCATAAAAATCGAGCAATTACGTTACTACTTTTTTCACTGAGTGAAAAAAGTATTAAATAAACATCTCTTCCAAAAGTATAAATTTTTCACTCAGTGAAAAAAGTATTCTTTTTAACTTTCAATTAAAAGTTAATATTTTTCACAAATCACAATTTTTTTCTAAATTAAGTTTTATTAAACAGAAAGGGTTGATCTTTAGTCTTGATATTAAGTAAAGTCATCAAAATAAATAAAAAACTATCGATTATATCTCTTATTCGTCTTAACTATCGATTATATCTTCGTCTTGGTCTTCACTTTCGGGTTCACATTCATTATTTATAGTAGTTTGCTTTTTACTAAAACTAAATAAAGGCATGATATACTTAATATAAACTTCAATGGTTATGCTTTTTTCTTTCATTAGTTTCTTAAAAATTATAAGTTCACTATCTTTACCAACGTCTAATTTTTTCTTGGATGAACTGGTTTACCTTCTAATGCCTGTCTATATTTTACTAACAAATTGCTTTCTTGGATCTAGCTACTTTTCTGGATCTAGTTAAAAGAGCCTTTGAAGTATTTATCGGAAAAACATTGCAAAAATTCTTCCATCTTTTTATTCTTTTTTGCTTCTGGGAAAATTGTCTGAGACTGCAAAATCAATTAAAATTGATCACAAATACTGCTAACCTGAACAACCGACAAACAAAAAAGATGTCTAAACCATTTATTGACTTCTACACTGTAATTATGATCACTTTTAAAGTCTATGAATTTATTTTTGTACTTTAGGTGTTAGTGAAAAAAGTAGTGTTTTTTGTCTCAATTAAAAAGATATATTTTTCACTCAGTGAAAAAAGTACCATTTTAGAATAGTGAAAAAAGTAGTAGTGAAAAAAGTAGTATATACGTTTTCAAATAAGGTTCAATTTATATATCTTTTTTTGCATACCGAGTTTACATATTTTTTTGAAAAATTTTAAAAAAAATTGTCAATTATGTGAACAATTATAACTTAAGTGAACAATTGAATCGTTAGGTGAACAATTGGATCTTTACGTGAACAAATTGACCTTTAAGTGAACAATTCGAAAATTAAGTGAACAAGTTGTTCACCAAACCCGAGAACAAGATTTGTTCACATATTATGTGAACAGTTGTTCACCAAACCGACTAGACCCAAATTCACCTTGTGAATAGGAGTCAAGTCGGTATTTTGGTATAACATTTTTTTGGACTCGAGTCCGTGTTACAGGCTGTACAAATCCTAGTTCCAATATTATGTTCAACCAAAATTCCCTTAACTAGTCAAAAATTAAATTTTTTCAACTAAAAATCGCGTTACATTTGCCGGATGAAGAAGAATGATAATAAAGTAATTGATCACCTATCAGTATTAATATTATAACTTATTGTTAATATAAATTGTTGATCTAAAATTCATGTTTTAGCTTTTGTTTAATAGACAAGAAATTTTGTTTTTATTAACTTTTAATTGAATCAGAGGCCACGAAGGCTTAATAGATTCTAAATCCTCACCTATTTCATATTAATTTCATTTCATAGTAATCATACCTCATGAGGTATGAAATGATTAGAATTGCAAAGTAAAAATTTTAAATTAAATATGTCTTTTTTACGACTAAAAAAAATCAATAAATTCTTTTTTAGGAAAAAATTTTCGAAAAATTCGTTGACTTTGCCCATTTAATCGATTTGATATTAGGTAAATTTTTTCCAATAATCAAAAGAAATATTAAGAATTTTTAAGGGTGCTTTACTATTTTGAAAAAGTCATTTATCATTAAAAGAATTTTCTGTTCATCATGTTGTTGCTTTTTTTTGACATCTAATAAATCATAAAAATGGTAACAATTCTTTTTAAAACTTGAACTCCAAAGGCATATAAGGAGCCAAAATTTAAATAAATATTCAAAACCAATAAAAAATAGGAAAACAAAAAAATTTTAATTTCTAATTTAACGGAATAAATAATAAACAAAATTTATTAGTTAAGGGGGGGGGGGGGCTCTTGTATTATAAAATAAAAACGCAAAGTTTCAAATCAATCAATTTGAAATTAACTGTTTACTTTAATCTAAGCATCATCACTAGCAAAAAAAAAAGTAATTGAAGCTTTAATTTTAGATCTAATGATAACAATAAATAATCATAAAAAATAGTTTTTTTTTTATTTTTGGTTTAACAACGAGTTCACTTGATGCTAGCTTTTAGTTTGCTAGAAAGAAGCGAAACACAAAAGAAAAAATATCTTAAAACATAAATGAAATGTTTTTATGGTTGTTGATTGTAATTTGCCAACTAAGTATATCAATGTGTTTTGAAAATGTAAATAGGACTTTTTTGTTGAAAAATTTATTCAAACGTAATGTTAAAAAATTCCAACAAAACGAAATATTGTTATTAGTAACCGATGATGCTCTTGTTGGTATTGAAAATGTAACAAATCATGGCAATGTGATGATTAATTTATCGACTAGTTTGTACACAAATTTAATGTTATGCAATGAATTTTATTTTTTTGATGATAGTAAATGTGCTTTGTTGAATAGTGTACAAAGTCGTGATAAAACAAATACAAATCGTAATGAGCTTAAAATATACACGTATCGTTTGGATTCAAAACTACCATTGAATCGTATTAAATTTATATATGATAAAATAAATAATCGTTATGCAAATAAACCTCATCTAAGTTTAAATTCAATTTTTTTAATTTCAAATTCAAGAGTTATTAATTCGTTTAAATTAATTTTTGATTTTTCGAGCAATTTAATTTACTATTTGGATATTTTAAAGTATCACAATGTTGATAATCGAGTGCTCATAAATTACAATTACATTTTTCACCAAAATAAGGTTGGTTTAATCTTATTTTTTTATTTTAAAAACATAAGCAAAAATCTTTTCAGTGTCGAAAAAACGAGTGTAAATCTTTTAAAAACTAAACCACATGTAAATTTTAATATTGTGTTCCTAAATTACGGAACCGGAAAAAGAGAAACGGAATAAAAAGGAAATGTAAAAATTTAGTTTTTGTTAAATATGACCCCCCATCGTCTGCCTATAGGTTAGACGATGGGGGACCATAGAAAACATATACATTTCAATAGTGAACATTCAATTTTTGATAATCGACTTTTGGCGCTTAAAAAGGTGCAAAAAAGCCTGTTTTTTTTAATTAAAGGGATTAATTTAATAAAAAAATGTTAATGTTTTTTATAGTTTTTCTATACGAGAATTCAGAATTTGAAGTCAAAAAGGTTATAAGGGTGTTTTAAGACTGAAAAGTGAAAAATCAGTTTTCTTCCCCAAATAACTTCACAGAGGCTCTAAATATGGTATAATTTAGTAGCTCTTCATTTACTCTACTTTATATGAAAATAATTTTGTGCGTACCTCACTTTGTGTAAAAGTTACACCTGGGTGTATGTTTTTAGAAATACACCTGGGTGTATGTTTTTCAAGGGTCCGGAGTGGAGTGGTACGGATAAAATTTTAATTTTTTTAAGCTCACAAAAACATGGTAATCTCATTTTTTCTGAAGGTGGATTAAATTAATTTAGTCGACAGTTGACAAAATTTTGATTTCGTTAAATGAAAATTCATGAGCTTTCAGAAATGAGCATTGTGAAAGACCGGATTTGTACTCTAAACATGAATTGGTTAAATCCGAAAATTTTGCTGCTTGGGTTTCTTTTTAAAGGGTGCACTTTTAGAAATTTTGTTCTCTTTAGTGTGGCCAAAGCTTAGAAAGTTTAAGTGTAAAACTTCTTGTTTTAAACTTAGAGCTTATTTTGATTCCGTATCTCTTGTTCCGTAAATTAGCTGGTTTCGATTCCGTTGTTTAGGTACTTTAGGTACGTATTATTACGGTTCCGTGTTATTCCGGGCAACCCTGTATTTTAGTCCTGGAAATTAATTTGTCCCATGATATCATATGATATCAGCTGATACCAGTAGGTATCAGAATTTATGGCAATTTTTGTATCATCTACTATCAGCTCCGATCAGTTGAAATCATCTGATATCAGATGATCTCTGTAAGAGAATTTAAAACATTAATAATTGCCAACGAATACTGACTGATATCAGACGAGATCAGCTGATAACATATGATATCATGGGACAAATTAATTTCCACCACTGTAGCTGGAAGTATCAGAAATTGTGAAACTTTTGATTCAAAATGATTGTTTAGGTATCAAGACTTAAATTCAGTATTCCTTTAAACGTTTTAACACAAATTTAAATTTTTTTTATCCGAGCGGTCGATTGATCTTTTCCAATCATGAGCCGAAATTTTTGCTCATGATCGGATCGGAAGTTTTCGATCATTTGATCAAAGTCAAAAAGATCTAGAGCATAAATTTCGATCGAGCACCGAACACCGGGTAAATCAGCCAAAATGAAGCATTAAACTAAAAAATTTGGGCTTAACTTGGGATTCCGTGCATTTTCTCTTCGTGTTTTGATTTGCCCATTTGTTGAATTGGCTCATTCAAACTAAACAGCTCTCTTGGCGATTTTTAACTGTCAGCCTATCCGTGATGTGACACGCTACAAGTTTTAGTCCCTAGAACGTGCCAAAAAAGGTCACGTTCTCGATTAAAAGCTGTGCGTGCGACTAAAATCTGTTTAACATCTTGTATGATGAAAGAAAAGTGCACTGTTTAATTTTTTATTTTAAAGGCGAAAAACAATGTCAATAATTCAGGTAATAATAATCCAAGAGCTCAATTTATTAATATAAATCCTACAATTAATTCCGTATTTGATATCGTCACATATTTCAAATCACTCGATAAACTCGAAAATATAAACATATATTTTACAAATACAAATGACATATTTGATTTTTATCAACGAAAACTTACACACAATATTAACAATAATCAATTTGAAATTAATATTGATAGCATTAAAAAACTAATAAATAACTTATCATACATAAATAATTTAAATCAAACAACACGTTCAAGGCATCACAAGCACACATCAAACGATAAATTTATAAACAATTTTTTTAAAATTGAAAATTTTTTCTTTTCAAATGATTTGCTTGTTTTAAAATGTAGTCTTAGCGAATTGTACAATATTTTAAAATTGTATCAAAAGTTACGTCAAACTTATTTTAAAGACGATTTTTTTAACATTACTTTTACGAGATATTTACTATGGGTGCCTGAGAATAATGAAAATTCTTCCATTAATGAAAATCTATTGGCTAAAATAAATAAAATATGTCATTTTTTTCGAGTTTATTATCTCAATTGGAGGGTTGATTTGGACTTTTTAATCTACAAAATAGCACGTCAAACAACGTCTATAAACGATTTTATTGAAACTGGAACATTTTCCTTGAAACTTTTGAACACAAAATTCGAGTGTGGAAAAAATGTTCACTTCAAACCCATTAAACCCGAGCTTAACTTTAAACTAAGAAACGGGCGGATTTTTTTACTCGATTCACCGTCTAATTCGAATGAATTCGATTCGACTCTACTCATTAAAGACATCATTAACGATAAAAAAAGTAGTAAAGAAAAAAGACGATCGTACAGAATTGTAAGCATTCAAGTCGAACCATTTGTGATCGTAAGTCAATTAGACGAGCATTTAGTGTTTAAAGACGAGTGCAAAGACGGTCTACCATGTCTCGACATCGAATCAGACTCAACATTTTATAAATCAACAAATTTCAACTCAAATCTAAGCGAAGAAATTAGAAACGTTTTCAATAAACAACACATGATAGGTCTCATAAAAGGTTTCAAATATTTTCCAGACGATGGTTTTAAGTTAAATCAAACAAATTTTATAAAAACAAAATGTTGCACTGGTTACATGATTAATCTATTACAAAAGCTTTCAAATGATTTAGACTTTGATTTCGAGTTTTATTTTTCACATGACAAAAAGTATGGAAATTATGATAAACAAAATTCAAGATGGAATGGAGCTATTAATCATGTAGTTAGTAGAGTTGCTCATATTGTAGCTGGTCCGTTTAGTATAACTGAAGAACGGTCTAAACATGTTGACTTTTCGGCTCCTTTTTTGTACTCGGGTTATTCACTGTTGATAAAACAAGAAAAAAAAGGTGTCGATGATTTATGGATGTTTATGAGGCCGTTTACTTATTTACATTGGGCTGTTATCGGTTTGTTTGGACTTTCATCCGCTATATCCCTTGCTTTGCTTGAGTTTAATAGCCCTTTTGGTTTGAATCCTAATGGAAGACAAAGAGCACGAAATTACACTCTGGGCTCAGCCATTTCGATGGTCATTTCTTTAAGTAAGTTTTCCATTATTTTTTTTAGGGACATGTTTAATTTTTTTCCCAGTGTTTATGCATACGATGCCGGCCAAGTCGCCAAAAAGTTGGGCTGGAAAATGGACCCAAAATTTTATTGCAAGCTTTGCATTAATATTTATAGCAACATACACAGCCAAGATGGCATCCATTTTATCAGCCGGTCAGGATACCAGATCGTACAAAGGAATCGATGACAACGAACTTTTAGGCCTTAAAAGAGGTTATTTACAAAGTAGTTCGATTGAAAGTCACATGTGCAAAAATTTTAAAGAAATTTATCAATCACATTGCAAAAATTCAATTACACTTCCAACTGATGATGAGGGCATTAAATCTGTCTTGTAAGTTGTTTTATTTTAAAGAAAATAAGAAAACTTTAAGTCGATTTTTTATAAAAGAAATGGAACTCTTGATGTATACATAAGTGACCATCTGCTTTTGAATTATTTACGATTTAAGCAAACAAATTGTAATCTGGAGTTGACTGGACAAGATTTTTCAACCACTGGTTATGCATTGGCTCTATCGAAATCAATGAGCGAAAAAGAAAAAGTAAAATTAAAAATTCTTCATTTTGATTTTCTAGCTTAACTTTTTACAGAATGATATAAACATTCAATTGTTAGACTATTATGAAACAGGTTATTTAGACGAATTATACAACAAATGGTTCAATAAACGGGTTAAATGTAATCGCAAAGGATCCGATGATAAAATTAGAATCGACGTAGATCAGTACAAAGGTGTTTTTGCTTATTTGGGAATAGGACTGCTAGCTGCTATTTTGGTTCTATTATTGGAACAAGCTCTTTACAAATGGACGATTCCATTTTTAAGAAGCAAGCCGGATAAATCGAATTGGAAAAGTCTAAGGCTAATGTTCATCAGCCAAGTAATTTTATTAAACCAAGTTTTTCTATTCTAATTTATAAAACTATGAGCTTTTACAGCGGTTCTATCGAATTGTTCACAGTGAAGAATATTACGATGCCAGTCATTCGGCTAAAGAGTTTATAAATGTTTTCAAAAGAAGAGATTTTGAGGCTATTTTTCAAAAAAGTTTCAGGGTAATCATCTGATTTTTGATTTTTTGAAAAGATAATTTATTTTTTGTATTGAAGAGAAAACAAATGGAGTCTATGCATGCATCTCAATTGAGAAAACGTCCAAAACTGTGGGCATTAATAGAAGCATCTACAGAACGACGTTCACGTGACTTAATAAATCAAACATCAACAGAATCAAGTGAAGACGAAAAAGCAAAACTAGAGTCCAACAATATAGGAAAAGACAAAATTGTAATACTTAGATATGACGATAGTGAATATGAAACTGATAATAAACGGCCTTCAATAATCGATGAAAATATAGAACTTACTGGTTCTTTAACTGAATTGGATTTAATGTTTAACAAGCATACTAAAAATAAAACGAATCAAGAGCTAAGTATTTTGTATGTTGATGATAATGTGTCACAAGAAAATGTTGTTGAAACAGGAAAAACGTTTCTTGAAATTATGAAATCAAACAAAAATGAAAATCAAACAAATTCAAGTTGTAATGATTCTGTTTCAATGTTGGGTCTTAAGAGTAATGTTTCGTTGAATCAGTTTGAAGCTGATGTTAAATATATTCATAGGAATTCTAGTATTAGAAACAGAGATGCGCAATAAGTTTAAAATGACTTAAGAGGTTTCGACGAAAATATTCAATAATTCCATTCTGGTTACATTGAGTTAACATATTTTTTAGTTGAAAATTTCTTCCGGACAATCGAACATTGGGTTAAAGAAGGTTGATTTTATTTAAATTTAAGATGACTATTTTAGGGACAGCCGCTTAATTTATTTTAGTACCTAATGTGCATCTCTGATAAAAAAATTAATTCTAAATCGAAAAAAGTATTGAAAAAATTGTTTTATTTTTTTTATAAATATTTTTTTTAGTTTTTGTAGCATATCAATTTTTGTAAAATTTTTTTTTTATAAAATAAAAGGCTCAAATGTCCATTTATGACAAAAAAAAATTAATTATTTTTGTACAAAAATTTAGATGTATCCCTCAAAAATTCATATTTTGTCTCGTAATATGTGTTTCTTTTTTCTATTACACCATCATCAATGTATTGCATTGCTAATTCAAAGTCTTTGTAACTGATGCGACCATCATCATCTCTGTCCAGCTCTCTTAAAATATTAAATGCTAAAACTTTGAATCGTTTAATCGAGTAAATCAAGATGCACCTAGTCTTTTACCCTAATTTAAAAGCCCTGAAACCGGGATATTTTTAAGTCTTCCGAGGTGATGCGGAATCGTGAAAAAAATTTTGTGCCTTAAAAAATTTTTTTTTAGTAAAGTTTAAAATAAACTTGCCAACATGGTCATACGTTGAAAAAAAAATTTATTGAACTTTATTTTTTCCTTTATTTGGTAGATTTATTCTGTATGACTTAAGGTCCTTTATTGAAATAAAGTAAAGAGAAAATGTTTTAAACCTTGATCATTTTTTATCGAATGATGATCCGTTTTCATTTTTCAAAAGCATGATTCCCAAGGACACTCGTAAAATTTCGGTAGATTCACGTCTACGGTGCTTACTGCTCAAGAAAAACATATTCCGGATGGTCGACTAGAAAAAACAAGGTACATGTGTAAAAATTTTCAACATTTTTAAAGATAATCGGATCATGTATTTTCATTAACTTGAAATTTCGAACAACCTATAATGAACACCCGCAATCATCAGCGATGATACCACCGATTAAGCAGCGATTAGGAAGACTCACCATGCTAGCAGTCTAACCTTGCTAATCAGGAATCCTCTCTAAAACGACAAGTTTTAAACTTTCTAATGTAAATACTTATATATTGGATTGCATCTTAATGTTTTTTCCTGGTTCTCTGATGAGTTTGGTCCGTTTAGCTAAGGGTAAGATCCGTTACACTGGTACACTATGTACGGTACCCTGCGCCTACGGTTCACTCCGCAAAAGTTGAAATGAACCAAAAGAGTCAAAGCTTTTGACAAGGTGTCTCACCGTAAACTAATTCTCAAATTACAAGCTTATGGCGTTAATGGCGAAGCTCTTGAGTAGATAAGCAGTTTTCTGTCTGGAAGAAAGCAACGCATTGTACTTGGGGAAGTCGTATCAGACTGGGAGCCAGCAACGAGTGGGGTTCCACAAGGATCTGTTCTCGGTATGTAAGAAGTTTTTGGAATGGTTCAAAGAAACGACTGCTACGGCTCTTTTAGGACCAAACGCGATTAGCGTTAGTGTAGATAATTGTCTACTGCAGTACTACTACTACTACTTAAGTTTTTCATTTTTTTGTTTGAAGTTGTCCAAAAACAACTCCTATATTTCAAAATGGATGTTTCTAAAAATCAATACGACATAATGAGCTGTATGTTTTAGACATCTTTTCCGTTATGAAAAAAATAATGCAATTACCTAAATGTATCCATTATTGTATTTTCTTGAATATGAGGTGCAACTATTTTGAACTGTTTAATCAAATCATCAATTGTCAAAAAGCCCTTACACGAAAAGTCAAGTGATATAAAACAATTTCTCAATTCTTCAACAACATCTAATCGATTTATATCGTTCAATGCTTTTTTTTCAAATTCTTCATAATTTATACCATCTTTGTAGTAATTTTTACCAAGTTTCTCGTAATATTCTTGAAGCTCATACTTAAAAACAACTAAATTAAAAATACATCAATTTTTTTTAATAAGGAAAACATACTTTTGATATTTTGTATCCAAATAGATACAACCATGCACATTTGAAATCAGTTTTATATAAAAAGTCCTTATTTTTGGCTGTACTTGAAATTATAAATGATTTTTTAATTAACTTTTTACATTCTTCTTTTGAATTTGATTCTTCGTCTACAAAATGAAACATTTTATTTTTAAATTAAAATTGAATCAAAAATTTTTTTGAAAATTTGAATTTTTCTACTTTGAAGAAAACAAAAATGTATCTATAGCTACTAAATAATGTCAAATTTAACTATGTACAAATAAAGTGTCTTAAAAAAATTTGTGATTTTTTGTTTTTGCTACATTTATTATGCGGATATATCGCCCCATTCGTTACAGCAAAAAAAAGTGATTTAACCGAATAGTGATATATTTGAATGGATTCAACCATTTTAAATGACCTTCTGTTCCAATAATTTTTAGTGATATATTCGAATTTTGATGTATCCAAGCAATGACTGTATTTGAATTGAAGGCTTGTCCTTAAAGAAACAGGTAGATTAATTGTTAATCCTAAATTTTATGTTAAAATGGCAAGAAAGCCTTATTTAAAGTCTCTTAAAATTTTATTCCCTTAACATGCACGGTAAAAGCAAATGCTGAAAACTTGATTCAATTTATACAACAACATAACATAACAATTTCGGTCAGAAATGGTTACAAACTTACTCTTGTTTTATAAAACATGGAGAGAGGGGGTCAAATTTTTTTTTTTCGAAAAATAAAAAAATGCATTTTTGTGGGGTTTTTTGGGCGCAGTTTCCGAATCTGATATCGAAAGTTTTGATAATGTGAAAGTTTTGAATTACCGGAATCCTATAAAAAATTTTTAGCCGATTATTATGAAAAATAAAAAAAAGTCTAATCAGACCAAAATTTTCTAAATTATATTCTCTACAAGAATCTGTATAGATATTTAATATTGGATGCTTGGTTAAAAAGTTATATCCAGAGACGACCAAAAGTTGCTCGAGCAACTTTAGCAACTTTAGCAACTTTTGTTGCTTTTCGCAACTTTTCGAAATTTGAGCAACTTTCGCAACTTTCGCAACTTTTGAGCAACTTTCGCAACTTTTGAGCAATTTTGGAAAATTTTTTGAGAATTTTTTAGAAAAATATACATTTTTTTTATTAAAATTAATTTTTTAACTTAACTTCAATTATGAATTAAGGATTTAACAAGATTTTCATTTGAATTCGATTGGATTTTAAATATTTAAATTAAAAAATGTTAACTTCTCTTAAATGCCTACGATAATTTCTAAAAGTGTGGCATTTAGTAGTGCATGGTGTAGAGGATAGCGTATTCGACTCTTATTCAAAACGTCTAAGGTTCGATACCGTGTGAAGCTACATAGGAGAGAGTGCAATCATCTCTTAACATGTCATGCACGACTCGGGTCGAGTATAAACTTGCGCAGTTGCACCTGCATTGTGAAGCAAAAAATGTTTAAGTACTGCCACGCCACAGCTCTTAAGAGTTTAACCCTAATGGGTCGCAGTAAAACTTACTACTACTACTATTAAAAGACCATTATTGAAAAAGAAATAAAAACTCATCTTTAATAGGCCATGGATATTAAGAATAAAAATTCCAAAGAAAGATATTCACTTAAGCATCTTCAACGTATTAAGCATGTTAAACAAAGTTTTAATAAAAACTCGTCCCGTATCCTTAATCTTAAAGATTATATTAAATGTTTGACGAATGTTTAACAACTTTAATGTTACCCAAATAGACAAAATTTACTCAAATATGAGTCTTGTTTAAATTTTTAATTGATTTTAAAAAATCTTGTATATAAAAGCCTTTAAATAATTAGCAACTTTCGCAACTTTTGAGCAACTTTCGCAACTTTTGAGCAACTTTTAAAGCAACTTTTGAGCATCTTTTGAGCAACTTTTATAGCAACTTTTTAGGACAAAAAAAGAAATTTTAAGCGATATAACTTATATCGCTTAAAATTTCTTTTTTAGTTACAGTGGTGATTTGATAGGAGGATTTTACAAAAGTTTACGTAAATTACCGTAAATTATTGAATTTTTACCAAAAATTACGTAAAATACCGTAAAAAAACAAAAGTAAAAAATTCGGATTTTACCATATTTATCGATATTTCAGGTAAATTTATGATAATTTTTGGAAATTTTGGTAAAAATAAAAAATGCCAGTCATTCTTTCTGATAAATTTCGAAAGATGTCTAGTATTTGAGCGGTTTTGTTAATGTCGAATCAAAATCCTTCTATCAAATCACCACTGTATCCTAAAAAAAGACTTAAGATTTTCAAAATGCCACTTTTAATAATCGGAATAGGCTGAAAATAAGTAAATTTTCGTTTTTAACGGGTCTGATTACCCTAAGTCAGTAAGTCAAAATTTTTTTTTTCCAGCTAGCCTTAAAAAAAACCCAATAATTTAACCCATAGGAACCGGGATGGTCCCAGAAAGTTTGACTTGATTCCGGTAAAAAATGAAAGCTGAGATCCAAAAACATAAGGTTAAAATAGTTTCATATTATAAATTTAAAAATTTGAATAGTTTGTTTTTATGATGCTGTCAACCTTACAATTCCCGCTACGGTCGAAAATTTTATGACATCATATGATTTCAAACGCAATATTTATAAAAAGACTAATTGTAATAGACTAATACATTAAGAAAAAAGCCGTGTGGATGTGCAGTATTAAGGTTCCGAAAGTGACAATGCAGAAAGTGTAGCGATCGGCTCAAATAAGTTGTGTCACTTTGCCTTCGGTCTTGGTAATTTTTTTTTTTGCGGATAAAGGGTTTACGCTTCATGACCTTTGATGGAGATCATGAATGAGGTCTTATTATACCCTAATGTATCTTCCTGAACTAAGTCTCTATCACTGATCATGAAGTTTTGAAAAATACAGAACATCGATAAAATAAGCAAAAATTCTTGCTACCTAGCAGGAGGCTTTCTGTTTGATAAATAGGTCGCCTCTAGCATTCTACAAACTTTCAAAATATTTTCAAACATTTAAGACTCTAAATCAGAATGATATGAATCGGAATGACATTTTGTTCCTGGTTGTAGCGTCAATTTATTTTTATTCATTTTGTTAGACAAAGGTAATATAGACTTGTTACCATTGTTTTAAAAAAAATATTAAGTTTTCAAAATTATTGTTCAATCAAATCAAAAATTATCTCATAAAACAAAAAAAATGATATTTTCTTTTTCTTAGTCGAAGCAATTATTTTTATTTGTAAACAATGACAAATAAAAATTTCAACAATTCATTTCAATTAAACAACTCAAATTACTGAAAAGTAATTAAGCTCAAACAATATTTGGTAATAAATCAGTCGTTAAAACTACTTCTTCTTCTTCTTCTTCTTGGTTAAAGTTTTTTTCACTCACTCTCTCTCTCTTTCTTTTAAGCGAGAAAATTGTTTTAAAACAATAAAGAATCAAGGAATGATGATAAGTTAATAGTTATAAAATGAAAAGAAATTTTTTTTTTTTTGATTGTTATAAAAATTTATATTTTTTAAATTATATCAAGCGTTACCTGTACAATAGTTTCATACAATTTTCTCCACCTATTATCATTATTGTCAAACGACGTATCTCGGTTTTCGATTTTTCAATTTTCTTATTTTCCCATAAATTGAAACAGAAGTTTTTTTTTTGTTTTATTCAACTGCTCTTGTTTTAATTGAATAGTTTCTTTTTTTTGTGTTTCGCTCTCGTTTCCACCTCTTGCATAATTCCATTTTTTTCCATTAATTGTCTTTCCACTCAACAATAATAAAAGACGAATTTGGCGAATATAAAAATTCGAAGACAAATTAAAAATAAAATTTAAAAAATAAAATTTTTTTGTGTTGCAAATTTTTTTGTTAAAAAAAAAAAAGAAGGAGAAACAAATACAAAAATGGGTAGTGATATGAGTAGACCCCGTAACAGACGAAACGCATCTGCCGACGCGTAATTATAACCATTTAATAATCTTTTATTATTGACATTGAATTAATCCTAGATTTATTTTTGTAGATTTCGAGAAAGAGGAGGTAAAAATTTGGTCTGTAAAGAAGTTGATTGTGATTATATGGAGGCTATGAGTCGACGTCGACCTTGTTATCCAACTCAACCGGATACTGTTCGACGTTTACCTCCAGTTGATCCGTGTGATCCGTGCAGAAATAGTCGATGCAGTACACCAACTCAATGTCATCCATGTGGTGTATCATCTGCTAATTTTGTCGACGTACCTGTTGATACCAAATACTATCGACCAAGTCGGTACCAAACATCAAGACCATGTTACCGTGAAGATGATTTCTATCTAGAACCAAAACAATTAAGTGTTAAAAAATCCTATGTACCTTACATTTATGATGATTGTGATAGAATATCAACAAAACTTCCACCTGATTGTGACATAATTCCAGCTGAAAAAATCTACGAAATTCGTAAAGAAAAAGTTTTGATTAAAACAGATCGTTCACAAAGTCCATCATCCAGAATAAGAAGTAAAAGTACAGACAGATATTTAGAAGTACCAAGATCAGTTCGAGTTATAAACAATGATTCATATAGAGCTCCTAAGCCAATACCTGTTGATGTTGATACTACTCGAGCTCGTTTGAGATCACGTTCTGGTTACATGGAAGAAACTCATATACGCTCTGAATCATCAGAACGAAAAGTAGTCCAAGAAAACACATTAAATAACACTTTATTAAATCAAAATAAATCTCAATTATGTTTAAACAATGATATTATTTATGTACCAATGGTTCGTGAAGAGTTTATAAAACGAGAATCAAAAAAGTTAAATAATGAATCAGGTACAGGCTCTTATACAAACAGATTCTAACTCTTATTTTTTTAGTTTTAAAAGTAGTTGTAGTTGATTAATTTTTAGTTATTTTTTATTAGTTTAGCTCTTTAGTTTTTTTTTTGAACCTCTTTTCTCAAAATAACATTTTTTATTGACCAAAAAAATTTAATCAAGAATATGGCGAAAGTGAATCATATCGAAGACGACCGAATAAAATAATAATCCGTGAAGTTGAACAACCAAATTTAAAACCAATACTTAAAACATCATTATCGAGCAATTCGGACGAAATATTTGTGGATAGAGTTGTTAATGAATCTTCAAATAATGAAAATCGTTTGTCTAATAATGTAACACCACCATCGCCAAATAATAATGATTCAAAACAACATAATAATTCAAATTTAAAATTTGGCCTTGGTAAAGATGGATGCTTGGTTTATACTTATGAATAAACTCGATTTTATGTTTTTATTTTATTTCTTTTTTTTCGAACTTATTTTTATTAAGTGCTTGAACAAAGGAAATTTGGATTAAAAATCTTTAATTTTCCTTTTTTTTTTAAATTTTTGTTTTATTAAAATAAAGTTTTTTGAAGCTTTTAAAACATGAATTGAAATACAAGAGTTTTAGAAAAGCTAAGAGACATGATTTTTAAGTGACCCCAAAAGGTTGAAACTTTCTTCCGATGTTATAACTAGTCCGGATTCTGAAGTTTAGGACTGTGATCTCGAAAACACAGGCGAGTAAAATTGGTTTGAATATTAAAGATTTGATCAGAAAGCTAGAGAGTCCCCATTGACACTGGTTGCCAAATCGAATGCAAAAGAGTTTCCCCTATTATCAAAATTTAGTGAATTCGAATCTGCTCCGAATGGAATTAACATACTCATATTTTTTCAGACGTGTTTAAACAAGATGCTTTTTTTTTACACAAGAGTCAGAAATTTACACTTGCATTTATTTGATTTACGCTTGACTCTTTAGAAGATGAGTATTGGTGTTTCAAAGAGATTATGATCCAACGTTTAATAGCTAAGGATTTTAATTAGAAAGTTAACTAAATTACTAATCCAAGCTTTTTTTGAGTTACAGCCTGTGATTGTACAAGACGAAAAAAGGATTCAGATAAGTAGACCGGGACCTCGGGTCCAAATCACGACTTTAACCATTTCTTTTGAATAGTAAAAGTTATAGTTTATTTCTCGACGGCATCTTATACACATAAATATAATATTTTACTCTGAATAAGTCTGCATTTCTTTGACAAGTTTCAGTCTTTTTTTCTCATTGTTCTCAAATTAGCCGATCCAATGCGAGGTCTGTTAGTGTAAATTAGATGACCAGACACGATGAGTTAAATAATTCCCTATTTCAAACTTAAAAATATTAAAAAAATTCTAGATATTTATTCCAAGCTCGCTGAATATTTTGAATTGAATCAAATCTATTCTTCTAATCACCCACTCTATTCAATATACACCATTATGCTCTATGGTCTTTAGCCATCTATCAGCGAGCGATTCGATACCTCTCTTGTACCATTCCTGACTTTTTGAGCTAAAAACTCAACACACCCAGCTTCAACTTGGTCTTGGTTAGTTAAATTCCGTCCTCTAAGGAAATGAGCCATAGAGCGGAAAAGATGATAATCAGAAGGGGATAGGTCTGGACTATATGCTGGATGAGGTGGAAGTTCAATCCCTTCCGGCTCAATTTTTTCTATGGTTTTTCAAGGGATATGGAGTTTTGCGTTGTCTTGATTTTTTATTAGTTTTCTACAGTTTTCGATGCGACGTTAAATATTAAAAGATGTCAAATCGTGTGGAACAACTCGGCAATGTCTATTAACTTTATGGATCAACTTAAGGTGACGAAATTTAGTCGACTGTGAAGTGCTAAGGTCACTTGATAATACGCGAGTTCTTCGAAGGCTAGTACCACCGCTGTTAAACTTGCTTGAAAAGAGCTTGTAACTTTCCTACTTTAAGGACACACTCACCTTCTACTTTACATATTTCGTGGGTTGCTGATGTTAATGTGAACCCTTTCTACCAATACTGACGTAACAGCACCAAAATTTCAAAATATTCATCAAAAGTTTTCATAATTTTAAAAATACTTAGAATCAAAAATTTTAAAATTTAAACTTATCATCCTGTAGAGCGTTCAATTTTGTTTTTAAGTCGTTTCAATTAAAAGTTAAGCTATGACAACTTGAATTAAACAGTTAAAATGTGTTTATGAAACCCTAGATTAATTGTTTAATAATAATCATTTAGAAAAAAATGTAGTGGGTGATGTTAACAACAACAAAAATAAAATAGCTGATGATATTTTAAATTAATTTTTCAATTGAATTATTTTTTTTTTCATCAAATAAAAAAAAGAACATCATCACTTGACTCCTACATTCCGAGCTTGTAATGAAATTCTAGAATTCACAATTTTAGAAAATTAAAAAAAAATACATAAAACTAGTTTCAAGGGTTCTAAATGCGTTTCACTTTTTCCAAATTTTAATTAAAATATTTTCTTACTGAAGCATTAAACAACTGTCTCAATAGATAATTTAAAGCATAATTTACCTTTATTGTTTTATTTAGAACATCAAAAATAATAAAAAGGAGAATTAGTAAAAAAATATTTGATTAATTTTTTTTTATGAGTTTAACAACATAACAAAAAACACGAAATTTGATTCTATTTGACAACATTACTTAACTGATTTGCCTAATTCACACATCGTTAAAGTCATGTTTTTTAAAAAAAATAACGTGTCTTGAGGCTTTACTGAATTTTAATGGAGGACAGTCTGTTACTTCCTAATTATATTAATTGAATCCAACGGATGATAGATACCAGAAATAGAGGATTCAAAAAAAAACGCTGTTATTGATAATATTTTGATTGAAAAAGACAAGTTAACATTTTTCATTACTTAACCCCCTCGAGGGTTTATTGAACCCTTTTAATAAATAAAAAAAAAAACGCATACACTCTTTTTTCACAGTGACATTAAAGTGTTTATCTCGTTGAAAACTGTCTAAATACTGCAGTAAAATTTGGTAGACTCAGTCGTGGACACAGTGTATAGGAAGGTGAAGGAGAAGATGAAAAATAAAATTACAAATTTTATTAAAATAACTTTTGATTTATAAAAAAAATGGCATGACCGCTTTACATTAAAAAAATTTTCAAAAATAAAAAAAAGACTTGTCATTTGATCCCTTTAAAATAAAAATAAAAACTTTTTTACAAATTTTAAAAAAATTTTTTGGTATTTTCAATTGAGCATTCTTTTTTGTGAACAAAAAAAATAACTAAATTCTCTTTCTCTCAAAACAACAAAATAAATTAAAGTTTGACATTGACTCGTTCTCTTAAACTTCCCTAGAAAAAAAAGAAAACAAATAAATACAACATTTAATAATTCAAAGTCTTAAAAAAATATTACGTTGAATCCAATGTTGTGTGTAATAGGTTAACTAAAATCATTCTATGATGGTTGTCAAGTGTTATACCGTTACCACAATTGTTGGATTGTGCAGAATCCACTGTTGAGTCATAGCTAACAGGAGAATTCATACTTTTACAAATATACTTTTCGGATCTTAAACGAATTGCTTCATTTTTTAAATTAGTCGGTCGTATACGAATCAACGGCTTACGAATTGTAATTTTATTTTCATTGTTCGAAGTCTCTTCAGTCTCATTTTTAGACTTGTATTCCATGTCTAAATTTTCAAAATTAGCTTTCATGAGTTTAATATTCTCACTAGCTGGTTGTTTAATGCGAAAATTTGGAATTTTTTTAAACATAAAATTATTGTCACATAAAGATGGTCCGAGATCACTTGAGTCTAAATTTTTAACCGTATTTTTTTCGTCTTCGTTTTCTATTAAATCGTCATCTTCATAAAAATCCTCATCTTGGGGTTTAAAATTTTTGATTGTATCATATTTGGAGCAATTAGATGAGGACGAAGATAACATTGAAAGATTCGAATAAATCGGATCGGTTGATGATGACGAGTACGAAGACGATGTTGGAGACGATGGAGAGACTATTTTGTTTATTATTTTAATTGGTGAATTTTTATTTGTTATTGATTCTTGTGAAAAGCTTATATGATTATTATCACAATTGCTAACACCACTATCCGTGCTTAGAATAGTCGATGTACTATCGGCAAAAAAGTTGAGTTTAGTTTGATTTATTAATGAAGGCTTCATATTGCCGGGTCGGTCGTTTAACGAATTACGCTTTGTTAGGTTTATTTTTTCCTCACTCGAATGTTGATTCGGATCGGTCATGTTTCGTCTAGGTCTTTCGACCCGACCCCCAATTATACGAGTACCCCCAGTCTGTTTAATCAAATTGACTTTTTTTTGAACAACTGGTGATTTTACAGTCTCGATTACAGTTGCATCTGTTTGACTATCAGTTATTGTTGTGTTCGAGCTGCGTCGTTCGGAATCTGATCCTGATTTTTCAGGTTCTTTTTCACATGTTGAATCGGTTGACTCGAGCGAAACGCTTCTAGACGATGTCGATGAATCAGTGGTAGTCTCTGAACCCTCGATATTAAGATTATTTAATAATTTATCAACAAAATTTTCACTCGAAATAGTTTCACAAAATTTTTGTTTTTCACTCATATATTTTTGTTTTGCCAATTCTAAAAATTCAATCCATTTTTTTGACTGATTCGAAATGAACATATAAACAGAATCAGGTACATTATAATCATTTAACGATATACAAACAAAAGCCTTATCGGTTTGTGTTAACTCTTTAACAATCATGCGACTTGTAGAAACTGGTGGTTTTATAATTTTATATTTTTTAGATTTTTTCAATTGGGTTATTAATAACATGTCAGTGAATAGAAAACAGTGTACGTCTAATGACTTTGGCATGTCTTTTAACCTCAATGGACCTTGATGTATAAGTTCACGTATTGATGTTTTTGAACAACCGGGCAAAGGTGATTTAATATCAAATTTTTTAAATTGATTTAAAATATCAGTTATTTCGTCATTTTGAACTTGTATACCCTCATATTTTTCTATAGACTCGGATATATCATTGAATTGGGCTATGTAGCCTAGTTTCATGTTAATCGTGTTTGGCAACGAGTTTACCAGTTCTTTCTAAAAAAAAAATTATTCCAATATGAATTCCAGTATTGGACAAAAATCAAAAAAAAAATCTTACAATAACAGAAAATTGTTCTCGCTTTTGTTCATCATCGGTAAATTGGCTTATATTCTCGATAAGAATGTGATAACGGGTGATTCTTTGAACTGGCATGATCATGTACTCGGAAAATTTTAGACGACCTGAAAGCGGATGGTTCTCTGCCCACTGTAAAACAAAAAAAAAACATTATAGACTAGTTTATATTTTACGCTTAAGAACAACTTGTCAAAATCTAGTAAATTAAATTGACCCGAAAAATCGTTCCTTGTCACTCTTAAGAACAATGGATATCACTTGAAAAAATCTGGAATTTTTTAGTGTTTACTCATCAAACAATTTTTTTTTATTGTCAGACGTTTCAAGTGTAAAAACTCTTAAAATTAATAAGCGGGAGAGATTTTTTTAACATTTTGAGGTAGCTCTACCTATTTCGTAATTGATATGATTTAACAAAAAATACCTTTTACCTTAAGGAATTAATATTTTACAAAAACTTATCGCTTTTGTCTTTTAATATTGGAAACCTTTTTCAACAAAAAAGCTTAGTAGCTATGACAAAGTTGTTAACACTTTGGTATACCCATAAAATATACTTACAGTTATAAATTTAGCAAAATTTTCGTTTTCATTAACTTTTTTTTTGAAATAATCAGTTATATTATTTTGTTCTAAACAATATTCTTCATAGGGTTTAAACAAAGTTTTGAACTTAAAAACATAAAATTAACTTTTGGTATATTTTGAAAACTCGGAAAAAAAAAAAAAAAAACAAACTTACATCAGAAAAAGAATGAATCAAAAAATGAGGGTCTATTAACAAATTAATTGAATTTCCGTGTATTAAATTATTAAGCGTTGGATACAAATATTTTTGCCATAAAGTAACATTACAATTGAAAACATCGATTATATTGCAAAATAATTTTTTAATGTCTATGTCTTTGAATAATTCACTTGTATGTTCGTTTTGTTTAAGATTTATTAAACTATTAAGAAAAACATCAATAACTGTTTTGATTGATTTTATCAAAGAACACTCGGTAACAAATAACTCCCAAATAGCCATTTGTTGTTTGGCTTTTTTTATAGGTAAAGACTTAGAAAAAAATTTGTTTAGAAAATTTTAGAAATTTTTTTTAAAAATGGCTTCCTCTTACTTGGGCATAAGATTCACCAACAAACTTATTCCAATCGGACTCAATGTCTAATATACTCAAATCAAACTGAAGTACAGAAAACTCATCCGGCAATTTCGGCAATTCTTTAGTGTACAAATTTAACAATTCATTTAACGGTGTGGACATCTCTGGTAATTTAGAATGACTATAACTCGCGAATATACTTGCTATTTGTCCCATACGTTTAAAATTCCGAGTACCTCGAATTGTTCGCTCGGAATTCATAGTCGCTGTCGAAATAGTAGCTACCGGACTCGGAAATACAAAATTTGGATAATTAGTTTGCATAGTTATGGATGTAGTTGAACTATTTTTAAGTGTATTCGACTGATTTGTAGACGAACTATATTCGTTCATAACGGCTATGCAACTGTTTCGCTTGTGCTTGTTCTAAGAGAAGAAAATACACATTTAGAAACAAAAAAATTTACATAAAAATTTACTTGCATAAAAGTTTTTAAAAAAAAAAAATATGAAAAAGGTAAATTTTATAAAAAGTTCTGATTAAAAAATGTTTTTTTCTGATTCATTGTTGGAACTCTTTATTAGAATAAAACTCTAAATTTTTTTTTTTTTTTTTTGGAAAACTTTAAGAAGTTCTATTTAATTAATACAACATCTATAAATTAGTTTTTTTTTTCCCTTTAAAAAAGATAGGGAAGATTTTTTTTCGATTCTCCATGTTAAAGTATTAGTACATGAGGTTGACCAAATTATTGAAATTATTTATGTCTATTTTCTCCAATCGAAGTAAAAAAAACTTAACATATTGATTATTAATTTCAAAAAGCTAACATTAAATTTAAATTTGGAGCTAAATTTATTTGGTTCGAAAAGTATGAATGATTTTTTTAGAGCCTAATGTTTTCCCTTAATAAATAAAAAAAAACAGAAAGAAAAATAACTATAGACTTATTACTCTTTAAGAAAATGAAAAATTGGGAAGATTTTGTAAAATCTGTGAGGGCTTTAAACGAAGAAGAGCTTGAATTTAAAAATTTGACTAGTCGAAAACATAGTGATCAAGTTGATAATCAAAGAGAAGTATTAGCTAAATACGCCGAAACAAATTTTGGAGATCGAAAAGTATTTAGTAACATATTCATTTATTAAATTTTTTTATTAAACATAAAAAATATATTTTAAGCTACATGAACTAATCAGAATGAATACTGACAAATTTAAAAACTACCTTGGACATGTAGGTAATTATATCGAAGAATTAAAAAAGGTTGATTCAAATCGAATTGAAAGGTTGAGACGTACCCTTATTAAAAAAAGGCCTATTTAAAACAGTATGCGTTTGATGATTACAACATTTCGTATTGTGAATTCGACTCAATTTTAACAAATTACGAAGATAACATTTTAAGCCAGGTCGATTTAACTGTATTTGAAACTAAAAGTTTATTTAACAACGAACCTTTATTAGCAAACCGGACAATGTCCAAAATATTTTCAAATTGTTTGCAGATGACACAAAGGGTATAAGTGTGGTCGATTGCCAAGAAAAAAATTCACTCTTGCAAAAAGAAATCGTTAATTTGTACAGGTGGTCAAAAGAATATCGTTAATGAAAATACAATGAGGATAATTGTTTTGTGATGAATTATGGACCAAACAATCAACAATGTTAATACTTTTTGGGCTCAGCGGAAAACAGTCACAAGCTAACCGAATCATTTCAGAACGCGATTTAGGAGATGTTTTAGTATCAACTAGGAGTAGCTACTAAAAAAGCGAACCAGGTTATAGGTATGATAAAACGCTCATTCAAGTACCGTGATAAAAATACCATAAAAAAACTCTAAACAAGCTTAGTAAGACCTCAGTTAGAGTACGCTGTTCAGGTCTGGAATCCGTACTTAAAGAAAGATATTTCAAGTATTGAAGGTATTCAAAGAAGAGCAACCAAAATTATTGGTTAACTACGTAATTTGAGTTACGAAGATCGACTGGAAAAGCTAAGCCTTACATCTCTAGAGGATAGAAGAATGAGAGGTGACTTAATTGAACAATTTAAAATAGTTAAAGATTTTAACAAGGTTGGCATTTTCCGTTGAACCAAAATGGAACAAAAAGTCACAATCAAGGATTTGAGAAACAATTGGTTCGAAACTGAAAACAAAGATTCAATTTTTTCACCAATCGTTGAGCGAATGCTTGGAACAATTTACCAAGGGATGTTGTCGAACAAACAACAATAAATGATTTTAAAGACAAACTTGACACGCACATTAAAAATATAAGAAAAACTTAGCAGGCTAATATAGTGCAACTAATCATTGCGTTAAGAATGATAATCCATCCTTTTCTTAAGCCTTTATTTATTATTATTGTTATGATAAAGTTTCCAAAAATTAGTCTGATGTAAATTTGTTGTACGGGACATACCAACTTTATCGTTTAAAGTCTTAATTGGTGAAGATTCATTTAGTTTGGGAACTGAATTTAAATCCATTGGGCTTAAAATCATGCCCTTCACATGGTCCTGTAAAAATTGATAAAACTCATCATAAATTCATGAAGTCGATCGTTGTTAATGATTGTAGAACCTGTTTAGGACATTTTTTAGTAAATTTTTCGAACCAAAACTAAATTTTAAACAAAAAATTTAATATATTGGGGGGAGGATTACAAGGAGGGGGGGCGAAGCCCCCCTCCTTGTTTTTTTCAACAATTTTTTATTTTTCAAAAAGAAAAAATAGTTTCAAGTTATTGAAAACAACTTGCAATTTCAATTTAGGGTTTAAGTCAATAAGAAAAAAAAAAAAAGAAAAAAATTCTTTTTTTTTTTGTTTCTAATATTCTTGAAGTTTGCCTAAGATAAATATTGTTGTCAAGACTGATACTTTAAAAGATAATTTCATAAATAGAAACTGTCAAATAAGTTTTATAAGAAGAGTAATTTTGTAAAAAAGTTAAATCGAGTGCTAAATTTAATTTAATTAATATAAATAAGTTTACATTTTTATAACTTTTTGTACCAAAATAATTTTGCCAATTGATTGATGAGAACGTAGGATGTGTGATCATGTTAGATTTTTCACCATCCATGTCTTCATTTAAAACTATTTGAGATAACTTTCGGCTTTTTGAGAACGAGTCTTTTTCTATTCAAAAATACAAAATTAGTCTCAATTAATATTTTTACAAAAAACTTACTTTTTAAGTACAACCCGGCTCCTAGATATCCATCACAAAGTTGATCAAGATCGATCAAGCTCTTATCCGTTTCGTTTTGTTCAGATGCTTTATACAGCTCACAATCTTCTATATTTGTATTTGATTCACTTAAAACCGGTTTAATAATATCCCTAAAGGCATAAAAAATAAAATTTATTAGTAAAAAGCTTGGTAATAAATATTTCGATTTATCTCTCTTGAAGATAACAAAAATAATAACGTGATGTAGAAACTAAACAACAAGAAAGTCTATTTTTATAGAATAAATGTGCCTTTAATCACTTTACTTAATTTCAGGTTTTTGAAATCAATAATTATAAATTATTTTTTAAAATTTTAGGATAAAAAAAAATTCTCTTTAATTAAATTTTAAAATAAACACACTTGAAACGTAAGCTCAATATTTCTAAATTAATTTTATTTGCATCATTCAAAAGACGTCTTAACATGGCAGACATGTTCCGGAATTTTAACAATTATCTTTTTTATGAAAAAAAAATCGTGTTTTATCAGAAATGTTCTATAGAGTCGAATAATGTTCAGGGTGAATCTGAATTTACATCATGATGGATTATTGATGTTTATAAATGAAAATTATAAGCTATGTCACCTGAGTATTCATTTTTTTTAAGAATAAATTTTCATTAGAATTTACTCTATGATTGGAAATTATACTTTGAATGATATGTTATCTGCTAAATAAATGATGATACACTAAATTTAGATACCAAGAGAGCAAGAAAAAAAGAAGAACTTAATAACTATTTAATTACTAAATTATTCACTAGTCTTTGAGGTCTAACAAAAAATTAGACGAATTAGCTTGATTTATTTGCTTGTTTCGTGAATACACCCTTGAAATGCAAAAACTCTTCTTTTTTTTTAAAATAACAAACTTTTTTAAATAAAGATAAATTTTTTATTTTTTTTTTTTAAAAGTTAACTGCGATTTTTAAAAACTTTTGATAATTTTGTTATTCAATGTTTTGAATTTTAACTTTATTTTAAAAACTATCTGATTACAAACGCTTGTATAGAAAGACTTTACAATTATATGATTATATTTACACCTCAAAAATAGAAGAAGTGACCAAAAGACTCATTAAAATACTCATGTACTTATCATCACAAATTGACTTTTCGTTATTATTATGATTTTTTTCATATTGTTGTAAGTCTGCTTTATAATTTTTACCGTAAATTGACCCTTATAAAAAATGTGGGTTTTAGGTTATGGTTTTGCATAATCGAACAAGGGAATACGGTAATGAAAGAAAATTAATGTTATTTTGAATTTATCCGGATTATTAAGCGGTATTATCGTGAATTGTTTGAACCCAAAAAGTTTTAAAATAAATCTTTCAATTTTATTCTCAAAACCTGTAAATAAAAATTTAATCTAATTATAGTTCCAAGTTGTTTGAAAAAGAGATGAGACAAAACATTTCCTCAAACTCATTTAAGTATTTAATTTAATTATTTTCAATAAAATTTTTAGAAATACCCTTAAAAAATTTTCTTTGATCAAGACTTGGTTTACTTATATCTAAAGAGTCTATATTATAAATGTCCAGACATATGAACTCAATAATTTTAAGGTTTTGGGTTCGGGTATGGTTTGGGATGCCCATAAATTTTGAATTTAAAGTATGGGTCTGAGTTGGGTAATCCATAAAAGATGCGTATTTTATAAGTTTTGTAGTTTTTTTTCGACAATAATTGGATTTTTGGGATTATATACCCAAATTTTATAGGGTTACCAAACCTAGGCTCACACCTGAAATGCAAAATTTATGGGTATCCCAAACCAAACCCAAACCCAAAACCTTAAAATTAATGGGTTCATATGTATGTAAATGTCTCCCTTTTTGATTGCTGTTTAATTCTGGATAAAACTGAATGACTTACGATAGTTTTCTGTACTGTCTTAGCATCAATTTGCAGTTTGCTACTTGTATTAGTATGCACATTCCTCAAGCTGTGCTCAGACAAAGCGCTTTGCTTAGGTGCGTCTTCATCTTTGTCTAGGCCGGAGTGGATTAAGAGAAAACTCTTAGGGGTGTTACCCGATTTGTATATACAGATCCATGCTTATGCATGCTTATTAATTGAAATAATTGTCAGTGAAAAAAAATTCAAAAACCTAAGTCTTCTACGTAACATGAATCTGGATGCACTAAAAAATCATAAGTTTCATTGATATCTTGAATTTTCAAAATAGATCAAATTGAGTTTAATTTTAAGAAGATAGCAAATAATCTAAACGACTGTAAAGATTTCAGAATACAAAATTTTCTAATTTAAAAATAAAACCTCGAGATTAAATAAACATTTTTAATTTACAAAAACTTTCATCATTAAGCTTCTAAAAAGCCTTGTAGAAAAACTCTCAATTAAAACCAATCTACGCAAAAGTGAGAGAGAAAGAGAGAGAAAAAAAAATTAATGAATTACCTAAGCTTAACTCCTTTACGTAGCTTAATCGATTTAGATATCGATTTTGAATTAGTTGTAAGTTTAATTGTTAAATCGGATATGGCTTCATTATTCACAAAAGTAGACGATGACAATGAGGATAACGTTGATTGTTTAAATTTCAAATTTTGATCTTCTTCTATAGTTTGATAATTATTTAGTTTAAATAATGGATTTAGAATAGATTTAGCCGTCGTGGTTATTGTTGTTGTCATAGTCGGCGGCGGTGGCGACGACGAATTACTCGAATCGCCAGCTAGTATAATCTTATTATTTGCATTATTACTATTTGTATTGTTAAGGCTATCTAGACATTGATCATTTTTTTTCGCTAATTGTTGTATATTCAAGTCGATTAAACTTTGCGTTTGAAACTAAAAAAATATCAATTTAGTATTGTTTAACGGGACACGCAAAATATAAAAAAAACAAGTTACTTGTTGAAAACGTTTTTTTCTATAGGCCACGTCGTTCATTTGAACCTCATCGGCTAAATCGTTTACTTTCCGATTTATCATTACTTTTGAATCTATAACAAAAATGTTTTAAATTTTTTTTTATTTTTTTGAATAGTTGAGAATATAAAAATTGTTAAAGGCACATACTATTTGTTTTAGATTGATTTTGTTGTTGACTAAACATGTTTATGTTAAGATTATCGACAAAATTAATTGAATTTAAATTTTGATTTAGAGTTTTAGTTGCCGTACTACATTTATTGTTTAATGATAGTGTTAATATTGATGGTGATGGTGAACAGCATCGATTGTTGCCTTCAATTAAATCAACTTCGCCTTGTTCTTGTTCTTCTTCTTCTTCGCCTTGTTCACTTTCGTAGTCGTGTTTATTATTTTGTTTTTCGAATGTTTCGTATGTCTATACCAAAAATAAACAAATATTAAAAAACAATTTTTTTCATTTGATTAAACACATACACCTAATTATTTAATTATATAAAGATTTTTTTTATAACGGAAGTAATTATTTACATGCAAAAAATTTCGTGTAAATATTAAAACAAAGGGCTATGTATATCCAAGAGTAAACAGTTATGTAATTCTTTAAATTTTTTCATCAAAATTAAATAAAAACCTTTAAAAGGGAAAACATTAAATCTGTTAATGGGCTTAATTGCTTCAACTATCAAGTGTAAGTTTATTGAAAATTGGTATATTAAATTTAACTTAAGGTTCTCGAATATTTCAATTTAAAATTCATTTTCTGTCAATTTACATTGAATGAAAATAATACTTAAAATTTCAGTCATGTTCACTAAGTTGGATTTTAGAACCTTAAAGTCAGCAAAATCTTTCACACTTTTTCAACATTTTTTCATTCGGAAAATGCGGAATTTTATGGTCCCTAGTCAACAATTATTGCTAATCCCAAATGTGATCATTTCCAAAACAAAGTTAACGAAAACCTGATCAATGTTTGAAAATGAAACCGCAGTAGAAAAATAGACATAGGAAAAACTGTTCTTGATAAACATCCATTAATAATGCTTCTGCTTCAGACAAGTTTTGAAATTTTTATTTTTTAGTACTGGTTTGTGCACAACAACAAAAACTTCAACTATAACAAGCAGATTGTTTACTTTGTTTTGCATTGAACTGTTACTAAAAATGGTTAAGAGTTTTCAACTTTTTTTGATCTAATCTTGGGGGCAATGTGAAGATTCGTATCAAAAAACATTTGTATCAAATGGATCAAAATTGAAAATAATTTTTAAAGCTAAACGAAAAGAAAAAAGCTCTGCACAGATGTTTTTTAGTTATAAACATTTAAAAAGCCACCCTCAGAATAAGCTCTGCAAAATTCTGCAAATCTGCAAAATAAATTGCGTAGTTATTTTCAATCATTTTAATGTATTTTAAAATATTTAAATACGCAATTTTTTTGCAGAATTTTGCAGAGCTTATTCTGAGAGTGGCTTTTTAAATGTTTATAACTAAAAAACATCTGTGCAGAGCTTTTTTCTTTTCGTTTAGCTTTAAAAATTATTTTCAATTTTGATCCATTTGATACAAATGTTCTTTGATACGAATCTTCACATTGCCATCTTGAGACCGTCTGTAGTAGTAACCATGTCGTTCACATATTCCAAAAATGATCGAATTCATCCGAATTTCGTCCTAATGTTCAAAAGTTCTCATAACCTTTTCACAAATTTTCGGACCAAATTCTTGATTTTTCGGATACTTTCAAAATTTTTCATAAAAAGAAAGATAATTTATGAAAATCTCCGAAAAATTAGGAAAAAGTCTCGACAATTTTTGAAAGACAAATTCGGATGAAGACGAGCGTTCATGAAGGCTCATGAAAGGATCCGAAAGTTCATTTTTGGAACATGTGAACGACCAGGTTAGTATAATACAATGTGTTAAATCAAAATTTTTCTCCTCTCTAAGCTGAAATATGTTTTTATTTTTATTTTAAAAAATCTATGAATCTCCTAAGTGGTTTCTAAAAAAATGGATTGCAATGGGATCTCCCAAGAGATAGTTTTAAATATGTCAAATTTATTTTCTTTTAAAAAATAACCGAATATTTATGACTCATTTTAGACGGGGTCTAGTCGGTTATGTGAACACATGTTCACCTAATACGTGATCAATCAGTGTTCACGGTTTAAGTGAATATTGTGTTTACCTAATATTTTGTAGACTTTTAAGTGAACATAAAAAAATTGTCTTTATCGAACACTTAACTAGGTGAACATTTTTAAAAATAGGTGAACACTTGGGGGATTTGGTGAACATAAATGGTTTAATAAGTGTATTAGAAAAAGGTTATTAATTTAAATAGCCATATGAGTCATGATGATTGTAGTTAATTATTGCTATCCTGGTAATATGACTCTTTAAAACTCTTTCACCCTCAAAAAAAACGATGACAAATTTGACATTACACTGGATTTCTTTTTCCACCCAAAACTTATTATTTCTTTTGATTCGCTATTGATTCGTTTACTCTTCGCTTCCTCTTCAAATAAATTAGCTTTTAAATTAATGTTGCTTTATTCTTGATACTAGACTAGAATATCAATGATCAAAATTAGGTGAACATTTTTTATTATTTATGTTCACTTAAAAGTCTACAAAATATTAGGTGAACACTGATTGTTCTAGAAAGACCCTTTAGATGAAATACATCTTATCATATCTGTAAAAGATTTTCTATAGAAATTTTGTTCATATAATAAATAGTGTCGTCACGAGGAAAGTTTTGAGTTAATTCATGACGGCCCAGAACCTAAAATTTCTAAAATATTATAAAGCACATTTTATTATTATAAAACAAAACTTTTTACTGATCTTAAATAATACATTTCTTCAAAAAATAATCCCATATTGCATTTAAAATCTACAAAGGATATGAGGGTAGCAGGTTTGAAAACCTGACTAAATAAAGTTTGCATGACAGTATTATGTATAATTCTCCTACTAAATCAACATTTTAAAACTAATCAACAGAATAAAAGCAAAGAATAAAATCCTATTTATTAGCTCTTTCCTACATTAACTTGTCTTTATAAAATTTTAATAAAAAAAAATAACATTAATATTGACAAATATATTTTTTAAATATTTAAATAAATTTTGAAAATTTAACCTGCTCAATAACGACTCAAAATAACTTTATTTGGGAAATTATTAAAAAAAAATTAGAAAAAAAAAAAGATGAAGTTTTACATTAAGAGTCTAGTAGTAGTCTCAATGAAGACTTGAACAAAAATTTCAACTAAAAATAAAAACATTTGAAAAATATTTTCCAATCAGTATCGTACTTGTGTAATTATATAAACTTCAAGTGGTATTAATCTAACATTAGATTAAACGAAAACATTAAACGATAAAATTTTTTTTCTTAAAACCTTGTAATGATTAAAAAAATTAAGACATTATTTTATTTTTGATTCGAAAAGATTATGTTCATCTTTTTTTTTTTCAATTCTTTTTAGTTTTTAATGGGAATTTAAATTAAAACAAACTCTTAAAGAGTGAAAAACGAATTGATAAAAATGTCTTCGTCAAGTCTAGCCTTCTACAAAAAAAAATAAATAAATTTAATTAAAAAGAGACCTGAATATTTTGTTGTTGATTAAATTAAACTTTTCATCAAAATTTCATAATTTGACCAAATAAAAAAGGCCGTTTTTGAAAAATCAAAATTTTTGTTTGATTTTTGTTTTGTTTTTTTTCAAATTAAATTTTATTCGTTTTTTGACCTATTTTTTTGTTGGGCTAACGAAAAAAGTCTCATCTTACCTTTTACTACGTTTTTTTTCAGAAATGATTCTTATCAGTCTCTTTTTTTTTTTAAATTCTCAACTTGACTTGTTTGAACTAATTTGAATACTCACATTTGAGGCACAAAATGTTATGGGAATAGTCGACCTTTATAACTTAAATTTGGTATTTAAAGTAAATGCTCTTTGTTATTAAGCCAAAAGGTTTTTCTTAAAAAAGACGCGAAATATCAGAGAATAAATTTCGGTCAGAATTTAATAAATTACAATTCATTTAGCAAGATTTTAAGAATTTTGTAAACGTCATTAAAGACCCTTCATTAATTTAAAATGATTTCTATACTTGCTTTCAAATAATGCTTTGGACAGAGTTTTTTAACATATTCACGGCTCTTGCTAAAAACTTTCTTGGCCAATAGTGCTGCCACGCAAATTGTAAATTCTGTGTGTCTTGATCTTAGAAGTAGTAGTTCTGTTTCTGTGAAGATCTAACTTCTAATAGAACAATCTTAGACTTAATTAGCTGCAAAAGCTGGTTGGGCTTATTAGCCGCGTAGGCCGTAAGAGAATTTTTTTATACTCGATATGCTTACATCTTTTCGGGCCCTTATTATAAGTCTAACCGACTCGATACGATGATTTTCAGAGTAGTAATAGTATAAAACCATCTAGAGAATGATTAGTCGATGATTCTAGTCGAATCATTTCCAAGCAGCACAACAATAAGGAAACCTAGTATATCTTTCTATACGTTACAATTTATTTGACTCGACCAGGATTCGAACTCGTGCCACTGTCTTCTTTCTATAATTCTATCGAGACACTCAGAAATGTAAAATGGCGGAGGTATTTAAGAATTAGATTAGATTTCGGACTAATAAAAATTTGCTTCAAAAAATCTTACCAAAATCTTAAAAGAGAGGTAACTAAACTTTAAAAAATCGTGTCAAGAATAGAGATGAGCACAGTTAAAGTTTCACAGTTAAATCAGTTATGGTTAACCTAAATTTCGGTTAAATTAGTTATTTTAGCAGGTTAACTTTGGTTAACCAATTATATAAATAAAAAATCAATTTATCTTATCACAATTTACTAAATTGATTGAAGAGAATCGGTTCCCATAAATCTCAAGTTGAAATTTTCGATCATATCGTTTGATTCGGATTCTATCATTGCGTTAATGTTACTAAAATTATCTTCGGTCTTATTAAACTACTCTTATTAACATCATTCATATTTTTCAGCATGAAATTTTGTACTACAGTACACTCGCTTTAATCCAAAAATTTTGGGAGCCAAAAATATTAGTTCGGATTAAACCCCTACTTTTGCTCTATTGCACTTAACAGTTGCTAAACGGCATCTAAGAGTTTTTAAAGGACGGTTAACCGTTTATTTCAACTCTTGAAGCTATTTTTGAGTAAAATTTTTGGTTAACTCGGTTAACTTCAGTTTACCAGTTTTGTGCGTTTTGGTTAATGGTTGTCAAGATCCTAGTCAAGATCTTAGTTTATGTGTTGATAGATTTTCCATCATCAAATTTTAATAACGCTCTGTAAATTAGAATCGCTAAGACAAATCAATAATGAACTGAAACAACTGAGAGTTTGCATTTGCAAGGTATCAATTTTTAGTTAAACGATTTAAATCAAAGAGTGTTCGTCATTTCTTTTAAAAATAATAATGGTTGATTTTTACTCTTTTTAGATATCAACTTCAATAACGATAACTTGAGACGAACTTCAAATTTTTTCAATCAATAATACAAAAACAAAAAGTTATATTTTGTAATTGACTAAAATTAAAAAAAAAAAGCTTCAAGAAAGTTCCCTAAGTATTCAAGAATCCTTATTTGTAAATTAAGAAAAGAAGGAAATTAAAACCTCTCTAAAAATGTTCAATATCATTTTTAATTGCCAGTTTTGAAAATTAATTTGAACTTATATTTTTTTTAAAAAAAAAGTAGTAAGATCATATATCAAGCTTTTACTTCTATATTACAAATTTTAATAAAAAATTAAGAGAACAAAACAAAAATAGTGGGTAATTTAACGAAAATTAAAAATCAATTTAAAATAAAAAAAAACACAAAAAAAAGATAAAAAATTTTGAAATTTATTATCTGACTATTTTGTGTAGTTGATATAAGAGGAAGCTTGACAAAACACAACAACCAACATAAAAAAAAGCTCTTTTTGTTTCTATCTCATTTCTTACATAAGAAACGAATAAAGAGTAAACTTAGATTAAAATCCTTGATAAATTTCAATTTAAGGCTATAAACGAAACCTTGAAAATTAATACACAAACAAATATTGAATACGAAAAATGAGTTTAATTTAGTGTGAAACAATTAGTTAAGACCAACTAAATATTTTATTTAATCTTGTCTATTTGATAATACTGTTTTGGGGCTTTATGTTATATTTTTTCTATGGTGGTTAACAATTTCATAATCTTTTATTTATTATTTGTTTCATTGGGTAGGTAATAAAAGTGAACTTTGCTATTACAAAAAAGGGCAGCTAGCTCTAATGCGCAGATAAATTTCTAGACTAATCTCTGACTAAATGTTTGACAATAATTTAAAGACTTCAGACAAAAAAATCGAAACAAAAAAAAACGATAATGTACTTTTTGACTTTCTTTTAATGCAAAATATTCTGCTTTAAGTGTCCTTAATGTAACACACACAACAAAAGACGAAAATTCGGTACTCAAAATAATGTTAAGTGAAATAATTGAAATTTTCAATCGAATATTGATAAAAAAACATAAATGGTAATCAATTCATATGTTCCTAGGCAAAAAGAAAAATAATTTTTTAAATTTAATCATTACATATAAGACCTGAACGACAAGCTGTAATTTAATGATTAATTAAATTTTATTCAAAAAAAAAAATATTTTTAAAAAGAACAAAAAAAGGGAAGTCTAATAAGATTTAGTCCTAAATTCCATACAGTAAAAAAAAATTAAACAAAGATTCTAATAGGATGATTTTACTGAATAATTTAATTTTTAAATTTTACGTCATGTTTGATTCTTTATTCTTCTGTCTAATTATTTGACTAAGCTCTTTTTCTTTAAGAAAAAGCTAAGGCTTCCTGAGAAGGAAATAAGAACTGTCTAAGCTCAAGTTTATCAAATTATAAACCGTAAACTCGAGATTTTCTTTAATTAATGCAAGATTAAGAATATTATTCGAATTCATCTAGTTCGGATTCGATGGGTCTTTAACGTGTGTTTTGCCTTGATTTCACTTAAGTATTTTGGGGAAAAAAGTGGAAAATTGTGCAAAAAAGATTGCTATTTACTGGAGAAGTCTGCAAAAGTTCTTCAATTAAAATTTTAAAAATAAGTTGTATGATTTTAAGAAAATTTTTATGGCAAAATGCAACAAAACCAAGGGCTAATTTAAATGAAATGAGGTCTTTAGAGGCACTGATGATGTGTTTTGCAGCAATAAAAAGTAAAAAATAATCAAAGGAACTCTGCAAAAATCTGCAAAAAAAATTGCGAACTTTTTCTATGTTTTATGTACTTGAAAATCTTTTAATACGCAATATATTCTTTAGATTTTTACAGAGCTCATTCTTATGATGTTTTTTTAACTTTTTATAACTGCAATACACTTCAACAAAGCCCTGCACTTCCACCGAATTAATGTCTTGCCGTATACGAACCGTACTAAAAATTCTCTAAATTTAAAAAACAGGATTTTTCGATGAATTTGCGTTTTCCAGCACTGGGACGCTCTTGTACGGACACGCAAAATAATTTTTCTTTTTTGATCCATTTGATACGAATGTCTTTTGAAACGGATCTTTACATTACCTCTTTTGACTCCAAAAAAAAGTAAAAAAATAGAAAACTGATAACGAATATTTGCAAATTTCCAAGCTTAAATGACTTTTTTTGGATTTATACTCGGTAAAAAACGCCTTTTTTAGTATGTTTGTGTTTGCCGACATATTCAGCCGAAACTTATATCAATAGAAAAAATCAAAACATATTGGATTGAAAAATGCTTCTCACTAAAATCGTTTTGCTCATACAGCATAATATGGTCTTAATTATTCAGACGCTCAGCGGATATCAATTTTTATAAATTTACTCCCAAAATAAAATATCAAGTATTAGGTTTTCTAGTGCGTAGAACACGAATTTGAGCTCAGAAGTCTAAAATTTTGATTGCTTATAGGTTTTGAAATAAGCAAAGGGGGGTTTTGGCCAAAATAAAAATTGTTGCAGTTGAAACAAATATTGCTGCACCTATTATAAAATTCTGCAAAATTTGTGCAATTGAATTGCGCATTTAAATAGAATCCTTTTGAAAGATGAGCAATATGCATCGAGTTTACAGAATTTTGTAGAATTTTATAATAGGTGCAGCAAAATTTGTTCAACTGCAACAACTTTTTTTTTCGCAAAAAAGCACCTCTGCACAGATTTTTTAACGGTTTTAAAATTGAGAAATAGAAAATCTGTAAAAATCTTCAACTTGTCCTAAAAAAGGCGATTTTTACCGAATATAAATCCAAAAAACGTAATTTAGGCCTGAAAATTTTCGAACATCAGTTTTCAGCGTCCCTAAAAATGCCATAATAGTCGGATTATCAAAAAAAAAATTACCTCAATACCTCTTAAATATTACCCCAACTGCTGCAGTCTCGTTCACCTTGGGTTCATTTTTCATGTGGTTTGGAATTTTTAGAAAATTAATCAAACACCTAAAAAGTCTGATTTATCTAACATTGAAAAAGTACTGCAGAGTCGTAATAAAAAAAGAGTTAACAATTTCCCTAGATATTTCGGGATCCTTTTGTTAATTGATTAAAATTAGAATTATCTTGACGCAAGTTATACTGTTTATCTCTACAAAAAAAAATTAAGAAGTTTAATAATTAACTTTAATTTCAAGATCTGTCAAAAACATTTTGCGTATTAAAACAAAAGTGATGACGAACAAAACTTGTTTAGATACAAAGTTTTATAAAAAAGTAAAACACGCTAACAAAAAAAAAAGAAAACTTGGTAAAACTGACTTCTGTAGTGTTTTTTGTTCGATTTTTGTTGACACTAGTTTTAAAATTTAAATTTTTTTTTCAAATCAATTCCAAAGAAAATAAAACTGAAATTTTAGAAAAATAATCTTTTTAGAAAAAAATTGATACCTCGGCATATTAGGTAATATTAGTAGAAACGAAAATTAAATTTTTTTTGTTTCTTCTATTTCGCTCAATTGCAATTTACATAAATTTAAAAAAAAAACTAGCAAAACTGTTTTAGTTCTTTTGAAAGATTACAAAATTACAAATTTCGAGTCCTATTATTTCTCTTATGAAAAAATAAAAATGAATTACATAATTCTAGAAACAATTATTTGATGAAAAGATATTTTTTTTTCTAATTTTCTTAAACAAAAAACAGTTACATTGTAATTACAATACTCTCAGAAAATAAAGAAGAATGATTGTAAATCTAAACATAATTAAAAAAAAACTTATTTTCTTACCTCAAGTCGATTAGTCTCTTCGTTTTGATTTTCATCATCAAAATCATCGTCTAATTGTTTAATTTCAGCATATTTTAAGTGTATACTCAACTTATTTTCGTCGTCTTTTAAACTTGAATTAGGACAATATGATGCGTTCAAGGGTATTGAAAAACCTTTACAACGTATCGATCTTCGTTTTGTTATATTCACATCGGGTATACTGTCATTGGATCGTATGGATATAAGCGACGAACATTCTGTTTTTTGTCTTTTATCTGGCGATTTTGATACTTTATAACTTTTTTTGTTAAAAAATTTAAAATTTCTTGACCAATCGGGCGTCGATACGTATTCACTTTGAGGTCTAGATTTTGAATCCGGTGAATCAATTACAAGCTCGGGTTCACTAAAAACATTATCATACTCAACCGAATTGTAAAATTCAACATTTGGTGAATTCTCAGACGAAACACAATTTAAATTTTGTGAACTATTCGAAGAATTTTTTACAAACGAAAATAAATTAAACAAGGACGAACGTTTCTTTTTGGACGTATTTACATAACTTGAATATTGTTGAGTGGGACTTTCTTTAGGAGAATTTAACTTTTTAGTTTTGATACCCGATATTGTGCTCGATGACGAATTTGAAAAGAAAAATCTTCGCAAATTAGTAGGCATAACTTGACTTGACGATTCGGTCGAATTAATAAAATATGATTTTGACTTGAATTTGTCACGTTTTGAGATTACATTCATATGTGAACATGAGTTGTCTGAGTCGATTTTTTGACTCAAAATTCGTTCAATATTAGTCGATGACATGGTGTGTGGCTCGTCGATTTTTTGAGCATTAGGCAATTTTTTGCTCGAAAAACTCGTCAATTTTTTAAACGATTCAGACTTTTTAAGAATGTTTTGAACAAAATTTTTAGTCTCATTTGCTGTTGCTGTTGGTGGTGTTTGATTTTTATTTACATCAGATACATGGGAATGTGAATCGATAATTTTATTTAAATTTTCAAGTATTAAATCGCTTTCGATAAGTAAATTTTTTGAATTGACACAATCGTTTTTACATTGATTTGATAACATTTTACTTTTTTATTGTTTAAATCTTATGATTTTTTATAATATTTTATACATAGGTAAAAAAATAGATTGACTAAAATTATCTAAAAAAAAATTTAATAACTGAATAAAATTTTAAATCATGCGGAAAGACATTTTTGTTGATGATTAATATTCAAAATTGATTTACGTTCAATTTATTCAGTCTTTACATATTCATTTAATTACTAATAATTGAGTTAAATGGTTCTTTTGTGAAGAAGATTTTCTTAACAGTATCCTTGAGTTCAATTTTATGGTAAAGATCTCTACGAACATGGTCGTTTTATTTCAATTTGACAAAGACAGGAAAAACTCACATTCGGAAATTGTGCTTTTTCATGATAAAACTTATTTGAATTTAATTAATTTTAGAAGCTATGATGCATCACAATTAACATACATCCAGAAAATTAAACTTCCGCGTAAAAAATTTGGAATAAAACCTTAAATTAATCACATGATTGATCATGAAAAAAAATTCATCAATTTTTTTTTAACAAAAATTTCCTCTAGGTACAGTCTGGATCTTTTGAACTGCACTTTTAAAAATTTTATGGTGTATTACATTCACAAATTGGTCGGAAACTTTTCACTGAAATAATTATAATAAGCTCACAATTTTGTTTAATATCCTTAAGTCGTTGTGTAACGGGTAAAACAACAGCTTTGGGCTAAATTTGAAAGGGTGTAAAAAATTCCAATATTAAAATGATTGAGCCCAAGTCTAATGCAAAATTTTGTTTGTCTCAAATCATTTTTAAACTGTGAATATCTTATTTTACAATTGTAACTGTAATAGCTGATTCTAGAACATTTAAAAATTGATCTCTTAAAATTAATAAATTTTTATTCATTTTGAGCGGAAAGGGTTTTATTTCAACACAAAACGAATGCTTATGGGTCTAATTTTAATCGTGGGTATAAGATTACAATCGACATTAATTGTTTATAAAATGATTTTTTAACGATGTCTCTAAGAATTTTAAAAGATATCTAAAAATATTAAAATTTTATGATTTTTAAATGATTTTGAAAATTGTTTTATTTAATTTTTTTAGTTACACTGTTAAAAGGTTCGAAATTGTATTGTCATTTGCCCTATCACTTAAAATTTAAGAGAAGCCAAAAAAAAAAACAGATCCTTTATCAAAAAATTTATAAAAAAATTTTTTTTAGAACTCAAGAAAAAGACTTTTGCATTAAATTTAATTGCTTTCTCAAGAGATCCCAGAGGTTTGAATTTTTTACTCAAGATTTAAACAAACCTCAAAAGAGACACCTTTTTTTCTAAAAAAAAAAGAAACCTGGTTTCGAACAAAATTTATTTCTAATAATATTTCTGGATGTTTGGTTATCCTTCGATAGATTTAAAAAAAAACTACGTGGCTCTTGATACAAGACAGAGTAATTCCAATATGTGTGTTTAACATTTAGATTTTTGAGATAAAATTTTGATAGCTTAAAGGTAAGAAAACGAACTGTATTCAAAATCAATTTCAAAGTGATTAAAATATTATTTTACGGGTCTTATAAAACGTTTAAAAATCGTCTAATTTTTGTTGTTGTAAAATGACATATATTTTACAAACGTCCAAATATTCTTTGTTTAAACAAAAAAAACCATCGAACAACAAATATAATTAATATATATATTTTCATATTAACCACTAAACACATACACACACCACAATCTCTTTAAAATAACAATAAAAACAATACCCCAACTAGAAACAAAAAAAAACGATGACACTTATCTAATTATATGAAATATCTCAACAAAAATTGAAATAGAAACAAAAAATAGATATGTCTTTATTGTTATTTTTTGTTGTTGTTGTTGTGAAATTTATTTCTATTTGATTTTTATGATTTTAAACTCACTAAACTAAGGTTCTTTTTTTTATAAACCATTTTTTTCTCTAAAGTCGCTTAAAACGCGTGTGTGTGTGTGTGTTTGTGTTTCGAGTTTCTAATTATCAATAGAAAAAATATTTTATTTATAAATTTATTATATTTTTAATAATAAAAAAAGAAGAAAATTGACTATTTTAATCGTCCATAAGCAATTTTGTTTTAACATCCTTTTTAAAAAATAAAACTAGGTCTTTAAACTACCAGTCGCAACAAAAACAACAACAACACCTTGGCTCACGTTTTAATTTTTTTCGAATACGCCTATTTATAGCACTCGTAAACATGTTTATTTAAGAAAAAAAAAATTTTTACAAAACTTAAAAATTTGTACGTTTGAAAGTAATAAAATTTATTTGTTGTTGAAAAAAAAAATTGAATCGTTATCTTTCTTATCTTTAAACTTTATTAGTGTAGATTTAACTTAAAAGATTAAGATTTAAATTAGATATTTAGCTAGGCTCAAAATTACATTGATATACTTTAAGCACTTTTTTTCAGGAAGAGTTTTAAACTTTTTGACTTTTAGAAAAAATTGAGTAATTGTTTTTGAATCTTCAAAATACACCCTAGGATATGAGTTAATTTTGATTTTCTTTTTTACTGACATCAATTATTTTTTTTTATTCAAAATGATCTTAAAATGTTAAGCCTAATTTACATACTCAACTAGCTCATGAAAGTATTCAATTTCGTTTTGGCACGAGACAATTAATTATTGATTTATTATTATATGATTTCCATCTAATCTTCCAAAAATTCCAAAAATGAGAATTCACACATACAGTATTTCTGTGCTTACAAACTAGTAATAAAATCATGTCAAAGCGAAATAAATTTGAGATTATTTTTGGATGCTTTAGATGCAGCTCAGTACGCTCTACTTCAAAATCACAAGTTTTGAATTGATCTGATCTTGATTGGTCTACAAAAAAGGCTTTTAGGGGACACTTGTAAGCAAGGATAAGAACTAAGTCCGGAAATTTTCAATTAAAAAGAAATGCTTTCAATATAATTACACTACGGTGGTACCTTTGTGAACTTTTTTTAATTTCGTAAAAAAAAACTATGGTGGACTAGTCTCCAACAAAGGAGGGTAGTTCTATTGGCTGAAGATAACTTATGGCTTAGAGAAAAATCTGAATTTCCAAATAAAATTCCAGGTATGGGAATTTAAATATTGTTTATTGAGAAGAGTCTTATAACATTAGTTTTGATTTTACGGAATTTTACTGCAATTAAAAGTATTATAAATTTTAATGAATAATCAACTTTGGATTTCGCAAAAGACCAATATTGTACATGAATAAAAATCCTAATGAGATTACTATATAATTCTTCTAAATTCAATGATTCATAAAGGCTGAGCTTTTCTCCTTAAAGCTCTGATGCATTACATACATCCATAAAAATTAACTTCAACGTAAAAATTTCGAATAAAACCTTTGAAAAATTAATGACATGATTGATCATGAAGGAAAATTCATCAATATTAGCCAACAAAAATTTCTGGTATATTTTGAAAAACAGAAAGTGTACTTATAAAAATTTCATGGTACATTACAGACACAAATTTTTCGGAAACTTTGTCACTGAAATAATTACAGTACTGCTAAGATTTTGTGTTTTTACTAATTTTTACGTAAACTTACGTGATTTTACCAAAATTCACGTAAAAACAGGTAATTTAACGTAAAATTACATTTGCAAAAAACGATAAATTTACCTTTATTTACCGGATTTTACGCAAATTTACCTGAAATTACGTAAATTCTCGTAAAAAGTAAAAATTCCATCTACTTGTTTTCTTGATTGTTAAACTTCGACATCAAAAAACTCATCAAAAAAAATTCAAAAAAACTGAAATCCATCCTAAGTATGTCTAAAAGATTACGAAGTATATAGTTTTGATATCCAAAAAAAATAAAATTTTAGGATTATTCAGAGCGTTTTTGTTAAAAGCAACAGAAAAAGAGATGGAATTTTTACTTTTTACGAGAATTTACGTAATTTCAGGTAAAATTTGCGTAAAATCCGGTAAATAAAGGTAAATTTATCGTTTTTTGCAAATGTAATTTTACGTTAAATTACCTGTTTTTACGTGAATTTTGGTAAAATCACGTAAATTTACGTAAAAATAAGTAAAAACACAAAATCGTAGCAGTACTGTATGATGTGCTCACAATTTTGTTTAATATCCTCAAGTCGTTGTCTAAGTTTTCTAAAAAGCATATTTATTAAAAAAGTCAAATCAAATTTTCGTTTTTTATCCTTGGAGGCGAACATCAGAGATTAAGGTAAATTGAAGATGATTTCAATTAAATCTTAAGCCCATTATACCAACGACAATATACCTTTTATATGTCAAATAAATATCAATCATAAAATCTATCTTAGTTATATTTAGTAATAATTATTTTGTTTTGTATTGATAACGCATGCGACTACTATTATTTGGTAGACTTTAAATGAGCTCAAGAAAAAACTAACGATGATTTTTGTCTGTATGGATATCATGTAAAAAGGAAAAATGAGACTGAAAAAAGCTTAAATACGTATTTTGTTAATAGAGTAAAATCATTTGATGCTTTAATTTGTCTCTAATATTTATAAGTAACCATAAAATTGTTTGATGTAAATACCTGTTTAAAAAAATAATTTAATTTTTTTTGTACAAAAAAAATAATATTTTAGTTGCTATTTGATGTGATTCATTTAAACTTACAGGTTTTCAAACATTTCGAATAATCAGAATAACGAAAAACTTAAATTAGGATAATTCAGATTGTGTAGTTACTAATACATTTTCTTTTTGTTTAACAAAAATGTATTTGAATAAACGAAAAATAAATTGGAAATGTGCATTTTTTTATTTTCAAAATTTGTAAATTTATATTTAAATGTTTTTTTTTTCCATAAAAAATGTAATTGAAAAGTTAATTTACACTCAAATGAATCAAGTTCTGGTATCACTAATAAACATTCTTTTTATAATTAATATATGACTAGTGCCAAATATTTTGCCAACATTTTTAATTGTGTCTTCAATTAGCATTGAACTTCCTTTCATTGAATTTAAAATCTTAGCTATCGCGCAATTAATTTGTTGATGTTTCGCTTGCCAATGGACATCTGGGGTCCATTCGAAAGCCTTAAATTAATGGCTGCAAGTTAGCTTTAACGAATAATTTTTATAATAATCTGTTTTAAAGAAGAAAAAAATCGAGGCCCTGTGACTTATAACTTATTAAAAGATTACAAGAGTTCTTATGTTTAATAAAGGAAACTTCAAAGATGTCAGGAACCCTTGAAGATGTATAATTATAAAAAATTATATTTTTTTAGAGTTCTTTTTTTCTTCACATATTGATTTCTGATATATAGAATGTTATTTTTTGCTCAATAATCCTCTAACAACTAATCAGAGTTTATGGAAATATTCAATTGATAGTTCTGATTGAAAACTTTCTCTGGTGTATTTGTCTATTTTTAATAGTCCACATCCGAAAGAAACTGCTGCTGAATTCGTCTTTAATCTATAGTTTCTGGCAGACATATGTACCAATTAATCTTACGGTATTGTCTGAGAACGAGCTACCCAGAAATGTCGGATTTCAGGTATGGATCTGGGTCGGGTAATCAATCAAATTTCAGTTTTTTAGATTTTTTTCGACAAAAATTAGGTTTTGGGTACACGCATCCACATTTTATTGGTTACCCAACCCAGACCCATACCTGAAATCCGAAATTTCTGGGCAACTCATACCCACCAATATCTTAAAATTAATGGATACTGGTTTCTGATGTAAACTCAAACAAGTAATTTTATGTTATCCTGATGACATTAGTATCATAGATGATATTTCTTATTCGATTAGGAAAAAAATGAAAATCTCAATTTTAGATTGACACCTTAAAAGTTGACTAATTAACTAATAAAAGCCAGTTTTAGAAGGATTGATCAAAAAGACTCTTACGGTTTCACGGTTTGTAAGAAAACGAGTTTTCCTATCTGGAAGCTGATTCGTGTGAGGAATTAATTACGATTCCTAAGGTTTCCTTTAGGGATAATTAGGTATCTGTTTAATAAAAATTCTAAAAAAAGAGAGAGAATCTTTTAAAAAGTCATTAGTTGAGTTTACAAACAAAAAAGCAGCCATTTTTCAATTATCTTGAATTTTTTGTTAAAAAGTAACGTCATGTTAAACATGGTTAAACAAAAAATTGTAATTCAGTCAAACAAAAATTCAATTAAATGTTAAAAAAGTCTATTTTTTTCTTTCCAAAAAGAAACAAAACTCATTAAAATTGTGTTTACCTAACACAGAAAAAAAAATAAAACTAGAGAAAAAGACGAAAACTTAAAATTTTTGTTTTTCGAAATCTCAACTTAAGCAAAACCATACTAGTGATAATGATTGAGTTTCAAAAATGAATTTAAAAAAAAAAATAAGTTACACAAGTGTAGAAATAAAAAAATATAATTTGAAAGGAAAAAAAAATTAAAATCGTACTGTTAAAATAAACTTATGTTAGGTACCCGATATTCAATGTGAAAAAAAAATTAATTTTTTCAACAAAATTTTTGAAGCCTTTAAGATTTTATGTTTAAGAGTTGTTCGTTTTTTAAAATTCTAAACTTATACAATAATCCTAGAATTTAATTACATTGTCAATATTTCAAGATAATAATCTACTTAAAAGAGCTAAAAAAAATGTTCAAGAAAATGGAGACCTAAATGTGAACAAAAAAGAAAGAGATTAATTCTTAAGACATGCTTGTTATTGTTATTCAAGGAAAAGGAAATAGTAATAGAAATAAAAATGATTTTTTGTTAAACTTTTATTTTTAGGTAATTGCTTATCTTAAAGCATATCAATCAAATATAATGATATATCAATTTATTATCGGCTGTATCATATTATCAGCTACTTTAAAAAAAAACAAAAAAGATTTTACGCTGCACAATTAACAATTTTATGCAACGTAAACATGCAAATCTTTTGGGTATTGGATTTTTATGATTATGAATATTTTTTAAAATAAAAATAAAAAATTATAGCCCTTTATCTCAGATTCTTTCAGCCAAATATCATTTTGCTTTATTTAAACATTTAAGTACTCGTGGTTAGAAATAGCTATCATTGGTTTGAACTTATGGGCTGAAAACTAAAGAGCTGTCATTGACACTGAGACCATGATCGACGCGTAAAAAAATTCTCATACTCTGATGAAAATGGAAAAAAACGAATTTTACAGTCAAATCACATCTTCTCCTTGGGAATCCGTGATACCCATATTTTTCACGAAACAAGAGACGATTCTCTAAAAATCTGGGGAATTAATTTTCGAGGTTCGCGTCATCCAAAACGAAAGCACTATTTGAATCGACAATTTCGATAGCAAAATCGTAATCTACACATATGAAAACTTAAGAAAACCGCTTTCATTAGGCGGAGTCAAAAAAAAAAATTTTGACATGAGGGTCATGAATTTATGCAGCCTTTTAACTCAGTTATTTCAACCCTTAAACTCATATTTTCTTACAAAGGGCAATATATTTATTCATGTTCTGAAAAGCATACAATTTTGTAGAAATTTAATTATTTTTTATGTTTCTCAAACACAACTAAGCTTCACTTTAAGCTGAAAAAAGGATTTTTTTTGGGTGTTTTTAGAGTTTTTTTGATTCTCCTCAGAGGAATGTCCCCAAACCCCCATCTTTTCTGGACATTTTACTGGTTTTAATTTTTTTATTTTTTTACTTTTTGTATAATCGAAGCCCATAAAAATCAGAACAATCAAAAATCAATAAGATGATGGATTTTCATATTTTTGACTATAAATTCGTAATCCTAACGTATGAAAACTCAAACAACACATACAGTGGTGGTCATTTACGTGTTCCTCTTGTGAACTTCCATGAACTAATGATTTACAAAAGCCATCATTGATTTAAGGGTATCTAATGAAAGCTTGTTTTACAAGCTTTAAATAGAGCTTTATAGATTTCATTTGATACCCATAAATCAATGATGGCTTTTGTAAATCATTAGTACATGAACGTTCACATGTTTTTTAAAGAATTCGTTTTTGGGTGCATAAAAGGTAATTTTTTGAAAAATTGAAAGAATTATTTTATTCTAAGACAAAAAGATGGGGGTTTTGGGTCGTTGCTCTGAGGAGAATCAAAAAAACTGAAAAAACATTATGATTGCATACAAATGTCCCCCAATTTCAACTTTATGAAAACGAATTTATGAAAAAAATTTGACGATAAACTTGGAATAACTAAATTAATTTTGTTTTTTTTCGTTCAAAACGAGAGGGCGTTCCACTAGAGAACCAAACCCAAATATTCGGTCACTAAACATTTACTTACACCAAACAGGGGGAGGAGAAAAAAAAATTTTGCACACGAGGGGGTTATCGAAAAAAATCCGCTAAAAATCTTCCCCAAATAACTTTTTTTTCAAGGACCCACCCCAAAATTCTGACTTTGATAGATGCTAATTGATGGAAAAGATTGGAAATCACTCATAACGTTGCATTTCTACAAAGATCTTAAATACCGTTATTTTCCAATTCTTTCTCATTGAAATAAAATTACTTTTTAGTTGTTAATTATAAGAGAAAGGATTATCATCAGAATTGTTGTTTTCAACTATCCAAGAAATGAATAATCTAAAAAAGGCGAGTATGCGGATAATGTCAGCGACTGTTAACTTGTTCGATTATGAAATAAAAAAAAATTATCGATATAATTTTTTGACTCAAGTCTCTCTTTTATTTAGACTTAAGTTGAGACCCAGATTCTATTTCAAAATAATTGAGTCTCCATAAAAATCATTTTAAAGTCTCTGATTCTGGTACTCGAGTCCATCATACTGATTCCCAAACTCTGACCAAAACTATTCAATTTAATTAGATGAACACATCAAAAAAAGAGATTTTTTTCCAAATTTATATTTTCAAAAAAGACCTACCACCCTCTTTTTTCTTCCTTTGAATTTCTATATTTCAGGGGTTTATTTTTAAAGAATAATCAAAATATCACTTTTTTACTCATCAAAAATACCCACCAAGCCCGGCCTCGTGTAGGAAAAAAATCGAAAATGTTATCCCCTGCTCCAAATGTTCAAATATTCTTTTTTAAAGTTTCTAACCTTCCAACAAGCTGGATCTCGTTTTTCTCTAAATTGAGATAGAAAAAAATCTTCAATTTGACTGGAGAGGTCTTAGTCACTGGATTTAGTTGTAGAATGAATGAGATGTGATTAAGCTTTCTAAGCTGTTCATTCACAGTAAAAACAAGTTTTTTATTCAAATAAAAAGGTACTATGTATCTTAAACAAAAAATTAACAAATCAAAGGGATTCACAAATATATAAAAAATAATTATTTTGTTAAACATTAAACTACACTGTAAGATAAAAAATACTCTGAAAGTGATTATTTAAAGACCATTTAAAAACCAAATTTTTCCGAAAATTACTTTTATCTTTTTTAGCGATTTTCGATAAAGAGGCCCGAAATAAAAATGATAATTAAAATAATCAAAGTTTAAAATTACCGTAAAAGCATACATTAGTTAAAAAACATAAAAACAAAAATCTTAAAAACATTTAACAAGTTACTTTCAGAAATAGTAAAAATTGTGACTTTTATAAAAAAAAATAAAAATCTTGATTTCTTTTTTTTTAAAAAAAAAAACATTAAAAGCGTTTTTAACCACATATAGATAAAAATCAAAAATAGACTTTAGGCACTTAAAAATTAAATTCTTTTTTTTTGTTAAAACAAAACTCTTTAAGAAACAACTTGATTGCATAAGTGTATAGAAAAAAAAATTTCCAACATGAAATTGACTCTTTCTTGTATAGAAAAAAATCACTGATAAAATTAGGACGTTTAGGATTAAAAAAAAAAACAAGAACTAAACAACAAAACGAATCCCTTTTTTATTATTGTTTTTGTTTTTGTTGTTTCTAGAAGCTCATAAAGTCAAGCCACAAGAGAAATTCACAGAATTGTAGAGATTAAAAATTTAATAGTAAAGATTTTTTTCATTATCAGTCAAACAACAACGACAAAAAAAACAAAAAAAGGTTTCAACATTCGAAAGTCTCGACGACGATTTAAAAAATTCATAAAATTTAAAATTAGAAAAAAAAGAATATACGATAGTTTTAAAACTAGTTCAGTAATTAATCAAAAAGAAAACAACAAAAAAACAAAAAAAAAAAAGAGCAAATATTTGTATGTTGAAATAAAGAAGAATAAGAAGAGAATAGCCAGCTTATTATGATTTTATTTATTTGTCAGGAATTATGGTTCCTTTATTTGAGTTTGGTAAATAAATACGGTCATTAATGTTGTTTCAATAAAAAAAGCTTCAAATTACATTAATACTTATGAGATATTAAATCGTAACCTCCTCTAATCATGTTTTCAAAAAAACACATTGTAGTCATTGGAAACAGTTTTAGACCGTGATATTTAAGAGTTAAATTTCTTTTTTTTTTTGTTACATTCAATTAAAATTAATGAAACATTTAAGATCACTTTCAGAATGATTTATTAAATACCCCGTTAAAGAAAGTTAACCTTAAAATTGAAATCACTTATTAATCGAGTATTCTTTTGTCAACATTAACCTCATTATTGAAAATCAACTTGAAGGTAATTTATACAAAAAAAATTTTAGTTTACTTATTTTTTGAAAAAATTTTTGTTTTGACAAGTAACCGCCGATCTGATAATGTTTGTTTCCGACTAATGTTGAGGATTACGGCTCTCTGTTGCGTGAAAATTTAGATTTTTTTATCCGTCTCAAAATTGGCATGATTAATTTTTTATTTAAAACATACCAAAAAACAACAAAAATTTAATCTTCCATAATTCGTCTAAGAAATTTTAATCGCTTTAGATTAAAATCTTGAAAATTCTGTGACGAACAAGAAAAATTTTGCAGATCAAAATTTAAAAATTTTAATGTCATACAACGTTTGAAAAAAAATCTTGATTTTCCACAAATAGAATAGGACTTATCAAGCCAGGATGTGGGTGAATGAGATTTTAATGAAAATATAATAATTGGAAGGTGTGATAAAAGTACTTAAATCTTAATACTACCTATCATTGATTTTCCTAACGATGATAAAATTTAATTATGGTATTTAACAAAAAAATCAGATTATCAGTCAGGGAAACAAGCTCTATACGTCACTAAACTGAAGTGACATGCTAGAGTAGTTTATTTTTTATTTAACAATTAAACTAAGATTTCTTTATACCAATTTGTAAAACAGGTCAAAAAGAATATTTTGGAAAAGGTTTCAACTATGTGAGAGTTAGACTTTTTACTTAAGTATAACAAAATACCATGTACAGAGACAACAAAAAGTTGTCCAACATTTCAATGCAAATTCCGCCCCCAAATATCTCGGAATGGTTAGGTGTAAGTCATTTCTGATGAGAAATTCGGAAACTAGACTTAAAATTCTAGCCAAATGGATGGCTTCGATTACATAAAAAAAATGGGATCAATATTTTGCATATCGATAGATGTACGAGATTTCCAATATTTTTTAAATTTTAATTCAAAATTCGAATTTCTCATCAGAAATGACTTACACCTAACCATTTCCGAGATATTTGGGGGCGGAATTTGCATTGAAATGTTACAAAGTTCTTTCTAAAAATGCTAAATTTTGCTAAAAATTGCTCGAGAAACTTTACAATAACGTTTACGAATCCATTGCTTGCTTTTAATAAAGACAAATATGACCAATAATACAGTGGTGCTATGATCACAGGAATTTACAGAATTTTACGTAAAATCTGGTAATTTTACAATTTTTTACCTTTTTTCCGTAAAAATAGGTAATTTTACGTAAATTTACTAAGGTGAAAAACAGTAAATTCATCTAATTTTACGTAAAATATGGTAAATTTACGGAAATTTACGTAAAATGCTGTAAAAACCAAAACGGCCAATAAAAAATTAAACCCTGATTTGGTATTTCAAAAAGTTTCACAAGATGAAATTAAAAAAAAACCAAAATCAAGTTTAATATAATATTAAACAGGTTAATGAACAAGAAAAAACATTTTTTTTTAGCTTGACTTATGATTCAACTTGCTATAATAAATCTAATCGAAAAAATTCAGAATTTCAATTGGCCGTTTTGGTTTTTACAGCATTTTACGTAAATTTCCGTAAATTTACCATATTTTACGTAAAATTAGATGAATTTACTGTTTTTCACCTTAGTAAATTTACGTAAAATTACCTATTTTTACGGAAAAAAGGTAAAAAATTGTAAAATTACCAGATTTTACGTAAAATTCTGTAAATTCCTGTGATCATAGCACCACTGTATAATTGATTAGAACATGACGAAATATGTGCCCAGGTGTTTAGATATACGTAGATTGTTAATGAGTTAAAATTATCATTTTAACTGGGTTCTACAAGCAAATGCAGGCTAAAAGCTAAATGTAAGTGTAGGATTAAAAGACCCACAAAAATCAAGTCGATCCGAACCTTACAAAAAATTTAAAAATATATTTCTTTCTCTAAAACTAATAATCCCATGACTTAATTCCTATTCAAGATCATTCAGTACAAGATCTTTTAGGATTTTTTAAAAAGTTCTTAAAATTTCCCGAATATCTTTGGAAATCTTATTCTATCATTTCAAATTATTAAAACTTTAATTGAAATCATAGTAAAATATAAACTGCTTTGCAGAGATACATTTTTGGATGTTACAAAGCATGTCACATTTAGAGAAAGCTTATGCAGTTATCAAAATACACATTGCAGATTACAAACCATTAAAATGATATATTTTTAACTCCGCCATTTTTTTTGCAGACCTTTTGCAGAAGTTATATTTAAAAGTGACATGCTTTGTCACATTCAAAAATGTATCTCTGCAAAGCAATTTCTATTTTACTTTGATTTCAATTAAAAGTTTAATTCAAAATGTTCAAATCGATCTTTTTGAATTGATATGCAACTTCTAATCGCCTTATATTTTCGGGTCTAGTCGGTTTGGTGAACAAATCTTGTTCTCAGGTTTGGTGAATAATTTGTTCACTTTATTTTTTGTTAACGTATAGGTGAACAATTTTGAAGATATGTGAACAAGACTAGATTTAGGTGAACAAACTTAAAATTATGTGAACAATTTTCATGTGTAAAATTATGAAAAAATGCGTCTGTTTATTAAATACATACTATACACTAATCAGTAAAAGAGTAAGGGGTTAACGGTCTTCGAAGATTAATTTAAACGTGTTTACATGAATGATAAAATATAAAATAAAAAAAATATAATTAATCTTTATGACTTCTAGATACATGCATTTTTAAGCCCTTTTGACTTTCAAAAAAATTCCAACACAATTTAAATTATTGTTTTTACCATCATCGCGTTTTTTCAAATAAGGTTCAATTTATATATCTTTTTTTGCATACCGAGTTTACATATTTTTTTGAAAAATTTAAAAAAAAATTTCAATTTTGTGAACAATTATAACTTAAGTGAACAATTGAATCGTTAGGTTTAACAATTCGAAAATTATGTGAACAAGTTGTTCACCAAACCTGAGAACAAGATTTGTTCACCAAACCGACTAGACCCATATTTCCTTAAATAAGAAATCAAAAGATTGCTGGGAAATTTTAAGAACTTTTAAAACTCCTAATAGATCTTGTACTGAACTTGATGAAAATCGGACACTGAACCGTTAAAATCTTAAAAAGGGATTAAGTCCTGGGATGGGAATAGTAATCTAGAAAAAATAAGGTCCTAAATGATCTGTAAAAGAATATTTTTGATCTAATATACTTTGCCCTTACTTTGCCCCTTTATTAGATTATAAAATCTATTTATTATATGGGCATCAATCGACATGTCTAATATCGGCTTTTTTATAGTATATAAAGCAAAATAAAACTTACAAAATCAACAAAATCACCTACTGTTAAAGCTTGCCGTTATTGGCTTATTCAACATTAAAAAAACTTATTCTTGAGTTTGATTCTAAAAATTCTGCTGTAAAAACATATTTTCAAACACAGAGAGAATTTTCAGTTGATCTTAAGTCTAATCGAAAATAACAAAATAAGGGTTCCATAACCATTCAATAATTCCTTAGTTAAGTATTTCCATTTTTATACTAAAATTTCCGTATTTTAGCTCTTTCGGGACTCCGTTATTTAGTAGGCATTCCGGCGAAATAAAAATTCTGTATTTTTGGGCTCCAATTACGTTTTATGTACAACGTAAAAACGTATTTAAGTTAAAAATGAATAAGAAAGTGATAAGATCTAATCGAAAATTGAAGGTTTTTATGTCTTATATAACAAAATAAATAACAACTAATTAAAATTATTTTCATTATGTTTTTTTTTATTAAATTTAAAGATCAAACGGAAAATTGCTTCCTTATAGCATTTAGAAAATCAAATTTTAAAAATAAAAATTCCAGGTTAAAGTTGATGGTTTTTAAATAATTTAAAACTTTTGTTTGACATCTTTTTGTTGAACTAATCGATCTATTATAAGGAGTTATCTAATAATTCAACCGACCGTACAAGCTTGTTTAAGCAACTAAAAAATTATAATATTTTTGTTTCAAAATTTTGTTTAGCTACACAAAGTCTGAAAGCTTTAAGCTTCTTTTGGTAAGTAATCTAAAAACAATTTTTTTTTACTAAATGACATGGTTTACACTATTTTTAAGTTCTTTTGGAAAAAAAATGACAAATTTTTAGTACCAAAAGTAAATGACAATTGATCTCAGTCTGGAATAAAAATACACCCAAACTAAATAAATAAAAATCGCTTTAAATCTCTTAAGCCGTCTATTAGACCTTGAATTTCTTAAATATACCTCAAATGAAAAATAAAATAAAATCGAGGTATCATCCCTCTTGAATGAAAAATATCTATTTTTAAATTAAAATCTTAATAAATATCATTAAATTATTATTTTTAAAGAAAAAAAAATCAATGTCATTTATTTTTGCAGATTTAAAAATAATTTCTTCTGGTATTTTCTTCGCTATCAAAATATTGTTTTGCATGATTTGAAAGTTAATAAAGGTTAATTGTAAGAATAGTTTCTGTACGTTTCCTTTTCTGCTCATTCTTTGTTAATTAATCTTCTATCTGCTCTTAGCCCACGAATCTGTTTAATTACTCTCCTGAATTTAAAAAATAAATATTGAAACAAACAAAAAAAATAATAATTTTCTTAATAATTCAAATATTTGAGTCCCAAATTTTCATCTATATTACCCTACGGAAACATTTTGAAAGTTTATGAAAGACGATTTCCTTTCTAACGACGGTCAGTTCTCGAACAAAAAAAAGAACACAATAAAATTTCAATTAAAAAAAAAAAAAACGAATTTTTTTAATTTTTAAACGATACGTGCTCGATTTATTCCTCGAGTATACTTTTTTAATTAAAAAATAAATAACAAAAAAAAATCATCGAAAAGGTTCAAACACTAAAATATCAGTTAAGAGTCTCGAAAAAACTCTAATCAACAACGCGTTAGCCAACAAAAAAAATAAAAAGGTTAATGTAGATATTTTAGAAAAATAAAATATTACAAAATTGTTATAATCACAAAACGTATTCATTTTAAGTACCAAACACTATTAAAATTTGAGAAAAAAAAAAAAACAACAACAACAATAATGCAAAATCGTGTCTATCTGCTTAAGAGTTGTTGTGCTTGAACGATCTCATTATTAAAAAAATGAGACCTTAGCTCATGTTTATTGAACAATTTTGAAATCTATCATTTTCGTTTTTTCGATTAAAATTAGTCTACTAATTTGAAATTTATCATTATTTCGTCTTCTAGAAATAATCTCCTTGATACAATTAAAAATTTTCTAATAAAAAAAAGGCTTTTAACTCTTTTAATGCTTTTGTATTGTTCTAAATGGATTAAGGTGTTGTGCAATTACAATTGAAAAATAAGAAAAAAAAATTGTATTTTTTTAAGACAAGGACCACAACGTAATATGATACTTTTTGATATGAGTATGAAAAAATAAAACAACAAAACGAATAAACTACTATTTCAAATTTGAAAAAAAATTCGATTCGATTGACATTATATTCTAGGTTTTATTTTGGACAAAAGAAACACAAAAATTTGAATCTTTTTAATTGGTTATTAACTTGGCTTAATAGCCAAAAAAGTTTTATGAAAAATAAGTTGTGTACTGATTATAAAACCGGATACTAAAAATTTTCTTTCAAAAATCTTGGGAAATCGTATAATGGATTGAAACTTTGATTGAAATAGTCAAAATGGATAATATTTCTGAGTTTATTTTCAAGTTCTAAAAAAATTTTCAGATTAAGGTAAAAAAATGTCCAAAAGTTGCACTCTTAAGGTTTACAAAGTCATAAAGCCGATTATTTTTTGATCAAAGCGAATGAAAATTCTCTACATTTATTGGTGGATATCTTGGTATCTTAAGTATAATTTTTAGAACTGAGATAGACCCTGAGTTGAAGAAAACTAATTTGTGGTCTTTTTGTTTCAAAATAGCTCTGATTACAAACAAGGTTTGTGACCAAAGAAAGTTAAAAAAGAATGATTTTTTAAAAAAATACTTAAATTGTTAAAAATAGAGACAAACATACTCTGTCTAATCGACGTTCTGCTCAAAATGATTTAACTGTTAAGGAAATGCTATCTTAATTTCACCTTTTTGATTTGAAATTCGTAATCTACGCCATTTGAAACCCTAAGCAAAAAGCTAAGGGGTTGATAGCCCTACCCCTTAGCTTTTTGCAGCCAAACGTCATTATGCTTTATTTAAACATTTTATTACTCATGATATGAAAAAGCTGTAGTTGATTTGAAGATATGACATGAAACCTGAAAATCTACCTATAATGCTTAGACCATGATCGATGGGGAAAAATTTCCCTAAAGCCATACTCAGGTGAAAACGTTCAGTCAAATCACATCTCTTTTTAGGAGAACTTCAATATCCAATTTTAACCAAGAGACGATTCTCAATAAATACATGGTTTTAGTGAATAACCGGACAATCATTGAAATTTTGTGATCAAAAAGGTCCGCTGAATTTAAGAGTCAGCTGATTACAAAACCTTTGGCAACACTGTATATAGAAAACAGGTTTAACCGAGTGATAATCTTTTTCGGAATTTTATATTCAAGATTCGTTAGGAGACGCGAACTTTGAAAACCGAATTAGGATTGGCTAAATGACCAACGATATAATAAATGTTCAATAAATGTTTTTGAGCCCATTTTATGACTCTTTTTGGTTCAGGTTAAAATCAGTTTAAGACCAGGGACATTTACCGATTATCTAATTTAAAAGACATTCTTTCAGTAAAAACGGTTATAAATAAGAGTTGCAGCATTTGAATTTAAAATCAAAGCTTAACTACAGTAGTCACATTATTCGCACTTATTACCCCAAGGCTAAAAATTAGTTTGGACCTTCAGAAACATCAAAACTAACTATGAATTTAATTTTTCTCTATGGGTCAAAAATGATCAAAAATTTGAAGTCAAATGTGCAACTTTCCCTGGGTTTAAAAACGTCTTTCTACTCTAAACTCCAGAGACAATTGGCGAGCGTTTACGGTACTTAGAAGAAAACTAATTAATAACCTTTAAATTTCACTTTGAATTAAGCCGATCAATTTTGACACTGATACTCTATTCAAATAGGCTCAGTTTTGAACATGTAATTTTTCCAATCGAGTCGAAGCTAAAGACCCGAGGCATTCCAGAATACGTTATTAACACAATTCTGAAAAAATTAAACGGTTTAAGTTATAAAAAAAACATTTTTTGGAATTTGCTTAAAAAAAATTGACCTTTTTTTTAATGAGATCTATCTAAAAAATATCCTTTAATCCAACTTAGATTTATTCAAAAATGGTTCCATGGTTCAAATAGCCCTACTTTTTTAGTATCCCCATCTGAGTTAAGCTCTTGACTATTTTCAATAAATGACAAATATTCTAAAAAAAGTATCCATACCATCACTTTAGTAGACTTTAGCCTAATATTCAGGAATTACTTGAAATTGAAAAAGTTAACAAAATATTTCAATTATTTTAAAAAATTTTAGTTTTTATAGTTCTTAGATATTTGACTTACGGTAGCAAAATCTATTTTAAAGTCAAATATTCATATTAATAAATATTTAGCTTCCTAGATGGATGCTTTCATAACGGAATTTAACTTATGTATTCATTAAACAAGCCCTTTAATTTCATAAAAAAATCGTAAGTCTTTTTAATCTTATAAGAAGCTCTCGATAATAAATGGAAAGAGTTATGTAAAACAAAAAACAACAAAAAATAAAAATTAACATTACACTAACTTTATTAAGAATGAAAAATGTAAATGTAAAATATTTGTAAATATATATTTCACATTTTTTGTTTTTTTTTTCAAAAAAAAAAGTTTATTTGTCAAAAACACTCTATGAAATGGCTTGAAGCAAAAAGTATCTAAATAAAAAAAAATCAAAAACCTTTTAGATTTTATTTTTATTTGTAAAATTTTAAAGTAAAAACAATTAAAATTTCCTCAAGAAACTTTCAAAAAAAGGCTTTTTTTTGATTCTACAAAATGTTTGATTAAACTTAAAATTCAAAACCGAATGATTAAAGAAACAAAAAAATAAAATTATAGTGGGGTATTAAATTTAAAATATTCAATAAGGTCTTCTTAACGATTATGTAACTAGGATTTGAAAACTTAATTCATCCTGAAAATTTTTTCTGTTTAATTCTGTTTGATTAAATTCGTATTTTGGAAAAATGACCAGAAGCGACAAAAAAAAATTTTCTTTTCACATTTACACTCGAAATTTTTTTAAATTTTGGTTCCGTTTTTTGTTTTCATTTTTGATCTTGAAACGTGCTTAAAAATGAATTTGACATGTTTTACACATTTATATTAGATTTTTTCAGAAAATATTTTTAATAATTTCCACGAATTGAACAAAAGTTATTGTCAAGCAGAGTAAACAAACAGAGAGCTTTATTTCCATTAAATCTTTGTATACAATGACCCATCATAGAATTGATTTGGACTCTTTGTGGCCTCGAGGTTAACAACCAGTGACTCGAATAAGTCGTCTTGCTGACAATTAAATGAAGTCTTATTAATTAGGCTAAGAACCTTGTTTTGAAAAGCTATTAAAGTCGAACCTAACTTATCCGACCTAATCGGGAAGAGAAAATTTTACCGGTTTATCGAAATTGCCGGATTATAGATTCAATTATAATGTATAAATATGGAGATGGGAAATCGAAAAATTAACAGGCAATCGAATTTGTCAGATCAACGAGGGCCGGATTAGAGAGATTCGACTGTAATGATAGTCTTATAGTCTTTTAAGAGAATCTATACTTAAGCTTAAATAATTCGGAATATCTGATTAGACGATAGATCTGGGCCAAATCTTGACTCAAACAAAACAAAACTGGAAGCTCTTGTCGTGTGCATGTTATGAATATTTTAAGTTGTATATGTGTACACATATTTTGCTTTAAGTAAGAAAGTATTAGGATTCTAAAATCTACTCGAAGCATAAACCTGGAAAAAAAAGGCACTATACAAAATGAAAATTATTTTTTTTAATTTTTTGTTGACGTGAGAAAAATCTGGAATTTTTGAATAAATCTTTAGTTATAAATGTATCTAGAAAAAAATACTAAAGCTTAAAACATTATTCAAGGGTATTAAATTTAAAAAAAACTCAAAATGTGCAGAGAAACTGAAGCAAAAAAATTCCTACGGCACATGCACATGTTACTTCTTTAATAAATTAATAAAGTAAAATCTTCACATCTGCCATTTTCTTCACTTCAACAATATAAAAAGAATTGTTTCTTGAGATAATGAACATGTAAAAACTCTATTTTAGTCGATATTCGGACTCTAATGATGAGGTTCGAAGATTATATTCCTCCTTAAGGAAGTATTCGTTTAAGTAAGTTTAACACTAGAAGGACCAAAAATTTTTAGACTTGTAAATCAAACGAGTTATGACTTTAATTTTACCTTGCTCAATGATGTAAACAGATAAAACGACCAGTATTTATTGACCTATTTATTCCTCAAAGACTTATTTTGAAAAGATATCCAGGAGTGTTATTTCATTAGGAAAAAAAGTCTTCTTTTACAATAATTCTTTTGAAAATTTTTCCGTTCCAATACTTTCAAATATGTTCTTTCTAAAAAATAAATAATATCAGTGAAGAAGTCTAAAGGAACCTTATATTCTTGTGTAACAAAAAGTCGACTGTTCTATCGATTGCGGATTATTTGTCTCGACTATCAGCATAAAAATCTTTGGTAAAGTAAATCAAAGTTATTAAAATACACTAGTAGTTGATATTGGGGGTATTGTTTTTTTTTTTGCTAATATACACCAAATACATACAAACATATCAAGTGAAAACAGAGAAAGTTACTTATTTGTATTCGAATAAGGGACAAAAAAACATACCAAAGTTATGTCAAAAAAATAAAGACAATTTTTTTTTGTTAAAAATTTTAATTAGAAATAAAAAAAATAAAGGCTTGATTGTTTACAAACATAAATAATTAAATTAAAATTAAGTCCCTTTAAATAATAAAATTCTATGGAACTAAATTATTGAATGAATAGTTAAAACAACAAAAATAACAACACCAAAACACACATACACACGAGGTTAGTGGTATCCGAAAAAAAGTAAAACTTGTCAAATCAACCAGAAAAAAAAATAGAATTTTTTTCTCTTTCATTTTTAAATAATAATACAAGTCTATATATAAAGTACAAATATATTTTATGTCAATAAATATCGAATAACCGAGGACGTTTTGAAAGAAAGAAAGAAAAAAAGTTATGCAATTTATATTTGTTTTAAAAACAAAAGAGTAAAGAACCAACTAGCATCCGTTTAAAATTACAGATTTTTTAATAAAATAATAATTTAACCCCCCCCCATGTTGTAATTTTAAGTTTATGATACGTCAAAAAAAAACAAAAATTGAATGAATTGTAAAATATTCGTTAATTAAATTCTTGTTGTATTAAAAAAATAAAAACAAGAAGTTAATATCGACAAGTTTATGTTGTCATAATTACAATAAAATACTTTAATTAAAATTTTTGTCCTTAATATTAACAAAAAAAAATGTCTAATTAAAATGTGATAAAAAATTATTTAGGGCGCAATTTTTTTGAAAAGCTTTTACCGAGCCTAGAGTTCTGAATTCTCATCTTTATTTCCTTTTTTGTAAGCACTGATCACTCGTTATCTTCATTCGTTAATCTCTTAATCAATAATCACACTGTGAAATTTACAATTTATAGCTATAGAATATAAAAAATGTCATGTTGCAATAAGAAAACTTGTCAAAGCCTGGACAAAAATTGTCTAATCTTAAATAATCGCATGCAAAAACTCTGCAATTTTATGCTAAAATGCAGACAATGAAAATATATCAAAATATACAGCACGGCTAGTGAAAAAAAGGCGTACTGACAATTTTTACTTCAAATACTTTTTCCATTCATGCACAGATGTTGTCTGCTCTTAAAATACATAAAAAATTACCAGTGTAGCTTACCAGAACTTTTACTGATTCGTGTGGATTCATTTTAAGGAGTGCATCGCTGAAAAATAAATAGAACTCATTAAGACGAATATTTTAATACTAAGGGATTTTTCTTTAACTTAATTTTATACACCTCACAAGTCTGCCAAAGTTTTGGTACGGTACGATATGATGGACTTTTTTTCACTAGCAGTGCTGTAACAATTAATTTGCAGTGTTTTTGCAGACGTTTATTTAAGATTAGGCTTTGAAAGTTTTCTTTATGTAACAGGACGTTTAGAACAATTATTATAACGTTCCTGCATAAATGCTACAAATTTCACGACACCATGAAAAATAAACTTCCGCATCAATTTTAAATTAACTGACTAGAGTAGTCTGTACGCAACTTAAAACTTAGTTAAAACAAAGTGATATCTTTGTCAATTTTTTTGTATTGATAAAATCTTATATTTAAAGTTAATAAAGTCACAAAGGTTTAAAGATGCCACATGGTTCGTCAAACAACTATCGAAAGTATCAAAAAAAAAAGAAATTAAGTTGAGTTTTTTGTTTTTTTTTTTAAATGCAAGATTTGTTTTTTATTGTAAGACGCCGCGAGCTTTTAATTTAAAAAATTGAAATTTTTTTTTCTCTCTCTCTCTCTCTCTCTCTATTTTACATATTTCTTGTTTTTATGTAAATTTTCAGTGGGCTTTCTATTTCAGCTTTTGTCAGAGGCTTTTAAAATTTTTGATTTTTTCTTGAGACTTCCGAGTCTGATTTTTAATTTTCTTACCATTTTTACAGTCAATAAGTCATAAAAAGATCAAATATTTTTTAGTTTGATTAAGGATAATAACTGCTTTTAGCAAATTTTGCTTACAACTTAAGGGTAGTTTTTTAAAAATTTTGTAAAGATTATAATTATTCGAATAGAATAATAACGTAATTGTTTGTCACAATTTAAAGTAAAATTTTGTGAGCTAATTTTTCTTTATTATTTAATCAAAATTTGGAAATGAGGTCCGAGTTTTTTGTTGTTTGTTTTGTGACTTGTATAATTACTTGGGGTATACAAAAATTATTTTAAGTTCAAAACGATCTTGTGATGAAAACGTACGGCTTTTTGAGATATGAAATTAAGCCAAATCATATAATATCCAGTATTAAAACTTGAATTTGACTTAGAGTCGATATTGTCCTGAATTTAGCTTATATTGTTTTTTAAGAAAATTTTGAGATCATCGTTATCAAATAGATCTAGAACCAACAAAAGTATTTAGAGCTTCCTCAAATAGTGTTCGGATTCACTCCAGCATGATCAGTCTTGTTCTAAAATCGTCCAGAACGAGGAGTTATACTTCTAAATCATTTTTAAATCGGATGTTTGAAAAACCATTCAGTCAAAAAAGGAATAGATTTGGGAACTCGCAATTCAATGTGATGACTGAAAATGACATAATAAGATGTATTGGGCGCGAAATATAGCAAAATTTTTGGACCAGATTTCCTAACCTATAGGAAAATTACTTATTTACTATTTACATCATTTGACTATTAACTCGCAATCTCGAGAAAATTTATGACCCTCTAAATTTTTTTTAAGCTTTGTTTAGTCGGATTTTATAAATTTAGATAGCATGAAAATTTTGATTGACCTGAACCTTAACAAAGACGTCAAAAATAACAATTTCAATCACTGATTTTTCAATTTTTTTGGTAAAATAAAATATTGAGATGAAAAATTGAAGCACTCAAAATTTACAAAATTTTTTGAAATTCTAAAAAAAATTGCTTCAGCGCGACTCTCGCCGTATTTGGTGACGGCGAAGACTTGAAGATAAAATTGTGTTAATATTTTTGAAATATTGAATTCCACAAAGACTGCAAAATATTTTTACGAAAAACAAACATAAAAACTGAAAAAATGATCAAAACACAAACAAGTACACCAAAAATATCTCTTCGAACAATAACAAATTACTGGAATTAAAAAGTTCAACCTGATTTAATCGAAGACATAAAAGTCGTAAAATGGGCAAAAAGCGTCCAAAGAAAAATTGAACGGGTGTAACAAATCCAGTTTTGTCATGGATGTCAGTTAAAACGATGTAAACCTGGGAGCAAAAAGGTCGTAATTATACTTATAATTTTTAATTTCTTTATGAATCGAGGACAATTTGATTTGGTTGGCTTTCAATCGATGTCTGATGGCATATGGAAATCGTGAAGCGAAGGTTGGTGATGCTGTAATTGTCAGGAATGTCGTATCTGAAAACCCTATCTGCGAACGATCTAAGAATAGATGAATGTTCATGAGCGTTTTTCCATTTAACTCGTGAATGACCATCACTGTATCAGTCACCAGAAGTCAGCGTCAATAATCAAATTTAGCAAAAAAGAAAATTTTAAGCTGTTTGACTATACAGTACTTTCCGGTTATAAGAAACTCCAATTTGCATGAAAAATAATTTATTATATCCGAAGATTTCTTATAAACAAATTAAAGTTTTCCTGCATAATTTTTACTCACATTATCTTAAGTTAGCAAGTGAGGTGATAATTGATAAAGAAACCGAAGGAATAATCAATTTAGAGAAAGCAGGCGAATATTTATTATATCTATTATATTTGTCCAGTAAAAAACATTTTTACAATGATGTAAACACTTTTTTTCTAGAAACAAAAGTAAAGCGAAACAAGATTTTGTTTAAAAAATGTCGTGTATACGTAACGGCTGAAAGATAAATTAACATTTTTAATCCTTTTTTGATAATATAACTGCTTATCGCTAAAAAGTTTTAGACCCGCCTCATATTTTTTTTCATAAAAAGTTCAAATTTTTTATAAACAAGTTAAATTTAATGGTCTTACTCTAATTTTACCTAAAAAAAAATTTATTATATACGAATTTTCGCTATACATGAATTTGTTATAAACAGTTAAAAATACATGGAAGGGGTCGGAAATGTTTTTGTTCTGGCGAAAACGTTTATTATATCCGAAAATTTTTTAAAACCGTGTTTCTTATAACCGGAAAGTACTGTATTATAAACACTCGTATTTGTTGTATATATGTAGGTCTATTTTGATTTAAGTAAGAAATTGATTGCGATCCCCAAAAAACATAACATTCGCATTTATTTTCATCTACAAAAATACTTCCATAAGGACACTCGGAATAGGGTGAACATACTTTTGTGTGAGTATTCAAGTATTTAGCACTAAATGGACATGAGCAAACTTTTCTATTTTTATCAAAATTCGATTTCAAATCAAAATAGAAAGAGCACCATGAGCAAAATAAATCAGTTGATGGGTAACCAAAAGGACAACTATTAACACATGTATCACTATTGAGATCGTAAAAAGGTTTCTCACTACTACATGAACATTTTCTAGTTGATAAATTAATGACTGAATCAAGAGGGCATTTTTTAACACAGGTGTACGTATGGGTAAAAAAAATCAGTTGATGTCGGACAATAATTACAAGGTTTAAAGACACTGTTCTTTAAAGTTGTGTCTGTACAAGTGGTTGAAAGTGAGCATTATTCATTAGGCAATGTTTTATCCCATAAATTGGTGTCTGGACTAGAACATCTGCATATACCATTTATTCGAGTTGAGCAACTTGAGTCTTTACAGAGCATAGAATCCCTCAGATCAACATGATCTGTAAGACCAGAACATTTATTACATTTCCTCTCGTGACCACTAAAATAACCCGCGACTGACGGACAATGTAATGAACATAATGTTCAAGTGTTGGGATAAGACTATTAAAGCATTTACAAATCCGGTCTTTCACAATGCTCATTTCTGAAAGTTCATGAATTAACAGTAAGGGTAAAATTTTTTATTTTTTAAACCGACAAAAACTTGGTAATCTTGTATTTTCCAGGTCGCGGATTACATTTATTGAGTCGACAGTTGACGAAATTTTGATCTTCATTGTAAAATGAAAATTCATGAACTTTCATAAATGAGAATTGTGAAAGACCGGATTTGTACACGATTTGGTAGATTCGTCTACGTCCAAGTTACCAGGACACGCGCTAACACATGTCCATGTTAATGGGTTATAGTAAGGAGTAGCTGATGAGCATCTACACACTGAAGATGATTCAGCCGTAAAGGTACCAGTACAAATTGCAGTTTTAATGTAAATACCAACTGGACTCAAAAGTGTGGATTCCTCGATTCCTCTAAGATTCTGCATCAGACTGTAGAGCATTTTTTTTTAATTTAATTTTGTAATTTATTTTTATAACTTTTTGAAGAACTTATTTCATGAAAAAAGTTAAAAAACTAAACATAAATATGAAAAAAAAAATTTTGCATATTCTGACTAAAAATTCGTAATCTCCACATGAACAAATTCATAATCCCCAAAATAACATTTTTCATTTTTTAGTTTGTAAAAAAAAAAGATAAATCTAGTTTTGCGTGGTTTGGACAGAAAGTCACTTGCCCAAATTTTTCGTTTTGAATCGTCGAATCAATCGTATTGAATATATTCTCTAAAATTAATGGGTTCTTTGAATAAATAAATGATAATAAATTGAATCTATCGACCACGTAGCTGACTTTAGCTAGTTCATGAAGAACTGAGATTCTTGTAAAACTAGGTTTGTGAAATATAATTCTGAACGGTGTATTTTAAATCTTTTGAATTTTTAAAGATCTAAAAAGCTAAAAAGAAGACTAAAGTTACCACGACAAACATTACAACAATCACTCAAAATACAACTCTTACTACCGCTCCGACAACCACGACCCTTACTACGAGTACTACAACCACTACTACTCCTACTCCTACTACTACTGTTACAAATCCTAGAACTACGCCTCTAAGACTTAGTTCCATTTCCACAACCTAGTACAAGTCTATTTCAACTACGTCTAAAAATGTAACAAAATCGACCATTTTAAGTACAATTACGACTAGAACACTTCCTAAGACTGCGTCAAGTTCATCGACAACTTTAAAAACAACAAGTTTGCAGCTGGTTCAAAACTTGACATGCCATGAAGGATATTGTAAAAATTATTCTATCGCATACATTGTTTAGTAACTGGATGTTTATCATTGAGCTTGATATTATTTACGTTTATTCTCACGTTAACAACTTATCGAAAGTTTTCGAGACCGCAAGAGGTTGTAAATAGACCGTGTACTAACGAGTATAAGAACAAGTCGTTCGATCCAGATGTCAAAGAAGAGACAAACGAGAGAAAAATAACTCTTGGAAATACATTAAATTGAATTATAATTTGCGTCAAAAGAGCAAAAAGTTTAAGTAACATAAAATTTATATCAAAAAGAAAATAAAGTATCAATTAGGTTCGAGTACGTTACAAAAGTATTTAGACAGACATGCACGAAATGGGTTCAAGTCAATAGATGGTTTAATGAATTTAGGAGGCGTTGAAAATAGCTTAAGAGATGATGATAATTTTATAATAGTTAATAGATTGAATACATCACTACCAAATTTTGCATCGTGCCCAACTTTATCTAAAAATGGACTCTCGCTTTCAATAACTGATTTGGATGCAATGTGTTCATCAAACGTCTATCCAAAACCAAGTCGAATTTCGAATGAAGAAAATTCGTTCAATAAAAATGAAAAAGAATCGACATTTTTAAATGGGGCTATTATTTACTAACATAATTTCTTTAGATTAAAATAGAGTGGGCTAGGCCAAGGTTTACCAAAAAAAAACTTTTAATTGTATTAAGGTTATCATTTAGTCGTTTAATTTGAAAGTCGGCTTAACCTTTTTTGTCATTGTGAGCATCAGAACACTTCACTTATTTTAAAGGTAGTGGCCGAGTGGGTAAAACAACAGCTTAGGCAGCTAGTGGAATGAATTCGAATCCTCGTCAAGTCAGAAAAATTAGTAACTTTTAGAAAAATGAATAAATGTTAATGAGCAACTTGAAACATCATATCGTGACTTGCGAGTCGTGATGACTTAAAATACTAGCATTGAAGGATGCAAATGTAGCGAGTATAAAAAAATTCTGTCATGGCCGAACAGACTAAGAATCCTTCTGCAGCTAATAAAATTTCTACTAGATGTTAGATCTGAAAAGAAAATAAGTACTACCTCTTAGCTTAATTCAATGCGCCCTTCGCCGCTTATTTGTGAGCAACTTTTAACAATTTAGAGGTTTATTTAATTAAGCACATGTGACGAAGAAATTTATCTTCATGGGATCGAATTAACGATTCTATATATTTTGATTATGCTGTCTACCCGGCTTTTGTTTGTATTCTTCATTTGATTTACGTTTTTGGAAAAAACCTATGCCCTAGATTATTTAACTGAACGGATTTTAGGCGGATTGTTTCTATTCAACAGATAAAAAAATCAAAAATCTAAAACCTACATTTTGTTCAGAATTTTCTGCTCTACAAGCTGGTAACTAATAAAATCTATGTTTTGGTAATCCTGAGAGGAGATGTAAAAAAACTGGAAAAATACGTCTTTTTTTTGCTTCTTGGCTGAGCTAAATGACAAAAAAATTTTTTTCTTTTTTAAAAAATCATTCACGTGTGTAAAATTTTATGCTCTTTCAGAATCTGTATCAAACATGATACATATGAGGTCATTTGAGATAGTAACAAGCGAAAAACCAAGACACACTCCTTCAAAAGACATGAAAGTTGGACCCCTCTGGGTAAAAAAAATTTTTTTTATACCCCCCCTAAAAATTTGCCATTCTTAGGTTTTCATATATGGAGAACAAAGTTATCAGGTCGGATTTTCCAAATTCAGATAGCGTGGAAGTTTTGCATGGCGCGAACCTTATAAATTAATAACAAAACACCCATTGTTTTATTTTACTGACATAGTTCTTCTTTGACCGTCATTTGGTGCAAGTCGAATCAAATTAAAAGTTCTTCTTCGTTCGCTCGGAACCCACATACATGGCCATTGTCTTTCGCCCGCGATTAATTGCATCAGGAGTTACGTCTGGTTCATAGAAGAGAAATTTATTGGCAGAATCTTTGTCCGGTCTTCGAGGGGCGAGGCTCGAGTTTTTCAACAATTGGTTTACAACAACATCCTTCTTGTTTATTTCTTCATTTTTGATTTTGTCTGGAGGCTTTATGCTAAGCCACATCCTATAGCAGATCGTTGCGAAGCTGTTTAACTTTCTCTCCATTTCTTTCGTTACAATCCTAGTTTCTCAGCCCTATCTCATAATTGTATAGTTTGAGAACTGTACTCCTTGTGTCTAAATACAAAATCATACATGCGGTCATTTCTATGTTGATTTCCAGTCCAACTTCTTTTGCTTCATTTTCTAGCTTCGAAAGTTTTTGAGTTGCTGTTTTAATAATCGGCAATAAGTCGTCACCAAAGTATTCATACAATTTATTTTGTCTGCTTTACAATTTATTTCAATAAACACCGGTGTTTATTTACAGTGTCACCAGTTTCAATTAAAAAGTGTCAAAAACTTATCTAATTATCAAGTTAAGAAACACAATTAAAACAAAACTTCATGTCGATATGTTAATTGTCAAGAAGAAAAAAAATTTTCATTTATTTCTCACGATACCAGATAATTAATAAAAGCTTGAAAGACACAATTGGTATAGTTAAAAGCTGTACATGGTCACAGTATCACGACATGCTTGCTATACATTTTCAGGCAGAAACTTAAAGCTTTAAATTATTTTCAAATAAGATTCGAATCTTAACACACCTTCATAAGTAAGTCTCTTGGAGTAAAAGCCTGTCTCAGTCATCAATAAAATGTGTTTGGTCACTTTAAAAGCTTTAAATTTTAGAAAAATTACTAACACCTGTACCGGGGCTACTGGGTTTGTTCTTGTTATTTATTATAATTACTAAATTTATATAAATTATCAGAAATTATTAGCCAATAGAAAAACCATATGACTAATTTAATTATGGTCTAATGAAATTTCAATTGAACTCAGTCTCTGTCTCTTCTTTCTATACAAGTAAACATGCCTCTAACCCTGAGATATTGTCTCAGCAAATTTCCATTCCATCATCATTAAGTTCATAATCAACATCATTTGAAACATTATCCACCTGAGGACTCCCCATTTCGAATAAAGTCTTCAAATTCTAATTCCCTATTGGAAATACGGTAACATTCTGATTTTTTTAAGAATGTAACCATGGAAATATAATGAAAATCATAATCTCCTTTTTTAATTAAATCGGTCTTCTTTTTTAGTTTAAAGATGCAAAAGTAATTCTTTTATTTTATTATTTTTTATTTTAAATAAAACATTGTCGCAATTTTTTTGCATTTTTTAACATTTTTACAATTGAAACAAAATGCTTATTCATTTTTTATACAGTATGTCTAGAAAATTTAGAAATTCATATTTTTTATTTTGGGACTGGTTTGTTTTTGAGAGATACTGGAGTGAAGTTTTGACTTGAGTTAAAACGGATATTGAATTAACGACTTGAATTTATTTTTTTAAGAGAGCGTCTAGAATTAAACATAAAAGCAAAAATTGCATGAATTGAACGGGAGTTGCTTGAAATCAAGGATTACAATTATCGTGTTTGAGATTTTAATTAACTCGAATTCATTCATTCGAAAAAAATATTAGTTTTACCTTTTCAAACTTTGGTTCATCAAAGGAAAATAATTAATATCTGTGACCTGATTCATCAACTGTCATTTTTACTTTACTCATATTTCTTACAAAGTATCCAGCGTAAAATTTTGAGAGTATATACAAGTGCCAAATCCTTGTTCAAAATTATTTCATTACTTTTAGACACCAGAGGCAAGTTAAAATTTTTTCTCAATTTTCTTTTTTCTATTTTTTGACTCTTGTGCAATCGTTATAAAAAGTGTGCTTATAAATATTTCAAGGAAAGGAAGGTGCAGCCACATGCAGCAAAATTTGCTGCATCTACTGGAGAGGTCTGCAAAAATTCTGCAAATAAAATTGCGCATTTAAAAATAAATCTTTTTCAATGGTGTGCAATTTTGCATAACTTTGCATTTTTTGTAATTCTCTGCAAAATTGCACACCATTGAAAAAGATTTATTTTTAAATGCGCAATTTTATTTGCAGAATTTTTGCTGCACCTTCCTTTCCTTGAAATATTTATAAGCACACTTTTTATAACGATTGCACAAGAGTCAAAAAATAGAAAAAAGAAAATTGAGAAAAAATTTTAACTTGCCGACACCAGAATAAGTTTTTTAAAACTTGTTCATATTCTTTCTGTAAGAATAGTTTTTGTAAAAATAATTTTAAAAATTAATAAGTCAATAAAAAAACAAGTAAGAAATGACATGTTGCTTACACAATAGAGTCCATTGTATTACTATCTATATATTTAAAATTTCAGCGATTCTTTGCTATAATACTTTTACACTGTATCGATAAAAAAGAATTCTGAATTTAACCGAATAATAGCTCGAATGAATTCTCGGTCCCAGTTTTAATCTTTCTACGTGTTCAATAGCTTTCGTAAGTTAGAGATTTAGGAAATACAAGGGTAATTAATCAGAATGACTAGAATGGATGAAAAATTAGGGTCGCGTCAAAAAGCCTTACAATACCGATCTTTCAAAATGTCCATTTCTGAAAGTTCATGAATTTGGAGTGAAGGGGTAAGGGAAAAATTCTTACTTTTAATCCCAAGAAAAACTTGATATGTTGCCTTTTCAGGGTCGCAGATTACGATAATTGAGTTGACAGTTGAGCAAGTATTGATCTTCAGTTGAAAATTAAATTAAAATTCATGAGCTTTCAGAAATGGACATTGTGAAAGACCGGAGTTGTACGTTCACAAAATTCGAATCCCCTATGTTATTTTATTTGAATTTGTTTTTTATTCGTTTACCGTTAATGGGATATTCTAGTATTTTTTTATTTTTTTTTCGACATTGAATTAGTATTGAATTATTTTTTAGTTAATTCAACTAACTAATTAATTCAAGTCGAAACTTCACTCCAGTTTGAGAGATCTGGCGGTTAAGAAAAAAAAAAGTTGAATTTTTCTTTTAAATTTTTATTCATCATAAAGTTTCACATCGGAAAAATACAAAAATAAGGATAGATAAAAAAAAATGAAAATAAAAAAATCCGACAAAAAACATGTCTTTAAAGTTTAGAAATAGTACTTTTTAACATTTAAAATGACCGCCTTTAGCTTTGATACATGCCGCGACAGGTTTTGGCATAGATTCAATCAAATTTTTAACGATTTCAGGCTTTACGTTCAACCATTCGTTAAACAGAACCGTCTTTAAGTGCTCAATTGACGTTATCTTAGTTTTTACCAATTTATGGTCAATATATGACCACAAGTTTTCGGTAGGATTGAGATCTGGGGATCGAGGACACCAGGGAGGTACAGTTATTTGTTTCTCTTCAAACCAGTTTCGAATGGAGTGTGCGGTATGAGCGCTTGCCCCGTCTTGTTGGAAAATCCAATCTTGTCCTTCTTCGAAAAATAGCTCGGCTGATGGCAATAATTCGTTTTCCAGGGTTTTCTTGTAGACATACTGGTTTATTCGGCCAGTATAAATAGTGCAGCACCCAGTTCCATTGTAATTAATGCAACCCCAAATTCCTACAGAACCTCCACCGTTCTGTAGCCTTGGTAAACAAAACTTCGGATGATACTTCTCATTTGCGAATCTTTTGACAAATACTCTTGATTTTCGGTTTAGGACCTCGAAATTTGACTCATCGCTGAAAATCACTTTAGACCAATCTTGAATTGTCCAATCTTGTCGTTCTCTACACCATTTGAGCCTTTTTAGTCTGTCTTTAAATGTAAATAGGGGTTTTCTTATAGCAACATACGATTGAATTTTTTTTTTAAATAGAATTTTTCTTATGGTGTCTTTGTTAACTCTAACCTCATCAAATGTAGAACCGAAGTCAGCAGCTAATTGCCTATAGCTGATCGAAGGGTTGACTCTGACCTTTCTAAAAATGTATGATTCATCACGACTGGTAAGCTTTGGTGGTCTACCAGACCTTGGTAATTCTTTGCAACTGGAAGTGATTTCATAATTTCGCTTGGTTGTAAAGACGCATTTCCCGGAAACACCAACTAACTCCGCTATTTCTTTTTGAGACTTGGTCTTGTCTTTTAACAGACCAATTATTTGCCATCTTTGGGCCTGGGTTACTTTTTTTTTACCCTTTTTTATGGTAAAATTAGAAATACTGTATAGGTTTTGGAACTCAGCGATTTTTAATGTTAAGTACATGGTATTTATATTGGAGTGCTTTTCAAAATTAATTTTAAGAGCTGTTCTGACATTCCCAAAAAAAAAAATCTCAAGGATAGATTGGGTGTCGTTTAATTTTCTACGAAAATCAAATTTCTAAACTTTATAGACAATTTATTTTTTACTTAATTTTCATCTGGGAAGTTAGAGACAAAATTAGGAGTGACTGGAATATTTGTTTGAGATTTCCGACATATCAAAAGATAGCTGATGAAAATATCTACAATATAGGATGGTTAGTTTAGTCCGATAAGTTTTAATTATTTTAAGATTTATGATTAAATTAATAATTTTATTTTATTTTTCTTAATTTCTAAATTTATTAGACATACTGTATTAAAATTTATTTTCTCAATAGCGTCAATACCAATTGTTGACATACCTTTAGTATCAGAGATCAAGTTTGTGAGGCCTTCTATACTTTCAACTTTGACCATTAATTCGATAAAATCAAGAAATGTGTAGGAACTGTGTCAGTCTTTCTTCTCTTTCTTTGTCCCATACCAAATATTTCTCTGAAAATGCCCGCTTTGAAACCATTGACTTATTTTGCGCTGACGAAACTCTGCGGTAAAACATTCCACTTTGAAACCACTCTGTTCGTTAAAAAGTTAAACCTAACTGAACCTCGTTTGTTAATTTCGATCACAAGTTTCACATTATGCTCTTTTCTCAGGTTCAACTTTAAACTTGTGGCCAAGTTCGATCCTTCCATCAAGTTGATCTTCTCATGATAATTGGCTATCTTAAACATTTGGATGAGATCTCCTCTTATTCTGCGGTCTTCTAAGCTCATTAAATCCAAAGGCATAAGCCTCTCTTGGTACGGTTTCTCTTTCAATAACATTTATGTTAGCTTTTGATGAAGGGTTCCAAATACTTATTGCGTATTCAAGATGCCCTTTTACAAGTCGTGTCTTTTACAAGGCTTTTACAAGCTTTTACAAGGCTTCCAGCCGATTCAAGCTTAAATTATTGAGCACTTTTAGAAAATACAATAAAACAATAATCTTTACAGTGAGTTTGCAGATATATCACCCCGTTTGTCCGGAACCAAAAATGGGATTTATCTAAAATATCTAAAATAAATGGGAATATTTGCCGACTTAGCAGCTACCATTTGAATAAGGCTTTTTCGATTAGATGAAAGTAACCGTTTTGAATTCGACTTTTTTTATTAGTGTGATATAGCGACATCTCGCTGATATCACTGGTTTAGTTAATTAACTTAACTTTAGAAAGTTGAGTTAGTTTGAGCATAAAAGCATGCTCAAGACGTCTAACGAGAGGATCGGATAGACGGGCCCAAAGGTACTAATGTAAGACACTAAAATTAGCTGGTTCATTTTCATTTCAGCCTGAAGATTAGTACGGTTGTACTATTGTACGATTCGATTGTTGAATATTCCTTCAATAAATACGGCTTAAACAAAATATGTACTTTAGTGTACAAAAATTTTATGAATTAGTTATCAAGGTTATTTCATTTCTATAATTTAATCACTCTTGTTTGTTTTCAATTTTTTCTAAAACAATGACCTTCTTTGTTGAGTTCAATAAACTTCTTTTCTTCTTGTTCTTTTTTTCGGCTTAGAACGAGATTCATTTTTTTTTGTGATAAAAAAAGACTATTGGAGTGAATGCAATATTTTCTTTTAAATATCGTGTTATAAGTAAAACTAGAGTACCCCGATTACGGTAAACGTCTGGAAAAAAGCTTATAAAAATCATCAATATTTTAATTTTGAAATAAAAAATTAGGGAAACGAATGAAAGCGAAGTATTCTGCCCAACAGTCTCAATTTTTCCTCTCACAAATCACAAAATTATTCAGATAAATCTAAAATCACTGGTACGATTTTTTTTCTTCTACTCTCTAGGATGACACTTCAGGACCATATCATAGAGAACCTTTATTTGCGTCTAAAATGAATAGTAAATAAAAAAAATCATAACCAGAGTCGACACATATTGCAAAATTTAAGGAACGATGATGTGAAATAATGTAATCTGCAATGCCATATCGATTTTGAAATGAATGTCTTTTGTTCCAAACACTGTTTTTTTTAAAAATCTAAGACATTTTATCTTGATTCGCGTTGTATCTCGTTCTTTTGGATCGAATTTTGCATTTAGTATCGTCTCTGGTGATGGCCTTTTTTTTCATCAGCGATGATCCAAAAGTTAAGATTGTTAGCCCAATAAAGGAATAGAGGATCACTTTTTTAGCAATCAAATAACCGCGGTGTCAATTGACACTTTTTATAAAATTAAAGTTAACAATTTATGCGCCAAAGGTTCTGGGTAAATTTCTTATCTTTTTGCAATTTGAAGCCCAATAGTTAAAGGGATAATGATGAGAGACACTTTTTTCTCGAGTACTGAATATTTAGATGTAGATTACCGTCGGTGTCAACTTGACAACGGTTTGAATTGAACTATCTATCATGTCATTAGTGTTTTAGAATTTGGAACCCGAGCATATTTATAAGGCTAGCGAGGAGCCCTTTAATCTTAACCTAAATATTATGATCAATTTTGAACAACTCTCTCTTTTTTCTATCAAAATTTTAGATGAGTGCCCATTACTAAAATAAAGAACCCCGTGTAATTTTTTTTCTGTTTTTCTAATGATGCTCCATTATAATTTTTTTCCCCAGTATATCGAAGAGATTGTAACACGATTTGATGGTTGAATATTTTCTGATTTTTAGTGATATGAAGGGAATTGAGTCTCTCGACTCGCCATCCAACGTTCTATTCACTAAGATATCATGTATACACGCTTAGCTCCTATTTTTTATGGAGCTGAGCTAGATCGAATGACAACATCTCTACGACACGATTCTTTTATAACTATGATCGTCTTTTCATGTTAGAACTGTTCAACAGATAAAATAACCGGAAATTAATTTAATTAGTTCAACAAAGTTAAGAATATAAAAAAAGAATACGCAGATTTTTAGGAAGAGTGAAGTTTGGAGCAATTTTTTTTTGGAGCAAAGCAATTTTAGAAAAGCTGTTCTTTTTTAAATTAAATTAGGTACAGTGCATAAAATAAAAATGGTTTTAGATTGTAAATTTTTTGTTAATTTCAAAAATATTTAAAAAAAAAGGGAAAATCAATATTTGATTATTAATGTTAGTTTCGATTTTTAACAAAATTTGAAATGCATACACTAAATTTAAATAAGACATTTTGGCGCGAACATTTAAATTTTTTGAAAATTTCAAAAAATCCCGCCAATTTTACTTTTGAAAATTTGTACTTAAATTAAAATTTAAAAAATTTTATTGTTAGTAGTATTTCCTAAAAAATTAGCATAACGTAAAAGAATGAGGATTAATTTTTTTCACGCCCGATTATTTTAAATATTATGGATATGGATATGTGATATCGCAATGTGAAATAACTTAAAATTTTTACAATCTAAAAGTATTGAAGGAAATCGGTTCTTAATGAAATCAGTGATATATCTTATTGTGATATAAGTAAGGGCTGATATAAGTGCGAACCCACTGTATTTTGAAACTAAAGTTGAATGAACTTTCTTTTCCCGATGCGGAGTCTCTTGGAGGAATATGGTTAGTCAAGCCTTGACGTCTTAAACTGAGTCATCAACATTTTAATTTTTTCCATGATTAGATTATTATTTTTTTTAATTTTAAGCTAAGGACAATTCTTCGAAAAGTCAAACAAAATCTAGTATACATATATTTTTGTCTGAAAGTTATGCTTATTTATTTTCCCTGGTTAAGTTAAAAACGCTGAAGAAGAATTTGAGGAGTACTTTTTGAGAAAATATTGAAACAAAATTCGGGAAAATAAGCTTCTATATTCTGTTTAATTCTGTTTAATTCTGTTTAATTCTGTTTAATGATCTAAAGATCATCATTTTGTCCTGTTTTTAAATAGATAAGAAGTCTGCAGGATAATTAATTTCAAGTAAAGTTTAAATATGGATAATTTCCGGAAATGAGCCCTCTATAAAATCTATTAAATATTTGAATCTGATACAATAGAAATTTCCATAAAATAGATGATATAAACTAAGCTCATATGATACCAGATGATATCATGTGATAAGTTAATTTCCGGAACTGTATTTTCCAAGTTTTTGATTATTTGTAAAATTGTTTAGATTTTATGTGAACTTATTTTTTTATTAAAATAAATAAAAAATAAACTTTAAGAAAACTGAATCAAAAATGAACTGTTGTACAGTTGTACCATTACCCAATCCGTCGATAAACGAACAAAATGAACAAGAAAATAAAATAAAAGAATCGTTGTTGTCCTACATAAATAAACCAGGAATACCTAAAAAAAGTTATATTGGTGAATTCAATTTATTATTGATTACGGAAATTGATTTTAGTCGACAATACATAAAGACTTTACCAAAAGATGTTTTCAATGGCCTTCTTTCGTTGGTTACGCTTAACCTTAGCAATAATTGGATTACAAATTTAGATAATGATATTTTCAAAGGTTTAAAAAATCTGTCGAAGGTAGATTTCTCGAAAAATTACCTCGACAATGTTGATTTGAATATATTCAATGATCAAACGGATGAAATTGAAATAAATTTTTTTAATTGTGCAATGTATGGTCTCAAAAATTTACCCAATGGTATTATAATAGATACAGCTGATAAAATGAAAGCATTAACAACTCGGTTTAAATCAGTTGACTTTCGACAAAATAATTTAAAAAACAATTATCCTGACATTAACAATTCTGACAAGTTATCAGAGTATTACGATAGTTTTAAATATTCTAGAATTTTTATTTACTCAAATTTAGACTTTTTGTTTGCCATGTTCTTAGAATACAATGAAGCAAAAGGAGATAAAATCAAAGTTTTCAATGATAATTTAATTCTTTTAATGGGACGAAAAATAGACCTGTTTAATTTTTTAGTTCGTTATATCGATTTAATAACGAACAAAACAATTATAGAATTTATCGAAAAAATTAAAACCAAAAAACCTATAATAAATTTACCCAGAGATCCTTTAGAGCTAAGTTCCATATTTATAGATTCATGCGAAAGTTTTTTATACCTTTGTTATCGAAATGAACCGAAATTATTTGATATCTACTATAGGACATTCGACAAAAGCATGTTTAAGGGGAGTTTAAACTTTGTAATGTCTTTTAATAAGTTAATCGACCAAAACAACGAAGAACAGGCCTTAAAGTTTTTGAAAAATATTCAACTTTGTTTGTTAGAAACTCAAAATAATAAATTTATTAAATTTTCAAGCGATGATATTCGAGGATGCTATGAACGATTGAGTTATTTTAAAGATGTAATGTTCGATGTGTTCATGTTCAAAATGGTTTTAATGAAGTGGAATAAAGTAATAGACTTTATTTTAAAAGATGGTCTTGATTTTTTATCTGTTGATCATTTACGAGATAAGTTTTCAGTTTTTAAAGAAAATAATAATTCCAAGACACCTGAGATCATTTATTCTAAAATAAAAGTTTATGATGAAAGCTTCCCGAATTCAGATTCCAGTCCAAAATTTATGCATCGGAACGTTTTAACATTTTCAAGTGAGTATGGAGATTCTGAATGGTTGAAAAAAGATGAAATTCAAAATGTTTTAAATGAAAAATACGATAAACTGCCAAGATATGTTTATTATTTCAACCTTCTCTTTTATGTTATTTTTTTAATTTTTTATTCAACTCAAATTGAGTTTTATCCTTCATCGTTTATCCTAAATGATGCTTCAAAAATAATTTCGATTATTCTCTCTATTTATTTTTTACTATTGGAAATTGTTCAATTTATTGTTAACATTTTGACGGATAATATTTCATCGTTATTATTTGATTCGAAAAATATTTTGGAATTTATCAACTGCATCCTTTGTCTGGTTACTCTTTTCTTAGATATTTCAGAATCAAAATCAGCTCTATTTTCAACAACAATCGTTTTATCTTATTACATATTACTTTTGCGTCTGGACAAATTCTCAGATTTTGGTGTTTACGTAAGCGTTTTTCGAAATGTTATTAAACGATCGTTTAAGCTTTTTATTGTTATTTCAATTTTTTTAATCGGATTTCTTCTGTCGTTCCGAAACAGATCTGGGTTTTACACATTTGATCAAATGAATGACGATGACTACATAGCTACATTCAACAGCACATTTGAATTGACTCTGTTAAAATTAATAACAATGACCACTGGTTCACTTGACACAGAAAACATGGGATTAAATATTTTAAGAAGAGAATCTGTAATCAACTACTTTATTTTTCTTATTTATATCGTTTTTATGCCAATACTGTTTTTCAACGTAATAATTGGTATATCGATCGGAGAAGTTGAAAAGTTACTCGATAACAGCGAAGCAGAAATAATTAGAAATAAGGTTGCTTATGTAATGAAATTTGAAAATCTAAGAGATCGTATGAAAGAAAAACTCAGAACTCCGAAATCAAAAACACATTTTTTGTTTGTGTTTTTTCTGTTTCTTTTTTCACTAATAGAATCTCTATGCGAGAAGATTAACTCTCGAGGTTCTCGTATAGGAAACATTTTTAATAAATTAATAATAAATCAGATAGAGAAACAAAAACGTTTAGATAGAATCAACAATTTTAATGACAAATCTAATCAAATAATGTATGCAATTAGTGATTCAGATAAAAAAACAGATAAAAAGATGAGTCAATTGGAGGAAAAATTTGATATTCAAATGAAAAAATTGGAAGAGCAAATGAGTGAGTTAACAAAAAAAATGAATAATTGAAATCTAAACATCAGTTACGTATATTGATTATATTAATTTAAAAAACAAAATAATAAAGATATTAAAAACATGTCATTTTATTATATTTTAAATATTTATTTATTTATTTATTTAAGGACCGTTTACCGATCAACCTTTGCTTCTCAAAGAAGCCCAACACGCTAATAAATATAGCGTATTGGATACTGAAACTCAATAAAAAAAAGTCAAATATTGATTTACACAAACTCTTCAAAAAAAAAAAAATAAAAACCAATCATGTTGAAAAAATAAAGAAAAATATGTAAATTTACAGTTATAATATTAGTTTTAGAAAGCAAAAAAATTAAAAAATTTAAAAAAAAAAAAAATGTAATTTTTACTGTTTAATATTTGAATTTGATTACATCAAAAAGTTTTTATAAAAGAGCAAGATATTTTGGGTCATTTATATAAAGTTTTAAATAGATTGAGTATAGTGTCAATCTGCTGTTTACATTCTGCCTGCCTACTGACTTCTTCTTCTTTAGTTTGCGAAATAATGCGCGAAAAACTTTCTTTTAAGTTTTTTCGGATATCATCCAACTCACTTCTAAATGAATTTTTTAATGAATTTAATGAAAGGTCACTAGTCAAATCCAAGATCTTTTCCGAGTTCTCATTTACCAATTTTTTACATTGACTTATTATTTCTTCTAGGTCGTCACATTTTGAATTCAATTTAGACATATTTTCTTTGATAAATAAACCAAAATATTTCTCGATTTGATCAACGTTTACGTATTGTCCAGATTCATCCGATATTTGATTGGAATCTCTATCGTTATCAAAACGGTATTTATTCGTTTTAGCAGATTGTCCATTTTGTATAGTAGAGTCTTGAAGTTGAATTTTCGATACAGTATTACGATTAATCCTTTCATCTAGGTCACAATTCCGTAATTTTTGGGAATTCGCAAAATGTCTTTGGCCTCTAATACTTTTATCGAGATGTGAAATTTGACTTTCTAATTCATCGAGTCTTAGATTCGTCTCGTTCATCACCAGATTCGTTTTTTTGATTTGTTCGTCATTAATTGATTCAATTTTTGGTTTGTCTTCATCACTGTACTGATTGAGTTCGTTTACGGTTTTGAGCATTCGTAGATTGATCTTTTTTGCCCATTTCATAACTTTTTTTAACGCGACTGTATCATTTATGAGGTCGTCTTCGAGTTTTAAGTAGTTTCGTTTTTCGGAATTTTTGTATTTTTCGTCGTATTTCATTTCAAAAGCGGAATAAAAACGGAATAAAAACAAGCATAAGAATTCGTGAAAAACTTATTTCAAAATCCTCAACAAGAGTTTATTCGTTGAATGGGTTAAAAAACGTTTAGAACGAGAATTTCCGCAAAAATAATTTTTTTTTTTTGAAAAATTTGAAATTTATGTTAATTTTTTTTTTTTTTTTTCGTTCTAAAATTTTAAATATTATATATATTTATGTGATTATATAACCCTGTTAATTACAGTAGACTCGCGATAATCCGTATACAGTTTAATCCGAATAATTTGACATCCGAACAGAAATACGCGGGCTCGTAGCCCTTTCCAATACTATTACATGTATTTGATTATCCGTAGATTTTAACCCGTACAACAATTTTCTAGGGCTTTTTGTATACGGATTATCGCGAGTCGACTGTAAAATTAGTGTTGTGCATCGACCCGCAATAGTCGAACTTAAGTTCGAGCTTTTTGAAACGACCTGAGTTCGAACCTGAGTTTTCGACCTTTCCAAGTTCGAACCTTTAAAGTTCGAACTTTAAGAAATTCGAATTATTAAAATTCGAACTTCCTAAAAAATCGACCCGAATTCGAACTTAGTTCGAAATTTTAGTTATGAGACTCTTAAATGGCTTAATCCCACAAACTTTTAGGAAGAAAAAATGAATGGTTCATTTATAAGTTTTTATTTTCTTTAACCTTATTTTAAAATGATTATAATTGTAAGTTTTCACCCTAAAAACAAAATTTCCTCGACTTTTTCAAGGGATATTCTATTCCTTCTATCCCAAATTTGATAGCCAGCTGAAGAAAAAAAACGTTTAGATGGCGTACTCTTTGCTGGGATAATGTTTAAAAACTTAAAATATTCAAAAAGAATAGTACATTTTTATTAACTTAAAATTAGCGTCGAGATAATGTGCTGTTTAATCAATGTAGCTATAATTTTGTCTTGATGTCCAGCAATCAGTTGTCAAGCCGATAAAGCTTAGTGTTTTTTTAGTTTTTCTTTTAAAATTTTGGATTTTTCTTCATAATGTTTTTTGGGTGAATTTGACAAATTTTTTAATCCGGAATTTTATAATTTGGATTGAGTTGCTGGCAAAACTCTCGAAAAAAATCATTTTGAACTAATGTGAATGAGAGGGCAGAAGTTATTATAAATATAATTAATGTACACTTTTTCAAACTTTTTCAAAAAAAGTTCGAACTGAGGTCGAACTTTTCGAACTTTTAGATTCGAATATAAGAAAGTTCGAACTTGCAAATTTTCGAAATATCCAGAGTTATTATAAGTTTATGAGGATTATTCAATTTCGTCATTACACGCTAGGCACTTCCAATTTGTATGTGATCTGCCCAGTGTGTAATGAAAGAGTAACGATTAATGACTTTTGAAGTCACTAAATTAAGTGTAGCCGGCAAAGATAATACGACTGGTCAAGGTGATGCGATCGAACATAGAAGAAGTTGCCTATGTGAAACGCAATGCCTTTGTGTCAAACTGAAATGCCTCCTGCTGAAATCAATAACCGCTTGGCTCAATTTATTTCGGAAGTAGTATCCCTCTGAATGATATGTCATAATTGAGTATTTTCACGCTATTTGCAAATTGCAATACCATGGATGACAAACAGAATAACAATTGCCTACCTAACATGAAGAGTAGCGTGTCGCAGAATTGTAAGGTAAGTTAGGTGAGAGCGCTAAATTTAAAAGAAAAAAAAAGGCAAAATTTTGTTTAGAAGTAAGAAGATTTTTAAGCTCGAATAGTGGGAACTTTTAGCTCTTTAAAATACAAACTTAAGTATATGATATGGAGACAAGAAATTTTCCATACTACAAACATATATTGATACATTTAAAGGTGGTGAAAATTCAATCGATCTTTTGGATAATTTGAACAATAGTCTTTCAAATCTTAGTGTTGGGGTATGAGTCAAGGCTCGATTGTTAGTTATTAAAGTTAGAATCAAAACTCTGAGAATTAGAAGTTTAAATGAATGACACAACTAATTAATATTCGGAAGCAATCACAAATCATCTGGTCTATCATGTTTGGTCTAATCCAGAAAATTGATCAAAAATAATAAGCAGAAAAGAGGTTGAGATAAATAAATAAAATACTGGAAAGGTATCAAGTCGATATAAATACTTTCCAAATAATAATCTTAAGCTTGTAAGGTGAAAATTTTCCTGAAAACTAGTTTGGACATTTAGAGTGATTCGAAAATTACTAATGTTAGAAAGCTCATGTCTAATCATTAGTTAAGTTAGTTTATTTATGTTTAAAAATAAGTAAATAAAATTAAATAATTTTACATAGTGTTGTCGTTGGAACCACTTCTGCCCTCTCATTCACATTAGTTCAAAATGATTTTTTTCGAGAGTTTTGCCAGCAACTCAATCCAAATTATAAAATTCCGGATTAAAAAATTTGTCAAATTCACCCAAAAAACATTATGAAGAAAAATCCAAAATTTTAAAAGAAAAACTAAAAAAACACTAAGCTTTATCGGCTTGACAACTGATTGCTGGACATCAAGACAAAATTATAGCTACATTGATTAAACAGCACATTATCTCGACGCTAATTTTAAGTTAATAAAAATGTACTATTCTTTTTGAATATTTTAAGTTTTTAAACATTATCCCAGCAAAGAGTACGCCATCTAAACGTTTTTTTTCTTCAGCTGGCTATCAAATTTGGGATAGAAGGAATAGAATATCCCTTGAAAAAGTCGAGGAAATTTTGTTTTTAGGGTGAAAACTTACAATTATAATCATTTTAAAATAAGGTTAAAGAAAATAAAAACTTATAAATGAACCATTCATTTTTTCTTCCTAAAAGTTTGTGGGATTAAGCCATTTAAGAGTCTCATAACTAAAATTTCGAACTAAGTTCGAATTCGGGTCGATTTTTTAGGAAGTTCGAATTTTAATAATTCGAATTTCTTAAAGTTCGAACTTTAAAGGTTCGAACTTGGAAAGGTCGAAAACTCAGGTTCGAACTCAGGTCGTTTCAAAAAGTTCGAACTTAAGTTCGACTATTGCGGGTCGATGCACAACACTAATTTTACAGTCGACTCGCGATAATCCGTATACAAAAAGCCCTAGAAAATTGTTGTACGGGTTAAAATCTACGGATAATCAAATACATGTAATAGTATTGGAAAGGGCTACGAGCCCGCGTATTTCTGTTCGGATGTCAAATTATTCGGATTAAACTGTATACGGATTATCGCGAGTCTACTGTAATTAACAGGGTTATATAATCACATAAATATATATAATATTTAAAATTTTAGAACGAAAAAAAAAAAAAAAAATTAACATAAATTTCAAATTTTTCAAAAAAATTATTTTTGCGGAAATTCTCGTTCTAAACGTTTTTTAACCCATTTAACGAATAAACTCTTGTTGAGGATTTTGAAATAAGTTTTTCACGAATTCTTATGCTTGTTTTTATTCCGTTTTTATTTCAAAATGTGACGACCTAGAAGAAATAATAAGTCAATGTAAAAAATTGGTAAATGAGAACTCGGAAAAGATCTTGGATTTGACTAGTGACCTTTCATTAAATTCATTAAAAAATTCATTTAGAAGTGAGTTGGATGATATCCGAAAAAACTTAAAAGAAAGTTTTTCGCGCATTATTTCGCAAACTAAAGAAGAAGAAGCCAGTAGGCAGGCAGAATGTAAACAGCAGATTGACACTATACTCAATCTATTTAAAACTTTATATAAATGACCCAAAATATCTTGCTCTTTTATAAAAACTTTTTGATGTAATCAAATTCAAATATTAAACAGTAAAAATTACATTTTTTTTTTTTTTAAATTTTTTAATTTTTTTGCTTTCTAAAACTAATATTATAACTGTAAATTTACATATTTTTCTTTATTTTTTCAACATGATTGGTTTTTATTTTTTTTTTTTTGAAGAGTTTGTGTAAATCAGAATTTGACTTTTTTTTTATTGAGTTTCAGTATCCAATACGCTATATTTATTAGCGTGTTGGGCTTCTTTGAGAAGCAAAGGTTGATCGGTAAACGGTCCTTAAATAAATAAATAAATAAATAAATAAATATTTAAAATATAATAAAATGACATGTTTTTAATATCTTTATTATTTTGTTTTTCAAATTAATATAATCAATATACGTAACTGATGTTTAGATTTCAATTATTCATTTTTTTTGTTAACTCACTCATTTGCTCTTCCAATTTTTTCATTTGAATATCAAATTTTTCCTCCAATTGACTCATCTTTTTATCTGTTTTTTTATCTGAATCACTAATTGCATACATTATTTGATTAGATTTGTCATTAAAATTGTTGATTCTATCTAAACGTTTTTGTTTCTCTATCTGATTTATTATTAATTTATTAAAAATGTTTCCTATACGAGAACCTCGAGAGTTAATCTTCTCGCATAGAGATTCTATTAGTGAAAAAAGAAACAGAAAAAACACAAACAAAAAATGTGTTTTTGATTTCGGAGTTCTGAGTTTTTCTTTCATACGATCTCTTAGATTTTCAAATTTCATTACATAAGCAACCTTATTTCTAATTATTTCTGCTTCGCTGTTATCGAGTAACTTTTCAACTTCTCCGATCGATATACCAATTATTATGTTGAAAAACAGTATTGGCATAAAAACGATATAAATAAGAAAAATAAAGTAGTTGATTACAGATTCTCTTCTTAAAATATTTAATCCCATGTTTTCTGTGTCAAGTGAACCAGTGGTCATTGTTATTAATTTCAACAGAGTCAATTCAAATGTGCTGTTGAATGTAGCTATGTAGTCATCGTCATTCATTTGATCAAATGTGTAAAACCCAGATCTGTTTCGGAACGACAGAAGAAATCCGATTAAAAAAATTGAAATAACAATAAAAAGCTTAAACGATCGTTTAATAACATTTCGAAAAACGCTTACGTAAACACCAAAATCTGAGAATTTGTCCAGACGCAAAAGTAATATGTAATAAGATAAAACGATTGTTGTTGAAAATAGAGCTGATTTTGATTCTGAAATATCTATGAAAAGAGTAACCAGACAAAGGATGCAGTTGATAAATTCCAAAATATTTTTCGAATCAAATAATAACGATGAAATATTATCCGTCAAAATGTTAACAATAAATTGAACAATTTCCAATAGTAAAAAATAAATAGAGAGAATAATCGAAATTATTTTTGAAGCATCATTTAGGATAAACGATGAAGGATAAAACTCAATTTGAGTTGAATAAAAAATTAAAAAAATAACATAAAAGAGAAGGTTGAAATAATAAACATATCTTGGCAGTTTATCGTATTTTTCATTTAAAACATTTTGAATTTCATCTTTTTTCAACCATTCAGAATCTCCATACTCACTTGAAAATGTTAAAACGTTCCGATGCCTAAATTTTGGACTGGAATCTGAATTCGGGAAGCTTTCATCATAAACTTTTATTTTAGAATAAATGATCTCAGGTGTCTTGGAATTATTATTTTCTTTAAAAACTGAAAACTTATCTCGTAAATGATCAACAGATAAAAAATCAAGACCATCTTTTAAAATAAAGTCTATTACTTTATTCCACTTCATTAAAACCATTTTGAACATGAACACATCGAACATTACATCTTTAAAATAACTCAATCGTTCATAGCATCCTCGAATATCATCGCTTGAAAATTTAATAAATTTATTATTTTGAGTTTCTGACAAACAAAGTTGAATATTTTTCAAAAACTTTAAGGCGTGTTCTTCGTTGTTTTGGTCGATTAACTTATTAAAAGACATTACAAAGTTTAAACTCCCCTTAAACATGCTTTTGTCGAATGTCCTATAGTAGATATCAAATAATTTCGGTTCATTTCGATAACAAAGGTATAAAAAACTTTCGCATGAATCTATAAATATGGAACTTAGCTCTAAAGGATCTCTGGGTAAATTTATTATAGGTTTTTTGGTTTTAATTTTTTCGATAAATTCTATAATTGTTTTGTTCGTTATTAAATCGATATAACGAACTAAAAAATTAAACAGGTCTATTTTTCGTCCCATTAAAAGAATTAAATTATCATTGAAAACTTTGATTTTATCTCCTTTTGCTTCATTGTATTCTAAGAACATGGCAAACAAAAAGTCTAAATTTGAGTAAATAAAAATTCTAGAATATTTAAAACTATCGTAATACTCTGATAACTTGTCAGAATTGTTAATGTCAGGATAATTGTTTTTTAAATTATTTTGTCGAAAGTCAACTGATTTAAACCGAGTTGTTAATGCTTTCATTTTATCAGCTGTATCTATTATAATACCATTGGGTAAATTTTTGAGACCATACATTGCACAATTAAAAAAATTTATTTCAATTTCATCCGTTTGATCATTGAATATATTCAAATCAACATTGTCGAGGTAATTTTTCGAGAAATCTACCTTCGACAGATTTTTTAAACCTTTGAAAATATCATTATCTAAATTTGTAATCCAATTATTACTAAGGTTAAGCGTAACCAACGAAAGAAGGCCATTGAAAACATCTTTTGGTAAAGTCTTTATGTATTGTCGACTAAAATCAATTTCCGTAATCAATAATAAATTGAATTCACCAATATAACTTTTTTTAGGTATTCCTGGTTTATTTATGTAGGACAACAACGATTCTTTTATTTTATTTTCTTGTTCATTTTGTTCGTTTATCGACGGATTGGGTAATGGTACAACTGTACAACAGTTCATTTTTGATTCAGTTTTCTTAAAGTTTATTTTTTATTTATTTTAATAAAAAAATAAGTTCACATAAAATCTAAACAATTTTACAAATAATCAAAAACTTGGAAAATACAGTTCCGGAAATTAACTTATCACATGATATCATCTGGTATCATATGAGCTTAGTTTATATCATCTATTTTATGGAAATTTCTATTGTATCAGATTCAAATAATTAATAGATTTTATAGAGGGCTCATTTCCGGAAATTATCCATATTTAAACTTTACTTGAAATTAATTATCCTGCAGACTTCTTATCTATTTAAAAACAGGACAAAATGATGATCTTCAGATCATTAAACAGAATTAAACAGAATTAAACAGAATATAGAAGCTTATTTTCCCGAATTTTGTTTCAATATTTTCTCAAAAAGTACTCCTCAAATTCTTCTTCAGCGTTTTTAACTTAACCAGGGAAAATAAATAAGCATAACTTTCAGACAAAAATATATGTATACTAGATTTTGTTTGACTTTTCGAAGAATTGTCCTTAGCTTAAAATTAAAAAAAATAATAATCTAATCATGGAAAAAATTAAAATGTTGATGACTCAGTTTAAGACGTCAAGGCTTGACTAACCATATTCCTCCAAGAGACTCCGCATCGGGAAAAGAAAGTTCATTCAACTTTAGTTTCAAAATACAGTGGGTTCGCACTTATATCAGCCCTTACTTATATCACAATAAGATATATCACTGATTTCATTAAGAACCGATTTCCTTCAATACTTTTAGATTGTAAAAATTTTAAGTTATTTCACATTGCGATATCACATATCCATATCCATAATATTTAAAATAATCGGGCGTGAAAAAAATTAATCCTCATTCTTTTACGTTATGCTAATTTTTTAGGAAATACTACTAACAATAAAAAATTCCCACGCTAATTTTAAGTGTCATTTTTTCTAAAAAAATTCTCAGTTTATCTAAAAATCTGCGTATTCTTTTTTTTATATTCTTAACTTTTTTGAACTAATTAAATTAATTTCCGGTTATTTTATCTGTTGAACAGTTCTAACATGAAAAGACGATCATAGTTATAAAAGAATCGTGTCGTAGAGATGTTGTCATTCGATCTAGCTCAGCTCCATAAAAAATAGGAGCTAAGCGTGTATACATGATATCTTAGTGAATAGAACGTTGGATGGCGAGTCGAGAGACTCAATTCCCTTCATATCACTAAAAATCAGAAAATATTCAACCATCAAATCGTGTTACAATCTCTTCGATATACTGGGGAAAAAAATTATAATGGAGCATCATTAGAAAAACAGAAAAAAAATTACACGGGGTTCTTTATTTTAGTAATGGGCACTCATCTAAAATTTTGATAGAAAAAAGAGAGAGTTGTTCAAAATTGATCATAATATTTAGGTTAAGATTAAAGGGCTCCTCGCTAGCCTTATAAATATGCTCGGGTTCCAAATTCTAAAACACTAATGACATGATAGATAGTTCAATTCAAACCGTTGTCAAGTTGACACCGACGGTAATCTACATCTAAATATTCAGTACTCGAGAAAAAAGTGTCTCTCATCATTATCCCTTTAACTATTGGGCTTCAAATTGCAAAAAGATAAGAAATTTACCCAGAACCTTTGGCGCATAAATTGTTAACTTTAATTTTATAAAAAGTGTCAATTGACACCGCGGTTATTTGATTGCTAAAAAAGTGATCCTCTATTCCTTTATTGGGCTAACAATCTTAACTTTTGGATCATCGCTGATGAAAAAAAAGGCCATCACCAGAGACGATACTAAATGCAAAATTCGATCCAAAAGAACGAGATACAACGCGAATCAAGATAAAATGTCTTAGATTTTTAAAAAAAACAGTGTTTGGAACAAAAGACATTCATTTCAAAATCGATATGGCATTGCAGATTACATTATTTCACATCATCGTTCCTTAAATTTTGCAATATGTGTCGACTCTGGTTATGATTTTTTTTTATTTACTATTCATTTTAGACGCAAATAAAGGTTCTCTATGATATGGTCCTGAAGTGTCATCCTAGAGAGTAGAAGAAAAAAAATCGTACCAGTGATTTTAGATTTATCTGAATAATTTTGTGATTTGTGAGAGGAAAAATTGAGACTGTTGGGCAGAATACTTCGCTTTCATTCGTTTCCCTAATTTTTTATTTCAAAATTAAAATATTGATGATTTTTATAAGCTTTTTTCCAGACGTTTACCGTAATCGGGGTACTCTAGTTTTACTTATAACACGATATTTAAAAGAAAATATTGCATTCACTCCAATAGTCTTTTTTTATCACAAAAAAAAATGAATCTCGTTCTAAGCCGAAAAAAAGAACAAGAAGAAAAGAAGTTTATTGAACTCAACAAAGAAGGTCATTGTTTTAGAAAAAATTGAAAACAAACAAGAGTGATTAAATTATAGAAATGAAATAACCTTGATAACTAATTCATAAAATTTTTGTACACTAAAGTACATATTTTGTTTAAGCCGTATTTATTGAAGGAATATTCAACAATCGAATCGTACAATAGTACAACCGTACTAATCTTCAGGCTGAAATGAAAATGAACCAGCTAATTTTAGTGTCTTACATTAGTACCTTTGGGCCCGTCTATCCGATCCTCTCGTTAGACGTCTTGAGCATGCTTTTATGCTCAAACTAACTCAACTTTCTAAAGTTAAGTTAATTAACTAAACCAGTGATATCAGCGAGATGTCGCTATATCACACTAATAAAAAAAGTCGAATTCAAAACGGTTACTTTCATCTAATCGAAAAAGCCTTATTCAAATGGTAGCTGCTAAGTCGGCAAATATTCCCATTTATTTTAGATATTTTAGATAAATCCCATTTTTGGTTCCGGACAAACGGGGTGATATATCTGCAAACTCACTGTAAAGATTATTGTTTTATTGTATTTTCTAAAAGTGCTCAATAATTTAAGCTTGAATCGGCTGGAAGCCTTGTAAAAGCTTGTAAAAGCCTTGTAAAAGACACGACTTGTAAAAGGGCATCTTGAATACGCAATAAGTATTTGGAACCCTTCATCAAAAGCTAACATAAATGTTATTGAAAGAGAAACCGTACCAAGAGAGGCTTATGCCTTTGGATTTAATGAGCTTAGAAGACCGCAGAATAAGAGGAGATCTCATCCAAATGTTTAAGATAGCCAATTATCATGAGAAGATCAACTTGATGGAAGGATCGAACTTGGCCACAAGTTTAAAGTTGAACCTGAGAAAAGAGCATAATGTGAAACTTGTGATCGAAATTAACAAACGAGGTTCAGTTAGGTTTAACTTTTTAACGAACAGAGTGGTTTCAAAGTGGAATGTTTTACCGCAGAGTTTCGTCAGCGCAAAATAAGTCAATGGTTTCAAAGCGGGCATTTTCAGAGAAATATTTGGTATGGGACAAAGAAAGAGAAGAAAGACTGACACAGCTCCTACACATTTCTTGATTTTATCGAATTAATGGTCAAAGTTGAAAGTATAGAAGGCCTCACAAACTTGATCTCTGATACTAAAGGTATGTCAACAATTGGTATTGACGCTATTGAGAAAATAAATTTTAATACAGTATGTCTAATAAATTTAGAAATTAAGAAAAATAAAATAAAATTATTAATTTAATCATAAATCTTAAAATAATTAAAACTTATCGGACTAAACTAACCATCCTATATTGTAGATATTTTCATCAGCTATCTTTTGATATGTCGGAAATCTCAAACAAATATTCCAGTCACTCCTAATTTTGTCTCTAACTTCCCAGATGAAAATTAAGTAAAAAATAAATTGTCTATAAAGTTTAGAAATTTGATTTTCGTAGAAAATTAAACGACACCCAATCTATCCTTGAGATTTTTTTTTTTTTGGGAATGTCAGAACAGCTCTTAAAATTAATTTTGAAAAGCACTCCAATATAAATACCATGTACTTAACATTAAAAATCGCTGAGTTCCAAAACCTATACAGTATTTCTAATTTTACCATAAAAAAGGGTAAAAAAAAAGTAACCCAGGCCCAAAGATGGCAAATAATTGGTCTGTTAAAAGACAAGACCAAGTCTCAAAAAGAAATAGCGGAGTTAGTTGGTGTTTCCGGGAAATGCGTCTTTACAACCAAGCGAAATTATGAAATCACTTCCAGTTGCAAAGAATTACCAAGGTCTGGTAGACCACCAAAGCTTACCAGTCGTGATGAATCATACATTTTTAGAAAGGTCAGAGTCAACCCTTCGATCAGCTATAGGCAATTAGCTGCTGACTTCGGTTCTACATTTGATGAGGTTAGAGTTAACAAAGACACCATAAGAAAAATTCTATTTAAAAAAAAAATTCAATCGTATGTTGCTATAAGAAAACCCCTATTTACATTTAAAGACAGACTAAAAAGGCTCAAATGGTGTAGAGAACGACAAGATTGGACAATTCAAGATTGGTCTAAAGTGATTTTCAGCGATGAGTCAAATTTCGAGGTCCTAAACCGAAAATCAAGAGTATTTGTCAAAAGATTCGCAAATGAGAAGTATCATCCGAAGTTTTGTTTACCAAGGCTACAGAACGGTGGAGGTTCTGTAGGAATTTGGGGTTGCATTAATTACAATGGAACTGGGTGCTGCACTATTTATACTGGCCGAATAAACCAGTATGTCTACAAGAAAACCCTGGAAAACGAATTATTGCCATCAGCCGAGCTATTTTTCGAAGAAGGACAAGATTGGATTTTCCAACAAGACGGGGCAAGCGCTCATACCGCACACTCCATTCGAAACTGGTTTGAAGAGAAACAAATAACTGTACCTCCCTGGTGTCCTCGATCCCCAGATCTCAATCCTACCGAAAACTTGTGGTCATATATTGACCATAAATTGGTAAAAACTAAGATAACGTCAATTGAGCACTTAAAGACGGTTCTGTTTAACGAATGGTTGAACGTAAAGGCTGAAATCGTTAAAAATTTGATTGAATCTATGCCAAAACCTGTCGCGGCATGTATCAAAGCTAAAGGCGGTCATTTTAAATGTTAAAAAGTACTATTTCTAAACTTTAAAGACATGTTTTTTGTCGGATTTTTTTATTTTCATTTTTTTTTATCTATCCTTATTTTTGTATTTTTCCGATGTGAAACTTTATGATGAATAAAAATTTAAAAGAAAAATTCAACTTTTTTTTTTCTTAACCGCCAGATCTCTCAAACTGGAGTGAAGTTTCGACTTGAATTAATTAGTTAGTTGAATTAACTAAAAAATAATTCAATACTAATTCAATGTCGAAAAAAAAATAAAAAAATACTAGAATATCCCATTAACGGTAAACGAATAAAAAACAAATTCAAATAAAATAACATAGGGGATTCGAATTTTGTGAACGTACAACTCCGGTCTTTCACAATGTCCATTTCTGAAAGCTCATGAATTTTAATTTAATTTTCAACTGAAGATCAATACTTGCTCAACTGTCAACTCAATTATCGTAATCTGCGACCCTGAAAAGGCAACATATCAAGTTTTTCTTGGGATTAAAAGTAAGAATTTTTCCCTTACCCCTTCACTCCAAATTCATGAACTTTCAGAAATGGACATTTTGAAAGATCGGTATTGTAAGGCTTTTTGACGCGACCCTAATTTTTCATCCATTCTAGTCATTCTGATTAATTACCCTTGTATTTCCTAAATCTCTAACTTACGAAAGCTATTGAACACGTAGAAAGATTAAAACTGGGACCGAGAATTCATTCGAGCTATTATTCGGTTAAATTCAGAATTCTTTTTTATCGATACAGTGTAAAAGTATTATAGCAAAGAATCGCTGAAATTTTAAATATATAGATAGTAATACAATGGACTCTATTGTGTAAGCAACATGTCATTTCTTACTTGTTTTTTTATTGACTTATTAATTTTTAAAATTATTTTTACAAAAACTATTCTTACAGAAAGAATATGAACAAGTTTTAAAAAACTTATTCTGGTGTCGGCAAGTTAAAATTTTTTCTCAATTTTCTTTTTTCTATTTTTTGACTCTTGTGCAATCGTTATAAAAAGTGTGCTTATAAATATTTCAAGGAAAGGAAGGTGCAGCAAAAATTCTGCAAATAAAATTGCGCATTTAAAAATAAATCTTTTTCAATGGTGTGCAATTTTGCAGAGAATTACAAAAAATGCAAAGTTATGCAAAATTGCACACCATTGAAAAAGATTTATTTTTAAATGCGCAATTTTATTTGCAGAATTTTTGCAGACCTCTCCAGTAGATGCAGCAAATTTTGCTGCATGTGGCTGCACCTTCCTTTCCTTGAAATATTTATAAGCACACTTTTTATAACGATTGCACAAGAGTCAAAAAATAGAAAAAAGAAAATTGAGAAAAAATTTTAACTTGCCTCTGGTGTCTAAAAGTAATGAAATAATTTTGAACAAGGATTTGGCACTTGTATATACTCTCAAAATTTTACAGACATGAGCAATTTTAATAAATATCCGATTATACGATTATTCACTTATACGATTATACAAAAAAAATATTTTTCCGAACCTTCTATACGATTATACACTTATACGATTATACAAAAAAAATATGTTTCCGAACCTTCTATACTATTTTTCATTTAAAACCAATCTAAATTGGATCTGTGATCTAGTGGTCTTGGAGTTAATGGAATAATGGGCAAAAAAATAAGTCGCCGAATATTTGACTATTCAAATCTTTATAAGAAAATGCAGGGTTTAAAAGATATTCGATTTTATAGACTTTTGAATAAACCAAATTATCGGATTTTAGATTATCTATTTTTTAAATTAGTTTGCCTGCCGATTATTCATACTTTATGAAAGTTTTCAAGCCCGATGTGAAATTTTTAATTCTTCTAAAACCAAGAGGAATGCTTCTAATTTAAAAACAATGAAAGGTAAGGGGTCCTGTGACCTAGGGGCTTTTGAGATTAGAGGGGAAGACTGTGACAAATTTATAAAAAAAGCCAATTACATCTGATTTATCAGGGTAGTTAGAACCGGTGTCGACGGCCAATCCAAATAACGGCCGTCGACGTCGGTTCAACTACCCAAATCTCGTGAGACAAAGGGCAACATATTATTTTAAGCCGATTTTGAGTCAAAATGAATCAGTGATTAATCCCTTCGCGTTTACCATCGGTTTGAGAATGGATTTGTTTTATTGGGAACCAAAGACAAAAAAGTTTAAAAGCTTTTCGTAAGGCGTCCTGTGACCTCTGGGGTTTTGAGATTAGAGGGGTTGCCTGTGACAAGATTATAAAAAAAGCTACATACACATCGATTTATCGGGTAGTTAGAACCGGGGTCGACGGCCAATCCAAATAGCGGCCGTCGACTTCGGTTCAACTACCCCAAGGACCCTGAGACAAGTATTACAAAAATTTAGAACGCCTTAAAAAGGCAAATAAACATTTAAAATAAAATTTGAACTCTATTTCTCAATAACTAGTAAATTTGACTCGTGTTAAAGTCTCTAAAGTAATCATTCATATAATCGTATATTCGTAGAATCGGTAGAGAGGGCCTCAAGAAACTATTCTAATAAACGTATATTCATATAGTCGGTTAGGTGTCTCAATAAATTATTCGAATAAACGAATAATCGTATATTCGTATAATCAGTTAAGTCTCTAAAGGAATCATTCATATAATCGTATAATCGTAAAATCGGTAGAGGGCCAAGAAACTAGTCAAATTATTCGTTATTTGGATAAAAGTTTAGCAAAAGAATATATATTCGAATAATCGGATAATTTATAAAATCTTTTAAATAAAAAAATTGCCCATATCTCAAATTTTACGCTGGATACTTTGTAAGAAATATGAGTAAAGTAAAAATGACAGTTGATGAATCAGGTCACAGATATTAATTATTTTCCTTTGATGAACCAAAGTTTGAAAAGGTAAAACTAATATTTTTTTCGAATGAATGAATTCGAGTTAATTAAAATCTCAAACACGATAATTGTAATCCTTGATTTCAAGCAACTCCCGTTCAATTCATGCAATTTTTGCTTTTATGTTTAATTCTAGACGCTCTCTTAAAAAAATAAATTCAAGTCGTTAATTCAATATCCGTTTTAACTCAAATCAAAACTTCACTCCAGTATCTCTCAAAAACAAACCAGTCCCAAAATAAAAAATATGAATTTCTAAATTTTCTAGACATACTGTATAAAAAATGAATAAGCATTTTGTTTCAATTGTAAAAATGTTAAAAAATCGAAAAAAAATTGCGACAATGTTTTATTTAAAATAAAATATAATAAAATAAAAGAATTCCTTTTGCATCTTAGCAACTGGCAGCCAGTAAGAACAAAACAAAGCTCAAAATTTAAATAAATAGTTCTTTAAATATTTCGAAATTAAATATTTCTCCTATAAAGTACTCTTTAAACTAAAAAAGAAGACCGATTTAATTAAAAAAGGAAATTATGATTTTCATTATATTTCCATGGTTACATTCTTAAAAAAATCAGAATGTTACCGTATTTCCAATAGGGAATTAGAATTTGAAGACTTTATTCGAAATGGGGAGTCCTCAGGTGGATAATGTTTCAAATGATGTTGATTATGAACTTAATGATGATGGAATGGAAATTTGCTGAGACAATATCTCAGGGTTAGAGGCATGTTTACTTGTATAGAAAGAAGAGACAGAGACTGAGTTCAATTGAAATTTCATTAGACCATAATTAAATTAGTCATATGGTTTTTCTATTGGCTAATAATTTCTGATAATTTATATAAATTTAGTAATTATAATAAATAACAAGAACAAACCCAGTAGCCCCGGTACAGGTGTTAGTAATTTTTCTAAAATTTAAAGCTTTTAAAGTGACCAAACACAATTTATTGATGACTGAGACAGGCTTTTACTCCAAGAGACTTACTTATGAAGGTGTGTTAAGATTCGAATCTTATTTGAAAATAATTTAAAGCTTTAAGTTTCTGCCTGAAAATGTATAGCAAGCATGTCGTGATATTGTGACCATGTACAGCTTTTAACTATACCAATTGTGTCTTTCAAGCTTTTATTAATTATCTGGTATCGTGAGAAATAAATGAAAAATTTTTTTCTTCTTGACAATTAACATATCGACATGAAGTTTTGGTAACGATTACTTTTATCACGGAAATTTATCACGAATTTATAATTAGAAACAAAAGGGAAATTTATTATGAAACGTTGTAATTAAAAAAATTGATGCTTTTCAAAAAGGAAATTTGTAACGAATCGTTTTTTTTATTATTTTTTTAAAAATGAATGTGTCAACTAACATTTCAATTAACTTCCTAATACATGGTATACAAGTGAACTTTTGAATAAAGATAATCCAAACCATGATTGTATGGATTTATGTTTAAACAATTATCTGTTTGGTCGAATGAGATTGAATAAAAATTCTATAAATTGGCTTTGTAAAACTGATGGTTGTAGTACATCTGTCACCTTAACCAAAGATGAAAAAATTATAAGAATGGTCGATCATGAAACTGAAATAAAACATACGTTAATTGATGACAATGAGATTATTCGAATGAAATTTAAAACTGATTGTAAAATTAGAGCTGAAACAGAACCTCATTTAAGCGTTGGTAAAATATATCTAAGAACAAAGTAAATGTTCTAATGATGTTTGACCTCAGTGCCTTGGATAAAAAAAAGAAAAAAAATCAAAATTAAGAGGTTTCAACTGCAAGTGAATATGGTTCGGATGAGAGTTCACTTGAAGATTTTGCAATTTGATTTTATTTTATTTTAATTGACTAATTAATATTCGCTATATTTATAATTTAAAACAAAAAGTACATTTATCTCACTTATCATTTCGTAATAAATTTTTATTATTCCAAAACGGAAAATTATATCGATACCACGATTCGTGTCGTGACAAAATTACACCGAATCGAAGTTTTGTTTTAATTGTGTTTCGTAACTTGATAATTAGATAAGTTTTTGACACTTTTTAATTGAAACTGTGATACGGTTCCTTTGTAAAAAATAATGTGTTTATTTTTCATCCTTGTATCTAAGATTTGTACAGAGATTTTGATATACTTAGAATAGACTGTACATTGTTATGACAGTGTAAAATCGAAAAAACACTACTCGATGAAAATAGTTTATGAAGGAGCTTTGTAAGAAACATATTCACAGATTCAATCAATATTTATTTCAGTACATATTCACTACGTTGTGAAATATTTGAGGATTATTAAAAACGAAAATTTTCCAATTATTTTTATCTTAAAAAATAGTCTGATGATGATTTTGAGGATTATCCAATTATAGAATTAGTCGTAGGAAGAAAATGAGATCTTTTGATCGGAGAAATCAGTTGATTTTTGAAAATTTAATCATTGAGAACAAATCAGAGCTTAGTGATTAATTTCATTTTTAGTAAAAAAAAATCACCTGTATTACGTATTGGTAATATAATTAAGACCATCAGACAATTTTTAAGTCGCAACTTAATTTTTAATTTAAAGTTAGCAATAAAGTTAGCTAATGTACATGTAAGAGGATATTACATTTTTTCACACATTTGAGTTTTAAATAGTAAGATTAAACTTTATTTTTTTCTGAGGTTTTTTCTTGATTTTCGAAATTAAGCAACATTTTTTAAAATGTTCTTAATTTCGAAAAATGAGTTTGTCAAAAAAAATTCACTTTTTTCGAAAAATTATCAGATTTTTCCCTGTGCTTATATTCAAGGAAATACGGTATACTCTTTTGTTAATAAACAAATATATAAAATTTCTTTTTTTTAACATTGTTTCATTGGAAAAAGTTTTCTCCACGTTAAAAGATTTCTACACGAGCTCGTTATATCTTACTTAGCAACCTTATTTTTATCATTTTATTATTTTATAATTCAAAGTTTGTGCTAAATACAGTGCGACCTCGATTTTGTGAAGTGTCAAAAAATGCAAAAAATCTCAAAAATTCAAACCAGAAATACATTAAAAGTATTAAGACCGTCTCATTTTGTTATTTCACAAAATCACGGTTTCACAAAATAGAGGGTAACAAAATCGAGGTGACACTGTAAATAAACACCGGTGTTTATTGAAATAAATTGTAAAGCAGACAAAATAAATTGTATGAATACTTTGGTGACGACTTATTGCCGATTATTAAAACAGAAACTCAAAAACTTTCGAAGCTAGAAAATGAAGCAAAAGAAGTTGGACTGGAAATCAACATAGAAATGACCGCATGTATGATTTTGTATTTAGACACAAGGAGTACAGTTCTCAAACTATACAATTATGAGATAGGGCTGAGAAACTAGGATTGTAACGAAAGAAATGGAGAGAAAGTTAAACAGCTTCGCAACGATCTGCTATAGGATGTGGCTTAGCATAAAGCCTCCAGACAAAATCAAAAATGAATAAATAAACAAGAAGGATGTTGTTGTAAACCAATTGTTGAAAAACTCGAGCCTCGCCCCTCGAAGACCGGACAAAGATTCTGCCAATAAATTTCTCTTCTATGAACCAGACGTAACTCACGATGCAATTAATCGCGGGCGAAAGACAATGGCCATGTATGTGGGTTCCGAGCGAACGAAGAAGAACTTTTAATTTGATTCGACTTGCACCAAATGACGGTCAAAGAAGAACTATGTCAGTAAAATAAAACAATGGGTGTTTTGATATTAATTTATAAGGTTCGCGCCATGCAAAACTTCCACGCTATCTGAATTTGCAAAATCCGACCTGATAACTTTGTTCTCCATATATGAAAACCTAAGAATGGCAAATTTTTAGGGGGGGTATAAAAAAAAATTTTTTTACCCAGAGGGGTCCAACTTTCATGTCTTTTGAAGGAGTGTGTCTTGGTTTTTCGCTTGTTACTATCTCAAATGACCTCATATGTATCATGTTTGATACAGATTCTGAAAGAGCATAAAATTTTACACACGTGAATGATTTTTTAAAAAAGAAAAAAAATTTTTTTGTCATTTAGCTCAGCCAAGAAGCAAAAAAAAGACGTATTTTTCCAGTTTTTTTACATCTCCTCTCAGGATTACCAAAACATAGATTTTATTAGTTACCAGCTTGTAGAGCAGAAAATTCTGAACAAAATGTAGGTTTTAGATTTTTGATTTTTTTATCTGTTGAATAGAAACAATCCGCCTAAAATCCGTTCAGTTAAATAATCTAGGGCATAGGTTTTTTCCAAAAACGTAAATCAAATGAAGAATACAAACAAAAGCCGGGTAGACAGCATAATCAAAATATATAGAATCGTTAATTCGATCCCATGAAGATAAATTTCTTCGTCACATGTGATTAATTAAATAAACCTCTAAATTGTTAAAAGTTGCTCACAAATAAGCGGCGAAGGGCGCATTGAATTAAGCTAAGAGGTAGTACTTATTTTCTTTTCAGATCTAACATCTAGTAGAAATTTTATTAGCTGCAGAAGGATTCTTAGTCTGTTCGGCCATGACAGAATTTTTTTATACTCGCTACATTTGCATCCTTCAATGCTAGTATTTTAAGTCATCACGACTCGCAAGTCACGATATGATGTTTCAAGTTGCTCATTAACATTTATTCATTTTTCTAAAAGTTACTAATTTTTCTGACTTGACGAGGATTCGAATTCATTCCACTAGCTGCCTAAGCTGTTGTTTTACCCACTCGGCCACTACCTTTAAAATAAGTGAAGTGTTCTGATGCTCACAATGACTCAAAAAAGGTTAAGCCGACTTTCAAATTAAACGACTAAATGATAACCTTAATACAATTAAAAGTTTTTTTTTGGTAAACCTTGGCCTAGCCCACTCTATTTTAATCTAAAGAAATTATGTTAGTAAATAATAGCCCCATTTAAAAATGTCGATTCTTTTTCATTTTTATTGAACGAATCATCTTCATTCGAAATTCGACTTGGTTTTGGATAGACGTTTGATGAACACATTGCATCCAAATCAGTTATTGAAAGCGAGAGTCCATTTTTAGATAAAGTTGGGCACGATGCAAAATTTGGTAGTGATGTATTCAATCTATTAACTATTATAAAATTATCATCATCTCTTAAGCTATTTTCAACGCCTCCTAAATTCATTAAACCATCTATTGACTTGAACCCATTTCGTGCATGTCTGTCTAAATACTTTTGTAACGTACTCGAACCTAATTGATACTTTATTTTCTTTTTGATATAAATTTTATGTTACTTAAACTTTTTGCTCTTTTGACGCAAATTATAATTCAATTTAATGTATTTCCAAGAGTTATTTTTCTCTCGTTTGTCTCTTCTTTGACATCTGGATCGAACGACTTGTTCTTATACTCGTTAGTACACGGTCTATTTACAACCTCTTGCGGTCTCGAAAACTTTCGATAAGTTGTTAACGTGAGAATAAACGTAAATAATATCAAGCTCAATGATAAACATCCAGTTACTAAACAATGTATGCGATAGAATAATTTTTACAATATCCTTCATGGCATGTCAAGTTTTGAACCAGCTGCAAACTTGTTGTTTTTAAAGTTGTCGATGAACTTGACGCAGTCTTAGGAAGTGTTCTAGTCGTAATTGTACTTAAAATGGTCGATTTTGTTACATTTTTAGACGTAATTGAAATACAGTTAATGCAACGATTTTGTAACCAAAAATGAGCATCATCCTCAGGTTTTGATGAGGATGTGCAAAATGAGGATGAGGATGACTGAATGAGGAGGTGCGAACCAAGGATGAGCATGAGCATGAGGATGTGGATGAGGATGGGGATGAGCATGAGGATGAGAAATAGGGTGAGGATGAGGATGGGGATGAGCATGAGGATGAGCAATAGGATGAGGATGGGGATGCGGATGAGGATGGGGATGAGCATGAGCATGAGGATGGGGATGAGGATGGGGATGAGCATGAGGATGAGCAATAGGATGAGGATGGGGATGCGGATGATGATGGGATGAGCATGAGGATGGGGGTGAGCATGAGGATGGGGATGAGCATGAGGGTGAGCATGAGGATGGGGATGAGCATGAGGGTGAGCATGAGGATGAGGATGGGGATGAGCATGAGGGTGAGCATGAGGATGGGAATGAAGGTGAAATGTGGGTGAATTTCGTCAATATTCTTCTCAACAAAAAGCTCAATCTTTATAATGGCACAAAACCTCTTTTTTTGCTAATCAGCAAATCGATCTGCAAAATCCCTATTTTTTTTTAAATATTTATTTTTTTTCCCCAAATTGTTTTAAAAATAATTAAAGGGTGTCATCAAGCTATTCTGTCAATCAGACAAAATTTGCGATAACACAAGCCTTCTAAGGATTCAAAAAAGATCAATTTTATACATAACATTTATTCAAACTAAATGTTATGTTTAAAATTGAAATGTTTGAGTTGTCATTAAAAATGTGGTAAAAGAACAATTTTACATAATTTCTTTTTACGATACCGTTGTAGCTTTTCCAGCATACCGCTGAATTTTATGAACTTACTAAATCGGACATACAGACCATACTTTATGTAACACAAAGTGGGAAAACCAGCATAGAAACTTTATATAACTTTAAATTAAGACTCTTAGCTCTCCTTGGACCTTATGTATTTTATGAGCCTTCGTTAATCTGATTCTGTGGCCTGGTCAATATAATTTTAGTTAAAGATTCATAAAATTTCCATAAAAGCTTCCGTGATTTTATTGATACCTTTGTGTAAAGAACATAAGGTGGAAAAAATCAAAATAGTCTTTTATTTAGCACAGAATTCTCTTAAAGTTAAAAAAGGCTCCATAAGTGATTTTTATGCGGTCTTTGACAATAGATGCAATCTTTAAATTTGCAGTTACTTTAAATTGGAAAATATTAAGTGGAAAGAGCTGAATATCTTGATCCAGAACATACAAAATATTGATTAAATACTTTTATTGGTTTCTTCTAGCTTCGCCTTGAAAGTGGGGAAAATGATAAACAGGGAAAAAAATTTAAGTGAAAATTGTACTGCGTGTTAAATAAAAAGTGGGACAAATGTCAGAAGTGAAATAAAAAAAATAGGGAAAAAAATTGTATGAAAAATGTACACGGGGAAAATGTAAGTGGGGAAAATGTACGTTGACCCTATGTTTTAGTAATTTGAGACTGGTCGGTCTCAGAATAAAAGTAAAATGCATGTATGTTAATAAGGTAATTTAAAAATCGCAAAAAATTCTATTTTAAATTTAAAAAGCTAATACAAAAATTGGGACCATACCATTAGATAGAAAAAATCTACATTCAAAATTTACATAGAAAAAAAATACAATTTACCTAGAAAAAATTTACATCGAAAAGTTCACATAGAAAAACTACATATAAAAATTAAATCGAAAATTGACGGAATTACCATATAAATTGCCACAAGTTCTTCTTCTGAATAAGTTGGAACTATTGACCTGATGGAGTGAGTTGAGTCTTTTGTACCGGAACGAACGAACGATGAAATTTCTGTAAGATTAGAAAATTTTTAGCCCAATTTAAGAAGACGTATCTTAATGAGACAAGTTAATAAAATAATCAGGCTTGTGAGCCGTGGTTAATTAAAATAATGGATCTGCAATGTAGCTAGTGTTGCTTTCGGCTCAATGAGGTTTTATCTTTCAGTCAGGGAAAATAATTCAAATGCTATGTTGATGAAAATTTCGGATTATCGAACTTCGGATTTACGAGGATTGGTTGTACTAGTTAAATCTGTCTATTTTAAGAATTTTCTATATATTTCGAAATGTTTTTCTATGAAAAGGATTTTCTATGTAATTTTTCTATCTAAAATATTTCTATGTTATTTTTCGATATACATTTTGAATTTTTTCTTTCTTTTTTTTTCTATCTAAAGGTACAGAGTCCAAAATAAAATAAAATTTTATCGAATTTTACAAGAATTCAAATCTCTTTTATTTGTTTTTCAAAAACGACACTTTCTTAATTAAAATTAAAAAATTCTAATAACTTTTATATGATTAATAGGATTTTTATTTCTTAATTCATGGGAGGTATTTTCCTGAGAATTTATATAACTGTTTTCTAAAAAACAGATTAATATAGAAAAAGCTTTGAAAAGATACGTTTTTACGAAAAATGAAAATTTTAGGAAAATAATGAAAATATTTGTGGACATTTGAACCATTAACGTTCATGAAGTTTCAGGAAGGTTCATGAACGTTCATTTTTGGAAGTTCTGAATGACCAGGGTTGTATCTTATATATGGTTTTCATACATAATTATTACTAATTTTTGGTCAAAAATTACTAAAGACTTCATCAAAGTGATTTTTTATTTTTGACCTAAAGGTAAGAAAACGAAAAAATAAAAACCAATAAATTCAGAGTTTGTTTTAGCTAAATTAGTAAAAATCATAGGCTTGAAGTGAGCACTCTGGAATTTATATCGATAAAAGGAAATAGATCCGTACAAATTTTTCACAAATTTAACTAAAAAAGAATTAAGAAAAAAAGTAAAGTTTGGTCTGTGAGTAGTCTTCATTCGAAAATAATTTTAAAATTTGTCAAGGTATTGCGTCGAAATGACCTTACGATATTTATGTTTTAGAAAAAATAATGAAAAGAATCGAAGAATTCTGGAAAATAGGGGTAAATTTTTATTTTTTTAACTATTTTTTAAATTAAATATATCGAAATAAATGAGAAGTGACATAAAGAAAAATGAAAACAAAGAATGGATGTTATGAAAAATGAAAAGAGGAAAAGAAGTAAGATAATTTTTTTTTATAAAATAAAAACTTAAAAATTTTATAGTTTATTTTTGGAGAATCGAAGGCGAAACACGATAAGAACAAAAAAGAAACCAAGAATTCCGGAAAAATAGGTAATTTTAAAAAAAAAGGAATTTTCCGAATCAGTTCAAAGGAAAATGAAAACAAAGATTGGGAAGATATGAAAAGATGGAGCAAGTAAGAAATTTTATTTTTTTGGAACATAAATTTTTTAAATTAATTCAAACATCTTTGTCAAACGATATCTTGATTATACCCGGTTTGTTTCTATTCAACAGATAAAAAAATCAAAAATCTAAAACCTACATTTTGTTCAGAATTTTCTGCTCTACAAGCTGGTAACTAATAAAATCTATGTTTTGGTAATCCTGAGAGGAGATGTAAAAAAACTGGAAAAATACGTCTTTTTTTTGCTTCTTGGCTGAGCTAAATGACAAAAAAATTTTTTTTCTTTTTTAAAAAATCATTCACGTGTGTAAAATTTTATGCTCTTTCAGAATCTGTATCAAACATGATACATATGAGGTCATTTGAGATAGTAACAAGCGAAAAACCAAGACACACTCCTTCAAAAGACATGAAAGTTGGACCCCTCTGGGTAAAAAAAATTTTTTTTATACCCCCCCTAAAAATTTGCCATTCTTAGGTTTTCATATATGGAGAACAAAGTTATCAGGTCGGATTTTGCAAATTCAGATAGCGTGGAAGTTTTGCATGGCGCGAACCTTATAAATTAATAACAAAACACCCATTGTTTTATTTTACTGACATAGTTCTTCTTTGACCGTCATTTGGTGCAAGTCGAATCAAATTAAAAGTTCTTCTTCGTTCGCTCGGAACCCACATACATGGCCATTGTCTTTCGCCCGCGATTAATTGCATCGTGAGTTACGTCTGGTCCAAAGAAGAGAAATTTATTGGCAGAATCTTTGTCCGGTCTTCGAGGGGCGAGGCTCGAGTTTTTCAACAATTGGTTTACAACAACATCCTTCTTGTTTATTTCTTCATTTTTGATTTTGTCTGGAGGCTTTATGCTAAGCCACATCCTATAGCAGATCGTTGCGAAGCTGTTTAACTTTCTCTCCATTTCTTTCGTTACAATCCTAGTTTCTCAGCCCTATCTCATAATTGTATAGTTTGAGAACTGTACTCCTTGTGTCTAAATACAAAATCATACATGCGGTCATTTCTATGTTGATTTCCAGTCCAACTTCTTTTGCTTCATTTTCTAGCTTCGAAAGTTTTTGAGTTTCTGTTTTAATAATCGGCAATAAGTCGTCACCAAAGTATTCATACAATTTATTTTGTCTGCTTTACAATTTATTTCAATAAACACCGGTGTTTATTTACAGTGTCACCTCGATTTTGTTACCCTCTATTTTGTGAAACCGTGATTTTGTGAAATAACAAAATGAGACGGTCTTAATACTTTTAATGTATTTCTGGTTTGAATTTTTGAGATTTTTTGCATTTTTTGACACTTCACAAAATCGAGGTCGCACTGTATTTAGCACAAACTTTGAATTATAAAATAATAAAATGATAAAAATAAGGTTGCTAAGTAAGATATAACGAGCTCGTGTAGAAATCTTTTAACGTGGAGAAAACTTTTTCCAATGAAACAATGTTAAAAAAAAGAAATTTTATATATTTGTTTATTAACAAAAGAGTATACCGTATTTCCTTGAATATAAGCACAGGGAAAAATCTGATAATTTTTCGAAAAAAGTGAATTTTTTTTGACAAACTCATTTTTCGAAATTAAGAACATTTTACAAAATGTTGCTTAATTTCGAAAATCAAGAAAAAACCTCAGAAAAAAATAAAGTTTAATCTTACTATTTAAAACTCAAATGTGTGAAAAAATGTAATATCCTCTTACATGTACATTAGCTAACTTTATTGCTAACTTTAAATTAAAAATTAAGTTGCGACTTAAAAATTGTCTGATGGTCTTAATTATATTACCAATACGTAATACAGGTGATTTTTTTTTACTAAAAATGAAATTAATCACTAAGCTCTGATTTGTTCTCAATGATTAAATTTTCAAAAATCAACTGATTTCTCCGATCAAAAGATCTCATTTTCTTCCTACGACTAATTCTATAATTGGATAATCCTCAAAATCATCATCAGACTATTTTTTAAGATAAAAATAATTGGAAAATTTTCGTTTTTAATAATCCTCAAATATTTCACAACGTAGTGAATATGTACTGAAATAAATATTGATTGAATCTGTGAATATGTTTCTTACAAAGCTCCTTCATAAACTATTTTCATCGAGTAGTGTTTTTTCGATTTTACACTGTCATAACAATGTACAGTCTATTCTAAGTATATCAAAATCTCTGTACAAATCTTAGATACAAGGATGAAAAATAAACACATTATTTTTTACAAAGGAACCGTATCACAGTTTCAATTAAAAAGTGTCAAAAACTTATCTAATTATCAAGTTACGAAACACAATTAAAACAAAACTTCGATTCGGTGTAATTTTGTCACGACACGAATCGTGGTATCGATATAATTTTCCGTTTTGGAATAATAAAAATTTATTACGAAATGATAAGTGAGATAAATGTACTTTTTGTTTTAAATTATAAATATAGCGAATATTAATTAGTCAATTAAAATAAAATAAAATCAAATTGCAAAATCTTCAAGTGAACTCTCATCCGAACCATATTCACTTGCAGTTGAAACCTCTTCATTTTGATTTTTTTTCTTTTTTTTATCCAAGGCACTGAGGTCAAACATCATTAGAACATTTACTTTGTTCTTAGATATATTTTACCAACGCTTAAATGAGGTTCTGTTTCAGCTCTAATTTTACAATCAGTTTTAAATTTCATTCGAATAATCTCATTGTCATCAATTAACGTATGTTTTATTTCAGTTTCATGATCGACCATTCTTATAATTTTTTCATCTTTGGTTAAGGTGACAGATGTACTACAACCATCAGTTTTACAAAGCCAATTTATAGAATTTTTATTCAATCTCATTCGACCAAACAGATAATTGTTTAAACATAAATCCATACAATCATGGTTTGGATTATCTTTATTCAAAAGTTCACTTGTATACCATGTATTAGGAAGTTAATTGAAATGTTAGTTGACACATTCATTTTTAAAAAAATAATAAAAAAAACGATTCGTTACAAATTTCCTTTTTGAAAAGCATCAATTTTTTTAATTACAACGTTTCATAATAAATTTCCCTTTTGTTTCTAATTATAAATTCGTGATAAATTTCCGTGATAAAAGTAATCGTTACCAAAACTTCATGTCGATATGTTAATTGTCAAGAAGAAAAAAATTTTTCATTTATTTCTCACGATACCAGATAATTAATAAAAGCTTGAAAGACACAATTGGTATAGTTGAAAGCTGTACATGGTCACAATATCACGACATGCTTGCTATACATTTTCAGGCAGAAACTTAAAGCTTTAAATTATTTTCAAATAAGATTCGAATCTTAACACACCTTCATAAGTAAGTCTCTTGGAGTAAAAGCCTGTCTCAGTCATCAATAAATTGTGTTTGGTCACTTTAAAAGCTTTAAATTTTAGAAAAATTACTAACACCTGTACCGGGGCTACTGGGTTTGTTCTTGTTATTTATTATAATTACTAAATTTATATAAATTATCAGAAATTATTAGCCAATAGAAAAACCATATGACTAATTTAATTATGGTCTAATGAAATTTCAATTGAACTCAGTCTCTGTCTCTTCTTTCTATACAAGTAAACATGCCTCTAACCCTGAGATATTGTCTCAGCAAATTTCCATTCCATCATCATTAAGTTCATAATCAACATCATTTGAAACATTATCCACCTGAGGACTCCCCATTTCGAATAAAGTCTTCAAATTCTAATTCCCTATTGGAAATACGGTAACATTCTGATTTTTTTAAGAATGTAACCATGGAAATATAATGAAAATCATAATTTCCTTTTTTAATTAAATCGGTCTTCTTTTTTAGTTTAAAGAGTACTTTATAGGAGAAATATTTAATTTCGAAATATTTAAAGAACTATTTATTTAAATTTTGAGCTTTGTTTTGTTCTTACTGGCTGCCAGTTGCTAAGATGCAAAAGGAATTCTTTTATTTTATTATATTTTATTTTAAATAAAACATTGTCGCAATTTTTTTGCATTTTTTAACATTTTTACAATTGAAACAAAATGCTTATTCATTTTTTATACAGTATGTCTAGAAAATTTAGAAATTCATATTTTTTATTTTGGGACTGGTTTGTTTTTGAGAGATACTGGAGTGAAGTTTTGACTTGAGTTAAAACGGATATTGAATTAACGACTTGAATTTATTTTTTTAAGAGAGCGTCTAGAATTAAACATAAAAGCAAAAATTGCATGAATTGAACGGGAGTTGCTTGAAATCAAGGATTACAATTATCGTGTTTGAGATTTTAATTAACTCGAATTCATTCATTCGAAAAAAATATTAGTTTTACCTTTTCAAACTTTGGTTCATCAAAGGAAAATAATTAATATCTGTGACCTGATTCATCAACTGTCATTTTTACTTTACTCATATTTCTTACAAAGTATCCAGCGTAAAATTTTGAGAGTATATACAAGTGCCAAATCCTTGTTCAAAATTATTTCCTTACTTTTAGACACCAGAGGCAAGTTAAAATTTTTTCTCAATTTTCTTTTTTCTATTTTTTGACTCTTGTGCAATCGTTATAAAAAGTGTGCTTATAAATATTTCAAGGAAAGGAAGGTGCAGCCACATGCAGCAAAATTTGCTGCATCTACTGGAGAGGTCTGCAAAAATTCTGCAAATAAAATTGCGCATTTAAAAATAAATCTTTTTCAATGGTGTGCAATTTTGCATAACTTTGCATTTTTTGTAATTCTCTGCAAAATTGCACACCATTGAAAAAGATTTATTTTTAAATGCGCAATTTTATTTGCAGAATTTTTGCTGCACCTTCCTTTCCTTGAAATATTTATAAGCACACTTTTTATAACGATTGCACAAGAGTCAAAAAATAGAAAAAAGAAAATTGAGAAAAAATTTTAACTTGCCGACACCAGAATAAGTTTTTTAAAACTTGTTCATATTCTTTCTGTAAGAATAGTTTTTGTAAAAATAATTTTAAAAATTAATAAGTCAATAAAAAAACAAGTAAGAAATGACATGTTGCTTACACAATAGAGTCCATTGTATTACTATCTATATATTTAAAATTTCAGCGATTCTTTGCTATAATACTTTTACATTGTGTTAAAAAGATAGGAAGTAAAAGTAGAAAATTTCGAGACATATAAAAAAAGGAAAATTCCCACGCTCTCTAAATGTATGACTTTTCGGTTTTCGTAGATAATTTACAGGTAAAATAAATAGATTAAATATCAACTTATTCGAGGGTTAAAATTTTCCAATTTAAAGTTATTGAAAATTTAAAGATTGCATCTATTGTCAAAAGCCGCATAAAATCACTTATGGAGCCTTTTTTAACTTTGATTTTTAAGCACCTTATGTCCTTTACACAAAGGTATCAATAAAATCACGAAGGCTTTTATGAAAATTTTATGAATCTTTAACTAAAATTATTTTGACCAGGCCACATAATCAGATTAACGAGGGCTCATAAAGTACATAATGTCCAAGGAGAGCTAAGAGTCTTAATTTAAAGTTATATTTAGTTTCTATGCTGGTTTTCCCACTTTGTGTTACATAAAGTATGGTCTGTATGCCCGATTTAGTAAGTTCATAAAATTCTGCCGGAAAAGTTACAATGGTATCGTAAAAAGAAATTATGTAAAATTAATGAGTAATCGTATGGCAAGTTTTAAAATTTTTTGATTGGCTAATTTTTTATTTTTTAATTATGGAAGTTTTGTTACATAGGAAAATTGTTAAGCGGGAAAAAAATGCTAATATAGGATTTTTGTTAAGTAGGAAAATTGTTAATATGGGGAAAATGTTAAATGGGAACTTTGATTATGGGGAAAATAATTGCGGGGAAAAAAATAGTGGGAAAAATGTATCTGAATCCTTTAATTAGATAAAGACCTCTCGCTCTAATGGACTCACACCAAATAGAGATACACTCACTGATTTATAAAATGATCAGACTTGCGAGAAGTATTGGCTTAAATGTAAGAGATCCAAAAGTAATAATGTAGCAGGTTTAGCCATTGACTCTTGGTAAGAGGCAAGAAAATAAAAAAAAAATTGTTATTCGAATTTAGAAAAAGAAAACCAAGTCTGAATGTAGTAAATATCTTTGGAAATAATCAATTTATTGAAAATATTAAAATGTCACACATTTTTTCTCTCAAGCAAGTGTTTTAGACTCTGCGGAATTTCTATTGAGAGTTTTTTTTTCTAAAAAAAAATTTCACCTGCCTTTATTTAAAAAAATAGACAATCTTAGCTAAATTAAAATTTTATCATTTAGTTTTCTTCTAAGTTTGAGCTAATTGAATAAGATTCGACATTTAATTTATCAGATGACTTCTCAAAAAATAACATTCTCAAAATAAGTCATGAGAAAAAATACAAAAAAAAACTGGACACTCTCATATACATTTTAGTACATATACATATCATAAATATTTCTTCAACAGTCAGTTTCAAAAATTCCATCACAGGGTTAGCGATGTCCATTTCCCAGAATGTCATAACGTGAGAATAATTCTTTTTTTCAACTAAAAAAACTCGGTATCGTATTCAAAAAAAGTCAAAAAAATACCCTCAGATTAAATTAAAAGAAAGCTTAAAAAATTAACAAAACAACATTCAAACTTATCCCAATAAAATTTAAATATATTTGTAGTTAAGGTTTCTCTATTCCTGAACGAGATTAAAGTAGACTTACACATTAATTATTTGTTCCTATTCGATATTTTTTCGTGTACACTGTATCGATAAAAAAGAATTCTGAATTTAACCGAATAATAGCTCGAATGAATTCTCGGTCCCAGTTTTAATCTTTCTACGTGTTCAATAGCTTTCGTAAGTTAGAGATTTAGGAAATACAAGGGTAATTAATCAGAATGACTAGAATGGATGAAAAATTAGGGTCGCGTCAAAAAGCCTTACAATACCGATCTTTCAAAATGTCCATTTCTGAAAGTTCATGAATTTGGAGTGAAGGGGTAAGGGAAAAATTCTTACTTTTAATCCCAAGAAAAACTTGATATGTTGCCTTTTCAGGGTCGCAGATTACGATAATTGAGTTGACAGTTGAGCAAGTATTGATCTTCAGTTGAAAATTAAATTAAAATTCATGAGCTTTCAGAAATGGACATTGTGAAAGACCGGAGTTGTACGTTCACAAAATTCGAATCCCCTATGTTATTTTATTTGAATTTGTTTTTTATTCGTTTACCGTTAATGGGATATTCTAGTATTTTTTTATTTTTTTTTCGACATTGAATTAGTATTGAATTATTTTTTAGTTAATTCAACTAACTAATTAATTCAAGTCGAAACTTCACTCCAGTTTGAGAGATCTGGCGGTTAAGAAAAAAAAAAGTTGAATTTTTCTTTTAAATTTTTATTCATCATAAAGTTTCACATCGGAAAAATACAAAAATAAGGATAGATAAAAAAAAATGAAAATAAAAAAATCCGACAAAAAACATGTCTTTAAAGTTTAGAAATAGTACTTTTTAACATTTAAAATGACCGCCTTTAGCTTTGATACATGCCGCGACAGGTTTTGGCATAGATTCAATCAAATTTTTAACGATTTCAGCCTTTACGTTCAACCATTCGTTAAACAGAACCGTCTTTAAGTGCTCAATTGACGTTATCTTAGTTTTTACCAATTTATGGTCAATATATGACCACAAGTTTTCGGTATGATTGAGATCTGGGGATCTAGGACACCAGGGAGGTACAGTTATTTGTTTCTCTTCAAACCAGTTTCGAATGGAGTGTGCGGTATGAGCGCTTGCCCCGTCTTGTTGGAAAATCCAATCTTGTCCTTCTTCGAAAAATAGCTCGGCTGATGGCAATAATTCGTTTTCCAGGGTATTCTTGTAGACATACTGGTTTATTCGGCCAGTATAAATAGTGCAGCACCCAGTTCCATTGTAATTAATGCAACCCCAAATTCCTACAGAACCTCCACCGTTCTGTAGCCTTGGTAAACAAAACTTCGGATGATACTTCTCATTTGCGAATCTTTTGACAAATACTCTTGATTTTCGGTTTAGGACCTCGAAATTTGACTCATCGCTGAAAATCACTTTAGACCAATCTTGAATTGTCCAATCTTGTCGTTCTCTACACCATTTGAGCCTTTTTAGTCTGTCTTTAAATGTAAATAGGGGTTTTCTTATAGCAACATACGATTGAATTTTTTTTTTAAATAGAATTTTTCTTATGGTGTCTTTGTTAACTCTAACCTCATCAAATGTAGAACCGAAGTCAGCAGCTAATTGCCTATAGCTGATCGAAGGGTTGACTCTGACCTTTCTAAAAATGTATGATTCATCACGACTGGTAAGCTTTGGTGGTCTACCAGACCTTGGTAATTCTTTGCAACTGGAAGTGATTTCATAATTTCGCTTGGTTGTAAAGACGCATTTCCCGGAAACACCAACTAACTCCGCTATTTCTTTTTGAGACTTGGTCTTGTCTTTTAACAGACCAATTATTTGCCATCTTTGGGCCTGGGTTACTTTTTTTTTACCCTTTTTTATGGTAAAATTAGAAATACTGTATAGGTTTTGGAACTCAGCGATTTTTAATGTTAAGTACATGGTATTTATATTGGAGTGCTTTTCAAAATTAATTTTAAGAGCTGTTCTGACATTCCCAAAAAAAAAAAATCTCAAGGATAGATTGGGTGTCGTTTAATTTTCTACGAAAATCAAATTTCTAAACTTTATAGACAATTTATTTTTTACTTAATTTTCATCTGGGAAGTTAGAGACAAAATTAGGAGTGACTGGAATATTTGTTTGAGATTTCCGACATATCAAAAGATAGCTGATGAAAATATCTACAATATAGGATGGTTAGTTTAGTCCGATAAGTTTTAATTATTTTAAGATTTATGATTAAATTAATAATTTTATTTTATTTTTCTTAATTTCTAAATTTATTAGACATACTGTATTTAAATTTATTTTTTATTTTTTATTTTAAAATTAATTTTGGAGTGTAGATGCACACACCCTGGCGACGAAGGATATGTCTTAAAGTGCGTGCTGAAGTAATCTGACAAGAGTCAGTTAGTACTGGCAAAAAAAATAATAGTCTAGAGCCGATACCGGTCATTGGCAGACCCAATGGTCGTCATTTCCTGACCTAGTTTTTGCTTAAAAACAAGGGGGAAGATTTGATATAGCGACATCTCGCTGATATCACTGGTTTAGTTAATTAACTTAACTTTAGAAAGTTGAGTTAGTTTGAGCATAAAAGCATGCTCAAGACGTCTAACGAGAGGATCGGATAGACGGGCCCAAAGGTACTAATGTAAGACACTAAAATTAGCTGGTTCATTTTCGTCGGCAGCCTGAAGATTAGTACGGTTGTACTATTGTACGATTCGATTGTTGAATATTCCTTCAATAAATACGCCTTAAACAAAATATGTACTTTAGTGTACAAAAATTTTATGAATTAGTTATCAAGGTTATTTCATTAAAATAGATAAAACTGAGGAATAGTACAGACAGTACAATCGTACAACCGTACAAATCATTTTCGTCGTTGTTCAAATACTTTTCTTAATATTTAATTATTTTGGTAACTGCCTGTCTACATTGAACTCGGCAGCTATAATTTAATCACTCTTGTTTGTTTTCAATTTTTTCTAAAACAATGACCTTCTTTGTTGAGTTCAATAAAGTTCTTTTCTTCTTGTTCTTTTTTTCGGCTTAGAACGAGATTCATTTTTTTTGTGATAAAAAAAGACTATTGGAGTGAATGCAATATTTTCTTTTAAATATCGTGTTATAAGTAAAATATGTGATATCGCAATGTGAAATAACTTAAAATTTTTACAATCTAAAAGTATTGAAGGAAATCGGTTCTTAATGAAATCAGTGATATATCTTATTGTGATATATGTAAGGGCTGATATAAGTGCGAACCCACTGTATTTTGAAACTAAAGTTGAATGAACTTTCTTTTCCCGATGCGGAGTCTCTTGGAGGAATATGGTTAGTCAAGCCTTGATGTCTTAAACTGAGTCATCAACATTTTAATTTTTTCAATGATTAGATTATTATTTTTTTTTAATTTTAAGCTAAGGACAATTCTTCGAAAAGTCAAACAAAATCTAGTATACATATATTTTTGTCTGAAAGTTATGCTTATTTATTTTCCCTGGTTAAGTTAAAAACGCTGAAGAAGAATTTGAGGAGTACTTTTTGAGAAAAGTCAAAAAAAGATCTAAGAAAACTAGAGAATATTTCAAGAAAGATTGTAGAACATTCGGGAAAATAAGTTTCTATATTTTGTTTAATTCTGTTTAATGATCTGAAGATCATCATTTTGTCCTGTTTTTAACTAGATAAGAAGTCTGCAGGATAATTAATTTCAAGTAAAGTTTAAATATGGATAATTTCCGGAAATGAGCCCTCTATAAAATCTATTAAATATTTGAATCTGATACAATAGAAATTTCCATAAAATAGATGATATAAACTAAGCTCATATGATACCAGATGATATCATGTGATAAGTTAATTTCCGGAACTGTATTTTCCAAGTTTTTGATTATTTGTAAAATTGTTTAGATTTTATGTGAACTTATTTTTTTATTAAAATAAATAAAAAATAAACTTTAAGAAAACTGAATCAAAAATGAACTGTTGTACAGTTGTACCATTACCCAATCCGTCGATAAACGAACAAAATGAACAAGAAAATAAAATAAAAGAATCGTTGTTGTCCTACATAAATAAACCAGGAATACCTAAAAAAAGTTATATTGGTGAATTCAATTTATTATTGATTACGGAAATTGATTTTAGTCGACAATACATAAAGACTTTACCAAAAGATGTTTTCAATGGCCTTCTTTCGTTGGTTACGCTTAACCTTAGTAATAATTGGATTACAAGTTTAGATAATGATATTTTCAAAGGTTTAAAAAATCTGTCGAAGGTAGATTTCTCGAAAAATTACCTCGACAATGTTGATTTGAATATATTCAATGATCAAACGGATGAAATTGAAATAAATTTTTTTAATTGTGCAATGTATGGTCTCAAAAATTTACCCAATGGTATTATAATAGATACAGCTGATAAAATGAAAGCATTAACAACTCGGTTTAAATCAGTTGACTTTCGACAAAATAATTTAAAAAACAATTATCCTGACATTAACAATTCTGACAAGTTATCAGAGTATTACGATAGTTTTAAATATTCTAGAATTTTTATTTACTCAAATTTAGACTTTTTGTTTGCCATGTTCTTAGAATACAATGAAGCAAAAGGAGATAAAATCAAAGTTTTCAATGATAATTTAATTCTTTTAATGGGACGAAAAATAGACCTGTTTAATTTTTTAGTTCGTTATATCGATTTAATAACGAACAAAACAATTATAGAATTTATCGAAAAAATTAAAACCAAAAAACCTATAATAAATTTACCCAGAGATCCTTTAGAGCTAAGTTCCATATTTATAGATTCATGCGAAAGTTTTTTATACCTTTGTTATCGAAATGAACCGAAATTATTTGATATCTACTATAGGACATTCGACAAAAGCATGTTTAAGGGGAGTTTAAACTTTGTAATGTCTTTTAATAAGTTAATCGACCAAAACAACGAAGAACACGCCTTAAAGTTTTTGAAAAATATTCAACTTTGTTTGTCAGAAACTCAAAATAATAAATTTATTAAATTTTCAAGCGATGATATTCGAGGATGCTATGAACGATTGAGTTATTTTAAAGATGTAATGTTCGATGTGTTCATGTTCAAAATGGTTTTAATGAAGTGGAATAAAGTAATAGACTTTATTTTAAAAGATGGTCTTGATTTTTTATCTGTTGATCATTTACGAGATAAGTTTTCAGTTTTTAAAGAAAATAATAATTCCAAGACACCTGAGATCATTTATTCTAAAATAAAAGTTTATGATGAAAGCTTCCCGAATTCAGATTCCAGTCCAAAATTTAGGCATCGGAACGTTTTAACATTTTCAAGTGAGTATGGAGATTCTGAATGGTTGAAAAAAGATGAAATTCAAAATGTTTTAAATGAAAAATACGATAAACTGCCAAGATATGTTTATTATTTCAACCTTCTCTTTTATGTTATTTTTTTAATTTTTTATTCAACTCAAATTGAGTTTTATCCTTCATCGTTTATCCTAAATGATGCTTCAAAAATAATTTCGATTATTCTCTCTATTTATTTTTTACTATTGGAAATTGTTCAATTTATTGTTAACATTTTGACGGATAATATTTCATCGTTATTATTTGATTCGAAAAATATTTTGGAATTTATCAACTGCATCCTTTGTCTGGTTACTCTTTTCATAGATATTTCAGAATCAAAATCAGCTCTATTTTCAACAACAATCGTTTTATCTTATTACATATTACTTTTGCGTCTGGACAAATTCTCAGATTTTGGTGTTTACGTAAGCGTTTTTCGAAATGTTATTAAACGATCGTTTAAGCTTTTTATTGTTATTTCAATTTTTTTAATCGGATTTCTTCTGTCGTTCCGAAACAGATCTGGGTTTTACACATTTGATCAAATGAATGACGATGACTACATAGCTACATTCAACAGCACATTTGAATTGACTCTGTTAAAATTAATAACAATGACCACTGGTTCACTTGACACAGAAAACATGGGATTAAATATTTTAAGAAGAGAATCTGTAATCAACTACTTTATTTTTCTTATTTATATCGTTTTTATGCCAATACTGTTTTTCAACATAATAATTGGTATATCGATCGGAGAAGTTGAAAAGTTACTCGATAACAGCGAAGCAGAAATAATTAGAAATAAGGTTGCTTATGTAATGAAATTTGAAAATCTAAGAGATCGTATGAAAGAAAAACTCAGAACTCCGAAATCAAAAACACATTTTTTGTTTGTGTTTTTTCTGTTTCTTTTTTCACTAATAGAATCTCTATGCGAGAAGATTAACTCTCGAGGTTCTCGTATAGGAAACATTTTTAATAAATTAATAATAAATCAGATAGAGAAACAAAAACGTTTAGATAGAATCAACAATTTTAATGACAAATCTAATCAAATAATGTATGCAATTAGTGATTCAGATAAAAAAAGAGATAAAAAGATGAGTCAATTGGAGGAAAAATTTGATATTCAAATGAAAAAATTGGAGGAGCAAATGAGTGAGTTAACAAAAAAAATGAATAATTGAAATCTAAACATCAGTTACATATATTAATTTGAAAAACAAAATAATAAAGATATTAAAAAGATGTCATTTTATTATATTTTAAATATTATATATTTATGTGATTATATAACCCTGTTAATTACATTCGACTCGCAATAATCCGTATACAGTTTAATCCGAATAATTTGACATCCGAACAGAAATACGCGGGCTCGGAGCCCTTTCCAATACTATTACATGTATTTGATTATCCGTAGATTTTAATCCGTACAACAATTTTCTAGGGCTTTTTGTATACGGATTATCGCGAGTCGACTGTAAAATTAGTGTTGTGCATCGACCCGCAATAGTCGAACTTAAGTTCGAACTTTTTGAAACGACCTGAGTTCGAACCTGAGTTTTCGACCTTTCCAAGTTCGAACCTTTAAAGTTCGAACTTTAAGAAATTCGAATTATTAAAATTCGAACTTCCTAAAAAATCGACCCGAATTCGAACTTAGTTCGAAATTTTAGTTATGAGACTCTTAAATGGCTTAATCCCACAAACTTTTAGGAAGAAAAAATGAATGGTTCATTTATAAGTTTTTATTTTCTTTAACCTTATTTTAAAATGATTATAATTGTAAGTTTTCACCCTAAAAACAAAATTTCCTCGACTTTTTCAAGGGATATTCTATTCCTTCTATCCCAAATTTGATAGCCAGCTGAAGAAAAAAAACGTTTAGATGGCGTACTCTTTGCTGGGATAATGTTTAAAAACTTAAAATATTCAAAAAGAATAGTACATTTTTATTAACTTAAAATTAGCGTCGAGATAATGTGCTGTTTAATCAATGTAGCTATAATTTTGTCTTGATGTCCAGCAATCAGTTGTCAAGCCGATAAAGCTTAGTGTTTTGAGTTTTTCTTTTTTAAAATTTTTGATTTTTCTTCATACTGTTTTTTGGGTGAATTTGACAAATTTTTTAATCCGGAATTTTATAATTTGGATTGAGTTGCTGGCAAAACTCTCGAAAAAAATCATTTTGAACTAATGTGAATGAGAGGGCAGAAGTTATTATAAATATAATTAATGTACACTTTTTCAAACTTTTTCAAAAAAAGTTCGAACTGAGGTCGAACTTTTCGAACTTTTAGATTCGAATATAAGAAAGTTCGAGCTTGCAAATTTTCGAAAAATAAGTCGAACTTGCGTCCGAACTTTAGTGAGAAAGGTCGAACCCGGGTCGAAGTGGTTCGAACGACAACACTATGTAAAATTATTTAATTTTATTTACTTATTTTTAAACATAAATAAACTAACTTAACTAATGATTAGACATGAGCTTTCTAACATTAGTAAAGCCAAATAAATTAAATCTTTTATTTGATGTAATCCGTGTTACGAGTAGTGGTCGTAACACATAGAAATTAGAATTTTTTCTTAAATTAATTTTTGATAAAACTTTTTAACAACGTTTTTATGTGAATAATTTTTTTTTTAACTTATAAAAATGAGCTTAGCGATCCTTTAGAACTTGTATTAAACAATTATTTTTCGGTTAACTTTGTCTGAGTCTTATTTTCGAATCACTCTAAATGTCCAAACTAGTTTTCAGGAAAATTTTCACCTTACAAGCTTAAGATTATTATTTGGAAAGTATTTATATCGACTTGATACCTTTCCAGTATTTTATTTATTTATCTCAACCTCTTTTCTGCTTATTATTTTTGATCAATTTTCTGGATTAGACCAAACATGATAGACCAGATGATTTGTGATTGCTTCCGAATATTAATGAGTTGTGTCATTCATTTAAACTTCTAATTCTCAGAGTTTTGATTCTAACTTTAATAACTAACAATCGAGCCTTGACTCATACCCCAACACTAAGATTTGAAAGACTATTGTTCAAATTATCCAAAAGATCGATTGAATTTTCACCACCTTTAAATGTATCAATATATGTTTGTAGTATGGAAAATTTCTTGTCTCCATATCATATACTTAAGTTTGTATTTTAAAGAGCTAAAAGTTCCCACTATTCGAGCTTAAAAATCTTCTTACTTCTAAACAAAATTTTGCCTTTTTTTTTCTTTTAAATTTAGCGCTCTCACCTTACTTGCCTTACAATTCTACGACACGCTACTCTGCATGTTAGGTAGGCAATTGTTATTCTGTTTGTCATCCATGGTATTGCAATTTGCAAAAAGCGTGAAAATACTCAATTATGACATATCATTCAGAGGGATACTACTTCCGAAATAAATTGAGCCAAGCGGTTATTGATTTCAGCAGGAGGCATTTCAGTTTGACACAAAGGCATTGCGTTTCACATAGGCAACTTCTTCTATGTTCGATCGCATCACCCTGACCAATCGTATTATCTTTGCCGGCTACACTTAATTTAGTGACTTCAAAAGTCATTAATCGTTACTCTTTCATTACACACTGGGCAGATCACATACAAATTGGAAGTGCCTAGCGTGTAATGACGAAATTGAATAATCCTCATAAACTTATAATAACTCTGGATATTTCTTGTTTAATCTTTTCTCTTTCTTTGGTAACTAAACCACGGTTGAAAAAAGTGTGAATTTTTGGCATAAAATTACATAATTAGCTAGCCATCCAGCCAACCGAGTAATTTAAATCACTTAAATATATATTAATATTAAAAAAGTATTCTTCCTTATCGAGCAATATTTGATCACTTAAAATATTTCCTTCTTGGGGCACTATATTTTTCTGGGTAAATATGAAAGAGAATGATTGTTTTGATTGTTCGATTGTTTTCAAATTTTATTTCGTTTTCTTTGTGGTTTGCAGATTTTGTCATAAATATCAAAAATTCAAAGAGGCTCCTAAAGGATTTTGTGAATGCTCTATTACTCAAAATTTTATTCTTTGAACTTAAATTCGAAATCACAGAGGGACTAAAGTTTAAAAAAAACTTCAGTTTAACTTTATATTTCAATTTAATTTTATTGTAAAGTTCATTACACTGATTTGATCAGTTTTTGAAATTCATCTCTTTAATAATCAAGAACATCTAATAAATAGTGTTATTGATCAAGCGGGGCTTTGGATCTAATCATGATCGGCTTGTGATCCATATTTGGATCATTCAAGTAAAATGTTAATTTAGATGATGAGAGGCTATTAAAGATTAAATTAAGATACTGAAGCAGAGCTTTATATGCGAGTAACGAGACGTTAGCTTATAGTACCAAATATTGAAGACATGACCAGATCAGTTTGGGAAGTAATGGACCAAACTCAGTATACTTCTTGAATGAATATTTAATGACCCGATGAGTGTGGTTAAGATGAATGGGGTATTTAAATGAACTTTAATTTTTGAATTAAATTTTTTGTCACTAATTCAATAACTCAAAAACTCGATCACTTATGAAGAAATAAAGATTGACTCTATCGTCTTAGAGAAGTCTTGAATCCTTGATTGGCAAAATTAAGATAGTATTTTTAGTGAAAAGTATGCTTGTTAATTCGGTACTTAACGACCTTTTTTCCAACACTTTATAAAGATTAGAGCGTAGCCATCGCTTGACTTCTACGCCAAGAGCCAGCTCAAAAGTTAAATTACCCGATTGCAACGGTGAAAATGTTCTGCAAGTTTATACATCTATATTTAGCAAGTATATACAAAACGAAAAAAAATTTTTTTCAAAAAATATTCATATAATTATAATAAATTATTAAATGGACAAAAACTTGGAAACAAATGTAAATACACCCTTTCTACCAACATCCACCGCTAGAAATGGGAAACGTCACCACTACTCTCCAGGTTTTCAAAATACCGAATTGACCGACCTAGATTCAGTGGTTGAAGTCATTACTGAACTTCAATATGAGAATGAGGACCTTCATAATCGGATGAAACGTCTTGAATATGATCAAAAACGTTTTATTGACGATTCGAAGAAACTAATCGAAGATTCTATCGCCTCGTTAAAAGATAACTTTAACAAAAATTTTCCTCCGTTATCAACAAATGCATTTATTCCTACCAATAAATGGATCAAAGAAGCAAATAATTTAAATGTCGAATCGCTAAAAGTTAATCCTTCATTCAACATCATCAATGATGTTGCATCCGATCTACATGAGAGGGAAAAAAGAAAACATTCACTTATTGTATTTGGTATTCGTGAACATAATTCAACAGATAAAACTAAACAGATAAATCATGATAAACAAGTTTTAGAAAAAATTTTCAAAACTATAGGTTACAGCAACACTACAATTGTGTCGTTCACTAGATTTACAAAAAAAAATAACTCTGACAAACCACCACCAGTTAGAGTTACCCTTAGACAAACCATTGACCGCACCGAAATAATAAGCAACTGTAACAAACTCGCAAATTCAACTTTTAACGGGGTCTCAATTTGTCTAGATCTTACTCCGGCCGAACAATTGAAGGTTAGACAATTCAAAGAGCTAAGAGATAAGTTGAATAATGAATTAAAACAAAAAAAACAAAATAATTGTTACTATGTAATCAACAAGCAACTAACCGGTCTTAAATTGATTAACAGTGTGAACAATTCTAATCACAACAACAACTCTAATCATAACTTGGATTCTAATCGAAACAACAATTATAATCGTGACGATATTTATAACCGTAACGAAAATTATAACCGTAACAACAATTCTAATCGTAACTACAATTCTAATCGTAACAACAATTCTAATCGTAACTACGATTCTAATCGTAATAACAACAATAATGAGACAAACCAAAACATTGGAGTTTCATCACGGAAAATGCATTCTAATGTTCCCGAACCCTCTGGGTCCGAGTCACAAGATATTATGGTTATTCATGACTCTAAAAAATCAAAAGAAATAAACAACAAATTAACTAAACAAATAGAGGTAATGACTCAAAGTACCGATCTTGATAGTGATGTTCAACGTTCGATACACAACCCAACTACTTCTAAGTCAACTATAAATTCCGTTCAAGAAATTAGAGTCACATCTATAGAATCGATTAGGCAATCATCTATGTTTGGTCCGCAACAACAACCGCAACAACAACCGCAACAACAGCAAATTCAACTCAATCAGCAACAACAACAACCCCAAAATCAACAAAATCAACTCAACCATCAACAACAATTAAATCAACTTTATCAGAAAAATCATATGCAACAACCGCATCTAAATCTGAGCCAACAAACAAATGACCAAATTCAGATGTGTGACATTGAAATGTTCGAAAAAACACCTACGGCCAATCATAAGACAACTCCCTCTCACGTAACTTCTCCAGTCAATGAAACAATAGATTTTCGTACTCCAAGTCATATTTTTACAACTCCGTTAATAACAACGCCGATTGCAACTGGTAGAGCAAAAGGCAAATCAAAAAAAACTCCAAATTCTCAAACGAAAAAAGGCAAAAACAAAGAGTCTACCAATTCTGCATCAAAAATCAACCAAAAAAATTCGATTGACCTGTGAAATCTAACCCCTTCACAATCTGGCTCCGTGAATGACACTGGTTCTATATTGTCAGCATCCCCAGTCAATATAAATTTGAACCCGCAGATCGATAATCTATCGTAACTATCCGGTTCCGCTGTTAACAAAAATAAGAAAAATAACCAAAAAACAAATTCGATGAATCATATTCAAGACATTATCCAACTTCATGAAGCGAACAAAACAAAATTCAAACTATTACATCTAAATATAAATCACTTAAACTCTCCTGTCAAACTTAGATACATTGATGAAATATTGAATTTGCGCCTGTACGATATTCTTACATTAAACGAAACACGTCTTACTCCAGATATATCAGAACACTTTTATAAAAACAATTTTTACAATATTATACGACGAGACAGATGTGTAAACTCTGGTGGTGGGGTTTTATTATTTGTAAAGAAAGAGTACAAGACTATTCTTCTTGATAAACATCCGACACTTGAGCTTATTTACTTACAACTACAAATAAACGACTCACTTTGTAATTTTATCAGCTGCTACAAGCCCCCAACATACAGTAAGCAGAATTTTCTAAACGAACTTGAAACATTTTTATTTAACATAGATCTATCCAATGACACATTTGTAATTGGTGACATCAACATTGACAGTAAGAGCGACAATGGGTCAAAACTTCTCAATACTTTTCTTGATAATCTACAATTTGTCAATCTTGTAGATGATTATACTAGAGTGGCGAGTTGTGGCAACAAAATTTCACAGTCAACTATTGATCTTGTACTCTCCAACAGAGAAAATGCCAATTGCTATGTCCATGACTGTGAATTTAGTGACCATAAATTCGTATCTTTGATCTGTGACTTTCAACGGATTGAAAATGCCCAATTCTCAGAACTTCTGAGAAATCTAAACAGTACAAATTTGTCAAAAATAACCGATGAGATCTCAAGAATCAACTTTGACCCAATTTTGAAATGTGAAGATGTTGAAGTTAAATGGGACTTATTCAAGAACAAAATTCTTTCCGTAATTGATGTCATTGCACCTTTAAAGCAAGTAGCCATTAGAAAGAACAAGAACTCCTTCCCATGGTTTGATACGGAATTAAAACAATGTTTACGTAATAAAGATCAATTGTTCAAAATCAAAAACAAAACTGGTTTACTAATTGACGAACTAAACTATAAAATCGCTCGTAAATACTTCAAACAACTAAGTCGAACGAAAATTTGTGATTATTTTAGCAACAAAAAAGCCTCAGATTTCAAGAACTCCAAACTTTTTTGGAAATTTTATAAAGGTAAGATTAGAATGAAATCAGACAAATCTCAAGATGCCAAGATCAATTTTATTGAGATTAACAATGTCAAAATTAGTCGAAGTGAAGACATAGCAAACGAATTCAACAAATTTTTCACGAACTTAAACGCTAATCCTGGCAAAACGTTCTTTGGAAACAACAGCTTTAACCAAAGATTGACAGAAATGAGAAATCAAAATGAGTTATCTGGCATTAGTTTTACGTTTAAAAACATATCAGAAACAGATGTTCTAAACGTTTTCACTGATATAGACTCAGCAAGTGCTCCAGGTATTTCAAATATTCCAGCAACAATAATAAAAAATTCAATTACGAATCTTCTCCCATTCTTCGTGAATATATATAACACCTGTATCCAATCTAACACAATTCCATCGGAATGGAAATATTCGATCGTTACGCCATTATATAAAAATAAAGGATCACAAAGTGATTTGAACAATTACAGGGGCATTTCGGTCCTCCCACCAGTAGCAAAAGCTTTTGAAAAATTGCTAGGTAAGCAAATCGAAAACTATTTTTCCCTTAATAATTTTTTTTATGACGGTCAACATGGGTTCAGAAGTGGATTTTCATGTGAAACTGCACTCCATGAATTTTTATCGGATCAAAACACTTGTCTCAACAACAAACTCCTATCACTAGCCCTGTATATTGACTTCAGAAAAGCTTTCGATCTGATAGATCAAAAAATTCTAGTTTTCAAACTCAAGTGTTATGGTTTTAATGAAGCGTCAATTAATCTCATTCTCAACTATTTCTTTAATCGTCTCCAAATCGTCAAATATAATAATGTTTATTCAGAAAAATTGCCTATTGAAAAGGGTGTACCCCAAGGTTCTGTCTTGGGTCCCCTTCTCTTCTTAATATTTATTAATGATCTTCCTCTGTTTATCGAAAAAGGAAGCGTTAAGCTATTCGCGGACGACACAACCCTATATACCATTGGTAAAAACTTGCCTGAATGTCAAAAGCTAATTGAATCGGAAATTAATAATCTTTTAGAATGGTGTGAATATAATCATATGGATGTTAATTGGTCAAAAACTTATTTTATGGTTTTTTCAAATCAAGACGTTAATGATCTTGAGAATCTTTGTTTGGTTGACCATAACATCATTATCCAACGAACGAATGTTTTTAGGCTCCTAGGCTGTATCATTGATGAGAAGTTAAGTTTTGAGCAACATGTTGCTAACATCTGCTTACTTGTCAACAGAAAGCTATACTCAATTAAACGCATTTTCTACTTGGCTACATCCGTAAAAATTCAATTTTTCAAAACGTTCCTTCTCCCTTACTTCGACTACTGCTTGTCTCTAACGATCTATATGTCAAAAACCGTAATTCAAAAACTGGCCAATATGTACTACATTTGTTTATTCAAGCTCTTCGAATTTTCAATAACAAACCATGACAACATACATGATTTCAATTCATTTCTTCAGCTGTACAATATTTTCACTTTCCATCACAGAGTATTGAACAAGCTTTTGATTTTTGGAAACTCAATTCTATTTAGATCTAATGCACCGTCAATCTTAAAACGCTCTTTAATTGATTCAAGAAGAGAAAGAAATCAAAACTACAATCTAAGACGTGAACAGCAATTTACATTACCAAAATCATCAAACAAACACGGAGAAAAAACTTTTAAGTACTTTTTTTGTAAATTGTTTAATAAGCTTTCAATATGTGATCCTAGTCTTGTACCTAATTTAAAAACAATCAAAACTTTTATTCATAAAAATTGTAAAAACTTTTTAAACGAATTTTTAATCTCTTTTCCGAAATTTAATGTAAAAACTTATTGTAAATGTAAATATTATTATTAACCGATTACTCTTTCCTAATTCAGTACTAATCTCATTAGTATTTTGGGCACTAGCCTGTTGAATTTTGTAATTAATAAATAAATAAATAAATACATCTAAATGGGATTACTCGCTTTATTTTTATTTCATGACTTTTCATTAATCCTTATAGGTCCGAAAAAGGGTCAAAAATTACCCAATTTACTGCTAACGACCGAAATGGGTTTGAAAAAAACGTCACAGCTCCTTAATTATTCCGCATTTTAGGTACACCTTAAGAGTCTCAGATGATCCTTACATGAAACCTAATACTTAGATCGTTAGGACTATATACAAATAACTCGGATTAGCCGTCAACCTCTTAGTTCATAACTTTCGACCAACCGCTTAACATCCGAACCAAGACTCAGGCTATAAAAAGTAATAAGTAACTTTGGGGGCATTGTGAATATTTGTTACATTTTATAAAAACATTTTATTGAAATCTCCATAAAAATTTTTAAGAAAGTCATATTTAAGCTCTGCAAACGATACAATCTGGTACATACTTTGTACCACCCTTATAAATACTATGCAAATTTTCTACCAGATTGTATCGTTTGCAGAACTTAAATATGACTTTCTTAAAAACTTTGCTACATATTGTAACTTTTTCAAAATCAGAGTTTTTAAAAAGATACTTTTATCACGGTTTGTAATAAAATTATAATTCAAGCAAACTCGTAATTTAAATTTGAAAAATTCTCACTTCAAATAAATATGAACAATTAAATTGAATATTTTACAAACAATTGGTTCAATAAAGCTGTGTTAGACAGGTCAAATTCTAACCATGATGCACATGATTTGTGTGTAAAGATATGTGTTCGAGACTTATCTTTTCAAACGACAAAGAAAGAACAAGAATAGTATCAACTGGCTATGTAAAGTCAAATTGTCCAGGTTCAGTAACTTTGATTAAAGGTGACGAAAGAGTTGACCATTACGTTGAACATATATTTGTCCTAAAACATGAAAGATTCGATAAAATACTTGATTGAACTTCATTTTAAAATTTATTTTGACACTTAACTCATATTACTTTCAAGCTATATTTAATTATTTAAATTATTCGTTACAATATTAAATTATCTATTTATTCAAAAGTATACTTTTATTACACATAACGTTTCGTTACCTTTTTCTTTAAACTAAAAGAGTACTTTTATCACGACGTCACGATTCGTTTCGTAACAAAAGTAACCTGAACCAAACAGTTAGATTAATTTTATTTTTATTCGATTTGCAAAAAGAGTTAATTGAATCATTAATTGATTAATTGGTCCTTGACATCGATATCTCGCTAACTTGTTGCGATTTTAAATAGTTAGATTTAAGGCTATCCGAATGCTACAGCTGTAGGAAGATCGTAGTTCGAGCTTAAAGGGAATCAATGGATTAAAACCATTCGGATGACCTTCTATAAAAACAACCCTATTATAAGCCCATATTTTTCATAACACCAATTTTTATACAGTTTGTTTCTCTCGATGAGAGCTTTAAATTGATGAAAATAAAATTTAAAAGGACGATTTTTAAAAATTTATTTTCTTTTGATAAAACACCCCAAGACACCTTTGCAATTCTGATAAAGAATTTAAAATCTATAATCCAATCGGGTATTTACCGGTCCTGGAAGCGTCGAAAAGGAGAAATTTGAGGTAGAAAGGATTTCGAGAGCTAAATTCAAGTCACTACCCTGGTTTATTAGTTTAAAAAATTAATCAAAGTGAATAGAAATCACAAATTTAGGGTTATGGGGGTCGACAAACCCGAAAATGAACTCGGTTTTTCCTAGGATTGCATTTTGGAAAACCCCATAGTCTGCATCTTTCAACGCAATTTGAATTTATAGAACTTAAAAAATCTGGCTATATTTTTCATGTTCTCCGTTTACCAAGTTCATTTTCGGGTTTGTCGACCCCCAAAACCCTAAATTTATACATTTCTATTCACGGGTCTCATCTATTATGTGACCAATTGGTCACCTAATACGTGACCAAAACATTTTTAAATGACAGGTGACCAACCTTGTTCACATGACATGTGAGCAAAAAATTGGTGACCAAAAAATATTTAGAAAATGAATTTTTTGTGTACATAATTTAAACTATGGTCACATAAATTAAACTTTGATCACATAATTTAAAGTTTGTTCACATAAATTAAACTTTGATCACATAATTTAAAGTTTGGTCACATAATTTTAATTGCATTATAATGTTTCAACTTTCAGACATAAAACCATAAATCTATGAATCCCTTTTCTCCAAAACCTCACACATTAAACACGAATTCGTTATTAAATTTAACACATTTACCCTTCAAAATGTAAAATTATATTTCTGTGCATTATAAACAGACGCTGAACTGATTCCATCCCAAGGTTCAAAGCAAAGCAGAAATAGATACCCCAAATGAAGGCGCACGCTATTCTACACAGTTGTCACAAGTTGGCTCAGAGAAAAAATCCGCTACTGAGCCCTTAAGTCGCTAAAGAAACAAGATCAGTCACATAAACTACCGTAAATTCTCGAAACTTAGTACATGTAATTAAATCTGATTTTTTAAGTTGTTACATGTAACAAGTACCATCTCGCCCATGTTATAACTCCTTCGAATTTAGTTACCTACCACTGTCACGGTAATAACTGGTCACGTAATTTAGACTATGTTCACATAAAATTTTTTTTGGTCACTTAAAAAAATTCTTGGTCACGTATTTTATATAGTTTTAAATTCAAAATAAATTTGGTCACCAATTTTTTGCTCACATGTCATGTGACCAAGGTTGGTCACCTATCGTTTAAAAATGTTTTGGTCACCTATTAGGTGATCAATTGGTCACATAATAGATAAGACCCCTATTCACTTTGATTAATGTTTTAAACTAATAAACCATGATGTCTTGAATTTGGTTCTCGAAATCCTTTCTACCTCAAATTTCTCCTTTTTAAAAATCGTCCTTTTTTTATTTTTAATTTTATAAAGCTCGTCACGACTGCTCGTTCCTCGCAATTATCTTATTTTTATTCACCTTTAAAACGCTTGTTGCTGGAATCGATAATATTCTTCTTGCAAGAGAAGCTAAATTTAGCAAACGAGACGAGCTAAAATACCCGATTCTACGTGGGAATCGACTATTACGCAATAGCTAGTAAAATTTTAATTGGTCAGAGATTGATTTAAATTGAGTCATCTTAAATTCTGTATTCTTCAATTTTAACAGCAAATATAAAGGCTGTCACTAAAATACGGACACGGAATTTTAGCTATCTAAAATCCGGACACGGACTAAATTTTTTTGAATTACTAAAATACGGACAGAGGATTCCGTAAGCAAAAAGTTGTAGCGAGATATCGATAGTGTAATTTTGCGTCCATCTTGCAAAATTGAGTCGATAGTCGATGAAATTTGTTAGAAAAACTTAGTCAACTTGACTTTGAGGACTCAAACAATTCAAATAAAAGTTCAGAAAGTTCAGAGAGCTCCCAAGGAAATAATCCCCATAAATATCTAGGCGTATTAAAAGATCTTGCCTTATTTATTATCAAGAGATAGAAAATTAAAATTAAAAAATGGAATTTTTTTTAAATGTGAATTACTTAGGGGTATCCAAAAGTTTTGACGTTTTCATCAATAATTCATTTAAAAAAATTTTAAAAAAAAAAATTTTTGCATAACCATGTTCTCCATTTTATTAGCTTTCTAATGTGTGGTCGCATCAACATATTGAATATGTATTTCAAAAGTTTCAGCTCATAATTTGAAACTCACATTTTTCAAAATTTCAAAAATGAATAAGGACCACGTAAGAAGCTATATTTTGATCAGGTATAAGTTAAATATTAGAGCAGCAGTAATCCATTCCGAACTTATGGCATCAATGGGAGATAGTGCTCCTTCTAAACGTACTGTCGAAAGGTGGGTTGAACGTTTCAAGAGTGGCGTGGAGTCAGTCAACGATATTGATCGGATTGGGAGGCCAATTACAGCGACTAATTCTTCAAATGTTGATCGAATTCGACGACTTGTTGAAAAGAACCCGAGGATATCTATACATTATATTGAAGCTAAGACAGGCCTGAGTTATGTAAAAATTGGACGGATCTTGCACGACCATTTAAATTTACGTAAATTATCCTCGCGTTGGATCCCCCATGAATTGAATGAGAATCAACAAAAAAAAAGGGTTGAGATTTGCCGCAAAAATTTAGAACCTTTAGAGACCCAAAGATGGCGTTTATGTGATATAGTTACAGGGGATGAGTCATGGATTTACCACCGTAAAATTGGGAACAAAGCATCTAATTCGAGCTGGGCTCCAAAGGGCCAAAGTCCGCAAACTGTGGTAAAACGCAACCAATTTGAGCCGAAATCAATGGTGTGTGTTTTTATTAAAACAACAGGACCTGTTTTAGTGCATGTAGTTCCTAGGGGACAGTCTATAAATAACACCTATTATGTTGAAAATGTCTTAGGTCCTCTTATTGAGACCTTAAAATCGCAAAGACCAACATCAGGTTCAAAAAATATGAAAATTTTGCATGACAATGCTCGACCTCATGTTCATGAAAACGTCAAGAACTTTCTCAATACTAATCACATGACCATAATCGACCATCCGGCTTACTCCCCAGACTTAGCTCCATGTGATTTTTGGTTATTTAACGAAATTAAAAAACGCTTACCCGATCGTAAAAGTGAAGAACTCTTGGAATCCCAAATTACAGAGATACTTAATTCGATTCCTAAAGAAGAGTTTCAAAGACCTTTCAAAAGTGGACTGAGCGGATGAAACTTTGTATAGAAAATCAAGGCAATTACTTTGAACACCTAAAAAAATAAAATCGATAAAAAAATTTTTTTTTCGTCTTTTTTAACCCGAACGTCAAAACTTTTGGATACCCCTAAGTAAATACTTTTCAAAATAAATTTTGTTTAAAATAAATTTCTTTTTTGTAATTAAAGGTTGATTTTTAAACGTCTTTGAAATTTAGTCCGTGTCCGGATTTTAGTGACAACCAAATATAAAGTTGACAGAACAATTATTGAGTTTTAAACATACTTATCAACACTTAATCGTATAGTTTCTTTGTTTAAATGAGACAATAGGGTGCATAAATCCTTGAATTTCTTTTTCATCCAATAACTTCTTCCAGTGTTTTTCTAACGACGAAATGCGATTTGACTCTCACTTTTTTATCTTTTTAACTCGTGATTTTCTTTTCTCATCGATATGTTTCCCAGCGTCAATGGTAGCTTTTAGATTTAAACCAATTATAGCTATTTCCAAACGTTTAAATAAAGTACTTGTGCTTCCGGCTGTGGAAGTTTTGCTACTGAACTTTAAATAAAAATCAGATTTTATAAGCCTAAAGAATTTCTTGTCTTCATCGATTCGTAATTAAAATTGAACTCTAATTTAAAGTAATGTTGATTTTAACACTAGACATTAAATTTTTAAATGATCATTTCGCACTATCTTTTCACTTATCAAATCAAACAAATAAAAAAAAAGAGATAATCAATTTACGATTAACACAAAACAATATTAGACACATTCAACCAAAAATCTTTTTGAATTTAAGTTTTTATTAGAAATGATAAAAAAGCGAACGAAAAAAGTTTGAACTACAAAAAATTGGGTGTAAACTCTTTACAATGTCTAAATCCAGATATTTATACTTGCAAAAAAAAAATTAAAAATTATTATTATTAAAATTTTTAGCTCTTTCAAACGATAAAAAAATTAAAAGTAAAACAAAAATGTTAAAATTAAAAAATGTTCAGAACAAATTTATCTCAAGCATAAATAGCGTACATCAATTACGCACATTTTTAACCGCCAAGTTTCCTGAGCTTAATCAATTTCCGCAAACAATCAAAAACTATCAGGACTTGCATAAATACAGTGTTGAAAATTCAGATCATTTTTGGTCGACTCTAGCCAAAACACGTCTCGAATGGATCAAACCATTCGACAAAGTAAACAACAACGCTAAATTCAGTGATTTAGACAATTACAACTCTCAATGGTTTTTGAATGGAAAAATAAACGTATCAGTAAATTGTGTTGACCGTCATTACAGAAAAAATCCGAACAAGGTTGCTTTAATATGGGAAAAAGACGAACCTGGTACTCACGAAAATGTCACTTATGAGTAACTACAATCTAATCTTTTTTATTTACTTTGACTCAAATATTTTTATCTTAAGGCAGCTCTATAAAATGATGAACAAGATGTCAAATTTGTTAAAGTCTTTAGGTGTACAAAAAGGAGATCGTGTAGCTATTTACATGCCTACGTGTTCAATGACAGTCGCGTGTATGCTTGCCTGTGTTCGTATAGGAGCTTTACATAGTGTTGTTTTTGCTGGTTTTTCTGCTGAGTCGTTAGCGTCTAGGATAAACGATTGTAACTTTATTTTGGATTGATTACCAACAAAAAAAATTACATTATTCTTTTAAAGCTCAGTGTAAAGTTGTAATCACTGCAAACCAAGCTATACGTGGTGGTAAAATTATTGACCTTAAAAAAACAGTAGACGAAGCTGTAAAGCAGTGTCCGTCAATCAAGAATGTCTTGGTCTATAAACGAACGAGCAACAAATTTGATCTAAATCGTGATAAAGACATCATTATAGACGATGTTTTGGACACGTTTTCTGGTGAATGTGCCCCTGAGGTTATGGATGCTAATGATCCATTGTTCATGTTGTACACGTCTGGTAGCACTGGTAAACCTAAAGGTCTTGTTCATGCTCAAGCTGGATACATTTTACAATCCGCATTTAGTCATCAAATTGGTTTTAATTATGAAGAAAATGATGTTTTTGGTTGTTTAGCTGATGTTGGTTGGATCACTGGTCATACTTATATTGTCTATGCACCATTGTGTAATGGTGGTACGACTGTCCTATTTGAAAGTTCTCCTATATACCCAAATCCAAGTCGATATTGGGAAACGGTGCAAAGACTTAGAATCAATCAATTGTATATTGCACCGACTTCGATTCGATTATTGATCAAAAATGGCGACGAATGGCTTAAAAATTATGATCGCTCATCTCTTAAGCTATTGGGTTCAGTTGGTGAGCCTATAAACAGTGAGGCTTGGCATTGGTATGATGAAGTTGTCGGTGATAAGCGATGTAAAATAATTGACACTTGGTGGCAAACAGAAACTGGAAGTATGATGATTGCACCGTTGCCTTGTAATTCAAATGATGAAATTAAACCTGCCATGGCGATGAGACCATTTTTCGGAATCGATGCTGTACTTTTAGACGAAAAAGTAGGTTAGCCTTGTTTCGTTAAACAGAGTTGTTTTAAAATTTTTTAAAGGGAAATGAAAAAGATTCAAAAGATGAAAGTGGAATTTTATGCATCAAAAAACCATGGCCTAGTATGGCTCGAACAATTTATGGTGATCACAAACGATTTGTAGACACTTATTTAAGACCATATCCAGGTTATTATTTTACAGGTGACGGTGCACATGCTGATAAAGATAGACATTTTCAAATAACTGGTCGTGTCGATGATGTTATTAATGTAAGTGGTCATCGTATAGGAACAGCTGAAGTCGAGGATGTGCTAGATGAAAGTCATCATATTTCAGAAGCAGCTGTTGTTGGTTTTCCTCATGAAACACTTGGAGAAGGCATATTTGCGTTTGTGACATTGAGAAAAAATAATGATTTTAGTGAAGAAGAATTGATTAAAGAGCTCAAAAGTTTGGTCAAAACTAAAATCGCTGCTTACGCTGTTCCTCATTATTTTTTAGTAATTTTTAAAATCAATTTTCTAATTTAGACTTTAAGTGTTTTTTTAAAAAAGATTGTTTCAAATTTGCCAAAAACACGATCTGGTAAAATTATGCGTCGTCTGTTGAGAAAAATTGCATCTGATAAATTTGATGAAATGGGTGATACTTCAACATTGTTTGATCCGTCTCTTTTAGACGAAATCGTTACCAAATACAAAAAATTAAAAGGAATCAAATAAGTTATTTTAGGTTCAATCATTGTTTATCCAATACTTGGAAATTTTTTAGACTTTTGTAAATACATGGTTATTTAAAATAAAGTTGATTCAAAAAATTTTTATTTTTTTTTCATGCTCTAAATTAAGATAAATATGTTTTTTAAGGTTTTCATACATAAGGATTACGAATTTTCGGTCAAAAAATCTTATTATTTTTCTATATTAATCTTCCAAAATATCTGAGGAATGTTTGATGAGAAAATTTAACTAAACGAAACTAACATGTGTTTTGTGAAATGAGCTTATAAGGATGATTCATAAAATTTCGCGTTTTTAAGATGGTTAGTTATTATTGATTCTAGCTTATATGTACAAAACTGGTCATTCACGAATTCCAAAAATGAAAATTCATGAACCTAATGAACTTTCATGATCATTCATGAAGGTTCATGAAAAAGAAATAGCCTCTAATTAATATTCAAAGTTTTTCATGAATTTTCGTGAATTTTCATGAATTTTCATTAGAACTATTTTTGCCTAAATTTTCAATAAAAAATAAAGAAAAGTCATTGTATCAGACTCTGCTATTAAAATCTGCAAAAAATTATGCTTTTAAAATAATACATGAATAAATATGAAGCTTCATGGACCCTTGACCCTTCAAAACCTAATACATTATTACTCATTGAGGATTGAGCTGACGATTTAAAATCAAATATTAAGTGTTTGTTTAAATAAAATTTTGTTGAGCGGCTCTAATGTTTAGGCTCGTTATCCATAAAAACTCGCCATCAACATAATTCTCTTTAATAAAGGCAAAAGGATCATTTTAAAACTTATATGAAATCCCTGGTTACCTAATTTTCCCTCAAATATTACAAAAGAGATAACAGCTGCTTTGATATCCCACAAAATACATGAACCTTTAAAATCAGTTTAGAAATTTAAGTTGATTTATAATAATTTAGTTTTTTGAGGAACCAAGAAAAGCAAATTTAAGTTAAAATTTCATTTTTATGATTAAGTTTTTTTAAATGATAGTCTTACTAGTCAAATATACTAGTAATAATAACTAATAGTAGTAACTAGTAGTAGTAATAATTACTAGTGATAGTCAAACTGCTTTATATGTCAAACTTGTTTTATTTTATCAAAAAATTTTATCCCACTATCCCCTCGGGTTTATAGCCCAAAAAACCTTCAAAACGGTTTTCTGCAATATTGTATAATGTAAATTTTATCTTTGTTATATCCCATCTTTATCCCCAAAATTTAATTATAACCCATCATTTTTTTTCATTTTTTTTCTTCATTTGACGTGCACTTATTTGTATCAAGAGAAATTAACCTCAAACATGACCTCTAAAAAAAGACAAAAATTAACGAATGAAACGAAATTAGCGATTATTGATAGAAAATTATCTACAAATTATTCAGATGAAACGATTGGTCTCTGAGTCTGGGGTTGATCGATCTACAATCAAAATTCGATTACAGTGGGCTCGCTTTAATCCGAACATTTCCGGACTCAGAACATTGAGTTCGGATAAAATAATTCGAATTAAACCCGTACATTTACATGAATCGAGACCTGAGTCGACTGTTTATGCAATTCGCTTATATATTAATCTAAAATAAAGCAGTGACATTAAAAAATGGGTTATTTTACCCATATTCATGTAACTTTCAGGTCATCATTCTTTTAAGATTTTATTTCATTTTATCCCAATTTCATAATATTCCCATACTAGTTGAGAACCGATTAGGGGATACAAGCGCGAGACGACTGTAGTGAAATTTTCAATGAAATGTTTGAATTCCTTGCTATTCAATATTTTTCAATGAAATTAGACTTGCCTCGGGATTAGTTTAAACTTTAAATTTTTTGATTCTAAGTATTTTTAAAATCATGTAAACTTTTGATGAACAATTTGAACGAATGTATGATTCACTTCAATCAAAATAGCCTTCTTTGATCACCCGAAAGCTTGGTTTGTTTCTTCAAGAAAATGCAAAACCGCATACCGCTCGAAAAATAAAAGAAAAAATTGAAGAGCTAGAAGGGATTGAACTTATCCCACAATCCAGCATATAGTCCAGACCTTTCCCCTTCTGATTATCATCTTTTCCGCTCTATGGCTCATTTCCAAGACCAAGTTGAAGCTAGATGCTGGAAGCTGAATATACAAAATTTAAACTAAAATTTAAACAAAAAAATACTGTTTTTTTTTTTTAAATTATTTATTTTAAATTAAAAAAAAATGTCAACCAAAAAAAATGAGTAATGAACCAGAGATACTTTAAATTTTTAGAAAAGAAAAAAAAATCATTGAAATAAATAATAATAAATAAAATAAAATTTTAATTCCAAAAAAACATCAACCAAACGCTACAAAATTTTCATTTTAAAAAAAAAACATTTTTTTTTTTTTTATTTTTTATTTAAATTTTTTTTTTCGTTCTTCAAAACTTGGTTTTAAACATTAGATATTTTAAAATAATAAAAAGTTTAAAGATTTGAGCAAAGAAAAAAAAATATAATTTTATTGAAATAGATTGATGAGATTCTGATTGATGATTGAGAGCATTTTTAAAAAAAAAAAAAATAAATTTTATAAGTGATAATAAAAAAAAATGAAAACTTTGTTTAATAAAAAGCTTTGTTTTAAACGAAAACTTTTTGCTTCCATTTTGAAGTAACTGAAAAAAAAATAAAAAAAAAGAACTTTGAGTCTCATATAATTTAAAAACTTTTTTGTTTCTTTTCCGAATGTTTTAGAAACAAAATTTCGAAAAAAAAAGTAAAAGTTTTTGAGTAATAATAAAGTAATGAGCAAAAATTTTTTTGAAAAAAAATCCTTGCTGTGTTTTTTTAAGTCCTCGTCGGACTCGAAAAAGCAAAAATTAACTATTTTTTAAAAAATAAAGACAAAGGGCAGGGGGGGGGGAGGTATTCCTTTTAATTATCCAAAGAAGATCCATTAAATTGAGATTGATTAAGGCCTGTACGTGAACCTGGCGAGTTAATTGAACCATACAAATCTTGTAAATTACCACTAGCATAATTACCATACAAATTATTATTACTATTTTTAGCACTTGTGGCTAAGCTTTGAACATTTTGACTATAAAACTCGGCATTGCCAGTACTAGCTGGTCTAATTAATTCAGCACCTGGTGGTAAGTAATGATACGAGTCAACACCATAACGTTGTTTTATTGTCTCTTGATCTGTTTTTTCAAATTTGTCGCTTATTCTTTGATCCAAAACTTCTAGTGTATAACCTTGTGAATTTGCCAAAAGATTCTCAAAAGCTTTTGAATTGTAAATTTCTTCACTTGATTTTGATTCTAAATTTTGTCTTCTTTCTTCGTATGAATTTACAACGTCTTTATTGCGTCGATTGTCTTCGTACTCAACATGTTCGTTGTATTGATAATTAGCCGATGATGGATATTCTCCATTTGCATTTGGATATGCTTGAGTAAACTCGTGGTACGTTACTTCTTGACCTGATTCAATATTCCTTGTTGTTTCGACACAATTAGTTGATGCTTGATCACTTTTTTCCAATTGATCAACACGCACTGGCACTGGTCTATCGCGTTCAATAACAATTGGTCGTTGTTGTATGGGCACTGGTCTATCGACTAGAACTGGACGTGCTACATGAATTATTTGTGGACGTACTATAATACGTTCTCTTGGTACAAATACAGGACGAACTACTGGTACATAAACATTACGTGGTATATAAATTGGTTTTTGTTGTTCAGTATTTTTTGGCATCAAAAAAATTGGTTGTACTGGATCTCTTGATTCGCCCAATTTTAAATTACCCAATTCGTTTTGAATTGTTTTAATAATATCATCTTTTAATTTTTTCAAGTCATTTGATTCTTTTGACTTTTCTGGTTCGGAGTCTGAAGAAGATGAAGATGATGATGATGATGATGATGAACTAGACGATGAACTTGAACTTGATGATGCAGTTGGTGTTGGTGGTTTTTTTGGTTTTTCTTTCTTTTTGGTCTTTTCCCAAACTTCAATATCAATATCTTCTTTAGAACTTTCGGATGTTTGTGATTGTTGATAAGTGTATTGTGTTTGATATTCTGGTTGACAACCTGGTTGTTCATCTAAGTAGCCAAGGAAATATTCAGCAACAATTTTTGCACCTGGTGGTAGAGTTCCATTCGAGGTTGGTTGAACGTCATAGCATGGATAGGCTGGCTCTGGATATGGTTGACACGGTTGACATTGAACCGGTGGACATGGTAAACATTGTTGTGGTGGACACGGTTGACATGGCTGACATGGTTGACATGGGTCTGGATAGTACGATTGATTTTGGTATCCTTGATCATATCCATTTTGTGCTGGAACACATCCCGGATATTGTGAACAATCAACTTGAGGAGCTCCTGGAGCAACATCATAACCATATCCTTGGTAGTAAGGATCTCCACCCGATTGGTATTGACCACCTTGAGAATACTCAGTAACCCATGTCTCTTGTGGATATTGTTGATAACCAGATTGAGTGTAACCACTAAAAACTTGTTCAACCTCACCATAATATTTTCTATGCTTTCTATCTTTTCTTTTTTTGTTTTTTTTCGCTGATGAATCGCTTAAATGATTGATGAGAATTACATTGCTTGGCGAATCGCTTCTATCATCCGAATGTGATCTATGTCTTAAATGTGAATCATCAGTCAAATGAATGGCTTGGTTAGCCAATGAATTTCCACTTTGAGATCTCTTTTTCATATCAGACTCATAACGACTTGGTGCACTTTCGCCAGTCTTTCGTGATCTTACCAAATGTATCGATTCATCAGTACTATTTGTAACTTCTTCATATTTACGTCCGTCAGCTGAACGTTGTTTTTGTTTTTTAATTTTTTCCAATGGTTTATTATGTACAACAGTTGGTGTTGGTAGTGGATAACCGTAGGGCATGTAGCCGCCATACGGGGCATAACTTTGTGGCGGCCCTTGATTAAAATTATAATAGTCTCCTTGCATTCTATTTACTCTTCTTTTTTTTATGTTTAATATTCTGTAGAAAAATAAATTTTAGTAAATTTTGACTATTGGATTGAGCGTATTTATACAGAAAATAAATTGAAGAAAAAAAGAGTGAATGGGAAATTTTTTGAAAAAATAAAACTTCTCAACAAAATAGATAAATGAAATAAAAAGAGAGAAAAAATTTTCCATTTTAATGATTTTTGTCCTAGTTTTTTTTTATGAAACAAACCCCTCTGGACACAGGTTTTTTGTCAACAAAATGAAATCAAGCATGACCACATAAAGAACGATCGTTTTGTGTATTAAAAATTAATTACAAATCATAAAGAGAGAGAGAGAAAAAAAAAGTGTCCCATCAAATTGATACTAGAACTCGGAGAAATAATTTTGTATTTCAAAAATTAAAGCTCATTAAAAGGTAATTACTCTATGAAACAAATGACAGACATGGATAGATTTGGATAAAGAGGGAAAATTTATCTTTTTTTTTTAAAATGCTTTTTTTTTTTTGAAATAAACTCAAAATTTCATTTAAATTTATACCAATTTATCATTAGAGAAAAATAAAATTTTCCTCTTCATCACCACGACTTTGAAAAAAACAAAAAAAAGCTTCAAGTAAAATATTAAAAACAATAACAAGAACGAAAAAAAAAAAAAATATTTTTATTTATCTATTACAACAAAAAATTCCTTTAATTTTTTTTTCCCTACCTCTGTCTCACTCTCTCAAAAGGTAACTTAAAGTTAAGAAACGAAACATATGAAAAAAGGTTTTTTGTTCTCTTTTTTTATTGTTTCAATCTGATTTTGTCAAATTTTCTCAATTATCTATTTTCCCTATCTCTTATCCATCAATTGTCATTCTTATTCAAAATATGTCATTTAGATTATTTGAGGCTATTTTTTTCAATAAATCATAGACCAATCAATGTGACAAACAAATCAACGATGCGTTACATTTAAGCAAAAAAAAAAGAAAATTAGGAAGAAATGTCCATATTTTTTCTCACTCTAAAAAACAAAACCCTAAAAGAAAAAAAAAAAAACATATCTATAAGATTCGATTAAATTTATTTTTTTAATTAAAATTACAAGGAATTGATAATTAATCGAAAAAATAGCTTTTGTTGAATGGACCTTGAATTGGTCTTGTTAAATGATTTTGTGTTTAAAAATTTGATAAAAATATTAATTAAAAAAAAATTAAAAAACCTTAAAATACTATTTTCTCACTAATTAGTTTTTAAATTAAATTGACTTGGAAACAAAAATAAAACTTGAAAAAAGGTTTTTTTTTTTCAATTAATAAAAAAAACGAATTGTTTTGAATTTTTGATCATTTTGTAGACTTTACATGGATACATTACAAATTGAAAATATTTTGTTTGTTTATCTCTTTGTTTTAAACAAAAAATTTGCTCTTGATTTTTGTTGAACTTTCTAGTTTTTGGATAAAATTGATGATGTATACTTATAAATTCCTAGAAGAAATTTGATAGCTAACTTCAAGACTGTTTAGAGGATTAACAAACCAAACCGTTTGAAAACACATAAGAACATCGATGTTTATTAATGCACTGCTCCTGAAAAAAGGCCTACCGTACCGTACCATAAAGCTTTCAAAAAAGTTCAGAATTTTTAAAATTTTAGGGTTGGTACACTGGAAAGGTACGGTACGCCTTTTTTCAGGAGCATTGCAGTAATTAAATTAAAGCATAGACCGCTTAGAGTTATCCTACTTGGCCTAGTTAAAAATAAAATGATACACATTAGATTATCGTTTGAAATTTTTTAGGTTTTGAGTCAAGCTGTGACAAAATTTTTATCGAAATTTGATTTAGCCGATATGGGTTTTCAGAAATGAACAGCCGAATGGCGAGGTGATCTTTTTAAACATTTAAGAATTCATGACTGGAAAAACATGTTGTTGACCTGAAGATATACTCTGAAAGCTAAAAAGCTACCATTGACCCTTGGACACATATCGATTGAGAAAAAAAATCCCGGAAGTCGTACTCAGGTGAAAACGGTAAAAAAAGTGAATTTAACCATTTTTTGAATTTAAAGTCAAATCACATCTCATCCTAGGGGACCCGCGATAACCAAATTTTTTTATGCATCCGCTTAAACAAAAGACGACTCACTGCAAATCTCAGTGATTTTTTTCCTTACAAATATCTTTATAAATTAAAAATGTCGCTTCGTTTTTTTTAAAAATGGTCTTTAATGATTCCTTTTTAGCACCGATTTTCAAAAAATGGTTAAAGTTAATGCATCAACTACAGTTTAGTCATTTTGAACCGAACATCGATATGACAGAGTTTGCTTGTCTCTCTTTTAAAAACTTAAAGGTAATCGTAAGGAACTCTTGGAGAGTAAAGAGACATAAATAATTTAGAGTATATCCAAAATATTATGGTTTTTAACCTTTTTGGTCACAAACTTTGTGATTAGAGCTTTTCTGTGTCAAAAAAATCGCTAAGTCCACAGATACCCATGATCAGATTTATTGATTTAAAGTCAGCATGACCCTTTTCAAGATTTACAATTATTTCTATAAAAAAATGCTTCCGGTTAAAATCAATAATCTCAAAGATTAGCATTATAATATTCATTTATCAAAATTTTTAGGGCATTTTCAAGTTTATAGTTATTAACTAAAATATTTGTATCAAAATAAAATTAGATTGGTAAAAATGGAAAATTTTCTGATAAATTTTAAATTTGCATGATTTTTAAAGTCGAGTTACCAAGAACCAACAAAATTTAAGTTTGAAATCTTTGAAAATTTCTTGAAATAAAAACAATTAGAAAATATAATCAAAATTTAAAAATTTTTTTTTTTCTTTTTAAATGATTTAATTTACGATAATAATAATTAGTTTGAATTTTCAAGTTTGTTTTAAAATTTTGCAAATAGCTTCATTGAGTGCAAGATCGTTCTGATTTCTTTTAGTGAAAATTAAATTTATTTTAAATATCAATTAAATGAATTTAAAAGCTTTTAGGGTTAAATCGGGATGAATTAAATTTATGGACATAATTGTCGGTAAAAGGCTTTTTAGATTCGGTTTATCTCAAATTGCTAATAACGACTTTCTTAAGTATATTGTCTATTTGACAAAAGCAATATTTTCTTGTACCTATTGAGAAGAAAAAATCATAAAATGCTTCCAGAGGATTTTGAATTTTTGATAAAAAAAGTTTAAAATCCTTCAAATCTTCAAACTTATATATTACCGTAAAACCCCGCTATTTGTCCGTTATTCGTAAAAACGAAAACTCCGTTTTTGCCCCAGGGACAAATACGTTTATGGTTCCATTTTTCAGACCGTTTTTAACCCCATTTTTTACTTGAAATTCTAATTTTTAGACCGGGGTAAAAAAGAGACTTTCGTTTTTATCCCATGGGGCAAAAAAGAATATGAACAAACTTCAATATGATTTGATGTTTAAAAAATTTTTGGATATAAAAAATATTTTTCTACTATGAGGGGAAGTTTTGCAAAACATTTTTTATTTTAATAAATATTTTCAACCTTTATCAATTAGAACCCCTACCTTAATAACGGAGGGTTTTTAATGAAAATTCAGTTAAAAATTATTAGCTCATACTCAAAGTAACAAATTAATTTTATCGCACCTTTAGCTACTAAATTTTTACATGTAAGAAGTCTATGTCTTTCCATGCGCTCCCGATAGTAACGCATGCCTAGAAAGGAGCATTGTTCTTTTTTTCAATTGCTTTATTCAAAAATGTGAGATCTCATGAGTGGAAAAAGTATCTTCAACATGAAGAGATATACTGAAATCTAAAACTATGTGATAAAAAGTTTTTTTACGAGTCACTCTGGTGAAGACGATAAAATGGTTGAATCTATTAGGTAAAATTCAATCAAGTTCCGTGCAATGTAATTGACGACGAATTAAAATTTTTTTAAAAGCAATAATACAGCGTGTTCTGCTGAAGGAGATTAAATGATTTTGAATATAAAAAACAACGTTTTTTACATTTTAGCCCCGGGGTAAAACCGAAAATTCTGTTTTTACCCCATGAGGCAAAAATGGTCAGAAAATTGGAACTAAAAGCGCTTTTGTCCCATGGTCCAAAAACAAAAATTTCGTTTTTACCCCGGGGCAAATAGCGAGGTTTTACGGTAAATACCGTAGCCATACCATACTAAAAATGTTTATACAGTGGTGGAAATTAATTTGTCCCATGATATCATCTGATATCAGTTTGCATCAGAATTCGTTGGCAATTATTAATGTTTGTAATTCTCTTTATGATATCATCTGATATCATATGATTTCAACTGATCGGAATTGATGGTAGATGATACAAAAATTTTCATAAATTCTGATACCAACTGATATCAGCTGATATCAAATGATATCATGGGACAAATTAATTTCCAGGACTGTACCTTGTTTAATCACTCGAATTGAGACATATTTATTTAATTAACCTTGAACAGAGGCCACTAGTTTGGCCATATCTTAAGTACGCCATTAAATAAAGCATATTTTTATGACCTTGAAATCATGATTATTTAAAAATCCTAACACAATTAACGTTAAATAGAAGAAATTTGGAAACTGATTATCGTTTGAAGCTGGATTGAGTTTGCCCCTTCGAGACATATCACGGACTAGGTCAGAAGAACAGCCGTCTTACGCACTAGGAATTTTATTTTCAGCTTCTTAAAAAATTTTACTAATAAAAACATTCTGGCTCAAGCTTGGTCGCTGGCTAGTATAGCTTTTCAAAGCAAGATTTTAGTTATGTCATACTTGAAATCGTCCTTTAAGTTTCGTTCTCATTGAATGACAACGTTCATTTCTTGCTTTGGTCCCGTGTGTTCGACTTAGCTTATTGTTTGGATATTTCAACTTTTATTCTGTCCTCAGTTTCTATAGGTTTGTATAGTTCTAAAGTATCGAGTAGCGTGTTGTATTCTCGGCATTGTAACAATAAAAAAATTGTAACACAATTAACGTCATTTAGAAGAAATTAGGATAAAACAGACATATGTACCCATAAATTTTAAGGTATTGGGTGGGTATGGGTTACCCGAAAAAATCAGGCATTGGGATCGAGTATGGTCTGGGTTACCCAGAAATTTCGGGTTTCAGGTTTCAGATCAGGGTTCGGTAACCCAAAAAGTTGGCTATATTTACCCAAAACCCATTTTTTTTCAAAAAAAAACACACCTTAAAATATATAAAATACCTAACTGAATTTTTCGGATAACTCATATCCCATCCAATACCTTAAAATTAATGGGTACACATGTCTGAATAAAACAAGTTCTTTTAATTTAATATTTTTTTTAAAAAAATGAAAAAGTTTTATTAAATTTTTGCAAACCCACATCATTTTGACATTTAATATCCAAAAAAAAATAAAATTAAAAAATACGTTTCGTCCAAAAAAAAACATAACAATTTTATAAATAAATATCAAGTTAAAAAAAAAAAATTTAAAAAATTTTTAACAATTACTGAGTCCAATTCTTCTTGCAATAGACTTTATTTTAAGCTTTATTTGCGTTTTAACCAGATTAATACACATAGCAATAAGTATTAGGCCGACAAATATGTATAAAGCCGATATGTACAAACTATTTTTACTCGCTTTTCGATTCAATAAAGTCGAACCGGGTATCATATCTCCAAAACCTATTGTTGTCAATGTAACAAAACAAAAATACAAAGCGTCCAATTTTTCCCAATTCTCATACGAACTAAACATTAACATACCACATATTAAATATACTTTCATTATAATTAGAGTATAACTTATTGGAACACCTTGTTTTTCTTGTCTCTCATGTCTATATTGTTTATAAATAAGATTCAATTGTTTCGTATTATAAATAGGTATTTGATTTGTTTTAAAACGATTGTAAGGTTTTTTGATGCCTTTAGTTGTTAGCATTCGTTGATCGTACGAGTACAACGATCGACTTGTTTGAGTTCGACGCTTAAGTTTTTGATTTTTGTTATTAAAGTCTATAATTAAAGATGGCGATGAATGATTGAGTTCCATTTTTTCGGGATTTTTACTTGTTTGTTTAATTTCGTTTACTTCTAGTGTTCGAACTGAACTTGATTCCATATCTAATGCACGATTTGTGTTCAATAGCAATTCACTACGAGATAGACTCAATTTTTTTCCAAGACTTGAATCTTCTTTACGATTTTTTTTTTCGTTTAACGAAGATGATTTGAACGATTGTTTTGTCAAACCACTAGTTGCATTTTTTTTACGCTTTGAATTTGTAAAAATATTCGATATTAAATATTCGTTGTTTAATTGTTCGTTACTGTTCAATTCGTTGTCAATCATGAACGAATTGAGTTTAGGTATATTTACATTATCTAATGAATAAGTTACTTTATCATCTTTTTCTTGATCACTTTCATTTTCCATTGAAGATTCTCTTTCGATTAAATTGTCTATTTTTTTAATTGCTTCAATCATTTTTGGATTTTCTTGATTTGTGACTATTTTTGGTTTTACTTCAATTACTTTGCTTAAATTTACAATCGAATTACTTTTTGACTTGGCAATTTTTGTCTTTTTGGCAATCGATTTTATGAACTCAATGGGAATTTCAACGTATCGAATACCAATGTTTACGGTAACTGTTTGACCCGAGTTTGATTTTAAATTTTTCTTAATCTTTTTTATTTTTGGTCTTTCTTCTGTTTGAATGGGCACAGGTTTAATTTCATCGAGTTTTTCCATTTTTTGTTTCACATAATTAGGACCATACTCGTAATAATCTTCGTTTTTAATGCGAGATTCGTAATCGTCTTCTTTAACCATGTCTTCGTCATTGTATTCGTTTAATTCTATGTTTTTCCATACGGCTTTATTTAAACGATTTAATTTTCGTGTTCGATAGCCTTTTTTTATCGAATTTATTTTACGGAATATAAATTTAAAAACGGTTGCTGTTGATGAACCAGTGTTTGCCAAAAAAAGCATCATTAACGGTATGCCGATTGAACTGTATAATATTGTAAATATTTTGCCCCATTTTGTTTTACATGTTATATGTCCATAACCTTAAATTAGATTAAAAACAAATTTAAAAACACGAAGGTGTAGTAAGTCTTGTCAAAAAAAAGACTGGAACCCATTTTTTAATCCAGCTGCTGTGAGTCATAAAAAAGTTATTAAGTTAAGAAAATTTATATCAAATCATAGCCTATGACTTAAGCTCATCTTAATAGCTTTTAATTCTATTCATCCCCTATGGCACGAGATGAAGAAGATACCGTAGTGCCATATCAGAAACCAGGGGTCCTAAGATGTGACTGAAGAAACAAAAAGTCTGAACTTTGTTTAAATTAAAAATTACTTGATTTGAGATTTTTTTTCAGTCACTTTTAAAGACCCCTGGTGTCTTAATGAGAAACTACGGTAAATGTCTTTTCTTTCATAAAGCCTTTTTAAGATAGGTGAGGGTTTGTCATTATACAAATCAGTTCCTTAAATACAAACGTTTTATTTTAAACCATTTTATCATGAAAATTTAATAAAACCAGACATAAGTACCCATTTCAAGCTATTTATTATTTTAGGAACGCTCATCTATTTTTGTAAAGAAAAACTTGCTCTACAAAGGAAATATGTTTGCTTGTTATTTCGTTAGACCTATTGTCAATGATGAGCTTAAAAACAATTATGCGAAAAAAAGAACTTTCCATCTTTTTCAATGTAATTTTTTTAAAAAACTTCAATTCGGCTCGAGCATAAAGGCCATTCTTTGTGTAACATCAAGTGGGAAAACCAGCATATAAACTTTATATAACTTTAAAGTTAGACTCTTAGGCCCTCTAGGACTTTATTGTCTTTATGCACTTAATCCTATTCCTTTCCATGTATATTTTAAAACAATGTATTTTGAACCCCTTTTTTAATAAATCCTCACCCTATACTTAAACTTACCCTAAACCCTAGCTCTCAGTAGGAGACTACAGATCTAAATTAACTTAACCCTAAAATTAAACGAGTCTATCGCCTCATAAAATAAATGACCCTAATTTTATGTTTACGTTTTTGGTGTTTGGGAAAAATACAAAGTATATTAGCCACATTATTTTTTGCAAACCCATAAACCCATAAAGTTTGCATAAAGTTTGCATAAAGGTTCCCTAGGATAAGTATACCCCAAATCCCTTGATTTTATTGATACCTTTCTGTAAAGGAAATAAAGTGCATAAAATTCAAATCGAGTCTTTTATATAGGAAAGAATTCAGATAAAGTTAAAAAAGGTTTAGGTTATGTTTGGTTATAGGCTGACGAGAAAAAGGTTCCAATAATCACGAAAAATTTAGTAAGGTTTATGATTTGGAGCTCCTTACGATTATCAGTGAATATCTTATGTTGAATCCTTCATAGATTTGTGAGCCTGAGCGTTAAAGTTAAGACCATGTCATTGAAAATCAACGAGTAACACTGTACCGTAATCCCCGTCCCCAATGCACATTAGTAGCGATAAGATGAGAATTTTTGATACGAAAAAAAAATTGTTTTGGTCCTTACAGTAAAGTTAAAACTAGTTGCAAGTAAATTTTTTTCCAGAATTGAACTTTTCTGAGAACCGAAATCAAACCTGTTTTTCCCCCATGGTCAGTTTTGCAGGAGATTATGGGAGTTTTAATTTTACAATACGGAAATTAAAAATTTGTTATTTTCAGAGAAGTAGCTTCTCTATAACAACGAACAGAATCTGACTAGAAATAATGCCTTTGCAAACTTGGAACCAAAGACCGAAGTATCAGACTTGACAGCTCAGTTGGAAGACCAAAAAACAAGCATGCCAAAATTTTTTGCAGCTGGGCGATCTAAAATAAAGATATAATAGACTTACCAATTGTTGAAACGAGTGTTACACAATAAAAAACCGAGCCAAAAAAATCCCATTGAGGTTCTATATGTCCTGTAAGTGTACCATTTAAAGTTGCATTTGTAAAAAAGTCTCCATAAGATCTGAAAACACAAAAAACAAAATTACAAAAATGAAATTAAAATTTAAAGCGTTTAAATTACTTTATTTCATCTTTAAGAAAAAAAAAGAAAGTTTTGTCTTTGACTCGTGTTGAGTTGTTTTCAATTTGTTTATAGATACGTTTAAGCATATCTTCTAGAACTGATTCGCTATAATTAAGAGCTTTTTTTTCAAAATCGGATTCGATTGCTTCAAATATAAGACCACCGGCAAGTACATATCCAACCATTAAGATCATTAGACCAACTCGTGATATCATAAAAGTTATAAATTTTCGACAAAATTTAAACGAATTTTCTTTAGTAAAACATTTTGACGATTGATTGTAACTATACAAACTCAAATTATCAAAATTTGGATTTTTCGGGTCAAATGTTGTCCTGTAAATTCTTGATTTTCCCATTCTCAGACCCGCAACAATAACTTTTTTAATTCAACTTTGCCTTGAGCTTAATCATTTTTTTGTACGAGAACAGCTAACAAAAAAAAATTCATAAAATAAACTACTAAAAACTCAGGCCATTAACAAAAAAAACAAAAAACAAAACTAAAATCTAAAACTTCTAAAAATAAAATCTAATTAGAAAACCATATTTAGGAAACAAAAATTAAATGATTGAAATTTTGATTTTAAGAATAAGCTTGAAATTTTCTGGCACGTAGATTTTCTATTTTTTTTTGTTGTTAGTTTGAATTGTTAAGCACCTCATTAATAACAATAATAATAATACTCAAAAAAGGTGTTGAAGAGATAAGGATATTTTTTTCTAATATATTTGTTGAATTATTCTTTTTTTTTTGGGTTGAGTAATCTTTGAACAGATAGCAACTAAAAAATATATCTTTAAATTACATTGAATATAAATGCAGAATACCTTTTTTTCTTTCTTTCTTTATTTTTTTTCTACATTTGAGTTTACTGATTGCTTTTTTATCTTTTTATAATTTTATAAAATTTACTTTTAAGAATGTTTGTTAATAAAGAAAAAAGCTTCCATCATTAATCAAACAAGAATTCACTTCTGGTCAACTTGGGTTGTAAATTTATTCTTAATTATAACCTAATGTACAAACTAAGGGAAGTTAAAAAAAATTATTTTTTAAGTCGAGATTTATGATTTGCGTAAGCAATGTGTCGAGACTTCTTAAGTAAATCTATTAAATATGTTAATTTATATCAGAATTGTAAGGTTCATCAAGTCGAAAATCGTATTCTACCCTTGTCAGGATGCAAGGTTTATCTTAAAGCTGGTCTCATCAGAATCTCTGATACCGATACCTCATTTGATCTCGCTCAAAACTCATGACATCCCATGCGGAAAATAAAATTTTTAATATCTTATGTTTTATCATGTTAAATCTCTTTTGATATCCTTACCTATGCAAAAGTATGATTAAGTTAAGTCAAGATTGCTTTGCATACTATTGGTCTAGGCACAATTGAAATAGGTAAAATGAAATACAAAACCTCGAAAAGTAATGATGTTTTTACAAACATTCACAAATTGTAACGAGTTTCTTGTAATTTATTGTAATTGATTTCGTTTTCAATTTTAAACCAAGCAGTTCAAATTGAAAAAAAGATTTTCATAATCTAGTACCCTAATTATCATTTTCAGATTAGCCACCCTTCAAGCTTTAGGGTTATTTCGGCTCTTTAGGGAAAGTTATGGGTGTCTCTGATTATCAGTATGCCGATTATCGTCTTATTTCAGGTATTTAAATTGAAATTACAATCTAACCTTGTTCGAATTCAGAATCGTATCTTTACCGACATGTCTTATACTTCCAACTAGGGGAGAGAAAATTTTGCCGGTTTATTGAATATAAATGCAGAATATTTAAAGAAAATTTATGAACGTTCGCGTTCATCCGAATTCGCCCGAATATTCAAGAGTTTTCAGAACCTTTCGCATCCTTTCACAGCCTTTCATAGCTTTTCGGGATCTTTTCATAATTTTTCGGATCCCGAAAGTCCACGAAAATTTATGAAAAATTTTGAAAGCCTCTCGAAAATAATGAAAATGGTCCGAAAAATTATGAAAGGTCTCGAAAAGCTATGAAAGGATACGAAAGGTTCTGAAAATTTTTGAACATCGGGCGAATTCGGATGAACGCGAACGTTCAAGAAAGGATTTGAACGTTCATTTTTGAAACATGTGAATGACCATGTTAGTATTTCAAAAGGTTTTTTAAAAAGAAAACAAAATTCAACCATAAACTCACGAAAACTAGAAGTTGATTAAGAATCTTCTAAATAAGACCATTCTGGTAGCATGTTTGTGTTGGAATGTATATTGCAAAGAAATATGCTTCCATAGTCATTTTTTTTAGCAAAAAATATGTTTAAACAATGAAAAGAAGACTGAAAATGGAAAAATATGCTGAGGAAATGCACAAAGAGTAATTTATTTACTTCACCATTAAAATGGACGATCTTTTAGCGTTATATTTTTCTAGTTCCTTAGGCTTTAGACTAAGAGAAGAACTTAAAAATAAAAGTCGCATTTACAAGTTTGATACGAGGTAGCTTATTTAATTGGTTCATTCTTGATACTGAACATGTAAATACGTTTGTATTTTTTCCAATTCGTAATATTCGTATATATTCATTTCCTTTTAAAAACAAAAAATTAGCTTTTTTGTTTTATTCATTTTGCTTGGACCCTTGAAAAACATACATCCAGGTGTAACTTTTACACGAAGTGAGGTATGCACAAAATTATTTTCATATAAGGTAGAGTAAATGGAGGGCTACTAAATTATACCATATTTAGACCCCCTGAGAAGTTATTTGGAGAAATTAACTTTTCTGTCTTAAAGAACCCTTATAAAAGTCTCAACAAAATTGGCTCCTTTTTTAACATTTTAGCTCGATTTAATGATTTGCTGAAATTCAGCTAGTAATAAAAAATAATAATCATTGTTTAAGCTTTTTTGAATAAATTGTCGGGTCAATTATCAGCAACTTCCCAACAAAAGCATGTCTTAATATTCAAAAATTTTACTGTTAACAACGTATAATATAAGTTTAAACTCAAGATTCTTCGAGATAAAAACGTGAATAGATTAAAAAATAATCTTCATTAACCCTAAAGGTAATCGAAATAACATGATAAATTAATCTCATTTATCAAGCCATAATAATCAGTTAGAAATCATTTAAAATACGATAAAATTTTATGAGATTTTGATTAAACTAGACAAGATACAATTTTAAACAGTAATGTAAAAACGTGCTCAATCTATCAAACCATTCACGTAAAAATACAAAAATTTGCTCACATTTTATTGTAACAATTTAAAGTATTTTTGTTTTAAGATTTAAGATAAACCTTAAATTTAAGTATCACTCTCTAGCATTTCAATTAAGATCAATTAATTATAAAAAATATTAAAAAAATACTGATTAACTTTTAAAAGGAACGCGAGTTCTAGACCAAAATAGACGCGTCTTTTAAGTTCAATTTATTTTTATTTATAAAAAAAAAAAATACAACAACAAAAAAACTAAGAAAATTTTGAGCTATAACCAAAAAGCCAACATACGGTAAATTGGGGTATTTTAGTAAGCTAATGAAGTGATTGATTCGGTTCTAAATTAAAAATATGTCTGTACCCTCAATATTCATTAAAATTTCATTTGAAAAAAAATAAGAAAACGAATTGTAAATTCATTTCGCAATGCGCACACTCAAACTAAAAAAAAAAACGAAAGAAAAATATATTTTTTTAAAAAAATAAATAAATAAAATAATTTTATTAATCAAACAGATTTAATCAATTTATCAATGAATGATAGTTTTGATTTTAAACTATCAAAAAAAAACAAAATATGAGTAATATCAGTTAGTATTCATTGATAATTAACTCTTTACTTTAATTTTCCAAATAAATAAACTTAGTTTCTCGACTTAGAAAAAATAGAAAAAAATTAGGGTACATGGCCTCGATTAGTAGTTAGTTGTAATTATGATTTTAAGTATGTATTACAACTTGTAGATTTCGAATCGTTTCGGGTTATTTTTTTTCTTTCCTAAACAAAAATAGTTCTTTTCGATTAAGAAAAAAATCTCGTCTAGCTCACTTCTAGTCGTAGAAGATAAACAAAATTCTTTTGTAATATTTTATCAATGAATATTATTCTGACTCGCAAACTTTTTTTTCTATTAATGGCTTATCAGAATATTACGATACCGTATTTGCTCGAAAATAGTTGAATTTCGAATCATAAATTTTCTTTATTTAAAAACGAAAATTCTATTGCTAAAACATGGATCACCACTGAAAAAAATTTCATTCTTTCGAAATTAAGAGCTAAGCTCTAGGGCCTTCGATTCGGTTTCCATTCACTTAAAAACATAACTGAAATCTTTAGAATACTGACGGGACACCATTTTCTGTCCAACAAAAGGGATGCTCTGTCTTGCTATAACTAAGCTTAAGAACCTCTGGCTCGGATAACGAGTCCGTCGAAAGAATAAAATCACAAGAAAATTTCAACGGGCCACCACTCCGTGTTTTAGAAACAACCTTCGAAAAGTGAAAAAAATCCTCTAAGTGCTGATTACTTCCGATTTACGAATAAAGATAGGACAAATTTTTTAAAATCCCGAACAAAACAAGCTTAAGTTTCTTTTTGGTAAAACCCGGATCGGAATTTGTAATTTCTCGGAACCGGAAAAATCTATAAAATGGAACCGGATTAGGGATTCGTAATTACTAAGATTTGGTTTGGGTAGCTGATAACCACATGTTCGCTAATTGGTTATCACGAATCTTTAATCCAAATATTTTTTTTTGTTGCATAGGCTCGAGATCATTCTCAAGGTACTCAGTTGAGCTAAAACTTTGATCCGCCTCAACTTCACTTTCTATAAAGCTTAAAGAGCATGAAGACTTGTTTATTTTTTTTTCAAAAAATTTGTGAAAAAACATTTAACCAATTTTATTTTGAGCCAAGAGATTAGGATTTTTAAATAACTTTAGTAGTCAATTAACAATTAAAATAAATGCGTTCTTTTAGACTGAAGGTGATCCGGTTCCGGAGTTTAAGGATAACCATAATTATACAATAGATAACTTTTAAATGCAAAAATCATAATGTCGCCTATAGGTGACTTTTAAAGGTATTCAAATTATAAAATTTTCTTTAACACATTTTCTTTACTTTACGGAAATTAGTACCTTAGTTTTATACACAACTCTTTGAGCCCGACCTTGTTTTTCAGTCCCTCAAAAGCAAACTTTAGTTATGAGAACACCTAAATAAGAATAAAAAAACGTTCACACCTCAATTGGGAACGTGCTCAAACCCATTTTATGTGAAATTCCGAATTATTTTTACAATAACATTAACTAAAAATAATAAAATCTCCTAGAGGAAGTTAATGGTTGAAAAAATAAAAAAAATTTTCTAAATTTGCTGTTTATGTTGCACAGAGCGGCAAATGAGTTATGATTTAATTTTCTTTAATTTTGGATAAAAGATACAAAAAAGATAAAGCTTATCCAAAAAATAATGTTTATGCCTCCAAGAAATCCTCTAATTAAATAATAAATTAACAAGAAAATGCAAACTCACTCACACACATACACCAGAAGCTTTTTCTTTTCTTTTATTAGATAAACATTCCTCTATCAATAAATCAATTGACTAATTGAGCAAACAAAATAAATTGCAAAATTTTAGAAATGTTTAATTTATTGATTTTCGAGAACATTTTAAATAAGACTGTTTGAACAACAAAAAAAAAAGACTTGAAATTATTATCTAATCATTCTAAAAAAAACAATAAACATTTCGGCAAATATGTTTATATAAATATATGGTTACTACTTGAAACAGCACGAACAACTTTTTTTTGTTATGAAAATGGTTTTAAAATTTTTGATTATTTGTATTCTATTGAATCAGACATTCGGTAGTTACAGGCAACCTAATTATAACAAACTCATACGTAGCATTCAAAATAAACCCCAAGAAATCGATAGCTTGTATTATTGTTCATCTCATTTGAATAAAACAAAACCAATCAATTGGATTCTACGCAACAAGAAATGCTACAATTTCGAGCAAAATGAACAAAATTTTTTAAATAGTTTTAAATTATGCTCTCAAATACCGTATGCTGCTATTAATCATTTAATCCACAAGAATGAATTAGACGCACTTAAAAAAGAGATTAATTTTTATAGATTATACACGAATTTAAATCGAACTAGTTTTAAAATATGGCTAGCTGATAATGAGTACGCTGATCATATGTGTTCGAATAAATCGTTTGCACCCGTATTAAAATTTGATAATACTTCATGTACTAATGGTTGTTTAGATTGTGCATCACGAACGACTGCGAAAGCACATTTTATTTGTGTTAAAAATTGTGGGTATAAGGTACCTGTTAATTCGTTTTGTAATACTATGAATATAAATTCGATTTATATCGATCGTAATTTGTACTTTCAAGGAAACGATCAAATTTATGTTTGTCAAGGTAATTTAAAATGTATTGACTATAATTGTCAATGTGAAAACAAGAAAAAGTTGATTAATAAATATGAATGTGTTTAATATTGATTTTATTTTTTAGCAAGGTTCACCAATTCATCATACCTAATCGTGTTACAAAAAAGAGTTTTTATTTTAAAACATATTTTTTTTTCATTTTTTCATTCAGACCATCCTCAATTTTATAAGTAATTAATACAATGAATTAACCAATCGTTTTGCTATGATTTCAAATCATTGGTCTGAATATTGGAAAACGTCTCTACCCATCCATAAACTGACAAAAAAAGTTTTTAGCAGTTCAAATATTCAGCAATTCAACAATTGGTATTGTAAAAGAACTACATCACAAATTTAGGCTTACAATTCTATAACATAAAAAGTTAAAAGATGTTAAACTCTAAAAAATTAAAAGTTTTATAATTTTTGGGCGTCTACGAGCCTCATTTCTAATTTCGATAAGTAGTAGTAGTAAAAAAAAACTGCAGTATGAACTGTGTCAAAGCCAGCGCAATTAAGCGCTTAGCCCAATTATGGGCAATTGCAGTCGTTGAATTATGTTAAATTAAACACTTTACTATCAATACACGCTTTGAATTTGTTAACCGATTTGGCTGACTCTGTACTTGCTGAAAACATACTCTAAGTAGAGACTATTCTATTTGACAAAAAAATTATATCGACATGAGCTCTTTTTGTTGATTTCTCTAACAGGTCTCTTGTCGTTTGACCTTCTTAGGTTGAGTGACAGACTTTTGAAATTTTGAAGATAGGAAGTTGAGGGGTGACTTGATTCAGCATTCGGTTAACAAATTCAAAGCGTGTATCGATAGAGAAGTGTTTAATTTAACCTAATGCAACGACTGCAATTGCCCATAATTGGGCTAAGCGCTTAATTGCGCTGGCATTGACACAGTTCATACTGCAGTTTTTTTTACTACTACTAATACTACTACTTATCGAAATTAGAAATGAGGCTCGTAGACGCCCAAAAATTATAAAACTTTTAATTTTTTAGAGTTTAACATCTTTTAACTTTTTATGTTATAGAATTGTAAGCCTAAATCCATAAACTTTCGTCTATTGGTGAACCTTGGCTTTTATTGATAATAGAATGTACCTAGATGTAAATGTATTGAACATATTTTTAGATATTTTTTTAATAAAACATTAATCAATAACATAAATCATTTTTTTTCTTAAAATTTAACTTGTATTAACCAATTTTATTACAAATTTTAAAGAACTAGATTTTATGAACCTAATTATGATTAGTTCGAAGGTTTAGTGTGCATCGTTTACTTGTTGTAATCGCTTAGTAGCGAAGTATTGTTTCAACAGAATATTTAAATGATGACACGGTTAGGTTTTCTTTCGTTTCTTTAAAACAAAAAAAATAATTTTACTCAAGCTTGCAAAAAAGTTATCTTATTTTGTTTTAGAGCCTATTGATTTAATATTATTAGCCAGATTTTCATCTAATTATTAGCTTAGTACCTCTGTTTTTTTTTTATTTTTGTGTTATCAAGATAAGTTAAGATTGAACAAAGTGCGATCATAACGATTCATTCGTTAAAGAAATAATTTAATGAAAGATTTAAATCAATAAGTAAAATACAAAAAATTGATTTAATTATTTTTCAGCGCGATTCTGATGTAACTTAAACTCAATCATTCTTTTGATTCTGAAAGGCTCAAAACTTGAATTTTAACATTAATTAAAGGTGCCCTAAACACCGATTTTAGAAAAATACCAAAAAAAGTTAAAATTATTAAAAACGCCAAAAATGTCAATGAATGTAAATTTTTTGCCATAAAAAATGCTCAAGAATAAAATTAACATGGGTAACCAGGTTAGAAAAAGTATGGTCTGTTAAACTCAATATTTCTTGGATTAAGAATTAAATAATGGTTTTATTTCATACCATTAAAATTACAGAATCGCTTGTTCTATCACGTCGTAAAAACAATTTCCTAATTTCCATATTATTTTTGGCAAGTTAAAATTTTTTGTCAATTTTCTTTTTCCAATTTTTTGAAGCCTAAGAATTAACATCTAAAGTTTTAATAGCTCTTTTTTCTAACCAATAAACCCTCGGACATTGTGCAGCAAATTTTGCTGCATCTGGCAAAATAAGAAATTTTACGAATAAAGCTCGTGAAAAGATGACCGCTTCCTATTGCGCAGTTAAAAAATGAACCATTTTAATCAAATTTATTCAACAGTGTTACCATAAGCAGCTTAAAAAATTATAATGTACTGTGCAGCAAAATTTGCTGCATCTGGCAATATAGATATTACCCCAAAACGAAATCTATTAAAAATTTCGAAAAAGTGTGCAAAAATGCACAAATTTAATTGCGCAGTTAGATAAATTTTTCAATGTAATTTTTTTTATTAAATGCGCAATTTAAATTCAGAAATTTGCAGATATCCAAAAACCATTATTTTTAGCATCTTTGAAATTAGTAATAGTTCTTTTTTATGAGAATAGAATGCAGCAAATTTTGCTGCATAATACCATTCAGTCTGGAATGAATTTTACCTTTATTCAATTGTATACTTTAGTCAAAAAAATTGAAAAAGAAAACTGATCAAAAATTTTAACTTGCCATTATTTTTATCAAAACAAGCCTCCCAAACTTAAATTTTTTTTTCGGAAAATTTTGTAAATCAAGTTAATCATGTTAAACTATTTATTAAAAAAAAGATGCTTTTATTTGTACTTGTAAATTTTCAAAAATATGGGCATCTTATCCTTAATATGGTTTAGTGACATAAAAGAGTATACTTTTTCTTGATTTAACAACTTGTCAAAAAAGGTCTAGTCTATTCAAATTAACATATACAGTGTCAGTCCGTAACTTTGGAGTCAGATTCGGAGTCTGAGTTGGAAATTACACGACTCTTAATCTAACACAGAGCTTCTTCTTTTCGAGAAAAGATCCATTACTTAGACTCAGGCTCAGACTCCGACTCAAAAAGTTAAGACTGACACTGTAAACTTTTAAAGCTTAGATAAACTCATTCTATATTTATGAATTGTCTCTTCTACTAGCTTTCAGTTGAATACCAAAAATCAAAGACTGCTTTTACGGCGATTTGAAGTTGTGAATCAATTTAATAAAACCAAAAAACTCAATTTTATTTTTAAAATCTTTAGAAAAAGTACCTATAGTTTTCTTCTTATGCAGAGAAATACCTACAAGGTCAACATTACATGTAAAACCTTAGTGTAAAATCTGCAAAATATATTTGCAGAGTACAGAATGCAGACAATGTAAATAGATTTAATTTAAATGCGCAATTTTGTTGCAGAAATTTGCAGATCTTACATTAAGGTTCTACATGTAATGTTGACCTTGTAGGTATATCTCTGCATAAGAAGAAAACTATAGGTACTTTTTCTAAAGATTTTAAAAATAAAATTGAGTTTTTTGGTTTTATTAAATTGATTCGCAACTTCAAATCGCCGCTTTTACAAATTATTAGTTCATGAAAGTTCACAAGAGAAACACGTGAATGACCACAACAGTATTACATAAACCAAGAAGGTTTATTATAAACTAAAACTTTGAAAAATTTAATTTTCTACGTGACGAGGGATCTTGCCATTGTCCTGATCAACTCCGATATTGTTAGATATCAACGTGGATTATGCGACCACATACAGGAAATAGCTCAAAAACATGATGCATGTATATTAATTTTCTAAAATCTAAGTTGAATTAATTGTGGCTATCTAGTTGCGGTTTTATGTTTAAACTAAACATTATTTTCAATTAAAAAAAACTAGAATTTCTTTAACAGACTTTTCAAAAACGATTTGAGTCAAAAAAGTAAGTTATAAAAGAACTGAATTGTAAAATTATACAACAAATTTGATTCTAAAATAACAAATCTTTTTCTCAAATTCAAAATACCAACAACTCAAAATGTTACAAATATGAACATTAGTTAACATTGTAACGACTTTTCAAACAATCTATAAAAATGAAAAATTACTTGAACATTATGAAAAGAGTAAAGCTTTTAAATTTAAAAAAAAAACAAACTTTAAAATGCAAAATTTATTAAAAATTTATGTTATCACAGGCGCTGTTTTCGGTGGTGGCTACTATTTGTACCGTTTCAATTATGGAACATGTAACTTTAAAACTTTTAAAATTTTGAATAATTTTTCATTTATGAGTTTACAGCCAAAGTTAAAAAACAAAGCTATTACAAAGATTCGCTAGAGCTTCTAAAAGGTTATAAACCAGCAGTTAACGTTTTAGGTGGTAAAATTGAAGTTGATGAATTTGACGAGGATGATAAATTCAATGAAATAAGTGACAGAAACGCAAAGATTAAAATGGTTGTTAAAGGAGACAAAAAGTTGGCTGATTTTTTTGTGTACGCGTCTAGAGAAGACATGGACAAAGAGTAATCCGCAAATAACATTTAAATAGACTTAAAAATTACAAAATGTTTTTTTGTTTTTGCTAGATGGAATGTTGATACACTTGAAATAAAATATCGTGGTTCAGCTAACAAGTTCAAAATATTCGATCGAAGTCTTATAAATCAAACAACTTTAAACACCACGAGTTCTTTGACTAGTAGTACAAATTCAAAATAATTGTTTGAATAAAAATTTAATTATTTTTTAGTTGTTGATTTATTTGCTGTTCTATCTACCTAAAGTTCTATCTCTCTCTCTCTTTCTCTCTGTTAGATTCAAAGAAAATAATTTAGCAAGAAAGAAAATTTGTTTTTCGTTTATTTCATTTATTTATTTATTTTAAAAACTAGCAATAACAACAACAAAAAACAATGAAGGAATTAATGCAATTTTTTACTAAGAGGCTATATCTATTCAAGAAATGAGGTTTAGAACAATGCAAAGAAAGAGAGGAATCGATAAATAGGTAATTAGAAGAAATTTTTTTTTTAAAAAAAAAATAAGATTTTATTTTTGTAAAGAGATTTCTTCTAAATTCTCATTTTAAACTGTTACTCAGAGATTACGAAAAAAAGTATTTAGGGTTTAATTTAATTTTGGAAAAAAAAATAAATAATTTTTTTTTTCTCTCGATAAATAAGATTATTTGATTAAGGCTCTTGTATGACGTCTGTATGCTTTAAAAACAAAATTTTTACTTTATTTTTGTTGTTCAAAGAAGTCATGTCGCCACAAAAAAATATATAATTTAGCAGATATTTAAGTTAATTGAATATTTATCATTATAATTTTGAGAAGCATACTAGCTTTACGTAATTCTCTTGCATAGCCATTTCATCTTCATCAGTGGTTTAATAACGAATCTAAAGCAAAAAAAGGGTATCCCACAAACGTAGGTTTTGGCCATGTATTCGGGAATACTTCAAGAATATGTATTCGAGAAAGCAAATACAACATGAATACAACAATTTTTAAGGGAATTTCCGTACAAACAGTTGTACAATCATTAGATGTGCTCAATAACTTGAACTTAAAATATAACGGAGTGTCTATTGACACAATATGTTGCAATAGTATAGGCTATTGACACATGATATGATTTTTAATTTTTTATGATATAATAAAAAGCAAAGGAATTGAAATACAAAATTATAAATTTTAAGTCGAAACAAAACAAGTATCATATACCGTATTTCCTTGCTGATAAGTGCCCCCATAAACCCCCCTTTTTCTAGAAGAACAGACATTAAGTCACCTTCGCTTTTGTGATTTTCAGATAAAGCGCATTGAGTTCTATCAGAAATAATCGAAATGAAACCAAAAATCTATTCGCAACATTATTTTTTTTTCGATCAAAGTGTCGATTTTGGGGGCACTTATCAGCAAGGAAATACGGTAATAATTTATTTTTGAGATCGCATACGCTTCGAAACAGGGTTTTGTGCATCGATATTCTTGACACGTTCTTGACAAGTTCAAGTTCTAGACACAATTTTGGCAAATTCAGGAATCGATCTTGGAAGATTCCAGTTAAAAATGAGAAATTTGAAAGAATCTTAAGTAAGAGGATGTCATGAAAGAATAAAAAAATTTAAATATTTTAAAGAAGCTTAAAGAATCATACTTTTTATTTTTTCATGACATATTGTTACTTTAGATTCTTTCAAATTTCCAATTTTTCAATAGAATCACATAATAAACAAATCTCTTCGACAACATCTTATTCTCTTGGTCAACAAACTCTTGTTCCCCGGCATTACACATAAGATTAGTAAGATCTTCGGATAGATTTTTCAACTTACGATATTTCTGCTCCGGGTGCTAAGTCTCAAATAGCCCTTTGTCCACTGCCACAAAGGTCTCTTAGAAGAACAAATACTTTGTGACAAAAATTTCGATTGGTTATCGTCGTCCAAGCAAAATAAGACTTTATTGTCAACATTCATTCTTGATTTTTCACTATATATAGTCTTTATATGTCAATAGTGTAGAGTTATCGTGATCTACGACCAGATAAACCCCTTGAAAAAAATTTTTTTCCCGGGGATAAAAAATAAAAAATTGTACTCCTAGCCTTCAACTTTTTGCAGTCAAATTCCGAGATGTTTTTTTTTTTAAACTTTAGAACTGAATGGTAAAAGCTATTATTGATATGAAGATATGAACTAAAAGCTAAAAAGCTGAAATTTACCTTGGCACCCTAATGGACAGGGAAAAAATGACATTTTTATATCAATTCGTGCCCGGTCCGAGGTGATCTGTTATACCCATATTTTCTGATGCATCTTATTTAACAAGCAGATTATTCTCTAAAAATCTAAGAAATTACTTTTTAACTTTTTTTTCCTTTTTTGAATACGGAACAAAATTCATAAAAGCCAAAAACGGAAAACATGAGCGATATACCGTAAAATCCTTCTTACTAGCCTATGGGCAAGATTTTGACGCTCCTTTTTTCTTCACCCAGATTTTGCTAAATTATGAATTAACCTGAGTTCAGGCATTAATTTTGGAATCGAAAATTTACGACTTTTGCCGGAGCTTGTGAGTGGTGTTTTAAGGTACTGCACTTGTACCGAATTTTCACCATTTGTGTAGCGGACCAAAAAAACGGAGCATACCTTTTAGCGAACTGTACCGTACCAAAGTTATGCGCTCCTGCTACGGTTCCCTCCGCGAAGGGTAAAAGTTCGGTACAAGTGCAGTACTAATTTTTAACTATTCGGAATCCTCCTATAGAAAAACACCAGAAAGCATCGGCTCATTCAAAATTTCAAAAAATTAAATATCTCTTTAAATCAATCAATTAAATTTGAGGCCGTTAAATTTATCTTCGAATTGCTGGTTCAAGCCTTGGAAAAAAGTTCTAAATGTCATAATTGGTCTGAACAGTCACTCAAGTTGATATAACTACAGAAACCGTTGAATCTAAACGTAAAATACAAACGATTTTGCTGATTCAAAGAGATAGTCAATAAATTCGCTGTCGACCTAGCAATAAGAACTTATGACCGAGTCAGAAAAACGCGAATACTCGTTCGGCTAATGATGATTTATTTAACAAAGAGACAAAATTTAAATCAAAATTTTTATTTTTTGTTGAAATTTTATTAAATAAAATTTTTTTGTTTAAACCAGAATAAACATTTCCAGAACCATTCAAATATTTACAAAAAAAGAGCCTACAAACTATCCCCCATGCTCTTTATTTAAATCAAAAGTAAAAAGATTACTAACAAGAAAGAAAAAAAACAATTTTATAAAAAACAAAATTTTGAAAAAAAAAATTAGGCATCATATAAAAAATTTTTGTTATCCTTTGTTTTAAAAGAAATTAATTTACATATTACAAAACAAAATTAGCTTAGTGATACCCATTCACCGTTTTTTTCGAGCACCTTTGGTACAACACTCTCTAATTTATCAATAAATTCCGAACACTTTTCAGGTGTTAACGTTTTCCAATAATCTTTAACAGCGACTATTACTTGTCCTAGTGTCTTTGGTAATCGTTTGGCTACATTTTGAATAAGCTCAGTCCATACTAATTCAATTGGATTAAGATCATGACTTCGAGGCGGTGATTTGACCCAATTTATACCGGTTGAAGACAAAAATTCTTGTGACAATTTAGCCGAGTGTTTTGGATTATTGTCCTGATGAAATCTGTGCCCTTCCGGGTAATTTTCGGCAATGAATGGTACAACATTTTCCAATAAAGTTTCCAAATACATGGCCGTGGTTAAAGGTCCATCAAAAATTTGAAGCGGAGAGGCACCCTTTCGACTTATAGCTCCCCACAAGTGGAGAGTTGTTTGTTGTCTTGGTTGATTCGGATCGGGTGTTTGGCCTTTAAGTTGATTCAAAGAAGCCAAAAATGGTTTTAAAGTCGTCTTACCGATGAATACATCTTGTTCGAATTTATCGTCTGAATGTGCTTGACACCATTGAATTCTTGACTGACGATGAACTTCGGTTAATATTGGTTTTCTTCTCATTCGACGGTATACGAAACCGTACTTTTTTCGGTAGTACCGAGCCTTTTTAGCAGTCGTAGCCTCTAACTTTTTGCGATACAAATACTTTTGAACGTAACCATAACTTATTTTTTCTTCAGGTTTACATACTAGATTGATCCTATCGACGATTTCTTTAATCGATTTTCCATTCGAACTGTGATAATCGATAAGTTCTTTAATTGATACCGGTAAACGTCGACGAGACTTGTCGTTATCATTTTTTCGATTTTCATCTTCTGCATCCTCGTCGTCTTCGACTTCATCCGAATCACTGTAATCTTCGCCCAACACCATTTTTAACTCCAACTGAGATTGATCATCTATTGTCTCGTTTCGTTGTATAATCAACTCATCCGTCGCTAGAACATTCTCTTCAAGTGGTTGTAGTTGATTATGTTCAAGATTAAGTTCGGGCTCGTTAAGGTCCATGTTTGTCAAGTTTCGGGTGTTGTTTGGTAACTCATCGTCATAGTCAGAATGATCATCTAGCTCTTGCTTGATTTTTGCTTGACGACGAGTTTTAGAACCAGTCGCTGTGTCTGATGATTTTCGAGTCATTTTTTTCAAAAAATATTTTCTTTTTGTTACTAAAGGAAAGACTAAAAATGTTGAACTGAACTTTTTTAGTCGAGATTATAAACGAAGAAGAGAAGAGAGAGAGAGAAAAAAAATTTAAATTTATGTATCCGACATATAAGTTTAAAAGTGTAACTAATCAGACAAAGACTAATAATTTATGCAGTTAATTGTTTATTTTTTATGAGTTTGACCAGTTAATTTTTTGTTTGTGCATATTATTATAATGTTATTTTTTGCACAAATTGCACTCTGTTGAAGATTTAAGTTAACATGTTCTTAGTAACTTTGAAGAATAAGCAATTTTGATTCTGATCAAGCGACTAAGACGAGAAATAGACCTGTAGTCCGTTTGATGTTCCAGTTGTAAGCTTTATTTCACTTGTTTAATTTAAGTTAGAGTCAGAGCACTTTCGTAAAAACCAAAGAAGGACTGATTTTTCATATTATTAAAAATTAAATTTACAAGAGGACTACGAATTCTTGGTAAAAAGTGTAAATTTCTTCATTTTAATGGTTTTTGATATTTAGCGCCTTTTTAGGAATTTAAAAGATATCCCAAAGGTTAACGAAATAAAACCATAATTGGTTATTGCTAAAACACGGACCACCACTTTTCCTTTGAATAAAAGGTCGACAAGCTTTCAAAGACAAGAAAGAGCAATAAATAGACTACCAGAAAATCCGTTAGCCACTGGGCTTTGGGTTCGGCGGTTAAGTGGTGGTCCGTTGAAATTTTCTTAGTTATAGTTACAGCAAGATAGAGCACAAAAATTTGTATCAGAAAATGTGAACCGGACCGAACTTTTTCTGGCCAAAAATGATTCATCGATATTCTAAAAATTTCAGATCTGTTGTTGCTTTAAAGAGTCTGTATCCCGAATCGAATGTCTAGTTAGCTTTTAATCTTGCAAGAAAGGAAATTAAATTTTCTATCTGAAAATCGTCGTCCGGAAACTAGCGGAACTTTAGGTCGGCCGAAAAGTGGTGGTTCATTAGTTTTTTATGTGTTTTCTTTATCTGAGCAAAAATCCGAGAGCTTAGCCAACTTGTCCGCAAGAAAGAGCACAAAAGATGAGCAAGAATATCGGTCTTTGAAAGCTAGTCGACCTTTTATTCTAAGGAAAAGTGGTTGTCCTTGTTTTAGTAAAAAACAGGTGGTCCGTGTTTTAGCAATAAGCCCATAATTGAGATTTCAAAAAATCCGAGAAAATGGCATATTTTTCGTTTTTGTAAACTAGAAAAAACAATTTTACTGTTTTTCGAGGTCGACAAACTTGAACCCCGTATGTACAAAAAAAAATAAAAAAAATTTTTACCCCCTAAAATTTCGGACCATTAAGTTTTATGAAGTCAAATTTCATAATTTAAAATAACGTGGACGTACCTTACGAAACGTAATTTTTGTTTTAGTAGCTCTTTGAAGAAAAAAAACAAAAATAAGAATTTCAAACTTTAAATCGAGTTTCCTTTAGTTTTAACAATGTACATCTAAAATAAGTATTTTAGGACATTCCGGTGACTAATTTGGTGAATAATAACTAAAATAAAAAAAGCGTAAATCCCTCGTAATTTCCGTATTTATCAATTTAAATAGCTCGCTAGAAATATCTCCTAAGAAGTGCGACTTTTAATCTATTAGGGAAGTGTGTATTTTATGACATGAGATGGAATTTGAGTAAGGAGATATTTAAATGTACTTTTTGATAGTAGTAGTAGTACTTTTCTGTGCAGATCTAACATCTAGTAGAACAATCCTAGACTTTATTAGCTGCAGAAGCTGATTAGGCTTCTTAGCCGGGTAGGCTGTAACATAATTTTTTTATACTCGCTACGTTTGCATCTTTCGACGCATTTATTTTAAGTCACAGCGACTCGCGAGTCCCAATACGATGATTTTCAAAGTTGTTCTAGTATCAGGCCATCTAGAGATAGACTATTCGATGATTCTAGTCGGATCGTTGCCCAGCAGCAGAAAACTAATGACACTTATCCATTTCCATTATTATTTTTTTCTAAACGTTACATTTTTTTGACTTGACCAGGATTTGAACTCGTGCCACTAGCTGCCAAAGCTGTTGTTTTACCCACTCGGTCACGACCTCTGATGGAAAGTGAATTTTAATAGAATTTTACTGACCCCTAATGTTACATCATCATCCAAAGTAAAGAGACAAGCGAACAAGGGAACATATTATAACTCATTTAATTGATAAAATTAAATAGAATGAAATTTTTACTTCAAGGTTCCTGAAAAAAAGCGTACCCCGTACCGTACCATACCATCCAACCGTATCGTACTACCGTACCGCTTTTTGAAATTTTAACTATAATTGAATGACCTAAGTTTTTTTTTAAATTTTATTTTCAGGAACTATTTATCGCACTAACGCTTCGCGAAACATTATAGCGAACACAAGTTCGTGCGTTCCTGTTATTCTCGACATATCTTATGCAAAAAAATCCCGTAAAATTACCACTGAAATTCAACTGGAATATTTGGCTGCATTTTAACATTCTAAGCAAATAAAATATGCAGAACATATTTTTCCAACATACAGTTCAGGTCCTTCACGAATTAACTCTGCGAACGTTCGCCGAATGGAAAAAAACACAAATTTTCGTTCGTAACGATTCGTGGCGATTCGTAGCCATTCGCGTTCTTTAAAAAAAACTATTTTCACGAACGTCGGCGAAACACCACGAATCGTCACGAACGAAAATTTGTGTTTTTTCCATTCGGCGAACGTTTACAGAGTTAATTCGTGAACGACCAGAACTGTATTTGATTCTTTTTGGACACAAATTAACAAAAATTGTCTAAAATTAATAAATTTTGAAGGGGGGAGGTAACTAATATTCCTTTTATTAAGGTTCACCAAGTCATAAACCTTAGTATTTATGGCCGCTTTTTCAAAAGGATTCAATTGATCAAAATCTTATCGAAATTTATCCTAAAATTTTCATGCAAACAATTTGTGATATTCACTATAGAACTTGCTATAAATCGTTTTAAAATATATTAAAATATGCGAAATTAGAGGTATGTAAAGTTCGGTTTTAACGTGCTTTTTCTAAAAATTTTCGGTAAAAACCCGCTTCTAAAACTTTTCATACCCTTCATTCTTAGAAATTAAAATATTTTTTAAAAAATTTATAGTAAGATTTGTAGTTAATATGGAAAAATATATACCCATAAATTTTCAAGTCCCTTTGAACATAGTTGAAAGGTGCTGAAACTTTTCTTGGAAACTAAGGTTTATGACTTGGGGAACCTTAAATTAAAAGTGAACAAGGTGAAAAAGTTTTTTTTTTAAACGTAGATCCCTTTATTAAATTAAAAAAAATATTTTCTAATTTTAGCATTTTTTTATGCTCTATAAATATAATTCAACTATTTTGAGATGATTCTTTTTAAAATGAAAAAAAATAAAACTCTAAAATGGATTCTATGAGGAGACGAATAAACGATTACTATCAACATCTAATAAATGCAATAGACATTAATGCAGAGACTATAATATCAAAATCATTACAAAACAATGAATTATTACAACAAATAAATCAAGACCGAGAAAACTTTATCGAAAAAATTAAAGAATGTGAATTGGTCAATATGAAAAATCTTAGTCCAAAAAATGTTCTCGATTATTCATTTGAGACTTTGTTCCAAGGACAGTTCTGTTTTTACCTTAAACACACAAAATTCCATCAAACTTTATCATTGGGAAAATTGATTGTTTCCAATCAATTTGTACCTGTGAAAATTATAAATGAACTTGATGGAACTAAGGATACAAAATTAAGCCTTAAAGTAAAATTTTATCCTTTTGTCCGAACTACACTTTAAAAATTTTGATTTATTTTTAAGGAAAAATTTTTGGTGGAAATTTTCAGGGAAATAATTTCAAGAAAAAAAGATTCGATTGTCGATTTAACCGATCCATCGAAACATCAATTAAACGAACTACGGGTCGTCTACGATTTAGATAAACATATTGAACCTGATTCTTTTGAACCCTTGGAGCCATGGTTAAATAGTTTAAGAAATTTAGAACTCGATTTTAAAAATTGTAAACAAATTGAGCCAATTTTGTTTAAACAATTCAAAAATTTAGAAAGTTTAAAACTGCGGTGCTCATATTTAAATTATTTACAAGAAAACAATTTTAAATATTTAACAAAATTGAAAAAGTTGGAGATCAAAAGTCCTCAAAATTTAGAGATTGAACAAAACGCATTTTATGGTTTGATTTCATTACAAAATTTAGATCTTTCGAAGAATTGTATCAATATTGAATCAGCGTTACAGTTCAATGGATTAGATAATTTAACTAAACTTAACATGAGTTCTAGCCAAATATCATCATTGGCCACTAAGCCCTTCTATTATTTAAATCGTTTGAAAATATTAGACTTGTCAGACAATGTTTTTGAGTCAATCGAACCAGGCGAACTTGACGGTTTAGAAGGCTTAGAAGAACTTTATATTAGAAACGAAGAAAACATTGAGATTAGAAAGAATACGTTCAAGAATCTAAACGTTTTGAAATGTTTAAATCTTGAATGTGATTTTATAAAGTTAGTTCCGGGATGTTTTAAACATCTAACAGATCTACGATACTTGAATTTGAGAGGTATAAGGTCACAAGAGTTGATTCAATTTGGCCTACCGGAGTCTTTAGAATACTTGGATTTGACAAAAAATTTTAAAGTATTTTCAGATTGTGAACACGCTCAACTACCAAATTTAAAATATCTCAGGTTTGGTGGAAGCTTTATTCCGAAATTAAATTTTCCCAAATTAAAGGCACTGAATTTTAGTAATGTTGTTTTAATCGATAACGAAGTGTTGAAACAATTTAAGAGTCTTGAGTATCTTGTACTTTCATTTGAAAACGATACGATGATTTACAGCTTGACAGACGAATTATTTAAAGGTTTAAATCGAAATTTTAAATTCGTAAAATTTAATTTTTACAAACCATTAGATGAATCAATAGAGATTTTAAAAGAAAAAAGTGATCTTTTCAAATTAATTTTTGATAGTTTGCATGAAAATTTTCAAATAAAAGTCGAGTATGATCACATAAGCAAATCTTTGTCAATAACGGTTTGTAAAATTTTAAAAATTTAATGCTTCTAATGTCTTTTATAATTAACTTTTTTTCAAAGGCATCAATTGAATCTGAGTCTAGATATATTAATGAGACTTTGGATGTATCACAATTTGTAAAAAGAGCAATCGCAAAACAAAATTATTACAATTTTCGTTTTAACTTTATATTTAGATAGTTTATGGTCAAGCAAAATTTTTTGAATAAAGTTATTAATGCCTACTTGTGTCATACTATTCCTTTACATCATTTCTAAGATTTTCTGATTTAATGCATCCGACATTTGAAAACGATCCCACTCTAGTTCAAAATTCTTATAATTCACGATTCAGTCCAAATCTAAGACGGGTCATGACTTTAAAAACAGAACGAAATTTTGAAGAAAAGTTTTTTTAACCAGAACGGGACCATTTCTAAATTTTCAAGACGCGTTCCAAGCGAAATGTTTTTTTGCAAGAACCACTGTGTTACTACACTTCTACCGAACTTTTTGTGTCAAGCGTAGCCGTACCTTTTTTTTTAAAAAAAAATTTATACGTTGAAAAATAAAAAAAAAATTCTTCTGGTAAGTAAGATACGGAACCTTGAATCAGTTTTGTTTTGGTACGATACGCTTTAGACATGGTACAGTGCTTTTAATGATTTTTTTACTTTTTTACAAAAAACGTTAGACAATATAAGATAAATACAGTATTGTGAAAAAATTAGAGAACGCTTATGATTTTTTTGTTTCATTTATATTCAAAGGCTTATAGTTCAACATTGGATCGGGATATCGATTTGGTTTTTCTTTTAGTCAAAAATATACGTTTTCTCCTTTCAAACGAACTCTCATTTATTGGTTGGCGACTTGTTTGAGTCTGGGCATTAAAATTATAAAAAAACACTCTTTTTTTTGTTAAAAATTTTTTTGTGAAAACTTAAGAGAACGACTTGAATTTAGCCCTCGTACTCAGCGAAAACTCAGCCGATCTTTATCAAATCTTGTATTTGAGCATAGAAACCTTCATTCTATCACAGGAAAAAGTTTCAGACTTAAGAGTAGACGGGTTTTCAAGAAAACTCTCTTCGGAACCGAGAAGACACCCGAAGGAAACCCTTGTGGACAATATGAATACTGGAAGGTCGAGATAATTGAAAAATCGTTTCCTGCAATCGGGAGTGAGTTATAAACTCAAATAAACTCAAATCATGTTTTGAAGATACATTTGACCTATAGAATAAAAAATAATCCAACCAAAGACGGATCTGGATTAGGTAGCCGCTTAAGTCAACTCTAAAAGTAAGCATGATCTGTATAGAATAAATTTTTCAACCCATCTCATGCCATATCAAATTAAAGGAAATCATCTAATTCAAAAGCTGGATTAATCTTTTTAGCGAGAAAAAAGTTATTCGAAGAAATATTCTGTCGAAAAGAAGTGATAAAGGAACCGAGCCACTGCCTAGATTCTATCAAAGCCCTCTCGTTTGGTTCTAATGGTAAGAATTCGGTCTTTTCGAACATTATCTTGATTTATCGTCATGTAAAAACAAGAAAAAATTCTTATTTGGAATTCTAACATCACTTTACCGCCAGAATTCTACTTTTGAAATGATTCAACAAGATACTTGGTTTAAAGACAGCAACTATTCACTTGAGGAATTTTCCGAAAAAACATTTTCTTGCTTTAGAGGGTTGCCCAGTCTTTTAATTAGATGATTTCCTTTAATTTGATATGGCATGAGATGGTTTGGAACCTTTTTGTTTGACTGAATTTGCTTACTTTTAAGGATAGGCTCAAGCAGCTGCCTAGTGCAGAGACGTTTTAGAATGGAATTTTTTTTCTTTCGAAGGTCGGGTCAAGCTTCAAGACATAATTTGGGCCTAATAAAAGATTTCATAAAGATCGGTCGAGTTTTCGCTGAGTACGAGGTCGAAATTGAGGTCGTTCTCTAAATTTTTCACAAAAATTTTTTTTATAAAAAAAAGGTTTTTTTATAATTTTAATGTCCAGACTTATTTAAGTCGCCAACCAATGAATGAGATCTCGTTCGATAGAAGAGAATTTATTTATTTGACTTAAAGAAAAAACCAAATCGAAATTCTGATCCTATGACGAACTATCGGCCATTGAATAAAAATGAAAGAAAAAAATCAAAAGCGTTCTCTAATTTTTTCACAATGCTGTATAAATCGACAGAAATAACCGTTAGTGTAAAAATAAAGTGTTGAAAAGAAGAAAGAAAGCATTGGGTTTAAAAATTAAAGCATTAGGAATTCAAGAGTAAGCGTTGGAAAAGTGTTAGATGTTAGAATTAAAGCGTTAAAGAAGTGTTAGGGTCTAAAAAGTAAGCGTTAGAGAAGTGTTGTTGTCAAAAAGAGAAGTGTTAGGAAAGTGATAATGAGTAATAGAGAAGCGTTATGCAAGTGTAAGGGTAAATAAGAAGATCTTTTTTTTCATGAATAAATGGAGAGTTAATCAGCCTTTAATTAAGCAAGGGCACAAGCCTGTTGATTAACTTTGAACTTGAATACATTCAAACCTCGTTAATCCGTTTCCACTTTTATCCGTATATCTCTTTAGTTCGTATAGAAATCACAGGCTAACTGTAATTCTTTTCAATAGAAAATACCTCCTTAAATCGTATATTTTAATCCGTATGACGATTTGATGGGGCTATTTTCATACGGATTAACGAGGTTTGACTGTATTTTAGTTGAATTTTATTTTTGCACCACGATAAGGTTTCTCTTTCCTTAAAAATTTAATTAAAAAAAATTATTGATTTTATACAAACAGAGATTTTTTTTATCTACTAACCTTTACATAAAGAAACCATTTTAGTTCTTATCCTACTTGCCTAGGCTTCTCTCTTTGACCCTAACATTTTCCTAATGCTTCTCTTTTTGACACTTTGCTAACGCTTTTGTCACTCTAACGCATCCCTTTTAGCCTCCAACACTTCTCTATCGCTTTCGTTTTATTTTCTAACACACTCTTTTTTTACAACGTAATATTTTTTTTCTTACTCTGTTGAACACTTTTGGTAAAAAAATCATTAAAAGTACTGTACGCTCTGCTTCGGTATGAGAACGCTTTGACATATTGTTGCTGCGCTTCGCTTCGCTTCGCTGTCCACCAAAAGTTCGGTTGAAGTGCATTATCATTATTTGTAATTTTTGAAATTTTGTCTGTAATCTCGGACCTCAAAAACATATGACCTCGAAGACATGGTCTAAAAGCTAAAAAATATGTATAAATCGCTTGCAAACAAATCACACGTAGAATTCTAAAAAATGATATTTTTCAGTTAAATCGTTAAGTATCTAGACGTTAGGACCCTCTCTTTTTATCCAGCGATTTTAACCAACACGTCAAATTTTAAAATACTTTACCATTTTGTTCTTTCCAAGTGGCATGGAATTCAAAAATCAAAACTAATTAAAAAAACAACATGAAAAATCCCGGAATATTTTCGTAGCTTATAGGAAATGTCTTTCTCTAAAAGAATATGTATGAATATTGCATGGTATATGCTATTTTTAATCACCCTAGAAAGAAATAATGAGATTGATAGATAAGTTTTTTTTATCCAAAAATTTTAATCTCTTATTTTATCTGACCTATTGATTTATTAAATTTTAGTAAAGAAAATTCTGATGTTTAAAAATAAAATTATATAACAAAATCAAAAAATTTTTAGTAAAAAATATGTGAAAATTTCATCAATCTTTTTGAAGATAAAAATAATGAGCGATTTGTCCGTAGACCTTGTTGAAGCCTTAAAAAACATCGTATTCGACTGTAATTGGCAAAATGTCGGAGAAATTTCTCAATTCAAACCATTGAAATGTTACAAGTAAAAAAGACTTCCTTTAACAGTACTTTACTCTAAAATACTTCTTCAAAGATTTTACAGCTTGGATGAAGTTGACCAAGACATACTTCTAATAAGAGATAATAATGATAAATTCTATGCAATTGACTCTCGTTGTTCACATGAAGGTGGTCCACTTGAAGACGGTGACATCGAAGAATTAGGCGATAAACTCTTGGTTATTTGTCCATGGCATAGTTTTGATTTTGATCTCAAAGATGGCTCATCTTCAACCGGACTTAAAGTAAAACTCATTCGACTTTTTTTTCGTTAATTTGTTAAAAAAATCTTAACATTTATAGCAACAAACTTACGATACCAGAGTGGTTAACAGCAATCTTTACATAAACACTCCAGCTTCTATAAGTATGAATAAAACCAATGATCAAGATAAAAACGAATGTGAAGAGCAAATAAATCTTCTTAATGGGTTAAATATAACAGAAGAAACTGGAGAGAATACTTTGTGTTACTGGGCGGTTAAAATATTAAACACTGCCGATCCTCATGAAAAAGCTAGACTGACCGATCTGATTGCAGAAAAATGGTTTAACCATGAAATCGAACTCATAGGACACAAGAATCCACCAGACCAACCAAATCGACCAGATAATTTAACAATCTTAGACCCAGGTAAAATAAGACGAGGTAAAGGTGGTACTCTAGCAAGTCGTGTTGCTCTATTACACTCTTTGGCTAATATTGAACAGTGGGCTATGGATTTATCATGGGATATTATCGCAAGATTTTCAAGTTTTAAATTTCCTGATGGTTCAACGTTACCTAAAGAGTTTTTTACGGATTTTGTAAAAGTCGCCAAAGACGAATCAAAAGTAACTAACATTTATATTTTATTTTTAATGGACAGTTTTTTAATTAATTCAACTTTTAGCATTTTGTTCTTTTGGAAAAACGTCTGAAAGAATTAGGAAGTTATTTTGGAGCTTTGGCAGTTCATAATGGCCTGTGGGAATCGGCGACTACAACTAAAAATAATTTTTTATCAAGACTAGCGATTGTTCATATGGTTCATGAAGCTAGGTAATTTTTTGTTAAATTATAAATCTCTATAGAAATGTAACTCTTTCTAATTAGAGGACTTGATGTTCATCCACAGACTAGACTTAGATTTCATAACCAAAATGATCATGAATCTGTCGTGTTATTAGATATTTTGTACGAAGATGAGATAACACACGTAGCAGCTGGTATTAAATGGTTCGAGTTTAGTTGTAAAAAAGAGAACTTGGTAAAATTACAATAAAATTAAAAATACTCAAAAAATTAATTCTAGTCTATCTTAAGAGCTTTATTGAAACTTTTCAAGACATGGTTAAAAAGTATTTTAAAGGTTATTTAAAGCCACCGTTCGATACTAAAGGTCGACATATTGCCGGAATGAATGAAGAGGTATTCAACTTTATATTAAAAAAAAAACAAAATGTTAAATTTCTTTTTAAGTGGTATTTGCCATTGGTCAAACCAAATCAAAGTGTACAAGATGCGAACGAACATGGATCTTTAAATTAATTTTTCTTTGTTTTCATATTTTCAATAAAATTTTTAACCAAAACTAGGACATGCGTCAACACTGAATTTTTGACTTGTAACTGTAACTGTGACTAAGTATTGTAACTGTGATATACGAATCAGAAAACCGCATACAATCCTTGATGCCGAAGTGTTTGATTTAAACGTTTTAAATCTCAGGAACAGAGACAACACAAATTGAGTTTAATTTTTCGTCAATCAAAATTGCTCAAAACCAAAAAAAAATGAATAAAACCGCAAAAATATGTGAAATTATTAGGATTGTAAAAAATTGTAAAATATTCTAGGAAATAGCGGGAAATTTCTAAAATACGAAAAGTAATTCGCTACTAGGGTTGTCGAAATTACTATACTTTAAAAGAAGATAAAAATTAATGGTTAAAATCATTACTTTTATTACTTTCTATAATTTGGCCAAAAAAGCCTAAAAACCACATATTAAATTGATTAACTAAATTGATTGAATTTCATAGAATTTTGAACAGAAACCACAAATTTTTGATAGGAAGTTCTATTCTCAAAATTTTAAAAATTACTTTACTTTACTACCGTATTTCCTTGCTGATAAGCGCCCCCCCTAAACCCCCCTTTTTCTAGACAAACGAACATTCATTCACTTTCACTTTTGTGATCTTCAGGTAAAGCGCATTGAGTTCTATCAGAAATAATCCAAATGAACCCAAAAATCTATTCGCATCATTATATTTTTTCGATCAAAGGGTCGATTTTGGGGGCACTTATCAGCAAGGAAATACGGTAAGTAATGGTAATTTTCTAATTACTTTCATTGCTTCTTCTAAAACAATGTTTTTAATGTAAATTTTTGCCAATACGTTGTTTTTGGAGTTTTTTTTGACCAAATTTCAAAAAGTAATAAAAGTAATGAGCCCATTCCTTCAGTGGTGAGGTAAAAGTGACACCTCTATTCGTTATAATATTTTTCAAAATATATTTTTGAGCTCCAATTTCAAGAAAAAGTACGAAAATAATTCAAAAAGGCAAAAAAAAGTTGCAAAAAATTGCAGAAAAATGCGGAAAATTACATCGCAATTAATTGTTGTCTCTGCTCATTTTACAGACCTTTCTGAACTTTAACACTAGAAGCACCGGTGAGGTCAATTTGACGCAAATTAAGAAAAATCGTATTTAAAAAAATTACTAAATAAACCTTTGAGACTGAAACTTTGTAAAAATTTTTCATTAGATGAGATCTATCAAAATCGTATTTCAAATTCCTCTGACTTAGAAGTTTTTTCGGGAAACATGAGGCTTCGTCATTTTGACGCATGATAAAAAACTTAAGAGAACAAGCTATATTGACAATCATTTCGTTTTAATTCTAGTAAAAGATGTTCAACTACCATTTTTCAGTTAAAAAAGTATGTGCTCTCTTTTTTTCTGGTTTATACAGAAGGTTCAGTTCAAGTCGAACAATCAAATGTATCTGAAATTACCATATATAATTATTTCTTGATATTTCTTTTGATTTTATAGACAATTTTGAAGATGTTAAAGCAAGTCGTAGCACCCTGAAGCTAACTTAGGGTGCTTATATCTGATCAATGGTAGGTAATACATAAAAAATGACCACTTTTTCGTAATCCTCGAAATCAAATTGATTATATTAATAACTAAAACGTTAAAAAATCTGAGAGTTTTGTTTTTAATAAATTCACTATAACCATTATAATAACGTAATTACTCGATTTTAGTGACATGTCACTATAACCGAATACCCTACTATAGTGACATGTCACTAACTATCGAATGGTGGTTTTCAATTTGCTTTAGTGACATGTCACTATAACCGAATATAGCCAAAAAATCATGTTTTTTGAGAAATTTTGTGTCAACTATAGTGACATGTCGTTATATTATAGAGACATGTCACTATAGTTGAAAAACCATCAGTTAAATGAACAGAAATAGGACTTACCGAAAAGATTAGCGCCAAAAACGCGCATCAAAGAGAAGGAACATACCAGATATAGGGATTTTTCATAAGACTTAGACTCGAGTCAGAGTCTTATAAAAGATTTTCAGAGTCTCATGAGTCCGAGTGGGCCTCAAAAGTGCGACTCAGAGTCCTTAGGACTCGAATCTGAAAATTGTACTGCTTTACTATAAGTGTGCAGCCATAACCGTATAATAGAACAGCACAGCTAGTGAATAAAAGCCGTACCGTACCAAAACTTTGACAGGCACGATTAACTCAGTAAAGTTTAAAAAAACTTGACTTAAGTTTTTTAAAAAGAACAGTCGACCAGAAAAAGAACAATAAAACTGTTATGAGAAATAAAAATATATCGTTTTCTTCTTTTTTATTTTAATACATTAATTGATTTTGTAAAACCGCTTGTGTGAAAAAGAAATTTAATAAATCTCCATCCCAAAAATGATAAGTCTTTGATATTTTTGTGGGGAGTGAGGCTCATTAGTCATAGTTTTTTTCAAACCGGCCTCATCCAGAATTTTTTTTCAAATCACCTCATTATTTTAAAAATAAGATTATATCAAAGAATCAAGTCTTTTACTGTATCTCTTAGGCTCGGACTCGAGCCAGAGTCGCTAAATTTTAAAAGAGACTCATTTTGAAAATTTACTCTGATACAATCCCTTCTTTGCTTTTAATTGAATAATTGACCAGAGATAGGGTCTCCAAAAATGAGACTCGAATCTTTATGGACTCAAGTCCGAGTCTTTATCTTGTTGTAAAATCGACTCGGATTCTAAGTCTGAGTCTTTTAAAATTTAGCGACTCAGACTCGAGTCCGAGTCTCAGAGATATAGTAAAAGACTTGAGTCTTTGAATTGACTTGCATGAGATCAGTTTGAAAAAAAATTATGACAAATGAGCCTCACTCCCCACAAAAATATCAAAGACTTATCATTTTTGGGATGGAGATTTATTAAATTTCTTTTTCACACAAGCGGTTTTACAAAATCAATTAATCAATTAAAATAAAAAAGAAGAAAACGATATATTTTTATTTCTCATAACAGTTTTCTTATTCTTGTCAGCTGTTCTGTTTGAAAAATTTATCAAATAATAAGTTCAATGTCTCCACCGCTTTATGAATAAATTCTTTCTTTCTATAAGCTTTTCTTCATTTAGACACCCATCATTATCTTTTTAGTACTATTCCACGGTCTTTGTAGCCCTGCTGAGCGTAGAATGGCTAATATAGGGAAACTAGTTCGGTCGAAAAAAAATTCTAAACAAAATTATCGACTCGAGCTTTAAGGACTCTGAGTCGCACTTCTGAGTCTCTGAAAATTTTTCATAGACTCAGACTCGAGTCCGAGTCTTATGAAAAATAACGAGTCCCTATGTCTGTAATTGACTTAGTAAAACTGATTGTGTGAAATAGACAATTTAATAGGTCTCCTCCCAAAACACGATCGGTCAATTACTTTGTAAATTAAAGGCTTTATATGAAAAAGATGACTTTATATAACTAATAAGCATTAGACCATCAATCAAAGCTTTCGTCATTATTAAGATGACGGTGATTTCAGGTTCATCGATAGTGTGGATGAATTGAATATTTTGAATAAAATCAAAAAATATTGACTAATTTTGCTAGATGTGGCACAAAAATAATTTGACCTTGATGGGTTTTCTACTATAGTGACATGTCTCTATAATATAACGACATGTCACTATAGTTGACACAAAATTTCTCAAAAAACATGATTTTTGGCTATATTCGGTTATAGTGACATGTCACTAAAGCAAATTGAAAACCACCATTCGATAGTTAGTGACATGTCACTATAAATATAGTGACATGTCACTAAAATCGAGCAATTACGTTATATTGCGTCATTTTGACGCATTCGGTGCTTCTTGATATAAAAAAAAACGGTGTTTCTAGTGATAAGTCCAAGAAAAGAAGACAAAATCATTAGATTATCAGTTCAAACATCAAAAGTAAAGTAAAGTCAATCGATTGCAAATAAGTTTACAAGCGTTCATAATTTTCGGTCCATTCTGATCCTGAACTTGCGACTTGTGATCTCGCCTAGTGATGTGTCATTTTTTTTTTTTTTTTTTAATCAGTTTGCTAATCTGATTACCTTCATCACATCAAAACACAATCAAAAGATCTCCAGACGTTAAGTGGATCTTTATTCCATAGTCTACAACTTATTGTATTGAAAACATTTCATTGTTCGCCTTGGGTTTTTCTATCGCATTAAATGTTCTCAAATTAAAATCCGCGCGCCGCTAACTTGCTTGCTGTTGTCAGTTCCCGAGTTTCGGCACCACTTTTGTTAGCGGCAAAGGTGTTGATTTGACTAGAGTTTCATGACGAGTAAATAAAAGACGTTAAGATTCTTGATAAACATAGTTTATTGAACTAAATCTAGAACTTATCCTATTAGACTGAACTATAAAAAAACTTAAATCTAACTTAAAACTAACTTAATATGTTTCTTTAAAATAGAATTTCATTTCTAAGATAAGTTAAACACAAAGCCTAGTAACTCTAAGTTAAGTTATAAAATACTAATTTAGCAACGAGACTAGTTACAAAATGCAACTAGTATGAAAGGTTATAATTCAACAAGAGGCTATGAGTTGGCTTACGATGTGCCGCCAACACATAAATATAAGCCTTTTTAATAAAAGCCTTTTTTGAGGCATAGGTTAAAAATTTTGTCGATCCGATTTTTGGATTAAGTTAAAATCAGTTTGAGACTTTTTCGGGTCATCTGAGTTCTAGAATCTAAGCTACATTAGTCCCATTATTTAAAATTTGTAAGGACCTCCAGGAACAAGATTAATTTAATTTTTTCCAAAAATGATCAAAAGAAAATGATTAACTACTCCTTGGTTTAAAATAGTTTTTGTACATCAAACTCCAGAAACAATCTGCGAGCTTTCACGGTATGCTTGTTATTTTATTAAAGATTCAATGAAAACTTTATGAACAAAAAATGATTTATCTTATGTTCTTGGGACATGCTACTCACCATCTAATTAACTATTAAAGTCGCAATGAATTAAGCCAAAATTTGGACTAAAAAGAAGGACTTAGTTCCATTCTGTGTTGCCCGAGGCTCCCCTCAAACTATTTAAAATAAATAAATAAACCAACATTTAAATCGATCTTAATCACTTGATTGAAATCTAAAAATTTAAAAAAAAAATAAGTGATACTAAAAATTAATGATAGATCTATGAAGCATTTAATAAATCTATCAAGTTAAAACTAAAAGGTATCTATTGACTGGCAAAATTAAAAAGAAGTTAACCACAAACAAGTAACAACTTAAATATGAACGTGTTTACAATTTTAACCCAAAATTAAGACTAAAATAATGCTTAAAAATAAAAATCTAGTAAACTTTTTATGAATATTTTATTTCAAAATTTAATGAAACGTATTCTTCTAAAAATGAATTTTCAAAAAAGAAATATTAAATCATAATTTCGAACTCTTATTTTTATTTGTAAATCTCTTAAAACAAAAATGAAATTGGCAACTCTTGGTAAAATTGCTCTTGGACTTAGTTTCCCTGTTATCGGAATAGCTTACCTAACTCAACGCAGAATAGCTCGTAAATTTAAACTTTTAAAACTTTTGTTCTTGGACTCATTCTAACTGTCAAATTTAAGAAAACTTTGCCCAAGAAAGTTATTATAAAGAAGCGGTCGAGTTAATCAAAGGCTACACGCCAGCAATGGAAAAACTCGGTCAACCTGTAGCAATTAAAAAAATTGACGTATCCGATCAATTCAATTACCAAGACCACGAAAAGGCAAAAGTTAAAATACCTTTACAAGGCAAACGTATATCCGGTGAAGTACACGCATATGCAACTAGAAAAGATAACGCGTAAGTTTTAAAACTTATTATTTATGAGCTGGGGGACTTAAATTTATGTTTCAGGTGGAATTTGGATTACATGGAGATGAAGTATCAAAATGGTCAAAAATTTAAATTCTTTGACTCGAATTTAATCGCTAAAAAGACTGAAAAATAAGATTGCAAAATAAAGTTTTTCATTTTTATAATTTTTTTTGAGCGCTGGTGTTTATTAAAATGAGAGATCAGGGTATAACAGTTCTGAGAAGACTCTCGAATTTTCTAGAACTTTTAGAACATGTTTAAATACAAAATTTTATTTTGAATTTTTTTTACAAAAGGGTGACAAATGGATTTTAATGAGGGTATTTCGAGCGATAACAAATTAAACAAACAACTAGTATTAGCAGAACGAAGAGACAAAGACATAAATGATCAATTAAGTTTATTATTATACAATAAAAAAATTAGTAAAAAAAATCATAATCAATCAAATAGTGAAAATTTAAATGAAAATTTGAATGAAAAAAATTTGATAAATACAAAAAATCTGTCCATTAAAACGATTATTAAATCAACAAAAAATAAATTTTTAACACATCATTTTTTTACATTAGCTTTACTTGAATACGTTTGTAATTTGTTGAATTCAAAAGATCGTCAAGCTGCTGAGCACCAATTCGAAGGTAAGTCATTTTTAGATTTGTTATCGCTTAAATATGAGAGATTTTTTATTTTCCAATGTAACCATTTGATTCTACTTGACAAGACCTTTCGAACGAGTACCTGAACATGGGGGTGAGTGCGAAGTTTATTTTTCATGACAAGTCCGAAAAATTCCAACTCCGCCAACCTACACTTTCAGGTACTCGTTCGAAAGCTCTTGACAAGTAGATTTCGATTATCGATCCTATACACTTAGGTACTCATTCGAAATTGTTTAAATTATGAACAAAAAAACAACTAAAAACAATAGAAAAAAAATAATTTTTACACAAAGTCTAAGAATAAGTTGGGATTTGCATGATCTTGTATTCCTTGTCGCCGTGTCGTGAAGACGGTAAACGGCAGCATATGAAACAAGACATAAACGATGCTAAACATGACGCAGAAGTAGATGCCACTGCTAACCAAAATGAAATACCAAAAATTTCTATTTCATTAAGTTCAGGATTTAATCGCATTATTTCACTACGTATCGGTAGTTGTACTTGTGGGTCCAAAAATTTTTGTTTATTCGTATAAAATTGATACATAAATGTCATTAGACCGCATAAACTAGTTAACCATGAGACTATTTGAAAAAATCCATAGAACCAAAACGGGCATTGAAAACACATCTTGTGAAAACATTTTATAAAAATGAGCGAAAACAAGGCCATTAGGGTAAAAATAAATGAAAAACCGAAACATAAGTTGTAAATCAATTGTAAATGATAGTTTATATTGTTTGTTTCTTGTATATTATCAGCTAATTGTTGATTTAAATATTTAAGACTGTCTTTAGGAATGAGTCGGGCTGTTCTGTAGTTGAAAAAATTTTTGTAACATTTTTTCGACGAATCGTAATAATTTGATCCGAAAGTATAAGTGGCCAATTGATAGTTGGCGTTGTCAATTAGGGTCCTGAAATAATTGCTTAAATTTTGAGTCGACGTAAACACGGACGAACTCGGTAGCAAAAATAGACTATTCTGATTCGAACATTCACTTGCTATTTCGTCTGTTTCATTCAAACAGTGTGGTCGTTGATCACATTTATTCCAATATTGCCAACATTTATTATCACACTTGAACCCTGCGATATCATTTTTAAATTTACATGAACGTGTTTCTGTACACATTTGTTCATCGCTTTGATCCTCACAATCAAAAACTCCATCACATGTTTTACCTAATCGACATTGTTGTGTAAATAAACACTTGATCATACCTGACTTTTCATCACATTGGGTACGGTCAACATTCTTTTTAAAGTAGTGGATATTACCAATTATGGGTTCCTTTTTATCGAGTTGTAAATAAGACACGCTCAAACGTAGGTTAAGTTCGTAATATTTGAGACACTCGGAATACAAACTTTTAGAGGCTCGAAAAGGCCAAAGTTTTGTTACAAAAACATAATTAGGCTGTTCAATGTCGTGTTTGTTACCAAGTTTTTTAGTATTAAACAAATTATCCGAACTTATGTCTCCATTTTGATTCGGATCTAGTAAATCATATTTTGATTTATAAGATTCAAAGTCATTTTTATAATTTTTAGTTATATTGACGAGTTTGAGTTGGTCTATAGCGATCCATGTGTCACTTATCATACAGAATATGATGAGTATAAAACTAGCCAGGGTAGGCACGAGTAAAGTTAATATTTTACAACAATGTTTCGTCATTTCTAAAACAAAAAAAAATTTTTTTTTTTTTTTTTCGATTTAATTTTTTTGTGACCGCAAAATATTAAAATGACGACGACGACGACAAAAATAATTCTAATTGGCTGATTTTAAAAGAATTCGTTAAGAAAATAACACACATACATAGAAGAAAAATAAAAAGTAATAAATCAACAAAAATGGACTTGAATTTTAATGTAAAAATTTAATATATTGTGTTTAATACCAAGAAATTAAAAAAAACACACACGTTCGTTTTTTAATTTGTCTTTTTCTTTGATTGCAAGTTTTTTTTTTTTGAAAATGTTAATTTTTTTTTTATTAACAGTTTTAATTCGACCATAAATACAAAGAGAGTATAAGTTGAGACCTCTTAGAAAACAAAAAAAAAAAATTTTATTTTTTTGAATATTAAATGATTAAGTATTAAATTCGAATTTTTTTTGTGTGTGTGTGTAACCCTAATCTCCCATAACTTGAAACAACTCTTAAAGGATTAAAATATTGTTCAATAAATACTTTAAATATTAAAGTTTATAATTTAATTTAACACGTGTCATATTATCTCTGTATTATTTTTGTTGATAAAGTTTTGTTATTAAAAAGGTGAAAGTTAATCTATTGAAGTTATTCTAGGAATTATTTGATAAATAGTTTATATTAATCACTTGCCATTTTAAGAAAACAAACGTGATTTAAGACAAATTTTTTGATTTAATTTTTGTTCCGGTTAAACGAATAAGATGGTTTCTAATTTGATTGCATGAATCCCTTTTGGGGGATAACTCTAGACAAATGAATTTTTGCTAAGTCATCAAGTCAGTCTGATCTAAGGACTGCGATCATCTAATGTTACGATACTATAGATCTTTGAACGATATACTGTATTTGCATACCCAAAATTTTGGATTTCAGGCCTGAATTGGGTAACCCTTAATATTTGGGTATATATGCCCAAAACAAAATTTTTGTTGGTTATCCCTAAACTCCGGAACCGGAACAAAAAAAAACCCGAAACACGGAACCAAAGACTAAAACACGGGACAAATTTTTAAAAATCCGAAACAAAACAAGGTTAAGTTTTTTTTGCTAAAACCCGGAACCTAATTTCTTATTTCTAAAACTCGGAACCGGAACAATCTAAAAAACGGAACCGTATTAGTCTAAAACGCGGAACCTAAACTTTTTTAAATAACCTGGAAACGATTCCTTTTAAGTTATTATATAAGATCTTTATTATTCTTTTTAATGATTCATGATCCAGAAGAATTAATAGTCATAAGATTAAAGTAAGGTACTTGTGCCTATTTTTTCTTGATAATTTCTTGATTAAGATTCTTTTAAATTGTTTATGAGTTAAAAAATGTCTGCCAATCTTTTAAAGATCTTATCTAAGAATCGGTTCCTAGTGTCCAAATAGTTTTTTTAATTCTAAGCATATTTAAGCATAATACGCGTGACTTAAAAGTGTTTTTAAGTTTTAAAGTGCTTTATAAATTTAGTTTATGAAACCTGTCTGAGAAAGATTTTAATAAGTCTGGGTGAGGTACTAACAAAAACTGTTTAATAACTTTAGCACCCAATTTCAAAATTAAAATGAACGCGCTCTTTTCTTAACTTTTTTGGTTCCGTGTTTTAGTCTGAAGGTGATCCGGTTCCGATTTTTAGCATGTTCCGGTTCCGTTGATTAGGTGTTTGTTCCGTTAAAAATTTTTCCCGTTTTTTAGTCTTTGGTTCCGTGTTCCGGGTTTTTTTTTGTTCCGGTTCCGGAGTTTAGGGACAACCATTTTTGTTCAGAAAAAAAAACTAAAAAATCTATAAAATGCCGAAATTTTCTGGGTTAACCTACACAGGGTCATAACTGGAATACAAATTTTTTGGGTAACTAAAACCCTACCGGGACCCAAAACCTGAATTGTTTGGTTAACCCATTCCTACCAAAAGTTAATCTTTTGTAAGTTATTTTTAAAAGTTATAGTTATTGTTATGTTCGTCAAAAAGCTCTGTTTAGAACCCTGTTCTTTTGATGCTTAAATTTGTGACTAAACAGTGTCTAAACAGAACCAGTCGTTTTTTATTTGTTTTATTAAAAGCTCAAAAATAACCCTGTTTAACAGTCGTTAGTCACCCGTTCACGTTGTTTCCTTGTGTATTACCGAGAGGGGGCGTCTGCCGGATTAAGAGCAGAAGGAACATAGTGAACCGTTATATTATAGTAACCGTTCAACAGAGCTATAAACACCCTTTCTATTTTACCTTTAACATAAGGTTTACAAAAAAATATTTTTTCACAAGTCAGAAAATACCTCAGTCTAACCGACTCAGTCTTAAACCGACACCGACTCGATTCACTCTTAAAATAAGATATCAGGAATCTAATTCAATGCTTAGCCAATCAAAATATTAAAAAAAATCACTTGAAACAAATAGAAGGGGTTTACGGTAGTTACAACTCCGATATTTCACAATGTCCATTTCTGAAAGCTCATGAATTCCTATTTTAAAATGAAGCCACTCAATTAATGTAATCCTCTCGTCTCCCCTCCATGAATTTTCAGAAATTGACATTTGAAAAGATTAAACTTATTCGAATGGATTTTCTTTTGAGATTTCTATTACCTTTTTATAGCCTTACCCTTTTAGAAAAATATTTTCAAAGTAATTTTTTTTCCAGAAAAATTAGACCAGTCTGTGAACAGTCTGAGCTATTTTATAATGACGAAAGCGCTGAAGAAATTCGGAAAATAAACAAGAGCCCTAACGCTAAGGCTTCATTAAAGCTTGAGGCAACAAAGATTCATGTTGGATACGACTTTTAATCAGGTTATTTCAATCGATACCCAAAAATTCTATCCAATAAAACCCCATCTATCGATAGAATAAAAAAGTATCGAGCTAAAAACAGAACACAAGTCTCATTTTAGTTTAAAATGTAATTTATTTCAGACCAACTAATATCGATAACTTAACCCGTCGCCCTAGAATAAATCATTGATGGAAAAAACTTTGAATATAAACATGTCGCTAAATAATTCTTAAAAACTTGTAAATTAACAAATGTCCTACGTGTATGTGATTATTGTAATAAAAATAGGTTTAGTTAAATTGTCATCCTCTTTCCATACTTTTAATGTTAAAGTTTAATCCAGGAACAAATCAAAATTAAAGGCTTTTTAACTTAAACGATAAATTCCTAGGAATATTTTATTTATTGAACGATGAACCTTTCAAATATTAATTTAAAAATACGATTTTAATCCAATAAATATTGAATTTAAAGATAAGAATAAAAGTAAACATAATGAATAAAAAATGAGGAAAAAAGATAATGAACTCATCATAAAATTGATTTTGAATGACTTTTTTCATTAAAATCTCTTATCGTTTCTAGATAAAGAAAACAAATTCAAGTGCTAATTTTAAAATTTGGTCTTTAATTAGAATCGTTTAGTTAAAGTCAATTTAATGGCTAGATACTAAATTAAGTGAAGTTGTTGTTATTATTTGGTTGTCAGGAAATTGTACAAAAAAAAATTTTTAATTTCCGATTTGACATGTTTATTGAACAATGTTTGATATGTTTTTAAGGTTAGATGGAATCGGATGCACGTAAATTCCTTATTTTTGATCAATAAAATTTATGCAAGAATCAAAAGATTGAAATTTGAATGAAAACAAAAATTTGATTTGAACAGACTTTGTCTGACAATAGAGAATTTACTCTCTCGAAAAATAAAAAATTACTTGAAAGGTTTCTTTAAAATTTTTTTAAGTCGAATTGTCAAGATTTTTAATTCATTAATTGAACTCTTAGAAATCTTACAAGTTCAATTCATCAACCCTTCAAAAGAACAAAAAAGATAAAAGTTCAAAATTTGAATATTTTATTCATCCTCTCAAATAATTCTTAGACAAGGGTTTTAAGATGGAAGATACATGTTTTCACTGAACAAAAAGTTTTTTTAGACTTTCTTGAGGAAAAAAAATATCAAAACATGATTTTACGTTTTTGTAACACTCACCCTTTCTTGATCTAAGATACTAAAACAACTCAAAATTTCATTACCTTAAACCCCCGCACATTACCACATGAGGTAAAAAATGTTAAAACTCTTAGAATACATAGTTATGTTACGCTTTTTATATACAGTTGTGGCCATTCACGTGTTCCGTTGGCGAACGTTCATGAAAGTTCATGAACATTTACCAGATTTTTTGTTTCGTTCTTTGAAATAAAACGGACTTATGCCTTTTTTTGAAGGGTAAGTCCAACCTGGGTTTTTCAGACAACATTCGATTGGGAACTTCATGAACTATTATTTTGACCACTTTTAGTTTGTCAGAGGGTAGAAATCGTCAAAAAGCCTCCCTTGTGTACTGTTTTGAACTCTTGCGAAACAAAAAATCTGGTGTATGTTCATGAACTTTCATGAACGTTTGCCGATGCAACACGTGAATGGCCACAACTGTATCATAATCTGTTTTCTCATTTTACTTCATTGTAAGTACTTAGATATTTTATTTCGGGTTAGATATTGTGGTTTCATTTATATTACGGTCTCAGGTTAAGATTTCAAATTAGAACGAATTCGGCTTTGAATTTTTGAACAAAAAAACAATTTGTACAAAAAATAATTTTAAAAAAGTGTTAATTTTTCTTACAGATAATATTTTGAGTCAAGATTTTATGAAAATGTGATACAACCTTTGTATCACCTGAAGGTAATTTCCTTTTAAGCGGAAGTAGAATCGTTTAAGAAAAATCCGCATTAAATGATAAAGTTGATTTGTACATGAATAGCAAAAAAATAAATAAATATCAAAACAAACTTAACCAAAACCAGATTAAAAGTAAAGCTTTTTAAGCATTTTTATGTAATGCAAATGCATGTACTAATTAGAAAAGGATTTTTTCCAAATAATTCCAAAGTCATTAGGTTTATCAGAATTTAAAAAAAGGCATCAGGTGATACAATAGTTGTACCACATTTTTATATAATTTCAACTCATAAATATGATCAGAAAGAAGATTAAAGGCTAGAATGTAATTATTTTTTGTACAATTTGGAATTTTGTCTAAACAATTCACAAAGCCCGAATTCGACGGTCTTATAAATTGCGGATAATCCAAAGCTTCCGTGATATCTAAAATTGTCACTTTCGACATTGTAACTTTAATTTTTGGTTCAACAAGTATTTACATCTAGTGTTGATAACCGACTTTTGACCCAACTGGACAAAAACGGGAACGGTAATTTACCATAAAAATGGAAATATGGATATTGTAGATCTCATAGCCTGCTTCAAAATGATACCCTGGTTGACAACCAAGGTATCACGTTCTATAAAGACAACCAGTGGTTGTCTTTATAGAACGATTCCTTGGAGAGTAAGTATGTTTTAGTTGAATTCTAAAGAAATTTTCTTGGTCAACTAAACCTTATTTACTCCTCAAGAAACCGTTTTATAAAGACAACCAGGATATCATTTTGAAGCAGGCTATGAGATCTACAATATCCATATATATATTCTGTGTAAAATCTTACGGTTATGATTTTAGCTTAGTTGGGTCAAAGTTGGTTATCAACACTATTTACAGCCGCTTTTTCAAAAAGCTTCAGTTGACAGTTGACGTTGAATCGAAAATTATCTAAAAAATTTCATGGATAAAAATTGTGATATCCTCCATAGAACTTGGTATAAATCATTTTTAAATATATTTAAATATGGGAAAATAGAAGCGTATAAAGTTCGGTTTTAACGTGTTTTTGTGAAAATTTTAAGTGAAAACCCGCTACAAACCTGACTGAGTCCGTGATATGCCTCGAATGGGCGTCGGCAGGGTTAGCTGCCGATTGAACAAAATTAACACTCAGATTAAAAACCTGAGAATACACAGCCATCAAAATGTTAGCTGAAAAAAAACTTTTCAAACTCTTGATACGAAGCTTTTGTCGCTAAAGGATTTTAACATTAAGATTAAGCCTCTCTACCCTAGAATTTTAGAATTGATATTTGCCTTTTATAAGTTTTATGTGAATCATCGGTTTATGTGAAATATTCATTTTACCAGGAAGCTCTTTTTAATAAAGGATGAGGCTGTTTTGTACTCTTAAAACTTAAATGGTACAATTGAAAATCTGAATTAGTACTCCTCAAACAAGATTATATTCATGATTTAAATAGATCTTTTCATTTTGAAAATTTTTTTTTAAATTTCGTAATGGTTGCATAATAGAATCAATTAAACCTTTTAAATAAATATACAATCAAAAATATATTGTTGAATTTATATAAATAAAAAAAGATTGATTAATACCCATCAATATCTTATGTTCGGTCGATTTCAAAAGTCCATAAAAAATAAACAAATATTTATCTTATTTATGACTAATTCGATTAATAAAAACTTATCTCTAAGCTGCTTTACTTTTTCTTAATCTTTAAAAAAATAAACAAAATTCTGTTATAATCTTATATCTTTAAGCAATATGCCAAAAATTGTCTGAAAGCAGCATAATTGGTCCAATATTACCATCTGACATATTCCGACCAATACGTTTCGAATATCAAAAATTTCTTCATGCCATATTCAATCAATACACATACTTGCCTGCTCAAATAACATATCCATTAAAATCAGTTAAAAGTAGACTTAATCGTAATTCAACAATAAACGATTCGTCTTCGTCTAGTCGACGCAATCAATGTCATGCTCTTAAACGAGCACTCTCAAGTGATCATCAAACTCAAGCCAATTCAAGCGAACTTTTTATTCGAAATAATTTTATTTTTTCACGTTATTTTACTGATTTTAAAGAAATTGAAAAACTTGCATCTGGTGGCTTTGGCTCGGTTTATAAAGCTAAAAATCTAATCGATGGCAACGAGTATGCAATCAAAAAAATCTATTTTGAAAATAATACACCGTATTTTTATGATAAAATTTTACGCGAGACCCGTGTTTTTTCGAGTCTAAACCACGAGAATATTGTAAGCTATCACAGCTCTTGGTTGGAATTCGATTTAAGAGAAGTCCACGTTGAACATGAAAATGATTCGAAATTTACAGATGACAAAAACGTTCAAGACTCTGGCAGCATTTTTGATTATTCAGAAAAAGAGCCAAAAGTCGAATTGCCATCGAGTACGGACTCGAGCACATCAAATGGCAAAGGACTATTCCAAGCTTGCACAAATAATGTTTCAAGTTTTTCAAGTGAGCAAAAAAGTCTTTCAGTGCATTCAATTGACATGAAGCAAGAAAGTTTGAGTATAGATTTTGATAAAAGAAAAAAAACCGTAAAATCACGCAATCGTCATTCGACTGAAAATAACACTCGAAATGAAGGTGTTATTGTTTTGTACATTCAAATGAAATTATGCGACATGACACTTAAAGAATGGATTAGCGAAAGAAACCAAAGTTTTTTTACACAAAAATTGGACATTGACAGCGATTTATGTATGAACATATTCCGTCAAATAATCTCAGGGGTTGAATATTTACATTCAAAGTCAATTATACACAGGGATCTTAAACCAGGGAATATTTTTTTATTAAGAGACAATATGCAAATTAAAATCGGGGATTTTGGTCTAGCTTGTTTGGATATGATTAACTTTCAATCGATGAATTTATCGATTAAAGATACACCTATACTCAAGCGAACTGAATCTAGACTATCTTCGAGTCCGTTTGCTGAATCACCTGAAGGTACTAAAATGTTTTTTACCAAAGACACTGAGCATACAAAAGGTGTCGGTACGAGTCTTTACGCATCTCCAGAACAATTGAGCGGAAAAATTTATGACATGAAAGTAAGTTGTGTCTCAATTTTTCAATAAAATTTTTGTTAAATTTTTTTATTTTAAGACCGACATGTACAGTTTAGGAATTATTTTATTCGAGTTGTATTGTCCATTTAACACTGAAATGGAGAGGATTACATTCATAAAACAGCTTAAAAGTGATAACAAGTTTCCAGATGAAATGGAAGTCAAATTTAGTCATCAAGTAAGTTCATTTTTGAAAAGAGAATCTTGATTTTAATTTTTAATTTTTGAAGTGTGAGGTTATTAAAACATTGCTAGAATCTAATCCAGCAGCAAGGCCTTCAGCGTTTACGATATTGAATAGTGAATTTTTTTTGACCAAAGACCAGGTATATTTTTCGAAAAAGGGTGTTTTTTTTTTTAAAGCGTTGAAGTTTATTACCTTTTTTTAGATAATTTTGAATTTGCGCAAGTTGTTGGAAAAAAAGGACAAAGAAATTATTGAATTGAAAAAATCGTTACGTGAAAAAGACGAGCTTATTTTGAAACAAGAAAATTTTTTTACAAGATTCCAAGGACTTTTTTAGTTAATTGTTATCGAACTTTATTTTTATTTAAATTTTTTGGTTTTTTTTCCCAAAAAACGTATGAAATTTTAAATTTTTTTTTGTTTTACTCAATTTATGGCTTCCTCTAACGCTTTTAATTAGAAAATGGTAAATTTTAAAGCATGATCTGAAATCTCTCATTGACGTTTGTAACCAAAGCGAAATGAAAAAATTAGTACCTAGTCACAAGGACCCTCGCCCATATGTATCCGCTTAAGCAAGAAACTGAATTATTGTCATCCATTCTAGCGACTGCTTGGCGTTAACCTTAAACAACGTCATTAATCCGAGCTTCAAAAAGTTGCTCAGTATGAGACTTCATAGATTAAAGCTTAAGTGAATTCACCTTAAGTGAAGCCTTTTTTTATTATTCGAGTTGACAAATTAGGTTTGTAGAATTTGACCAACACCCATAATTTGGCCAGCCCATTTTTGTTTGGCCTCAATCAGTTACAAACTTCAATCACGCCGTTAAGAAAATGTAAAAGTCTCTGAACGATCTTTTGATTCAGAAGCTTTTTTCGCTAAAGGATTTTAACATTAAGATTAAGCCCTTCTTCCCACGCAGGGGAAGGAGCTAGAGCGCTTTCGCCCTCTTATTTGTTTTTTTCTAATATTTTTCATGCCAAAATTTGGAGTTAAGGGGTGGGTAGTTCTTTAATCCTGGCAACGCCGCTGTTCTCTCGGTTGACTACTCGGTTATCGAATGTAAGTAGATGCACCTGTCACAGTATACGATTTGGGTATTGCGGGTCCTCTAGGATGATATCCGATTTGACTTAAAAATTCACTTTTTTATCGTTTTCGCTCGAGTACGACTTCTGGGATTTTTATTCCCATCGATATGTATCTCAGCCTCAATGGTAGCTTTTTAACTTTCAGGTCATATATTCAAATTAATGATAGCATTTTTCAATCATTAAATAAAGCACAACGACATTCAAATATCGGAGTGCTAAAATTTTTGAATTTTTACCCCCCACGAAAAAACTATTTTTTTAAGGTTTTCGAGGTCATAGATCACGTTAACAATATTAGAAAGAAAAAATTCAGATGGCATTTCTTAATTTTTTTTAAGTTTGGAAATAAGAAGACGGCCGCTAAAAAATTTCAAAAAAATAATGGAAGACGGGTTACACTACTCACCCAAAAAAAACAGATTTCCAAACTTTTTTTTTTAAATTAAATTCTTTATTCGAAATAAATTAATCGAAAAAATTGTCAAACAAAATAAATATGAATTCGATTTGATTAGAAAACACACAAAAATGATAAAAAAAATTTCAAAATTTTATTCATTGGGTTTCCTCTGATTTTAGTTCACTTTGTTGGACTTGACTCTCTTCAATTTTATTGTCACTTTGTTCTTGGTTTGTTTGAATCTCCTCTGATTTAACATCACCTTGTTGTTCAATTGGTTGGGTCTCTTCTTCTTGTTTTGGACATGTCAACTCTTTTATTTGATTCTCATAAGATTTCAATTTCTCTTTGAAAATTTCTCGCTCAGCTTGTAAAGCTCTTGAAATCTTTTCCATTGATTCGTATTTGACTTTAAGTGATTTAGTCTCCAATTCCATTTCGTTCTTTTGTGTAACTACTGATTGTAACGATTGATCACATGCTTCCCATTTTTTTTTCCATTGACTCGTTTCTTGTTCCAATTTTTTAATCTTTTTAGTCATCTTTGAAAAAAACAAAAAATTGAGTCTTCAAAAAAACAACAGACACAACATTTTAAAGACTTACCTTATCCATTTCAGTCTTAAACGAATCGAACATTTGATTACTTTTTTTCAATGTTGTTTGAAATTCTTCATACTTTTCAGTATAAGCTGACAACTGAGACCGTAATTGCTTTTCAGACTCTTGATGAAACTCACATTTTTTCAAGAGCTCATTCGAATGGGTCTCAAACTATAAAAAGATTCATCAGTCATTTTTTTTTTCATTAAAAAGTACTTAGACGAAACTTACGATTGTTTTTTCTGCTTTATTTCTCTCGGCTAACTCAGTCAATCGAAGCTCACATTGCTGTAGCTTGGTCTCGGCCAATTGATTTTCCAAGTCCTTGTGTTTGAGAACTTTTTCAATGTGCTTAAAAGACAAAAAGTTAAACATCACTGCAAAACATGTTTCAAAAATAATTTTTTTTTTCAAAAATTATTAAAAACGATGAGCGAAAAATTGGATTTATTGAAATCGGTTTTTGGTCTTAATCTTGCCGGGACTTTGTCTTTTGACGATTCAAGAACGATCGCTTTTGAACACGCTGTTAAAATTTATTTAAACAAGCCCCAGGTTGTTAACAAATGGTTAGCGGGAAGTATTACCACAGATCCTTTTAAATTGGACTCTGATTTTCCTCAATTTGATTCAGAGTACAAAGAATTCTTGTCCAAGAATAACGCAATTTTTAATAATGTAAAATATTGTGTCCTAACTGATTTTGTTGATGCCAATCTAGTCCTCTTCATCCCGTTTAAAGACGTCCTAGACACCCTCAAGTACGCATCGATCAATTTTCCTCACATGTTTCATTATGACAAGTCGGGTCAAAAGATAGACCTCTATACACCTGACAATGGGTCTGATTTACAAGTCAAATGGTTAAAGGATCAGTTACTACCAAAGCTTAAAAATTGGAGTCTGGCAGTTGATTTTAAAGATGGTACGTTCTCATGTGCCAAATTGAACACACTTACCCTTTATCCTGAGATGGTCAATGATTACAGTAAACTCTACCAGGACTTAAAATCGGTCTATTACCCAAAGTTTAGTTCGAACTGGTTGGAATTGACGAATACAAACCCCGAAAAGTTTATACACGAAGACATCTCAATTGCGTGTTATTTTATCCTTGTCTGGAAACATCTAGGACTAAGACCTATGAGCTTTGTCGATTTGGGATGTGGTAACGGTCTTTTGGTTCATATATTAAACAATCAAGGTTACAAAGGATACGGTGTTGATATGAGACGAAGAAAAATTTGGGATCATTTGAGCAACACTAGACTTATCGAGAGTACTATTGATCCTAGAAACGATACATATGAAGACTGTGATTGGTTAATTGGTAACCATTCGGACGAGCTATCTCCCTGGTTGCCTTATATCTCTTTCAAAACATCCCAAAAAAGTCGAATCCCTTGTAACGTTATTCTAATTCCGTGTTGTTTTTTTGATTTTAATTCAAAATTCGAGGCCAAATCGAGTAAAGACTCACGGTATGACACTTACCTTAACTATTTAGAAGGGATATTCAATAGTTTTAATCTAAAGACTCGAAGGGATAAGTTAAGAATTCCTTCGACTAAGAATGTTTGTTTGATAGGGATAATGGAAGAGGTTAAAATGGGGGATTCGAACGAGATTTTAGAAAAATTGAGTAACACAGGTTTCGTAGCCCGGGATTTAGAGGCCGAAAAGATGAAATCAAGTCGGAATTGTACTAAAAACGTTGACAGAGACCTTAGAGTTTTGATTGTTAAAAAAGTATTGGAACATTTATTAGAAGAGAAAAGGGTTATTGAAAAGTATGACGGGTCAAAATGGAATTCAGGTCGATCTTGTTCGGTTACAGAAATAGCAGGCCTTTTTGACAAGGACATTTTGAGCAAAATAAAATCGGAATGTGGTGGGATTAAGACTTTGATTAAAAATTATCATCAATTGTTCATATGTGAACGTGATATGGTTCGTTTACGCAATCAAATTACTGATGTTAGAAAAAAGGATACGAAAATTTATGAAAAAACTAAAACTTGTATGTTTTATCTTTATCATCCCGATGGATGTTTTTTAAGTGATAATGATTGTTTATTTTTACACGAAATAAAATCTTAAAACTAGCTTTTAACTTTTTTCTCCTACTTCCTAAAAACGGGACCTTCCGTCTTACTATTTTGGACTTTATTAGAGACCATACCCAGATGTTGAACCGAATCACTAGTTTCAACGATGATCTCAGGAATACATTGGTCGCTGTGTAATCCCCAAAAAGTCATTCCGAAGGAACGAAAATTGAACTTGACCTTCCCCTTTCTCTCCCATCTAAGGCATATCTGTCTAATTTGCCATGAACCCTACCCTCTAAATCAAGAAATATCTCGCTGAATCACCGTCTGAAATTAGAAGTTTACTTCACTCACTCTTATTAGGACTCTTGTTTTATTGATCAAGCTTGGACTTAAGGCTAACTCTTGGGTCTATAAAGAGACCAACCAGACGTGAGCCAGTGACTTAGCTACAGTGGTTTTTGCTAAAATGTAACGTTTCAAAAAAAGAACGGTGTAAAGGGTTCCGTTCCATTCCCGTTCCATAAGGGTTCCAATTCCAAAAGAGTTCGGCTCTCAAAGAGTTCCTCAAAGAGATTTTCCTTTTTTTAGTTTATTAATAGGAACGGGAACTCTTTGAGAACGGAACTCTTTTGGAACGGGAATGGAACGGAACCCTTTAGACCGTTTTTTTTTTGGAACGTTACATTTTAGCAAAAAACACTGTTGCAATATGATGGTTGTTATTTGACCAAGCCCCTTCGCATCCAAGTAGCTACAGCCCTGACATTAACCCAACAGGTGCTTCAAGTCGTCTTGAATTGAAGGTTCAATGACTTTATCTTGCAGGAGTATTAAAACTCTATGTAGGGCAGACGTCGTGGGTCTCTGTGATCTTTAAGGGGACGGGAAAAAAAAACTCAATCCTTAAACCCCCTTTTAAAAGAAAGCCTCATATTATTTTAGAATTTTACCATCAGGTCATACCACTCTCAGAAAGCATCTAATTTGTTTTTGAAGTGGAAGGAGTCTCTTACAGTAGGATTTTCTTAACTCTTTCAATATGAGACAAATTTGTGTCACCACGAGTACATGCATTGTATACTTCTTATTTTTCAAATGCTTTTTCTTTTGAAGTGACATGTTTTATTTTGCTTCACACTTTAACAAAAAATGCAAATTGGGTTTGTCTATTCGGATGGCTTAGTCGAACAACTTGACAAGAACCTCAAAATAACGGGTCGTAGTGACATGGTATTTTCATTAATCAAATCTTACAATTTGTTCGAAAATCCGAATCTTAAACTCATAAACCCAATTAAAGCTGATGAAAAACATCTTAAATTATTTCATTCTCAAGAGTACTTGGACTACTTGAAAACATGTCAAGACGAAGATTCAGAAACAAGTGATGACTTTGGCATCGGTTACGATTGTCCTTTTATTGAAAATTTATACGACTATGCCACCACTGTTGCTGGTGCGAGTCTAACCGCTGCTCATTTAATCAACCAAGGGTTTTTTAAACATGTTGTCAACTGGTTCGGTGGTTGGCATCACGCTAAACGAAACAAAGCAAGCGGGTTCTGTTACATCAATGACATAGTCCTTTCAATTTTGCTTCTTCGTCAAAAATTCAATAGAATTTTATACATTGACTTGGACCAACATCATGGTGACGGTGTCCAAGAAGCATTTGAGTACACTAACAAAGTCCTTACCTTATCCTTTCATAAATACATGCCCGGGTTCTTTCCAGGCACAGGAGGTCTTGATGACATTGGTAAAGGTCTCGGAAAATTCTATTCAGTCAACGTACCACTTCAAACCGGAATCAACGATGAAATGTACCATGAAATCTTTAGGACAGTATTTAAAAAAGTGTGCGAAGTTTATCGACCTGAATGTGTTGTGGTTCAATGTGGCGCTGATTCATTACACGCTGATCCCATTGATAAATTAAACCCCTTCAACTTGACCCTTGAGAGTTATTCAAACTGTATCCAAGAAATCCGGTCAACCGGTCTACCCGGTTTGTTCTTAGGTGGTGGTGGTTACAATTTTGCAAACACATCAAGGCTATGGACAAACTTAACAGCCCTCTTAATCAATCAAGACATACCCAATGATATCCCTGAACACGAGTACTTTTTAAAATATGCCCCAGATTACGAATTGAGTATTCAACAAGGCAAGGTCAAGAACAAAAACACCTTAGAGTATGTCGATAAAGTCTTAAACAGTGTTTTAAGCAATTTGGACAATATTAAAATTGATTAAAATTTTTTTGTAATAAATATTCTCTTTTTTTTACTTGTTCTCTTAATTCGTATTGTTCGAGTAGATTTTTAAGCTTAGCCGCAAGTTGAGAATTTTCTTGTATCAAATTGTTGTTTTTTTCAGAATTTTCCGATACTTGTCGGTTTATTTCGTCAATTGAAACCTGAAACTTGCTGGTAATCTCTTTGCGTCTTTCCTCTTCGTCTTTGATTCTCATCAAATTCTCTTCTTTAATTGACTTGTTATACTTTTGTAACTCGCGACAAAGACTTTCCAATTTGTCTTTGGCGATTAAAGCCTTTGCATACTCGGCTTGGGCAAAGTCTTTTTGTTTATTCGAGTTGACAATTGACTTTTCAAGCTCTTTGACTGTTGTTTGAAACTTTTTCGATGTTTCTTGTTCTTGAGATAACTTTTGACAAATGAGATAGAACTTTTCTTCCAAAGGAGCCGTTTGTTGTACCCCTGCTTTCTTTAAGATACCCTCTAAAAATAAAAATTTAAAGACTGTAAAGGTTTTGAACGCGTTTTAAAGACTCTTACCGATCAACTTGTCCAATTTTTTTCGTTGTTTAAGATCGATTTTAACTTCCTCGAGTGTCAATTCGTTCAATTTTTCAGTCTCTGGACCTTGTTCTGATTCAATTTTAACCGTTTCCATTTTAATTAGAGCTTTTTTTTTGTTTTCAGTTTCGTTTCTAGAAATTAAAAGTAAGAATAAATCTTAAATAGAGGTAAAAAAGAATTTGAACTTTTATTCTAAATATTGGTGTTCGATTATAATAATCCGATATAAAAACAGTTTTTGTAGTTATGTTCCTAAAATAAAGAATTTTAAGATTTTTTTTTTGAAATTATGGTCTTAATAATTAAGTTAACTGGAGTAAAGTTTTTGTTAAGGTATTTAGATTTTTTTATGTTTCAGAAAATTAAGAGCGGAATAAACGTAACTTTTTTTAAAAGTAGCAAAAATTTAATAAGTCGCCTTCAAATTTTTAAATGGAAAATCTGTAAATTCACTTTATATTTGAAAGATAATTAAAGTAAATCTCTTTTGCTCTTCCTTTAAAAAAAAAACAGCATTTAGCTATTCACATTTATCTTTTCGAGGCTAATTACAAGCAGAAACTCGAGAAATCTACTCGATAATTTTTATTCCAAAATATAAATTAGAAGAAGGGAAGAAAGAAACAATTCAATTTGATATGCTTAAAAAATCCGCTATTTGTAATTTCACGAATTGGCACTAAAAAAGATTTTGTGCCAATATAAGCTGAGGTATTTAATGCATGACCCGGAAGCTCAAAAGCTCTTGTTAATGCTTGTACCTTCAAAATCCAATGGTTATCAAGCATATTAAGTCATAGAGGATTCTCTAAGATGCACCAAATCATAAATCTTAGTTTGTTTTTCATGGTTTTTGAGAGCTAATTTCTCTTCTATTTTGTATCTAGATAAGTCAAAAACTTTTCAGCTTTGTAGTACAAGTCTTTCTCTACAAGAATATGTGAGGGTTTTTCAAATGATAAGTAGCTCTTGACACTACAATATGTCCGAAATATCAATTTCCGCAAATTTTCAAGGAAAAATGCTAAAAGATGAGGAATTTGATAAAGAAATAAAACCAAATTTTTTTAAATTGGTTTTAAATTAACTTAATTGCTCGATTTTAGTGACATGCCACTATAACCGAATATCCAACTATAGTGACATATTGTCACTAACTATCGAATGGTAACCGAATATAGCAAAAAAATCACGCTTTTTAAGAAAATTAGTGTGAACTATAGTGACATTTCATTATACTGCAGACACATACCGTATTGCCTCATTATAGACACTAGGGGTCTTAAAATGTGACTGAAAAATATAAGGGTCTCAAATCAAGCAATTTTTAATTTAAATAAATTTCAGACCCTTTGTTTTTTTAGTCACATTTTAAGACCCCTAGTGTCTATAATGAGGCTCTATGGTATCATTATAGGATAAAAAAACATCAGTTTCTCAATCTTGTCGATACTTTTTCTTAAGTCACTCCTTTCCATGTTTTATGCCTTTTTTATATCCTTGTATGAAGTCCAAACAATTTGACAGTATCAAGAAAGTATGGCTAGTGAAAAAAAGACGTACCCTCCTAGCATACCGAGCAGTACTTAGGGTATACAGCCAGGCATAGTCGTAGCCAGTCCCAAGGCTGGATTTGAAAATGGCAGGGCGGCGATGTTCCTGTCATTCTAACATCGTTCTAAATGTGCTGTATTATGGGTACGTTGATCTACGGATCGAATCTTGTCGTATTGGGTTGCCGCTGTCTTTGACCATCATAACGTATAGTAGCCTGGGAACGGGTGCAAGAACTTGTTTTACATCAAACCCATTTGGCAATAGGTGTAGCCCTAGTGACAAAGTTAAGTATTCTACTTGATTTAGAATACGCTTGGTTTGTGGTTCCAAGCTAAGTCTGGATAGTTTTCGAGTTCACAGCTTCGGCTCGAACGAGTGGCGATGTTTATGATGAACGTCCCACAGTTACTAGGGTGAATGGCAGTAGCGTAGTCGTAACCATGCTGTAGCCAGTTCCAAGCCTGGATGTGAAAATTGCCCCCCCCCCCATATTTTACATATAGTCCTTCGTTGTCTATAAATTATTTTGTCTAATAAGTTGTTTTTTTATTCCGTAGAAACCGTTTTATGTTTAAGACAAACATAACTGTTTTATGTAATTATTTTTTAGTCTCTGAATGTAGACTTTTTTGCTTTTAAAATACATAAATTTGCACGCATTCAAATTTATTTTTGTTGCTTTGCTTAACCAGAGTAAAATTTCAACTAATACTATAAATTTTATTCCTAAAAACTAGTTTGTTTTTTGTTTCAAAATTGTGATAAAAATGAGTTCGGAAAAAGAAGTTACAACAATGCTTTCAAAAAGCAGTCTAGAAAACGAACCAAACAAAGAAAACATTGTCATAGATAAACAAAAAGCTGAAGAGTATAAAGACGAAGGTAACAAACATTTCAAAGAACAACATTATTCACAAGCGATTGAGTTTTACACGCTTGCCATTGAAAATAATCCAACTGAAGCTTCGTATTATGGAAATCGAAGTTTTGCTTACATTAAATCTGAATTTTATGGTTATGCTTTAGCCGATGCCAATAAATCAATTGAATTAGACCCGAGGTATGTTAAGGGTTATTATCGACGTGCATCGTCTAATTTAGCTCTAGGAAAATTCAAACTCGCTCTCAAAGATTACGAGTTTGTTGTTAAAACACGACCGAATGACAAAGACGCTGTTGAAAAATTTAAAGAATGTGAAAAGATATGCAAAAAAATTGCTTTTGAAAAAGCCATTGCAGTCGATGAATCATACCTCAACAAATCGGCATGGGATCAAATTGACATAGAGGCTATGCGAAACTCGAATGTCGAGTCTGACTATAAAGGAGCACGTTTAGACTCGACAAACAAAGTTACAATGGACTTTGTAAACGATTTAATCGAAAATTTCCGTCAACAGAAACCATTGCACAAAAAATTTGCATACGAAATTCTTTATCAAATTCATCAAATGCTCAAGAAGACTCCTACTTTAGTCGAAATTAATGTTCCTGATGATAAAAAGTTTACCATTTGTGGTGATATACACGGTCAATACTATGACTTGTTGAACATTTTTAAAATAAACGGTCTCCCAGGCGAAGATAACGGGTAAGCTTTAGACTACTCTTATTTTTACCAAGATCTTTAATTCTTCTTTTTAACAGATATTTGTTTAATGGAGATTTTGTTGACCGTGGTTCATTTAGCGTTGAAGTTATCTTTACTTTATTTGCCTTAAAATTAGTCTACCCGAACCATTTCTACTTGGCCAGAGGTAACCACGAAAGTATCAACATGAATCAAATGTATGGTTTTGAGGGTGAAGTTAAATCAAAATATACGCATCAAATGTTTAACATATTCACTGAAATATTTAATTTACTTCCATTATGTCATTTGATAAACTCAAAAGTCTTGGTAATGCATGGAGGGTTGTTCTCTAAAGATGATGTTACACTTGATGACATAAAAGCTGTCAATAGAAATCGTCAACCACCAGAAGAAGGTTTAATGTGTGACTTAATGTGGTCTGATCCACAATATTCAATGGGTCGATCTCAAAGTAAACGTGGTGTTGGAATTCAATTTGGTCCCGACGTGACACAAAATTTTTTGACTAAAAATAATTTAGATTATGTCGTTCGTAGTCATGAAGTTAAACAAGAAGGTTATGAAGTAATGCACAATGGTAAATGTATAACAGTGTTCTCAGCACCAAATTATTGTGATAGTATGGGTAATAAAGGTGCCTTCATTAATATTAAAGGAAACGATTTGACACCTAAGTTTGTTACATATGAAGCTGTTGATCATCCACAGATTAAACCAATGGCTTATGCAAATCAATTTTCGATGTTCGGATTGAATTAAAATTTGACAAAATTTTTAAAAGTTCTTTTCTAAATTTTTTTTAGTACTTTTATGGGTTTTTTTTCCGACGAAATGTTGTTTAGTAAAAACAAAATTATTTAACTCTATTTTTTCTTTTTGGGTATGATATTTAAAAACTTAGTAAGAATTACTTAAAATAAATCGGTTTTAAATCAATAATTTTAGTTTTGTTTTTATTTTTCTTAGCATTTAACATTCGGTGTCCTTGAAAAAAGACCTGTTTTGATGTTCGGGGAGAATAAAAAAATAAATGCTTAACTTATCCTCTCAATAATTTTGTGACTGTGATGGCTATCTTAGTGATGCAGTGTAACTACACTTAGAAATCAATTAATGATTTGAAATATCCATAGTATCAATCAAGAGAAATGAAGGTTGTCACTAAAATCCGGACACGGACACCCGGATACGGACAGCCGGACACGGAATTTTAACTATCTAAAATCCGGACACGGACAAAAAAAATAGCAAACTAAAATACGGACACGGACTAGGTGCAAATCTACTAAAACCCTGACACGGATCGCTTTTAACTAAAATACGGACACGGACATAATTTCATAGGACACAATTAAACACTTTTCAACTATAGTATTGCCAAAATTTTGTGTTTTTACTAATATTCGAGTTAATTTACGTAGTTTCACGTTGATTTCCGTAAAATCCAGTAATTTTGTAAAATACTGTAAATTCACAATTTTTCACTTTCTTAATTTTACGTAAAATTACTCGATACTATTAGTAAAAACAAAAAAACATGTCAGTACTGTAGTTGAAAAGCTTATTTTTTTACGATTACAAAAAATTGCATGATTGAATGTTATTTTTTTGAAACTTAAGTTTTTGAATTTTTTTTCATTTACGGAATCCTCGGTCCGTATTTTAGACAAAGCTATTCCGTGTCCGGATTTTAGTAATTCAAACAAAGTCAGTCCGTGTCCGGATTTTAGATAGTTAAAATTCCGTGTCCGGCTGTCCGTATCCGGGTGTCCGTGTCCGGATTTTAGTGACAGCCAGAAATGAAATAATATTTAATTTAAAATATATAGTTTTTGGGGTTATTCTTTGTGTATTTTATAAACTAAATAAATCTTATAACGGGTGATCAAAAATGCTTGGTCGGATATTCAATTGATTAAAAGAATATGATCCAATCGTCCGATTCCTTTGAAATTTCATACACTTATATCTTGTCCTGTGTAGTTTATAAAATAATGGTTTTTTATTTCATTTGATCTCTTCTAGGTAGGCTAGGCGACCTTGAAGTGAACTCACCCGAAACCGACCCTTGTCCTCAGAGTCAACTTAAATTTTTCTCCTCATATTATATACCATTTTGTAGTAAATTAAATGAGAATTTAAATGATATATAGAACGTTATAAAATGATTTTTAGTTCCAGAGAAATCGTCAAAAAACCTTTAAATGCTACCTAAATTTTTGAACCGTGATAAACAAGGGTTTTATCGGTTTTTTATTCGATTTTGACTGAACCGGAAAAGCTATCTTCACAAAATTTTATACAGTTATAGTTCACAGTCAAATACATCTGGAGATGGTAAGATAACCATTGAGTGTGATGTTTATCAGTCCGATCGGCTCCCTAAAGCCTAAAACTGACATGCTAATCTTTGAACCTTCTTAAGTATGAGATAAACACAAACACGAGAAACATTATTCACCTTAATTTAAAGCAAAAAAAATCAGCTTTTAAATGTGCTATAACATTATTGTCTGGCATCTTTTTTTGCGACTTTAATTGTCCTTTTTAAGTCTTAATCCTTTCAAATGAATTTTTTTGTTCTTACGTTTACTGAAATTTAAATTTATAAACTTTTCAAACAAAAATTAACTCCTTTACAAAATTTTTTTAATTAAAAATGGGAAGTCCAAAGGCAAATAATATTAGACAGCTTGTCACTGACCTACATTTAAATGGAAAGTCGAACTCAGAAATTTTTAGGACACTCTTAGGTTCGGTAAGTGAAAGAACCATAAGAAGATGGATCCAGCAGTTTAAAGAAACTGGCAAAACGACAAATTCTGTTTCCACTGGTCGTCCGAGGTCCGCATCCAATCACTTAAGCAAAAAGAAAGTTAAAAGACTTTTTGATCACCCGTTAAATTATAACCACTATACACTACATAATTAGATTCAATTGAATGTATAGATATTGCTTGTTTGTTCTTTGCTGAGACCTAACATCTTTGCCGAGCAATCGAAGTCTAAAAGGGGCTTTTTTATAATTATTTTTTTTAATTTCAATTAAAATAAGTAATTTTTGGATACCTGAAAAAAGCACATAGAGGTGTAAATCATAAAATCGAAAAAAAAGTATTCACTTTCAGTCAATTAATAATTAAAAAAAATTAAAAGCCTTTTTTTTTCGATTTTTCTCAAAAATGGATGGAAATTAAGCAAAATAAACCAGAAATTCGAGTTCCCCGTATCAAATTACACCTGACTCTTGGAAATATTTCCGCCTATACTTTATTTTTTAATAGAGGTGTGCAAATTTGAAAGTTGCATCTTGTTCATGATATTGAAATAATAAGACTACCATTTTGTAGCTCTTTAAATTTTCTATCTAGTGATATGTAAAAACAAATAGTGTGTTTGGGATGTGCAGTGGGTTTCATATGGGTGTGGACGTTTTTTAAGTATTTTTTAGATTTTTCTTTAGGAAACTCACATTAAATGCTCATAGTATGGATACCAAACGAAAGCTCTTGACGAGAGGAACATTTCTATACTATCAGTTTAAATATTGACCTCAAAAGTAAGGAATTACACCCCTATGTGTTTTTTTCAAAAATCCAAGGTGTGTGCTTTTTTCAGGTAACCGTAATTTTTTGAGGTAAATATGATCATTCGATGCATTCGTGCTTTAAAAAATATAATTTTACCAAATTGAATTCTAATTTGATATTTAATTTCAAACCCCTTGAAAAAAATATTAATTTTGATCCTATTTTTAGGAGGACGAAAACAAACAAACTGATGATGTTGAAAAAAATAGATCAAAATTTTTAGTAGAGCAGTGCACCTCGAATCCAACTTTTGGGTAGAACCTAGATTTGGTTTAATTGAAACAAATGATAAAAATAATGATTCTTTATGGTTAAAAGGCGATTTCAAATTTAAATAAAAATTAGCCTATTAGAAGTTTGAATTTCTAGTTATCCATCTTAAGCATTTTTTTTTGCTTCAGACTCTTTTTTTTTAAGACAAATTAAGTCTTGGACTCATACAGTATGTCCTTTGAGTACTTTTTTAAATTCAAAGTTACACACTTTTGTTTACATCATTTATCTTAACCCCTAACCGCCCATATGTGAACAGTTAAGGGTTCTGTGTTAAAATTATCTAATAATGATGAATTATACATTAAGTTCAAGATCGTGAGACGATTTAATCATTGTACCACTGTTTGAACGGGAATTCCCTTAAAAATTAACTTCACGTTCGTGTTCTTATAAGCCTCTTCTAAAATTTTCAAAAATTTTAAAAAGTCTTAAACTAAACTTTATCAATTTTAACTCTAATTTTGCGAGTATATCTAATAAAATTTTTATGAATAACAAATCTAGGGTAGAAAAACATATGGTCCATTTTCCACATGTTTTTCTACCCTAGATTTGTTATTCATAAAAATTTTATTAGATATACTCGCACAACTAGAGTATCCTACCGGAATGCCTTAATCCGGACCATAGCTAGAAAATGGCTTTTTTAAACATTTTCTTGTCTAACTTTTTCCGTAGAATTCATAAATTCTATCCGTTTTTTTGATATCATGAAAATTGAACAAGCGGGCGTTTAAGGGTTAAATTAAGTACTTTTTCAATCAATTCAACTCATCAAGTTTTGAAGTGATTCGATTTGCAGGAATTACCTCATAAAAACTTTTATTCCAATCGACCACAAGATAGTTTGCTAGAATAAGCTTATGCTAACCATTCAGATTCTTAAATTGCTACCCATAACACAAACCATAACCTTAAACCTTAATCTCTAAGCTAGGCTGAGCGCCTCTCTCTCCCGGACAAGAAAAAAACCAAACCATAATCCAGCCATAATCATATATGATTATGGTTTCTTTAATACTGAATTGGTGTTTTTAAAAAGGACATTCATTTTTTAGCGGATCAAGATATTTAATCTCACTTTTAAATTTTTTAAATTATATAAAGTTTTTTTAGTGATTTTTTTTTTGCATTTTGATGGGAATTTTTGTCAAAAATGTAGCGGAAATTGCCAAGGAAATTCCGTTTTACGCTTTTATTGAAATTTTAAATGAATAAATGAAAAAGAATTTCTAAAATTTTTTCAATTGTTTTCTTGTTTCATAATTTCGAAAAAGAAAAATTCGTAAATTATAACCTAAGCAAACATAAATAATGATCAATTAATTTATCTTTAAGCTATAATTTACTTCAATCTGCTCAAATTAAATTATCAAAATGCTATTACGATGAATAAATTCAATTACGTAATCAGATTCCGTTCAACAATCAACATATATTTTCAGAATTAACCAATTAGTTTTTGCAAAGTTCAATTCATTAAAGTAAAAGAAAAAATACCAATCAATCTTTATTTAGATTTTTATTTAATTTAAAATTGCAAATAGACTGCAAAAAATTTTAAAAATAAATTTAAAATGTTCAATCCCATTTTGATTCGAAGGGTTTCATATTTTCAAAATGGAATTTAAAACCCCTTTATTTTTTTTATAAACCTAGTTTAAATCATTTGAAATAATAAAAACAAGTTATTATAAAAAGTTAAACACAAAAAAAACAAAAGCTTGATTTTATTTGAGTTATGTTTATCTTCTTTTTCTTGTTCTCATCTTACCTTAATTTTATACCTAAATATAACTTGAACTTTAAATATTTATTTTGAATAACAATCATTTTCATTTACTTTAAAAAGGCTTATCATAAAATAAAAAATTTTAAATTTTTTTGGTAAGCTATAAGAAAGGCTTAAGTGATTATATACCGCTACTTGTGATGAAGCAACACAACTATTATTTGAAGCAATTTGACCTGCCAAAAATTTTTCAAATGATTATAAAAAAAAATTGAAATTTTGAATTTTTAAGGGAGCCCAAAAAAGTCAAGTATTCATTTAAAAAAAATTCTTGATCCGGTCCGTTTGGCTAAAATTTTTTACGAAACTTTGAGTGTTGAATCCTGTGATCCTCGTTGAATAGAAATGCAACGCAGCCTGGTAAGCTTAATTTTGCCGGTTCCGGAAATGCAAAACGTCCTCATTATTTAAGATAGAGATTTTCGACCTCAAATTCGTAATCTAAAAATCAATAAGATAAGGGATTTTGAAATTTAGAAAGCTAGACGCAAAAAAAAAACACATCTCTGTTTTATCTAACGCTTGATCTCGTGCAGTACCAGTGCCTCTAACGCATTGACTAGAGCTTATCTTACATATCTCAGGCTGGGTTTAACGCTCTTATTAGCAATACTAACCCATCGCTAACAAATTATGATTTTTATTTAACGCTTCTAAACGCTTTTTTTGAAAAAACAAAATTTTAAAATAAAAACACTTTAGTGAATTTTGATTTTTTTGATCTTTTTCGGTCTTAAGTGTACAAAAAGTAAAACAAAAATGAAAAAAGTAAAATCTACAAATTTTTCAGAATTTTATCTTGTTTAAAATTGGTATAAATCATAGGCGTGAGGTAAACACTGTAGAAGTTATATCGAAAAAAGTAAAAAAAGTCTTCCTTTCTCTAAATTTGCACCCTTCGAATAACCCAGGGACCCTTGATAATACGTTAATCTTGTAGTTACTTTAACACTCTTTCCGAATATGTATAAATAATATGGGGTTGATGGGTTATTAAAAAAATTTGGGTTAAAAATGTAAAGTATGGTTTTTGAGGGGTCTCGACACTTTAGACCCATAGGGTGTGAAAAAATTATTTTGGACACCCTCTAAAGAATGGACTTTCCTAGATTTTCATATGTGTAGATTACGAATTTGAGGTCGAAAATCAATTTTAAAATTTGTGCGCGTTTTGCATTTCCAGAACCTGAGGTCAAATTGTTGATTTGGAAAAAAAATTAAACATTTCATTTGATGAAAGCAAAAATGTAAAGCTTTTTTTTTTAATTTGTGTTAAAATTAATTAAAAAAATTATTTATTAGAAAATTAAAATGAATTTTCATTTTGATTACACACATAGAATTGGAAAATCCAATTTTCCCGTTATAGTAATGGAATCAAAAAGACAGACTTTGGTTCAAGGATATATGTTTTATTACTTTTTTGTATTAAATTATTTTTTCATCTGGATGACTTTTTGGAAAAATTAAATATATGTTTAATTGACAGTTATGAAAAATAAATATATGTGCTCGTTATCAGTTAAATAGAATCAAATTAAGTCTATGCTTGATTCACTTTTTATATGCTTAATTCACACTTTATATGTTCTGTTAATCTTTAGCCAAATTGCAGAGACACGACAAAGGATAACCTTTCACAAATATCCGCAACTGTTGACTGAAGATAGAAATAATAGTTAGTTTTATTAGCTTTGGACAGCTTTGGTTAGCCTTTGCACCAGGCCTGTTGAATTAGTTTCTAATTTTAATGCATTATTTTAGCATTGATTATAATTTTCAGCATTGATTGGCATTATCATTAATTCAGAAATTTAAAATCAATGCATTATCTAGCATTGTTTCTAAAAGCTAAGGCATTGTTTTACCATTAATAAAGCATTAAATCTGTCTGTATGGTGAGAAGAAAAAATTGGAAAATCTTTTCTCTATGTTTTATTTTTATTATTTTGCTCGAATAATTCAAAATGAATTATGGTCACATTTTATGCTGGAAGGTTCTTATTTTTTGGAAACAAATGCCAAACTGCTTCGTTTTTTGGACTATGAGCGAGTCTTAACATAATTAAAAACCAATGCCAATTTTGAATTACATTAACTTTTAAAAAATAAACAATGCTTGGGTTTGGGTAAAAATAATCCATTTATAGGCCTGCTTTGCACTTATTGTCTTTTTTTATATTTTTATTAACTTTAAACGGGATAGGGGTTTCATACATCTATAAAAGTAAAAGTATACATCATTAAAAATAATTATACTCAAGTAATTTATACATCAATGTATAAATTTCCATTTTGTTGTATAAATGTTTATTCAAATGTATGATTAAATAAGTGTTAGTATAAAATTATTAAAAGTTAATTAAAAGAATAGTTTTATTTATAGTCAAATTAATTTAGTCAAAGCTTAACGGGTTTGACTTTGCTTTCTTTTTACCGGGTTTCGAACGAGTAGCGAAAAAGTCTTCATGAACATATCCTTTAAGTTTTAACTTCAAAAGATTAGCTAACGCTAAAACATGTTTACAAATATAAGTTCGATGATAGTCTTTGCATTTACAACTACAAAAATGGTGCCTATGATAAATCAAATTAATGTCATGCATTAGAAAGTACATATTGTCATACAAGTAACTCTTGTCATTATCAATACTATGTCTAATAAAAAGATTTTTATCAATTTCTTTAGCTCGTGTAATCGTATCACAATCGGGTGCTCGGTAATATTTGAGTTCTTTTGACTGTTTAGAACTATAGGTTACTATTTTATCCATTACTATCTTTAACATCTCATGAACAGTATAGCTGATATAGTTTGTATAAAGTAACTTAACAATTTTATTAAAAGACTCGATACACGAATTTGTTGTTGGCCAGCCTTGACCAACCTGGAACAATTGCCAACGGCACCATCTTTCACTCAGCCATTCTTTAATAAAATAATTCTTAAATTCAATTAAGCCCATGTCCTCCCATTTTTTTAAAATTTCGTCTCTTAACTGACAGAACTCTTCAAAACGAGTACAAGAATTCATCCTTTTTGAATCGTTAAGAAGTTCACCTTGATGCTTTAACGGATAAAACTTGCTATTCTTCTTAATATTTGACTGAACGTGAAAGAAGCACATCAGTACGATGCAATTTGGAAAATTTAGTTTGACTGCTTTGTATGAAGCATCACAAGCGTCCATCATTATATAAACTGGATTAAACACAATGCCACACGACAACAACAAATTATTTAACGAGCTAAAAAACCATTCGAATTCCTTTGTACTCTCGTGAGAAATGAGAGCAAATGCAATCGGGTGAAATTGGCCACTCAAATCACTAAAACCAAATACTAAAAAAGGAAATCTGTTCTTAGTCAACTTGTAGGTGCAATCGAGGTGGAAAACTAAATTCCTTAAGATCAAAGTTGGAATCTGATTGATCAACTTCTTAGAGGTAATCCCGATCCGAAAAGCATTTGCTGGATTTTCACCGTTACCAAGTATTGCATTTTGTGACGATCTAACTTACACACAGCTTGAAGACTACAGTTTGTTTTTGAATGAGACGAACGTATAATATTGTACGGAATTTTAGTAAGGATAGCTTCTTCCAATTCATTTTCAGTGACAAACTCTTTAATTAAATCCCATTCGAAACCTCTGGTTGAAGAACACTGCGATGATGTTTCATAATCCATAATTATTTGGAAATGGAGTATACTTGTCTAAACTTGACGTATAATATTTTTCATAGATGTATACTTATAACTATGAGTGTAAAGATTAACTGTTATGTGTATATTTAACTAATCTATTCGAAATCTAAGAAATTGATGTACAATTTTCCAAATTTGAAGTAAACTTTTCTTATGTGTGTATAAAAATATTTTCATAAGTAAAGAAACAAAATCGCATAAGTATAAAAACAGAGACCCACTTTAAACCGTCGTTTAATAATAATTAAAAATCGAATTCTGAGTTGTTAATTTTTAATTTTGAACTCCAAATAATTGAATTAGGTTTAATTTAAGACAATAGAAAAAATAATCGTATTAATTTTCGTCTTGAATTTTTACAAAAAACTCTTTTGGTTGTTGTTTTTGCCTCAAAGCCAAAATAAAGCTAATTAAAAACTAAATTTTTCAAAAGTAAACAATAACAACCAGTATCAGCATAGTAACAATATGCGAAACAAATTGAATATGTTGTTGATAGATTTATTGTAAACACAACTGGAACCAGATAATTTAGAGAATAAAAAAATTTAATTTTTTATTTTTTTAATTTATTTAAAACTTTTGTTGTTAAACTAAAAATGAGAAAAAAAAAAGTTCTAAATGATTTTGTTTTATTCGAGCAAAATAATAAAAATAAAAAAAAAAGAGTGAACAAATAGTTTATAAAACTTGTTTGTTGTTTTGATAATTATTAAATAATAATGAAATAAAAAATTTACATTTTTAAAGTCTTGAAATTAATTTAAATCTATTTTGTAATGTAAACTTGTTGCATAATATTACTTAATGTTATAAACTAAACTTACCTTGTTGAACAAAACAAAACTCTTTTTTTTTTTTTTTTTGACAGAATTTTTATAACAGAAGTGGAAAACCTCTCTTAACAAAAGTCCATAAAACACGGAATGATACAAACGAAAAAAAAAATTAAATCTCAAAAAAAAAATAATTATCCCCGAGGCTGACACTCTGTTGATCCCATAATGATCTAATAACATACACCCTCACCCACACGACAAAAAAAAATCTACACTTTGAACGGATTAATTATTTTAAAAAAACAATTGTATTGATAATTATTTGAGTTATTATTATCCCAATAGGAGAATTCACTATTTTGACAATCATCACTTGATCTTACTTCATAACATACAGCAAATTCTAATTTAAGCACCGGTGAACTTGTAGTACGTATATATCTTAAATTTTCATCAATTGAATTTATAAGATTTGTTTTGTCCAAGACAATTGAAAATTTAAATCGATCGGTTTGTTGATTTGTACCATTTAGAACATACGTGCACTCAGAGTCTGTGAACGTGTTCCAATTGTTTAGGGTATAACGGATGAATACTCGTTTATGAAATGACACATTGCTTACGCGTACGAATCCATTTAATTTGAAATGATTTGTGTAAATAGCTTCAAGTAGAACTTTATTTTTGTTTAATAACGCGTAAAAGTCCGGTAAAATTCCTGGTTGATCGAACAAACATTCCCATGTAAAATTAAAATTATCATAAATAAACGTGTTCGGATCCAATTCATTTTTGACATTAGTCTCTTCTTCTTCGGACGTTACTTCTTCCGAATCGTCTTCTTCACTATTCGGTATACTCTCGTTTACAAAATTATTCGTAAGTATTTTCACAGTGACTAGCTCAAAGCCTAACGAATCAGCAAATCGTACGACTTTTTTAGTATTACTATTCGATTTTGTTTTAGTTTCTCGGTGTAATTTATCGGACAACGAAAACAAAGAACTCGATTTTGTGTTGTATATAAAACGATGATTTTGTATACGAGCACTCTTATTATTGTAAACACTATTTTGGACTAATTTTAGACTAAGTTTTTCCAATTGTGTGTCCAAGTCGTCCGGTATTCTTGATGTGAACATGGCTAAACTAGTCATATTTTAATTCTAATAAAATATCTAAAACACAACAAAAACTTTTTTTATTACAAATTTATTGAAATTTTTTTCATCTTGCAAAAAATTTAAATTTAAAAAAAAAGGGAGAGAGAGAAAATAAAACTGCCATATCTTTAGTGCATGATCATAAAATGATTTGAATTTTTTTACTATTGTTTCAACAAAGCAACGAAAAAATGCTGTGTGTTTTTTTTTTTACTAAAATAGAAATCGAAAGAAAAGCGTTTGAAATTTTCAAAGATAGATAGAGATATCATTAGTTGAAAAGCATGTTACTATGAAATTACGTTTGTTTAAAACATAATAAATTTCTTGTTATAAATTCCTTCCCCCCCCCCCCTCTGATTTATCTCCCTCCGGAATTTCGGGAAAAAAATAATTGAATCCAAAGTGCAAAGTAATGAAAAAAAGTAAGATAGAATTTTACCTTTTTAATTTTTGTTGTTAGAACCTAGAAACAAAAAAAAAGCATCTGCTTGAAAATTAGTTAAGCTTCTTCTTGGAGAATTCATAAATTAGCGTTTCTGTTGATCACCTGTTAGCTTAAAAAATTTGAAATAATTTTTTTTTCTCTCGCTTGTCAAAATTTTTTTTTTGAAAATTTAACAACAAAATCCACCATGTCTTTTTCTCGATTTTTTTTCTTCATGAATTCAACAGACGACTAGTATTTTAATTGTTGTTTTTTTTTTTTGTTTCTTTCTCTATCCCTTCTTTTTTTTGCTTAATGCTTCATCTATCTTGATTTTATTTCTATTTTTAACAAGCGACATTAACAAGAATGTACTTGTTTATGTTGCTGAATATAAATCGTTTATTCTACGTTTCCTAAGAAGAATTTTTTTTGAATAAAAAAGAAAAGTGCTCTAACACGAACGGGATCCCAGTTCGTGATTTTCAATCAAAAAAAATCAATTTGTAAAAAATATTTTTTTTTTTGAAAAAAAAACAAACTTTGGTTAAAACACTACAAAAATAATCGACTTGACTATGATTGTACATAAGAGAATTTCATCATCAAACAACGAAAATTAAAATTAGATTTACAACTATCCGAGAGAAAAAAAAGACTTTTAAGTAAATATTTGCGTAGGTACACAAAAGGTTGAATTATTTATTGTACTAGATTCTTCGATTAAATAAGTATTGTAAATATTTGTACGAATTTAAAAATTTTGAAAAAAAAAAAAGATCGACGCTTATCCTACACGTTTAATGTCTACCAAATATATCTTTCTATCTTTAATTCGAACAGTTGAAGTTTTAATTAACATTTTCGAACTGAATAAACAAATACAGGCATTTTTTTGTTGTTACAAAAGTTTAAAGTTTAACTCTACTCTCTTTCTCTAGGTTAAATAAATAATCACTAATACACCACTTGACATGTTATGAATTTGTTTCTTATATACAAAAATTTGACACTTTCGAAAAAATTAACTGTTTGAAATTGAAAAAATATGTTTTAAGAATTTGAATAAAAATTTTTTTTTCTCGATTGGATTAAAAAATTGATATCTTATCTTAGCGTTAATTGAAAAAAATTTTTTTTTAACGAAATCCGATCATTTGTTGCGTGCGTGTTAGAATATAACTAGAATTTGTTTTTGATTTATTTCTTATCTTAAACACGCTATAAAACAGATTAAATAGCAAACGCATTGATGCTTAGCGTTTCTAATCAATTCTTTTGTTGTTATGGTCACTGAATAACAGATTTCTTGGATCTTGAAATTTTTCTCATCTTTTAAAGCCCACTCGAAGAGAGTGAGATTTAAACTCTTAAATCAGCACTCCTTGAGATAATCACGAAAGATAATTTTTTCTTATACAATTTGGCCAATTCACAGCTTTTCTATGAAAAGCCTATTAAGTTAAAAAAAAATATGCTAATTGACCCTTAACACAACTTAAGACATAAATTATTCTCTTGAGATAACAAAAATATTAAAGATATATATAAATTATCCGTTTATATAAAAATAGCCTATTTTTGTTTATTATGATTAGTAATTTTTTTTAAATTATCAACAATCATTTTTTGTCTGATATCTTTTTTTAATCTTTTTGTATAAACAATAATCTTGCAACAAAAAAAATAATGATATTCCCAGTCATATAAGAAAAATTCACTTAAAAGCTTTCTTTTTAAAGTTTATCACAATATAATCTCAAAGTTTGTACTTTAACAGGTTGTCTACAGTCTTTGAAGATTGTATCAAATCTATCAAGATTAAACCTCAAGCGCTTGTACTTCAACTTTTTGTACTTACTTCACTATCAGTGTCCATTATCTCACTGACGGCATACCACGGATTCAGTCAAGTGTGATTAGCCGTCTTACAACTATAAATACAAGTATAGTTGGTTTGGATCTTTCAGCGAACGTTTTTATAGTTAATTCGTGCATGAGAAGCGCTGTAATTGTTAATCTTTTTTACATTAACTTCTCAAAAATGACCTGATCACCAGATGGATATCAGTTTTAAAAATGGCAAAATACATCCTCAGGGTCTATTGCGGGATTGTCAAAATTCTTCATGATCCAAGCTTATAAAATATTTAGCAAACTCGAAGTTGGATTATGTGGATCATGAGGCCGATTTTTTTTAGAATGTTCACGGAAAAAAAATATTTCGAGAGAGAAAATAATCAAATTTTAGAAATAAGAAGTTCCTTTTTCAAGCAAATTAGACAAACCATTGCTTCAAAATTCATTATGTATGGTGATACGATTAGCACATTTTGATTAAATCGTTTCTTCGTGAGAAAGTGTTGACACCTTAAGCCTATGATTGATATAATATTGGCAAAAATAAGTCAACATTTTTTGAATCTTTCAAAGTGAAAACTATTTTAATAGGAATATATCTAATCGTGTGTTTATGGTTATTGCTAAAACACGGACCACCACTTTTCCTTTGAATAAAAGGTCGAATAGCTTTCGAAGACCGATATTCTTGCTCATCTTTTTGTGCTCTTTCTTGTGGACCAGTTTGCTAAGTTCTGGGATTTTCTGTTCGGGCTACAATCGCGCTCAAATAAAGAAAACACATATAAAAACTAATGGACCACCACTTTTCAAGGAAGAGCACTAAATAGGCTATCAGAAAATCGGTATACACTAACTACTGGGCTTTTGATTCGGCGGCAAAGTGGTGGTTCGTTGAAACTTTCTAGTGATTTTATCCTTTGGGCGCGCCTGTAGCCCGAGATAAAGGTTTCAGTATTTCTTGTTACAGCAAGATAGAGCACAAAAAGTTGTACCAGAAAATTTGTGCCCTGAAGCGGACGGACCTTTTTCTGACAAAAAATAATGGTTTATCGTTATTCTAAAAATTTATGGTCTATTGTCTCTTTTAAGAGAATTTTGCAAGAAAGAAAATCAAATTCTCTATCAGTGTCCGGAAACTGACGGACCTTTAGGTCGGTGGAAAAGTGGTGCCCGTCAGTTTTTATATGTGTTTTCTTTATTTGAGCGAGTCTGTAGCCCGAATCGAAAATCCCAGAGCTTAGCCAACTCGTCCGCAAGAAAGTTGTACCGTGTTTTTCCCCTGCCAAAATTTAAATGAAAATTTGCTGAATAAACCAATTTGAGCTTATCATTACTCTTTATCATAGCATTCAAAACAAAATGTTAGTTGCAAATAGCTTAAGCGTTATGATAAAAAATTCTCTAATAATTTTTGCTTTGCTTTAGCTAATATTATTTTCATATAAAAAAAACATATCGGGGTGAAACAATAAAAAGCTTTGATAAAAAATGGGTTGGCTCAAAGGTAAAAGAGTTTTATGATTATTTTAAAAAAAAAAAGTTAATGTAAAAATACATTTTTCTATTCCCATGATACCATACCTCTTTTAACTGTTTCGCGAGGGGTTTCGTAGAAGAAAAAGTGGGTTTATAATTTTTTTGTTTGAATAAATGTAAAATCAACTCACACCCATTGTACATAGCCTGAAATTTTGAACTTAAACATACGATATCGATTTTTCATTAAACAAAAAAAATATAAAATTTTTTGAAGGGTTTAATAAAAACGCGAAACAATTATTTCAAAAAAGAGTATTGAGTCGAACCCTAGATGCAGAAAAAAATAAATACAAACACTTCCTTAATTTATTCATATTATTTCTTAAAATAAAAATTTTACTAGTTAGTCTTAGATTTACGAGACAAGCTTAACGTAACGCGGTCAATCCTTTTAAGAGACAAAGTGCCCTTTTAACAAAAATTAAATTGAAAGGATTAATCACAAATTAATTTAAGCTTCAGTGTCTTTGCCCTTAAAACATATTTTTAACAAACGAAATTCAAACTGCGTAATACACAAAGAACAGAAAAATAAAAACCTTAACTTGAATAGAACTTGAAATTGTCCCCTCTGAGTACAAATTAATTACTGATAGAATATACATCAAATAATTACAATTGAAATACCCGCCGGGAATTAATTTTTTTTTTAAACAAGACTTTATTTTGCTGACGTTTAACACAATAAAGACTTTAGTGTTATTTTAAGACTTGCTTCGTTGATTTAGTTTTGAGAGAACTATTTTTCAAAAATTCTAAAAATTTTTGTTTTTCATAGCTTGTAGGTATTTAAATATAGTCAACTACTAAACTAATCTTAAATTTAGCATGAAAAATCAAAGATAAAATACTAAGATAAAATTGATATTAATCTTATAATGAGATTAAATTGCTAAATTTAACTTGGTCATTAGAAATATTGAAACACCTTTTCTTTTTTAAATTTTTATTTTGGACAAAGGAAATTTTTTATTTTTTTTCTTGAATGTCCCTTGAAGCATTTTTTCGTTTACGAACAAATATAAAAAAAAAAAACTTGTCAACGTGTATATTGTCTTTTGACAATGATTAAATACTACATTTCCTGTGCGATTATTTTTTTGAAAAATATTCATGAGCTTTTATCGGATTTTTATATATTTGTGTAATTAAGCCAATTTAATTAGTAATTACCAAAATAAACATATTGTGGCTTATGGCTAATTTGCCAAGTAAAAGAGGTGTGTTTGCATACAAAATAGCTTCGAAATTTCATTGAAAATCCTCGATAATAATTTCAAACGTAATTATTTTCATTTTTTGAATTTTTTTAATAACCCTTTAAAATGAAAGTTTTAAATAAAAAAATTACACAACTTCAAGCATTTAAAGATTTTAATTACTGGAAATAACATACTGGAAGCTTTAAATGATTTCAAAAGCAAAAGAAATTAAATTTTTTTTGTAAAATATAATAGCTAATTTCTTATAAATACTGCACTGTTATTTGAAAAAAAAGCTTACCCGAAACTGTACCGAACCGCAATAACGTAATACCGTACTTAAGTCCTCAACATCACTGACTTACCGTAATCCCTCGCAAAGTCCCCCTCCCTAATGCACATTATTAGCGATAAGATGAGAATAATTGATCCGTTAAATTAAAACCAGAGTCTTGGTTTCTAATGATATGAAATGGAATAAACAATGTTCTCTTGCGGCTGCAAAGGCAAATAGAGTGCTGGGTCAAATAAAAAACTCTTTTAGATATTTGGGTCAAGAGACACTAAAGCCTTTGTACACAGCCCTAGTGAGGCCACATTTGGAATACGCGGTAAGTACGTGGTGTCCACATTATAAAACCGACATAAAAATTTTAGAGAAAGTACAAAGAAGAGCAACCAAGTTAGTCAAGTCGATAAAGACCAAACCGTATGAGCTACGTCTTCACGAACTCAATTTGATTAGCCTAGAAGACAGACGTCTAAGAGGTGATCTAATACAAATGTACAAAATAGTTAATGGTCTTGAAGAAATAAATTTGATAAATGGTATTAATTACGCTACAACAACTACAATTAATCTGAGAAGAAGGCACAACAAACGATTAGTACGTGAGATCAATAAAAAAGGGTCACACCGCTACAATTTTCTATCAAATCGAGTAACTTCAGTTTGGAATGGTTTATCTGAAAATGCAGTGTCAGCGACTTCGACAAATAGTTTCAAGGGTTTCATTGATGAAGAAGTGTTTGGAATGTCACGAAGCAATTACTGCCAAAGCCTTATAAAGGCTAAACGCTTAAATGCGTTGGTATAGACTTTGTCTATACCGCAGTGTAAACTAACTAACAGTTGCTGATTCACTTTTTCTCAAAATCGAGCATCTTCGAGGACCGAGGCTGAGCGTCTAAATCTTTTTTTTCTTTCTTGTTCTTTTTTTGCAGCCTTGTGGGGGATTACGGTAATCGAAATAAGTCGGTTAAGGTTCTGGAAATGTAAAACGTCCATACCATCTACGAAAGTGATTTTTTACATCAAATTCGTAATCTACACCTTTTTAAGGGAGTGACTAAAATAATTTTTTCGAACCCTATGGGTCTAAAGTATCCAGACCCTTCAAAAAACCATGCCTTACTTTTTAAAATATATCTTTCTATTTTACCTATCAACCCCATATAAACTAGATAAACTCTGAAGCCGCATAAAATTTACCATCAGCAAAATTTGTTCTAAAGGATCCTTGAGTTATTAAAAAACAGGGCAAATTTTAGATCTTTTTACAATTAATTGATAAAAACTTTTACAAAGCTGAAATAAGTGAACAGCATGTTTTAAAATGTTTGAACACGTGTTTGGAAATTTTCAAACATTATGTTCATTTTTTTTATTTACCTATTAATTTTGAATGCGTTTATTTTTTTGTTTAATGAATAAACATCTTTCTGTTTATGTTACCGTATTTTCTTGCTTATAAGCGACTAAAAATCGCATCTTCTAAGTGTAAAATTATGGCAAAGCGAATTGGATTTGAGGTTCTTTAGGGATTATATACAGTCCGGTCAAAATTACATTGTTCATTTTTTCGTTAACTTATTTCAACTTTGTACCGTAATTAAGTTCTTACCAAAGTTTCTATTGCTTTCCTTCTTCAAGTTAGCGCAGTAAAGTTTGGAATCCTGTCATTTTAGTTTAAAGACTTTAACTTTCATTAATTCAAATTTTTCATAAGTAATGGAATGTATTTTATTTATTAAACTCGCTTAGAAACGCTTCAAGATTTTAACTATAAGTAGTAAAGTGCAGTATTACGGTACGGGTACGCTAGTACAGTGGTCGTCGCGTTTTGTTCAATAACAGTGCAGTTGAATACAAGTAAGCTAATTCAGGGAAAAGCTATAAAAAAGAAATCACGCTACAATACTGGTTTGATCTTTAATGAATTTCTTGAATTCCCAAGTCGAAATAGAATATAGAGGGAAGCCTTACATCAATACGAACTCAAGCTATCGCAAATCCATCAACAACATACTTATAACCTTAGCATATTTTTTAGTCATTAAATTTTGGATTTATTAAAAATTTGTTCAAACATTTTAAAGAAAAAAAAAATAGAAAGTAATGATAATGGAGAAGAGTGTGCTTGTTAATTTCATTGACTTTTTTATTAGACAGTATTGCTAAAATTCGAATGTATCTTTGTATTCAACTTTATATTCTTCTATAAATCTAGAGACTCATATCATTCATTTCTAAACCATATATATTTTCAATCGGCACGTTTTTTTATCTTGAAATTGAAATTAAAACTCTTGCTAAAAAAGTTGTTAACTTTCTAGTAAGTTACATAAAATTATTTCGTGAAAAAGAACGTGAAGAATAATAATCTAGAAAGTGTTGCAAAATAAAAGAATTAAAATTTTTTAAAACCGCGTTTTTTTTCATTACGTAATTAGAAAAAAGTACGCTTCTTTTTCCAGTTTTTATTTGTTTTGAATCTAAATAAATCTTGTCATTTAATTTATGCTTAATTGATTTTAATAAAAATTTACAATTTCAAAAAAAAAATCAATAATCTTAAGAAACATATTTTCGATTTGATTATGAAAGGAAATTTCTTTCTTATTTGATTAAAACTCTTAAAAAAATTTGAATTTTTGATGCCTCTCCTTAAACAAGATTAATCCTAAAAATTCGAAATTAAAAATTGGGCTTACGAGTCCAAAATATCCTGTCTCATTTTTATAAGGTTGATTATCTATTGAAACGAAACGTCAAAAATTTCCGAAAAGTAATACAGGACGGCTTGTGAAAAAAAGGCGTACCATCCAGCGTGCCGTATCGTACCATAAAAGGGTTCCAATCCAAAGAAAATATTTTAAAATATAATTTAAACATTTATTTGGATAAATGTTGCAAAACAATTAATGGTACGGTACGCCTTTTTTTCACTAGTCGTGCTGTATCAAATTGTAGAGCTTAAAATTTTCTATCAGTTGATATTTTAATTTTTTTTAACGATTTCCTTTAAAAAATTATGACTAAGACACAGAAAAAGATCAAATTTAAAAGTATTTTAACCATGAATTGACCAAGAAGAAATACGTACAGTCCTGGCCTTTCCCAAGTTTCTTTCGCGAACGTTGATGAAGATTTGCATTTCCCAAAGTTTTCCAAATTTTCCTAAGTTTCACGATTATTTTTAGTTTTTTGTTTAATTTTTGATATTTTTTTTATTTCAACGCAGAGGAAGTTAACGATTTTGCGCGTTAATTTCTTGGTCGTTTTAGATCCTAAATTCATTTAATTTTATAGTTTTAAACTTCAATCTTGAATAAAATGATTTAAAAAAGAGAAAGAGTGTCAAGCTTTAGCATTTTTAACGCTAGAACGCCCGGTTGATTTTCCCAGAAAAAAAATTTCCATTTATTCGCGAACCATGATAGTTGACGACAAGTTTGCTACTTTTACAGAAAATATGGACAAAAGTATATTACATCTTTTTAGATTAATTGCAAAATACTGCACTTCTAGCGAACTTTCTCCTTTTGCGTAGCCGTACCGTAGCGTACCGTAGGCGTAGCGTACCGTACCGTACCCTTTGCGTACCGTACCGTACCCGATAATCCGTAGTCAGCGTACCAACGTACCGTAGCGTACCCTAAGCGTACCGTACCCACCGTACCCAAGCGTACAGTACCCACCGTCCCCAAGCGTACCGTACCCACCGTACCGTACCTACCGTACCCAAGCGTACCGTACCGTACCCACCCTACCCAAGAGTTTTTAATAAATTTTTGAATGAATTCTTTTTTTCTCTTTTCAAAATTAAAGACAATTTAAAAAAATGGATTTTAGTAAATAAGTTAAATTTAAGATAATCCATAACATATTTTTTATATTAAGTTCTTAATCTTTTGTCTTTAAGAAAAAACTAAAGGTTACAAACGAAAGTTCAAGCGAAAATAAGAAATAATCAGAAATTTATTTTTTTTTAATTGACACTAATTATTAGGAAATAAAAGAAAAAATTGATTTTAAGGATTTCTTTAATCAAAAACAGGTCTTTTGTATTGTCGGTACGGTGGGTACGCTTTGGGTACGGTACGGTACGCTATGGGTACGGTACGGTACGCTATGGGTACGGTACGGTACGCTATGGGTACGGTACGGTACGCTATGGGTACGGTACGGTACGCTATGGGTACGGTGGTACGGTGGGTACGCTACGCAAAGGATACGGTACGCTACGCAAAAGGAGAAAGTTCGCTAGAAGTGCAGTATAATTAAAAAAATAGTCAGAACTGTTATTTGGATTTATGGGTCTAAAAAACTCGGGAGTTCTATTGTAAATAAGCTGAGAATCTTAGCTTTCATTTCTTAACTAACAGAAGTAACATGTTAACTGATTTTAAGCAGGTAAATTTTCTTAACAGTCAAAGCAATCAAATTCCGAAATCTATTTCTTCAAATGCCTGGAAATTCGGAATCTTTGAAATTTTTTTAACATGTTCGAACACCTGAGTAACTTTGAAAAATTAACAAACTTATTCGAGCATTAGAAATTATAATTGATAGTTTTTCTTCAAAACTACTCAAAAATTAATAATACAGTCATACCTCGATAATCCGACTCTGCTGTTATCCGAATTTTTTGATTATCCGAACAAAAATAGGTGGCTCACGGCTTCCTGCTATTAGAGCTAATTGTAAAATAATTTTACAATCTGAATTTTTTATACGGATTAATTTGAAATTCGAACAAAATTTTGGTGGCTAAATTCTAAAAAATTAATGTTATTTGTTTTTTTTAATTCGTATGTTTAAAAAAAAACATCATCTTGATTATAATGCACAAAACTATACAACCAGTCAATGGTAAATTCCTAGTTATCATTGACATTTCAAAAATTTCAAATTTTGATTTCGAAGTTGATGAGATTGAGGCTGCCCATGGTATAAAGCGTTTGAATCGTTTAATAAGCACTGATAATACTGGACTTTTTTAAAAAAAATTCTTGACTTAAATTGACATTACAGTATACACATATAAAAAAATTATTCGTATTTTTTAATTAATCAATTAATTCGTGCGTGTAGAAATTTCACATCTTACTCAACATAAATAACGTCTCTACTTGCCGTATATTTTTAAAAATAGATCGTTTGCCTAAGCGACCGTTCTAAATTTAAATATTACTTAAAGTTTATTTTTGGCCATAAATTTTTTTGTAAAACCGATTTTTTTTCAATTCTATTAAAATTCGGTTAATTTGATAATTCGAATAATTTAATCCGAACCACTTTTAATGAGGGCTATTTTTGTTCGGATTACCGAGGGATGACTGTATAATTTCACCCGTTTAATAATTTAAATTATTTTAAAGAACTTGGGAAAGGCCAATACTGTATTAGATTTTGGTAAGATACTTAATAAAAATATTTTCAATCTTTAAAAATCGAAGTAAAATCATACACCTATTTTTCATGTCAATTCTTGATTAATATTCTTTTAAATTTTGTATTCCTTAATGGAGTCTTGTAAGTTCTCATGACAAAATTGAAAAAAACGTTTACCAATCTTTTTAAGATCTTATCTAAGAACCGGTTCTTGGGATTTGACTTTTAGTTCATTTGAAATGAATATAACCGGGTTTCTTGAACTGCTACTCAATTATTTAGTATCCAAACCCTTGTTATTACTAGAACTGCGTTGAAAAGTTATCTTTTAAACTAAAAAAGTTATTTATTTACACCATAAATTCAGAGAACTTTCAAAGACTTCGACAATAAGATTACAAACTTGTGGTAAAAAATAGCCAGAAAATTTATGAAAAACTCAGGGTGAGGTTAAAAAGAGAACTTTATAAATAATAACAATTGGGCTAGTAAGTGGTGTATAAGTGTATAGTATTTTTTTATTATCAAATTTTAACGATAATCTAAATTTTAACGATCGTGGGGGATCTTCAATAAAACCAAAGAAAAATGAAAATAAAATTAAGCTTAAAATAGATCATAAGAAGGAACCCGGGTCAATTCTGATAACTCTAAAATCATTTAGACCCTGGTCATTCGAAAGTTTTATAAAAAAAGTCTCGATGATCAACTTGATTAACATCTTAAAAAGCGAGCTAAAATTTTCTTTGTCAAGAACCAATTTAAAGCATCTTTTAATTTATTTTGAGCACCAAGAAAATATCCATTTTGCGTGGCCAAATTTTGAAATTATTCTAATTAAAACCAAAGACTTGAATGATTGTTTTTCTTTAATATGAATATCCTTTGTTATGTAATAAGATTAATAAAGATATCACAATACTAACAAATAAAAATAAAAAAAATGACTAAGACCACGATTTAAAGATTTATTTGAAAAAATTTTGAAAAGCTTAAAAATAACTTTCGAATAAAATTCTAAAGAGAAAAAAAATCGCCATTTTGTTTTTTTTATTTTGCATTTATGACAAACTAAATTTGACTCGTTGAAAAGACATGTCATTTCCAAAATTAATTTCAGAATCGTCATTGAGCATATCTTTTAAATTATCTTTTTCTTTTAAATACGCCTCGTAGATTTTAATATTTTTTTCACTTGGTTCTTTAATAGCATCACCACCATAACAACCAACATTCAAATAATTCAAATAAATTTTAATATTTTTATCTGACAAACTTTTTAGTGGATCGTTTGTAAAACTTTCGTCCAAAAAAAAATTCTTATAAGCTTTTTGATTCATATTATTTTGATATGTTATTTCATCTCGTTGAGCGTCTTGAGCATACTTTTTGTAAATGCTTAAACTTCGATCTGAGACTTCGAAAATTCTGATATCTTTCTTTTTTACTGTGATTCGATTCGATGATTTGTTTTTTTCATTACTATTCGTTTGTTTTAACGAAAAATCTGGTATGTACGTATTCGAATCGTCTGTGAAATCTTCATCTGATGTAGTCTGTAATGACAAAGGCTCATTGGGCTGAATTTTAGGGTTACTACTCGAACCAGCAATACTCTTTTTCTTGAATTTAAACGGGTCCAATATGGCCATTATATTACCCGTAAAGCCTTGACTTGGTGTATTATTTGTAATACGATTTGTGTTTAAATTATTGAAATAAAATATCTCATGAAACGCAGTGAATTGATCTGGTTTGTAAAAGTCATCGTAAAGACTTATCTTAGGATCTGATTTGCTTTTTACTTGTTCAACAAATTTAAAATCACTTAAGCATTTGAATTCTATTACAGTCTTTAAAAATTAAATTATCTAAAAATGTTTTAGAATTATAATTTACCAAGCTCATAAGGTAAAGGTAGACATTTGAAGAGTTTTGAATCGATCCATTCGATATATTTTTTAGGCAGCTTCCAAGGTTGCATGATGTAATTATCGTGTAAATAACAATCAGTGGTCAAATCCCAAATATGATAATTGTACATGCTTGGTTCAAAAACACCCAAAAATATGTTTATTGCATTCTGTTTATCAGCATCTTGAAAATTTAGTGAAAAATTTTGAAAAAGCTTTTAAGTAAAAATGGAAAGAGATGGTACGGAAAAATGGCACTTTTTATAACTGTAAGAACCAAGGACTGTCTGTAAGCTTAACTAGTAAACAATAAACCCTTTATGCTCTTGAACGTTTATATTTGATACTTCAAAGTATTTGTAAGGAATTTGTAAAATGGTAAAATTCAAACATACCAGCGAAAGCATTGCTATAATACCTTGAAATTGTATGAATCATATCTCTTGATTGACTTGCTATCGAATTTTTACCGTACGTATCAACTCTATGAACTAATTGAGATCCAGCGTATTGTTGAGCAATCGAATCTCTTTAGAATTTAAACAATATTTTTTTACGTTGTAAAAAAATCAAAAAAATTTACTCACCCGCATTTTTCGTAAAGATCAATCAACATTCTTTCGCATAAACTATCAGAGCCCAAACGAGGCGCATCCAATATACCCAAAGCATTCAACTTGTTTATTCCAATAAATAAATTAAGCTAAACAAAAAAAAAAGGTACAAAGACTTATACTTGATAGGCTAATGCACATTTACCAATTACATACATTGCCGTATTTGTTCTATCCAAGCAATCAACACAATTAACCCTAACAACTCCTATTTGAAGTGTATACTCTCGTTGAGTTTTATCAGAATTTTGAAAATTAGTAAAATTTTTAAAAATTTTTGTTTTCGAAATACAAGACTCAGCTATGTCATAGAGTCGGTTCATGACGTTACCTTTGTCGCTTAAAATTAAATTAACAAAAAATAAATAAACCTCAATAATCATATTATAAAGTTACGTTTTATTAAATTTGGCCATGTCAAAGCAAATATAATCGATGTGACTATCATCGGGTAAAAATTGTTTTAAATAATCCAAACTCAACTTGTACTCATTAGCTAAAATACTCTCTTGAGGTTTTTTCTCTCTCATTTTAACAAGGTTTAAAACTATTACTGGTGCTCCAAAACGACTTAATAATTGTTTAAAATGTCGAGCTGCAACTGTTGCAAACGGATCCTGTATATCAACTTTGATTTTTAAAGTAAAAAGAGGCTTAATAGATGTAATAAAGGGAAAAGCTTTTACTGGTTATAGGTGGTTTAGGAACTTGTTTTGGATCCTGAGACCAAAAACAAGGAATTGACCCTCTAGTGTGAACAAATGAGGTAAAGAATCCTTTATGAAACGATGATATTGAACCATTATGAACTATTTGTTCAGTTTCAACTTCATTAGCAACATAGCCTTCGTTATTGCCGCCTCTTTTCAGAAATCGAGTACCAGCGTATTTTTGAGAACGACGAGCTATTAATGTAACAAAAACAGTGCATCCAAAAATGTTGAGACGTACATAAAATAAGTCAAGGAAAAGTTAGCTAAAATATTTAGAGAAGCATTGAGAATGCAAAAATTCATAAAAGGATATTTGATTGAGATAAATAGCCGTGTATCAAATGAACAACCCATTGATAGCTTATTTTTTTGAGTACTGGTTGTAATAGAAACTCGTTCCATAAAAATTTAGAGCATGGTTTATTTCGAATTCCCATAAATTTTGTTGTACTTGATGAACCTTGATTTGATTGAACATTTTCGGTTTGTTTTACTTCACTGAAATTATGTTGAAGTGTATTTGTTAAATCGTATGTGTAGCTATAATAAAAATTTTGTCTCAAATCAATCGATTGAAACATTTTAACATATTTTTGTTCTTCTTGATTCACTTCTTTGGAATTTGTTTTTTCTACATAAGGTATGTAAATCATTGAAACGTCTTCTATAGTATAAATTACATGATAGCCTAATATGGCTACTGGAAGTTGTTTCGTCACGAGTATCATGTAATATCCCTCCAAGAATTTTATGAAACCTAACAAAAATTTTGTTTATATGGTTAATTAATAATTTTAACGAATTTTAATTATACCTAGTAAAACAAATGCGTTAAATTGTCTTACTATTCCATTATTTACACCATTCATTGGATTTTTTCCAGGTTGATTATCAATATTGATCATCGAAATTAAGTCGTTTATTTCGTACTGGTCGTATTCATGCTTTAGTAAAGAATTTTCATAAAAACATGTCTAAAATTTTATTGGAATCCTAAAAAAAGTGCAGTTCCGATTTAACCTACCTACGAAACTCTAAAGTGCATCAACATCAAAAGGTTCAAAAGGTGTGCAATAATGATTGTTGGAAGAAATCTTATGTTCGCAACTAAATTTAATCACTACTTGCGGTTGTCATTAGTGATAACAATTTTTCAAAGACAAGGGTTTTTACTTACTAATGTGAAAATAACCGCTTGGTCCAACAAAATGGCCTAAATGATCCCGGACCTCTGCGATTTTGTAAAGCTGTAATAGTTACCCATTTTTTTAAAATTTCCGCGGATTTTTTGCCTGAATTCGAATTATTTTATCAATTTTTTCATCATCGTGTTTACAGTAATTTTATGATTTTTACTCACAATGTGAGTAAACGTTTGCAAAAAAAAGCGTAGAATGATAACTGAATAATTTACTCAACGTTAGGTTCGTAAATCGTTAGCATTAGAAGGGTGTTAATGGTGCGTTAGGGTGATAGAATTAAGTGTGAGAAGGATGTTAATTATTAAGGTCTCTTGACAAATTGTTAAATCTTTAAGAAAACTCTATACTAGTGATAATTAAATTTTCTGTCACTTTAATCAATTCTATTGAATTAATGTCTCGCAATTAATGTACGCACCTCTCACACTTAATTCTATTACCCTAACACAAGCGTTCAAATTTTACGCTTTTGTAAAATTTTTTTCTTATTTTTCTGCATCACACAGCCTATCGGTTTTTCAAAAAAAGTAAAAAAATCATTAAAATTACTGTTTATTTCTTAGAAAAATGTTCGTTGGCTATTAGAAAATTTTAGATTTTTTGCTTTCGAATGTTAGTTAGTAATATACCCTAAGGAGGATATCCTTTTCATGCAAAATCCGAAAATTGGATGCAAGTAGAAGTCGTAGAATATCATCTCAGGCCGCAAATATTTGAAAATTAAACTTTTGTGTTAATTAAAAATGTCTTTTTTGAATGGCAAAAATTTTTTGAAAAAATGAATGAGAATGGACTTAAAATTTAAACTTACCATATCCTCACTGTACGAAAGAGTTTTAGGATCACATGTTCGATCAATTTTAATGACTTTGAAAAAAGTTTCAGCTGAATTTGAACCAATTATGTAAAAGCTCTTCAAATTATTATATAAAATAAATTTTTTTAAATTAGGCAATTTAAAACTTACATGATTAGTTTCATAGATAGTCAATTTTTGTATTAAATTAATCAACGGAAAAGTTTTTATTTGGGAATTTTTTGACATTTTTTTATAATTTTAAAAATTTAGATTGAGTAAGGAAAAAAAGAAAATTCAAAAATTATGAATTTATCTAAATATTATAAATTTCATATCATGTGATTAAAATATTTCATTAAAGTAGAAATTAATTATAAAAAGTGTCTCATTTAAAATTCTTTTTTTTTGTACTAAATTTGTAAACAAATGGAAAAATCATTGGAAAAATTAGAAGAACTCAAAAAACAAGAGGAGATGCTTAAAAAATTAATTTCTAATCTAGAAACTCAAAAGGAACGCCTTGAAATTGAAGAGTTAAATATCTTAAATTTAATCGAGTAAATTTTTGTAAGATTTAATTTAAAATATTTTATTTAAAAATTAGAATTTTAAAGAAAGCAAGAAAAAAAAGAAGAACCAATAGACAATCAATCAAATAGTACAATTTCTTCACAAGCCAATCCGCCAATCCAATCGGTCAGTTTAAATCTCGATCCATTTAGTAAAAAAAATTTCCAATCAGACCAACAAGAAGTTGTAGAGGAAGAAGAAGAAGATGACGAGAATGAATAGTCATTTTGAATTTCACAACATTTACTTATTTTAAAAAAAATGTTAAGCTTTTTTTGATTATTTTTTTTAAATAAATTTTTTTAATTTATGATTTTTTTTAAATCATTTGAGACGGCTGCTCCACACTGTCCCGTTATAGACACTTTGATTCATTAGCCTTGACTTACACCCCTCGGCCCCTAAGAGTCCGTCACCTAACGTGAGATGACGTCAGATTACGTCATTCATCAGGAAACGTCAGCTGACGTCATCTGACAACATTTAAATTTTGTCAGCTAACGTCACCTGACGAGTTTACCAAACTTTGATTTGGATACTTTAAGATGACGTCAGCTGACGTAACCTGACGAATGACGTAACCTGACGTCATCTGACTTAAGGTGACGGACTGTTACAAAACCTTTGCCACCACTGTAAGAAGGTCTTAAAAATTGTTTCATTCCATTTCTTTTTATAGTTTATAGTTTATTTAATTTATATAAGATGGCACAATAATTGATACACACTCATAGTGTTGTATCTGTGAATTACTTTATATTAGGTTACAACGGTTCAAATTTTAAAATTAAGAATTAAATAAAATTGAAAAAGTATTAATAATGCTTAGAACGGGAACAGGTACTATGCCTCTATCTTTAACAGGGAAGGTAAACATTTTTGAGGTCTAAAAGAAGCCTTTTGAAAATATTTAAATTTGGATAGGAAGATGGTAAGGTAAAACCTAAAAAAAGACAAAAGGATCAAAAGACTGGGGTCCGGGAGAAGCTTGCGTAAATCTTGGCTGGCGTTATTTTGCTACTCTTGTCAACAGTCAAATACGTCAACAGTTATAAATAGAGGTAGACAGTGACTGTTTCCTTGTGTAAGAAAAGCTTTAACAAAAGGTATCCCATTTCCATATTGTAGTCTTCCGTCCTGTATCGGCCGCTGACTAGAGTGGACCACTAGAAAACTAGAGCAGATGATAGTGACAAAGTCGTAACTATACCTTTGCAGGTCCTAAGTTCTGACAAAAAAATTGAAGGATGACTTGTCGATTCAAATTACAACAGTAATTATAATTTTTAAATTCAATAGGAATAAAGCAAGTTATGAAACATGAAAGTCTTTAACTCGAATGGAACAGTTTTGGACAAAGTCTAAACGGAACATTCTATTTTTTGCAAGAATGAAAACTTTAGAAGAGATGCCTTAGAAAACTGATCTCAAATTGAGAGATCCAAAAAAAGCGCCTTTAATTAGAGAAAATAAAAAAAAAATTAATCAATTAAAATTTTTTATTCAAAAAATAAATTTTTGCAACAATAAAAAGGAAAATAAAAAATTAAAAAAATAAGAATCAAGCACATCAAAAACTAAAGTAGTATAATCAGTAGCTACAAGATTCAATCGTATTCCATCAGTTGGCTTAAATCTAAATCCATTCAGTAAACAATATCTTCAACAAGAACAACAAGAAGTAGAGGAAGAAGAAGATGACGACAATTAGACGTCAATCTCACAACAGAGTTAAAGTTTAAATCTCTTAGTGTAGGCGTTGTAACATCAGTTTTGGCTTTATCAATTGTGAAGTCTTCACTAGATTTTTTGAGTTTTGAATTAGCTATTTGTATCAATTTATCTATTTCAATGTGAGTCAGCTCGCTTGAATTTTTTGTCAACCGTGACAACGAATTTGAATTTTCCAAAAAATTAACTAAATTTTCAAATTTACATTTACGAATGTTAAAACTAGTACATTTATCTTGTAAATAACGAACACTTTCTAATAAATCATAGTTAACCGGTTCCGATGATTGACACATATCATCCGATTTTGTGTGCACATCATTCGGAAATTCTAGATCTATTTCTAATGTCTTCTTTTTTTTGTTCTTATTTATATGGATTATCAAGTCGAATGGCTTAAATCTAAGTGTAAAATCTTTTATTTTTGATTCATGATTGTAAAATGATTTGTAAATTAAATTGTCTGAATGAATGTTTTGAGTGATGTTGCCATTTTTCGATGTAATTAAATACACTTCCATTTTTGTACAATTTGTCTGTTTTATGTTAAGTGTTAGCTTAAAATTAATTAATTTTATTATTATACTTAATTTAATTTTAAAGAAAGCTCTGTAAATTTTGAAAACTGTAATTAATGTTTTGTTCCAAATCGTACTTTTCGTTATAATTCACTTATTATACTCTTGATAAATTAAGAAAAAATTGGAGACAAAACTAATTGGAATCTTTAAATTTAACTGCTGAAGACAGAGTTGTTTGAAGATTTTTTAAAAATGACATCCTCTATCCCCTAACATAAGTTTATAGATTATTAATAGGGTTGGTCGACCGGTTTTTACCGTAAAACCGGTTAATTTTAACTTATAGTATCATGGAACGGTCGAATTCTTATGAATAACATAAAAGTTGTAGGAAATAAAATTTTCTAAATTTTAGTCCCCTCAAAATCGATTTAATTTTTTTATGTACAACTCTGGTCATTCAGAACTTCCAAAAATGAACGTTCATGAACCTTCCTGAACCTTCAAAAACATTCATGAACCTTCATGAACGTTCAAGGTTTTGAAGGTTCATGAGTCCATGAAGCTTCATATTTCTTCATTTTTTTTTCAAATTTGAAAATCTGAAATAAAAATGAAAATTTTAGAAAAATAATGAAAATATTTGAGGATATTTGAACCTTCATTAACGTTCATGAAGGTTCACAAAGGTTCATGAAAGTTCAGGAAGGTTCATGAACGTTCATTTTTGGAAGTTCTGAATGACCAGGGTTGTACATAGAAAAATTAAATCTAAAATTGACGGAATTACCATATAAATTGCCACAAGTTCTTCTTTTGAATAAGTTGGAACTATTGATCAGATGCCGTGAATTTAGTCTTTTGTAGCGGAACGTCGATGATGAAATTTCTGTGATAACAGAAAATTTAAATCCCAATTTAAAAAGACGAATCCTTATGAGACAAGTTAAAAAAGTAATCAGACTTGTAAGCCGTGGTTGCTTAAAATAAGGGGTCTACAATGTAGCAAGTGTTGCTTTCGGCTCAATGTTTTATCTTTCAGTCAGGGAAAATAATTCAAATGCTATGTTGATGAAAATTTCGGATTATCGAACTTCGCATTTACGAGGTTTGGCTGTACTGGTTAAATCTGTCTATTTTAAGAATTTTCTATCTACAGTACTTTCCGGTTATAAGAAACTCCAATTTGCATGAAAAATAATTTATTATATCCGAAGATTTCTTATAAACAAATTAAAGTTTTCCTGCATAATTTTTACTCACATTATCTTAAGTTAGCAAGTGAGGTGATAATTGATAAAGAACCGAATGAATAATCCATTTAGAGAAAGCAGGCGAATATTTATTATATCTATCATATTTGTCCAGTAAAAAACATTTTTACAATGATGTAAACACTTTTTTTCTAGAAACAAAGTAAAGCGAAACAAGATTTTGTCTAAAAAATGTCGTGTATACGTAACGACTGAAAGATAAATTATCATTTTTTAATCCTTTTTTGATAATATAACTGCTTATCGCTAAATAGTTTTAGACCCGCCTCATATTTTTTTTCATAAAAAGTTCAAATTTTTTATAAACAAGTTAAATTTAATGGTCTTACTCTAATTTTACCTAAAAAAAAATTTATTATATACGAATTTTCGCTATACATGAATTTGTTATAAACAGTTAAAAATACATGGAAGGGGTCGGAAATGTTTTTGTTCTGGCGAAAACGTTTATTATATCCGAAAATTTCTTAAAACCGTGTTTCTTATAACCGGAAAGTACTGTATTTCGAAATGATTTTCTATGTAATTTTTCTATCTAAAACATTTCTATGTTATTTTTCGATATACATTTTGAATTTTTTCTATCTTTTTTTTTCTATCTAAAAGTATAGAGCCTTGATTATCTAAAGGTATTGCATAGCAATTTTCCCTTAAAAAAATTCGTTTCAAAAACCGGTTCTAAAACCGGTCAAATCCAAATATAAGACTCAATTAGAAGTACAAATGCATACCTTACATACCAAAAGATAGAGAAATTAGTTTCCTACAATCTGGTATGTGATTTATAAGGATTAGACCATCATATGAAACCATAAATTAAATAAAACAATTTTTTGAAGAAAACCGGTCGACCAATCCTAATTTTTAAATTGTCTTAAATCTTTGCAAATCAATTGCGCATTTTATTAGAATACCTTTTTAATGATGTTAAATGTGTAGTGATGTTTCTCAAGTCACGAGTCAAAGTAAGTCAATGTTTGACTTGAATTAATTCTTCTATTTCAAGTCAAGTCAAAAACGTGTCTTGATTTTTTGTTTCTTAAAAAATCACTTGATTTAAAATTTTGCGAATTAAGGCACAGCACTGGAAATGTGCAGTGATTTAGCACACTTTTATTTAAAGCGAATTAATTTATTCCTTATTGAACTATATAATTGTTTACTGGATTCCAAGTTTTCAGTTTTATTTTTTGTATAAAATTTTATGTTGTAAATCTTGTTTAGCTGATCCAATTTAAACAAAACCCATAAAAAGTTTTGATGTCTTTGAAACTTAATGATCCTAAGCATATCTAAAAGTGAATTTTATCCAAAAAAGCTATTAATACTTAACAGAACTGCCAAGTGTTAAGGAGTCTCAAATCATAAATTTTACTAGCTTTAAGTCATATTCCTGTCCTGTCGAGAAAATCGCGTAATCGATACTTCGATCTATCGTAATCGATAGCTGATGGGACTGTGTCTTATCTACGAATAAAATTGAAGAGAAACTAGCTCTCAAAAATCACGGAAAACAATGGTTTGGTGATTTGGTGCATTTTAGACAATTCGGAAAATTTCATTTCATTTTTCAAACAGACAGAATTTGGTAAATAATTAATGAATATTCTAAAATTGACTTACTTTAAAATCTGTTTTGAAAGTGTACTCAATTTTTAGACTAAAAAAATTATTATCAACAAAAATAAGTGGCGTTGTTTCACGTTTTTTTGAACTATCATGTTTAACAAATAACTGATTATTGCTTGTAAGCAAATAACTAAAATCTGAATTCTTTTTAAAATTACAATTTTTAAATTGTTTAAAATAACATTTTGCTTCTTGGGTCTTTATTATTCGAGTAGTTGTCAACGAATATTCGTTTATATCAAAGTCTAATGTTGTACTCGGAATGTGACGACGCGTAGTAAACGATGTTTTAACAGTTGTTGGTATTAAACTGGACAAATTTTTTAACAAAATAATCGCTTCACTATAACTTTGCAGACTTGTTAAAACACTATTTGAACTTGTTGTTCGGCTATCGTCCGTATCGTCATCGACATGATCGACCTCTTTAAAAACCGATTTTGGCAAATGTGTTTTTAAATAGTTATAAAAATTTCTGTTTCGAATAACATCGTTTTGATTACATTTTTTAATTGATGTCTCGATTTGATTAAAATAGTTTATATAATCGCGGTTAATGAGACATTCTTCGCTAACATAATCGAGAAGACAATTGTAAAATTTGACTGAATCGTAACATATTTCTTCCATGTTTGTTGTTCGAAATTGTAGCCTTGGCTCATAACTATTCAGGTCTAGATACGATTTTCTTGAGATTATATCCAAACAATTTGTGATTATACATTCACCGTTTGTGTCTTTAAAAAATGAAAATTTAGATTTTGCTCAAAACAATCAATATGTCAATTTAATTTTATTTAAATCAATAAAAAAAAGTTTTCCGTAAATTAAGTCTTTTTTTCATAAAAATTCCGTTCGGAAGTTACATTTTAATATTTATTACTTTTTTTTTTTGAGTCTTGATTTTAAGACTTTTACGGAATTCAAGTTTGTTTAATGTTCGTGCTTTCATTAATGGAATTAAAGGATTTTTGAGAAAAAAAAGAAGTTATGACATCACAGATTTAAAATTTGCATACTTGAAACATATTTCCTCTCTCTTTCTTTTAGAAAAGCACTTAATAACTATCCGAATGTGCATTAAGCATTTTGATTTTTTGATATTAAAGAGCACCCTTCATTTTATTTGCAATAATAAACACCTTTTGTTGTAATAGAAATTAAGGGAAGTAGAAGAGATTAGACGAAATGGAAGCTGCTCCTGACTCTTTGGAACCGTGCTTGTCTATTCAACATAATCTTTTATAATATTAAAACAGAGACTTAGAAAGAATATATCTGGCTTTGAAGCAAAAAAGTGAATGAAAATCTGTTGGCTATATTTGATACTAAAAACGTAGCGACTGGTCTTACTGCAGGGCACCAAGTTTATACTTATTATCAAGTTTATGCATTTTAAACGATGATCTCTCTTAGCTTCATGGATAAAAACTTGGGACGTTTTGAAGAAGAGTCGTCCATCACAACAAAATTTAAGCTAGGAATTTCAAAAATGTATTTTTAAGGATTAATTTGATCCTTATTTTAGGGGTATTATTTTGCAACGGAAATATAAAATAAAAATCCCTGAGAGGTCTTTCAGGCTGTGATTTTATGCTCAATCATACTCTATTACCTTTTTACGAAGTGCATGCGCTTAAAATAAAAAACTAATAACGAAAATTGAAAACTAAAAATGGTCACATGAACTTATTTCTTAAGCCACTATAACATGTAAGTGGATTGCAGCAATGTTTGGACTTAATTTCAGTTTTTGGTTTTAAGAACATGCACTCCCTAGCTAGTTAATACAGTGTGAGATTATCGTTAAAATAAGGTATTACAGTACATCTCGTACATAAGCTAACATGCTCAAAAGATTAATTTTAGACGCTCAGGAATCAAAAAAATGTTCTAGTGCATGCAAGTAAAAAGTATGAAAGAGTATTTTGTGGTGATGAGCCAAGCTCTTTTAAGGTTTTTTTTCAAAAATTAACCATGATGTTTCATAAATATAAAATAAAATTTACTTTTAAAATTATTAAACGTTACGAAAATATACACAATAAATAACCAATATACCATTATAATGTTTTAGCTCATTTATTGCTTTTTTTATTGACTATGAATCAAATTCGTTCATTAAATATTTCGAATTGACTAAATTGTTAAAATTCATTTAAAAAATCACAAGATATTTATTTCAAGAAAATAACAAAAAAATGAATTTTTTTTTGAAAAAAAAAAAAACAAAATGTTTATTTGAGTAGATTTCTAAAAAAAATAAAATTTCATTACGCAAAAAGGAGCAAAAGAAAATTTTTATTTTTAAAAAAAAAAACCCGGATATAGCTAAAAAGTTCTATGTTTGTATTTGCATTAGAGTTTGATCGATTACCTGAATCACTTTTTTGTTTCTCAAAATAAAAGAAAAAAACACTTAAAGTGCCTTAAGGGCTCAATTTCTTATTTGTCAAGTAAAATCAATAAGAGTTGTGGGATTTAAGTTCTAACACGATTTAAAAAAGTAAACATGATTTCTCCACGGATAAATAGAGTAATTTAATACCACTGATAGTCCCTTGGACTTATTTGTAACTTTTCAATATTTGTTCTTTCATGTTTGTTCTAACATAGACTCTTTTTTTTCTTGTTATGTAGGAATTGAAAATCAAAAAAAATTTAATTAATTTCAAATGATAAAGCAAATAAAAATCATATTTGCATTTTTTTTAGTTCAATTGTGTTCCTCAACGCTCGTCAAAATAAAAAAAAAAAACTTTGAGCGGAATAAACAACTGGAAAAATAAAAAACAGGAACATTTTTTGTTTTCTACTTTTTAAAAGCTGCGTAGGATATCAAAAAAGCAGACTCTGTCAGTTGGTTCATTGAATTAGAACCAAAAGCATTCATTTGAGCAACTTGAGTATAATTTATTACATAACTCATTAAATTACAACAACAAGAATTAAGTCTCCAAGTCTCTAATCATCAACTTTGGTTTAAAATAAAAACAAATGATTCCACGCGAACTTTTTTTATTCAATTTTTAATTAAAATGAAAAAATAAAAAAAATTTTGTGCGTAATCCTTTTTAACTATTTTTTTTTTAATTCGCTCAAATCTCTGGTAGTTATTTGATTGCGAGGAAATATTTATTTAATTGTTTCCATTAACATAACAAAAGAAGGAAAAAACATTTTTTAATAACTTTTTTGAAAAAAAAAGTTGATAAAAGTTGGAAAGCTTTTTGTTTTTTTTTTATACTGTGGGAAAATTCCGATCAATGTTGTTTAATCCTTAATGTCTTGATAAATAAAAGTTTTCATTCAATTTTATTATTGTTACCTGGGAATTTATTAAATCAATAATTTAAATGATTTTTTTTTTAATAAAATTCTGTAACTAAATCATGTCAAAATAGCTACCATTAACACTTGAATGTTTGTCCAATTTCTAAATTAGAACAAAAAACGGTCTAAAAACTATTTTTATAACGATTGGTATGAGCTTCACAGCGCTCAATTTTTTTTCCGAAATAGTCAAGAAATTTTCTCAAACTTTGACTTTCATTCTAGATATGAAAAAAACAACAAGTGCACCATCTATCTTTTAAGCCGCATTTTTGAATTCAATTAGAAAAATACTTAATTTAATGTCAAATTTATTTTATCATTACAATATAAATAAATAATGTCAAAACTAATTGAGTACGTAAGATTTTTAATTTTTCAGTAGCTAATTTTCTTTAATTAAAGCAAATAAACATAACAAATTTATTTTTATTTTCCAAAAATATAATTAAAAAACTTATGACGACCATTTCGGAAAAATGAATCGACATGTTTATTAACATAATTATAGGTAAGAGATAGCTCTTACCAGGATCAATTTCATGATTGGAAATTAGGCCAGGTTACGGCGGTGTGAAGTTCATAACAATAAAGCAATAACAATTGTGCAAAATCGTTTTAAAAATTGTTCTAGTGGTAATATATCCTACCTAAAACTTGTTTTATCGGAAACAAAATTTGTCTAATCTAAATTACCGTATCGGTTTTATCCAATTTTCTGATTGGCCAATCTTTTTTAACTAATCAGAAAGTTGGATTAAACCGAATTTTTACTTTTAAACCCCGCATAATGAAACTTGAAATAATTTCGGAAAGCGTCTGCAAAAACTCTGCAAATTAATGTAGTTAACACTAGAAGCATCGAATACGCTATTTTTGCGCATTTCCAAAAAATTTGAACGCTTATTACTATTTTAAGAAAAATTCGACCAAGACGATTTTTGACTATTTTGTAGCTTTTATTTCGAGCTTCAAAGTGAGCTCCTTTTTTTAAATATTATAATCTGTATTTAATGAAAAAATTTAGTTTGAAAAATCAACTAAAAATGGCCGGTGCTTCTAGTTTTCATAGAATTTGCAGAGTTTTTGCAGACGCTTAATTTTGATTAGACAAATTTTGTTTCAGATAAGCAAAATTTTATTTAGGAAAAATAGACTTATGATTGAATGGTGAAGAAATTCCCGTAAAGCCAAAATGGTCCTGCTTTCTGCCAGCAATGTGAATAACGATTCATTTGACAATTTTAAAAATTCCATCTACATTAGGCAAAGCTGCCTCAATCACTAATGCAACATGGTACCGAAAATTCTAAGCAAAGTCTCTATTAGCATCCAAAGACTAATTTCGAAAAATTTCGAGTTCCATCTACTGGAAATAGCCTTCCTCCTTATGGAAGACATGGCCGTCTTCTCTATGAAGCCGAGACTTTAGGATAATTCGCTAAACTAGTTGCCTAGCTCGTCTCCTATTCAACAATATTAGGAGACGGGCTTTTTACATCTTTTGGCTCTAACTGAACTGTTGAAAAAAGTGACGTATTTGTGAACAAGACAAAGAAAGATAATCCAAAGGCTACAGAGAATTGTTACTCAAGAAATTAATAGATTAATTTTTTTAATATATTTTACTCAATTGATCGATTTATATCCTTTCGAAACGAATGACAATTAATAAAAAAATTTATTTGAAAAATTTCATCATAAAAAACACTCTAATTTTAGCCTTACAATAAAAATTAAACCATGCGCTTATTTTAATATAAAAAAAAACAAACGAACCAAAAACAAATCAGTACCTAACTAAACAACAATGAACTGCGGCGGTTTTTAATTTAAATTGAAAAATTAAATTAAAAAATCTAAAATAACGTGTCTTTGAAAGGTTTTATTTATGAGATAATAACTAGTCTTGAATGACACAAAATTTCATAATCTTCAATTAAATTCACTCTTTATTTTTTTTTTCATTTGACTAAATTTCAAATGAATAAGATTAATTTGTTTCGTGATAATAAAATCATTCTAGTTTGATTTATTGATTTTTGCAGCATCTTGGTACAGTTTGTCTGTTATCGAATAAACTATTCTTGATTTCGATAGAAACATTAATCTAAAATTCGATTTTTTTTGCCGCTGTTGAATTTATTTCGTGATTAAAATTTAAATACATAAAATCCTACGCAAATTAAACCTAAAGGAAATTTGAGCATTAAAAAATAAGAATGCGAGTCTAGTTCTTTATTTACAATCGATTAATTCCATAAATAAGCTCCCAATGAGGGTCCTCAAATAAGTCTATTCCACTGACGGTCAAAAATTGTGAGCAAGGAAAGCAGAAAATTTAGTGCAATATTCTAAAAAATCTCAAGCAATTTTAGGTCTTTTCAATTTTTTTTTTCATTTATAAAAAAGGTGTCATTTATTCTTATGTACCTTAGGATATTGTAACATAATGCTCTAAATTCATGTGAATTAAATAAAGGATTGAATTTATAGGAAAAGTATAAAAAAAAAGAATTGATTATTTTTTGAACGGAAAGAGAAATAAAATCAAGGTTTATTAAAAATAAAAAAAAAGAAGATTTTTAATTAAAAAAAATATATTGATATATATTAATTGCAAAGAATGATTAAAACGAAAACTCATGAAAGTGTATCTAGATCGTCAAGGGATCTTTCGCCTACTGACATTTTTCAAAACCGAATAATTAAAATTATTAATATCGACCAAATCGAAGCACTTAATGTTCTAGGTAAAAATGAACATGAGTTTCAACAAAAAGTGTTTAGAACTATCTTTAAATTGGTTTAGTGACAAAAAAAGTAAACTTTTATTCTTGATTTTAAAATATTAAACTTCCTTAAAAAAATGTAGTCTATTCAAACTAGCTTTTATAGTTAGATACAGTCAGTCTATAAATAGATAGTGAATTGCCTCTTCTATTAGAATTTATTTTTAGATTGAAAAAATTAAGCTTTTTAAATAGTTTACTTATGTCTGCTTATGTTTAACATAATTAACAAAAATTTACAAAATTTTCCGGAAATATTTTTTGACTTTGAGAGGTTTGTTTCGATTTATAAAATGTGAAAATTAAGAAATTTTTTTTAACAATGTGATTGGGCAAGAAGTAGTGTATTATAACGAAAAGTATCCTAATTCAAGACTCCCAAAACTTACAGGCTATCTTAATTTACAAAAACCGAGGCATATGAACCCATTTATTTTAAGGTATTGGTTGGGGTATGGGTTATCCGGAAAACTCACGTTTAGGGTTCAGGAATGGTATGGGTTACCTATAAACTTAGGATTTCAGGTATGGGTCTAGGTTGGGTAACCCATAAAGATGAGGTTTTTTCCTCGACAATAATTGGGTTTTGAGATTAATTTTTTGGGCTACCCAACCTAGACCCACACCTGAAATCGCAAGTTTATGGGTAACCCATTCCATTACGGAACCCAAAACGTGAGTTTTCCGGATAACCCATACCCCAACCAATACCTTAAAATAAATTAGGAACGGTTTCTGATTCGACAAAATCGGAACCGAATCTACTCGTAATTTTTTTCCAAAAAGCCGAATTTTGCTTTAAAGAAGAACGAATAAACATCTTTCCTTCTAGAGGAAGGCTTATTTTAACTGCTTATAGTTTTAAATATTAATAAATGTGCTATTAAGATAGTTTTCGTTATGCTAAAAAAGCACTAATTTCTTATGCAATTTTAGACTTTTATATGCTTCAAAGGAGCTTTTCCAAAAACTTTCTACTTTAGAGCAGGAGGGTCCCAACTTTAGTGACCTAACAAAATTTAGCCTTAGTTTATATGTTTAATAATAACAGATATGAAATTTCTGAAAATGTGTAAAACTTTACAACTTGCAACATATATGCTTTGTAAGGTTTTTCTAGATGAGGTTTACGAGTTTTGGGTCAAAAAGTGTAAATTCGTTCATCTTTCAGCAATTTTATTCTTAGCGCCTTTTTAGGCATTTATTTTATATCATTTAGGTCACTAACTTAAAAACCTGGTTCCAAAATTTTGTGCCAAATTTCCTGCTCTTCACGCTGACGAGTATAAAAATAAATGTTTTGGGGCATTCGTGGGACTAGATGTGAAAAAACTAAAAAAAATTTGGCCGTTTTTCAAATTTTTTCCCTAAAAAATGTAATTTCTACTAGCAAAAAAATTAAATATCAAACTACTAATAAGTGCTGTTCATTAGAAAAAATGATTTGACTTTGGGGAAACAGTCATTTAATAGCCTTAATAGTCTTAATTTTATATGGTACTACACAAGGAAAAAATTTGTTAATTTTGAAAAGTTAATTAATAGTACCGATTAATTTTAGGTAATGGGTGGGAATTGGTTTTTAGTTTTTTTTCCGAAAATAATTGGGTTTTGGGTATATATAAACCCCAATCTATGAGTTACACAACCCAGACCGATACCTAAAATCCAAAATTACTGGGTAACCCATACCTTACCCGAACCCAAAACCTTAAAATTAAAGGGTACATATGTCTGATTACCATTCTATTTGAAATAAAATTTTTGAAATCGATTAATGCCAAAAACATATACTATAGTCATGTATTTGACGATTCTTCTAGAATATGAAAATATTTCTGCAATGTCCGAGGTCGCATAGTGACAAATAAAAATATGTCAGACTATTTTAGTGAAAATAATAATTTCCTCGGGTTCGATCATTAACTGAACTAAAAGAGTTACAATCAAGGAAATACAATAAATTAATTTACTCGAATTAATAATCAAAAATTTAAAACACATATAAAAAAAATTATTGAATTGTTTGTTTTTTTTTTGAAGCCGATTAGACACTCGTGTTTTTAACATCCTTCCGAAAGCCCAATAGATATTTTTAAAATAAAACAACGCTAAAAGGAAAATTTCAAATATAAAGATAGACGAATTATCCAATCAAATTAAATTTTATGAGCAATCAGAAAATTATTGATCCCAACAAAAAAACCTTAAACAAAAACAGAACAAAAAGAAATTAAGAATTTTTGTAACTCAAAATTTAAATTTTGATAAAATCAAATTTTTGTATTTAATGATCCAGATAATTGAATATTTAAAACAAAATCAAATCCTCTTTGTTTAATCAAATAATATTTTATTAAATGAAAAAAAAAATTGAAATTAATTAAAAAATATATATTTGTAATCATCATCGTCTCATGAGGTTATTACGAGTAAGTGTATATTTTTTTTCTTCTTCTTCTTTAATTCAAACAATAACTCTCAACATTTACTCATTGTCATTCAAAATAATGTATTTAAATTAAATGAATTTTGAAATTTGATTTTCTATTTTTTTATTATCTTTCTCTCTCTCTCTCTGTAATTTTATCATTTATCTAGGGATTTAAATTATGAAAAATATATATCATAGAGAAGTTTTCGCTATTTAACTTGTCAAATTCCCTCAAGTAAATATGTTCCTATTAAAACTCACAAAATTAAATTTTGAGGAAGTTTATTTTGTTCGATTTTTAGAATAAAATTCTTGTTTAAATTTGAATGATTTTTGACAGTAGAATTGAATAACAAGTCATACTAGAACGAATGTTTTTGGAAAATATTTTGTATTTTTTCATCTAAAACATCTTTAGCTAAATAACTTGATATAGATAAAAAGTATATTTGCATTTAAAATTTATTTTAAATATTTTTATTGTAATATTTTTCCTCTATTTTAATTTTATTTACTTAATTAAATTTAATTGAAGAATTCTCAACAAAAAAAAATATTCCACTTGAAAGAAAATTTTCCATTTTTTTATAATTACTTGTCTCTAACCGCAATTGCTATTTTTCGTATTAACGATTTTAAGTTAAAGATTATATGAAATTAGACTGAGGCTTTTTTAAATATCTGTTAAGGACATAGATTAGAAAATAATTGTTGAAATTAAAATTTAACCAGTTCATTAACTGGAGACGATTTTTTTTAAAAAGTTTGAGGTCTCTTCTATCAGAAATTATAATTTTCATGCTAATTTTTTAACCCACCCTTCCTACAGTTGTTCTTGCGAAAATGTAACGGTTCTTTTGGAACGCGTTCAGAACGGTCTTTAAAAACGACCTCTTTCGAGTTCATTAGACTTTAAATTCAGGGTTCAGTACCCGTTCTAAGACTGGACTCGTCCTAAAGAATATTCTAAGAACAATACGAGATTATTGAAAGCCTTATACGGACAACATATTTTTATATATAGTATTGCTCAACGAGGATCAAGACAAAACGCCATGAATGTGCTGATCTTGGCCATAAATCAAAAAGAAGTCGTAAACCTAAAAATTTATTGACTTTATAAATAAATGTCTTTTTTCAGAAAAAGAGATTGGTTCAACGTACGTTCCAAAAAAAAACGAAAAAAAACGAAGAATTTGTTTTTAATTTTTATTTTTCGTTTTATAAAAAACGAATATCAACATGCTAGTGCCCTTGTCTAGAATATAGACTGATTAACTCTCCATTTATACTTCTTCTGCTTTAGGGGATTAGCTTATACTAGTATAAACGTGGAACAGTGGATCAAATTTTGAAAACGTTTTTTCAAAATTCATTTTTGAAGCAAAGCCGAAAATTAATTTAAAATAGAAAAAAAGTAGCGCGATAATGAGTCTATAGATTAAGAATTGGTTCAAGGGAGCTTTTTCAAATAGCATAAAAATATGTTGTCCGTTTCGTATCTGTTCCGTTATTTAGTAGGGATTCCGTCAAAAATATTCCGTATTTTATGATAAATTCTGCATTTTAGTTTTGAGAATTTTCATATTTTTAAAAAAAAAATTCCGTATTTTAGGGTCTAATTCCGATCCGGCGTTACGTAATTGGATTCCGTGTTTTAGGTACAACGGCGCTTTGCAACTTTCCTTAATTTTTTATATTTAATTTTAAAGTTTAAATCACACAGAAAATATTATTTGTAACTTAAAAGTTTTTTGTTGATCGTTTGATTTAAAAACTTCAATAAAAATCCGTGTGAAGGTAGTCTTTTAAACTTTATGTCAAAGATTCTTTAAAATCCTAAAAAATAATTTCTTTAATGAAGGTAAAATATCATAAATTTTACCTCTACACCTGAGCTTATAGCGGCTCAATGCTAAGCCTTAGGCGATTTGCTATATTTGAAAATCCTGGAGCTATTATTGATTCAAAGATATTGTCTAATATGTTTAAAGCTCTTTGTGACGCTAATGAAAATAAGAGGGTTAACAAAAAATTCCATAGAGCCCAAATTTCACGTGAAAGAAGATAAAAAAGGTCGTTTTTCAGCCAACTAATGGGACCATTGAACCCCAAAAAAAAGTTTAATGCACCTTTAATGCGTAAAATATTAACTAGGAGGTTTTGTTATTTCGACTGTTATTGATCTTCACCGATACTAAATCTTCATTTTGCATATGATGATTGAGATGTTACCAAAGTATGACCTGACGGTATATGCAAAAAATCTGAAATATTCATCTAAGATGCGCGTTTTATGGGTAGTATATTGGTTCAAGAAAACATATCTTAGATTTTTAAAAAATTGTTTGATTTAAATGACCGCAAATTCAAAATCGCGGGTAAAAATTAACAAAGAATTCGTATTTTTATGTTTATGACTCTCTAAATCTTAAAAATTTATTTGATTATTTTATTATGTTACGCATTTAACTGGCAATGAAAAAAAAACAACTGAAATTTGACTGGCATGAAACGACACAGAACCCTCTTGAGAGTTAAATTAAAATTATTAGAAGTTATAAACCGAAGAGCAAAATCCGTTAGCTGCCTATTAATTAAATGACGAATAAGATTAGAATATATCAAACTTAGTTTCAACTGTCAATCATTTATTATGGTTCTTTAATTATCTGAACTACAAAAATGATATTTTAGATAGTGATTGTAAAATATATCTATTTTTTCATTAATTAAATTAAGAACGTGACAAGATACAACGAGTAGCGATTGTTGATTAGCCATTCTCTTTAATGAACGTCTTAATATCTTATTAGTTTATTATCTTTAAAACATATTCAAAATTTTGAATAAATATTGAATGGAATTATAAAATATAAAATTTGGATTACATTAGAATAGAGAATATCTTTATTTATTCAAGAAGAAAAATGTTTCAAATCCGTGTAAACTCTTGCAATGGTGAACAAGTCGATGAGCATCTGTAACTCTCTGGGTTTTCTGATTTTTTTAAATTTTGTTTATCTTGACCTTTGAAGGCAACCTGAAGTTTTGTACGTTTGTATTATTGTACGATTGTCTTAAAGAATACTTTTCCGAAATTTTTTTTTCACATCTTGTGGCCAATTAATGTACTCAGTGTACAAGATAATTTTGGACACCAACTCTTAAGAAAAATCATTGTACAACCTTACCAACCTCTTTTTCTTAAAACCCTCGAGGAGTCTAAAAGTAATTAAAAAAATTGCTATTTTGATATTATTCTCTAATTCTCCGCTAAAATGTACACCTTGTACACTCAATTCTAGAATCTTAAGTAAAATAATTCTAGAAACAATTATTTAGTTTGTTGATATGGGTATCAAAATGCAGCTCTCGGGATGAGATGTCAGAATCAAACAAGAAAATCGTTGAAAAAAATAATTCAACTTTTTATATATAATCTAAAAAAATAACTTTTTTCAGCTAATCATTTCATATGCGAGACTTTATATTTTCTTCATAAAATTTGAATATTTTATTAGTTTCACCTATCAAAAAACTGGTAAAAGCTTTTAATCCTTAAAATTTTTGAAACTTTTTCGATTGATTAAAACGTACAATTAAGGTTTATTTTTAAGAAAAAATGAACAATTTTTTGGAGAATTCGTAATAGTTGGTCGGCTGAAAACGAAGTGATATATGAAAAAATTATGTCATGCAGGGTAGAGTAAATCAAGATCTTCATAAAGATGCCTCACTTGAACTCATATTGAGGCTATTTAGTCTGAAAATTGAATTTTTCAATTTAAGGTCATAAAGTTCGCCTCATGTAAAACTTCAACGCTATCTGAATTTGAAAAATCTGATCACATATGCGTGTTCCTCGTATATGAAAACCTATGATTCCCAAATTTTTATGGGGTCGAAAATATTTTAATTTTTGCCATTTTGCCATGAAGCAGTAAATCTTTATTATTTATGTTAAGTAACAACATGTATAGTATTTATGATACAGATTCTGAAAAAGCGTAAAATTTAAAAAAAAATCCAAATTTGATTATTTTGCTAAAAAAAAATCATAAGTGCTTTTGTTCGGGCAATAACTAAAAAAAGTCCATTTTTCCACTTTTTTCACATCCAGTCCCTAGATTGTGTCAAAACATGTAATTTTTTACTGCTAAGATTGTAGAGCGCGAAATTCTGAACAAAAGTCAAAAACCTTAAGGATGAAGGAATTTGTATTTTTTGACCCGAAATTCGTGATAGACGAAGGAATGGCTTGGTCCATAAAGACATAATTTCTTATTGGTTCGTCTGTTGTTCGACAAAGGATGTGTCGTACACAAGTCAATTTTCTTTTTGAAAGCTTCAATGATTTCGTGATCTGCTTAACCATTTTGTACACTTCTTCATTCGTTACTTTGTCCAAGCGTTTTATTCCCAGAATGTCTCTATGACAGCTAGTTGCAAAATTGTCCATTTATTTGAGGTGATTTTGATCCAGAGCTCATGTTTCGCTCCCATAAGGAGAATAGATAAACGAGAGATCTGACAAATTCTTACCTTTATTCCGATAGACATTGTTTTTGAAGTTCAAACTCTTATTAAGTCAGTTAATTTACTCAAACTTGTAAAAATAACAAAACTCGAGTAAAAAAACATGAGAGTTAGTTTCTTTTGTTTTTTGATAACATGAAAATTAAACAAGCGGGCGTTTAACACTACAACGCCCGGTCGATTTTTGCCGAAAACTATGTTTCCGTTTTATTCACGAACCATTAAAGTTGATGACAAACTAGCTATATTTCCTGAAAATATGGAGGAAAATGGATCAAATATACTGAGATCAAGTCGATCCCCAAGTTTTATCTCGGAAATAATTAGGACTTAATTTTCGATGTAGGGGTCTAAAAAAACTCTCGGGCGTTCTAGTATTAAGAAATAAAAACGCCATTTTACTTTTTGCGATTTATTTTTCTTTAATTAATTATTTTGGACCGGTCTTGAAAATATTTGAGGGTCTTAAATGACTACTAAATTCAAAAAGTAATTTTCCAGTCCAAATAGCGGCTTAGCACTAAAAAATTGCCCTCTATCTAAGCTTCAAATTGATATATAAAAGTGCTATATTTAACGTCTAATAAAAAAGTTGATTTTTCTGATCTTAGCCGTTGAGATATGGGCAATATTTTAAGAACTTATTAGAATTTTTCGATTATTCAAATTTATTTTTTCCTAGAGATATTATACGATTATTCGATTATTCAAATTTATTTTTTCTTAGAGATACCGTATTCCCTCGTTCGATGTTGCTGCACCACAAGTTAAGACACGCCTTTGGACCATGCACCAAAGTACATCTCGCCCATGCTATAAAATTGTTAACTTGGAGCGCATGCTCTAATAGCGTAATCACGCGTTTAGATCCGCATCAAACACTGAAAGTCTTAGTTTAATGCGTCATCAAGACTCGTTTTTAAAGAAATAAATAAAAAATAATTTTTTTGAATTATGCATTTGGTGCAGCACCAAAGATTAAGAAATAAAAATATTAAAAAATTCATTTTTTATATTTTCGATTTTTTTCTTTAAAATCGAGTCTTGATGACGCATTAAACTAAGACTTTCAGTGTTTGATGCGGATCTAAACGCGTGATTACGCTATTAGAGCATGCGCTACAAGTTAACAATGTTATAGCATGGGCGAGATGTGCAGCAACATCGAACGAGGGAATACGGTATTATACGATTATTCAAATTTATTTTTTCTTAGAGATATTATACGATTATTCGATTATACGATTATTCAATAATCAATTTCGTAATAATCTTTAAACTATCCCAGTCAATTTTAACCTTAAAGAAACAAAGAATTTTCGGTAGACGAGACTCAAAATTTTCTTTTAAATTTTTTGGAAGTTAAAGATCGGATATTCTGTCCTGATTTTTCAAATTTACGTTTACATTTGTTTTAACAAATAAAAAATTGACTCATTTTATTATTTCAAACTTTTTTTGTCTTTGGTTAACAATAAAACAAATTCTTTCTCAAACCGATGGTAAACGCGTAAGGATTAATCACTTATTCATTTTGACTCATAATCGGCTTAAAATTATTTTTTACCATTTGTCTCACGAGCTTTGGGTAGTTGAACCGACGTCGACGGCCGTTATTTGGATTGGCCGTCGACGCCGGTTCTAACTACCCTGATAGTCAAAGTAAAACAGGCTTTTCTCTAAACTTGATACAGTTCCCCCCATAGACTCCAAGACCCCCAGATCACAGGTCCTCTTTAGATAGGGTTTAAACAAATCTTTAAACGAAATAATCGTATAGAAGGTTAGGAAAAATATTTTTTTGAATAATCGTATAAGTGAATAATCGTATAATCGGATATTTATTAAAATTGCCCATGTCTGTAGCCGTTCAGCTTATAAGAGTGCATTTATTAAAATCGATTTTTACAGAGAACCATACATCCTACCTGGGTGATTTTTTTTAAATGAAAGCTTAGAAGATTTTCTATCATATTCTGATGGGTTGGTCTAAAGTTTATTTTTAGTTTTTGAGAAAACCATAGGTCCGTGGAAGTTTTTTGGGAATTTCTCACGAACCGTAACTTTTTGACTTTCATAAACGGGTCCATATAAAAGTACAAGTAATTATCTATCCAATGATATATGAAAATCTTAGGTTGGACCTCCCCTTCAGGAAAAAAGTATAGGTCCGTTTTTTTCAAAAAATAGATGGTCCGTGTTTTAGCAACAGCCCAAATAGCTTTACTAGGAGAGTCTAAATAAAGAATCATCGTGAAGCTCTTGATTGACTGTACCTTGTCAAACATCACTTTGCTTGAAACTTGCACCCAGGCGCTTGTTTATGAGAGGTGCAAATAATTTCAATATAGTTTTTCTTGAAAACCTCAATTGAAAATTTATTTCAATTAACATTAATTTTAAAATTCAAATGAAGACAAATGGAAAAAATATTAATTTTTGATCATTTTTTTTTTATTTGAATCTATTCCTTTTGAATGATAACTAAATACGCTGCCTATCTCACATAAAAACACCTCGAACCAACTTATAATTTATTTCAACTTATTCCAACGAAAATTATTACTCTAACAATACTTCTAAAAGATGCATAAATAATGATGATTTTAAAAATTAAAAATTTTCTTTTTTTTTTGTTGCTTTGCTTTTTAAATTAAATTCTTGGAAAATAGAAACAAAATGAATTACGATGAAGATAATAGTAGCCAATCAACGTTTGATACCTATGTGATAATTGAATTTGATTCAAAATGTAGCCATGAAATTAAAAATTGGCTAAATCAAAAAATTAAAACAAACGCTGAGCTCCTAACCCAATTTGCATCGAATTCTAAAGATCAAGTAATTTTCAAAAAAAAAAGCATGACCACTCTAATTTTACAATGAACCATCTCTTTGAATTAGGAAATCTTTTTGTACATTGGAGCTACAACAAGACGACTTCTTAAAGGCGCCGAAGACATAGGCATAAAAAAAGTTTACAAAAACAAAACCATTAGAGACTTTATGTTCGAAGACTTGAAAAATTTTGAAAACTCAGGTAACTTGGTTTAAAATTAAAAGAGAAAATTTATTCTTTAAATAATTTGATTTAAAGAAAATATTGATGAATTTTTAACTCAATCAGAACGTTTAAAAGTTATTGAGAATCAACTCAATAATTTAAAACATGATTTTGAAGTGATGAACTTTAATGAAAAATTTGTCATTAACAAATACGATGGAATAAGTACTAAACACTTGAATATTTTTTCTAGAATCGAAATCAAAAATTTTAAAATTTCCTAGTTAACCAGCTCAAAAAAATGAATCTTATTCACAATGTTTTTCCTGTGCATGACAAAAATGAACTTAAACGACTTGAATCAAGTTGGTACAAAAATATCAAGTCGTATAGTTTTTTTGAGTTAATACCAATCGAAAAAATTCGAAACTATTTCGGTGAATCGGTAGCTTTTTATTTTCGATTTTTTGAATTTTACACAAAAGCTTTATACCCGTATGCTGTATTCGGTCTCATTACATGGTTGGTTCCATTTTCATCATTTAACCGATTCATGCTCTTTACTCTATTCAATTTGATATGGAACACTGTGCTTGTTGAAATATGGAAACGTAAAAGTAGTGAATTGGCATACTCGTGGGGTATGTTTGATTTGGAACTAAACGATAAACCAAGACCACAATTTAGAGGCTTGCCGTCTGTTAACTCGATAACATTAGAGCCTGAATTAGTCTATCCAAGGTAAGGCTAAGAGTATACTTAAAAAAATTAGATTTTATTTTTCATTTTTGAAATTAGAGAGAAACGACGAATGAAAAAATATTTTGTATCTTATCCAATAATTGTTTTATCAATTTTAATTTCATTCGTTCTAATGATTTTTTATTATTGGATACAAAAGGCTACTGATGTTAAGTTTAATGATCCTGATTCTTATGCTGATATGGTCATAAGAATGATACCTTCAATTGTGTATTCAGCTATTATTATACCATTGAGTATTGTTTACAAGTATGTGGCGATATATTTGACAGATTGGGGTAAGTTAATTTAATTTAGACTTTTTAGGAACGGTCTTTAGCAAAAATAATGCCTGTTAAAGCTAAAATATTTTATTTTGGACCTCTCTCACAATCTGGGTAAGCTAAATATTTGAGGTAGCGCTGTTTTTGAAATGAAGAAACCTTAGTGGACGGTCTTTTTCGGTGTCCCGTTAAATTTCTCCAATTTTGCCGACCATGTACAAGTCTCATTGTTGGGATTATTCAACTTAAGTTGGATTGTGCCTCATTGTTGCTTCAAGCTTTTTTAGACCGGAATTGTAATTGCAAGCTGACCGGTAATCCAAAAAAATACTGATTTTATGAATGTAAAATTCATGATGCAGATTTATTTTACTGACTTATCGGATTATAAATTTTGTCTCCTTCTAGTTCCTTTTACAATTATTGAGAAGTCCTTCAGGTTCACTTTTAGGTTGTAAAACCTTAAGACTCCAAACGATTATTAACAAGGCGATAAGATTCTCATGACTAATGTTTCCTTTATAATACTTTGATTTTTTTTAAGAAAACCATCGTACTGAGTCTTCATATGAAAGCAATTTGACAACAAAACTATTTGTTTTCTATTTTTTTAACAATTTCATGACATTATTCTACGAAGCTTTTTTCGATCGAAATTATCAAAATTTATCAAACGTAAGCTCTTTATAAACTAAAAAAAATGATCTCAAAAATTTTATCTTAAGTTATTGGTGAGTTTGTTAACCGTAAATGCTTTATTCAATAAATTGACGGAAGTATTTGCACCCTATTTGAAAAAGCGAGTAATGAAAAAGATTATTAATAAACGTGATGGTGATGAGTTTGAAAAACAAGCATACACTTTGGATCAATATGAAGTTAGTCTTGTAAATCTAAGTTTTAAGAAAATTTATTCAAAAAATTTTGTTAGGGTTTATACCCGGATTATGTAACTTTATTCGAACAATATGGCTACATAACATTGTTCTCGTCCATCTTTCCATGGGTTGCGTTTGCAGCCTTAGTCAATAATATAATGGAACAAAGGTCTGATGCATTTAAATTTTGTCATGTAAGTCAAAGACCTTTTCCGCGTAATACCCCGGGTATAGGACCTTGGAAAAGAGCTTTTGAATTACTTGGTATTGTATCAGTAATGACAAATGTTGCTTTAATTGCTCTTCATCCAGAAGTTAGGGAATACTTTAAAACTTTTAGTGACGCTGAATATGTTATTTTGTTCGTGTTCATAGAGGTAAAGTATTATAGAGTCATTTACGAGTTCAATTTCAAAATTTTTTTTTAATAGCATGGACTTATTATGCTTAAAATACTTATCACAACAATGATACCAGACGAACCAGAAGCAATTACAAACGCAAAGAAAAAATACAGATTTGAATCATTACAAGCATTAAAAAAAGAAGTTAACAAAATTTCATAAATTATGCATGCCAAAATGACCATTCCAAACAATTCGTACAACTTTTTTTGACAATTTTTAAAGCGTGGTCATTTTACAACCTTTTCAAATTTTGGAATTAATTTTCGTTTTTTTTTTTTTCAAAGAGACTTGAACGTTCAATGAAGATAAAATGAACAAGTTTATGTGGTTTTTAAGTAGTTCGATAGGCTAATAAAATTAATAACTATTTTTACAATTATTATAAATTATAAATTTTAATAAATTTTTTTACAAAAAAATTAAATTTTAGAAAGTATCTTCACTACAGACCCTTAAATACTTTTAATTGCTCTCCTAACAGGTATTGTACCTTCAATCTTTCGACCCATACTAGACTCGTTCAGCTAGACCAAGCACTTAAAATTTTCAATTTTTCTTTTGTCCGCGATTTCCGATGTTTATCTGTACTTTCTTGGTCAAGAAAAATATTTGATAAGAAATTTGTAATGTCAAAAACCTTCCGGTCATTTCCATTTTTGTCACGCTCTTTTGATGGTAAAGATGCGGTTTTATGCTATATAAAATCCGAAAACCGCAGGAAATGACTCTTTTCCACCGGAATTACTTTTTGTCGCAACTCCTGTAACTGGTCTTCAAGTAAATATCCAAAACTTAATATCCCAGATATCCAATTCTATCGACCCTGATATCTGGGTTGGTTAGGTATTGATTCCGACCTTAACTAGAGTTATTCAAAGTAATTTGCCAAAGGCACTCTGCGCGAGATATATTCTTGTTTTTGATTTAAATTAACTAATCTTTCTTAACTTTAAAGAGACTCACGAACTTTTTCAAACTCTTCTTTTACTTAAGATGTCCCAAATCATAAAGGTTAGAAGCTTTAAATTCTATAAAATCAAGTAATAAAGCGTCCCAACATTTTTCTCTCATAAATCTCTCTAGAGATAGGTGAGGGTTTGTCATTTAGCTGTTTTGATACAAACGATTCCTCCAAAAATTTGAACATTTTTCCTTGAAAATTTACGAAAACTAATACTTCAGACATACTGTAGTATCAAAAGTTACTTATCGTTTGAAAAATCCTCACATATTTTGTAGAGAAAGACTTACGCTACAAAGCTGATGGGTTTGTGCCTAATTAAGATATAAAATTGAAAATAAATTAGCTCTCAAAAAAACGAAAAACTAAGTAACGTTTATGATTTGGGACATCTTATCTAAATCATAATCTTAGATATTTTTTGGCCTTTTCCGGGTCTTAAAATAATTTCCCAGGTTTTGATTCCTGAACAGGATCCCGATAGGTAAAATCTGCCTTTTCTGTACAAGAATCCTAATGATTCATCTTTTCTTAGGCTTTCCAAGATTTTCTTGAATAAAATATTTTGAACTCAATCCGATCGAAGATATTCTTGTTATCAAATTTTCAGTACCACGGACTTTATTGCAATTTTATAAATCAATTTTTTTCGCGTTTTTTGAATTGGAAACTGCGGTTATATGGTATATAAAAGCCAGAGGAAATGCAGGAAATGACTTCCTTCCTCAGGGGTTACTTTATCGGGTTTACTTCGGCAGAGTGAAATGAAAAATTTAAAAAAAAACAGCTAAGTCTGGATATCCGTGAATAATCAAACCGTTGTATACAGCACTAGTTAGACCTCATCTTGAATATGCCGTAAGTATGTGGTGTCCGTCATTTAAAACTGACATTTCGATTCTTGAAAGGGTACAAAGAAGAGCAACAAAACTCGTAAAATCAATAAAAGACAAGTCCTATGATGAAAGATTGGGTATCTTGAACTTGCAAAATCTTGAAGATAGGAGATTGAGGGGTGACTTGATTCAAACGTATAAGTTGGTTAATGGTGTAGAGAAAATCAGCCTAGTTAATGGAATTAATTACGCCAAAAGTCTGTCACTTAACCTAAGAAGGTCAAACGACAAGAGACTTGTCAGAGAAATCAACAAAAAGAGCTCATGTCGATATAATTTTTTGTCAAATAGAATAGTCTCTACTTGGAATATGTTATCAGCTAGTACAGTGTCAGCCAAATCGGTTAACAAATTCAAAGCGTGTATTGATAGAGAAGTGTTTAAATTCAACTGATGCAGCGACTGCAATGGTCCATAATTGGACTAAGCGCTTAATTGCGCTGGTATGGACACAGTTCATACTGCAGTTTTTTTACTACTACTACTACTACTACTACTAAGTCAAAATTTGTTTTATTTGAATTTTTAAAACTCGACAAAAAAAAAGTTGAGTAAAAATTTTAAACGGGCAAAAAAAAAAGTAACGAATTCTGTTAAAGTAATTAAGGCATAAATTTTGCGAATCCTCTCTCTTGAATTTTGTTTGTAAATGGTAAAAATTATCACAAATAAATAATTTGTTGAAAAATGAAAAAAAAAATAAATTCTTGATTGAATCTCATTGATAAAATAACGGTTTTATTTATTCTTCTTTTGGTGCTGATTCCTCTTCTTCTTTCTTATTGCTTTGACCACTGGCGTCTGATTTTTCACTTAATGTAGATGCTTTCTTAGCTCCGCTTACTATGTCATCGATTCTCAACAATAAAATAGCGGTCTAAAATTAAAAAATTAACTAGCATTTTAGTTTGCGTCTTAAAATTTTTAATGAAATTACTTCGATAGCTGTTTTGTATGTTTGAAGTTTAACTGCCAATGGTTCCCAGATGCCGAGTTGTTTCATATCGACCAACTCACCGCTATTACCATCAACACCCCATGTCAAATTGCCATCTTGGGCATGTTTAGAACGTAGAGCTGTCAATGTGCGGATTACATTAGCACCACAATTTTGAATTAGAGTTCTTGGAATTACTTCGAATGAACGAGCAAGTGCTCTGAATGGCCATTGATGGATACCTTGGACAGATTTAGCCTTATCCTCCAAAAGCTTGGCAATTTCCATTTCACCTGCACCACCGCCTGGTACCAAAAATGGTTCAATCAAAACATTTCTTGCGACATTCATTGCATCTTGGAAGTTTCTTTCAACTTCGTTTAAGACATCCTTGCTTGCTCCTCTAAGGATAATTGTGCAAGCCTTTGGGTTTTTACATTCTTCAATGTAAGCATAGTATTCCTCTCCTATTTTTCTAATTTCAAATAAACCACATCCTGTACCAATGTCTTCTTCTTTGATTTCATCAGTTCGGTTGACAACGGTGGCACCACAAGCTCTTGAAATACGGTTATTATCTGATTTTCTAACACGACGAATAGCTGTGATGTTAGCTTTGACCAAAAAGTGTTGAGCCAAATCTGAGATGCCTTTTTCTGTGATCAACAAGTCTGGTTTAAATTTTATGATGTCTTCGCAAATACTGCGGATGTATTCTTCTTCTAATTCTAAAACACGTGAAAAGTCTGTTTCTTTTGTAAATTCCAACGATGTTTGACTTTCACCTTTTTTGTACTCCAAGTTACAATCTAAAAGTAAAATTCTTGGATTTTCAATTCTTCGTTTCATTCTTGGATGAACTACATCTTTGTTGATCATGACACCACGTAAAACATGTGACTCTTCCATGGCACCACCTGGAATTTTTTCAATACGTGCGTATCTCTTGATATCAATTTCCTTTCGTCCGTTCTCTTCCAATTGAACTGTTGAAACAGCATCTAAAGCAATGTTGCAAGCCAAGTCAGACCATTTGCTAATAAACTTAGTTCCAATGCAACTTTTAATGATTTTAATCATTTCATCACGATTGTTAACATCGACTGGTACACAACATTTATCTTTTAATAATTTACTTGCTTCTTCTAAAGCTTGTCTGTATGCGCTGATTATTACGGTCGGGTGCATTTGTTGATTTAAAAATTGTTCAGCACAAGCCAAAGTCTCACCGGCCAAGACAATTACACTAGTAGTACCATCACCGACTTCTTCATCTTGAGTACGACTGATTTCAATCATTGATTTAGCAGCTGGGTGTTGAACTTGAATTTCTCTTAAAATGGCATTACCGTCATTTGTCATGACAATACCACCCATAGGATCCATCAACATTTTGAACATGGCTTTTGGTCCTAAACAAGTACGAATAACATCAGCAACTGTTTTAGCAGCTTGGATATTTCCGATTTGAACTTTTTTGCCTTGTTCTCTTTTTGTGTTGGAGCCTTTTAAAATTCACATGTATTTACAGGTAAATGATCTTGAGGTTTAACAAAAAAAATCAATTACTTAAAACAAGCATTGGAGCAGATCCTGGTCCCATCATTTTTGAAATTTATTATATTGAAAGATTTTTTTCTAGAAAAAAACAATTACAATTAAAATAAGCCGAAATTCATGTGGTTATTATTTTTTAGAAGGAATTTTTATTTTTTTTGGTGTTAGAATAAAAAAAAAGTAAGTTTGAATATTTAAAATTCAAAAACTAAGCATGTTGAATATTTTTATTTTTTTAAAATCAAACCAAATTATAACCTTAAATTAGCTAAATTTGAAAAAGTTCAATCTGTGAATGTATATTTAAAAAATAGTGAGAGAGATTTTTTATTTTTATTTCTATAGTAAAGCAGTTACTGTAGCAATTTCAAACATTTTTATTTGAACTTTCAAGCTGCAATTTTTTTGTTCTTTTAAATTTTAGAAGAAGAGAAACTTTTATGGTTGTATGTACACTTTTCATTGCAGAATAAAAACATTTTTTTCTCAAGTTGTAAATATTAATTTACCTTATTTCCAGCTTCAAACTTCACTTCAAACATTAAACTACATCTGATTAAGGTTTTTGGATCGGATTTTAGATCCAATTTCATAATGTAAACTCTAGATAATCATAACCTTGATCGATACATTCGGGAAATAGCTAAATTCACTTTAATTTTCTCCATTTTGTAAAGTCTCGAAATTAAGAATAATAATTTAGAATAGTTTAGAATTCACTTCATTCTGGATAAGATTAGAACATTATTTCTATTTAAAAATGTTTTATTGAGGGCCAGCAAGTAAACATTCACTAGTTACTGGTTAAATGTTCAAAGTATTTTTTAAAGTTGTTTTGATTCTCTATGCAAAGTCATATCCTCTCAGTCCACTTTTGAAAATGGAACATGTAATATTTTAAGCTTGTTTAACACAGCTGTTTCTGAAAGCAATTCTTTCTTATGGCACGGTGCACTATCCAAAATAAGCAACGATACAAGCATACCATTTTGGTCTAGATTAGAAAACAAAAACAAATCATTGAGTTTATTATTCAAATTAAGACCAGATGCAAAATTAACCTTTCGTTTTCAGACCATGGTCTTGTATTTTTGCCAAAACTAGTCTTATACCTAAGACAAGCTCATGGTCGTATATTACAATATTGCTTAATGCCCCTGGTGTCTATTACGAGGCACTACGGTATCTATATAATTTGGGGTTCCAAAAGTTCTTCACTTCGATGATCGGGTCGCGAACTTTCTACGAAGGATATTCTCTTAAACCCAAATACTAAAATTTAGCCCATGCATAAGTTCCAATCAAACTCGTTTTAAAGTTGCGTTAAAAAAAGTTCATGAGATGTTCAATTCGACCCTTAAAGAAGAGAAGGAACTTTCAAAAGTGAACTGCACTTCGTAGAAAGGTAATACGGTAAGGTTTTTTTTAGATCGTTAAATATACAAAAATCATACGGAGCTAATTCAGTAATCCGGATGATCGATTTGGTCATGTAATTCGAATTGAGAAAGTTCTTGACGTTTTCATGAAAATTAGGTCGAGAATTGTCTTGGAAAATTTTTATATTTTTCGTACCTGATGTTGGTGTTGGTCTTTGCAATGTAATGGCTTCAAGCAGAAGAATTAGACAATTTTTAATATAATAAGTGTTGTTAATGGGATTTTTCCTATGTAATACATATAAAACTACAGGTTCTTTTTTTTATAAATACACACACCATTGAGTTTGGCCCAAGTTTGAATTTTTTCCGAAATTATTCTTCAACGAATTTTTTCGTCCAATCAAATTTGTTCACTTGTTTTTTCTATTGATCACTAATTTTTGAAAAGAAAAAGAATAGTTCACCTTTTTGAAAAACGGGTTAAATATTCACAAATTTGCATTGTTCACATACAAAGCTGGTCATTCACGAATTAAATGGACAAATTTTCACAGAAAGGGTTTTAATGGTGGAAAGCTAATTCTTGTATCTTCATTCTTGAAATTTAATTTTATTTTCGATTCGGCGAACGTTCATGAAGTTCCAAAAATGAGCTTTCACTATCAAAACGCTTCCAGCGAAGGCGTTCGCTCATTTAATTCGTGAATGACCAGCACTGTACTTTACTAGACCCCTATTTTGATTTTTAAAATTTTGAAAAATGGAAGTTTGAAATAAATATCTAATTAATTTATGCGAGAAAACATTTGAAAGCTGATAAAATGAGAAACTCCGAAAAATTTACAAAAAAATTATTCATACAGTGCGTTATTGATAAAAACGTGAAAACTATTGGTAATTTTCGTGGACTTTCGGGATGCGAAAATTTATGAAAAATTTTGAAAGGCTCCGAAAAATCATGAAATGGTCTGAAAAGTTATGAAATTTTATGAAAAGATATGAAAGGTTCTGAAAGCTTTTAAATTTTTGAATATGGCGAATACGGATGAACGCGAACGTTCATGAATGTTCATTTTTGGAACATGTGAACGACCAGGTTAGTACAAGCTTTTTAAAAAAGCTTCTTTTGTTGTGTTTTAAATGCTTTTAAAAAGTTTGAATAACGCCATTTGGATACCAAAATGTCAAACGAAATGCCAGAAATCATCTCTATTTTAAACAAAAAAAAATCATTCTTTAAATGGAACCTTTAAAATGTAAATTTGAAATTTAAAGCACCTAAAATAAAATTAAAAAAGCTTGTGCATTTCTTAAATTAGTTTTGATTTGTCAATAAAAAAAAAAGAGAATAATTTCACAACACATCGTTTTTTAAAGCTTTTTTTTTTCGCAAAAAAAAAAAATAATGAGAGAGAATTTCTAAATTATAATTACGATTTCAGCAATCATAAAAAAAACACAAAACAAAACAAAAAACATATTTTAACACAATACACTCATTTAAGTTATATTTGACAAATAATTTCACTTATGATAATCCTAATGGATGATTCATAAAAACTAAATAATTCCAAAATTATTTTATTTTCTCTATTTCTCATTTAAAAAAACTTTAAAACCTTTAGAAAGAAAAAAATGAACAAATTATTTGGCAAAAAAGATGTCAAAGGTAATCATTTACAACTTATTTGCTTAAGCTTAATTTTAAACGTTAAAACTTTTGTTTATTTTGAAGAAGAGGTTAAGGCACAAAACAAGGTGCTTAGAAGTGCACAACGTGACATTGATCGAGATAAAAATCAACTCGAAAGAGAAATGAAAAAACTTGTAGGTTTTCCAACAAAATTTTTTTTCAAAATTGGTTACTCGTTCTAAAATTTACTTTTAATTTCAGGAATTGGAAATCAAAAAGGCAGCAAAAGAAGGAAACAAACAAGTCAGTTTTAAATTTAACTTTTCAACATTTAAAATTGAGCTTCTGAAGATAAAACATTAGTCATATTTGTTGTTTGATTTTTAAATATTTTGGCGAATCAAGGGATCCTAGTTTAATTCCCCTCGACTGCTAAAAAGTTCAGACAAAAAAAAAGATTTATAGGGACTTTATACAGTAATGCCGCCATGTTGACTTAGTGATCAAAATGTAAAATGACAAATCCGGAAATCCTGGTTCATTTTCCAATGAAATAAAAAAAAAGCGTTATCGGTACCCAACGATATTTCCTCTTGAAAATGTTTCACCTTGTCCTAGTTTGGTTCAGGTCTTATTTAAAGCCTAACATAAATACGATCAATACGGAATACTAAATACCTAAGGCTAACGTTTCGTTACTCGCATATCAAAAGCTCTGCTTCGAGTATCTTAAATATTTTGGTCTATAAGACAAAAAGTTTAGACTGTCGAAAAGGTTTAAATGGAATCATAAGCTTGACAATTGACTCTAAAAGGGCAAAAATATTTTCCTACTTTGTCTTTTGAAAGATTAAAATCTCTGAAATCAAAGATTGGATTTTCACCTTTTGCATTCTTATTTAATCTTAACGTTAAAGAGCGTCTATGGGAACAAATTTTTCATACAAAACATCACATGTTTAACTTGGGGCAACTTATAAAAATTGTAATGTTTAATTTAATCAAGGCTTGTGTTATATTGGCCAAACAATTGGTACAATTAAGAAATCAACAAACTAGAACTGTAGCCGCTTCAGCCAGAATAACGGGTATTAAAACTCACACTCAATTGATGGCATCGAATATTAAATTAGGAGAAGCTATGAAAACAACGACAAAGGTAATAATAAATTTTTGTTCAAAAAAAATTTTTATTTGTAAACTTTTAATTTAGACCATGGTTGAGATGAACAAAATACAAGATCCGGCTAAGACAGCTCAAATAATGAGAGAATTCGAAAAACAAAATATGAAAATGACCATGACAGATGAAATGAGTAGGGGTCCTTTAAAAATAGAATATAAAATTTTTATTTTATTGATCTTTATTTTTTAGTCAATGACACATTGGAAGGTGTACTTGAAGGAAGTGACGATGAAGCACAAAGTGACGCTATTGTTAATCAAGTATTAGACGAAATTGGTATTGAAATAAGCGGTAAATTGATAAATGCACCAACACCGTCTAAAGGTGGTTTGAAAAATAAAGTACAAAATAATGATGATGAGATAAGCGATGCTGAAATTCAAAATATGTTAGCTAATTTAAAAGCCTAAATTAGTCTGTTTATAAAATATTTTTTTAAATTTTGAGTTTTTTTTTCTTTTTAAATCTTCTCTTTTTAACGTAAATTTAAAGAAAATGTATAAAGTGAATTGAATTTTTTAAAATTGATTGTATTTCACTTTTTTAAATACTAATTAAAAATATTTAACAAATTATTTTTACGTTTTTGAATTCATTTCAAGGGTTAAAACGTCAAAAAGTTCACACCTACTCCGAGAATTTCTTTAATAAAAGTGAAGAGACATTTAGATAAAAAAATCAAATGTGTTAAGCAAAGGGATATGACTTAACTTTATTAGTAAAATAACATGCTCTTTTTCAAGCCTTTTTCTCAGGAATTTTGTTTTCGTATAGTTTTCTTATTGCAGTTTAACGTTTATGAAGTTTCAGACATGAGCAATAATTTTTAATTTCCAATAATTATTTCGTAGGGCATTCGATGATTTTTTGGTGTAAATTTTAGAACATTGGAATCGTTTTCACCGATTATTCCATTAGATTGACAGTTAAAAAGTACTGGGTACTTTACTTACAAATACTGGGAAAAAATTGGATCTATTTCCAGCACTCCCTTTACCATAAGGGATTGCGAGGCGCGTAGCCTCGCTTAGGAACTAGGGTTTAGGGTAGGGATTAGGATATGGTTAATATTATATAAAAAGGTTTAGATTTGGATACTGGTAAAGGGAGTGCTGGGAGTAAAGTGGATGATTCAATTGATTATGGTTCATTCTAGGGTTTAAAAGGATTAAAAAAAAATTATTTCCGGTTGAATACGACAAGACTCGGAAGCGATACATATAACCACGTACCCGTAGTACAGCACATTTCGAACGGTGTTAGAATAACAGAAACATCGCCGCGCTTTTATTTTCACACCCGGGCTTGTGTGTGTGATCTACATCCCGTAGAAAACTTAACTTTGTCACTAGGGCTACATGTATTGCTAAATTGGTCTGCTCTAAAACAAGCTCTTGCGCCCTTTACCAGGCTCCTATACGTTGTGATGGTCAAAGCCAGCGGCACCTTTATACGACAAGACTTAATTTTAAACCCGAAGAAATTGGATTTTAGGGTTCGGATAGGTTATAAGTTATCCATAAATTTTGGGTTTTTGGCTATAGGTTGAGTTGAACAACCCATAAAAATAGGATATTTGGGTTAAAATTTGGGTTTTTAATAGGGTTTTGGGGTATATCTACCCTATTTTTATGGGTTGTTTAACCCAACCTATACCCAAAATGTATGGGTAACTTATAACCTACCCTAATCCAATTTTTTCGGGTTACTCAAACAAATCCAATAACCGAAAATAAATGGATATACGTGTCTGTTCTGCAAGCGCGCAAAAAATATACTTTAATCATGTGCAATTATTATTGAGTTTGCAGAGATTTAAAATGCCTAATTTCCTAGGCTCTTTTGCTCTTTAATCCACGGACCACACGAAAAGGCTGGTACGCACGATAAAGAAATTTGAACCAAGAACTTGGGTATACGGCCTTATTTGGATGGACCGTCGATCTGTTTATTCAAAAATTTTATTGCCACTGATAGGATGGGAGAATTTTTTCAATAAAATTCTTTACAAATATTTACCAATCGTAATGCAAACAGAGACTCCAAAAAAACTTCAATAGGTTAAAATTTTTATTTTCAATAGGGTTTAAAATTGAATTCATTAATTTGATTTTAAATAGATTTAAATTTTTTTTTGAACATTTCAAAAAATATAAAGAAAACAAATAATAACAGACAAAAACAATAATATAACAAAAAAAAAATAATATTTAGTTTCTTAACTCATCTGCTTTATCGTTTGTTTGTTTATTAGTCTCTACAGTTTCTGTATCTTCAAATTTACTAGGTTCTGTTTCACCATTTTGTTCTTCTTCATCCTCATCACCTAGTCTTACATTATTAGTTTTATCTTCGTCTTCCAAGTCGTCTACATCCTCTTGGACAATCTCTTTTTTAGTGTCGTTATTTTTCATTTCGGTTTCTTTGACTTCACTTGACGAATTTAATGCTTCGCTTTCTTCATTCAGCGCTTTTAACTCTTTGTCCACACTAGCTTTTTTTTTCTCGTATTCAACTTCGATTTGCTTACTACTAGCGTCTAATAACTTTTCACTTTTTTCATCGAGTAATTTAGGTATGTAGAAAATACACGGTTTTGTTTTAGTTCGAATAAAATTTTTCAGCTTCAAGTGATTATGCTTCCACAAATCGAACTAAGAAAATCGAAAGTTAAAAATTTTTTTAAGTTCCCAGAATATAATTTGTTACTTACAGATTCAGTGAGGTGAATTTTAGTCTCTATTATTTCAATATTCCTCATATTTTTGTTCTTCTCAGTCTCTAATTTCCGTTTTTCTTCGACCATTTTTATTTTTTCCTCAACTTTTTTGACCTCTAATTTTTTTTCCAATTCTTTACGATGTTGAGCCTGTTCTGTATTTGAACGTTCACGATCATCTGTTTTGAATTGTTTTAAAGTCCCCAAAATGACACCTAGGATTCTTTTATTACGTTGTTGACTATCCGTGCCTTTATTTTGGATTTTAATTAAATCTTCTTTACTTTTAATGACGTTAGTTGTCTTTGATACAACTGATGATTGCATTGACGGTTTTTTTTTGCTTGCTTCTTCATCATCTTCGTCTTCATATCGGTCCGAGTTCTTTCTAAAACAAAAAAACAAGGGTTTATGAAAATAATTTTGGTCATTGAATTAAAAAAAAAGACAACCTTTCACTTAATTTTCTTTTTCTTTCGTTACTTCGACGATTTGGGTTATTTTCACTCTTCCTCATGTCCAGACCATCGTCGAAACTAAAAATTTTGAATATTTTCAATAGAGTTTTTGATTTTTTTTGTTTCAGTAAGTTACTTTGATCGATGATTTCCGTTTAGTTTTTTAATTGAATCGTCTAAATCTTTAAGATTTTGTCTATGTTTGTTCAATTGCTCCTGTAATGTGTCAATTTCGTTCATTCTTAAATCAATGGAATCAAAGGAAAGAGGTATTTTTTGTTAATTAAAAAAGAATTTTTTATCTTAAAAATTAATATAAAATAAATTATTTTTTGTGATAAATATGAAATTTCTGTATAAAAATAAAACTCATTCGAAATTTCGTTTAAAAAAATCAAAAACAAAAATCGTTGCACTCTGCATTTATGCTCACATAAACTAAATGTTATTCAAAATTTTAGTCTTCAGTTATTTTTTTAAGTATTTTTACAATTAAGTTAAATCGGACCAGTTTTTTTTAGGGTAGGTGGTAGGTAGTCAACTCTAACTTTGTGAATTTATTTACAGTCGAGTAGCACTTATATCACCCTATTAGTCAAGCCATTTTGCAGTGATAAAAATGTAATGTGACTTAACTGGAATAGATTTGCATTAAAAGTGATCCCTTTGTCTTAATCTCTCCAGTGATATAAGTGTAACAGTGACTTAAGTGGGTGGTGATATAAGTGGGACTAGACTGTATATGCTAAAGTAAAGTTAATAAAACTGATATTTGACGACCAAAAGCTAGGATTTGTTGTGTTTTGCTTAAAACATTTGGGATAATTTGGAACTTCGAATTGAAAGCCTTACGGCAAAGTACGGAAGCGGGTGCGCTTTTTAATCACTAAAATACCAAGGTGTGTTATATTTATTTTTTTAATTCGTTTTACTTCATCTAAGCCTAAAATTGACTCGGCTTGGACTTGATTGATACGCTTTCTTTTAAAGTTTTTCGGTCATTGTCTCTTGTTGCAATGGATCTCAAATTTAAGGCAAGCATATTTGTTTAACTTGGTCAATGTATACACTTTTCCAGGTTGAACGCTTCTTGATGATATTTAAGCGGCTCAAATGAAAAGTTTACACCATGAAATAGTCTTATTCATGAATTTAGAGTTTTTTAAAAAACTGTTCAAAAGCTTGACTGATTCTTCAAGAAGCGTTCAACCAGGAAAAGTGCATACATCGACCAAGTTAAACAAATATGCTTACCTTAAGTTTGAGATCCACAGCAACAAGAGACAATGACCGAAAAACAGAACAGAAGTCGGCTAATCTAAGCATTGTGAAGTTTCGTTCAAAAAGTCCACTTGCAACATAGGAAAATTTAAAGACAAATCTGATCAATCGATTATTGATTTTTGTAAACAACGACTGTTATGCTAAGTTGATTACATCATGAAATAAAAATTCAAATTAAACCTTAAAGTTATTTCAAGCAATTAATTTAATATTCAAAGCCTTTAGCGAGTTTTATTGCGGTTTTCTTGATATATTCCTAATCAATCATTTTACTATCACTTAATGTTTGTGATTAGGGTCTTGTAAAAAACGAAATCTAAATGTGATCGAAAGGTCTTGGTTTCGATCCCCTGTTAAACTTTAGAGGAGAGGTTTAGATTCCATTACTTTGGCTCTCAAAAAACAACTTAATTTTAATTTAAGTATGGAGTTTCTAGCACACTGACTTCAATAATTAGTACAATTCTCCGCGAACAATCGATTATTTGGGATTTTATCTCATGATTAGGGTTGGTCTACCATTTTTTTTCGTAAAACCGGTTTACTTTAATGTATGGATATTTGTTAGGATTAGACCATATTATTAAACCATACATTAAATAAAACGAACTTTATGAAAGCCAATTATCGATTGATCAAATTCTGCCTTTAAATTTTCAAGTTGTGTAACATTTTTTTATTACTCCTTTTAGAAATTTTTTTTACTCCAATTTCAATTTAATTAAAAAATTGTTCTATTTTTAAATTTTGAGCGACAGGTAATCCGTAAATCCGTAAAAAACGACTGTGCAATACGAGAGCTTTCAAGTAGTAGTAGTAGTAGTAGTAGTAAAAATAATTGCTACGCTCTCGCGTTAAGTCTGGTTCTATCCAGACCATAAGCAATGTTTTAGTCTTTCAAAAGTTTGTCTAAATTAGTCTTAAAAATGTTAATTGATTTTGATTCAATAACTTCATTCGTTAGCCCGTTCCAGTCATTCACGATACGGTTTGTAAAAAAATTGAATCTTGGTGCAGAGTTTTTCACAAGTTCTCGTCTTAGTTTATATCGATTACCTCTTGTATCGTATATCCGATTGACTGTTTCGTCATTATCCAACCGTTTATACCAGTTTACGTGATCTTGCTTGTTTAGGAGCTTGTACATTTGAATAAGATCACCTCGTCTTCTTCTGGTTGTTAGGTTTGTCAGTTTGAGTCTTTTGAGTCTTTCCACGTATTCAAACTTTCTAAAGCCATGTATGCTCCGAGTCGCTCTCCTTTGCACCCTCTCAAGGATGTCAATATCTTTATTTAGGGAAGGATTCCATACCGACACCGCATACTCTAAATGGGGTCGAACAAGGCTTGTATACATTTTTTTGATAATCTCTTTGCCGTGATTTCTAAGACCGTTCGAAATTCGGCCAAGGATTCTGTTTGCCCTCCCAGCCGAAGTACTCACCTGTTTACTCCATTTCATGTCTCCAGTAAGGATTACACCCAAGTCTCTTTGTTCTGTTGTTTTGGAAAGTCTGTGAAAGCGATCGTTCTTGAACATAAAATATTCACTTTCAGGGTTGTTTTTGCCGATATGGATAACCTCACACTTATCGATATTAAGATCCATTGACCATTCATTGCACCACTGTATAAGATTATCTATGTCCGATTGAAGTTGCTCTATACTACAGTTCCTGTTTTGCTCGTTAAAAATACCTTGTTTGGAATGAAGCCATGTTGATGCTTACTAAATAGTCCATTTTGGGTTAAATGGCGCAACAAAATGTTTCGAATAATTTTCTCCATAATTCGACATACTACAGACGTTATTGAGACGGGTCTATAATTCATACGATCACATCTATCACCTTTTTTGAAGATCGGAGTAACATTTGCCATCTTCTATAATTCTGGTACCTCTCCTGTCCTTAATGAATCTTTCATAATTAAGGAATCAAGGAACTAAAAAATAAGGGGAAGCTTGAAAAAAAAACAATACAAATTATTTTTAAGTTTTTGAGTTTAGAATTCTTTTATTATTATTAAACTAATCCTAATACTTAATACTTCCCATTTGTTCGCTTAAAATGACTTGTTTATAATTGAAATAAACGCCACTTGTCAAATTAAAAAGAAATAAGAAGAGGAATCAGCATCAAAAGTAGAACAAATAATTATCAACGAGATTCAATCAAAAATTTTTGTTTTCTTTATCCGTATAAATTTTTATTAAACTTTTTAAAATAAAATTCAAATAAAACAAATTCAAAATTTTCAATTTTTATTTTTCGTCCTTTTTACCATAAATTCTAGGGACTCTATGTGTATGCATTGTTGAGGTACATTTAAAATTTGTACCCTTAATTAAAATATTTTATAATTAAAAAAAAAAATTAAAAAAAAAACTCGTAAACTTTTTATTTCGTAACTATATTGGTTAGTAATACCTTTCGCAACATTTAATATTATTAAGTTAGATTCTCATTTAATGATTAGATTTAGCATTAAAATTATAAACTTATAAGATTAAGTTTTTGACGAAATAAAACATACAAAAAAAAAAGGGGTGACAATTGTAATCAACTATTTATCTTTTTTCCAAACCTCTAAAAAAAAACGAGTCTATTTTGTTGTTTTTAAACGCTTAAAGCTCTAATTAGAAGATAAATAAATATTGATTTTAATATGGGTACATTTTTTGTTTTTAGAAGTGACTTTTCATCTGTCAAAAGTTAAATAAAATTCATTCAAAATGAATTCGTAATGAATTTGAATGATTGTATATTTGATAAATCTCCAAAGTATATTACTTCAACACCATTAACTTATAGTCAAATTACAAATGATGAACAAGAAATAATCGGAACTGTTTTACAAAGAGACAAACGATTGAGAATTATTGAAAATCTTAGACTGAGGTTCGAATTTTTTTTGTTTTTTTTTTAAGTTTTGTACTATTATTTTTTTCCCTAATAAATTTGATGATTTGACAACTGAGTTATTGAGAATAGCATCGAAAGAGATTTAAAAAAATATTAATTCATTAATATTATTCAAAATTTTGACATATTTCTTAACTTTAAAATTAATATTCGACCAAAAATCTTGGATGGTTGCGGAACCTAGTTATAAAACAAGAGTCTGTGTATGTTTTGTTGTTTTTAATGAACAACAAAAAAATCTTCTCGTTGAAAAGATATCTAAAAAAATTTCACTTTAGGGGAAATTAACTTTGGACTGGTAACAGTAACATCATTAGATTACCGTAAAAACCTGTAAGGCACCCATTGGTTTACATACGGTTTTGTCAATCAGCGTTAATTCTTAATAGTTCTACTTTAATAAAATAATTCTTTACTGTAAACCCAAAGCATTTTTCCAAGCATCAAAAAAAAACCGTCCAATCAATTCTAGTGAGCATTTTAAAAGGGCAGTTTGCAGGGTTTTACGGCCTAACGCCGGATTCGAATTAAAAATTTAGTTAGAAAATCAAATGCCATAATTTTGTGGGTTACAACAAGCCAAATTGGTCTTTTATTTTGCATAAAAAATAATTTAATGAGGCGATTTTCCATAATACATAAAAAATAATTCAAATAAAGCATAAAGGAAACTGATTTTAAAAAAAATTCTAAGTTTAAACTGACGATTTCTGAACTGATTCTAGTAAGGAAAAAACCAAACAAGCGTATTTTTCTTGTAAAACCGATGAAAACTCTTAAAATCGAACTTGGAATTTAAAGTTTTTTAAGAATTTCCAAGATTTTTTCACGATAAATTGAAATTTTCTTGGAAATATTTGATTTTTTTTTTTGGAAAATTTTTTAATTTTTAAGTTTTTGAATTAGAATGTTAAAAATGACAATCAAGCAAACAGTTACAAAAATAAAATTAGCTTTCAATGTTTCCATCTTATCTTTTCCAATTAATTACAACCGATTCCAATAAATTTTCAAGAATTTCTTGGAAAAAGTTTAATTCTAAAGAATCACTAAGTTTATTAAGTTAATTTTTTTTAGGAAAAATTTTTATAAGACATTTCAAGAATTTTTCAAATTTTATTTTGCCTGAAAAAGAAATTTTTTAAAAATTGAGCATCCAAGTCATTTCAAGGGTTTACCAAGTGCTGATGGACTGTTAATCGAAAAATTAAGGAAAAGACAAACACTGAGTTTTTGTATGGGGTTTCTTTTTTTCAAAATGTTCTATTTAATTAGACCCGGAGAAAATTTAGAGTTCAATGTACAACAATCATTAAATACTAAATTTTATTTTTTATTCTAGAAAAATGAGTGACGAAATTCTAATGGAATTAAATCGTGAAAAACTATTCGAAAAAAACAAAAACCTAAACGAAACAAATTGTGTTCGATGCTTGGGCACATTTTATCTAATCATAAATCCAAAACGTTTATGTATAGTATGTAATTACAAGATATGTAAAAAGTGTTCTCAACTAGTCAAAAACAATTGGAATACGAACAAATTAAACAATAAACGAAAAAATTATATTTGTTACGTTTGCTTCAAACAAAAGTATAATAAGCCTTAAATCTAAAGCTAAATTTTTAATTTATAGTTTTTGTTTAAGGATATTTGAAACTTCCTTTTGGTTTAATGAAAATTTAAACTACAAAAAATCAGATCCATTGGACGATTTATCGTTCAAATTTTCGTCTATATCATCGTTGCAATCATCATCGAATCGATCGTTTTATGATTTTGAGTTGAAAAAGTACATGACACACGATCATGAGGCATTCATATATGAAAATTTCAATGCTTTACCACAAGATTCGACGTCATCTTCAATTTTGTGTAAGATAATTTTGTTTATTTACTTTTAAAAAAAGAGCCTTGATAATAGTAGGAGTTCAAATAAATCAAAAAAAAAAGTTATATTTTTTTTAAAATTTTGAAACCTGTCTTATCTTTTCTTTAACAAGAAACTCTTGGTTAATTTCAAATTTAATTACTCAACTTAAAATTGGTAATAATTTATTCGTGTTTAAACGAAATATTTTGATAAAGACAACAATTTTGAGCATAAATTTTAAGATCTTTCTTTATTTTTATGTAGGGGTCGAAAGCAAAGCACAGTCGTTGATTTCACTGTCGGTTCACTGATGTTTTGTTTATTTATTAAAATTACAAAATTCAGACAAGATTTTAGCTGTACAGTCGTACCTCAGTTATATCATCCTATTTGTCCGTGGGGGTCAAACATGATATAAGTGAAACTTGATACAAGTGAAAATGTCCATTGAGAATAAGCCATGTTTAGGGTTACCAATCAAATTGAAATACTTAAGATAAATGTTATTTTTTGAATTAAAAAACTAAATCTATACGAATTAAATGTAATTTCAGTCATAGGACTATAAAACTGTCTTTTAGTGAAAGTTCAAAGGTAATTTTTTTGTTTTCTAATAACCTTGCAATCAATTATTAGCTTTTTGACTTATGACAAAATAATGTCTAGACGCATAAATGATATAAACGGGTTAATTTATAATGAGAAACAATGTTTTTTGACTTTTTTGTACGCATGATATAAATGAAACATGATATAAGTGAACATGATATAACTGGACAAAATTTCAATGTAAAAGTATTGACTGCCGTTTGTCTTTTTTTATTGGATGATATAAATGAGGCTTGATATAAGTGCATAGTGATATAACCGAGGTTTGACTGTATTTATTGAAATTTAAGTCCAGATTGTAAGATTTTAATCTTTACGATTTTCGGATATCACAAACTGAACAGAATTTCGTTACGATTAGTCATATTACTTTGATTATTAAACGTGATCATCATTTGTTTAATCAAGGAGAGGCCTAGTGTATCAAATCTTTGAACTGATTGACTTAAATCTATCAAAAGTCTATTCAGTTGAATTAGCAATAGAATTAGTATTTAAATTATAAATACTTTAATTTTTCGTTTGTTATTAAGTTTTAATTTAATCTAAATATCATTTTTATTTTTTTTATAAAAAAAACTACAACCCTGGTCATTCAAAACTTCCAAAAATGAACCTTCATGATGGTTCACGAAGCTTCAGGAAGCTTCAAGTTCAAATCTCATGCATGAAGAAATATGAGGCTTCGTGGACCCTTGAACCTTCATGAAGATTCATGAATGCTGTTGAAGGCTCAGAAATGTTCGTGAACCTTCATGAAGGTTCATTTATGGAAGTTTTGAATGACCAGGGTTGTATTTGGTGCAAAAAAAGAGGCTTAAATTTGCCAAAGACTACATTAAGCTTTGTGCAAAAAAGGAAACGGAGTTACTGAGATATATTTAACAGTTCACCCCTTTAAACGACTCACGAATGTCCCCCTTCTGCCCGTATGTAACTACGTGTTTGCTCGAAGGAGTCAGGAATAAATTGAGTCAATAATCTTTTATTTACCATTTATAATACTCCCTGATCAACCTCTTGAAACTAGGAGTAATACTTTTACTATTTTTCAGTTTAATTAACAACTAAAGCAAAGGAAAATGCATGTTTTACTTTAATGTGTTTGTATTCTTCAGGAAACTTAAAGCTGTATTTAGTATTACTAAAGGTCCTTTATTAAAGGGTCAACCTTTACTTTATCCCCAAAGTAAAGTAAAGCCTTTACCTCTCTATGTTAATTTCTTAAGTGCTTTTTGACCGTTTTCTTTTACTAAAGTAGGATTTTTTACATTATCTGAATAACTGTTCATTAGTAAAGATTAGTAACTAATTAAAAGTGTAACCTTAAGGACTACTTGCTAATCATTAGGACTTAATTATTACTCTAATCGATTATTAAATGGATGATATTTTTAATGTTAACGAATTAAACGAGTGATAAGTAAACTTTAAATAATTTTCGAACAGTTCAACAAAAGTCTAAATGACACAAATTAAACTTTTTTCTTTTCTAAATCCTTAAGTTTATGAATCGATAAATTTAAGTTTGTCTATTTTTAGTTGTTGTTTTTGTTGTTGTTGTTTTTTTTCTTCTAGTTTTCCGTTTAAGGTTGAACTAATCAAAGCTTTTTTTTTCAAAATCAAAACTAAGTCACCAAGAACTCTGTACACACACATTGCAAACAACATAACTTCCTTTTGTTTACATTTATTTTCAATGAAAACGAAACAAACTTAGGACAGTAGTAGACTTTATAATTAAAGCCAATTAATATTATAATTATTTAAGGTTTTCTTTTGTTTGTTTATGTTCGTATAAAATAATGTTTAAATTGATGTCTTGATTGATATCGATAATCTTAATTATTAAAAAGTTTAGAAACAGTTTATTATCTTTTTTGAACACTTTTTTATATTTTGTTGGTAAAAAATGCCCGAAAAAAAGAAAGCAATTGAGATCATAAACGAGACGAGAATCGAAAAAATATCGGCTATAACGACTAGTTTTTCGGATACCGAACAGCCTGAGTCCTATTGTGATTTGAATAAAAGCTACACGGATTCGAAGGAAGATGAGCTACATCACTATTTGAACGAGAGTTTTCAAGAAAAGTTAATGGAAGAGGAGTTAAAAGAGAAAAAAGTCGAGGCCACTTGTCATGGACGTATACCTCAGGCGTTAATTTCGTGTCTCAATGAACTTCAATATGGTGGTAATTTGATATCATGGAAAATAGTTGGTCATGGTGAAAATTTAACTGTTAAAGTCACATGGAATAATGATGAAAAGAAAAAATCAAATTATACCCTAAATTCAAATTTTTTGATTGTAAATGAAAAAATACAAAAAAATTCAGAATGTTTAAGTAATAAAATAAAATCAAGGCTCTTTTAAAAAAAGAAATGGAATCTAAGATTAACCATTTTGTTTTTTTTTTTCAAGCTTCAAAAGATGACAGTTCAAATGAGAATGATTATGAGTATCATTTAAAAAAATATGAGAATAATTCAAATATTAAAAAAGAATTGAATTGTTTTAAATCTAAATTGAAGAATCGAATCAAAGATTTAATCAATGGTTTGGAAGAGTTATCGACCATTCGTAAGAGTACACAATATGAACAAGACGAATGTAATTTTTACTTTTTTTTTAATTTTAAAAGACCATGACTTTAATTTTAGTTAGTTAAAATCCTACTTATTGTAGATTGACTTTAACTACCACGATTTAAAGACTCATTTAGAATGCGCTGAAAGTTTTACATTTGCTAAGCCTTGTGATTATTTTCTTTCGATATCACAAAATTTTTCAAGTAATAGTATGTTTGTATGTCGACTTATCGCACCTAGGAATCGACTTTCAGTCATCAATCTTCTAAACTTTCCATTCTTAATGTGTTTTCCAATCGAAAAAGCGGAATTTTTTTTGTAAATTATACGTAAGACTATTTCCTCTAAGAAATTAAGTAGATTTTCACACTTCATAATTTCGAATTACTATTACATGTAAAAAACTTACCCAGTGCACAAGATTTAGCCAGTTTTTCACTTTAAAAAATCGAAAATTCAAAAATAGAAGTTCATAAGATCGAGATAAATTATGATTGAAGGCATTCAATTTTAATTGGGAATTCTAAATTTACTTCCTAAAATAGGGATTTCATAGAATAGGAGGACATAAAATCGAGGATACACTGTATATTTTTAGTATTCAATTTTGTGCATTTGGGTTTAGCTCACTTCGATTTTTGTTGCGAAGGTAACTCCAAAAGGAAAAATGAGTTTAGGGACATTACAAGCTCACAACGGTAAAAAATAGAGGGGTTCATTTTTAGAAAAGCTTAAACCATAACTAAATATTTTAATGAAGATCATGATCTTGATTGATTTTTGTTCAAGAGCAATACTCATAAGATTTTATTAAGCAACTGCAGTATTTAATCGTATTTCTTTGATGACCATATCAAAGCTTACCATAGTGACATGTCATATTTATCGAGCTTTACGTTACCTGCCTACCAAAGATTACCCTTTTGTAAAACTAACGAGCATTTAGTCAATTTCAGTTGTTTGATTAAGAGATAGAGAGGATATAAATTAGTATGTAATGAAAAATGAATTTGCATTAAAATGACTATTTCGACCAAAGAGGCGATTTTGGCGATGTCGTGAAGTTTATAGCATATAGCAGGAACGCTTTAAAAATTGTTCTAAGCTAAGTCCCGACAAAATTTGTATAATCTTAAGTAAGCGTCTGAAAAAACTCTTTCTCCTCGCGACCGTAACGACTTACGTCAAACTCAAATGAGCTGATCGCTTCACTTGCTACATTTTTTGTTATCAGAACCCTTATTTTATGTCAACACGACTCGCAAGCCTGATTATTTTTTTACTAACCAGTCCCATTTGGTGGCGAATGATTACGCCCATCTAGAGTTACAATTGCACATTCGCATGGCTTTGTGTTTTAATGTGCAAGTTGATTAGGATGTGTCTTTTATAATATTGCGTTTGACATCATACGATAACTGCAAATTTTCTACCCTAGTGAGAGTTGTACTTTCGACCCCTCGCTTCATTGAACTCGACTTACACCATTCGACCATGCGCTCTCAATTTTATGGTAAAATGCACACAATGAAAATACATCAAAATATAACTGCGTAATTAATTTGCAGAGTTTTTGCAGACGTTTACTCAAGGTTATGCAAATTTTGTCAGTTTTCTTGTTGCAACAAGACGGCTCTGTAACGTTTCATAGCAACATTTTTTCATAGCAAGTTTTCATAGCAAGGTGTTTCATAGCATGTCAATTATTTTCATAGCGTCTAAATTTCATCGCATGTTTCATAGCAAGGTAAAAGAAAAGATAAACAAGTTAATTTTTTATTCATTATACTGTAGTGGAACTTAATTTGTACCATGATATCATATGATATAAGCTGACCTCATCTGATGCCATCTGGTTTCAGTTTGTATCAGTATTCGTTGACAATTAATAATGTTTGTTATTCTTTTAATGATATCATCTGATACAATATGATTTTAACTGATCGGAGCTGATAGTAGTTGATACAAAAATGATACCAGCTGATATCAGCTGATATGATATGATATCATGGGACAAATTAATTTGCGATGAAAATCAAAATGCTGATGAAAAAACAAAGGATGCTATGAAAAAAGTTGCATTGCTATGAAAAATGTCTTGCTATGAAAAATAAGTTGCTATGAAATGTCCCATGCCCAACAAGACGTTAGAAAAATTTTTATAGCGCTCTTGCATAAATTTTACTTTTTACGTTAATAATGATAAATTTACGTAAATTGTTGTAAAAATCAAAATGTCCAAAATAAATTTTGACCTTTTTTTTTATCTTTTATTAAGTAATTAACATCACTAAAAAAAAAATAAGGACCTACTTACTTTTTAAGATGGTTGCATAAAGGTTGATGTATCAGTAAAAATCAATTTTTTTAAAGATGCTTAAATGTTGAGTTTTATCGACAATCATTGAAAAATTTTTCAGAATTTTTTTTGAATATTTACAACAATTTACGTAAATTTTCAATTATTTTTTGTCAAATACACAAAGATCATAGCACCACTATAAATTAGTTGAATGTCACTTAAATGACTCTAGAATTTTATTTTAAGTGTCCATTTTGAAACGATCACCCTTAGCCATTATTTTAATCATTGATTAAGCTCATCATCATGATTCGAGAGTACCTTTAAAAGCTGATCAAACACAATCCGTAGCCAGTAGAACTAAAAATTTTCAATGAAACTAACACCAAAATTGACTTTCCTAAACGTTTCATTTTAACAAGATTTGACCATAGTCGTCCATAAAGACCTTAAGCTTCAAATATTAAAACTAAAATTTTGATTGAATTGCTTTAGGATTAATGTAATCATGGTCTTAATGATAAGAATTTTAATCTTTTTTGACCTCGATCAAAACAAAAAGGGACCTTTTACCAATTAGTTTATTTTACCATTTTTTTTGTTGTTTCTAGACGATGACTTGATTTATTCGACAAGAAGCAATTTAAGGCTAATTATCCAAAATGTAAAAAATGGTATCAAAAAAGAACTAGCAGGTATTTTCATAAAGTTAAAATTTCCAAAAAAGTTTACTTTTATTTTGTTTTTAAAAAAAGATCTCAAAGAATCAAAATCGAATCGTTTAACATTACTTTTAATCGTAAACGAAATTGAAAAATGCGTAAAAACTAGATCGGGTAAAATTTTAAAAGTAAGCCTAAATAAAGTACTTTTACGTTATGCAAGACTTTAAAATTTTTTTTAAAAAAAAAAAAATAAAAGGAAATTGAGAGTATTAATGAGTTTGAAACAAACTTATACAAACTAGAAGACCAATTAGCTTCGTTAATAATACGAAAAGTAATCTTTTTTTTGTTGTTTAGTTTTATTTTAATTCTTATCAATGATTTGTCCAATTTAAAAAAGTACTTATCAAAACGTAAATTCACTAGCCTCGTTGATTTGCTTACAAAACATGTTGATTATGAACAAGAACACGATGTAAGATATTAATATTTAAATTGAAACAATTTTTTTAGTTATTTCAAAAAAAAAAACAAGAAAACTTTTCGAAAACAAAAATGTTTAAAATTTTTACCAAAAAGATGTCAAAGCTTAAAAAACTTGCCAAACCTCATAGACGAAAGCAAGAAGTGGTTGAATCGCGTATTGAAAAAGATGATTTATCAAATAAATCGATTATATCTAATTCAAAAAGTCACAATGCGAATAAAAAACTTCTTAACAATTCAAAGTCAAATGAAAATCTTTTGCTTTCGTTAAACTCTCTCATTAGCAAAAACGGTAATTTTATCATTTTATAACATTTCCGGTTTAGGTAATTTACCAGAGCGTTTTAGACATATCTTTTGAAATTTTTTACGAATTGTGTTAGAGCCAGATGGGTCATTTAGCTAATATTTATATTTCTATCTTTCTCATGGTTAATAGCCTTAGAGCATCTCCCTCCGGTAATTTGGGCTTACAATTCAGCAAAGCCGAAATCTTAATTTATATTAAACATATTAAAGACTCTGAGCATTAATACATTTTATTGTTGGAAGTCGACTAATGAACCAACTGGACTAAAACAAGAATGGTTGATTTTCATACATGCAAATTATAGATCTCTTAGCCTGCTTCTATATGGTACTTTGGTTGTCTTTATAGAGTAATTCCATAATGAGAAAAATGGACTTAGTAGAATTAAAAAAAGATTTTCAGTCGCAACTTAGTTCATTTTTCTCATTAAGGAATCACTCTATAAAGACAACCAAAGTACCATTACAGACGCAGACTAAAAGATCTACAATTTGCATGTATGTACCTGGAAATTTACCGTTCTTGGTTTAGTCCAGTTGGTTCATTAGTCGACTGCCAACTCTAATAAATTTGTTGGGATTTTAGATAAAGATTTTGATGTCAACCATTCTTGCAAAAATTCTCATTACTCATTGAAATTACTTAGTTAAATCTTATGCAGTCTACCCTTGTTGTTTGAGATGGATTCCAATAGAAAAATATTACAGTGGAAGTTAAATAAATGTCTGTTTATAGAGGAATCCAAATTTGCAGGGGTCGGATTGGACTTTAAGACACAAAAAAATTGAGCTTAAATTGTTCCTTAGCCTTAGGAATAGAAACTTCAGTTTAAGATTCTCGTTAGAACCAGAAGACAACAGCTTAATCATTTAAACTACAAATTAAGCGGCTTTATTCGAAACGAATTTTCGCACTGTAAACAAAACTTGTCAAGAGATGATCGCTCTCTCTCTTTTTTTGAACACCAAACTTCTTTTGTCAGCACCCTAACTTTTCAAAAAAACATTCAGATTTAAAAAAAAAAACTTAACCAAATTTTTTAAGATGATGAAAAAACAGAAAGAGATCTTGAAGTGTTATCGATAGCTGATAAGAGCGAAATTGATTGGCAAGAAAACTGGTCATTTATTGGAAAAGATTTAAAAGTAAGCTAAACAAATCTAACTCAAGCTAAAAATAAAAATAATAAAAATCAATCAAAGCCTAAACCAATTGACGATGTTTATGCTTCAATTGACCAATTTACTTCAAACAATCAACCGGTAGCGTTAACTGTGCCTAAACCAATTGAACAATTCTCTCAAATTCAAGAAAAGTAAGACTCATTAAAAAAATCGATGGATCAATCATTTTAAAATTATTTTTCAAGTGATGATGGTAAAGTCTCAGATGCAACTATACAAGACAAGGACTCACCAGAAAATAGCTTGGTCAATCATGAAAATGAAGAGAAAGAACGTATGACAGACAATGAAGTATCAGAAGAAGAGGAAGTCGAAAAAACTGTCAGCGTCCAAAGTGTAGAAGAACCAAAATTTCCAATACCAAAAAATATTTTAATCAATCGCAAAAAATTAGCCAAATCATCGTCTTATTACAGACACAACGATGAACGTCTCGAGTCTGAAACCGAAACTGAATCATTATCGAATCGTTCATTGACTCGTCAAAAAGACGACGCCGATCGAATCACTCCAAAACCCAATGTAAACGATCCAATTTTTGACTTGAGACCAAGTGATCGTTTAGTACGATTTGGTGAAACTGTTAAATTCATTTGCAAAGTAAACGGTACAAAACCATTGGAAGTTTTTTGGTATAAAATGAATGGTGATGAATTACAAAACGATGAAAAATATGAAATATACCATGACGATGAGTTTTATTATTTGAAAATTTTTAATACCACTGAAACGGATAATGGAATGTATTTGTGTGTTATTTCGAATGATAAAGATCAAAATATTGACAGTTTTTGTTTGACTCTAAGAGAAAATCAACGTGATTTCCGTGAGCCTAAATTTCTAGTCGATATGGAAGATATTGAAATAGAAGAAGGCTATTCGGCTACGTTTAAAATACGCGTTGACTTTGGATATCCTAAATCGAGAATTTTATTTTACAAAAATGGACGATTAATATTAAACGATTATAGACATGAAATATGTAAGTTTATTCGTATTAGTACGAGAACGCGCAGAATATCTCTATCTCTCTATATCTTTAGAAACAAAAAGTTCTTTTGTAATTTTTTGTTTAATCCATGAGAAATGAAAAACTAGATAACAAAGAGATTAAAATTGATTTACCTAGTTCTTTTTTTATTTCATTAGTTTGTAATTGGCTTTAGAGATAGATGGCCAACCTGTGTATATAAGCTCTCATATTTATTCTAAAGAGAGATAGATATAGAAAGAGGAAAAAAAAAATTAATTGTTTCTTTTTTTTTCTCGGAATAGACTATTGTGGCGAAGGAGTTTATCATTTGCATATACCAAACGTTACAGACGAAGATAATTCTCAATATACTTGTGTGGCTATAAATAATGGTGGTCGAGTTGAATCGCGTGCAGAACTTTATGTTCTAGAAAAAGGTAAGTTTTATGATTCATTTTCAAATTATGGCTAAAGGGTAGTTTAAAAGTAAAACTTTACCATCTTTTCCCATTTTTTTCATTAAATTTTGATAAAAAGAAAAGAGGTTTTGAAGGTTTGTGACGTGAAGATCCGGCCATGGATCAAGTTAAAGTCAGCCAAAAATTAATCCAAAGCTATCCTGTGAGAGTTTCCCAAAAAAATTTTTTTTCTTCTTCAGCCTGATGCCGTTTTGCAGCATCTTACGATAAGTTTTTTTCCAGAAACTTCAATCATTAGCGAGACTATCAAAGATCTAACCCTTGAGACATAACTGGATGGTTGGAATCAGATTCCTGGACCAGTAAGCGGGATTTTACGGGAAGTTGATCAACTTTTTTTTCATTTCTCAAGCGGCAAGCCAAGTCTCAAGTTTGAAATGTTTGCTTTACAGATTTTTTTCATTTTCAAACATGCTGCCCAGCAAGTGATTTTCAGTGCAAAAAGTCTGCTTGAGAAGTCCTCGACCTATTTGATTTTTCCATCTTAAACTTTCGCTGCTTGTCCTGAGAATGTCTTTACGATGTTCTGTGACAGGGAATCGATCATTTTTTTAATCGTTACTCTACATTTGACTCTACTAATGCTTATTTTTTTAAGGCAATTTTTGAGACTTAAGATTCATCAAGTCAAAAACCTTAGTTTCCAAGAAAAGTTTCACCACCCATAAATTATGTGTAATGGGAACTGGAATATTTAAAGAATTTAGATTTCAATATTACCTAAAAATCTTACTATAAATTTTTTTAAAAATGAAGAGCCTTAAAAGTTTGAAAAGCGGGTTTTGATTGAAAATTTTCACAAAGTTCCTATTGTAGCACTACAGTTTATTAAAAATTGAATGAACCTGTTAAATTTTTTTTTTAAGAAAATGTCAAACGACCTGATATGATGTTAAAATTGCAAAGTTCATCATTTAAAACCTTGAATACTTCTTTATCACTAGTCAACAAATCCACATATTCAATGGATAATATTGAAAAATCGATTAATCAAAAAGGCGAACAAGTCGAAAAAGAACCTCAAGTAAGCGAAGATAATGAACAACAAAACATGATTGAAGAAACCGAATACTCAGAAGAAGACGATATGAATTGTACTAAAAATTTATTTTCACCAATCAAACACGAACTCGAAGAAACAACTGACATGACACGATCAGAAACACATCAAACAAATTGTTCAATGACAAGTTACGATGTATGGAACGAACAAACAAATGCTCAAGCGGACGACAATGAAGACGAAAATAAAGATCAAAAGTTAACTGATTTGGATCAACCATTTCAAACATTTAAAGATACTGTTAACAATCTTTTGACAGATGATCTAACTCAACCTACTATAACAAGTCATATTGATAAATTGAATTCATCGTTTAACAAAATAATTGAGGAAAATGAACAAGCAAAACCAGCTGAAAATATTCTTGAAAACATTGATGAAAATTTAAAAATTTTCAAACAAACTATTCAATCATCAAATATATCGACTCAAACAAACAATTCGAGTTCAATTTTGAATGCTATCAACTTGGAAAAACGTAATTCATTGCTTTTAAATCAAGCACCTGAACCTGGTGCACCTGTTAAAGAAATCGATGAGACAAATTATGAAGAGACTAATTTTACATTCACTGAACGAAACGAAATAGATATGATACAAGATAAAGACAATGATTTTACCTATGTTAGTGTTAATCCTGATGAGATTATGGAAAAAGTCGAAGCTGTTCCAATGGAAATTGTTGGCGAGGTCATCAGCGATCCACAAGAACCAATAATGGAATCACTTAACGAACAAGTAGACGAGCCGGTCAAATCAAGTCTAACGAGTAAAGATATCACAAATAACGGATACAGTGGATTCACAATTGAACCTGTTAAAAAGCTTAAGAAATTATGGGAATCTGAAATATTACCTAACTTGGATTCAAACGTACAAAGACAAGGTAAACATTCATTCAATAGTAATGACATAAAACCGGGTAAAAAGTGGTCGTCAATGCAATCGATCAATCAAAAAGAAAAGAGTTCGAGTAGAAATTCATCATCAAGTGATTGTTCAAAAATGGATGATGTTAGATCGAATATGAATTGTGTTTTAGATGAGATAAAACGTTATGATTTTAGTAAATCACAGCAAAGTTTAGATAAATTTGAAGATTTACAAAAGGCTAAAAAATCATGTTCAAATGAAAGTCTTCATAGTGTTGATACGGCAAGACTAGTCGAAAAACTAAAACATAAATTCGATAATAAAGATCACTGTTTTACCAAGGTGAGATTTTCGTATTTGTTTAAGATTGTTTGTTTTAGATTTTTTATCCTGCTTTTTGATAGAATTTACAAAGTTCGGACTTTGAACTTGATTTAGAAGTTTGTCTTATTTTGCATTTTTAATGCTAAAGCTCTATTTAAACTATTTTCTTTCAAGAAAGTTTAATTTTGCTCTTTTTCTTTGTTTAGATTGCAAGTTTGACCTGTCGAAATGTTTTGAACAAAGATCAACCAAATTTTAAATCAAGCAGTCCGGCTAGACCTATGCTCTCACTTTGTGAAACTCATTTTGATGATTTTAGTAAGTAAATTTTGTCATTTAGAAATCCACAAAAATCCGGAAAACTTGGTTTTAAGTGCGTATTAAATTTGTTTTTTTTCCGCCAAATTCTTTTCGTGAATTACAACTCTTTGGTCAAAGAAGCTACACAAATTGGTAGTGGTGTATGCAATTGACGAATGAAATAACTTGACAGAAACACGCTTATGCGAAAATTGTAGATCTTTCAGCCTGCTTCGAATAGTACCTTGTGTGTTCGATTTAGGACCATTCACAAAAATTTAAATCAGATTTTGTTGATCGGTTTTGACACGATTTTCAGTTGGAACTAAATTCACTTTTCTCCTCAAGGAATATTCCTTTCAAGATACCCAGGAGTTCATTTTGAAGCTGACTATAATAAGGTAATTACTAGGTATTCGAGAACAATGATAGAGACCGAGTTTTAAAAGAGACATTTTTTCGTCACATTACTGCACTCCTGTCGAACTTTTAGTGGCAAGCGTAGCGGTACCGAAGCGTACCCCCTCCGAAGCATAGCTTCCGGTGCTAAACATACCAAAGTGTACTGTATTCACCGCACCGTACTCAACAAAAAAATCTATTACGGTACGCCACGCTTAGCCTCCTTGTTGCTAAGCTTCGCTTTGGTACGACTACGCTACGGTTCGCTGTCCACCAAAAGTTCGGTAGAATTACAGTATTCGACTAATAAAGGGTCTCATTTTTGGCTGTTAAATATTGACATGCTACTTAAAATCGCCTTTTCTCTCTAGTCTGATACGGAGGAAAAAAATTAATTAAAAGAAAAGCATTTTCTCACAGTCAAAACGATCGAAAAAGAGTTCTCAAAGAGCAAGTGAAAAGCACTTAAATTTGATTTTTTATTAATAATACATGTTGAGCATACATATAATAGAAACCTAAAAGGTCCCAAAGTTAGTCATTTGATTCCCTTTAATTATAAAAAGAATGTCTTAAAAAATGTGATGAAAAGTGTTTCCTGGGAATCTCAGCTCCATAACATGTCTAATTTTCCATTGAGATTGAGATAGCCCTTCAAAAATGAAACAAAACTTCAAAATGATCCTATCGCTGTTTCTAATTTTAAATGATAATCCATTAATTAAGAAAAAACATCGAATACTGTCTCTTTAAAAGACTGTATTAATAGAAAATATGTCTAACATTTATTTTTAGAAGAGAAACCAAAAATTGCACGTTTAGTCAAATCTGAATCAGCAAATAATCTACAATCAGTTGGTTCAAGTTATTCTTCAACAAATCAATCGTTTAACAACTCGTTTAAACCAAATCATCCGATAGAAACAAAAATAAGAAAAGCAAATTCTTTATCAACATATTCGATTTCATCATCGAATACTTCGCGATCATCATCATCAGCTTCTGAAACAACATCGACAAACACATCTCTTACGCATCGAAATCACATAATCACAAGTCAACAAAGTTTTAATCGTGAGATAAAAGATCTTTTGGACATTGCCGAAAATCGTACAAAATTGTTATGCAAAGTCTATGATTCAAGCACAAATGAGCTTGATGCTCAAGTAACACGCGAAGAAATCGTTATAAGACGACCAATTATAATGAACAAAAATCGTTTCAGTCAAAATTTAGAGCAAACAAAAGTAAATGATTACAGAGGCATCATAAACTCGAATTATTTAAAATCAAATAAAAAACAAAGTAATGTCATTCAAAAAGTTAAAATGTGGGATCAAATGGTAGAAACAGGAAAGTTATTGACAGACAAATGGGATAATGAATTCATCCAAAAATGAGACAGTTTTATTAATTTAAATTTTTTTTTTAATTTTGGTTCTTAATATCTGCTTTATTTAACTTTGACAAAATTGGCATTATTTTAAGCTGAAATTTTTTTATAAAAAAAGTTTTGAGGAATGACAAGTCTAAAATTTTTTTTTTTGTTATTATATTTTTTTTTTCACTAATGATTTAAAACATTTCTATGTTATTCATAATTAATTTATTATCATTTTTTAGTTTTATTTTTTTTTACTTTGACAATAAAATAATTACTTAGTTTCATTTATCTGTTGAATTTAACCTAGTTTTGGAGCATTTTGAATTTCATAATGCAATAGACTTCTAAAGACATTACTAGCCAGCTTCGAAATTTGCTATCATTTGTCTAGTAGACAGGTGAAAATCTCAAATACTACATAAAGCATAAAATTGATGTTCCTGCGCAAGCTCTGTGAAGTTCCAATAAAATCAAGGTTAATTTGAATAACTTTTATTGGCACATTAAAATTTTTTGCGAATATTCTTGTTTCCAAATTTTGAAACCGCTTTAAAAGCAGTGCAAAGGGAAATTCTGATCAAAAATTGCTTTATCCAGTCAATCTTATTTGATGTGAAGTTGATGAAAAGTCCATTGATTTGAATATACGAATTGCATTAATTGATGCAGTTAATTGATGTACATTTTGATGTAACGACAATTTCAAATCTGATGTGATGATGTGGAGATTTTCATTTTTCATTGAAAAAAATTAACATGCATTTAATTAACATTATAATATGAAGTAATTTTAATCAGATCTGTTAATATCAGAAGGTGAATATAATTTTTTCATTCATTATTTTTACAAGTACAATGCTGCCTTTAAAATATTAAAGACATATAATATGATGAACATTCAAAGGTAAAGAGGCAAGCCAACAAGGGAACATATTATAACCCTTCCAATTGATTAAATTAAAATGAATGAAATAACGTAAAATGTCACTAACTGGGTTCCCTGATATTTTCTCGAATTCACTGAAATTTTCAAATGAATTCGTTATTCGAAAAGTTCAATATTCAAGAAGAACCGGACCCTTAATTAAATGCTGAATTTAAATTTTCGCTTTTAATGACATGTCATTAATAGCGAATTCACAGATTTTGAAAACTCAGTGTCCGTTAATATATGACAAATCACTAAACTTAAGCACTCTATTTTAGTGACATTTCATATTTATCGAGGCTTACGTTATTTAATTAAAAATTAAAATTAATGAATTACAATTGGAAGGGTTATAATATGTTCCCTTGTTGGCTTGTCTCTTTACCTTTGAATGTTCATCATATTATATGTCTTTAATATTTTAAAGGCAGCATTGTACTAGTCTATGTCCCATTGAATCTTTTTTTAAAAAAAGATTAATTAATTTAACTATTTATTTTACCAAGGTACTGTAATTAATTACGAAAATAAGCCACTTAGTTGAAAATAAAAAAAAAGAAATTTTTCAAATTAAAAAAAGCAAAATCTTTGCAGTTAGTTTTGAAAAACAATAAAGCTCTAAATTTATGCTTCCGAAAGTACTGCACTTCTATCGAACTTTTGGTGGACAGCGAACCGTAGCGTAGCCGTACCAAAGCGAAGCTTAGCAACAAGAAGGCGAAGCTTGCCGAAGGGTATGGTACACTTCGGTACCGCTACGCTTGCCACTAAAAGTTCGGTAGAAGAGCAGTATAAGTGATTTACCAATATTTTTTCGATCGATCTACGTCTCCATTTTAATAACGTAAAATCTCGATAAATATGACATGTCACAAATACCGAACACTCCATGTTAAAGCGATGGGAAATACGCTTCTTGTGACATGTCATATTTATCGAGATTTTACGTTATAAGATAAATCATTTAAACGAATAATTTATTTGTTTAAAACTCTTTATCTGAATCACTGAAATAACTAATGATTAAATCTCAATTCCCTTTTAAAATATCGAAATCCGAAATTTAAATTTAAAATAAAAAGAAGTCTATCAATAGATAGAAAAGGCGCATTAACAAGATTGATCGTTTCTAATTTAATTTGCTACAAGCGGATATATTTTTTGATAGGACTTCCAATATCAGGGAATTTTCGAATTCGCAAAAAACAAAAATTTAATTAAAAATCTAACTTTTTGCTTATCTTTGAGGGCTATGTACAAGTAAATGAATAGGTATATATGAAAAAGTGAACTCACCATTCCTCTTGGAATTTTGTGCAAACTTGCATATTTTTTAATGGCACTTTCTTAATCAGAGAATTTTCAAATTCGCAAAAAAGCATTTGAATTAACGCACTAACGCTTCGCGTAACATATTATAGGGATATCCTATGATCGTAATTTCTTCTAAAACCGACAATTCGAATCTGACGTAATTTTTTTACATCAATTTTTCACACTGTCCATTAATATTTTGATGTCACACCGATTGACATTGATTTTTAATTAATATGTCATCAAAATCAGACTGACTGGGGTATTTTAAAATTTTGCTGGATTCGAAAAACAAAAATCTCTGGAAATATTCTAACGCTATTCGTCTGTTTAACGGGTAAATTTGAATTCGAATTTAAATCTGTTAAAGCAAATTTGATGGCAGCATAAAATAAAACTTCAATGCTCAATTTTCCATTTTAGGAACTCCTAGTAAAAATTTACATGAAATTTTTTTTTATGATTTATTGAGATTTAATACCTAAAACTTCATCATATTGGAATTTTTTTCAAATAAATGGTGGTGTGGCGTAGCGGATAGCGTGTTCGACTCTTATTCAAAACGTCTAAGGTTCGATCCCGACTCGGGTCGAGTATAAAATTGCGCAGTTGCATCTGCAGTGTGATGATGCGTTTTGAGTATTAGTCACACAACGTGGCTCGTTTTAAAATTTTAAAAACTTAGTGAAAAATTATTTTATAAAATTTTAATTATTTGATAAATTATCTTGACGAATAAAAACTCGGATAAACTAAAAATAATGTTTGATTACATTATAAGCAACAACTAATGTCGTTTAGTGTCAATGATCATAATCTTTGTTTATAAAATAATAATAATAGCTTAATAATAAAGAAATCAATTAAATTTAAATTACCTGATAATGCGTTGTTTTATTTGCCATGGCTAGAGCTAAAATCATGTTCTTGACTGTGTAAAATTTAACTTAAACCAAATTTTGTGTTTGAAAATTGTTTATTTATTGTAAAAATAAACATTCAAATAAGAAAAAAGAGTATAAAAAGTGTTTTTTTCAACTTTAAATTTTTAAATATTCAGTAGAAATATTAATTTAAACAGATTCGTTCAAAAAAAAAAGTGGCCTGGAACATTTTCTAATTTTAATTTTAAATATTTTAATATCATGGTTATTGGTATAAAGTTAAATTACACGGAATTTTTACGCATCAAAATTAAAGTTACTGACTGAAATTGGTCTCTTTATATTTTAACGCTATCTTTAGTTTTACAGTGGTGCTACGATACCATGAATTCACCACCTTTACGTAAAATAACGTTAAATCACGAAATTTGACAATAAATTACGTGAAATGACTGAATCTTGAAAACGTCATTTAACGTAAAATACCGAAATTTAACGATATTTTACGTAATTTATCGTCAAATTTGGTAAAACACAAAATTTCAAAATTTTTTTAAAAAAATCGAAAAATCCGTAAAAAAAATTATTCTTTTCATTTAAAGTCTCAAAAATTGATTTTTCATTTTTGACCAAAATGTAAGTTAAATGAATAGAATAAAAAAATAAATTTTTTTACGGATTTTTCGATTTTTTTAAAAAAATTTTGAAATTTTGTTATTGTCAAATTTCGTGATTTAACGTTATTTTACGTAAAATGTGGTGAATTCATGGTATCGTAGCACCACTGTAAATAAAGAAAATGATAAATAATATGAGACATGCTGATTTATGTACCCATTTATTTTAAGGTGTTCGGTGGGTAAGATTTATCCGAAAAATTCAGGTTTTAGGATCGGATAAGGTATGGGTTACTCAGAAATTTTGGATTTCAGGTATGCGTTGGGATTGGGTCACGCATGAAAATTGGATGATTTATAAGTATTTTAATAGACTACAATTGGGTTTTGGATAAGTAAAATTAAATTTTGTTAGTAACCCAGATCCAGACTTGAAATCCAAAATTTAAGGGTAACACATAGCCTATCCGAACATAAAATCTGAATTTCCAGAGAATCACATACCGGTTCAATAACTTAAAATAAATGGATACATATGTCTGAAGACACGAAGGTCGTTGCGATAAAAAAAAAGATTAAAAACGCGTTTTTGACATCGAAAAATAACCGGTTAATAATTTATTTTAAAAGAGAATTACAAATTTGACAAAAAGATTTTAAATTTAAGAAATGATAAAACTTTTTATTTTCTTGGTAATCTTAAAATTGATAAGTGGTTCAAATTTAACCGGAAACACAGGCAAGAAGATTAATTTGAAAAACTTATAAGTTTTAGTACTTAACCATTTTTTTTTCTTTAAAGTTGGTCAAAATGAATTTAAAGTAGAATTTGATGGTGAAAATTTTGATGGAAAAAATTTTCCTTTCAAAATATCATTTTTTGTCAACAACCAAACATTTGACTTTTTTAAAAAAGTCACTCCGGATAATAATGCTCACGGAATTTTTTATGTAAACGAAAATGACTCTGCTAATCAGAAAGAAACTATCGATTCAGAGGTATTCTTTGTCTAGAATATTCAAAATTCAATTTTTTTAAAAAACTTTTTCTAAAGTTTGTTCAAGAATACTTACAATGGCATCAAAGTGGATTTTTAACTCTATTAAGATTGGAAGAACCATCTAATTTACAATTCTTTAAGATTGTAGCTTTTCACACACCCAAGAAATAACTTGTAACTTCCTTCTTTTTTTTAGATTGGAACAATCATCATGGGAAACAATCAAGAGCTTCCAGTCGACTTTATTCCGATTTTTCAGAACACAAGAAAAAGATCTAAAAGATTCATCAGTGAGCCAGTCCAACTTGTTGATCAAACTGTCTCAAAAATTTCAAAGAAATCAAATTATTTTAACAATTTCAATGTAAATCCTATCAAAGAAAGAGAATTAATAAAAAAACAATTAAAGGAGAAAAATTCAAATATTTTGGCTAAAAATACTGATTCGCCCTTGTCGTTGGATATTGAACTTCTTATTGTCACTGATCCATCCGTTTTTCTATTCCACAAGTCCTATTTAAAAACGACAAACAATAACTTGACGATAGATTACATGAGAATTTACTACTCTCATGTCATCAATAATGTAATTTTAAATGGAAGCAATCATTTAAAAAAAAATGTTAACTTAATTTTTTAAGGTAAATCGTATTTTCCAAAATTCGTTTGGAAATGATCAGGACTTGAGAATAAACGTGAAAGCTTCAAATTTCTTGTTTGTAACAGTAAGAGTCTACTTGACCAAATTCCAAGTCAAAGTCTTTATTTTTTTAATATAGTCAACAACAACTGCACGCTGGTCTGATCCATATAGATTACATTAGAATTTACTACTCGCATGTCATTAACAATGTAAACACGATTTATAAAAAATGTTCCAATTTTATTACAAACTTTATTAAAATAGGTTAATAGAATATTCCAAAATTCATTTGGAAATGATCCGGACTTGAGAATAAACATTAAAGCTTCAAACATGTTGTTTGTAACAGTAAGAGCCAGTTTGACAAAGTCAAATTCAAAGTCTAATTATATTTAATTTTAGACACAAACAACTGCACTATGGTCTCATTCATTTTACAGTGGAGATAGTATAGTCAAAACCTATAACAGCAAGACAGTTATACTTGGTTCAATGGCTTTGGCTAATTTTGAGAAATACATGGCTAATGTTAAAGCAGATTATGACCACGCAATTGCTCTTGTCAAGTAAAATATTATGCCTTACACGATGTCTAATTTTATTTATTGACATATTTATTGATTTAGTGCTGATTTGTGGCACAAAAGATCTGTTTATGAATCTTACAATGACAGATCAGCACCTAATTATTGGACCTATTCTCTAGGAATTTGCTCTCAAAGAAAGCATTCGATTCTTGAAGATTTTGGTGGTTTCAACATCGTTCATGTAAGTTTATGAATTAAGATTATTTTTTAATTTATGTAACATTATTCGAATTATTTCTTAATTTTAGAATATAGCTCAAATATTGGGATTAAATCTTGGTGCATCTTTTGATTCTTTCACTAACATTGAATGTCCACCGAGTGAAAATTATGCAATGAGTCCTTCATTATCTCTAAATGCAAACAATCTTAAACATCGACTCTCAAATTGTTCAATAAATGAATTAAAGTCTGTGCTGATGTTGAATGGAAATGTTTCATCAATTTCAAGATGTCTACTCAACAAAGCAACTTATCCAGATTTAATTTCGACAGCTAACTCTTTAACTGGTAGATTTTACTCTCCTAATGATCAATGCAAAATGGTGTTTGGTCCTGATGCAACTTTTTCTCATGTATAAAATTTAACTTTAAAGAAAAATTGAGAAACAAGTCTTAAACTTTTTTTAAGTCATTTTCAAGCTACATGTGAAAACAACTTTATTGTCGTACATCAATTTATAGCACTTTTGTTTACACCAAAGGACCTGCGATTGATGGAACTGTTTGTGGTTCGGGAAAAGTAATTTTAATAAATAATAAAAAATTACAGAAAATCTTCAACTTAAACATAAGGTTTGTCAAAATGGCGAATGTGTTTCATTGTCTTTGATTTCTTCAAACGAATGTCCATTTGGTGATGATTTAGTTCAAAATGTATTCACTGGAATAGTTTTGCCATCGCTATATGTCACTTGTCCAGTTTATTTTACATACTTAAAAAATTCAAAAGTATCAATTGATGCTTTTTGTAGCTCATCGTACTCAAAATCTTGCTGTCAAAGTTGTCTAAGTAAAATTTTTAGATTATTTGTTAACTTTAAAAAGACATCAATGGAATAAAAATTATAGGGTATAAATCATTGACATGTGCTGATAAAAATTTCTACTGTCCATCTTACTCGCGATCGTGCATTATATATTCGAGTACCTGTCAAAATACATGTGGAAAATGTAAGCGTCCCGATAATCATAAAGTCTAAAATTTTGTAATAACAATTATAATAATATTATATTATTTTAGGCTCTCCTTCACTTGTCAACGAGGTAATAGTCTTTGTAAAAATGGCGGTATATGCGTTAATTTAACCGTAGCAAGTAGAACTCAATTTGGCTTTCGATGTTCATGTCCAACAGGTTATTCTGGAGACCTTTGTGAAATTAGTAAGATTTATTTTTCTTGTTCATTTCGAACTTTTATTTATTGATTGATTAAGAAAATCCTTGTCTTCCAAACCCTTGTAAAAATAATGGACTTTGCTCAGTGGTTGGAGAATTAACTTATGTCTGCAGCTGTTCGAATAATTTCAATGGTGATGACTGTTCAAAGCCGTTTAGCTCCTATTCAACATTTGGAATTACAGAATCAACTATTAGACCAATAACAACTCTATCAAGACCTACAACCACTACGGTACGACCCGCATCAACAACATTAACTACCATCAGACCTGTTACAACAACTGCTAGACCTGCAACAACAACGGCTAGACATGCAACTACAACAGTTAGACCTGGTACCAATCCGATAAGACCATCAACAACAACAAATCATGGCATCATACCAGGTTTAACCAGTTATGGGAAAACATGTGCTTACGGAAAAAATTATTCCTTCTGTGATGTATGTGGATTACAGCCAATATTGCCGAATGTAAAAATTGTCGGTGGAATTGATGCAGTTAAAAACAGTTGGCCTTCCATTGCGCTTATTCTTACTCATCAGTATCATATTGTGGTAGAACTCTGATTGATAGAAATACTGTAATAACTGCTGCCCATTGTTACAAGGACAAGATAACGTTAAACCAATATGGAGTATCGACCGTTAATTTAAAACTTGATCCTCTTTTTCCATCTAATGCCTACAAAGTTTATTTAGGATTGCAGAGTAATAAAGGAATTTTTGATGGAACTGCTGACTTAACTAATGTTCAAGTTATGACCGTTGAAAGCTATACTTTGGTAAATTTTTTTTTGAAAGAAGTGAATACACGAATTAAATTTTTTTTTCCTAAAAGCATGAAAGATATAACACAAATACTCAAGCTAATGATATAGCCATTCTTAAATTGAGAAATGAAGCTAGATTGGGTGCAACAGTTTAACCGGCGTGTTTACCACCGGATTCAAATTTTAAACCATCAACAAATATTGACGCTTTTGCTGCAGGTTGGGGAAGATTATCTTCAGGTGGTGCATCACCAACTATTTTACAAAATGTCAAGATTACATATTATGCATCGGGTGCTATACATTGTAAAAATTATGGATCAGGTCTCAATTGGACTACACAAATTTGTGCTGGTGAAATAAACGGTGGTAAAGATACTTGTCAAGGCGATTCTGGTGGACCACTTTACTTGAAAGAACGAAATTATACTATTGTTGCTGGAATAACTTCGTTTGGTGTCGGATGTGCAACAAAAGGATATCCAGGGTACTTGATTAATTCTTATAATATTTCTTTTAAATTATTTAAAAAAATCTTTTTTTTAAGAATTTACACTAGAAATGCTGCTTATTTGGACTGGATACTTTCAAAAATATGAAGAGATAATTTTTAAAAGTTTTTTTTTCAATATTTAAAAACTTTTGAATAAAAATAAATAAAGCAAAAAAAAAAATCCGACTTTTTATTTAAGCGTGGGGTTCTTTAACCCGTTTGGTTCGTACTATACAACCATTAAGAAGTGGTAAAAAATATCATAAAACACTTCAACTTGAAGTTTTAAATATAAACATGACCATTCAGGATTTATCACTTTTCAGATTTATACCCAGAAATTTCTAGAACCAATTTCCTTCAATAAACATTATGACATTCATATTTGTCACGCTTACGTGTAGGAACGAATGGGTCGATAAAATCGAGCGTAGACTGTATTTTAGTCGTTTTCCACTAAAGAACTAAAGAAATCCTTTTTTACAGTATTCCATTTAGGAATTTTTTTTCATTCGAGGGCGCAAAAACGGTCTGAAAATGGTCAAAAAGCAAAGTTTTAATGTTAGATCAAAGCGTGGTGACAGAATATTTTTTGACAGACAGATAAATTGAATCCTGAATTCATTCAAAATTTGAGAAAATTTAATTAATTTGTTTCGTTTGGAAGTTTTTCATCTGTTTAGTTTAACTTTTAATATTAAACAATTTTAGTATTTTTGTTGAAAATTTTCGAATGACAATCTTAAAAGCTTATTTTTTTTTTGAGTTTGTTCATTCTTTTTAACACCTATTTTATTATTTTTTATTAATCAATTTTTTTAAATGAGTCAGTAAACTTTAAATATGACTTTTCAGTAAATTTTTAATATGACTTTTGAGCTAAGTTTTAGAAATTTTGAGAATCATTCAGAAATTGTCGATTTAAGTTAAAGAAAATTTTCAAAAGAACATTAGACAACCTTATTCAATTAGAAAAAAAGTACTTATGACACTATCGATCATTTTACATATTTAAAGCGTCTGTTGAAAATTTTGATAATTTGGCTGAGGCTTTGGGAATAGATATTAAGCGTAACTTCATTAAACTGTAATGATCTAATGGTCCCCACTGTTTAAAAATTCGTTGACATATTCGCTTTGTTTTTATATTTTGTTCTACAATTTTGGCCCTTTTTTCTTTCAAATAAGATAAAGACTTCATTGAATGGGTTCTTCTAACAGATTTATAAAAATTTCTTTTGAAGAACTATAGTAGTCGTTTAAAAATTTACATCATGAACTTTTGTTGAAAACTAATCCAGCTCCAGTTTCTAATCACAATTCTTAAGAAATACCCAATAAATTTACTATAACATAGTTTGTGCAGTGTTGCGGACCATTCAGGCTAATTAACTGGAATTTTTCATGGTAGAGAGGTCGAAAAATTGGGATTTTTTCAGGAGTGCTTTTTGGGATTTCACTTGCTGATTAAAAATCACAAAAACCATTTAATATTCACATAAATTCTGATAGAGCACAAAAAATTCCCACGCGCGGTAAACCTGATTTTTAAGCTTACGCGCTTTCGGGAACCAACATTTTGTTCGGAATTTTGTCTTGTTTAATTAGATAACTTTGAAAATGTGTGTATCAGGACATTCCACTGACTCTTAGAAAATCAGAATAAATAAAACCGCAAAAACTCTCCGAAATTTTCAATTAATAAAATAGGTTAACATAATAAATAAGTGCGACCATGCAGCTTGTAGGATATTTTTTCAAAATTAGTTTTGAAGTTTAAATATTTTTTTTAAATTTTTTAAATTTAAGTGGCGTCGTGGCTTAGTGGCTAAAGCGCCTGTCTAGTAAACAGGAGATCCCGGGTTCGATTCCCGGCGGTGCCTTTTTTTTTCTTATATATCCAAATATTTTTAAATTTTTAGAAAAAATATGAGATTTAATTTCACACGATTGTATTTAATATTTTTCATATTCAACCCTAAAATGTACCAAAGCGTTAACAATTCAATTTCGAAAAAAGTTTATCAACTTCAATATCTAGAAGAGAATTATCTGGCTCAAGACGAATACGACTCAAATAACATTTGTAATATTTGTAATTGTAAAGATCTACCTTTTGTACGATGCAACTTCGATACAGAAAACGAATCATTAATTGGAAAATTGCGCGATTCAATTCTAATCAAGTCAAACTTTGACCAAATACACTCTAAAATCAAGAGTCTATTCATAAGAAATCAAAATGTAAACATCAAAATAAAATACGATGCGTTTTCAGAAATGAAAAATTTAGAGTATCTTACATTAGACAGTATACAAGACCTTTTATACGTTCCTAATTTAGACTCATCTCACAAGCTCAAAGAATTGACAATTCACAATAGTAATCTTAAATTCATAAACCCTGAGTTATGTACTCAAAAGACTAGAGTTACCAAGATCGAATTATCATCGAACGAAATTGAAAATGTTAAATACGTATTCGATCAATGTGCGAGTATGACCCTCTTAGATCTATCTTATAACCGAATAACAAGTCTCAATGATGTATTCAAACATGACTCGAATTTAATCAACTTAAACTTGGACTACAATTTAATAACTGAAATTGGCAAAGATGATTTTTTGCATTTGACAAAATTAACAGAATTGTCAATAGCTAAAAATCGACTCAAATTCATTCATGAAAACTCGTTTGATAACCTAAAACATTTGAAAAAACTTGACTTGAGTAAAAACAATCTACTTTCAATCCCTCTTAAGAGTCAAGTTTACAACACTATTGAGATTTTTAAAATTTATGATAACCCTCAGCTTTATCACATGCCAAAATCAGAACTTTTCATTTACATTAAAGAATTACATTTACATTATTCGTATCATTGTTGTCCTTTTTTGAAGTCCAAAGTCAAGCAACAAACTTTGCACAAAGAAGACTTTGAAGCCGATCAACCAACCGAAGAGTTTCTTATTTTAATGAAAGGCAGTAACTTGGATTTAACAGCCAAACCTATATCAGGCTTAAACGATGATCAACCAGAAACTAATATTGAAACTGATTCAGAATTAATATGTTTACCTAAACCAGACCCATTTACCCCTTGTGAAAACTTATTAGAAGACTTTTGGCTGCGTATAGGAGTGTGGATAATCTCAACTTTGGGCATATTTAGTAATCTTTGTGTAATAGCATATAATTTTATTTACAGTATTAGAATTTATAATTGTACAAATGAATACAGTGTTTCAATTTATTTATTAACAAATTTGGCCATTGCTGATTCGTTAATGTCTGTGTATTTGTTATTCATAGCTTTGAAAGACGCTTCTTCTCGTCATACATTTGGCCAATCAGCGTTAGAATGGCAAAGTTCTTTTGGTTGTAACTTAGCCGGTTTTTTAAGCATCTTATCCTCAATTGCATCAGCTTTTTGTCTTTCGTTCATAACTTTTGAGAGATTTTATGCGATCAAAAATTCGATTAAATCAAAACGAGTCACCTTCAAAATGGCTATAACATCTACTAGTTTTATTTGGATGGTGTCAATCATAATCGCAGCATTACCACTATTCGGCATAAACAGTTATTCCGAATACGCTATTTGTTTACCTTTAGAAACACGACATACTTCATATAAAATATATATTATGTTAATTAATGTTTTGTTAGTGCTTAGTTTTACAGCTATTTGTATCCTTTATGTTTCAATTTTTATAAATGCAATTGTGGTTGAAAGACGATCGTCAATGACATCGTGTAGTAGTGAATCACAACAAAAAATGAGACTTGCCGAGGATCAAAAATTAGCAAGGAATATTTTTATGTTAGTCGTAGTCAATATTTTTTGTTGGGGTCCACTTGTTTGCATGTCGGGTTACGCTATTCTTACAAAACTACCAATCAATCGAGGGTATATTAAACTATTGGCAATTTTTGTGATCCCGTTCAATAGTCTTATAAACCCGTATCTCTATTGTATTTCAAGACGACATTTTAGAGAGTTTGTGAAAAATACGTTGAATGAAAAATGGTCCAAGAAAACAAAATTTGGTCTCAATTGGATGACAAATAAAAAGCCAAAAGTTAATATTTGAAATTTTAAAAATAAAAAAATTATTGTTTTTTTTTTTCATTTTTTTATTTTTTTGAAAAGACCACTCGGAATGCAAAAACACCCTCAGCAGTTAGAATAAAACTAACTGTGAACGTTCATCAATGACTGACAATCGAGTTTCATAAAATGAAACAATCGTCAATATCGGCTTCGCGCTCAGGTGAATTTGCTTTAACTCATCATCGTGGGTTTAAGCGTTCGGCAATGGTTAGACATTGCTCGGGCGATACATACTATAGAAATGATCCCTAAAAGTATGATCTTAAAGAATTAGTTGCTTTAAAGCATGTATTTATTTAAAATTTTTACTTAAAATTTAAAGTATTTTCTTGCAACTTTCGTTTTTTTTTTGAAATAAACATAAAACTTGGTATTTTCATTTTTGAAATTTTATAAATTCAAACAGACATCTTTATTATTTTTAAATGCATTCTGAAAAATAACATTAGATAATTAAAATTCAAAAAATTTACACTATTTTAAAATAGAAATTTTTAGCAATCAAACATTAAGCATTCATTTTTATTCTTATAGAGAGTGATCTTGTACCCATTTATTCGACCAATTAAATTTGATTGATTCTGTTGAATGATTCCAATCTTCATTTGAGCATCAAACATCTTTTTGCGAAGCTGTTTAGTTTGTCCTCAGTATCTTTCGACGGTTCTTAGCAACGAGGCAGACCTCGTACGTATTCAGGCTTTAACCTTCGGCGTTTCTGGTTCGTCGCGTTCCAGCTACACCCAGAGTGAGTCGGATCTCAGGGTACCGCTCAATTTTAAAAAGGTATGTCTAGACGCACCCGTCCCATTCAAGTTCGGACCGGGTCAATGAAAGCGGGATCTGCCAACACTAATCCATGCTTCACAGCCGTGCAATAAAACCGAAATATTGGAAGCGAATTATGTTATTACTGTAAAAGATGACTTGATATTGACCATCACACTACCTTAAAAACACAACAAAAAAAGTTTGGTTTGTCAAGAACCCTCAAAAACCATACTTTACTTTTCAACTTATAACTTTTTTACTTTTATAAAATTTTTTTGAACACCTTCTGGCTTTCCTAGGTTTTCATATGTGAAGATTAAAAATCTAAGAAAAATCACTTTTAAAAATTTTTTTGAATTGCCGGAGTCTTAAATAATCCAAGTTATTTTGCAATTAATGTTTGGTACACTTTTTGAACAAAAAACTTGTTTGAAAATTTCCAAACACGTGTTTAAACATTCTTAAAAATGCTATTTACTTATTTTAGCTTTATACTGTATTCAAACGGGTTATGTAACATTTAAAGGCGAATTCCGCCCCAAATATCTCGAAAATGGTTAGGTTAATGCCATTTTTGATGAGAAATACGATAACAAGACCTAAAATTCTAGCCCAATGGATGGCTTTGATTACATAAAAAAAATGGGATCAATATTTTACATGAACGAGAAATATGTACGAGAAATGTACGAGATTTTCAATATTTTTTTGATTTAAATTCAATATTTGAAAAAACTTTAAATTTTCAAAAATACAATCTTATTGATTGATATGTACCGTAAATCCTCGTTCAATGTTACATGTAACTAAACCTGAAACTCGTTTTTTATTCTTTATTCTGATTGGCTAATTTTTTTTCTAACCAATCAGAAAAAAGAATAAAAACTGAGTTTCATGTTTAGTTACATGTAACATTGAACGAGGATTTACGGTAAAATATTGATCCCATTTTCAAGATATTTGGGGGCAGAATTTGGATTGAAATGTTACATCGTCCAATTAAAAGTACATTCGTAGTTTCTTCTGAAAAATAAATGTGGTGTCAAGTTTGAAAAAAATATTAAATTTTTTAATGAGTTGACAAAGAGAATTAACAAAATAATTTAAATACTTATATATTATAACAGGGGTAAATTTTGTTGTGTGTAGACCTCGTTAAGTTAATTTCAATTGAATTTTTTTCACTAAAAATTTAAAAATACTCAAGTGCTTCCTATTACTTTATAGGAAATTTTCGGGGAAACTGAAAATATCAATATATTTAACATTTGATTTAAATCATGATAACAAGATAATTTTGGGTATAAAGAATAGAAAAAAAGCCAAATTACCTATTTACTAAAGGGGTTAACAGAGTTTTTTCTAAAATATTTATTTCATTTAGATGTTTTATATTAAAACAAACCATTTTCTAAAAAGTGCTTAGAGACATCAAACAATGGATATATTTTAATTTTTCGAAAATGTTTCTTTTAAAATCTTTGACAAATAAATCACACATTTACCTCTCCAGGTAATTAGGTTACTTTAAAATGTAGAGGTAAAATCGGTGAGCGGATTTCAATTTGCTTTCGAAAAATATATCGTTTGAGTTAATATATAAAAAAAGATCACCCAGTTATTTGTTTTTTAAAAATTTTATTTAAAATATTTCTATAAAATTATCGATTTTAAATATAATTACTGGTCGCAACTTCTTTTATTTTGTCAAAAATATTTGGTTCTCTCTTTCCAATATTGTAATTGCCTTCTCCAATCACTGTTCCAGTGTTAACACCTTTACCAGGCAAAACAAAAACTTTTGGAGGCGGAGCAGAAAAATAAAATCCCATTAACACTGCAATACATATAAGTATAAGAATTGATACGACTAAAAATATAGCGATTAATTTTCTAGTTTTATCTTCCATTTTTTTATTTTAAATTTTTAGTATTGTTGTTGTCTATGTTTCAACTTATATGCTTGAATTATTAGACTTTTATCACATTTCATAAGCATCCAATGTTCAAAAGTTCTATTTTATCAAGATTGCTTAAAGTTCATTTCGAATGGCTTACGCAATCTTAATAATAGTGACTTAGAATGTAAAATATGTGAAGTAAATAGTTTAGAAAAAATCTTAATGCTATCCCTTTAAAAATAAAATAAAATTTTCAGAAAAGAGAGGAATTTTGAAAAGAGGTCTTAAGGAATGTCAGAGCTAACAAGGTAAGGTGTTTGATAAGAGGAGGTTGAAACTTTCAGCCTCAAACTTTCAACTTGAAAGTACATTTGCGACAATCCCTAGTGGGTTATTTTTCAAATTTTAACATAAGACAGTGTGCATTTTCATATTTTTAGTGAATTTCCTGATATCACATGATATCAGATTTTTTTGACATTTTCTGATATCAGGTCATATCATATGATTTAAAATGAGCTCAGATGATACCACGTGATTCCATGTGATAAGTTAATTTTCGGGACTGTATACATGGAGTACTTAACTTCACCACTAGGACAACAATTTTAGCTTGATTTTTGTACTGCACGGCTCCTGAAAAAAAGGCGTACCGTACCCCGTACCGGAGCATACCGTATTGTACCATACCATCCAACCGTAAAGTTACCATCGTACCGTATTTTGAAATTTTAACTAATGAAAATTTTTAAAATTTTATATTCCGGTACGGTACGCTCCGGTACGGTACGGGGTACGCCTTTTTTTCAGGAGCCGTGCAGTAGATGGTGAAACCCAGTTAAGTATGACACGATTTATCCGGAGACTGGTAATATAAAACGATGCTGGAATGACAGCAACATAAAATTGGGTAATCAACGATTTATCATTGAAGGAAAAGATGAAAGTTTAATAATAAAATTCATTAGAGAAAATCAAGACATTTTGAAAAATATTCATGGTACTTAAAAATCAGAATAAATGAAAATTTGTGATTTGGAGCCTTAAAATTTTTAAAAATTTTAATGGAATTTTCGAATTTTTATTTGTTTATTATTCGAGGTGAACGTGAGGCTTCTCAAAATGAATCAAAGTCCTTAGCATAGTGTTTCTCAAAGAAAATAAATAAACAAAATTAAAAAAGGACTCTATAACAACATATAATGATTGCTTTTAGGTTTCTTTGTTAAATAAGGTTTCTTTGATAAAAATCATGATTTTAATGTAAACATCAAAGTATTGAAAAATTGAAATTACTCATATTGTGATTTATTATGTTTTGTCTACGATGCTTTGCCTGTTCAATAGAAGACTGGCGTGATAACAGTTTTATGAATGCATTTCATAGCTAACTCAATAAATTTTCCTATGGATTTCGATATTGGGTTTCAAAGCACCTATTGTATGTTGAAAATTCATTATTTGGTATTCTAATATGCAAAAACTTTGCATTAAAAAATGAAATTCGAATGTCTCGTCGGCTTTTTGCTTTTAAAAAATGATACAATTTGAATTTCCTTTTGACTTATAATTGGAAAAATCGTTTCTTATGAAGTTGAGTAACCGGTTAAATTGCGAACCGGCTCACTAATTTCAGTAAAACATGAGTTGAAAATTTTTGTTTTCTATAATCAAGTGTGAAAATTTTCATGATTAAATTGAACACTAGTAATCCTTTAAATGAATTTGTTTTTATTTGTTTTTATACCCTCTCCTACCAAAAGAAAACTTATTAAATCCCATTGCATTTCAACCTTTGGTGAACACCGTTAATACTGGAAAATTTTTACGGATCTTTAATAGATCAGACTCACGGTATTGCTAGAATTTTACATTAAATAGAAATGCACCATTAAATAAACTGTACTCATGCAACTATATTCATGAAACGTGAACCAATTTTCAAATTTCAAATCGCGATCTACTTAAATTCTTAGATGTATTTTTACAGAAGAAATTAAATGTTCTGAAATTTTTTTTTACTGAGCTAACATTATCCAAGATATCATTTTTATTTTTGATCGGTCTGTAAAGTGGAAACAGTAAATTTTACGTAAAAAAAAACAAAATGCCTGAAATAAAAATGCTTTTGTTCATTAAACAATTATTTTATTTTAGCAAAAAAAATTGAAGAATTACCTGAATAAGCATTAATCAACTTTCATGATTTTGAAGTTTTACAGCATAAAATTTTCTAGGATGTCTAGAATTTTGAAATGATTTTTTATTTGAAATCTAAATTTGTGTATTTTAAACAAAGCTTGATTGTCATGAAAAAGAAAGCTAAAATATTAGTAATCAAAAATATTATTAGAAGGTTAGAATTAATTGCTGTTTGTCGCTTGGCAAAATTAAAACACAGACTATAAAATAGCTTGAAATTTTTGAGCAAAATTCTCAAATTGAACATTTTTAAAAAATATTTCGTTAAACAAAGTACAAGTACCAATAATTAAAACATACTTTAGCAATTTAAAATCATTTCATCAAAGCCGAAAACATATAAATTTAAATTTTTTTACTAAACTTTAAAACAGTACTTTTAAGCTAATTTGGCGCACCTTTTGCAGATTTAATAATAATGGACGGTAATTTAAATTCTACTGGTCCAAAATGAATTATAGGAACTAATAATCAATCCTCAATTTACAGTACTGCTAAGATTTTGTGTTTTTAGTAATTTTTACGTGAATTTACGTGATTTTACCAAAATTCACGTAAAAAGAGGTAATTTTACGTAAAATTACGTTTGTAAAAAACGGTAAATTTACCTTTATTTACCGGATTTTACGTAAATTTACCTGAAATTACTTAAATTCTCGTAAAAAGTAAAAATTCCAATTGTTTTCTTGACTGTTATACTTCGACATCGAATAACTCATCAAAAAAAATTTAAAAAAACTGTAATCAATTCCAAGTATGTCGAAAAGATTACGAAGTATTCTCCAATAGTTTTGTTATCATAAAAAAATTAAAATTTAGGATTATTCAGAGCATTTTTGTTCAAAGCATCAAAAATAGAAATGGAATTTTTACTTTTTATGAGAATTTACGTAAAATCCGGTAAATAAAAGTAAATTTACCGTTTTTTACAAACGTAATTTTACGTAAAATAACCTGTTTTTACGTGAATTTTGGTACGTAAATTCACGTAAAAATTACTAAAAACACAAAATCGTAGCAGTACTGTATAAGCGTTGATCTTACAAAATGAAATCTTAAAATTAAAATTATTTTTTTTTAGAGATTTTTGTGTAAATGATTAAAATTTTAATTTCGCTACTTATTTTAAAACTGGTATGGAGTTCATATATATCCGATATTTCAGGTAAGACCTTAAATAATAATTACTATAAATAATGAGCTTATGTAAACTGCTGATCACGATTTGCTACTCAGGATTTTGATATCATGTTTGCAAAGTCGTCATGAGACTATAGATCCCAAGATTGATTTCTAAAATAAGCTATGAGTCTCCTTAGGATTGTACTCCTATATACAGGCATCTAATTTTTTTTAGCGGAAAATAAGCTCCATTCCCCTCAAAAGATATTATCGGTTGTATCTGGGACCTTTGGTTGAAAGGCTAAGTTGAAATTTTTTTGTAATTTTATGCATTGAACGGGCTGATAGTCCGAACAAATGATCCCATAGCTTAGCATTAGTTATACCACGATAGGGCGGGAAATAGGTGTCTGTCGGTATTCTATAGATTTCAGGTGTGTCTTTGCTTTTAACAGTAGGGAGATCGAACCGAAACTCCTAAAGCTTAGCTCCTAATTCCACAAGTGAGAAAATAAAATATTCTATCAGTGTCCGGATACTGGCCGACCTTAAATTGGACAGACGACGCCATGACACTTATTTATTGCACAGACGTTTTGCTTGATTTTTATACCCAATCAAAATTCCGTTATTTTGGTTTCAGGTTTCAAAAACCGCTCAATACAAGACCCACACAAGACTTGAAAGTACTTATAGTCTAAAACAAAGGGTTGAGCTCGTCAACAGAAAAATGAACTCTTTTATATTAGAAAAAAAACGAACCACTCCTATCAGGTTCATAAATGAATCTGTAATTCTCTTTATTTCCTTAAATAGACCCAAAGTTCAACGAGACAGATCCTTTTCATCCCCTGGGTCTCATTCTCATTTTTATCGACAAACATTTTTATCATTTTTTTTTAAGTTAATCAGAATCAATTCAAAGTTATAATAATACAGGATGAAAATTTTGATGGAAAGAAATTTCCAATCAAACTCTCAATTTATGCCAACAACATAAAGTATGACTTTTTTAAAAAAGTCAGTACGGACAAAAACGCTCACGGGGTGTATCATGTAAATGATGATGATGATGATCATGACGACGACTCCATAAATCAACAGGAAACCCCAGAACCTGAAGTATGATCTCAAAAATTTTGAAATTTTACAAATTGAGCTAAAATATTTTGCAGTTTGTTCAAGAATATTTCCAATGGAGCCGAGATGGATTTTTAACTCTATTAAAATTGGATCAACAAACCGACGAACAGTTCTTTAGAATCGTAAGTTCAAAATATGTTGTGATTCAGTTTGTCTTGATATTTTTATCTTTTAGATCGGAACAATAATCACTGAAAATGGACAAGAGCTGCCTGTTGATTTGACACCACATTTTAAAAAAACTGGAACAAGATCAAAGCGATTCATCAGTGATATATTCGAGACTCAGATTTCAGATCAAGTCAATGAAAAGATTTCTAGAAACTCAAATAATTTTAAAAGTTTGAATGTAAAAACACTCAAACAAAGAGAAATACTTAAAGCTCAAATAATTGCTAAAAATTCAAAAAAAAACACAAAATTGAACGGTGTACCATTATCGTTGGACATTGAGGTTCTTATCGTCACTGAACCATCGCTTTTTGAATCTCACAAGTCTTATTTAAAAACGACAAACAATAACTTGACGCTAGATTACATGAGAATTTACTACTCTCATGTCATCAATAATGTAATTTTAAATGGAAGCAATCATTTAAAAAAAAATGTTAACTTAATTTTTTAAGGTAAATCGTATTTTCCAAAATTCGTTTGGAAATGATCCGGACTTGAGAATAAACGTGAAAGCTTCAAATTTCTTGTTTGTAACAGTAAGAGTCTACTTGACCAAATTCCAAGTCAAAGTCTTTATTTTTTTAATATAGTCAACAACAACTGCACGCTGGTCTGATCCATATTTCAGTGGGGATTTTTTTATTCCATCGTACAACGGTAAGACGGTCTTACTTGGTTCAAAGGCTTTGACTAATTTTGAGAAATACATGGCTAATATTTCCCTTAATCATGATCATGCCATCGCTCTTGTCAAGTAAGATCAGATAAATTTATTAAATCGCTTCATGCATTAAACTAATTGAATAAATAAGTGCTGATTTGTGGTACGATAGCTCGGTATATTCATCAAATCAAGACAGATCATCAGCAGGATTTTGGACTTATTCTTTAGGTGTTTGTACTCAAAAAAAGTATTCGATTCTTGAAGATTTTGGTGGTTTCAGAATTGTTCATGTAAGTTTATGAATTAAGATTATTTTTTAATTTAATATTATTCGAATTATTTCTTAATTTTAGAATATAGCTCAAATATTGGGATTAAATCTTGGTGCATCTTTTGATTCTTTCACTAACATTGAATGTCCACCGAGTGAAAATTATGCAATGAGTCCTTCATTATCTCTAAATGCAAACAATCTTAAACATCGACTCTCAAATTGTTCAATAAATGAATTAAAGGCTGTGCTGATGTTGAATGGAAATGTTTCATCAATTTCAAGATGTTTACTCAATAAAGCAACTTATCCAGATTTAATTTCGACAGCTAACTCTTTAACTGGTAGATTTTACTCTCCTAATGATCAATGCAAAATGGTGTTTGGTCCTGATGCAACTTTTTCTCATGTATAAAATCTAACTTTAAAGAAAAATTGAGAAACAAGTCTTTAACTTTTTTTAAGTCATTTTCAAGCTACATGTGCAAACAACTTTATTGTCGTACATCAATTTATAGTACTTATCTTTACGCGAGAGGACCGGCGATTGATGGAACTGTTTGTGGTTCAGGAAGAGTAATTTAAAAACAAATAAAAAAATACAGAAAATCTTCAACTAAAAATTAAGGTTTGTCAAAATGGCGAATGTGTTTCATCGCCTTTGGTTTCCTTAAACGAATGTCCATTTGGTGATGATTTGGTTCAAAATAATTTTCAAGAAATATTTTTACCATCACAATATGTCACTTGTCCAGTTTATTTTACATACTTGAGAAATGCAAATATATCGATAGATGCTTTTTGTAGCTCATCGTACTCAAAATCTTGTTGTCAAAGCTGTTTGAGTAAGAATTTAAGTTTAAAACAAAATAAGATATACTTACTAATTGAAATAACATTAAAGAATATAAATCATTGACATGTGCTGATCAAGATTTTTATTGCCCATCGTATACACAATACTGTAGCTCTTACTCAAGTTATTGTCCAAAAACATGTGGAAAGTGTAAGTTTAATTTTTTAAAACCTTAAGTTGCAATGAAATAACATAAATTGAAAAGGCTCTCCATTGACTTGTCAACAAGCTAATAGTCTTTGCAAAAATGGTGGTATTTGTGTTAATGTTACTGTAGCAAGTGGATCTCAATTTGGTTTTAGATGCTCATGTCCAACAGGTTTTTCGGGAGAACTATGTGAAATTAGTAATTTTTTTTTCTTGTTTGTGTCGATTTTTTGTATCTTATTGTAATTTTAAGAAAATCCTTGTCTTCCGAATCCTTGTAAAAATAATGGAACTTGCACTGTCGCTGGTCAACAAACTTATGTGTGTCAATGTGCAAATAATTTTATTGGCGATGACTGTTCAAAAACATTGTCTGGAATTTCTTCTACTACAAGACCTGCGACAACGACAATTAGACCTGCTACTACAACTAGACCTGCAACGACAATTAGACCTGCAACGACAATTAGACCTGCAACGACAATTAGACCTGCAACGACAATTAGACCTGCAACGACAATTAGACCTGCTACTACAACTAGACCTGCAACGACAATTAGACCTGCTACTACAACAAGACCTGCGACAACGACAATTAGACCTGCTACTACAACTAGACCTGCGACAACAATTAGACCTGCTACTACAATTAGACCTGCAACAACAATTAGACCAGCAACAACTACTGTAAGGCCTGCGACGTCAACAAATCCAACCATGATTCCAGGTGTTACCAATTACGGTAAAACATGCGTTCTCGGAAAAAATTTTACTTTCTGTGACGTTTGTGGATTACAACCGATTCGACCAAATGTAAGAATAGTTGGAGGATACGAAGCCGTTAAAAATAGCTGGCCTTCAATTGCTTTTCTAGTATTCAGTTACACAGCTAAATTTGTATATAATGGTCAAACATTATCATATTCATCATCATCTTATTGTGGTGGTACACTCCTTGATAGATCTACTGTCTTAACTGCTGCTCACTGTTACACGGACAAAGTCTATATAAGACAATACGGAGTGACTGTTGACTTAAAAACTGATCCCCTTTTCCCCTCTAGTGCCTATAAGATTTACTTGGGATTGCATAGTATTGATGGAATTTTCAGTGGTACTGCTGATCTCACCAATGTTCAAGTGATGGCCGTCAATAATTTTACACTTGTAATATTTTCAAAATTACTATTTAAATTATAAATTTTAAATATCTCTCTCCAAAAGCATGAGAAATATGACACGAATACTGAAGCTAATGACATAGCAATTATAAAATTAAAAACTGAAGCTAGACTAGGTACAACAGTTCAACCTGCATGTTTACCGCCGAGTGCTACATATAGACCAATATCAAATGTGAATGCTTTTATTGCAGGATGGGGTACTTTATCTTCGGGCGGTTCTTCTCCAAGCAATTTACATAATATAAACATTACGTATTATGCATCAGGTGCTAATTATTGTTATAATTATGGATCAGGTCTCAATTGGACTACACAAATTTGTGCTGGTGAAATAAACGGTGGTAAAGATACTTGTCAAGGTGATTCTGGTGGACCACTCTACTTGTACGAAGGAACCAGTAATGTTGTTGCTGGGTTAACGTCTTTTGGTGTTGGTTGTGGAGATGTAGGATATCCAGGGTATCAAAAATATTGATAGAATTTTTTTTTACTTATTAATCTTATTTTTTTTAAAAGAATTTACACAAGAGTTGCTGCTTATTTGAACTGGATACTTTCAAAAATGTGAAGAAAAAAGATTTTAGAATACAAACTTTAAAAATTTTTTAACAAACTTTTTAATTTTTAATAAAGTGCATTTATCAAAATATGATTACTCGAAGTCTTAATTAAGTGGGGTCACCCTAATAGGGCCCAATATGAAAATATATGTTTTCAGGTAATCTTTTTTACAGAGAAATTTAAAAAGTATAAAATTTTTTTTTATTAAAAACCTAAAGAGAACTAAAATTTAAAAAAAAAAGTGAAAGAGACGAAAAGGATCACCTCATTAGTGTCGTTCAAATCAATTAAGAGAATTTAGACTCATCTAGTGAAAAAAAAATTCTCTTTGTATTCGTTCTAATGAAATGATCCTTATTAACTCTTTCAACAAAACAAAAAGCTCAAAAAACCATTTCTAAATGTTTTCTTTTATAAAAATATTTAAATCATTTAAAATTTGATGAGCATAATTAAAACCAATATCCTTGCGCATAAAATTAATAATACCATGGAAACAATTTTCATAAAAGGCAACTTTAACTTGAACGCCAGCTTGCTTTAGTCGTTCCGACATGAGTAAACCTTCATCTTTCAAACCATCCCATTCACATGTAATTTGATAAGTTTTAGGTTGTAATTTTAAATCATTTAAATCTGAAAAAAGTGGTGACATTTCATGACTAAAAAGTTTTTTAATATTTTCTGCAAAACTTTTGTCTCGTACTAAAATATTATTGTTGTCGAGTTTACCATTATTTACAACATGGACTCGTTTCAATTTGTAATAATCCTTGTTGACTTTATATTTATCCGGGATATTGTAACATTTAAATATTCAATTAGATTTTTTCGTTGCTCTTCTGTTAACAACAATGTGTGATTTTTAGAATCTATGACATCGGTCATTTCTTTAGTCAACTTTTTATATCCTAGATACCATAATTCAACTTGTGATAGCTCTAAAGTTGATATTATTCCATTTTTGTAATGTAATTGAGAAGGTAGATAAGGGAATGCAGTTTGTGTCCATGGGTAGATTAATATTTGGAATATTGGTCGAATTTTTGTCTCCTCAGCGACCCGTCTACTTATTACCAAAGCAGCATTTCCGCCAGCAGAATCACCACCCAATATCATTTTGTTGATGTTAACATTCAATTTTTTGTAATTGTTAATCACGTAGTCTACTACTTTCCAACAATCGTTTGTTGGTATTGGAAATTGATTTTCTGGAATTGTGCGATAACTTTTAAAAATGAAAATATTTTGTAAACTATTTGTAGTTTTTGAAAAAAAAAATAATTCCACATACTCCACTGAAATAACCACTATACCTGTTTCTTTTGCAATATTAAACAAAAATATGTCGTAAAATTCTAAAATAAAATATTTATTTCTATTTGAAAATGAAGGAACCTTCAAGAAGGTTTATGATACTTTTCTGATTGTAGATAATTTAGCCTGCTTCAAAGTTGCATTCTTCTAGAAATGCCCCTAGGACATACGAAGTACCAACTTGAAGAAGGCTAAATTATCTACAATTTGACTGTATGAATTTTTTTTCAAGTTTTAGTCCAGTTGGTTCATTAATCGGGTGTCAGCATTACATTATGAACCATTGTGGAAGCTAAATGTGACCAGGACTATTTCCTTTGAGTTTAGCTTATTGACTTTCAGAGAAGGACATTTTAAAAGGCCTATTTTGAATTTCTAGACCAGGATACATTGGTTGAAATTGATCTTTTTTTAAAAACTGAAAATCATAATTACCCAATATTTTCAAAAAATAACCACCACCATGAAAATATATCAAAACAGGTAATGGTTTATCAATCTCAATATTTGGTCGATAAATTTTAACTCTTACATCGTTTAAAACTTGATAGTCAATCTTAAAAAAAATCCCATTAAATAAAATTTTAATTTAGATTTAAATTCAATCTATCATACTTTAATTGATTTATCATTTGTATCTAGACCACCATGATACAAATAATCAAATGTATCTCTTATAAATGCATACTCTGGTATGATGTTAAGACTATCAAGTAATTTTGCCTTAAGAATAAATAAAAGTTTATAAAAAATTCAATTTTTGAGAAAGACTAGACAAAAATTGTACCATATTTCCTAGAAGATTTACTGCTGTATACAAGACTTTGTAAGTTTTGGGTTGATCAAACCCATCTTTGACGTAGATATTCGTGAAGTTTAATACAAAAATCGATATCAATGAAACTAAAATCGCCAATTTTTTGTTGAACATTTTGTAAAAGTCAGCTCTTAAGAAAAAATTTTCCTATTTATTTATAGAAAAAAAAATTTTTGATGACAGATTGGTTGAAAATTTGATTTTTGATTACCGAAACAGATCGATTAAGAAATGGCTATTATTAATAAAGCGATGGTTTATTTTTAGCCTTTTTAAATTTTTTTTAGACAAAAATATATCAAAGCCCAGTCAAACAAAAAAAAATGTGACATGCATTCTACATATATGTACATGTATGCGACATACAATTTTTGTATGTCAAACTCCTGTAATTGTATGTAATAAAAATACATTAATTTATTCTATGTTACCCTCCTGTGGCTTATTTTTTTTCAGTTAGTGAATTGCAAAGGAGAGAGGAGGAAAGTCAAATTTTTGTTTAGCTTAGAAATAGCTCCGCCTAATAAAGTAAAAAGTTCAAATTCAAAAAAATTTATAATACATGTATGCAATATTTTTAATTTTTGTTTCATTTAAAATAATACAAAGACAATTTTTTTGTTTAATATTTTCGAATTAGTAATCTATAATTTTTTTTTAAATAACGTATTTCATAAATTCTTACCGTATTACCTCAAATAAAAGACAGTTCGGTCATCAAAGAATTTCTTCTATTCGAAAATTTAAAAGTCCAAAAAAGTGACTCAAATAAAAGAAATATTTCTCTAATTTTTTCTTTTATTTGAAACAAAAAAAATCATGTTATTGAAGCTTTTTATCATTATTTATTCATTCAAAAAAGTGTTTCGTTTCTTTTAAACGAGACACCTTTTTAAAAAAAAAATAACTCAAATAAAAGGAAAATTTTAACTCAAATAATAGCAACTTTCTTCTATTTGTGGTTACTTGTATTTGAGGTAATACGGTAATTTTTTTTTCTTTAAGATAAATTAATGAATTATAACAAGTCTTCTTGTGAATCGGCTTATTAAAGTTTTATTAATTTTTTTTTTTAATTGTTTTCTTATAGCTTCCATCTGAGATACAAACCAACAAGCAAATAAAACCTTTTTTTTTGGTTAAAGAGACCTAAGCTGAAAGTTTTATTTTCGTTTTATATATTTGTCCTGAACGAAAAGAATACCGAGCATAAACTTTGAAACTTTTAGTCCAAAAATTATTAATTAAGCCATTAAAGCCTATCAGATAATGATGAATATTCATATCAATTTTAAAATCTTCCTTCGAAATTCTGTAAAGCTAGATAAAAGGCTGAGAATTTTTTCCTTTTTCTTAGGGTCATAGGTTTGATTTTTGCTAAGTCCTTTGTACCAAAAGGTATTATTTCATTTATAAAGTCAAGATTTTTCCAACTAATAAAGAATATTTTAAGAAGATTTATTGAAGTTTTTACCTAGTTTAAAAACCTTTTAACTGATAGAACTGTTTCTTAGATTAAAAACAAGAGTCTTAAAATTTAGTGTAGTTGCATTAACTTTGAAAACATTTAGATTACTTATGTTCATTTCTGATTTAAGCTTTGACTTTTCAAAAACTTTGCTCTTACTTCCATTAAAATGAAATTGACTTACTTGCTTGATACCTTCGAACTTGAATTGCTTTGACTAGATTAAAAATTAATTGAAATTAAATAAAACCAAAATAAAGCACTTCACATACATGTCACATAGGTGTATACTAAAATTTGAACATGAATGATACATAAATGTATGTCTAAGCATTCACATGTATGCCACATAAAAGAGAAAGAAATAATCACATACATGTGATATAAAGCTCCTACATAGAATGTACATGAAATTTTGTTTGACTGGGAGCAAATACGAAAATTTATCTTTTACGATAACATAATTTTATTTTTAAAATTCTAAAGCTCAGCTATTGTACATAAAATGTATTCCGATATCGAAATAAAGAAAATTAAAAAAAAGACAAAAAAAGTAAATTCAGGAATGCTCTCAGTTTTTAAAAAGTGGACAGACGCTCTTTGCTTTAAAAAAAGCTGTCTTTCAAGATAAGTGTCAAAATCTATTCCAGATTAAACGATTTTAGTTTATTTTGTGTTGCAAGACCAGATGATTTTAAAAAACAGATCTCCATTAACCTGTTGGTTTTGTACCTGATATTTTTGAGCAAAAAGCGACGAAGTTTTTTTACAAATAAAGAAACCAAGTAAAACATTTGATGAAATAACAAGTCGTTTTTGTTCCAAAGGTTCTTCTATCCAACACATCATGCCAATTTGGAATAAATTACTCTTTCGAATTATGAAATTGAGAGACTTCTACGCACCCATTCTCACCGTCAAGCTATTTCGAGAACCAATTCCACTTCTTTGTAATCAATACCTAGAGTTCCGAGCAGTACTCAGCTTCGCTAAAATCAGGACACGCTAGAATTCCTATTGAATTTTCTAAATAATTTGAATTGAAAATTTAAATTTATTTATCAAAAACAATATCAAAAAGATCTAAACCTCGTCTACAGTGGTTTTTGCGAAAATGTAACGTTCCGTTTTGAACGCGTTTAGAACGGTCTTTAAAAACAGTTCCGGGCTCGCTCGAAATACTTTGCGAAAGGGTTTTGTTTCCGTTTTTAGACTCGTTTCCTTCTGAGGAAAATGGAGAAACTGGAGCAGAACTTTTTAGAAAATGTTTAAAACAAGAACGGAACTGTTTTTAAAGACCGTCCTAAACGCGTTCCAAACGGAACGTTACATTTTCGCAAGAACTACTGTAGATAAGAAAATTTTTCTTTTTGAATGATTTTCAATTTTTAGAATTGAATTAAATTTTGTCATTAGGAGATTTAAGAATCGATTTTCATCAAAATTTTCTAAAAACTTTCATTCGAGGAATGTGAATTATTTTTAAATTTTATTTCTGTTATATATCGTTAACGAGAATTATTTAGTTTTTCTCGGTATACTTCAATGGTAAGGTATGCTAGAAGGGTACGGTATGTTGCGCTGGACCCCTTTTTTTTCACTAGCCGTGTTGTAACACAATTGTTCCAGTAGAAGAGTTCAATGATCAAGTCAAACTAAAAAGAATAATAATAAACATTACTACATAAGTGGAAATTTAAACACGATTTTGGGGATCTGAACAAAAAAAAAGATTTAAAAATAATTGAATTTTATTGAAATTAGTTTAAAAAAAAAGAAATATAAAACACAAACTATTAATACAAGTTAATTCACAATTAAAATTGTAAAAAAAAACAGATCATACATTTTTTTTAATATAATTAGTAAGATCATTTAAAATATCATAAGAATGTTTAAATCCTAAATTTTTATCCAAAAGGGATACCATTCCATGAAAACAATTTTCATAAAACGCGACTTCAACTTCAACACCAACTTGCTTTAATCTCTCAGCCAAAATCAAACCTTGATCTTTCAATGAATCCCATTCACATGTTATTTGATACGTTTTTGGCATTAAATTCAACTCATCTGAATCGCTCAATAAGGGCGATAATTCTTTGCTAAAAAATAATTTTACTTTTTTTGCAAACTCTTTGTCTCTGACCAAAATATTGTCAGGTTCGAGTGTACCTGAGTTTATCAAAGGTATTTTTTTGTACATTTCATAATACGCTTTGTTTGTTTTGTATTTTTGTGGTATTAAATCAATATTTACATAAGAGGCTAATTTTACTCTTTCCTCTTGGGTGAGTAAAAGAGTTATATTATTTGAATCGATAGCTGCTTTCATTTCGTCTGTTACATCTCTAATCCCAGTGTACCATAATTTCATTTTTGTTAAATCTAGAACTGTTAGTATACCACCTTTGTTATTGATCGACGATGGTAAATTTACAAATGGAAATTGAACCCATGGATACAATAAAATTTGTAATTTTGGTCGAACACTTGTTTCTTTGGCTAAACGTTTGTTCAATATTAAGGCAACATTTCCCCCTAAGAAAATACATTCATTAGTGTCTTGGATTAAATAAAAATCATTCAAATTACCCGCGGAATCGCCTCCTAGGATTAATTTGTTGACGTTAACATTGAACTTGATAGGATTTTTTATGACATAATCAACAACATTCCAACAATCAGTCGTGGGTACAGGAAAAGGATGTTCTGGCGCCAAACGATAACTTTTTTTTGTTAAAATTTAGGATTAAAAATGTAGGTTCTAATCCTATTAAACATTCAAAGTAATTCAACTTGATTTTTGTTTTGTTTTTGATGATAAGTTAAAATTTGAATATTGTTTCTTCTTTTTTTAGCTTTGAAGAATGCAATTTTTTATCACAAAAATTTCTATTTTTGAATTAAAAATTTTAACAAAAAAAAACAATCATTCAAATTTTGAACTTTTAAAGTAAAATTTAGAATTAAGTCTGAATTCATAAATTCAAATGTGGGAAAGTTCTTCACATACTTAAAAATCATTTGACTTCTTTATTGAATACAAAAAAAAACTTACTCGACTGAAATGACAACAATATTTGACTCTTCAGCAATTAAAAAGTGCATTGGGTCATACGCAACAATATTTCTAAAAACAAAACCACCGCCATGAAAATAAATCAGAACCGGAAATGGTTTCTCGGTCTTGACATTTGGCGTAAAAATCCTAACATCAACACCATTTAAATTTTTAAATTCAACTCTCACTGATTTATCATTTTTGTCAAGTCCATCAAAAGCAACAAGATCGACTATTTCCCTTACAACTTTATAATCAGGTGCAATATTAAGACGTTTAAATAAATTTCCCTTTATTTGAGAAAAAAAAATTTAAATTTTAAAAAATTCTATCTTTTTAATTGAATTTTACTAGCTTGGAAAAAAGCGTAAGTGTTGTCAATGTAAGCCTATAATTGAAGGGTTGATCAAACCCATCTTTAACGGGTATACTATTAAAATAAAGATACAAAGTCGATAATACTGCTGTTAAAATTGCTATTTTTTTGTTGAACATGTCTAAAGTGAACTTTGGTTTTAAAATGATTTTGAAACAAAAAATGAAATAAACAAAGGATTATACTAAAAAAGTAAAAATAAAGCTGTTTGAAAATTACTATTTTTGAAACGTTTGCTTCTACTGAAAAAACTTTTTCATTTTATTTGGTCTAGTTTACACAACTATGACTTCGAGATTAAAAATTTTTGAAAATGTTTTACACATTTTAGAAAGAAAAAAACAAGAAGAATCTCTCTCTCTCTATTGTTTTTCGTTCTTGTTGCTTTTTTATTAAATATATTTAAATATTAACTGTCTCGTGATGTCTTGGAAACTTTGTTAGCTAGTAGTAGTTCGAAACAAAAAAACAGTTGAAAACTCGTTTCAAAGAAAGGTAAATGAAAAAAATTACAGCGATTCTCTAAGTTGAAAAATTTTCGATTCGCAAAATTCTCTTAAAGGATCTTACATGTTTGCTTTTTTGTCTTTTTATTCTAGTTTGTTGAACATTTCTATTTAATTAAGATATTAAATGACATCTAGGATTGTCATCTTAATCTAAAAAATTTCTTCTTTACATAAGTCTTATCTCAAATGTCAAAAATAATTCTTCTGAACTAGTTTTAGTTTTTGAACATTGAACTCAAAGAAAAAAAAACAACATTTTTTTGGGTCGTTTAAGTTAATTAAAAAAATGTTAAAAAAAATGCATTGACAAGGGAAAAAAATGTAGATTCATAATCTTAGATACTTTTCTAAAATTTTCGAAATAATTTTTGTTTTTTTTTTACCGTGGAACTTTGTATTTTGCGTGTTTAACATTTGGAACTTATCTTGTTAGAAAAGGGTATCCAATGTTCAAATTTATATTCGAGATAATTTTGTTATGAGATAAAGCCAAAGAAACATAAAAGATACTTTAATTATTTACATTACGAAGCTTTTTAATGTTAAGTTACTCAAAGTTTTACTAGAATTTTCATCATAATCCACATTTCAACAAAACAAAAATACTCAATCATACTACAGTGTAACCTCGATTTTGTTACCCTCTATTTTGTGAAACCGCGATTTTGTGAAATAAAAAACAGAGACGCTCCCTAACACCTTTAATGTATTTCTGGTTTGAATTTGTGAAACTTCACAAAATCGAGGTCGCACTGTATAAATTGTGAGCTTGAGATACAAATTTGTAGGCCGAATGATTGGATCCCCATAGAGTGACTTTTAAAAATTTTAATGACCATTGTTCTATCAATTAGACAATTTATTTGATGAATGCTGATTATTAATCTGAAATATTTTTTTTATCATCTTTCACTGTTTTCTATTTAAGAGAAAGTATTAATGATGGTTTGACGGAAAAATCTCAGGGTAAAGGAGTTTTGGAAATCTGACTTAATATTCGTAATTTACGTTTTGGAAAACTTATGTTTTCCATACAAAAAAAACAAAGATTTATGACCAGAGAAGCAGTGGTGGAGCCATTTTGTGTCGAGAGCCTGTATTATGTTAGGTGTGTGTGCGTGTGTGGGTGGGGGATATGGGTCCCTTGATTGAAAATTTCGAAAATTAAGAACGTCTGACGAAAGTTATAAGATTGCATAAGACAACAACAATAACTATTAATGTTAACAACAATATTCCGTGGCGTAGTGTTTTTTTTTGAGGGGGTGAACAGAGTAAGATCATTAAAAATTTACCGAAAATGGAGGGGGAAGGTCCAGTTAGTAGCCAAGCTCTCATAAAAAAATAAGTATACTCATTTTCAAGAACAGAAATACATTAAGTTTAAACTTTACAAAGAGAGAATACTAAAATTTTATTCAAAAACCTGAAAAACTCATTTTATTTCTCACATTAAGATCTCTTTTACTTATTAGTGCTAAAACAGTCTTATGTTAGTTCGTTCTGTCTTTGCGTCATAAAAACGTGCGTTTTCCTCTTTCAACAATTATACCAGAACTAGATCTCGAAATTTGGACGGCATTTCATTCAATTACGCTGCTTCACTCACAAAGAGTAACTGGAAAAGATGCGTCAAGCAAGGCAACAAGAACGTGACACACTTGAGAGAGCGATCGAATCTAGAATAACTGCAATTACATCGGAAGGAATTAATAGCGAGGCTAAACGATATTGGGTTACAAATATTATTTCAAAACAAAGAGTTTAAAAGATTGACAGAGAATCAGAAAAGAAAATTAAAAAAAGAACTTGATTTTCTGAACAAATATAGAGGCAATCCGTGCTATTGAATGTCAATAATTACTTGAGCTTTTTTATCTTAATCTTTTTTTCGTTCTTTTTTTTGGTAAAAAAATACTGTTTTGGTTTAAAATTATTTTTAGCATATTTTTCTTATTTTTGTTTTTGACATAAAAATAAAACGGGATTTATATTCATTTTTATGGGATATTTTCCCTATTTGCCATTTTAACAGATAATTGAATTATCAAACATTTTTTTTTCATTATAAACTTTCTTAATTGCTCTCTTTTCATATTTATAATTATTTTTTTATTCAATTTTTTACAGTGACGTGGCCACAGTAGATTTTGAAATTGGTGTGACGGTCGCCACAGTACGCCACAGCAGAGAAGGGTCAATTTAGAGCACCCTAAAGAGGGTATCAATTGCTAAATAGTTCCTTTCTACGAATTTTTTATTCTACACGTGATATTTTCGACATAAAATCTGAAAATTTTAAAAAAATTCTGAAAAAATAATTTTTTAAGGAGAAAATATCAAAAAATGTTTTTTTTTTGTTACAAATCCCGGTAATTACAAAATCGCCAAAACAATCTCTATATATCGATGTTCTCTGATTTAATTCTTGATAGCCTTTTGTTGACGAATAAATATTCAGAATATAGGCTCAAAAAAATAAGGTTCATCGATCCCACGTTATTTGCTGGTATATAATTTTATTCTCTACATTTAGGTATGTTGAGTTTATATTATTTGAAAAGAGTTTTCAACTCAAGCGGCTTTTGAGCATAAAACCATTCTACCAGCCCTACCCTTAAGCTTTGTTCAAAAAAAAAAAAAATAAATTAATGACGACAACAAATATTTATATCAAATTAGGTACATATAATTTTTTGTTTTTTGTGTTGAAGTAACTTGAGGCAGTTTTAAAATTGGTACCATTCAATACTGAGATAAAATAAAATAGCTAAATACAAAGAAAATTTGCGTAAGTCATGTAGTAAACATGCGCTAGAGGATAGAAAACTAAGTACGGATCAAAAAAAAATTGCATCACGTTTTCTAGTTGCTGGAAATAAGTTACACGTGTTTAAACCATTTAAATAAATCAAAAAAAAAAAGATCTCAGGATCCTTTGGGCTAATATTAAACATAACGTATTATTTAGTACAGATATCTCGCAATTTTAATCACCTACCATTTAAGCCCGTCGCGAATAAAAACCCAATGTTCTACAAAAAAAGACGTCCCAGATATAACAAAACTTATAAATTATTACATCCTAATTATTTGATTAAGACCCCATGCTTTAGCAGAACCAGTAAAGGGAATAAAAATACGGTTAACGTAAATTTATAGACTATGCGTGAACCTAAATTCCGTTTTCTAAATCCGCAATATCAATCTAAAAACGAAGATTTTTACGGGCTAATTAGAAAATAATTTTTTCTATGAAAATGAAAGCAAATTTTTTAAAAAGTAATGAACTACAACATTTCATTGTTCGGATAAACAAAATAAGAATAATTCGGAAACATTAATTTTCCTTTTTCTATTTTTATTTTTACCAGGGAAAAAAATTAAAAGGAAATTTAAAAATCACACAATAATTCAAATATATTAAATCAAATATTTAGCTTGATAAAATCATTTAGTTTATCTAAAATTTCATATGAATGCTTATATCCGGTATGTTCATTAAGAGCAGTGACACTACCATGATAACAATTTTCATAAAACGCGACATCAACTTCAACACCAACTTGCTTTAATCTCTCAGCCAAAATCAAACCTTGATCTTTCAATGAATCCCATTCACATGTTATTTGATACGTTTTGGGCATTAATTTCAACTCATCTGAATCGCTCAATAAGGGCGATACTTCTTTGCTAAAAAATAATTTAACTTTTTTTGCAAACTCTTTGTCTCTGACCAAAATATTGTCAGGTTCGAGTGTACCTGAGTTTATCAAAGGTATTTTTTTGTACATTTCATAATACGCTTTGTTTGTTTTGTATTTTTGTGGTATTAAATCAATATTTACATAAGAGGCTAATTTTACTCTTTCCTCTTGAGTAAGGAGTAAAGTATGATTGTTTGATGTAATTGCATCTCTCATTTCATCTGTAATTTTTTTAAATCCCAAATACCATAGTTTCATGTTTGCATACCCTGTTGATGCAAATAAACCTTCTTTGTACATGATACTCGAAGGTATACGTGTAAATCCAAGCTGAACCCAAGGATAAATCAAAACTTGAAGAATTGGTTTGACATTTGTCTCTTTTGCAAGACGTTTACTTATCACCAATGCAGCGTTGCCTCCTAAAATTAGGAAATTTACAATATTGAAATTAAAAATATGTCTCCGATTTTAACCTGCAGAATCTCCAGCTAGTATCAACTTGTTTGGATTAACTTTGAGGCTTTTTGAATTTTTTAAAACATAATCAACTGCTTTCCAACAATCGTCAGTAGGTGTTGGGAACGGATGTTCAGGAGCCAATCGGTAGCTTAATAAAAAATTATGTTAGAATTATAAAAGTAGTTTTTTCAAATTCTTTGTACACTTACTCTACTGATATTACAACAATATTTGATTTCTTTGCAATGATGAACAAGAACTTGTCATAAAAATCTAAAATAAAATAATCTTAAATTTATTGTCTTTAAATAGCTACTCTAATCCCACACAAGGCTTCCAGCAAAAAATAGTAAAGAAAATTAGTATCAATTCTTAAAAAAGCTAAATTTTTATTAGAGTCATTCGAAAATAGTTTTAACTTTGCTGCAAGAACAAAACCATAAGTTTCCTCATTCTTTCTGTTTTGAATTCAATTTGGACGGGATGCTTTAGCATGGGGTTACGGCAATTTTTTAAATTCATACTTAAGTTACGAATAAAATAGGCGCCACCATGAAAATAAACCATGACCGGTAAAGGCGAATCGCTTTTTGTATTTGGTCTGTAAACTCTTACATTAACATTGTTAAAAACCTTGTATTCAATCTAAAAAAATATTTATAATAAAAGCTTTGTTTCTTGCAAAGAATGACCTCATTTAGAATACTTTAACTGAATCATCTTTCGGTTCCAAGTCACTAAATACCACAAAATCAACTACATCTCTGGCAAACGCGTACTCTGGTGCCAAGTTTAAGTTATCAAGATATCTACCCTTTAAACTAAAATTTAAAGCATTTGTCGAATAAAAACATAAAATGCTTACTATTAATCCAATGATGTTGCATAATACATATGAGATTTTGTAATTTAAGGGATTTTCAAAGCCTTCATTTACATAAATATTATTGAATTTCAAGAAGCAGACAGACGCTAATGCGAATAAAATAGCTATTTTTTTAGAAATCATTTCCTAACAAAAAAATTCTAGTTTGAAAAAAAAAACTGGGTTTTAACCTGAAAATTGCTACACTATTAAAATTCTTTTTATTTAATTCAATGAAAGAATGGACTTTGAAAATGCTGCATTGATTTTTCCATGTGATGAAAAAAGGAACTGGAAATTTTGTGATTTATTTTGATTCAATACGCTATAAACAAGAAGTTTTGTTATAGCTTATAAAAATTGACGTTTACAAAATAATACTATATTTAAGTTAAGGAGTGTAAAGTAACAAACAACTTGATGTTTGTTAGAAAAACTAAAAACAAATTTAATGAAAGTACTTTTTTTATTTAGTTTTAGCTATAAGAAGAAAGAAGCAAGAACATTCTTAATCACGACACTTCGGACTTAAAGTGCATTTTTTAGCACTTTTAGACTTATTCATGAAAAATTTAGTACTAAGGAAAAAATTTATAGTTATAGACTTTTATTCTATGGTCAAAAATCAATTATACCTTGATAATCCATATTTATTCATATTTTTTATTCTTAAAATTAAAAGAGGAATACAATACCGTTATTTCGAAATGACCATTTCTGAAAGTTCATGAATTTCTGCACCGTTAACCCTCGAAGATTTCGACCTTTGGTTTCGACAAAAGTCTACAAACCTCATTCTAACCGACTCAGCCTTCTCTTTAAAATAAGGGATCAGGAATCTAACTAAATAATTAACCAATCAAAATATTTTAAAAAAACTGGATACAATTAGAGGGAGTTTACGGTAACGGATTAATTTATTTTTTACTTTAATTATTTGTATACAGTACTGGCAAATGCATAGAAACTGACTTTTGTTTTACGTTGTGTCCATTTGATTTCCATTCAATCCCAAGCAATCGTGATTTTCTTAGAAAACCCTCGAAATTACTTGGGCTCTCAATTTTTCTTGAAAAAGTCTTGATTTTACTTGGAATCTAATAAAATCACAAGTTTTTTTGAAAATATATTGGAAATGCTTGAATAAAACACAAATTTCAATATCGAAATTATTTTTAAAAAAATTTTCTTGGAAATTTCTTGGAACTTATTGGTCCTCCAATATAAGAAAATTTAAATTTGAAAAATTCTTGAAATGTCTTGGATAATTATATCGTAAAAATTAACTTGGAATAACTTAATATTTCTTGAAAACTAAACATTTTGATAAAAATATTGGAATTTTTCGAAAAAGTAAAGATTCTCAACAAATTGTCGTTATTTTGTTTTTTCTCATCTCATCTCACCTCATTTTAAACTTTATTCTAAAAATTTCAATACAAATGTCTACTAAAATAATAAAAACGAGGGCCTTACAAGCAATATCGCAATGATCCCACTAAAAGAGTACTCAAGTCAACCTATTACTATAATCTCAAAAAAGGTAATTTCAATAGTCCTATTCGAAATTCGATTCATATTCTAACTCAGTATACGACTCGATCTCATTTAATTAATCGACCACAAATGATCTTATCTTCAAACGATTATTTATTCATCAAATCAAAACTTGTATCGAACTAATGAAGATTTTTCTTTCGAAAGCAAACAACAAAATAGCGTTTCAAGTGAATATTCGAGTGATGACAGAGACGATAAGTAAACAAGATCAATTCAATTCAATATAATCAAGACTTATTCGATGATTTTTCGGTAGATAATTTGATAAAAGATATACGAGATGATTTTGTTAACCAGGAAATAACCATTGAGGAACTGGTTATTTAACTGCTTTTTTAATGGTCGTACGTCAAAAAAGTCATTGTAAGATTATTGTTTCGAGTATAAAGTGTCGAGTAACGGAAACATCTTGAGATATTTTTTAGCATGTAAATACTGGTTACATTTTGAATTTTCAAATCAAAATTGCGATGATGATGACCCTTCTGATTGTTCACCATAAGAAAATATTGAAAACTAATTTTATTTTTTTTTTAAACTGTTTACATAATTGTCATTTTTTATTACCCTTTTTTTTTTGCTTAAATTTTTCTTGAAATTTTCAAAAAAAAACAAAATTTTTTTTAATTTTCTCTTGAAAATTTCCTGAGGTTAAAAAATTTACAAGAAAAATCAAAAAATATCCCTCAAATTTTCCCTTTAAACTTTCTTAAAACAAGTAAATTTCAATTAATAATAATAATAATAAACTGCTTTGTAAAGCAATGTTATACACACGCCTAAGGCGTCCAGGCAGCTAGTGGCTTCAGCAGTTATATGCGATTGTCCATTCAAAACATTAATAATACTAATAATTAATAATAAAAATAATAATAAAAATTTATAAATTTTGACCATCCAAAATTCTTATAAAATTGTTGACATTTTCTATTTCTTCAATTGAGATTGGGAGACTGTTCCATTTATTAACGACTCTATTTGTCAAAAAGTTATGCCTTTGCGAGCTGTTTCGCACTATTTCTCTCACTAATCTGTACCTATGACCTCTCAGCTTCATCTGTCGATTTGGATGGTTATTGAAATTGATCTCTTTATACAAGTTTACGTTTTCTATCCCTTTAACGATCTTAAACATCTGAATCAGATCTCCACGATTTCGACGCTCGGTTAAAGTTTGAATTTAAGTTCTTTTAGTCTTGATTCGTATGGCTTGTGACTGATATTTCTTACTTACTTTGTAGCTCTTCTTTATACTCTCTCCAAAGCATCTATGTCTTTCTTTAGGTATGGGTGGCAAACACTGTTACACGAATCTCCGAAATAGCCTCTGTTATCCTATCTAAAGCCTCTATTAAATTCGTTATACATGATTTCTTTGGAATGAATCCATGTTGTTTTTGACTAATCAGCTTGTTCATCAGAATAAACGATATGAGTTCTGTTCTAATTAATTTTTCCAGGAATTGAGGTAAGTGACACGGGTCTGTAATTATTAGGGTCCAATTTAGAATCATTTTTGTGCAAAGGGGAAACATTTGCTAACTTGCACATACCCGGGACTTCACCTGTTAACAACGAGTTCGAAAATATTATAGATAACGGAAACGATAATGCTCTAGCACAGCACTTCAAAAAGTGTGGGTTCATACCGTCTGGGCCAGTGGATTTGTCCGATTTCAACTCAACGAGTAATTTCGCGATACTTGGTGGGCTAAAAACTGTTTTAACATAGATTTTAAAGTTTTCTTGTGTTCGTGATTCAAGCTCAGGTTTGTTTAAAAACTTGTTACACGGTTCGTCAGTAAAGACAGGCCGTGTAACAAGTCATCTTGAAAATATCTTGGAAATTCTAGAAAAATTTATTTCAAGTTCGATTTCAAGAGTTTTCAAGAGTTTTCCAAGAAAAATACGATTGCTTGGAAGGATTCATTAAAAGTAATCAAACAAACTTTTAATTTTTGAGTCACTCTATGTAAAAACAATTTTCTTTTCATATTTTTTATCAATTCAAAAATTGAGCTAAAAAGTCTGCAGATGTGGGTTTTTATGAAATAAAATATGGAGCAAGGTGAAACCCTTTAGCAGATCAAACTGTGAAAGAGATCTTGACATCTTTTTACAGAAGGATCTAAAATGCAACACTCAAATTAAAAAATTCGACGACTAAAGCCAATCGTATGTAGGGTTTAGGCATAGTAAAGTATGGTTTTTGACACTTAAGACCCCTAGGGTATGGAAAACTTATTTTGGACAACCCCTAATAAATTGATTTTTTAAGGTTTTCATATGTGTAGATTACGAATTTGAAGTCGAGAATATTTCTTAGAATGTGTGTAAGTTTAAAAGTTACGCAACCTAAATATTCCTATTAAAGGTATCTTGAATTTGATGATCAATCTGATCAGGATCAAATAGTATTTTCTTTATAACTTTTGTATGGCATTTGATAGACTGGTTCTGCAAAATGCTTAATAATGCAATAAACATGCTAAGTATTAGACGAGGCTCTGCAAAAACTGTGCATCTTGCAGTAAAATGCACGTCTTTAAAAAGTATTTAATTCAACTGCGCAATTTAATTGCAGAGTTTTTGCAGAGACTCATCTAATATTTAGCATGTTTGTTGCATTATTAAGCATTTTGCAGAACCAGTCTATCAAATACCTTTCAAAAGTTATAAAGAAAATATTATTTGATCATGACCAGATTGATCATCAACTTCAAGATGCCCTATTAAAATTAAAAAAAATAAAAATAATATTAAATAATTGCGCAAAAATTCTAATATATTAAATTAAATATTTAGCTTGATAAAATCATTTAGTTTATCTAAAATTTCATATGAATGCTTATATCCGGTATGTTCATTAAGAGCAGTGACACTACCATGATAACAATTTTCATAAAACGCGACATCAACTTCAACACCAACTTGCTTTAATCTCTCAGCCAAAATCAAACCTTGATCTTTCAATGAATCCCATTCACATGTTATTTGATACGTTTTGGGCATTAATTTCAACTCATCTGAATCGCTCAATAAGGGCGATACTTCTTTGCTAAAAAATAATTTAACTTTTTTTGCAAACTCTTTGTCTCTGACCAAAATATTGTCAGGTTCGAGTGTACCTGAGTTTATCAAAGGTATTTTTTTGTACATTTCATAATACGCTTTGTTTGTTTTGTATTTTTGTGGTATTAAATCAATATTTACATAAGAGGCTAATTTTACTCTTTCCTCTTGAGTAAGGAGTAAAGTATGATTGTTTGATGTAATTGCATCTCTCATTTCATCTGTAATTTTTTTAAATCCCAAATACCATAGTTTCATGTTTGCATACCCTGTTGATGCAAATAAACCTTCTTTGTACATGATACTCGAAGGTATACGTGTAAATCCAAGCTGAACCCAAGGATAAATCAAAACTTGAAGAATTGGTTTGACATTTGTCTCTTTTGCAAGACGTTTACTTATCACCAATGCAGCGTTGCCTCCTAAAATTAGGAAATTTACAATATTGAAATTAAAAATATGTCTCCGATTTTAACCTGCAGAATCTCCAGCTAGTATCAACTTGTTTGGATTAACTTTGAGGCTTTTTGAATTTTTTAAAACATAATCAACTGCTTTCCAACAATCGTCAGTAGGTGTTGGGAACGGATGTTCAGGAGCCAATCGGTAGCTTAATAAAAAATTATGTTAGAATTATAAAAGTAGCTTTTTCAAATTCTTTGTACACTTACTCTACTGATATTACAACAATATTTGATTTCTTTGCAATGATGAACAAGAACTTGTCATAAAAATCTAAAATAGTTTAAGATTTGATTTAGTAATCTAAAAGCTTGAAAAGATTCAGTCATACTCATGTTACGGATATAATAACCACCACCATGAAAATAAACCATGACCGGTAAAGGCGAATCGCTTTTTGTATTTGGTCTGTAAACTCTTACATTAACATTGTTAAAAACCTTGTATTCAATCTTAGAAAAAAATAGTCTCTTATTGCAAAGATGGGTGTCACTTGAACTAATTTTACTGAATTATCCTTCGGGTCTAAGTCAGTGTATACCATAAAATCAATTGCATCTCTGACAAACGAGTATTCAGGTACCAAGTTTAGTCCGTCAAGATATCTGCCCTTTAAATAATATAAAACTCTAAATAAAATTTTCCTAATAAAAAACATAAATGCTTACTATTAATCCAACACTGTTACCAAATACATAAGTGATTTTGTAGATTAAAGGATTTTCAAAGCCTTCATTTACATAAATATTATTGAATTTCAAGAAGCAGGCAGACGCTAATGCGAATAAAATAGCTATTTTTTTAGAAATCATTCCATAAAATAAAATTTCAAGTTTTATAATATCAAAATGGATTTTAACCTGAAAATTGCTACATTATTAAAATTCTTTTTATTTAAATTACCTCAAAATTTTGTCTTTTAATTAATTAAATTTGTTCAAATTTAGCATACCAAAAAATTAAGGTGTAAATTCTTTAAAGAACAAAAAGTAATGAAAAATTATAAACATTTTAGCCTAAGTTTTTTTATATTGTCCAAAAGGCAGATCTAAAATATATTTTTGAACACTCTATCTCTCTTAGAGGGCTAAAAAATGTCTGGTAAAAAGACTTTTTTACGATGCAGTTCGCTGGACAATGTGCCTTTTTTTAAGTTATCATACTGTAAATGGAAGCTCACTAATCCGAGTATTTTTAATTTATTTAAGTACATTTAGGAAGAGACACGATTACGATTCGGGTATAAATGGGCTTTTAAAATTTAACTTCAGGAAAATACCGTATTTCCTTGCTGATAAGCGCCCTCCTAAACCCCCCCTTTTTCTAGACGAACGAACATAAAGTCACTTTCATTTTTATGATCTTCAGATAAAGCGCATTCAGTTCTATCAGAAAAAATCCAAATGAACTCAAAAATCTATTCGCATCATTATTATTTTTTCGATCAAAGTGTCGATTTTGGGGGCACTTATCAGCAAGGAATTACAGTAGCTTCAAATCGATCATTGATGAAAAAGTACTTCGAAATAATATAAAAAGCAATTATTTGATCGTGTCTTAGACCCTTTTAAAAATAATTTATTTTACCCTCATAGTGCAGCTGTAGGATTTAGACCAAGTTTTAGCATGATGCCGAAAAGAAGCCGAAATACTCAAAAAGTTTTTTTAGACTATTTTTAAATTTGTTAATTTAAGATGAAAGCAATTCAAATGCATAATTCACGCTTTCTAATTCCCTTCCAAAAATAAACAAGAAAAATTCAGCATATTTAAAACGTAATTTACATAATATTTGAATCATTTTTTTTATCAAAAAGAAAGAAAAAAAAATTTCATAATTTCGATATTTTACTTATACTTCTTGTTATTTTGAAAAAAATTCTAAAGAAAAAATAAAAACAAAAACTTGATATTCAACTCAAAAATATCTTTTTAGAATTCAAAAAATAAAGAAGAATTCTCAAGGATCTTTTGAAATGGCTGCATCTTCAACTGGTATCACAAATTTAGAATCAGTTATACTCACGGAAGACCCGAATAAAACCAAACCAACTATCGATGAATTACGAAAACGAGCCTTTGTACCCGATAAATTACCAGAAGACTTTCTTAGAATCATACTTAATGAAAATAACTTAGCACAGGCTGATGATAGTATGCTAGCTCGTCAATTACATCATGATCTAAATAAACAAAATGTAATGCCATTGAATCAATATCAACCGAGAGTTGATTATGGTCGAGGTCGAATTCAACTTGACGTAATCGAAGCAAAATTGAACAAAAATTATGGTCTCACTCGAATGGACCCGTATGTAAGATTTATTCTCGGTAGTCGTGTTTTTGAAACTCCAACTGCTCCAAATGGAAGCAAAAATCCAATTTGGAAAAAGCGAATAATAACGTAATAATATAATCATCGTTTATTTTTAACCTTTTTTATAAGTTTTTATTTGCTTTTAAAGTTTTCTACCTCATAATGTGGATACTTTATCAATTGAAATCTACGACGAAGTATTTAAGCTAAGCAAAAATCTTTGTTTAACCTAAAAATAATTTAGGCTTTTTTTTAGAAATCGTTTACTGAAGATGAAATGATCGCTTTTGTAAAATACCCTTTACCAAACAAACTGTTTGACGGTGTTTTTGTTGACGAATGGATTCCTTTAAGCGGACGCCTTGGAGAACAAAAAGAAGGTTACATTAACATTCACCTTTTATTCACTGTAATTTTTTGTGAACAAAAAAAAAAACAGATAAATTAATTGGAATTTTGTTTTTAGCCAGTAGAATCCTTAAGGCCAAGGCCAATAATGACTCAATCATCGCTTTCGTCAGCGTCTTCATCGGCTTCAGGTTCACCAAAACATCAATTTGTCCAACCTGGTACAGTTAATCTCCCTCCTGGTAAGTTTATTTACTTTTTTAAGATACAGATTTCTTTTTAATATTTTGTTGAAAGAATTTTTTGCCCCTGTCGAAGTTCCAAAATACTCTGAGGAAGACTTCAAATCAATCAAAGAAATGTTTCCATCATTTGATGATGAAGTAATAAAATCAATAATGGAGTCAAGTGGATACAACAAAGAAGACACAATAGATGCCCTACTGCAAATGTCTTCGGATTAATTTATTTGCTTACACTTTTCAAAATTAATCAAAAAATAAAGAAAAAAACACTTTTTTTTAAAACTATTTATTTTATTGTAAATCTGGTCAATAAATTTTGTAATAAATTTTGGTTCTTTATTTCTCTTTAATTGTAACAACATCGACTGGTTCAATTATTCCAACAACTGGTGTATATACTTTTGCCTCTTTATATGTATGATACATGTGATAAATTAAACTTATAGTTAAAGCGCCTACGACCATACCTTGAGCAAAAACACGTGTTTGTATCCTTGAATTTATTCAAGTTCAATGGTTGAGTTAAAATGAAAAAAAAGAAGAAAATACATACACGTAAACGCTTGGTTTAATGCTTTTATTTCTATTTCTGTAGTGGAATAAAGAATAGCCGACAACACCGGCCAAACCAGCAAGACCTATTACAGGTGTTGGTTCTTTTTTTATTTTATCCACAAGGCGATTTCTTGGCTTATTTTCTTCGAAAATGTCAGACATTTTGATTTTTTTGTTGTTTTTTCAAATATGAAAAAAAATTAAATACAAAATTTGTAAATTTTTATTATTTTTAGATTCGTTTATAATTTTTAAAAATAGTCGAAAAAAATTTGCTTGTTCTAAAAATTCCTTTAGTTACTCTAATAAATATTTTCAAGAATTTTGGGCTTCTTCAAAAAATTGTAATATGTTTTTGAATTATTAATTAAGTTTTTATGTAATTTTTAGCCAGCCATTAAGTTTATGTCTAAAACGACAGTTCAGTGCAGAACCCCTAAGAAAGCCGCTGTCGTAAGTAGCCCCAAATCATAAATGTTACTAGCTTTAAATTATATTCCTCCCCTGTGAAACAATAAAACCAAGTAAAAAAGTGTCTTAACATCTTTCTCGAATAAATCTCTATAGAGATATGAGAGGGTTTGTCCGTAAACGCTTTGTCAGCCCGGCGGGTTTTTTCGACCCGTTTTTCCTTTTTTTTGTGAATTTCTCAGAATCTGTTGGTTTTTTTAACTTTTTTTTTGATTCGAGTAAGTCTAAAATTTAAAAACGAACAATATGAATATACACTTGTCAAATTTTTATTATTTTTTTCTTTACAAAAAAAATAGGGTCTAGTCGGTTTGGTGAACAACAAATCTTGTTCTCAGGTTTGGTGAACAACTTGTTCACTTAATTTTCGAATTGTTCACTTACAGGTCAATTTTTTCACGTAAAGATCCAATTGTTCACCTAACGATTCAATTGTTCACATAATTGACAATTTTTTTTAAAATTTTTCAAAAAAATATGTAAACTCGGTATGCAAAAAAAGATATAGAAATTTAACCTTATTTGAATGGTAAAAACAATAATTTAAATTGTGTTGGAATTTTTTTGAAAGACAAAAGGGCTTAAAAATGCATGTATCTAGAACTCATAAAGATTAATTATATTTTTTTATTTTATATTTTATCATTCATGTAAACACGTTTAAATTAATCTTCGAAGACCGTTAACCCCTTACTCTTTTACTGATTAGTGTATAGTATATATTTAAAAAGACACATTTTTTCACAATTTTACACATGAAAATTGTTCACATAATTTTAAGTTTGTTCACCTAAATCTAGTCTTGTTCATATATCTTCTAAATTGTTCACCTATACGTGAACAAAAAGTTAAGTGAACAAATTATTCATTAAACCTGAGAACAAGGTTTGTTCACATATTATGTGAACAGTTGTTCACCAAACCGACTAGACCCAAAAAATATATACGTCAAGGACCGACGCGGGTTTTTTGAACCCGTTACGAAATTTCTCACTTTTTTGCTTTAAAATTGTTTAAGTATATACATATTTGTATATATTTTTGTAGGATTTTAAATTTAAATTCAATAGAATTAAAAAATGATCAATTTTTAAAAATTAGTCGAAGACAAGCTGCATTACAAGCGCTTGGAAATCTTAGAAGAGCTGATGATGCTGAATCTGTTTTGTTGAAGTGTTTTGTCTGGTGATGAAAATGACGATGATATTGAAGATGAGTACTGTTTCAAGAGATGACCTAGAGGACGATAAAATGAACCTAGAAGACGAGAACGATCTTCATGATTAAGAATTCATCATTTCGGTAATAGAAAAGATTGTGTTTATGATATTTCGGACAAAATTCGTTAAATGGAACGATCTGGGTCAGATTGAAAAAATTTAGAGAAGGCTTTTCTTAAAAAAATAGGTTTTAGTGAAAAGAGTTAACCTACAAATTATGCAACTCGTCGGATAGAAAAATCAAGGCTAGTTCAAGGCTAATCAAGGTTTTTTGATTTTTGATTCGTCTTTGATAAAACTGATTCTCGATTGTAAAAATTCTCATTCAAACAAACAAGATCCTAACCTTTACTAGAGAGAATCTATTAGCATTTATAAGTATTATTTGTGCAAGGGGTGTCCTTTGTCCAAATATACCTACCAAAGCAATTTGGTCAAAAACGTAGTGAGTACCGATAATCGAAAAATTTATAACATAAAAAATAAGTTTCTTTTATTGTTTATGCTCATACGTTTCGATGTTAATCTAGCTGTTATCAAAAAGTAGTAGGAGTATGAGATACAAGTTCTGTGTGATTCGATAGATGTGGGAAAAATTTATCGAGAACACTCAAACTTTTTTTATACGTAGCTTTCATTTGACTGTTAATGAGCAATTAATACATAGCAAAAATTTTAATTCATTTATTCAATATATGCCCAACAAGCCCGATAAATTTGGATCAAATCCTGGATCTTTAACGATGTTGACACAAAATACGTTTTAAATCGCTTTCCATACTTTTTAAAAGAATAAACCTTCTGAAAAACTTCAAAGCGAGTATTTAGTTGAAAAACTTTTAGAGCTTTCATGTATAGAGGTCAAGGTTGTTATATGTATTTGTAGAAACTGCTTTAGACGGCTTGAAGAGTTTTTTTTTGCTTTAATTTTTGCAAACTTAGGTTCATTCACCCTAACCATTGGCATCTTTCACAGTCCTGTTGGGGTGCACTAAAGTGACAACACTAATTTTTATTTCGAAAAACAATCAACAGCTTCGTCGTGTTTGTCGAAATTAACAAATTGGGAAGGGTTCACTCTCTGGAATTTCTGAACGGACTCAAAATGTTTTTTGGTTTTATAAAATATTTATTTGAATTCTAAAATTTTTAGTCTAATAAAGTCAAGTTCTTAAGATTGTTGTATAATAGTACTGAATAAGCGTTTTGATTCAATGTGATGAATTTTTTTTTAAAAAAAAATTAAAAGCTCAAATTTTTATTTTATCATACAAAAAGAAAAAAGTTTCATCGTTTCATAATAGGTGTGTTTCTAATTACGCTTTTTGGAAAATAGAAATAGAAAGAATTCATGCAAAATTTAACTTAGATCAACTAAGAAAAAAAAACAAAAACAAAAACTGTTTCATCAATTTTTGTTTTAGATACTAATTTCAATTCAGTCATTCACTTACGCAACAAAAATATATTTAAAAAAAAAAAAATTTTATTATTCAACAAAAAAAAAGAGAATGCCAAGTTTAGTCGAAACTGAAACAAAAAACGATCGTAAAAAAATAACCATTTGTGGTGCGGGTCTAGTCGGATGTTTAACAGCTTGCTATTTTGCTGAACGTGATTATGATGTAACTTTATACGAGTTCAGATCCGATATACGTAAAATGAAAGTAGTTGTTGGTAGAAGTATTAACATGGCCATGAGTACTCGTGGACGTGAGGGTCTTAAACGTATTGGAGCCGAAGAATCAATTACTTCTAAAGGTATTGAAATGTATTCGCGCATGTTACACGACACAAAAGGTAACATGACCGCTGTTCCTTACGGTAAAAAGTCTCAATGTATCTTGTCTATTGATAGAAGATATTTGAACGAACTTTTGTTGAACGGTAAATAGACTTAAAATTTTTTGTGTACAACTAAGTTTTAATTACTTTTTAAAAAGAGGCTGAAAAGTATCCAAATTTGACGATTGAGTTTAATCATAAGGTTAAGAGATGTAACACAAAAACCGGCGAAGTCGTGTTTGAAAAGTAAGAGATTAATTAATGAAGAATTTTTTGATAAATTTTTAAAATTTTTTTATCAAAGTGTTTCAACGGGTCAACAAGTGACCACAAAAGCAGATCTAGTTATTGGATGTGACGGTGCGTACTCAATGGTCAGGCAAAGCTTGCTGAAAGATAAACCAATAAATTTTTCTCAAATTTACAATTCTGGTTATTACATGGAACTTAACATACCGGCTAAAAATGGAACTTTTGCCCTACCACCAAAGCATTTACACATTTGGCCTCGTGGTGATTTTATGTTAATTGCATTACCAAATCAAGATTTTTCATTCACTTGTACACTTTTCATGCCTTTTGAAATGTTCGATAAAATAAAAACACCCGAACAGCTAATCGAATTTTTTGAAAAATATTTTTTTGATACAATCGAATTAATAGGACGAGACAGTTTGATTAGCACTTATTTTTCAAATAAACCGTCACCACTTGTTTCAATAGGAGTAAGCTGAATTAATTTAAGACTAAGACGAGAATTTTTCTAATTATTTGTTTTAAAGTGTGATCCTCATCATGGTACCAAATGTGTTCTTTTTGGCGATTCAGCTCACGCCATGGTTCCATTTTATGGTCAAGGAATGAACTGTGGATTTGAAGACGTTGTTGTATTTTTTGAAATTTTGGACAAATTAGGATTTGATAATATTGATAAAGTATTAGAAGAATATTCAAGAGTTAGAGTACCAGATGCTCATGCCATTTGTGAATTAGCAGTTAGGAATTATGATGAAGTAACTTCTAAAACCACCCTAAAGACAGTTTAAACTCTAAACTTATTTTAAATTAAGATGAAATATTTATGTACAACTCGAGGATACATAATGAGAAAGAAATTAGATAATTTTTTGAATGCTCTTTTTCCATCCTATTGGGTTCCATTGTACACAATGGTAACTTTTACTCGTACACGATATAGCGAAGTAATCAAAGCTAGACAAAAACAAGATAAAGTAAGACCTAAGAGCAAATTTTAGTTAATTATTTTAAACTGATTGATTTTTTTTTTAATTTAGATCATAAGAATTGGAGGTTGGGTTTCAGGACTTTCACTTTTGGCTGGTATTGGCTTTATGCTTCTCAAAAGTCGACCAAATTTTAGATTTTAAGTTTTTAGTTAATTTTTGAAAATAAAATTTAGACAAAGTATTTTTGTTTTGAATTTATTAATTTAAAAGTGTAGCACAGTTTTACTCAAAAATGATGCAACTTCTGCACTTAGACAAATTTTAGCTTGAAAAAAATGTTGTCCAAGTTTTCAGGGTAAGGAATTAAATATTCAGACAAAAAACAAAAAAAATTATTTTATTGGCGTCCATTTTTAGACGTTCCAAACCTCTGCATAAATCTAAGCTTTGCCGACTGACTTAAACTTTTTTGAAAGAATAAACAATGTAACCTCGATTTTGTTACCCTCTATTTTGTGAAATAAAAAAGAGAGACGCTCATGATACTTTTAATGTAATTCTGGTTTGAATTTGTGTAATTTTTTGCATTTACCCAGACACTTCACAAAATCGAGGTGTACGTCAAGCTTTCTAAAAAAATTGATTTCAAGTCTATTTGCAAGTTTTCGACATACTTTAGTAGAAGGACTCTTAAGGCTGGCCAAATGAAAAAGTTTCTAGTTGACTACACCCATCCGGAGTAACCATGTGCTGTATTTTAAGAATCCATGATCGGTCACTACCCGACCATGCGCTCTAAAATCAAGCTAATTGCCTGGACGCAAGGCTAAGTCAGACAATGATAATTGTCAATTAGACAAACATTTTTGATTCATATTTTTCTGCATTTCTAGCGAACTTTCTCCATTTGCGTATCCAAGCGTACCCTGAGTTTTTAATGATAATCCTACTCAAAAATAGAATTTCAATGTTTTTGAATCAATTTTTTGTTTCAAAAACATTGAAATAAAAAAATAAACTGATTTTAATGATTTTTTTTAATCAAAAACAGGTCCTTTGTGGTGTCGGTATGGTTGGTACGGTGGTACGGTACGGTACGCTACGCACAAGGAGAAAGTTCGCTAGAAGTGCAGTATAAAAAAAGCAACTTACGGGGTCGGCTAATGAAGATTTGATTATATCACGAGCTAAGCAATCGAATCAATATCAACTAAAAATTTTAAGGTGTATTCGGATGAATGAAGAAAGGGCAAGCCGAATGTTCGTGTAGAAAAGCTGCTTAAGCCTTTATGCTTGATTTAAGAGTTTTATTCTAACTAATCCTTCTACTGGATTCAAGTTTCTAAATTAGTATAAACCTTTTCATCAATTTACATAATAAAATAAGTTAAGTTAAATTTGGTTTTGAGCTTTATTTCAAGAATCTTATACAAGTATACAACTGAAAATAAATGAGTTTCAAACACAATATTTTTTCATGTTTAATATTATTCTGTTTTTGAAAAATTTCAAATTTTTCTAAAGAATTTTATAAAAAAATGAGGTTAACACCTATATTAGCACTAAGAGAAAATGAAGGTTTCTGGTATCGTATTTGGGGCTATTGGCGTTCACCAGCAGTCATGAAAATGAATGGCCTATGGAGTGATCGTAAAGAACAACAATACAAAACATTTCTCATGGCTCAACGTGGACGTGGTAAATCAAGACCAGAAACTATGTACGAAAAATTATCTCAACCAAAGTATGATGTCAAATGGGTCAAAAAACAAGAAACTGCAAATAGACAAAAATGAAACTTTTTAATCACTTTCGTTTTTTTATTTTAAATCAAAAATATCCAAAAAAAAAGAATAAAATTTTGTTTAATTTTTAGATTTTTTTTCTTCTTCTAAAATGCAAAAGGATTTGAGTCAATCTGAAAGATTTGAAATGAGAGAAAAATTTCTAAGAATGATAAATCGAATGGTCGAAAAGCGTTTAGATATTGCAACTTATGAAGGTGCAAATGTACAAGGCAATTTTAGATCGATCGATTATGATATTTGTAATATGCATTTGAATAGTTTACAAACTCCGATTGGTGTTGTACCAGAAGGTCTATTAAGAACAAGCGATATTGTTTATTTTAAATTTTCTCTAAGTGAATAATATCAAGATTTTACTTGTATACACATTTTCAAATAAAAACGGAACGTATTTGCTTAAAATTAAATCATTTTTTTAGCTTGAAGTAAGCTTTTTTTGTATTCAAAACAGTTGTTTTCGAAGATAAAGCTTAGAATAACCTCTTCTTCAGTCCAATACTGTTTTGCAGTATTCGGCGATACGTTTTTTTTTTGAGCCGTTCAGAGCCTGGGTTCACTTGCAAGATTCTCAACTTCAGCCATTGTTATACCTGCACGTTAAACTTGTCAAATATCAAAGATCGTACGTTTTAGTTGGCAATGAGAATTTTTTTTAGTCACTCTAAGTGATTTATGATTGTCTCCATTGATTCCCTTTAGTCTCAAATTTTAACTAAAAATGATTTGATAATTTTCAAGTAATGTTTTAGTCACTTTCGAATGGCTATACAGTTGGTTTCCTTGAACTTTGAGCGGCTTGTTGGTCGAAATTTGAATAGAAACCTAAATTTTGATGAAGCGAAAATAAAAATGTCCTGGACCAAAATATGGATTAAATGATGATTTCATAAAATCTGGTTTATGAGGTTATTGACCAAACTGATGTAATTTTTTTCCTAATAAAAAGTTGTTATTCAGTGACTTTTTTTCTTGATTTGAAAAAAGTTTGAAATTCTTTGTTTGTAGCTGCTCAAAGTGGTGTTTAGACGGAATTGTGAAGTTTAGTACAAAAAAACAGAACAATTTCGAAAAATCGAAACAATTATTTTCCTGTTGGTCTTATGATTGTTCTGCACATGTAACAAAGTGTAACAAACTTTTTAAAATTGCGCATTTAGTTTCAAGTCGTTTTAATAGTATGCATTTTGCCGAGACTTTGCACACATATAGCAGAGGTAACAAAGTTTGTTGCACTGGCAATTACAGAGAAGTGTTTGGTATGGGACAAAGAAATAGAAGAAAGACTGCCACAGCTCCTATAGAGCTAAATGCCGAAAGGCGTTAGTATATATTACTATACTGCAGTCTCACTAATACTACTACACTTTGTTACATGTGCAGAACAATCATAAGACCAACAGAAAAATAATTGTTTCGATTTTTCGAAATTGCACGGAGAAAAAATTGTGTTAAAAGTGCACAAATTGTGTTTTATTTTCACTTACACAATTTTGTATCCATTAAAATTTTCCTATCCTTTAAATAGTGTATGTGAAAATACAACACAATTTGTGTACTTTTAACACAATTTTTTTTTGCTTGTGTTCTGTTTTTTTTGTACTAAACTTCACAATGCATGTTTAGGCTCAGATATATGACTTTACCTTTGCAGTGGTATTCCAACAAGGTAAAAATTCAATGTAAGATGCCCCAAATCAAAAACGTTACTTAGTTTTTCGTGTATTTTGATAGCTGATTTCTATTCAATTTTATAACAAAATAAGACATAGACCCACCAGCTTTATAGATTAAGTCTTTCTCTACAAAAATAGGTGAGGATTTTTCAAACGTTAAGTAACTATTGATACTACAATATGTCTGAAGTAACAGTTTTCGTAAAATTCCAAGCAAAAATCAAAAGGTTTGTATCAAAGCAACCTATTTGTTTACTGAAAAACCCTCACCTATCTCTAGAAAGATTTATGTGAGAAAGATGTAAAGACAATTTTTTATTTGTTTTTTTGTATCACAGGGAAGAATAAAATTTAAAGTTAGTAAGATTTATGAATTGGGTCTCCTTAAAGTTCTGCAAATACTTCTAAAATAGTTCAGAATGCAGACAGTGCTAATGGGTTTAATTTAAATGCGCAATAATTTTTCACACCATAATTCATGGAATAACTCTGCAAAGGTAAAGTCTTATCTCTAATTTTATTAAAACTTTTAAAAATTTGCATTGAATTTTTTGATTTTTTTGAATTGATTTGCAACTTCAAATCGCCATATTTTAATTATCCAAGTCTTTTAAAAGATTTACTCATTCTGTAAAACTGTAATTTTTAAGACTTGGTTCATACAATTTTTCCATTGCTGTATTTAAGCCTGTAATTCTCTACATCGTCCTAAAAACCGTTATTTTGTACTAAATAGGTGACACAAATCCAACAAATCACTTGAAAGTCAAAAATGATACGTCTGGTCTTTTATACTGCACTTCCACCGTACCAAAGCGCACTCGTACCGTACTTCAAGCGTATCCATAGCGTACTATAGTCATAACCGTACCCGTATACAAAAATAGCAAATTCATCCTAAAATCATGCATTTAAAATTTAAAGAATTTTTAGTACCGGTACTGGTACGGTTATGATTATAGTACGGTACGGCTACGGCAAGCCATTAATTTGGTAAAAGTGCAGTAATAATTTTTTTTCCATTTAGAAAAATTGCTTTTTAGAATGTTATAATTTTGAGTTTCTAAATTTTAAGTTCATGCCTAAAAAAATGATTCAAAATGGAATTTTTTTTCTTTGCTTTGATAAGCCTTAAAATTGAAAAATTCGAAATTTTGGATTTAAAGATCAAGAAACACCTACTCTTTTATCACTAGTGTATAAATTTAATTTCATTAATAGTTTTCTTTTTTAATCTAATACAAAAAAAAAAAACATTTAAAAAGTTCGAACTAAACCAAGTGTACACTTAACGATCCTCTGAGACTCTAAAACCAATTATTTTTCATTTTTAAAGTCAAGATTATTAAACTATTCAAAACAAACACGATATAATAAAAAGAATTTTGTGACAATTTACGTCAATTTAGAGTTAATCTTTTTATTTTTCTTGTAAAAACAGAATTATAAAAAAAATCATTAATTTTACATAATTTTCGTAAAAAATTTACTCTAGCACAATTCCGAACAAACACACAGAGAGAGAATTATCGATTTTTCTTTTTTGAAATAGAAAAAATTTAAATCTTACAAATTATGATTGTCATAATTTTCATTTTCTCAATCCTGAAAAAACAAAAAATAAAAATAAAGGCACTTTGAATATCTTTTCGTATAACAAAAAACTAGAAAAAAAAATTAAAATTTTGTTTATTGAAGGATGAGAATATCTTATGTCCTTATCTTTATTTTGATCGAATGTTTACTCAATGTTTACTCGTACAAATTAGTCTATGACAATGACGACGATGATGATGATTATTTAATACAAAGAGCATATAATAAACGATTTAAATCTAAAATTGATTTAGATAGTTTACTTTATACATCTAATAATTATAAACAACCGAATTGGTTTGATTTGGACGATGGGTCAACATTTGATTCAATTGCTTTAGATGAGATTATAAATTCACCGCCTTCGTTTGATGATGATGATGATTTTATTGAGCCTAGAGATGAGGAGTCCGAATCGCATAGTTCTTTGGTCGCTGGTCATCAATATGTTTCTGGCGGTGCTGGTGAAGGAAAACAACATTTGAGACCAAATGGTGAGATAGATAATAAAGAAGAGGTTAAAAGTGATGAAGATTTACCGGCTTATTGTGATCCACCAAACCCATGTCCAGTTGGTTATACTGGCGAAGATTGTGATCCTAGACCTTATTCTGAATTTACTGCTGAATTTAGCAAGAAATACCAAGAACAACAAAGTTGTATGTGCGATGATGATCATAATGAATGCTCTAAATCACCAAAGACCAAGTCCGTTGACAAGATTAATTATTTGATTCAAAATATTAAGGATTTACAAGTTCCAAATAGTGACGTAAGTCTGAATATTTTCAAAGTATGTCCTAAAATTTAAGCTTTGACGTTTTATTTTTAAGAAATACTCTCCAGTCGTTGCCAAAAAATCACCGAGAATAAGACGGGTAATTTTATCAGAGTCTTGAATTATGAATTTGTTTAAATTAATGTTTTGTTTTAAGTCTGTCAATGAGAAAAAATCAAAATCAAATGACACAAAAGCCAAGCAAAATCCTTACTTAAAAGGAGAAGCTATTCGAATTCATGTGGCCAAAAAGTCATCTCCATTGTAAAAAAAAAACTCCATTAAAGAAAAGAGAAAAAAAATTAGAAACTTGTAAAATTTAAATATATTTATTCATTGTTTAGGAACGGTGATTTAATTTGAAACAATCTTTAGATATTTATTAACTCTTATTTTGATTTTTGATTTTTGTCAATAAATGATTTTAATTATAGATCTCTTTGAAACAACAGAAAATTATTAATTGAACTCAAGTGGCGTCGTGGCTTAGTGGCTAAAGCGCCTGTCTAGTAAACAGGAGATCCCGGGTTCGATTCCCGGCGGTGCCTTTTTTTTAAATCCTTGATATTAATAAGTAAGTGTCTAGAAAGTTTTATTATAATGAAGGTAGCTTAGTTAGTACCGTCTTGTACGTCTATGCAGGAGATCAATGTTTCAAATCCAAGGCGTGTCAAAAAATTCAATTCGAGTTCCCAAATTATCCTCAGTGTAATGAGCAGAACACAACATACACCAGCTCCTGGTCGTCAAACATCAGTTTTTGTATTTTACGATCATATAGTATTTAACCCTTAAACGTCCGCTTGTTCAATTTTCAAGATACCGAAAATCCGATAAAAAATTTGAAATCTACATGAAAAGTTAGGTCAGAAAAAGTACAAAAATGAAAAAAAAATTCATGACATAATGTACTTTTTTTTTGTATCATTTGTGATACAACGGGATGAATGTAGGAAACTAAGTATGATTTTTGTTTTAGTCTATTAAAAAAATAAAATTAATGAGAAATACGTAGAAACATTTTATTTATTTATATTTAAAGATTTATATTCGTCCTTTTTTATTTTTGTTCTTGACATGTTTTAGTTTGAGATTATACAAGCTTGAGAATTCTGATTTAATATTTTTAACAATTCGGATTTTATACTTAATTTAAAAGAAGACTTTTGTGCCTAATATCGAATATCCAATTTACTATTTTCAAAATACCAATATCATAGCGATAGTCTGAACCTAAAATTACGTAAGTTTGCCGGGAATTGGCCTTGGCAACCATCGAAATCTAGGAGTACCGTGAGCCGTAAATCAACCGTTAAGTTTACCGTCTAACAAGAATTGTGACTGTTTGAAAGTTCAGCGCTTTTAACTGGAAAGTGATATAACAAATATTGTCCCCAAAAAATGAAGCTTAGATCCTAAACTACAAATTAATTGTATTTTTGTTGAAAAATATGTTACCTTTAGGTCAGTACCTACCGAAAATCCAAAAAAATTCGTTTTTTATGTCTTGAGATTAGGCTTTGGTCCCTCCCTCCAATTTAAGTATCAATAGCGACCCATCATCTTGAAGCCCATTAAAAGCTCTACTAACTGACAAATTTTCAGTTGTCTCTAATGTTCCTGTCAAAAGTTACCACGTTTTCCCCCAAATTTAACTAAAAAAGTTGTATTCAGTCATTTAGCCTCAAATATCACTTTGTATGAAGAATCATTAATTCTTTTAAAAGAATAATTTTCCATTGGTTTTCGAATACGTAGAAAAAGATAATTCCCTAAAATTCAACTAAAATAAATGTTTTCCTTTTTAAATGATACTTTCGTGAGTTAAATTTAAATCGTGCATAAGATCCCGTTGTATCAAATGTGATACATAACTTTAAGGGAATGTATCTCTTGAAAGAATTGCTTATTTAAATTTCTGAATACTACAGCGTTTTTCTCGTCCCAAAATATTCCAGAAAAATAGCTCTCTACAATTTAAGTATATTAATCGAAAGAGGATGAATTTATAATCCAAATCAACTATTTTATTTTTTAAATTTAAAAAACTAATGAAATTAGATGAAATATTTTAACAGGAACCGAAACGAAAATTATTAAATGTTTATCTATGGTAGATAGGTCTTTTGAAGAGGTTTAATTTTATATATAAATCATTAGCTTTTGGTCATGGTAAAACGTAATACTAAGATGTTTAAAAAATGTATCACATATGATCCAACGGGCGGTTAAGGGTTAATCCCGAAATAATGCAATGTGAAGATTCGTATCAAAAAACATTTGTATCAAATGGATCAAAACTTAAAATTATTTTTTAGGAGTGAACAAATTGAAAAAAACTTTGCAGAGATATTTTACAGTGATGAGCATACAAAAAGCTATCTTAGAACAAGCTGTGCAAAACTCTGCAAAAAATTAATAAAATTCAAATACATGGATATTATTGAAAATAACTACGCAATTTATTTTGCAGAATTGCAGAATACTGCAGAACTCATTCTAAAGATGGCTTTTTTGATGCTTATTATTGTTAAATCCCTCTGCAACGTTTTTTTCAATTTGTTCACTCCTAAAAAATAATTTTAAGTTTTGATCCATTTGATACAAATGTTTTATGATACGAATCTTCACATTGACATGGAATAATTTTTATAGCTCAGAGAAATCTTGACCTCGAAGAAACTTTCAATTCAACTGAGAGTGAAATTTTTTAAAGTTTCATGTGTTTCATTACTACCAGAAACATTAATAGAATATTGCTAGGAGTTTCCCAATCTGAAATTCTCATGAACAACTAAGACCCTTACAACGTGGTTAACTCAGCTTTGTGGAACACTGCCGTCGAATGTCAAGAGAGCCCGATCGATGATGATGATTGTAATCAACGATACAAAGCTGGTCACTAATAATGTCGTCCAATATTGAGTACACTCAGCAAGATTAGACCACTAATGTAATTGCTCGAATTTAACGACATGTCGTTAATATCAAATTACCAGTTACAACGACAGTTCTCGTAATTATTAAAAATAAAATAAGAAAAATTTGCAGTTAACTTCTTTCTGGGTATTATTTATTTGGGTACAAACCTTTGAAAACAAAAAGGACTCATAAAAAAACCAAGGTAACACTTGAGTAATAATAAATAATTTTTGATATAGGAACTAAATATTTTTTCTATTTTGTATTTTTCATTCGTTTTTATATCCGAATACAAAAAATTGAAGCTAGATGAATTTGAGAAATTTATTTCAAATCCGAAAGAAAAGTCGAAAGAACGAAATCTTCCTGTATCGTAGTGGTTGTTATCAACATGGTAAATGTCCCAATAAATCTTTTTTTTAAGCTTTAATTTTGTCATTAATCACTTTTTTAAAATCACCTATGAGTGGTGCTTTTTTATTGAATACAGAATAATTCGAATATGCTAAGACTAAAAGTTGTTTAGTTGGGACCAAAAAAAAAACAGATTTCAAAATTCTAAATAGGATTCCAAAAAATAGTAGTCAAGCTAATTAAAAAAAAACAAAAATTACTTAACAAAGTTTCTAAACACAGTTCGAATTCGGGGTTAAAGTTTGGATGCCTACATTAAAAAATGACATAAACAATATCGAATCTGTACAGCGTAGGGCAACGAAAATTATTCATCAATTAAGAGAACTTGGCTACACCAAAAGACTAGAAAAACAAAATTTATCATCTGTTGAGCTCAGAAGGATCAAAGGTGATCTTATCCAAATTTTCAAATTTGCAAAAGGTTTTTATAAGATCAACTAGTTCAATTCAGATATCTTCAAAAATGACTCTTCAAATGGATTGAGACAAGGTCCGAGGTTTCATGAATTGGGTTATTATTAAAGTTTTCAACGACTAGCCGCCCTACCATTTTTGCATACGGGCTAGTAATTTATGGGTTAATGGTACGTTATTATTAATAACGTTAAAAACTGTTCCGGTGAACGTTGTGAACTTTCTAGAACTAAAGATTTGGAAAAGCTTACAATGATTTATGGGTATAAACTGAAGGCTAAAAAGCTCTTGTTAAAGTTCGCAGCTTAGGCTCGGATGAGTGGCGCTGTTTATGACGAACGTCCCACAGTCACTGGGGTGGATGGTAGTAGCATAGTCGTAACCATACCATGGCCGGTCCCAAGCCCGGATGCGAGAATGGTAGGGCGGCTAGTCGTTGTTAACTCAAACCGTTAGTATATTATTTTTATTATCATTATTAAAATGCAATAAAAGAAAACAAACTGTACTCTCAGTAAAAGACAGGAGTGGAATCTCTTTTACGCCGATGACATAGCTCTGGTCGCAAGAAATTGAATTTTTCATCGCTTAATATCAATTGGATATTTACTGCACGAAAGTAGAGAAGGTTGGATTATCTTGATATGCGAAAGAGCTGAACAGAGTCGACGATTTTAAATACCTTGGATTCTATGTTGGATTTACTGAAAAGGACGTGCATGAAGTGCTTTTGTTAAGCATAGAGAAATCTTGACCTACAAGAAACTTCCAATACATATCAAAGTAAGGTTCTACGTATTTCTATTATCCTGAACGCTGCTGTGAATCATGTTCATCATTTAAAGAACTTTTCTTCAAATTAGAATTTTCACCAGAAACATTGACAGAATAATTCCGACCGATGTAAAGGCTTTTTTTCTTGGAGGAGAGATTCATTAAAGAGATCCCTTGTAAAAATGGGAGAACGTGAATACATTCTTGTAGAACAACACGTTAATATAGAAACTCTAATTTGGATTTTATAATTTAAAGTTTATAATTGTTTAATATTTTAATAACTTTGTTTTGTTTAAATATACAAAGAATTTCCGAATAGAAAAAAAAAGAAATAGTCAAAAATAAAAGGAAACCAAAAAAAATACGCTCTCGCTGATCAATAATAATGTTTTTTTGTTCATCTTTAACAATAACAATTTAAAAAAAAAAAGATTATACTTTAACAGGATAAATTTAAAATTAAAATAAAAAGAAAATTTTTGATTTGATCAACAATTGAATGTTTTCTCTGACTTTAACTGTTGTTGACCATTGACACTACTCGACCCTGCTTGGTTAACACGTAATTTATCTAAAAAATTATTTAACTTTAATGCTGGTCCAAGTTTAAAACCCATATACTTCATTAGAATATCAGTTGTTAAAAGTAATAATGCTTTTCCGTCAATTTCATGGTGTTTAAATGCGTCCACGTGACCTTTAAAATAATCTCCTAGACTGTGTATATACTCAACTACTTGATCTATTGTCCATTCGTTTACTTTAAGGATCAAGTTAGAAGAACTTTGATTGTGACACTCTTTAGATTCTAAATTACTTGGAATTGTGTCTGTTTTGTTTATTTTTCGTTGAATATTTTCATTATCGTTTGATAGTCGTCGTTTGTTAAGTCCATTGTTAAATTTACTAGTTGCTAATTTTAATAAATTTTGATCATTTGACAAAGGTGAGGTGGTATTCGAACATGTAGACGCCTGAGGTGTCAATGGAAACTCTTGTATTTTTTCAATATTTTTTTCTTTTATAAGATTTTCTTTATTCTCAATTGGTTGTGGAGTTTGAATATTTGGAATTTTATCAGCGTCCGTAAACGGTTTGACAGAAAACAAATTGCTCTCATCAATACCTAAAATGTCACACACTTTTTTAATTTCAACCCATAACTCTTGAACATCTTTAACAAAATTAATTCTCTTTTTATCACTTGACGAGCTTGTTTTAAAACTAACAAACTGAGTTCCAGTGCCTTTGGGTATTAACTCGAAAACTTGTGATCTATCAACAGCGCAATCAATGAACGATTGTAAAATTGATTTATAAATATTTGATACCGGTCCAGGACCGAATTTGGTATGTGCTTTATGAAATTTAGTCGAATTTACAAATTTACCACAATCAAAACCAGATCGTACATGAAATGTTAACGTAACTCCACGATTTCCTTTACTGTTTATATTAGTTTTATTTACACTATTATCAGGATCAATTGGTTCGGATTTGACAAGACTCAAGTCAAATGTTTCATTTTGTTCGACTTTTTTTTTGTCCAAAATTGGTGTTGATTGAACGGTCTCGGTGATTAAATTACTATTATTCAATGAGTCGTTTAACGATTCGTTTTGACTATTCTTTTTTTTTGTACCAACCTTGGCAGGTTTAATTGTCGATCGGTTTTTAGATTTAATTTTAGGTTCTTCTAGATCACCTGGTTGTTGTAAGACATGACCTGTCTTTTTACACCAACCACACGGAAATAAATCACGAGAGGTAAAATGAATCCAAAATTGTGACGAATTGCTCCAACCATCGAAGGAGATTAATATTTTATCCCTGTTTACGTCTTTAATTGTAGCAGGGCAAATGAGATGCGGGTTTTTAGGATCGACGGCTTCAAGTTTTTGACCTATTTTAAACTCATTTTTGGAGGGTTTTATGGGAGGTTGTTTGAAACAATTCTCCGGTGCGAATACGTTGTTCAAATGAGAGTTATTTACAATTTTTTCTAAAAATTTTGGCCATTTTGATAAATCATTACCGTAACCTAAAGGTGGTTGTATCTTACGACCGTGTTTAGTTGAATACTCGAACGGGTGTATCAAATCCGAATCGCACATTAACCAAAAATCGTTGCGATCATCAGTACCATCAAGACGTAATCGAAGTCTAGGACCTGCTATTTCAATAATACTTGCGAGACATATTGATGATGTATTACGTGGGTCATTAGTCTCTAATTTTTGACCTACTTTAAACTCGTTTATAGGTGTTTGAGAATTTTGAGCAAAACATGTCCAAGGCACTTGTTCACTATTTGTTTTAATTAAATACTCGTCCCAATCGAAGTTTTCCTCATCTTCTTCTTCGGTGTTATCAGTTTCGTTAGCAACAACAGGTGCGGGTTGTGTATCAGTTTTGGAATTTTCTAGTTCAGTCATTGGAATTGTCTCATTTAAAAAGAGATATTCTATTCAAAAATAGAGAAAAAAAATGTTGTTTAGTATGTTTTTTTTTATAATTATTGCTGTACTGAGTTAGCATTAGTAATTCATTCAAAATGAAGATGTTTTTATAATGTTGATGATTAACATAATTTATGCATAATTAATTTTTTTTGATTATTTTTATCTATTTTATTAAATGGATCAATTTGTGATCGATTTATTAAATTGATAAAAATAGTAAAAAATTAAAAAAAAAAGACTGTGTTTTTTATTTTGGATTTTTCACTATCTTTTAAAGTATTCAAATCATGTTTATGTATAAACTTTTTGAAAAAAAATTCACAGACTTCTGTTGCGTAATTCTAAAAATTTCACGTTAATTTTGTTAAAATTATATTAACTTTGTTTCAAAAATTATAAATTATCCTTGCTCAGACATGTTTCAATAATGAGCGCCTGCTTCTTGTAACCTCATATTTAATCGATTCAGAATACTTATCCATGTCCCGAAAATCGCAGCATCTATACATGTTTGGACGCATCAAATAGAAACTATAATTTTGCGAAGCATTCAAATCCCATTCAAACTTTGATCTTGAAAAAAAAATTCTTGATAAGATGAAAAATCATTTTTAAAATGTTTTGTTGCATCTAAATTTCAATTTTTGGTTCCGATTAAACCCTTACCCTGGATTTTCCGAAAGAAATGAGAGTCAATTAGATAAATAATGGTTCATAAAGGTTGCCAAATGAAAAAATTCCAAATGATCTTAATTTATAAAAACAGACGTGTTTTGCATTCCAAAAAACCAAAGCTTGTTCAGGGATAGGTCAAAGTTAACAAAACCATTGAAATTGTTGAACTTAATAAATCGTTGTATCTATTAAAAGTGAATAATTAAATAAACTTTTTGATACTGATTTGGAATGAGGATATAATTTCATGAATGCCAAACGAATTTTCATGATTCAAATATTTTTTAAGATGCTCCAAATCATAAACGTTACTCTGTTTTTCGTGGTTTTTGAGAGCTACGAAGTAGCCATTCAAAGTGGTGTTTAGGCGGAGTTGTGAAGTTAAGCTTCGCCAAATGCAAAACTTCCACGCTATCTAAATTTACAGAATCTGAACACATATCCGTGTTCCCCATATATGAAAACCCCAAGTTCCCAAAATCTTAGGGGAGGGTCAAAAATTCCAATTTTTACACAAATTTTTTCTAAATTTAGCTTCTCTTGAGTGAGTTGTCTTTAGTAAATCGTATGTATCAATGTAAAATATAGACAATTATATGGTTTATCATACATATTCTGATAGAGAAAAAATTTTACACAAGCTAAAATGGTTTTTGAAGAAAAAAATTTTTGTAAAATTTTTTTTCTTAATATTATCTTAATATTATTTTTTTTTAGCCCATCAGCTTTGTAGATTAAGTCTTTCTCTACAAAAATAGGTGAGGATTTTTCAAACGACAAGTAACTATTGATACTACAATATGTCTGAAGTAACAATCTTCGTAAAATTCCAAGCAAAAAATGCTCAAATTTGAAAAAATGGTTTGTATCAAAGCAACCTATTTGTTTACTGAAAACCCTCACCTATCTCTAAAAGATTTATGTGAGAAAGATGTAAAGACACTTTTTTATCTGGTTTTATTGTTTCAAAGGGGAGAAATAGAATTTAAAGCTAGTAACATTTATGATTTGAGGTACCTTATTATTTATTTTAATTGGAAAAAATACAAAATAATGTCGATTTTTTTCTCTTTTATTAATATTGTGACTTTAGTGTTTATGATCAATCAATTATCGTTTGCTGGGCAAATTGTTAAAAGGGTTCTTTAAGACTGAAAAGTAAAAAGTTTTCTTCAGTTTTCTTCCCCAAATATATTATCAAAAAATATATTTTTACAGTTTTAAGGGTTTTTAAAATAGCCTTCAGTTGGATAAATGTTTTGAAGACAATTGGACAAATAGCTGGAAATGTTAGTCAAAATATAATTCGCATACAGAGTTGTAATATGTTCTTGTAAGATGCGTCTGAGTTGTTTAAGAAGTTTCATGTTTCATTTCCAAGTTTTATTCTTTTGTTTTTTGGTAGAACTTGCTGTTCGTCTGTTTTTTTCTTGTTGCTGATTATCTCTTGTTTGACTTTGTTTACAATTCGACCAAGTTTGCAGTTATCAAATGATTTCAAGATGAGAGGATTTTTATTGAGATCTAAACCAACCTGAAGACACTAAATTTAACGACAATATTGACAGTTAGCCCGAGTTGATTTCGTAATTGAACACTGCTTGTTTGATGTGCAAATGTGTTTTCGTTTTTCTTCTTTTTTATGCTTCGAAAAAAAAACTTTTTGCAAGCTTTAAAAAAATCTTAAGCTTTAAAAAGTGCTTGAGTTACCGAAAACTTCTTTTCAATGTTTAGTTGTTCGTATTTTAAGACAACATTCTTGGTAATTTACTTTAAGGAGACCTATCGTAAAGTCGTACGTCAAGTGGACTTAAAATAATCACACCTAAAGATGTAAGTAACGAGTAGAAAGAAATCTGACATACTTTTTATGAGTGTAAGGAGTTGCAAACCAATTACAGTCTTTTGTTGTTCTACAAAAGGTAGAAACGACGGCTTTAAAGAAATAAAATTGGAAAAAAATTTTATTTATTCAAGTGAATGGCCTCTCGACAACAAGTTTTTTCCGAAAATGCCGTTAAAGATTATTTCAATGATGTTTTTCCATCTAAATACTGATAACGTTACGTGATAAATTTAAATCATAACTTACTCCCCATAGGGAATAGTTAAAATTGTCATAAGAAATTTTTCAAGTGGAATTTGTACCGCTTACAGGAACTATCATTAATTTAAAGACAAAGGTCAACTTACATGTGGTCATATTAAAATTTTAATGATCACTGTACAATCACAAGATCATGATGGAGATGGTCTGATTGTCAGTGAAGATTTAACCGATCAGACTAATGACGCATGTTGAAAATGCGTACTGTGCTTATGAAATAGCTCCAATTTTAACAGAGATCTACGCCACATTTTATGCAAGGGATAGTGGCCACGTTAACTACGAATGTCGGCTGATCAACTTTATAAAACACATCCGAATAATGATTATGTTGCGTATCTGTATTACACCGTATTTTATCATGTCATATTTCAATTTTATTCTGATATTTTAACAAATCACGTTTCCGTTAATTTAATTTTTTGGTTGGTCTATTCTCAGTAACTTTAACAATTACCCACCCAGATGCTAGATACGATGTTAAATAAGTTCTTTAAAGGATACTCGATATGATCCGAAACTTATAAGAATGTAGCCCTGGGTAATATTTAACTTTACCATTAAAGCTCAAAAGAAAAGGCAAATAGTTCAAAAACTAATGAAAATAATCCAGTCGACATGAATTATTTTTAGTGGTCCATGAAAGTATAAGGAACTAAAAAAAGTTATTTTTGGCCTGAGTCGTTTTTTATTAAAAAATAAATTTAAATTTTCAATTTAAGATAAACTTATGCCAGAAGGATTGAACTGTTAAATTAAAAGTGTTACGGGATATGACTTTTAATCGGAATTCAAAATAGTCTATTTATTAATTCAAATGTGTCAAATAATATCTTTATGGAAATTGATTTTCTTATTCCTGAATAGAAAAAATGATTATTAAAATAAATAAAAAATATATTCAACTCAACTTTCACAATCGTCTTCTCTCATTAGCCAATCTAATCACATATTTCGCACACAATGAAAAATAAATAAAAGTTGTAAATTATTGCACTATAAAGTCAAATTTAATGAGAGATTAGATAATACAAATATTAATTTCCCTCTTCTTCCTCATCGTCGTCTATCGTTACAGTATAAATCCGACGTTTGAGTTCCATTCAAAATTAAATTCGAAAAAGAATTTGGATTAAGGATATGAAATTGTTTCAATTTTTGAAAGGCATTTTTTTAGGGGATGAGAAGAAACGCGCCACCAAAAAAAATACGTTCTCTTGTTTATTTCAATTCACTTAATCCCAAATGAATCCAAAAAAATGTTTCATAACTCTCTTTTGAATGAAAAAAAGCGGATATGTCGGCAAGATCAAACAAATCATGGTAATTTAGACTCAAAAAGAGATTTTTTTTTACATTAAATAGAGAAATATTTTTCTAGACTTTGAAATTTATTTTATTGAAAAATCATCAAACTTTATGACCTCTCTCTTTTGTTTTAATTTTTATCGATTTGAATCAAATTGAGACATTCAAAGACATTAGAGTTTAAATTTCAAAAAAAAAAGTTATCTGCTTGTCCTTGTAAAATAATTTCTAGTTATCAATTCAATAATTAAAATAGATATATATCTTATAACAAAGGCAAAGAGTTGTAGCAAAGAGAATTATAAAAAGGTACATTAAGGTTTATTTTTTATTGAATCATAAACTCTTTATGGACACTGTTAAATGATTGCATTTTCAGGCTATAAAATAAGATCGATTAAAATTGATTACCTTCTTTTCAAAACTTGAGAGATTGATGAAAGAAGTGATTGAATTGTTTTGAATGTTAGAATGGTCAACAGAGTATCAATTCCATTAATCTTTTCACTTTTGTAACAAGACCAAGAGATAAGATAAGTTTTAATTCAGTAAAATATTTCAATGCTCACTTACGAGAGAGAAAGAGAGCTATTTAAAGAGTTTTAAAAAGCATTTGAGCTTTCATTAAATTTAAATCATGTAATCTTTTAAATGGAAAATTAGAGTTTAAGTATTCGATTAATTGAAACATTACACAATTTATTTTAATTACCATAAAAACAATAATAATTCTAATCGATTGGCGATTGATTGGTTCTCTCAGTTCGAATTTAATCATTTATTTCGAAAACTTGGAATATTTCTCGTATCATTTAACAATTATTAAATAATTTAATCTCATTGAGAATTAAATTTGTTGCCTCCAAAAATAATACAATCCTTCTTTTATACTGTCTTTTTAAATAGTTCTAAATTTTGGCGCTAAAATTAAATTTAAACATTGGAGAGGGAGAGAAATTTTTCAAATGAGTATAAATGAACAAGTCTTGATTTTGAGTCAAACAAGTTTTCAAAATCTTAACTTTCAAAAAAACAGTGAATGTTTATTTAGGACACTTCCTTGAGAATAGTTAAATTAAAATCAATCAATGGATAGAAACATAAAGGTGTCCTTATTCGAGTTCAATTCGCCACTTGCATGTTAGACTATTTCACTAATTAGAGTCTCATCTTGAAAGTTTTCGTATTTGTTTTTGTTAATTTACTCTTCTCGTATTTTTTGCTCAATACTTGATTTTTCATATTTACTTGCGATTTCCTTTATTTATCGATCTAATCAATCAATTTGAAATTTGAAATTTGAATTTTTTAAATAATTAACATAATTAATAATTCTCCATCGTGGAACATTCGTTACACAAAAACAACGCCTTGCTCTCCGACACGGCGAGAATGATCCATCAAGCATATAATACTCTGGACTACGCGCCAGAATTATATGCCTATCACGTCCAACAACGTCCTATGTCAAGTTATGCCAATAAAACAAGACCTGCACCATACGACGCACCATCAAGAAACCATTCAAACAACCCACAGCAACCAATGTACCACTTAACCAACTACCAAGTACCCACATTTCCAATCAATCAACCAATGATACCAATTAACATGTACTCAAACCGTCAAACGCCACAGCCAGCCAATAACAACCAAAACCTCATAAACCAACCAAATTTCCCTCAACTAAACACAAACAGCGACACTCACAACGCATCTTTGCCAAAGGAACAAGAACTCACAACCGAAGCCAACACCAACGCCACAAACCAAGTTACATTCACGTTAAAATTCAAAAACAACAAGAAATTCGACGACAAATATAGAGACTATTTCTACCTAGAAGATTACTTAAGAAGTATCAAGCCGAACGTTTCACTAGTCACGGTGTACATCAACAAGTACGAAGAACTAATAATTAAGACAGATAAACAATCCGACTTAGAGGATCTAAAACAGTGGCCCAAAAACGCCTTCGGTTATGGCATAACCGAAATCATCAAAACCAAAAAGTTCTATCTAGCACTACACAACGTTGATACCAAATTTGACATCGAATCAGACCGCGTAAAATCCAGACTGAAAGAAGAATACGACATCGATAATACGCTGAGAATGATAAAAAAATCAACAGGACAAAAGCTGGAACTAGTCAAAGTGGTTACTTCTAACGAAAATAAGTTTAACGAAATGATCAAAGCTACCAAGATTAAAGTCGGAGCCTCATACATTAGAGTCTCACCATGGAGATTCGGTCTCTCTCCTGACCAATGTTTCAAATGCCTTGAATTCGGTCATTCAAGCCAAAGCTGTACTGGGAAAGAAAAATGTTTAAGATGCGCCAAAGAGGGACATAATCATAAAAGCTGCAAAGTAACCGATCCAAAAGACTTTAAATGTGCCAACTGCGGGGCCAACCATGCAGCATGTTCAAAACTATGCCCGGAACTAACGAAAGCAGTAGAGGAAAAAAAACGTAAACTCGAGAGAAAAGTGAACAGAAACAATGACAAGTTTACAAGAATTTACTCCGACTACAACCAAGCACCAACCAACATGAATCAAAACAACATGAACCAAAACAACATATACAGCCTAGTTACACTTATAGTCGACTTATTCAGGAACCTTAGCTTGGTCACGGCCGCTGCTCACGAAGACCCTACTCCCATCATAAAGATTATTGCCCAAAACCTAGGCCACGAGTTCAGCAGTAATATCAGTAACATGTTATTCAAAAACCAAGATCAAATAGACCCAAACATGGCAAACAGATATATGGAACTCGAAGATGAACAAAACCAATTTTAAAATTTTACACATCAATTGCCAATCGTTAAAAAACAGTATAAAAAAAACCCAAATCGAAAATATTTTGACCGAATTAGACATCGAATTTTTTAGCTTAAATGAGACCTTTTTAAAACAATCAGACGTACTATCTATCAAAAATTATCAAACTTTCAGGTCAGACAGACGCTTACGAAACCAATCGACCAATAGAATTAAAAAAGGAGGAGGGGTAGTCCTAGGGGTCACAAGTTCAATCAACTGTAAAGAAATTAATTTACTAAACGTTGCGACAATAAACGATCACGACGAAATAGTAGGCATCGAAACCGATCTTTCTGATGACAATCCCGTAGCAATTTTCTCAATGTACATAAGCCCAAACGCACCTATAAATACTCAGTTTTTTGAAAAAGCGACTATGTTGTATAAAAATCTTATAATTGTGGGTGACTTGAACTGCACCAACGTTAACTGGCATTGTAAAAACAACAACAAAAATGGCACTGTTCTACAAAAAATAATCGAAGACAACAACCTATTTGTGTTAAACAACGACAAACCAACATTCATAAGAAGTAGCAATGTTTTAGACCTCACAATTTGTTCAAGGTCCATGTTAAAACATTTCAAGGAGTTCAGAGTATTACAGTCCAACATTAGCGACCACTACCCGACCCTCACCACGTTCAGCGACCTTAACCCAGTCCGCTCCCAAAAATTAGCCAAAAAAATAGACTGGAACAAATTTAGAAATATTCTAGAAAGTGGTCAAGTAATCGAGTGTAGTCCGAGTAGTCCTACAACTGTAGACCAGGCAGTCTCTAACCTGACCAACCAAATAAACAACGCCATTACAAAAGCCACCAACACCTTCAACTTATCCGACCAGACCAAATACTTTATGCCGATACCACATAAGCTGCTTGAACTCGTCCACTTAAAAAGAAAAACGAGGAGACTTTTCAATCAAAGTCAACATCCCGAGCATAAGAAAGCACTAAACTCTATCAACTACCGTCTCTCAAAACTACTAAAAAAGTTTAAGTCCGATAAAATCAAGAGTGATTTCGCAGATCTGTCAAAATTTAACCAATCCGACTCAAAACACTGGCGCCTTTTGAACAAACTCGAAAAAAACGTACAAGAAAACAGAAACATTCCTAATTTAACTATAAACAATACAATCGTCTCAAGTCACAAAGAGGTCGCCGAAGCTTTCGCTGACAACTTAGCCAGTATTTTCACCGAACACAACCCGAACCGTTTCGAGCCGACTATTATTCGCGAAAATCCAACATTCAATTTTAACGAATACATATCTACAAGTGAGATTGTAGAAGCGATAAAGAACTTAAAAAATAAAAACTCGACGGGTTTCGACAACATTTCGAACAAAGTTATAAAAAACTTACCATTTCGAACGCTCAAATCAATACATGCGATCTTCAATTCGTCGATAAAATTAGGTCATATACCTGAAGAATGGAAAAAAGCGAAAGTAGTTATGATCTTAAAAAAAGGTAAGCCACCCGACGACCCCAACTCGTACAGACCTATTTCATTGCTTTGTTGTCTTGGCAAGCTGTTAGAAAAAATCGTTAATAAAAAGGTTCAAGACTGGGCCGAAGCGAACAAGATCTTACCGAACAGTCAAGCAGGCTTCAGAAGAGAAAGATCCACGCAAGAACAAATTTTTAGAATAGTACAATCAATTTGTCAAGGTTTCAACGAGAAAAAATTAACCGGAGCCATATTTTTCGACCTCGAAAAAGCATTCGACATTACCTCTCACAAAGGAATATGTAAGAAACTTAATGACTTCGGTCTGAGCCCAATCATTCTCAGATGGATCCTAAGCTTCCTTAGTAACCGAACCTTCAAGGTCGCTGTAAACGACAGCCTATCAACAACAAAACAAATACACTGTGGTGTCCCACAAGGCAGTTGCCTATCACCAACGTTATTCATTCTTTTTTTTAGTGACATTGCTAATAGTTTGCCAGAAAATATCAGAATAGCCTTATTCGCTGACGATCTGTGTATTTGGATAACCGCAAAATCCATTAAAGAAATTGAAACAAACCTTCAAATCGCAATCGAAAAGATCATCGAATTCTGCACAACTTGGGGCTTCAGCGTTAATCGTTCTAAAACATGTTACACCACCTTCACAACAGCTGGTCAAAGAAAAAACTACGAAATCAAGTACAAACTCAACCTAAAAATAGGCGACGAATCAATCCCACTCGAACCCAAACCAACCTTTCTCGGTATAAAACTCGACCCCAAATTGTGCTTCAAATCACACCTCGAAACTTTAGACAAAAAAATAATATCCAAAAAAAATCTGCTCAGACGTATTAAAAACTTCAAATGGTCAAACTCGTTATCGCTAAATATCACTTTATACAAGTCACTAATAAGATCACTAATCGATTACTGTTTCATAATCCTGAACACCGGTACCGAACAAATCAAGTCGACCCTTCAAAAACTACAAAACAAACTCCTTAGAATAGTCAAATACTTCCCGCCAAAGACATCAATAAACACCATTCACAAGGTACTAAAACTCGACATGATCGAAGAAAGAGCAAATCACCTGTTCATGAAGTTCATCACAAATAAGTCTAAACAAGAATTGATAGCCAATGAAATCAAAGAGTTTATTGAGTCCACGCCAACTACAAAGCGTTTTAAAACCCCACTAGACAAATACTTCAAGCTGTAAGGTAGAATCACGTACTACTAGAATGACACTTAAACAAAGACTGATAAAATTTATTCAATTTTTGCAAAACTTTTTTACACAACATGTAAATCTTTCTGTTTTTTACTCGCGTACTTTTTTTTATTTATTCAATATCGCAATCATGCGGGTTTAAACGAAGGCGCTAGCCATTCGGACAAGCCCTGGGTTCTTCCCTTAAGTATTTTTTAAATAAATAAAAATAAATAATTTAATCTCATTGAGAATTAAATTTGTTGCCTCCAAAAATAATACAATCCTTCTTTTATACTGTCTTTTTAAATAGTTCTAAATTTTGGCGCTAAAATTAAATTTAAACATTGGAGAGGGAGAGAAATTTTTCAAATGAGTATAAATGAACAAGTCTTGATTTTGAGTCAAACAAGTTTTCAAAATCTTAACTTTCAAAAAAACAGTGAATGTTTATTTAGGACACTTCCTTGAGAATAGTTAAATTAAAATCAATCAATGGATAGAAACATAAAGGTGTCCTTATTCGAGTTCAATTCGCCACTTGCATGTTAGACTATTTCACTAATTAGAGTCTCATCTTGAAAGTTTTCGTATTTGTTTTTGTTAATTTACTCTTCTCGTATTTTTTGCTCAATACTTGATTTTTCATATTTACTTGCGATTTCCTTTATTTATCGATCTAATCAATCAATTAACTAATTAATCTAATTTAATCTTTTAAGATACTTTTTTTTTGAATCAATTCATTTAAGTATAAATTCAGTCAAAATCTTTTCGAAAATATCATCAATCTTTATTACAAAATAATATCAAAATGAGTCAAATCAACAAAGTTTCAATTCCAGTCAAAATGGGAAGCAAACAATTCAAAATAAATTATGAATTCACCTACAACAACTACTCTTTAACCGCATCAAAATTGATTCAAATCGTTTTGAAAAAAGTTTCGAAATCCAAAGAGTTGGAGAGTTTATCTAAGACTTACTCACTTTATGAAAACGCTTCTAGTGTTGAACGATTGGTTGGTAAAAACGAAAACATCTTAAATTTACTCGAGAATCAAACAAGTTTAAACTCAAACGTTTATTTTGTAATTCGTAAAATTTCGATTCGATCGACCAAAAGTAGCCTAAACGTCAAACAATGTTTCCGTAAATTACAAAAACAACAATCAAGTGGTCTTAAAGTAACCGAAGATGGAGACAAACAATCGAAAAAAGTCAATTTGTATGAACAAGTTGAAATGGTGTCTGGTGTCGACCAATTGAAGCATGCTTATTTAAAGCAAATATTCCAAAATGAAATCACCTTAAACGAGCAAATCGAAAAATTGGAATGTTTTGATAAACTGATGGAAAATCACCAACAATCCGTTCAAAGTCAACAACCAAAAAGCTTCATCCAATCGATATATTCAAAATTAAAAAAAAATCAGAAAAAACAACCAAAGAATTTCAATTTGGATCAATCATCGACTTATTTACTCGACTCATGTGGTGAATCGTCAAGTGCATCATCAAGTCGAAGCACAAGTTCATCAAAATTAGACACTTTATTTTAAAAAATATTAAATTTAAATTGTAAATTTTGTAAAATGTTTAATTTTTCCATTCTTATTTTTTTGACACCCTTAATTATTTATTTTTTTTAAATAAAAAATTAAAAAAAAATAAAACTCCTTTCATTTAAATTTTCATAAATTTACACAAAAAACAAAAAAACAGTGGACAGTGGTTTTGCGAAAATGTAGCGTTTTTAACGGTTTTTTAAAACAGTCCCATCCAGAGATACGAACCCGTTTTTTTTTCAGGTTTTGAGTTTGGGTTGGGTTCGGGTGGACCACTCAAACTCGATACCCAATTACCCACTTTTTTTGGGTAACCAACCCATAACCCATACCCATAAAACTTAACTTTTTAGGTTACGTACCTGAATCTGATACCTTTTTACTCAAAACAAACCCGAAAAAATCGAGTATGTGGTTATCGGATTCAGGTACGTAACCTGAAAAGTTAAGTTTTATGGGTATGGGTTATGGGTTGGTTACCCAAAAAAAGTGGGTAATTGGGTATCGAGTTTGAGTGGTCCACCCGAACCCAACCCAAACTCAAAACCTGAAAAAAAACCGGGTTCGTATCTCTGGTCCCATCCGAGTTTATAACACTTTCAATTCCGGGTTTAATGCTTGTTCTAAGACTGACCTCGTTCCTAAGGTCCCTAAATCTTAATAGTGAAAAATATGAATGCCATAAATTCTAATTTAAGGAAATTCGTTCCAAAAATTTCCGTGGATCAATCTGAATAGTGAAAAATCAATGACGGATACGCTCGAATTTATCCTGTATATTGTAATTATTTTTGACCAATAGCTGGGGAATGTTTACCCAAAATTTTGCCATTTTATGATTACCTAATTTTTTGAATTTTAAGATTCCAATAACAAGTTCTAGTTAAATTGAATATTATGCTGTATAAATCCGTGAGTTACCCCATCCCTAAGACATGCTAGAAAAAAATGAGCTTATTTGATACCTTGCTCTTTCCTTGAAAAAAAATACATTGCGGAACTGGAGAAAGTACAGCTTATTAACATCTTATTTAGTTAGGTCTATGTGACCCGAAGCCCAGAAGATTAAGAGGTGACCTGATCCAAACGGAGAAAGTAAATTTTGTAAATGACCCTAATTTTAGATTTGGTGCTGGTTCAAGTTGCACTTACAACTTAAGAAGGCATAACAAAACAATTCACAAGGAAAATGTTAAAAACTGTCTTCCAAGATACAATTTTTTTGTGAACCAAAAAGTGAATGATTGGAACAAGTTATCGGAAGAGGTGATAGAAGCAAGAAGCCCGAATAGTTTTAAGTCGAAGCTTGACAACTGGCTGGCGAAGAAAGGTATTACAACTGCTATAGCTCCATGAGTTCACTTGAACATTGTTCAAGTTGCAGTTTATTTTACTATTACTACTACTACTACTACTAATAAAAGAAAAAAATGCTTAAATATTTAGAGTTAAGTTTTTTTTATCGACTTACAGTTATTCTTTGATTACCTAACTGTCTCGTTCTTATTTCAACAAACTTAATTCTAATGAAAAGTAAATTCATCCCGATTATTGGATGATGATTTTAAATCGCAAGCAATCTTTTGATATAAAGATAGCATTTTTCTATAATATAAGAAAGTCTGACCAAAAAGTTAGAATATCAGGGAAAGTCTGATCAAAAAATTGAGTCAGGAAAGTCAGGAACATAGCTCTCCTTTCATACAGTGTCAGTCCGAACTTTTTAACTCTGGAGTCAGAGTCGGAAATTGCACGCCTCTTAATCTAACACAGAGCCTCTTTTTTTCGAGTAAAGGCCCATAACCTAGACTCCGTCTCAGGCTCAGATCCCGACTCTAAGGTTAAAAAAGTTCAGACTGACGCTGTATTTTCGTTTCATGGTGACGACGATAAATGGTATAGATGACTCCTGTAAACCTACTTTTTGGCATGTATTCTGTCATTTTTCAGTTAAAAAACAAATTTTCCAAAATATCGGACTGGTTGACTCCAAAGAGATTTTACTTTATGACTAATTTTAAGAAGATTTGTTAAATTTTTTAAGCTTTATTTTTTGGAGTCGAAGTTTAAGGATTTGGTGACCAGCTAAGCGGAATAGTAATAATTAAATACTGAGCCAAATTCGAGAAACTCTATTCCAACATATGAAAAACAGGTGAATTTAGATGATTTTTTTCGATTTGGTAAATTCTAAATTAAAAACTTTGCAGACTTTAAACAAAAAATTCTATTTTATTTTTCAGAATTAAAAAAAATTAAAAGTTAAGTAACCATAGAAACAAGTATTTTTTTATTCAAAATTAAATGAGAGAGACATACATTCAATATTAAAGTTAAACCAAAATTTACAAGCTAAATTTTTGTCAATAACTCAACCAAACATCAAATGGCCCCAAACACTGTTAATCAAACTAGTAAACAAACTATTTATGTTCATGGTCTATTACCAACATTAGAATTTCAAAAAGCAAAATGTTGTGCTCAAGTAACAATAATCATCAAACGAAATTTTCAAATTTTTTTTTAAAAAAATTAAAATCTAGGACTTGTACAAAAAACTTCCAAATACATTCAATCAACCAGTTATTAATGGCATGCTTGAATTTGATTGGTCAAATTGGATTACTGCTAAAAAATTGGTAAAATTAGTTCCATGTCATTTCTTCTTGATTTTTTTTTAATTTATTAATTGATCTTCTAAAGGAACTAAAAGGAGAGACTTGGGCTTTTAAAAATGACGTTATGGTTTTTGTAAACACTCAACTTATTGGCAACACCCAAGAATTTTTAGCATGGGCTACTGAAAATCATAACTTTGAAGATTTTCGTAACGAAATTTTGTATGAAACCTTACGTAAAGAAGAATATGCAAACTACTTTGAGAATACTAAAGTAAATATAATTTGATAGAATATTAGTTTCATAGGTTTAAAAAACTTATATTTCAGAATGATTTTGTATACTTTGATATTGTACAAGACGACCAACAAATCGGAAGACTTGTAATCGAAGTAATTATATTGTTAAAAAGACTGTTTAGAATGAAAATTTAGAAGAATCTTTATTTTAAGTTGTTCAAAAATATTTTGCCAAAAACAAGCGAAAATTTTCGATTTTTATGCACCGGAGAAAAAGGTCGAACTCAAGATGGAAGCAAAAAATTACATTATAAGAATACTCTTATACATCGTATCGTTCCAAATGGTTGGATCCAAGGAGGAGGTTAATAGATTTTTTATATTTTGATAGAGCTTTTGTTCAAATGATTTTTTTCAAGATATTGGAAACGGTAAAGGAAACGAGAGTGAATCGGTTTATGGAGGATTTTTTGAAGGTATTTTAGACAAAGATTTTATTAAATAATTTTTATTGAAAATATTTTTTTTGATAACTTGAAGACGAATCATTTCAAGTTCAACATACAAAAAGAGGAATGTTAGGAATGGCGAACCATGGAAGACACACAAACGGTTCACAGTATTATTTGTCTTTACAGCCAGCTCCATGGATGGACAAAAAATATGTTGCTTTTGGGTAATAATTGAGATTCAAGAATAAAATTATAGAAAAAATAAAATCTTCTCCTTTTTTTAAGTCAAGTTGTTGAAGGAAGTGAAACTTTGGCTAAATTAGAAAATCTAACAACTATTAACGAAAGACCGCAAAAAGAATGTAAGATCAGTGATTGTGGTGTTTTTAAATTTGAATTTTAAGATTTGTAATTAATTAAAAAAACTGACTTTTTTAGTCTTCATTTTATTTTTTTTTAAATCTTAATTTTGAATAAAATTTTTAAAAATTGAAAATTCGATTTTTGTTGTCTTATTAAATATTAAACGAAATGAACATTAGCTCTTTCCAGATGATCAAAAGCCGATTAGAATTTCAGTTTTAAGCAAGTTTAATTGACAGAATAGTTGTTAAGAATAGTTATTAAAGGACCCGGTCAACCGCTGTTAAGATTCTAACAGTTAAAATTTTAATCGACTCTAATTAACTTTCAAGGCATTCGCTTAAGCTTAGCATAACTTACTTTCCTTAATAGTGAACCTTGAGAGCTAATAAATACAGTGGTGATTTGATAGGAGGATTTTACTAAAATTTACGTAAATTACCGTGAATTATTGATTTTTACCAAAAATTACGTAAAATACCGTAAAATCATAAAAGTAAAAAACTCGGATTTTACCATATTTAAAGGTAATTCAGGTAAATTTACGATAATTTTTAGAAATTTTGGTAAAAATAAAAATTGCCAGTCATTTTTTCGGTCAAATTTTTTAGGAGTCTAAGTACGAGGTCTCAAAAGATCGAGTTTTGGAAACTAAATGTTACAAATAATTGATCTACGTCTCTTTGTTGTTTTTAGAGGAAAATATTATACACATTAACAAAATCGCTCAAATACTAGACATCTTCCGAAATTTAGCAGAAAAAATGACTGGCATTTTTTTTTTACCAAAATTTCCAAAAATTATCGTAAATTTAACCTGAATTACCGTTAAATATGGTAAAATCCGAATTTTTTACTTTTGTGATTTTACGGTATTTTACGTAATTTCTGGTGAAAATTTAATAATTTACGGTAATTTACGTTAATTTTAGTAAAATCCTCCTATCAAATCCCCAATGTATAAGCAAAATGGTCTAATTTTTATTTTTATCAAAAATATTGAAGAAAGCTGAAAGATAACCTATAAATTTGCCAAAATCACTGGTCGAAATAGATGAAGGACAAACAACTTTCTGACGAAGTTCTCCAGAGCCTAAAACACTAACAAGTGCTCTCAATATATTAATTTTTAGGGGGTCGAAATAAATTTAGATTTTTGCTAAAGGGTCCCAACTTTGCTGTCTTTGAGAGAGTAACGATGTTAAGTAGATATTTGGATTAGGGGGGTAAAATATCAGAATAAAAAAATCAGATGAAGAATAGTCAGAAAAATAAAAAATTATACAGAATTGAAAATTTTTTTGGATTCTGTTAAAGCAAATTTTCTACAGTCGAGTCGCTTTAATCCGAACAATTTTATCCGAAATCCATTTTTACAGTCCCAAGAAGTTCGGATTAACGCGACTGCACTGTAGTAAGATTCTCCAAATCATAAACGTTTCGTTTCCGTTCCTAGACTTATTTCCTTCTAATGAAAAACGAGAAACAGGACGGGACCCTTTTGGAGAACTTTTGGAACGTGAACGGCACTATTTTTAAAGACCGTTCCGAACGGAACGTTACATTTTCGCAAAAACCACTGTAGCTTTAAATTCTATTTCTCCCCTGTAAAAAGTGTCAAAACAGCTTTCTCTTATAAAAATCTTTAGAGATAGGTGAGGGTATGACCCTAAACAAATAGGTTTCTTTGAAACAAACGATTTTTCTAAGATTTGAGCGTTTTTGCTTGGAAATCTACCAAAACTGATAATTCAGATTGTAGCATCAAAAGTTAATTATCGTTTGAAAAATCCTCACCCATTTTTGAAGAGAAGGTCTTAATCTACAAAGCTGATTGGTTAATGTCTTATCTAGATCTTAAAACGAATAGAGGGTTTCGACGCTAAAAGGAAAATTAATTACTCATAAAATTTTCTGCCCCTTCCTCTTGAAAGCGAAATAAACAAAATATAAGACAAAAGTCATATCACTTGCCATTTTTGAAATTATGGATAATCGAATATGTACCGTATTTCCTAGCTAAAAAGTGCATGTACTAAAACCAGAGTACTAGGTTTGTACTAAATTTTTTGATTGGTTGAAAAAAAATTGACCAATCTAGGTTCTATACCTTTTACTCAATTAGTAGTAGTAGTAGTAGTAGTACTTTTTCTGTGCAGATCTAACATCTAGTAGAACAATCCTAGACTTTATTAGCTGCAGAAGCTGATTAGACTTCTTAGCCGGGTAGGCCATAACAGAATTTTTTTATACTCGCTACGTTTGCATCTTTCGACGCCCTTATTTTAAGTCACAGCGACTCGCGAGTCCCAATACGATGATTTTCAAAGTTGTTCTAGTATCAGGCCATCTAGAGAATGACTAGTCGATGACTCTAGTCGGATCGTTTCCAGGCAGCACAACACTAATGACACTCATCCATTTCCATCATTACTTTTTCTAAACGTTACAATTTTTTTTGACTCGACCAGGATTTGAACTCGTGCCACTAGCTGCCAAAGCTGTTGTTTTACCCACTCGGCCACGACCTCTTGTTGATCCATTTATATTCTTTCAAAACGAATTAAAATTACCGTAACCCCTCGCAAGACTGTCCGTGGGTGAATTGAGATTTAGACCCTCAGTTTCGGTTTTTAAACAAGTCCAATTTAAAAAAAAAAATTTTTCTTTTGTTGTTTGTATAATCAATATGTATAATGTGTTGAAATTTTGTATAATGTGTTGAAATAGTATACCCATGATTAAATGATATTTTTTGGAAATTACTTCCCCTTTAACCAAATTTCCCAATTGAAAAAATGCACTGAGAGCTTTCTTTTAGCATGTAGAAAATGGCGAGTGAGTCGGACTTATTTTGAAGCTCTTGATTTACTTTATCTTGCATTTCTCCCATATATCAGTTAGTCCGTTTAATTGCACTCGGGTTGTTGTTTTTCAGGGATCGGCGTTTTTTTTAAATTGTTTTTTCTCAAATGTGCATCTAAGTTAACTTTGTATTGCAATGATTTTTTTCAAAAGCTTTCAAAAAAACTAAGAAAAATGGAATTTACTTTTTTCAAAATTATAAATTTATAAAATAAAAAAAAAATTAAGCGTTGCTTTTCTAACGAATTCAATAATTTACATTATTCTTAATCAAGACATATATTTTTATTTTTAAATTTTGATTTTAAGAACCAGAATTAGCCGATAATGCCGGGTTATAGTAAAATGTTAAACATTGTGCCAAATTTAGCACGATCAAGTTTGCTTTTTACACAAAAAAGCAACATTTTGAACAAATCAATCGTTTCAAATAATCAATTATTAACTCAATTAAGAGGTAGTCATGCTCGTACAATGTTTATTAGACCTGGTAAATTCTATACCAAGAAATACTTCGATATTCTCGTAAGATTTTTATAAACTTTAAACCTCATTGAAACATCTAATTTAAAACTTTTTTTTCAAAAAAGCATTTTCACTTCGTCTTAGCTGGTCTTCCATTCTTTCTCTTCGTTGCCTATCAAAATTTTTTTGTCGGTAAGACCCGGATCAAAGTTCTCTTAAACACGTTTAAACGAAAATATTATATTTTAAAAGGTCCAGCTACTTTGACGGAAATACCTGAGGGTTATGAACCAAGATACTGGGAATACCACCGTGTAAATTTTTAATCAAATTTTTAAAAAAAATTCATCTTTTAACGAATTGTTTTCAAACAGAATCCAGTAAAAAGGTTTTTAGCTCGTTATGTCTACGAGATTCCGGATAGAGCTTATGAAAGAAATTTACATTTTGTTTATGTTGAAAACGCAAAGCAAAAAATGAGGTACTCAAACGAAAATTATTGTAATTTAAAAAAAAATTCTATATTTTGTTATTGTAGAAATTTGGAAAATAAAGTTAGAACAATGATGAAAGAAAAACAAGACTATAAAGCTTGGTATTATGTACCAGTACCGAAAGAAACATTTGAAATGAAACAAGAATTTCAAGAGAAACATGCCCGTTTGGGTTATGATCCAAAATATACAAAATGAATCGTGTAATTTTGTATAATTAAAAAAAAAACAGTCGATTTTTATTATTTAAAAAATAGATTTAAAATAAATTTTAAAATAAAACTTTGGTTCGGTGAATACAACCAAATAAGTTTATTAGTTTTTTTTAAACTTATTGTAATTTCCCTATAGCTGAATATTAAAGACGACTTATTCAATTATTTAAGATATTGTTAGATTCGATTGAGTTTTAGGGAAAATTTTGTCCAAACTAGTGTACCGTATTCCCCTACCCAATGTACCTTATTAGCGGTAAGATGGGAATATTTGATAGGGAAAAAAATCTTGCGGGGGATGTATTATCCAATAGATCTTTGCAAGCTGATTCTAAAAATATGCCGATATTGGTATTTGGAATTTAGTTCAAAAGATATGACAACTGAAAGTTTTTCTTGTCCTTTTTTGTATAAAAAATGCTTTTTCTGAACAATAAGGAACATAAAAAGCTTTAATCCTTAGCAATAAGGGTGCAAATATACCCAAAAGACTCGATCGAACATTTTAAAGCAAATTAAAATGATTTAAAAACCTAAATATATCTCTAGGACCAAATAAAATTTACTTTCAACAAATCGTACTTTTCATTTTTTAAGAGTACTGCAAGTTACATAAAATCATCCTAAGGGAGTCATTTTAAATTAATATAGGACTTATAAGACCTAATCCCGCTACATGATGTGAATAATATCGCGGGCGTGTCAAAATGACAGGACGGAGCTTTAATGGTATAAAAAGAATCGGGTCTTTAAGTGCTAATTTAGCAGGAATTTTGCAAGAATTATCAATTCATTTTGAAGATTTACTTATTATTTTGGTTATTTTGGTAATTTTTTTTGTTCACAGTGCGCACTCCACAATGTGGCCCAGCTCGAGATCAAATAAGTAAATACCGTAATTCCGTGTTTAAGGAAGCGTGCATTAATACCCAAAGTCATATGTGAAGTGCATGCACAGACATTAACCTCTTCCATGTTAAAAAAATACTGTTTTAGGTTCGACGCACTATATGTGCAACTTTGGGTATTAACGTGTGATACTAATTGGAAAATCAATCATAAACGTTGAGTTAATATTCAAAAATCCTGGTTTAGTGCAACACTTTTGTTTAAAATTTTTGGAAATAAAAAAAAAAATTAAAATATATTATTTTTAAATTTAATTTTAGATGCTGTCATAAAAGACGATTCGGAACAATATTAAAAAAATATAAAAAAACTATTGAATATATTTTATAATATAAAAATAATATATTTTAATTTTTTTTTTTATTTCCAAAAATTTTAAACAAAAGTGTTGCACTAAACCAGGATTTTTGAATATTAACTCAACGTTTATGATTGATTTTCCAATTAGTATCACACGTTAATACCCAAAGTTGCACATATAGTGCGTCGAACCTAAAACAGTATTTTTTTAACATGGAAGAGGTTAATGTCTGTGCATGCACTTCACATATGACTTTGGGTATTAATGCACGCTTCCTTAAACACGGAATTACGGTAAGTGTTTTTAGAGAATACATAAATATTCAAGGACATCGTTCAAAAAAATGAGTTGTCGAGCTTAAAATTAAATTTTTAGGAGTCACGTGTACTATTTTTTGTCATTGAAAGAAATTTAAAGTTTTTGAAAGTTTATTAAATCAAACAAAATTATATTCATCATCTTATCACTAAAAATACTTAAATTTTTTTGTACAGCGTCAAGCTGTGAATTGATTGTCATTTTCAACTACTCATGCTAATTCTCAGATGTTGATTTTAACACTGTTTAAATTAACCCTTTTTGTTGTTGCAAACAGAATAATATTTCAGGTTTGAAATGCGGTAGTCTCTTAGAAAAATTCAAGCTTATTTCCCATTTATTTCAACCACTTGGGAAATTTTAATAATTTCAAAGGATCTTTCCAAATATTTTGTCAACGTGGAATTTAACGAACACTTTATGGGCTTGTTTATTAATCTTAGAATAGTTTCAAAATATTAATTTTACCCTCAAATCAAGAATAAAATGATTAATTTATGAGAATAACACAAACGTATAAATCCACTAGGTGTTCATTTGCACTAGAAAGTCTGGCGTTTGTATTAAAGTTCTTGGCTCTAAATGATTCAGATAACTCGAGGGCCTAAGTGACTTTTATTTGCTTCTCTCGTATTCAAACAGATTCGCTTCGGGGCTCACCTGTACCGCATATTGCCTCCTTTTATCGGACATAACTTGATTATGTACGCCAAAAAGATGCTTGAGGAACTTATGAATCCATTGAACTTCTACAGTAGATCTTGCGAAAATGTAACGTTCCGTTCTGAACACATTCAGAGCTGCATTTAAAAACAGCTTCGTTCTAATTCAAAATTTTTACCGAAATGAGTTTAGAAACGTAAACGATAACCTTTTGGGAAACGTTTGGTAAGAGAACGAAGCTGTTTTTAAAGACCGTTCTGGACTGATCGTTACATTTTCGGAAGACCTACGGTACACTAGTTATCATTTTCGGAAACATCAAGAAGTCTTTAGAGCTATTTCAACACTTTTAAATTGAAAAAAGCAACTTTTGGACTGCCTGATTTTTATGAATACTTGAGACTCGAAGCCAAATTGAACAATGCTAGCATACCTTGCTAGTCTTTCAGCCGAAACTAATATTCATCACCCTAAAACAAAATATACTACAGGGTACAAAATCAAATTTTGAAAAAAAATGTTCGGAGCAGATTTTTAGAAATATATATTTAAAATATAAAACTAAATGAATCGAAAAAATTCCAAATTCAAAATCTACAGATATGAAAACCTATTAAAACTGCTACCGCTTGAGATTTTTAATATATGTTATTTTCATAATACAAGGTATCTCATTGAACCCAAGCTAAATTAAGAATTTCGATTGTTTTTTAATTGATTACTCTAACTCTTTTTAGACTGCTTTTAATATAGAATTTCCCAAATAATCGAGATTTCTTAATCGGTTCCATAGGTTTTCTTATATGTAGATTTCGAATCTGAAGTCAAAAACTTAATATTTGCTTCCCCTTTAGGTGCTAGACATGGGTAACCCTGGGTCATATCGGCTATTTCCTTAGAGGATCATCAGTCCAAGCTGAATTTTTGATATGTTATAGACTTTGTGACGAGAAAAAAGAAAATGTTGGTCCCGTCCTTCAAAACGATATTCTTTATAGTTAAATATTCGAAATACTGAAATTTCGGTGTTTTAGGCTCAATAGAAGTTTCATTGAGATCATATATTTAAAGTTCTTGCAATGCAAAATTACCGCACTACCTTGATTTTCGACTCGATTTTCTTATTCTTCATACCGAAAATTTTGCCTTGTTTCTGAATCCGTAAAGAAAGTCTATGTTAATGGGTATTCAAAAAAGTAGATCCAAAAAAACTGAAAAAATTTCTAAAAATTTGCTGTTTTTCCGAAATATTCCGCATAATTATATATTTTTTTCGAGTTTTTTCTCTTAAAATTCGTTTTTCTATCAGAAAATATGGTTACTTTTAATTCAGGATTTGTTTTTAATTCAAGCAAAACGTTTGAAAATTGCATACTTCGGACCCCCTGATCTAAAAAAAAAATTTTTGACCCCCGCTAAAATTTTGGTTAACCCCAGGTTTTCGGGTATGGAGAACATGAAAATCGAGTCGAAAATCCGAAATTAAGATAGCGTCGTAATTTTGAATTGCGCGTACTTAACTTCTTTTTTTGAAATTTTGAACCCTCCAGTCAAAACAACAGATAATTTAAGATGACTAAAATCAGAATGAGCAAAAAAAGCTTTTAGTTGATGCCGTTCTAAAACATTTTATGGTCTTCTATGTTCATTTCAAATTTTTCTGAAATTTTTAAGTTCCATCTATAGAATTCAAATAAGCTTGTTATTAGGGATGCTGCCTTTACTTTTGTTTCCCTTTACTTTACCACTAAAGTAAAGGAAAGTAAAGTAAAGTCGACAACCCTACTTGTTATCATCAAAAAGTTATTGTAAATTTTTAATTAATTTCATTAATAAATCAAGACCTTATTCTCTTTTGAATTGATAAGCAATATGTTTTTATGCATTCGAAAGCAAATAAACAATTCACTTTGAAATGGGCCCATAATGAATGCTTCAAATCTAACCCCATATTATAAAATTTTTATTAGACAAAAAAAACAAATTAATTTTGTTTTTTTGTTATTTAAGTTAAACAAATTAATTTTCAATCGATTTTTATGTTAATTTTAAAACCAAAATATTTGAAATGGAATGACAAGGATATTTTTATGAAAATTAATAACCCTCGTAATAAAACTTATCAACAAAAAAATCAAAGGCTTACAATAACCCGGAAATTAATTCAAATCAAAATCAATAAAGTTGAGTTAGATAAGGTGTATCTAAGGACAATTTTGAACACAATCTCCATTTTGGATTTAGAGCCGATTGTAAAACAACAAAGAAATGCAAATCTTAATCATCTTCAAACATAAGCAGGCTTTATTTATAAATAAATTATTATAAAACTAATCGCTTCGAAACTATAGAAAGAAAATATTTCAAATTGCAATTTTTGGAAAACAAGACTCTTACACAAAATTATAATAATTTAACTCACGGAGTCTTAAGCAAAAAGGAGAACAACTAACAACAACAATAAGAAAAAATTAATTATTATAATAATTAATAGAAGTTAGTTTTAGTCTGTGTGTGTGTGAGTTGCAAGCAACATTTGAAATATATAAAAATTGAAATTTCTTTAACACAACTAACAAAAAAAAATAATAAAAAATTCACATATATTTTTATATTTTTTTATTGTATGCATTATAGATGAATGCGAAAAAGCCGAAGAGAGAGAGAGAGAGAGAGATCGTTGTTCATTCTCGAATTCTATTTCGTATGTTCAAAAAATAAGATTTCTTTTTTTTTTTTGTTTCGTTCTTCTTGCTCATTAAGTAAAAGATGGGGCGCGCAACATCAGTTTGCTGCATAACCAAGAAAAATAAAAAACCAAAAAAAAAAAAATTCTTTTCAAAACAACTTTGATATTTTGCAATCTTGAAAATTAAAAAAAAAAAAAAATTTTGTTTAAATCTTCAACATTAACTAATCCGAATTTTTATGTTTAGATTTTATAAAATATTTCTAAAACTATTTTTATTCACAAAAAACACATATTTTCAAAAATGACATCCTCAGATGATCAAAATGAAGTACTCATTCGACACCCACATACAAATTTTTTTCATTTTTTACGTTCTTTTTTTTTTGTTTCAGTGTCCACTTTGTATGGAACCACTTGAAGTCGATGACTCAAGTTTTTATCCTTGCACATGTGGCTACCAAGTAATTTAAATTTTCACTTTTTTTTGTTGTTGTTGTTGTTAAAAGTAAATTTTTTTGTTAGATATGCAGGTTTTGTTGGCATAGACTTAAAACAGATGGTAATGGTCTATGTCCTGCGTGTCGTAAACCGTACTCAGACAATCCGGCACATTTTGAACCTCTTTCAGAAGACGAGTAAGAAAAAAACTGGCAATATTTATCGAGTCAAAAATTTTAAATTTCCTCTTGAAGAATTATTCGGATTAAAAAAGAGCGTAGACAAAAAGAACTGCAAAAAAAACAACGTTTAAACGAGAATCGTTTGCATTTAGCTGACGTTCGAGTTGTACAAAAAAATCTCGTTTTTGTTGTCGGTTTATCACAGAGATTAGCAGATGCTGAAGTTCTTAAAAAAAATGAATATTTTGGTAGATTTGGTAAAATTCTTAAAGTGGTCATAAATCCGTCGCCTCAGTACGCGGGAACACAAGTAACAAAAAGAAAAAAAATTTAAAAATACAGTGATCCAACTTTTTTTGTTGTTTAAAGATTCCGAGCGCAAGTGCCTATTTGACCTATAGCAAGGCCGAAGAAGCACTCAGGGCTATACAAACAGTAAACAATATACAAATAGACAATCGAACGTTAAAGGCAAGCCTTGGCACGACTAAATATTGTAGTCATTTTTTGAAAAGTGTCACTTGTCCCAAACAAGATTGTATGTATTTGCATGACTTTGGCGAAGAAGCCGCTTCTTTTACAAAAGAAGAAATGTCACAGGGAAAACATTTAGACTATGAGTCAAAATTAATAGAGACTATTTTACACATACCAAAAAATTTACAAAATATATCGCCTATTAATAGTAGCACAAGTACAAATGTGAATGGTACACAAGAGGAAACAGAGAATACTGAAAATACAGAGTATAAGAGTAAGTATAAATCAGGAGCGGCAGCCAAAGTTGGTACGAACACAAACGGTACAAATGTCACTTGTAATAATAATAGTAGTTATTGTAATCGATCGACTAAAAGTCAACATAATTTAAATCAAAAAGGTACAGTACTTGGTACGAACGAGAGTGTACAAACAAATACGAACGACACACATAACAAATTAAAACAGTCATCGTCAGCAACTTCACTTTCTGTTAATACAAATACAAATGAACTTGTTACTTGTTCATCATTGAATAACTTGAATACACAGTCATCGTCGTCATCATCATCTTCCTCGTCATCATCCTCTATAACACCACCACCACAAACATCATCACAACAACAAACAGTCACACAAGCATCACCAAATCAACAACAAAATCAATCGGCAGATAGTAACAATAATATATCAGCATCATCGTCATTGAGTAATACAAATGCACAATATTTAAATGGAACGAATGGTTTAGTTATAAATAATTTAAAAAGTAATTTCATTTATATTCGAGCATATGCTAATTTTAAAGTGGGATTCTATTGATTGTTTGGGGTTTTAATTTATTGAGAAATTTTGTTAAATAACACTTAGATTTTTTTCATAAGCCCTATGTTAAAACACTATGACATTGATTTTTACATTAATCAAGTCAATGTGACCTTTTATTTTAAAAGTCACATGATTTCGGAATGTTATGATAAAATAATTGCCAAGATATTTCAATTAGGAGTTCACTTCTTCAGCAATAAATATTGGAATGGGTTATCCAATGAAAACAACTTTGACATCTTATCTTATCAATTTGATGTAAAGCTAGAATAAAATGATTGTGACTCGACTTAGTCGAGTTATTTTTTTTAGCATCGTTCTAGATTCATGTGACTTTTTGGTGAATTATTTGTTCATTTATTGGTCCGACTTAACGTTAATATTTGTTGACTGCTATCTGATAATCATCCTCTCAACGTTCTGGTCGTGTTTGAAATTACCATATTTTCCGATGAATAGGGTTGGTCGACCGGTTTTCTTCAAAAAATTGTTTTATTTGGTTTATGGTTTCATATTATGGTCTAATCCTTATAAATCACATACCAGATTATAGGAAATTAAGTTCTCTATCTTTTGATATGTAGGTTATGCATTTGTACTTCTAATTGAGCCTTATATTTGAATTTGACCGGTTATAGAACCGGTTTTTTTAACCGAATTTTTTTAAGGGAAAATTGCTTTGTAATCAATGAAATTAATTTTACAATTCAACTTTGAGGGTACCATAATTTAGGAAATTTTATTTCCTACAACTTGTATGTTCTTTATAAGGGTTCTACCGTTCCATGAAACCATAAATTAAAATTAACCGGTTTTACGATAAAACCCGGTCGACCAACCCTACCGATGAATCACGTTAAATTACCAAAATTTACGGAAACAAAAGTCAAAAATAAGCATTTTACCATATTTAACTGTTTTTATCGTTAATTTACGATAATTTTTATCAATTTTGGTAAAAATGAAAAGTCCTAGCATTTTTTTATGTAGAATTTTTTAAGAATTAAAGGATTCAGTTTTAGAAATAGAATGTTATAAGCAGGCAAATTACGAAAACTTTTGAAATTCGGCCGAAAAAAGGCAGGAACTTTTCAATTTAATCAAATCACGGAAAATTATCGATTATCTAACTGAAAAACCGTTTAATATTGTATTATTCACGTTAAACCGTTTCGAATTTAAAGATATCTCATCACACCCCAAAATACCAGAACCCTAAACTATTGCCGTAATAAACCAGCCGATGAAACCCCGATTAAATATCTTTCAAAATGTGCGATTGATGTCTAGAATAGCCTTAATGGTGAATATTTTGGTCGAATAAGCATCTTAAAATTTTTTCAATATTTTATTCTTTTTGTTGAAAGTTTTTGAAAAAATTGTTACGGGTTAAGTTGTCTTAAAGGTATAGTTGCCAGCCAGCTAGCTGAACAAAATAACCAGTTGAATGATTTTCTGGTTTGTAACTAGAAGAAATTAATCAATTTTTAATTTGTTCGGGTCCGTATCTTGTGTCTGGTTAACTTTTAGTGATATTTAACGTGTATCTCTTGATAAGCTTGGACGTGCTGGCCAAGACCAAATTAAAAAATTATTTATGTTAAATTTCTTTTTTGTTTAAGATAAAAACCAATTAGAGTTAATGGGAAATGGATCTTTAGAAAATCAAACAAACTTTTTGCTAAGTCAACAACAGCAACAAACAAGAAGCTCACAACAACAACAACATAAAAGTATTTTTCACGAAGAAGATCTTGATTTTGACCCGTTATGTGAATCAGCACGTGGCTTACAAGATTTAATGCAAATCGAAAGTCAAACAAACGGCAACAAATACCAAAATATGAATCAACAAGCAAATATGAATTATTTAAGTGCAAAGTTAGCCTCAACAACATTAACTCAAAATCCGAATCTTATCTTACAAAATCATATTGAATATTTACAAAAACAATTTTTAATGAATCCACATTTAAAAGCAGATCTCTTGCAAACAAATTCAACATTTCAATCGAATGCAACATCATCATCATCATCATCACCATCTCTCGAGTCTCTGTTATCTTTACAACAACATAATTCGTTGATGAATAATTCTTTGTTGAACACAGCGCCTGTATCAAATAGTCTCAATTCGTTATTACTTTCGAATCAAAAACCGATAGTACCTCCGCCCGGTTTTTCAAATCCAAAATATCCCACATCATCTACGTCATCTTCTAACTCAACATCAACAAATTCATCGGCTTCGTCGTCAGTCAATAACAGTGCATCATCAACACCATCAATGAACAACTTAGCAAACAATAAAAATCTTTTAACAAACGGTTCAAATGGTAATTTACACAATACACTCAAGTCTATATTCCCAAATGCGAATATAAGCTTTGGTAATAATGTTAATCATTCAACAAATCACATGAACAACAACTTTAAACAATTAAATAACATACATTCATCTAGTTATTGGCCAGACGATCCGGCTATAATTTCATTAAACGATCCAATGAGTCTATTAAATGGCTCGTCTGCAAATGGTAATAGTGGCATAGGAGCATTAAGTGAATTTAACACGAATTTATCTAGTCGATCTTTATCGCCTGGTCTATTGACTAATCTTACAAACAGTACAAATAGTACACAGTCAAACGGAATTAAATCATCTTTTTATGATAATTTTAGTTCGTTACAAAATTCGTATTACAATTTTAATCAAACTAATAATTTTGATAATATTGCTAAATTACAACAGTTACAACAGTTTATGTTACAACAACAGCAGTTTAATAATGCTTCTATTAATTTAGAACAAGCTCAACAGCAGCAATTACTATTTCTTAAATCTTTACAAAGTAAGTTTTTTTATTCATTATTTTCCCTAGAGCTAGAAAACAAGGCTTCTAAGCCCTGTTTTATTGTAAGTTAAGTCTTGGAATGAAGCAAGTTTTGGGTTCGGAACTAAAAGTTTTCTTTTTCATTATTCTTTTGGTATTTTATCATTTTGAAAATTATTTTGGAAAATTCTTAACAAATTTTATTTAATTTACTTCATGCTTCACCTCCTCATAACATCAAATAAATTACTTTGTTTATTCGGCTCCTGAGCTTCAACTACGTCATACGACGCTACCTAGCATTAAATAATAAAATTGGTGGTGTTATTCAACAGCTAACTTCATCTTAAGTCAACACCCAGTCAACTTCAATTTACTGAAAAAACACTGTAATTGGAACCCAACTAACAAACAGTTAAAATGCATTTATATTACAACCCTGGTCATTCAAAGCTTCCAAAAATGAGCGTTCATTAACGTTCAAGGGATTCTGAATGTTCAAAAGTCTTCAAATATTTTCATTATTTTTCTAAAATTTTCATATTTTCAAATTTGAAAAAAAAAATGAAAATTTTAGAAAAATAATGAAAAAACATGAAGCTTCATGGACCCTTGAACCTTCAAAACATTGAACGTTCATGATTGGAAGCTTTGTATGGCCAGGGTTGTACATTGTATTACATTAATGTAATCTTAATGTTAGTTAATTGAGTTTCAGTTACAGTGGTTTTACAGTAAATTGAAATTGACTGGGTATTAGAGACGCCAAAAAATGTGATTGAAATTTTCTTTTATTTTTTGCGTTTTTTTCAGAGAAAATTTCTACAATAAAGTTTTCAACATACACTTAAATTTCTACAATAAAGTTTTCAAGATACACTTAAATTTCTACAAGAATTTTTTCGTATTTTTTGTCATGTCTGGACATTAACAGAGGCAGAAATAAAGGATCCTCCTTTAAACAAATAAAACGAGTAAATATTTTTAATTAAAAAGGTTCTAATCAAAATTTGTTATCAAACGGAGGACTAAACACATTAGCTAGTCTACAACAACAATTGTTATTACAACAAATGTCAGGTTTTCAAATGGCAACAAGCACAATGCCTCAAGTACAAGCAACCGCAGCTACCGCTAAAGGAACAACTGCCGATTAGATCATTATTTTTTTCTCGAAAAAAAGAAAAAACGATTTGAACAAAACAGTTCAAATAGGCTTTAAACAAAAAATAAAAACCGAAACCCAAAAGAAAACACACACAAAAAAAAAATAAAGAATGATTACGATGATGTTTGATGTTTATTTATTTTATAAAATTTAATCATAGACTTTGAAGCAAACAAAAAAAAAACACTTTTAAAAACTTCTTTTTAAACAAAACAAAACAAAAAAAAAGCGTTTGAATTATTCCAAAATAAAAAAAAAAGTTAAAGAATTTTTCAAATCAAATTGACTTTTTTTTAAAAAAAAAAATTCACAGCGAATCAAGGGTTTTATCTTTGAATTAAAGTATACTCTCTTAAAGTAATCATATACACACCTCTGAAGCGTTTATATTTTTTGACTTCTTTTTTTTTTAAAAAACCTTTTTTTTTTGGATATTTTTTATTATTTTTTATAACTGTTTTTTTTTGTTTGAGAAATAAATCAAAGAAATAAAATTAGAATTTCCACAGGTGCTCAGTAGTTGGTTTTATTGCAATTCAGAGGTTATTTCATCTTAACAGTAAAAATAAATGAAAGTTGCTTAAATTGATTTCAAACACCAAACTTCGCTATCAAAATTATCCTATATGTCATTCTTGAAGATTCTGTTTACATACTTTTTTAAATTGATTTGTTGGTTACTAACTTGGTCGTTAACATATTCCAAACGTTCGCGTTCATCCGAATTCGTCCGAAAGTTCCGAATTTTTCAAAATTTTTCATAACCTTTCATAATTTTTGGGAGATTTTCATAAATTTTCGAGAACGTTACGAGCCTGTAAATTTATGAAAAATTTTGAAAATATCCGAACGTTCATTTTTGGAACATGTGAACGACCAGATTAGTTGATTCATTCAAATGCTGCGAAGGGGAACAAAAACCATTCAGGGCACCGAAGGCGCTTACTAACAATGTTGAGGGGCAAAAATTTGCGAGCCAAAGGCGAGCACCGTTAGCCTCGATTGACATTGGCATACCTTAAGAGTCAAAAAAGTTTAAAAGAGAATATATCTGCCGCTTACCATTTAGTTTATTTTAAGAGAGTTATGGGGGTTCCTTGTCAAAAGAAAAGTGTATAACCCTCTAGCCTGGAAGCCTATTATAGAGTGTAAAAGGCTGCTAAACTTTTTTAAACTGATAATTTTTCTGATATTATTTCTTCTAAAAAATAAAACACCTTTAGGTTATTGAAACATTATTTTATCAAAATTTCCGAAAGTTTGGACATTCTAGATTTTTGACGACTACAAAGAAAAATTTATGATTAACCCCTAAGTAAGATTGAAAAAGAAATTTGCATGAATTTTTCATCAACCGACATAACTCGAAGATGTGAAGCGTCCAAGCACCCGACTGAAATAAGAAAATAACCTAAACGAACCTAAACCAAACTTAATTTTTGATTTTTATTTTTTATTGCAGCCGTTTAACATTATCGGGATTTTCTAGTTATATATTAAAAATGAAACGATATAGATGCATAAAGTCGCAACTTTTTTCCAATAAAAACATCATTTATTTTTGACTCATTTTAATAAAATAGAGAATGAATAATCAAAAAAAATTTTCATCCGAATTTTGACAAATTCGAACCCCAAAAACTATTGGACAGGAAAATTAACTGGTTCGGATTAAAGCGACTCGACTGTATTAGGTACTCCAGAAGGCATTTAAAAAAAGGCTATTGTTGATTTATATCTTTGAAGACCAGATTAATAAACTGTTAGGAAAAAATATGGATATGGTATGAATAGGTAGGGAAAATATGTATTAAATCATATTAATTGGAAAATTTAAACTTAAGATAAAAAATTTTATTATCAAATATATAAAAATGTACAAATGTATCTCAATTAACCTTAACCGATTTTAATTGCTTCTTTTTCTCAAAAAAAAGCCTACTGAAACAAGAGTTTTATTGTCGTCTCAAAGCCTCTAATCTTGCTTCTAAGTCAGCATCGGCATCATTTACTGGACCACCCCCGGCTGCAACTGGTGTCTTATTCTTGCTACCAGTTGCAATTGTCTCTGTACCTGGATTCAAACCTTAAATGCAAAACAAATTGATCACAAGTATCTCGAAAAAAGCTTTCTTTTAAAAACTAAAAATACCATTTAATTTTTCTCCCAATTCAATTCCTAATTCGTCTAAAACTTGACCAACTATTTTATCTCTTTGAAAAAAAAACTGATAAGCTTTCAAACAATTTATAATGAAAATAATGTACCCCTCGATTTCATCGTCGTCATCTCCAAGCGCGCTATCAATAGCATCATCCATTAACTCTTCTTTCATGTCCATCATTTCGGATTGTTTTTCAAATTCCATCATGATTTTTTGTATCTCTGGCAAATTCATCTTTATTAAACATATTTATCTTTGGCTGAATAAATACAAAGTTTCAAAGTCCTACTTTTTTATTCATTGTAGACATGGCCTTGGTTACTTGTTTCATAGCTTGTGCCATAGCATGATTCGATTTTAAAGTCGTAATTTTAAGAGAAACAGCTTGAATATTTGCTTTCATTAACATAAACTTTTTAGAAGCATTTCGAGTTCGTACTAAGTCCTTTGCCATTACTTTAACGGCATCCTTTAAATTCATAATAAAAAAATATTTTTTTATAGAAGCTTTTGATTTAAAGTTTTGACGAGTACCATTTGTCCCATTTTGGCCATTTTTTTAATATCAGCAATAACTTTTTTTTCTTGCATTTCCAAATGATTTCTTTCCCTGTCTAAGTCTCTCATTGCTTTGTTCAATAGACGTTGATTATTCTTGAGCATTTCTTCGGGTGTTAAACGTTTGCCAAAAAGGAAAGACATTTTGTTTTTTTTTCTAAGGATTCTAAAACAAAAATGAATTAAGATTTAATATCTTTTTAAGTAAATTTCATAATTCATGATTATTTTGGTAAGTTTTTTTTTTTAATTTAGTGATTAATGCAATGAACAAAATTTATTTCAAAATTATGTTTTACTTAACAAATAAATATATGAAATGTTGTAGTGTTTTTAAAGCTACTTAGCAAAAATATAGAGCCTTCAAAAATTTAATGTCTTAAAATTACCAATGCCATTGTTTCGCAGAAAATACTTCATCATAAACCTTTTAACTTCAAATTGACAGAAAATTTCTTTACCCTATTTGGCAGCTGTAAAACTGAGTCTAATGGACATAAAAACGTGATCGTTATTAAGTGACAAAAATGCAATTATAACTCGATATTTCAATATTCCAATTACTTAACGTTATAAACATTAAGTTAAAATTTTGATTGAAATCCCTGAGATTTCATGTTCATGATCGGCGTTCTACTTTAATTGTTTTATGATAAAACAAAAATTTATTTATGTTTTATCTTAAAACAATGTGAAAAGAGTTCAAGAAAGTGCTTTAAAGAGGGCTAGACAAAATCAGTTAAATAAATCTTCATCTGAGTCAAAATCTTTAAAATTACGGCATTCAAAAACATTTTCCCACATTTTAAAAAAAAGTAAAAGTTCGTTCATGTTGGAAAAAGACAAATTTTACAGCATTACTTAAATCCGGAAGCTGAATATCTCAAATAGCTATCGATGTAATTTATTACCAAAGCAGTGGCTTTGGTGAGCAGGTTATCAACTGGATTAAGTCCTTTTTGGCAAAGAGTTATGCTTGGAAAGATTAGTTCCTTTTTTTCAAAAATTACACCTCAAAATAACTCAAGGATCGTTCAAGATAATTTTTCTTATACTGCACTTGTACCGAACTTTCACCGGGACATGTAAACATGATGATCGTTGATCATCAAATTCTATGATCAGTTAATTTGATGATCAATTAATTAGCTGTTGATCATCGAATATTATTACCTGATCATGGATTTTTTTACCTGATCATGGATTTTTTGACAACTAATTAATGAATAAAAACTTTATTCCGAAATATGTTAAACCAATTAAATGTCAATTTTAATTAAAAATAAAAAATAATTTATTCTTTTTTTTTTTGGACGTCCTCTTTTTTTCTTTTCTTTATCCAATACTGCGGTAACAACGGCATTTACATGCGGATCTCTTCCTAATTCGATACTGGCCATGTTTTTAACTAAATCATTCACATCATTGTTAGTTGAAGTTTTTGCCATTTTTTTGTAGATATATTGAAGTCACTGTGAGCCGGATAAACTTTAGAAAGCGTATCAATTATTGACGAAAAAGTACCGAAACGAGTTAGTCCTTGATTGTGACGCCAAGTAAATTCATCCAAATACGATTGTAAATAATCTCGATTAATACCATTGTATTTTTTTAAGTAGGACTTTGCCTTGCGCCAGATCGATTCAACTGCGTTTGTATGACATCGTGTTTTGGGATCAACAAAATGCAAGTCATGATTCACCGTAAGATGTTGGAAGTTTTTGTCGAGAAGCTTAATACGATCCTCGTTTAAAATTAAATTTTTTTCTTTTAAAAATTGATAAAGTTGACTAGGATCATCGCAGTTAACCATAGCCAAAATATTTTGAGAATCCATTTTCAAAAAACAATTTGTAAATCAAATGAAAAAAAATGAAACGAATATAAATAAAAGCTGCACATAAAAACAAATCAAATTTTTTTTTGTCTTAATTGATCATCAAATTTTTTTTAAGATCATGGGATTTTTTACCTGATCATCAAATTTTTTTACCTGATCATGGATTTTTTTTTACCTGTAAAAAAAAAAAAAATAATTGGACTAATTGATCATCAAATTAATTGATCATAGAATTTCATGATCAACGATCATCATGTTTACATGTCCCCTTTCACCTTTTTTAAACCGTAGCCTTTGTGAACCGTACCTACCGTACCAAAGCACCCTCACCGTACCCTTAAGGCACCGAACAATACCCTGGCCGTAGCGTACCTGCAGTACTCACGGTTGGTTCGGTGGGCACGGTCAGGTTCGCTAAGGGTACATTTCGGTACCTTGGAACGGTGTGTCTATTTTTTTTGGTACGGTACATATTTTTTTTGGTTTTTTGGTATGGTGAAAATTCGGAACAAGTTCAGTAGTAAATTTTACCTTTTTTCTGAAAATGTATTTTAAATAAGGCTGATGGGTTAATATGGGACATCTCTTAAAAAATTTGCTTTCCTAAGTTTTCATATGTGTATATTACGAATTTGAGGTAAAAAGGGTTAGATCATGCTTTTAAAGGTCTTTACTTTATTTTCAGTCTTTAATTTTGATATTAGAGATCAAATTATAGCTTTAATACCATAGACCATCTCCTAAATGTTTAATTTGTCAATTGCTCAATTGAAATTCGAAATAAATATCGGTAAATTAAAATTTTAAGGAGAAAATTTTTCTAATGTCAAATGTTGAACAGAGACTTATTTGGAATCGTTCAGGTTAAAATTGACTTAAAAATTAACCTTTCCTTCATTCAGTCAAATATTTGTAATTTAAATAAAAAAAGTACATTTTAAAGAAAATTAGTTTTATGATTCTTGTGAATCAACAGACTCGAGATAATCAATTTTTAAATTCATGTAAATATTTAAATAAGTCTTAAAAATGTAACAATATTTATTAAAAAAAAAAGTTTTAAACCAAATAAGCTTTTTTCTATTTCGTAATATTTTTTTTTCTTTTGTTCTGCATCAACTATAAATTAAATTATCTTAATCAAAATATTAACCTTATAAAAATTTTAATTTCGAAACAAATGAAACTTTTCATTTTGATTCTGATAGTTTCCATTTTTGGAAACAACGAATGTCTTTCAGTGATTAAAAGACAGACTAATCTTTGTAGTAATTCACCATGTTTAAATGGTGGTAAGTGCGTTCAAGTTGCAACGAACTTGGCTTACTGTGCTTGTGCTAATGGATACACTGGTGCTACTTGCAATATTGCACCAACAGTTGCACCTACATTAGCGCCGACCACAGCTAATTCAGATGCGTGTTTGACTGGAATTTGTAAAAATGGAGGCACTTGTTATCCTATACCTGGTTCGAATCTTGCTTATTGTAAATGTTTAGGAGGTTATACGGGACCTTTTTGTGATATTCCTCCATCAAACCCAACTACATTGACCCCATTAACAACAACACAAGGCTCACTCTGCTCATCAACTATTTGCAAAAACGGAGGTACTTGTGTAGAAATTCCTGGGGCAAACTTGGCTTATTGCAAATGTGTAAACGGTTACACTGGATCCTTCTGTGATCTACCACCAGCAACTACAACAATTATTTCCACTAGTACAACTCAACTTCAAACTACAACAGCTAGTTCTAACGAAGAGTGTACTCCATATGTAGCATCAATGGTTTGTCAAAGCGGACAGACCTGTACAATTCAAAATGGTTATGTTATATGTTCTTCACCAACTACGACGCAAGTGACAACAACTACAAGACCAGCTTCACCTTGTATACAAAATCTATGTAGAAATGGAGGTACTTGTGTAGAAATTCCGAATTCTAATCTAGCTTTTTGTAAATGTATTAATGGATATACCGGGTCTTTCTGTGATATTTCTCCGGCGACAACTACAGCCTTTTTTCTTACAACAACTACTACTATGATCTTACCAACCACAACAACTACCGAGATACCGACTACTACTACTAGTACCAGTACAACAACAAGTACAACAACAAGTACAACAACAAGTACGACAACAAGCACAACCACAAGTACAACTACTAGCACAACCACAAGTACAACCACCAGTACAACTACTAGCACAACCACAAGTACAACCACCAGTACAACAACAGAAACCACAACGACTACCGCTGAATCAACGACAACGACACAGACAAGTACTTTATTTTCAACGGGAAGTACAACAACAACGGCTGACTATACCACTTCTCTCCTAGAGAATTATTCATCAACAACTACAAAAGAATACTGTTTACCTGGAGTTCAAGATTTAGTCCCAGACTGCATTGGTAAAAAATATTGTGAAATAATCGATGGTAGAATTATAAGTTGCTATGATTAAAAATTATCATTAATTTTTAGATAAATATTTTTATAAATTTAAAAGATTTTAAATAAAACATGAAAGAAGATCTTTTAATTAAGCCTCAATAAGAGTTTTTTTCTTTATTACATGGATAATTACATGGACATAAACATACATCATTTTGCAACAAATTATGAAAAATTAGTTAAATTTTAGTGAAAAAAGAATTCGTCAAAAAAAACGAGATTTCGGTAAATTTTAGGAAATATTTGTACACGTTTGTGGCGAGATTAAGTGACTAAAATGCGAACAAAATTTTTGTATAAAAGCTACACTTGATATTTTTAAGGTTCTCCTAAGAACGAGTATTGAACCAAGGTGAAACTTTTTAAAAGAAGTTGTATATGAAATCATTAGAATCATAACTAAGCTATTTGGACTAGCTCGATTAAGCACCCTCATGTAACCCTCAATAACTTCTCATACTTTTCATCTTTTTTTATGAACCAAAAAAAAAGCTCTCTGTTAGATTTACAAGAAGATTTTGTCAAGTTCCAGGTCTTGCTAAATGGAAAAAAATCGACTCAGATCTGAATGATCCTCACCAGAAAACAACCAAATACGAAATATATTAATAGCCCTGTTTACCAAACTCTATATTACTTGAAATGAAAGTTAATAATTCTTATGGAAAACTGAATGCTTTGTCAAATGTTTGATTTTCTTTGAAATTTATTTTGAAAAAAAAATTAAATTTATTCAAACACATTTAAAGTTAAAATGTTTAAAAAACAAATAATTTACAACAATCGAATACAAATATTTTTTAAGCATTAACTTTTTTAATAAATCACAACTTTTTTCTTTTTATTTATTGTAAAGATATTTATTTATTTGCGCTGCATTAAATGGTTAAAAATTAAGCTTTTTTCAAATTTATATTGTAGTTTGATTCGAAAAAATTTCGTAATTTTTTGTGTTTCAATGAACAAATAACTAGAATAGAAAAACATGTATAAATAAACTTTAATTAGAGACTTAATTTAAAAAAATTTAAAATGGAAATTTTAATATTTTTATTGACTGCTTCCATTATTGGAAGTTTAGAATGTCGATTTTTGGCTAAAAGACAAACAAACCTTTGTAGTAATTCACCATGTTTGAATGGAGGTAAATGTGTTCAAATAGCTACGAATCTGGCCTATTGTGCTTGTGCTAATGGATACACTGGCGCTACTTGTAACATTTCACCAACAACTAATGTTCTTGTGTCTACTACCGTTTCACCGTCAACGACATCTTTTATACCAGTGACAACCACGTCTCAATTATGTATAACTGGTATCTGTAAAAATGGCGGTACTTGTGTCGCTGTTCCAAATTACAATTTCGCTTATTGTAAATGTTCAGTAGAATATACAGGTCCTTTTTGTGATATTCCTTCATCTAATCCAACTTCTACGATGTCACCATCAACAACAACAACCACGATAGCGACAACGACAGCCACAGGTTCACTTTGTACATCAAATGTTTGCAAAAATGGAGGTACTTGTGTAGAAATTCCTGGGGCAAACTTGGCTTATTGCAAATGTGTAAACGGTTACACTGGATCCTTCTGTGATCTACCACCTGCAACAACTACTAGCCCAACTACATCTGTTACAACAGTTACAACTTCTACAACAATTTCTACTACAATTCCTACGACAAGCACGACTGATACAACTACAATATCAGGCGCTTTTCAATTTTGTACAGCTGATGTTGCAGAATTTGTCTGCAAACCTGGTGAAAAATGTTTAGTCTCAAATGGATTTGTAACATGTTTTCCATCAGAAACAGAAACAACAACTACTACTCCAACTCTACCAACAACAACGGCAGCTATACCAACAACTACGACTAATTTATCAACTACTACTGTAGGCACAACAACTATTTCAAATACATTCCAAGTTTGTACACCTGAAGTTGCAGCTTTTGCATGTGCAATAGGACAAAAATGTTTTGTATCGAACAATTTTGTCACATGCTCCTCTTAAATTTATAGAATTATATTTTCGTAGGATGTTAAATTAATTTTTTTTAGTAAATTACTACTATTAATTATTAAACTAAATAGCATTTCTTAGCACTATAATTTTGTTCTCTGTTCAATAAACCCCTATGAGTAATAATGAAAACCGTAAAGTAAACTAAACAAACTTTAACCCTAAACGAGTCTCTGATCATTGCAGAGGATTTCTCGAAGTGCAGTAATTTTAATGATTTTTTTACTCACAGTGTGAGTTAACGTTAGCAATAAATTAAAACGTTAAATATAAACTGAAAGCGTTACTAAACGTTAGGCTCGTAAATCGTTAGCGTTAGAATGGTGTGAGAGGTGCGTTAGGGTCGTAAATTGAAGTGTGAGAGGTGCGTTAGGGTCGTAAATTGAAGTGTGAGAGGGCGTAAAAGAATTCAATAGGCGTAAAAAAATTCAATAGAATTCAAAAAAATTACAGAAAATATAATTATCAATAGTATTGGGTTGTCTTAAACAATTTGAAATGAGACCTTTATAATAAACACCCTCACACTAATTTCTAACACCCTAACGCACCTCTCATACCTCAATTTACCATCCTAACGCACCTCTCACACTTCAATTTACGACCCTAACGCACCTCTCTCACTTATTTTCAGTACTCTAACACACTAGTTTTCAAATTTCACGCTTTTCTAACACTTTGTCTTTTACTGCATCACACATCCTAACGTTTTTTCAAAAAAAGTAAAAAAATCATTAAAATTACTGTATAAATACACGGAAACAGCATAGTCAGATAAAGCCTGGTTTTATGTACATTTAACGGGTCTAGTCAGATAAGTGAGCATCACTTCACCTATTATGTGACCAAATCATGTTCACGGTAAAGGTGAACAAAATGTTAACATAATTTGTTTTTCCCTGTTAACCCTAACCGCCCGTTGGATCATATGTGATACATTTTTAAACAGTTACGTGTCATTTGTTAACATTAACATACAATAATGAATTATACATTAAGTTCAAGATCGAGAGAAGGTCTATTAGTTAAACCCATGTTTGTACGGATATGTCCTTAAAAATAAATTTCACGTACGTTTATTTGTAAATTTCTTCTAATACTTTACGTGTTAGAAGAAATTTACATTACTAATATTTACATTATTTACTTTACTAATACAAGTTTTACTTGAACAGGAATGCCTTTATCCTGACCATAGTATCATCTTGCCTAACTTTTTCCGTAGAATTCATAGATTGTATCCGTTTTTTGATATCATTTGGGCGTTTAAAGGTTAAAGTTCTGGAAATTCAAACTTCGATATCTAAGAAAGTGAATTTCGACCTCGAATTTACAATCGACCTCGAATCTACACATATGGAAACCTAAGAAAGCCAATTTTTTAGGGGATATCCAAAATAATTTTTTCAGACCCTAGAGGTCTAAAGTATCAAGACCCCTCAAAAACCATACTTTACTTATTGAACTATAACTTTTTTATTAACCCATCAACGTTATATTATTTGTACATATTCTGAAAGAGCTTAAAATATACTACGAGGTTAACATATATTCAAGGAACACTGAGTTACTGCCTGAAAATTTAGGCAAAAAGAGCAAATTTTACTGCTTTTTCTACTTTTTTTGTTATAACTTCTACAGTCCTCACCTGGCCCTCATGATTTATACCAATTCTAAAACTAGATAAAATTCTAAAAAATTAGCTTTTTTACTTTTTTGATTTACATTTCGCTATTTTGCACTCAAGGCCGAAAAAATTTAAAAAAATCAACAATCAAATAAGATGAGGGATTTTGAAATTTCTGACCAAAAATTCGTAATCTTTATGTATGTAAACTCCACAAATGAAACATGATTTTTTTATAAAATGAATTATAAAATTTTTCCAAAAAAAAAGACCTAATTAGTGCCTTTGTCAACGCAAAAAACGACTTTTTACAGGCACATGGTCTTAGTTAAGAGAAAGATGTTTTTTGGACTTTTCATACATAAGGATTACGAATTTTTGGTCAGAAATTTCAAAATCTCTCATCGTAGTGATTGTGAGGTAAACACTGAAGAAATTGTATCAAAAAAAGTATAAAAAGCGGTAAAATTTTCTCTTTTTGCCTAAATTTGCACCCTTCAAATAACTCAGGGATCCTTGATAATACGTCAATCTTGTAGTTAATTTTACACTCTTTCCGAATATGTAATATGGGGTTCTTGGTTTAATAAGTATACATATAAATATATATTTTCATCAATTTTTTTTCTTATAAATCTTGAATTCTTCTCCTTAGGAAGCACTATATATTTTTAGCTGAACAAAAATCCTTTTTAAGTGATCAATTTTGAATTTTTTTTTGTTCACTTAACTGAATAATGACTTGGTCACTTAATAGGTGAACCCATGTTCACTTAACCGAGGAAACTCCATTTACTTTCATTTATGTTCCTGATCTTCTGAAAGACCACTCTTCGTTCGTTACGGTTTTATCCATTTTTGATTGATTTTTTAGATTTAACAACCAACTGTTTGCAAAGTTTGTGTTCATTTTTCTTTTATAAATTTCTCAATCCACTAATTTCCCAAATCGCAAAATATCCATCTAGAGAGAAACAATGACTATTCTGCATTTAAATTTTTGAAGACAACGGGCCTGTACAAATCTACTTTCTAATTAAGATTCAAAAAAATTGGGTATTACCGGTCCTCTAGGAAAAGATGAAATTTACTTTTTTTCAGTTTTCACCCGAGAAAGGAACAACAATATCCATCCTCCCACACCGATATGGCTTCGAGCGTCAAATGTAGCTTTTAAGCTTTCAGCTCATATTTTCAGATCAAATGAGCATCCTGCTGTATAAGTGGCAGGGGTAAAATTTTCGATTTTTTATTCCATTGTAGAAAATATTTTCCGTTTATTTTCAGGTTGTAGAGCACAGTTATAATGTCAAAAATCTCATAACTAATTTTTTAACATGTTCAAATTCAATCAGCTGATTAAAAAATCTTTTAAAAAAAAGCGTAAAAAAAACTTTTGTTCTAAATTGACTGTCTTTGATCAAAGAAAAACTATTTTGAAAATCACCAGTTAAAAAAAAAAAAGCTCAAATACTAAAATTTAACATTATTTCCATGTCAACATTCTTTAACGCTTTGAAAATAATTATTTTTTTAAGTTCAATCAACAACAACAAAAAACAAAACTAGGCCATACGAAATTTATAAACAAACTTAAGACTCTTTTTTAGTCATCGATTTAAAATATCTACTCCAAAAAATATAAAACAAAAACATAATACAGAAATAAATTTTACTTGACGAGAGAGAATATAAAAACCTTTTCAAAAAAAAAATTATTTCAAATAACTCAAAAAATGGGTAATTACCTTACATTTCTCAAACGAGACGAGCTAGAGGAACAATCAACACCGATTGTAAAAAATCCAAAATCAAAAAAAAGAAAACTTAATGATTTCAAAGTTGATGAACCTGACTTTGAATCAGTCGATGGAATACTCAATTATAATCAAAATCCCGACCGTCAAGATCTACTTGACACTAGTTTTTATGTTAAATCACCCAAAAAGTTTAACAAAATCCCTTCGGACACCATCAAACCGGGACTTGTAAAGCCATGTCGGAAAAAAATGAAATCAACATCGAATTATATTTACAAGACATTGTTCATCAATGGAGAGAATAGTGACATTACCGTAAGAGCTTTGAACAAAGATTGGTTCTTACATAAACTCTATTTGTGTCAATCACCATACTTTGACTCGATGTTTAAAGGCTCAAAATGGAAAGAATCCAATCAAACATTTATTGAAATAGCTATACCCGATGAGAATATCACAGAAAAAGCGTTGAACATTTCATTCGGTTCGTTCTATCGAGAAGAAATTGAAATAATGCCCATCGAAGTAATAAATGTTCTAGCGTGTGCTAGTCTATTTAGTCTAGAAGGTCTTATAACCCAATGTGAATTGATTATGCTCGAAAATTTAAACCACCAAACTGTATTAGCCTATTATGACGCAAGTAATTTATACGGTGTAAATAAAGTTTGTGACGAATGTTTACAATGGTTGTGTAAAAATTTAATGATCAACGAAGAGATTAATCTAGGTGCCATAGGTTTGGGACTATTCGAAAAAATACTTGGTATGAAAGAGTTAATAATTATACAAGTCGAAACTGATTTGTATAGTCTATGCAAAAAATGGTTATATTTTAATCTTGTTAATAATTTTAATGATTCAGTAGTTGTTAAATCAAAATTAGAAGCTAATGCATGGCAAAAAATTGCTAATGATTTTTTTAAAAATTTGTTAATCGATAAACAAAAGTGTTTACTCGATTATGATGAGTACAAAAAATATGTTCCAATATTTAAAAAGATACGTTTACAAAATATTATGACTGATTTACATAGTCTTAGACTCTTGTACAATGAAAGAATAATTCCGTACGAATGGATCGAGCCTTTGTATCGTAAGAATTGGTTCAATTTGTTGTTTGTTGATCAAGATCGTTTGTCAACTGAATTTGAAGTCGATTTTATTGAATTTCAGAACGAGTGTCTTAGATTTGGTAGGGTTCTTATTGATGATCAACCAGCTACTTGGCGGTGGGCTGGTTTCAATTATGGAGTTGATTTATTAGTCACACATGCAGCTCGAACATTGACTATTAAACGAAACACAATAAATTTACACTCGCCTTACAAAGGCCTATTGAGCAATAAAACACTTTTAAGAATTTTTTTTGTCATTAAATTAGTCGAACTTGACCAAAATGGAAATGAAGTGTGGTCCAAAAAAACAGATCTTACATGTTTAGATTTAAATCGTAGCGAAGAAAAGTATGTGTTAAGTATTGATACTAAAGTTAAATATCCGATTATATTGAGTTTATTAGTAAGTGTGCATCCGTTTAATCATTCGTATTTATTTAATAATGTAACTCAAAATGAGTCATTAGTAGAGCCGTCGACGTCAAGTCTTAATTTATCATAAAAAAATTGTTTTGTTTTGTTTTTAGCGTTTGGTATTTATATTTTACATAAAGTTGCCTCTTCACTATCACCGGTTAGGTGTTTAGAATTGTTTTGTTTTTTTTTTGCTTGAAAATTAAAGATGTAAAAAAATGATTTTTTTTTGTTGTTCCTGTTTTTTGTTCATTTTGTCTTAAAATAAATCTTTTTGAAAAAATGTTCTTTTTTGATTTGTTTTTAGCCCACGACTTTTTTGACTGTTACTTGTTGTTCACTTGATATGGCCACGATTGGTAAAACTGTGTTGAAGCTAAATGAGTTGAGGAGTTTGAGATTTTTGCTTTGATAAATTGTCTTAAAAATAAAATTGTTTAAGTTTAAGTATGTAAGGATAGTTTCGGTCTAGAGCAGACACGTGTACCCATTTATTTTCGGGTATTGGATCGGTTTGAGTAACACATAAAAATAGGGCATTTGGGTTAAAAATTGGGGTTTTAAATGGAGTTTTGTGGTATATAAACCCTATTTTTATGGGGTAGCCAACCCAATCAATGCCCAAAAACAAAAAATTTATGGGTAACCTTTAACCTTTTCGAACCCAAAAACCAAATTTTTTCGGGTTTCTCAAACCGACCCAATACCCGAAAAAAAAATGGGTACACATGTCTGGTCTAGAGAAATTCTACAGTCCGAATTTCACGTGAGTTTTCTTTTTGGTTTTTTTAATTCCAAGAAAAACGAATTTCTTTTGAATTTAGACCAAATTTGAGCTCACACTCCCTCAAAAATAGCATTATTGGATTCAACTCACTGAGAGTATTCTAGGCACATAAATAAGTTATCTTAGAATTGATTAAACGTAAAAATTTCACCTAAAAATATCAAAAAATGCTTCAAAAATGCCTTTAAAACATGTCCCCGTTAAAAATTCGAGTGTATTTGAAAACTGCACCAAAATTTTATTCGAAAATCGAAGGAAAAAGCCAATAAAATGCAACGTTTAGCAATGAAAGCGTGCATCTGTTTCTAATCTAAGTTTCTTAACGATACCGGTCCAAAAATTTATATCCTTTCGGTCGCCTTTTACACTATTTAGACAACATTTAGTGTAAATAATTTATTTTGCTTATTCAATGTAATATACCCAAGACACAGTTTTTTTCGTAAAAAAAAACACAAAACCTAAAAAATACCCAAAATTTCTCGGTAGCCCAAAACATGATTTTTTCGGGTAACCCCTACCCATCCCAATGGTTACATCTGCTTTATTTTGTGATTGTCTCTGTCGAATATAGTTGTAGTTCCGTCTGAATATCGCGTCAAAGACAAAATACAGAGCCGCGTCTATACGATTAATCAAAGAGAAAGTGAACAAGAGTCAGACATGTGTACCCATTTATTTTCGGGTATTGGGTCGGTTTGAGTAACCCGAAAAAATTGGGTTTAAGGGTTCGGGTAGGGTATAGGTTACCCATAAATTTTGAGTTTTTGGGTATATATAACCCATAAGAATAGGGTATTTGGTTTAAAAATTGGGTTTTTAATTGGAGTTTTGGGGTATACCTGCCCTATTTTTATGGGTTACCCAACCCAACTAAATATCCGATTATCCAAGTAAAAAAGACAAAATCATTAGATTTACCGATTTAAATATCAAAAGTAAAGTAAAGCCCTAACTATCATCATTGAAACGAAAGAAAACGATTTTTTAGCGATACCGATTTTAAAAATTTTCATTATTCCAACATACGATATCGATCGTATCTATGTAAATGGCCCGGTAGCACTCCTTTACCAAACTTGACTTGACTAGCCAAACTCTTAACTTACTCCACAAGTTATTTTTCAAATTTTATAGATGGCGACGCAATTGCTCTATGTTCAGATTCATTCAAGTCTTAAAGTTCCGAAATTACTTTAAAACTTAATTACCTGATTTGATTTATAATTAAGAATGGTAAATTTTGAACAAGCATCATTTCCATCAACAAACCCAATCAAGTTATCTTTTGAATGACACAATTTTAATCGTTTCAATCGCTCAAAGTTGTCAACTACTTTTTCTGGTAAGCTTTAAAAAAAATTCAAAACTTAATAAAAAATTAAATCAGAGCATTTTATTCTTTACCTTGATTTCGATGTATTCCATACCAGAATTTCATTACCAGTATTTGCAGCTATTATTTCGGGACTTAACTGAGACCAATCAAACGATAAAATTGGAGTCGATAAAGTTTTTGTCAAATCATTAAAGCACAAAAGCGAATAAACAGGTCTCATACTATCTAGACTATAAATACGAATGACACCTGATGTCTCAGCTACCATAAATTTTGTTTGTTCATCTCTGTGCCAACAAACACTAACACCTGGTGATTGTAATGAAAATTTAGCTCTTAATTTTGATTCATTAAAATCCCATAAATACAATGAACTATCAGCTGTAAATGCCAATAATTCTCCTGCTTGGTAATCAAATGACATGCTATAGATGCAGTCAACTTCAAATTTTTCGGTCTTGAAAAAAAAATATTTCAAATGATTAAAATTATTTTACTATTAATTTTTACTATTTTTTGAATGCTTTGACCACTTTCTTGGTCTTGATAAGAACCTGATGTTGAACATGTTGAAAATATAACATTTTGAACACAGTCACTCACAGCAAAACTAGAACAAAATTTTAATTTAGAATTTTGATTTTTAAAAGGTGATAAGTACCTAATAATTGGTTTGAGACTTGTGATGATTGTTTTTGGATTCCAAGTGAAATTATCGATTTTTTGTTGGAATGGAACGGTAAGGACTAGACTCAGTCTACATGGTTCGTTTTTAAGGTCCTGTTGATCTGAAATTTCGTCTTTTCGTTGGACCGATTCGATGTATTTAAATATTTGAACTGAATCATTAAAACATACGGCAAGTAAATTGGCACTCCATTCAAATGGAAAGAATTCAACTTTTTTTACAATTTGATTAAATTTATGAGATGCTTCAATACTCATTTCGAATAGCTGACTAGATTTTACAAAAAAAAATTTAAGAATTGAAAATTTTTTGAAACGATTTTGAATTTAGGGTTTTAAAATTTGTTTTAGTTGTAAATTTTCTATTTGTTACAAAACTATTTTCACATTTGAATCGCTAAACAAAATTTCAAAAACATTTTGTGCATTTTGATGTTAAGAATACCGATGACATGATTTGCAATCTGATTTTATTTGCAATTTTACAAAGCTATCCAAGGATTTTAAACTATTCGTTGAAAGCTACATTGAAAGCCTGTTACCTTTGTTTTTTCAGTTAAAATACAGTCATTTCTACATTATGTCAAGTCGTATTTAGGTCTCAATTCAATTTTATCCCAGAAATTCTCTGGAAAAGATTTCTTCTAATACTTTCTATAAACTTAATCTTATTACAGCTTATATCTACTTTGTTGAATTACACCATAAAAGCAATTCTTCAATAACACACTCAAATTCTTTGAGAACTTCATCTATTTTTTCTCCTGTTAACTTAGAAAATTATTGAAAACTTACCTTTTTAAAAACGACGAGTCGCCCTCCTATTTACGCATCCGGGCTTGGGCATTTTCGGTCGCTTGTCTCTTCATTAAATAATATTATATTTTTTCAAATTTTCACATGCGGGCTTAGGACCGGCCAAGGCATTGTTACGATTATGTCACTGCAATTTACCCCAGTGACTGTGGGACGTTCATCATAAACAGCGCCACTCATCCGAGCCGAAGCTGCGAACTCGACAACTATCCAGACTAGCTTGGAACCACAAGCCAAGCGTATTCTACATTTAGTAGATAACTTAACATTGTCACTAGGGCTACACCTATTACTAAATGGGTCTGCTGTAAATTTTGACAAAATTATTGTCTAGTATAATGGAAGAAAGCAAAAAAATAATTTTCAGCCTTGACACTTGTTCTAGATGTCCAAAAGATGGTTTAATATATATTCGAACTAAACACAAGCCATCAAAACACGACTTAATCGTAACATGGCGACTTTCTGCATCTACTGGAGAGTTCTGCAAAAGTTCTGCAAATGAAATTGCGCATTTAAAAATAAATCTTTTTAAATGGCGTGGAATTTTGCAGAGTATTGCAAAAAAAAGAAATTTATGCAGAATTGCACGCCATTTAAAAAGATTTATTTTTAAATGCGCAATTTCATTTGCAGAACTTTTGCAGAACTCTCCAGTAGATGCAGAAAGTCGCCATGTTACGATTAAGTTGTGTTTTGATGGCTTGTGTTTAGTTCGAATATATATTAAACCATCTTTTGGACATCTAGAACAAGTGGCAAGGCTGAAAATTATTTTTTTGCTTTCTTCCATTATACTAGACAATAATTTTGTCAAAATTTACAGCTTCGGCTCGAGATGAGTGGCGCTGTTTATGATGAACGTCCCACAGTCACTGGGGTAAATGGCAGTGACATAATCGTAACAATGCCTTGGCCGAACGTGACAAACAATCAAACGTGACACAAAAATTGTATAAAAACATCCAAACTACCTGGATTTACTCGTGAAATTTTTTGGATTAATTTTATTTAATTTAAATTGGCACCAGCGTAAGCCGTTTTTGACAAAATCTTAAGAAATAAACAAAAAGTCTAATAAAAGAATAAGATTAAAAGTTGAAGTTATTTAGATCCGATTTAAAATAAAATTAATCCAAAAAAAAATAAATTCACTCTCAGCCACTAGTTTAATCGAATTGTGAAAGGGATTTGGGTATATACATTCAAAATGATTTAAAATGGGACACCCAGGTCAAGAATGCAACGTCAAAAGCTAACCGTATTTTAGGGTGCATTAGAAAGTCTTTTAAGTACCCGAAACATGATGTAATTAAACTACTTTATTCGTCTCTTGTTCGGACACATTTAGAATATGCTATTAGCTCTTGGTGTCCGTTTCTAAAAAAAGATATAAACGAAATTGAAAAAGTACAAAGAAGAGCGACCAAATTAGTCCCCGAGCTACGCAACCTTGAATATCAACAAAGGTTATCAAAGTTAAATTTGATAAATTTAGAAACAAGAAGGTTGCGTGGGGATTTTATTCAAATGTATAAGTTAATAAACAACATGGGGATTATCAATTTAAAGAGGGTGTTAATTACAACTTAAACAACAAAGATGGCTAAGAAATTACAATTTAAGAAGACATAACAAATGTTTAACTCGTGAACAGGTAAAAAATTGTCCTTCGAGATATAACTTTTTTACAAATAGAATTGTGAACCATTGGAATCAGCTTCCACAAGATTTGATTGAATCAAAGAACCTTAATAGTTTTAAAGCCAAGCTTGATGAATGGTTGTTGGAACGTGTTGAAGCGACTGCCATAGCTCAGTAGAGCTCTACTTGAGTTATCTCAAGTTGCAGTTTAAACTACTACTACTACTAAATTAATGGATTTACAATTTTCGATGAGTTTTCTCATGTGATCTATTTTAAGAGATCAATGATAACCAGAGCCAACCAAAATATGCGAAATAAGGAGATTAAGCGAATTTTTTAGCCGTTCTTTAGCTGTGTTTCGCATATTTTGCTTGGCCCTGATGATAACTCAACAAGCCCTCCTCTTTTCAATTTAATAAATCGGTAATTATAGATACTGCACTTCTAGCGAACTTTCTCCTTTTGCGTAGCGTATCGTAGGCGTAGCGTAGCGTACCGTATCCTTTGCGTAGCGTACCCACCGTACCACCGTACCCAAGGCGTACCGTACCGTATCCAAGGCGTACCGAACCGTACCCAAGGCGTACCGTACCGTACCCAAAGCGTACCCACCGTACCTAAGGCGTACCCACCGTACCACCGTACCCATAGCGTACCGTACCGTACCCAAAGCGTACCCACCGTACCGACAATACAAAAGACCTGTTTTTGATTAAAGAAATCCTTAAAATTTTTTCTTTTATTTCCTAATAATTAGTGTCAATTAAAAAAATATAAATTTCTGATTATTTCTTATTTTCGCTTGAACTTTCGTTTGTAACCTTTAGTTTTTTCTTAAAGACAAAAGATTAAGAACTTAATATAAAAAATATGTTTTGGATTATCTTACATTTAACTTATTTACTAAAATCCATTTTTTTAAATTGTCTTTAATTTTGAAAAGAGAAAAAAAAATTCATTCAAAAATTTTTTAAAAACTCTTGGGTAGGGTGGGTACGGTACGGTACGCTTGGGTACGGTGGGTACGGTAGGTACGGTACGGTGGGTACGGTACGCTTGGGTACGGTACGCTTAGGGTACGCTACGGTACGCTTAGGGTACGCTAAGGTACGCTGACTACGGATTATCGGGTACGGTACGGTACGCAAAGGGTACGGTACGCTACGGTACGGTACGCAAAGGGTACGGTACGCTACGGTACGGCTACGCAAAAGGAGAAAGTTCGCTAGAAGTGCGGAAAATTTTTTTTTTTTCTAAAGTTTAAATGCCGCTTTTACTGAGAAAATTTGCTTTTATTCGTTTTTTTTTTGACAAAAAAAAATTCTCATCGGAATTTTTAGCGTTGGATGATTGAAGTTCAAGTCATGAAATCGAGGCAAGTCACAAGAGAAAAATCTATTAGGCGCGTGCAGCAAAACGTCCATTTGAATCTATGATTTGTTCGAAAGCTATAAAGATACTTTTGAACCAAATCGAATGTATCTCGGATGAAAAAAGGGAAAATCGTATACTTTTCAAAAATATCAGCTCAAAAATGTGACAATAGATTCAAAAATTAAGTTTAAATAAAATTTTATTGAATTTTTCGAAAAAAATGTATAATTTACAGTCATATTTAGAATTCTTAAAAATAAGAAAATTTAACAATTATGCTCATAGACACACGTATAACAATAATTGCACACAACAAAAAAAAACAAGTAAATATCACCTCTATTGACTTTTTAATTATTCGGATCAAACAACGAACAAATATTAGTCTCACCACAATCGCGATTAATTTTTTTAGTATTCAAATTAAGAGGTTCCAAGACCCTTATTTGTATCTCATACTTATGCAACTGACCAATATTTTTTCCAACAACAGGTTGCACTATTTTTTTAAACAAATCTTTCTTTTGTTTTTCTCCAATTATGGATGCGACCTTATCAAATTTACTCAAAAATTCATCGAATACTTTTGTATTCAAATTAGGAATCTGCGTCAACACTCGATTGTACATTTGTCTGTAACTTATTGGTGACTTTTCATACACTGTGTAGACCAAATTTATCATAAGGCTTGCTATCTCTTGATGTTCGCCGTGAAGTTGAAGACCTGTTAGACAATAAGTGAATATTTTCTCACTTATTTGATCGTTTAAATACAGCACGAATTGATCACTTGGTTGATCGACTATTGGATACTTATCTATAAGACTTTGTGCCAAACGCAACAATCGAGCACAACAATAACTATCAGGCCAATTTAATCCATCAAACAAACACAAAATCATTGATTGATAAATTATTCTATTTGATTTTAACAAATAAATTGCTAGTTCACTTATTTGACTTGATGTTTGTCCATCTTTAGCCAATACATTTTCCATTAACATTTCTGATTGTTCTTCATCTAAAGTCTCTTCTGTTTTAGGCTCAGAACCAAAACTAAAAAAACTTCGTATCAAATCAATTAAATCCCTGCACATCAAAGTAAATTGATTTTCTTCAATTATTTGACTTTGTAACTCCTTGTTTAAATTCTCATAATTTTCCAAAGATTTATTTGTAAACACTTTGTTTGTTTCGCTTATACGCGAAAATATCGATGGCATAAAATATTCCATTAATAACTCGTTTAGCTTAAGTATAAAACAATTTTGATTCGAAGCGAGCATGTCTTTATCAAAGCTAATACTTGTCAAACACGACTTGAGGATGTAACGAATCAAATACCGCACTCGAAAGTTCGGTAGCTGATTAAATGAAGTGAAAATAGCATCACCAAATTTGTACAAAAAGTCAACGTATAATTGATTATTAGACAAATCGACTAATAACAACTCTTGTCGAAATTTAGTCATGTAAAGTCCTATTAACTGACTTAAGACATCGTAAGTATTGTAAACAAACATTAAAATTTTATCTGCTTGATCTATTGTTGAGTCCGTGGTCGTTTGTAAACTAATATGATTTTTCCCATGTTTTTCTTGATGCATACCCAAAATTATATTCTTTGTTGCTTCGGTCATGTCCAAAAATTCTTTGTTAACACTCGAAATTGAATGTAATTGATTAAAAGATTTGAGTAAATAGATCAAATTTTCGAATATACTGATAAATACACCTGATATTTCCGAGTTATTTTGAGTCTTTTTAAGCTCAATACATTTCAAAAATCCGAACAAACAATTAACAAAATAAAAAATTAATTTCCTATTTTCGAGACCACTGGTACTTGTCGAATCGTTGAGGCCTAATAACTGCACAAACGAATCGATGTTTGTAAGCTCATGTTTTCGAGATTGAAAATACTCTTGAATTGGATACAAAAAGTGTTTGACTAGACTTAATTGAAGATGGTTGGTCTCGTCTTCGTTACTCAAGTGAACTAAGGCTTGGACTAAAATACCCTTTTCCATTTGAGTTGTATCCGTTGAGTTGATTATTTCGAGTAGACTCTTGAATATAAACTCGAATGAATTGAACAAAACTTTTGAATAATTTTTGCATACAGTCAACAAAATGGCGGTCATTTGACGTCTTAAATTGAGGTAATACTTTGTCTTTACAGGGGAACTTAAATATTTAACAGTCTCTGATTTAAAAAGTATTACATCAGTGTACAATTTTTCAAACACTGTTTTAACAATTAACTCTTTAGTTTGACCATCTGAATTTTCACAAGCAAGGTTAAGAATACTCGATATAAAACTGTAATTAAACGAAGTATAATTCGGGTTTATTGATTTAAATTGTAAAGCAACTTGTAACAATTCGATTAATTTTGGTTTAATCGAATTTAGTTCGATTTGTTTAAATTTTTTGTTCAGAACTTGACTTAAACTTGTCCATAAGAAAATTAAAGCATCCCAACATAAGTAAAGCATGGCGGCCGGATCAAAACCTGACTCGTCTGTTTCCGGTAAAGAGCTAGTTTGACTCACTATTTTCATAGTCCATTCAAACGAGTTTACAAAATATGTTTCAATGTTCAAGTTAGCCGCGCTTCGTATTAATTTTGATAACTCACTTCGATATTTTTGACAAAATTTATTAAACTCTTCTTCTGTATCAAAATTATCGAACATCGATGTGTAATTAAACTTGAACAAAATGTAAGTGTTTGACAATGCCTGAGAGATTAAAATAACATATTGTTGAATGTCTTTATCCGCTTGGATGAATTCGTTTTGTAACAAAACGTTCCATAAGTGAACAGCTTCGAATGAGTAGAGTTTGTTCTCGTTGATTAAGAGCTCGTATGCTGCGTTTAGGTAAATTGTAAAATTAGCTGGTTTTTCAAAATCAACACAAGTCCATAAAAATGTCAATTGACCACCCATAGCGACTAAAATTTGGACCAAATGTTTCAACAATTCACTAAAACTCGAATTTTGAATACTCAATTTGATACAATTCATTAATTGTGAAAGAACTGCGTCACTAAACATACCCAATAAAGGTTTACGTTCATCCGCTGTTCCTTTACGACTTGATAAACCTATTAGACACCGAGCTGAGTTGATGCATAATTTCTGATGGGATAAAAGACTCAACGAAATGTTTATAATTGAATAGTTTCTAGATAGGATTAGGTTTATGTTAATCCAAGTTATGTAATTACTCAACGAGTCTAGACACACATTGGTCAAGTCAAGGATCTCATTTAAATTTTGCGATTCATTTTTGTTAATCAAATCGAAACAATATTCCAAATTATCCAAATAAAAATAGTAAATAGACTCCATGTATTGATTTAAATACTGATTTATGTCTTTTCTTCGTTGTGTTGGTATGTTCATAGTCTGAGTGCTATCAGCATCAATAAACTCTTCTGATATGTATTTGAGTATTATGAATATAAGTTTTTTGTGTTCGATTGATTTGTTCGAGATTTCGAATAAATCAGGCATTAGATTTGGCCAATTTTGTGGCCACTCTCGTTTAATGAGTTCAATTATGACTAGGCACATCGAGTTTTTAAGGTAACTAGGGCCTTTAATGTTTTGATTATCGTCTAAATTGATGATTATGTTCATGAGACGGTTCTTGATTTCCGATTTCATTTGATCGTTAAAATCGTTCCATTTGAATTTAATGATGTGAGTGATTAGTTGAAGACCAAAGTGAGATAGTTCAAATGATTCTTTTTGATAGGCTAAATAGAAGCCAATATCGAGTATGTTTGGTGATGTTTGTTTAAAACTTTCAATGTAATTGAATGCGTTTTGTCGAATATTTTGATCGCGTACAGTACCGTCCATACATGTTTTCCATGCTTGTACTAATTCGTTCAATTCCGATTCCATTTCAACAGAGTTTTCTAAAGGTTAAAAAACAAAACTGTCAGCTTAATGGATAAAATGAGAAGAATTAGAAAATATTTTAGTCGTCATGAACGTGAATCTTGCTCACAAAAGACGAATCAATCTTTTATTTTTTTATTTAAAATTGTATACGTAATTATTTCAAATTAAACAAAATTATTTCAAATTTTTTTGAATTTCAAAACTAAATTATCCAAAAAAGAGAAATGAAAATTAAAGCAGAGCTTAAAATGTAGAAAATGCTGTTAAAGATTATTGAAAATTAACTTGACACATAAAAAATTAAAGAGGACTTACTTTATAATATTGATAGAAAACTTTCGATGAATCTAAAAATATCAAAATATTTGAGGAATGACTCAAATTTTCACAAGCAAGGTTAAGAAAACTCGATATAAAACTGTAATTAAACGAAGCATAATTCGGGTTTATTGATTTAAATCGTAAAGCAACTTGTATCAATTCGATCAATGACATGAGGATTACGAATTTATGGTCAAAAATATGAAAATCCGGGAAACAATCTAAACATAGAAAAGTCAAAAAACGTAGAATGTCAAATTATAGAAAAATAAAATTCTTAGAATTTTCATAATAACATAGAAAGATTTGAAACATAGAAAACCAAGACACGTAGAAAAAAATTCATGATCTTTTACCACAAAACAAAAACTTATTCAAACTCATTTTAACTAAAGTTCTCGATTTTTATAGTACAAATTCATCAGAATGTGTAATAAAGTAAACCTTTTAGCTCATAGAAAATAATAAACTATACCTTTTTGGTTAAACTTAGGAAAACCTTGAGTGAAAAATCATGCTTTATCGAACTCTTAAATAAATCAATTTATCAATTGATCTTTTTTTATTTAAAATTGGAATCTGCTTCTTAAATTTTTCTATGTTTTTCCATTTTTTATGTTTTGATACACTCTCGAAAATCCATCATCTGAGTGATTTTTGATTTTTTTTATTTTTCTCGGCCTCGATTATTCAAAAAGTAAAACCACAGTTTTGTTCTAAATTTTTTCAAGTTTAAACGTTAAAAACTGGAAAAATGTATTTTAAAGGAACCCTAAATTCAAGACCCTGAAGTCAAAAATTTTTTTTTTGACCCGAGCGAATGCGAACCTATTTGCTAAAGGGGTTAACAGGGCAACCTGAAGTTTTGTACGATTGTATTATTGTACGATTGTCTTATTGCTTTAAAGAATACTTTTTTGAAATTTTTTTTTCACATCTTGTGTACAAATTAATGTACACAGTGTTCAAGATAATTTTGGACACCAACTCTTAAGAAAAATCATTGAACAACCCTACCCAACTCTTTTTCTTAAAACCCTCGAGGAGTCAAAAAGTAATTAAAAAAAATGCTATTTTGATATTATTTTCTAATTCCCCGCTAAAATGTACACCTTGTACACTCAATTCTAGAATCCTAAGTTTTTTCCCTTTAAAGTAAACTTGGTCTGTATAAATATTATCTAAAAGGACATTAAAAACAAGAAAAATAAAACAATTATTTAGTAGGTTGATATGGGTATCAAAATGCAGCTCTCTGGATGAGAAGTCAGAATCAATCAAGAAAATCGTTGAAAAAAATAATTCAAATTTTTTTATATACTCTAAAAAAATTAATTTTTTCAGCTAATCATTTCATATACGAGACTTTATATTTTCTTCATAAAATTTGAATATTTTATTAGTTTCACCGATCGAAAAACTGGTAAAAGCTTTTAATCCTTAAAATTTTTGAAACTTTTTCGATTGATTAAAACGTACAATTTTGTACTATTCAAAATTGAATATAATCTTGGTCTAGATTGAGAAAAAAAGTAAACCCAAGAATTGTACAAGATGTACAAAAATGTTGTACACATCCCTATAAAATCGTACTTTTAATATTTGTTAATCTGAAGTTGCTTGTAAAAGTTTTCTAATTTTGGGAGCAATCAAGGCATTGTGATAAAGCGACATCTCGCTGATATTACTGGTTTTGTTAATTAACTTAACTTTAGGAAGTTGAGTTAGTAAAAGCATGCTCTAGACGTCTAACGAGAGGGTTGGATAGACGGCCCCAAAGGTACTAATGTAAGACACTACAGACATGTATTGGATTTTTCGAAAATATTTCTTTAATCATTTTATACAAAGAAATCATCCATTAATCCTCCGGATAATTAGGTGACTTTAAATTGAAAATTCTTGGTGAGCGTAATTCGATTTTTTGATCTTTCAAAAAATGGTAGGTTATTTTAATAAATTATTTTTTTTTCAAATATTTATTTTAAAGGTTTTAGAGGAATTTTAATTTAAGAAAAAAAATATAACCGTAACCATAACGTGTAAGGTCCGAAAGCTGGATGTTCAAATGGTAGGGCGGCGATGTTGCTGTCATTCTAATACTATTCTTAATGTGCTGTATTACGGGCACGTTGGTATACGGACCGTATTCGAGCACTGATGAGACAATGAGATTTTTACCACAAAAATTCGCATGCTTAAAGAGATCATATTAGTTTTAATTCTTAGCGTTTTAGTATCTTACTTTTTTTGACTCTACTTTGACTTTCCACTTTAAGTTTTCATTTATCGCCTATCTAAAAAAAGTCTAACTAAAATCTTCTCTCACCACTGTGCATTTAGGCCGACACTTCAAGTTAATAATGAATATATACTCTAGCTTATGCAAAGAAATCAATCAATCAGGACTGATAAACGGCCATTTTAACATAAAGAGACATCTATGAGTAAATAAGTTATCATCTAATATAAATAATCATTTCATTTCAAATATCAATTTAATTAAAAATTGATAATCCATAATTGAAAATAATTTTCGAATAAATATTTGGACAATAAAAATGTTTAATTACAATTAACTCAGTATCTTATTGACACATCATTTCCCTAAACAAAAATATTAAAATAATTCTAAAGGAGAAAAAAGAAATCATCTCAAATAAAATGTTTAAAGTTTTTAACTTTTTGATAAAACTTGGAATAGTCTTGGGAATCTTAGCTTTAAATTCTAGCGGTAAACTTGAATATCTTGTCCTTACTCCTCTTCATATCAAACTCTTTAAAGCTCAAGGTGGACGTAAACTGGGAGACGAATGTATACCTGGAAAGTGTTCAGCTCCTAACTCGAACTGTAAATGGAACGGAAACAATTTCAAGTGTGTCTGTAAGGAGAAATTTTTGGCCGTCAATCAAACTCATTGTGGTCATCCAGTTTCTAATATTGAGGAAAAAAAATGTCGAGTGTGTTTAGAAAAAGACTCACTGTGTCTTGATTTTGACAACGATGGTATCACAGACGAATGTTGGTGTCCTAAAGATGAAAACTGTGGCAAAAAACTACAATACAAGCAAGTTTATATCAAAACACCTTTAAAAGTCTATCTATATCCAACTCTTGTTTTTAGACTTCCAATCAAAAGCTTTAATAAAAACATAGACTTAACAATGAGCTTATATGACGCCATTAATAATAGGCCCATCCAAGAAGGCAGTTCTGTGTTTCTTGGCGATCAAATACTTATCGACATTAAAGCGAATAAAAAAGGTTTTTTTAGACAAAAAAATTTTCATTTTAAATTTGTTTGAATCTTTTGTTTAAAGAACTTGGTTTGGACATGGGTGTTGAAAATTGTAGCGTTTCAGCCGTTACACAAAATGAAGATATTTATGTTGAAAATGTTGATTTAATCTATAGAGGGTACCTTTCTGAGTGAAACAAAATATAATTTACAAACTAACCGTTTTAATTTTAGGTGCCCAGTGTTGAATGAACTAAGTCCTATCTCTCTTAATTTTCGATCGTTAAGTGACTTGCATTTACAAAGTAACTTAATGGAAGTTTTTAAATTAAAGTCATCACCGGTCATACTTCTTAAATGTTGGGTTCGTATTTGCTTAAACAAATGTGAGTTTCCTTCATGTGAAAATAAACAAGTTAATAATTTGGCTAAGACTAAACTAAAACTAATGGCAAATGAATCCGAATTTGTGTTCAAAGACACTGAAATTCAAATAGTTGTAGACGACCCATACGGTGTAAATAGACCAAGTGTACAACATATCAAAACTAATCAACAGCTTCCTCACGTAATTGGTGAGTCAAACACCCAAAATTTTTTTTTCAGAATTTTCTACTTGAATTAAAATTTTAGAACTTCAGTTAAAATCAAAACCATATTCAGGTATAATAAAAGCTACGATAGTCTCTGCTATTGCGATTGTCTTTGCAATGATTGTTTCAATCATATCGATTATGACCTATAGATACTTTAATAGATCGGATATGTTTAGCATGGATCGAACTGATCAAACAGAGAGTGTATGTCAAACAAGTGAGAGTTGTAAATATGATATGAATTCGAGAAATTTTCAAGATAGTTATTTTCAAAATCAAACAGAACCTACTCAAGATGGTGGTAGATGGTAGATTAAATTTAGCATTCTTATTTAAAACATCATTTATTTATTTTTCAATATTTAGAAAATTATTTTTTTTTTCTTAAAGAAAAAAATTTTAATGGATAATTTTCATTTTAAATCATTCTAAAATTTCTTTTTTTTATCAATAAAATGTTTGATACGGAAGTTTCTAGAACTTTGATGATGAATCCCACCTAAAAATATATATTCTAAACATGATTTTTGTTTAATTTCAAGCTGATTCAACTTAATGTTATGCAATGTCTAGTTTATTTTTTTCTAGGTATCTTTTAATAAATTATGTTCCTTGATACATCATTAAATTCTTAAATTTTTTCTGAAAATTGTCCATTGATAAGCTTTCTTGCTTTGAGTTTCTTTGATTCTTCGTCCTGTATATACGGATTTCGGGCAAATTTTCTTAGTCCCTAGTCCCTTTGAATACTTGTAGTGTAAATCTTACTTCCGGTTTATTTCGAATTTTTTAAGGCAAATTTTGAACTTAACAGTAATTTTCCAGGGTTTTCTTACATTACGGATTTTCGGTCAAAAATAAGAAAATCTATCATCTTGGTGTTTATTGATTTTTTTGACTTTCTTCGGCCTTGATTATACAAAAATTAAAAAAAAATTTGAAAAAAGTAAAACAAACTAAAATTTTCAGAATTTTGTCTAGTTTCTGAATTTCGATGTAAAAAAATGAGGGTTTTGGGTCATTCCTCCGAGGAGAATCAAAAAAACTGAATAAAGCCCAAAAAAATTCCTTTTTTCACCTCAAAGTGTAGCTTAGCTGTACTTGAGAAACATAAAAAATACTTAACTTTGTAAAAAATTTTATGCTCTTTCAGAATATGTATAAATATAAAGGTCTTTGAACGACAATTAAAGTGTAAAAGTTTAAAAACCGCAAAGGCCGAGTTAGAAGGCTGCCTAAATTCAATATCATTGTGTCAACATTTTATGTTTTTTTAACACCCTAAATAAAAGCAGTTTTCCTAGGTTATCATATGCGTAGATTACGAATTATATCGAAAAAAACCGATTCATATAGTGCTGTAGTTTTGCATGACGCGAACCTAATCTTATTCAAGTCGTACCTTAGTTATATCATCCTATTTGTCCGTGGGGGTCAAACATGATATAAGTGAACATGATATAACTGGACGAAATTTCAAAGTAAAAGTATTAACTGCCGTTTGTCTTTTGCTATTAGATGATGTATATGAGGCTTGATATAAGTGCATAGTGATAAAACCGAGGTTTGACTGTAGTTTTACGGAAATTTTGTGATCTTTGTACCATCATCCTCCGCGCTCTCCAATGCACACTTGAGACACCGCGGTGTTTGAGAGAAGTTGATTGAAAGCTTAATAGAAATCGATGTCATAAATGCCATATAGGTGCTTATCTGACTTGGATACAAACAATTACCTTAGAACAACTCTTTCTAGGTCAATAAAGTGATCACATCATATAATAATTGATATTTTTTTAACGTTTTGAATTGGAAGACTCTTAACTTTAAATAACTAGGGAATGAACTTCTTATGTCTGACAATTTTTTGACGTAATGGACTTTCGCGGGATCTTCAGTGTCTAAACCAATTAGAATTCAATTATTTGATTAATTTGATTAAATTTTTTATTATTAAATTATAGTTTTTAAACTATTTAAATAAAAAAAAAAAACTTAAAATATAAAATAAAAGTTTTCAATAATAGCTTCGAAAATTAAACACGACGAGAGAGAGAGAGAGAGAAAGAAAAATAAAATTCGTTATTAAATAAAATCGTCTCTTTTTTTTTTGTTTTAGTCTAGCCTTTGAAATTTGAACGGCGAATTAAAAAAGTTTAAAATTAAAATGCACTCTGTCTTTGGAACGTCTACTTGGAACTTCAAAAAAACTAAACCAAAAAAAAAAGAGACGAAAAAATTTTTTTTTCCAATTTTATTCGAAAAATAATATCTTCACTTTCAAAAAAAAAACAAAAAAAAAAAACAATTTAAAAATTATCGTAAAAATCGGTGAATAAAAACTTATGGACACTCAAATTGATGAATGATGATGAAAGTGAATGACCTATGTGTGTACTTTATTTATTTTTTTTTCTTCTTCTTTTTGTTTGTTTGTTTTTTTTTAGGTTGATTAACATTTATCGACACTCCCAAAGCTTAATTGTTTGATCAACACTAGCCGTGCATACATAGGGTCCAAATTTGTGCATGTCAATAGATGTTACAAAATGGGTATGCGCCTCGAGTGTTTTCGAATTGCGTTTTGTTTTCAAATCCCATATTCTAAGAGTTTTATCATCGCTTACTGTAAGTAGAAATTTTCCGCCCGGATGAAATATACAAGAACGAACCCAATTGTTATGACCAGATAAAGATAGAATGCATTGAAGTGTTGTAACGTCCCATATTTTAATTGTTTTATCACGTGAACCTGAGCATAAATAAGGTCCACTTGTTCTTTTTTTCATTGCGTCTTCGGCTTGACCGTTTGTGAGACTTAAATTTGGTACTAAACTGTTTGTATTCGGGGTAAGGCCAGCACCTTCGAGTATTGAACTAGTTGCTGAATCAGGCGCCCATGCTACACATTCAACAACGTGTTCGTGTCCTCGCAACTCGAAATATTTCACTTCTTGATTCGAATTTGACGATAACATTGAAGTTGACAACTGCCATACGAATATGGTTTGATCGTTCGAACACGACGCCATATAAGACCCGTCAAGGTATATCCGAACTTGTCTTACCCAATCACGGTGTCCTGTTAGAGTGCGTATACAATACCCTGTACTAACTTCCCAGATCTTAATCGATCTATCCCTGCTAGCTGAAACAACATGATCACCGGTCGGTGTAAACGAAACAGAAGACACATTATGATCATGTCCCTGTAATGTTTTAATACAAGCATAAGTCTCTTGAAAATCCCATAACCGTATTGACATATCGGCCGAACACGAACATAACAATTTACCATTAGGATCAAAAGCAATATCTTGAACTACGTCTGTGTGACCTTTTAGAGTTCGTTCAAAATTACCTGATTCATAGTCCCAAATTTTAATCGTAGCATCTTCTGAACACGATGCCATTACGCTATAAATCGGATGAAATATACATCGAGTTACAGTCGAACGGTGACCAGTGAGAGTAAATTTTTCAGGTGGTCGTGGTATCCATTCGGTAGGTGAACGTTTCTCACCGGGTATACCAACTAAACTACGTCCACCAGCGCCACCACCTTGTCTAAACGTATCCAGCTCTTCTTCTCTCTTTTTTAACAATTGTTCTAATTCAGCTATTTTTTTTTGTAAACGTACTACTGTTGTCCATTTTTTTTCAAGCACACCCGAATTACGTTTATCCATTTGATTAAATTCATCGGGCGATATTTCGCTCTCTTTTAAAAATGTATCAAATGTTTCTTTATAATTGTGTGTCGATAAATACTCGGCTATAGCCCGATTAAGTTCGTCTTTTTGACGGTGTGATATCATCATCATTTTAACAAGCAAACAACTAACTTTTTAAAGCGCCGTTTTTCAATTTTAGGTGTTTTTTTTTTTAAAAAAAAAAGCGATTAAAAAATAAACGGAAAAAAAGACGAGAAAAAAAAAGTTTTTTTTTTCGATTTTGACGGCTCGTCGATTGTATCTAAAACAAAAAATTTCGTGATAAGATAAAATTTTGACTTAAAGGAAAAAAAAAAAAATTTTTTTTTTCGAGTTACTCATATTTTGGTGTATTACTCATTATCATTTTATATTAACTGTTAGATAGATAATTGAATTTCATTTACATATATACTAAAGAGAAAGAATAGCGAAATAGATACTACTCCTCTTATGGGTCCCCCCAATCAAAACGACAATGAATTAAAAATTAATATTTTTTCTCTATGTCTTTGTGTATGTGTACATAAAAGTTAAATGATGGCAAATTTTTTTCTTTCTTTTTTTTTTGTTCGTCTTCAAAAATAATAAAAAAAAAAACAGAAAGCTCTAATTTTTTTCTTTCACTCACTCGCTGCTGTTGATTAATTTTTTTTTTGTGTGTTAAGTAAACTGAATTATGAGGTTCTTTTGTTAAACACAAATAAAAATTCAAGAGAATTGATTACACTTGTGATAGAAATATTCTGCATTTAATATATGTGTATATATATTAGGGTCTCAGATTATTAATTTTTTCAAATACATTATGCGTATTTTAGTTATGACAGTTCTAACTTTAATTTTTTGAAAAAGCGAAAAAAAAAAAATGATTTGTGGTTACTAAGTGACCGAGATTGTAGTAATGAGTTAGTGTTATTTATGTTGAATATAATTAAGTCTTACCTCTGTATCCTGTATTTAAATTCAATAAAATTAATCTCAAGATAATAAAGATTTATTAAAAAATCGGATTAGTTTTTATTCTTAAAAAAATGATCAATTCTGTCAATTCTTAAATTAAGATTTATTTTTTTAATTAAAAATAATTCCTCAAGGAACATTCCTTTTGTAAGGACATCGTTGTTGGCTCAATGTGTGTTTATTTAAAATCAATATTAATAGAAACTACATGGGAAAATTTCGTTATTGAGTTTTTTATTAAGAGCTCTAGAGGTAAAACGACTATGGTCTGAATTGGCACAGGAAACTCTTAATCTGCGGTAATGTTGAATATTAAACATAATTACACTGGTGTTATGATCATTGTATTTTACTAAATTTTACCTCAAAATTATTGAAAATGTCCAAAAAATATTCTGACATATTTTATACAGTCGACTTTCTTTAATTCGGATGAAAAAAGCCCTACAAATACTTCATACGAATTAAATTATCCGATTTAACGACACGAAAAAAGCTTGAGCTCAATAAAGAGCTTTAAATTTGAAAGAATCTTCCTTATTTTTAATTAATTAATTCAAATTAATCAGACAAAGCATTTTTTCTGTCTTATTTTACAGTAAAACATTAAACAAAACATACAACCCTGGTCATTCAAAGCTTCCAAAAATGAACGTTCATGAACGTTCAAGGGATCCTGAATGTTCAAAAGTCTTCAAATTTTTTCTAAAATTTTCATTTTTTTTTAATTTGAAAATATGAAAATTTTATGGAAAACATTTGAAAATACTTGAAAACTTTTGAAAATATTTGAAGACTTTTGAACATTCATGGTCCCTTGAACGTTCATTTTTGGAAGCTTTGAATGACCAGGGTTGTATACCAAAAAAAAATTAAAGAAATATTTAATATATTGTCATAAATGGACAAAAAACTTAATTAACATTTATTGTGAGAGCTAAAAAATTGCCGTATAATCCGTGAAAAATTTATATAAATTAAAAAATTATTTTTGCATTAAGAAGTATTATAGATAGCCATGAGCCTGAAATTTTCATCCGAACAAACGGAATGAATTTAGAGAAAGATCAAAACTCAACATTTAAGACTCTTGCCGTTATTTTATCATTGAAGCCGGTTTTAACTACCAATTATAGATTAAAGTCTAACAGAATATTTTTCTAGGCTTGACGCAGTTTCTCCCTTTAACTCCAAAACCCCCGCCTTCAAGTGAGATCTTAACTTTACCCTCAATCCCCTTAAATCTATTCCCATTTGACATAAAGATCCTTTACAAAGTTACATTTTCCCTTAGCCGTTCACTGACTAAATTTCAAAAAGTCTATAGTGGATTTCAAAATGACTGTAAAATACATTGATTAGATTGCAAAAAGTTCAAAAAGAAGGGGGTCCTATTGAAAATATTCTCAAGCAGATCTCAGTGAGTTTTAGTACTGCTTGACAATAGGTGAAACATTTCTAAAATATTGTGTTTATCAAAAAGGGAAAAGTTATCTGAAGTTGCTTGTGTAACTTTCAGCAACGCAGCAGCTATCTCTGACCATAAGGTTTTCTATTGAAGAAAATTTCCAATAAAAATAATAGTATTGTTATTCTTATGTAATTTCTTACAGTATAAGTAATCATTTTGTAACTAACGTTATTTTACGTTAAAAAACGCCAAATTACGTTACTTGACGCCATTAAATTTAGTAAAAATCTTACTTTTCTTTTATTCAAATGGTGAAATAACGTTAATTGCCGTTATTTAACGTTATTTTCGCTTACATCAGATAACATTAAAAAACGTTAGTTGTTGTATTACAGTATTTTACTGTAATTCCTTTACTGATCTTTACCATCGTAAAATCCAAGTGAAGATGACAAAACAATAAGATAAAAAATCTTGAGCAAATTAAATTCCTGACCCTTGAACGAGTTTCTGACCCTATAAACGCAAGTTATTGTTATGTAGATTATGTAGATTCTTCATTAGAGAAAAAACCCTATTGAAGGCTGTTATTTGATCTTAAATAATCCTACGCTACTTTTCTAAGTGCTTACTAATTTTTAGGAAAATAGATTGGCAAATGTATAGAAAAAAGTCAGATGAAGATGTTAGTGAAAGGAGCCTCAATGATCTCGTAATTCAAAACAAGACACTTGAATGATAAAGCCAAATGAAAAGACTCGTATCCCTCCTTTGGATTCAACTTTAGTCAAATCACAGTGATTATTTCAACTCCTACTTCAAATATTAATAAAAAATATTAAATCTTTAAAATTATTAACATAAAAAAAAACTAATAATAAACGGACCTTTAGTAAAATACTTCAAAAATCAGATAATTTTTTATTGAATTTGAAACAACAAAAAAAAATAGGTTGAAAGCTTATATTTCTATTTAAAATCATACTAAATCTTACAAAAGAAACCATTAAATTTATAATGTATGTGTTTTGTTTCATTTTTAGCTTTATCGGTTTCGATTCATTCCCAGCCTAATGAATGAATACCCTATTTAGATTAAAAACAAAAGTGTTTCATTTAATTTTTTAAAAAAAAAAGCCATATGAATTTTATAATGTTAAAGAATCTAACAAATAAACAATCCTATGGTGGATTTTATTTTGATTCATTGGGTATCTAACTATTATATCTAAAATATTTCCAACAATTCGACGAGAACCTTTTTTTCTTGAGTCGAAAAGATCAAAATAATCAAAGAAAATCAAAAAAATAAAAACTTAATTCTGATTTGAAATCCTATTTTAGTTCCTTAACTACGGTTGAGCAGATTAAAACATAAGTGGATAAATGGAGTTAAATCAACTTAAAAAAAATATGTGACTATTAATAAAGACTCTTAATAAATTAAAGGATGAGAGTGGTAAATATACTGTATATTAATTTAAGTATTGCTTATTAAAAAAAAATACAATTTCCCACGTATTTTGACCAAGGAGACAAATATACTCATTTATTTTCAGGTATTGAGTGGGTATGGATTACTCGAAACATTCAGCATTGGGTTCCGGTAGGGTATTGCTTACCAAGAAATTTTGGATTTCAAGTATGGGTTAGGGTTGGGTAACCCTTAAATTTGGGTATTTCGTAGGTCTTTTAGTTTTTATTTCGAAAAAAATTGGGTTTCGGGTAAATGTACCCATACCCTACCAGAACCCAAAAGCTGAATTTTTCGGGTAACCAATGGCCACCTAGTACTTCAAAATTAATGGGTACATACGGTGGCGGAGTCAGAGGGATAGGGTCAGTTGGGCGACCGCTCATTCACCCTGAATTTTTTAAATGGGTCCTAGACCCCTTATTTGATGCAAAAATAAGATTTTTTAAACCAAATTTTCTTCTAGATTTTATGTTTTCATTTAAACTGCCTAAATTCTTAATCTTGGAATTGGAAACAACGTTGGAACGTTATGATTTGCAAAAATTAATGCATCAACTGGGTTTTTGCAACCCGAAATTTTCTTCTAAAAGTTTTCTTTTTATTTTTAAATTAATAATAAACTATAGATCAATAGAAAATTGCCATTTTCATTGATAAATTTTTACCATCAAGACCCTGCTGTTGTTTATTGAATCCGATATTTAATTGTTAATTCTTTGCTGGAGTCCAGTTAGGTTGAAAAAATGAATAAACGGTAAAAAATAATAGTCCTCAAGTGTAAGTAAACGAAAAATTAAATGAAATAAAACCAAAAAAAATTTTAATCTTTGAACACACTTTTCTCTTTTTAATGATTAAGTATTTAATGAATCTTTTGAATAAAGAAAGAAAGATTCATTTGGACAAGAACAAGTAAACAATTTTGAAGAAAACAAAAAAAACGTCTCTTAAAACCTTGATTAAATTAAGTTAAATATTTTTGCTTACAGAGCGAATTATTTTTTATCATTGACTTTTAGTAAATTCTCAATCAAACAATTGCTTTAAAATAAAAAGAAGAAAATAGATCAAGTCTAAGAATTACCCTAGATACGCTATTTTCTTTTTTTTAACATAAAATTTTTTTTCTCTTTTTTTTTTGTTTTTGTTCAAAGCAATAAGCCTTAACTAAATTTTATCGTAAAACCTCTCAAAACAAAGACTAATAAAGAAACTGATACTTTCTTCTCGTTTTGGATACAAAAAAAAAGCAAATATTTAAATAATAAAGTGATTTTTTTTTGGTTATAGACAACTCGAACAAACTTAACTTAACTTTGCAATTATTTGAAAATTTTAAAATCATTAAAATTTTTTTGAAATTATTTTTTTTGAAACCAAAAAATGGAATTTAACACTGTTTTTGAATTTGATAAAGAAAAAAGTCTTTCTTATTTGATCGATTCCAATACGGATGGTTCATTTTTGATTCATTATTTAATATCTCATTCGATACGATCGAATGTTAAAACTTTTTTTGTTACTTTATCTCAAACAGTGAGTCATTACAAAGGTGTACAAGCTAAACTTGGTAACTTGACTAGTTTTAACACTGATATAACTAACGGAAATTTGATTCATTATGATCTTATGAGCAAGTTAAACGAAAATTATTTCAATTCTGAGTTGGACACTAATCGAATTTTTGATGATGTTTTCTCTAAAATTGAAGAACTAGTGAAAAAAATTGGCGATGAAAAGTTTTATTTAGTGATCGATGATTTGAGTATTGCTTCATTGGTCGGTGTAAGCGAGGGCACTATTTTAGAATTTTTAACAAAAGCGCAAACTCTAAGCGACAACCTATGTCTAGTTGTTTACGTTCAATCGATGTTATTTAACAAATATTTTATCAATGATTTGGTCTATATGAGTGATTTGTATTTTAAAATAGAAACTCTTTCGACTGGTTACTCGAAAGAAATAGATGGTCAGGTAAATATTGATCAAACATTATTCGATTAAAGCTTATTTCTAAGTGATTATTTTTAGATTTCTGTCCAACGATTGAGCGAAAACTTAAATCCCAAAATTGAAAAATATATTTACAAAGCAAGTGAACGAAATGTCAAATTATTTCAGATTTAAATTAGAAATAAAATAGTCCAGAAACTTCTTTTTTTAGTGCTCGATCCTATTTCGATCACATTTTTTAAAGACATTTTCAGTCAATCAGCTTTTTAATGGCTATTGCTTGGCACTTTTCAGATTAATGTTTATGATTCTCGCCAGATTTGCATTAATCTCTTAAAAAATTTAGTTTTATCTCTATGAGAACAAGATTCTATCGATAAATGCTGTATTGGCCATTTTCATTTAAATTTATTCGACCAAATTTTTAATATTGTCATCGTGACATCAAGTTACATATAATTCTTATCCGTCCGAGGATGGGTCAAAAATGACACTTGTGGTCATTTAAGACCAAGGTTGGTCTTTTTTGACCCAATAGAAAAATTAAAAATAAACTTATTTTTTCTAATATATATTGCTTTCCTTTCATAGGCGATAACGAATGGTTATCACTAAAATACGGATCCGGATTTACGATACCTATAACACGGATTATTTTTTACTCTAAAACACGGATTTTATCATCCGGATCTATAGGATAAACTAAAACACGGATCCGGATCCTAACAATTACACACTTTAAAAAGTTGAATTTATTTTTGAAATTTAATATTTTAATCCTAAGGTTCACCCAATGCACAAAACCACAAAGCCGTGTTCACTTTTTATGAAAACCTTAAGTTCCCAAATTTTTAGGCGGTTGTAAAACTTATTTATTTTTCTTGGAAGGGTCCAAATTTAGTGACCTGTAAGTGAAGTAGGACAAGATACTGACAGTTAAAATAAATTTACACAAGCCAAAGATATTTTTAAAGAATTTTTTTTATATTTTGCTATCAATCATAAAATCTTGAAGAACAATCACCAAATAAATTTATATATGATTTCTAGGGTATTTTGGTAAAACGTTTTAACCAAAAAAAAGTATGTTAAGTTCTAAAAGTCAAGTCAAGTTAAGTTAAAAGCTTGCTAAGTTTGTTTTTTTGCCCAAAATTAACCTATTTGTTTTTTTTCTTTTCAATAAAATTAATTTTTAAAAAAGTTTTTTTTTCAGTCCGGATCCGTATATTAGATTGAATTGAAAATCCGAGTCCGTGTTATAGTTTTAAGAATCCGTAGAAAAAATCCGTGTTATAGGTATCGTAAATCCGGATCCGTATTTTAGTGATAACCATAACGAATTTAAAAAATATCCCAAATTCTTAGAAGCTTGTGTCGATTCAATTTTGGGCTCAAATCCCGGAAAATGAAAAAAATTTCTTTAATGATTGTAGATTACAGTCGCCGCTGGTTTATATTACCCTCTTGGTTTTGCTAAAATAGTTTGATGTAAGTGGATTGGGATATAACTAGTTTAAATTTGCATTATGCTGTAATGAATGGAAAATGATTATAGTGGGATATAAGTGGATTGTGACATAATGATGACATGATAAAAACGAGCGGCGACTGTACTTTTGGACGTATAAGAGTTAATCTACATGGCGCATTAAAAAAATAAAAGATATGAGTAAAATTTTGAATCTTTTAAATCAACAAAAACATAGTAATCTTGTGTTTTCCAGGCCGTGGATCACATTAATAGAGTCAATAGTTGACAAAATTCTGATCAAATCTTCATTGGAAAATGAAAATTCATGAGTTTTCAGAAATGAGCATCGCCTTTGCCAGTACTGTAATTAAAAATAATACTTTAATTGATTTTACACTACTCCCAAATTGTTTTTAAATTTTTGAAAATATTATCAAATATTCAATGTAATTTGAAGAAGCAGAACAGAGACATGTTAAACAACAAACATGTTTTGACGGCTGAAGGATGAGACTTAAATCTCATAAAATCGTCTTCATAATTATAATTTAGAAATACAGAGTGACACTGTGCCGTGCATATATACATTATATCAAACCTATCTTTCTGAAATCACAATATTGCTGTTAGATGTTACATGCGACGAGGATGATTTCCAAAGATATAATTTATCACTTTACAAAGAAGAAACCATTCCGGCTAGGAAAGAAAATTTTCAGTCATCGTATGATTTCAAATGCAATACAAATGATAAATTTTGAAAATAAAAGGCAATGTGAAGATTCGTATCAAAAAACATTTGGATCAAACGGATCAAGATTTAAAATTATTTTTAAGAAGTGAACAAGTTAACCAAATCTTTGCAGAGGTGTTTTACAGTTGTGCAAAACTCTGCAAACCTGAAAAATAAATTGCGTATTTAAAAAAACTCAAATAGATGGATAATGAGAAAAAAACTACACAATTTATTATGCAGGTTTGCAGAGTTTTGCACAACTCATTCGAAGAGTGGCTTTTTTAATGCTTATCACTGTAAAACACCTCTGCAAAGATTTGGTTAACTTGTTCACTTCTTAAAAATAATTTTAAATTTTGATCCGTTTGATCCAAATGTTTTTTGATACGAATCTTCACATTGGCAAATAAAAGAAAAATCGTAATCTACTCGAACATAAAGCCCAAAGTCATGCGGAATATCAACGTACGGCGCATTGTAACTCTAGATGAGCGCATCCATTCGCCACCAAATGGGACTGGTTAATAACAATAATCAGGCTAGTCGTGGTGACTTAAAATAAGGGTTTCGAAAGGGGCACATGTAGCAAGTGTTGCGCGCGGCTCAATGAGTTTTTATCTTTGAGTCAGGGAAAAGAATTCAAATGTTATGAGGTAGATATTTTTAGTAGGTAAACCTTTTTTATTTTAAGAATTTTCTATTTTACTCACAACTATTTTCAAAGGATTTTCTATGTAATTTTTCCATATATATTGTCTTCTTTCTATCCTTTTTTTTCTATCTAAAGGTATAGAGCCAGGAAATAAGGTTCAAGGCCTAGTTTTTCTTTCTGAAGAAAGAAAATTGGTTGCACTTGTAACTAATGAAAAGCTGTAAAAACAAAAAGACCACTGTTATTTAATTTTATTTTATTTTAGATTTATATTTTTTAAAAAAGCATAAAAATTAAAAGTTTACAAAAAAATGGTTCAAAATGCAATTTTTTTTTCCATTTGCTGCTTTAAAATTTTACCGTTTCCATTCTCTTGCATAAGATTACTAAATTTAGCGTCAATAAAACTTGATCGCTTTTTTTTCTCATTCGATTCAGATTTTAAATTGGTAAGGCTTGATTGAAACTTACGACGAAATATAGACTCATCGTCTTCATCATCTTCACCATCAAAAACATCATCTAAATTCTCGTTAAAAAATTCAAAATTTTCTTCAAACATATCACGCTTTGCTTTAAGATGATTACTAACTGTATAAACAGTTGAACCATTTTTTTCAAACGGCTCTGTGTATCGAAAAATATTAACCGAAATGTGTTTCAAATACTTTTCAAATTCATTCAAATATTTCAAATAACAATCATCCATTTTTGAGCAAATGATAGAAAAATTTTTTTGAACAACTGTTTGCAAGGCTGTCTCAACACTCATCTCATACTCGACCATTAAATATTGTGCCGCTGCGCATATAACCTGAGGCGAGCATACCTCCTTACCAAATATTAAAACTCGTTTATCACTTGACTTGCGAGATTTTTGAATTAATTTATTTACTTCACAAAATGAATTGAATAAACTTTTAAAATCTGTTTGATTTATTTCAATACTTATGAACAAACGTGAATGATGTTTTTGACAATTGCATGGAATTTTACCAAGTGTTTGACGATTGAGTTCGTCAGGTCTTAAATTTGTCATGTCAACTAAATACTCAATGTTAAATTTACATAATTTACGTTCATTTTTAATACTATTTATATTCCCGCAAAATAAGTTGTTTGTAATGCGTAAGTAGCTTGAACGATTATGATCTTCATTTTCATTAATTGTGTATGGTTGTATTTGTGTTGGGAGTATAATTTCTTCAAGTGCGCATATTTCTTGAGCTTTTAAATTGTTTATGCTTTTAGACTTGCGTACATGTTCGACCGGATTGATGTTTAAATTTTTAGTACTGTTACCTATGATTTCGTATCGTGTAGTGAATGGACTAATCGAATATTCAAGATAGTTATCCAATTTAGTCTTACCATTTACTATTAAATTTTTGGTAGAACTACTTTTAGTTTTGTTAAAGAGTCCATTCGAAGCACCATTTTTTAAAATCTCATTTTTTTCTTCAGATTCATCATTTTTGGAGCTAACACCAATGAGTTTAATTTTAGGCGTTGATTTTGTTTCAGTATTTTGTACTGGTGTTGGACAAGAACGAGCAGTGATTGGACGTATATATTTTGAAAACGAATCAAATGTTTCTGAGCTTTCAAGACTAGATGAACGATTAGTAATGAGTATATTGTTATTATTTTGTTTGTTTTTGAATATTTTATTTTGGCTTTCATTTGAACTCAATTTTAATTCAGTGTTTGAATGATCAAACTGATTTTCACTGCACGATGTTACAGTTATGATCCTATGATTTATGTTTTTGTTGAGCACATTAGTCATTTTGAGATTATTTAATTATTAGCATACATTAATTAACATTATATATTTTTCAAAGATGTTATTTAAAAATCTAAAACAGTCGAATTTAAATTAAGAAAAAATAAATGTGAAAGGGAAATTCAGATACAATAAAAAAAAACAAAAATACCTAGCATCATGTAAAATTATACACTCTAGGAGGTGTATATACTTAAATTAACAGTTTGACGAGTTGGAACCTAGATTGAGTGTGTTTACACATTAAAATATAATTTTTAGAAAAATTTCAAATTCCGATAAGGGTTTTCACGTTATTTCCTAGACTCTTTGTTTTAACAAGTGTCAATTTGAAAGATTCGCTCTATTTTCGTTAATTTTGGTCCAAAAGTGACTTGATTAATGCCAAATGACTTGTTCCCAAATTTAAAAAAAATGACTGAAATTCCGCATTTTTTTCCTAATACTGACAAATTTACCGCATAAATAATAAGTTTTTTATGATAAAAATTTTATCAGTAGGAGATTTTTCTCTTCAGGTGGTTGAATTCCACATTTAGAATCGACCAAGTGACTTGGTGAACATAAGAAACTAATTAAACTCGTATGGCCGAAACCTTTTGAATTACGCGCACCTTCTCAGAATATCTGAAGTATTTAATATTTTTTCCTATATGAACTTTTTTCACAATTCAGAGTTTTGAACAATTTCAATAAATAACTAGACTCATGATACTTTAAACAATAACAAATTTTTTTAAATATCAAAATAAATAGGACATGGATAAGTGTCATGCTGCTTTGAAAAGATCCGACTAGAAGTATTTTGTCATTCTTTTAAAATCATCCTATCGGAACCGGCTAAGAAGCCTAATCAGCTTCGACAGCTATTTGAGTCTAGGATTGTTCTACTAGATGTTAGATCTGCCCAGAAAATTTACAGTATGATATCAGCTGACCTCATCTGATGTCACCTGATATCATGTGATTTCAACTGATCCGAGCTGATAGAAGATGATATCATTTGGTCATAAATTCTGATACGAACTGATATCAGCTGATGTCATATGATATCATGTGACAAGTTAATTTCCGGGACTGTAACTTGTCTTAACCCATGAGATAATTATCAGAGTTTTTCAATAATCCTTAAAAATCTAATTCTCTAACCTAATAATCCAAATGAACATAATAATTTTGTATTATCTTATATACACCAAGGCACTTTAGAATTGTATTAATTAAAGGACTTTTAAAAGTCTTTTTTTGTATCAAGCAAATGGTTCTTTCGTAAACTGAATTTCCCAAAAAATCTTTAGATATTAACTGCAATTTAAAACATAATTAATTTTGGATATTTTTGCGCTTCAAAAGGTGACGAAACTTGATTTCTAAAAGATCAATCAACGATGTTAAAGTGGAGGTAGGAAATTTCCAGAAATTAAGTTGCTGGCTTGGTTGATGAGAAATTAAAAGCCTATGGAAATGATCCAAATATTCGAATAAGTGATTGGCATTAATCGTATTTTTGGATCATGATCGGTTAATCCAAAGGTTGAAGTTCGATTGTCGATCAAAGGTTCAAATTATGTTCAGCTTGGAATTCTTATAATTAAAAACCTTTTTCATTATTCTTAATTGTCCAGATAAACAGTTCTTCTGTCGATCATGATTCAAAATTTCGATCACTGACCATCACTAATTCGAATATTCTTAGAGAAGACAAAAATATTTTTTACTTCGAATTTACATTTATCACTTTATTCTTTTTTTACCAAAAATTTGGATCTCACATAAAAATATTCAGACAATTGATAATTGCATTCAAATTAAAGAAAAAAAGAGAAAATAAAAACCAATATTAAATTTCGTCATGTTTAATTATGTAAATCTACTCCTTGATGATGATATAATTTTAAAATTTCGTTTCATTACCTACTCTGTGTTACTTGACGTATTTATTCCCTCATATGTATCCTTACTATATGTGTCTGCTTTTCGACATGTTCTTCAAAAAATCCCAAAATTGATTTTTTTTATCTAATCGTAAAAATGAATGATTGAAAAATGTTTCCGTAATTAAGTACTACATTACCTCAACTTTTAAAGATAAAAAATTTGTTAAATTCAAAGTGTATTTGAACTTTATTTTTAAAAGTCAAGTTTCCAGTTCTTTTCTAAGCACAAGCCGCACGTTTTTAGATGGCAAAGTCTCAACTCAGAACTGAGAACAAAAATTAATCGCAAAAAAATATTATTTAAACAAGTCATTATTTATAACATTTCTAAATCTTATATAAAGGAAGAAAAAAATTGCTAATATACAATTAAATATGATTCACCATCAGTACTGTAACGTTTCCTTAGCATCTTATAATTATCTTAATTTATAACCATTGATTTTTGCTTTTAAAACATGCTACCACCAGGTATGACTTGTTTTGTACTTTTATACTCAAACTTTTAAAAAAAAATACAATTTTTTTTCATTTTTTTAAACGACGTAGCTCGAGGAAAAATGCTATTGGAGATTTAATTTAAAAATAAATCTTAAGAAGTTTTTATTATGTGTCCTAGACTTGACTTAGATCAATTGAATATATTAAATTTTAAAGTAAATTTCAGATTTTTTTGTTAAATTAATCGCAACAAGAGAAACACTGAAAGCTAGACCTAACCTAAATTAAAAGAAACATAACGCTATGATTGTAATTAGTTAAAATGAAAAATTTAATTCTGGTTATCTTTAATTAACAAAAAAAAAGCAACAAATTTGACGTCATTTTCATTTGTTCAAAATTAGATATCTTATTGAAAGGTTTATTAAATAAAACATCCTAACAACCACAACAACTAGAAACAAGTGAATAAAAAAATAATAATGCTTAGATAATTGCAACTAAGGTTTATCACTAGCAGTCAAAAAAGCAAGCAAATTTTATTCAACAATTAAATTTCCTTTTTTAATTTTTAAAGAGTGTAACATTAGATTTTTTGTTGTTGCTTATGAATTTCATGATTTAAATTAAAAAAAAAAGAAAATTAATTTCAAATCATTATGATTTGTCTACGAAATTCACAGTTTTATTGTTGTGTAACTGAATCATTGGGAATCTTAAATTTTTTTTAATCAGGTTTTTAATCATTTTTTTCATAAGGTTTTTTTTTAAAGGATTGATTCAAATACGCACCATACTTGAATTAATTCAAAGAATATGATTTTTTAATTAATTAAGATTTATTATTTAAAAGATTTAAATTAAATTATCCCAAGCAAACTAAAAAATGCGATTTCAACATTGAAAAACATTGATTTTAAATATTGGTCAATGTGTCAAATTTTAAACAATTCCATTCCCAGGCAAGACGTTTTTGCTGAAACAACGATGCTCATCGTCGAATTTTTGAAAAAACAGAACATTTCGCGATTCCCACCATTGACTTAGGGGTATTAAATCAAAGCTAGTTTTACAAGCTTTAACTAGATCCTTTTTGTTATCATTTAATGTCACTAAATCAATGGTGGCTTAGTCCCCAGCTGTATTTATTTAAATTTTATTGAAATTCATTGGAAAAAATAAGAAAAAAAAATAAAGAAAAATAAAAATTTTCAATATTTTTTTGAACTAATTTTTTTGTTAACTAATTATTCGAGTCAAGTGGGCATCTTGAAGTTCATGCTCATCTGCTCATGCTCAATCCAGTTTCTTGCTAATAACTTTTTATTTAAACATTATAAATCAGTTCTGCAAAATGCTAAATTATTTAACAAACATGCTAAACCTTAAATAAAGCTCTGCAAAAACTCTGCAAAAGTATTACGCAGTTATTTAAATCCTTTATAATGGCTTGTTTTTGCATAAATATGCAGAGTTTATGCAGAAGTTTTGCAGAGCCTTATTTAAGGTTTAGCATGTTTGTTACATAATTTAGCATTTTGCAGAACTGATTTATAATGTTTCAATTAAAAGTTATTAAAGAAGAAACTGGATTGAGCATGTGCAGATCATCATGAACTTCAAGATGCCGATCAATATTCGAATTTTTGTTAATTTATTTTTTTTAAATATTGTTTAGTATCCCATGCTATTTTTATTTTATCAAAAAAAAAATTAATTTAAATGTTTTTTAGTTAATAATTTTAACTTTACATTTTGAGCATGTGATCTATAGAACGCGAATCGCCACGAATGGCCAATAATCGAATTTTTTTTTCTTTTCATTCACCGAACGTTCATGAAAATTCGTGAACGGCCAGAACTGTATGTTGAAAATAAACCCAATGACGTATGTGTACGAAGCTGCAGCAGGAGAGGATCATATTTAGGAGATATTAAGGGAATTTTTTTTGATAAACCAATCTTTTTGGCATTTTCTTTTATTTGAGCGCTGAAAACGAAATTCACAAATTTTCAGGCAAAAAATGACGTTTTTTGGATTTATACTCTCTTGTGTAAAAAAACGCACTTTTTTAGCATGGTCGTCTTTGCCGCGATATTCAGTCGTAACTAATATCGATAGCAAAAAGCAAAACACGTCATTGATTGGAGCAGATTTTTAGAAAAATATTTTACAATATGAAACTAAATGATTTGAAAAAAAATTCAATATGCACTTATTTCAAAACATATAAGCAATCAGAATTTTAGACCTTTGACCTCAAATTCGTGATCTACAAATCTGGTCATTCACGAATTCCAAAAATGAACATTCATGAACGTTCATGAACATTCATTGACCAAACGAACTTTCATGATCATTCATGAATGTTCATGAACGTTCATGAATGTTCATGAAAAATAAATAGCCTCTAATTGATGTTCAAAGCTTTTCATGAATTTTCGTGAATTTTCATTAGAGCTATTTTTGCCTAAATTTTCAATAAAAAATAAAGATAAGTAATTGTATCAGACTCTGCTATTTAAATCTGCAAAAATGATCGTTCAAGGGGCCCTGAATATTCTAAGTCTTCAAATATTTTCATTATTTTTCTTAAATTTTGATTTTATTTTAAATTTTTTATAAAATTTTCATATTTTCAAATTTGAAAAAATTTTAGAAAAATAATGAAAATACATGAATAAATATGAAGCTTCAAGCACCCTTGACCTATCAAAACCTAATACAATATTACTCATTGAGGATTGAGCTGACGATTTAAAATCAAATATTAAGTGTTTGTTTAAATAAAATTTTGTTGAGCGGCTCTAATATTTATGGTCGTTATCCATAAAAACTCGCCATCCACATAATTCTTTTTAATAAAAGGCAAAAGGATCATTTTAAAACTTATATGAAATCCCTGGCTACCTAATTTTCTATCAAATATTACAAAAGAGATAACAGCTGCTTTGATATCCCACAAAATACATGAACTTTTAAAATCAGTTTAGAAATTTAATTTGGTTTAATAATAATAATAATAATAATAATAATAAGCTATAACGTGGTAGACCACGCGAAGCAGACTTTTAAGGTCCACTGTAAAAGCTTTGAACAACAAGTTTATTTTAATCTAATTTGTTTTTGAACTCGTTGACTGTTTTTGAATTGACCACTTCACTTGGCAGTCGATTCCATTGGCCAGATATACGATTGATAAAAAAATTAAATTATGTCTTTGATGGTTATTTCGTACCAGTTGTTTTTCAATAACGAAGTCATGGAATCTCGGTCAATGGCGAAGTTCATTAGACGTGTCTTTTTTGAAGATAATTGGGTTATACCAGTTGACCTTGTCAAACCCCTTAACTATTTTATACATTTGAATAAGATCACCTCTAACTTTTCTTGACTCAAGTATAGTTAAGTACAACTTGTCAAGTCTCTGCATATAACCAGACTTCTTCAACATCGGAACAAGTTTTGTTGCTCGCCTTTGAACTGATTCTATCGCGTTTATGTCCTTTCTCAATTTAGTTTTTTGAGGAACCAAGAAGAGCAAATTTAAGTTAAAATTTCATTTTAGTAAACATAATTTTTTGACCTTTTTTTGTTTTTTATTGAAAATTTTGGCAAAAATAGTTCAAATGAAAATTCATGAAAATTCATGAAAAGCTTTGAACATCAATTAGGGGCTATTTATTTTTCATGAACATTCATGAATGATCATGAAAGTTCGTTTGGTCAATGAATGTTCATGAACGTTCATGAATGTTCATTTTTGGAATTCGTGAATGACCAGTATTGTACGTACTAAAAAACCCAAAATAAGATATTCTACTTGAATTTTTTTATCCTTACGCCTATTATAAATTGTTTTACTTTAGATCAAAAGAAAAGGTCGGTTTATCATAATCTCAATATCTCTACTGCTGCAGCCTCGTACACATTGGGTTCATTTTCAACATTTGTCGATTAAAGGTTTAAAATTTAAAAAATATTGCTGGCTGCACGTGGTGAGCCAACTTATAACCTCTTAATCAGTTACAACCTTTTATACTATTTGCATTTTGTAACTAGTCTCGTTGCTAAATAAGTATTTACTAGTAGTCACCCTTTGCTTCGCTGCAGGTATTTTATTAATAATTTTAAGAGTTAATTGGGAACCCACAACCATAAAACTTTTCAGTACAAACAAAGTTCTAAATAACACAAAAAACACAAAAAGTCTTAAATAATTTGGACATTTAAAAAAAAATAGAGAGAGACCTTAAAAAAGGAACAAATTTTGAGGGTTCAGTAGCAGCGTTTAGAGAATATTAATAAAATTGTATTAAGTCGATAGAAAAAGCTTAACTGTACATTTTTCTTGCTACCAAATAATCTCACTCTTTTTATGAATACAAGCCATTGGAAATGGAGCGATTCACGTGAACAATAAGGTATGTTTGAAATTGAGCACATTCATTATTTTTTTTGAATATTATAACTTCGAATTGATTGATGAAAATTAATTTGATTACTCAATAAAGTTTTCTCTGATTGTGAATTCATTATTTTTTTCCCCATCACCTAAGTAAGTTAGCTTAGATCTGTTGCTATAAGAATTCGTTTTCAATAATACTTAAGCTATGAAAACTTATTAATTTCGACACACTCCTCAGCTTAGTATTAAGCTTCAATATTATCATCGCATTCTCATCTTTTAAAAATGTCGCCAGGTCTCTTTCAATTGTTTTTGTTAAAAAATTTTAACCCTAACCCTAAAGATTCTTGTATAAGCATTTCCTCGAACATCATTGTATAGTCTGCCTTTTACTTTTTGGTTTCTTTGGTTTTAGATTTTAAAATCAAATGTAAAAGAATCGATTCAAAATAGATAAGCTAATACGTTTATTGCATTCTAATTGATTAGTATGAAATTAGAGATAAGAGTTAATTGATTGATTAATTAATTGATTGGTTGATAATTGTTTTTTGACCATGACTTTATATCTTGATATCTCGCTAATTCGTTGCGATTTTAAATAGTTAGATAACTTAACTTATAGTTACTAGGCTTTTGTGTAACTTGCAAAGATGTTTTAAAATAAATAATTCTATTAAGTTTGAAGTTAGATTTAAGCTAGTCCTAGTTCAGTTTAAGAATTCTAAGTTCTAGATTTTAAGTCCCTTTTAGTTCAATAAACTGAGTTTCTCAAGTATCTCAATTTCTTTTATTTATTCAACATCGAACCTATTCGAACCAACACTATTGACGCTAACAATTTTTGGACATTACTCACTCGATTGGAAAAAAATTCAACATTAAAAATCTCAAAAACACCTTTAACATTCCAGATGAACCCAAAATGCTTGGATTAGGTTCCAAGATATGTTGTTTTTTCTCAGTTTTTAAACAACCGTATCATCTTGTTTTTGAATCTAATCCAAGCCATTTAGAACATCTTTTCCTCTTTTTTGAAAATTTATTTTAAAAACAAACTTCATTAAGCAAGAGTTTACGGCAATTAAGATGAGTTAATTAAGATGATACAGTCCCGGAAATTAACTTGTCACATGGTATCATATGATATCAGCTGACCTCATCTGATGTCATCTGGTATCATCGGATATCAGTTTCCATCAGTATTTGTTGGAAATTCATAATGTGTGTAATTATCTTATTGATATCATCTGATATCATATGATTTAAACTGATCGAAGCTGACATCATATGATATCAGTATGGTCATAAATTCTGATACGAACTGATATCAGATGATATCATTTGATATCATGTGACAAGTTAATTTCCGGGACTGTATAAAAAGAATCAATTCCAAAGCATAAAAAGGAAGAGTGTCTCATTTTTAAAAAGTAAACGCTCTTGGCTTCAAGAAAAGCTAGTAGATGTGTCATCTTGATTAAGAATTGCCGTCAATCTCATCATTGGAGCTAAATTAAAAAATGCGTAAACAGAAAAATTAAGAATTTTCTCAATTCTTCGGAAATCTCACAACAAGCAGATGCGTCTTACAAAAGTTACAACAAATCAAGCAATTGTGAGATCACCACTTACAAAAATTTTAAAAATTGATGTAATCACATCATTTTTTACAAAATTAATTTTTATTAAATTAATGGGAATTTTGTGGTTTGTCTCGAAATGTAACAAAAAAAATCAACAAGATTATTTAGAAATATTAAAAATGCAAGAAAAAAAACAGACAGGTCAAAGAAACAAAAAAAATATAATTTAATTTAATTTGAGTTCATTTTTATCAATAAAACATTGGTAAGCCAAATTTAATCCATTTTCTAGCGGTTTGTTCATGTATAATTCAACTTCTGGTTCGTCTTCTTTTTCCTTTAAATTAAAAGAAAAATGAGTTGAATTAAACAATAAAAAAGTTCCAGTGGAAGTTGCATGTCATGCATGGGGTATCTAGCCAACAACGAGACTCTGGCAATTTTCGCCAAAACTCGTTCAATAAAAACTCTCCAAGAAAATTTTTAACAAAAATCTCGTGCTCAAATTGAATTTTAAGCTTCAATCATTAGATACCTCTTTTTCAGAATAATGGTTATTAGACATGCTCTTTTATGAAACTGAATATTTAGACTTACCAAGAAAAATTTCGCATACAAATCAACATTTTCAGGCAAATCAATTAATTGAGCAAATAAACTATTTAAAAACTCTTTTCGTTTCGATTCATTTGAATTCAAAGTATTATTTAGCGTAATATTTCTTAATTTACAACAAACACCAACTTGTGGTAGCTTATTCAACTCATCATCTAACTCATAGATACTAAAAAAATTAAATAAATTAATGCTTAACTTTGATTTCTAATAACTTTATGTGATGCCTACTCGACAAAATCAACGCATTCTTCATTGCCATAATCAATATACCTAACCATTGCTTGTTGATAAATGTAATCTACACTTAAAATAATGGCTCTGTATAATTGTAAATCTTGTCTGTAAAAGCTACAACACAATTTGTTTGGTTTTATATTTTCGGATTTTAAGTTTTCGATTTCTTTTTTAGCGTAAAGCTCATTAAGTTTGTCTTGTAATTCAAAGTATTTGTCTGTGATACACTGAATTTCAGCCATTTCACGAGATGTGTCAATGTCTTCATCTTTAAAAGCAAATTGAAACCAGACCTTTTATTACAAATATTAGAAAAAAAAATTCGACTTGAATTTTAATTTTTTTACTTTGTCAATGTCTTCAACCCATGTAATAAGAATCTTGTGAATTGAGTTGTCTAGAGAATTTGGAATTTTAAATTTCTTGGTTTTTTGATTGCGAATTTTTGCACTCGAATCCAAATTTCTATTGGTTCCTTTGAAATATTCACTTAATGTAAAATTGTATTCTTCGAATATCACGTCACCAATAAATGTAATGGCTTTAAATTCATCTTCTTGTGAATTTAGAATTGTGTTCAGTTTTAGCTTTCCGTGTTTGTTGCTCATTGCGTCTTTGACTTTTTTCAAAACCTTAAAATGAGAGGAATTAAGAGAAAAGAGTTTTGAAAAAAACAAAAAAAAATCCATTAGAGAAAATTCAAAATATCCATGCTATGCAGCAAAAATTGCTGCATCCACTGGTAAAGTCTGCAAAAAATTCTGCAAAAGATCTGCAACTTTAATTGCGCAGTTAATTAAGGCATTATTCAATGAAATGTGATTGTGCAATATATTGCAATTTTTGCAGAGTTGCAGACAATTGAAAAATGTCTTAATTAACTGCGCAATTAAAGTTGCAGATCTTTTGCAGAATTTTTTGCAGACTTTACCAGTGGATGCAGCAATTTTTTGCTGCATAAAGCTGCATTTACATTTTTTGAAAATTTTCATCCACGAATATTTTATCCCATTTGCAAGGAAGGAAAATATAGAGAAATAGAGAAATTGATAAAAAAATTTAACATGCCCTAAAAGTCAATGTGCTTTATTTAAAAATTTTAGTTTTCGTGATTGAAAAAAGCTATAATTGATTTGAAAATATTGTATGAAAGCTAAAAAGCTACCATTAAAGCTGGAACAATGATCGATGCGGAAAATAAATCAATAAAGCCATGTTCGGGACAAAACGGTAAAAAAAAAGACTTTTAATTTGGTCAAATCACAATCTAATCCTAGGGTTAGCGCAAAACCCAAAATTTTTTATTTTATCATCTGCTTAAGTAAGAGACCACTCTTTACTGATCTCACGAATAACTTTTTTTTTGTTTTTCCTTTTTGCGTACTTGAGGACCAAAATTAAGAGGGATTCGGCACTTTTTGCTTGCAAATTCTTAATCAACCTACCGTAAAATCTCGCGAGTCAACCCATGGGGTAAAAGTAGTTTGACGGTTAATTAAAACTATGAATACATTAGCATTTTTTACCTTTTCAAACTATCTTATTCTCTTTATTCTAGCATGCCTTGGGGATGAGGCAACTCACGGGGTTTTACGGTATAGAAAAAACTCAGAAAAACATATGAATTTCCATATTTAACATTTTATTTCAGAAAATCGTTTTTTTCTGAATATACCTAGGAGTCTAATTGACCCTTTAATAAACTAAAAAATTTGATTGAGTACGTGTTTATGAGATGAAAAGAAGATATCAAACACTTTCATAGTTTAAATTAATCACAACTGCATCCAGTGTCAATGAGTTGGCTGTAGTAAATTACCAAGTAAGTCAACAAGTTTTGAGAGAAAGTGGGGAATAGTGGTATGGCCATTAAAAATTTTCGGAAGATATGGTTTGCGGATGTGCGCCTCCTTCGCCATTATTTCGCTACGTTGCTGACTGCATTTAACGCTGAATTGTTTTCGTCTATTAGGGATTACACTAAAGAGCATATATGATGTCGTTGTCTTTTATAAAGCGAGGGTTTGCTTTTGGGACCTTATCATTTTCAACGACTGCGCTTTTCCCAATACCAAAAACCGTATCAAAGAAACCTAACCATAAAATTAGTCATAATCGAGGCTGTAGACTTGTCAAACAAATGATTACACTTGGTATTAATAATCCCGAGTTTGATTACAGGATCGGCTTGAAACCACTAAGTAAGTCAAGATGTGAAAGAGATTTGGGTATTTACATACAAAACGATCTAAAATGGGACACACAAGTCAAAAATGCAACAGCCAAAGCGAACCGAATGTTGGGTATGATTAGGAAAGCTTTTAAATATCCTTGTATCGAGACTATCAAGTTATTGTATTGTTCTATGGTTAGACCGCACCTGGAGTATGCTGTCAGTTCACGGTGTCCATATTTAGAAAAAGATATAAATGAGCTAGAGAAAGTTCAACGAAGAGCAACTAAGATGATTCCAGAACTACGTGATTTGGGTTATCAACAACGATTGTCGAGGCTAGATTTAACCAATTTAAGAACAAGAAGATTAAGGAGCGACTTAATTCAAATGTACAAAGTGGCAAACAATTATGAAAACATTGAATTTAATAATGGAATCAATTACAGTCTAAACACAAGACCCGAAAGCCGAATATATAAATTGAGAAGAAACAGTTATTGTCTAACACGTGAACAAGTAAAAAATTGTCTTCCTAGATTTAACTTTTTTTACAAATAGAGTTGTGAATGGATGGAACAAACTTCCAGATGAAGTGGTAAACGCAAAGAACCTGAATTGTTTCAAAGCGAAGCTTGATGTTTGGATGTCGAAACAAAAATAAGCGACTGCTACAGCTCTTTAGAGCTATGCTTAGATGACCTCTAAGCTGCAGTTTAAACTACTACTACTACTACTACTACACTAAGATTTGAAACTGGTGTGGTTTTCAGCACCCAAAATCGTATATTTTCTTAAATATACAATTTGTACAAAGAAGAGGTTGACATAATAGACCGAACAAATTAATATAAAAGATGTTTTAAAATAATTAATGTTTGACTTACTTTCTTATCTAAATTTAATTCTTTGGTATCAATTATAATATTAAGAGCTTGCATTTTTAAATCAATATATTTTTCCATAGGCTTATAAATCGAATCAAAATCAATAAACTCATATCTGCCTGCATCGACTAATCTAACTTTAAACATTTCACCATTACCCGAATTAATCACATCATCTTCATTCGAATAGTTAGCCAATTCACCACGATAAAATTTTGATTGAAATTTAACAACACAAGCTTCCGATTTACCATTTGTAACTGATTCTATCAAATAGTCAAGACCATATCTTAAACCAAGTTTATTTGTTGCATTATAATATATTTCAAAATCATTTCTCATCGCTTTCATTATTTCACTTGTTTTTGGATTTAGTAAAACCACACTCACAAAATATTTTTCTTTTTCTATCAAATAATCGATGTCGGTTACCAAGCAATCGTATAATAATCCCTGATTATTTTGGTAGTCTTTGTATAATTTTTTTGGCAAATCAGCTAATTGATATTTACCACTACAAGTTGGACCTAGCTTTTGTAACAAGCTATTTTCTGACATGAATTTGTCAATAATCTTATTTTTTCCGCTTATAATTGCGAGACCTTCACTGTTAAGAATATCAGCAAATTTAACGTATTCATCTGTTTGTGTTAGAGGGTTGTATAAAATTTTTTCACGAGCGTTTACATAGATACAGACTTCATGGTGTTCGATTGTATTCGTATCGTTTATGAAAACAACATGGACATATTGATCCGTAAGAGTGTTGTTTGTAAAATCTTTAGCTAAAGAAGACCATTGACCATCACTTGTTCCTGTTGGTGTAATTCCGCTCAAGTAACATTTTTTAGCCATAAAATTCGGTTGATAGAATTCATCTAAAAGCTCAAATATAAATTGTTCTTCACACGTCTCATGAGCTCCATTGTCCAAACAAACCAGTTTAAATTTACCGTTTGATGTTATGTTGGTTATCTTTGCCCTATGATATTCATTACGTTTCGATTTTTTCATCACACATAAATCACCAATTTTCCATAACTTTTCTTGAATTTCATCACTTATTAACTCAGAGTATTTAAGATTTAGCCTTGTTTGAAATTGTTCGTACAAACCATCTGAATCGACAATATCTTGAACCCATATTTCATTTGGCGAATAAGCACTTACAACCTTACATAGAACACTATTTGCAGGTTTTGAATTAATTACCTTATTTGGCATGTGTTTGATTCCTTTAGCGAATTTTTCTAACTTTGTTGGCACTGGCGTACGTTTTAAAATATGTTTATCCTTTTCTTTAAGATTCTCTTTTTCGCCGTCATAAATTGACATATTATTACATTCAGCAAGACCCAACTTTGTTAACATTACATTTAAATTAGTCAATTTACCGTTTGAATCGACGTATCTGAATATAATTTCATGTAAGCCTAATTTGTTATTAGCTTCAGTTATTACATTTTTGATAGAAATTTTAATAACTTTATCATTTGATTTAATAATTTCATCAATTATGTCAAAAACGTGTTCGGTCGATTTTGTGTACATCTCTTTGTCTTTAAATTGAATACCAAAAAGTTTACATTTAAAAGTAGAAACTTCATCGAGTAAAAATTCTGGTTTTAAATAACAAATATCTTTGTAATTTACACTACATATTTCGCCATAATCGACAAACATAACATCACAACTGTTTGTAAGTGGATGAATTTTGTATATCTCGGCTCTATACCATTTTCCATCTTTGTACATTGCAGAAATTGGCATGCCCTCTTCGGGACACAATATGCTCAACGATGATGATTTATGATCAGAATATTCAGCGTTTATACGTTGACACAATTTCATTAATGTTTCATCATAAGGATCGTCTTCGTAATTTTTTTTGAGATAAAAACTGTCTAATGTATCAAAATGTGAAACAGTTGATCTTATTTCTGTGTTTAATGGCAACGATTCCATAAGAATGAGTGTTGGCTTTTTTTTAGGTAAACTAAAAACATCTTTAAAAAAAATTTAGTTAAAGTAACGGGTATTTTTTTTTAAAAATTTTTACTTTTTATTGAGTCTTCTTCAAAAACTTCATGAGTGGCAACTTTGAATTGCAAAAATGTTTCGGTTAAGCTTAACGAATTCAAATTATAAAATGTGAATGTTGAAAAGTTTGGATGAGCGTTTGGAAAATTTATACAAAAGTCAACTTCATAAAAGTCATTTGTTTTGTTTACGATCTAAATACGAAAAATAAATTAATAAAAAAACACATACAAAAGACTATTAGACCATAAGATGAGACTACTGAAAAAAAGAAAAACCTTGTGATTCGTCCTTGTCTCAGTTACCCAGCTAACTTTACTATCGTATCATAAAATGTGTTATTGGTCATTGTTTTTGATTAAATAACGTGTTTATTTATTGCTTATTTAATATAAGACACGATAATGTCTGACTTATTAAAGTTCCTTTTTAATCAGTTCTAGTCTAACCCTTACCACTCACATGAATATCTCATTTTCACCAATTTCATCGATAAATAAATTTTTCAAATTCTTTTAATTGTAAAGGGGAACCCACTGGTCTTCCGCATATGGTCTTAACTATTCAGGCTCCCAGTGGTTATCACTTTTACCTTTCAAAAAATATACCGTATTTCAGGCTTTTTAGTGCCCGATTTTCAAGTCAGAAATCTATTTCGTATACAGCAACCCTAGAAATGCAAAAATGGTCCCTTACTGTTTCAGTCCCATTCACCTTAGGTTAATTTTTCACATATTTAGATTTAAGGTTTATTTATGAAAGCTCACCACAAGTTGATCTAAAAAGAACTTCTGCACGGCTCCTAAAAAAAGGCGTACCACGTACCGCACCACCGTACCGTTTTTTGAAATTTTGAAATTTTAACTAAAAATTAAGTGCCTAAGTTTTTTTTTAAATTTTATTTTCCGGTACGGTACGGTATGGTATGATTGTACGGTACGCCTTTTATTCAGGAGCCATGCAGTATTTAGATGAAAATTTTTTTATAAGCTCTAGTCTAACTACAATAATGATTCGATGGGTTAATTAATATTTCGAAATTATCGTTCACCCCATTAGGGTGTCATTAGAGCAAGGAATTTAGATAAAATATTGTAATTTTACCTTAAGAAATAAATGTTTCTTTAGTCTTTCCATCCATTCAATCATCATCCCATCAGCCATTTGATTCCATATATAAGCTGATTTATCTGATTCTATATTACTTGCACCATAAGGCTTTAAGTTATTCAAACAGCATTTAATTGTTAATGCTGGATACTTGGTAACTTGAGGACATAATTTTCTAAGGTCGCATATACTTAAGTTAAGCATATTTCCATCATCAATTCCATCGATGTCATACGTTCTAGTGCCGTTTTCGTCTATTTGAATTCCAACAATTTTTCCTCTTCTCACTTCAATAGAGATTAAATATCCAACAATCGAACCTACAGTCAAATTATTTGCTTCTTCATTCGAAAAATGTCCTTTATCATTACGAGAATGAATATATCGTTCAATTTTGTTATTAATAAATTTATACAAGTCTATTCGTGTGCCTGGTACAACCCAAAACAAACTCGGACTTCTAATATTTAATATCTTATATTTCATTAAATCGGTTTCATTGAATTCTTCTTTAGAAAATATTTTATTTTTTTTGTCTAAGTTGTTGTTAAGGTCAACCGATTCAGATGAAATCGAGTTCGATCTTGGAACATTATTCGTAAGTCCAAAATCGTCTACTGTTATAAGTAAATTAGTTTCGTACCCATTTTTTGGCAATTTTTTCGAAGTCTGGCATTTTGAACCGTTTAGTAGTGACTCTGTTTCGTCTTTGATACCAATTGGTGACAAATGTGGAGTCTCTAGATATGACTTTCCAGGCTTACAATTGATGTCCATTAAGGACTCTTGTCTTAAAAATAAATCGTCAATATCTCGTTTGAATGATAAACAAGTAGCAATTGAAATGTAATCATCTAATAGCTTCTTTGGATCTTGCTCTTTATTGTTACTGTTAAAATTTATTATCACATTCTCTTTGTTCTTAAATGTTGACTTGATCTCGCTTAATACTGAATCAATTATCGAATTCGATTGGATGAGTTCATATTTCTGAAAATTAAAGTTTTAAAATTTTAAAAATTACAACTCTAACCCTTGAGACTTTCATAAAGGGTCAGAGATACCCTTATCATTTTAATTTACCTGTAACAAATAGTCCTGAATTTTACTCAACTCCTTTTGACCATTTGCTAATATGTCTATTTTTTGATTCAAAATGCAAATGCATCTCGAGTTTTTTTCCTTTGTTTTGTTCAACTTTAATTGTTTTTCATTCAAAATTTCCTCAAGTCCAGAACCGAAAATAATACTCTTGAAAAAAATTTACGTTTTTGTTAAATTTTCTATCACAATCAGGGGTGATCTCAGTTTTTAAAAATTGGGTAGACAGGAAGTAGACGTCTCTACTCTGGATATGAAAAAAGGACCAGATGACTTGAAAAGACGGTCTCTCTATTCAATGTGCTTAGAACTACCCGCGTTTCAATGGTGAGAGCACTACTGGTCAAAATTTATAAAGTAAAAACCTACAAAATATGAATCTCTTAAATGGCCTGATTGAAGTAGACAATTACTGCAAACGAATTTACCATGCTCAGAACAAAACACTTCAGCTTTGATATCAGTATGTTCTTTGCATTTAAATTCCGCAGGACTTTTAATTATGTAATAGTGAAAAATTTTAAAATCTCTTTTATTAAATGTTTACTTGATTCGACTTGTCGAATATTTCTTGTGGTTATAGTGATCGTTATCGCCACATTTTTGACAACACATTGTTTCACATGTTTTACAAAATATTCTTAAATAATTCCCATTGTCATTACAATAGCCACATTTGGCTATAAATTTAGCAAATTCTTCTTTAATGTTTTTTAAATTTTTCTCTCTTTGTGTTTGAGTTAAAATTTCATTGATCCTTGTTTCACTTTCTAATGAAGTTCTTTTTGAAAAATATTTTTAGCTAATTACGGATTTTTTTTTTCAATAAAAAATACCTATTTGTCTTTTTTAAACTGGTGCATAACAAACCAAAGTCAAGTTTTAATTCGCTAACTTTAATCTCATAACTCTGTTTAAAAGATTTAGTTTAACGAAAAGTTTATTGTTTTGTTTAATTTAAGTTACTCGGCAATCCGAACAAATTATCCTCGTTTTCTTAGCCATACAATAATTACATATTCGATGTGATCGAAGACAATTAAGATAATGAGGGAGTACAATTTGAGTTTGAAAGGTTTCGATGCAAGTTTTAGTGTCCAAACGTTTTGCCTTGATTAATTCGCCATCTTGAAATGACTCATTGGATGGTGAATGAACTTTAAATAATTTAAAGAAAAATATTAGAGGAAGTTAAGTTGATTGGAATTTAACAAAAATTACAATAAAGAGTGATTCCGAATTGACGTTTGCAGTTAATGCAAGAGTCCATTTTTTTAAAAGAGATTGATTTTGATAATGTTTATTAATGTTCAAAGATTTTTATTTGAAGATGATTTTGTCTATACTATTTTAAAAAAACAGTAGATGTTTTAATTTTTTTTTATTTGTTGTAATTTGAGACTAGAGTATATGATGCAAATCTACATTTTATTTTCTAAATAAAACATGATTGCAAATATATTTGAATGATTTGCTAAATATAACTTTCAATTTTTTTGACCTATCCAAAGTTTCTCTCCTTAAACAAATTCTGTTCAAAAAAACCCTACTTTTTAAGTTTCATCACAATAGCTTGCTTGAAGTTTTTTTTTTTAATATTTCTCCATTTTGTTTTTTTTTTAAAGACTTCATCCTAAGACATTTTTGGGATCGTTCGCTCCAATCCGTACTCCATTGAAAATCATTTTAAGACACAAAAAACTAAACGAGACTGTTATTTTTATATATAAATCTAAGTTTGATAGTGAACAAAGGGCACGACAAACCTTCTGTTGTGTCCATTTTTTTTTAATCAACCATATTCTAATGTTTTGATGATATTTGTTTTATGAAACTTTTTAAGTGTCTGATTTGGACCGCATACAAAAAATTCGGTCGATTGCCAATCAAATTTGATTTGGGTTTCAATTAAATAGTTGTAGAAATAGTATTATTAGTGAGACTGCAGTATAGTAATCTATACTAACGCTATTCGACGTTTAGATCTACATGAGCAGTGGTAGTCTTTCTTCTTTTTCTTTGGACCATGCCAAAGACTTCTCTGTCAAAACCTGCTTTGAAGCCATTACCTTCATTTTTGTACCAAAAAAATATTAGCGCGCTTGAAACATGTGAGAAAATCTTTTAAAAAAATTAAAAATGTACTTAGTAACAAAATGGTTTAGTTGCATAGAAACTAAGAGAAAAAGATAACCGTATAACTATAATTTTAACATGCTTCAAAGATACAGAAAATTTTTTTTTCCATGGTACAAAAAATGAAGGATTACGGTAATAGTTTCTGCGTTGATAACACTCAGCGGTATAACATTCCATTTTGGAATCAGTCTGTTCGTCAAAAAGTAATGTCTTGATGAATCGCGTTTGCTTATTTGTCTCACAAGTTTCTAGAGGCTTTCTTCTTAGGTTGCAATTAGAAGCCCATGGCCCTTCTTCTTAGGTTCAACCTTAATCTTGATTTTGGCTTTGTGAATTTTTGAACAAAAAACAATTTGTACAAAAAATAATTTTAAAAAAGTGTTAATTTTTCTTACAGATAATATTTTGAGTTAAAATTTTATGAAAATGTGATACAACTTTTGTATCACCTGAAGGTAATTTCCTTTTAAGCGGAAGTGGAATCGTTTAAGAAAAATCCGCATTAAATGATAAAGTTGATATGTACATGAATAGCAAAAAAATAAATAAATATCAAAATAAACTTAACCAAAACCAGATTAAAAGTAAAGCTTTTTAAGCATTTTTATGTAATGCAAATGCATGTACTAATTAGAAAAGGATTTTTTCTAAATAATTCCAAAGTCATTAGGTTTATCAGAATTTAAAAAAAGGCATCAGGTGATACAATAGTTGTACCACATTTTTATATAATTTCATATCATAAATATGATCAGAAAGAAGATTAAAGGCTAGGATGTAATTATTTTTTGTACAATTGTAATTTTGTCTAAACAATTCACAAAGCCCTTGATTTTCTCATTACCACTGACTATTTTTTAAAAATTTTGATAAGATCGCCTCTTGTTCTACGGTCTTCCAAACTCATAGATGCAAATACATTAGTCTTTATTTATAAGATTTCTCTCTTAGTTATTTGACTAGCTTCCTCGCTCTTCTTTCGACTCTTTCAATAATGTTTATTATTTTAGCTTATATTCAAGATGTGGTCTCACAAGTCATTTATACAATAGTCTAAACGTTTCTTTATCAAAGGCCAATATTATATTGGCTTTAGAAGTCGAAGAAGTCATTGTTAAAAAGTTTGGATTAACCTTTGACAGTAAATCTTTAGTTTTTTCAAATTTTAATTTAGGAAACTATCTCTATTTTTTCATCAAAATTTGTTTGCTGCTGCTTCGGCAGAAAACTAAAAATTAAAGCACAGCACAAAAAGCTTCAAATTATTCAATATTCGAAGTAAAAAAAAATTTTTTTATTGGGGTTGAAATAACCTTTGCAAAAACAATTTGAAAATTTACAAAATTTGTGAATATCTTATAAAAATCTTGTGTAAAGCAGGAGACTCTTTAGAGCAACAAAAATATTTCTCAATCATAGCAGACTAGTTTTATTTTTTATCAAGTTAATTATTTCTGAAAAATTTACAGTTTTGAGCAATTTTTGGACGGGACTGAAACCCAAACCTTAAATAAAATTTAAAATCAGCTTTGGAGCCATCTCAGATGCAAAGCTTAAAAATGAGACTATTTTATTTGCTTCCAATGAAAAACTCAAAAAAATATGTTGCAAAAAATTGAATTCATTTCAACTTTCAAAATGCATCCAAAAAAGAAATTTTTGAAAAAATAATTACTTTCATATACACAACTAAGATAACAAAAATCGACACAACTAATAAAAAATTTGAAATTCCTAAATTTAAGATACTCTTTTTTTCTTTTTGTTACATAATGTTGTTTAATTTAAATAAATTTTACCATAGTTTTGTAAGCTGTCATCTGTTTTTTCTTCTATTTTTTTCAAAAAAACCTCGAGGTTTTAAGGATTGTCATACAATTATTTATTTTTAAGAACTCAACAACTAAATTCAAAGACCCTTTATTTCAACTCGAACAACAACCAAAATTAAAGACAATATCTCTAAAATGAAGCATTATGAAATCAAGGCATGTGGAGCCAAATGTCGTTCAAATAGACACGCATTGGAACTAAACGGACTTTTAACAAAAACAAGCGATCCTCACATTTTAATCTCAGGTCTACTTCAATGTTATAATTGTCATAAAATCCAAGACGGTTTCGGTCGATATTTATTACACATGGCAGCTAGTTGTGGTAGACGTGAGGTTTGTGAATGGCTAATTGATATGAAAAAAGCCGATTTAAATCTTAAAACATTCGAAAATGGGTGGACACCGGCACATTGCGCTTGTTTCTATGGAAACATCGATTGTCTAATCTCGTTAATTAGACGTGGCGCAAACTTGACAAAAAATGATTACGATCGATTAAGTCCCATCGAAAGTCTTAACTTAGACAAATGGAATTCAACTAAATACGAACCAGATTTAAATGGTATCTAAACAAAACCTCAATTTTTCAACAAAAAAAAAAATTTTTTTATAAAAATTTTAAGATGACTTGGACGTATATTCGTGGGGTAGTAATGAAAATTATAACCTAGGTATAGGTCATGAATTGAAAAAAACAAATGGGGAAATGGTGGAGTTTTTTAAAAAATCAAACATTACAATAATTCAAATTGAAATGAGTAAATTTCACTCGGTTTTTTTGTCCAAGACTGGCGAAGTTTACACATGTGGATTTGGTATCGATGGTCGTCTTGGACACAACAATGAACAAACCCTAGTCTCTCCAAAACAAATCGAACAAATTAAACACGAGAAAATAATTCAAATTGACGCGTCAAGAAATAACACGTACTTTTTAACATCCGAAGGAGTTTTATACAGTTGTGGTACTAATGAGTTTAAACAGTTAGGTCAACCTGGAGTGACTAAAATATTAGAGCCTAAACCTATAAACGGTGGTAAACGACTTAAAGGAAAGCCTATTAAACAATTTGCGTGTAGTCGTTTTCATGTAGTCGTGGTATCAAATTCGAATGAAGTGTACACATTTGGTCTCAATGCAGGTCAACTTGGACATCCGAATGAAATGGTCGCCAATGCGACTAGTTATAATAATAATATTTGTTACGTTTCCGAGCCTAGATTGATAACAAGTCTAAACGAGCCTGATATTGATATAAGTCTAGTTGCATGTTCAGATGGTTGTACAGTGTGTCTACAACCATCGAAAAATTTAATTCACATTTTTAACGATTATAAACCAAGAAGATTGTATTATATGAAAGATGTTGGTTCAACGTTTAAAAAAATTAAAGTAATTGGTGGTAAACTAGATCATTTAGCTAATCCTGATTTAAAATGGATTCAAGATTTGGATAAACCAATAACGATTGTTGGTTTAACAGAGAAAAATTATTTGTTCATTTGGAGAGAACAAGAAAATTGTTGGAAAAATATCGCATGGTCTAAAAATAAAAATTTAAAAGTTTTTGATTTTGATCTGAATAATCAGGGTCTTATATTTTGTACAGTGGATGGTTGTTGTTATAGAGCTGATTTTAAAAATTCAAAGAATTTACAAAGGAATCCTACATCGCCTACTGGTAATTATAAATTTTGTAAAAAACTACACTAAATATTTTTATTAATTGTACACTGTGGTGTAGCCAAGAGGTTTACTCCTAGTTGGAAAAATGAAAGGGCAAGGTACTGATTCCAACATTTTTTTTTTTTTAAAACGCCGCAAACACCTCCATTTTAGATTTTTTTGTTATACCACTTTTTCAACTTTTTTCCTTTTAAGGATTAGATTTCTATTTCTTGATCCCATGACCTTCTTCTCTAAGTACAAAAATAAATTATGTACATCAAAACGACTTATTTTCGAAGACCAGAAAGTAGATCATCAATGAGTGGCGTTTGTGGAACTCATAAAATATTGATTTCAGGCAAGGTTCCCCCTGACTGTTAGACCGAGTTGAGGGATGGAGTTAATTTTTACTTTTTTTTATTTTGAGTATTTCGAGATCCATTAGAGGATAGCTTGAGAATTTTTAAAAAAAATTGTCATTTACTGCACTTCTACCGAACTATTGGTGACAAGCGTAGCAACAAGAAGGCGAAGCGTACCCGTACGGTACCATACCGTACGTTCTAAATTTCCCAAAGCGAACCGTACCGTACCGTTTAAACAAAAAAATTGGATTTGGAATTGGTACGGTACGGTAGGATACGGTTCGATACGGCTACGATTGCCACCAAAAGTTCGGTAGAAATACAGTATTTTTGTATCAGTTCATGGTCTGCTAAAGGCTTTTTTGGCAATAATGGAATCTATACTTTTTAGAGAAAACGATACTTTTTATGAACATTTTTTCTTTAAGAGAATTCGTACTTTCTTAAAAAAAAATTGATGATTACATTTTTTTTAAATTTCTCCATCCTAAACTCGACTTTTTTTTTAAGCAAGTTTTAGAAAAATTTATTAAAAGACCCTGAGACACTCCTATTGAAAAAATTCTCTAAACTATTGTTCTAATTCAAGTATCCAAAGACGACTCGCAAAAACCTTCGTTGCCAACCGAAATTTTAGACGTCACTCGACTTCCATTAGTTAACCGTTGTGTTCGTGTTTTTTGTGATTTAAAAGCAAGTAACTTTTTTGCGTTACAATATCATCCAAATACGACCATGCACATGTATCCAATCGAAGAAAAAAGCAATCTTAAACAAGATATGAAATTATTTTTAGACGAAAATTTACAACATAGAGAATTCTATGATATCGAACTTAAATTCCGCGATCGTATTTTTTATGTACACAAATATTATCTTTTATCTCGATGTCCAAAGTTATTCAATAAACAAGACCTTATGCACAAAGGCAGAGTCGATTTGGATCAAAGTATAAGCCCAAAGTTTCCAAACAATGCTATTGAAATTATCATTAATTTCATCTACACCAACGAATGTTCCAAAGACGTCATCAAAAAAGTCCTAAAATCTTGTAAAATTTTAAACGAAACAAGTTTTATGAAGTTTATTGGAGATTTTAAAGAGACATTTATCGACAAGTTCGGATTCAGTGAGTACAAAGCATGCTTCGATCAGAACAATTATTCGAAAATATTTAAGGAACTACACGTCAATTCAAATGACGAAAAACTTGAGATAATGTCCGAGTTTATGCACAAAATGTTCGATTTTAAAATATTCAAATCAAATTCTAAACGTAAACAATTCAAATTTACACGTGATTCATATCAAGAATTATACGATTGTAAAATTAATTTGAATAATGGAAATTTAATTGATTGTCACAAGTGTGTACTTGTAGCTCGTAGTGATTTTTTTCGTAACATGTTACTAGGAAGTTGGCTTGAAAGTAACTCGGCTAGTATAAGTCTTCCGTTTGATGTAGATTTAATGCAAATAATTATCGATTATTTGTACTCTGATGAAATTTTGATGGATTTTATACACGCTGGTACAAATTACAGTACGAGTTTGAAAAGTAAAAGTGAAAAAGAAATTGAAGTCTTATTCAATTTATATGTCCTTAGTGACCAACTTTTGGTTCAACGCCTCAAAAATTTGTGCGAATTTAAACTTGCCAATTTGGTAAATCTTAAAAATGTAGCGGAAATTTTTGAATTTTCTCAAGAATATGAAGCCAAACAGTTGAAAGAATTTTGTATGGAGTTTATGAGTTTGAATCTAGTAACTCTAATTGAATCGAAACAATTGGAGAATGTTAACCCGAATCGTTTAAGTGAATTATCTAGTTTTTATAAGTCATATTTTAGTATTGTTGAATCACGTCGTATAACTCCATATGGTGATGGTTTAGACCCGAATAAAATTGAGTTAGTACCTGAAGAGTTAATTTTTGATCAAAATTTTGTTGATGGAAATTTGAATGAAAATGAAGAATTTAAAATTAAGAAAATAGCGATTAATCGTTTTGAGGATAAAAAAGAGAATGAAAATCACGAGTCAACGAATGAATCGCCCGTGCAAATTCAAGAAAAAGAACTTGTTTTAGAAAAAGAACCGGATAATCAAGAAAATTTGAAATGGGAAAAAGTTAAGAAGAAGGTAAATCTAGTCTTTCAGAAATTTTTGGGAGGGAAGGTTCCTCAATTCTTTATCTACAGTGTCAGCAAGTTGAATTTTTGATCAAATTCTCTCAATAATCGAAGATCGTTATCGTCACTAGGTAACGAATGCTCTAGAATTCAAAGTTACTTTCCAGTTATGATTCAATAGCATGCATTAGTTGTATGATAAAGACCAGTACAGTTTACCATATTACTGCAGGCAGTGGCGTAGCCAGAGGCCCTCCCCCTCCCCCCTCTGGCTCTGGCCAAAATAAGGTCTTTTTGGCCAAATTTAACTTTTCGCCCCCCCCTGGCAAAAATTTTCGAAATTTCTGGCTACACCACTGCAGGAGTCAACAAATTTTTTTTCTTATGAAAACTAAGGCTTTGGAAATTTCTTAAAAACAATTTTTTAGATTTTTGGTTCAATACGGTTCGCTTTGGTATTTTTAATAGGGAACGGTACGCTTCGGTACGGAGGTTCCTGCTATGTTTCGGGAAAGGTATGCTACAAGGAAAAAGGTAGTCCAGGGCCGTAGCTAGAGACTTTTGTTAGGGGGGTCGAACCCTAACAAAAGGCGTCGCCCCCTTTTGCCCTAATGTAGCTACGGGCCTGCTGTAGTCATAAAGCTGTTTAATTTTTTTTCAGAGTTTCCAGTATCCGGTCTGAATTTGTTATAGAAATCTGCTTCAGTTGAGGCCAAATACGAGGCTAACTTTTTTTTAGCTTTTTCATTTTTTAAATTTTGCTTTTTTCGGATTATTTTCAGATTTTTGCTAAAATACTAAGCCTAATCAGTATTGAGTTCTAGACCTCTTTTCCCATCATACCTGGCCAACTTATCTCCTCACTTACTGAATTTTTAAAAAAATCCATCAAGTAGTTAAATCTTTGATAATTTTTTAGAAAACACGGAAAATATCGATCAAAGAAACAGAGACGCCTAAGATCCCTGTTGGTTTAAATCAAAAGACTTCTCCACCAGGAGCCGTTTTTAACGAGAAAGATCGTAATATAATTTTTAAAAAATATTCTTCTAAAATAATTTTTTAAAATTTATTAATTTTTGTAAGTAAAAAAACTCGAAGAAAAAAAGAGTTTTGAATCTCAAAAACAACAAGTCAAAGAAGAGTGGCCGTCGTTGTCTAATTCAGTTGAAACAAAAATCGAACCCAAATGTACCAAAGTTAAGCCAGTTAATAAAAATTCAAAAATATCTCCTCTTATTTTGACCCCAAAATCTCCGAATGAACAAGTCAAAAAAGAAGAAGTTAAAAATGAGAGACCAATTTGGGGAAGTACACCAACTCCAAGTTCTTCAACATCCGGCTACTCTCTAATGGATATTATTAATGAAGAAATGAAAAGAGTTAACTTGAACAAAAAAGAAGTCAAGGCTCCTGTTGTTTTAAAGTCACCTCCCATTGAAAAAACTGAACCACAATCAAACATTAAAGGATGGAATATGAATCAAGCATTAGCGTCTGAAAAAACTTCGTTTTCTCAAATTTTAGAAATGGAAAAAAAGTCTAAAGAACAATACAATAAACTTAAAAATCGTCCTTTAAACGTTATTCAATTGGAAGAAAGAGCGCTACAAGATTTAAAAATGTTGTATCAAGTTGATTTAATAACTGATATGACGATAAGTATTGAATTAATCGATGAAGTTGATCTAAAGGGTTGCATAGCTCCAATTTGGAAAAAAAATTAAATGTTTTTAGTTTTTTTGTTAATTTATTTTTAAATTATTCTCTTGGTAGTTTTAAATTTTTTTTTCTTGTTTTTTTTTTCAATTTTAAATTGCGTCAATAAAAATTTAGAAAAATTTAATTTGAGTTCAGTTAAAGTTCCTCAATTCTCTTAAAGTAAATCTAGTTTGATTTTTGGCATATTTTGAAAAGGATTAGCCGAACACAACTTCAAGACATTTCTTTAAATTTTTTTTTAGAATTTTCATAAAGTTTTATGGAAAAAAATTCGCCCGATAAGGGGCTCGAACCCTTGGCCTTGAGATTAAAAGTCTCACGCTCTACCGACTGAGCTAACCGGGCCTTATTATTTAACATCTTAACAGTTCTATAAAAAAAAACAGAAAATTTTTTTTAAGATTATTTATCTAAACTCATGTTTTGATTATTATTAAATTGTTCATCTCAACAAAAATAGGCTCACGCTAGGAAGGTACGGTACGGTACGCCTTTTTTCACTAGCCGTGCTTTATCATTCCTGACTTTTAAAACTCAAACTAAAAAACTCAAGGCAGCCAACTTGGTCTTCGTTATTAAAATTAACGATGAAAAGGTCATTCAATTATTTAATATACGTTTAAATGCGAAACATATATAACAAGTTGCAATCGACATTTTTTTTATCAATAAGAATTTTTCATAATTTTTGTATTTTTAAAATTATCTAAAAGCTGGAGCTATCAAAATTTTAATAGTTGCCTCTAAGCAGACATATGGACTCGTTATTTTTCATAAGACTCGAGTCGAAAATTTTGTTAAGAAATTTTTTTGATTTTTTTTTTGTCTGAACTAGTGCCCCTATATTCGCCATCCCACGTTCTAACCGCTAAACCAGTAGGGCGACTATGACCGTGAAAAAGTACTAAAAAGATAAATGAAGAAAAGCTTAAAAAATAAAGAATTATGTCATAAAGCGGTGGAGACATTTACCGCATTCCCACGTTCGGTTATGCAGCATCATAACACGAAATCCAAAAGTTTGGGAAGCTTTCGCCAATTGGCCTTGGTTAAAATATTCTGAGCAGACTCTGCTTTCAAAACTAGAGTATGACAAATGTCTTAAGCATTTTTAAAAATTTTTCTAATCGTTAAAAAGTCTTCCTAAAAATTTGGATTTTGGGTCGTGGTGCTGCATAATCGAACGAGGGAATACGGTAACTCTAATGTTTCTTGACTTGACGAGCTTTATAGTCAACATAGTGTATGTGTATTGAAAAGTGAAAGAGCGCGATATCGAAAAAAAATTCTGGCTGAAAATTTTTAAAATTTTTTAACGTATGCTTTTTTACTCTCAAAAATATTATAATATTTTTCGAAAAATAACATTGAAAAAAAAGTGCAAAGAAAACTTAACTTTGTTTCAATCAATTAAAAATCATATTCTGATAACCTGAGATTAAAAAAAATGGGTCTTATCGACTTTGTGATCTTGGGGTTCACATAATTGGTGATCAAGGTCATCTTGCTGGTTTTGTGACCGATGATGTCTAAAGTTTTACTGATCACTGTTTTTGTGATCTTATAATTTTAGAAAATTTTATGAATAAAAAATGTGTGATCAAAATTTTAATTGATGTGATCTTTAAAAAGAATTGTGATCAACGAAAATTTTAAAAATAAAGTAAAGAGTCCAAAAGAACTTCGCATCTGCGCATATGAAATCTACAAAATGTGTTCCTTACTTATTTTACTGTAAGACTTTCCCCATTTTCTAAGAGCTGTTACTGAACGGTCAAATTTCTTTTACCCCTTTTACTTCAATTGGTTTTCCTTAAATATTGACGAAAGTCTTACAGTAAAACCAGTGTTTAAAAAAAATTAATAACGAATGTTTTTTTAATCAATCCCTCTTCTCTATTAACGTTTTTCTTTGTTCTTTCAAAAAATAATTTTCGCTAAAGAAATTAAAAAAATCTCATCTTTCATTTATGCGACAAGTACACAAAAAAGGGTAAGTCTGAATAATTAAAGCGATTATTCGTTCAAATGATAAATAATTTGAGCTTTTTAATGCGAATAAAACATAACAAACCGCCCTGCTGGCTGAGTGGTTAGAGCGTTGGATGGCGAATCGAGGGACCCTAGTTCGATTCCCCTCGACTGCTAAAAAGTTCAGGCAAAAAAAAGAATAAAACACAATCGTATTCGAAAAAAACACAGAGCGTGGAAGGGGAAGAAGTCCCAAAAAATTTCTTAAATTTTGTCTGTCACGTGGTCACTTTTTTGTTTTAAACCGGGTTGATACCTCAAACTTTTTCGGCCTTTCATTAAGAAGACGGCTATGCCTTCCATAGAGAGGACGGCCATGTCTTCCATAGAGATGATGGTCATGTCCAGGAGAGGGGACTCATACATTTTATTATTCCTGTGGAGCCGGGTAATGTTCTAATGTCAAATACAAAATCCTATATTCTCTGGGAGTCTTCATATATAAAACCGGTACTAAGAGAGACTTAGAATTTTCGGCATCATGTAGCATTAATGATTGAGGCAGCCTGGCTTAATGTATATGGAAATTTTAAAATTGTCTAACGTCTCGTTACTCGCATATAAAGCTTTGCTTTTCGTATTTTAAATTTTTAAAAAAGAACAGCCGAAAAGAATAAGAAAACTGCTATGAGAAAAAAAATATATCGTTTTCTTCTTTTTTATTTTAATTGATTTTGTAAAACCGCTTGTGTGAAAAAGAAATTTAATAAATCTCCATCCCAAAAATGAAAACTCTTTGATATTTTAATGGGGAGTGAGGCTCATTTGTCATAATTTTTTTCAAACCGCCCTCATGCAGATTTTTTTTACTAGCCATAAAATAAGATTATATCAAGTCAATTCAAAGACTCATCTCTTTTACTATATATCTTATGGTTTTTATTAGAAATCTTTCGGAATCTAGTTAACTCAAAAGATCTTTTAGGTATCGTACTCGGCGATCTGATCAGCAAATAACAGCTATTTCTATAGCTATATTTCAGGAATGCTTTTAATTGAAAAAGGAAAATTTTTGAGAAATGTCGACGTCGAAATCCGAGGAAATCGGCCCGATCGCATCGTTGAATCATCGTTTTTTTCATCACATTTTAAGCGATGCTGCATCGAAACTGTCTTGACTGGGTCTAATGAGCCATAGAGCGGAAAAGATGATAATCAGAAGGGGAAAGGCCTGGGCTATATGCTGGATGAGGAAAAAGTTCAATCCCTTCTAGCTCTTCAATTTTCCATGGTTTTTCGAGTCGTATGCGATTTCGGTTGTTCAAAGAAGGGTATTTTACTTGAATCGTTCTAATTGTTTACAATAAAGGTCTGCATCTATTTATGACCATCAGGAAGTAGTTAAAAGTTTATCCCTCCTTGGTAATTCTACCAAACGAACAACATTATCTTCTTTTCGAATCGTCCTCTTTTAACGACTGAATGAGATGGGTCCAACCACTGGTTTCTGTCATAGATCCATTTCTCATCGCAAGTAACTATCCTTCTGAAAAACCGGATTTTTAATTAGTTTTCTACTGATTTCGGTACGTCGTTGAATATCTAATGGTGTCAAATCCTGTGGAAGAACTCGGCAGCGTCTATTAACTTAATGGATCAACTTAAGGTAACGAAATATGGTTGACTGTAAAGTGTTAAGGTCACTTGAAAATTCGCGAGTACTAACACGTTGGTTGCTTTCTACGCCCGTACGCAAGACATCCTGATCGAAACTCACGAAACTGGTCTTCCAGACTCCTTCTTCTTACGAAGGCTAGTATCACCACTTTTAAACTTATTGAACCAAGCTTATGCCTTTCTTACTTTAAGGACATTCTTACCTTTTACTTGACATATTTCGTAGGTTGCTGCTGTTGCTGTGAGGCCTTTTTCCTAATAATGACGTTACAGCACCAAAATTCCAAAATTTTGATCAAAAGTTTTCATCTTGTTAATCGTTCAAATTTGTTTATGACTTATAGTTATAAGATTACATAAGGGTTAGAATAAATAAAAACTTACCATCTAAAAAAACGCGAAATTTTATGAATTACCCTTATACTAAGAAACAATTTTTAGCCATTTGGGGTTTTTAATAATTAAATAAATTGGGGATTTTGAAAAAATATATTTATTATAAATAGAACTTAAAAGCTAAAACAAAATTCGGCTAAAAATCTTGCAACAATTTTTTAAAATTTAATTTTTTTCGTGTCGTCTAAAAAGATACAAAACTTGTTTTAGACAAAAGAAATAAAAATTTTTTTTTTTAGTTAATCACCTCTTTTTTGAAAATATTTTTTATTGGTGCTATTGTTGGTCTTCCATGAGCACAACTAAATGGTAATTTACAAATCGATAAACTCTTAATAACATTTTGACATTCTTTTAAATTGAGTTCGTCTCCAAATTTTATGGCTCCTCGACAAGCTTCCATGTTGAAAAATTCCATTATTTCCAATGGTATTTGTGCTATACCGGATTCTAGCTTTAACTCGTCACTTAACTTTTGACTCGTCAGACATTTCTAAATTAAAAATTTCAGTCTTTTTTAATGTAAATTCTTTACAATCAAAGTTTACTTTTAATTGATCTTCAAAAAAATTTTGTACTTTGAGAATAAAATCGTTCTCATTTTGCGTTAATTTTTTAGATATAATTTTCGGTATTTTGGTCATGTAATAATTATCCAACTCTTTAACCAAATCAAAGCCATGTCGGCGAATTCGATCAATCAACAACTTAAAAATACTATCTGTAGGTATATTCAAATTTATTATTATAGGTATTGAAAGCTCATCTGATAAAATTGATCCAAATTTGTCTTTATTTTCTTCTAGTAAGCGTTCAAGTCTTATTCTTTCGTGACATGCATGTTGATCAAATAAATATATTGAAAAACTTGTCGTATCTTAAAAAGAGAATGTCTTATGTTAATAAAAAACAAGCTGTGAACAGATTTTGTACTCGAATCGACTTTGTTTTGAGAGAAAGTAGCTATGAATTTCATATCGACTTGTCCCAAGACTTGTAATCCCTTGAACGTATTGACATCAAGTTTTAGCACATCTGATTCAAAATTGCTTTCATCGTCTTGTGGGTGTCTTGAGTTGAATTTTAAGACCTCATATTTGTTTTTCCATTTTATCAAGATGTTTCTTTCCAAGTCATTCATAAATCCATCAAACATCTTATCATTTGAATTTTCAGAACAATAATTTTTGATCATTTTAATATCTTTTGTACCTCGATTAAACAAGTCGACTTTAACAGGACTCTCTTTTACAATGTCAATATTATACGTCGATACACCGTTTAACTTATTTACATAAAATTCAACTCCTTCATCATTTACAAAAGGAACCCAATGATCTTTAATTTTAACTTTGTTTGTCTGAGTTGATTGGTTTATGTAACGTTGTTTAGGGTTTTTGATTTTAAGTCTCGAGTGAAGATTCGAATAAGTCAACGGTTTCGGATTGACATGATGTTTAAAAAAGCTTTTCGGATAATTAAGCCTCACCGTTTTTCTTCTCTTTCTTGTTCGTTTAAATATAAAATTGCATAAAAATGATTTTAAAGAGCTCTGATTTCCATGAACAATTGTTTTAACAGTTTTAGAAGTCCTTGAATTTTTTAAATTTTCAGCTTCTAGGATTGGTGAAAATCGTGCTGGAATCTGTACAACGGATTGTTCAACAGTTTTGCAGCCAGTTTTGAGTAAAAAAGACTCGACGAAATATTTCAAACTTTTTATGAACTTGTTTTCGTTCTCATTTGACATAAACTCTACAAGGTCTCGATTAACTCCACAACGAAAAATCTTATAAAAATTTACAGGACAACTTACAGTTATATAAAACACCCATTGATCCTCCGAACTTAAATGATTCGATACGGTTTCGTAGTAAGACTGGTTTTTGATGTAAAAATTGTTGAAAAATAAAAATTGAAATGTCCTTTTTATTCCAAGTGTATGGTTGGTCAGTGCACTTTTAGGGCATATAAACCCAGATATTTTGAAATCGTCCTGGTTTATTTGATACTCAGTGTACTCTTGATTCTTGAACAATGAACAACGTTTAAAAAATTTATCGAAAATAGAACTCGTCGGAACAGATTTGAACAGAATTTTGTTCTCTCTCAGATCTTCCAGACAAAAAAAGACACCAAAGTTTATAAGCGATAAAATCTCGAAATTTGAAAAGAGACTGTTTAAGTCTAATGATTGGTTAAGTTGTTTTTGACGAGATTTGTCTTTGGAAAATAAATTAAAAACTCTAATAAGAGTTCCGAATGAAACTTGGTTATCAAAATAAGTACAACTACATCCAGGAAAAGTTTTAATATATTTTGTTTCTTTTCCCGATATTATTTCAACTTTTTCACTCAAGTCAATCAGATTACATAAAAATTCACCTCGATAACCGTAAGTGACGCCTGAAGCCGTTTTACTAGTTACATTACTTTAATAAAAAATATAAATCGAGTTAAAAAAAATGAATAACAGGAAGTTTCTTACTTCTGTCCAATAGCTTTTAAATCTTCAATGTCTATTCCAGTTCCGTTGTCGATTATTTCAACATAAAAAATGTCATAATTAAATTTGACAATGATTAATGAAGCTTTAGCGTCAAGAGAGTTGTAAACTAATTGAAGGATACATTCGTTGATGTTATTTATTTCCGAAGATGATTTGATATTCTGAATTGAACCAGGGTTTAATCCTTTAAAAGAGAAACCATTTTCAGAGACTCAAAAATTTTTTGAAAAAAGATTACTTTTGATCATTTTCAAAATTTAAAAATATTTGAATAATTCAAAATTTTGAATCGCGGTTTCAATTTAATTTAGTCTTATTTTACTCTTAATAAGTGTTATATTAAGACACGCGAGGAGAATACTAGCCGGGGCGATTAGTTTGAAGTCTTATAATCATCTCATGATTCTTAAAGAATATTTGATGTATTTACAATAGAAAATAGGGAATTTTAAGATGACACCAAAATGATAGAAAATTTGGTCAAATCAGTTTTGTGGTACTTACATTTTTAAAGCGCGGATATACGGGTTATTCTCATTCTTCGGTACATTCATGACTTTAATCTAATCTGACGTAGTCTGTATACAGGCAACCAGTTGACTGCCTTATAAAAAATGCAAGAAAAAATACACTGAGTTTTGCTAAAAACGTAAACTTAAACTCAAGCTGTTTACACATATTTTTTTTATTTTGAATAATTTTGATTTTTAAAAATTAAATATTCAAGTTTGAAAAGTTGCGGTCTTGAAACAAAATTAAAAAAAAATGACACTGGCAACAAAATTGGTCAATCCGGAATCATTATTTAAAAATCTAGCCGGATTTTTTAGCTTATACAAACCACCAGACATGCATCTTGGTGAAATTTTAAGAGAATTAAAATTTTCATTAGTTAGAGGAACAAATCAAGCATGGGACCAGAAACAAAGACAATACGTTAAAGTAACCGATAATGATATTGTTCTTGAAAACGATCTATCAAGCAGTTTTAATTGTAACCGCGTTTTTCGAATCCAAATACAAAACAAAGCTAATTTTCTATTTAATTTTTTTTTTTAAAGGTTCGGGCTATCGATACATTAGGAAAGATTTTAGAATCGATTTTTTGCATCCGTTAAAAGAATCCAGCTCTGGAATTCTGAGTAAAATTTTATTTTTTTTCAAACCGGAATTTTTTCTCATGTTTTTATTATATACTTAGTTGGTACCGTTAACACCGACAAAGGGTTCAAACTTGAGAATAAGCCAATCTTGAAAGTAAATTTAAACGAGCTTCCAGTTTGTAAAAGACCTTAAAAATATTTGATTTCAGGCTTATCATATAAAAGGAAGGTTGGGAATCTTAACAAACGATAATACATCTAAAGGAAGTTTAGTTGAAAGAGCCACTTACGGTAATCTATTTTCAAAAATATTTTCTTATATCTTAATAATTCAACCCTTGGACGTAGGTCATGTAAATCGTTCAAAAATGGATCGTTTAATGTCAAGTATACAAGCAGTATATCAAAGAGAAATTTTAAAGTGAGTAAGTTTACTTGAAGAACTTTTCAATTAGGGTCTTACTAAATCCTTGATTTCGACAGGAGTCCAACAAATATAATGGGAATATCGAATGAGACTTATGAAGAAGCTAGTAAGGGTCTAGTATTTCCAAAGACTACTAAGACCCCGCCTCAAATTTACGACATCAAATGTATAGAATTCGATAGACCTTTTTTCAAAATAGGTAATTACGTAAGTTGTGAATTTTCTCAGTTTAATATTTTTTTTGTTTCAGAAATTCAAACAGTGAACGAAACCGAGGATTTTTTGATTAATTTAATACACGGAATGGGTCTTAAATTAAGAACTTATGCAACTTGTGTTCAAATTAGACGAATAAAATATGGTCCTATTGACTTGAGTTCGGATTGTTTATTACAAAATGAATGGAAAGATTTTGATAAATTTTACGCTAACTTAAAAAAGACTAACAAAATTTTTGAAAATAAAGCTTTATTATTATAAAAAACTTATTTGGGTTGTCTATTTTTCACCTTGAGTAAAAAATGTCTTTGACTCAACGAAGCAAGTTTCATGAGCGATGAACTTAAGACAAGGTTTGCCGACGGAACAGTTTAAATGAAAAATCAAATTTAGATTAGTAAATTAAACTTAAAATATTACACTCGGATCTACGGCGAATCAAAAGTGACACAAGTTTTGCGACTTTTTAGAAAGATCTTCTAAATCACAAAAATTAATTCACAATTAAAAAAAAAATTTAAAATTTTGATTTAAAAAAATGGAAAAAAATGAACTAAAAAATAACGATCATCAAATCGATGATGAAGAACTACAAGACAATCAAGTCGATGAATCCGATAGCGACGATGATAGTGAATCGAATGACGAGTCAAGTCAAGATGCTGAAATGGAAACTGAACAAAAAAACGAAGAAAACTACGAAACCAAATTAGCCGAATTGGAACAACAAATTGCTCAAAATAAATTTCAATATCAAATTTACATCGACATAATCAATCTGTGTAAACAAAATGGCGAATTGAATAAATTAAGAGAATATCGTGAAAAAATGAGTCAAGTATTTCCTCTAACTGAAAATCTCTGGCTTGAATGGTTAAAAGACGAGCAAAAGTTTTTAGACACAGAAGAAGATCGTAAAAAACTTGACCAACTTTTTAAAAGAGCAGTCCAAGACTATTTATGTAACTTTAAACACCTCTAAGTCATCAACTTTTTTTTTGTAAATATTTTTAATAGCTGTAGAATTATGGCTTGAGTATATCCAATACTCGATTGGGGGTATGGGTGAAGAGAATGGAATTGAAAATGTTCGATCAATATGTGAACAAGCAACGTCTTTTGCTGGTCTACACGTAACTCGTGGTTACACTCTTTGGGAAGTTTATAGAGAATTTGAAAGTGCTCTTTTGGCTGGTTATCAACAATCGTCGGCTGGTTCAATTCAAACTCCCGAACAAACAAAACAAATTAGCGAACAAATCGATCGAATCCTAAAAATTTTTAAATTGCAACTAAGCGTTTGTTTAGATAACATTGAATCGACTTATGAGGAGTTAAAACAGTTCGATGAGGCTATTGCGAATAACTCAGATGTCAAACATTTATTCGAAATTAACCTCAAGAGATATAAAGAATTGGAACCGTTTGAAAGTGCTTTAATAAATTCAGCAGCTGATCCGACCAAAAAGTTAGAAGAGTATAACTCGTATTTCGATTATGAGATGAATAAAGTAAGGGATATGGAGAACAAATTGGCAAAAAATGTTAAGACTGTTAATTCGTTGAATGAAAATGATTTGGAAATTTTGAAAAAAACTAAAACAAGAGTCAAGTGTTTGTTTGAAAGAGGAATTGCTGATGATTCAAATTGTTTGAATGTTGATCTTTGGTTAAAGTATATTTTTTATTTAGTAAGTTTTTGACCAAAGTTTAGAGTTGTTCCTAAGAATCAATTTTTTCAACTTTTTAAGATAGAAGAAGAAACAAAAGAATCGACACCCGATAAAAAACAATTTAACTTAAACGTGTTCAAACGATCGATTCGAAATTGTCCATGGTCCGCAAAACTATGGATAAATTATGCTTTAGAAATTGAAAAAACAAGTTCTTCAAGTGATCAAGTAAAAGATATTTATAAAGAAGCAATGATGTCGGGTCTACAGACAAGTGATGATTATCTTGAGCTATGGCACGCTTATTTGGGATTTTTGAAACGAAATTTACTCTCAAATTTTGAAAACGAAACAGACGAAAAAAAAGAAGTTATAACTGAAGAGATCCGAGACACTTTTAATAAAGCAATTAATCAATTATTTGACTGTAAGATTTTTCAAGCGAAAATTTTGTTAATCGTTTTGTTTTCACTGTTTTTTTAGACTTCAAATTAAGTGGTGATCCAAAATTTAGTTTGGAACGCTTTTGGGCTCAAATCGAAGCCAAATATTTTAAATCAATAGATCGATCGAGAAAAATATATAATGAAATGATACTAGCAAAAAGTGACATTGGTGAAATATCAAGTGAAATATGGCTCGATTTTTATCATCTTGAAATCCAATATGGCGATGAAAAACATCAACGAAAATTGTTAAATCGAGCTTTAAACGAGTTAAAATTTGACACAGAAAAACAAGTCATTTTTGAAGAATTACTCAAGTTCGAAAAAGTCAATGGAAACATTGGACAATTCGCCGTTGTTTACAATAAATACGAAATTTTCAAACACAAACTTCAAATTCAATACTTGAAAAGTCAACAAACATCGAATCAAAAACAAACACAAGCACCAAAAGCCAAACAAAAACCTCAAACTGATTTGAAAGAAGAAAAGGTCAAAGGAGTCAAACGAAAGGTAACTACTTGTCAACATGAAGATTTGTCAATTGAAATTTATTTTTGTAAAGAAGGCCGAATCTGAAGTTGAAACTGGAGCCAAGCAAATAAAAGACAAAGACGGTTTCGCTATTCCATCGTTTACATCTGCTGATTTTTCAAAAAACAAAAGTAATCTACTAAAAAAAAATAATCGACAGAATTTTTAAATTTTTTTTATAAAAGATGAACCAGCACCTAAAGTTCCAGTTGAGTATAAAAAAGTTGACAAAAATTGTACAGTTTTTATATCGAATTTAAAGTTCGATGTCGAAGAGACTAAAATTAGAGAAGTATTTGAAAAAGAAACTGGATTTTTGTGTCTTAGATTGATAAAACATTGGTCAGGTAAAACAAAAGGATATGGATACGTTGACTTTGAAAAACCGGAACAGGCTGAAAAAGCATTGAAACTTGATCGTACACCAGTAGATGGTCGACCACTATTTGTGTCCAAAAACGAAGAAAAAGATTCAGAGTTAAATTTTAATCAAAATAAATTCAAATTTCCAACAAATATGGAAAAGAGAAAATTATTCGTCTCAGGTCTACCTTTTTCAACTGACTCGAAATCATTAGAGGAAATTTTTAAAGCATTTGGTAATGTTAAAGAAGTGCGAATTGTTACGTACAAATCAGGGAAATCAAAAGGTTTGGCGTATGTTGAATTTGAAGACGAACAATCAGCATCAAAGGCGCTAATTCAAACAGATGGAATGTTAATTGGAGAGAATCAGATATCTGTAGCCATAAGTAATCCACCAAAACGAAAACAACCGTTTGAGAGTCGTGAAGGTGTTCAGGAAGAACAAAAAGCAGAAATTAAACGATCACTTGGTTCAGGTTCAGTTGACAGTCGTACAACTCAGGCTAAAACAACGACTAGTTTTGTACCTAGAGCTCAACAGTTATTAAGCAGAAAAAAGACTTTAAATTTAAAATAAGAATCTTTTTTAAAAAAAAATGATTATTTTCGTATTGGAATCGAATTTTAAAATTTAAAAAAATAAAAGTTTTTAATTCACAGACTGTGGTAATATCAAAACACATCTTCGATATCATCCCAATATAAAAAATCTGACTTCTTGAGCTTCTTTTATAAAATCCAGAATTATTAAAGGAATGTTTGTGATTGACCTGTAGAAGCCTAAGTTCCTATGTGACTTTAGTAGATTTATTTACACTGACTACTTAAATCCTAGAATGAAATTATTTTAAAGTCCAGATTATTCGCGAGTTTTCAAAACATACCAGGATATATTTAATTGAACTCTGTAGAAACCGTCTAGAGAAATGAATATCGAGGAAAAATTAAATTCTTTTTTCCAAAACTAAAAAAATCTTTGTATTACGTTGGGCGAGTAATGACGTTGAAAAAATAATCAAATACGCCCAAAAAAGTAAATCGAATCAAATTAAATAGACAATGTCTTCATTTGACAATTCAATGAATGAGAACAGTAATTTCAAAAAAGTGTCTCTTATAATTTATAAAAAATAATCATTTTTTTATTAAGAAAAATCTCAATTGGTATTTTCGATTGTTGCGACTGTTCTCGGAAAACTCAATGCAAGGGGAAAAAAGCCTACAACAAAACTAAAAAAAAGTTTTTTCGAATATAAAGTAAATTTATTGATTACATACTTTCTTTATCTTTATTTTAATTAATATTTTTATTTTAAGGCTGGAACAAGTCTGTCTGAGATGCTAGAGAACGCTAATCAAATAACCAAACAATCGGTATTGTTGATTTTAGACAATGGTCAAATTTTCTTCAAACTCGACAATGAAATGATTCATATTGAATTGTCGTTCACCACTTCATTCGAATTACTATTTACCGTATTCCCTCGTTCAATATTGCTGCACCACAAGTTAAGACACGCCTTTGGACCATGCACCAAAGTACATCTCGCCCATGCTATAACATTGTTAACTTTAAGCGCATGCTCTAATAGCGTAATCACGCGTTTAGGTCCGCATCAAACACTGAAAGTCTTAGTTTAATGCGTCATCAAGACTCGATTTTAAATAAAAAAATAAAAAATAATTTTTTTGAATTATGCGTTTGATGCAGCACCAAAGATTAAGAAAAAAAAAATATTAAAAAATTCATTTTTTATATTTTCGATTAAAAAAAATACCAAAATTCGAGTTCTGGTGCTGCACTATTTTTATAAAATTTCAATTAAAACACAAAAAAAAATTTAAAAGTTTAAAAATCGATTCCATTAAGAACAAATGACTAATTAGAATGTTGTTTTTTTGTTTTTTTAATCTTTTAGCCGACCCCTTCTTCTAACTACGGCATACAATTTCACTCCTAAAAACAGGAGTGAGGCGTAGGAGTAGGAGTAGACTAACTCCTACTCTAGACTCGACGTCTGAATACTCCTTTTTGAGAGTAAAATACTCCTACTCCTACTTCTACTTCAGAAATATACTCCTTTTTCAGGAGTATAAATACTCTCAAATACTCTTAATACTCCTATTTTTGGAGTAAAAAACAAAGAATTTTGCAAAGGGGACTTGGGAGGCATGGTTTATTTTTGAATATGAATATTAGAACATAAGTTTCTTTTCAATTCCATAGTTGGCATAAAATTAAAGATCCGGAAGTGTTCTATTTGCTTTCAAAAACAAACCCAGTTGGGAGGTTATATTGGTAAAATAAATTGAGTGTAAGAAAAATTAATTTTTTTTATTCAACGTGTTTTTAATGAACAGGAAAAACCTCCAGTAAAGAAAGAAACAATCGAACAATATTTATATATTCTTAACTGTTTGAAAACATTTCTGGCAACTTGAAGTTTTGTACGATTGTTCTGTACGATTCGTGCTAGAATATTTTTTCCTAAAAATGAACCTTACAAACATATTCGGATTTAATTTGTACAGCTATTTCATTATGTATCAACTTTGTACCTCTTTAAAAATGTCAATAGTACAGTAATAAACATCCCAAAATCAGAAACATTTTACAAGCAACTTGAGATAAACAAATATTATAAGTACGATTTTAAACGGATTTGTACAACAATTTTGTACATCTTGTACAATTCTTTGGTTTACTTTTTTTCTCAATCTAGACCAAGATTATATTCAATTTTGAATAGTAATAATTTGTACGTTTCAATCAATTGAAAAAGTTTCAAAAATTTTTAGGATTAATAGTTTTTACCAGTTTTTCAATGGGTGAAATTAATAAAATATTCAAATTTTATCAAGAAAAATTAAAGTCTCGGATGTGAAATGGTCAGCTGAAAAACTTAATTTTTTTAGAGTATATAAAAAAGTTCAATTATTCTTTTAAGGGATTTACTTGTTTGATTTTGAATTCTCATCTCTAGAGCTGCAGTTTGATACTCATATCAACCTAGTAAATAATTTTTATATTTTTCTTGTTTTTAACGTCCTTTTAGACAATATTTATACATATCAAGTTTTCTTTAACTGAAAAAAACTTTGGATTATAGAACTGAGTGTACTAGGTGCACATTTTAACGGAGAATTCGAAAATAATATCAAAAAAGCAATTTTTTTAATTACTTTTTGATTACTCAAGGATTTTAAGAAAAAGAAGTTGGTGGGGTTGTACAATGAGTTTTCTTAAGAGTTGATGTCCATAATTATCTCGTACATAGTGTACATTAATTTGTACACAAGCTGTGAAAAAAATTTATCCTATAATTTTTCTTTAAAGCAATAAGACAATCGTACAATAATACAAACGTACAAAACTTCAGATTGCCCACATTTCTTTATTGTCTCAAAAAGCTGACTCGACGATTAGTGACGCCCTACCTGGTTTACTTGTAGTTGTTTACGGGAATAATGAATTTTGTTGGTGAAAAAAAAGTTTATTGACCAGTTAGCTAAATTATTGAAAGAAAAATTCGAGTTAAAACTAAGCTCGAAAATTTACCTCGTCTCAGTCCTTCATAATGTGTTCAAAGTTGGCATTTAGTATGATTGAAGTTTTGGAAATGAGTTTTATTCAAAAGCTTCTGATGCACTATGTGACGTATTATTCGTTTTCAAATGACGACTTATTTCGAAAGCACCTAAACGTACAAGATATTTTAAAAGAAGTTAATCAAAAATATGGCGATAACGCTTTGTTAATTGGGTTAATCTTAGAGGTTTTTGGGGATAGAATTAAAGAGAAGTTGATTGAAAAATTCTAAGAACAAATTTCTGAACTCATCTATTATTTTAATTTCAAGTTTAAAGTTAGATGGTCTTTCTTTAGGACTGAAAGAGTAAAGTGTTTCTTTTACTTTAGTTTTAATATTGTGTTGTTAACTAGTTAGATCTGAATTGGGGTCACTGAAAATCTTTTTAAAATGATTTAGAAGCTTATCTCGGGAGAGCATTATATCTTCTTTAATTTTATGATAAAATGCCAAAATTTACTTTTATTTGTTCTGACGGAACAGGAATTCGAGTTTATCCTGTTCATTTAGTTCTATTAGAAAGGCATTTTGACGTTGGATTCGTCAAAAGTTCTTTTTTTATAGTTTTTTTGTTAAAATTAGGTCTTGTAATGGAGTACACTTGATTTTGTCGCTTATCTCAGTGAGCTTTGGATCTTTGTAAACTATGGAAACTATGGAATTGAAAAGAAACTTATGTTCTAATATTCATATTCAAAAATAAACCATGCCTCCCAAGTCCCCTTTGCAAAATTCTTTGTTTTTTACTCCAAAAATAGGAGTATTAAGAGTATTTGAGAGTATTTATACTCCTGAAAAAGGAGTATATTTCTGAAGTAGAAGTAGGAGTAGGAGTATTTTACTCTCAAAAAGGAGTATTAAGACGTCGAGTCTAGAGTAGGAGTTAGTCTACTCCTACTCCTACGCCTCACTCCTGTTTTTAGGAGTGAAATTGTATGAACTACGGTAGCTTCTTCATTTGTGTTAGGTTGAAGGTTGTGGTGGTTTTCAACACGAAAAATTGATGGAACATCCTGGCTAAAAATGGAAGTCGAACTTTCACATTGGAAGGATCGTCCTCCCCCTACATTACCGGATGACGATGATGATGATAGAAGAAGGGGTCGACCAAAAGGTTCAAAAAACAAAAAAAAACAACAGTATAATTATTCATATTTCATTATCATTGTCATCGGGTAATGGATCATCTTCGTCATCATCATCGTCATCCGGTAATGTAGGGAGAGGAAGATCCTTCCAATGTGAAAGTTCGACTTCCATTTTTAGCCAGGATGTTCCATCAATTTTTCGTGTTGAAAACCACCACAACCTTCAACCTAACACAAATGAAGAAGCTACCGTAGTTAGAAGAAGGGGTCGGCTAAAAGATTAAAAAAACAAAAAAACAACATTCTAATTAGTCATTTGTTCTTAATGGAATCGATTTTTAAACTTTTAAATTTTTTTTTGTGTTTTAATTGAAATTTTATAAAAATAGTGCAGCACCAGAACTCGAATTTTGGTATTTTTTTTAATCGAAAATATAAAAAATGAATTTTTTAATATTTTTTTTTTCTTAATCTTTGGTGCTGCATCAAACGCATAATTCAAAAAAATTATTTTTTATTTTTTTATTTAAAATCGAGTCTTGATGACGCATTAAACTAAGACTTTCAGTGTTTGATGCGGACCTAAACGCGTGATTACGCTATTAGAGCATGCGCTTAAAGTTAACAATGTTATAGCATGGGCGAGATGTACTTTGGTGCATGGTCCAAAGGCGTGTCTTAACTTGTGGTGCAGCAATATTGAACGAGGGAATACGGTAAAAGTTATTGGGTTTTTAATCTCAAGTATGAAAAAAATGCGTCATTCGTGTATTACTTCATCGAATCAATTTATGGAATAAAAGAAAATATTAAGCATTCAATTTCTGAATTTCAATCTATGATCCTTACTCAATAATTTCTATTTTATTTTATTTTTTTTACTTTGTAAACCATTTTTTTTTAAATAAAATTGATTTAAAATTAACTAGAATTTTTTTTTTCGGTCCCAATAATCTAGATTCCTGAAAGCTCATCAAATTAAAAAAAACGTATTTTATAAAAAAAACAATAGAAACTTTTATTCTCATTATTGAAACTATGTGTCTCAATTTATTTGAAACTTTATGTCTCACTTCTGTTTGAAACTTTTAAGTTTCAATTTTTTATACATGACTTTAAAGTTTCACATTTAAAACTAAATGATTACGTCGCCATATAAAACTATAATGGTTTCATTTATGAGACTTTTAGTTTTATATATGAAACTTATCTCTAGCCGTGTAGTATAATGTTGGCAGTCGTTTTTAAACTTTTACCAAAAATTAAGGCTCTTTATTATCCTTTATCAATAAAGTAAAGGGTAAGCCTTTACGTTCAAATTTTTTTCATTCAAAATCATTAAAATATAGTCACCTGAAGCAGAAAAACTCATAATTGATAAAGTAAAGTAAAGCCGACACCCCTATTTATGATGAACCTCCCGCAGTCACTGGGGTGGATGGCAGTAGCATAGTCGTAACCATGCCTTGGTCGGTCCCAAGCCCGGATGTGAAAATGGAAGGGCGGAGATGCAATAAACTTGAAAATTTTTATTTCTCGTAACAAAATTTTCATCTGATAAAAAATTGTTTATTTAATAAAGCTTAATGTCCGTTAATTTATGTTTTTATCGTGATTTCAATATTCTTTTTTATGCTTTTAGATTTTTAAAAAAAAAAGAGGGTTGAATTTTTTTTGGTCGTTTTGGTTTTTACAGCATTTTACGTAAATTTACCATATTTTACGTAAAATTTTGTAAATTCCTGTGATCATAGTAAGACTGTAATTAAATCAATGAAATTTCAATGTTTCTTTTAAGAAGCTGAGTACAGAAAAAACTTAGCTTGTTACTTTTTTGAATAAAATTTAACTTGTTTTTTTTCCCCAATATTAAATCGTGTTCTTCTTGATGGTCGGTGGAATTTCAAGTAAACTTCTTTTAAAAGAACGTCCAAATTTTGGATTACATTTTCAAATCATTGACAAATCAATTGCTCCTAATTGAGCTCGATTAAAACTTTTTTAGATAGAATCTTCCCGTCCTCTTTTTTTTCGATGGTCATTCACTCGCTTCTTATTATTATTAAGTGAAAGATCTAGCTTCTGAAACGATTTTACCAAATATTTTTTATATTTTTGAATTTTCAAGCTACGTACAGAGGAACTCAAAGGAACACTAAAACGAGTCAAAGAATTTTCTAAGATTTATCTTTTGGTGAATAACTTGAGGAAAATATTTTCGTAATTAAGCTGTTAAAAATCAAGTTGACTCAAAAGTTAGAATGTACCACATCTTTGAAAATTTAAAATGATTAATTTTTTAAAATAAATTTTCAAATTTACTTTAAAAAAAAAAAATAAAAATTATTTGTTCGTCGATTAGGTAATAACTATTTTATTCGTTTTTAAATGGTTTCTTTTTTTTTCCTAAAAGCTTTAGTCCAAGTCAAATAGAGTTTAATAGTAGGATCACAAATTTTTTCTTTATATTTGATTAAAACAATAGTCAATTGTTTTTATTTAACACAAAAAAGCAACAAGGATTCTACCGAAAAAAAAAACGAATATCTAAGAAATTTCCAATTTAAAAAAAAAAAGCTTTTATTAGCTTACATTAGGGTTCTTTGATATAATTTAGAAACAAATCTCTTAAAATATTTGTCTAATTAGATTATGAATTTTATTTACCAATGTTCACAAATATTTACATCAAAATCATTACGCTATAGTAAAAAAAAATAATTTTCAAACATTACTTTCAAGCTATAAATATTCATCTCATATTTTGAGTACTATTTCATAACTTTTTTTTTATTAAAGATTTCTTTTGAAAATGTCAAAAGTTATTTTATCAATAGTTTTAGGGTTAGTTTTGGTTGTAGGTTCGAGTGAGGCTCGTATAGCCAAGAGGGCAATTGTAGGCCTTTGTACTGCCGGTATATGCCAAAATGGTGGCAAGTGTGTCCAAATTGGTTACAATTTAGCCACTTGTATTTGTCAAATTGGATACACTGGACTTTATTGTGAAGTTCCACCAACAACTACCAGATATGTTTCACCCGCGACTCTTCCGAAATTGTGTACTCCTGGTGTTTGCCTAAACGGTAAAACTTCTTTGTTAAAATAAATCTTTTATTTTGATCAATATAATTGATTTTTAAGGTGGAACTTGTAATCAACTTACAGACCTAAATTTGGCTATTTGCTTGTGCCTTCCTGGTTATATTGGTTTATATTGTGGAGATAGAGATCCATCAAAAACAAATGCACCATCTGCATTACCAACAACTACACCATCACAATCTATTGCACCAACAGCTTCAGCTGGCACAACAATTTCACTACCACCATATTACTTTCAATTATGCCCATCAGGAGTTAATCCATGCAAAAATGGTGGAATATGTGTAATAGCACCTACATCAAGATTCATAACATGTAGCTGCCCGGCCCCTTATACTAGCACATTGTGTGAATATTAGAGTATAATTCATCAATTATTTGACTCTTTTTGTTAAAATCGACTTTTTATTTTTATAATAAACTTTTCAATTCATTTTTGTTCTTTTTTTCCAAAGTCTTATCAGGAACCAAATTAAGAACCGAAGACTCATTGAGACTTTGAGATCAAAAATTAATTTTAACTAAAAAGAACTGAAGGCATACTTTTTCTTTGTTTATAAAAACTTTACAAAAAGTACTATTTTCCAAAAAAAATTTTAGGAATGTGTACAAACGTTATCTTTCTTTGTTCAACGAATAGTACAGTACATATTTTAAAAATTATTTTCTTCATGGGAAATTAGAGGAAAGGAAGAGTTGAAGAAGGGGAAAGGAAAGGAAGAGTTAAGGAAGATGAAATGAAGAGGAAAGGAATAAATCGAGTACAAGTTAGTTTTAGTACGTACTGTATAAAAATATCAAACATAAATATAAGCAGAATGCCGTGTACATTTCATATAAGAGTCAGCACAATTTATTTATCTATCTATGCCTTTAAAATTTTTAATTTAAATAGAAAAGTACGGTACGAAAATACTGAACTTCAATTTGCCTCTTATTTTCCACTATTTGATATGATTAAATTTCATCTAAGGAAGAATATATGAAATTGTTGTGAATAGCGTTGAATCATATTGAATTGATGTTCCAAATGATGAACCAGCTATCTTACCTCTTTTGATTTATTAAGATCAGAATTACAGAGAGATTAGTACACCGTCTCTAGTTGGTCAATTACATAAGCATATGAGCTGAGTATGAAAGAGTTCAAAGTTATGCACATCGACCTTTGGAACTTTTAAGATTCTAACATGGTATAAAGCTTGTTTTCAGTGCGACAAAAATTGTACAAAAAAAATAATTTTCATCGATAATTACACCAAGGCGATTCCGAAAAATGCAAAATTTTAAATTCTTATGCGAGGAATTTTATTAAATTGACTAAAATATCGCCTTAAAGTGATCAAAGATATTTCGTTCGAACATCTTATTTTAGGGTCGTTGTACTAGTTACAATTGCATCAGAAACAGAGTTGTTTACCAAAGAATCTATTAGAAACAGTTTAATTAAATTCTTTCATAGCAAAAATTGATGAATGGTTTTAAAAATCGATTTTTAGTGCTACTCTCACTCATTCTTGAGACAAATAACCGTATTTTCTAGCTGAAAAAAAGGTCTCAAAATGGAATCTTTTTTGAATAAAATTTCTAAACAGACATTTAAACACTGCATCAAGTCTTAATATCATTAACACCTTTAAAGATCACGTATACGAAGCCTGCTTTTGGTTTAATTAAAGAGTTGTCGAGTAATGTACCTTGAATAGTTTCAAAATTAAATCTTAAATTTAGGAAACAGTTTACTTAATTCATTGATTGAAAAAAAAAGTATATCAAAAGTAAATATTAAACTCAAAATCTAAATATTAGATTTTAAAAGAGATTAAAAACTTTTTTTTTGAACGTTTCAAAAAATATTAGAATCCTGTCACAAAAATCACGTTTAAAAGTTTTTTTTTTAATTAACTTTTTTATTTTTTGTTAACCTTTAGTTCTATTTTATCATCAAATATTTGAAATTTAAAAAATAAAAAAGTAATTTTAAAAAATCAATTAATTTTTATATGAATAACTAGACAAGATACTTTTTAAAAAATAAAAAGTATCCAACAAGATTCAAATAACAAATATTTAAAGAATCCATCCAAGAAAAAAAAACAAAATTTCTACTAGAATTATTCTTCTTATAATTAAAAATGTTTAAAATATTGACACTTACCAACAAGAAATCCAAAGCTTTCAATTGTTACATAACTATTTCAAATAAATTTCGTAATTTTTTTTCTTCTAGTGTGCTCTGAAATCAAGTATAAATAAATTTATTTAAGGCGATTATTCAAATTTTTTTTTTTAAAGAAATTTTCCAAAAGAGTTAAATGAAATTTTTTCTACTCGTTTTAGTTATTTCCGTTATCGGAAATAATGATTGTTTATTTATAGCCAAGAGACAAGTTGTTTCATTGTGCACAAACTCGCCGTGTTTGAATGGAGGCAAATGTGTTCAAGTAGCAGCGAATTTAGCCTATTGTGCTTGTGTTAATGGATATACTGGTTCTACTTGTAATATACCACCAACAACTACAGCAGTTCAAAATCCGACTACGATTAGTTCTCAAATATGTTTGCCTGGTATTTGTAAAAATGGCGGTACTTGTGTTGAAATACCTGGATCGAATCTTGCTTATTGTCAGTGTACAGGAGGTTATGCAGGACCGTTCTGTGATAATGCTCCTGTGAATCCATCGAGCACCGTTGCTGCTACAACTGTTTCATCTTCACTCTGCTCTTTGAACCTGTGTAAAAATGGCGGTGCATGTATTGAAATTTCAGGCTCAAATTTGGCTTATTGTAAATGTGTAAATGGTTATTCAGGGTCGTTTTGTGATGTCCCGCCCTCGGGAACAACAACACCAGTTCCATCTCCCACAACACCATCTTCAACTACGAAAATATCGTCTATTTGTTCACCGAATGTATGCAAAAATGGTGGTTCATGTATCGAAATACCAAATACTAATTTGGCTTATTGTAAATGTACAAATGGTTATACAGGATCTTTCTGTGATATCCCACCAACCTCAACAACAGCTTTAGCAGGTTCGACAACCACAATACCTGGAACGACTGCTGTTTCTGATTCCACAACTGGACCAGGAACAACTGCTGCTGGAACTACAACTGCCGGATCTGATTCTACAACTGTATCTGGAACAGCTGCTGCCGGAACTACAACTGTTGTTGGAACTACTGGTGCTGTTACCACAACTGTATCTGGAACAACTTCTTCCGGTTCTGATTCTACAACTGTATCAGGAACAACTGCTGCAGGTACTACAACAGCCGGTTCTGATTCCACAACTGTATCAGGAACAACTGTATCAGGAACAACTGCTGCAGGTACTACAACTGCCGGTTCTGATTCGACAACTGTATCTGGAACAGCTGCTGCTGGAACTACAACTGTTGTTGGAACTACTGGTGCTATTACCACAACTGCTGCTGGAACTACAACTGCCGGATCTGATTCTACAACTGTATCTGGAACAGCTGCTGCTGGAACTACAACTGTTGTTGGAACTACTGGTGCTGTTACCACAACTGTATCTGGAACAACTGCTGCAGGTACTACAACTGCCGTTTCTGGAGACTCTACTACTGCTGGTTCATCACTTACCCCAGCTGTTACAAGTTCAGTTTCTGTAACCACTTCGATGGAAGTAACCACAACAACATCCGAACAAGTTATTAAATGTCCAGAAGGAAAAAATCCATGCGAAAATGGTACTTGTGTTTTTTCAAATGTTACCAATTCAATAAAATGTGTCTGTAATCCTACGTATACAGGCACATTTTGTGATACACGAGTTCCATTTTGTGATGGTTCTCCATGCAAAAACGGTGGGACATGTAACCAACGTGGAGGATTTGAAGGCGACTGTACTTGTCCTCCAAATTTTTCCGGTCTTACATGCGATGTTCAATTGACATGTTCCCCGGATCCATGTCAAAACGGTCAAAAATGCCTTGTTTTTAACGGAGTTGCAAAATGCTTATGTACTACAAAATACTCTGGAAAATATTGTGAAACTATTTTATAAAAGCAATTCGAGTTTATTTTTTAAAATTAATTTAGAACATATTTATTTTTTAAATATTTACCTAAGTTTAAATGAAACTAGCTCGTGGCTTTTTCTAACTTTAAAGCCACTTGATTTTTTTTTGTTTTTTTTTTTAAATAAATATTTAATCCTAACGATAATCAATTTTCGATAAGTTTTTTCGGTCAATTTTATTTATTAATAAATTTCAAGATGAAAAACGATCTGTCTGTCAAAGTTTTCAAGTGTTAAAATTTGTATTTAAAAAACATAAAAAAATTCCTCTGTACACTTTAAAGACTATTGTAAATATTTACATCGTCTAATCTTCTGCCAGACATTAAAATAATTATTTGAAATTTTCCGAGCCGAAAAATATTCTACTTATAATTCTACAAAAAAGTCTAAAATTTAAAAATAAAATTTTAAAAAATGTTGAGACTTTTTATTCTAGTTGCCTATTTGGGCACTGTCTTATCAACACCTGCTAATGAATCATTTCAGGAAGAGTTTATAGGTATGTTACTTAACCATGAAAATATGTAATCTTATTTTACCAACATATTTTTAAGATCCATGTTCTCAATTAAAATGTTCTACTGGTCAAATATGCATTTCCAAAGACGAAACAACAGCGTTTTGTGCAAATCAAGATGATGTTCAATTACGTCAATTCAACAAACGACAACTTCCAACATTTTGTGGAACAAATGAATGCAGATTTGGTGAATGTGAAGTCTTAAATTCAACCACATTTATTTGTCATTGTCAAAAAGTAACAACACAACTTTTGCGACCCAACTTAAACTTTTCTAACCTAATTCATTTTAAAAGGGTATTACGGGAGAAAACTGTAACAAACTAGACAAATCGGATTTACCATGTTCATCTAACCCATGTCATGGTGACTCAGTGTGTATCAACTTAGGTGAAAATTATGTTTGTGTATGCGGTCATGGTCGAACTGGTCAAGATTGTAGAGACCATGTATCACCATGTCAATGTCAAAATGGTGGAATTTGTGTTAGCGCAAATGATGACGGTACATTCAGATGCAAATGTTCACCTGGTTATGGGTAAAAATAAGAATAAAGCCATTTAAAATACTTTTCAATTAATCTAAGTTTTTCTTTAGTGGTTACTTATGTCAGTTTCAAGTTACACCATTTTTGTCTTGTAAAATAACGGGATGTCTTAATAATGGAGTTTGTACAGTTCTTTCAAAATGTCAATGCCCTGAAAAATACACAGGTTTCAGATGTGAGAGTCTAATGACAACAACAGTAGCAACCACAACAACCACATCAGTTCCACCAATTCTTAACATAAACGTGTGTTATGTAGGTATATGTCAAAATGGAGGAACTTGTCATCAATTAGGTCCCAATTTTGGAATATGCATTTGTGCTTCAGGTTATAGTGGACCTTATTGTACTGAAAAAAATACTTTAAGTATAAGCACAAAATCAGCTCCTTTATCGAGTATGTATCCCAAGAATTCATTTCTAACCAAAAAAGTTAATATTCAATTGTGTCCATCATCAATTCCTAATCCGTGCCAAAATGACGGAAAATGTGGTTTTATTGAATCAACAAATACAATAACATGCACTTGTCCACCAACTTATCAAGGCCCATTTTGTAATACACGTGCTCCTTTTTGTGAAGAATCACCGTGTAAAAATGGTGCTACATGTAATCAAATTGGTGATTTTGAGGGTAATTGTACATGCACGCCGAATTTTACTGGTTTATATTGTGATATATCTTTGACATGCGATCCGAATCCTTGCAAAAATAATCAACCTTGTCTGGTTGTAAATGGTGTTGCAAAGTGCTTTTGTGCTAGCCGTTTCAGACCGCCATATTGTGATTAAAACGGATTTTTCTGTGTGTATCTTTTTTTATTGTAATATAATTGTAGAAATTCTTATTCAACAAGTTTTAATCCGATTGAAACTTGTTGGTTTTTAAAATCTTGATAGTGAGTGGCTTTCTTGGCTCGTATTTATCCGAAAGGCTACACATTCAAGATTTTACATTTTTTTTTTTGATATATTTTTTTCTTGATTGGATAAATTTAACAAATTTTAGTTTCAAACTATCATCTTAATAGCTTAGAAAAAAACATTCGTCTCTATTTATTGAAAAAAAATATTTTGGGAAATCGTGAATTCGTCTCTTAATGGAACAAATTTAGATCTTTTTTGAAAAATTAAAAGAATTATTATTAAAAATTATCTTTAGATTTCTGGTAGATATGACCTTTTTCACTATTCAGTGTACGAAATAAGGAAAAAAGTAGAAATAGACAACTGTATTAGAGTTCAAACATGAAATTACCCTGATGATAGATACGATTTGTCTTAACAATACCTTAGAATTAGGCTACAGAGTCAGTGGAAAAAACTTTTTAAGGAAAAAAAATTGCAGTTGAAGATGGAAAAAAGGTCAAGTTTTTTTTTGACCGAACCTTAACCTCTGACTCCTTAATCATTGAATCGTTTTGAGAGCTCGTTTTGATCTCTTGAAACTTAAGCTCGAGCAACAGACAAAGATTTCATCGGTTTCATTTCATTTAATTGTTAAAGATTTTCGAAGACGAATCAATAAAAGATAAATTTCGATTACGTAAATTTATTTTTTAAATAAAAAAAAAACGAATAATGTTTGACTATAAAAAAAGAGCCACGAAAATTTAAGTCAATTAAAATTTGTTAAACTAATTCCAATATTCAAAATTTAGAATTTAAAATTTTTAAAAGAGACTTTGATTTTTCTTTTAAATCTAAACTGGTCTCTTTTAACAAAAATTCATTGAACAAAACAACTAGACTGTCCAATATTAGGGTATATATTATAAAGTGTCTTATTTTAATATTGATTTGTTCATTCGATTCAGTTTTTTCTGTTTCAAATAATTTTTTCCATTGTTCACCATTTTCTTTACCTTTTTTTCAATAAAAAATTTTAGAAAAAATTAAAATTATTTTTTTTTCCAATTACTTGTCTTAAGAATGTTGATAATCGACTCTAAAAATACTACACCCCCTCGTTTAAGATTCGAATGTGTCGTTTTAGCTATACAATTAACCACTGCTGATGTACACAACTCAATCGATCGGATTAAATCATCAACGTTGTTTGCTTCGAATTCACTTGACCATTTTGAGAATATAACCTCAATTGATTTTACCAAAAGTATTTGATTCGACCATGTTTGTTTAGCTAAATTATCACTCAAAAGCAAACATGTATGATACAAATATTTTTCTTGTATCTCTGATCCATACGGCCAACATTTTCCAATACTCTCTAAGATAACAAGTTTTAAATTAGAGTTTACAGCTTCTTCTTCTTTATCCTCTTCTTCGGTCTCTTCACTTTTAGTCTCTGTTGTTTCCATTTTTTCGGTATTCTCGGATTTTTCCTCATCCATTTCTTCGATTCCAAGATTCTTTTTTTTGAACCAATCTCTTTGTTGATCTACTCGTTGTCTCTCTTTTTTGTGCAACTCGTCCAAGTCTTGTTGAAAATATTTCAAAACATAATTATTCCAATAAAGCTCAAAATAATTGTCTTTAAAGTGAGTCGAGCTAAATTGAACCAGATCGCCCAAAGATCTTAGAGAACATGTTCTGTAATTTGAATCAATGTTACCACCTTGTTTGTTGGCTTCTTTGAACATTCCATTTAAAATTTCATCGACTAGTTTATTCTCAAAGTTAAGTTTGAGTTTACAATTAATAAAAACACTTGAAACAGCAGTTAGGATTTTGTCTTTTCCAGACCAAAATCGAGTGTTCAATGCATTGATTAACATTTTTAAAATTTCGTCTAAATTTTCAGGTTCTATGTTAGATTGTAATTTAGTTGTAATTGTGATTATTGAATTAGCTGATTGTACACGAAGTTTCCATGATTGATGTTCTATGCCGAGTTTTATAAAGTTTAAAATTTCAGTCAAATTAGCACGAATGGCAAATTCGGTGCCTGATGTTATTTCTTCAAAAACTTCATTCCAAATTGATTCGACTTGACGATTTTGAGGTTGTTTTGTTTTATTTTGATCTGGTTGTTGTTGTTGATGCATGCCAAAAAATACAAATGGTATTACTCGTTTTGAATATTTTGAGATTATCTCATTATTATTACGAACAATTGCAAGTAAGGTTTGACCACATGATTGCTTTAATCCATCATCTTTGTTTTATAAAGAAATTATTTAAGTCTTTTTTACAGAAATCTTTATCAACACGATCATGGTCCACGTAAACATACAATTAAAAGTTAAACAGTAGCTTAAAAGCCAGTTCCTGATCTTCGAATAAAAAATCTTTTGTAAAGGGGGACTCGAAAAAAATATGAAAATCGACACTTTTTAAGATTTTAAAAACGATTGCACTCCTCAAAAATTTTCAAGTGCTATGTTTTCTGGGCCTAGATTTTGATTCCAGAACAGGATCCTGAAAGGTGATATCTGGTTGTTCTGTAGAAGAATTCGAATGATTTTTATTGGTTTTCAAAGATTTTCTTCAATAAATATCTTGAACTAAGGGATTCTAACAAGAAAACTAATCTTTTCCGACAATTTTTGGAAATTTTAGGATTTAGGACATCGAGAAGATTTTATTTATCGTAAACGCTTGCAAATTGTCGCTGGGGTTTAAAATAGGAAGACTATTTTAAACCCAGGGATAATTACACATTTGACTTCAAATTTTTGATCATTTTTGTCCCATCGAGAAAGTTAAAGTTATAGTCAATTTTAGTGTTTCTGGTCCTTTTAGCACTGAGGTAATAAACAGGAATAATGGGACTAATTTACTTAAGCTTTGATTCTAAATTCAAAGCTAGTTCAAATAAAAATTGAAAACTGTTGTTACAACTATCATTTAAAACCGTTTTGACTGATAAGAATGTCCTTTAATACTTAGATCCGTAAATGTGCCTGGTCTTTAACTGATTCTAACCTGAACCAAAAAGAGTCAAAAAATTGGGGTCAAAAACATTATAGACCCAGGGCTCAAAAACGGTTTTTCCACTTTTAAACCTGGGTAATTTGCGAGCTTTTACGGTACCTATTTACATTTAGAAATATATTTCCATAACCGAAAAATCTTAAATTATAACGTAAATTCTCGTTGAATGTAACATGTAACTAGCCCTGAATTTTAGCGAAATTACAGATTGGTTGGAAGGTTCATGAACGTTAATGAGCGTTCATTTTTGGAAGTTCTGAATGACCAGGGTTGCATATAATCAGTATTTTAGGGGAAGTCAATTTCTATTGTAAGTTTAATTTTGAGAAAAAATTGTACGAGAAAAAAAGAATGGTTTAGGTACGAGACAGTTTTAAAATGAGACTAGAATGAAATTAATATGCAAACTTGACTTACCATCTCTTTCCAAATACCAATCCTGTAACTTATTCAACAAATTCTCAAAAGTACTTTCTTTAGCAATCTTTGCAATTGAACCAACCGTATTACAATAACACTTATTTATCGTTTTATTATGTTCACTAGCCATTGAATTTACAAAAGCAGCCATTAATTTACCACTAAAATGGGTCATTCTCGATGGAAATTGATCAATTAAATTCGATATTATATGACACACACCCGCTTTTGTGCTTACTCCAAGACCTTTTTTAATCAATTCGATCAATTTAGGCATCAATTCAGACAATAACTGATCATCATCTAAATTTTCCAAATTCATGTTAATAATTTCGAGCATCGGTGTGTTCTTGGACGCGTTTATTCTAGCCATATCCAACTTTTCTTGGGCATCTTGTGAACCCAATTTTAAGCTCAAATAGTTCAAATCAGGTGGTTCATAGCCACTTAAAGTCTCTAACAAATTTACTATTAAATCGACTAAATACGGTCGAATGAAGCCTGCTGATGTCTGTTTGGCCAATTCCCGTATTGTCAGAACGCTTATATTCCGGACTTCGCTTAAATTAGACGAAAGTCCGTCTACAATTAAAACAGGCAGGACACTGTTAATAGTCTTTTGGCTTACTGAAATGTTTGATACTGATGTCGAATACGAAATTGTTACACGTTGAAGAGACTTGAGCGCCAACTCTGCTGAAACTCGAACTGATTCTTTTATGTCATCAGCTAGTTTAAATAAAAGTGACCAAAAGGGTCCGAGTTTACCACTTATTGATTCTAAATTACGACCGCCTTTTAACAAATCGCACAAGGCAAGACAACATGATTCTCTTACTCTCCATAATGGATTATGCATATTTTGTTCAAGTTCGTCTAAAATTTCGATTAGATACAAATCAACAACTTTTTTGTTGTCTTGTTTTATAATCGAATCCCAAATTGAGCTCATTGATTGTTGAATACGAGGTGTTGGATCGAATTGATAACGAAATAGTTTAGGTACTATATGAGGCAAGAAGGGTTGTAATTGATCACTTGATAACTGAGCTATTTGTCCAAATCCAAAAGCGACACCACGTCTCGTATTCCAAATCGAATTGTGATGAGCCAAATTCATAAATTGATAAATTAAATCTGGTCTATTCAAATCCGATGCCAATGAACACAACTCTTTGTATGTTGTAATGTTACCACCTTCTGGGGTTTTAAGATCTGATTGAAATATTTTTTCATTTTCGTCTGTGATTTTAAGACCTGATTCGACTGATGTTACAGCTGTGGTAGATTTTTTTTTACCACCAGTTAGAGTATCGACCAAACGTGATACCAAAAACTTTTTATTTTCATCATCGGCTAATTCAAAAATGATGCCTACTCCTTTCGATGCAACTTCTTGGGACACTTCGTCAGATTCACTTAATCTTTGGATAAAAGCATCCTGGATTTGGGACAAATGTTTCTTAATTATATTACTTTTCGATGAACATTTTTGGACCAAAACAAGCAACCATAAACAAGATGCTTGTCTTAAATGCTGATTTTCATTTGGTAAATATTTCACAAAAAGCTCATTTAAAAGCCATTCAATATTCTCATCAGTTGTTTCTGATTGGTTTATTATAATTTTAGGATCAGTTTCTAAGGTCCATGGGTTAAGCGATGCGTCCGATAAACGGGTCAAAGCAGCGTTTACAATCGCTTCACCAATAGCCATGTGTAATTCAATTTGTTTAGCCTGAGACGAATCTAAAAGTTTTTGAATTACAAATTTGTTGAATGAATCGAATTTTTTAGTCTCTATTTCGTAGACGTAGGTTTTATCCGTATCGTTAAGAATAACGACATCGTATAAACAAAGGTACCCTAAAGTTGAAGCGGCTTTCTCTTTTAACTTATTTGTTTCTTTGGTTGTTTGAATTTTTTTGACCAAAATATCGACTAATTCGAGCAAGTTTTCTCTTTTGTCGAATATTAAACAACCATTTCGAGCGATTTCTCCTAAAGATATAATCGAAGCCATACTTAAATTAGCATCTGATAAATAGTGTCTTACATTTTCGATTATTTCTTTAATGTTTATTTTACATTTTTCATTTGTTATTGTTGATTTTGTAATCGTGTAATATTTTCCGATTGCGTAACCCAAACATAATAAACAACCGTGTTTTGTTTCGAATGATTTAGATGGCTTAAAAAATTATTAAAATAATTTCAAAATTGAATATTTAAGTCTTAAAGCATCCAAATGGGAAATAAAGAGTACGCATCTACCATCTAAGCTCGCTTCTTACTAACTACTTCTCAAGTTTTAAACCGAATTAGATGACCTGAAGCTACGCGCTTATTCCCATTTAAACAATGTTAGAAAATTTTAAAATATGTTTCGCGGTTTTAGCGGTTTTAGCTAATATTTTATTAATCTAATTCGAAATTTATTAAATTTGTCCTGGGCGCTATTTTTGAATGAGAATAACCGCATAACGTCAGAGGAAAGGTTAGGTATAAGATGCTGCGTTATTGCGCAAGCGGTTACGGTAACTTTTCTAAAATCTAATTTTTTTTCGATTGGTTGTTATTTCCTGGAAATTTAAAGTGAAATATGACTCGAGACATGAAAATAAAACAATCCGAAGGGTGTTGAGGATGTTTAAAGAATTTTCGATGCTGAATTTCCTAGAATAGTTAGTTTTTAGCTATCAAAATAGAGAAATTACACCCTGTGTTTAGCATTTGGACTAAAAGGGGGTGTTATTTTTTCAAGGATCCTGCAAAAAATTATGATGATGATACTTATAGTAAATATGGGTAACCATGTTAAAAAAACTATAGTCTATTTGACTCAATATTTTTTGGTTTGGTGACAAAAAGAAAATAATTTTTTTCTTGATTTTAAAAATTTTAAACTTGCAAAAAAATTGAAGTCTAATTCCAGCAAACTTACAAGATTTTATAGTTTGATATAGTCCCTCAATATATATTAAAAGAAAGAGAATTGTCTCTTCTACAAGAGTAGATATTTAGATTTTTAAAATAAAATAGTTTACTTCAATGAAACAAATTCATATCAAAATTTTCCGAAAATTTTGGGAGGTTTGTTTCGTTTAATAAAATATGGAAGTTAGGAAATTATTTTTACGATGTGATAGGACAAATGATTCTGTAATTTTTAAGATATGGCACAAAAAATATTGAGTCAAATACGCTTTTTTTTTAAACCGTTTACCCATGTGTACTATACACTTTCTCTTGGAGATAATATATTCTTTACCAGCTCTAGCTACATCACAGGAGACTTAGCTAAAGAGCAGAAAGCAGTGCCTAGAATAAAAACTATGCAGAGGGATATGACTTTATTTGTGTCAAAAGACAAAAGGTGTGTCAAAACATATGACCAGTTAATAAAACAAAGTCAAGAACTGCTATAGATAATACAGCATCCTTTGATGAATGAACTTTCTGGGTGTATAGACATTAAGTATTCAAAAAATTACATTATTCAAAATTGACTTCTTCATGTTTGACAAGTTATCAAAAAATCCATTAAAATCAATTTTGTTAATATCAATTTCCATATTTTGATTACCAACATGTTTCTCAAGTGTATTATTAATTAACACCAAAGACCACAATTCAGCCGAATAATATCGTACTTGTTCATTAATTGAAAAAGATTGATTCTAAAATTTTAAATAAAACTTAAATTTCATCTATTGAAAATAAACATTTAAAAAAAATCAACCTTGAACCATTCGATATCATCATGCAAAAATCTAGTTACATTAAACGGCGAAACAGCGCATATTTCCAATAAGAGATAAATACCAAGACCATTAGCAACAGTCAAAGCGTATTCTTTAATTATGTTGACATATTTGAAAAGACAATCTAAATTTGTTTGGCTCAATTGACGAACATATTTGAACAATTTAGGAGCTTCATCCTTAACTGATTCTAATGATTTTGCATCTATTATTTGAGGGTTTAAACCGGCATCTTTCGACAAAGCCAGTCTAAGTATAACAAGAATCTCTTGATAACAAACAGGATCAAAAGCTAAAGTACGTGCTCCAAAAACGTATAATTTAGTCTTTTGAGCTAAACGTTCAACTGATTTTTGAATTATAAAATCGACCCAATTTTCGAACGATGCCATTTTTATGTCATTGCCTTCATTGTCTTGGGTTCGATGAAGATACTTGACTGCTTCTTGACGAATTTCTTCTTTGCTTTAGAAACAATTAGCAACGCGAATGGAATAAATGATAAGACTTACCTATCTGAAGTTGCCAAGAGTAAAAGATACCGAGAATCAAGGTCATCATGATCGAAAATTTCAAACGCAAACTTCACTGCCATTGATCTACAATGAGACACTTCCTGAATAAAAAATAAACAGACTCTTAACCAGAAAAAAATTAAAGGTAATTTAAAAAATTTACATTTTCTACATATTGAAACAAAAGTGTCAAGAGTAAATTTTTATCTTCACGTTTACAATTACGAAAAGCATCAATCATCAATACCAAAGCTTCTTGTATATTCAATTTAGTATCTGAGTCTTCATTTTGTAAAGCATTGAAAAATGAATGTACTACTGATATGTCACTTGATATTGTACTCGGTATTTTACGTGATAATTTACCAACAGCAACATACGCAAGACCCCTTAATTTGCTGTCATCTTTTGTTTCAGCAATAACTTTGTTCATTCCTTGAATTAAAACAGCGCCCAATTTTGACAACTTTTCTGCTTCACAACTAGAAAAAAAAATTTATTCAAAGCCTGTGATTCATTAAAATTTTTACTTTAAAGCAATCAAATGAACATATTGAACAGCGTAGTGTTTTATTTTTTGGTTAGTGTGAGTCACTGGACCGAATAAACTGTCGAATACGACTTGAATCGATGGCCCAACAGTGGCCGATGCGGTCCTAGATCTAGTCATATAAGGAAACAACTTGAGTCTAATACGAGTATTAGCAGGTTCAATTTTGTTAGCCTCAGTCACTTTCTGTTGTATCGAAGCCTTGTGTCCAAGATAAATATTAAAAAACTGATCGACTATTTTTTGATCGTTCAGGTCCACTGAACCAACTATTCGTTTTATATGAATCTCTGCTATTTGAACAACACCGTATCGTGTGTCTGATGTTGCGATTATAAAATGGAATAAGACTTCATCAGGCTCGAAAATATTAAATGATAAAAATTTTAAAATTCCAATTTTTAATTGTTCAATTTCGTCGCCATTGTCTAAATTTATGTCATTTTTGAAACGTTTATAAATCGTTTCGCTCATACACGCAGGTGTCTCAGGCTGAGTTGGCGGTTGAATAGTGATTGGAGTTGAAGGTGCCTCGTTTAGATTAACTGGTTGACTTACAACAGGCTTGTTTTGTGTGTACGGTAAAAGTAAAAAATAGAACAAATAGTCTAAAAATTGTTTCCTCAATTTGATCGAGTTCACAAACCCATACTTTTGTTTACATTTATTGTCGTTCGGTTTCAAGTCTAAAAATCTTAGACCATCGACGATCAAAGAGAAAAGCCTTTACAAATTAATTTTAAAACTTATTGAAAACTTAAAGAAGAATTTTTGTTTTTTCTACCCGTCTTGATGAGCTTGACTTTTTCCTTCAAGAGAATTCATTAATTTTTCAACGCCTACAGCTTTTTTAGAATCGTCAAGTCTTGGAAAACTCATTTTGATATAAATGAGACTAAAGTTCTAAAATTGTAAATTGGTTATAAAGTTGCCACAAGACAAAGATTAATTTTAGAAAAATTTTACGGCAAAAAAGGTTAAACCAGTGAACTCGGGATTATTGAACTTATCCAAAAGATCGTCTAGAGGTAATTGTACATCGGGTCTGCTTTTGATTCTCTTGTTTATGTGAACAAGGATTTCCATAATCTATCATTATAATTAGTTAATGGTTAAGTTGGGATTTAAGTCATTTCGAGAAATTTAACCTTTTTTCTAACAATGTCTTCATTTGTTGTTAATTTAAGCAAAAGTTTTGGTAAAAAAATTCTCAAATTGTCTTCAAAATCAAGATCACTTTCGGAAGCTAGAATTTTGAAAAATAATTTGTCCAAAAGCAAAATTTTTTCTGTCAAATTAAAAATCATTTAATTAAAAAAAATTATAAAAAGTTGAGTTAGATTTTAAAATGTACGTTTGTCAGTTAAATTGGAAAGGTCCAAGTCTTCAGGAATTTCAATCGATGACATTTTAATTTTAATAGAAAAATTTTTTGAATATGTTTTTAATAATTTGGTAAGTTCTAAATTTATACTTTTCTAAAAAAAATGATTTTTTTTTGATTATTCATTCCTCTTTTTTCTTTAAAGTCAAAGCCAAAACTAACAGAACTTTTTATTTGTTAAAAATTGCGAAATAATTTTAAAAATTCAATTCCCATTCCTTTTGTCCTCCTCGAATTTTTAACCAAACTTAGTCTTTTCATCGTTCAAAGGCGTTGAAAGAACAGACTACCAAATGGATGAAAATCGAAATCCCTCCGTTTTTAGCAACCTGATCCATAGAAACTTTGCTAAAAACATTTCATGATTCTAAAAAGCTACCATAACCGCCGTGATCCTAGTTGGACTAGTGGTGTTACTCGGATCCTTGGGTCGCTTTTATTCGCATTATTTATCAACGAACTCCTGATAGATTCAAAAAGTTGAATAAAAAAAAGGTTCTCAGTTCGATCAAAGACTAGTGTCAAAAACTCATAAGAGCCGATCGAACCCGTTTATTTAATTAAATTTAAGATAATAATTAAAGTTTATATTGCGATTTGTACTGTCTTCAGACACCATAATTTTGCTGATACATACATGTCGATAACTTTGCATGAGCTAGGGTAGCAGTGTCGCATTCAACCAACACCAAGGACTAAATTGAATATTTTTGACGCGGCCAGGATTCGATCTCACCATCTTCTTAACTTTTTAGAAAATCGATCAACGACGACTGACTAAACAAAATTTTCAAAACCAGAGAACAAAGAGTGTAATCTGGAGACATGGACGTCGGCTGAGAGAGCAAATAGAATCATTGGTTGAATTATGAACTATTTAAGCACTCAGATTATTATAAACACACAGGTTATTAAAAAATCGTATACGAGTCTTGCTCGATCTCATTTAGAGTATGCAGTGTCAGTATGAAATCCATATCAAAATAAAGATAGTGACATGTTCCTTTACATTACATACATCGCTTTAGAAACCTTGAATGCGTCGATAGGCTCAAAAGACTTACATTGACAAGCCTTACAACTTAAGAAGGAACAATCGGAAATTAATACAAACTTAAGCGAAAAATTCTAATGAATTGTGCACCAAGATTTATTTTATTTTTAAAAACCGTATGACGACTGAAGTTATTGAATTAAAATCAATGAACATTTTTACCGTAAATTCTCGTTCTGATAGGTTAAAAAAGAAAAATAGTCAATCAGAAAAGGATCAAAAGCCAAGTATCAGGTTTAGTTAAATGTGACATTGAACGAGAATTTACGGTAAGACTAAAACATTGGTTATGGTTTGTATCAGACATTGGAATGCATTTAGCTTTCGCTTGTCAAAGAACAAGCGACATGCACATGCAAAAAAATACCTGGACAGCTTGTGACCAGCTAAATGCAAAAGCGAAAAGGTTTCTAAAAAGCTTTTTATAATAAACAGTGCTTGTTATTTTATGTGTGAAAATACGCTCTCGGAGTTGATCTTTAAATGAGGTTTCGTTTTTAACTATAATTCACCCGATTTCCTCCTAATTGTAAAATAGAACTTAGCCTTTTACTTGTTGAATTTTTCTAACAACCATCAAGTTGTTCTATCATAACTAAACTAAATAAAAAAGATGTTGTCTAACATATCAGCTTTTATATTCATCACCTGGTCCTCTTTTCAGTTGGTTTGTTAAAAAGTTTAGCAGTTAAAAAAAGTAAAAATTTAGATAAATTTTGAGCAAAAAAACCTTTTTTTTTGATTAATTTTTTTTAAATCCAGGTCTTTATGATTGTGTGTCTGTTTGAGACCCGAATATAAAAAATTAATTATTAATTTTATTATTAATTTATAAACTTTAACGAGTCCACCAAGCCTTCATTTTTGCATTTGAATAGGTCATCAATTAGAGCCACCGAAATATTGGCACCAAAGTCAATACAATCTATAAAAATTTTTTTCTCAATGTAACCTAATTGTTTACAAAAAGAGGTATTCTGTTTGTCAAACTTTTTATAGTAACTTTTAGGATAAAATAAAACATTTTTACACAAACTGTCATTCATTATTTGCTTCAAAAAGTACATCTTGTGCTTCATATACAGTTTTTTAATACTCTCAATCTTCAGAGCTTGATTTAAGGGACTACTTCTCCGAAATTTCTTAATACCAATTGCCATTCTTATTAAAAAACTTTGTCTAACATCCAACTCGTCTAGTTTATTCTCACCAATGTATAAGTTATCCAATGGGTATCGAAAAATTGACTGAGCGTATTGCTTGAATAAGAATCCGATAAGTTCCGGATTCATTAATTTAGGTTTACACCCTAGACCAATAAGTGAATAAAAGCTTCTCTCAACTTTTTTCCATTTTTCTTCGATAAAATTGTATACAAATTCTCGACTCCCTATCGGCAAGCCTAAATATACCAGATTAGATAGGACGGGTATCTCAAGACCATTCAGTCAGAGTGATGTTTGAAACAAGTGTTTCCGACTAGTGACAACTAAACACGCAGACTTTGAAGCGTTGAATTCAATTTTCCATTTATTAGCGAATTCTTCACATTTCGCTAGTAACAGCTCAGAGTGCTTGGCAATAGTGGCAATTATCAACACATCATCACAATAAGCAATTATAGACAAGTTGATTCCATTAATCTTAGCACCAATATCTAAGTCAATACAGTCGATAATCATATCGTTTACAAAGAAGTTAAAAAGATGTGGAGAAAGGACACCCCCTTGCTTAACACCCTCGGTAGTGATAAATCGTTCACTAAATTTTCCATTTAACTTCACAATAATACTTGAAATGGCGTAATATAGATAAAGAATTCGCCATATTGAATCTGGTATCTTACCAATAAGTTTAAAGAACAGTCCATCACGCCATAGTCTATCAAAGGCTTTACTTGCATCAAGATTGATTATAAAAAGAGAAAATGAAAACATTTTAGATATTTTATTTAAGAAAAGATGAGCATTAAAATTTAGCAACAAAGTGAAACATTTATCTCGATTACAAATTTTGACTTATTCTGATCCAATAATTCGATTGATTGAACCGAAAATTTTAGAAAATCCAACGAAAATATCTTTAAAAACATTTCGGTAAACTTTATTAAAAAAAAGATAAACAAAAATATCCGAACTAGTTGTCAATAAAAAAAAAGCATATGACACCGCTGTATAAAGCCGATACAAAATTACCGAATTATCAAGAAACATTTGAAATGCGTAAATAAGCATTGTTGGTAAACTGCCAATTAGATAGACAAAGCCCATTATTATAACCAATTTAGACAAATTACGACTGGCTCGGTCTTCATTTGATTCCGAATTATTTTGATTCGAGAATTTCAACTTTTTCTTTTTTTCAATACTTTTTCTGAACTGAATCAACGAAGCTACATTTATGAAAAAAGCAGTTAAAACCAAGAATACACTGCGTATTAATGATGAACCTAAAAAAAGCGCTGTTCCAGTTGAACCTATCGAAACTATGTAATAGCCATTTGATGAGTTTGTATCGTTTATAAATGGTGCTTTAACTATTTTTCTTGTAAAAGGATACGGCAAACAAATTGAAAATGCTACAATAATGAAAATAATGAAGCAAATGTATGTTCTTGGTATTTTGATTTTGTTAATGTTAAAAATGATCAAAAATCTTTGAATTGCCACCAAATTTTGAAATAAAAGTACAAAATTTGCAAAGCTATGTTTTACAAAATAGAAACCCCAGTAAAAAAACACCCACGATTCGTATGAGTCTGCAATAGAACACCACGGTTGGCATTCAGTTGTGAAAAAGAAAATATTCATGCCAAAAAATACAATGTAGCCAAGTGCAATACAAAACATGTAATTAAAAGTAGTATTTGAACGTAATTTTTTGTTTGTTAATACAATTACGTTTATAATATTAGTTACAACGCCATAAAATGATATGATTGGCACAATGAATGAAAATAATACTTTAGTGGTAAAATTAGCATTAACATAAGAAGCATCCACAGACATTTTCTGTTTTTTTGTTTTATTTGATTATTTGAATTTTATTCTGCTTATTTATAGATGAAACTAAATCTAAATTCTTTAAAGAGTTCACATTTTAATTTATTTTTGTTGAATTTCAAAAATCTAGATTTTTAGAAAACAAAATCAGTTCAAATAAAGAATACAGTTTGTTATCTAGATTCATTTTTCTTCTAGTTTTTGCTAATATTCATAGTGCATAGAATGTCTTTGCACTGTAATTACATGTTTTTTTTTAAATTCAAAGATTCCAAATTACTTAATTTTAAGCCGAAAAAAATCCTTAGAAGACTCATAATAATTGAGAAATTGAATAATTGAAACAAATAGAACCAAAAATGATTTTTTCCTATTCTAGATCAAAATCTAACCTCTAATTCCAGAAGTCCCGAGGTCTCACGGCCCCTTTGACAAGCCTTTAAATTATTTCGTCTTTGGATGCTCTCAATACAAATCTCTAATCGTTGGTAAACGCGTTAGACAAAATCACTGCTTCATTTTGATATGGAATCGGAAAAAATCATTTTTGGTACCATTTGTTTCGGGAGCCTTGTGTAGTTTAACCGACGTCGAAGACCGTGATTTGGATTTGGATAGGCAGTATTTCAAATAGCTGAGAAATTCAAAAAGTGGAGCCTAAATATCCTCTCCTTTGCTAATTGACAAAAAGTTTATACTGGTTCTCTAATTCAACCTTGACCCTAAACGACCCCTTGTTCGATTTTTATGATATCAAAAAACATATACAATTTATGAATTCTACAGAAAAAGTTAGGTTAAAAGACAGTATAAAAGACAGATGATAATAAGGTCCGGTTTAAGGCATTCCTGTGCAAGAAAAACCTTTTAAGCCATTTAACTCTTGATCGCACAAGATTAGATCTTATCACCATCTTGAACTTAATGTATAATTCATGATTATTAGGTAATGTTAACACACAACCCTTAACTGTTTAAAAAATATATCACATATGATCCAACTAGTTAATTTTTATAAGTTTGTCCGTGAAGAAAGCTCAGAATATTGAGACCATGAAAGATACATCTCAGCTGAAAGTACATGGCATGACGCAATCCGAGCATATATCTTATATATTCGAAAAAGTGAGCTCATAGATGATCAAGTACAAGTAAAAACAGCATTAAGTAAAAAGCACCGGGACTTAATCAGAAACTAATGCCGAGATATTGAAAGTCAGGATTTTTAACAAAATATTACAACGCTTAACAACTTTTGCTAATTATTCCTATTATGTCTCTTTAGAAAAATGATTCGGGAACAGGAAAGTGCTTTTTTTCAAGGACAAAATCTTTTGATATTTTAAAAAATAAAAATGTTTTGTGCAAAATTTTTTTTATTAAATGGACCCGAAATAAAATTGGATTTAAGATTTACAGTTTTTTAGATAAAATGGAAATAGAAGAAAAATAAATTGACTATAAAATAAATGTTTATTATTTAGAATAGAAATTAAGCATGCTGCGATTTGTATTCACCTAGCTTTGAATTAACATCATATTTTTCATCAAAATAATTGACTAAAAGATTATCAGTTAATAACGAAGCTATTAACTGTTCAAATGTAATACACCATTTGTCTGAATTGTTTACACTATGCTCTAAAGTAGTAGAGCTACGATTCTTTTTAAGTTCTTCATTTGCCTCGTTTGACTGGCCGTAAGTTGTATCAGCTCTTGTTTTTGTCTCGGCTTCTTGATATTTTCGAGAGACTTCACCAAGTTTAAGAAGCAATGTTGACACAGTTGCTGCTGCATGATACATCTCAGCTTCGTCATCCATACCCGTAAATAAATTATAAACTATTCTCCAAAAACTAATGAACTCATCCTGGTTCATAATTGGCAAACTACTTTTATTTATACTTGTGGCAGAGTTAGTTGAACAATCAACTGAATTTGTTTGTGGTTTATTGTTTTCGGGGTTCTTCTTTCCCACGATTTCTAATTTATTTACCATTATCCAAAATATACCATTGTATATTTGGATTTTTTTTTCAGAATCTAAAAAATATTTGAATTGGAAATAAATTTTTTTTTGGATATAAATTTTCGATAGTGAGTTACCATTCATACTGACACCGTACAAAAATTTAAGCCTCATATTTGCATCTGTATTGTAGATTATATTCAAGTAGCGAATGAAATGTAAAAAGTCAACCGTATCTGATATGTATGTGTCTTCATTTTTATTTTTTTCGTTCGAATCCGGTACACCATTTGCTATTGAACTCATTATTAATTTGGATATTTTAGTTTCGTTTGTGCGTTCTGAAGGGCAACATTTCAAAAACTAAAAATTAAAAAAATTTAATTTTTTTAATCAAATAATTTTATTGAAAATTTTCGCCTGGGAAACTTTTTTCATCATGGATCATGGGATTCACCCGTAACAAAACGTCCACGTTATCGACATTTTTAAAAATTGGAAAAACATTTTTTTCATGGGGTATAAAAATCGAAAATTTTTACCCATTTTTTTAGCAGCCTGATGATTCGAAAAAGTTATCATTCGTTTGAAGATAGATGCTAAAGCTAGGAAGCTACCATTGACGCTGAGACATTCAAATATTTTTTAAATGGTTTTGAGAGTGAATTCCGCACTAAACTACACCATAATCAACACAAAGGCTGGCTAAAAAGGCCGCTTAGAAACGACAGAAAGATTCTTCACATATTTTCAGCTGAGTAGCTTGATCTATGATTTAGAAGGAAACACTACGTCAATGCTCTCTTTCAGAACTTCAAGTCACCTGACTTTAAAAATTAAAAAGCTTCATTTACTTTTAATGGTGGCGCAAACCCTCTATTTGAGTCTTTTCAAATTATGTAAAAGACGATTCGAATAATTTACACTTTTCCTCAAATTATTTTTGCCTATTTTGAAATAAGAAAAAGATAATAAAAAAAAATAGAATAAACGTTACGTCAAATATGCGTCCAGCTATTTCATTATCACAAAGAGCTGTCCAATCACATAGATTTTTATTCAATTTAATGAACTGTTCTTTATTGATCGTTAAATTTCGATTGTCGCCATCAATTATACCAATCTTAGAAACTTGCTACATAAATCAAAAATGTAAATAGATCCTGTCGAAATGACTTAATCATTAAGGACTTACTTTAAAAATGTAAAAAAGATCTTTTATTTGATCGTCGCTGAACGAACACTGTTTAGAAACATTTCTAGCAATGCTGTTCAAAAGAGTCTCTTCCATACTTTGAACGACCCTTAAACGATGCTTCAATCTAAGCCTGTTAATGTCTTCATCAGTTATAGTCCCGAAATTAATGTAAGAATTTCTGATCAAATCTTTAATATTTGCGTTAGCGCCCTTTAAAAAAAAATTAAAAAAAAAATTCCATCTCTCTCACGTTTTAAAACTTACAGGTATCTTTCTGTCAGGATTTTCAATTCCGTCTAAATACCTTGCTAAAAGTGATATCGAATCACCTTCATCATTACATTGTAATAATTCGTCTTTATTCTCTTGTAAAATAGTTAACGCAAGTTGAAACATAACTTTAGCACCATCGTAAAAAAAACAATCGACTAGATAAACAGCTGAATCAAATGGCATTGAACTAATAAACAGTGTTAAAAACCATGCTAATGAAACATAACTAATAACACTCAATTCTTTTAATTTAACATAAATATCTTTGAGATAATGTTCACATAAATCTTCAAAAACACCAGCGTCTATTTGAGCACCAACTACTTTAGTATTGTAATAATCTGGTAATAGACGTTCACATATTGAAGCCAATAACCAAAATGTATCCTCTTCACCACAGTACAAGAGAAGTACACTTGCAATTATGTTCATGGCTTGACAATAGCCTATTTTTGGATTACGAACTGCATAGGATTTTAGTACTCGACGTAAAGCGTTTATTCCAATTTCACTTTGAAAAGCTACATGTTCTGGTAATGAACGATGTAAATCTCGTTCAATTTCATCCATTGTTATTTCGAAATCATCTGCTGGTTGATTAACTAGATTTTTGTAAACAAATGGATTTGTGTTTTTCTTTAAAAAAAATTTTTTAAAATTTCATTAAAAAAATCTTTTAATTTTACCTGATGAATGGCGCCAGAAAACATTAGCCACAATTCACATCTAAACTTGTCGGGTAGACCCTCAAGAATAAGTTCGTATATTTCAGTTGTTCTGTACATGGACACCCCTCTTCAAAAAAAATATTTAAATTCTCAATTTGTAAATTTATTTTTTTTTTAAATCGAACCTTCCGTATTCAGAAAAATGTTGCTTCCATTCAGCCTCTTTAGTCGATTCTCGTACTTTTTTTTCATCCGAATAACCTTTTGAGAACAGATCTATCAAAGGTGATGATTGTTCTAATAAAATCAGATTAGATAATTTGACTCAACAAAAAAGGTTTAATTGTAAACTTACGAAATTCATTGTTCAAGTCGTTGGGATCTACAGGAGGACTTAGAAAAAAGATAATTATTCAATCCATCGGTTTTCAAAGTTGAAAGTCTTACACTGAAACTTCTTCATTTGTAAGTAGCATATCAGATATTTTTTGAATGATCATATCACGTTCCAGAAAGCCAGAGAACAAAAAATTTTCTTTTAACTTGTTTGTTATGACAAGTGAACGTTGTAAATCGTATTCGTCATCAGTATCACGACGACTCAAACTCGAGTTAGCAGTAGGTTTTTCGACAAGATAAATATCACGTATCGGAATAATTAACTCAACTTCTTTGACAACCTAAATATCTTAAAGTCAGATCATTATCCCATTTTTTATGCCAAAAAATCTTACTCTAGATGAAAAACAAACATAGTTTGATGATACAAATATCTTTCCTCTTATATATCGCTTGTTATACGGAGCCCATAGCGAACAAACAACATTACCATCTAACATTTCAGCATTTGGTAATCGAAACATATTTCTAAAATCTTCACTACGAGCTTTAGCATCAAGATCACGTTTCAAATGAGATACAAATTTGACAGCACTTTGTTTGTCCAATTGTGGCAAAATGTCTTTTTTGTACTCTTGACTTTTTGATAGTAGATTTTGAACGGCAAAATTTGTTAATTGTTGAACTAGTTTAAATGTTTCGTCAACGTTTATGAACATGTAAAAACTGAAGTCTCCATTACGAGTGGTAATTTTTATACCTGTTGAAAGTAACGAGGAGACTTTTTCAATATTCTTAAAAACCAAATTTAAAATTGATAAATTAAAAATGATTTTTTAGAATAATACCATTATGTCGGTGTATGGAATGATTATTTTTGCCTCTTTGCCCATCATGTACGAATAAAAACAAATGTGATTCATGCTCAAATACATCCATCCTTGACGTGGAACTCGATTTTTTGTGTAATTACAGGAATAATCTTAAAAATAAGTTTTAATATTGAGCTTGAATGAGGATTAAAGTCAACTTACAGTTTACAAGTTTGTCAGTTGGATTAAATTTGAATAGTTTTTGGAATTTTTTGATAGCTTCTTGGAATTTTTTTGACTCGATTTCTTCTTCTTAAATTGAAAAAATTATGAAGCAAACAAAGATTGCGCCTATAACGTAGAAAGCGGAATTTCCCGGCTTTTAAATTTCCCTCTAAATTGGTCCCTAAAAAGTTATTTTAAAAAAAAACGAGCCAAAGTGGAGATTCGTTTCAAAAGAATTCATTAGATCAATAAAAATAAAGGATAAAAGATTATAAAAATCCGGGAATTTTTTTGCAGATAAAATTTCCGGATTTTTTACATATTCGCTCCTTAATTTCGCAAGTATCTGTAAGATGACTAAAAGGTTGAAAGTTCGCTTTTTTATCAATTTAGCGGAAAGAAAATTAAAAAAAATTGCGGAATTCCGCGTTTTTTTAATTTTTTTAAAATTATTTATTTAGGCCGTTTCCAAGAACATTGAACTAAAAATTTCTAGTCTGCGTTTGCCCTTATGAGTCGGTAGCCGGAACTGAATGTCCTAGAATCTCTTAATTTTCCAAGAAAGTAAATTAAATTCTATCAGAAAATCGTTATCCGGAAGCTTGTGGACCTTTAGGTGGGCGGAAAAGGGGTTGTCCGTTAGTTTTTAAAAGTGTTTTCTCTATTTGAACAAGCCTGTAGCTCGTATCAAGAATCCAAGAGCGCAAAAAGATAAACAAGAATATCGGTCTCCGAAAGTCCTTCATTTTGTTTAACAAAGAAGTGGCGGTCCGTGTTTTAGCAATAATCAATTTTTCATTTTGATCTTTTTTCTAGGATTAGAGCAATTTTCCAAAAAAAAAGCAACTAAAGTGCTAAAAAAAATTCCGCCTAAATTAATCAATCGAAAAGAACTTTCTCAATATGGCTTTGGGAACTTGAGCATGAAAATTTTGATGAAATTGAGAATTTTTTCAGGAGGGTAGGACTGTTTTGCCAAAATTTTACCAGTCTCGTGTAGAAAACTTTTTATTATTACCCCCTGGATCATCTTTTAAAATATTGGCTTTGAGAAATTAAGAAATTTCAAAGAATTGGAGGTTCTAGAGGAAGTACCCAAGATTAATGGTTGATCCCTGACTCGCGACATGGCTTTAAATTCGAGCAATTACGTTAGTTAAAAAAAAAAGTTGCCACATACTACTCAATTGACTTGGATTGGGCATATGCTTCGTCGACAAACAGATGAACCAATAAGAACATATAGTCTGTATGAACCGAGTCAGCAAATGGGAAAACCAAGAAAAGCAACGAATAATGCCAGATACATAGCAAATCTAACAAGTAAAAACATCCTCCGTCTGTTGAAGAGATCGAGAGGGCAGCACAAATCGGAAAGAGTGGAAACTTGTGCTCGCGTGTAATACGAAGGTCTTGTAAAAACGCCCGAATGATGATGATGATACTACTCAACATACAAGATGATTCTGAAGGCTCTTTAGATGAGCGATGAGAACTTCAAAATTATCGAACTAATGTACAGATTAGGGTGTATGACTAATTGTTTAGTCATTCTATTGTGTTAATGGTTTTAAAATTGATCTTTTTCAAAGAAAATGTTCAAGTCTAACAGTTGATTAGTTTCTATTTCGAAACTATTATGAGATTTCCGAATTCGAACGTCGATTAGCAAAGGTCAATTAATTTAGTTTATCCATGGTGTATAAACTCGATATTTCAACGGGATCAAAAGAATTAAAAATTAATTTCAAAATTTTAGATAAAATAAAACTTGCAAATCTTGCTCTATAAACTAATTTAAGCTTGAGAATTAACTCGAAATTTTTTTTTTTCAAATCTTAAGAGTAAATATTTTGTGTTAAAATATTCGTAAAATTTCAAAAATTTTAACAATTATTTTTTTTTGGTATTACTTACCAGTTTCATCTATGTTACTCTCATTTGTATTTGTGTGCACAATTAAACTTTCAATTTTACAAAATATAAAACTGCTTATATCTTCTTGTTGGTCAAAAGACTCCAAAATAGGCATTAAATTTTTTTCAATCCATTCCCAATGTTGAAGTATTTCTTCTTTAGTTTCAGCCAAGGCTATTGCTAAACAAAAAAAAATAAAAAATCAAATTTAACTAATTTAATCTTTTCTTTGACAACAGAAATCCAAACAAAAATTTAATTTTCCCTTTTTTTTTTGTTTTTTATAAATGGAATTAATTTTTTGAAAAATTTTGTTTTTTACATGTTAAAAATGTTAAATTTCAGTGGGTCTAGTAGTAATTCAAGTGGTTGTGAAAGAGTTTATCGTAAAAATTTAGTCTATTTGAAACAAAAAAAACAACTTCGACTTGGTTATAAATTAAATCGAATAAAGCGCGTTGATAATCAAACTTTAAATTTGTCTAAATTAAACGAGGAAAATCGAAAACTTATTCGTTTAATTTACAAAAATTTAATTAAAAATCAAAAACGTTCATCGAGTATTACCTCATTGACTGGTTATCAGGAAAATTTTATAAACGAAATATTCATCGAAGAATTGGACAGATTTAGTAGTGTTTTATTCGATAACAACAACCGTGAGATGATTCAAGAAAAAATTGATCACAAAAAAATCAAAACAGATCAAATAAACGATGTTTATACGAATAAAATCGAGCCTATACAAAAAGAACTTATGCCTGTGTGGTCAAATATTGAATTGGACGAAAAAATGGGTATACTTGAATTGTACTCAAGATGGGAAAGTTCGTTGGAAAATAATTTTAATCGTATGAAAACAAGAAACAAATCGATTAGACCAGTTTTTATAAATTATAAAAAAATATGTCTCAAAGACGAGTTTGATTTTGAAATGAATCAAATTCAGATTAAAAAATTTCAAGTTGATATGTTCGAACTTTCCAATCGAATTAATGAGACAGAGTCTACAATAAGACCTAACACTAGACTCTTACTCAAAGGTTTCAAAGAATTCCTAAGCGCGTTTGAATCATTAAAACAGTCAAAACTTAATTCTCAAACTTATTGGCTTGAAATGAAAAATTTTCTTACTCATATGTCAAAATCAATTTTAAGAATAGGATTTTATGTCCATGAAAATGCGAATTTGTACAAAGCATCAGTAGGTCTACCTCCTATTTATGTCCTCGAATCGGACGATGTATCAAAAATTCATATCAAATTAGAAACCCTGTACCAGTATGTATACTTGTGTCTTAATCAACTGAATATTAATGTACGAAAAGAGGACTTGGATGTGAGTAAAGAGAACTCGAGTCAAGTGACAACTCGGTCAAAACGAGAACGCAAGTTTTACGAACATAATACTAAACTTAAATATTACAAGTTAATATTGAACTGTTTGGTTCGTTTGATACAACTTTGTTGCTTTATTCGTGAGTCAATTGTAATGAAACAAACGAGGTACCAAGGCGAAAATTTAACTGAAAGTGATATTTATTCACACTTTGTAGCGAATGAATGCAAACTTATAAATGAATATTTGAAAAAGATTTTGAATGAGTCTTTTTAGATTTCGGAAAATAAATTTTTTTTCTAAAGGATTTGTTTATTTTTGGAAATCAAATAAAAAAAATGTTTTCTTACTGTAATATACTTCACTGTTTTCACGATGGTGAATTATACGAAATTTGTGAGGCTTTACAACAAAAACAAAAAATTTCTACAATATTCATCGTAAACATTATCTGTGGGGATGTTTAAAGATTAAAATAATCATGAAAAATAAGCTAAATGTCAAAATCGTTTCCAGGCGTAAATCACTCGAACCTTTTTTTCAAATAACTTTGGACTTTATAATGTTCGAAATTTCGCAAGTTCTAACTTTTGAGTGAGTTTTAAAGAAACATAAAAAATCCTTCTAAACTTTAAAACTGAAGATTAATTTTATGAAAACTGAGTTTTATCTAAATATTTTCAGTAAAAAGGTTTCTGCAATGCACAAGGTTCACACTTTTTAAAACTGATTTTTAACCTCAAATTGGAAATCTTCTAGCAGCCTAAAGTGTCAAGACCACACAAAAGCCATATTTAACTTTTTTCGAGAAAGAGAAGATTTAACCTCTAATTCCATAAAAAGTCAATAAGTTTAGAAATCACTAGGATGAGGGGTCATTAATGTGTCAAAAAGACACGAGGAGCACTCTTTTTTTACCCATCAACCCTATTTAAACTATAAATAATTCTGAAAAAGCCTAAAATTTATTAATAAAAATTTTTTTTTGAAGGAGCCTTGAAGTACTGCACTTCTACCGAATTAATGACGTACCCATACTAAAGTGAACCCGAACCATGAATTTGCGGGTACGGTTATGATTATAGCACGGTACGGGTACGGCAAGCCATTAATTCGGTGGTAGTGTAGTATTTGAAGGGTGCAATTTTTTTGGAAAAAAAACAGCAAATTTAACCATTTTTAAAATAGTGTCATCTCCAATAAAGAAAAAGGAGTCTTTAACTTTGGACTCCTAGGGTCTCAAAAGATTATTTTGGATTTCCTAGGTTTTCATAAGTGTAGATAACGAATTTGAAATCACTTGTAAAAAGTGTAGATTGTCTCTATTCCAAAATTATAGTAAAATTCTAAGATTTTCCTTTATCCCTTATAATTTCCAAAGAATTCGGCAATGCAAAACGGCATTTCTACAGTGTCCAGAATATTGTTCCTTTTTATCTTTTGAATATATTCGATAACTAGATTTATTTGAGCTCTATAGTTCTAATCAAACTGAATAAAGTTTATCTATTCCTAAATTCCATACAACTTAGCTCAGATAATGTTTACTTATGTTAATTTTAAATAAAAACCGTTGATTCTGTGACTGAGTCCCATGTGGCAACAAGTAAACCAGCGAGGCCTTTGTCTTCACCCATGCCTCGACGCTTTTGAAGCGTAAAGTACATGTTGCCCCGATCACTTGACCTTTAATTATACATTTTTAGAATTATAAAATTTTAATTCAAACAGGCCTACCATAAAGTTGTAATGAGAAGTTCCTCGGGTTTAATCCACATTATAAAATTTTTTTGTTCATCAAAAAAAAAAAACAATAAAAACAACAATTGTCGCTGATAAAAATTTGATGCAAATAAAAATGAGAAAAAAAATAATTATCTAAAAGTTGAATAAAAAAAAATAAAATTTTCTTTGAAATCTAGTAGATGCTCTTTGATGAAAGAAATTATTAATTTTCATTTTTTTCAAAAAAAAAAAATTATAAAATCAAAAAATAATGAGCATAATTTTTAGTTGAAAAATGAAAAAAAATTAAAATGTGATGCAAAAGGCTATTTCTTTTCAAACAACAACAAATATAGAAACAGAGAGACCGAGTTAAAAATCGATTTTTTAAAAACTTATTTAATCAATAAAAAATAATCTGGCAAAAAAATCTTGAAAATTATTTATTTTTTTTTAGTGTTAAAAAGGGAAATTTGATTTAGGTGATTATTTTTCAATTAAAAATTACTCATTCTTTAATCTGAATTAAGTATGAATGTTCGTATACTCTTTTAAAGTAAAGGTGTTGCTGTTGTTATACCTTTTTTGAGTATTGAATGTTGAAATAATCGTTAAAAAAGCCTTATGAGTTGGATTAAAAATAAGCTGATTTGACCCAGATTTGTTCTTAAATCACTTAATTGATGTTTTTATTCATACAAAAAAAATAATTCTGTTGAGAACTGCATCGGGCACTGATTAAAGAGCCCGATTATTACAACCAAAGAAGATTTTAAGTTAAATGGATGATTATAAAGGTCGAATACCGAATTTTGACCAATTCTATTGTTTTTTTCCTGATCGGATTTTTTTTTCTTGTTCTATTCAATTATTTTAGCAAGCTTCTTTATGTTTAAACTTTGGATTGCTGCTTTAAAATACATTTTTTAAACCAAATACGCCATTTTTAACCTAAAAAATACCAAAATATGTAATAAAAAAGTAAGAAATTATGAGAAAACTTTCAAAGGTTATATCTTTTGAACTATGAGACAACCAAAAGTATAGATATTTTTGAAATAACCTTATCAAGATCTCTTAAATCATACCCTCAAAACCAGGATCGGATTCTTACTTTTCACGACCGAGCCTTAATGTATAATTTTTTTTTTCAAAGGGAATATAAAGTTATTTCTCATAACAAAGTAAAAATTTCGATTCCTTACTTAAAAATTCACCTGGGAATCAGGTTTCATACCGATAGCTCTTATAGTTTTATTTTTATTAAGTTTTGAAAGGGCAAAATGTGTCAAAATGACACGCCCGGCTTTCTAGTGTTAGTTCAGAAAAAAATCCAGTGACTTTTATTAACTTTGATTTTAAACAGATTTTTTTTGCGATACTAATGTCTTTTTTGGTATTGTACTTGTACCGAATTTGCGTAGCCACAGCGGAAAAGAGTATCAAAAAAACCGGAACCACGGTACCTTAAGCGTAGCGTACCCACCGTAACTCCATTTTGTTCAAAAATTTAATCTTCGAGTTTATTGCGAGGAACGAGCGGGGTGACGAGCTTATTAAGCAGACACGAGATACTGAACGATTTTTTTGAAAATAATTTTCATTGGACGAGAAACCAAGAAGATTTATTGGTTAAAACGATAATTTATGCATAAATTCATAAAACTATGTTAACAGAGTGTGTTAAAAAAAGAAACTAAAAAAATAATTCCTTAATTGAATTAAAGACGTCCGACGTTTGTTTGTTAAGAAAAAGATTGTTAAATGTGTGACATTCTTATATAGACAAACTTTTATTAAAATAAAAAAACAATGAAATCAATTAAGAGGCAAAGTCATGAAAATTTTAGAAAAGTTTTGATCCTTATCAGAAATTGAAAATAGATTAATAATGAATAGGATGATCTTTTAGTTCTATATTTTTGTTAGACTTTAAAGTAAAAATGTTCCAGCAAAGCTAACTATTATGTACTGGGCCTTCAATAGAGAGAGGGCCATGCCTTCAATACAGACAGGGCCATGCCTTACTTGCCTTATATTGATAATTTAACGTTCCGTTACTCGCATATCAAAAGCTCTGCTTCCCGTATCTTATAAATTTAATATTCAATTTAATCAAAGTCAACATATTAGCAGTGACTTATTAATTAATTCTAAAAAACCATAAGTAAAAAAATTGCTTTATTCTTTTTTTGTCTAAAATAATTTAAATCTTTGGAAAAAAGTAATTTTTCTTAATTTTTCTAATTTTGCGATTCTTTATGATTACTGCGAACATAATTCCACGTGAGACTAAAAAAAACTTAAGTGAGACTAGTACAAATGAAAATCTCAAAATTAGAACGGGTACGGTGAGTTCGGTAAGTTTAGTGGGTATGGTACAGAGGGTTCGCTACGCTTAAGGTTCGCCTTCGGTACGGTTCGCTAAGGGTATTCTTCGTTACGATGGCTACGTTTTTTTTTGGTACGCTACGGCTCGCAAAGGGTGAAAATTCGGTACAAGTGCAGTAGATACTTTGGAGAGAGTACAAAGAAGAGCAACAAAGTTAGTAAGAAGTATCAGTCACAAGCCATAAGTATCAAGACTTAAAGACTTTAAGATTCAAACTTTAACCGAACGTCGAAATCGTCGAGATCTGGTTCAGATGTTTAAGATTGTTAAGGGAATCGAAAACGTAAACTTGTATCAATTTCAACAACAATGAAATACAGAGGTCATAAGTACAGATTAGTGAGAGAAATAATGCAAAATTGCTATCAAAGACATAATTGACAAACAGAATCGTTAATAAATGGAACAAACTCCAAATCTCAATTGAAGAAATAGAAAATGTTAAAAAATTTTAAAAAAAATTTGGATGATCATAATTTTTAAATTTATTTTAATTTGTTTTGAATGTACAATCGCAAATAACTGCTGAAGCCACTAACTGACTGGACCCTTTAGGCGTGTGTATAACATTTATGTTATGCAGAGCAGTTTATATCTTATTATTATTATTGATATCTTTTTCTTTGAATAAAAAACGAAAATAGTGCTTTCGAATATTAAAAAAGTATAAATTTGTTTCGTTTTTTGTATATGATTCCACTGACTTATATTGGATTTCATCAGGAGTTAAGTATCAAGTTCTCTTTTTTAATATTGAAAGGGCTTTTATAAACTTTAAGTTGACCGAAATCTCATTGTAAATCTCTTATTTATAAAAAATCATGCTGTGCTTGATAGTTTTTATGCGATAAAATTTATTTCCTCTATAAAATTAATTTGTGAATTGAATTTTTAAGAAACTTTAGAAAATGAGGAAACTTTAACAAAAAAAAAATTAAAGAAACCCGTTGTTAAAATAATTAAAAAATATTTTTGTCAAGAAAGTTATGCAATGACACAACAAAGATCACATGAACATGGGAATCATTTTCATTTATTTGAAAAATCGTCAAAAATTATTTTGAATTAAGTTTAAATTTTTTGTTGGTCTTGAGACAATGGGAAACGACCAAAAAAAACCGACTCAATCAAGTACTCACTTACCATCTCATTTAAGATTAAGTTCTTTCATTAATTTTTTAAAAAAAGGTCAAGCTCAATATCATCCGGATATTATCGTAGTATCCGAAAATAAACCTAAATCAAACGATGAAGACGAAAGCAACTTGAATAAACTACAATATGTACCATTATTTTATCCAATACTCAAAAGTACAATTGATGTAAAAGAGGACCATGAATTGTATCAAATAAGTCCTGATAAATTGGTTAGACTTGCTGATCTGTTAAAAACACACCTTAATGTGTGTGCATTTAATGTCACTAAGGATCAGGAAGCTCTTTCAACAGAAATAAAACATGTAATTTTTTTGGAAAAATTGAATCAATCGAATTGTTGAAATTGTCTTTTAAGTTACATTTTGTGGTTGATTTATTGTTACAAAATTATGTTGATAAACAAAAAAAGTACGCCAAGTATTGTGAACAGTTGAAAACAGTGAACGATTTGAATCAGAGTTTGAAAAAGATTAGTCGAAATATGGACGAAATATTACCAATGATTAAAGAAATAAATGAATTTTTACCGGAAGAAGATCGTTTAGAGGAATTCTCGTTCAAGTGAATACATCAGTATTATTGCAGCCTTTTATTCCGATTCACAAAATAGAATTTCGTGCATATGTGTTAATAACATTTAATTTTTTCTTCGTATATTTATCTCATTAAATAAATTATTTTTTAGAACTGTAATTTTATAAAGTTTTGTACTCTCCCTGCAATTTTCTCATTCCATCAATGGCATCTTGATGACTGTGATATAGGGACATCTCACTCATATCACTGGTCCATTTAATCAGCTTAGCTTGGTAAAGTTGAGTTAAATTTAGAATAAAAGCATACTCTAAAACTTCTAACGAGAGCATCGGATAGATGGACCCAAAGGTGCAAATGTAAGACATTACAATGACTATGCCGTAGTCACCTATTCTAGCTTCTTTGTTAAGCTTTGAACTCAATAACCATTTAGACTATCTTGGAGCCACAAACCAAGTGAATTCAACGTGAAGTAGAATGCTTAACTTAAGAGGCTAGGGGTATTGCTAAAGGAAAAAACGCCTTACTTGCGCCCGTTCTGAGGCTTCTATTCGGTGCGAAAGCCTAAACAAACGGCACTCTAGTACGAAAAGATTTGAATGCGATCAGTAAACTCATGTAGCCGTATAACAGTTTATTTCGGACCGATATACAGTAAAATACGCATATAAAAACACGTTTATAAGAAACTTAAAGTCCGTAAGAAATGACACGTTGATAACCAAACAATGCTTTTAAAGCAGAATCAGAGGTAAAGGTTTCAATTTTAAAAAAGATTCTTAGTTTTTTTTGCAGAAATAAAGAAAATTTTAAAAATAAATTTTTTTCTTCATATCGTAAAAGTTTTCGTAATATCCTGTAATAAAACAAACACGATAAGAGTTAGCTGCTTAGTAAGCTGCTTAGAGTTTTCATTTATGATTCAAGGTAGAGCCATCAACTTTCTTTTTTAACACTTAACCGAACGCGTGTTCCAAAATAATTGTCGCCATTTTTAAATTAAATTAAATTAAAACAATTAACGGAAACCAATGAAATTTTGTACAGTTGTACCTTGCCCTTTGTAATTTCCAAAAAAGTGGTCAGCTTTGCTGTGAAGTTTTTTTTGAGAAGTAGGATCTTTGGAAGTAATCCAAATCAAACCCTACGGATGTCCTCGGTAATTTTGTTTTGGAAAAACGAGTTCAATCCACCATTGGAAAGAAAAATGCTCAATGGTAAAATGCTTTAAAGAAATTCTTTAAAAGCTCTATATTCAATCCTGACCATTCGAAATTTAAAAAAAATGGTTTTTATTCCAAAATATCATCAAAATTTGTTTGGTTAGAGCCAAAAGTCTTTTAAATAAGAAAATGTGGCTAATATTTTCATTTTTTAAGACCCAAAACCTAAAATTTTACTCCCGAAACCGCTTGATCTCGGAAAACCCAAAAATTTCCTGGACAACTAAGGACTGATACAACTTTTTTGGACTTAAAAATTACGGCAAAAACAAGCTTTAAAATGATGTTTGATACCTAACACTGTCACACTCAGTTCAATAATCGTTACAAGTTCTTTTAATAGAACTACTGCACTTCTAGTGACTTTTTGGTGGAAAGCGAACCGAAGCGTACCCTTACTGAAGCGAAGTGGACCTGTACCAAAGCGATGCCAACCCTACCGTAGTAAACACAGGAAAGCGTACCTTACTGTACCGTACCATACTAACTGTACCACAGAGTACCGTACCATGCTTTCGTATGTTTGGTATGGTACGATACGCTTTGGTTCATTTAGTACGGTACGGTACGGATGGTCTACGGTACACTTCGGTACGGCTACGCTTGCCACCAAAATTTTGGTATAAGTGCAGTATTTTTGATGAACTAAAGTTGAGTTTAACTTTAATAGAAAAAGATGGAGTTAGAAATTAAAAATTGAAAAATACATCCCATACCACTAGAGTTAAACTCAACTTTCGCATCAGAGTAAAGGCCGATTCCTCGACTTTGCTTTAAGAGTAGTAGGTAAAAGTTTTCCGTACAATTAAGCCTAATAAATTAACTTCCGGTGTTAAATTATGAGAAATCTAAAATTTAAAATGACTTTAATAGTTTGTTTGGAAAATATAAGTTTGTCTGTTCAGGAAACACACATTGGTTTTGGCTTAGAAAGATGTGAGTTAAACCGCGTCATTGTGGTTTCTTTTTCATTTTTATTCAATAATCGAAATTCAGGTTAATTTCGCAAAGAAACTCTTTGTCTTTTTGAATAGATTTGAAATATTTTGAAATCTTGCAAAAGTGTAAAGGACGCTTGCAATTTTTTCTCTAGTACTTGCAATGAACTCGAAAAAAATTAACAACAAAATGAAAACAAGAAATTTTCATAAACAAGAAAAAAAAATGCATAAAATTTTCAAAAATCTACAAAAAAGCAAAAACTAAAGCTACACTCATACGTACATTCAAAATCAATTGAAATACTTTAAAAGCAGATTTTAGCGAACAGACTCTATGCTAAATACTCTTTGTTTTCTATGCATTACAATTATATAATACTTATATAAATCTTTTTAAAATAATATTAACTCCTTTGATTATTAGAAAAAAAATAAAAAAAAAATAACGAAAACTTTCTACATTGGTAATTATTCACAATAAAAGTATCCTTTGTTTACCGCTTTTATTATTCGTTTTAGATAAAATGAGTACTTTGACATTAAGTAGACTCAGCTCATTTAACAACTCAGCTACTTCTTTTGTTGTTCTAGCTGCTACCAACAAACTTAAACCAAAACCAGCAATCGCTTTGCCTGATGATCATGCTCATGATCATCATGTGAGTTTACCAAATGCTTTCAAGCCATCGACTTCATCATCGTTGGGAAAACTTTTGATTGGTGGAAATTTAAAAGTTACCAACTCATTTCAAAGTAATTATTAAAACTTGACGATTTTTTTTAGACAATTTTTAAAACGTCAAATTTATTTCAAGAATCAGTTCAAGTGAGACACTCACATACTGACATTAAAGTCCCAGATTTTAGCGAATACCGTAATGAATATTCAGAAAGCGCTGCTCAACACAGCAGAGACAACGCTGATGATAAAAAAACATTTTCATATATTTCAACTTTCGGTAAACATTAATGTATTCTAAATGTCAAGAGCATAAATTAATTTTTTTTCATTTTTAGGTGTTGGTTTGGCTACTGCATATGGAGCTAAAGCTATTGTAAGAGACATTGTTGCTAACGTTGCTCCATCAGCTGATGTTTTAGCCTTGGCTAAAATTGAAGTTAAACTAAACGAAATCCCAGAGGGCAAAAATTTAACTGTCAAATGGAGAAGCAAACCATTGTTTATTCGTCATCGTACTCAAGCTGAAATCGAAAAAGAACGTTCAGTCGATTTATCAACCTTAAGAGATCCACAAACTGATGACTCAAGAGTTCAAAGACCCGAATACTTAGTACTCTTGGGTATCTGTACTCATTTAGGTAAATTTTTTTTGATACTTTAGAAAAAAAATTTGAAACAAAGTATTAATTTTTTTAAAAAAGGTTGTGTCCCATTGGCCAATCAAGGTGACTTTAACGGATATTTCTGTCCATGTCACGGTTCTCACTATGACGCTTCTGGTAGAATCAGAAAAGGCCCAGCTCCGCTTAACTTGGAAATCCCACCGTACACAATTTCTGAAGATGATTTATTGGTCGTTGGTTAGATTTCGTCTTAGTTAAAATTTTAACAACAAAAATATACTACCAACTTACTTATTTAATTTTAATGCTAAATATTTTTTTAAAAACAGTTAAAATTAAAGATTCAAGAAATTGATTAATAAAAAAATTCTAAAAACTAGTGAAATTTTTTTTTTAAAACTTTTTTGTTTTAATTTTCTGATTGAACAACGCAAGCCGCTTCCTTACTAAAATTATCAAAACCTAGTCAACAGTTAAAGTTGATCATTCGAGTTAGTTTAAAAAATGACTCAGCTCACTTAATAACGGATGTCATTGAAAGTTTTTAATTTATTTTACTTTTGAGGTAGAATGACGAAAATGTGAAAAATACAGTAGTGCCTCATAATAGACACCAGGGGTCTTAAATGTGACTAAAAAAACAGAAGGTCTGAAATTAATTTAAATTAAAAATTACTTGATTTGAGACCCCAATTTTTTGAAATCGAAATTTTAATTTTCTTTAATTCTTTGATTCAATAATTAGTAATGGTATTAAGAATATATAAATCTATACTAACGCCTTTCGGCACTAAGCTCTATAAGAAATATGGCAGTCTTCGCATTTCTAATCTCGATTGGTTTTCGTTGTTGGGTTTAAAACTCGATTGTAGTTCAAAAATGTTGATCTTCTTGATGATATTATACGTAAACATTGACAATCGATAGAAAAAGCGATATATAAGTGTATTGAGGCTAAGCTCAATCGAAGTTATTTAAAAAAAACAATTGAATCTAATTGAATCCGAGAGCACTGACCAGAACTTCTCCGACGCATTCGAAGAAGACCATCAAATCAGTGCAAAAGTCGAATTAAGCACAAGCACACAACAAGTCTCATACCACCCGCAGACGTCACAAATAGAAGCACGCACAGACTCACACGAAGTCTCAAAACACACGCAGACGCTAAAAACAGAAGCACACAAAGCCGATACAAAACCAGACTCACACGAAGTCTCATACCACACGCAGACAACAGAAAAAGAAGCACGCACAGACTCACTCGAAATCTCACACAGCACGCATAAGCTAAACACAGAAGCACACAAAGCCGATACTAACCCAGACTCAAGCTCAAGCCAAACTCAAGACTCACATCACAAGCTCAATAACTCAAACATCGTTGACAGCAAGGCAATATACGATAACGAAATGTCCGACAATTCGACATGCGGCACGTTCCAGTACCATACTGGAGAGGAACTTGCAACTGCCCACTTCACTGCCCAAAGGTCAGAATTTGCCGAGGAGCAAAAGTTCCGACACATGAAGCGCAGGCAAGGGGAACCGGTACATGATTTTGTCATGAGACTGAGGAAGCAAGCGGTTCACTGTAAGTTTGGGGAGACACTAGAACGCAATGTTTTGTCTCAGTTTGTTGCAGGCTCTGAAATGCACGCGTTCAAGGAGAAATGCTGTCAAGCCAAAGAACTCAGTCTAAAGACCGCAATAGAGGTCGCCCAAGCATTTGAAGCCTCGGCGGCAAACATGAACATGCTCACCAATCCGACGGCAGCGGCCCAAACAATCATGTACACAGAGCAGCATAACCCGAATCCACTGAGAAAACGGGAACACAACCTCAGCCGTAGTCGTAATGAACAAATAGGAAGCGCCGAAAACTACAGACACAAAAGATGTGGGTAGTGCGGTAAGAGCTGTAAAAGTCGAGATACGTGCCCAGCTAAAGGAAAGAAATGTACAAATTGTGAAAAAATGGACCACTTCGCATCGGTGTGCAGGAGCCCAAAAGCCACAGCTCCCAGTCAAAATCGGAAGTACATCCGGCAAATAGACACATCTGCGACCCAACAAGAAAAGAAAATTGTACTAAATGAAGCGGAGTTTTCCGAATACATGCGACTCAAACAAACAAAAGAGTACGGTCTCTTCGCCCTAGACAGTGGCCGAACCCGATTCAATGACGGACCTCGAACCACAATAGCAGTGAATCAGACAAATCTATCTTTCTTGATTGACACAGGATCGCCAGCCAACGTTATAGACGAACGAACCTTACAAGCAATGAGCCCAACACCAACTCTAGAGCCATGTCACACAGTATTCTACCCCTACAAAACGGGTAAGCAACTCAACATCATAGGAAAATTTATGGCAAAAACGAGTTGGCACAACAAAACGATTGAAGCAGAGTTTATCGTAATAGGTGGTGAAGCAGAACTGCTGCTTGGTCGCAAGACAGCGGTTGGACTTGGCGTGATCCAAATCCTCAGCCCATTAGAGACCAAAAAGCTCGAGTAACCCAAAACGAAGGATCAGCAACAGCTGAAGAAAAAGCTAAAGGAAATGTTCCCAAAACTGTTTTCAGAAAAGATGGGATGCATCAACAGCGCTTCTGTAAAGCTCGAAATAGATCCAAACGTTCGACCGGTGAAACAGAAACTCAGACCAGTTGCAGTACACCTCCAGACGCTGTAAAGAAAGAGTTGCAGAAGCTGGTCGAAGAAGGCATCTTGGAGCGAGTTAACTCGTCAATGGGTCCTACCCCCTGGATCTCGAATCTGGTCGTCGTTCGCAAGGGAGATAAAAATGGTTACAAAACGGGGGAGATCAACGTCAGACTCACTTGCGACTCCCGTCCAATGAACAAAGCACTGAGAAGGGTGAGGCATCCGACTCGTTCAATGAAAGACCTTATCCACTGTGTGAACGGAGCGAAAAAATTGTCAAAGTTTGACATCCGCAAGGCCTTCCACAAGCTTAAGCTCGATAAGAAATAAAGACATCTCTCCACCATCACTACACACTGCGGCCTCTATAAGTATAAAAGGCTTCGTTTAGAACGGTGTTAGAATGACAGCAACATTGCCGCCCCTCCCATTTTCACATCCAGGCTTGGGACTGGCCAAGGCATGGTTAGCAGCAATGTTTGATCAATTTCCTTTTAAAAAAATAAAAATTACTGAAGTTTAGAATGAGCTCGATCGCTCTGTGATCGCTTAAGTTTGAGTAACAATCAATCAATTTTAGATTTGGTGCTGGTTCAAGTTGCACTTACAACTTAAGAAGGCATAACAAAACAATTCACAAGGAAAATGTTAAAAACTGTCTTCCAAGATACAACTTTTTTGTGAATAAAATAGTGAATAATTGGAACAAGTTCTCGGAATAGGTGATAGAAGCAAGAAGCCTGAATAGTTTTAAGTCGAAGCTCGACAGCTGGTTGGCGAAGAAAGATGTTACGACTGCTATAGCTCTTTGAGTTCAGTTTATTTTACTTCTATTTTACTACTTACAATATTACATTCGAGTAATACTTTCGTCTTAGTGTCGATTAACATTTGATCTAAATTTGCTTTGTAATACAACGATTGGTCTTAAAGATATTTTGTAAATTGAGAAGGTTAACAGGTGCCTAACTGTTAGACAAGTAAAAATCTTTAAACATTTTGTCGAATAATTTATTTCTGTATGGATCAGCATTAAAATCACCAATGATTAATTTTACATCAAAATTTTTGTAACTTATTAGAAGTGCTTCAATCATAGATATACATGTTAAATAGCAGCTCTCCGAATCTAATGACGAGTTATCAAAAGGCATATGGGCACCAACAATTAAAAATTTTTGATTGTGTATTTCTAAACAAACATAGCTAAGAAATTTGTTAATAAATTCATGTTTTATTATTTTATACGATTTGTTAATAAAACAGGCTAGTCCAACATATTAAAAAGAATAGCCAAAGAATACTTAACCACTCATCCGACGGTCATATCATATCAGTCTACCTCTAGTATAAAATTCATCAATATTTGATTTAAACAAAACTCTTTTGCCATAAGAAATTTTTTTTAACAAATATATACCATTCTCATAAAGCCATGTTTCCGATAAGAAAATCAAGTCATAACTCTGAGTAATAGAGTCAATATAAACTAGGTTCGATTTAAGACTGTTTGTATTAAGGGTTATTATTTTCATTGACTTTAATTTCGATTAATTTGATTGGTTGAGTCTTCAGATGTGATAATCATTCGTTTAGATTTTTCAAAATATGGACGAGTCTTCACATTATCCGGCAAAATACTTGGATCGAACGCTTAGGTTTTCAACTTGATTAATTTGTTGTAGGCTGACTTGCCTACTGAAATTTGATAGAAACAATAAAAGAAGTGTGTTGGTTCGGAATCATTTATTCTAACTTTGTCATAAAGTACAACATTTCTAACATATTTTAATTTATAAAAACTAATCTTTTACACCAAAAAATAACTATAATATAAATTCTTATTCATCACTAAGTCACCAATTAGAGCTTATTTTAAAGTATAAATTATAACTAAGGCTCAAGAAGTGAAGTGTTAGCAACAACTTAAGTTAGTTCTACTAGATACCAACAAAGTCTATTCAGCCGCTAACATACTCCCTCCTGTTAAGAAGCGATGTCCTCATTGCTGACACGTCTGATCCGATAACAGAACCAGTTGTATTAACGCGTCATTTATCCAGCGTCTATTACGGTGGCAGGCCAACCTCTGGGGCTGGGGTATTACACACCGTCCCCGGCATCTTGTGGGACGCCTGACGATCCCTCTTCGGGAAAGTAGCTGTTCGTTTGCCACTACCGGAGGCGCTTACCCTCGCTCTATAGGAGCCGCAGAGTATTATTGGAATTAAAACCTAACTTACTCTAATTGATAACTTCGTTAGAAATATTTTTTTTACAAGCAAGAATAAAATCTTAAATTAATTACAAGAATAACTGTAAATCATTAAATTTTGTTTTGGCTATCTTGAACAGTCTGAGCAGTTCAAAAGAAATCGATTGGTTTCCTTCATGTCGTTTCAACAAGCTAATTAAGTTTTTATCTTTTGTCCATTTACCGATCTTTAAAAAATTCTCATTACGAATTCGAAAAGCTTAACCTCAACATCTTAAATCAAGATTGAAACTTTTATTGACTCGAATTCTTTATTATTATTTGAAACATCTTGACACGATACCATTCACAAAATAGAATAACCAAACAATCTTTTAAGATCTTCCGAACTGATTGGACACAAACTTAGGAATCTGTACAGTCATTCTTCACAAATAACTTCACTAAACCGATTGACTACATAATCAAAGCTCATTCATTTCTACAGTTACTTGAATTGAACTCCATTCATAGAATTATCTCCTTAAAATATATAAAAACTACCTTCAACCCTTAACCGGAGAATCTAACCGATTTTTAGATCAGGATTCACAAAATTAATTCAGAATTTCCCCAATATTAGCTACAAACCACCTTTCAAACCTCTCCCCCTTTTTAATTTCCAAGAACTTTGAAAAAAAACACTGGGTTATTTTTCTTTTACAAATTACGAAATCCAACTTTTCTACAATTTTGACGCTTTCCTATCTAATTTAATGTCGTAAGTCGGTAACTAAACACAAACTAATTATAAAAACTAATTATAGCTCAAAGTAATTTACCATGTCCATTAAATCCGGACGCTAAACCCTACAGAGCTAAAAATTCAAAGAAACAAATTCCATTCTTTTCTTTTTAACTAACCAAGCAAATAAGTCAAAGCAAAGATCTCAAAAAATATTTCTATTCTTAGAAAAACACATCGTTAACTTCGGGTCATCATCGTTATTTTGATCAGGGTTTCCTTGCATTGTTCTATACTCTACAATTTCCTAAGCATCTAATAAATAATCCATTATCATTTTCCTTAAATCCACAATCTTATTCAAACCAATTTCTCTAACATAGATCAAGAATCATTAACGTAACCTAATACGGAATCATTGTCTGGCAGTTTAATTTTTACCAAAATCGTAAATTCATCTTTTTCTCAAACCCTTTTCCACTCTATGAAGCTGTGCGTTTAACAATCAACGAAAATTTAACCATCTCATACACATTTCGAGCAATAATTTATCAATCAAAATTTGAAAATCACTGGTACTAACTTCTCAGTTCCTATTTCTGATTCATGTTTCTTTATCCATCTTTTTAAACCATCGGATATCGATCGACCATTTTATAATGCTCCGAGTTATTCCAATCGGAACCAGTTCAAATTCACTTCTGTAAAGTTCCGTGTCTACCAATCATTTATAAATACAAGATAAATGAACATAAACTCACTCTTATTTTAAACCATTGTTCGTTGTATAAACAGAATCATAACTATTTCTAGACTTGACTGTTTATCAGTCAGATTCGCTCCAACATTTACGCTTTCTCATCACTACTTCACAAAAAAATATTACTCATTCAGTTTATCAGTTTATCATCTCAATATCTTAATCATCGGTCGGACACTTAATTTCTCCATTTCTCAAAACATTTCTATTCACCATCTTCGAGTATCTTAATGCAATGAGACTTTACTAAGTTTCAGCAAATATAAAATCACTTTTGAGTCAGTTCTTTATGTAAATAATTGTAAAACTTCTAATTACGTTCTTCAGACGGCTCCAGTCTAAAACTCAAGTTAATACGAAGCCCTTAATTCACTATTTACGACTATCAATTCCATTAAAAACCCAGTCAACAGAATTTTAAAGGTTTTTTAAAGGTTCTTTAAAGATTTTTCTAAAGGTTTTTTAGAGGTTTCCGGACAATTTTTTTCTAAAGATCTTTAAAGATTTTTTAAAGAATAGTCTTTTTCGAGAAAGTCACATCAGAATTGAACCAAAACTAAATATGAAATCAGTGCAATACATACTAAGAGAAAATAAATGACTTTAGTTTCAGTTGGGGCTAAATTTCATTGTAAAAAGCTGCGTTATTTTTCATAGATCCATTTTATTCTTTTAATTCAAACCAACGTTATGACGAAATATGCAACTTACGCAGAATCGAATCCATATAGAGCAACTGAAGATAAATCTATTTACGTGCAGAGAAATTTCACAGAAAGGTTTGTATGTCTTTTCGAAAAATAGGAAAAAAAATTGAACCATGATAAAGAACGTAATTTAATACCGAATGAAATTCAGTCCCAACTAAAACTAGTCATTCATTTGCTCTTAGTGGGTATTGCACTGATGACACCTGTGGTTTTGATTTAATTTTGAGCTTAAATTGAATTAGCTCGATTTAACGAATATCTTTATTCGTTAAAGTATTTCAGCTGAATCCGTCAGCCAAATCGGTTAACAAGGCGCTTTTCTTTATTTCGAAGTTTTCGTTAAATAGGGGTTCTTTTTACCAAGGTTTGACTCTACCGTAATTGAGAACTCTCGCTTTAACTGATAATTTTAACTGAATAACTGGTAGTTGGAAGAGTTTGAGCCTTAAAATTAACATTTTACTTTATTTAATAATCGAGTAACTTAAAAATTAAGAAAAAAAAATACTTACAATTTTTTTTGAATATTTGATTTTGAAATCAAAATAATATTAAAATTAAAATAAAATGAAATAAAATAAAATAAAATAAAATAAGAAATACCCCTACAAGCATTAGGAGGTGGAGCTTAAAATATTTCAATTTTTATTAAAATGAAACTTATAAAATATAAACTATTAAAAGTTACAATTTTTTTTTCAAAGATAATATCCGATTTATTGTAAAGAGACCATGAGAAAAAAAACTTGATCCTAGTTTACGAGACGGCAATAAAACTTTGAAAAATTTTTTTGACGAAATCAAGTTAATTTTTTGTTCTTAGTATTTTTCGCGACATGATTCATTCGCAAATCGGGATGAGCCGACTCCACCCGACTTGTCCACCCGACTTGTCCACCCGACTTGTCCACCCGACTTTGTAAATATTTTTTTCTAAAAGTTGCCACACTCCCATAAACAAACCAAAAAATCATTTTTCTTTCGTTCTGAATATTTACGTAATAGGTATCGGTAATTTTGTAGTTCATTATTCAAGCAAGAACAATATTTTTTTCTATTTTTTTACAAATTATTTACTCGGAATGAATAAACCATGTCTCACGGGGTAAACGGCCTGGCGGTTTATGCGATATTTGTCGAAGGTGGTAAGCAGAATAATCTGCTAAATTGAGATAATGACGAAAATGGCGAGTCACTGTTTCCACCATACTCCATAAACCCCGCTTTAGAAATTATATTTTATGTGTAGATGGACCTAACTTGTTGCCTCGACTCCACATAGACTTTTGTTTTTATTAGTTGTTTCTTGTATGTTTTTTAAAACCTCGTTGATCTTGCCTGATAAAGGCTTTATAAAGATTTTTTAAAGATTGCTCTTCAAAATTTGGGTTGTGATAAATGTCTTTATAAAACCTCTATTTTGTCTTTAAAAAAGGGGGTAAATTTAAAGATATTTTATAGACTCTTTAAAGACTCTTTAAAAAACCTCTAAAATTCTGTTGACTGGGAAATACGAATCTACGAATATCGATTAATTCTCAACAATCACTTACTTACAACAAATTTTTTTTTTTTTTTTTAATTTTCTTTATCAACCTCAAGATGATCACGTAAACAACGCTTTGTCAAATATTATTAGGCGTTTGATTCGACAAACCGACTACAACCATACTCTTATGTCGTTACAACTACTTGTTATAGAGTCTTTTTTTCCAAAAACTTTACTTACAGCCGCTAATAATAAGTTTCTAATATATTCCCTTAACCTAATAAAAACGGTTTCAGTTTGCTAACAAACTAACTCTTATTCCAAAATCTAATTCAAAAGTACATTCTGTTCTAATACCTCTAATAACTTTTTATCTTTTCTTTTTAAGCATTACCGAAGTCAGGTTCAATTATCAATAAAACAAGAACCTACCAAATATATAAAGTTGTTCATCAGCTAATCACGGATAAAATAGGACTAAAATAATAAACAGTCAGGTCAGGACTCAGGGATGTAGACGTCTACGGAGGGACTAAGGAAAGAAACACAACAGGACTTAAACACCAGTGTAAAATAATTAAAAATCACTTCCCTGTATAGAATTAAAACTTCGAGTGGAATTGATCTATACGTCCGAATTATCAAAATATTAATCTAATTCTACACGAATAAACTCGATCGACAAAATAAACATTTTTTTTAATGGAAATCTTCTTTTTTTTTTTTTTTTTTTTTTTTTTAACTTGGATTCGTTCTAAATCCATTGTGCGTCAAAATCATGAAATCTTGGGTAACTCGATTATTTGTCGAAAATATATTATCAACAAAAAAAACAAAGACAAATCTCCAATATCTGTAAAGCAGCTAATACACATCAATTGCTCTCTCAAGATCATTACTAATTGTTTTTGTTTATTTACTCATACTCATATTTAAACTCGCTGAAATCGTACATACCACACACCTCCCCCTTCGGTTCTTTGAGTCGCAGCGCCATATGTTGTAGGCTGACTTGCCTACTGAAATTTGATAGAAACAATAAAAGAAGTGTGTTGGTTCGGAATCATTTATTCTAACTTTGTCATAAAGTACAACATTTCTAACATATTTTAATTTATAAAAACTAATCTTTTACACCAAAAAATAACTATAATATAAATTCTTATTCATCACTAAGTCACCAATTAGAGCTTATTTTAAAGTATAAATTATAACTAAGGCTCAAGAAGTGAAGTGTTAGCAACAACTTAAGTTAGTTCTACTAGATACCAACAAAGTCTATTCAGCCGCTAACAAATTTTGAATTTTAGTGATTTGAAATTTGGCAAACTGAAGTTTTTTTCAATTTGCTCGATTCGCTCAATTCAATCAGATTTTCAAATTTTGAATTTTAAGGTTTTTCAATATGTTCACTTAATAATTGACGTTGAATATTTTTTGTCTCTTGTAATTTGAATTGAGCGAATAGAGCGAATTGAAAAAACTTCAGTTTGCCAAATTTCTATGTTTGTTCTGTAACTCTTCTATATCAAATACAGGAAAGTCAAGAGAGTTTAGAAACTCAATGAGTTGATCTATGTTTATGTCATTGTGAATATGACCCATGTATAAATTGTATTTTTTATCAATAATCGATGATTTGATTTGCGTATTACTTTGAGCGCCAATAATTTGATTCGCTCTATTTTTATTTCTCTTTTTAGGACCAGCTGTTTTCCAATCTTTTTCCTTTTCATTTTGTACATAAACTTGATCATCAAGATTGATTGGATTCAAATTAGAGTTTGGATCAGCAGAGTTAAAAGAGTACAACGTTTTTTGAGTCGGTCTAGGGCGTGAAGTGAATTTGTGAGCTGGTCTATGTTTTGAAAAAGATCTAGACCTCGATCTTGGGATGAAACGTTGACCGTTGGACGATTTATTTCTTGAATTGGATCTTTTACATCCTCTTTTATAATCGTTATCGTTGCGAGTAGATCTATTTCTTGAATATGATCTATTACGTTCTCTATTATAATCGTTATCGCTACCCAGTCGGATAAATTTTGATTTTACATTGATTCGCATCATTTATTTTTGATGTCGCATCAAAATTTTGATGACAGGTAGAAAAAATTTGATGTCAGAAAATTTTTCCCAAAAATTTCAAATTACACTGTTTCCAATCATATTAAGTTTAAGAAAAAGAAAAAATTCGGGATAAAAGATAAATTTAGAACTTTGATGGTATTTTGATGCTAAATTAATGTGACACATCAAATTTTGATTTTTGATTGCCATGAGAGAGTTGAGAGGTTCAGATGAATCAGTATGCAATTATTCACTTAGACTCCTTTGTTCTCTTATTTTTAACCCCTTATAAGCGTGTCTTATAACTTTTTGTTTAATTGGCCAATAAAATAAGACATAAAATATTAAATGACCTTAACATTTTTATTTTAATTATATGCATAATTTTATTCTATAAAGAAATTTTAACATTTTGATCGATTAAAGTTGAATCAAATAAAAACGAAAAATTTCTTTACGGTTAAAAACTTTATTAACAATTCGCGACGTTTCGGTAAAACGAGGTTACCATTATCAAGCTGTTAAATTGATCTAAAAGGAATATTTATAAAATACAAGGAATTTTTAAAATTTTGAAAGAAAATTATAATATTTCAAATTTGAAAAACGTATAAAATTAGTAGGGTTTAATTGCAAATACATATGTAATTGCTATAAATTCTATAAAGAAAATTTAATTTTTCAAACAAAAAGTTGGACCGTTCGAAGGTATACAACCCCAGCTAACATTTGGCTACAAGTCCATTACATTTGATGTATTGTTATCTTTGAGGTTTCTATTGGAATCGCGATTATTTGTAACTTCAATACTGTCTTCTCTATCAAAAGAAGACTGAGATTCATTAACTGATATTTCCATAATATCTGGGTCCGTAGGGTTCTTCTCGATAGTAGACTCCTTGAGAACTTTGTTACATTTGCATTTTATTATTGATTTTACTTCTCTAATTTCCATTTGCAATGTCTTTACAGTGTCATTAAGATTATCAAGATTAAGCGATAAGATAGTATCAAATTTTTGAACCATAGCCTTATTAAAATTTTGTAACTCACTTATTGTTTGCTTAAGTGATTGTAGTTCGTTTTGTATTAGAAGCGTATCAGCATCATCATCATCTAATTCATCAAGTTCATCTTGCTCTTTACGAGAGTCATTTATGGTCTTCGTACGTTTAACTTTTTTGGCGGATCTAACTTTGTCGTCATTCGGAGATTTGTTAACATTGTACACTTTTTTAAAGTCGTCTTCCGAGTAATTATTATCGACAAATTATTTCGTAAAAAAATAGATATCTGGAATATTATTTTGTTTGTTTTCAATCTTGTTACATTCACGTCTAGGTTAAAGGTTTTCATGAACTTAAAGTGTAAAGTCGTTCGCAGGCATAAAACGTCAATAGTGTTAACTTTTTCTAAATGACTAACAAGATCTCTCTAACGAAGGCATCTAAATTGCCAGTAAAGGTCTCAACTAGGAATTGACTAAGGTTATCTTCAGACTTGGTAGTGTAGCACGATTCGAGAAAATTACCTCAGGGTAAATCATCTTCTGACAAAAGTTTGAAAAATTATGTTAATTTTTTTTCAATTTTTTTCAAAACTTATTGTTAAAATCTTATTGTTAAAAAAGGGGCAATTATCTATCTGTTATCTTTATTTTCAAATCCATTGATATGTCTTGATGCTGCTATAAACGGAGGGGGAGAAGTGATATTTTTTATTTTTGTGGAAAATGACAGTTTTTTATAGAAATTTTGCTCAGCTTGAATCTTCTTTTTTATGGAATGTTCTATAACAGCGACAATCGACATGTTTCTTGCGGCCAATAAAAATTTTCTCAACCTCAGTCGCTTCTATTTCACTGCTGACCATGGATAGAAAAAAATAAAAATAACGCATTTTTGTATTGAGATTTTATTGTTAATAATCAAAAATTAATTTTACATATTAATGGTTCATTTTTAATCGAAAACAAAACTAAATTATTTTGAAAAACAATACTTGAACTTAAAAAGCTTAAAAAAGAACCATTAGTCGAATAGACAACTTTCTCCTTGTACTTGACATACTGACTATGTCTTATATCGAATTCAAGCTTTAACAAAACATTATGGACGTCTGAATTTTCTATATTAAAAGTCTCGTGCAAATAAGGATAAAGACTCAACCATAAATTTTCGTTCACATCAACTTTCATGTTATACACAAATGAGTCTAATTTTATATCATAAAATCTTGATAGACTGTTATCGAACTCACGTTTGAATAAAGTAACCCCTTTGATCTCATGATTAGTAACAATCATGAGTTCTTTGGATTCAAGGTATTCGATTGATTTTGGTAAAAACAAATTTCCGGCAACTTGATATGATGTTTTATCTTTCAAGTTAAACAACCATATTTCTCCACTGTTCATGGTTAAGCCAAACTTTATTTTTTTCAAAAATGGACTTGAATAACATTTAGTATAATAGACCAAATTTTCATTAATAGCGATTAGATCACATAAATCGTTTAAGTAATCATCATTTAAAAAGGTTTCTGTATGAATTAACGAATACTTTTGACTATCGTACACAAATTTTTCGATCGAGTAACCACTTCGTTTAAGATTATATTTGTCTTTGGCACTTGGGCTTATGTAATTGCCCGTTATTAAATGATAATTACCGTTATCGTCTTGATAGACACTTAAACAAAAAAGGTTTAAGCTATGAGATGGGATTTGTTTAGAGTTTAAGTCGACGATTTCTAATCGAATTGGATCAAACATGTAATTCAAGTCAAGAACATAGACTGAATTTTGTTGAATTTTATCATAAAGATCAATAAAATTATGTTCTGAAGAAGTTACAAAAAATGATAGACCATTAGGTAATACATCGGAGTCGAACGTGTTCTTAATCGGGTGATATGTGTAATCTCTTGTGATTTTATTAAATTTTGAAGTGCATTCTTTAAGATAATTGAACTCGTCAATACTTTGAGACAGGTATCCCATTAAGGTCGTATACCTATAAATTTTGTGTATAAAAATAGATGAAATAAATGCTATTAGAATATTTTTTATCATTTTAAAGTGAAACAATCGACCTAAAATTATGAGATTAGTTCTAACTGAAAGAAAAAAATTGAATATTTTATACTTTATTAACCTAGATATATTTTCTGATTATTCATTGATTATATTTGTAATTGTTGAATGAAAGATTTTTGTTGCAATTTAGTATCTCCTATATGCAAACAAATACCGTATCTCCCAGATTAAAGGTTTGTAATTAAATCACCTTTTTCATCTTAAAATATTTAGAGTTTTTTTTCAATTGATTTTAAAATATTTTGTTTCAAAGAGAACTCAAAGTTTTTCCAATAATTTCCAATTATTTCGTTTGATAATCAAAATCTTTTTATCAGCAAAACCACCAGATAACCTAGTCAAATATGTACATATTGAGGATCTTAAAACAATTTTTATATTTTTTTAAAGATTTTTCCTCCCCTGTTTAAAAAATATTCAAAAGAACACTCCCAGCTTAACTTTTGAATCTTCCCCTAGCTCTAATTTCCCTTTTCAATAACGTCTAACCCAGGAAATCAATTTTTTCTAAATAGATTCTACTCGATGAGAGCTACAAAATGAGCCCAGTAACTTGTGGACAAATAAATTCAAAAAGAATCTTTTTTTTATTTGAATTATTTGTCAACAAAACACCCCGAGACACTTTGAATTTTTGTCAGAGACACCCTAAAACACCTTTGCTTTTCTGATAGAGAATCTAAAAATGTATCTGTCTATTTTTGGACTTGCCAAGTCCTAGGGGCTAAATTTAAACTAAAAACGCTTTAGGGGTGTTCAACCGAGACACTCTTGATTTTTTGGTAAAAACAAGTGTATATTTGGTCAGACACATGATTTTTAGAGGTTTTCAAGGTCGACAAACCCGAAAATCAACTTATTTTTTGTCTAGGACTGATGCTTTGGACTTTTTAGGATATCGACTTAAAGAGGCCATGATAATTTCCTAAAGCTGACTTTATTATTCTCCATCTAAAGAAACCCCAAAATAAATCACTTATTTTCATCGCTGAAAATATCAAATTTCAAACAAAGAAAGTGCTGACCCTTGAGAGAGCTGCTTCTGGAAAATCATTAGTTTCTATGTAAAATCACCTAAAAAATTCTCCCCTAAAAAAAAAAGAGAAGTGATAGTTTATTCAAATCAAAAAATTGTCAATAGCGAAAATAGAGTTTAGAGTAGGGACGATCAATAGTTGCTTTTTTAAACTAAAAGTGCAGAAATAGTTGCTAAGGCTTGTTGAAATTGTTTAATCTTCTTTCTAGAAATTTAGGTTGTAGATGATATCAATGGTCTCCAAAAGATTGTTATCGATGGTTCTAGAAGTTGTGGACGTCCCTGGTTTAGAGTAACCGAACAGGAGCTATTTTGCAAAGAATTTAAAAAAAATTTACAAAGCCTCAATGACGAATGTTAAATTAGTGTTTATCTGCAATTTATCTGTAAAAAAGAAAATTAAAGAATTCCCACTGAAATTCGCAATTTTTGTTCTGTTTTTGAATACGTTGAATTATAGTTGAAAAAATTTTCTTCCGATTAATATTTCTTTACTCTAATCATCTCTTTAGAGGCTTAAAAATAAATTCAAGTAAAAGTTAATTAAAGTTAAATTCATTTTTATGCATATTTTCAATATGATTTTCTATGTCCACTTGTTGATCTTCTAAAGTTCTTTGTGTATGATTTTCATGATGTTGTTCTATGTAGCATTGTGAAGTTTAGTTCAAAAATTTCAGTTCAATTTTGAAAAATCGAAATAACTTTTTTCACAAAGGTCTTATGCTGGCTCTGCATATGTAACAAAGTGTAACAAAATTTGTTACACCATTGGGCGACTTCTGCAAAAACTCTGCAAAATAATTGCGCATTTATTTAAATACTATCTAATGGTGTGTATTTTGCAGAGAATATGCACACATTTTGCAGAAGTCGCCCAATGGTGTAACAAATTTTGTTACACTTTGTTACATATGCAGAGCCAGCATAAGACCTTTGTGAAAAAAGTTATTTCGATTTTTCAAAATTGAACTGAAATTTTTGAACTAAATTTCACAATGCTTTCTATGTCCACTTTTTGATTTTCAAAAGTTTTTCGTATTTGCTTTTGATAATTACGAATTTTATCCGATAAATTAGTAACCCTTTGTTGTTTAAGATCAACTTCATTTTGCTGCTCTCTTAGTTTAGTAGTAGTGGTAGTAGTAGTGGTAGTAATACTGCAGTAGACAATTGTCTACACTAACGCTTGATCGCGTTTAGCCCTGAAAGAGCCGTGGCAGTCGCTTCTTTGAGCAATTCCAAAAACTTCTTTATCAACTATTGACTTAAAAGCATTGATTGACTTTGCATTCACCGCACTCGTCGATAATTTATTCCATACTTCAACTACTCTGTTTGTCAAAAAATTGTAGCGGTACAATCCTCTACGATTTATTTCTCTCACCAATTTTTTATCGTTTGATCTTCTTAGATTGAGAGACAAACTCCTAGCATAATTGACCCCTCTCATCAATGTTATGTCTTCAAGTTTGTGGACAATTTTGAACATTTGAATCAGATCACCTCTTAAACGTCTTTCTTCAAGACTCAATAAGTTCAAAACTCCGAGTCTTTCTCCATATGGTTTCTCTTCAATCGCCTTCACCAATTTTGTCGCCCTCCGTTGAACCCTTTCAAGAACACTAATGTCTGTTTTAAATATGGGACACCAAGTACTTACCGCATACTCCAGATGTGGTCTGACCAGAGCCGTATACAGCGGGATGATTGTATCTCGTTCAAGGAATGAAAACGAATTCTTGATTTGACCCAGAACACTGTTCGCCTTCGCAGCAGCCACAGAACATTGTTTGTTCCACTTAAGGTCATTCGACATGAAGACTCCAAGGTCCTTTTCCTGACACGTTTCATTAAGTGTATGCAAACCAGCCGCATCCATCATTTCGTATTTATACTTAGACCGGTTTCCACCAAAATACATTGTTTTACATTTCGTTAAGTTCAGCTCCATCGACCATGTTTTACTCCATTCCGTTAGTATAAGCAAATCATGCTCAAGCTCTACTGACCTTTCTAAATCTCTATCAAAAATTCCCATAATTTTCAAATCATCAGCGTACGATAGGCAGGGACTTTGAAGTATTTCCAAAAGATCATTTATATAAATTACAAAGAGAATTGGACCGAGAACCGATCCTTGTGGAACCCCACTCGTGACTGGTTCCCAGTCCGATACAACTTCTCCAAGTACTACGCGTTGCTTTCTTCCAATCAGAAAACTACTTATCCACTCAAGCGCTTCGCCATTAACGCCATAGGCTTGTAGTTTGAGAATTAGTTTACGGTGAGAAACCTTGTCGAAGGCCTTTGAAAAATCGGTATAAATAACATCAACAAAATGACCTAAATCAAGTTCATAAGTAATTCTGTCCAAAAATTCTAGCAGGTTTGTATTGCATGATTTTTTAGGCATAAAACCATGCTGCTTGTTACTAACTAGTTTGTTTTCAACCAGGAACATCATAAGCTCATCTCTGATTATTTTCTCCATTACCTTTCCAACAATTGAAGTCAATGAAACTGGTCTGAAATTTTTGGCGTCAAGTTTCGACCCACTTTTGTGCAAGGGTGTTACATTTGCTGTTTTCCAATCTTCCGGTAAAACACCATCAGTATACGACTTAATAAAAATAATTGATAAGGGAATCGAAAACTCTTTCGAGCATTTTTTGGCAATTGATGAATTGATCTTATCTGGACCCGAAGACTTGTTGGGATCGAGATTTTCAAGATACTTTTGGATATTTGACGGACTGAAAACTTGATATGGATTAATTGAAAAAAGCTTGTCTGTTCGTGTTGGAAAATCCGGTAAGGGGTCACTTGAATTATTAGAAGAAAAAACTGACCTGAAATATCCATTTAGGTGTTGTGCAATTTTTGACCGATCCATAGTCGTTTCATCTCCAATTTTGAGAGTTGTGATACCACTGTTAAACTTCTTTTTCTTATTCATATAGTTAAAAATCAGCTTTGGATGTCTTTTCGCTTGTTTCGCTAATTGTCGTTCAAATTTACGGACGGCTTTTCTAATTTGCTTTGAGCATTCTCTACTTTTTTCCCGATAATTGGTTAAGTGTCTTTTATTTCTAAACTTTGAGTTAACGCATTTAAACCATAACCTGTTTTTATCATTGGTTAGTTTCTTTAAATCTCGGTTGAGCCATTTGGGCCTTTTGTTTGATACTCCATTACGTTTAACTGGGACGAACTCCTCACATATTTGTTTGTACTCAAATAAAAAAGTTTTGTACATGTCATTAACATTCTTACTGTCTAGAATTTTAACCCAATCACGCTTACACAACTCGAGAGATATACTCATAGTATCAGCCCTCTTGTAATCTAACTCAAGAGGCTTAGTCACCGAAGATTGATTGTTTTTCGATATCGCATGGTTCCATTGTAAAACTACATGTCCTTGTTTAACATTACCTAAAGGTGCACTAACTTCCACGTGTGCTATTCTGTCGACTGTTTCAGTGATTACAGGGTTTCAGTGTTTATTTTCAAGATTAAGTTTTTCTTCTTTCAATAGTTCAATAGCTGGTTGATTTTGGGCTAATCTAGTAGCAATTTCTTGTTCTCTTTTGACTAATTTTTCATTTTTAATTCTGGTTTGATCACATCTTTGCTCCAATTTTCGCAATTCTTCCTTACTTCTTTGATTAATAGACGTAAGCTGATTTTTTTCAAAGTCACTTTCAATAATTTTCTTATTTAATCTGTCGATTTCGAGTTTGAGTCCTTTTTCATTTTTAGTCAAGTTATTTATCTTTTTTTCCAAGTGACTTTCGGACGTTTTTTTTTGAACTATTAAAAACTTTTTTCTTTCAAATACTTTTTTTGACTTCAACAGACTGGTATTTAATTCTCTTTTATTATTTTTCAATCGTTTTATTCGATCCTTTATTTCGTTTATTTTAGTCTCTTTATCCGATCTTGTTCCTGTGAAAAACCTTAAAGTACCACCTACAACACTTTTTACTGTTTCCCAAATCGACGACGAGCTTAATTCACTTAATTGATCCTCTAATTCGTTTATTTCTTCATCCTTAGCCCTAATTTGCTCGCTTAGTTCCAACATTGTTGTTTCTTCTATAGATTTCTCATCGTCAAGAATTATAATTTCATTTTGTGTTCCCTTTTAAAAACAAAAATAAATTAAATTTTAAGGCTCAAGACTTTATTCGAAAATTACAATTAATTTGTTTTCAGCATCTCGAATTTCGTTTTCAATGAGTTGTTTTTTATTCTGTTGATCATTTAAAATAGCCTCATACTTTTTGAGCTCAGATTGAAGATTTAAAAGATTTTCATCTTGAATTCTAATTTTTTCCTCGTTTAATTCAATCTCAATTTGAATTTTTTCAATTTGAGAAATTAAATTTTCCAATTCGTTTTCGATTTTTTCTTTTTCTTTCCCAAATGCGTCATTCTCTTGTGATAACTGAGCTATTTCTCGTTTAATTTGAGAATTTTTTGATTCTAATTCTCTTTTTAATTTATCAAGTTCAAGTTTTATTCGGTCAAGATTTTCTTGCTCTTCATTTTTTTTTGCAAAAGCCTCATCACTTAGATGATAAATTCGTTGTCTTTCTATGTTATTGATCATTTTTTTAACTTTCTCTAGATTTTTTTCCCCAATTTATATGACATAAATAAAGCTTTCTTAAGTTTTTTTGATAAAACTTTTAATCTAAACTCATGATGAAAATAAAAAAAAATTTAAATAAATAAAGTATCTTGTCGTCATTAAATATTTGATAATTTCGAAAAAATAATCTCAAAATAAATGGCGAGTATAAATTGTCAGCATTAAAATTATCAGCTGTATAATTTATCAACAAAAAGAAAAAAAAATTTTAAATTTAGAATTTAAAGAGATTTCGGTATTTACTTTTATATTGTAAAAAAATAACTTGGATGAATTGTGTAAAGCACTATTGATGAGTCCAAAAAAAAACAAAACCGGCTTAGTTGCTACACAGTCAAGACAGCATTAAAAATGCCTTAACTTGATCCCATGTTGATACATAAATTTTCATTAAAAATGTGAATTAAATTAGGAAATTTACTTCAGGACTTTGAGCAATAACTTTATTAGCACTATCGGAAAACTACTAAATGTTTAAAAAGACTACGTTAAATACGACCTAAAACAAGGCTTTTTCAATATCCACAAAATATCCAAGTTCGTAACAACTTTTGGTTACGGGGGAAAATTTTACTATTTCAAAAAGTTGCCGTTCGGTCTTTCAATCAGTCCCTTCGTGCAACAAATGGTGCTTAACGAAGTGATAGCGTACATCAAAAGATTTACGCCCAACACCTACCGCCACCTGGACGACATAATCATCGGTCATAGGGGTCAGAATTTGTTAAGAGAATTCGTTAAAGGATTGCTGGAAATGTTTACGAGAGTACGGTGGGTCATAAACTGCAAAAAGTCCGTACCAAAAAAATCGATTTTCTCGGAGACACTTGGAACGAAAACGAAATTAAGAGAACAGAATCATAATCACGCATGCTCTGGTCTCTCCTTAACATCGCCAAAAACAACACCTTTAAGCTCGAATCCAAGCATCATCAAAAACTCCGCGGGTACCTAAACTACTACTTAGGATACTCGGGTCTAAACCACAGCGCCATAAATCATTTCCTAAAAATGGGACCAGAAACTAAAAATGATTTCTTGCCCTACATGGTTATACTTTTTTCAGTAGATGCCATTCCTTTTAGAGAGAAGTCCCCATCGTCAGTGCACATCTTCACCGACGCTTCCAACACAGCTCTAGGAGCAGTCATCAAGGATAAAACCTTAGACTACAGCGCCACTATATCCCCAGAACCTGCGCTTTCCCCCTCCATCATCTACAACGAAACAATTGGATCCATCCCTCCTTCTATTACCTTAACTTGCCAAGAGGGAGCAGTATTAAACTATGGATTGACAAATGTCAACCCGCTGGTTCTGGAAGAAATACAGTGTCAAACACTTGGGGGCGGTAAGCATCTTACTGGAGCGCTGTTAACAATTTGTATTTTGGGTACGTAAGGAAGAACACATTCATCATTATGACATCCTTAATAACACCGAGTCCAAGTTCATTAATTCATTTTTAAAGTTAAAATGTTGACTAGTAAATTTTAAATTTTAGAAAAGGATAAGGAAAATTCACAGAAAAAAAATTAAAATTTTTCTAATAATTTTTTAAGACTTAGAATTTTAGATAATCGATTTTTTTTTTAAATGTCTGATCAATTTGAATACGAACTTAACTCAATAATCAATAATTTTGATCATATACATAAATTTAAAACGGAAAAAAATATGGATTCTGATGAGATAGTTGAAATTTTGTGTTTGGACTGTGGTAACACACGTCTTATAAAAGAACTAACAAAAATAGCCTGGGATAAAAGCGATCAAAAAGATGTTGCATTACTAGAAATAAATAACTATTTAAATAAATTTAGAAATCAATCTAATGAGACTGTTAAATCAATTAATCAAGAAATAGACATAAAATCAATTGATAATGTTACGGTATTTATTTGGTTTTCAAATGATTTTGCAATGCGTAATAAAAATTTTTCCTAAAATTTTATTTAAATTAACAAATATTCATCATTTTAATTGTTTAAGTCAAATATCATCAAGATGAAAATGAGAGGAATGAAATCCGAAAGCTAATCAGAAAAATTGTTATTGAAAAGACACAACGTAACGTTGTTTTTATGAGCTTTGACTCAGATATTTATGAGATTTTGCCAATCGAAGAATTAAAAGATGCATTTGGTGCCTGGAATTACGACCCATTAGCTGGTCTTTTAAGAATTTATGTTAAAATCACGGGTAGCCAAGTTTTTCCTCGCTATTGGAAGTTGTCCGATCCAGTAAATTCAAAAAAAATTTACACCAATTTAATTAAAACCAGTATTTTTTAAGGCGGTGATTGTTTTAGAGGAAACGAGTTATGAGGTTATTAAAATAAAGGGTAATGAAAACCAAAACATGAATATACCATTAGCAACGTTTGTTGAAAGAATAACAGGCGTACCAAATTTGTGCACAGTTTTAAACAAATTTCAAATTCAAACGGTCCAAGATTTAAAGAATATAGAAGAGATTGGTTGGACTTTGCTTGGTAATAACATTCCAGCTCATGTAGAAAAATTGAGAAAAGCCGTAAATAGGCTTTCAGATAATCACAATTTAGACCTTGGTCATATTGATATTAAAAGACCGGAATTGTTACACAAATGGCACAAACTTAAGCTATCACTTAAATACTATTCTAAATCGGATTTTGAAAGTTTAAGCTTTTTAAACAAAAAAGCCTTGGATGAATGTTTTGAAGAGCAAAAAAATGACAAAACATTTTCAGTCGATTCAATCCTTGATCAAGTTAAAAGTTCACTTGAAGTATTCACTGTTCCGAATGACAGAAATGAAATGAGAGAAAGAAGTTATGGAATGTTGTTTTATGGCCCACCAGGAACAGGTAAAACAAAGCTTACAAATATTATAATCAAAAATGCTGGACTCGAAGCTGTTGTTGAACCGTTATCAAGCAGTGAACTTAATAGGTCTCTTGTTGGTGCAACTGAACAGCTTTTAATGGCTATTTGGAATCGAGCTAAAATGTGCCCACATTGGTTATGTTGTGTTGCTATTGACGAAGTTGATGCTTTAACTCCAAAACGAAATGATAAAGCAGCTGGACATAAAGTTGACGCTTTGTCTCTTTTACTTTCACTTATAGGAGGGATTAAACACGTGCCAAACGTTTTTGTGATAGCATCGACTAATCGTTTGAGCAAAATTGATGAAGCCTTTTCTCGTCGATTACAAGACAAATTTTACATTGGTAAACTTACAAACAAGCAACGTGTCGACTTGTTGCGTCAAATTAAAACTAATCCGAGAGCTCGTCTAGCTAATAATGTTCATATAGATTTTGATGGACTATCTGGTTTAATGGCTAAAGTGACTACTAATTTTAGTGGAGCTTCTCTTGCTTCCTTACGTGCTCGTCTCTTATTCTATTCTGATTTAAATGAAAATGATCCACGAATATTCGAGATCGATGAAGAAGTTCTAATTGAGTTAGCAACTAAAGTAGCTCATGATTTTCAAATAAAACTTGGTCGATACTCAATTCCACAGTTATTAAAAAAATTTGAAAATACCCAATTTATTAACTTTTGGCAAGATGTCGATAATAACTTGAAAGAATTAAGTGGTCGTGTTTTGATTGACTTGAATCAACATCCAGCTTTAATTACATTTGAATATGAAAATGATAGACATACACTTCTTGAATTACAATTTGGTGATAATGTTTATTTTATATCTGATGTTATACCATATATACTCGATTTTTGTGTTAAGTATAATATTGATAATATACAGCTAATAGATGCTGATTTATTAACACAAGGATCAGCTTATGATGAAACAGCTATAGCTGAATTGGTAAATGAGTGCTTAGACGAATTTGATAAGTTTGACAACGGTTTGGTGCTATTCGATGTTGATACTTTAGTTGGTGTGTCAGAAAGTCAAAGCGGAAAGGAAAAAACAAGTTCTTATTCGGTTCAGAATCAACGACTTTGGCAGAATATAATTCATACATTCAGAAAATCTTATTTTACAACAGACTCAACCAAAAGAAAATGGTGTATATTTATGTCAGGCTCAAGTTTTTTGATAAAACAATTAAAAAATATGAGCAAGTTTGCTAAGTCTAAAAGTGAAAAAGAAGACGAAGAAAAGGAGATCAGAGATAGCACAGAAAGATTAAGATGCGTTAATTGTGATCGTTGGTATCTTGAGGCAGATAATGATATTAACTCGTGTTCATTTCACCCAGGAGCACTTGTTCGAATAACACAAAACAATGATCCGTTAACTAGAGATGATTTGATTACAATAATGCGAGGAGAAAAGGACCTAGAAAGACTATCGAATTTCGCCAAATATTATTTTTATTTGTGTTGTATGAAACCATTTACTGAATCACATGACGGAGGATGCCAACAAGACAAACATAATAATACAAGAAAACTTGTTTATGATGTAAATCACCAGTAATAATATGTAGCAGGAGAATATTTAGGACACTGCTTTGATTAATAGAAAAAAAATAATAATTTAAAAAATACAAACACGTTGCTATTTCTTCTTATTTTTTGACTGAGATAAATAAAAAAAATTCAAGTTTAAGAGTAATATCTTAATCAGTAGATATTTTTGTTCATCGGTGACTGCAATTTAAAAAAAACTAGCCCACTTGTCCCGCAAAACTTGCGGAAATCATTTTTGTTTAATTTTTTCTTTTAATTTCGGAAAAGAAATTTCTTATTTTCAAGGTTCCGAAATAATGCTCTAAAAATGTGATTGGACAAAAAGAAAAAGCCGCTTTATTTCTCTGTCCTTAACCTTATTCGGATCTTTACTGTCGAATTCATTTTTTTAAGCCGTGTCCTTTTTTTGATCGAGTCAATTTAGCCTTTGATCTTGTCATACGAGGGGAAAAATTTGAATCCAAATATTTACACTTTTCTTTATTCTTTGGTCGAACGTTTAATTGCACCAGACATGCTTTAGCTTCATCTGATGGCTTGGAACCCGTTAAAGATGCCTTTTCTGCCAAGATAGCAGTCTTTTTGACTGAATTTATGTTCAAATTTGTCAATTTTGAGTCTAGCTCGTCCATTTTATCATCAAGACGATGTTTTTGTTTCTCATTGAAATAGCCTAAAGCTTTGTCATGTGACTGTTTATCTTCGATTATATTAGAAATATGAAAAATATTCTGGGGTTTTGATGTAAAATGGTATAATTTGCTCTCGGCACTAATTTGATGCAGTATACGTCTTTGGTTCCTAGATAAATTTTCGAAATTGACCTTTAAAGGCTCGCTATCGAAATATTGTGATTGTAAATGCAAGCCTACAAGAAACAACTACTTGAGGATCCAGAAGTGGACCCAGAGGCTGTAATAATCAAAATGTGACACCCTGTACAGTATGCGTTGCTTGAGTTTTTTAATCCGAACTTTTAGTCTTTTTTTGATAAAAAACGGATTATCGAGTATCCGAAACTCTTTTTATTTTAGATTGAAAAAAGCCTATCATTGACGATATCTCTAGCATAAATTAGGATTAAAAAAAGTTTTTTTATTAATCAAATAAAATAATTTCAATTTTGCTGATAATTTTGATTTAAATTATTAATGTGAATTTCGATATTTTCTTTTGAATTCTGATAGGTTGCAAAAATTTTATCCTCAATGTTTTTAATTGCTCTTTTTAAGTTTTCTACTTTTTGCCCTTGTAAATCGTAGTCTTTTTGAATTTGTTCGACGTCTTTATTAACCTTATCAATTTCAATTTGACTCTGTTCAATTTCAACTTTTTTTTTGTCGATTTTTTCATTCAGCTCATTTTCTCTTTTACTGTGATTATCTAAATCAACTTGGAGTTTTTCCATATCCGATTTGAATATTTTCAATTGTGTTCTTTCGATCTCAACTTTTTGACAAATCTCGTCTTTTGAATTTTGTTTCATCAACGATTTTTGTTCAACACTTTTCTTTTGACTTTGTATATCAAATTTAGACTTATTCAATTCACTTATTTTAGCATTTGTCTCATCAATTAACACTTTTTTATTATCCAAAACAATTTTAGTTTTTTCAATTTCATTTTTAACTTTTAAAAACATATTTTGCAACTTTTTTCTTTCTCGCTTCAAATTTATTAACTTGTTTAAATTATTTTTTAATTTTTCATCGCTTTTAGTTTTGAATAGAGATGAAATAGAGACCAACAAAGAAGGATTCATGCCATAATAATAACACACTGCGTTTACAACAATCTCACCCAATCCAAAGCACATGTCAGACTCTAATTTTAATTCTCTAATTTCATTGTCTAAAGTAGTTATTTCATCTTCAAGTTGTTCTTTCTCTCTTGTTTGAGTTGAAATTTTGACTTCAAATTCTGAATGTTCGGATTCCAAGCGCTTAAAATATAAAATCTTGAATTTTTTTTGTAACCTTTTGTTGGTTCTAAAAAGATTAATTTTACCTTTAAGTCTGAATTTTCATCTTGTAAAATTTTTTCATTCTCTATGATACTTGATTCGTTTGATTCAATAATTTTATCAAGTTTTTCGATTTCCGTTTGATACTTTAAAATCATTTCTTCGTATATTTTAAGTTCGCATTCTTTGAGCTCCAAGCTAGCCTCTAAATCTTTGGTTTTATTATTCAACGTTTCGATTTTAATCTCAATATTTTGTCTTTCATTCATAGTGTTTTGAAATTCAATTTTTATACAAGTCAATTCTCTTTCAAGTTCTGCACTACTAGTTTGGATTTCTCCTCTAATACTGTTTAGTTTTTTTTCATATTCCTCCAAGATTTCGTCCTGTTCAATCTTTTTGGAAAGGACATCGTCTTTTAAAGCTATAAGCCTATGTCTTTCTTGTCTTTGTTCAGCCATTTTAAAAATTATTATAAAAAACGAATAAAATTTTAAAAAATTACTTTAATATGATAATTATAACTGATAAGATTTTATTTTGAAAAACTTAGCCTGTGTAGGTAGATAAGCACAAAATAATATCATTTCAGATTAGGGTATAGAAAGTACACGGGATGTGAAAAAGAGAAAATCGAAAAATTTTGAAAATTTTTAACTTCAAAAAAAGGGGTCTTACTAAAAAGCTTATCCCCATTTTTCGTGAAATTTTTGACCCCCGAAAATACAGAAAATAAAATTTTTTTTGAATATCTAAACCTACAGCACGACTAGTGAAAAAAGGCGTACCATCCTAGCGTACACTAGAACGGTACGGTAAAAGAGTTGAACCAAGCGAAGTTGGCCATTTATGGATCAGGTGACCATTAAATTTCTCAATCGTTTTTGACCTCTCTTTTTTTTTTACTAATTTTATGCTTTTTAGCATGGGAAATATGCCTCTGAAGTCAGATTTTAATTATTCGGTTAACCATGCCTTTTAGAAACTTGCTCGCTTTTAGGCCACTATTTTCAAACATAAATATTTCAAAAACATAAAAGAGCTGAAAGGTCGGGATCTTTTTTTTGGAAAGCTCTAAGTCTCTTATATCAATAAACCTTCGGTCGGTTGGGGGCCAATCGGTAAAATTTGGGGGTCGATAGATGGAAGTGATTTTTGATGTAAAATACATTTAACTTAAAAAATTTACATTAAGCAATAACTTTTTGAGAACAAAGTCGACATTAATGAAATTTCTGTGTAAGGACACATTATATTTTGGTACTTAATCAGCCATAAATTTAGCCACTTAAAAAAAAACCTAAAATGCCACAAACACGCTGAAAGGCTTTTGTCCCTGGGACATCAATCGGGGGTTTACTGTAATGGACAGGAAAATAAAATTTAAAAATATTTTCATGCGAATTTGGATGCTCAAATGCGTTGTGAACAGTGAATTTGACTACGCTCAATTTTTTTATTGGAGCATATCTAAAATATGTCAACTGTTTTACGGTTTTATCCATGTGTACCCATTTATTTTCGGGTATTGGGTCGGTTTGAGTATTCGATTTTAAGATTCTTACCTTTAAGATTCTACCGATTTTAAGATTTTTGGGTATGGGCATACCTACCCATACCCAAAAATTAAGGGTAATAAAACCCGAAATTAAATGGGTACACATGTCTGGTTCTATGAGATTTTAGTCTGGCTATTGATATTTCTAGTAACTATGTAAAATCTCCGAAAAGTGAAGTTTAGAGCTATGGAGCAGAAGCAATTTTGCAGAAGCATTATAAAAAGTTTTCCATAGCCTCTCTGACGAAAATTAAAGTTGTGTTTATCGAAACAAAATTTGTTCAACCTATATTCAACGTCTGCAAAAACTCTGCAAATGAATTGCGCATTTCAATTATAATACTTTTTAATGGCGTGCAATTTTCAGAGAAAATGCAGAATTTTTGCAGACGTTGAACGTTGAATTTTTGCAGACGACGTGATCATATTAAAGGTTGAACAAATTTTGTTTCGATAAACACAACTTTAATTTTCGTCACAGAGGCTATGGAAAACTTTTTATAATGCTTCTGCTCCATAGCTCTAAACTTCACTTTTACGAGATTTTACATATTTATGGTCCTAAACCTAACCGGTCGTTCTATTCATTTCTTTCAGGTAACTTAACATTTTAAACTTTAAACTCAAAACTGTTTACATAATTCTTGTATTACATAGTTACTAGAAATATCAATACGATTGAACGTAAGGGACAATAAAGCAGGTCAACACAACTGTTTTCGAGAAAAACAAAATTGATTTTTGTAAAATGTTTTGTAATGGTAAAAGATAATAGATAAAGGACTTATGACTTAATGCATCATTAAATCCGAAATTTAGACTTTAAATACCGAATTGACTCAAATATTTAGCAGGGCATTACGATATTATAAGGAGCCTATAGTAGATTTAAATAACAAAATTTTAGAAACAAAATCGAAAAAATATTTATTTAAAAAAAATTCAATTTTCAAGCACCTTTTTTATATTTTCAAAGCTAACTTCCATCTTCAAATGTAAATTAAATTTGAATCGTTATCGTTATCTGTAAAATTTTCATTTTTTTTTACACTAAACTTGATAATATCAAACGATTCAATTGAAATTGATGTATTGTTTATATTTTTTAAACAAGATTTTCTATTTAATTTAGATTTAAGATCATCGATTAATATTTCTGGACTTGGCTCAGTTGTGGAATGACTTTGCGCATTATTTTCTTTTTTAATAGTCGAACCAATACGCCTTAAATTAGATGCTCGAAATTTACTTCGCTTTATCGAACTTGTTATCAATGAATTTTTTTGATTAGATGTTTGTAAAATGAACGAATTTTGTGTAGTCGCCGATAAACGACGTTTGTCCAAACGATATAAACATTTTCTTAACAAAAAAAACAATTGACGACGAAATTTCTTATTAAATAAACAGTATGTAAAAAAGTTGGTCGAACTACACGTTAGTATAAAAAAATTTCCAACATGACATACTGTATTAAATGAATTCGATTCTTTTCTACTAAATTCAAAACGATAATTATTCGAACCATAAAAACAATTGCACATTACAGCAGGCGATTGAAATATTATAAATAAAAGAATGACAGTTACCATCATTAGAGTTATGTCTCTTCTTTTACTGTAATCTTTGTTAACAAATTTAAAGCTATTTGATTGTGACAAGCTTACTCTTGAATTTTCTTTAATTACACTAAATTTACGTAGCTTTTTGCGTGACTTTTTAAGACTTACCAAAAGAGCAATGTTTATAATTGATAAAAAAATAAGTGGTATTACACTTTGGAATAATATGTACATGTAAACGTAGACGGTTCGACGAAAAAAAATTGATCGACCAAGACTTGTAAAATCATTGTGTATTACTTCGTATGTATCGTTGTTCATTGTGAATTTTTCAATTTGAACACGATACTCAAAAAATCTTGGCAATGAATACAAAAATGAAAATATGAAAATAAATGTTATTACACGTTTGGCTATTTTTATTTTACAAAAATTGAGAGATTTTAAAGGAAAGTGTATGGCTACAAAACGATCTGTAGACATGCCTAAATTAATCCAAACAGTGCATATTTGAAACATTATAGCCAATGGATACACGTATGGATATATTCTTGGATATATATAAAAAACCCATTTTTGATATAAATGTAAAATGTAATCTTTTAACGAATCAAAACGAAAATCACTGGAATAATCATTTACAATTGAAGATAAATGTACATCATTTGAGTCGGTTAAATCGTATAAAAAATTATTTGAAACACTTAATTGAGAAAATGTTAATACAAATAGATCACAAATAGCCAAAGCGCTAAGATATTTATTAGTTGTTGATTTCATTGATTTTTGTGATAATATAATTAAATTGAGAGTATTTGTTACAAGACCTATGCATACCATAAATATACCGCATATGCCCATTATGTAAAATTCGCTTGTTTTTAAAATATTTTCTCGCGAATTTTGCGTCGAATTTAAAGCTTTATAATAATTCATATTTTAAATATTTCATACGGAAAATAAGTAATCATCTAAACAAAAGGAATTTATGAAATATTTTATCAGACTTAAGACATATTCATTTTATTTCATTCAAATAAATAGAAAAAATAATTTAAAACCGATTAAATTCTTATTTGGTTACATGGTTACACGGTTACATGTAAAATGTTTAATTTTTACCTTCTCTTAATTCTCGTTTAGATTTGAACCACTTTAGACGAAATAGTTCCTTTAGAGCCTACAGCTTAAATTCTTAAAACCAAAATCATAAGAAATTTTTCAAAGTGTAACCTGACATCAGCAATTTTCATTGAAAAATTGAAGTCAAATTACGTCCTGTTACTGTTAAACTAACATACTATCATCATTATGGATATCTGACTCATATCGACCTAAGTCTCTGAATAATGAATGTCAAAATTGATTTCTTAGTAGATCTGATCTGATCTAGGTTTCAACAAAAAAATGAAAAAAAATTGCATTTTTGATTTTTAAGCCTTCAAAATCCAGACCCATACTTAACAATAAATTCTAATATCATGTTCGTGTTCTGCGACCTTGAAAATGACAAGTAACGACTTGCTTCTTACAATGGCTTTTATTGATTTTTTAAGCGACATAAAAATTCTGGTTCTTTACCGTCATAATAACGGAAATAACGAAAATAACGGTCGGTTTTTTACCTATGTGAAGTTTTTTCTCAATTTCTCAAATTGTCAAATTTTCAAAATAATTTGAGAAAAAAATAAAGTTATTTCTAAGACCTCAAGCACGAGTAGTTAAAGTGGGGAATTTGAAGTTGCAAATCAATTCACAAAAAAACAAAAAACTCAACTAAAATTTTAAAAGATTTAATAAAAGTAGAGATAAGATTTTACTTCTGCAGAGTTATTCCATCAAGGTAAACATTAAATGTAAATCCTTAGGTTATGTTCTGCAAACTTCTGCAAAATTATTGCACATTTAAATCAAATCGATTAACACTGTCTGCATTCTGAACTCTGCAAGGATTCTTTGCAGAACATAACCTAAGGATTTACATTTAATGTTTACCTTGATGGAACTCTGCAGAAGTAAAACCTTATCCCTACTTTTATTAAATCTTTTAAAATTATATAAATGTCGGATCGAGCAAATTTACTCGGGAAAAGATCTGTTTCTGTCAAACAGAATCCAGTGCGATCTCGATTTTGTGAAGTGTCCTTTGTGAAGCAAAAAATTTCACAAATTCAAACCAGAAATATTTTAGAGGTGTTAGGAGCGTCTCTCTTTTTTATTTCACAAAATCACGGTTTCACATAATAGAGGGTAACAAAATCGAAGTTATACTGTAGTCGCTGCAAAAAAATAGCTAAAAAAGAACTAGTTCATGAGAAAAGTAAATTTTTGAGACTCGAATCTTTTTTCTTTTCATCACATTATTTTTTTGCTGAAAAGTCTTCTGTGTTAAACAGATTCTTATTTGTGGATACAAATTTCATGTTTGTGTGCGATAATTTCTGTTGAAGGGTAACAATAACCTTTATTGATATCCGAATAAAATCTGAATAAGGATTTTTGAAAATAAGAAAAAAATTGTCTATGTCAAACATGTCATTTCATGTCAAATTAAATGTTATGACACGACGCGGAATCTTCATATTGATATTAAAACAAAAGCAATCATAAATGCTGTTTTATTTTAATTTCATACTGTTATACTACTGGTAATTTAAATTTAAAAAAAAATTTAAACCAGGGATTCCAATAAAATGCAAGATGTAGAGGAACATTCATTGTTTTTTTTTCAAACCTCCTTTTTTTCTAAACTTTTCATGTCTACATCTTAAATAATTTTTTTGAACTTAATTATTTAAAATTTTATTATTCCTAAAGGAATTATTCCGGTTTAAAAATTAATCAAAGTCAACATTAATAAAAAAAATTGTTTGAAAAATTTAAACGGAAACCTAAAAAAAAAGTATTACAAATTTTATTTTTTCAAAATTTTTCTAATCAAGCTCAATCTTTTGTTCAAAGAGGATTTTTTTGTTGCTTAAATAAGATATTTTTACATGATTTTTACATGAGGAAGAACATACAACTTGTGCCTGTCAGAAAATAAGTAAATAAAGTACATAAGATTAAATTCAATTAAAAAAAAAGGAATATGTTTTGAGCGAAAAATTTAAAAGGCGTGATTAAATTGATTTGTTTAATTTTAGATTTTTAACTCGATTAAGGGTATCTTAAGAATATAATTCATGATTGATTCGCACCTAAAGCTTGTTACATCATTTTGTGGAGTTCAGTCAGAACAAAAACTTTAACCGAAAAAAACCGTCCCGACTTTTCCGGTCCTTGGTTTGCAATTTCCAGTTAAGCGCGTATGGGGCTACTTTTTCAATTTTTTTTTCAATTATGGTGTACAAAGGGGTGCAAAAAGGCATATTTTTAAATTTGGCAAGAAATGGAAATCGATAAGTTTTGACTAAAAATTTGAAATCATGTATCTGATGATCCTAAAATCATAATTTCAAAATCTTGGTTTTGGGTGCTATTAAATGTGTGACATCGGGTCATTTGTTCAAAAATCGAATAAAAAGTCTTAGAGACTTTAAAAACATGTTTTCTGGGGTAGTTTTGTATGAAGATTTCAAATATTTAGTCAAAACTTATCGATTTCAATATCTTTACCAAATTTAAAAAAATGCCTTTTTGCACCCCTTTGTACAACATAATTGAAAAAAAAAATTTGAAAAGGCAGCCGCATATATTTATGCAGAATCGTCTTTAGTTGATGCTAGATTGAAGGAAAATACGGGTATCGAGGGTTTCCTTGGACCAGATATGATTTACCTGAAAAAATGCTGTTTTTTTTACCGTTTTTACCCGATTTTTAATTTACGGAATTTTTTTACCGGAACGATTTTGGTCCTGACATCAATGGTAGCTATTTAGCTTTCGTTTTTAACCTTCTGGGCGAGAATATTTTTTACCATTCATGAGATCTTGACAGATTAAATATAGCACCTTTACAATTGGTACCAAAAAGCGGAGGGTTAGGGGTAAAATTCTTGATTTTTCACGCTCATCAAAAAATTGATTTCTGGGGTTTTTTGGTTCGTAAATTTCAGCTATGATGTCGAAAATGACAATTCAGATATTTTGGAAGTTTTGCTCCGCGCGCACCTTACAGAAAGATATTTTTTTGCACAGTTCTAACAAATGACTGATAAAGTAGTATACCTTTTTAATTTTAATCTATGAAGCACTCAATAATAAAGAAATAAAAAAAAAATGTTTTGGTTGTCTTGTTATGAGTTGAATCAAAAATCTATTTGAAAATAAACAACAATCATTAATTAGATTAATGTGAATGCTTATTTATCTGGATAGTAAGATTATTTTTTGAAATTAATATTGTTATTTAACAATTTATTTTAAAATTTGAAAAAAATTCATCTTCTAATATGTCAAAAATGTAACTAAATGTTTTAGTTCTAACCTAAAATCAACTTAACATCAAAGTCATCAAAGTCTTTTTTTTTATTTATCCCAATTGATTTCATTTGATCGAGGCTTTGATTTATATAAAAGGGTATAGAAATAATTACACGGCCAAATTTAGTTTAAAATATTAATCAAAATTTTCAAAAAACATGACGTCAATGTGTTTTTATTTATTGCTGGAATAAGGAAACGAAATTTCAGTTGCGATTCCTGTTAAAAAATTTAATTTAAAAAAGTTTTGTAATATTCTAATATAAAAATTAACACCTGTTATGTCATTTACTCAAATTTATTAAGAGATGGTTTTCAATTTTATTATTTATTGAGTATTGTTGATGTTTTCCGGAATAAAAAACGAAAATTTATTAGAGGAAAAATAAATTAATAATAAGAGATTAAAAAAATAAATTAAAAAAATAATTAGAGAATGCTTATGGAAGATCTTTATGAAAATTTAAATTAAAAATTTTTCAAACCAAAAAAATTTTTGACTGTTACAATACTGTTTTTTCACATGTTCCCTAAATCAACGTTAATTTTGGGAACACTCTTACAGAATATGTATTATTTATTTTTCTTCATAGTTGTTTCAAAACTCACATGTTTAGAATCATTGTCCATGGACAAACGATGACCAATGGGGTAGTTTTTTACGATAAAAGGCATTCCACTTTTCTGAATCCCCTGAAAATGACACAGCTGATTGTGCCCTTTCTTGAAAATTCCTGCAAGAACAAGTCTCTTCAAGTTAGAAAACTCTCCTCTAATAATAAAAATTATGGCCTAATATGAGTCAGCTTAGGATTATGTTTTGCCAGTCTTAAGGTTCGCGTCATGCGAAATGACAGCACTATCTTAATCGACCATTTCCGATATCATATTCGTAATCTACATATATGAAAACCTGGGAACACTGCTTTCATCAGGGAGGGTCAAAAAACAAAATTTTGGACTGGGGGATCTTGAATTTAGGATTCCTTTAAAATACGTTGTTCCAGTTTTTAAGGTTTTCACTAAAATTTTCATATATTTTTACATCTCTGAGTAATGACTCAAAAACCATTTTTTTATTAATATTCTGAAACTAGACAAAATTTAGAACAAAAATGTGGTTTTATTTTTTTCAATTTACTTTTTTTCAATGTACTCGGACCGACTCTTTTCATTTTGTTTATCTCAGATATAAACGAATACCTCCCGAAAGAGGCCGATATTGAAAAATACGCTGATGATATCCTTAGTCACATAATTGGAAAAGCTTGCAGCGAACTACCACAAGAAATTATCAATGGAGTCCAAAAATGGTGTGCTGAAAACAAAATGCGCTTAAACACAAACAAATGTAAAATCGTATTCTCGTCTGGAAAAGACTCAGAAACACCACCTAGCCTCTGCCTAAATGACACAGAACTTCAAGTCGTAGAATCATATCGATACCTAGGTATCGAAATTAACAACAGACTTGACTGGGGTCAGCAGTGGGAACATATCGAAAAGAACACGAGTCACATCCCGTTTCTGATAAAACAACTCAAGCGTCTTGGATTTAATAAATAAATTCTGGTTACTGTTTATAAAAGCCTAGTCGTAAGCCACCTTGATTACAATAGCCCGGTGCTCTGTATGGCGAGTAAAGGAATTAAAACAGAAATATGTGACCTGCAGAAACGAATCCTGAGAATCATTGGTATAAATAAAAACGAGGCACTTGAAAAATACAATCTAGTTGATGCTGTTGAACGAATCGAAACAATGAGCCTTAAAAAAGTATCAAAGCTCCTCGTCGAATAACGAAGTGTCCATAAAATATCGAAACACCGACAGATCTAACTCTGATTTTTGCTACAAAACAAAACCGGCTAAAACGAACACATACAACGATAGTATAGTACAAAAAACTATCCGCATCCTAAGAGATGACGAAAGCAAGAAAAATTTACTTAATTTTGCAAAACCATCCAACGATAATAACGTACAAACAAAAGTTCTTATAACGTCAATTAAACCTAAAACAGAGTGCCTAAATTGTGGTAAATATTTTGAAGCAAAGATTGGGATCAAAACACATATGAGATCATACCATGTTCCAAAAATAATATAACCTCACATAACGAACCTCATATCTTATTTTTATTTTATTTTTCAATTTCACACTTATTTTATTTTTATTTTTTATCCTTAATTTAAATTTTTTTACCGATGTAAACTAATATAAAGTAATTCACAGATACAACACTTATGAGTGTGTATCAATTATTGTGCCATTTTATATGAATTAAATAAACTATAAACTATAATAATCGAGGCCGAGAAAAATAAAAAAATAAAAAATTCTAAGATGATGGATTTTCATATTTTTTACCATAAATTCGTAATCCTCATGTATGTGGTTCAAAAAAAGTAATTTTTTGAAAAATTGAAAGAATTTTTTTATTCAATAATCATGTAGGTATTCCTACATGATTAACGCTCTAAATTGGTATGAACTTACATGAATGTTCATTTAAGGAACATGTGAAAGACCAGTTCAAATTTAATCTTAAATAATATTTTAATAAGAATTTTCAAGATCTTGATAAGTCCCTTGACCCTTCTCTCAAAAAGATCTTATAAAAGGATCAGTTAATTTCGGAATACGAACTTGGACAATTTCAGTATCTGATCTTAAATTTATATCTTTAACCTTTTTTTACAAGATCATAGCAAAATCAAAACTAGGTTGTTTGTTTTTTAAAATCGAAAATCAAAGATCTAAGTTTTTAAATCTTCCTTCGTAGATTTCTATTTCAAAAAAAATCCAAGGGTTTACTTTTTATAACGACTGAATCGTAGACATTCAGGTTTAATTTAAGATCAGATACTGAAATTGTTCAAATCCGTATAAGTATATCCGTATATCCCAAAATTATAAGGTCTTTTAAAAGTTCTGAGTCGGACAATGACTTTTTGGTACCTACTCCTTGATATTAAAATTAATAATTTTCTCATGATCTTGGAAATGATTGGAGCTAATGAGCTTTTTGAGAGCAAGAACTTCGTAATACACACGAAGTTTTTTCTTCAAAAAAATAAATATTTCTCAAATTGGAATATGATTCAAATAAATTACTTTAAACTTTTGATAGAAATTTTATTAAGATTTTGATTACGATTTTGACAAAATAGATTTAAGAATTTAAAAACTAATCGATTCCTATTGCATTTTGAATTTTAAAGATTTAATTTCAAATAGCTCAAGTGAATTTTAGCAAGTTAATAAACATTAATTTAGATTTCTGTAAATACTTGGGGACAAAACAAGTTTTCAGCACTAGAAATCAAGAAACCAAGAACTAGAAAACAAGTAATCTAGAAATTTTGTACTTTTATTTTTTGAAAATGTCAAAATTAAAAGCAAAACCAATATTTATCAAATTGCTTAAAGAAAAAAGCTTCCTTATAAGTGGGAAGTGATTATTGAAGTAAATAATATGTATCAAAAACTAATAATAGAATTTTTTCAAATAAAACGATTTTAGATGATTTTTGATCCACGAAACTTGGATTTTGTAATCCTAAACTAAGTTATCACAATTTCCTTTCTTCTTGATAATTACTTTTTATGAATAAAACGTTTATTGTCAAAATTATACAATTCGTGAATATTTGATTTTTTTCAATGTAAAGGTCCAAATAAGTTTAAATAAAACTAAAACAAAAAAAATGTCTTTTTTTGATATTCCATATAGCAGTTCTTTGTCGACTTGCTTTTATCTGAAACTCGATTTCTTAAAATTTCATGAATCATACCACCTTTTTTATCTCCTAAAAGTTAAGTCTTTACTTTAGGTGCATCTTGTCTTTCTTTAAAATTTAGAAACGTCAAGATTCGAGGAAAATTTTCTCCAACTTTTAAGGTTCCGGAAATGCAAAGCATCCATACTTTCTAAGAAAGTGATTTTCGACCTTAAATTCATAATCTACACATATGAAAACCTGAGAGACAATTTTTTAAGGGATGTCCCAAAATAATTTTTCTAGACCATAGCGGTATAAACCTGTAAAGACCCCTCAAAAACCGTCTATAACTTTTTTATTCACTGATCAACCCCATATTATTTAAACATATTATGAAAGAATGTAAAATTTACTACAAGATAAACGTATCTTCAAGGCTCTCTAAGTTATTTGAAGGGTACAAATTTATGAAAAAAGAGCAAATCTCACCATTTTTTTTTAATTTTTTCAATATAACTTCTACAGTGTTCGTCTCGAGCTTATGATTTATACCAATTCTAAAACTAGACAAAATTCTAAAAAATTTGTTCGTTTTACTTTTTTCATTTTCGTTTTTATTTTTTTTTCACCGAATTAAGTCAAAAAATCAAAAAAACACTAAAATGTGAGAATTTGAAATTTTTGACCAAAAAATTCGTAATCCTAATACTGCACTTCCACCGAATTAAATGTTTTCCGTACCCGGACCATACCGGATCGTACTAAAAGCGTACCCGAACAGTACCCGAACCCTACTCATACCGAACCCGTACCATACCGTACCAGTCGACCGTACCGTACCGGAAAATAAAATTAAAAAAAAACTTAGGTCTTTTATCTTTAGTTAAAATTTCAAAATTTCAAAAAACAATACGGTAGAACGGTACGGGTACGGTATGAGTACGTGTACGCTTCAGTACGGACAAGCCATAAATTCGGTGGAAGTGCAGTATTTGAAAACCTAATATTTTTTGTTCATAAGAATTACGAATTTGAGGTCGAAAATCAATTTTAAAATTAGTGGACGTTTTGCAATTCTGGAACCTAATCAGAATCTTAAAATTATTTTGCAAAAAGTTAGGATATGGGAGTTAAAGGTCGGTCTGTTTTTGAAAAAAGCTGGTCGACCAAACCTAAGAATGAAAGCTTTCTAACCTTATTTTTTTATTTTACTTGGCAAAATTTTTAAGCACGATTCTTTAAATTTTCTAATTAAAAACAAAAAAATAAGTTCGATCAATAAAAATGAGATTTGGCATAAAACACTTTGATTTTCTTCAACGAAGAAAATATTTGATCTCGAAAATATCACGAGATTTTGCTTTTTTGTTTAACTCAAATAGGAAACTTAACACATTAAACTTGAATCAAAAAAAATTTTAACTAAATTATATATGATGTGTCAGGCGAATTTAAAGTTTCAAACTGGTCAAAGTTCAAAACCGATTGGGTTTAAAATCAAAAACAACGCTCAATTAAATATATAATGGAGAATAACTGTCAAGAATCAGTTCCAACAGCATTGACCCACTGACTGGGTCCAAAGTTTGGTAACTTAGAACGACTTTTCACTTTTTTGCACAATTCCCTTATCTGTAGACAAACGAGAATTAAAATTTTCAGCAAGTTATTTTGATTGAGATCAATTTCGAACACTAATGAAAATTAACATCCAACATTGATGAAAAACTGTTTTATGCTGAGCTTTAAACTAATTTAAGAATGAATCAATAGCATCATACTTATATTAGACAGAATCAATTAGTTTAACATGATATAAATTTTAAAATAAGTTTTTTTTTTTTACACATAGAACTTAATTTAAATAAACATTTATTTAGATTGACGTCTAACAAAAAATACACATGAGATTAATTTAGTTCTTTATGACTTAGAAACAAGCGAATCGTTGTGACCCTGTAATTCTTTTTTTGTCAAATGGATAGACAAACTTTTTAAGATATATCATATTTAGTTGTTAATCATGCGTTTGAAAATCAAAATTAAGAATTTGAGGACGCTTGTGCAAGAAAATACAATTGTTTAATTTTAACAGTTTTTTAATTATTATTTTTTTAAGTCATTTTGTTTTATTCTAATCCGACTAAAAAGAAAATCAAATTAATTTTAGTTAATCTTAATTCGTTATAATTGAGACCTCGATTTTGCTATTATTTGGGTTCTATTTTGACCAAGAATCTTTTTTTTTTCAAATCTCCCGTGTCGCTTTTAAAATATGCAACGTTTTTTTTTTTGTTGTTCTCTTTTATTTGAACAAACTCGTCTCACGAGACCAAGTGAGATACCATGCCATAAACGAATATCGAAAAAATCCTAGGATGAGTCATAGCAAAAATTTGTTTTTATAATGTTAGGTTAGAAACCGTCAAGAATCTGGCTCATTGTACATGAGTGAAAATTTCGGTTGTCTCTAAAACACAGATACGGATCGACGGATACAAACTGCCGGATCCGGATTTCGGGTGTCTAAAACACGGACTCATATTACGGATTGCCTACTGACATGTCTACTAAAACACGGATCCGAATTGAAAATAAATTATAACTGTAGATCAAATTTTAATTACAAATTTTATACATAAAAGCTTCTTTGTTAACCAGAGACAAGATTATAAATACTACACGGCTCCTAAAAAAAAGGCGTACCCCGTACTGTACCGGAGCGTGCCGTACCACCGTACCGTACCATCTTACCGTATCAGTCCACCGTACCGTACTGGAAAATAAAATTTTAAAAATTTTCATTTTTAGTTAAAATTTAAAAATTTCAAAAAACGGTACAGTTGGATGATAGGGTACGGTACGGTACGCTCCAGTATATATTATAAATGGTTTTTGTTATTAATGCATTTTTTTTAAGACGAGTTAAAGTCGGTTCCGGTGGTCAGCGGGTTGTTGAGTTTTGTATGTTAGTAATTGACGTACTCCTTAAATTATGAGATATAATTGGATGGTCTGAAAATTTACAGGCATAATAAAAAAGTCTTTAACTGGTTTAAAATCAAGACTGTAGTTAGGAAATTAAGTGACATTATATTAAGGTTTTACCATAATAAAAAGGCACATGTTATATTGCGTTAAAAAAATGAAAAAAAATATTTTTTTTTGATATGAATTCGCTATTTGGAAAAAAGCTGTACGGCAGCGGCAAAAACCAATAGAGCTTTAGGAAAAATCAAATACTCGTTCATATTCCTTACCCCTGAAACACTAAAGTTACTATTTAATGCGTTAGTTAGACCACATCTCGAATATGTCTTGGTGCCCTACTATTAGGTATAGGTATTAACTCGGAAAATGACAGAATGGGCTCTTTGATAAGGCCATACGACCGTAGGCTGGTAAGAGAGATAAAAAAAGGTACACATTGGTACAACTCTTTAAAAAATCGAGTCGTAAACTTATGGAACATTTTTTTAAGAGAAGCGGTTATGCTAAATCAGTTAACTCGTTCAAGGCAATAATCGATAGAGAAGTATTTGAAATGGTCAATATCAATGGCTACTAAGGCTCATCCGAGTCAAACGGTTCAATACGTTAGAATGGACTTAATCGTCTATTCTGCAGTTCTATTTACTACTACTACTACTACTACGGATCCGTGTTTTAGGTCCCTAAAATCAGGATCCGACAGTCCGGATCCTTGTTGGAAAATTTCATATTCCCAGTAAGTGTATGGAAACTAAAGCTCGATTAGACTTATCTGATTTGTTTTTTTTTTGTTGAAATAAAAAAGAGTAAAGTAGAAGATGAATCACTGTACTTAGCTCAACTGAGTCATAATTTCAGCAACACAAAACATTTTGATCAATTTTTATCACTTCATGAAGAGACTACTTCAAAATTAAAAAGAACTAATGTTAATATTTAGAGCTAACGTAAAAAATAAAAACTCAAATTCAACGATGTAACATTATACTTTTAATCGAAAAACAGAATTTTTTAGAATTAAAAATTAGCAGCGTAATTCTTAAATAGTAAACAAATTGAATAAGAAAACAAAAAAAAAAAACTAATTAATCATAATTAAATTTATACTAAGGCTAATGTCAACTGAAATTCATATTCCAATTTCTGGTACAATCAATTTAATATCTAGAATCCATTTTTGATATTAAATGAATAAATTCATCCTATTGAAAACAAAAACAAACTTTACCAAACATTTATTTCTATTTAATTATCGTAATTTTAAAAGAAGAAAAACAAACATTCACAGTGTATTGGGATAATTAATAAAAAGCTTGCAACTATAAAATTTTTAATTAAAGATGATTAAATTTTCGCCCTTTTTTTTTTGTTAGTTGGCGAATAGTCATTTTGAACATTTCTACTTTAGAACTGCTTTTGCATCAAATTTGCAATTTAAAAAAGTTAATTGAAAATCCTTATGATTTCATCAAGACTTGTTGAATTTGATTATTTTCTACTTAATCCTACACGATTCGAACAATGAATGATTCTTGTAATTTATACGATTTTTAAGATTTAACTCTGATGTTGAGTTAATTTAGAAAAAAAATGGTAACCATAAACTGGTTCACTAATAATTCACTATTAGACGCAATTATACTGTGTTTCAATAGAAAAATATCTTATTTCCGACATTTTTAAATCTTGATTAAAAAACTCTAAATGTAGAGAAAACCTATGTAATGTCAATATTAGAAACATAGCATGTTAGATTTAAATGTTAAACGAGTCACGAATGTTTCTCTAAGTCATTTTGATTCGTTAAGTCAAATTAAAATTTATGTAAACCTCGTTTATGATAGCACATTTAAAGTGAAAAAGTTTATATTTAATTTAGAGATTTTTAATGAACAGCTCACTAAAGTTACTGTATTTCCGTGTTTAAGACTGCGCTGGTTAAACCGAATTCAATAATTCAGCTTCTTGCACCTACATAGACCTCACAATGCTATAAAAAATATAATTTTAAAGGTGCGACGCACTGCGTACGTCAGTATTCGCAACTCCCAGGTTTCCTATCCCATTTTTAGGGACTTCGACTTATCATAATTCAGCTTCTGTAACACCGTCTACATCAAATAAGAGGAAAACACCAGAAACCGAGCGAAAAGTCGAAATCCCTAAAAATGGGGTAGGAAACCTGGGAGTAAGAATAAGAAGTCAATCGAAAGAGAGGCAGCTATGAGTTCGAAAAAGATTTTTTTTTCCAAAAACACTTTTTTTTTCTTTTAGAATCATTTTTGACCGAATTTTCAGTTTTAATCCACGCATTAAATCCAAAAATCAATTTTTCTAATAAAATTTAATTTTTTTTTTTTTTGGAAAAAAAAACTTGGCTTTACATGTAATTAGCTTAAACCAGTCTTCGCTTATAACAAATCTTCGGATATAATAAAATTTTTTCTTGTGCAAATTTCAGTTTTTTATAACCGGAAACTACTGTATGTGGTGTTCCTCATTTAAAATTGACATTTCGATCCTCGATTGGGTACAAAGAAGAGCAACAAAACTCGTAAAATCAATAAAAAACAAGTCCTATGATTAAAGATTGGAAATCTTGAACTTGCAAAATCTTGAATATAGGAGATTGAGGGGTGACTTGATTCAAATGTATAAATTGGTTAATGGTGTAGAGAAAATCAACCTAGTTAGGGTTAATTACGCCAAAAGTCTGTCACTTAACCTAAGCAGGTCAAACGACAAGAGACTTGTTAGAGAAATCAACAAAAAGAGCTCATGTCGATATAATTTTTTGTCAAGAGTCTCTACTTTGAATATGTAATCAGCTAGGGCACTATATCGAATAGCAGAAGACTAAATAGTCGACTTCATCTCATTACATTTTTTTATTCAAACAATTGTTCTTTGATAATTGTGATTAAATAATTTTTTTCAAATAATAGAATTTAAACAATAATTTTCTCGACTAATTGTGTTCATTTAATTGTCTATTTATCTTTTTTTTCTGTTATTTCTTTTAGAATGAGTAAACGAAATTATCTAAAACATTTACAAACAGTAAACGTAAATTCTCCACTAACAACTCGAAGTGGAAAGATTAGACGAATTGCTTCAGACGATTCAAATATTTTCGGTTCAATTGATAGAAATGTTTTAACTCGTTCAGAGTCAATGGATGCAATTTATAATGAAATTGACAATGATGAACAAGACAATACACTGATTTTAAGTGAAACACATTTTGATGAAACCTTTGTAGTTGAAGGTGGTGAAGAATTAGAAGAAGTAGTAGACAATGATGAAGATGTTGACGATGATGAATCAGATGACGACTTGGATAACACCATGTATGATCCATCTACTGATTTTAATTTTGTCGATGTTGAGTATGACAGATTAGATCGAACAAAAATGCTTTTGGTCCCAACTCAGCAAAATAAACCAAAACTTTGTGATCACGGTATGTTCTATACAATTGAAAAAAGATGTGGAAAAACGATACATTGGAGACATAGTGATTAGTAGTGAGTTGAGATTAAGTCTAAGAAAAGAAAACTTTTTTCACGACGACAGCGGGAGTGATGATCCTAGTCGTATTTTGATATTTACAACAGATCGTAACATTGACATTTTAAACACCAATTCCGATTGGTATGGAGACGGAACATTTGACGTTTCACCACTCCTTTTCCGACAAATGTTTTCAATTCAGGCTTCTTTAAATGGCAAGGTAATACCGTTACTCTATGCCGTTTTACCTGATAAAAAAGAGTCGACTTATGATAAATTCTTTGAAATGGTCAATGTTTATCTAAATTTCCCAACATCTTTCAGTTGTGATTTTGAAAAAGCAATTTTAAATTCTTTAGAACGAGTATTCCCGAATTGTAGGATATTGGGTTGTTGGTTTCATTTATGTCAAAATTTGTGGAAACACATGCAGGAGTTCAAATTGTCAAAAAAAGAGAATTATAAACTTCAAGTCTATAAGAGTTTCCAAAGATTAGAATGTTTACCATTTGTGCCACTAAAAGATGTCTCAAAAGCATTCGATATGATTAGCTCTGAAAGTCCAAATGAGTTTAAACCTATGATTGATTACTTTGAGACATATTATGTTGGAAAATTAAAGAATAACTCGAGAAGTATTAGAGAAGTGCCCTTGTTTAAGCATGAATTGTGGAATATTCATGACCGTGTTGCTAAAGATCTCCCACGTACTAATAATAGTTTAGAATCTTGGCATAAAAATTTTGAGGTAAAATGATTAATTTTTTCTCTTCATTCATTGTAATTTTATTTTTCAAAGAGTTCTTGTAAAAAACATCCAACAGTCAATGCATTGATTCATCAATTTACACTAGAACAAAATTTTCATGATGTGATTATTGATCAATTAGAAGCTGGTGATACGTTTTCGAAGAAAAATGATCAAGTTAAAAAAAACGACAGAATAAAATTTTTGTGTGAAAATTATAACTCAAAAAAAAATTTTAAAGTTCATTGACAATCTAGTCTCTAATTTGTCTATTTAACATTTTCTATTAATTGATTGACTATTAATTGATTTCGATTATTTAACACTAAAATTTTTTGAGACAATAATTATTTGATTTTTCTATGGAATGAATTAATAAACTATTATTTGAACACAACTAAATGAGAATAATTATTTGAAAAAAACTATTTGATAGTTTCCCTCAGCTAGTACAGTGTCAGCCAAATCGGTTAACAAATTCAAAGCGTGTATTGATAGATAAGTGTTTTTTTTACTACTACTAAAGAAGAGTGAATCTTGGAAAATCAAAAAGAAAACCCAAATACTAGGGTTGTTAAACGAAGTTTTTTATTTCGAAGTTTTTTCAAATTTTTTCGACTTGAAATAATTTTTAAAACATTGAAGTTTGACCAAACTTGACTTGAAAAAATTCTGATCGAACTTATTTTTCAAGTTTAAAAAAACCGAATTTTAAAATTTAAAATTTTTAGTTTAATTGAAGGTTTTCAAATTCTTAAAGTAGTAAATTTCATTAAATATTTCACTCAAATTTTTTGTTAAAATTTGTTTCATCATAAAACGTAAAAAATAAGCCTGAATGTACCTAGCTTCTTCTGAATTCTAAAATGATTTGTCTTTCTAGTATTTAACACCTTTATTTTTCATCTAGATATGAATAGGTTCCTCGTTTTAACTGAAGGAAATTTAAGAAAAAATTCTCAAAATCATATTCATGATTTTAATAAGCTTCTCTTGAGAATTTCGAACGTAATATGTCCAATTTTCAACCCCAAAGTGTTTCCTTTCCTTTTAATAGCATAAACTAAAGCCGATGATCCAAGAAATTTGATGATATTATGATTTTATAAAAAAAATCTGGCTATTCTTTGATACCAGAAATCACAAGTCTACCCGGAGGAATATTGGAAAATTCTTGAACGTATTTTTTTTAAATTCTATCGCAATAAACTGTTAAAATAAATGATTGAAATGGTCTTTCTTGATCAATTCAAACCAACAAGTAGAAAAACACACGATTGCCATACTAAAGGTTATATTTAAGAGCATAATTTAATGCTTTCTAAATTGACAAATAAACTTTATAGATATCTAAATTCACAATTTACATCTTAGTTTTTTTATTTTCTTTTGATAGAAATAAAAAATTGAAGATAAATCATGAAATGTTTTATGTAACTTTGTTAATTCTAAATTTTGCTTAAGTAATTTCTTAAAAGTCTCTAGAGAATTTTGTAAAAACTAATTTATCTAACACAAACATAAATTAAAAAAAATAAATAAAGTTTCTTCAAAAATTTTATTTTGTTTCAGTGGAATAGTTAATATGAAAGATCTTTTGAAAGTCTATTAAATTGGGGATAAGACTTGTTTTCACCGTGGTTGGTGTTTAATTAAATTTAATTACACCCTCTTAATGTCTTAAAATGTACGTAAATCTAATTAAAAGTTTTATTTTTTTTTTATTTTGTTTAGGAAAAACTAAATACAAATCAATCATTAATTTTGACTTTTCAACTCATTTCATGGCGTGGTGTCCTTTGTTGTTCGAATTTTTAACAACGAAAATATCGACTAGAAAAAAAATAATCTAAAAATTAAAAAAAAAGAAAAAAAAAGAAAATCTTTTAAGAATAAGGAATTTTGTTTACGTCAATATTTTTTGGATTTTAGGGTTTTTAATAATCTCAAATATAATTTTAAAATTTAATTCCTTAAAATTCTAACAAAAATATTATTTTTTTTCTGACGGTGTTTTTAACCTTTTGAGTTTTAGATCTTATATAATTAAATGGATACATATTTGTTTGCTAATCATGAAATTCTTTCTGTGTTAAGTCGACCAATTGAAAAAAATATTTTTAAATATAAACAATGTTTACTTTTAACCTTTGAGGAATGAGGAAAAGATGCAATTATACAGTTAAAAATTTTTTTTTGAACGAAATCTTACATAAATATTTTTCTTTTTAAATTTTAGCTTTAAAACTCTGCTATCATTAATAATACAGCACTGTTAGTAAAAAAAAGCCGAACCCTCCTCCGTACCGTACCATCGTACTTTACTACTAAACACTTTCATCTTAATCAAAAGAGTATATATTTATCAGGAGAGATACATTCCACTGTTTATGAAAAACTTGGTACTTCTAAAATTATTTCAATAATCGACTTGACTGTTTAAACTAAAATGATAGGTTTCCAAAAAAGTGCTGCACTAACACCAAGAAAGCACTAGAAACTTTGGTAGTACCTTTTTCCGCCTTAGATTTCTATTAATTCAAGTTTTTCGCAACAGTGGAATGTATCTCTCCTGATAAATAATTATTCGGTTAAAAACTCTTTTATCGTATCCGGCTTAATTTGATTAAGGAGTGTTTAGTCGTAAAGTACGGAGGTACGGTACTGTAAAGAGGAGAGTCGCCTTTTTTCACTAACAGTGCTGTGAAACGTATAAAATCTCAATGGAATTTATTTTTTCGTAAAACGTAATTCGATTGACCTTAAATTCAATCTCGAAATAAAAAATAAAAATGATTCATATGAGATATGCTATTAAAATTTGAGAGTCTTGCGGTATGTGTGATCAACACTGATCACCAAATCTCTGATCACACAAGATGTGATCATTTTAAAAATTTGATTTAAACAAAAAAAAATGGTGATCATCAGACATAAGATACCCATAATTATTAAGGTATGGTTAAGCCAAAAACATCAGGTATTGGGTCCGGGTATGATGTGGGTTACCCAGAAATTCCGGGTTTCAGGTCTGGGTTGGGTATCCCTAAAAAATTTGGGCAAATTTACCCATAAATCAATTTTTTTCAAAAAAAAAAACCTAAAAATCTATAAAATAGCCAAATTTTTGGGTTAACCAACCCAAACCCATACCTGAACCCAATTTAACTTCTTGGGATGGTTCTTGTACAGTACATTTCTGAAATAAGTTGACATGTTTCGGCGCATTGCTTAAGCAAAGTTTCTGAGCTGCCTAGGACGCTCCGGCGCTTTGCTTAAGCACGCAAAAATTATTTTTTTAATTGTTCTAGCGCACGTGCGCAAGAAATATTGTGTTTCGAAACTTTGCTTAAGACGCGCAAGCGCATTGCTTAGGCAGAGTGTCAACTTATTTCAGAAATGTACTGTAAATATAAGAGCTAAAAGACAGAGATTAAACAGATCTAATTTGAATGCTACTTAGTTTAGAACTAATAGACTCAACGGGATTAGTCCGAGGAATCAGATTCATTTTCATTCGAATCACAATTATTTGACCATTTGAATTTTTAAATATTTTTTTTGTTAATTTATAATAAACCCCGACCTTAAAAAAATGTTAAATTTTAAAACAGGATAAAAACCGATAAAACTTTATCATTAGAAAATAAAATATTCCTAATTTTAGGAATAATCAAAAAATCCTTGGCTTTTTGGATTAATTTTCGATGAACATCTAGGAAACATCGAAAATTCATTCAAAATTATTTTACTGAGAATAAAAAGATTAAACGGAATAAATATAGTTATTTTAAAATTTTCTACGAACAAAAAACAACCCAAATTAATAATTAAATATTAATTTCGGCATAACGATTCTAACTAATTCTTTATTTTTTCCTAAATCTCTTAAAGCGTTGCTGAAATGAGTAAAAAAATTCTGCCTTTAGAGCTCTAAATTAAGATTCTCTTTAATGCCAAATACATTACAATCTAAGATTAAATTAACATTCCGTTTTTGTATGTATTGGGTTTTATTTCCTCAAAAGTTAATAATTAAATATTTTGAACTGTCTTTTGAGTGGTGAAATAGACCAAAAGGAAATCGATACTTAATTTGGTGTACTTTCTCAAACAGAAATTTACATCAGACAGCAAAAAAATTATATCAAAATCTAATTAAATTATAACTATTTCGTGTCGTTTAGTATATTTTCTAAACCATGAATTCAATTAACCGTGCTACATTTGAGTTTGAGTTTTTCGTTAATTCAAACATTTTGCATGAATTAACTTGATTAAATATTATACTTTAGAGAGAAATTTTAAAAATAATTTTATTTTTAATTTTTTTTCAAAGTATCACGAGGATCAAAATAAAATTCTAAAATTAAAGACTCTTTGAGTTCTTTTTTTTTTTGAACAAAAAAAGTTAATAGTCTCCTCGGCTCAAAAATATCTTTAAGTGCTTGCTCGTTATAGTTTCATTCTCTTAAACAGGACGATAATAATGTTATCCCATATATTTATTAAAACAGATAATATTTTTAATAAAAATTACCATAAATTTATTAAAGATGCATAAAATAATTATTCGTATATTAGTTTTAATAAAAAAAGAACAAAGAAAAGATTTTTATACTAATTTCGAAAAAAAGTTATCTGAAATATAAAAAAAAAAATAAAAAAGAAAAAGCGTCACAAAAAATTTTAATTTTTTGTGACGTTTGTATTTTAAGTCAAATAATTTGACAGCATCATTGAATAAAAAATCGGATGATAATGTCTGAATCTTAAAAATGTCCGAACGTAATTTTTTTCTAAAATCATCTTCGAATACGTTCAGTCTACTATCTATTTTACGTATGACATGAGCCCAACAATTAACTCGTTTGTCACATTTAAAAACTTGTTCAAATCCATTTGCTATAGCTGCAGCATTGTCTGCTATGATGATTCTCGGGTCGATTGTTTGATTGTATACAGCCTCTGCTACTTGTTTGATTGCTTTAAAGAAAAAAGCAAAATCTATCTCTTTTTCGCTGTTACAAAGAGCTAGACCAAAGGGATGAAATTTTTTGGCTTTGTCTGTTGTGCCTCCGGTAATTGCTGGAAAGTTACCATATGTTAACTTATATGTAGCATCTGATAAGATGAATTTCGATTCGAGTGAAAACTTTATTAGTCTTTTGGTTGTGAGAAAGACTCGGAAATATTGATCAGGATATGCTTGATATTCGAAGTGTCCAACAAAAACAGAGTCGTCGTCGTCCGGAATACTTGTGTTCTGATCACACCAATCTTTGAAATTTCGCATGGTCGGTTGGGTGGTTTGTCTTTTTTTCGCTCGGTTGACTGTTAACAAGTAGTTAAATCTCGATGGTTTTGGTGGGAGAAGGCCGAGTTTCATTAAATTGTGTCGAATGGACTCTGGATTTAAATTTAAATTATCAAGTTCCCATATTTTTTGTGTTACTACGTCGGTTGTATCGATCTTCTGATATTTTTTGGTCGTCTCTTTATGACTCGAATGTTGATCTGCTGAGATGAAACAATTTCCACCTGAGCCTTCGTTCAACTCCAGGTATAAAGCTGCGCGACACCCATTCTTTTGCTGGGTACAATAGTAGCGAAGTTTACTCTCATCTTGAAATTTAAATACGAATTCTCCACCATGAATCTCTCCCTTGTTGATCTGGTTTTGGATTAGCTCAAGATCCTCGAACTCTGAGTAAAATTCGTATTTTACTGCTTTTCCTCTAGGTTTTGATTTAGGTTTCGTCTTGACGATTTGTACGCTTTCTATCTCTTCGGCGTCGAGTAAAGTCTCATCAGCTGGATTAGTCAAGTAGCTTTCAGACGACTTGGAAGCTTGGTTGTTTTTTTTACTCATTTTCAATGATAAGAATGGATTGTCAATAAAACAGAGAATATTTTAAATAGTCTAGTTAAATCAATCAGCGAAATAAGGTGAGCTACAGAAAAATGCATGTCAAAAGTTAATTAGAAGTTAATCAAACTTTATTAGTTAATTAGAGTGTTTTTTTATAAAATAGAGCGAATTTCAATCAAATTATTCTATTATCAATAAATTGGAGTAATTAATAATTAATTTGATAATAATCTAAATTATCCATTCGTTTTTATTTAATTTATGTCACTGTTTATTAAATTTATGGTAATTTTTAATAAATATATGGGTATAGATTATAATACGCGTCTTAAACAGACTAACTTATTTTGGATAAGTGTAAGTTCGTTATAAAATTTTTGTTGAAGAATCTTCAATTTTTTTTTAGAAAATTGCAATTTTTATTCATTTGAACTTATTTGATAGAAATTTATTTAACACTATTTCAACCCTATCACATGTGCGAGGAAGCTCTACGTACACTTTGAATTCGGTAAAAAATACAGAATATTAATACATTTTACTTGAATATTACCGAGTATAACTTGATTTATTAACCTGGTTCGGTCAAATTTGAAAAATAATTAAGAAAATCCGCTTTTCGTGAAAGAGAATTTTGTTTGATTCGAAAATTCTAAGATAAATATCTTAAATCTAATCTACAAAAGCTTTTGGTTTAAATGAGAGCATATTTCATCCGAATAAAAAAAATAAAAAAACACTTAAAAAAATGTTCTCTTTATTCAAAATTAAGGATCAAAAAGTATATTTTAATAAAATTAATTTAGAAATTATCTTGAATTCATTTTAGATTTTAAAGCCTTAACAAAATATAATTTAATTATTACCAATTATTTTTATTCCTTTACTCCCTAGCATCTGTTTGGAAGTGAGCTTTTTTGATCACTCTTGTTTGTAATATTCATTAACAAGCTTCATGTAACATTAAAAACTTTGTTACTTTGATGATGACTGTAAAATCGGCAATCTTGAGGCAGACTTAGGGATTCGTCAATTTTTAAAAGACTCGAGTCTAAATCCGAGTCTTTCGCAACTTAAAGACTTGAGATCGAGTCCAAGTCCTAATCGAATTTTTAAAGACTCGTAAATCGCAATCCGAGTCGGTCTCAAATCCAGGACTCGAATCCCAAAGACTCGAGTCCTTAAGAAACTTTTTTACTTTCAATGTTGATGCTAGACATGATAGTTATCAATAGATCAATAGAAAATTTAAAAAAAATGCTAATCTAAATGAGAGAAAATAACAATCAGAACGTTTCTTTTTGTTATTATAAAAAAGCGATGAGAAACTAAGCGGTTTTTTGCTTTCATTTTATTTAATTAAATTAATTTTTATGTTCAAAATGAAATACAATTTCTTGACATACACAAAAAAAATTAAAACCGTTTAAAAGATTTGTTTTCTTAATGTCTTAATTATAATTTTCCTTTGCAAAATTGACTTTATAAGACTCGAGTCTTTTAACAATTCTAAAGAATCGAACCGAGTCCGAGTCTGCGATTAAACAAAGACTTGGACTCGAGTCCGAGTCCCAATTTTAAAAAAAAAAAGACTCGGACTCAAGTCCCTATTGAGGACTCGAGTCCGACTCGAGTCTTTCAAGACTCGAATCCCAAATCGGGAATCCCTATGTCTATCTTGAGGTTCACATAATCTGTGATCAAGGTCATCTTGCTGGTTTTGTGACCGATGATGTCTAAAATTTTACTGATCACTGTTTTTGTGATCTTATAATTTTAGAAAATTGTATGAATAAAAAATGTGTGATCAAAATTTTAATTGATGTGATCTTTAAAAAAAATAGTGATCAACGAAAATTTTAAAAATAAAGTAAAGAGTCCAAAAGCATCTGCGCATATGAAATCTACAAAATGTGTTATTTTACTGTTAGACTTTCCCCATTTTCTAAGAGCTGTTACTGAACGATCAAATTTCTTTTACCCCGTGGGTTTTCCTTTAATATGGACGAAAGTCTTACATTAAAACCAGTGTTTAAAAAAATTAAAAAAATTGTTGTAGCATGGTTTCGGTGGTATTAGTTCCATATAGAACAAACCTCAATTTTGCCTTTGTTCTTAGAGTAGTGGGCAAGAGTTTACGGTAAGCAAAATTTTTTTACTTGGACTATCAGTGTGATCTTTAAAAACCTAGGTGTGATCAAAATATTTTATAAATAAATAAAAAAGGACGTGATCAAACATTTTGTGATCATTGTCGGTCACAAAACCAGCAAGATGACCTTGATCACCGATTATGTGAACCCCAAGATGACAAAGTCGACAAGACCCAAATCGGCTGCTTTTTTCAAAGAAAAAACTAAAGATCTTATGAAGTGGTTGATTGATCTGAAAATCAAAATATGTGAGATGTATCAAACGATAGGTGATTCATATCAGGCGAAAAACAAACGAAACTTTCGAAATTGAAAATACAGTACTTTTAATGATTTTTTTACCAAAAGTGTTAGACAGAGTTAGAAAAAAAATATTATGTTGTAAAAAAAGAGTGTGTTAGAAATTAAAACGAAAGCGATAGAGAAGTGTTGGAGGCTAAAAGGGATGCGTTAGAGTGACAAAAGAGAGCGTTAGCAAAGTGTTAGGGTCAAAAAGAGAAGCCTAGGCAAGTAGGATAAGAACTAAAATGGTTTCTATTTTTAAAGGTTAGTAGATAAAAAAAAATCTCTATTTGTATAAAATCAAAAATTTTTTTTAATTAAATTTTTAAGGAAAGAGAGACCTTATCGTGGTGCAAAAATAAAATTCAACTAAAATATTCAAGTTCAAAGTTAATCAACAGGCTAGTGCCCTTGCCTAATTAAAGGCTGATTAACTCTCTATTTATTCATGAAAAAAAAGATCTTCTTATTGACCCTTACACTTGCATAACGCTTCTCTATTTCTCCTTATCACTTTCCTAACACTTCTCTTTTAGACCCTAACACTTCTCTCTTTGCTTTAATTCATAATGCTTTAATTTTTAAACCTAATGCTTTCTTTCTTCTTTACAACACTTTATTTTTACACTAACGGTTATTTCTGACGATTTATATTTATCTAATATTGTCTAACTTTTTTTGTAAAAAAGTAAAAAAAATCATTAAAAGCACTGTAGAAAAACATCAACAAAGAGGAGCTTCAGATAAAACATTAATTTTTTAATATAAATAGGAATTAAAGCAGAATTTAAAAAATCAAAATCTTTATTAAATTATTAGTTTTAATCAAAGAGAGAACAAAATAGGCCAAAATTAATATTTTAATAGTAGCTTAAAACCAAGTTATTTGGGTTTTAGTCCCAGCTTAAATATTTACAGTGTAATTAAATTATTAATTACCGTAATACTTTGTATATGAACTGATTTCATTTGAACTTAAAACTCGGATTGAAATGCATGCATCTACGTAAAAAGATTTTTAAAAAAAAATTATAGATACCGTGCTTATTTTAAAGAAATCTTTGAGTTAACAAGGCCCTTATAGTCAAAATTTTTTGTAATTTTTTTAAAATAGAAAAGTGAATTTCATTAAAATAAATAATTTGAGAACATTTTTTTTTGATGATGCTTCCAATTGACGCTTACCAAGTGCAACATACCATTCAAACGTTAATATTTAATCAATTTTTTAAAAGAGCTACCTTATATAAGATGCATATCAGCAGGCTAAAAGTACGGAAAAGCGTATTCTAATTGAAAAAATAAAATTAGTTTGTAAAAACTTCATTTTTGCGAATTGCAAATAAGCTTATGTCAAATGATACCACTAATTTCAAACAGAATTTATGTTAGCGAAAAAAAAAAGTTCCCAAGGAAATATATATCAAACGAATTAAAAACTAACAAAAAAAAACTTGAAGTTTCGAAAAATTTTGATACTAATTATTTGACTTATTAATTTGTAAATAGAAAATTTTCTTAAATAGGAAAAGAAAAATGTATAACCAATTTTTAGATAAAAAGATCTTTTGGTACGAAAATTAATTTCCATTGAATGGAACGTTTCCGATGGAATTTTATGATCAGTGTATAAGATCATTTTTTCTTTGTTGAAAATTATTTAATTTGATTAGTTACAAAATACATTAATTGTGAAAATTTTAAATTTTTGAGTAGAGGTGAATATTTGACTTACTCCCTCCCCAAATCAATAATCAAACTAATTCTGATTATATTGCTTTAAAACCAAATCTTCAAATTAGATAATATCACTTGAATTTTCTAATTATATACTTAAATAATTATATATTTAAAATTTTTACATGCTTAAAGCCCCTCCCCCCTAACAAAATTTTTTTTTCCATTTAAACATACGACCCCCACCACCACCTTCTAAAATTTCACATTCAAATTTTTAAGCGGTTTTTTCACTTGTTAATAAAAAACTGAACCTTTGTACTAAAAAAATCTTTAAATTTCCGAATCAAGAGTTCACCTCGTCTTTGTTAAAAAATAGAAAAAAGTTCTTTTAATTTGGTAAGAAAAATAAACCTAAAAACTTTTAAAGAAAATTTTCACAATTTTTCAAGGCTACAGGACAATTAGGACGATTTTACTATTGTACGATTGTTCGATTGCTATTGGAGAAAGAAGGAGAGCTAATTTCTTTTGCAGTCGATGTACAAAATTATGTACACTGTGTACATTCTTTAAAAAAAGCATGGATAAAATTTCAAGTATGTCGTCATAAGTACGAAAGGTCGGTACCTATATCAACTTATCATGACTAAAAAATTATCGAATTTTTTAAATACGATTGTTTCTTTTGACTTGCCTAAACTATGTACAGCTTGTACAGAAATAATTTTGATAAAAAATATATAATTCAGTGGTCCAAAAATGAATAGTAAAATTTGTACGATTCGAAAATTTTATATGGTAAATGGTTTGAATAGTTATAGCACTAAGAAAAAATGTCATTTTGCATTTTAATAATTGATTTACAAAGAGTTAGATGACTTTTATGAAAAAGGGTTGAAAAATACCACATTTATGAGACTTTCGCAGAAAAAAGAGTCAACTAAAAAGAAAACTTCCAATCTAATGGTAATTATGATCGACAAATTCGAATATTTTAGTATTTTTTCGAAATTCATGTATCTAATCATTAATTAATCCTACTTATAAGAAAATATAAGAAATATATAGATTTTATCAAAAATTCTAATAATGTTTAAAGTGTATTTCTTAAAAAACTATATTTCTGTTTAACACTTATTATCAATAGCTGAAATACGAATCCTTGACTTCTTATATGAATTTTTAAGTGTACACATTTAAGACGAACAAAATGGTATATGACTTGTCTCATATAGATTCACAGAACCGATTCTGTAAAATCGTACTAATCGTCCAGTAGCCATTTTTCAAAATGATAAAAAAAGAAAATTTTTTATTACTCAGATGATTTTTATTCCTCAGAGACCGATCGCCGACCACGAGCTGAGAGTAACTGTATTAAAATACAGAACAAAGCTGTAACGAAAAAATATTCAAAGCAGTAAATTGTTCATTCAAAAAACATGATCAAAAAGTAAGAGAATTCTAAATTAATATGTAAAAACCAAAAATGAACGCAATAAACATTTTTATAACAAAAAACATGTTTGCAAATTTTCAAACACGTGTTTAAACATTTTTAAACATGCTGTTAATTTATTTTAGCTTTGTACTGACAGCGAAGCATAAAATACAGTTTCAATATTTCAGATGATTAATTAAAAAAGAATTCTAAGTTGCAATCATTAGTAAAAATAAATGAAGACGGAAATTAAATCTCAAGTTAACATAGATACAAAAAAAAGCAAAATAAACTTGTAAAATAAAATTTGAACATAGGTTCACCAAAAAATGTGATCAGGAGACGACAGTTGACAAAATTTTGGTTTTCATTTGGAAATGAAAATTCATGATTGTGAAATACCGGAGTTTTATATTTAAATAAAACTTGGTCATATTTTTCGGAAAAAATCTTTTGAAAACCAAAACAAAGGTTTTAGCAACCTAAAAACAGATTTTTACACACAACAAAAAAATTCCTGATTATACAGTACATTTCTGAAATAAGTTGACATGTTTCGGCGCATTGCTTAAGCACGCAAAAATTATTTTTTTAATGCGCAAGAGCATGTTCGTGCGCACGCTCTTGCGCATTATGTTAATTATGCGAAAAAAATTAATTAATATTTTTTAACAAATAAAGTGCTATCATCTAAAAAAGCATAACGTCTTCTTTGTTTGTATTATTTGAATGTATTAGTTGTTTAAGTAAAAGTAGATAAAAGTTTATGATATTGTCATTAAGCCAGACTTTTACTTTCAAGGTGTTGATATCTGATTGTACCAAGGTTATGTCAAATTTATATATATGATATAATAACTCATTGTTAATTTTACGATTTTGCGCCTATACGTGATTATTCGTTCTCGGGCCACAATTGTCATACTGGTTCCAAATTTCCAATCGATATTGCCCAAAAAGCCAGGTGTTTTCGTAGTATTTGATAAATGCATCGATTTTTTTATTGTCTTTTGGTTTGATCGATTTTAATTAGTTGAACGTAAAAACAACCAAAGTTGTTGGTAAAAATGCCAGTGCTTTAAAATTGTCGAGCCAAGTTCTAGTCTCTAAGTTTTTAGTGTATTCGGTCTTTAGATGCTCGCTTGTTATATGTTTCCAAAGACATTGGATGTAGTGAAAATAACATCCTCTGGGTCTGGCTTTTTCATACACATTTTTTATTGCACCTATAGCGGCTGTTTCGTAGTCGCTCATGACGATTTCTGGTTCTAATTTAAAACCTTTATTTTTGCTGCGTCTTTAAGATGTTTGAAAGCTTTAGTATAAATCTCTGAAGACTTGCTTATCAACACTATGTAAACGCATATGAACATTTCTTCGTCCAACCAAGCGTGTACGGTATAAAGTTGTTTGTATAAATTTGGACAAGACTTGAATGTACCATAAATATGCCATCTTGTTGATTTTGATAGGATGTCGAGTTGAATATCAGATGCAACTGCGATAATGCGATCGCTGTCGTTTGTGTCAAATAAAAAGAATGGTTGAGTGTAGTTGGTTAATGAAAATCTAGGACTGGAGAGATCAATATCGGCTTTTTGCTTCGGTAAGGTTGGCACATCTCTTTTCCTAGCGCTGTAAAATCCTTTTTTTTTTATTGTCAAACTTAGGAATTTTTTTGGCAACAGCTTCGATGTCTTGAGTTTCAGTGACAAGTTTGAATATTTCGGAACGATATATTTGTCTAATTGGTATTTGTTCTGATCGCGCTCTCTTTCGTACATTGTTTTCCATATTGAGCACTTTTATGTCAATCACATCTTTCAAAGGATGAGTAACATGCTTTTCCAAAGCTCGCTATATTGGTACTTCGCTTTTATTCTTTTTCAAAAAACAATTTCTCATGGGGGTCTTGAAGGATGGGTCTAAGATTTCATCAAAGCTCAAAAAAAAATTTTTGATTTCAATTTTTCCTCGTCATATTACACACCCCCCCCCCCTTCTCCTTAAATATTTGACCATTTGATGTAATTAAAAAGTTTTAATCCGCATAATTTATTTTAATTAGAATTTTCTTGCGCATTTGCTCTTGCGCATGTGCGCAAGAAATATTGTGTTTCGGACCTTGGCTTAAGACGCGCAAGCGCATTGCTCCTGCGCGTCTAAGGCAAAGCTTCGGAGCATGCTGCGCATTGCTTAGGCAGAGTGTCAACTTATTTCAGAAATTTACTGTATTTTAAACAATATAATGTATAATTTTTTTTTGACTCAACACACAAAAGAATTCTCAATACCACAGTCAGGGGGTATCAGGAAGGAAAATTTTCAACACAAGGTCCATTAAAAAAAAAACAACGTTATACATCATGAGATAAAAACTTAGAATAATCGATTATTTGCTAAGAATTGTTCGAATTTTTGAAGTCAGTGTCCAATAAACCCTATTCCATAGTTTAATTAAAATTAAGTTGCCTTTTAAGCCCGCAAAGCGTGGAACTTAAATATTCTAGAACTCTCTCCTCTAAAGCTTGACCGGGAATCGAACCCGAGATGTTGGGATCACATTTAAATTTTGTTTTGTACAATACTCTAACCACAAAAATTAAGTGATAATAAAAGGATTGATTAGAAAACCGCAATAAAACTCGGTTAAGGCTTTGAAAATTAAATCAATTACTTGGAATAGGTTGGAGATTTAAATTTAAATTTTTATTTTATGATGGCAAAATAAACTTAACATAACATCCGTTTCTTACGAAAATCAATAATCGATTGATCAAATTTTGTTTTTAATCCATTTTTATTGCATGTTGTGTAACATTTTTTGTTACATCATGTTACAAATCTTCATTCGAATTTTATGTTAGGTCTTTAAATTTTGGACTCTTCTGAGAAAACATTAAGATTTTTTTCCTTCTTTCTTTTCATATATGAGAAAACCTGCGTTAATGTTCAGTTTTTTTGTAAAAACTGATAACGGGGAAGCTTAACATTGCGTGAAACTAAAAATTTAAAAATTTTAGATTTATTTCTTTTCAAAAAAACAAGCTTAGCAGAAAAAAGTAATCTTCGGAACATTACAGTGACTCGATTTGAAAAGCTAAAAATACGAGGCTGTGAAGTTTTTTTCAATTCAGCTAAACTTGAATAACTTTTCTTCTAGATGGGATAATTTCATTCTGCAAATTGCTACAACTTGTAACAATTTTGCTTCACCTGAGGTATCCGTCTACTAAAAGATTATAAAAAACTCTGCAAACTTTTGCAGAGTTTTTTATAATCTTTTTTAATGCCGTGCAAAATGCATAAGAAATGCAGAACTTTAACAGACGGATACCCCAGGTGTAGCAAAATTGTTACAAGTTGTAGCAATTTGCAGAATGAAATTATCCCATCTAGAAGAAAAGTTATTCAAGTTTAGCTGAATTCAATTTAGTGAATTGAAAAAAACTTCACAGCCCCTAAACATACTTTCATGAACGTTTATGAAAAATCATGAAAGTTCAGAAATGGACATTCTGAAAGACCAGTATTGTATTTAAAGAGGAACACGTTCAAGTTTTTAAAAACTCACGCAAGTTGAGTATTTAAAAAGTTTAAGAATTCAATAAGTTGAATATTAAAGCGTAAGTTATTGAGTAAAAAAAAGAAAACAATCTTTAACTGTTGCATGTTTCAGTGATAAATTCCAGCAATTGATTTCAAAGATTTCTTTAGATCAAAAAAAATTTTAATGGTTTCCCATTAAATATATTTATTAATCTTTTACCGTTCTTTTTTTATAAATTGCATCAATTTTAGTTGATTGAATAATTTACCTAAAAATTCATAATTATAATTTTGAGTTTTGTAGCTAAAATATTTCATGTCTAATACTTTCGTGTAGACCAAGTATAATTTTAAACATCGATTTTGTGATAAAAAACTCAGCGTTTGTGATAAAATAACGAGTTGTTCAGGTATTTTTTAAGAAAATCCAACTTAATTTTATGCCAGTTTACTAGCTAATAAAAAAACTTGTATTTTTTAAAAAAAAATTTTTCAAGACTTTTGAAAATTGACTCAACATTTACGTCTTTAACTTTTGATTAAATTTTTTTAAAATATATTTTCTTTATTTGTCGATTCAACATCCGCTGCATTTATTGACTTTTTACCTTAAAATTTAAATTTTCGAACAAACAAAAAATTCGATTACACAAGAAAAGCAAGTCACAGCTTTTAGTGAATTAAAAGTGGATTTTGAAGTGGATTTATATTATAAGTTATGAAATTTTGTTTGAAATAATTTAAAAAAATGGTCCAACTTGAACAGCGGAATATGTCAAAGAGGGCAATGAAGATGATGTTTTTTTGAAAAAAATAAATACCGTTTTTCCTTGAGGAGGGAAGCTGCATAAATTTTGAATTTTAAGACTCGCATTTGACTCAAGTAAGTGTGTTTTTTATTTATTCATAAGTGCTGCTACAAAGGTAGTTTCAGTTAGTGATGGAGCATTATAATTTAAATATCTGGGAATAGACGATGCATTAATGATGAATAAGATGAATTCTTTGTTATTTTGAATTGTATTTTTTTTGTCATGGAGGTCACTGCTCTACAAATAAAAGTTGGAACTAGGAAATAAATCCTCATTTAATCTAATTTCAAGGATGAGCCGTGTAAAAATAAGTCTTTTAGAAAAAAATATTTTTTTTATAATAAAATATCTTAGGTTATAAATAAAAAAATGTTATTCATTAATTTTCCCTCAATTAGAGATTCTCGAAAAACTCGAATTTTAATGCTCCACTTGTCTTAAAAAATTCAATTTTAGTCGCAGCACCTAAATATAAAATATGAAAATGGAAAACACAGGTTTAGCGCCGCATTTATTATCGAAATTTTAACAATTAATAAGCATTGTGAAGTTTCTTTCAAAAAGTTCAAAATTTAAATATTGAATATTTTTTTATAGGAAATGAAGATGTGGCTACGAAAATAGTGTAACATGATGTAACAAAAATGTTACACAACATGCAATAAAAAAGGATTAAAAACAAAACTAGTTGCCGCCCGTTGCTTCGCTGCCGGATTTAATAATAAATGATAAGTTTAGGAGGTTTTTTGGTTGATCCTAAAACGACATTTTATCATACTCGTACATTTGATTAAAATTAATTTGACTTACAGTCAAGTCCCGCTTATATCACCACCCACTTAAGTCACTGTTACACTTATATCACTGGATAGATTAAGACAAAAGGGTCACTTTTAATGCAAACCGATTCTAGTTAAGTCACGTTTCATTTTTATCACTGCAAAATGGCTTGACAAACTGGCTTGATATAAGTGCTACTCCACTGTTTTTAAAAATTGACATTTTATAGTGTTTCATATTTTTTTTCTGGTCCAGTTGTTTCAAAAGTCTATTAGCATACTTTCCTAACCGAATAATCCATGAGTAATACGTCTAAATTTTTCATCGAAATGATTGTTACATGGTAATATTCCCATAATTTCAAAGACGCAGTGTCAAAACGCTTCTGAAATCAACTGAATGTTGAACACGCTTAGACGCCGCTTTCTAATGCGTTTAAACGCGTCATGAGATTGAAACGCGTGTTTCAGAAAAAATTAGAATGGCTAACGTCTTATTTAGAGTTAAACTTTTTGGTTAACTAATAAAATGGATGGACGTTAACCGAATTTAGTTTAACGGAAGTTGGGAATTCTGAAACGCAAAATTTCCGTATAGTTGGTTTTCTACTCAAGGTGAGGGAGAGCAAAAGACTGGTCAAATTTTAAAACTTAAAACCCCTTTTAAAGCTAAAACCCCTTTTGTATCAGAAGGACTAATTAATTTGAGGTAAACCTATGTTACTTAGTACGCTCATCATTTTTGTGCTAAATTGTTCGAATTGCATTAGGAATAACAATCTTAAGAGTCATCTTAAGAAACAAAATGGGCTAAACATTTGATCAAAAAAATACGTCGTATTGGAAAACAAATTAACAACTTAGGGAAAAAAATTTACATTGATGTTCTTGAATAAAATCCAAAAATTTCAACTGGACTTATTGATTGTGTTTTACAATGTACTAACAGGGGTTTAGTTGATTCGGTTAAATTCATTATTCTAAGAATTCAAAATGAAATGTCACAAAATTCAGACTATTTTTTTTTGCCCAATATTTTTATTGACCTGTTAAGGGTCAATTAATTTAGGTGATTCTTTATATGCAATTGTACATTCAGTAAACCCCGATAGATGTCCCAGGGACAAATGTGAAAACTTGCTTATGTGCAATGTGTTAAATCCATATTTATGGACACTTTTTGACCTTAAATTATACCGGTACATCTTCGAATATGACCCATGATGACGTTTCGAAAAGAACTTTAAAAGGCTTTTTATCACTCTCGATTTAATTAGACCAATTATCCTATTACAAACAAACTTTGATTCGTTTTTTGCTCTCCGAAAATTTTTGTCAAAAATTTTATAAAGATATACCATTGGGCAATTTACGAATACTTAGGACATTTTCCGTTTTGTATCATGGGATATTTTTCAATTTTTAAATAATGAGTATAAAAGACAATTTGTTCATTCTCTAAACTATTAAAATAAAATATTATGAATCAAGAAAAGCTTTAAAGAAAAGAGAAAATTTTAGATATCTATCGACGGTTTACAGTACTAACTCTTTTTCTTATTTTTCTTATTATACTTTTTATGCTTATTTGGCTAAGAACTAACTAATAAATAAATGATTAAACATTACATTAATTACAAACCACTCATAATAAACATCTACATTTTTTAAATAAATCAGAAAAGGGTTAAATTATTAGGCTCTTCTCATAAGAAAAAAAATAAAATTTAAAAAAATCAGATTATACGGTTAGAATAAAAGTAAAAAAAAATATTTTGTTGCGTTTGACTTAATTAATTAGAGATAATATCTTGTTTTGAGTTATTGAATAAAAAATTTATTAATTAAATTAATCAATTATCTATTTTCTTAATTGATTAAAAGATTTTTTTTATTTTTCTCTTACCTTGACATTTTGAAAATCGACCTTCACATCGATATCTCGTAAAAACAAAAAATATTAAATATTAAGATTTGATCAATCGATTATTGATTTTCGTAAAAAACGAGTGTTATGTTAAGTTTATTTTGACATCATGAGATAAAAACTTCAAATAATCGATTATTTGCGAAGGATTGTTCGAATTTTTGAAGTCAGTGTCCAATAAACCTTATTCCATAGTTTAATTAAAATTAAGTTGCCTTTTAAGCCCGCAAATAATGGAACTTAAATATTCTAGAACTCTCTCGTCTAAAGCTTGACCGGGGATCGAACCCGAGATGTTTGGATCACATTTAAATTTCGTTTTGTACAATACTCTAACCACAAAAATTAAGTGATAATAAAATGGTTGATTAGGAATATATCAAGAAAACCGCAATAAAACTAGGTTAAGGCCTTGAATATTAAATGAATTACTTGCTATAACTTGGAGACTTAAACTCAAATTTTTATTTCATGATGTCAAGCTAAACTTAACATAACACCCGTTTTTTACGAAAATCAATAATCGATTGATCAAATTTTGTTTTTAATCCTTTTTTATTGCATGTTGTGTAACATTTTTTGTTACATCATGTTACAAATCTTCATTCGTAACCACATCTTCATTTCCTATAAAAAAAATATTCAATTTTTAAATTTTGAACTGAACATTTTGAACGAAACTTCACAATGCTCAATTTTCTCGACTAATTGTGTTCATTTAATTGTTTATTTATCTTTTTTTTCTGTTATTTCTTTTAGAATGAGTAAACGAAATTATCTAAAACATTTACAAACAGTAAACGTAAATTCTCCACTAACAACTCGAAGTGGAAAGATTAGACGAATTGCTTCAGACGATTCAAATATTTTCGGTTCAATTGATAGAAATGTTTTAACTCGTTCAGAGTCAATGGATGCAATTTATAATGAAATTGATGAACAAGACAATACACTGATTTTAAGTGAAACACATTTTGATGAAACCTTTGTAGTTGAAGGTGGTGAAGAATTAGAAGAAGTAGTAGACAATGATGAAGATGTTGACGATGATGAATCAGATGACGACTTGGATAACACCATGTATGATCCATCTACTGATTTTAATTTTGTCGATGTTGAGTATGACAGATTAGATCGAACAAAAATGCTTTTGGTCCCAACTCAGCAAAATAAACCAAAACTTTGTGATCACGGTATGTTCTATACAATTGAAAAAAGATGTGGAAAAACGATACATTGGAGATGTGAACGTACTGGAAACAAAAAAATTCCAAAGTGTAACGGAAGAGCTTTAACAACTAGTTTTTGTTTACCAAAATGGCATAAAAATTTTGAGGTACAATGATTAATTTTTTCTCTTCATTCATTGTAATTTTATTTTTCAAAGAGTTCATGTAAAAAACATCCAACAGTCAATGCATTGATTCATCAATTTAGACTAGAACAAAATTTTCATGATGTGATTATTATTCAATTAGAAGCTGGTGATATTATTATTATTATTATTATTATTAAAAAAAAGTTGAGCCTCATAGGCAAGAATAAAAAAAATTGAATAAAGTAAAATTAGTCATTATAAAAAAAACAATAAAAAGAAAGAAGATTAAACTCTCAGCAGATTAGCTAATATTTTAATTTTATCATGAATTCTAAAGTCTTTGTATAAGTTTTGTAATAAAAAGTTTATTGAGTCAATCAAGCCAACGTTCATACATTGGTTCAGTTTTTGAATGGCATCAATCGCTTGTCTAGAGTTCGCTTGACAGTCCATCTTTATCTCATTGTTTACGATTTCGATCTGTTTAAAAATTGAATTTTGATCTTTGGTGATAACTTTCTTGTCATAAATTTCACGAAGTGCACTGACGATTGAGTTCGTAAAGCCATTTGCTTTAATCTGTTTTAGAAGGTAAATTTTGTGTTTGAGGTAAATTTGACCTATACTCTCGATTTTAAGACAGTTAAAAAGAACTTTAGTTCTTACATATTTACTTAAACCAATGGATCGCTTTAAGAGGATATTTTGTCTAATATTGTGGTTTTTAATTTCAGTTTTGGTCAAATGAACAAACTCAAGCCCATACCTGAAAATGGACTGGCAATATTGTTTGTATATAAAGCCAATTGTTATCGGATTTAGACCAAAAGGTTTGCAACCTAATGAGTAGAGAGAGTAAAAACTTTTCTCTACTTTCTTAAATTTTTTCTCAACATGTTGCTTGATAAATGCGAAGTCCCCGATCGGGAAACCAAGATAGACAAAATTCTTGTTGAAAGGAATAGCATGACCATCCATTTCTATGTTAAAGTTATTAGTCCTGTTTCCAAAACAGGCAAGAAGTGATTTACTTTGATTAAACTCCATTTTCCAAGTAACCGCAAATTTATGGCATACTTCCAACATTCTATTCATATGATTTGCTGAGGGACTAATGAGGAGGATATCATCACAATACGCTATTACAGATACATTCTTGTCGCCAATCTTTGCACCGACACCAAGTTTTAAACATTCTTCAATAAGGTCATTGATAAATACATTGAACAGATAAGCAGATAGTACTCCTCCTTGTTTGACACCTTCCGAAGTTTTGTATTCATTCGATTTTAAATTACCTATTTTGACTCTTATTTTTGACTTCTCATAGTAGGAGACTATACTTCTCCAAACCCACAAATCGACTTTATTGTAGAGTTTATAAAACAACCCTGATCTCCAAAGTTTATCAAACGCTTTCGTTGCGTCTAAGCTTACAAGCTTTACTTCGGATTGCCCATTCTTGTAGAGGTTAATTGTTTCGTTCACGATGAAGAATGCATGTTTACAAGATGTGTTTTTCTTATAACCAAATTGATTTGGACTCAACATACTCTCGAAATCAACTTTTTTCAAAATAAGAGACTCAAAAACTGAAGCAAAGCTAGTCGATACTGAAATGGGTCTGTAGTCACTCATTTGTTTCATGGAACCTTTCTTGGGAATAGGGGTCACCAGAGACACATTAAAGTCATCAGGGGTATACCCATGACGAACCATACTATTATAAACAACAGCTAGTACACAAGCTATCTTATCATTAATTCCATATCGTAACATTTCATTGCTTACAAAATCAACACCTATTGACTTACCAAACTTGAGCTTGCCTACCACTGCTTTAATGTCACCGACGCTAAATTGGTTGTCACATTTTTTACTCAGAGAATCATCATACATGTTTTTAACCTCTGATTCTATCTTTATTTGCTCAGCATTCGAAGTTCTATCGCTGTGTGAAAACAGGGACGAATAGTAGCTTGCAAAGTTATCTACTGTAAAATCGAGCTCTTTGTTTGACCCATTTTGCATATTCTTGTGTTTTTTAACTGTTTTCCAAAAGTCGTCCTTGTTTTTGTCTAACAGAGTATCGATCTTCAGACAATTATTCCGAGATTTTTGATATAATTTGTTTATATTTTTGGACCGTTCTTGTTTCTTAAATTTTTGGTATTCGATTTTGCATCGTTTTCTGAGCACAAAGTTAAATTTAGGGTCAACTTTAAGATGACGATTTTTCGTTTTAATCTGGATCTTGTTTAATTCCGATTCGCTTTTCCTTGCGCATTTAAGCAGCCATTGAGAGAGAAGTGATAAATTATCATCTACGATTTTTTTTAAATCGTAGATGATACGTTTTCGAAGAAAAATGATCAAGTTAAAAAAAAACGACAGAATAAAATTTTTGTGTGAAAATTATAACTCAAAAAAAATTTTAAAGTTCATTGACAATCTAGTCTCTAATTTGTCTATATAACATTTTCTATTAATTGATTGACTATTAATTGATTTCGATTATTTAACACTAAAATTTTTTGAGACAATAATTATTTGATTTTTCTATGGAATGAATTAATAAACTATTATTTGAACACAACTAAATGAGAATAATTATTTGAAAAAAACTATTTGATAGTTTCCCGAATTTTTAGTCAAAACTGTCAAAATCCCTAATCTTAGTGATTTTTAAGAAAATTTTACGCCTTTTCCGAATATGAATAAATAATATACAGTGTCAGTCTGAACTTTTTAACCTTAGAGTCGGAGTCTGAGCCCAAGGCGTAGTCTAGGTAATGGGCCTTTAGTCGAAGAGAAGATGCTCTGTGTTAGATTAACAGTCGCGTAATTTCCGACTTAGGCTCAGACTTCGACTCTGACTCCAAAGTTAAAAATTTCGGGCTGACACTGTACTGATGATAGAAACCAGTTTTTGGACCCAACACAATCAGCCCTATCAGTCGTTAAAAGAGGACGATTCGAAAAGATGGTAATGTTGTTCGTTTGGTGAAATTATCAAGGGGTAATACACTTTGAGCTTGTTCCTGATGGTCATACGATAAATGCTTAAAATGCTTACCTTTATTGTGAACAATTAGAACGAATTTATGCTTCACTTAAAGCAAAATACCCTTCTTTGATCAACCGAAAGCTTGGTTAGTTTCTTCAAGATAACGCATAACCGCGTACCCCGCAAAAAACAAATGAAAAAAATCGAAGAGCTGGAAAGGATTGAATTTCTCCCTCATCCAGCATATGGGTTAATTTTTTAACCCGTTTTTCAAATAGAGCATATTTATTTTGTTATAATTCAAAATTCAATCGAGTATTTTCAATCAATCGGAGCGACTTTCTGGGTCCAGTTTATGAGATAAATCTTAATTTTTTAAAATAAAAAAAAAATGATCTTAAAAAATTTTGGTTACAAAAAATAAGAAAAACTTCTATTAGATACTAAAATTAAATAAAAAATTAAAATTTAAAATTAACAAAAAAAAAGAATATTAATTTTAAAAATGGCTTTTAAAATTTTAATTTATTTAAGTTTTATCTGGTTAATAGAATGTCAAACTTTAACATTCAATGACACAATTGCAATCAAAAACAGTACAAACGCAATTAACACAAAAGACTTTATTCAAAAAGTTAAAGAAGCTTACAAATCTTTTCAAAATTTTGCAATTGAAAATTTTTATTTAACAGCTTTTGCAGCAGTTCTTATATCAATAGGATTATTTTTTATACCATGTTGTTGTCTTATATGCAGAATGGATCACTACGGTAAAACAATTTAACAACTCATTTATTTTTTAAATAATTTTTTTTAAAAACTTAAGCATTAAATAACATGTCGAATTTTTATGAAGAAGAAGAAGAGGAAGAAGGAGATGCAAATGCTTGAGAATATTTTTATTTGTTTTAGATTTTTTTATTCAAAATAAATACTGTTTTTTAAAAAAAAAAATTTTTTTTAGAGGATAAAAAAGAAGAAGATGAATCAATAATCGACTTGCATATTCAAATAAACCATCCAATAAATGATATTAAATATTATAAACGATATCGGAAATAAAAAACTCGAGACAAAATCTACCATTTGTGCATCGTCTCGTGGCGGTAACGGTGGTAGAGGGGGAGATGCAGCGACTGGTGTTGATTGTTGTGATACGCCTGATATTGATACGACTGAATCAACATGCAACGAATGATTACTTTGAGGTGTTTTTTTAATCGAATTAGTTAGATTTGGTTGGAGAAGAGTTTCGAGAGCCTCGTGACTATTTTGATGTTCTAAATCGCTTTTATTGTATGAATTCAAATGGGCTAAACGATTTCCAATAACAAGCACTTTTTCGTTAGTTGGACTGTAATTTGGAAGTTTTGGCATTTGAGCTTTTCTCTTATTCTTAAAGTTAAAAATTTAGTTTTGATCAAATACTGGGTCAAAAAAAATGACTTACTCTTTCACTTTGTCTTACTAGTCGCTTGAGTTCTTGCTTTCGAGCAATAACATTAACAACAGCGTATTCTAATAAAGCAGCAAAAACAAAAACTAAACAAGCTGACATCCATACATCAATGGCTTTTATGTACGAGACTTTTGGCAGTTGTGATCGAATACCTTTCAAAAAAAAAAGATGATTCATTTTTTTTTTTCATTTTTAACAATCAGCAACTTTATTTTTACCTGAACTTTGTGTGGTTACTGTTAGAACAGTAAGTAAACCGACCGAAATTCGTGCTGGTACTGCCTTGTGATCAATCCAAAAAGAAACAAATGATATAAGACATGTCAATATACTTGGTACATAAACTTGTACTAAATAATAACCAAATGATCGTTTCAAATAAAAATGCACCTCAAGACAAGCATAAGAACCTTAAAATTAGAGATATTTCTTAGAATATTTTAGATTTGAGGGTGAAAGGGTTTTGAAAATTTTCGATCATCTGGCAGTCCACGTGATCCAGGTTTGTTTAGCAAGAGTTCAGAGTTCAAGTCAAAGTTGCTGATTAGTTTTATTTATTTAGTAAAACAAGTTTACCTCCGAGCATAGTTGTTATGGTAAGAACACTTGTAGCGCCTAGAGGAGCACGTGCTGCCGCACTTTTGTGATCGATAAAAAATGAAATAAACGAAAGACTAACTACAAATGAACTTGGTATATAAACTTCATTAACGTAACTAGATAAGTCTCGTTGAAGTTTTATTTTAACTTCGAGACACGCATAAGATCCTATTAAAGATTTTTGAATTCAAAAATTTTGTTTGTTATTTCATTGCCAAATCTTACCAGTAGAAGTTTTACGTTGACAAACTGATGAATTGTGAGTTGTAAGAATAAAGTCAGGCATTTCTAGTTTGCTACTAATTGTGACCGGTACACTATTGGCAGTTGATGGACTCCACTCAAATTTAATATCCTTTAGAGTGTAACCAACTTGAAAATAAATTAAATTATTAAAAATCATTGAGACACATTTAGTTTTAAATTATAAAATTACAGCTTCCAATATTAATTGTACATGTTTGGTTATCCAAGGGAAATTTTTGCAGCTTCATTGGACATTCGAGTCTAAGTGTTAATCTACAAAGATAGAATTAGAAAAATTGTAACCCTTTTTTTGTTGTCCTTTCACTTAATCTGGTTGCCAGTCTTAAATTACAATTAAATGTTTCATCAAGAGATTTAGACCCAAATACAAATATACAACCCTGATTCCAAAAATGAACCTTGATGAAGCTTCATGGACCCTTGAACCTTCAAAACCTTGAACTTTCATGAAGGTTCATTATTTGAAGCTTTGAATGAACAGGGTTGTACAATATTTTGAGAAAATTTTTAAGGGAAATGATTGCATCAAGTGCATAGCAAAATCAATCTTTTTTTGATTTTTCCAAAAATGAACGTTCAAATCCTTTCATGAACACTCATGAACGTTCGCATTCATCCGAATTAGCCCGAATGTTCAAATGTTGTCAGAACCTTTTACACCTTTTTCATGATTTTTCGGAGCCTTTCAAAAATTTTCATAAATATCCGGATCCCGAAAGTCCACAAAAATTAACAAGAATCTCCGAAAAATTATGGAAAGGTCCCGAACATTTTTGAAAGGTCCAGAAAAGCTATGAAAGCTTATGAAAGGTTCTGAAAACCGTTGAACATTCGGGCGAATTCGGATGAATGCGAACGTTCATGAATGTTCATGAAAGGATTTGAATGTTCATTTTTGGAACATGTGAACGACCAGGTTAGTAATTCGTCTTCTTTTTTAAATGAAATAAAGCTAAAAATGAAAAGTATAAAACCATAAATTTGTAGAGAACCGTCTCTTGCTTAAGCAAATGCATAAATAAATATTTTTATAAGGTATCCCTTGGGACCCATTATGATTTTTACGAAAAATTCCCATTTCCACCCTTTAGTGAATTTTTTTTCCCACCGATCATTGTTTCAGTATCAATAGTAGCTTTTAAGCTTTCAGACTTCTTCTTCAAATCATTTATAGCTTCTTCCAATAGTGAGTACTAAAATGTTTAATTAAAGCACAATGACGTTTGGCTGCAAAAAAATGAGTGGTAAGGCTAAGATTTTTGAATTTTTTCACCACATAAGAAAATTTCAATTTCAATTAAAAATAATTAAGTTATGGTTTCAAAGGACGTAGATTATGAATTTCAAGTTAAAAAAGTGAAATTCAGATATTCAACTTTCTGAACTTAAGTAAGGTTGGTAAATCCCAATACGGTTCTTTAAAGAGCTAGATAAACGACATGCAAGACTTGCAAAATTTGTATCAGAGTCAGTTGACCACTATCTATCAAAAAAATCGATAACAGACAGTAACTGAAAACATTCCAAAAATAATTGTAATTTTTAAGTGAAAGAACAGGGCATGATATAATTTTTTTAGGATACCTCTGTGAAAAAAGCACACGACCTTCAGGAAATATACGAATTAAACGATTTGGTACGGTTATTTTATGTGATTTTGCATCTTTTGAATTTCTAAAAAAAGCGTCTGGTGTCCAAACTTTATTTACAAGATCATAGTGTAGCGTTATATCTTCAACATGTTTCCATGATGAATTCGAATAAGTCAGTCGCGGATCGAACCATTCTTGACGAAAATAACAATCAACAGTGTATTCCTAAAGGAAAAATAAAAACCGATTAAAATTAACATTATTAAAATATCACAATTTGTTGCTTACCATATTAACTTCACTAATTCCACTTATTGTATTTATATGCATATTCATTAAAACTTCTACTGGTCTACTATCTTTTAAAATAAATTGTAAAAATTGTTAAAAAATATCCTGAGTGTTTGTGACTTACTTTTGCTGTCGGTGTAAAAAGGCCTAATACGCCTGTCATAGACAGATTCGTGCAATAAACGATCAAGAAATTGTTCCATTGTTTTTTCACTACCAACAAGTTGACTGAGAACAGGTAAAACATTTAAATTTATTGTAAAAATAAACACAAAACAAATATAAAGCACATTGTTGATACAAAAAAAATTGAGGCATTTATCGGTATTTATCGAAGTATGTATTCGAAAATAGGAAGAAATCATTTTTTTTATTTAATTTAATGGTTATTCTAATGGTTTTTAATTTGGTTACATAATGAAAGTGAGATAGTAAAAGTGCCTTTGAAATATACGGCAAACTAGTCTCATTGTTCTAAAACAAAAAAATAATCACATAATTCTTAATCCATATAAAATGAGAGATAAAAAAATTAAGGGGAACCCGTACGAGAAGAAGAAGAAGAAGAAGCCATATCGAACAAAAATTCGTTCTCAAGATTTCTAATTAAAAATAAAAATAAGTCCTTTTTTCTATTTAGTATTTATAAGAATTCTTTTCTTCTTTATGAGAGCTAATTTTATCCTTTCGTTATTATCTAAATAATAGTTTATTTACTATACAAACAAGTGTCTCAATAGTGATATGTTCAATAAATAGAAATTTTTGTGATTATTTGACATTTTTTTTTTGTTGCCGAAAATTAAGTTTTCAAAAAAACTCAAAAGTACTTCTATTTTTATAATTAATTATTTGAGTATTATTTTTTGAAAATGATATTTAGGGGTTCTCGAATCATCAAGGAGAATTAAATTGAAAAAAAAAATATTATTTTTACAGCTTTTAACCTATTATAAATTTACTTATTAAAGGCATAATTTTTCAGTAAATGAGCTTGACACTTAACAAAAATAACAAAATCTGAAGGAAGGAAAATAATACCTGAAATCGTTTGTCTGAACTTATAAAAAAAAATAAAATAAAAAAAAGCGCTTAAATTTAAGTGACTAGCGCATTAAAACTAATGATGTTATTTAAGAAAGAAAATTAAATTCTAATTAAAAAGGAATTACATTATTGTAGGGATCAAAATATGAATCACACGGCATATTCCTGTAAGTTATTAAATTCTTAATGTGAATTTAATACACTAATCTTACAACAATAATAAACCGGATTGTTTTTTACCTTAATTTTGACTTGAACAACATTTCATTTTCAAGAGCTTGGTCTCTAGTCTTACTGGACTATGCATATGTTGGGAGTTTTTCATAGGAATGAATCAGGATAGACTCAACTCCAAAATAATCTTCTCGTACTAAATAATTGGACTACTGAACTGAATGTGTTAAAATTCAATTAAATAGAGATAAGACTGATTATATATTTGCAATCTTGGATGATAAAGTGAACCTTAAAGAAACTGTTGAAGAAAAGGACCTCGGGGTTGTTGTGGCTTAAAATGGAACAAACAGTGTTCATATGCGGCTTCTAAAGCCAATAGAGTATTAGTTTAAATTAGGAATTCTTATTTAATATGTTTGGACAAAGAAACATTTAGACTTTTATACACAGGACTTGTGAGACCACATCTTGAATATGCTGTAAGTATTTGGAATCCTTCAACGAAAACTAACATTAATATTATTGAAAGAGTCCACAGAAGAGCGACGAAGCTAGTCAAATGCTTGAAGGAGAAACCGTGTCAAGAAAGGCCTTGGACTTAATTAGCTTAGAAGACCGTACAACAAGATGGGAACTTATCCAAATGTTCAAAATAGTCAACCGTCATGAGAAGATTAACCTAGTGAAAGGAGTGTACCTGGCCACAAATTTGAAGCTGAACCTAAGAAGAAAACATGACATGAAGCCAGAGAAAGAAATTTGTAAACAAGCTGCATCAAGATATACCTTTTTGGCGAACAGAGTGGTTTCAAAGTGGAATGTTACCAACGCAGAAACATTCGACAGAGAAGTGGTATGGAACGTTTAAAGAAAATAAAGTCACAGCTCTCCTAATACTAAATGCCTAAAGGTGTTAGTATAGATTTCTATACTACAGTCTCACCACTACTACTAAACATATTTTTTAACGAGTTTAGTTAAAGAACAAAAAACACACTTTTATCGACTTAAAAAAATGCATGAAAAATTTAAAGATAACTTTATTTTTTTTTCTAAAATTTATGCAGGTTTTTAAAACTGATTTTTTTTCTGGCTTAAAAAAAAAACATTAGTGGGACATAATTGTTTTAAGCATTAACATGCTTAAAAACAGTTTGTGTTGTGAAGACGAATGAAAAAATTTAGCTGAAACTACAACTCATTCCACTTGAATTATTGCCTTTCAGTCAAATCATAACAAAAAAAGGAGTGTCAAATTAATGAATTGCATTCAAAATAATTCCAAGAGGCCATTAAGAGAACTTTTCGTATAAGTCGGGCATGGATGCTTTAGATGCAATAGTTTAAACCTTCTGTATCATTAGTTTTTTTAACTTATGTTTTTTGATAAAGTGCAATTAGACTTGATATGAAGAGAATTTGCAGAAATTTTCTCTTTTCCTCGTAAGTAAAAGAATTTCACACTGAAATATGTGATCTGAATAATCCAGGCAAACGAATCCCTCTGTTAAGCTCTTATAAGTCGTTTTATTCTCAGTAAGCTTAATTAACAGTTTCTAAGAGTAAAAATTTAGACTAATTAAACTTAATGTCAATAATAAACTAAAGTCATAAACTTCCGCGTTAAGCAAGTTCATATTTTATCGAATTCCCAAGACAAAATCACCATGTATGTTTTTTCGAATGCAATTAAAATTAGCTTTTTGGTAATAATCAACAAAAAAAAATTGAAAAAAAAAATTTTTTTAAAAACAAACCATATATAAATAATCCCTAGGGATTCAATTAAGTTTTAAAGTCAAAAAATAATTCTTGGTTTTTTTTTTTGTCAAATACCATTGCATCATAAGTTGCGCTAGAAAAAGAAAACTGTTTTTTTTGTTTCAACATGTCTGGAAACGATCCTTAAACGAAAAGAGTTTCTAGAAAAAAAAAGTGTTGATCTTGATTTTTGTGAAACAGGAAATCAAAATGACTTCGATTACCAGAAATTATTAGCATTACAATCAAGTTATGTTTGTTTATTATATAACCTTTTTTATTTTTTTCTAAAGATGACTGAAAATTAGAAACAAAAATTTTTAACAAAGCTTCATTTATTTTTGTTATCGAATTAATCAAATGAATCCGTCTTAAAAAAAAATAGGAGAGAAAAAAGACTCTCTCTTTTTTTTTTAGAGGAAATTAGAAACATTAGAGTTTTTGAATCCGGTTTAAGAAATTTTATATTTTTCCAAAATTTACCTCGTAAGAAAAAGCGACACTCTTATAAGGACTCAATAAAGTAAATATTTTATAATAGAATTAGATTGAACTGAGATAGAAGAGAAATACAATATTAAATAATAAAAAAAAAAAAGATTAAACAGTTTTAATGGGATTATTTATCCAAGACATTTAAACCAAAGTTCCTTTAATTATTTTTTTGGCAGTTATATAATATTTCACACAAACACACAAAAAAAAAATTTTTTTTTTTTTCTCATTTTCTTATTTTAGTTTTCCTTTATTTATACGAAATGTTATATCTTATTATCCTTATTTTATTATCTATGATAAATATGTTTAATTCAATAATTAAAAGATTTCTTTATTTTTCTCTCTATTTTTTTTTGTTATTCAAAAGAATTTAACTATATCGAAATGATAGAATTAATGAAATTGATAAAACTACTTAAGATTTTTTTTATTTCTTTCATATTAATGAAACTGTTTTTCTTTCACCACCACCACTATCAACTCAATTGTAACAATCTTAAACAATAAAATTTAATCATGCTCAATTATGTTCTTTACCAAAATACCTAATCATTATTTGGAGTGATGTACTTGATCTTTAATTGTGTGTGTGTGTTTATCGACAATATTAATAATACCTACTAAAATTCATGAATTTTTATATTTTTTGGATAATACCAGATAAATGGAAATTAAATACTTTTAATCTTTATTTTTTAAAATTTCATGACGATCACTTTACCGAGAAGATTATTTTGTTTGGATTTTACAGAATTTATGAATTGTATTTTTGTTATTTTCCTGCATAATCCATTTTAATAATGTAATTAGAGAATTTAAGTAATGTTCATATTACATTTATAATTATTCAAGAGCAGTTTTTCTTAAGAGCGTTTCTTGTGTTGATTCGACTAAAAAAATCCTCACTTACTTAAAAAAAAAACGTCTGAGTGAATTATTCTGCTTCATTTGCAATCAATAAGTACTTTGAGGGAAGGTTTGGTTTGCATAAGTTGATAGTAAACCTTTGAAATAAGATGCTCGAGAGACTTAAAGATTTTAATATGTTTTAAAAAAAAAGTGTCAAAAAACTTATTAGCATCATTTTTAGGCACTGCTTTATGAATTCTAAAAATGTTGTTTTTTTTTTCACCAGAATGGCTTGAATTTTTTTCAAATCAAAGTTATTCATTTTAACGTAATCACTTTGACAAGTTTAGGTTAAGCTATGTTTACAGGCAAAGTAAAAACAAAAAAAAATTCAAATTCATTCCCTACAGTTAAATGACTTTTAATATTATTTCGACAAAAAAAAGTCGAAGGGTTATTAATATGCAACAACTTAACCCTTAAAATAACTAATGTTTTCTGATACTAATTTTGAAATAACCCGGCGTTTTATATGATTAAAAAATAGCATGAGATCAAATTTGTTAAAAATAATAAGAAATAATTGCTTTTGCGTTCAAACAGCTAGAGTCTCTGAAATTTTCACTCATTGTTCCGAATAACTCTAATATAAAAGTTCACTTTTTTAAGAACTTCGAAAATTAAAGAGGATTAAGAATGAACTTCAAGATTATTTGTTCGTCCTTTAACCCATTCGGCTTGATTTGTTTTTACGAGAGATTCAAAGATTCACACATTGTGAAACTAAAGTAGAGGTTTAATAAAATGAGGGAAAGGGGGAAGAATTTTTGTTATACTCTCTGATCATTTTTGATATTGTGTAACTTGTAAAATAACTCACCTTGGGGAAAACGACAACACATTTTTGAGTCATTCGAGATAACCCTATTAAGTCGAAAATTAAAAACCAGAAAAAATTACGACCCTAATTATTATAAAAAATTATGTAAAATTTAAGTAATTTCCATCTTGGTTTAGTATTTATTTTTCTTTTTTATTAAATAAATCGAGGTATAAATATGCAAGCAGGATTTGGTTAAATTTTTTCTTTTAATAAATAAAAAATTAATTTTCAATAGAAAATTAAATTTAATTTTAATTTAGTAAGAAATCAACGTATCACACGTAAAGTAAATAGAAATAAGAAATATTTCGATTATATTTACGTCTTTGGTGCACATAAAATGGTCGAATAACAAAAAAAGAAAACTTAATTTGAAAAAAATCATCTCTCTCTAGTGATAATTTTTCGATCCTAATTTGTTTAATATATTTTTTATTTTAATCTTAAGTATTTAAATAAGTTCAGAAAGAAAAAATTATTAAGCAATTATTACCCTTAAGAATAAGGTTTAAAAACTTGTTATTTAAATATCATTGCAAAAAGTTGATTTTTTTAAATCAATCAATATAAAATGCTAAAACGAATTTAGCAACAACAACAACAAGAACAACACAAAATTGAGTTCTTACAAAAATCTTTTCTTAATTTAGAAATGCTTGAAATAATTATTGACATTTTGATAATCCTAAAACCATGAAATAGATTGAAAAAATTTGTATATTAAACTGTTTAAAAAAGAAAACAATCAAAAACGTTGAATGAACATTATTCAAATTACTTCTTCAAAATTCCTTTCAGTAATTAGCAAGTTGAAATTTTAAACCTTTAGACTTAATCAATTATTTATACCAGCTAAGTATTTTAAAAAATTGAAAATTCAACAAAAGATTTATATTAAAATTTGCTTTCTATTAAAGTATTTCAATAATCCGAAATTTTCACCAAGTCTTCATTAAAATAAAGTGATTTCATAATAAGCCGGATTGTGCTAGAATGATATTTTATTTTATTAAGAAAATAAAAAAATATGCGGTTGAAATGAATCTTCGAAAGTTCGTTGTCTTAACGCTTTAATACAATTAGTTGAAATTTATGATTCAATGATAATGAACAAAAATTAGTTTCATTTTCTTTCCTTAACAAAATTAATCCCATTAGAGTCAAATGTTCAACGAATCGTTCTAGTTTCCCTTGAGTTGAAGCTCACTTGACGAATTTAAATGAAACAAAAAGAAAGATTGGTTTTGACTATTTGTTGAATTTTTTTTTCCACGTTTCAAGATTTAAACCCTACTTCGGTTATCCCTAAAACGCCGAAAATTCAGATTAATTTTGAAAATTAAATTTAAAAAAAAGTATAACTTATTGAAAGAGATATATGTTACATAAGGTAAGTTAAATATTAAAATAAATGAATACACTGCAAACCACACATAAATCATAAGAAAATACAATTGTAAAATAGATAAAGATATTGTGTAACAGATATAAAAATAGTTCTGGTCAAATTATCAAACCATGGAAACTTACAAACCAAGAATTTAAAGAATATTAAAATAGCCATACTGCCACTGACATCGAGTCTATAGCTGTACGAGTAAAGAAAGAAGTTCAAGCTAGGCTACAATTAATGATGAGGATTGAGCAGGGTAATGTCGTAAAGGTTATTGATTTAACAAAAGAACCGTCAAGTCATACTTTCAATACTGATTTACAAGATGATACTTCAGATGAATGCAATGAAATTGTACCAAAATCGTTAGATGATGTTGAAACTAACAAAAATTAGTCGAGCCTTATGGATAACTAAAAATGATAAGGTCAAATTTGATGATAAACTTAAAAAATTAGGTAATTTTGCGGAATGCTATAATTATTAGCGGAATTATTCCGCGTTTTAGGGACACCCCCTACTTCGGTTAAGGTTAATTTGTTGACCATCTTTTAATTTTTTCGAACAATTGATTTAACCAAAAATTAGTGTTGATCAAAAAATTATTTAAGTCTATTTATAATCAAAATGAATGTGAATGAAAATTTTACAGGAATAGGAAATTCTGTTTTGTGTGCTTAAAAAAAATGCCAGATGAATCTAATGTTTCTAATCAACAAAAAACCGTTGTCTCGTTTTAAAAAAACGAAAAGTAATTTCCAGTTTCTTTAATTTACATGTCAAAATTCATATTTTTGCAAGTTACGTGTTTAAAATAAATTTTTGTTGAAAACAATTTTATACGAAAATTGCGACATAATACGCAAAACAGCCCGCGAAAATACTTTTAAAAAGTTCGAAAATGGCTTCAAGATACTTTATTCAATAATCGCTTAAAGTCTTAATTTTTATCCTTTATTCAAACACACAACTAAAAGAGATATATACAATCAATAGCTAACAAAAAGGGAGTAAATTGAAAAAAAAAAAAACTTACAATTAATCAAAAGAAAAAAATTACCAAGAAATTTTAAACAGAAAAAAAATTAACTGATAATTTCTTTTTTGTTTAACAACTAATTTAAGAGCCCAAAGTAAGACTTAAATTTTAAACATATCTGTTATTTTTGTATGTCTATTTATTTATATTACTTGTAAACAATTAAAATTGATCTATGTGCTTTACATTTTTTTTCTATTTTTTTATTTTGGGAAATGACTTACTGGTTATTGGCTTGATTATTTTGCAGTTGTATTGTTTGACTATTAAGATTATTCACGTTGACTCCTTTGATTAAAAATTAAGTTAAATTTTTTTTTGCTTAAAGTATAACCCCGGTCATTCAAAACTTCCAAAAATGAACCTTCATGGAGAATTCAAGGGATTTCTGATGGTTCAAATCTCCTTAACAATTTTCAAATTTGAAAAGAAAATGAAAATACATGAAAAAATATGAAGCTTCATGTACCCTTGAATCTTCAAAACCTTGAACGTTCATGAAGGTTTATGAAGTTTTGAATGACCAGGGTTGTAGTTGATTCTTACCATTTGTACTCTTTGTTTTTACCATGTAAGGGTCATTTACAATATTTACATTATTTAAATAATCATTATTAGGTTTGGCTTTGAAAATATTTTCGTCTTCTTCTTCGTCGTCATTAAAATCAACCTGACAATTAACAAATTGTATCATAACCAATATGTACAATATAAAAACTATTTTAACAGATATTTTTGTTCTTATAAACGATTTTTGAAATTTAAAAAAATTCGATGCCAATAGTGTCCAAGGCATTTTAGGCGGTAGATTGATATAAAAATTCATTTTTTTTATTAAAGCTCTATACGAGTAACTTGTAAATGATTTTCTCTTTATTTTTTTTCAATTTTTATTTTCTAGTGTTCTCTATTTTTTTTTTCAAGAGTGTATAAATATTCCTAATTCGTTAGTTTTTACTTGAATTTTCGAAGACAAATTGATTTATTTAAAAAACTAATTCTGTTTATTTTCATTTTTTTTTCTTTTTTTTTTATTATTATTTTCGATTACATCAGTAACATAACAACCAAATAAAGTAAAATAAATTTCGTTGAAGATATATATTGACAAGATATTTATTTTCTATCGAATTTTTATAATTATTATTTGTTTCTTTCTTTATTATTATGTGCTTATTTGTGTTAATTCCAAAAACAAGAATCATTCAACTAGTTTAAAACATAAAAAAACCCTTTACACAAATCTAAAAATGGAAATTTGGTAAATTAGCTTTTTTTTTTATATTGAGTCAATAATACTTGAAACAACAACAACAAAATTTATATGCCTTGATAACTAAAGGTACTCAAAATGAATCAAAATTATCTAGAATTTCAATTATTTGGCACCATTAAAACAACAAAAACAAACAAAAACACTCTTATTGAAAAAATAACGAATTTCTCGTTTTTAAAATTTTTGTTTGAAATTCGTTAATAATTTAAGGGATTTTTTTATTGCATTTTAAATTTAATTATGAGTTTATTATCAGACATATTCTTAAGTATTTGTTGATATTTGCTTCCCTTTTTCTTTTCTTTTCTTTTTTTATTTTGCTTAACTAAGTCCCCAATGCTTCATACTCTTTCTCTCTAATTTCGTGTAAAATTTTGTTTCTCGTTGGCTTTTAATCTATAGAAATTTTGTTATTGATTTTTTATGTTTAAGATGCTTTTTTTTTTAATTTTTTTTTGACAAAGCAAAAAATATTGTCATGAAATAAAGCTTAGGCTATGCTATTAAAACATGAAGATCCAATATAGGACTATTCAATCGAATTTACTTATTGGACCAGAAACATACTTTGAGTTTGCTTTATAAAATTGAAAATGGATTTGTTTGGCTTAATTTTTTACGAAGAGAAACTTTAAACTTGACAAAGTTAATTGAATTAAAGGTTTCCGAAGGAGGAAATGTATTTATTTTGATTCTGCCTTTTCTTATCTTTAAAATTCGAGATTTAAAAAAAAAAAACTATTACAAAAAATTATGAACATATCAAATTAATCTTTTCACTTCAGTTCATTGATTAGAACTTAATCGAAAACGCTCATGATTTAATTATACAGAATAAAAATTTAAAAAAAAAAAAAAAAAGTTAACTAATCTTTTAAACCATGTAACTTAAAAATTTGATTAACAACTTTAACTCATCTGGTGAATGAATTCGAATTTCTTGTTTTGTATGAGTCTCTGTGTTAAAACTTTTGTTGAAAATTTCCAGATATATTTCTGAATTGTGTAGAAATAAACATTCAAAAGTCAACCAAACTAATCTGTTTTATATCCCACATTTTGTTAATTCAAGTGGAATTCCATTTATTTTCCGACAAATAACAAAAAAAATTATTGATAAAAAACTACTAATAAAGAAATTAGTTCTCTGGTCATAGACCATAACGTTGAGCTCAGAAGTATTCTGCTACTTGACAATCAAATTAGAAAAAAATTCACTTATTTTTCTCTTGAAAAATCAATCTAAAATTGAATAATTAAACGAATGAGTTTAAATACTCAAAAAAATTCAAATCAGTATTGAGATCCTTTGAGATTTTTAAAACAAATTAGTTTATCTTTTTAGGAAACAACAACAAATAATAACGAACTTTACGAAAAATTAATTAAAATAAACCCAGCATGAATAACTTCCTTTGTACAATTTAAAATATGTTTTAGAAGGAAAAAAAAAACACTAAAATGTCTTTGTTATAAGACATGCTGAGAACAATCAATGAACCGAATTATTGCCATTAGTAACCATTATATGATCATTTTATCTTAACTATGATAAAAACAAAAGCATGCAAGCTGGTTATGTAACTTTTTTTTAATTTCGAACATGTCTTTTTGCCAAGAGATTTTGATAAAGGAAATAAATTAATTTTCAAGGTTTAAAATATTGAGCAAAGAACAACAACAACAACATCAACAACAAAAATAAGACTAGTTACTTTATGAAAAAAAAAGTTATTAAAATCGTTTATATGTTAGACTCAATTTTATTCCCGTTACATAATAATCACATTAATTGACATTAATCAAAAGCGAAAATTTATTAACATACAAGGTTTGAGAAAATATGATTCACCCAAAGATTTTTTGTTTTATTTATGGGTTGACTTATTATTTTTTTTTTGTTTTAACGTGTTTCTAAACACTCTAAAAACACGCACTTAAAAATTGATAATGTTTTTTTCAGTCTTCGGCTTGCGTGTGTTTAATTGTATTGACAACAAAAACTTGGAAGGAAATCAAGCTTTTTTTTTTAGATTTTACTTGATAGTTTTAGACTAAAAGCAAGTAAGAAAAAAATAAAAATGATTCATTATGATTTGATTTGAAATGCCATTAAACGGTAATTATATATAATTGAAAAAAATAAAGAGATAACATTTTTTTTTTGCAAATTTTAAAATGCAGGAGTATTGACACCTTGTTCATTTGAGTAATACTTGGTGTTATATAAAAAAGTAACTTGTTTTTTTTTTTGCAAAATTAGAAAAAAAAAAGCCATGATTAAATGAGATAAACAAAAGTTAATCCGTTTGTTAAAAAAATAAAGAATTAATATTCTGCTTTGGTAAACAAATAAAAAAAGGTTTATAAACTAGTAACTGGATCGATCTTAAAATTCATTGCTCTTGATGGGATTCAAAATTAAGATAAATAAATATAAAAGAATAACTTTTTTTTTTAATTGTAGCGTCTTCCCTCCTTCTTTTCGATTGCGAAATCCGTCTTAAATTTTTTAGACCAAAAGTTTTATTAATTTTTTTTTAAAAATCAATAGTTGCTGGACGATCAATTTTTAGCAGTCTTTATAGCCTGGTAAAAATTCTTTTGAGTAATTTCATAAACCCTACATATCTATTCGACTTAGAAATGTGGTATTAACCTTAGAATTGAAGATAGTGTTGGCAATAGAACAATGAACCAACTGTACTAAAACTTTTCATACCAAATGAATATATGCAAATTATAGACCTTTAGTCTGATTCGAAATGGTACCCTGAGGGTTTTGATATAACCATTTCCAAAGGAATCAATAAGATTTAATTGAATTCAATAACGATTTTCAGTTGAAATTTAATCCTCCTTAAGGAATGACTCTATCATGACACACAGGGTGTCATTTTGCATCAGACTAAAAGATCTGTTGTGGTCCTCAGTCACAACATTTGTCTCCCCAAACATGTTTTAGTTTTACATGTTAAGGACTTAAATTAAATTAAACCCAAAACATTTCTTTTTACATTAAAAATATCTTGAAATATAACAAACTTTTTTCGAATAAACTTGGTTATTACGCCACCCTTAACCCGAAACACTCTTTTATTTAAACTTGAGGTAAGCCGGTCTAAACAGATCTACGATTTGCCGGCCTGTAGACTTTTATTGTTAGGTTTGAGTTCCTTTAAGCGCAATTTTATCTTTTTTATTATTACTTAAAATATGGTATATAAAAAAACTAAGCATTGTGACAAGTTTTAAGGATTAATCATAAAAGTTCGATTATACAGTCATTATTCTTTTACTTTTCTTAAACACGAGAACCTTTTCTTGTTTTTTGCATACTTTAAATTAATTAATAAAACCTACGAACCAAATTAATAGAATCCAAATTTTTGAAAAAAGTCGATTTTCTTAAAGACATGTCTAATAAAGAACTTATTAACACAAAAAATTTCCTCAGTTAATGCGGTATTGTAAATAAAAAAAATTTTGAAATGGTTTAAAGATATAAAAAATAGAAACTGAAAGAAACAACAAAAAAAACTGATTTGTTAATAGATTATAATATACAAAAGGATCCTTTGGGTAGGGTTATCAGCTATTTTGAAATGATATATCCATTATTTTATAGATTAGACAACAAAAAAAAGAAGAAGCTAATTAAGAAAGAGATATATTTTTTTGTTCTGAAATATAAAAAAGAAAGAAAGAGATAAAAGGAAATAAAAGTTTATTATTATCTCATTTTGTCTTTCATAAAAAAAAGGATTTAATGAAAAGCATCGATTTTCTTTTGTTAAAAAAACAAAAAAAAAAATTTCTCTGTAAACGTCAAAGGGTCTCTCAATTCACTCCAATCGATAATTAATCAAAGTTATGAGTCTACGATTCCACATTGAAAATTTATCATTGGTCCTTTTATATTTTTTAACTAGGCAAGCAAAAACGTTCATTTGAAAGCCTAATTTTTTTTATGATCAATAACATAATAAAAAAAAAATTGTTAAAAATTATGATTTTTTTTATATTTGTCTCACTAAATTGATGCCTTTTCCTTCCTTATTTGTTTTTAAAAATGAATTAGGGGTTTTACACGAATGTCGAATCGCCAATATTTAAACTAGCTGAAAGGAAGCTATTAACTTTCAAACAGTCCATCAACAAAAATATAAAATTGCAACAACTTAAAAATGTTTTGCCCTCTAAAAATTTCTAAACGAACAAAAAAAAATGATAATTTCGTTACACTTGTCAATTACGTTAAAATTCGTTTTGACATTGATTGAAAATATTTTTGTTTAAAATTAACTGAGACATAATCTGACTAGTGAGTTTTTTCTAATGTCCAAGCGTTTAAATTAAAGAAAAAAAAGTAGGCATTGTGAAGTTTAGTACAAAAAAATAGAACAATTTTGAAAAATTGAAATAATTTTTATTCTGTTGGCCTTATGATGAATCTGCGCATGTAACAAAGTGTAACAAACTTTGTTACACCATTCAGCAAATTCTGCAAAAACTGTGCAGTCTAATTGCGCATTTAATTATAATACTTTTTAATAGTGTGCATTTTGCAGAGACTTTGCATAAATTTAGCAGAGGTTGCTCAATGGTGTAACAAAGTTTGTTACACTTTGTTACATGTGCAGATTCATCATAAGGCCAACAGAATAAAAATTATTTCAATTTTTCAAAATTGTTCTGTTTTTTTGTACTAAACTTCACAATGCCAAAAAAGTATTTAAAAAAAAAAAAAATTATATTAAAAAAAAATCGATTTCTTTTGAGCTGAAAATAAAAAAATTTTTTTCCTGTTCTAGAGAAATTAGCTTTACAACATTAAATAAAATTTTATTTGTTTTTTGATTTAGTCAAAAAAAAAAAATTTTTTTTTCCTTCAGAATCCAAGAGATTCATTCATACCAATTTTTGTTGTCTACGAACTAATCCGATAGTATTTTATTAAGTCTTATGCTTTTTTTGTTGTTGTTTATTGTTTTGTTTGTGCGTCGAAAATTCTTTTCGGCAATGTCACGCAAATTTCTTTTAGGTTTTTTTTTTAAATCGATTTCCTTAGTTTTATTTTATTTTCCAAGTCATCAAAACGAAATGGAACAAAATAAAAAAATTTTGTTGAGTTTTTTTTCCTTTTTAATCGTAATTATAATTCCCTTCTTTAAAAAAAAATAAATAAAAATTAATCAGTTAAATGCAATAATAACAAGAGAAGAAAAAGTGGTGAAACCCAAAATTTTGTAAATCTAAAAGTGAATTTTTTTTCAAATTATTTCTGATTTAGGCTTTAGAAAATCAAGTTAAAGATCATTACTTTTAGATTATATCAAATTTGAAATTAATTAATGAAAAATTCATATCGATTCAAATTAATTCTCAAAAGTTCTTACCTGGATATTGTCAAAAAATTAAAAATGCATAAAGTCTTATAAAGATCGGCATGTTTTGGCTGACGGAAGTTACGAAACAATTATTTTCATATGCGTTTCTCAAACAGTGCTTTGGAAATACTTTGTTTCTATTAAATTTCCTGAGAGTTTAACGAATAAGCTTATTGAATGTTAACTTATTTATGGCATGTACGATAGTTTAAATCTTAACGACTGAACGCTAAGCCCGCAAACGTGATGTTTTTCACGTAAACAAGTATGAACTAGTCTTTCTAAAAATAAATTTTTTAAAAATAAATATATTTTGTAATGATTGGAGTCGTTTTCAGCCTAAATAGTCAAGTCAAGATATTGGAATTAGACTTCTTAGCCGGGTAGGCCGTGACAGAATTTTTTTATACTCGCTACATTTGCATCTTTCGAAGCCCTTATTTTAAGTCACAGCGACTCGCGAGTCCCAATACGATGATTTTCAAAGTTGTTCTAGTATCAGGCCATCTAGAGAATGACTAGTCGATGATTCTAGTCGGATCGTTTCCCAGCAGCACAACACTAATGACACTCATTCATTTCCATTACTATTATTTTTTTCTAAACGTTACATTTTTTTGACTCGATCAGGATTTGAACTCATGCCACTAGCTGCAAAAGCTGTTGTTTTACCCACTCGGCCACGACCCCTTTGACGTAAAAATCAGATTTTTTAGTCAGTTTTCGGGTATTAATGCTAGTTTTTAACATATTTAGATTTTTTTTAAGTTAACAACTTGTGTAGGCTTTAATTTTCGAAAAATTTTCCACTTGCAAAAATTACCTTAAAATTCGAATTTCTCCGCTAAAAATACTCTTTTATGATTTACAAATCCGGTCTTTCACAATGCTCATTTCTGAAAGTTCATGAACTTTCAGAAATGAGAAAAGCCACCATTGATTTACGGGTATCAAATGAAAGTTAGTTTTAAAAGCTTTTACTAGAGCTTTTTGGCGTTGGTACCAATAAATCAATGGCTGCTTTTCAAAACCAATAGTTCATGGAAGTACACGTAGAGAAACACGTGAATGGGCACAACAGTATATTGGGTCAAAAATGACAAAAATATTATTTTTTAGTGAGTATGAAAATTCAGGAACTTTCATGAACTTTCGTGAACTTTCATGAACATTCATGACTTTTTATGAAAGTTCATGAAAGTTCATGAACTTTCAGAAATGAGCATTGTGAAAGACCGGATTTGTATAACATCATTTCAAAAAAGTGTGCCTCATTTAAGGTATCGATACGCCTATCATATACATTCTTAGCCTTAGAAATGCATGGATTGACAATGAAAAAAAAAATAATTAGATTAAACCTTTTCTGTCCTTTTGTTGAATACAAGATATTTGCAAGGATCGATTCTTTTCTACCTTTTGTGTCCTTTTCTTATGAGCCATTAGAGCCTAATTCATTTTTACTTTCTGTGTCCGTTTCTTATAGAAAACGCATTCTATAAAAATATTGATAAACTATCAAATCATTCCTCGGAAGGGGTCTGGAACAGAGCCCCAAGTAGGGTTCGGGTAAGGATAAGGTGAGGGTTAGGCATCTTGAAAAACTATCAAAATATTTATTTGTTAGGATTTAGACTTATGTAGGCAAAATCAATTTTTTTTTCAATTTTTTTAATTTTTCTAAACTAAATAATTCTAATAAAAAATTGAAAAAAAACAAAAAAAAACTTGATTTTGCCACTTAACTATGAGTCTTCTATAAGAAAAAGGCTCAAAAGGTAGAAAAGGACAGTGGATTGGTAAGTAAAATAAACAAAAGACAGAAAAGAATCTTTAATTAAATATTGATTTCATTGTCTATTGATCTAGAAATGCCCGTTTACAATTAAGTAATTGATAAAATAATAGGAAAGAATTTGTTTAACTAGCTAGATCCAATTATTAGCATCTTCTTGTTCTATTAGATAAATTCATTAGTTAAATTATGCTTTACTCCTAATTCTTTCTATTAAAAAGCAGATTGTTATTAACAAAATTATTGGTTTAAAAGATGGTACTGACAGAGAAGTGTTAGGAATGGGATATAGAAAGGATATCGACAGCTAAACGTCGAATATCATTAGTTTTCTATAATACAGTTTTCATTAATCTATTTATACTTCTCCAAGTTAAAAATCGTTTATTTTTTATTTATATTCTAAATTACTATATATCTTTAAAGAATGGCCTTATCGAAGAATAACACAAAAAGATGCGGTTTAAATTCAAAAAAGATAAACAAAAATCAAAGCATTATTTTCGAAAACTCACGTATGAAATATCTAATTAAAGTGTGAATTTTTTCTGGCCAATAAATTTTTTCAACTTTTGTTTAGTTTGTACTCTATTTTACTGTTTTTCTTTTCAAAGAGCCTTAAAACATTTTTATATTGATAAATAAACCGATAGTCGAGATCAAAATAGATCCCTTTTTTGGATCTATTTTGACTTTTTGATAAATGGTCTGCTAAATATATGCAAATTGACGTGACCAATCTTGCATTAGAATTGTTTGACTAGTTGAACTAAGGTCCAAATTACTTCCCAAGCTACTCTCCCGATTACCAGTTTTGATAAATATTTTAATCCAAAGGCACAGAAACAGTAGAAATTAATTCTAACTCAGTGTAGATTTATAAATATAAAAAATATAAATAATATTCGTGTCCTCAACTTACTCAATTAACAAAGTCGTATCAAGGAAACTAATCGAACGAACCCATAATATACTACATGTCCCCTCAAGTACATAACATTTGTTATGTTAAAAAGACTACGTACGTTTTTCAGCAATTAAGTATGTTTTTAATGTAAGTATGCTGAAGAGATTTTTAGGTATACTGAACAGATAATTAAGTATGTTGAAAAGATTTTGAAGTATACTGGTAAGTCAGAGCCAATAACAATGACTTTTAGGTTATGTGAAGTCTTAAATCAGAAAATGAATGCGTAAATTTACGTAAAAAGCTCTATTTGAAACTCTTTTTTGTTTTTTCGTACCTATTGCGGTTCCTTCTCTGGAGGATTAAAAGAATAGAAAAATAAAAGTAAAAGCAATCTGAAAATGAATGTTTTAAATGGTCGATTCTAATATTAATTGAGCATTGTGAAGTTTTGTTCAGTTCAGTTCAAAATTTAAATTGAATATTTTTTTTATAGGAAATGAAGATGTGGTTACGAATGAAGATTTGTAACATGATGTAACAAAAAATGTTACACAACATGCAATAAAAAAGGATTAAAAACAAAATTTGATCAATCGATTATTGATTTTCGTAAAAAACGGGTGTTATGTTAAGTTTAGCTTGACATCATGAAATAAAAATTTGAGTTTAAGTCTCCAAGTTATAGCAAGTAATTCATTTAATATTCAAGGCCTTAACCGAGTTTTATTGCGGTTTTCTTGATATATTCCTAATCAACCATTTTATTATCACTTAATTTTTGTGGTTAGAGTATTGTACAAAACGAAATTTAAATGTGATCCAAACATCTCGGGTTCGATCCCCGGTCAAGCTTTAGACGAGAGAGTTCTAGAATATTTAAGTTCCATTATTTGCGGGCTTAAAAGGCAACTTAATTTTAATTAAACTATGGAATAAGGTTTATTGGACACTGACTTCAAAAATTCGAACAATCCTTCGCAAATAATCGATTATTTGAAGTTTTTATCTCATGATGTCAAAATAAACTTAACATAACACTCGTTTTTTACGAAAATCAATAATCGATTGATCAAATCTTAATATTTAATATTTTTTGTTTTTACGAGATATCGATGTGAAGGTCGATTTTCAAAATGTCAAGGTAAGAGAAAAATAAAAAAAATCTTTTAATCAATTAAGAAAATAGATAATTGATTAATTTAATTAATAAATTTTTTATTCAATAACTCAAAACAAGATATTATCTCTAATTAATTAAGTCAAACGCAACAAAATATTTTTTTTTACTTTTATTCTAACCGTATAATCTGATTTTTTTAAATTTTATTTTTTTTCTTATGAGAAGAGCCTAATAATTTAACCCTTTTCTGATTTATTTAAAAAATGTAGATGTTTATTATGAGTGGTTTGTAATTAATGTAATGTTTAATCATTTATTTATTAGTTAGTTCTTAGCCAAATAAGCATAAAAAGTATAATAAGAAAAATAAGAAAAAGAGTTAGTACTGTAAACCGTCGATAGATATCTAAAATTTTCTCTTTTCTTTAAAGCTTTTCTTGATTCATAATATTTTATTTTAATAGTTTAGAGAATGAACAAATTGTCTTTTATACTCATTATTTAAAAATTGAAAAATATCCCATGATACAAAACGGAAAATGTCCTAAGTATTCGTAAATTGCCCAATGGTATATCTTTCTAAAATTTTTGACAAAAATTTTCGGAGAGCAAAAAACGAATCAAAGTTTGTTTGTAATAGGATAATTGGTCTAATTAAATCGAGAGTGATAAAAAGCCTTTTAAAGTTCTTTTCGAAACGTCATCATGGGTCATATTCGAAGATGTACCGGTATAATTTAAGGTCAAAAAGTGTCCATAAATATGGATTTAACACATTGCACATAAGCAAGTTTTCACATTTGTCCCTGGGACATCTATCGGGGTTTACTGAATGTACAATTGCATATAAAGAATCACCTAAATTAATTGACCCTTAACAGGTCAATAAAAATATTGGGCAAAAAAAAATAGTCTGAATTTTGTGACATTTCATTTTGAATTCTTAGAATAATGAATTTAACCGAATCAACTAAACCCCTGTTAGTACATTGTAAAACACAATCAATAAGTCCAGTTGAAATTTTTGGATTTTATTCAAGAACATCAATGTAAATTTTTTTCCCTAAGTTGTTAATTTGTTTTCCAATACGACGTATTTTTTTGATCAAATGTTTAGCCCATTTTGTTTCTTAAGATGACTCTTAAGATTGTTATTCCTAATGCAATTCGAACAATTTAGCACAAAAATGATGAGCGTACTAAGTAACATAGGTTTACCTCAAATTAATTAGTCCTTCTGATACAAAAGGGGTTTTAGCTTTAAAAGGGGTTTTAAGTTTTAAAATTTGACCAGTCTTTTGCTCTCCCTCACCTTGAGTAGAAAACCAACTATACGGAAATTTTGCGTTTCAGAATTCCCAACTTCCGTTAAACTAAATTCGGTTAACGTCCATCCATTTTATTAGTTAACCAAAAAGTTTAACTCTAAATAAGACGTTAGCCATTCTAATTTTTTCTGAAACACGCGTTTCAATCTCATGACGCGTTTAAACGCATTAGAAAGCGGCGTCTAAGCGTGTTCAACATTCAGTTGATTTCAGAAGCGTTTTGACACTGCGTCTTTGAAATTATGGGAATATTACCATGTAACAATCATTTCGATGAAAAATTTAGACGTATTACTCATGGATTATTCGGTTAGGAAAGTATGCTAATAGACTTTTGAAACAACTGGACCAGAAAAAAAATATGAAACACTATAAAATGTCAATTTTTAAAAACAGTGGAGTAGCACTTATATCAAGCCAGTTTGTCAAGCCATTTTGCAGTGATAAAAATGAAACGTGACTTAACTAGAATCGGTTTGCATTAAAAGTGACCCTTTTGTCTTAATCTATCCAGTGATATAAGTGTAACAGTGACTTAAGTGGGTGGTGATATAAGCGGGACTTGACTGTAAGTCAAATTAATTTTAATCAAATGTACGAGTATGATAAAATGTCGTTTTAGGATCAACCAAAAAACCTCCTAAACTTATCATTTATTATTAAATCCGGCAGCGAAGCAACGGGCGGCAACTAGTTTTGTTTTTAATCCTTTTTTATTGCATGTTGTGTAACATTTTTGTTACATCATGTTACACTATTTTCGTAGCCACATCTTCATTTCCTATAAAAAAATATTCAATATTTAAATTTTGAACTTTTTGAAAGAAACTTCACAATGCTTATTAATTGTTAAAATTTCGATAATAAATGCGGCGCTAAACCTGTGTTTTCCATTTTCATATTTTATATTTAGGTGCTGCGACTAAAATTGAATTTTTTAAGACAAGTGGAGCATTAAAATTCGAGTTTTTCGAGAATCTCTAATTGAGGGAAAATTAATGAATAACATTTTTTTATTTATAACCTAAGATATTTTATTATAAAAAAAATATTTTTTTCTAAAAGACTTATTTTTACACGGCTCATCCTTGAAATTAGATTAAATGAGGATTTATTTCCTAGTTCCAACTTTTATTTGTAGAGCAGTGACCTCCATGACAAAAAAAATACAATTCAAAATAACAAAGAATTCATCTTATTCATCATTAATGCATCGTCTATTCCCAGATATTTAAATTATAATGCTCCATCACTAACTGAAACTACCTTTGTAGCAGCACTTATGAATAAATAAAAAACACACTTACTTGAGTCAAATGCGAGTCTTAAAATTCAAAATTTATGCAGCTTCCCTCCTCAAGGAAAAACGGTATTTATTTTTTTCAAAAAAACATCATCTTCATTGCCCTCTTTGACATATTCCGCTGTTCAAGTTGGACCATTTTTTTAAATTATTTCAAACAAAATTTCATAACTTATAATATAAATCCACTTCAAAATCCACTTTTAATTCACTAAAAGCTGTGACTTGCTTTTCTTGTGTAATCGAATTTTTTGTTTGTTCGAAAATTTAAATTTTAAGGTAAAAAGTCAATAAATGCAGCGGATGTTGAATCGACAAATAAAGAAAATATATTTTAAAAAAATTTAATCAAAAGTTAAAGACGTAAATGTTGAGTCAATTTTCAAAAGTCTTGAAAAATTTTTTTTTAAAAAATACAAGTTTTTTTATTAGCTAGTAAACTGGCATAAAATTAAGTTGGATTTTCTTAAAAAATACCTGAACAACTCGTTATTTTATCACAAACGCTGAGTTTTTTATCACAAAATCGATGTTTAAAATTATACTTGGTCTACACGAAAGTATTAGACATGAAATATTTTAGCTACAAAACTCAAAATTATAATTATGAATTTTTAGGTAAATTATTCAATCAACTAAAATTGATGCAATTTATAAAAAAAGAACGGTAAAAGATTAATAAATATATTTAATGGGAAACCATTAAAATTTTTTTTGATCTAAAGAAATCTTTGAAATCAATTGCTGGAATTTATCACTGAAACATGCAACAGTTAAAGATTGTTTTCTTTTTTTTACTCAATAACTTACGCTTTAATATTCAACTTATTGAATTCTTAAACTTTTTAAATACTCAACTTGCGTGAGTTTTTAAAAACTTGAACGTGTTCCTCTTTAAATACAATACTGGTCTTTCAGAATGTCCATTTCTGAACTTTCATGATTTTTCATAAACGTTCATGAAAGTATGTTTAGGGGCTGTGAAGTTTTTTTCAATTCACTAAATTGAATTCAGCTAAACTTGAATAACTTTTCTTCTAGATGGGATAATTTCATTCTGCAAATTGCTACAACTTGTAACAATTTTGCTACACCTGGGGTATCCGTCTGTTAAAGTTCTGCATTTCTTATGCATTTTGCACGGCATTAAAAAAGATTATAAAAAACTCTGCAAAAGTTTGCAGAGTTTTTTATAATCTTTTAGTAGACGGATACCTCAGGTGAAGCAAAATTGTTACAAGTTGTAGCAATTTGCAGAATGAAATTATCCCATCTAGAAGAAAAGTTATTCAAGTTTAGCTGAATTGAAAAAAACTTCACAGCCTCGTATTTTTAGCTTTTCAAATCGAGTCACTGTAATGTTCCGAAGATTACTTTTTTCTGCTAAGCTTGTTTTTTTGAAAAGAAATAAATCTAAAATTTTTAAATTTTTAGTTTCACGCAAAGTTAAGCTTCCCCGTTATCAGTTTTTACAAAAAAACTGAACATTAACGCAGGTTTTCTCATATATGAAAAGAAAGAAGGAAAAAAATCTTAATGTTTTCTCAGAAGAGTCCAAAATTTAAAGACCTAACATAAAACATAAAATTAAAATTTTCAATATTCACTTAATATGTGTCCAAACTGATGGCCTCTGCTTAAGATTGAATAATATTAACTTTCATGTCATTTTCACTTTTTTAACAGTACTTTATGTCAAAAATAATGACTTTTTGACCATTTTGAACATTTACTATGAAAATAGCATTTTTTGATTTTTTAGGCTTGATATTTCGATAACCCGTCGACAGAAACCATTCAAAAGTTGGTATCTAGCATAAATTTTTATGCTGAACACGAATATCACATTAGTTTCATCATATCCTCTTGTCAGTAGGAAAAGCTTAATTCCAAAAAAAGACAATCAAACTTTAAGACCTCAAAAATTGAAAAAATCGAAAAAATCTAAGAAAAATAAATCTTATCTCGTGAAAATGGTTTAAAAATTGTCTCCTATTTCTCCTTTGTCGGATTTGCACGCATTATAAAAGAGATTTGACTAAGACAAGTCTTTAGTAGACAGTTAATATAAGAAGATATTTCCGATATTTTTTAAACCCGAAAACGATTCGGATTTACTCGCGACTCCATCTTTGCATGGAGATATGTCCAGAAGTTTAACATTGCAGGAAACTTAAAATTTAAAAATTTTAGATTTATTCCTTATCAAAAAAATAACCTTAGCAGAAAAAAGTAATCTTCGGAACATTACAGTGACTCGATTTGAAAAGCTAAAAATACTTTCATGAAAGTTCATTAAAGCTCATGAAATGCATGAAAGTTAAGAAATGGACATTCTGAAAGACCAGTGTTGTACTTGAACGTATTCCTCTTAATCTCTCAAACAAAATTATTTTTAGAAATTTTTATTTTTTTCATAAACTAAAAAGACAATTGTGATAACAAAAGTTTAACTTCTAATCTGGTAGATCGCATGTTCTAAAAATGACTTAAAAATTTTTCAAATAAAGTAAAGCCGACACCCCTACTTTTGTGAAAATTGTCCGAAAAGTAATGTAAGATTCTGAAAACTATTGAATCTTCAGTTGAAAATTCACTTTTTGAACATGTGAACGAACAATCTAGTATGTATTTAGTAGTTATTCTAACAAAAGGAGACTACTGTAACTTTAATTAAGGTCTAAATACGACTTCTAATTGCTTAATTATTGTTGAAATAAATCCAAAAAATGCTCAAGTAAGCTGCAAAGTCAATTTTCAGTTAAAGGAAGCAAAAAAACAAAAAACTTTATACTACATTTAATTGTTTACTTAGATTTTTTTAGACTTGAATTCTGAACTAAAGAATTCAAACGTAAAATAAAATGCTTGAGCACAAAACTAATTAAACAGGATTCCATTAATAAATTTTTTTAGAAATAAACTAAATATTTAGAACTTAAACTAAGTATTTTTGACATTTCTCAGAGAACTAAACAAACAATTTAGGAAATGTAGGTAATATTATCTCAAAAAAGCCTATATTTATATTATTTCTATTTTCGAAAAAACGATATTATAAATTCATATACTATACGCATGTTACGATCTGTTTAAAACTTTGTTTTATGCGTCGAGTCCATGATTGCTCTTTTAAAACATATTAAGTCCTAATGTTCCATCCATGCTACATCTATCTATCAATAGATTTGCATAAGATTTAAATTTGAATTATTGGGTTCATTTTTTGCTTTTTTAAATATATTTTTAACTAATTTTGAAATGTTTAAATAATAAATGCTCTTCATTAATGTTATTAATTATGATAGTTTTTTTCTTTAAATAATGATGATATCTTGTAATATTTCAAAGTTCCAACTAAATACACTTGATTACTTCATGAAAAATCATTTAAATTATATAATCACTTGAAACATTGATTGCGCTCAAACGAGAAGCTTTATTTGAATCAATAAGTAAAAAATAAAGTCGGATATTCGTTAAGATTTTCTGAACCTTAAACGATTGTTTGTTCAGTTTTAATCATCATAAAAATTAAATTTTCTAATGTCTATAGACTAATTACGACTAAAAAAACTGTATTCTACTTAAAAATAATTAATTCAATATTTTTTTCTTTCAACCAACTAGAGAATAGATTAATTACGATAAATATGTAAAATAAAAACACTAGTAGGTTTTGCAAAAGCGAGCGAAAAGGGTAGGAACATTTTTTTTATGCTAGTGCAGCAAACAACGTGATCATTTTTTTAGGTATGCTCAGCGGTGTCAATGAAAAATTCTTTAAACTTCAAATTAGTTTAAATAAACACAAAAAAGTTAGAGTTTACCGTAAAACCTTTCTTAGATCCCCTGAGGTTAACATCGAAAAATGGATATTAGTGAAATAGAAAATATTTGACGATATTTTGAATTCAAAGTCATAAGCCCGGTAATTTATTTATTGATTCTAGGACAAGGGCCGCTACTCGTGCCACATTTTTAATGCGCCCTTAAATAAAGCGCACTGTATTCCAAGACACTATTAAGAAAAAATTTTGTCCAGTTAAGTAAAAAGAACAACAAATAAAAAAAAAGAAAAGAGTTAATACAAAATAGTAAACCAAAATTAGACCGAGTTAATACTGTACACATATGTTTTAGGTCAACGTGGACGAGCTCATGCTTTGAATTAAGGCTCTGATACTTTTAAAAGTCGCACCTTGCTTGTATGACGCTTCTTAATTATTTAAGTCAGTTTTGTTCATTCAAAACAAATCATCTAAGTCTGACACTTTATCTTCTAATGTACTAATCTTCATGTGGATATTACCAAATTTTGAATCAAGCTCAGTTTCTTTTGTGCCCATACTATTTACTTTTTGGTCTGTACCGTAGGTGAATTTTGTTTCAAGTCCTACCAATTTCGCATCAGTTTCAGTAAATCTCATGTTCATTCTGTTCCCAAGTACGATCGCTCGATATCTCATATTATCTAATTCATTTTGTACTAAATTTTTTACCACAATTCAACAATTCTATACCCATTAAATTTTGTGTCATTTTGTCCTATTAACACGTCTTTTATTGGAACCTCAACTCCTTCTTGAAGACCATGGTCCATTATTTCAGTAAAATCATTCGACATTAAATGGTTGTATTTCGTATCTGCGTTAAAGCTATCTTTATGATCGTTATGATTAGAAAAGGGTATTGAAAAGTCTATAATTTGATTATTTGATGGTTGCATATTGATTATGTTGTTTTTAGGATCAATCAATGATGAAGCTGTGGTTAATTTTTCACGTGTAAACCTTTTATCGGGTACTACGAATTGTTTGTCTAGTTCATTGAGTTTAGCGTTGGTTTCATTCATCACTTGGGTCGTAGTTTTGATTAGTTCATTTTCTTTTGATTTTGTTACTGGTTTTCTTTCTTTTTTGTTCAGCTTGATGATTTCTATGTTTTTTAGGATTCGTAAACTGATGTTTTTTGCACATTTCATAACGGTAATATCGTTTTACAGTATTTTACAGTGTTCCGGTTTTAGTTTTATTTACGTTTCAAACAAAAGAACAGTTTTAAGAGTTACGTTCCAAAGTCGTTCCGTTACAGTTCCACAAATTTTCCGTTCTGAAACTATTCACGTTACTCAAGAGATACCTTCTCGTTCTGATTAAGAAGTAAGTTCCTTCAGAAATACAAGTGTTGTAGATCGAAACTATTGGCGAACGGGAACTATTTGAGAACCGAAACTTTGTTGAACGAGAATGGAACTGGTTTGGAACGTAACTCTAAAAATTGTTCTTTTGTTTGAAATGTTCCTGGAACGGACCATTACATTTTAAAGTATATAGATTTAGCCGGGAAGAGCCACGAATCGTATCCAATGTATACTTTTTTTTTGTATTAGATTATGGCTAATACAACTGAAGGCTTAAAAGCTCTAGTTAAAACAGGCTTTTAGTTGATACCCATAAATCAATGATGGCTTTTCCAAATCATGAGTTAATGAAAGTTCACATGAGGAACACGTGAACGACCACAACACTAATATACAGTGGTGATTCGATGCGAGGAGTTCATAAAAAAATCAAGTACAAAACTGGCCATTCAAAACTTAAGGGTTCATTGAACATCGATTTTTGGAAGTTTTGAAATCGCTTCGATGTGTTTCGAGTACACCGTACCGATTTTATAAAAGGAAAAAATTGATTAAAAAAAAATAAATTTTTATTTATAAATGTCCCAAATTGAAATAAAGCCATCGCTTGAACCAGTTGCCATAGTATTATCGTTACAAAAATCAGTACTATTGATTGCTTCTTTATGAAAATCAAGAACTGCTAGTAATCTTAATTTTTTAAAGCTATATATTCTTATTCTTGAATCCCAACAAGCGCAGCTAAATATCAGTGAATCAGTTTGTCTTATTTTGATCGAGTTTACACCAGGATTTGTCAATTTGACTGTTGATGTAATTTGAAACTTAAAATTTCCTGATTCGTTGGTCATCGAAAATTGTATTAAATCCGATTCAGCTGATCCTGCTATTCCAAGCTTTTTGTTTGAACAAAAATCAAAACACAAAACTGGTTGACCATTAAACAAATTTACGCATGCTTTTTCTTCTCGATTGTTCAAATCAAATAATACTAGTTCTCCATTTTCATAAGCACAAAGCAAATGTTCATCGACTTGCTTTATACACATGACCATTCCTCTTTTGATCTTTGAGTCTTGACTAGGTTTTATTTCACCTAATTCTTTCGAATCCGTAATATCGATTATCTTAATAACACCAGGCTCATTTGATGGTAAAAAAAGTGTTTTCGTATCGACGCTTAGTTTAAACTGACAGAATGTATACGCTTCTTTTTGGTATATGCCTTTATTATAAATATTTTCAAGTGATTGATGTTATTTAATTCACACTAGAAGTTTACGCTAAGTTTTTCGAATCTATTTTAACATGACATCGTATTTTGAAAAATAACACTCGATCTCTCAGCAGTTTTGCTTGTATTATAAAAAAAGAAAGTTGTTTGTACCTTAAACACAGAATCGAATTAAGGAACGCTGGAACGCAACGTAATGGGAACCTACAATAATACGGATTTCTTTATCTCCGTAATGCCTACTAAATTACGGAATCTGGAACGTACTAAAATATTGAAAAATCTTTAAAAATTCGTAAAATTTCAAGGATAAAATACGGAAACTTAGGTACAAAAATAAAAATGCTAAACTTCTGAACTTTCTTTTTTCGAAATCTCAATTATTTAGCAACAGAGAATATTTTTGTTCAGTTCTGTTGAATGAGCTCCGTATTTTAGTGTTCAATTCCGTTCCGTTTCGACGTTCTGTAATTTGATTACGTGTTTTGGTTACAGACAGAAAGTTTGCTAAAATTTCGCATGGATTCAAACTTGCCAAAAAATGATGAAGGAATTTTTAATCTTCGTGTAGGATAACCACAGAAAACTTATTACCAATCGATAGATGATTTTAATTCTAAAATCGATTTAGGAAACTTTCTCGGGTCCAAAATAGATACAAATCGAGCCATTATCATAAAAAACTAGTGTAATCATTTATGTATATAAATATATATGATTTCTAGGGCTATCCTAGGCGAGAATTACAAATTTTTGTCAAAATTGTAAATTTTTTCATCTTTAAATTTTGATTTTTGCACCTTTTTAAGCATTTAGTTTATATCCTTTAGGTCAAAAAATAAAAATCGAGTTGATAAGTAAAAAAATATATGTTTTGGGGCATTCTTGGGAATATATATTAAAAGACCAAAAAAAAAGGAACATTTTTTCTATTTTTGACCTAACAATAGCAGTTTCAAATTTTTTTAAAATAAAAATGTAATTGACATCTGTTAAATTTTACGCCCTTTCTTAAAATTGATGTCATAAATACCAGATATGTTGCTATTTGACATAGATACTAATGAATAACTGAAGTACCATGTTTTTGAAGCCTCAGATTAGGACCCCAGTGAACAAAAATTGAAATTTTTTTGACCGTCCTAAATTTGGGAACTATACATATATGGAGAACATACCTTAACACATGTGGTCAGATTTATCGAATTCAAGTTTTAAATTGGGTGAACCTTAAAATTCAATACGATTTATGTGTTATGATTCACTGAATTACTTCCAAGAACTCTTAATATGAAACTTCTAATGTTAAATTTAAGAAAAAATTACAATTGAATTTCCAAGATTTATCATCTTGTTTGGTCCATTTAAAAATTTGACCATTTCTTGAATGAGTGAGCAAAGTATTTTGATCTATTTCAGCAATGGATAAAATTGATTCGCAATTCGAATTTTGTTTAAAAATCGATCGCCTAGTGTTTAAATCAAAAATATTCAAATCTCCATCACGATTGCCAGAATACAATATGTTTTGATTAAACCGCGAAAAAAGAACGATATTTATTGGCTTGGAATTTTGAAGTACAAAAATAGGACTTGGTATATGCTTGAGATTTGACGACATTTTAAAAACTGTTTAAAAAAAATAGCCTATTAAAACCTTAAGCGTTGATGTAAAAATGCAGGTTGGCGCTGTCAACACCAAAAGTAATAATATAAAATCCAATGTTTAATAAAAGGGACTTTCAAATTATGAGATTTACGAGTACAATTTTAAAATTTATTGAAAAAAAAACTTAAATAATCTTGTACAAAAAAATATTTATTTATTTTTTTTGTTTTTAAGCGCTTCGATTTCGGCTAAAAGTTTCATTTCGGTTTCTTTTTCTTTAAGTTTTTTGAATTCTTCTAATTTTGCGAGCTATTACAATTTTTTTTTAAATTTTATTTGATGTTATTTTGTTATTTTAATAATACTCACCGCTTCTGGGTCCTCGTTCGAAAAATAATAACGTTTATTTTTAATCAAATATTCTTTAAAATATTCGGGTTTATTGAACAAATAGAAACAAACTATTGGTAAGGTTACATAGCCTGCCATTCTAAATACTTCCAATTTCCAACCACCCATTTTTGTTTTACATTAATCAAATTAATGATTATACATTTGATAATTCCTCTTAAAATTATTTTTTAAATTCAAAAATTTGCAATATTTCAATTTAAAATTATGTTACTTGCATTAATTTTGAAAGATTCATCAACTCAAAAATATATTCCACAAAGTTTCGTTCGGGCAAATAAGAAATCGTAGCGAAATTTGGTTTTGTTTTGCAATGATTCTACAATACGATTCAAAACAAAGTTAACGAAATAATAACCAACTTTTGCACATTGTGTAAACAGATTATTTAAAATTTTTCTTTAAAAAAATCCAAAATTAAAAGGGATTCAGTTAAACATATAACTTGAAAATAGTTATAAACTTTTGTACCGTAAAATCGCTTTAAAATGTATAGTTTGAAATGTGCATTCACGGATTAAAAAATGTACAAACGGAGTGTTTACTTTGTTTTATACTTAACTGTACTCTTTCTTACTCATGTAGAGCTTTCTATTGTAATGTTTAAAAATTTAAGCTTCTTTTTTGTGTCTCACTGGATAAGCAAATAAAATTATTTACACTAAATTGTCATGATTTAGTGTAAATTTTTTTGAAGGTTCATGAAGGTTCTTGAAGACTCAAAAACATTTTTGAAGCTTCGTGAACTTTCATGAAGGTTGATTTTTGGAGTTTTAGAATGACCCGAGTTGTATACCTGAAATCATTTTAATGAACTTGGATCCCTGGATTCTTATTTTTGCATAATTGTCAAAAACATGGGATTATAAGCAATTTTTTCCCATTTTCTTTTGTTCTCTCGAATTTATTCCCGTTGAACTTGTTCCCGAATCTGAAATATTTAATTAATTCCTTATCTTAAATATTCCCCAAAAAATAAAGATTTTTTTTTCCTTTTATTTTGTTACCGTTTTGTTTTTAACATCAAAAAATTAAGGTTCGATATTGTGTGAAGCTATTTAGGAAAGAATGTCTTGCTGAGTTGCACCTGCAGTGTGATGAGGCGTTTCGAATATACTCACACAACTCCGAAAAGTCGCTTAATTTGTAGCGATAGATTATGACTCAAATAAAATCAAGTCGGAGTCATGACTTAAGAATCTAAGTCATATAAGGCTTAAGACAAATTTTCGAGGCACAAGCTCTTACTTATATAGCCGATTGGTGATTATCCGTTTCCATCTCAATTTAATCCACAGTAATGTCATTAGCAATCTACAATTATGAAACAACCAATAGTCTTTTTTCTTAATTTAATTAATCAGGAATAAATTCGACGGGAATAAATTCTCGTATTTTTAAAAGCTTAAAACGGGAACAAATTTTTAACGAGAATAAATTTTATGGGAAATAAAAAAAAGGAAACAAATAGATAAAGGTCAAAAATGGTATCAAATTCACACTTCAAAATCGAAGAAAACAGTCAACAAAATGCAACTTTAAGCACTTGATGAAAACTTTTTAACGATATCATTCCCAACCAATCCGAAAATTAGATTTAAATCCGGTTTTATCATCTATATCGGACCCATCTTACATTAAATTTGTTATTAAAAAATTTACACCAAATCATGAAGATTTAGTGTAAATAATTTATTTTGTTTATGCAACGTGAAGTCTTCAAAGCATAATCAACATCATTCGGATGTACTTCCGAAAGCTTACCACTAGAAAGTTTTATAAGACATGCCACCAAAATTTTAGTCCAATCTACTCGATTTGAAATTGTCTTCTAGATCCTTTCAACAGAAAAAAACTGCAAAAATAAAAGTAAAAAGTTAATCAAATTTTTGGAAATGCTTGTAAATAGCACGATACGATATAAAATTATATAAAATATAAAATTGTAATTCAACTTAAAATTAACGCTTAGATGTGCAAAACATAATATTCAGGAGGAAACTTTGGAATCAATAATAATGATTGAAAAAATTAATTTATAAAAAAAACGGTGGCGCTTAATTGAAATGGCAACTGAATTACAAGTGATTTTTTTCCTTGCAGTCAATTTAGTATTTTTTCAATTTTGAATCATCTATTTTGTGAGATTACGATTATTTAATAGTAAAAACAGAACCTAGATACTCTTATCTGGTATCTTTCGCCATTGAATTAACATTAGGTTTTGTGACATACGAAGATGGGTCTGATCAAGTCACAAAATCAAGAATTCTCTCTATTATTTTAAGTTTTTTTCAAAACTGAAGTCAACTAAAAAGAAAATTTTAAAGACATTTTATTTAGCTAGACAAGGCCAAGAAAAAAAATTAGACGCTAATCATAAATTAGAGTAAAGTTTATATGGATACGATTTAAACATTGTAACTAAGCCTATTTTTTTAATATTTAGGTCAAATTTTTTGTTAAGACAAAATTTTGAGCTACATTTTTATTCAATGTCAAGACAACAAACGATATTGTTAAGAAAAAAATTACAAAAAAATGTAACAAAATTTAAGCCGATGATTGCGTTGATCGTTAATTTAGCATAATTTATGCTTTCTTAACTATTAAACAATGCTTTCTAAAACATTTGGATCAATACTTATCTTAAACATTCTCAAAATTATAATTTCTTATTTTATTCATAATGTAAATTATATTGTTTAAATACGAAAAAAAACTGAATAATTGACGAGATAAAAATTAATAATTCTGATGAACTCTTATTAATCACTACCTAGGATGGTGTGCATTTATAGAGTATCTGACTAGGTCTCTTGACTCTCATTCATAAACTTAGATAGAGAATAAGTATTTCTCATAAATTCTAAATTATTCTTGAATTAGAGCCAGAAAGAAATTTTTATTATTTTCTCTTTTTTTATCAACGTGTAAATTATAATAATTAAGAAAAATAAAGAAGTATTGTGTGGTTTTGAGTTTAGCTCATTTAGTTATTCGAATATAGATATATTTTCTCTAGCGTGTTGAGCGTGTTGGACAATATTTTTTAGACGACGACTCGTGAACTAAACTAAATTAAACCTAACTTTTAACTAAACGAGGTCAGTGTTCATGTATACATGAGATTAGATTTTTATTAAAATAAAAAAAACAAAGTTCGTATATTGAAAGCAAAAATTATAACTACAACAAGAAAAAAAATTCTTTCTCAAATATTTAGATCAAATTTTCGACCCATCGGAAAATCACGATTGATTACGAACCCGTAAGATGATCTTTTAAAGACATTTTTACAAGTAATAAGCTGATCGTAAAACGTTTAAAATACTGATAATTGTTATTCTGTTGATTTTAAAATTAATTCGATAAAATAAAACAAAGAAAATGAGTGAACAATATCAAATGCAAAGCGACGAACTAGTTCGTTATGAATTACTCAAAACGCTTGAGTATTACTTTTCGAGTAAAAATTTATCCAAGGATGATTATTTGATTTCTCAAATGGACCAAGATTTTTATGTCCCAATCGAAGAGATAGCCAAATTTAATAAAATTAAAAATTTAACAAATGATTTAAATTTTATTAAAGAAATAATTCAACAATCAACTCAACTCGAACTAGACTCGGAAACTCAATCTAAAGTTAGATCAATAAATGGCAAATCCGGAGGTACCTTTCAAGCTAAAATGCCCAAACAACTTCCTCAAACTCCGGCTTCAACTCAACAACGATCAGTTTTAATACTTCGAGAGGTTGCCTCAGAAGCAACAATGGATAAAATAATAGAACTCTTTGATAATAAAGAACCCTTATGTCCGCCTAGCGAGAAATGTGAATCGGCTGGAAATGATAGTTGGTATGTTACGTTTAGTAATGAAGATCAAGCCCAAAGAGCGTTGCAATACTTAAAGGGTGAAGTTCAAACTTTTATGGATAAACCGATAAAAGCAAGAATAAAAGCTCATGCGATGCCGCGTTCGAGTACTTCGGGTATTGGTTTTTCTCAGCTTACTTTAACGCCTTCTTCAACACCTCCACCGCCTCAAATTCAATCATCAGTACCTATTCAACTACCTGTAACACCACAAAATAACCAATCGTTTATTCAGCCACCTATGTATGCTCCAACTATAGCTTTTATACCTGCGACACAATTCAATCAGACAAATTCTCCAAATAATTTAAATCATCAAATTCCTCCGGCTCAAACAAGCATTATAATTCAAGCTGCTCCCAACCAAGGTGTATCTGGTTATGAATTTGCAGGACCAGCTCTTTACCCACCACCGAATTGGCAGTCTCAACAAATAATAAATAGCCAAATTCAGTCAAATGGTGTCTACTTAATTGATGTCAACCATTCAATGAATCCTGTATCTCCTAATAATGTTATTAACCAATCCGAAGAATCAGTTTCTTCTTCAGCTAAACAATTATCTGATCAAAACTTAAACTCGTCACAAAATTCATCCCAATCATCATCTTCTGCGTTGATCATTTCTAATAGTAATTCTCCGAAATCTCAACAAAATATCGCACCTGTGCAGCCACAACAAACTGGATCAATTCAATTTGTTAATGCTCAAAATAACTTACCGAAGCCGGCGTCCAATTATCCTTATCATACAGTGGCTGCGTCACCATCGAATTCGCCTTCATTAACTACTTTACAGTCATTTGCTAATTTTAATCCTCATTCTATTCCTCATTCAACTATAATGTCGAATTCGACTCATCAGCCCTTCCCGAATTCTAACCTTTCTCAAGGTCATTTTGTGATACAAACCAATCATTATCCTAATCTTCAAAATTCCAATAATCAACCAGCTATCAACCATCCAGTTAATCAACAAAATGCTTTCATTCAGACTAACAACTTAAACCATTTACAATACACCAACGGATCATCCCCACAAGGCCATTCAAATAATCAACAAAATAGTCACAACACCACCGGATTTTATCAAGCTGTAAATTTGAACACAAATTCGAATTTATCATATGATGTTTCAAACCCAGCTGAACAAAAGCAATATAACCATGCCCTCGCGACACAGATTCAAATGCCTGTTCCAATTAGTTTACCGATACATGGATTAACTCCTCAAACTGGAAATCTAATAGCAACAAATCAACCACATCAGCAAGTAGGTGCGCCTACTTTTGCTTTCTTTTACAATCCTGGTATTCATACACATCCGATCCAACCAAATCAAAACGTTATATTTAATCAAGTAATTGCAAACCCTATTCCTAATCAATCGATTCAGACACAAACAAATACGAATCCCACAACAAATCAAGCAACCACAGCAAATCCAAATAATACGGCACAATTTCCTTCATCTTCGTCATCATCATCTTCATCGCCCAAGCTTAATTCTGCTAACATAAATCAGAATAATAACCAAAATTATCATCATTCACAGCAATCACATCACAGTCAACTAAGAAGACCTAATTCGAGTGCAGACACGTCAAAGCCGAATCAGAATATGAATCAAAATAACCAAAAATATTCTGGATCCAAATCTAAATATAACAATCAATTAAGCCAAAATACGAGTTCATCGAACAGCATTGGCATTAATAACTCTAATAATAGAAATCATGGTCATTACCAACAAAACTATCATAACAACCAAGGTCAAAATTCACATTTCCAAAATTCTTTTAATAATCATCAAAATTATTATGATTCATCGAGTGGTATTTCTACATCAAGTGCTTTTTCGTCACAATCACATACACCTATACAAAATAGCAATTATAGAAATAATTACAATCAAGATCAACAAAATTACTTGCATCAGAATGACGATTTAGTTAAACGAAACAAATCACCGTTAGTTATTAATTCTGATTTATCCTTTCCACCACTTAATTCGTCGTCGTCATCTGGATCATCTTCCTCGTCATCTTCAGCAGCAATGAGTAATAATTCAAAAAATGTAACTATTTCTTTGCAAAATTTACCGGTGAATAAGCAAAAAAATGAAGAAATTCAAGAGGTACCAATTGATCCAGCTATTATTTCGTGCTATAAATCAGCTGATTTTATACCAGACAGTCCAACTATCATAAAATCAAATACTATAATTGATTCAAAGAGTCAAGATAGCAAAAAAGCTACATCAGAAACTCTAGCCAACATTTTGAATCAAACAAACGATTATAAACACTCAAATGAAAAACATTTTAACAATCATTCAAACAATTACCATCAAAGAAATAAATATGATTCTTATCAACGAAATTCATCTAATCGTAATAATTCATCAAATCGGAATTCAAACACTCCAAAAAAAACTAACAATGAATCGAATAGACACATTAGGAATTCAAATTCAAACCAAAATGTAGCTGGTGAACAACAAAATGAACAAAATAGACGAAAAAATTATGAGTCTAAACAAAAAGAAATTAATTTAATAAACGAAAATTCAACTAGTAGAATAAGTCTCTCATTGAGCACAAGTGATCAAATTGGAAATAGTTACCCGAATTCACCATCAGGCTTAAATCAAGCGAATGAAGAAGAAATAGTTAATAGTTTTAATAGTTGTTGGAATAAAAAGTTAACTTTTGCTGAAATTGTTCAAAAAGCCGGTTCTTCTAATTCTCCGTCACCAACATTAATGAATAAGATAAATAATCAAGATTTAGAAAATCAGGATACTGTAAACGAGTTCAATTCAAGCGTCACTCAACCAGTTATTGCTGCGGATTAAGAATAAAATTATTGGGTATTGAGCGATTATTTTCAAAGATTAAAAAAAAATTAAAACATAAAAATATGTAAGGGCCGTTCGAAAAATTTGTTATTAGAAAGAAGTTCAAGATTTTTGTTTTAAAAAAAAAAACTTTAATTTATATTTTTTTTCGTTTATATTTTGTTTCGTCTTATAATTTCTAAACAAAAATAGAGCTTTAGTAAATGTTTCTTATCTTCTTTATTTTTTTCAATGTTGAAAAACTCTAAAAAAAAATTAAAAAAAAAAGAGAAAAACTTTTAAAAAACCGATTTTTTTTGTATTTTTGTCCTTTTTTATTTATTTTTTAATTTATTCTAAAGTTTAAACACAACTAAAAAAAAAGAAATTACAAACATATACACAAAAGAATGTAACGTATCGCATCAATCGATCTTTTAACTAGCTACATCGATTTACGATTCGTGTTTTATTTGTTATGCTCAAACAAAATGCTCTTAGTATTTAACAGAATTTAAACTAAAACGGGTAGGAACTCAGCTGTATGTTCTGGTTCAACCACACAGGCTGTTATTCCAAAAGGAGTTGGTTATTTAAACAAAAAAAATGGTGCAAATAAAGATGGTTTATCAAGAGCAACAAGTCAATGATAGTTTTAAAGATTTAAAAAAAAAAAGAGAAACAAAAAAATCTTTTATTTATTTAATTTATATATATATATATTTTTTTTTAATTTAAACAAAATTTATTTCTTGTTCGTTATTTTTTTAAAATAAGTCTATATAGAAAAAAAAATTTAACAAAAAAAAAAAATTTATTTTTATTTTGTCAAGAGAACTTGAGTCAGAAAGTTTTAGGGTCCGTGTGGCGGTTGAGTTTTCCTAAAAAAAGTTCGTCTAAAACTCAATTGTCTCACGTTCTCTTAATTTTATGACCCGAGTGCTTTTTTTTTTATATAAAATTTTTTTTTTTTTTTCAAATAAGAAAAAATTCTCTAAATAACAAAAATATTTAAAAATCGTAAATTAAAATATAAAATAAACATCTTTAAAACTATAAATTTATTTTTTTTTGTTAACTTTTAATGGCGAGTTCCAATCATCACGCCTTTTCCAAATGTTTGTTTTTCATCCAAAATCGCGTGATCGAATATGAGAATTTTCAACGATTTAATCTTATGTATTTCTACCATCTGTTGGAAAAATAATTTCTTATTCAAAGTAATATAAATTCGGCTCTCAAATTCCTAAATTTAAAATCAAATTAAACTAAACTAGAAAATGAAATCTTTAATTGTTTGCTTATCAGTATTGGCTTTTGCTTTTACTCCATCAAATGCTTTCCTTTCAAACTTGATTGGATCCATAACCGGTTCAATTGGAAACGCTGTAAACACAGTCACTGACACTATCAACACTGCTCTTATTGCAGGTCAATTCTTGTGGGATAATGCTTTACAACCATCACTCCAAGTCTTACAAGATAGTATGGAACATATTTAAATCATCAACATTTTTTTATTTAATTTTTTAAGACTCCCTTAACTTCATTGATAACTACTTTGGTAATATTTTGAACGCTATTGGAAAACGCAGCGTTGATAGATTACAAATTGAAGCCCAAAAAAATTTCATTTCAGATTTATTTTTGGTAAATATAGTCTTCATTTAGTGTTGGCCGCCTGGCAACACTTTTTTAAGAAAATAATGAACCAAGTCTTGATTTTCAGAGTCAAACAAACAATTTGATCGCCAACTTGAAAACCATGTTTTTAACTTTTTTGAATGATGTTAAAGTCACTATTCAATCTAATTTAATCGTAAGCTTCGATTTGAGCTTAAAAATTAAAATTTTAAAATTATTTTTTTTTGTAATTAAGAACATTGTTTTGGGTCAAACTGATCCTAAACAACTTTTGGCTGAATTAATCAACAAAGTTAAAACTCAAGTTTTAGAATTGGTACAACAAACAATTTCAAACATCATTACACCAGTAATTTATATACTTCAACGAAGAGTTAAAAAAAAATTTTAATATAACTTCAAAAGGCTAGATCATTCAATCTTGATGGCCTCGCCAGTCAACTTGGAAACGTAAGCCTAATTCAAAAGATCAAATTAAATTAATCGCATAACATCTATTTTTTTGTTTAGATTGTCAATCAAATGGGTAATTTGGTTTTGAATCAATTCAATGAATTATTATCGACATTAGCCCTTCAAGTTCTTGGTTAGATTTAGGTTAAAATTTTACATATTTTATTTATTATGTTTAAAAAAAATTTTAAACGACACCTAAAAACTAAAATAAAACAATAACTAATCTATTTTTTTGATTCCTTGTGAATTGTTTCTTTCAGTACATAAATAGCATAATCAACATCTTCTTTGGTAATACACATTGGTGGTTTAATACGGAAAACCTAAAAATTAATAATTAATTAAATTCAAATAAAGATTGATTTTAATGGTATCTTACATTTCCATAAAGACCGCCTCTACCGAATAATACACCCATATTTTTGGTTGCTTCAAATATCGACAAAACACGGTTAACATTTAATGGTTTACGAGTTTTCTGTTAAAATAACCATTAAAGTTTCTATCAAATCTTCAAAAATGCTAAAATTTTACATACTTTACTTTCGACGAATTCAAGACCAATCATGAGACCCTTGCCTCTAACATCCCCAACTATTTCGAATTCATCTCTTAATTTAGCGAGTTCATTCAAGAAGTGAGTTCCTACTACTTTACAATTTTCTTGTAATTTTTCTTCATCGATAACATCCAAAACAGCGCTTCCAACTGCACATGACATTGGATTTCCACCAAAAGTGTTAAAATAAGCAGCTTGACCGAGAGTATCAGCGATTTCTTTGGTTGTTACGAGTGCAGCCATTGGAAATCCGTTTCCAATACCTTTTGCCATTGTAACAATATCAGGTAAAATTTCGTGATTCTCGAAACCCCAATAGTTAGATCCAGTTCGACCAAAGCCAGTTTGTACTTCATCTGAAATAACTAGACCACCAGAACTTTGAACCATTTTAGCAGTCTCTTTTAAAAAGTTCTTTGGATATTGAACTGCACCACCAACACCTTGAATCGATTCTGCAATAAAAGCGGCTACTTTTCCACCTTTAGGAGTACAGTGTAACAAAATGTCTTGAACTTGATTAACATAGTTTTCTCCAGCTTGACATTCATTCGGTTCGCAACCACATTCTCTTAAGGCTTGAATTGGTGAGTCACGACAATTTTTACCTCCCCATGGTCCTTTATAGATATCTTTACGAAAAAAAAGGAAAGTTAATTCTGATGAAAAGAGACATTGAAAATTTTGAATATAATCTTACCAGGATTCATTGTTGGTTGAATACCAAAACCAGTTGGAACATTATACTTCCAAGTACTTAAATTCGTGATACCCATGGTATATGGTGACATACCGTGATATCCATTTCTCAAGGAAACGATATCAAATTTTCCAGTGTAAAGTCTTGATAAATACATGGCGAGATCATTTGCTTCAGAGCCACTGTTTGCGTACAAAACAACATTGAATTTTGATGGAAATTTTTTCAACAATTTGTGTGTATATTCATGAATGCCGGGATAATGATAAATAGTTGTTGTGTGCCATAATTTTTTGATTTGTTCCTCCAAAGCGGCATTCACTTTTGGATGACAGTGGCCTACAGATACAGTAACTATACCAGCAAATAAATCGAGATAACGTTTTCCATTCGAATCCCATAACCATTGTTTGTGACCCTGATGAATAAGTAAATTTTCACTATAGTATGGAAGAGATCCTTTGGTTAAATTATCTCGTCTAGTTTTGACAACATCTTCATATTTTGGACCCTATTCATACAAAAACTAAATTAATGCTCTTAAACAAAAAAATTGGATTTTTAAAAAAAAAGTACTTGGTATTTTGGAGGTACAAAACTGCACTCAGGCATAGAAACTTTAGTTGACAAGCAAGCATTTAAGCTTTTTTTAGTATAATTTTTGCTAAGTAAATTTTTTGAAAACATTTTTTTGTGATTTTTTGTTAGAAAAAAACGCTTTTGAATAGTTTTAAAATGATGTTTTTTTGGATTTTAAAAAATTTGAAACTTCAGCTGTGTTTTATGTCTTAAGTTTCAAACATAGATTCAAATTTTTAATGGTATATTCAAAATTGATAAACACTCCCTTTCTAGTATCTTTTTCAAATGTATACAGTAGCTAAAAATGTCATTTGAATGCATAAAATGTTTTTTGGTTTGAAAATTTAAGACAAAACTAACTTAAAGCGAGCGTATACCAAAGGCTTCAATATGAATTTTTGTTTTAAAAGACTTTTTGTTTATAAAAACTAATTACAAAATGGATTCGAATCACTCATCAAAAACTTAAAATTTAAAAATAATCTCTTGTCATCTTCCTATCTCCATCTCTTTACAATCCAATGGTGGGTAATGAACAGGAACGCCAGAAAAGTGGACCCTTAAAAAACATACACCCAGGTGTAACTTTTACACGATGTGAGGTATGCACAAAATTATTTTCATATAAGGTAGAGTAAGTATTATAAGGGTTCTTTAAGACTGAAAAGTGAAAACTCAGTTTTCTTACCCAAATAACTTCACAGGTGATCTAAATATGGTATAATTTAGTAGCCCTTCATTTACTCTACCTTATATGAAAATAATTTTGTGCATACCTCACATCGTGTAAAAATTACACCTGGGTGTATGTTTTTCAAGGATCCAGAAAAGTCAATTTTCAAAAAATCTTTAAAGCTATCCCAGCCATTCCAGATTGGAAAAATCAATTTTTGTTCGTCCTAGACCGATGATTAACGACCAGGGTCATTTTGAAGTCAAAAATTTTGAAGGATAAAAAAATTTTTTTCAATTGTTTTAGCCAATAAAGTTTCTCTTGCCCTTTATTCATTTAATTTTGATCGGATTCTCGTACAAAGAATTTTTTCTCGTCCCTTATGTTTTGAAAACATGTTTCTATCATACGAATAATCAGTATATTATAACGAATAGTGAGGAATGGTTTATTTACTAAATGACGAAATCCAAACAAGAGTTGACCTCATTTTGAAGTTTGGAGAAAACAAATTTATGTTTGTTTCAGGTTGATTTGAAAAACTTGAAGTCTGACTCAGCATCGTAAACTGTTGCTTACGCATCCCTAAAAAACAATTTTTTTGACGAACAAACATCAGAAATACTTTAGTAAAAATGGTAAAAGGATTTTGTTTGGTTTAGACGAAGACTCTGAGCATTCAAAGTTTGATATTAGATAAGGATCCCAAATGTTCTTAAAGACTGATGTGAATTACATAAAAAATACAAACTTAACGTAACAAGTTTCTTTCAAAATTGTCGCTTATCAAAAACAGACAAAGCAACTAATCAGGAGAATGCAATAAGTTATCATGTCTCATTGTTAATATTTCTTTCAAGAACATTATTTAAATCAACTAACGTCAAAATCCGTTTTAATTAGTAAAATCTAAAGGACTTGAAACTTTATAAATAAGTCGTTGGTGTTGTTTTTTAATTCATATCACGCAGTGCACTCAAAGCAGAAAATAAATCTCATTTTCATGTAAAATTAAAGGAACAAATAAAAAATAAAATCTTATCAAAAATATTCATTTTTCATCTAAATAAATGTTTGATTATTGAAAATATCACAGACGAAATGTTTCTATTTTTTTGTCAATTAAATATTTTATGAGTCATTTAATAATTTTCAACTCCATTTTTTTTATTTTTAAAAATTCATTTTTTTGTTTCTTAACAAAATATTTTACTGTTTTATGACTCAACAATGTTAATTTATTCATTTTTGTTTTGTCAAATTTCGATTTTATTTTATATATATATACAGTGTTTTTACTTAAAAATTTACTTTCGGCGTAAGAAAACGTTGGAAAATAAAAAAAACGCGAATTTTTTAAGAAGAGTGTAAGTAAGCGTTAGTAATATAAAAGAAAGCGTTAGGGTGAGTGTGAGAGTGACTGGGACAGCGTTAGAGTGAGTGTGAGAGTGACTGGGACAGCGTTAGGGTGAGTGTGAGAGTGACTGAGACAGCGTTAGAGTGAGTGTGAGAGTGACTGAGACAGCGTTAGAGTGAGTGTGAGAGAGTCTGGGACAGCGTTAGAGTGAGTGTGAGAGAGTCTGGGACAGCGTTAGGGTGAGTGTGAGAGTGACTGGGACAGCGTTAGGGTGAGTGTGAGAGTGACTGAGACAGCGTTAGAGTGAGTGTGAGAGAGTCTGGGACAGCGTTAGAGTGAGTGTGAGAGAGTCTGGGACAGCGTTAGAGTGAGTGTGAGAGAGTCTGGGACAGCGTTAGAGTGAGTGTGAGAGAGTCTGGGACAGCGTTAGGGTGAGTGTGAGAGTGACTGAGACAGCGTTAGAGTGAGTGTGAGAGAGTCTGAGTCTGGGAGTCATCTTTAGAGTTATTGAAATAAACAAACTATTTTATATTTCAAATTTATTCTCGGATCCTTGAGTCTAATAATCACTCCAACCTCTTTTTCTTTTTATAATTTTTGTAACACTCTTTAGTTGAAAAACATTTAAAATAACTGATGATTTTTGAAAACAAAATGATTACTTTTTATGCATTAAAACAAAATTGCAGCATTTTTGAACTGTTAGTTTTTTTTCAACGAATTTGTATATGTATTTTATCAAATCCTCTTTAGATCACCAAATCTCACACTCACCCTAACGGTGTCTCAGTCACTCTCACACTCACTCTAACGCTGTCTCAGTCACTCTCACACTCACTCTAACGCTGTCTCAGTCACTCTCACACTCACCCTAACGCTGTCCCAGACTCTCTCACACTCACTCTAACGCTGTCTCAGTCACTCTCACACTCACTCTAACGCTGTCCCAGACTCTCTCACACTCACTCTAACGCTGTCTCAGTCACTCTCACACTCACCCTAACGCTGTCCCAGACTCTCTCACACTCACTCTAACGCTGTCTCAGTCACTCTCACACTCACTCTAACGGTGTCAAGGCTCTCTCCTTCACAACCCAACGCTTTTTATTTTTTTATTATCGCATGTTTAGCACTTTCCAATTTTCAGTTCACACTTTCCAACGCTTTTTGTAAAAAAGTAAATATTAATATAAAAACACTGTATATATATAGTTTATAGTTTATTTTAATTCATATAAAATGGCACAATAATTGATACACACTCATAAGTGTTGTATCTGTGAATTACTTTATATTAGTTTACATCGGTACAAAAAATTTAAATTAAGGATAACAAATAAAAATAAAATAAGTGTGAAATTGAAAAATAAAATAAAAATAAGATATTAGGTTATATTATTTTTGGAACATGGCATGATCTCATATGTGTTTTGATCCCGATCTTTGCTTCAAAATATTTACCACAATTTAGGCACTCTGTTTTAGGTTTAATTGACGTTATAAGAACTTTTGTTTGTACGTTATTATCTTTGGTTGGTTTTGCAAAATTAAGTAAATTTTTGTTGCTTTCGTCATCTCTTAGGATTCGGATAGTTTTTTGTACTATACTATCGTTGTATGTGTTCGTTTTAGCCGGTTTTGTTTTGTAGCAAAAATCAGAGTTAGATCTGTCGGTGTTTCGATATTTTATGGACACTTCGTTATTCGGGTCGACGAGGAGCTTTAATACTTTTTTAAGGCTCATTGTTTCGATTCGTTCTACAGCATCAACTAGATTGTATTTTTCAAGTGCCTCGTTTTTATTTATACCAATGATTTTCAGGATTCGTTTCTGCAGGTCACATATTTCTGTTTTAATTCCTTTACTCGCCATAGAGAGCACCGGGCTATTGTAATCAAGGTTGCTTACGACTAGGCTTTTATAAACAGTTACCAGAATTTCTTTATCAAATCCAAGACGCTTGAGTTGTTTTATCAGAAACGGGATGTGACTCGTGTTCTTTTCGATATGTTCCCACTGCTGACCCCAGTCAAGTCTGTTGTTAATTTCGATACCTAGGTATCGATATGATTCTACGACTTGAAGTTCTGTGTCATTTAGGCAGAGGCTAGGTCGTGTTTCTGAGTCTTTTCCAGGCGAGAATACGATTTTACATTTGTTTGTGTTTAATGTTAAATGAATCATTATACACGTATTAAACAAAAATTTATTAATTTCTTTATAAGTTTGTTTTATAAGCATTTAAAATTCAAAAAAAATGCCCTTTTCAATAATAAAATTATTTTTAAAATCTTTTAAATTCCATTTTCATTTTGTAAGACTTGACTCCGAATATGAATACTTGTAAATGCTGAATAATATTCAAAGGTATCTATTTAAATCATTTTTAAGGTAAGAAATGACTGAAAATTCAAGAACTGTTTATTTTTATTAACTTTTAAATTGGGTTTCGCTTCAAGTTTTTTTGTTAGGGTTTTTTCTATTTGAAATTTTGCGAGACTTTTTTATCAATTTTTGTAAAATAATTGAATAAATATTTTAATTCTCGACATTTCGGCAATCGATTTTACCATCATCAGGAAAAATCTAAATAATGTCAAAATAACTTTAACATACAAAAAGCTTTAAATTTTTAACAAAGTTCAAATAATTTCACAGGAACGAAATTAATTTAAAAAGTCATTGATTAACAAATAACTAGAATAATCTTTAAGGACTCTTGGAATACTGATTAAATTTTTTTTTGACTGTACTTGTGCAATTGAGACAAGTAGAGTTACAGTTCTTCAACTATTTGATCTTACTTTATTAAATCTAAGCTGATACTTGACAAGGAAAGTCTTTTTCTATTAAACTAAAATACGAATGTGAAATTTTGGTTATAAGTAAATAAATACGGATTGTAATTACTTACAGAGAAATAACGTAAAGGCGCGATTTCTACGACATGTCGTTAAAATCGAATTGAAAAAAAAAATCCCATCTTTTAACATTGGAGCGACATGTCGTTAAATTCGAAATTCGATTATAACGACATGTCGCAAAAATCGCGCCTTTACGTTAGTTACGATGTAAAAAAATACGGACAAATTAAATACGAAAAGTAATAACTTACGGAGAATCAATTACGTTGATTTAATTACGGAGAATCAAATACGGAAGGACTAAAATAAGAATTACTTACGGTTTGTTTTATGGTAATAAAAAAATACACATAAAATAAAAGAAATAAAAGTAGATACTTGTTGAGACTCATGCGTATCATTCCCTTCAAAAAGTCCTGGGTGAGGTCTTGGGATGTTCGGGTTTACTGTGTTATTATCATCTTCTCTTAAATAAATTTTGTTTTTGTTTATTTTTTGAGGGAAGTGCAAATATTTCGAAGTCCAACAAGACACTGAACTTGTTGCTCGAGTTCTCTAGGGTAAGAAATTTTTACTCTGTTACACCATTACTAATATTTCCGACTGTTTTTTTCATCATCTTGAGGTTGATTCTGACAGCATTTATAAAACTCCACTGAAGCAATTCTATGGTTCGTCATCGCTTCGTGGTTTGAGCAAGATGAAAATTTTTCTATAGAGAGAACTAAAATCAATAAATGACACTTTATAATACCTCACACATTTTGTTAATCAAAATTATCTCATTTAAGTTAATTATCCCGCAAACAGGATATTCAAAATAAAAAGTATTCCGTATTTGTTTCTTACTAGTTTACCCGCTCCGCAACAATTGCGGAGATAATAATTATCAAGTTTGTTTACGTTTTTTGAGTAAAAAAACAATATTCTTTTAGTATAAGATATAAGTTATACTTATTGGTATAAGCTAAAGCTTATAAATTTTTAAATTACTTGAATTGGTAGAAAAAAGATGAGAGTGAAAAGAGAATTTAATTTTGGGGTACTGAATTAAGCCTCAATAACTTTGACTGTAAAAAAACCTCTTTTTTTAAAAAAATTTTATTTTCGATTAGAAGTTTTTTGATTTTTTACTTCTGAATCTACATAAGATAAATGTATTAAAAATTTTGACCCGAATCAGCAATCTTTTTTTCAGCTTTCTTTCGTTGGAATATTGACCATGATCTTGTCCTATTTAAACCTTCCTTCGCTTCATCCACCTAAGAGTTCTCATAAATCCACTTTTAAAGACAACAATGTCGTTCACTAAAGCGGAAAAATTAATTTTTTTTATGCCAAAATTAGCTTTTATTATCTCAAAATAAAATTAAAAGGTTAAAAAATAAAATAAGTTAAAATTTTATCATAATAAGAAGATGGACAGTGTACAACAAAACTTGGCTCTTTCTTATCACATGCTAAATGAACATACTGTTTAGATCTCGATTGTCCATGTGAGATTGGGATTAAGTAACTCCGAGGATTATTCTATAATTATTTAGCCTAATCTCGACGCAAGCTCTTCTTTATATCCATGATTCACATGCAAATCAAAAAAAGATATTCAGAAAAATCAGATTCTTAGTTACCCAACTCGGTCGAAGTCCTTCTCCTGCGTGAGTAATCGAACCTACCCTGCGTTTATGTTGTATACTTCAGTAGCTTTTGAGATCTATTATATTCACTCTCTAAAAGAAAAATGCAGACTGCGGAATTCAGATCAGAGGCTTTTCTTTCTTGTCTATTAGATTTATAAATGGAGTGAAAACGTAGCCTTGTAGCACTCTTGTAATACTATGGTAGTCAAATGGAAGTTAATCCTGTTCTTCGAAAAACACTTGACATGCTTATTTTCGTACAAAAGACGGTTTTGGCCGAAAATCTTTTTTGGTAAACTCGCAAATTCAGTAAATTTTTGATTCATAATTATGTATTCATAGCATTGATTTTTTTTACTGAAAGAGAAGAGACGTTTAAATGGGCAAATATATTTTTTTTAATTTTTGTGCTTTCATACTGAAAATTTAAATAATGAGATATTTATTTTTGAATGCCTCAAGTACATCGAAAACTGAACATTTTAACGACATCGTTATTTTAAAGCATTTAAGGTTAAGCTCTTTTATTTTAATAAAAGAAATGATTTATTGGATAAAAAATTAAAAATTAATTAATTAAACTTACGTTAAGTAACGTAACTTTAAAATATGTATTTTAAGCATTCTCATTGGTTACTTAACTTTAGCTAATTTTAATTTTATTAGCGGACTCTCCTTTAATATATATAGATTTTCTTATACCGTAAGTAAATCCTTAATTTAGTATTTCGTAAGTATTTCTAAAAATAAGAACCGTATTTGTTTCCTTAAATAAGCTTTTCATATTCAATTACGACGTAACTATTTCTCCGTAAGTATTTGATGTGAATCGAAATTTTTTATAAAATCATGCTTTTGGACTAAATGACAAACCTAAGATCATCAAGGGAGTATTTTACACTGGTAAGAAGTTGCGTAGCATCACAGAGAAGAGTTTTTTCGGAAAATCTAGTTTTAAAAATTTGGTCAATGACAGGCCTGAAACACAGTATGCTCATACAGTGTCTTTTGAATATTAGGTCTACCAAGACCCAGGGTAACCCGTACCCATCCAATACATTAAAATAAATGGTTACATATGTGTGGTTTTTTACGACTTACTGTAACTAAAGCTTTAAGTCTCAACTGACAATTCATGGTACACTTTATTCATATTTTTCACAATTGGTCTTGTCCACTGAATGAGAATTGATTTATAATTCACTTTTATTAGATAAAGAATTATTTTTTTAGAAGATGCTCCTTAAGTTATAATCTTTCAAATTTATGATATACCACGTTTGTTTAATATCGACATGTAACTTAAAATAAAAAGAATAACAAAAATTTATCTTATCTATTGACATTAAATCACACAATTTATTAGATGCTTGTTAATTTAATTCAGTTTTATTTATTTTAAGTTAACTTCTGAATTATATTTAAGAACAAGATCGTACACAAAACGAAAAAGAAAACCAACAACGAAAGTTAATAATAAAAAAAATAAAGAAGAAACATTTCGCATTTTTTATTCAAATTTTGAACTGAAAACAAAAAATATATTAATATTCTTAAATTACGAATGTAAAAAAAAAATAAAATAAAATTAATTTGATTGTTAAAAATGCGCATATAGATTTTACAAGATTTTAGTTTTAATGTTATCTAGAAAAAAAAGAGGGGTTTCTTAATTTCAAACACAGCAACTCAACCTCTCTTGTTCTCAATCTTGTTTACTTTCAATTTTGTATTATGCTCATTTACTTTAAATTTTTAAAAACAAATTTTTCTTTTACATAATAATAATAATAATAATAAAAAGTAGGGTTTTATTTTATGATTTAAAAAAAAGAGAGAGAGAAAGATAGATGATACAAAGTGTTATAAGATAAGCTTTAAACAAACTAGTAAGTTTTCTTATCTTGAATACCTTGTTTTCGTTTATTTAAAATCCTTTTTTTTTTAAAAAAAAATTTAATCCACAATCTCACAAAACTTTATACCTAAAATATTTTTACGTATTTAATATTTTGTTTTAGATATACAATTTCATACCGATCGCGGAGTTATGTATACATACCAATTTCGTTTGATAGTTGTTGGTGATTCTACTGTTGGCAAATCGTCACTACTACGATATTTTTGTGATGGAAAATTTTGTGACGATTCTGATCCGACTGTAGGTGTTGATTTTTATGCAAGAATTATTGAAATAAGACCTGGTATTCGGGTAAAATTACAAATTTGGGATACAGGTATTTCAATTTTTCAAATAACTGAACTTCCAGCCAATTTTAAAACATTTAAAATTATTGAAACATATTGACACGTGTTTAGAATAATCAAAGACATATCGTTTTACCATTAAAATTCCAATTCCTTTAAAAATTTGATAAATTTTCGGCAAGCTATCATGAAATGACTTAACTTAAGAGTTTTCAATCCCATGCCTCAGATCAAAGCTTTTAGCAATGCAAATACGTTTTTTTTTATAAATTGTAGATTTTTGAGTCCATAAAGAGAACAAAATATGACTTTTTAAAGTTGTGAAATCTTGATTTTGCGAATTTTTTCATGCTTACCCAGCCACACAAAATCGAGGTCAGACTATTTTAAGCAATTTAATCTTGCAGTTAGTTAGTTAGTTAGTTAGTTAGTGTGAGCTGCGGTATAGAAAAATTCTATTAAGATGAAAGTGTTGCTGATACTGCACTTTCAGGTAGATCATTCCAACTTGAAATTACTCGGTTTGTGATAAAATTATATCGATATGAGCCTTTTTTTATTGATTTCACGTACTAATCGCCTTCTTAGATTGATTGTGGTAGTTTTGCCGAAATTGATACCGTTTAGCAAATTTTTATCTTCATGACCATTAACGAACTTGTACATTTGTATCAAGTCGCCCCTACGGCGTCTGTCTTCTAAGCTCATTAAATTGAGTTCTTTTAGACGTACCTTATACGGTTTAGATTTGATCGGTTTGACCAACTTTGTTGCTCTTCTTTGTACTCTCTCTAAGATCTTAATGTCGGTCTCATAATACGGACACCATGAGCTTACCGCATACTCAAAGTTTAGTCTCACTAATGCAGTGTATAGAAGCTTTAATGTCTCATGAACGAGATGTCTGAATGAAATTTGCTGCAGCAAACGTACACTATTTGTTCCACTTCAAGTCGTTGGTAATCCGAACACCAAAATCTTTTTCTTGACTTGATTCATTCAGCTATTGTTTCACTCTCGAGTTAAATCTTGATTTTGTGAATTTTTTTTATGTTTACCCAGGTACTTCACAAAATCGAGGTCAGACTGTATAAGTATTTTAATCTTGCAGTTTTTTAGGTCAAGGATCCATAATAATTCTTTCAATGTTTTAAATCAATAAAAGTTCAAAAAATTTCAACAATTTTTTCAAATTTTTTTTTATTTAATTTAGCCGGACAAGAACGCTTTCGTTCAATAACCAGATCATATTACAGAAACTCAGTTGGTGCCTTATTACTCTATGACTTAACAAATTTAGACAGTTTTGAGCATATATCCGAATGGTTAAACGAAGCCAAAAAACAAATCGAGCCAAACAATGCAGTATTCATGCTTGTTGGTACTAAAAAAGATAAAGAACATTTACGCGAAGTCCCTACCGAAACAGCACAACAATTTTCGGACTATCATAATTTGTTATTTTTAGAAACATCTAGTAAAACTGGAGATAATGTAGAAAAAACATTTGCTGAATTAGCAGTTCGAATTTATGATCAATTGGAAGAAGGAAAGTTTAGAATTGAAGAAGGTTGGGAAGGTATTAAAAATGGGTATACCATGAAAGCTCCAGCAAATGGTACTAATCGAAAAGGACCATCGATAAATTTAGTTGATGCATCAAATGAGTCCGATTCTGTTAATGATGCCAAGTCCAAAAAAAGTTGTTGTTAATGAGTTGTTTTTTTTTTGTAATTGAAGCCGAAAACGAAAGAAAAAGTGGTTTGATCAAGTGAGAAGAGAAGAAATCCGGTACTAATGCAACTTTGTGAATATTTATTTTGTAAAAAAAAAACGATATTTTTTTCCATTGAGATTTTTTTAGTTTTTTAACCCAATGTTTAAAGGGTCAAAGTGTTTAAGAAACGAACAAACCATTTGAAAAGCGAAAATTTTTTGTTAATTTTATCTATTCCTAATATCTTTTGATTGTTTTTTTTTTAAATAATGATTTTTTAGTAAATTAAATATTTCTTATTTAAATAATAAAATGAATATTCTCTTGTTGAAATAAAAAAAAAAGTGCTAATAAGAATTCATCAATTTGAGAATCATATAATTGTTTGTAACATTCTCTTATTTTATTATTAAAAGCATTTTTAATAGCTCCAAAATTACACTAGGTGATTAAATTTCTTATCTATAAATAAAATTCTTAACGTTAACTCTAGATGATGTTTTTAAAAACATATTTGATTTCAGCGTATTAATATTTTTTTTTAAACAAGATAGGCGCTTCTTTGATTCAAAATGGTGGCTTTATAAGCATTAAAGTGACTTGTTAGTCCATAAATACGTATTTATAGTGTAAACCAAAAAATGATATTTTCCAATTAAAACATGTTTCATAGATCTAATATATAAGTCCCATATCCATTTTTTTGCTAAAACGCATTCTGCAATACATACAGAATTGTAAAAAAATTAGAGAACGCTTTTGGTTTTTTTGTTTCATTTATATTCAATAGCCGAAAGTTCGTCATTGGATCGGAATATCGTTTTGGTGTTTTCTTTAAGTCAAATATATACATTTTCTTCTATCAAATGAGCTCTCGTTCATTGGTTGGACATTAAAATTATAAAAAAAAACTTTTTATAAAACAATTTTTTGTGAAAAATTTAGAGAACGACCTGATTTTCGCCCTCGTATTCAGGGAAAACTCGACCGATCTTTATGAAATCTTTTATTTGAGCACAGAAACCTTCATTCAAGGCGAGGGAAAAATATCAGACTTTTCGGTAGACGGGTTTTCAAGAAAATGTCTCCGGAGTATAATAAGCACCCGAAGGGAACCCTTGTGGTCAGTATGAATACTGTAAGATCAAGATAACTTGCACAATCGTTTCACACTTTCGGGAGCAAGTTAAATAGGCCCAAATTATGTCTTGAAGCTTGACCCGACCTTCGAAAGAAAAAAAATTCCATTCTTAAACGTCTCTGTACTCGGCAGCGGCTTGAGTCTATCCTTCAAAATAAGCAAATTCAGTCAAATAAAAAGGTTCCAACCGAAAGGAAATCATCTAATTCTGGAACCTTTTTATTTGACTGAATTTGCTTATTTTTAAGTAGGGTTGTTAATACAAAAGAGCCAAATTCAAAAGTATTTGATTATCCCGTTCCGGAATACAAATCACCGTTTCAAAATTTCTAGTTTGAAACGGCGATTCTTTTGTTTCATAACATTAAAATTCTGGAAAATATTTGAAAGTAAAATGGAATTTTATACTTTAAAATAAAACAAAAGAGCTAATCTTGAAATTCTTTTTTAAAAAGGAAATGGAAAGATGCGAAAATTACGAATCGGGAAAAAACAAAAATATTTGCATGTTCAGTATGGAGAGTGAAGAAGCTACCTCGTATCAAACTTGTTAAGGCGCCTTTTCTATCACTTTAATTTAAAGTTCTCTTATTATAACTTGTCTAAAGCCTAAGAAACTAGAAAAATATGATGCAAAAAGATCTTCCCGTTCGCAAGGCTACTAAAATCGAACTTTATTATCTTTATTTGAGCCAATATTTAACATAGAATAATATTTTAGTCGAGTTGTTGATTCATGTCGCGCCTTATTTTTTAATGTTGAAGTCAAGCAAATTAATCATAGTGCATTTTCGAAGCATAAATTTTCAGTAACACACAAGCATGATACTAGTATGTTCTTATTTTGGAGACCTCTAGTTTTCGTGAATTTATGGTGAATTTAGCTTTCTTTTTAAAAAGCCTTTTGAAATAGGCGTGTTTTCTTTTTAAAAAATAAAATTCTTCCATTTTGTTTTGAAAAATGAGAAAAATTTTTGTTTTGTTTTTTGAATTCAAGAAACAAAACTTTTGTGAAAAAAAAATTAATTTCGAAATAAATTTTTTCTTTCAAAATTTTAAATCCTTTTGTTTTAACAACCCTATTTTTAAGGATAGACTCAAGTCGTTGCCCTATAATTTTTTCACAATGCTGTATTTTCTTGATTTTTTTTAAATGCTTAGACAATTATTTCATTTGACTCATACAAATGGATTTTATATCGTGTATTTTTTTACTCAAAAATGCGATTTCTGCAAAAGTGAAGTTTAGAGCAATGGAGCAGGAGCAATTTTGCAGAAGCATTATAAAAATTTATCCCTAGCCTCTGTGACGAAAATTAAAGTTGTGTTAATCGAAACAAAATTTGTTCAACCTATATTCAGCGTCTGCAAAAACTCTGCATTTTCTCTGAAAATTGCACGACATTAAAAGGTATTATAATTGAAATGCGCAATTCATTTGCAGAGTTTTTGCAGACGCTGAATATAGGTTGAACAAATTTTGTTTCGATTAACACAACTTTAATTTTCGTCACAGAGGCTAGGCATAAATTTTTATAATGCTTCTGCAAAATTGCTCCTGCTCCATTGCTCTAAACTTCACTTTTGCCGATTTCTTTACAATTGTTTGTTACTTTTGACAACCGTCTAAAATTAAAAAGAAAAAAGTTATCGAAAATAGCGTCAAACTTTTACGAAGGTACAGTTATGGTCGTTCACGTGTTTTTTTTGTGAACTTTCATGAACTAATGATTTGGAAAAGCCTTCATTGATTTATGAGTATAAGATGAAAGCTAGTAATACAAGCTTTATATTAAGCCTTTTAGCTTTCAGTTGATACTAGGGTTGTTAAAACAAAAGGATTTAAGATTTTGAAAGAAAATATTTATTTCGAAATTAATTTTTGTTTCAACAAACCTTTTATTTTTAAATTAAAAAAAAACAAAACAAAAATTTTTCTTATTTTTCAAAACAAAATGGAAGAATTTTAGTTTTTTTGAAAAGAAAACATGCCTATTTCAAAAGGCTTTCTAAAAAGAAAACGAAAACTAGAGATTGATAAAGTTTCTCCAAAATAAGAACATACTAATACCATGCTTGTGTGTTACTGAAAATTTTTGCTTGGAAAATGCACAAAGATTAGCCTGCTTTACTACAACATAAAAAAATTAGGCTCGACAAGAATCAACAACTTGACTAGAAATTTATTCTATGTTAAATATTGGTTCAAATGTACAGGAGAATTTTTTTACGTTATATTTTTCTAGTGCCTTAAGCTTAAGACATGTCATAGGAGTAGAACTTAAAATTAAAGGCGTATTAACAAGATTTAGTTATTTCACTCTCAATACTGAACATGCAAATATATTGTTTTTTCCCGATTCGTATTATTCGCATCTATTCATTTCCTTTTGAAAAAGAATTTCAAGATTAGCTCTTTTGTTTTATTTTAAAGTATAAAATTCCATTTTACTTTCAAATATTTTCCAGAATTTTAATGTTATGAAACAAAAGAATCGCCGTTTCAAACTAGAAATTTTGAAACGGTGATTTGTATTCCGGAACGGGATAATAAAATACTTTTGAATTTGGCTCTTTTGTATTAACAACCCTAGTTGATAACCCTAAATAAATGGTAGCTTTTCGAAATTAATAGTTCATGAAAGTTCACAAAAGGAAAACGTGAATGACCACAACTGTACTTGATGGCCCTTGATGACTCTAAATCGAAAAAGTAATTTTTCGCCAAAATATCGTATGAACTTGGAAACTAAATGAGGTATCATTTTGGATGGATTGACAATGAATAAATAGAAATACTAGTGATGTCCCAAAACCAGACCTGGTTGCTCTGGTCGGCTTATTTTAGCAAACCAAACATTTTATGATGTTAAGCATGCTTAATTAGCTTTTTAGCAAACCAGATTCTACCTAAATTAAAAAAAAAATTGACACAAACATTTGCCTGTTTCAACCGTAAAAGTTCTTGCTTATTTGATTGATCTTTTTCTTTATAAAAATTTTTGGTTTTTTAAGCAAACACAGATTTCAGGATTTTTTTAGAATGCACTTTTAAAAATAAATTTTGTTTCAGCTAATTATCAAGGTGTTAGAAAAATCATAACATTGATAATGAAAATTAGAATTTTTAGAAATACGAAAATAGATGAAATATTGTTTGGGACACGAACATAATGAAGATCTTTTAGTATAGTTGAAGAGCAAGCAGCATGATTTTTCTATTCTTACGATTGTAGCTATTCATAGTAACACCTAATGTCAATGTTTCTTAAATGTTTTTAATTGATGTGGGTAACCAATTATGGGACCGAATTAACAGACTTTATATGCCTCACTTCGAAAAAAACACGTTCAGTTACGAAAGCAGAGTCTTGTGGTTTTGTTTTTTTTAATTCTTTTTCTCCAAAAAATAATAATGAGCTGTTGTTAAAATTAATTTTGATATCTTTTTTTCTTAGATTTTTTTGATTTTAAAAAAAAAATTTAAGTTTAATTTGTTTGAATTTTGGTTTGCTAAATTTTAGCAAGCTAATTTAGGGAAACCAAAAAAAACAAGAAAACGCCCATCACTAAAAAATACTCTATTATACTGTTGGTCACAGCCAAAGGCTGTCGGTTACATTAAGGAACAGTCGGCTAATGTTGTTGTCTCAATTAAATTATCGTTAGGTTTTTAATAGGGTTGTTAATCGATCCATTTTTTTAAAAACGAAAAAAAGAAAAAAAATCGAATAAAAAAAAACGATTCGGAAAAAATTGTTTTTAAAAAAATCGATTTTTTTTAATTCGTTAAAATCGAAATTTATATTTTTTAATCGATTTAAATTTAAATTTTCGAAAATAATAAAAAAAAAAAATTTTTGAATAAAAATAAAAATTACTTTTTTGTTTGAAATTACAATACTGGTCATTCACTAATTCCAAAAATGAACATTCATGAATGTTCATGAACATTCATGGACCAAATGAACCTTCATGATCATTCATGAACGTTCATGAATATTCATGAATGTTCATGAAAAGGAAATAGGCTCTAACTGATGTTCAACGCTTTTCATGAACGTTCATGAATTTTCATGAATTTTCATTAGAACCATTTTTGCTTAAATTTTCTAATTTTCCAATTACAAAAATGGATTCATTTTAGTCAAAATTTTGTCTAGTTTTCGAATCTGTATAGGATAATGGTAGATATTCAGGGAGTAGATACAAAAAAAAAACTGAAAAATGCATGAAATTTTCGGTCTCGACAGCATTAAAAATTTGCACCCTGAATATTTGTACGGTTGTACGATTGTACTGTCTAGACTATTCGTCAGTTTTATATATTTTAATGTAATAACCTTGATAACTAATTCATAAAAATTTTGTACACTAAAGTACATATTTTTTAGGGGTATTTTATTGAAGAAATATTCAACAATCGAATCGTACAATCATCGTACAATAGAACAACCGTACTAAGCTTCATGTTGACTCAACCTTTTTATAGCTGAGATTATGGGCTCAAAAATTTGTGTAAATTTATGCAATTAAGTAAGTTTATACAAAAGCATGAAGCTCTAAAACTTTTTCTTTAAATTTTTTTGACCTCCGTTAAAAAATTGGCTTTTCTAAGTTTTCAATTATGCAGATTGAGAATTTGCTGTCGAAAATCCAATATTAAGATAGTGCTGTATTTCAGACTGGCGCGAACCTTAAGGGTAAACTATTCTCGAAACAAAGGCAAATCAGAATGGTAGGGAGAGACACACAAAATTGATCATATAGATGTTTATTAAGAACCAAGAAAAGCAAATTTAAGTTAAAATTTTACTTTAAAAACATAATTTTTTGACTTTTATTTGTTTTTTATTGAAAATTTAAACAAAAATGGTTCTAATGAAAATTCATGAAAATTCATGAACGTTCATGAAAAGCGTTGAACATCAGTTAGAGCCTATTTCCTTTTCATGAACATTCATGAATATTCATGAACGTTCATGAATGATCATGAAGGTTCATTTGGTCCATGAATGTTCATGAACATTCATGAATGTTCATTTTTGGAATTCGTGAATGACCAGTTTTGTACGTTCCAAAAAAGAATTGAAATACTTTATTTTCCTATAAAAATTAGAAACTCTTTAATAAACAGGTTAAAAAATCATGATTTGTAATTTTTGAATCAAACTAATTTTCAGAAATAGAGAAAATAAGTGGAAAATGCACAAATAAGGGTGCGATTGACTAAATTTCTAATAGTAACGAAAATAAATAGTCTCGAACAATGAAAATAGACAATTTTTGACTCAAAAAGCTGCAATTTTTTTTGTTTCAATTTTTAAAATCCGATTTTCCAAAAGACAGAACCGCTTTTTTCGAAAAAAATCGAAATATTTTAATCGAATTTTTAAATTTTTTTCGAATCGAAATTTTTTAATTAGATTTTTATTTTTTTAATCGAATAAAAAAAATGCGATTTTCAATCGATCTTCGATCTTCGATTAACAACCCTAGTTTTTAATCAGGAAAAAACAGAAAAAAAATAGTGTTTTTTGGTTTGGGTTAGTGCATACTTTCCAATTAAAAAAAATTTAATGTTGACTGTAAGTGTAATTGTTACACTCACACTTAACAATTATTCTTGGCACTTAAAAAATTTAAGTGTTGACCGGAACAAAATCAATAACCATAGCGATCCTTTAGCTTTAGTCATATTTCCGATTCTTTTTAGTTGGTTTGGTAAATTTTTTAGCATGATCTTGATCAATTTGTTTTTCAATTGATTTATTTTAAATTTAAAAACCGCGATTCACGCTCTTTTATCATATTTAAACTCAATTTAGCAGACCCAAAAAGTGAGACTACGTTATTGATGTTCATCCAAGAGATAAATGATAAATTTATAAGTTTATCATTTTTTTGGACTCTTGGAATCCATTAAAAAAAATTTTTGTAATTAAATAATTTTGCAATACTTTCGAGGCGAGGAAACTTTCTAAGAGAGCTTCGTATAAATTTAAAGTTATAGGTATTAGTATTAGAATTCGCGCCATTGACCAAATACTTACGGTATTTCTATAAAAAATCGATGAAACAATATAATAATAATTTGAGCTTTTTTTTATTGTAACTAAGAATCTGTTTCTTGTTTTTAAAAATTTGATATTTTGCCCTTTCTTATTCTCAAGTCTTAAATCAGTAGCAATGATAAACAAATCCACACAAGTAAACCCTGATGATTATGTCCAACTACTCGAGTATAAATTACAACAAGATATTATTGCACACAAAAAAGTTTTAAAATGGGCAAATACAGTACAGCGACGAATCGAAAAGACTCGAAAACAACTCGATAATTATGTACGATACAGACCTATCCAAAGTGAAGACAGAATACAAGTTGATATAAATAAACAATCAGTTGTGTCGAACACATCCCAACCAAATAATGATAAAAATAAAATGAGCGATAACCACCCAATGAAGACGATACTAAAATTTCAAAACGATTTCAAGTATGAGACAATTAGACCAACACGATATGAAAAAAATCCGATTTCAATCGATGAGCAGTTTCCGAATTTAGACAGCGACGGGTCAATCAAAAACAAAAGGGATGTACTAATACAAGGAAATCTATTTGAAAGAGACGAGATCCGAATCGGTACTGATAACACGAGTTTCATTGAATTTGTCAAAGAAATTATGAACAAAGAATTATTAAACGAAATGATAAGACTCAATGAGTTAAACCAGAAGGTGAATGAACGTTTAATGAGAAACGACTCAACAAATGCTGAATTTTACTTGAAGATGTCTAAAGTGGATATGGCATTTGGAAACTTGAACTCTAGAGTTTTAGAAATGGAAAACAAGACAGTTGGCATTGATGTAAAAGTTGCAAACTTGAACTCAAGAATTTTAGAAGTGGGAAACAAGGCAGCTGGCATAGATACAAAACTTTGTGAACTATCTACAAATTTTGAACAAAACCATCAAGAAGCTTTAAAGAATCAAGATGAAAATTTTGAAACTCTCAAGACTTTGTTGATTTCTGTGAGCCTAAACGGATCCAACCCAAAATTAAAAGTATCAAATAACGACCAACCCATCTTGAAGTCAACTTGAACTTAAGCAAACTTCAACGATCGAATGAACATATTTTGTAGATTAAATTTTAAGCACTAAAAACTTTTTCGAATTTAAATTTAATATTATTACGAATTTAAATAATAATAAAAGTACGCTTTATTTATGGGCGTACTTAATATGTGGCCCAACTGGTGGCCTCTGCTCAAGAATAAATAAATAAATAAATATTCTTATATTATTCAAGTCTTTATGTCTAAATTGATTCGTTTTATTCCTAGTGGTTTTTTAAATGTTACTTTTGCTAAAATACGGACTCAAGTCAAAACTGCTTATTTTATTTAACAAAGTTTAATATAAAAAACAACGAATTTTAGAGTATGACCGAGTTGACTCGTAAGTAATAGACTTAAATATGGCTCTGTAACGTTTCATAGCATCATATTTTCATCAAATTTTTCATAGCAAGGTAAAAAAAAAGAGATGGTTGACAGTTACGGTTAATGGTAGTTTAAAGTCAATACTGAAACCACGTCCCTGATAAACCGCTGTCTTAGTGCCGCGTTCTTTTGTGTAAGCATGCTCTTTGCTAATTAGCTTTTTCCAAATTTGTGTTGTCACAATCATATCCAATCTCAACCAGGTGAGAGACTATTCAACTGGTCCAAAATTAACAGTTGGTACAGGTCATCGTCGTCTTCTGAATCGTCTTCGTCATCGCTTTGAGGCTCGCTTCCATCAGACATTGATGATTCAAATTCAAAATACATCAATAAAGTTACTGTTAGTGCTATTAGAATGAAAAAAAATTTGCGATGAAAATCATGATGCTATGAAAAAAATAGAATGCTATGAAATGTCCCATACCCTAATGGTGATGTAATAAGGTTTCCTAAAGGAAAATGTAACTGAAGGCTCAGAAAAAAACAAATCAAAAGACTTTTTGTTTTTTTAGCTTTTATATAGAGTAGCTTTCAATACATAGTGAGATCGCGATTTTGTCAACAGGTTGCCTAAAACTAAAAATCGTGGACAAAATCGGGTAATGTTTTAATGTTATCTGTATTATGAGCGCAAACAGAAATACATTGACAAAATCGAAATCTGACAAATTCGAGATTGACAGAATCGAAACCTGAATGTACTTAATTTAAGTGGCTGTATCGTAAATTCTCGTTCAATGTTAGATGTAATAAACATAAGAAAGAAGCTAAAAAGAATCGGAAATTTGACTAAAGCTAAAGGATCGCTATGGCTATTGGTTTTGTTTCGGTCAGCACTTAAATTTTTTAAGTGTCCAAGTGTAAGTGTTAAGTGTGAGTGTAACAATTACACTTACACTCAACATATAATATTTTTTAATTGTGAAAGTATAGGTTAGTGTTGGTCGCTCGATCGAACAGGATTCTCTTTAAAACTTCGCTCATGATCGGCTCGGCGTGCCATCCGCTCGATAAGAACAAAATGTTGATTACTAGGAATATTCAGGTATTAGAGCATAGATTCGGTTTTATTGTAATTCTTTTTGAATAGATCTTTGTAGTTTTTCCGATCGGTCGCTCGATCTTTTGCGATTATGACGCGAAGTTTTTGGGTCAAATTTTTTAGGTTACCTGGAACGGAAACCTTCTCAACGCCCGTTCAGTGCCCTCTACTGTTATAATTATAGAATCTTATAAGAACAATCGATAGTTTTAGCAGATCTAATCGTATTATAATGAAAAATATTTGGTTTAATGAATTCTTCTTCTTTGTCCGGTCAATGTTTCCGGTATTTAAATTTTGTCCTCGTCAGATTCTTGTCTGGTTAAAACTAGTGGTGTCGGCTTTACTTTACTTTAGGAATAAAGTAAAGGTAGACCCTTTATTTCCTTTATTTTTTCTTTTATGCGTTTTTCTGCTTCAGAAGACTATATTTTAGTGTTTTTTATTTTTTCTTTACTTTATTTTAAAAAAGGACCTTTAGTCATACAAATAAAGGAAAAAATAAAGTTCAAACTTTGTTATTTTAACGTAGTATCATGTTGACAAGCGTATTTTAAAGTTTTGCCAAAAATAAAGGCTTTTTTCAAACCTTTATCCTTTATCAATAAAGTAAAGTTTTACCCTTTATTTCTCGGAAAATGGATTTTTCCTTCAAAAAACACTAAAATATAGTCTTCTGAAGCAGAAAAACGCATAAAAGAAAAAATAAAGGAAATAAAGGAAAAAGTGCATTTTCCTTTACTTTATTGGTAAAGTAAAGGGAAAAATAGGTAAAGGCGACACCCCTAGTTAAAACTGTTTAAAATATGAAACTGTTTACTGGAGCGAGTGATAACCAAAACTATTAGATAATAGTAAAAAAATTAATAAGAAAATAGCACCGATGGGGTCATTTTGATGTTTTTTTCAGTTTTGAGGTATCAGTTTCTTTGAATACATTTTAATCAATTTATGAGTCTTCCAATCGCATTTTTTCAAAAATTCAAAAAAAAGGTTATCTTAATCATATTTCCTTGAATTCAACCGGAATTGAAAATTTTTAATAAACTATTTGGTATTATCAAAATTTGATGAAAACCTAATTGTTGAATTCCAAAGAAATGTAAGGTAATCTTAAAATTTTCATCTAATCGACTGAAATGACGTTTTGAGAATAATGTGCTCTTAAAAAAAAAAATTTTTTTCTTAAATCAAACGACATTAACAAAAGGTCAAATTGCATCCCATTTGAAAAATCTTAATCTATCATTTTAAGAAATCTATGTTAAAATTTTCTTATTAGAATTTTTTTTACCGTTTGGAAATAGATTTTATCGATCGTTCTTATAAATCAAAATTAATTTTACTCGTTTTTTTCTACCAATTTATAAAAATCGTTGCTTTTTTATGTTTTTATTTGGTTTAGATTAGGTTATCATTAAATTAGATTACATTTTCTAGGTTTTCAAAATAGAAAAACAAAATTTGAAGTTAATTTTAAATTCAGTTTTGTCAAATTTATAATAAATTCGTTAAAAATTTGTCATTTTGAATCAAGTTCAAATTCCTAATTTTTTAAAAACGATTGTTCCTATTTTTTAGACTTTTTAACAATCAATTCATTTTTGTAGCCTCCAAAAATGTTTGAATATCTCATTTTTTCAAATTACTTAATTTACATGGTTACATATAAAAAAAAGAAAAAAAAAACATTTTTACAAGTGCCTACCTGGATTCTTGAAACAAAGAATCGAATTAATGAGTTTCTTAATTTACTTGAATGCATTTAAAAGGATTATTCAGATGAATTTTCTATCAAAAGACCTTTAAATGTCATTTTAATTAGATTTAAAATTTTTACGCTACAAACAAATGTTCTTTTTTTTTTAAGGAAGCTCATCTTATTCAAAGAACTTTAGAGGATTTGATTGAGCAAACAGGTTTTTTTTTGGTTGATCTTGGTAATCAAGTAATCGTAATTTTATTTATTTGAAATTAATAATCGAAATATTATTCCGAAAATGAACTATGATAAGTAATAATAGTTTTTAAATTCGTGCTTGAAATTTTTTATTCTAATCAAATTTGATTAGTGTATTGTGTTTTTTGTGTATGAATTTTTCTTTAAGTAGAATTAGATTAATAATTTCGAATTTTAAACAATTGTACAGGTCCGATGATTTTTGTGAAGCATGGTTTTACATAAAAGTCGTTAATTCATTCAAAATTTTAAAAAATTTTAACGAAATTTAAAATTTAATGTGATTAAGAAAGAACTATGTTTCTTGAGTCTCGTCATTGAATGTTGAGGAATTCTTGAAAGAAAAGACTCCTTAAAAAGGTTAACATTTGTTTCTTTTGTTCAAAAATGATTTCAATTTTATACATTATTTTAACATTTTAAACTTGAATCAACGGATTTTGGGAATATTCGAAAATATCAAAATTAAAATAATGAAACAAATTTATTTTTTTTAAGAAAAATGTCACATCATGAAAGATTCAAGTTTCATTTTTAAGGAAATATAATTCATGAAAAATTTAAAAAAAAAGATAATTGAGTGATTCAAAAAATTTCGCGTTTTTTTTTGAATTTTTTATTTCATCAATCTAATCTAATCTTCAAAATGAAGACCATTTTGCTCTACGGTCTTCAGTCATCCATCAACGAGCAATTCGATTCCTCTCTTGTACCATTCCTGACTTTTTGAGCTAAAAAATTCAAGGCACCATGCTTCAACGTGGACTCGGTTTGTAAAATTCAACTCTCTAAGGCAATTAGCCATAGAGCGGAAAATATGATTTTCAGAGTGGGAAGGTCTGGGCTATTTGCTTGAAGTGAAGCATTCATTCGTTCCATTTGTTCACAATAAAGGTTTGCATTTATCGTTCGACCACTAAAAAATTCCATCAAATTCACAACATTACTTTCTTTTCGTATCTTCTTCTTTTAACGAGGGCTGGTTTAGATGGGTCCAACCACATTATTTGAAAATGGATCAACTTAAGGTGACGAAATGTAGTCGACTGTGATGTACTAAATTCACTTGATAGTTCGAGAGTACCAGCCCGATGGTTGCTCTCTACGGCCGTACGCAGGGCGTCCTGATAGAAACTTACTAGTCTTCCAAATACCTTCTTCCTTCGAAAGCTAGTATCACCACTATTAAACTTATTGAATCAAGCTTGTGACTTTCTTACTTTAAGAAAATTCTCATCTTCTGCTTAACATATTTAGCGGATTGTTGCTGTTGCTGTCAGTCCTTTTTACCAATAATGACGTAACAGCACTAAAATTTCAAAATTTTCATCAAAAGTTTTAATAATTTTAAAATTATTTAGAATCAAAAAATTTAAAATTTAGACTTATCATCTTGGAGAGCGTTCAATTTTTTTTAAACTAAAATGTAATATGACTTAAGAATTAAAGTTATGAGATTTATAAGAGCAAGAATCAATAATAAACTTAAAAAAAGGCGAAATTTAGGTGGGTCCTATGAGCCAGTATAGCCAAGAGGCTTGTAAACTAGTATTTCTAGCATAGGATCTTCGATTCCAACAAGTGAAAATTTCTGATTGTTTCTGTAGTATGGGATGATGATGTTTAACCATTCATTTCGAAAAAAATGGAACGACTTGGTCGGAAAGAAACTGTGAGTCGGCTTTAACATGGAGAAATCTTTCTGCGTAGGTCTAATCAACCGCGTGCTGATTAGGCAAAATCAAGTTATTTTTCAATTTTTTCATTTTCAATTTTTTCAATTTTTTTTAAAAATTTATTCTTTTATGCAACAAAATCTAAAGTTGCAGAAGATTCTTTCCCCTCTAAAATTATTCATCTTCTACATAAATTAATTTATTTGAAACATTAGCTAATTAATTTTTTTCATAATTCATTTTCATAAAATTTAAAAAAATTAAACTTAAAATATTAAAAACCTTATTCTTATTTTTAAATGATATGATCTATTTTCTTATTTATGATATTGATATAATATAAAAATGATTTTATTTCTTTCTTTATTGTTTTAATTGAATTATCATTTTATTAATGTATCTATCAAATAATAGATTTGATAATCGACATTTAGCTTCCAATTAATTCGTCTTTATTTAATCGAGCGATTTTTTTATGATTGTTTGTCTAAACGACTTGTAAACGTAAACTTTTTCAAGAAGAAGACAGCTTAGTTTACTCGGCTTGAGTATGCCAAAAAATGAACCAAGTTTATAGTCACCAAAATTGAAATTCCTAATGATTATCGAGCTTTTTTTAAATTCAACTTTGATCCAAATGGCTTTTTTACGCTTACATATACCAGATTTAGAAAAAGCTTTTTTGTTCCCTGTTACTATGTCTACGTATAACCGATGATGAATCTTTAAGAGTGTTATCAAAACTTGTTCGATGACGATTTACCTCGAGTATTCATTTTGTTCAATTTTGACCTTAACGTATTTAGAAAAGAATCCTTTTTTCATAAACTTAAAATATTTACGTCTTATCGAAGACTAGATCGAGACTTCTTAATCAACTATAAATTTTTCAAGTATTTTTTGCCGTTACATTCACGACAACGTTTGTCAGTAACTATAAGAAAGAAACTTTCAATAAGAAAATTTCAATATGTCGGCTCGTGATTGTAAGGTACCGATGGTTAAGAAGGCAAACGTTTCTTCAAGGCTTTGATTTCAAATCGATTCCTAATAAACTTAATATTGATTTTTTTTTTATTCAAATAATTGTAAATTTTAATTATCAGATTGAAGGTTGGTCAAGTTTTGACCTTAGTGTTTTTGCAACACGATTCAGCCTTCAACTGATTTAGTTTTTTTCTTTAAAATAAAAAATATGAAAACTTAAAATTGGATCCTGTTCTAAATGTTACACATTTTTTGTTTTTTGAATTATAGAGTCTAATCGTTCTTTACTGACTTAAAAACATAAAAAATGAATATATGAATTTTGACAAGGACTTGCTAGCCCGGCTTCTAAGCTGCTGACCAAGACAGCACATAAAATTCAGATGAATTTTTTTCTAGATGAGAAAAAATCATATGGCAAAATGCTACAAATTGTATCTTTTTTGCTAGACACAAGATACCTGTCTGGAAAAACTTTTGAAACTAATTGCACATAAAAGCAAAATCCTTTTTAATTGAGTGCAAAGTCTAATCTGTCTTTTTAAGTCAGTAAAGTCTAATCGTTCTTTACTGACTTAAAAACATAAAAAATGAATTTAAGTGAAAGAAGAGTTAATGATAAAACTTGGACCACCTGTTTTTTACGCAGTTAAATTAAGCCTACTGGCTGCCTCCGAAAATGATTGAATTAAATGTTATCCTTATACCGCGCCTGCCTTGCGTACTAAAGGTTTAAGTGATTAGCTCTAGTTACAGAAAGATAGAGCATAAAAAATTGTACAAGAAAATGTGGGATCCGTTTTAGCTTTAATTTTTTAACAATGAAAACAAAATGAACTCTATGAAAGAGAAATATTGCTTGTGTAACTACAGTGTCAGTCTGAACTTTTTAACTTTGGAGTCAAATTGTACAAGAAAATGTGGGTTCCGACCCGGACAGACTTTTTCGGTTCAACTTTGAAAATATTGACTATTTAATTTTCCGCAAATTTATAAAATTTCAAAAGCCGCACCTCCCTCCGAATTTTTATCAAAATTAATTTTTTTTAATGATAAAAAAAAGTCAGAAAAAAGTCTGTCCGGGTCGGAACCCACATTTTCTTGTACAATTTGACTCCAAAGTTAAAAAGTTCAGACTGACACTGTAGTTACACAAGCAATATTTCTCTTTCATAGAGTTCATTTTGTTTTCATTGTTAAAAAATTAAAGCTAAAACGGATCCCACATTTTCTTGTACAATTTTTTATGCTCTATCTTTCTGTAACTAGAGCTAATCACTTAAACCTTTAGTACGCAAGGCAGGCGCGGTATAAGGATAACATTTAATTCAATCATTTTCGGAGGCAGCCAGTAGGCTTAATTTAACTGCGTAAAAAACAGGTGGTCCAAGTTTTATCATTAACTCTTCTTTCACTTAAATTCATTTTTTATGTTTTTAAGTCAGTAAAGAACGATTAGACTTTACTGACTTAAAAAGACAGATTAGACTTTGCACTCAATTAAAAAGGATTTTGCTTTTATGTGCAATTAGTTTCAAAAGTTTTTCCAGACAGGTATCTTGTGTCTAGCAAAAAAGATACAATTTGTAGCATTTTGCCATATGATTTTTTCTCATCTAGAAAAAAATTCATCTGAATTTTATGTGCTGTCTTGGTCAGCAGCTTAGAAGCCGGGCTAGCAAGTCCTTGTCAAAATTCATATATTCATTTTTTATGTTTTTAAGTCAGTAAAGAACGATTAGACTCTATAATTCAAAAAACAAAAAATGTGTAACATTTAGAACAGGATCCAATTTTAAGTTTTCATATTTTTTATTTTAAAGAAAAAAACTAAATCAGTTGAAGGCTGAATCGTGTTGCAAAAACACTAAGGTCAAAACTTGACCAACCTTCAATCTGATAATTAAAATTTACAATTATTTGAATAAAAAAAAAATCAATATTAAGTTTATTAGGAATCGATTTGAAATCAAAGCCTTGAAGAAACGTTTGCCTTCTTAACCATCGGTACCTTACAATCACGAGCCGACATATTGAAATTTTCTTATTGAAAGTTTCTTTCTTATAGTTACTGACAAACGTTGTCGTGAATGTAACGGCAAAAAATACTTGAAAAATTTATAGTTGATTAAGAAGTCTCGATCTAGTCTTCGATAAGACGTAAATATTTTAAGTTTATGAAAAAAGGATTCTTTTCTAAATACGTTAAGGTCAAAATTGAACAAAATGAATACTCGAGGTAAATCGTCATCGAACAAGTTTTGATAACACTCTTAAAGATTCATCATCGGTTATACGTAGACATAGTAACAGGGAACAAAAAAGCTTTTTCTAAATCTGGTATATGTAAGCGTAAAAAAGCCATTTGGATCAAAGTTGAATTTAAAAAAAGCTCGATAATCATTAGGAATTTCAATTTTGGTGACTATAAACTTGGTTCATTTTTTGGCATACTCAAGCCGAGTAAACTAAGCTGTCTTCTTCTTGAAAAAGTTTACGTTTACAAGTCGTTTAGACAAACAATCATAAAAAAATCGCTCGATTAAATAAAGACGAATTAATTGGAAGCTAAATGTCGATTATCAAATCTATTATTTGATAGATACATTAATAAAATGATAATTCAATTAAAACAATAAAGAAAGAAATAAAATCATTTTTATATTATATCAATATCATAAATAAGAAAATAGATCATATCATTTAAAAATAAGAATAAGGTTTTTAATATTTTAAGTTTAATTTTTTTAAATTTTATGAAAATGAATTATGAAAAAAATTAATTAGCTAATGTTTCAAATAAATTAATTTATGTAGAAGATGAATAATTTTAGAGGGGAAAGAATCTTCTGCAACTTTAGATTTTGTTGCATAAAAGAATAAATTTTTAAAAAAAATTGAAAAAATTGAAAATGAAAAAATTGAAAAATAACTTGATTTTGCCTGCTGATTACCAGGCTATGAAAGAATTAATAATTTATTGAAGATTCACTCAATTTTTTTAATTCCTATAAGATTTTATCGCCGAAAGGTTTAAATATAAATATCTGATTTCTAAACTGTAGCGAAACGAAAATGAACCAATAAAGCTTAGTTTTGCTTTATATTTTCCATTAACAGACAACCCAAGATCGACTTGAGTTCAAGTATAAAAAATCTAATTACCAGGAGATCATCAAATTTTTTTTTTGGTCATGAATTTAAATTTAAATTTTTTTATGAGTAAATTTTGTGAACACTGGTCATGAAATTGATCAGCCCCCAGGAGATCGGCGCCTCGCTTGCAATGCATCCGAAATTTAGCTCTAGCTTAGATGTGTCCTATCAGTTGAAGAAGGGATATCGTAGCCACCATCTCAACATTTTTGCTGTAAAAAAATATTGTAACGAATTGATTGGATAAATATTGTTGATTTTAAAATCTTATCTTGAAGATCGAAACCACTAATATGGTGTATGCTTAATAGTATTTACAATATCCTAGAAAAATTCTGCCTATGAACTAAAAACTTTCTAAAAATCAGATAAAAAAAATTGTTTTTAATTAATAGATACTTGGACGTAGTGCACTACGTCCATGATTGTTGATGATGAGATCATGATCTCATCATCAACAATTTATTCATTTAAGTTATTAATTTTGACGTAATGTGATTAAGTTTAAAGTCAAACATTCAAAGTACTAGAGTAAGTCCGTACATCAGGCAAACAAGCATTTCATGTTTCGTAAATATCGAATTTATAAAGACTTTTTTTCAAGAAAATCTAGCATCAAGATCGAAATCTGAGTTAAAGAAAATCAAGATGAAAAAAAGAAGTTCAGGATGGAAACAAGATTTGGATATTTTTTAAAATTTTTTTTATTAACACTCAAAAAAAAAACCTTTTAATTTTAAACAAATAAACAAACTAATTTTCAGTAATTATAATCTTTTTTTTAAATGTTTTATTTATCTACAAAATACCCAAAGGTATTAAAACATTAACATCTATGAATAAACTTATCTTTTAAAATTAAAATAATGATGAATTGTAATCTATTAAAATTTACGAACCCCACATAATGTTAGATATTCGTTGTTGTTCTTTTCTTTTTGGTAAAAGTAGGTTTATAAATTATTATAATAAAAAAATCTTTACTTTTTTTTTCTCTAAGGTTATATACATTTTAGATTATGCAATCAAAGTTTTTTTAGTTTTTTTTTTCGCTATCAAGATAATTATTTTTTTTTCCATTTAGAAAAAAAATTGGTAAAAAATTTGTTTTCAAAGTATTCAGGACCACATATTTTCTTTTTTTTTTTAATTAGTTTGTTAATTACGTTTAAAATTAATTTGTAAATAACTCGAAGGTTATTTCCTCAATTAATTTTTTTACTAGATTTTCTATTGGTTCAACTCAAATTGGGTATATTTTTGATACTTATACCATAATTGGGTTTGGCTTCGTTCAAACATTTTAATTGTAAAAACCAATGTCAAAACTCCGAAAGGTGTCCCAAAGTTTTATAAAACTTGTATTTTGTCAGACATATGCACCCATTAACTTTTAGGTATTCAGGTTTTGGGTTCGAGAAGAGTATGGATTGACCAAAATTATTGATTTCAAGTACGGCTCTGAATTGGGTTACCCACAAATATATGTTTTTTAGTTTTTTTTCGTTTTTTTTAGTTTATGGGTTACCCAACTCAGACCTTTGACTGAAATCCAAAATTTCTTGGAAATCCATACTCTACTCGAACCCAAAACCTGAATTTTTCGTGTAACCCATCCCCATCAATTACCTAAAAATTAATGGGTGAGAAGAATTTTAATCTCTAAATTTCAAAGACGATATTCTTTTTCTAAATGTAATATTAACCAAAGATTTACAGTTCTTAAAAAAATCGATTTATGAAATAACAATGTTATGGAAATCAATAATATGTAAACGGAGGTAAATTTTAGCGTAGATATCAAATCAAATTAAAATTTTACTTCCGACTGAAATTTATTATGATATTAAAGGATGCTCTGCTACTTTTGAAGTAGTCAATGTTTCTACTCAAACTTTTTTATTTTCCCTTTACGAATTTTTAGGCTACCTTAATTGAAAAACTTTTAGAACAAACATCAAGTTCTTACTCTATGACCTCTTTATTTCATTCACTCATTTAAGAAACCCTTTTTTTCTTTTAATAATTACAAAATGTACCTGACTGGAGTGATAAAATTTTCATTTTATAAATTTCATTAAGTAAAATACCATCGCCAATTGAGAAAATGCACTCGTGGTAACATTTTCGAAAATATTCGATTGTTAAATATGAATCCAAAACACAACAATACACCTTTAAAAATCAAAAACTTATTATTCCATATTTTTGCTCTCTAAACCGATGGAGAAACTCACACCAAAAAAAAAGTTAATTAACATTTTGAATTCAGACAAATATCTCATGGGATCTTTACTCGACAAGTAAAAATAAATTATCGCTTGTAAGATTTTTATTTGAATCCTTCAATATAATTTTATCAATCAGATTAATGTCACAGCAGGTTCGATTTAAAAAAATTAATAGATTTTTTTCATTAACAAGTCAGTCATTGATTTTTTTTTGTTTCATTAAATTCTTGAAAAACAAAATAACGTAATTTAATGTTTATGTACATAATTTAGCCTAATCTTGTTAACATTAGTATCAAATCAAATTTTCTACAATGAATCATTGTTCAATTTGTTTTAAGCATCAAGATTCGAATCATAAAAAAAACTATTATTAATCCTTAAGACCATAGAATTATAAAATGTGACATCAATTTTATTTTTCTATCTCTCTCTCTCTCTTTTTTATTATTAAACTGTTATTAAATATTTACCAAAAGTTTAAATTTTTGTTATTAATCTTAAGCTTGAAATAAAAATTTGCATATAAATCATTATTTGCCACTATTTACGCGGTATTATGAAGTGTATTTTCATCTTGCTACTTCATTTGAGCACTAAAATTTATTATTTTGTGGGATTTTTAATATTGAATCAATTTTACGACAGTAACAATAATAAAAAAAGTTAAACAACGACAACAGATCCATTGAATCTTATTGAAGACATGCATAAATAAAAATTTAATTTAAAATGTATAATCAGTTAAAGTAGTTTCTCTTATATTTTTTTGATGTGAGTGACAGTTTAGATTTTTGTTTTGTCATTCGAACATACAATAGTCAACATGATCGCTTGACTCGTCATATCATGAAAATACCTTTGTTAGAATTTTTTTGACAAAGCCTCTGCCTTTTTTTTTTTCGATTTTTAGAATATTTAAATTAAGTAAACAGATTTTAGAGGAGGCTTTTTTGTAATCTTTTTAAATAGCAATATTGTTTCTTAATTCTGAGCGTAAAGTTTAAAATTTCTTTCAAGTGAGTTATGAAATTAATATTTTGTAACATTAATGTATTGTAAATGTAGTGTTAAAACGAATAAAACAAAATTCATTTGAAAGCCTTTTTTCATTGTAGAAGCTTTCAAAGTTAAATTCGTTATTAAATTTGTATGAAAACTTACTCTAAGTCAATAAAACTGTCTCTTATTTGTTCAAAATTTAAATGGTTTACCTAATATACCTGCGTATTCATTTCAAAAATATTTTGTTTAAAACCAAGTTTAAAAGTCAAATTTATAAATTTTTGCTTGAGTCAGTTCACAAATACCCCCAAAAAATATATGATTTATTTATCAGTTGACAAAAAAAAAACAATTCGTGAGAGTTTTTGCAGTGGTTGTTTTTTTTATTCAATCTAGGACGCAATTTTTAAGTTTTTATTGATTTTTAGGTATTGAGGCGAAATTAATATAACTTCAAAACAGGTTCTTAGTTTATTTAGCTCAGCGATTTTTTTAAGAGTGTAACTTTGCTTTTAAGGGGGAATAAAAATATTAACGTCTTCTTGAAAAGGTCGAGTCAGAAAATTATTCTATTCATTTTGATACATAGAGGATTAATCAGTTAATGTTTTACTAAATAAATTAGGGCATACAATTTCTTTAATTGAATAGAATATTGTGCCTAAAGCTAAAAAAAAATTTCAAAAAGTTGTTGAAATTTTTTGGCGATATAAAATGAATCATAACAATCGACTTCTCTAGTTAAATTTGAACCTCCACGATAAAATTTTTAGAAATGACATACCTAGTCAAAAGAGTGCTTTATACAGACCTTTTGAAAATTCATTTAACTTGTTTTTGTTTTAACTTACGATTAGGTTTTTGAACAGAACTTTTACAAATAAAATCAGTTTCAAATTATTTTTTCCAATAAAGGTTGAAAAAAAATCAAGAGAGATTTTACTCGTTTAGACCAATTCTTAACGATCCTTCCGTACAAAATAACAAACGATCTCTTTAGATTTCCATAAAAAGTGACCTAACATGTTTCCATTTGAGCCTTGAAAGGACTCCAAAATCGATATTACGTTTTGTAAAGGTATATGTTTTAAGTGCTATAGTAGTAGTAGTAGTAGTAGTAGTAGTGGTTTATAATGTACCTTGGAATCCAAGCATAACTTTAATGTGAATTTCGCTGTCGCTTAAAATTGTTTCGACACCAAAATCCCAAGTTTGGTTCTGAAACTTTTCTTGGGAATCTGTTCCGGGAATTCAAATTTCTATTTGTAAAAAATTAAATATACAACCCTGGTCATTCAAAACTTTGAAAAATGAACCTTCAAAAGCATTCATGAGCCTTCATGAAGGTTTAAGGTTTTGAAGGTTCAAGGGTTCATGAAGCTTCATATTTCTTCATTTGTTTTAATTATTTTTCTAAAATTTTAATTTTGAATGAGCAGGGATGTATGAAGACAAGCTCTTGCTTGCTAACGTTTTAAAAATTGGTTATTTCTTCATAACTCGTCTCTTTGTGCTAAGACTGTAATTGGTGCCTTTGCAAAAGTTAAAGAGATTAACAATTAAAGCAATTTTGAAATCAGAATTCAAATATACTCCAATAGAACAAGAGTGAAGTATTTGAGAAATTTTCAATTAAAATTGATCGAAATCTCGTTCTGTTATAATAGAGGGGTAAAAGATGTACTACCAAAAGAGTGAAAAGATATTTTTTTTACCCGAAAAATTTTTATTAGGCTTTTCCTAAGCTAATTTAATTACTCAATTTATTTTTTTTGGTTCTTGCACACTCAAGTATTAAGACACGAACAAGTTAATTTATGCACGCAAAGTTGACTCAAAAATAGAAACTAATCCGTATTTTGACTTAAGAAGTAGAAAATTATTATTTTTTTCTGTTCTATTCGAATTAGAAAAGAAATAAATCTAATATGTCGATATTAGTTGATTGCGGAAATTTTCTTTTTTTTTTGTCATGCTCGCTGAAGTGTTCTCAATCAATGGAGGTTTCTAGATGATTTACTAAAAAATTAATAGATTTTGCTACTTAATTAAATTTACCTGTATCATAAAATTTATTTTTTTTTGGTCTTATTTGAAAGTACCTTTTTTAAAAATTAAAAATTACAATCAGAAAAAAAATTTTTTAATTTTTAATTTTCTACATAATTTTAATAAATAAAAAGACTCGAAATTTTATGTTTTATTGTTGTTGTTATTTAAGAGTCTAAAAAATACAAATGACTCGTTCACTATGTGGCCTATTTTTCATTTTATATGTTGTCGTTGGTGTTTGTTTTTTTTTTTAATTTTTGGTTATCTATGGAGACGTGCAATTAACTTTTAAAGTTTCTCAACAACATAAAAAAATAATTAATTTGTTTTTAAATAGTTTAGATCTATCCTATTTCGTTTTATCTAATAATGATGATACAAAATATAAAAATATTTTTATGATTAAGAAATTATTTATATATTTTTTATAAATAAATGTTTGTAGTAACACGATAACAAAATGACAAGTCTATTACAAGATTTGCCTGATCTTTCGTTTTTAGACGAAATTGAAAAGGCTAAAATAATTGATGTGTTAACTCGAGATGAACAATTACGACGTAAACAAGCTGAAAAATACTTGTAAGTTTTTTGAATGTCTCTTTTTAAATCAGGTGTTTGTGAAAATCATTTTTGCGTTGTTACCAGATGCGCTTGAGAGTCATAGTTAATCTTTATACTTATCAAACCAAGGTCATGTTTGTATATCTATAAGGTAAACGAAAACCAAACCTAAAAGATCGATCCAGGTAGATATCGGTATTTCTTTTTTAATTTATTTGACAAGAGGTAAAAGCCTCTGTTTCAAAAATTATTAACAGTAGTGACTAATTTTTTAAATGAAAAAAAAGTCAATTAATTTAAGTTAACTTGACTTAAAGGTTCTAGGAATTCCGTACACTTTAAGATGCTCATCCCACTAGATTCACAAGTTTTCGAGACTGATATTTATAATTGATTTAAAAATCACAAAAAAAAATAATATTTTATTTATAAAAGAAAACTCAAGCAAGAGATTGATTTAATAGAATCGAAAAGTATTGATATACCGTCAGATCATATACAAACAGCAAATGTTTGCGTACGTTGTCGTCAAACATTTGGATATTTTTTCAATACTGGTGATTTTTGTTTGCAATGTGGATTTAAAGTATGCCAAAAGTGTCGAGTAAATCAAGTTGAAAATGGTTTTTTGTTCAAAAATAGTAATCAAAAAGTTGTGTGGTTATGTATTTTATGTCATAAGTACAAGTAATTGGATTTTTTTTTTGAAAAAGACGAGCCTATATGTTTTCTGTAAATCTCTTAAATGCCAAAAAGAGCCTATAACTTTCACACTCATTATAGCTTATTATAATCATGACCGTTGGCTGTAAAAAACTTGGTGACTGAAACTTGATTATCTTAAAAAAAAATAACCTTGGTGATAATAAGCGGGAAATAATTGGACTAATGTAGTCAAGCTTTGATTCGATATTTAAAGCTAGGAGAATTAAAAAATTTAAATTTATTCCAAAAACTCTCATTTAAAGCCGTTTTTACTTTTATCCAGATGACCCGTATACGTCACTGTTCATTTTTAAATCTTGTTTTAATCTAAGCTTTTTAAGTTTTAATCTTATTTTTTAAGATTCTTAAATTAAGAGGTGCTTTATCACCCTTAGCCTGCCTTTACCTGAAATATTGGTAGAAAAGATTCGAATGATAAGGTTCACCAAGTCATAAACCTTAGTTTCCAAGAAAAATTTCACCACCCATAAATTATGTGTAAAGGGAACTGGAATTTTGTTATGGATATAGTTTTCAATATTACCTACAAATCTTACTATAAAAAAAAAACGCGGAACCCGGAACCAAAGACTAAAACACGGGACAAATTTTTAACGGAACAATCACCTAATCAACGGAACCGGAACATGCTAAAAATCGGAACCGGATCACCTTCATACTAAAACACGGAACCAAAAACGTTAAGAAAAGAGTGCGTTCATTTTAATTTTGAAATTGGGTACTAAAGTAATTAAATAGTTTTTGTTATTACCTCACCCAGACTTATTGAAATCTTTCTCATATGAGTTTCATAAACTAAATTTACAAAGCACTTTAAAACTTAAAAACACTATTTAGTCACACGTATCATTCTTAAATATGTTTAGAATTAAAAAAAAAACGATTTGGAAACTAGGAACTGATTCTTAGATAAGATCTTTAAAAGATTGGTAGACATTTTTTAACTTTTAGATTCCGCGTTTTAGACTAATACGGTTCCGTTTTTTAGATTGTTCCGGTTCCGAGTTTTAGAAATTACAAATTCGGATCCGGGTTTTAGCAAAAAGAAACTTAACCTTGTTTTGTTCCGGATTTTTAAAAATTTGTCCCGTGTTTTAGTCTTTGGTTCCGGGTTCCGCGTTTTTTTTTTGTTCCGGTTCCGGTTCCGGAGTTTAGGGACAACCAATATTCAAGACTAAAAAAATAAAATTTTTATGTTTCTAATGATATCATAAAATAAAAACAATTAATTCAGCGATAAAAGAGATTTTCTATTTATTGAAATTTTCGCGGTTTTCTGCCGATTTCTTTAGACCTGAAGTCAATAATGATTCAATTAATCGATAATCAAACAGCTTGTGAGCTATCGATTGATACCCTAAAAGATGACTTGGCAGATATTAATGTCCATTCTTAATGATACGGGTCAGAAAAACCCGCTGAGCTTTTTAGCTATAAATCAAAAGTGGGCTTTCTAGTGTTAAAAGTTTGAAAATCGGTTTTTGATTGAAAATTTTGACAAAAAAAATGATAAAACCGAACTTTATGCGCCTCTTTTTTTCGCGAATTATAATTTATTTCAAAATGATATATAGCAAGTTCTTTGGAGAATATCACAAATTGTTTACATGAAATTATTTAGATAAATTTGGATTAGATTTTGATCACTTTTTGAAAAAGTGGCTACAAATACTAGGGTTTATGAAAATATTTATCACCCTTTATTTTTGAAGATTTGGGTCTAAAATAAATCTTAGTTCTTGAACTCATAAACCTTGGTTAAAAATACCTAATCGATTATTTTGGGCCTTCATTTTGAAAACTCCCAAAAAAACTTTATTATTATTTGTTTTCAAATTTAAGTCAATATTTGATTCAAACAGGAGATTGGATCTTTAATCCAAACTCAAATAATCCTAAACTCAGTACACCTTTATGTGACAATCATCGACCGAACCAACTCGAAATTCACGATACAAAAAATAGCATGTACATAAAAAATAATGTTTCAAAACAAAGAAGTGTATCCATTGGTTCTGTTCGTTCAAACCTAACCGGTTCACAACTGATTACTCTTTCACTCTTTCCGGAAAAACAAAATGGTAACATTAAGTCGAGTTTTCCAAAAAAAAAAAATTCTAATTTTTATCTTAAGAAATTTACCAAGAAGTTGAATCTGTTAATTTTAAAAAATCAACTCTATCAAAACGTTACTCATCAATTAAAAAAGCCAAATCACAAAGCATTATACACGATAATAATAAAAACAATAAATTAAACAACGAACAAACAACACCACAACGTAAATCATCTGAGATTTCGTTGATCTCGTCAACAAGTCCTCAAACTCCTAAACTAGCTTCACCAGACGAAAGTTTATCACCGTCGAATTACAGTATGGTAAATATTACAAATAATTTTGAATCAAATGTCGAAAAAGCAACGAATAAAATTAAAAATTTTTCGAGTCTATTTAGTTTTTCGAATTCGATTGCAGACGAAGACGAACATCATAAAAATTCAAATGGTTATTTAAATAAATATGTGCCTAGTTTACATGGTGATGATTTTGATTCGGTTACATCATCCGAAATGGATAATACGAGTATATTTGCGTCAGATCCTTTAGGACCTTTAATGAAAAAAAGTGGTAATAGTCCAAGAAATGTAGGAACAAGTAAAGATAATTTTAAATCGTCTAATAATCAAATTAACGATGTGACTAAAACATCTTATACACTTGCACAATTGGCTTCTAAGGGTAGTAATAAAATTGATTTACAGTCGAATGGTTCGAATAAAAATTTAAATCGTGATAAATCGACAACATCGCTATCTGCATTTAGAAATTTAAATGATGAAGATGTTGAAATGAAACAGATGGATGTAAGTGTTTTTTTTTTTATTAAGGATCTTAATCAAACTTCCGACATTTTTTTCAGAGAAAAAAATTAAAATTGAAAACCCTTTATGACAGTTTGTAATGCTCGGTTCCAGTATTCGAAAGGTTCTACTTTCATTCCTAAGAAGAGCTTCGTTAATATCCTTAGACTCCACGAACGGTAAGGTTCTGTGAGGAAAATCTTTCTTTGAAATGAAAGTAAAGCTCTTGGATCAGACTTTAACAATTTCAAGTCATCTAAAACTGTTTAATGATTAAAATTATTGTCACAATTTTTGATAGAACTGTATCAAAGCGTTCTTAAGCTTAAGAATCCCGAAACCAACGGCAATTTTAACTTGCAAATCAATTCATAGAAATTAAAAATCTCAATTGAAACTTTAAAAGTTTTAATTTTGCAGAAGTATTCCTACAAGGTAAAAGTTTTACAAATACTTCTTGCAGAGTTAAGAATGCAGGCAGTATTAATGGGTTTGAATTAAATGCGAAATATTTTTGTACAAGTTTGCAGAAGATGCACTCAGGTTTTACATTAAATTAAAAATTCCATGCGCCAAATGACATCGTACTTCATAAAAACTTTCACGATTGGAAACCTTCAGAAATTACTTTTTTTATTTTTTTGGAAAATTTGTTCTATACTGCACTGATCATGAATAAAAGACGTACCTTAATCCGTACCGGAGCGTACCAAGAAAAATTTAAGTTTAGAACTATAAAGCAGGAGCTATTCTGCAGAAGCTTTATAAAATTTTTTCTATAGCCTCTGTGACAAAAATAAAACTTGTGTTGATCGAAAAAAAATTTGTTAAACATACAATTCAACGTCTGCAAAAACTCTGCAAATGAATTGCGCATTTCAATTAGAATACTTTTTAATGTCGTAAAATTTTCAGAAAAAATGCAGAGTTTTTGCAGACATTGAATTTATGTTAAACAAATTTTGTTTCGATCAACACAACTTTAATTTTCGAAATAGAGGAAATTTTTACAATGGTTCTGCAAAATTGCTCCTGCTCCATAATCCTAAACTTAACTTTTTCCGTACCAACCCTATAATAATAAAAGTTTGAACTTTTTTTCAAAGTTTTATGTTATGGTACGGTACACTCCGGTACGGTATGGGGTACGCCTTTTTTCAGGAGCAGTGCAGTATCTTAAATTCTTAAAAAACTTGAATATTTGGGTACTCTTTGAGTTATCCGATTGATATCTCGGCGTAAAACATGTTTGTCCAAAATACCAAGAGCCTAGTGCATTAGACTTCTAATTAGCGTTTAATTTAAAAAAAAATTATTTTTATTTTCAAGCAATTATTTGAAAACTCTCGAGAAAGTATTCGTACAATAAAACGACCAGAAATTAAATTGGCATATAAACGAGATCCAACAAAAGAAAATGTACCATCAAGTCCATTAAGTGTAACTTCAAGTCCTTTATCAACAAGTTCAGTGTCAAAAAGTCAAATAGAAATGTCCGTAGATCCTGAAGAAGAATATTTAAAATTACAATTAGAGCAAAATAAAACTGAATCAAAGCAAGTATCTCGTGGTGCTAAATCCACTAGTAATTCAATTATACGAAAATCTAAAAATCCGCTTTCAAAATTTGAAAGAACGGTAACAATTTGCGTTAGACCTTTTTTATCCAAAGCTTTTTTTTAATTTCTTTATCTTTAGCTTTCAATCAAGAGTATAAATGAACACTTTAGTCATGATCCAAATATTGAAATAAGTGGAAGAGTTTCTGTTAAACTTTTGTACGAGAAAAAATCGTCTAATCTAAGTGTAACCATAAATAAATGCGATGGCTTGGCCAAAATTAAAAAAGAATTTCCCAATTCATATGTTAAAGTCTACTTGAAGTGCGACAATGACAAAGATAAAGATAAAAATACAAAACGAAAAACTCATGTTGTTAAAAATAAATGTGATCCTATATTTGATCAAACATTGAGGGTAACTTTTAAAGAATTTTGGAAAAATTATCGATCCTAATTGTTTGTATGTTTAAAGTATACAATATCGTCAAATGAATTGAGTAGTCATTCGTTGTGGATAAGCGTTTGGCATAAGGACTCTTTTGGTAGAAATAAATTTCTCGGTGAAGTTACAATTAATTTAAGTACTGATTTATTGTTGAATGATAGCTCTTCCATGGAATGGTATAATCTAGGAAAAAATTTGTAAAAAAATTTAATGTTTAATACTTATCAATAAGAAACACTTTTTATTTTTTCGTTTTTCTAAAAATTTAAAAAATTTTTTCATTTAATAAAATATTAATTATTTAATCAAGTTTTTATTAAAATCGTACAGTGGTTCTTGCGAAAATGTAACATTGAGAACTTCTGTTTGGAACGCGTTGAGAACGGTCTCTAAAAACAGTTCCGTTCTAGTTCCAAACGTTTTTCGTGTCCGTTCCTAAACTCGTTTCCCTCTAAGGAAAAACGAGAAACTGTCCGGAAACTTTTTGAAAACATTTGGAACTAGAACGGAACTGTTTTTAAAGACCGTTCTGAACGCGTTCCAAACGGAACGTTACATTTTCGCAAGAACCACTGTAACTCATATTTTCGGCTGTGGAACTCAAGACCTGAACGCTACACTCCTGTTTACAGATGTAAATTTTGGCTTTGCAAATGAGATAATGTGTGTTTCGCTAATGAGCCGTTTAATTAAAAGAGCCTTGGTTTTCATGTATCCTACAAACGTAGGTTTTGACCGTTTACGAGGATAACAAGAATAAAATAATAATACTTTAAAAAACACAAAGAATACTCCAGGAATAGATCGAAGTATTTAAGTTGTGTTTGTATCTAATGTTTTTTTTACAAATTTTGAATTACATCATGACAAACTTCTAAAAAAACACTGTAAATTCACTAAGTTTGATTTCTATTCGTATAATTTTTAAGCGAAAAATGAGCCCTTGACCAAAATATCTCAGTAAACTGAACAGTTTGACAAGCAATTTTTACATACACAGGTTTGATATAGAGCCTTTAGATAAGTTTTTATAGAACCCGATCTCATTGCGAACTTGCAAAGAAAAAGCTATATTTGCTTGGATGCAACCTTTTTTGGCAAACAGTAGAATATTAAAGAACTTAGTCACAAAGTTGGGTAAAATAACCTGCCTTCAAATAGAGGAAATGAGGGTAGCAAGCATAATTCCGATTGATTCATGTTAGATTTTATCATTTAAGCATTAGAGAACTAAAGGTATTAGAAATAAGGTATTATTGTTCTTAAAATATAATTTCAAAGTGAAAAAGTTAAGTTGTCTTAGAGGCTATAGAAAAAAAATTCTTCAAATCTAAGACCTAAAAAGGTTATTTTTATTTGTAAAAATTGCGATTTTGAACCATGGGAAAAATTTGAGAATCTATCATATTTCATTTAAAAAACCATATAAAAATTTTTAGCATGAATGAACCAAGACAGCAAATATGAAACTCAGAGAAAAGAAAAAAATTAATTGCTGTCTGTTAAGGAGATGAAGGCAGCTAAAAAAAAGAAAGGTGAAAATAATTTGAATGATCAGCTCTCTGAAGTCCTTCTTGCTTGATGATGAAATTCAGGTGTATTTGCCTTGTGAAATGGGAAGTATAACAAAGTTAAAGCTCGAAATTTTGCGTATTTAAAACAAATTTAATTAAAACCCTCCAACCAAAATACATCTAGGCTATAAAGAAGAATTATTACATGAATTCATTTTTGTCAATAATTTAATGTTAGTTAAACTGGTTAAACCATATTTTTATTTTAATAGTATTTTTTTTAATCAAAAAGGAAACACGGGACACACAATTTTTTTTTAAACAAAAAAAAATCTAAAACATCAAATTTATTTTAAAATCTCAATTATTTAAATTATATTTAAATAATTTCTAAATTTGATTATCCTAATCCAAAAAAATAAAAGCAAAAAAAACAATAAAAATTCGCCTAAATTACATATTATAAGCTTCATACCATAATTCACCGGATTCTTTTAAACAACTTGAAAATTTAAAATTTAAAAATTTTCATAATTCGTATCCAAATGAAAACAAAAAAACTCACTGATAAATATCACATGTGGCTTCAACTAATGGTTTACATTGATATTTAATATCGTACTTTTCGCATAATTTTTTTACATGTGGTGCTATTTTGATGTAATTATGTCTTGGCATTGTTGGAAACAAACTTCAGAAACACAAATATTTAGTTTCAGCGTCATATAAAATTAATCATTAAATTTTCTTACTGGTGTTCGATTTGAAAATTCAAGTGACCCGATACCCAATCATTGAAAGCCGATTGTTCGACATTACAAGTTGCCAATAGTTGCGATCTAAACCAACTGTAATCCTTGTCATAATCAACATTCATTGGTAAATGACTAATCTGAGTGGCCCAAACAAACCAAAAACTTTCGAAAAATCTAACCAAGAAATAAAGTTTGACAGTTCCAAAGACTCCTAAACTTGGGACGAATAGGAAATACCATCTTACCAAATAAACCGAGAGCCAAAAAATTTCCTTCAAAAAAAAACATCAAAAAATTTCAAGATTTTTAATAAATTTTCCAACTTACATGAATTTTTTTATTTTTTACCAAAAAATAAATAGTCTCCAAAACAAAATAGATTGGTATCAATAGAGGTGGAAGAGTGAAAAAGAAATAGAATTGTTGTAAATTGTAGGGTAATGCTGCAATTTTTTTTCGACCATACTCGACTGGCATTATTTTACCAATCATATACAAAAGACCAAATCTAATATCAGGATCTCGTTTGATTGTATTTGGTTTTGCATGATGTTGAAAGTGACGATAATTCCACCAATCAGCCGAAAAGCCCATGATGCCACCAATTATTATATTTTGACCTAAGTGATTTAATTTGGTCAAATTGAAGACTGACAAGTGACCAAAGTCGTGTTGTAACCAGCCAGCTTGAGCCTTGGGAAAAATTCTTAAAGCGACTTTTTGTTAAGTTTTTATTCGTTAAACTTACTTGAACCGTTGTTAGGAGAGCAACAGCAACAAAATAACTCAACCAATTATCGTAGCCGCTTTTATAAATTATGTACGCGCCAATCAAATCAAGGACTATTAGTTGTAGAAAGTGAAGAGCAAAGAACCAAGGATTCGTTTTAAAGAGACCCATTTTTTCAGCCAAACTTCTTAAGTTTTGAAAGTCTTTATGCAATTCTATCTACAAAAAAATTCGGTATGAGTTAACTATTTATAAAACGAGAGGAGACGTTTACTTTTCTCTCTTCAAGTGGGTTCATATCAGACTCTGGCAAGACTCTTCCAATTCGAATTGGTTTCATGTATTTGTTAACTTTAATCATATCATTATGAAAGCTAACAAAAGCATCCTAGAACAAAAAAAACATTACAAGACTCGTATAAATTAAATTACATGGATATAAAGACTAACAGTAGCATCTTGTCCAGCGTGATTAAGCAAAAGTCTCTGACCACCTGGATGCTTACGACTAAAATTTGTAACATCATAAACCAAATTATCAATTACAACCCATTTGTTTTGTTTAATCTCATCCCATTTGTACAATTTAAGATTTTCATCGTACTGATCGTGTTTGGTTTCAGTGTTAACTATGTTTCCACCTTTTCCCATTTTTTTGTTTCTAAATAGAATTTTTTTTCAAATAAAAAAAAATGTTTATTTCAAACAAAAAGAGCGTTAGTGTTTTTAAAGCAATTTTTGAATCTAAAAAAAAAAGTCTTGTGCTCACTCTTTCACGATCGTACGATCGATAATTCATATTTTTAAAAGATGAAATAAAAAAATGCAAGCATAATTTTTTTATTTCTCTAATATTCGGGGTATCTCAACAAACATTGGAGGGGTTTATTCAAACAAAGAATTTTAACATTAGAAACTAGCTGAAAAGAGGTGTTTCCGTCATATTAAAATTTACTCGAATAGTTATATAAGATAAGATAAGAAGAGATTTTAAGTAAAAATGCCTCGCCTTAAATTTGAATGAAGATTGTGAAAAAAATAATAATTATGGAAAATCTGATATAAAGTCATTTTTCAAATGCGTGATTTTTTCAAATCATAAGAAATCTTCTTGTTGTTGCTGTCAGTAGACTTTTTTTTGAAAAGGCAAAAAAATTCATTTTTCAAATTTTTGCATTTTTATGAAGCTATGTTGGGACAAATTTTTAAGCTCTATTGAACACGTCTAAAAGTCTCTTGAAAAATTGAAATTCCTTTAATAGAATTTTGAAACTTATTGAAATTTCTTTGTTAATTCTTCAACAATGAAAAAAAAAATATGCACACACTAATAAGATTATATAACAAAAAATCTATACAATATTTTTGCTGTCGAAAAATTTTAAATTACATAATCTGTATTAAATTGTTTTAGCTTTCCTAAACTTTTTTCTAAAGAGGTTGGAGATCCGACCGAAAGAGTTCGAATCAAAGACGTCACTGAGACACTTGCTTTCAAGTATCTGATGATGTCTAAAGCCAAAAGTAATACAACTGGATACTTTTAATACGCATGGGCACAACATCCGAGATTTAAATTTTGGGCGTCCGACTGACTTAGAAGACACCGAAGTCTCGAACAACTTAAATACTTTCTAAAACATAACATACACGAAGCTAAATTGATCATTAAAGGCAAGACCTCATCTACATTCCAGAGTCTGAGAAAAATCGAAAAAAAGCTTTCACTTTCAGAATGAATAACTAAAAATAATTAAAAACCTTTTTTTTGATTTTTCTCGGAAAACTGATAGAAACTACGCAAAATAAACAAGAAATTCGAGATCCTCATATCAAATTAATCCATGTTTTGGCCATTTTGGTACCTAACGAAAGTTCTTGATGAGAGGAACATTTCTATACTATCAGTTTAAATGTTGACCTCAAGATTAAGAAATAAAAATTACTTACCAAAATTTTAAAGTTTACAACGAATAGTCGCCCTCCCATTTTCACATCCGTGCTTGGGACCGGCCAAGGCATGGTTACGACAATGCTACTGTCATCCACCCCAGTGTAAACAGCGCCACTCATCCGAGCCGAAGCTGCGAACTCGACAACTATCCAGACTATCATGGAACCACAAACCAAGCGTATTCTACATTAAGTAGAATACTTAACTTTCTCACAAGGGCTACACCTATTACTAAATGGGTCTGCTGTAAAACAAGCTCTTGTGCCCGTTCCCAGGCTCCTATACGTTGTGATGGTCAAAGCCAGCGGCTTCCCAATACAACAAGATTCGAACGCGATCCGTAGACCCACGTACCCGTAATACAGCACATTTAGAACGATCTTAGAATGACAGCAACATCGCCGCCCTCCCATTTTCAGAGGTATCGTCAATGAGGGACTGATTTCTCAGCTGAGATTCAAAAGGGTCTGCTGGACAAAAATCATCCCTAAACGCGGGGATAGGGTCCCTCCACTTTTGGTCTTTTAGAACTTTTTGAACTTTTTGCATTCCAAATCCATGCATTTAAGAATCCGTTTGAAGTCGACTATAGACATTTAGTGAGTGAGAAGTGAAAATGACAAATCACCTCAGATAAGATGATTAGTACAAAATTAATTGATCGTCGCAAATAAATTTTAAATTCAATTTGACCCACAATCGGCATGAATCATTCGATACACTAAGTGAGTGGATGATTTCTCAACTGAGACTCAAAATAGTCCGCTAGTCTCTAGAGGGGTCTGGAGATACTCGCTCTAATTTTTTTTCTTTCCGACATTAGGCCGGATGTATCGGACCCTCCCTCTGTTTGAACTTTTTGTACTTTTTGCAATCCAAATCCACGTATTTTAAAATCCGTTTGAGATCTAGCGGATACTTTTTGACATTTAACCAGATGGATGTATGGGATCCCCCTCCCCTCTGTTTGAACTTTTTGCAATCTAAAACAATCTACCAAAGCTCAATTTGAGATCGTCCTGAAACTTTTCATTTTAAAATATTTTTAACGAAAATTTCAAATTCTTTATTATTTTCAAAGTCTTTTAAAATCCATTTTAACAAAAAAACTTTTTTTTCTAATTGTTTTTAGATTTGAGTTAATGTTGATCTATTGTATTCATCACAAATTGAATACAAATAAAAATAGAAACGTTGATTCTCCATATTTTTCATTATATGTTTATAAGAAGAGAGCCAAAAATTGATTTGTTCACATACTTATGTATTTACTTCTATTAGTTCCCTAACATCGTCGGCATTACAATTCTTAACACAATATTCGTCTTTTTCAGAATGCTTTAGGTAATGAACAAAAATTTTCTTCGAGCGTAAAGAAACTAATCTATAGGTCTCAATTAATACTCTGTCTGAATTGTTAATAAATCTTATTAATCGACAACCTAGATCATATACCAAAATTTATGGTTGAGTTTCCATGTTATCAAATGTTTCGAGACAAAAAAGAGCTGCTTGAGTGATTGATTCTGAACGATTAATGTCTTTGAAGCTTCAAATAATATTGCAATTATAGCACTCTTCTATGTAGCATTTTGTACTCTTCGAAGTTTAGTTTCTATTTGCTTCGATTTGATGTTTTTCAAATTTTTTTAGCACTTCAGATGGCATTTGACCATGGCTTGCCCAAAAGGGATTTTTATCATTATAATCGACTAAATAAAAAGATCCTTTATTACTCTCATAAATGACAATATTCAGATGATTTGCAAGTTTTCCAGCCGGCTGCTTCAAACTTATTTCACTTGTCAAACACTTATACGTTGAATCTCCATATTGAAAGGAAAGCTGAGGGTTTGGATGCTTATGTTCATCACAGAAGTAATTGTTTATCATTGGTACTTTAGAACAACCGGTTTTTATTGAGCCTAAAGGAAAAAAATCTTAAATTAGAACGTCTATCCAATTCTAGATTCTAGATTTGGATAGACGATCTAATGTCGCTTAAGCAAAGTTTCTGGTATTCTTAATTTAAGTAAAGCAGATATTGAAAACTATTGAATTAATCGTATTTTTATTTTGAAAGAAGTTGAACGCCTTTTATTCTGACACAATAGCTTATGAGATTGACCATTCCATTTTTGAACGAAACATTTGAATAATAACATGTTTATTCTGGTCAAATTTTCATCGAACTGAATTATAAGAAATGCTTTTAAGTAAATAAAAGGAATGAACGGGTCATATCGACTATGTGAACATTACTTCACCAAAAAATGTGATCAGTGGTATCATGTCGACTTTGTGATCTTTCTGTTCACCAAAACTCTGTTCACCTAATTTGTGGACATTTTTTGAAATGAATATTTTTCAAAAATATTTTGTGATCAAAAAATATTTTTTGTGAACAATTTTGGTAAAAGGACAATTAGTACGGTTGTACGATTGTACTGATTTTACGATTCTTCATTTTAATAAAATTTACGGAAATTATTTCAGAAATCAAATCTTAATAATTTTGTACACTTAAGTACATACTTTCTTAAGAGTTCAACATTAAAGAGATATTGAATTGGCATTGTGAAGTTTAGTACAAAAGAACAGAACAATTTTGAAAAATTGAAATAATTTTTTGTCTGTTGGTCTTGTGATGGGTCTGCGCATGTAACAAACTGTAACAAACTTTATTACACCATTGGACAACCTCTGCAAAATTTATGCAAAGACTCTGCAAAATGCACACTATTAAAAAGTATTGAAACTAAATGCGCCATTAGACTGCAGAGTTTTTGCAGAGTTTACTCAGTGGTGTAACAAAGTTTGTTACACTTTGTTACATGCGCAGATCCATCATAAGACCAACAGACAAAAAATTATTTCAATTTTTCAAAATTGTTCTATTCTTTTGTACTAAACTTCACAATGCCTATTGAATTATCGAATCGTAAAATCGTACAATAGTAAAACCGTACTAATTGTCCTGTTACCTAAAATATCTTAAATAATAATTATCGGAAAATTTATTTTAAACAATTTTAGGTCCTGAATAATAGTTTTTTCACTTCTAAAAAGCATTTTCAAATTTTTAAAAATTTAAATAATTCTTTAATTTTAAGATATCAAAATTCACTTTTAAAGCTATAGAATAGTGTTTTATAAAAGCGCATTTCTTGCTTTGAGATTGTTTATTCTTTCAAAGACCAAATTTTTATGAAATACTAAAAGTTTTTGATCACATAATAAAATTAATGATCACAAAGAAAAAAAATTTTTATTGGTTGAAATGATCACCAATTTGGTGATCAATCTTTTTGTGATCAGAAAGATCACAAAAATGACTTGATACCACTGATCACATTTTTTTGTGAAAACCTTATCACAAGGCGACCAGACCCGAAAGTATCATGAGAAAGAATAGTTGAATAATAAAAAAAAATTTCTATTCTTGACTTGTTTTTAAAAGATATATGAACCTCCTTCCTAAAAAAATCTAACCAGAGGTATTTTTAAGGTTCGGTTTAGTGTAAGGATTGCTTAATGCCTGGATTTTGATGATTGCTAAACTTAAGTCATACTATTTCACTCATACTTTATCAGGTTCTGCAATATTTGAAATATTTGAGAGACATTTTTTTGAAATTTTATTTTTTGATTTTTTTATTGGGTATTTTTAAACGAATAAAATTGTAAATACTGCAAGGCTCCTGAAAAAAAGACGTACCCCGTACCATACCATCCCTACCGTTTTTTTAAAGTTATATAACTGGATAATCTTAATACGCATATGCACACCATCCAAGATTTAAATTTTGTGCGTCCGACTGACTTAGAAGACACCGAAGTCTCGAACAATTTAATTACTTTCTAAAACTAAAACTTTAAGATCTAAGAACCAAACATTTTGTTACTTAGAGAACTAAGAGTTAAGAAATTTTCTTATCGTAGGTAAGTAAATAAAGTTAGGTTTAGGAAATTCAAAACTTTAGTGTTATCCGAATTTGACATTTTTGACATCGGAACCGTAATCTACGACCGCGAAAACCCCAAAAAATCATTTTTTTCATGGGAGTAAAAGATCAAAAATTTTACCCCAACGCTCCGCTTTTTGCAGCCCAATGATAAGGTGCTTAACACAAACTTTTAAGAACTCATGATTGGATAAATATATTTTTGATCTAGAGGTACCATCTGAAAGCTTAAAGTCTCCCATTGACTCCGGTACCCAAATCGCTCGAAGAAAAACAACGTAAACCCCCGCACATTACCCCATGAGGTAAAAGATTTTAAAACTCTTAGAATGTATAGTTACAATACGCTTTTCTATAATTTATTATACTCTGTTATCCCTTGTCATTGATAAAATATTTAATTTTGGGTTAGATATTCCGGTTTCATTTAGATTAGGGTCTCTTGGTGTTTTACGGTATGGTTTTACTTTTTACATTTTTCAATCTAACCGTTCTAACTGTGCTGGATGTGAAAACGGGAGGGAAACTTTTTTTTTAAGATGATCATGTTTAAATACCGCATAAACGGCCATCTAGGGTCATGTGATCGAGAGTTTACGGTAAATGGTTTGATAAAAATTCTTTTTTTGAACCATCAAATTTATTTTAAAATATCAATTATTCAAATCATATCTAAATAATATCTAAGTTTTATTTTCCTAATCCAAAAAAATAAAAACAAAAAAACAATAAAAATTCGCCAAAATTACATATGATAAGCATCATACCATAACTCGCCGGATTCTTTTAAACAACTTGAAAAATCAAGATTTAAAAATATTCTTAATTTGTATCCAAATGAAAACAAAAAAACTTACTTGTAAATATCCCATGTGGCTTCAACTAATGATTTACATTGGTATTTAATATCATACTTTTTGCATAATTGTTTCACATGTGGTGCTATTTTGATGTAATTATGTCTTGGCATTGTTGGAAACAAACTTCAAAAACACATAAATTTAGTTTCAGCGTCTTTTAAGATTAATCAATAAATTTTCTTACTGGTGTTCGATTTGAAAATTCAAGTGACCCGAAAACCAATCATTGAAAGTCGATTGTTCGACATTACAAGTTGACAAAAGTTGCGATCTAAACCAACTGTAATCCTTGTCATAATCAACATTCATTGGTAAATGACTTATCTGAGTCATCCAAGTAAACCAAAAACTTTGCAATAATCTAACCAAGTAATAAAGTTTGAAAGTTCCAATGATTCCTAAACTTGGAACGAACATGAAATACCATCTTACCGAATACATTGAAACAAAAAAAATTTCCTCAAAAAAGAAAACGCTCAAAAAATTTTCAAAATATTTCTTAAAATTGTTGAAACTTACTTGAATTTTTCTGGTTTTTACCAAAAAATAAATATTTTCAAAAAGAAATATTGGGATCAATAGAACTGGAAGGGTGAAAAAGAAATAGAACTGTTGTAAATTGTAGGGTAATGAGCCAATTTTTTTTCGACCATACTCGAGCGGCAATACTTTGCCAATTAAATACATAACATTAAAATTAATATCAGGATCACGATCGATTACATTCGGTTTGGCATGATGTAGAAAGTGACGAAAATTCCACGAACTAGACGAAAAGCCCATGATGCCACCAATTATTATATTATGACCTAAATGATTTAGTTTGCTCGATTTGAAAACTGACAAGTGACCAAAGTCGTGCTGTAACCAACCAGCTTGAGCCTTTGAAACCATTTTTTAGACCCTTCTTTTTTTAAATATTGTTAGACAGCTTACTTGAACAGTGCCTAGGAGAGCAGCAGCAACAAAATAACTCAACCAATTCTCGTAGCCGCTTTTATAAACTATGTACGCACCAAGCAAATCAAGGACTATTAGTTGTAGAAAGTGTAGACCAAAGAACCAAGGGTCCGCTTTAAAGAGCCCCATTTTTTCTGCCAGACTTCTCAAGTTTTGAAAGTCTTTATGTAACTCTATCTAGAAAAAAATTAGTGTGAGTTAAGTATTTATAAAACAAGAGAAGGCTTTTACTTTTCTTTCTTCAAATGGGTTCACTTCGGTATCGGGCAAGACTCTTCCAATTCGAATTGGTTTCATGTATTTGTTAACTTTATTCATATCATTATGTAAACTAGTGAATGCATCCTATAAAAAAAATGTTACAAAGCTGTATAAAGAATTTTATGGACAAAAAGACCAACAGTGACATCATGTCCAGCATGACTTAGCAAAAGTCTTCGACCACCTGGATGCTTACGACTAAAATTTGTAACATCATAAACCAAATTATCAATTACAACCCATTTGTTTTGTTTAATCTCATCCCATTTGTACAATTTAAGATTTTCATCGTACTGGTCTTGATTGGTTTCGGTGTTTATTAAGTTTCCACCTTTTCCCATTTTTTATTTGGTTGTTTTAAACAAAATTTTTTTTTCAATAAAAAAATGTTTGTATAAAAAAAAAAGAGTGCTCCCACTTTTAAAGCAATTTTTTCTTCAAAAAAAGAGAAGGTATTATGTTTGCTCTTTCACGGTCGATAATTAATTGTTTTTTCAAAGATGAAAACAATGAAAACCAAATAAAAAAACAAGTATAATGTTTTATCATGATTTAATAAGTTAAATCTTAAAGATGCTGAAATATTTTTAAGCTCTAATGAACACGCGTCCAAATTTGTAATAGAAATTTTTTTGAGAATATTTTTTGGTTTGATTGTTCAAAAACAAAAAAAAATTTACACACGATTACACGATTGTGTAACAAAAGGCTTACACAATATCTTATTTTTTTCGAAAAATTTTAAAAATTATATAATTTTTTTTGTGGAATTAATTTTAATTTAAGTGGTCTAGATTAATAGCCCTATAGTTCAATCGATTTTTATGACAAGAATTAGACTCAAAAATAAAACATGCTTGACAAAAGGACTTTGTTGGTATTAAGAAGATGTGAGAGAGTCTGAACGGTAATACACAAGTTTGAATTTGATTTTTTGAACAGAATATTTACAATTGTTGTTTAACGACTTCGAAAAGAGTGGCTGAGATTTTTTCATTTTACGACTTTCTTAAAAAATTTTAGGCTTTGACAGTAATTGCTTCATGACATTTCCAACACTTCCTCATTAAAAGCAACCTTGAAACTATTTGTTGAAATCACTGACACTGCATTTTCACACAGACCATTCAAAATTGAAGCCACACGATTTGAGAGAAAATTGTGACGGTATGACCCTTTCTTCTTTGATTATGGTTGTTTTAGCGTAGTTAATACCCTTTAGGAAATTTATCTCTTCATGACCATTGACTATTTTATACATTTTTATCAGATCACCTCTTAATCGTTTGTCTTCTAGACTAGTAAGGTTGAGTTCATTTAAACGTAACTCGTATGGTTTAGACTTGATCGATTGACTTACTTGGTCGGGGAAATTTGCATGAAAGGATAAAATGGCAAAAAAAAGCATTTTTTATTAAAACTGTTGTATAAATACCCCTACGCTTTTAGCAGCCTTTTACTTAAACGTTTAAGAACTCATAATTGGGAAAAGCTTTCATTGGTTTATAGATATTACAAAAAAATACACTTGAACCTTCAAAAAATTCTTTCCGAAAAGTCAAAGTCAGCAGAAAAATGTAATTCAGACGTAGGAAGTTAATGTAAGATTATCCACTCGGTACATTCGAAACACGTAGTAAACTTTAAACGTTCTATCGAAATTAATCTCGAAAATTTTCATTTTTATTTTCCAATCTTTATTTTTAAAAGCATATCAAAATTTAATAACCACAAAAAGAAAAAAAAAATATTATGAAAAAATAAAATACACCCAAAATCATCTAATTAAGTAAAAAAAAGAAAAAAAGTAAAGCCAAAGTAAAATCATTTAAAAAAATATGCTTCCAAAATTTTTTACAAAAAGACTTTTTAAAATTGACCTTGATATTGCTGTTGATTTTGACCTTGTTGTTGTTGCTGTTGTGGCTGCTGTTGTTGAACGTTTCGTTGTTGTTGCATGTTAAAATTTTGTTGCTGAGCAGGAATTTGTTGATTCATAGGAGCTGATTGCAATTGTTTTTGTAAATATTGTTGTGGTTGTTGTTGTTGTTGAAATTGTTGAGCTGGTTGTTGTTGACCAGGAACTCCCAATTGACCTGGTCTTTGCATCGATTGTTGTCTTTGCCAATTTATATTTTGTCCTGGTTGTTGTGCTTGACTCGGTGGTTGAGTCGGTAACTGTAAACCACCAGAAGGATTCGGCGGGGTACTTGTATTAAAACTTCGTTGTTGTTGAGTTTGTTGTATTTGTGGTTGTGTTTGTTGGCCGGGAAATCTTGGACCTTGTTGAGGATTCATAAAATTTTGCCCAGCTGGTGCTGGTTGTGGCGGTTGTCCTTGTTTAGACATTAAAGGAACTTGGCTAGCCTGACCCATGCCCATTGGATCAGGTGTACCAGTTCTAGGTAACGGTAAATTTGTCTGTTGTTTATTGAACATTTGTTGATTATTTTGAAATTGAGGGTTGTTTGGTTGTTGACCTTGTGGCATCATTGGTCGAGGTTGATTTAATTGCGGTTGGTACCCAGGCATTGGTTTAGGCTGATTAGGAGGCATCGGAACAGGCTTTCTAGCTGGATTTTGAGCTTGATTGACCGGTGGTTGCTGATTAATAGGAGGATTCGGGTACCCCATTCTGTTTGGTTGTTGAGGAATTTGAGAAACGGGCTGTTGTTGTGGTAATCTTTGTCCAGCTTGGAATGGAGCTTGGTTAGGTACTGGTGGTTGTTGTCCAGGCGGTTGAGGAGTTAAAGACTGTGGCGGTTGATTTGGATAAAAATTTTGTTGATTTGGTTGATTTGTCGGATTGGGGATTCTTTGTCCCGGTTGTTGAACCATTCCTGGTTGCATCATACCTGGTTGTTGACCCATTGGTCGATTCATATTTACTTGTTGATTCGGTTGAAAGTTTTGATTCGGCATCATTTGATTAGGTATAAATTGATTACCTTGTTGTCCCATCATTTTGTTACCTTGTTGTACATTTGGCATACCCGTTCCAGGCACAACACCTGGTATAGGTCCTTGAGGAGTAGTATTCTTAGGACCTGAATTTTTTCTAGGTGTTGTTGATTTTTGTTTCTTAGGCATCCCACTAGGTCCGGCTTTTTGCTTATCAGGTGTCGACAATTGTCTAGTAAGACCTTTACGTTCACCGGTCATTTGCATTGGCGGCTGTTGCATTTGAATCGGATGTCCCTGATTATAATTTTGCATTTGATGTTGTTGCATGTGATTTTGTAGACGGTTCATAATTTGTGTATGATTTTGTGCCATTGGCAAAGGTTGACCCATCATTTGATGGTGAGGATGCGGCTGTTGAATCTGTTGCGGTCCACTCATCATATGCGGTGGCATTTGCATTTGATTTTGATGTTGTGGCATCATCATATCCATTTGACCGGGCATGGTACCACCTAAAACAACAATATCTGCATTAGGCATGCTCATAGCCGGCGAGTTCATCGATTTTATTTGGTCCGCTTGAATGAATCCTTGAACTTGACCGGGTGTAGTTGGCACCGATTGCTTACTAATCGAAGAATTTAGAGGCGGTTTCTGTTCTTTTTTAACAGTCTCAACAATCACAGGCTCTGGTAAATCAATCAAATCGTTTGGAACTTCTGGTTTCTCTTTAAAATAAGTCAACTCCTTGTGAATGTTCATGTGTTTGTGACGTAAAAGAAGTCTTTGTTGATACTCATAACGTAACATTTTACGTTCGAGTTTTGTGTACCCGTACCATGAGAGACATAATGAAGATGCATTTTTGACACCTTCAATCAATTCCCAAGTGCTAATTTTTTCTTTACGAGCAAATTTGAACCCTCGTCTTTTATCGTGTAAATTAGACAGTGTCTTTGAGACAGTTGTAGAAAATGAATCGACAGTCATGGTTTCCATAGAAGCGCTTCGATTTAAAGGCATCATTTTACGAATAAAATTAATCGCTTTCGTGTTTGGTACATCACTAAAATCTTTTGTTTCTTTACTTATTTTTTTGACTATTAACTGATAGTGTTTGTTGCTTTCAAGATTCGGTTCGAGGCTTATTATGTGATGGATAAGAACGCTTAACATGTCGATGATTATGGTAAATAAAAGTTGGTCATTGTCCGGATCGACGACTCCAGAGTAGATTAATTGAACAAATAGCCATGCCCAGTTGACAAAATCATTTGCGTTTTTGAGCAAAAAGTCAAACATTGAACCGACTAGACTGAGGCGAATGTGTAACGTGTCCATCATAATTTGCTTTATTCGGGGGTCTTCGGATAAAATTTTGTCATCTTTGCCCTTTTTTTTTTTTAAAAATTTAATTTAACTTAAGCAAAAAATAAAGCAGATTTATGTCTACATTTTCCCTTGATTATGAGCATAAAAAGCTTGAGAAAAAAGTCACCAAATTCGATCACCTTTGTGGAAATATTGCTTAAACAAGTTCAAGCTTAAAAAATAGCTTTTAAATGAATAAGCGTTTTTAGCAGAAAAAAGTTTTAGAGAAAATTTAGTTCAAAAGTGCGATGGATAATGATGATGATTAACAAAATTGGTTCGTAACAAAAAAAAACTGAAATTTTTTTCTTACGACTTTTTCACCCAAAAGAGATTTTAAAACGTCAAAGTTACACATATCTGTAAGTAGCGTATCCTGTCTTCTTTAAAATGAACTATATACCATTTCTTCTTATAATTCATATCCCTTATTTATAGTATATATAAAAGAGGACAGGATAAGCTACTTACTGATATGTGTAACTTTGACATGTTAAAATCTCTTTTGGGTGAAAAAGTCCCTCACATAATTACCCCATAATCACTTTGACAGGGTCTGTACTACAGGTGATGTGGACGACATCTAAACAATATGGCTTGTAGAAGAATGAAATATCTATAACAAGAGGGGTCTTTGTCTATCGATAAGCTTTATTCAAACTCTTTAAAATAATTCCGAAAATTTCAGTTGCTTCGCTGCCGGAACTTTTTATCGAAAAAAGGTGATTGGTGTTTATTGAAGAAAAAAACTAGATAAGGTGGAATGGCAGACCCAGGGTGCAATAAACGATGTAGACTCTTGACAGTCTTTCGAAAAAGTTCTCTTATGGTTCAAGTGTGATAATAATAATACCTTGGTTCTTAAGATACCTTGGTTAGTCTGGGTCAACATTAAGAACTAAATATTTTGTGCAAAGTTCGGGAATCAGTAACTTTAATAAGGCTCAGTCTTGAATTTTTTAAGACTCGGACTCAAGGCTGAGAATTTTTTTTTACTATATTTTTTGCCACTCTTAACTTATTCATTTTCACCATTTGCGTAGCCGCAGCGCAGCGAAGTGTACCAAAAAAGCAGAGCCCCCGTACCGGAGCGTACCCTTATCGATCCGTACAGTATCGAAGGCGAACCTCAAGTGTAGCGTACCAATCGAACTCACCGTACACACTGTGCCTCCCGTTCTTGATTCTCTTATTAATTAATTTGAAAAAACAAAAACCGTTTTATTTTTTTAATTTCGGTGGTACGGTAGGTTCGGTTCGCAAAAGCTATGGTACGGTATGCTACGGCAAAAGGTGAAAGTTCGGTACAAGTGTAGTATAAAAAAAAAAATTTTTTCAAAATATTCTTTAAAACTTAAGTCTCTATATTCTTTAAAGGCTAAATTTGAGTCCCAAAAAGACTGAGTCTCCTAAAAAATCATTTCAAAAGGAATTAGTGTCAATAATTATTTATTTTAATCAACAGTTAAACATCAATCTAACCATCATCATCAAAACCAACTCTAAATGGTAATAATCCATTCCGCATATTGATATTGGATATGCAGGATCCTTTGGTTTCCCTCAAATTAAAGTAACTAAGGTGTTCTTCGTGAGTAAGAAACTAAGGTAAATGATTTGGTGATTCAAATAAAAAATAAAATAATGCCAGCAAAATAAGAAAATAAAAAAAAAAACTCTTCTCCAAGGCTTTTATGTTACCTGATTGCTCTCATTAATTCCCTACAATCAAAAAAAAAACAAGTAAATTCAAGTCTTTTGACTGAATACAAATATATTTTAGAAGATTCGAAAAAAAATCATTCTTACATTTACAAAATCAGTTAGACCATTAAACAATGAAGTCAATAAAATTCGTTGCTGTTGTTGTTCATTGTTATTATTATTTTTCAAACACGAGACCAAAAGTGAAAAAAATGGTTGTTGATTCCAAGCAATTATGTTCTTGATCGCCTGTGTTTCTTTATCGGTTTTATTTTTTGCATTCCAAAAAGCCTTTCCCAACTCTTGCAGTGTTTTAGCTTAACACAAGAAAAAATATCAAAAATTGACTTTTATTTTTAATATTCAATAAACTTACAAGCATGTTCTAGGACTTTAAGTTGGCATGTATCTGGTAGTCTAGTGATCAACGGGGCTATCAACCAAACCCCTACAGGTTGATTTTGATTCTTACTCAAATTATCAAATTCATCGAACTCATCATTTTGATCAATATCCATATTCAAGTTAAGATCAGTCTCAGCCAAAATGACATCAGTTATATTCTCTTGGTTATCTTCGGTTTGATCCATTTTTTCAATCGGGGATTTTAACAATTGTGCATCTGAGTCTTTATCTTGATCTTGACTTGCGTCTATTTGACTTGTCGATCTACTCATACCGGGACTCTTTTCAGGGTCGATTAAAAAATCAACAGTCGTACGAGCTAAACACTCAACAGTGTACTCATAATTCGAACGTATATTTTGTTTCTCAAGTTCAATCATTAATTTAAATTCCAATAAACTTTCTCTCAATGTCCAAATATCCAAATTTTCGAGAATATTTCGGATTGAGTCTTTAGTCGATGATTGTTCGTTTTGTTTTCTCAACTCATGTTGTTGAGGGTAACATATTATATGAAGAAGATTTTGAGCACGTCGACCCAATGCTGGTTCGAGTAATTGATTTGGTTTAAGAAGATTATCACCTTCATGAAAACAACGCTCTTTAATCCAATCATGTTCACATATTTCTTGTAAAACACTTGCTGCAAATTGATCCAAGTCAACTTGTTCATCGTTTTTATCATCTCTGGCCAACCGGCTGCTACTTGAAGATTGGGATTTTCGACTATTAGAAGTGTCTTTTTTCGGCTCGCTAAGGAGGAATAAACATTTGAGGACTAGTAGAAATGTGTTGAATAAAATCGAACGGCAACTGGCGGTGATCATTCGTTGGTCTGTTGTTGATCGACGGTATTTCAACGGTTTCGGAGAACTTGTGAATATGTAGTGAATAATATGACATGCTAACGATGCACTTGGTTCCAGGATTGAAGAGTTATGCGATTGATCATTTGTAACTTGAAAAGAAAGTTATTAAAGTCTAGCATGGGATTTAAGGGTTTTATTTAAGTGTTTATACTTCCAGGACACGCCATGACACATGTTTTAACCACCATTATAATCAATTCATTCAAAATTAAGCAATGTCTTGATGCTAAGATTGAGAGAAATAGTTTAAAGTTTTCTTTACATCTAGGAACTTGAATCTATTTTGATTACAATTAAGAAAATAATTTTCGTAAGAGTAGAATTTTTTGTAAAATTACGTTGATTTTGTTTAAGAGTTCATTGAACATCGCTTTTTCTTTACTAGGTTCGGTGTTACGTTGATGCAAAGCTTTAGTTGCATTTTGCCAAAATGTGATAAGGATATTACATCGACTCGTGAGCTCTGAACAAAGGTTTGCCACTCGAAGCATCCTTTTAAATTAACAAAAATTTATTCATAGAAATAGATCCTTTTAACACTGACCATATTTCAATGGTCACAAACTGAACCAAAAGTTATGACTAAAGGTCAATAACAATAATTTGAAAGTTTTTTTCTGGACAGACTTTTATCTCAGCCCTATCCAGTGTCTTAAAAATAATCACTAGAAAAATTTCCGTAATTCAAAAACCTCAATATGAAAGAATTTAAACTTTTTCATCCAAAATTCGTATTTCCTTTGCAGGAATTATCTCTAAAACACGGAACGGAACGTCCTAAAATACGGATATGTGTCATATAGACTCCACGGAATGCCAGTAGGAAAATATAGAGCTTATGTGTTTTAAAATACGGTAAAGTTCGGCCCGTGCAAAACGTCCACGCTATCTCAATTTGACCCTACAGCCGTGTTCTTCATATATTAAAACTTTAAGTTCCTAAATATTTAGGGGGTCGATAAGATTTTTTATTTGTTTTCCTGTAGAATAGAAACCATGTGCCTAAAAAGGTGCTAAATATCAAAAACCTAAAGGAATCTATCAGAATCTGTGTCATAAATATCATATTATTTGTTATTTGACTATGCTTCTAACGGTTTTATGTGAACAACTCTTTCGAGGATCTTGAATCTTAGACCCCCTTCACGGAAAAATAAATATTTTTTATCGACCCCTTAATAATTGTCTATTGTCTTTCATATATGGAGAACACGGCTGTAGGGTCAGATTTCACAAATTCAGATAGCGTGGGCGTTTTGCGTGGGTCGAACCTTACGGACAGACATTAATTTGTCGTTTCATTTTGTAAGCCAATTTATTTTGTGTTAAACAAAGTTACAAATTTGCGAATTCTATACTTGTACAGTCGACTCGGTTTTATTCGAGTCTTAATTCATTCCATCCATTCCCCCTTAATCTGACCAATTATCTAGGAACTTGTTTAGAGAAAATAATGGATTTATTAGTCTAGATTGTTGCTTTCCCAATCGATTTTCTATTATAAATTAGAATTAGAAAGGTCTAATGATCGATTCGTTAGCCCGATTAACTTAATCGATAGTCAAGATTATGATGACTCAATTTTTAAGTGTGAATAATTGAAACAAATCTTGACAAAAAAAAGAAAAAATTTTTTTTCTTACTCGTCTTTGCTTAGACTCGACAATGACAAGAACACATGTGCCACAAAATTGTAATGTAAACTCTTGCTTACAATATAATTTTCAATTTCATCGATTGTATGACTTAAAAAATAAATTATTCCATAAAATTTTAAAGTCAAGTTTTTGACCTAAAAAGTTACTCTGTAGTTGTGATCATTGACGTCAACAATTCATCTGACTTCATTTGATAATTAATCGGATTCGCTGATTTATCCAATGGTGGTGTTTGTGTGAAACACTTTTCCGCTTTAATTTTATTCGCAATTGATTCAAATTGAGGAAATTGTGTTTTAATGTAACCACATGACGTGTACATTTCATTTAATAACATGAGTGCACATTTCTCATGTGAACTACACTTTGACGGTTTTTCAACATTTCGAATCAATTTTGAAAATGACTTAAAAACTTCAATGGCCAAGTCTTTCCACATTACAAGCGATATTAAATGTAACCTCAATACACCGGTTATATTCAAATAAAAATGTGATAAATACTCAAAATAGGGTTGTTTAGAAGCTTGAGATGTTTTTGGACTCAAAAATTTTTGTCTCAAATAAGACTCTATAACAGGTCCCATTTGAATTAGTTTAATAACAAACAAAAACAAGTTAAAAATATTCATATTTGTTTCCATTAAATCAAAAATGAAAAGAATGTATTGCAATTTAGGCATATAATGTTTTTGATCAAGGCTCTTATAAATGTCTAGGATACATTGATTTACTTTAGAGATTGTCGAGTACTGATCGTAATAACTCATTTTACAAAACTCGGACTGAATTTGATTCAAATTTTCGATTTCAATTGGTGTAAGACTCACATGAGTGTTAGTTACAACATTCATATGTTTATTGGCAAGGAAATTCGATTGTGCCGGATTAGAGGATGTATTACCAGGTGCTTTTTTCAACGAGGTTATAGTCGTTGTCTCATTAAGATCAATCGAATACTTTCGAGAGAATAATTTCATAAATTGTTTCGTTAATCCGTGTATTTTGTCCAAAATTTCTTGTTTCTTAGACCCGAATCCGTATAAAAGAACAAACCGTTGATTCTTTTCATGTTGATACGTGTTTGTTAGTGGAAGTGGAAAGTTGAGAACAAACACGGCTAACTTTGAGACTTGGGTAGTTCCGTTAGATGAGCAAGTACTTTTTAAACTCAATTGACTGTTTGATTTCAAAGCATCTGACGACTTACACGGTGTTGGGACCGAGCTCGGTGCCAATTGTGGGGTATGCGGGGGTAAATTGTAAGATGGCATAGACGATGGTGGATGTTGATCAATACTCATTGGATACTCAATTGAATTACGACTAACCGGTAACTTTACCGGTGGTTTCAATTGTTGTTGTTGTTTTAACTCCATTTGTTTTTTTTTAAATGGCATAAAAACGTTAACAGGACGTTTAATGTCACTCAAATTATTACGAAAACAGTCTCCACGTGAAATCAAGTCTTTTACAAATTGATCATGCGAAAAAACTTTACAACTAATAAACATATGAAACAAAGAAATTAGACTTGAAAATTCTAAATTATTTGAATTGACGTTTATAAGATAATTCATGTCTTGTTTAAACGGTAAACTCTCTGCCTTTAGTTCCAAGTATTCGAATAAAATTTTTTGAAACGGATACTCGTAAAGAGCTTTTTCTTTCAACTTTTTTTGAGCTTTTCTTAAATTGGCAAGTTTTTTTAAATTTTTGTTCTGTGCACCTGATTTTTTGCTCAAATTTTGCGAGTACTTTTTTTTAATTTTGTTGACAATTTGATTTTTTATCAAAGCTTTAACGACTGGCGTGTGACTCGATGTTTTAAACTCGTCCGGATTTTGAGGTTCGAGTTTTATTTTTTTTGATGGACCCTCTTCTTCGTCCAATTCGGCGTCTTCGTCATCCTCGAATTTACGCTTTCGTCCATTTTTGGCTAAAAACTCATCAACTCGTTTCAAACTTTTGGGCATTTTTCGTCTCATTTTTTTTCTCATTGTTTTATTAAACTCTTTAACTTGTTGTATAAGTTCAATTTGACGTTTTTTAATTAAAAAAATGGCATAGAAAATTCTGTGCAAACCACAACGTCGTGAAGTCGTTGCCCAATCGCATAACAAATGAATTATTTCTTTGTCTGTTAATGGTTTACTGAATTCATTATCAGTATCATCATCGACATTATCGTCACCGTCTTGTTCACCTTCTAAAAAACAATCAAGATCGTAAAAGTTTTCGTGTTTAACCTTCTTTCCATTAAGATCAATTTTAGGGAATATTAAAGAGTATAAGGTTTGAATGGTGTCGTTTATGTCACTTAATTCATAACAGTGTTTGTCTAAAATGTCTAGAATGCTTAATATTTTAGTTTGTAAAATTCCGATAGAGGCTGGTTTAAGTTTGTCCGTGCTCCATTTGGTTTCAATTTCGATAGAACGGCGTTTAATCGATAGTTCGACTTTTTCAAGTTCACGTCGAACATAATTTTTAGTGCTATCCGTAATGCCCAAGTAATCGTAAGTGTATAAAAGAGTTGATGGTGGACATGGTAAAAAATCGAGTGCTGAACCGTTAAATGGACTTTCAGTACGACCATCACCGACTCTATTCCATATCAAAGCTTGCATACAACCTAATTGTATGGCGTGTACAATTGATAACAATTGAACTAGTTGATCACGATGTACAGGACATCGTACAAATTTATCGAATAAATTTTTAATTGAACCTAAGGGTACGTTGTTTTTAATAATGTATTTGTAAAGATCCATTTCGATTGGTTTTTGATGATTGTCTGAAGTTTTTAGAGCTTCTTTTTGTTGAGTGTATTTTTGTTGGATTTGTTTTAGAATTTTTTCAAAAAATTGAGTCGAATATTCATTGAATAGGTTTGATATGCGTTTACAACAAAAATATGCCAAACGACGACTGAGTAGCTCCGATTGTAAAAAATGGTACATGTTTTGGGAGACTTGAAATAATTATTTTTAAAATGGATAACGATGAAAAAAGTTAAATAAGTGTCCTTAGTGCAACCAACCACATGTCTATATACTTTTGGCTAACAGATATAATGTCTATAGACGCAAAAGATCACCATGCATGACATTACTTAAGTTATCCACGGCGACGAAAACCTCGGATAATCTGATGAAGGGTTGGTAAATGAAGGGTCATTTAATAAGTCATGATTTAAATCTTAAGGACATGATCTAAAAGCTTACAAAGCTTTTGAAGATATTTGAAAAGTTCAAAGCCCCAGATTTACAAATTTCAAAAATTTTGACAATTTTCATACAAAGCTGGTTTTAACTTATGTTTTGAGTCATCCTCTTTCATTTTCACCCGAAATCTTATGTGACCTTTCATGACCAATATTGTTCCATTTATGATGTACATATCCCAATTTAAGCTTTGTTCTATGAGGATTAGGCAAAGGTTTGCAGTATTTATTATACTTACATTTTTTGAGATGAACGCCTCACTTGAGATTTTTTAATTCAATTTTTTACCTCAAATTCATGATCTCCACAAAAACCTACCCTTGTTTCTTAATTTGGAAAAAAATATTTGAAAATATCGTCTCCCTTCCTATCGTCTTCCTTTTGAATCAAAAGGTTTAAAATCCTTAATATTTTAAATTTGTTTTTATTAAACAAGAAATCAATTTTCTGAGGTAATTTTATGCGTAGATCACGAAAATGGTATTCAAAAATATCAAGTGGGGGTTTCTTCAAGTTCACTTCGAAAAATGTATGTTAATACCGTAAACCTTTGCCTTCTACTTATACCTTCTGCCCTTAATCCGGCAGACGCTCCTTCCAGGAGCACAGCGGTAATACGCTAGGATCGTACGTGATCGGGTATATATACGACCGTCTATGGGAGTCATTTTTCAGCTTTCAAATAAATAATAAAAACGACTGAACTTAGTGGTCAAACACTGGTCAGTCAAATGATTCTCAAAACTTTCAAGTGTTTAAAAGTTTTGAGCATCGGATTGGGCTGAAAATAAGTAAGTTTTCGTTTTATTCAAGGTTGGTTAGCCCATAATGAAACAATTTTTGGATTCAATTTTTTAGAAAACAAACACCCGGTTGCAACTTATTACCAAAGTAATATATTAAAATAATTATTTTCATATAAGGTAGAGTAGACCAAGAGCTAGAAGATTTCACCCTATTTGATCTCCCTGAGGAGTTTTTTGGGCTTCAAATCACGTTTTTTCAGTTTTCGCTCCCAATTGACCCTCAAACACGCCATGTCCGACACACCCATTATTTACTATACACCTTTAGATAGATCTCGTTGAGATTATTCAATAAAAAAGACTCATTTTTCAAAAAAAAAATTTATCTTTAAGTTTAAATTTTCCCTAAAATTTTTATTATAATTTTTTGGATTATTGCTACAACACGGACCATAATAAAATCACCTATTTTAAATATATCACTTTGGTAAAAAGTTGCACCCGGGTGTTTGTTTTCTGAAAAGCACCTGGGTGCCCGTTCACTAATCTCTGAAGTCATTTTTTTTTCTAAAGGTCGAAAGAGATCATACTTGGCTTTTTTTTTCCATTTAATCCAAAATTAGGACTGAAAAAGATCCGAGTTACTAATCTTTGGTTACATTCTTTACGGCCTTACTTGTAGTATCATTTATTGAAGCTGATGTTTAGAATTAAGGCCATTTGCAACTTGATTTTTGAAACAAAAAAGTTAAAAATCATACTTGTAGATATAAGCAGCTTGTTTATTGTAAATGAATCATTTCCGTAATAAGCTTGATTTTTACTCAGCGTTGACTTTTCCAACAAGTCAATTAAAGACTCAAGAACATATTGTTTATCAAGTAAATTTTGATCCAACATTGCCCTTAGTAGAAAAAAATTTTAAAACTTTTTCCAATTTTTAAAAAAAAAGTCTTCAAACCTCATCAACTTTGTGGTAAACGTCCACAAACATTTCAACTTTTTCTCTGTCAAATAACTATGATTAATCACTGGCAATAGAATTAAATTCAAATTATCAACATTCATAAAACTTTCAAGTGTCATATTCGATGGTAGACCATGATGTCCATGATGATGATGTGCACTTAACTCATAAAATTGTAATCGATTATAAATTTCTTTTAACAACCGTATCAACGGTATACTCCATTCACTCGATACATCAATGTTAGTTTGTTTTTTTTTCTTACTAGCTTCATTCAAGTTAGTCGTACATGCTAATACCATTATTTTCAAATACCAAACAGCACGGCTTATAGAAACTTGATACTCGTATAAAGTGATGAGAATCTCGGGTAAGTTATCTGCTCGTTTATTGAATACTGGTATCTTTTTGGCTAGTTTGATGAGTGGTTCATTGTTAGCGAGTTGTTTGAACCAAGCGTATGCACTTTCTTTTGTTTTTTGATTGCCTGTCATTAAGATCAACGATGGTCGAAATGTGTTGCTTACTTTAGCTGGTACTGATTGTTTTTTACTAGCTTCAATTTGAGAGTTAACAGATGTTTCTTCTTTTTTGTTAACAATTTGTAGCAATACCTTGATTACATCGTTATCAAAATTTGAATTTGTTGAAATTGGTTCTTTTCCTATAGACTGATACTCGTATTCGCCAAGTAAATCTGGTATTTGATTTTTGAAACCAGAACGTACAAACTCAGCACTTAATTCATCTTCTTTTTGTTTATCTTCTTGAGGGTAAACATCTAATGGACCCAATTTGCCTCGTTTAAGAGCCTTTAATTCAGCGTCTTCGTAACAAGACATTTTTTGGCAATTTTTTTTTATTCCTTTTTTAATCGTTAGGGTCTTTGCATTTAACCTGCTGTTTTTTATAGAAAAAAATTATATTATTATAAAATTGAAAGGGAATTTATTTTGAAAGAAAAAAAAGTATATGTTAGGAGTGTCAATCAATTTTTGGTGAATAGTGTAATTTTGTTTGTCTGATTCTGTGGATCTTTTATGTTTTACTCAAATGACGCCTTGTGCCTTGTTAAATAACTTTATTTCTGTGGATCAGAGGAAATTATATTTTGGGGAACAAAATCGGCTTCATATCTTTGAACATGTGAACTATGATTTAAATAAATTATGACCAATAGTTATTTCAAACAAGTTCGTTTAAATTTTCATGATGAAGACTTAAACGTTCATCTTTTGCATTTTGATAAGCTTTGTAGAACGCTTTTTCTGCCTCCACGCTTGTTGGACAAATAGCGTGATATTTTTTTTAAAAGAGGATATATGTGTCTTTGTTATATTTTCTTTTTTATCTTGGATAAATTCAAGATAAAATCGAAGATTAAGTTTAATGTTTTTAAAACATGCTGCATATTTATCAATAATGCTTTAGTAATCAATTTATTTACTTTCCATGGTTTCTATTGTTAACTTTAGAAAGGAAAATTCGTTATTGGAAAACACAGGAAAGTTAAAATGACAAATCAGATGAATCAAATGGACCTAAAAAAAACTGTAAATTAACTAAAATATAAATGTTTAGTAACTTTTTTTTATTTATTTTAAATTAGTTTGACTGGAGTGAAGTTTTGACATGAGTTAAAAAAAAAAATGAGTTAGTTAAGATATTAATTCATTTTATTTTTTTTTTAGAAAATCGAATTTTGGCAAAAATTTCGCCGTAACCTGGATGTATAAATGGGAGGGCGGCGATATCGCTGTCATTCTAACACCGTTCTAAATTTGCTGTATTACGGGTACGTGGGTATACGGATCGCGTTCGAATCTTGTCGTATTAGGGTGCCGCTGGCTTTGACCATCACAACGTATAGGGGTCTGGAAATGGGCAAAAGAGCTTGTTTTACAGCAGACCCATTTAGCAATAGGTGTAGCTCTAGTGACAAAGTTAAGCATTCTACTTAATGTAGAATACGCTTGGTTTGTGGTTCCAAGGTAGTCAGGATAGTTGTCGAGTTCGCAGCTTCGGCTCGGATGAGTGGCGCTGTTTATGATAAACGTCCCACAGTCACTGTGGTGGATGACATTAGCATAGTCGTAACCATGCCTTGGCCGGTCCCAAGCCCGGATGTGAAAATGGGAGGGCGACTTGTCAATGGAAATTTTAACCCTAAGTTTTACATTTTTTCATGACATAACCCGGGCAGTCAATTAGAACTTTGATTACACGTAATTATGTTTCTTTAAGGTAATTACGCAATGTTTATCATGAAAAAAAAAAGACGCGTAATTATTTTTCAATTCTTAATAAAATAATTCAAACATATTGAAGTTAATAGTTTGCAGAAATTTCTCAATGGTGTAACAAAGCTTGTTACACATACAAAAACATCAAAAAATCAACAGAAAAAAATGGTTTCGAAATTGTTCTGTTTTTTTGTTCTAATGCATTGTTCTTATAGAATTATCATAGTCTGGGATCAAAAGGCTCACAAATGCAAAAATAAATATTTTTTATTTCAATTATTTATTCAAAATAAACCTCTTTTTAAATACATTAAAAAAATTTTAGTTTTTGGAAATTAAATTAATTTTTTTTTTTTGAACCTTATTATCCCAAATAACTTGTTGTGTCACGTAATTTTCTCGTTGTATTTGATCTTGCACTGTCGACGGTACATCAGGTATCAAAAAATCAACTAAAGAAACAATACCAAAGACCAAATGCTTTAAATAAAAATCTTAATTTAAAATTATAATAATTTTAAAATTTTTTCGTTTCAACTACAAACCTCAAACAAGACTGCAAAAACTAACCGGGCACACAAAATAATATAAAAATCTTTAGTGTATTCATATTTATTTGGCGAATCGTATGGCTCTCTAAAATCTTTGTATCTACATATTTCATTTGTTGCATTTACAAACCCAAAGTCTGTTAAGTTTTTATACGACAATGTATAGTCTACATAACCCTCAAGAGTACCATCACCGTATCTGAAAACAAATTGATACAAAAATTTTGGTATGAACTCAGATGTAAATGCTATTATGAAACCATTTGTTATAATACCAATTTTATTCAAAGCTTTAATAATTGGAAGCCAAATACCAATATTTTTAGATTGCTTTGAAATTGGTCTTCGTAGTGTTTTTAACAACTTTTGAGCATCAACTCGTATCTCAATTAAATTATTAATGAAACAAAAAAATGGTCCTAAGGGAAAAGACACGACAAACATGCTAACAAACCCAAATTGAATAGCCATTTCTTGAAATTCACTAAACAGTGTTAAGTGGTCCCATTTGTTCAAATATCTGTCTTCTTCCCAATGTTTTTGTACATCACCTACTTTTTTCACGAATTTACATAATCTATTCTTTATAAACCTAGAAAACTTAAATTAAAGCAAAATTCTTTGAGGTTCTGTTTAATTTAACTTACGGCCAAATAACCTCAACAAGGTTATTCCAAGCTTGTTTTCCGACCATAAAAATGGCTAATTGAATTGTTAAGTCAACAAAGCAACCTGCTGGATGACACTTGAAAAAAAACGTTATGGAAAGTTTATTTTTTTCCAATTTGAAGGAAATTACTTTTTCGTTAAGTTCGTACTGATCAATTTTGAAGCTTATGTTTCTTTTGGAAAAATTTTAAAAATTAAGATTTTGAAAAATTTACGCATCAGGCTTATTTACCTTCCTTTTAGAAATGCTATATAGAAAAGAGACCCGTAAGTGTTTACGAAATCTAGAATAAACAATTTAATTGACAGACTATCTTGATACTGTGAGTCAGTTCGATGGAATTCTAAAATTGAAAAAAAATTAAAGTTAAGTGGTAAAAATATGATTTTTATGCCATTGGACTCAAATTTGAGCTTTTCTAAGGTTTGCCATATAAACCAAAATATTACTTTAATTTTATTAAAGTGTAATGGGTTAAATTTAAAAAAATAGCTCTCCGGTTTAACTTGCAAACGAGCTAGCCATGGATTAGATAGACTAGGATTGACTTTACAGTTCTATCACTTAAGACTTGCAAATTAAAAAAAAAGTATAATGTAATGATCCTTTGATGACAAGAAAGAAATCGAACTTCTTTGATCTAAAAATCTGCACAAATCTGGTCCATGGGCTAGTAAACGGGATTTTACGACAAGAACATTTTTGTTCAAAACTTTGTCTAGTTTCAGCAACTACAAAAACCAATAACATCAAAAATGTGTGTTCCGCTGACTAGAATCAGAATAAAAGCGAGAAATCGTTGTTGTTACTCGGAAAATTTTGAGTCAAACTAAAAAAATGGCTGGTATTGGGTCTTAATGATCAAGATATCTTAAGTCTTAAAAAAAATCATATATAAAGTGTAAGTAGTGTAAGTAGTAACAGCTGATCTTTATAAACTATGCAGTGGTTTTTGTGAAAATGTTAAGTTCCGTTTGGAACGCGGTCAGAAAGGTCTTTTAAAATAGTTCGGTTCTCGTTCTCTAAACGTTTTACATAATGTTTTGTTTCCGTTCCAAGACTCATTTTGTTCAAACGAAAAACTAAAAACAGGGCGGAACCCGTATGGAACGTTTAGAACGAGAACGAAACTGTTTTAAAAGACCGTTCTGAACGCGTTCCAAATGGAACATTACATTTTTGCAAAAATCCCTGTGAAGGACAAGGTATTCATAATTTTTTTTTTAAGGTTTGTCACCAAGTCATAAACTTTGGTTTCCAAAAAAAGCTTAACCACCGATAAATTATGCCCAAAGGGAACTGAAATTTTTTATGGATATAGTTTTCAAAATTACTTACAAATCTTACTTTAAATTTTTCTAAAAATGAAAAGCCAGGTTTGATTGAAAATTTTAACAAAAAAAACGATAAAACCGAATTTTATACGCCTCTTTTTTCGCGAATTATAATTTATTTCAAAATGGTATATAGCAAGTTCTATAGAGAATATCACAAATTGTTTACATGAAATTATTTAGATAAATTTGGATTAGATTTTGATCACTTGAAGGTTTTCGAAAAAGCGGCTACAAATACTAGGGTTTATGACTTGGTGAACTTTACTAAAATGACGACAAACATTTTATAGCATCCGTTATGTGAGAAAATATCATGTGGTTTATGTGATTTTTAATCACCCTGAATTTAAAAAATACCCTCAATGAAAGAAGTGCTTGCGTTTTTCTTCGCACGAACATTCCACAACCTGAAAATCCGATAGATAATTGTAAAAACCATTTCTTAATGATGGGATAAAACCAAAGTTAAAATCTAAAATCATTACCAAAATCTGTTAATTTGATTGCAATCTTTTTGTAAACAAAACCCGATATTAAAACGAATATGAAGTTAATTATAGCCGCTGTTACAGGTGTAATTATACTCGATATTTTTCTAATGTCATTTTCAGTTCTATCCAAAACAACTCCTATAACAGCTCGATAGAACAAAACTCCAAAAATGAAACCAAGTACCACTATCACCTTTAAGCACGTTCGTTAAGTTATCATTATGGAAAAAAAATAACTAAAATCTTACCATAAAAAGTAAGGTTATAAATGAAATAAAATACTTTAAGTATTTTAATATCAACGGATAATAGGGCTCTGGTCTCTTAAATTAACAAGTTTTAAAACAATTTGAAATTTAATGAAAAAAATATTTTTTTAAACAACTTTTGTGATTGGATTTATTTTGATTCGTTTCGTTCTTTGAGCAAACTCAGGCCTTACGGGTTCCATTCGATAATCTAAATCATCTACATCCCACTCGAATTGTAGATAGTTTTCTTTTCTTTTCCATAGTTCAATAAAAATTATGGACCATACCGACATGATTAAAGAGAATAGAATCGTGGCTGGATTATCAAAGATGTAATTCAGCTTTGAATAAATACAAATGTCTGTAAGAGACTCTTGTTCGCATCCGTTTTCGTTACACGTTGGACACATAAATATTGGTTCACTTTCATTTTGTCTACAAATCTCATTACTATCAAAAAATGGTTTTATGTCTTGACTTAATTTTGAAGCCAAATATAAAACTTACGTTGGAATATCAAATTCATAAGTAACCAAACCGTATGCAAATACTAAAATACCAATTAAACCCGGTAGAAAAAGTGAACTTGTGTAAAATCCAAGCCATGCAAAATAGAATGAAACTTGTTCACCAAAATATCTACGAATTAAATTCAATGGTTGATAGGTGAAAAATTTTTTCAATGAAGACCAATGAATCCATAGTTTCTAAAATACAATTTTTTATTGAATTTTTTTAATTTTTTTTGGTTTAAACACAGCTACCTCTCTGTCATTTGGTGTTTTGTCAAGAAATTCAGCTTTCTAAAATGTCAAAGAATGTAAAATGATCTTTAAAAGATAATTTAAAAGATGTTACGTCATGTAAAGGATAAGCATCAATAAAAACTCCTTTTTTGATTAAATCTTCTATTACGTTTGTTTTTTCCTGGTCGTTAGCATCGCTTTCAATTCCGGTATGGCACAGTATTTCATAAGTTAATAGTATTCGATCTTTGTCCATAAAAAAATTTCCATTGCAGGACTCAAAATATGGCAAGAACCTTTTAAAAAAAAAATATGAATAAAATTTCCTTAAATTCAAAGTAAAGTTTTGACAATTCTAAAAAGACAGTTCTTTTTTCTATATTTAACTTTGAGATGTTTTGCGCCTAGTAGAGACACCTTAAATCGTTTAAGCTGATGAACGACTTCTGCCAGATGTTTGTGACAACAAGAGGGGGGGGGGCATATCTCGATCTAGACGTGAATCTAGCTACATCTCTCGATAAAGGCGTCAAAACTTTTCGGTGTACACGATTTAATAAACATTACTTTTCATGTAATTGAGACGTGTATGGCATCGTAAAATAACTGTCTTCGTTTTCAAGTGAAACATCATCTGGTAGTCTATGAATAAATGCCAATTTTTTGATGCTCTTTCTTATAATTCCTTCTTCAACGAGATCGTTTTTCTGAAAAAAAAGGTCATAGAACCGAGACAAAGCCACATCGCCAGACATATGTACCCATTAATATTAAGGTATTGGGTAATATATACCTAAAACCCAATTATTTATTCGAAAAAAACTTAAGAACCTGTAAAATACCCAAGTGTTATGGGTTACCCAACCCAGCCCCATACCTGAAATCGTAAATTTTTGGAAAACCCATACCCTACCCGAACCCAAAACCTGAATTTTCAGGGAACCCATACTAACCCAATGCTTTAAAATTAAAGGGTATATATGTCTGCAAATCACACATTAAATTACTTGTATCGGGAATTTTAATTTTTTCTTTTCAGCTATTTGTAGAAGAACTTCATTTGGTGTGTGTATAAGAAAGTATACATCTTTATTATCCGGTGAGTCCCACTAAAACATCAATTTTAAATGAAAGAAATTAAATTTTATGACGTTGAGTTACCTCGTCTATTTCAAGACCGATTTCTTTTAAATTTTTAAAATAATTTTCTATTTCTTGACCATTTCCATTTGATTTTGAACCCACAATTACATAATCGATTTTTCGTTTTTTGTATTCTTGTTTCAAATTTTCCATTTGAATTATTCGATTTGATTCCAAAATTTCTAGCTTACTCATTTTAATCTCCTTTCTTTGAGAAAAAAAATTTTTTAGTTAAAATTTGATCTCATGTTTTTTTAATAAATTTATTTATCAGTTAAATTTTTTTTCTCTTATTTATGTCAAAGATAAGCCTCAAAATTTTATTTTTTTTTTGCTTTTAAAAAAAAGGAATCAAATTATCGTCCTAATTCTAATCACTGTCTAAATTAAAGAGAGAAATCGAATGTTACAACACGCTTCATTCTGTAAAAAAACTTGTTTTACGTTGATTTTTCATTCGTTTTAGAATTTTAAAATTTTTTTGATTGATGAACTTTTTAAAATAATTTTTTTTTCTTTAAAAACTTTATCAATTAACCTGAAGAAACTCTAGAATACGAACTAAAAGTTGAGTCATGTGACTAAATAATTTTTAAATAATTTTGACTCAGATCTTGAAAGTCGATTGACAACAACAAAAAAATGAATAAACTATTTACGTATCTGCAAAAAAATATCAACAACTCGTTTAAAATCAACTTTAGAAATTAAATTTTATGACTTGTATGTTGGATAATTAAGAATTATTTAAAACAAAAAAGTTGTTGTGTTTTTTTAAATATTCTTTAACGTGATATCAAGTGATTAATATTTTGTGTGGTATTTTATTCTATGAAACCCTAGATTATGCAGTCCATTTCTGAAATAAGTTGACACTAAGACGCGCAGGAGCAACGCGAAACACAATATTTCTTGCGCATAAAAAAAAAATTTTGCGTGCTTAAGCAATGGGCCGGAGCCTCCTAGGCAGAGTGTCAACTTATTTCAGAAATTTACTGTATTTGTTCAAGAAAACAATGCCACCAGCTCTGCTAAAAAAATTTAACATGAAAAATATAAAATAAAAATGATCGCATGATTACATTTTTTTCACATCGATTGGTACCTATGGCTAGAAAAAAATCAAGTCCGAAGTGCGATGCTAGTAAAATTTTTTTATTGTAATAGTCCTTGTGTAACTTTGATTTGTTCAATATTTTATATGATTGTGACTAATGAATACAATTAATATTTTAATCTTGTTTTTTTATATTTTAAATAAATTTAATCTCACAAGGATTTATATAAAAATCAACTTTACCCATTCAGAAAAATCTTGGGGATTTATTGAATTTAAAGTAAACCAAGAGTTTTTAAACTTATTTAAACTAAGTATGAATACCATTATAAGTCCCTTAGCTTTGGCTAGTTTCGAAACTCTTTGGAAAACAACCATACGATCTAATAGGATTCATTTTAATTTAACTTACTTACACAGACATCAAAAGAAAATTTTATCATCAAAAATTACCCTCTGTTTGTAGAAGCGATCAATGGATTTTCGCAAAATAGTCAATGTGGATGAAATTATATTCTCTTTTATTACGAATGCACATGACGACTAACTGAAAAAATAAAATTGAAAAAAAAAGTGTTTACATTAAATTTATGAGTAGAGAACTTTTTATTTATAGCAAATAATGGCCTGAATATAGGATACCAGAGATTTATTTTAAAAGCAATTATCAACCATCATTAAGGGTCAAGTTGAATCTTTTATAGTTGATATTTTTATGGAAAAAATAGAAAAAAAACTATTGTAATATTGTATTATAGAATGATTAAAAAAATAGTTTTCTATAGTTCTGGAGTTGAATCAGCCGCACCCATTTGCGTAGCTCGCCTCAGTTTTTTTGAGGCGAAATTTCTATTCTAAAAATTAAACATTTTTGCAAAAATTTTTAAACGATTTCTATACACTATGATCAAAGTTTCATTAGACTTCTTGTATCCAAATCATTTTTTAGTCCTCAATTTCATGGGACAAAAACCCGTTATTATTTTCTGGCTACGCCATTGGCGGCACCCCAATACGACAAGATTCGAACGCGATCCGTCGACTCACGTGCCCGTAATACAGCACATTTTGAACGATGTTAGAATGACAGAATCATCGCCACTCTTCCATTTTCACATCCGGGCTTGAGACCGGTCAAGCCATGGTTACATGGCATATTTCTTTCAAAATTAAAAAAAAAATTAAGACTTTTTCGGATTTATTCCTGATCGAAGAAATAAATTTTTTTAGATACATAACTGAAAATGTCAAAAACAAATATTACGGTACTTTTATTTTGTGTTAATTATACAGTATAAAAATAAAATTCCCCTTGATTCATGAAAGTCTTGGAAGTAATTAAAATTACTTTCAGTATATTTTTTTAAAGATTTTCTTTCAAGGAATACAAATGCTTTGGTAGTTAAATAATAATTAAAGTCAAGAATAGAGCCCGATTCAAAATAAAATCTTTCGCTTTCGTTTTATCTTCTATCACGCTATTTCAATTTTTATCTAACTCTGTCTAACTTTTTTGGTAAAGAAATCATTAAAAGTACTGTATGTTCCCTTGTCTCTTTACCTTCGAATATTCAGCATATTATAGTCCCATTGTCTTTAAGATTTTAAAGACAGCTTTATACTTGTTTTTAAAACATAATTTCATTTGATGAAGATTCGATATGGATTTATTTTGTTTTTAAAAAAGTTGAACCAAAGATTAAATATCAAAATAACAAACGATTTAAATTTTTTAGTTTAAATAAACTAAATGATTTGAATAAAAAAACTTAAAAATCAACTTCAACAGGTTCTTTTGATTTCACACTCACATATTTATTGTCTTTTAGATAAAATCTCCATAGCTTATTAATAGCTTCTTCTCCAGCGTAATCAATTCCAATTCTTTTGGATGCTATAACTTGAAATTTCTCATCTTTTTGAATCACAACCTCGATTTTATCTTGAAGCCATAACAAATCACTTGTCGACAAATCAACTTGATTGAAAAGATTTTTTGTTATTTTCATAGACATACACAACTTAGACGGTCCATTTGTCAAATTTTTAACATCCAGCTTTTTACTTTGACCTTTATTTGTCGCCAATCTATTTTGGTTTAACACATCAATACCGTAAACAGGTTCCAAAGCTCTTATCAAAACACCACCACCTGGCTCTTTACTTGATATATTAAAACAACAATAACAACCATAAATATTGTAAACATAAGCTGTTCCCGCCTTCATAAACATTGCTTTATTTCTATCGGTTGATTTGTTTTTAAAAGAATGTGAAGCTTTATCATCACCACCTGTATATGCTTCGACTTCGACGATTTTTGTCACAATGTAATCTGTTTTGTCATCGTTTTCGATTTTACGGATCAAAAATTTTCCTAGTAATTGTTTACTCAAGTCCAAGCAGTCTTGATTAAAGAAATTTTCTTTTAATCGATGGATTGATTTAGAGCTAAAACAATGAGAATCATCGGATTTGAATTTTTTATTCAAATTTTCCGATGGTTCAAAAGATCTTTTCATATTTTTTCTTGAATACCAAAATTATTTTTTCAATTTTTATACTTTTTCATAATTTCGTAATTTAAAATTCTTTAAATTAATGTACATGCCTATATTCTCAAGACATTTAAAGAGTCTTGGTAAAAAATTAAAAATTTTATACTTTTTTTCCTCGTACTAAAATGAGGGAATGGACACACGTCCATAAAAAAAATAATCCTTCGTAGGATCCTTTAAAATGCTTATTGTTTGCTTTCGATTAGTCGATAAAATGTCAAATAAATGTAAATAACGGAGTGTTAACAAGACTCATTGGAAAAAAGAGGTTTAGACCCTCAGTCTTGTTTCTTAAAACAGTCAAATTTTGGGAAAAAAAAGACTCATTCAAGTCAAATTGCAACTTTACTTGATTCACATGCTTTTAATTGTCAGAAAATGAAGAGAAAGAGCTCTGTTAATTTCGTTAATTACCGTTATTATTGGAAAAATTCTTGTAAAGCTATAAAATTACGTTTAACGAGTAGGGATGTTTTTTTTAGGTTGCTAAATAGCGTCTTACTAAACAGCTGACCCCTATTTTCAATAAATAAATTTTTTTTAAAAATTTTTTTTATCCTTAAGTTTCAATTTTTCGATTTTTTGGAGCTTTGATCCCCTGTTGACCCCAAATTATTATTTTGGTTTGAAAAAGTAGCCTCGAAGCGGCCAAACATCTAAAAAACATGGTGAACAAAACATTCAAAATCTTACTTCATAGACATGTTCTTCATTTTGTAAAGCATAAAATTAATAAAAAAAAAACAGGGGTCAAAAAGGTTAAAAAATTTAGGCAGAGCGGGGTCTTTTTGTCCTGTTTTTACTAAATCGTTTGCTTCAATCACTAAATTTAGTGTAACCAAATCATATGATATAAATTCTTGTAGAAAATTTACAGCTCTGTGATTTAACTCTAACTCCAACAACTAAAAAATCAAAGAATCAAAAGACAATTACTTCGTTGTATCAAAAAAGAACAAAAAATTAAGCTATTTTTGCTAAAAATTATGGTATTTGATGTTTTTTATCCATTTTCACGCATATTTTCCGATTAAATTTTTTATACAGTGAAGGTAATTTATTTTCGATCAAATGTAAATTTTTACAAAATCATCTGGAACTAATCGAACGTGAAACATGAGAAACACCCAGAAATTACAGCCTGATTTCTTAGCTATCAAACGAACCTAGAATCAAGCCGATTTGATTTTCGGAAAAAAAATTATATCAGGAAGCTAAGATTCTTAACTTTTTTGAAATTTATGGGTAACCTATACCCTACCCGAAACCTAAAACCTATTTTTTTCAGGTTACTTAAACCGACCCAATACCCTAAAATAAACGGGTACTAATGTCTGTTACATTCCAACTGTTAAAATTTGTATACTTTTTCATTTTCGAAGAAAAGGTTCTTATTTATTTATGATTTTTTCCGAATTCTTAAATTATTTTTTCTTAATATCCTTGGTACTCAAAAAATTAAAAATGTTTTTCCTTGGTAATTTAATTTTGTGTAAAATAAATTTTAAAATTGAACCCAACTCATTTTTTTTATTTGTTAAACTGTGTGTTCTTTTTTAAAAATGACAAAATTGATTCAATTAAATGTTGATGGTGAGACTCTTATTTTCGACATCAAATGGGTTTATGATTACGCTTATGCTTCAATAATGAAAGTAGTTCAAGGTGAATCAGTATTTAGAGATCAATTAATCGAAGATGCTTTATTAAGTCTCTTATATTTTCAATCAAAAGTTACATCATCTCATTCAAGTAGTGATATAGACAATGCGTTTCGAATTGCATTTGAAACTATAAAAGACAAACGTATACAACAAACTGATAGAGTGATTAAAATAAGAGAATTTTATAGTAATAATTTTAAACCACTCCATTCAGATATTGTATTTGGAAAACCGAGTTGCGATTTGAGTGTTGAAGATTTTTTGACCAAAAATGATGAAATCAAAATTGCTAAAAAAGCGATTGAGTATAAGCCGAAAAACTGGTTGGTCGAAAAAGTTCAACAAATTGATGAGGGTTCGAATAGAAATCGATTGTCAACAAAGAATGTTAAAAGACTTTCTACAACTAGACCTAAAAGCTCTAAAACAGATCTTAGATATAATTTGAGACGATCGATTCATGAGTAGTCATTCTTAATTTACAAATAAAAACATTCAAAATAAAATTAAATTTCTTTAAAATTAAACGTCATCGGTCAGGCTTTCCCTTCATTTCACATTAATCTGTAAAAATAACAAATAACCTATAAATCTAATGAATTTGAAATGCAACTGTTGCGCAGGCGTTATAATTGCTGAGTGTTAGAGCTTATGTAAAGCAAGAATTCCTCTGTGGAACTAAGAGGGAGAGTCACTCAGAGGTTAAACAAAAGAAAATAGTTATTTGGTAAAATAGTTTAAAGAATTTTATTTTCATTTTAATTGGAAAAAAAATAAATAATTAAGGACAAAAGGGTAAACAAAATTTTTTTACAAAATTTACAAAAATAAAATAATTTGAACTGTGAGGTATTAAAATAAAGTGTCTAATTTAGATGAACTTGTGCTTCGGCTTGAAGATGCACTCGAACATTCACCACAGGAATCAAGTAAATAAGTCGATGATTGATCCAAGTTGACACTTTTTTGTTGTTTTTTCTGATAGTGTCTCAATTTTGAATAGATCGATTGAAAGACGTTTTTTGATTGTTGACTTTGGGCGACTTGTTGGTGATTTTCCATCAATTTGTCAAAACATTCCAATTTTTCGATTTGTTCATTCAAAATGATTTCGTTTTGGAATATTTGCTTCAAATAATCATGCTTCAATTTGTCGACATCAGACACCTCATTGACTTGTTCATACAAATTGACTTTATTCGATTGTTTGTCTCCATCTTCGGTTACTTTAAGGCCACTTGATTGTTGCTTTTGTAATTTACGGAAACATTGTTTGACATTTGGACTTTTTTTAGTCGATCGAATCGTGGTTGTTTTTTTACGAATGACGAAATAAACGTTTGAGTTTAAACTTGTTTGATTCTCGAGTAGATTTAAGATGTTTTCATTTTCATCAACCAATCGCTCAACACCAAAAGCATTTTCATGGACTGAGTAAGTCTTGGACAAGCTCTTCAAGTCATTTGATTTTGAAACTTTTTTCAAAACGATTTGAATTAATTGTGATGCAGTTAAAGAGAAGTTGTTGTAAGTGAATTGATAATTTATTTTGATTTGTTTGCTTCCCATTTTGACTGGAATTGAAACTTTGTTGATTTGACTCATTTTGAAATTATTTTGTAATAAAGATTGATGATATTTGAGAAAAGATGTGGACTGAATTTATACTTGAAAGAATTGAATCAAAAAAAAAGTATCTAAAAAGATTAAATTAGATTAATTAGTTAATTGATTGATTAGATCGATAAATAAAGGAAATCGCAAGTAAATATGAAAAATCAAGTATTGAGCAAAAAATACGAGAAGAGTAAATTAACAAAAACAAATACGAAAACTTTCAATAAAAAAAAGAGTCTAATTGGTGAAATAGTCTAACATGCAAGTGGCGAATAAAACTAGAATAAGGACACCTTTATTTTTCTATCTATTGATTGATTTTAATTTAACTATTCTCAAGGAAGTGTCCTAAATAAACATTCACTCTTTTTTGTGAAAGTTAAGATTTTGAAAACTTGTTTTGACTCAAGTCGAGAAATGAAATTGAAAAAAAAACATTTATACTCATTTGAAAATTGTCTCTTCCTCTCCTGGTCTATGTTTAAATTTAGCGCCAAAATACTGAGCTATTTAAAATGACAGTAAAAAAAGAAGGATTGTTTTATTTTTGGCTAGGAAATATTTTTGGAGGCAACAAATTAAAATTTAATTTAATTCTCAGTGAGATTAAATTATTTAATAATTGTTAAATGATACGAGAAATATTCCAAGTTTTCGAATAAAATGATTAAATACATTCGAACTGAGAGAACCAATCAATCGCCAATCGATTAGAATTATTATTGTTTTTATGGTAATTAAAATAAATTACAAAAAATTGTGTAATGTTTCAATTAATCGAATTCTTAAACTCTAATTTTTCATTTAAAAGATTAACATTATTTAAATTTAAAATGCTTTTCCTTCATTTTTTAAAAAAACACTTTAAATATCTCTCTACCTCTCGTAACTGAGTCTTGAAATATTTTATTGAATTAAAAGTTATCTTATCTCTTGGTCTTGTTACAAAAGTGAAAAGATTAATGGAATTGATACTCTGTTGACCATTCTAACATTCAAAACAATTCAATCACTTCTTTCATCAATCTCTCATGTTTTGTATAGAAGGTAATCAATTTTTATCGATCTTATTTTATAGCCTGAAAATGCAACCATTTGACAGTGTCCATAAAGTGATCATGATTCAATAAAAAATAAACCTTAATGTACCTTTTTATAATTCTCTTTGCTACAACTCTTTGGCTTTGTTATTAGATATTTATCTTTTTTATTTGTTGAATTGATAACTAGAAATGATTTTACAACGACAAACAGATAACTTTTTTTTTTTGAAATTTAAACTCAAATGTCTTTGAATGTCTCAATTTGATTCAAATCGATTAAATCTTTTTAAATTTAAACAAAAAGAGAGAGAGGTCATAAAATTCGATGATTTTTCAATAAAATAAATTTCAAAGTCAATAAAAATATTTCTCTATTCAATGTTAAATATATTCTCATTTTGAGTTTAAATTACCATTCATCGTTTGATCTTACCTTTTTTTGTTAAATCGACATATCCGCCTTTTTCATTCAAAAAGAGAAAGAGAGTTATGAAACATTTTTTGGTTTGTTTGAGTCTTCCATTCATTTGGGATTAAGTAAATTACAAAAACAAATTAAAAATTGAAATAAACAAGAGAACATTTTTTTGGTGGCGCGTTTCTTCTCATCCCCTAAACAAAATGCCTTTAAAACAATTTATGTTCATATCCTCAATCCAAATTCTTTTTCGAATTTAATTTTGAATTGAAAACTCAAAACGACGGATTTATACTGTAACTGAGAAGATAGAAGACGATGATGAAAAAAGGAAAATTAATATTTGTATTATCTAATCTCTCATTAAATTTGACTTTTTAGTGCAATAATTTACAACTTTTATTTGTTTTTGATTGTGTGTGAAACATATGATTCGATTGGCTATTGAGAGAAGACGATCGAGAAAGATGAGTTGAATATTTTTATTTATTTTGTTAATTATTTTTTCCATGCAGAAAATTTCCATAAAGATATTTTGACACATTAATTGAAAATGCTATTTGAATTCCGACTAAAAGTCATATCCCGTAACACTTTTTTGATACAACACTATTACTTTAATATCATTGAATCTTTTATTAAAAATAAAATTAATAAAAAATAAACATTGCGTGAGACCACTTTAACTTGATTTTTATGTTGGAAAAATTTAAGAAAATAAAAAGTCTTAGTTGACCTTCATGGTAATATTTTTGAATAGACGATTGTAAAATCAAGTCTTTCGACGTAAGCTTCTTAAACCTGAAGTCACTTGCACGGACAGCTAGTCTAAACAAAATTAGGTAATTTGAATGATTAAAATAGTTACGTGCCCCCAAATCATAAAGATTAGAAGCTTTAAATTCTATTCCTCCCATTGCTGCAAAAATAAATCATTCAAAAGCTTTGCGAAACTTTTCAATAATTTTGTAAAATTAAACTTAGAAACCAAAAAGCATTTGAACCTTTAACAATGTCTTAATCATGTAAAAAAATCCATTTTCATTCTGCTCTCATGCTCTTTAAGAGTACAGGGTCAAAATCAAATAAACAAATCGATCAAAAGAGTTTTTATGTTTCAAGCCTAATGACCGGTATTCCATAAGTTAGAATTTTCAATTCAGACCAAAATAGACAAGATTTTAGACAATAAATTAAAAAGTGAGTTCTTAAGCTCAAAAAATTAAAAGCAACTAAAAATCAAGTGTCGTCTAAATTAGAATGAAATCGGAATCATTTTTTCGAGTCTTTAAATTAGAATGAGTTTTATTTCTGAAGCGACAAAAACTTAAATAAGTTTTAATTTAACCAATTTGACTTATTCGAAATAAGACCAGCTAATTTAAGTAATTTAACTTTTCTATTTAATACAATCCAAAACTCACAAAACATGACCAAAATATTCTTTTATTCAATAAATCAAAATCAATCGAAATGTTCCAACAAAAACATGAAATCGAGAATGTATGTGCGGTATGTGGTGACGATGCATGCAATTGGTATTACGGTGCAATGGTTTGTGAAGCTTGCAAAAAGTTTTTTATTCGAAGCAAAAAAGAAGAAAAAAGAAAATACATTTGCACGTCAAACAAGCAATGTTCAATCACAAAATCAACTCGAGCCAACTGTCAATATTGTCGTTTTAAAAAGTGTCTTCAAGTTGGTCTTGATCTAAACAAAAAAGCTTCACAATTCGAAATAAATTCATTAGTTCAATCGTTACAATGTCTTGTATGTGAACAAAAGCCATCTGGTATTCATTTTGGAGTCATGTCATGTGAGGCATGTAAGGGCTTCTTTCGCCGATCGTGTCTCAACAATGCTTATTTACAATACAAATGCAAGTTCGATGGTATTGGTGATTGTTCGCTTTATTCAAATCGTAGTTGCAGATATTGTCGATTCAATAAGTGTCTCCAAGTCGGAATGGCTTTTGGTAATTGTAAACTTGGTCGCACAACAAACAAAGTGAAACAAGAAATAATTTTCAACAAGAAAAATCAACGAACCCAAGACGACATCGATAATTTAGATTTTCCAAAAAACAAGAGAACAAAATACGAGCATCATTCTTACAACGTGTTCAATAACTCTACAGCTTCGTCTTCATCAGGACAAGATGAACAGAGCTCAGCCATTTATCCAGAGAATACGTTGACAAACATTTCCACCTATTTGTCAAACAATATTCAACAGTCTTACCAAAGTGATGACTATTTTAAAATGACATACAATCCGAGCAATTCGTTCAATATTGATTCTTATAAAAGTAGCTCAATCGGATGTTTTTTCAATTCAATGACAATCCCAAATGTTCAATTTAACTATGACTGTGCTTATAATTTATATTAAAAATTTTTTTTATTTTTTTAGTTCTTTTTCATTTCAGAATTTTCTTTTTTTTTTTGAATTAATGGATTTTTTTCTAGGTGTATTTTTGCATTTATCATGAAATGTTTGTTTAAATAAAGTTTATTGTTCAACTAATTCTTTCAATTGCTTTAAACTGAATCTGTTTTATATCCCAATATTTAAAATACTTTGAATGTCCCATTCTTGTTATCTTGCCATCCAAAAGATCATAAAAGAAAATTCCATTTGGAATAATCTTCATTGTTTTTCTAAAAATTTAAAGTTAAAAAGCAGTGCTAGTTTTAAGTGTGTTATTTTCCGAATCTAATCCTTCAGCTTCCCAACGAACAAAAAAATCATAATTTGATGGCTTCTAGAATAAATATTTTGTTTAATCAATTATTCTATTTTTGCTCAAAATTGTTCTGTGTTATTTCAAAAAAAATAAAAACTACAGTCTCAAGGCTCCAATCTTGTCACCTTTAAAATTGCTTTAATATTTTTTATTGATCTGTTACAAGTTTAACTTAAAATTCTTTATTATTAAAATAATCAAAAATTCCATTAAATAAAATGATGTTTAAGGGCTCAATTTAATCTAATTGTTTCCAAAAGGTTATTCGAATCTCATTTTAAACATCAATTGTAAAAATAATTTACAAAACATATCTTGGTTATTAATTTTACTATAGAGAATTTTATTTCTATTGCGACAATTTTTAACAAGAGTCTATAGGTAAAATTAAACTAAAAGCATTAGTTTGAAAAAACGGAATTCTTAAAATGAATCTCTAAAATTAAATCTAGACAAGAAGTTCCTTATTATTTTTTATTTGATTAAACACTCTTCATTGAATCACCATTTTCTTTAGAACCGTGATCAGATTAATTTTTGTATTAAAATCTTGTTTGGATAAAAATAACAAGAAAATTCACTTTAATCACGACATCTGATTCTTTAGTTATTTTTTTTTATAAATTTTAAAAGAATTATATTTCCGAAGATATTCAGGTTTTGACCTTTTAAGTAAATTTCTGCAAGGTTCACATTTTTAACCATTTTTTACCGGTATCTTAGTTATTTGACCATGAATCGTATACAATGGGCATATATTCTGAAAGCGCATATTCTAATCTACAAGATGATGTGTTAAATGTTCTGAAAAAAAAATATTCCATGTTTGAATCTTGGATAAAAAGCGAAAAAATGTGCATTAACAATTAGGCATGAAGGTTTTTTTTTCCGGAACATTTAACACGTCACCTTGTAGAGTAGAATATGCGCTTTCAGAATGTATGCCCATTGTATACGATTCATCGTCAAATAACTAAGATACCGGTTAAAAATGGTTACCAACTTACTCTTGTTTTATAAAACATGGGGAGGGGGGTTTCAAAAATTTTTTTTATTGAAAAGTAAAAAAATACATTTTTGTGGGTTTTTTTTGGGAGCAGATTCCGAATCTGATATCGAAATAGCAAAGTTTAGATGTTGTCGAAGTTTTGAACTGCCGGAACCCTTTAAAAAAAATGTTTAACTCGACTATTATGAAAAATAAAAAATAAAATTCAAAAATCTAATCAGACCAAAATTTTCTAAATTTTATGCTCTACAAGAATCTGTATAGATATTTAATATTGGAAGCTTGGTTAAAAATTTATATCACCTAAAACACAAGTATACCAATAAAAGGACTTTAGATTGTCAAAATGTCACTTTAAATAAGCCGAAAAGGCTGAAAATAAGCACATTTTCGTTTTTAACGGGTCTGATTACCCGTAAATGGTCAGAAAGTCAAAAAATATATATTTTTTTCACCTAGCCCTAAAACACCCCCAATAATTGGACCCATGAGTTAGGATGGTCCCAGAAAGTTTGAGTTGATTCTGGTAAAAAATGAAAGCTGAGGTCCCAAAACATAAGTTTAAAATAGTTTAAGATTAAAAATTTTAAAATTTGAATAGTTTGTTTTTATGATGCTGTGAACCTTACCAATTATATATTTCTTAAGATGGTTCGCAGGATTGTTTTTTTGTTGTCATCAACACTGCGAGAACAAAATTAACATTCTCTCTAAGTAGATAATACGATAACGATACTTGAGAAAATAAGAAGGGCTCTTTAATTTTTAAATTGCATTCTTGAGTCAATCTGTACTCGCTATCTTATGAACCTTTAAAAATTTAATTTCCCAAAGCTTTGTAACTTGAGACTCAAATAGTTTCTATGTTTGCTTAAAATTGATTATTTTTAGTTGATAGTTAATCATTACCAGACATATTTTATTTTGACAAAAATTGTGTTTTGAGTATATATACCAAAATATTCCGGGTTACCCAACCCAGACCCATACCTAAAATCCAAAATTTCTGGGTTACACATACCCTATCCGAACCTTAAACCTGAATTTTTCGGTAACCCACATCCACCCAATACCTAAAAATTATTGGGTACATATGTCTTGGGTACCCCCAGACTCGGATTTAGCACCCCTTAAAATTTGTCCCTGGTTTATATTCTCATTGGTAGCGTCTATTTATGCGATTGCTTACAATTCCAAAAGTCGTGCCGATTTTTCGAGTTGGTTAAAATAAAAACAAATTTCAATTTCGTTTTGGAAATTTTCGACTTGTGTACCCCAATATTTGCAAATATTTTCGTTTTTTTTTGGGAAAAAAGTGCCAATTCAAAACAAAAATGATATTTCAGACTTCTCAGCAGAGTCTCTCTATGTTAGATGTAATGAAAGTTTGTTTTTTAGTTTTAAATAATTAACCGATCATTGAAAATAGAGCTTTTCTTATTTTGATTGATTAGTTAAATCATTAAAATCTGCCAAAATAATTTTATGTTCAAAAGGCGCTGAGAAAAATCTATAATCTATTAATTTTTAATAAATACGAAAGATTTCTTTTTTTTATTTTCTTATTTATAATAACACAATTAAAAGTTTATTTGCAATTAATTACGCAATTTTCTTTTTCTCACTTCACAATATTTGCAATTAAAACTAACTAAATCAACAATTTCAAAAAAAAAAAAAGAAATTAAAAAAGAAGAAAATTCAAAGTTAAAACTAATTTGTTTACAGTTGAAGTGCTTTAAAGTCATTTTTATTTTCTAATAAGTTTAAATCAAATCAAAAGGATATTGATAGATTGAATTTCAATTTTAAAAAGCATTAAATCTTTTGTTAGACTTAATGAAAAAATAATAAAAAAATTTTAATGTTGAGTTATTTTGAACAACAAAAAAATTAATAAAAATTTTTTTTTTTTTTGTATACTTAGTCGTTTTAAATCTTTATTTCCGCATGAAATTGTTGAAAATTTTCATTACCTTGATTTTTGTTGTTGTTTCGTTAAAGAGTAAATGATTCAGTATTTTATCGACTAAATGAATACGAGTACATTTGTGACTAGTTGGTTCGGAAAGAATAGAACATATGTTGAATGTATTTTTAAAAAGCCCAAACCATTGTTTCCAATTGACAAATTCAATTTGGAACAAGATGCCGAAAATGGAACTTTTTTATTATATCTAATAGCTTTAATTTATATCTTAAGTAAGTAGAGATTGATGTTCAAAAAGAAAATTTAAATTAAAGAGTTTTTTTGTTTTTGTATCAAGTTCTAGCCGATCATGTTTGTAATGCTTATTTTATGCCGTCAATAGAGTATCTTTGTTTTGAAAAATTGAAATTATCACCCAAAGTAGCTGGATCAACAATTTTAGGTAATTTTTAATTGCAAAAATTGTCTTCTTAAAGTGATCCGTATCAAAGGTATTGGGTCGATAATAATGTAATAATTATGAAATAAAGAAAAAATCAATAAATTGGCTTAAAATAACTTTCTGATTTTTTTCCTAAATTTTAGGTTTGCAAAATAAAAGAATTTTATAAGCTTTAAAATTTATTTAGATTTAAATTTATTCTTGAAATTTCTAAGTGATTGACACAGCATTTCGATCTTAATTTGAAATAGCACACTTTGAAACACTAGAATTGTAAAAAAATGTTATTTTAAAATTAAAAACTCGTTGATACTTAAAGTCAGTCACGGACTAGCCCTTTTCCTTTCAGCAAAATGTCAACTAGCTCGCAGAGGCCGTGATTCTTGTTCATCTTTTTGTGCTCTTTCTTGCGGGCAAGTTAAAGTATTTACGAGATTTTCTTTTTTTCCATTTTAAAACTGGTAAAAAATCAGTGCAAGGGGGTAAAGTTCATAAAAATGACTTTACGGAGATTTTGCAGACTTTAATAATAAGTGCAGCAACAAATTAGTTTTAACTGCAACAATTTTTATTTTGGTCAAACCCCCCTTGTACTAATTTTATACTGGTTTTAAAATGGAGAAAATGAAAATTCTGAAAAAAACTTTAACTTGTTTTTTTTGCGGACCTGGTGGCTAAGCTCTGTGAAGAGCACTATAAGAGTTATCAGAAAATCGTTATCCGTGAACTGCTGGGATTTTGGTTCGATGGCAAAGGGGTGGTTCTAGTGATTTTATGTTTGAGCTTAGCGTTGTACCAGGAAATGTGTGTTCTAAACCAGACGGACATTTTTTGGCTGAAAATGATGGTTCTTCAGTATTCTAAAAATTTCAGGCGTAGTTTTGCTCATAAGAGTCTGTAGTCCGAATCGAATGTCCCAGAGTTTAGCTTTTAGTTTTGCAAGTTATTAAATTTTCTTTTAGAAAATCGGTAGCCGGCAGCTGACGGACCTTTGGGTCGGTGAAAAGATGGTGGTACGTTATATTTTTTAGGTATTTTCTTTATTTGAACGAGTCTGTAGACCGAAACCGAGATCCTAGATCTTAGCCAACAGGTCCGCAAGAAAGAGCACAAACAGATGAACAGACGGAGATTTGAATTGAAAAAACTAAACGCTCAGAAGAATTCGTTTCTCATAAGAGTGCTAATAAGATTTTGATGCTCTTCGTTTTTTGAGAAAACCTTAAGTTCGTAAAGAAAAACGAAAAACGAACGTTGGTGAGTTATTTTTGACAATTTCTTCTGAATAATTACTTTCCGATTTTCAAAAAAAAAGGTTTTTCACGTTTTAGCAACAGCCTTTTTTAATCTGACCCAGCAATTCGAAGGCGTAGAAAACATTCAATCTTTAAAACTTATTCCGGATCCATTTAATGCAAGGACTCAAATAAATCTAATGTTAATGATGTTTTAAGGAAAATACAAAAACTTCCGAACGACAAAAAAAATTTATAAAACCTAAAATATTTTTTTTTAAGCCGGTGCATCGTCAAGTACAGAATTATTTATATCCTTAATGGGCGTATTTTTTGCACGTAATGACGTTTCAATAAACGCAATCATCGGCGCCGCGTCATACAATCTTCTAGTTATCACCAGCATTTGTTGTTTTTGTGTGTACAATCTCAACACTAAATTAATAAAATTCCAAATAATACGAGACTTTTTATTTTATTCAGCAAATTTATTATTATTAATAACATTTTTGTACAAAAATAATATGAAAGGTTTGTATTGGTACGAGAGTTTTACATGTTTGGCAATTTATTTACTTTTCATATTGGTCAATATTTATGACACAAATATTCATAAATTTTATGAAACAATTTTACTCAAGCTAAATCGATGTGTTTCTGTTCCTAGACGAAAAAAAAATCTTAAAGTTACTTTTCACGACGATATAAGTATGATTGACGTTGAAAATATAAGCAAAAAAACCGAAATGTATCGAGTTATTAATCGTAATAAGGTTATTGACATAAATATTGATCATTTTAGTAATGATTATAATGAGCCATTTGATGTTTTTCAACCGTATAAAGAACTTAAGCCGTTGAATTTTTCGACTAAATTCAAGTTGTTGTTTGTTCTACCAGCACGATTGTTTGCGCATTTTACAATTGTTGATTTTCGTCGTTTTGAAACACGAAAAGATCAATTTTTATTTGTCACAATTTTTACTTGTTTGTTTCAAATTGGACTCTGTTCGTATTTTTTACTCTTTGTTATAGTTAAATTTTGTGTCACTTTTGGACTACCTGAAAATGTGATTGGTTTTACATTTTTGTCTGTTGCGTCAAGTGTCGATGAGACTCTAGCCGCTTTGTCCATGTGTAAACGAGAAGTTAAACGTATAAGAGTTCAGAAACACCCTGTAGATCGTTTGAATACAGCTTTATCAAATTGTATCGCAAGTAATCTATTCGGAATCACTGTTGGTATCGGGTGTCCGTACTTTTTAAATTCATTTCTAGTCAATTCAAAGCATAAATTTTTAACACCAATTTATAGTGTAAACATTATACTAGCATTATTAGGCCTACTAGTGGCCTTGTTTTTGTATTTATTTGTTTTGATTATTTTCAAATGGCGTTTTACAAAGTATTTTGGGTTTTTTAGTCTTTTTTTGTGGCTTTTTTATTCTATTTTAATTGTATCAATTGAATTGCATTATATTAAAGTTGATTTTTTAGACTTTTTAGTACGAAAATGTTGAATAAAAAAATTTTAAAATTGATTTTTTTCGTTTTAATGGTTATAAGTCTAACTAAAACCTAACGTCAAACCTAAAGTCTAAATCGAATACTTGTTGAAGGATGAAATGCCTTAAGCACCGCCAAATAAGAAAAACAGCTAATGTGGTAAAAAAACAAGGTAGCAAGCCTAAATCGCCATGAAATGATGACGTCCAAAGAAGACATAACAGAATTGTAGCCGCCTACATAGAGTAATAGACTAGCTGCTTAATATTGCTAAAATAGCTTACTCTTTTATTGCATTTTTTTTTGCAAAAAATGAATATAAAATTTGAATACCTACGGTTTGTATTTTCAACGACTAGTCGCCCTCCCATTTTCTCATCCGGGCTTGGGACCGGCCAAGGCATGGTTAGGACTAAGCTACCGCCATCCACTCCAGTGACTGTGGGACGTTCATCATAAACAGCGCGACTCATCCGAGCTGAAGCTGCGAACTCGACAACTATCCTGACTAGCTTGGAACCAAAAACCAAACGTATTCTACTTAAAGTAGAATACTTAACTTTGTCACTAGAGCTTCATCTATTACTAAATGGGTCTGCTGTAATACAAGCTCTTGCGCCCGTGCCCAGGCTCCAATACGTTGTGATGGTACGACAAGATTCGAACGCGATCCGTAGACCCACGTACCAGTAATACAGCACATTTAGAATGGTGTTAGAATGACAGCAACATCGCCGCCCTACCATTTTCACATCCAGGCTTGAGACTGGCCACGGCATGGTTACGACGATGTTTTTTGTCTGTTTGTCTTTTATTACGATCATAAGTAGCATGGTTGGAATATCAAGCAGGTACAGGACCACTTATCTACTTTTTGCGCTAAACATCGATCGTACGAATTCTAGTGATGGGTTTTCTTGATTTTTTGGTTTCCCGAAATGAGCTTGTTAAAATTTAGCAAACCAAAAATTGGTCTACCAAAATTTTAGCAAGCTTATTTAGCATTTATTGTGCTTAATATAACAGTGCAATTACAGTTGGTCGGATTAGCGACATATTCAAATAAACGCGCTGACATTATTAAAATGTTCAAGACGACAAGCAAATCCGAACATTTTAATTTCTACAAAGGTACCTATTACAGATAAAAAACAATGCTCGCAGTGATGCTTCAGATTTTCTGAAGAATTTCGAATAATCGAATCTCAGAGATAAGTTTATAGGTTGAAATTTACGAGTTGAAGTTGGTTATTAGCGAACTCATTACGTTTAAAAAATTTTAAAAAATATATTCAATGTGTAAAATCAAAAGTGTTACGGGATATGACTTTAAACCGAAATTCAAATAGTCTTTTCAATAATTCCAAATGTGTTAGAAAATATATATTATTGTCATTAATGTATGGAAAAAATAATTAATAAAATAAATATTCAACTCAACTTTTTCAATCATTTTCTCTCAACAACCAATAGAATCATATTTTACACGCAATGAAAAATAAAAAACAAATAAAAGTTGTAAATTATTGCACTAAAAAGTCAAATTTAATGAGAGATTAGATAAAACAAATAACAATTTCCTTATCCTATTCATACTCGCATCTCAGACTCAATATATTGTATTTAAATAAAGAAAAATTACCGAATATTTTATAAAATTTTTATCATTGAATATATTTTGAATTTAATTATTAAAAATGAGTAAATTGAAAGTTTCAATTCCAGTCAAAATGGGAAGCAAACAAATAAAAATAAATTATCAATTCACTTACAACAACTTCTCTTTAACTGCACCACAATTAATTCAAATCGTTTTGAAAAAAGTTTCAAAATCAAATGACTTGAAGAGCTTGTCCAAGACTTACTCAGTCCATGAAAATGCTTTTGGTGTTGAGCGATTGGTTGATCAAAATGAAAACATCTTAAATCTACTCGAGAATCAAACAAGTTTAAACTCAAACGTTTATTTCGTCATTCGTAAAAAAACAACCACGATTCGATCGACTAAAAAAAGTCCAAATGTCAAACAATGTTTCCGTAAATTACAAAAGCAACAATCAAGTGGCCTTAAAGTAACCGAAGATGGAGACAAACAATCGAATAAAGTCAATTTGTACGAACAAGTCAATGAGGTGCCTGATGTCGACCAATTGAAGCATGCTTATTTGAAGCAAATATTCCAAAACGAAATCATCTTGAATGAGCAAATCGGAAAATTGGAATGTTTTGACAAATTGATGGAAAATCACCAACAAGTCGCCCAAAGTCAACAATCAAAAAACGTCTTTCAATCGATCTATTCAAAATTGAGACACTATCAGAAAAAACAACAAAAAAGTGTCAACTTGGATCAATCATCGACTTATTTACTTGATTCCTGTGGTGAATGTTCGAGTGCATCATCAAGCCGAAGTACAAGTTCATCTAAATTAAACACTGTAACAAGACTGTAACACTATAGACTTTATTTTTTGTTTAAATTTGTAAATAATGTAATTGCTATGCCCCATTTTGTTTAACAAAATTTTTTGTAAATAAATACATTTTTTAAATCCATTTTAAATTTTGATTGCTCATCTTATTTAAAGCTATATTTTTTAAAAACAGTGTAAATTTGGGTATTCTGAGAAAGCAACACCCGTAGTTTAAATAAAACCAACACCATGGTCTGGGTCCCACTAGTCGAATTTTTTTTAAAGATTTTTTTTGCACTTTGTTCTACTCAATGAGATCTACAAAATGAACCCACTTCCTTCTGGACAAATAAGTTTAAAAGGGATTATTTTTTTATTTGAATTTTTGTAAAACACCCTAAAACACCTTTGCTTTTCTGATAATCTTAAAATGTATCTGTATACCGTAAACCCCCTCAATTTGTACCCAGAAAATTTGGTTAACATTTGATTTAGGTCTAAATTTCTTTATATCAATGGCTCGAAAATACCTCATTATAACCCCTCTCAACCTAGTCTATAACGAAAACGTATGAGGTTTTGAAGTAATACTTTATCTATCGAAATATTTAAAAAAAACTACTGGATACAGATAGAGTAAAAAATAATATAAAAAATCATGTAAAAAATCTTTTCAAAATGCTTGAAAATATGAAAAAGCTAGTTACAGTAATACAAAATAATTATGAGTAACGTAATTTAGTACTCTTTTAGCCATAACAATGGCCATTTTAAAAAAATCCTTAAATGCTACAAACACGCTGAACCAATTTTGTCCCTGACATCTATCAGGGGTTAAAGTTGTTTTTTTGGCCTTCAACTAGTCCTAGGAGCTAAATTTTAGCTAGAAAAGATTTTGGTGCATTCAACCAAGATACCCTTGATTTTTTGGTAAAAACAAATGTATATTTGGTCGAAACATGATTTTTTGTGGTTTTCAAGGACGGCAAACACCAAAATCCTTTAGTTTTCGTTTGATTTGATAAAAAGTGGCCTAAATTTTATCCGAATCTTCAGCTTGTAGAGCTGAAAATTCACTAGATGAATCTATTTCATATAGTTTACTTAAAACAAATTTCGTGATTGAAAGTAACGCTTTAAGGCCATTTTTTTCAAACCAAAATATCGCGAAAATGAAAAAATATGTTTTCGGATCTTGTCCGATGGGACTACGGGGTTAGGACCCCTTTGAACCCAACCTTTTGATGATACATGAGCCTATGAATAAACCATTTCAATAGAAGCAAGACGAGTATAAATGTTGAAAAAATAATATCTCGAAAACTAAAAGAGACCTATTTTTTTGGACAGCTCGAAGTCTCTTCTGTCAGAAAATCGGGTGTCGGTTGGGAGTCGATCGGTAAAAAAAGGGTGTCCAAGCTCCAAAAATTGAAAAATTGAAATTTAAGGGGTAAAAATAATTTTTTTAAAAAACTAACAATAGCTAGTTTTTAGATTGAAGTTTTTAGATTTTAGACCTAATAGGTTTAGATTTTCAATAAAAAAATTATTTTCCGTTTTTTTCGGGGGACAAAAAGTTTACGTTAATGGGGGTCAGGTTTTTAAAAGGACCCAATTTTTGGGCTTTTGGGTCTCATTTTTTTTTAAAAACAAAATAAAACTAATTCTTCAACAAATGTAATTATGTCAATACCATGAGACGGAATATTAAACTTTTTTACACATTAATTTCGTAAATAATGCAAATATTGAAATGAATAGAGACTTTCTGAAATGATTTTTATTTTTAACAAAAATTCTTTACATATTTACTTGTCTAATTCGCAATTCGAATATTTAAATTAAGATGAAAAAAAAATTTGTGTCATTTCAAGTTCCGCTCGAAATAAAACCCAATAAAGTCATAAATCATTCTTAAAATTTTCATATTATATATTCTTAATATTGAACTCGTTAATTATTTTAAAATTTTGAAGTGTTTTGTTTTTGAAAAAAAAATTTTATTTTATTGAGAATTCTTTGGACCCTAGACATTTAAAGGGTCCCAAATCATTAATCCGCCAAGATTTAAATTATAATTCTTCCTCACTATACAAAAAATCAAGTAAAAACATCTGTCTCTCACAAATCGAAAGTAGGATTAGAGATATATTTCTAGGCCTACTTCTCTAAATATATCTCTAGTACTACAGCCCTCACCTATAAGTGAGGGTTGTAGTACTAGAGATATATTTGAACTTCAAAATCTTTTTGAAGTTCAAGAAAGCGTGCGTCTCATAAATATTCACTCCTTCGAAATTTTTTTTTCAGAAATAGAACTAACGCGAAGGCGCGACATTTACTTTATATCACTTTGTTCAGCATGGAAAATTACCCCAACAAAGTGAAAAAGCTTTAGGTCCATAACTGTGTTATAACAACCTCCCGCCTTGTCCGGTAAAAAAGTATTTTTTTGAGGGCGACTGGGTTCAAGGTTTTTTAATAACCCGAGTTCCAAATTTGGGTGCATAACAAGGGTACAAGGGTACAAATTAGAGATAAATTATCTCTGAAGATTTTCCATTTAAATTTTTTATTCTAGTAAAGTTTTTTTCTAAACTACATTTCTGAAATAAGTTCGCATGTTTCTAGTACGTTAATGATCCGGCAAGCTATCAAATTATTTCAGAAAAGTATTTTACTATACTTAAATCCGAGTTACAAAATAACACTAATGAAATGTAAATTTCCAAAATCTGACCCCAAACACGTGTTTCTCGAAACGTTTTCCTAATTTCAGAAATAGTAGAAGTAGTGAGACTGAAGTATAGTAATCTATACTAACGCCTTCCTTTTACTCAATATTGAGCTGTGGTAGTCTTTCTTCTCTTTCTTAGTCCTATTCCAAACACTTCTCTGCCAATGCCAGCTTTAAAAACATTTACTGCTTTTGCGTTGACCACACTCTGTGGCAAAACATTCCACTTTGAAACCACTCTGTTCGTCAAGAAGCTGTATCTAAATGAACCACGCTTGCTAATTTCTCTCATTAGTTTCATGTCGTGTTATCTTTTCAGATTTAGCTTCAAAATTTTGGATAAGTTCACTCCATTCATTAGGTTGATCTTCTCATTTTAAACATTCTGATATGGTCACCTCTTGTTCTACAGTCTTCCAAGCTCATTAAATCCAAATCCATAGTTCTTTCTTGGTACGGCCTCTCTTTCAGACATTTGACTAGCTCCGTCGCTCTTCTATGGACTCTTTAAATAATATTTATGCTTGCTTTCGTTGAAGGATTCCAGATACCTACGGCGTATTCAAGATGTGGCCTTACAAGTATTACAAAAGTCTAAATTTTCCTTAATCTAAAAAACGAACGAGTTCTTAACTTGAGCCAATATTCTATTTGATTTGGAAGCCGCTGTTGAGTTTAAATGTTTGAATCGATGAGGGTCGATTTAGCTAGTCCTTAAAAAAGTTGATCATAGTTTATCATTAGTTACCATGTTAGCAATTTTTTAAAATACTGTCTAATGATGATTGAAAGATTTTTAACGAATAGTGTTAATTCTTGATTCAAGTGTCTGTTAAGGTTTTTTTTAACATGCGAAATTTTTATCATTTGAGTTGTTGCAAGCTAATTATAATCATAAAGTAATACTAGCAGCAAATAAATTTCTCAGAAGCATGATTAAAAGCAATCGAGTTTCAACTTGTTGTTTAACAACAATCTGTACAAAATAAAAAATGAGCCAAATATTAAAGCTTGAATAAATATGTAAAGTAATTAAGATTTATTATAAATTCACTTATAAAGTGTCTATCACCAAAAACAATATTTTTCATGTTTAAAACCAAAATATAGATTTGTTAAAGGAAATAAAAGAAGAAGAGGCAATAAAAAAAAAATAAACTTATGTAAAAAAATTAATGAAAAGATAAAGTTTATGATATCAATAAATAAATAAAAAAGTTTTTTGTAAGATCGATTTCAATTGATAACAAAAAAAGTTGTATTCAAATTGAAAATATTTATATAACTTATGGAAACAACAAGTTTATCAACAAAAGAAATAATTAGGGTGATTCTTAAAATTCCGCGTTTTTTATTCTATAAAAATAAAAAATCTAATCTTTAAAATATTATGCTCTATGATCTTTAACCATTTATCAGCGATACCTCTCTTGTACCATTCCTGGCTTTTTAAGCTAAAAAACTCAAGACACCCAGCTTCAACTTGGTCTTGGATAATAAAATTCCGTTCTATAAGGAAATGAGCCATGGAGCGGAAAAGATGATAATCAGAAGGGGAAACGTCTGGACTACAATGAGGGATAAATTCAATCTCTTCCACCTCTTCAATTCGTTCCATGGTTTTTTGAGCGGTATGCGGTTTTGCGTTATTGTGAAGAAACAACCCAAGCTTTCGGTTGATCAAAGAAGGGTATTTTTCTTGAAGTGAAGCATAAATTCGTTCTAATTTTTCACAATAAAGGTCAGCATTTATCGTACGACCATCAGAAACCAGCTCAGAGTGTACTCCCTCTTGATAATTCCAATAAATATTACCTACTTTTCGACTGGTTCTCTTTTAACGACTATTAAGGCCGGTTGAGATGGGTCCAACTCCTGGTTTCTGTCATCAGTATTTCGTAAATAGATCCATTTCTTATGACAAGTAATTACCATACTAAAAAATCGTTCATTAAGAGAGTTTTTAATTAGTTTTCTACAGATTTCGATACGACGTTGAATATCAAAAGTTGTCAAATCGCGTGGAACAATTTGGCAGCGTCTTTTAACTTTATGGATCAACTTAAGGTGACAAAATAAGATTTACTGTGAAGTGTTAAGGTCACTTGATAATTTGGGAGTACTAACACGGGGGTTGCTCTCTACGCCCGTACGCAAGACGTCCTGATCGAATCCACTGGTCTTCCAGACCCCTTTTTTCTTCGCACCAAAATTTTCATCAAAAGTTTTCATCAATTTTGTTTAATCTCAAAGTTATGAGATTACATAAAAGCTAGAATCAATAATAACTTAAAAAATAATCTTTTAACAATTAAAATTATCCATTCGATTGATAAAATTCTCTCTTTATCTCTCTTCCTTACTAGTTTGATTTTTTTTATCAGTTTCAATTAAAATCGCTTTTATTTCGATAATGTGAAAAAGGAGAAAATTGAACAAAAAAAAAAGAAACAAAACAACGAGTTTATCTTTGAGCGTTTAGCAAAAATTATAGATTGCCTCAAGGGAATTCCAGAACATGTAAGTTTGTAATCTCTTTTTTTTTCTTCATTTTTCGAAAAAGATTTTATTTCTGTAGACACTTAAGTGATTACTTAAATGAATTAGGTAAAATGATTTGATTCCGTTGTTTTGTTGTACTTGTTGTTGTTGTCGAAAAAATTATAATTATTCTTTTTTTTTTGTTTCCGTATTTTGAAGAAGAAAAAAAAAGTGAATTTTTTACCGAATTAATTGTTTTTTGCAACAAAAAAATTATTTTTGGTTTAGGTTTAAAACCAATTGCTATGAATTTCGGAATCCCTGTAGAAAATGATTAAATTAAGAATTTATTTTGAAAATCTTGTGTAAACATGTCTTGTATGTTAATATATTAAGCATCGAAAGATTCTTTACTGATAATAATTTTTTCGAGGTAGAGGTCTCTGAGAACCGAAATTCGCTTCAGAGTTAAAGTTCAAACTAATAGAAAGAATTATTTTTTTGAACCAATTTAAATCTTAACTTATGTTTCGAGTCACGGGCTTTCTTTTAAACCCATAAACGACATATGTGAAAAATGAACCCAAGGTATAAGATGCTGCAGTAGTAGAGGATCATATTTAGGAGATTTTTTTTCGATAATCCGACCATTTTAGCATTTTCAAGGGCACTGAAAACGAATCATCGCAAATTTTTAGGCTAAAATCACGTATTTTGTATTTATACTCGGTAAAAAACGCCTTTTTTAGTATTCAGTCGAAACTAATATCGAAAGCAAAAAGCAAAACATGTTGGCGTGTACAGAATTAAATTTAGAAAAAACTGGTCGGAGCAGATTTTTTGGAAAAATATTTTCTAATATGAAACTAAATGATTTAAAAAAAACTTCAATATGCACTTATTTCAAAACCTATGTCAATCAGAACTTTAGAATTTTGACCTCAAATTCGTGATCTATAGATCACTGAATTTGTAAAACTGAATTAACGTATACGTACTAAAAAACCTAGGATTCGATATTTTATTTGGGGGGATAAATATATAAAAAATTGATAGCCGCTCAGGGTTTGATCAGTTAAGACCATATTATGTTTTTTATGGGAAATACTTTTGGGACTAACATTTCTTTCAAACCAAATTGTAAAAAGAACACATATTCTTAAAGAGCAAATGTTTCTCTATAGGCCTATGCCAAAAATTAGTAATCTTTCTCTACTTATTTTAATATATTTTTTTCTAAAAGTTTCAACGTTTAGTTTTAACTAAAGAAAATGAGTTCAATTAATTTTTAGATGAATTAAAACCACCATTTTAGTTTTAGGTTTTCTTTCCTTTAATTCTGTTCTCGCCGCACAAGATTTCACCAACTGTCTGTAAAATTTGTTTTGTCTTCTTGTTGAATCTGCAGGGCCTAAAGAAGAAGAATTTGGAGTTTGGGCGATTGGGTGAAACCAATCTAATTTATTGAATTTTTTTTAAATTTTGTAAAACTGAATTAAATCACCTCTTTTTCTACGATCTTCCAAAGTTGTCAAACCCAGTACTTTTAAACGCTAATGTGTAATTTTTATTTCGAAGAAATGGAACTACTTTTTAATATCGTATTTACGGTGGGGACACCAAGCTGAATCATATTCGAGGACCGATCTTACGTACGAGGTAAAAAGGATTTTAATTTTAATTTGTTTATGTTTGATTGAAACTCTTCTCGGTCTTTAGGGCTTCTAATTGCACTAATCAACTTACTGTCATCAACGAAGAGCTTGCTAAGTACTGATAGGCCATTTGGTAAGTCGTTTAAAAAGATAATGAATAAAAGCGGACCCAATACCGATCCTTGCGGAAATCCACTTAAGACTTTCTTCCAATCAGAAGAGACGCCTTACTTTTTTTTACTTTTATTAACCAAAAATTACAAAATTTTACGTAAAATTTGGTCAAAAAATGAAAAACCGATTTTTGAGACTTTCAATGGAAAATCTAAAAAAAGTTTTATTTTACGGAATTTTCGATTTTTTTCAAAAATTTTGGAAATTTTGTGTTATACCTAATTTTACCAAAAATTACGCAAAATAACATTAATTTTCGATATTTTTCGTTAAATGATTTTTTCTAGAATCAGGCTGTCACTTTAATTAATCGTCAAATTTGGTGATTTTAAGTAATTTTATGAAAAATGTGGTGTAGCAGCAACTGATAAAAATGAAATTTGAGTTAACTGGAATTCATTTTCAATAAAAGTAGATAAAAATGGGTGTTTTGAGCATCCGCGGGCGAGTATCGAGGACACGATTAGTGTAAGAAGAAATGAGCTTCAAATTTATAAAGATTTATGAACTTTTTAAACAGACCAATTAATTTTAAGGTATTGAGTGGTTATGTGTTACCCGAAAATTCAGGTATTGGATTCCGGTATGAAATTTTGATTTCAGGTATATATCCCTATTCATGTAAATTAATGGTTACATATGTCTGCTTTTGACTGAAAAGGCTAGTAGTACCATTTTCAATAGAGGGCTTTGATTTTTTCTAAAATTAAGTCCAATAGCTTTTTAATTTTCATATTTTTTGTTTAAAAAGAAAGCTGTAAGTCTTAAAAGATTGCAGAAAAATAATATATTATTCCGATTAGAAGTAATTAAGTCGCTTATAAAGTACTTGACGGATTAACAAAACTATTAAAAGTCGTGCTTCAAGTATCGTAAGTTTATTTCCAATTACGAACACGCAATCAATTATTTATTTTTCTTTTTGATAACCAAAAAAAACAATTAAATTTCTTTTGTTGCAAAAATAAACAGATTTTAAAATTTTTTGTTTTACTGTTTAATATTTAAAGGGGTAAGTTTTTGAGGTCTTTTTGCAAGAAGAAGACAAATCATTTGTTTAAAATTTTAAAATAAATTCGATACATTATAAAACGAAACAAAAAAAAACAACTCTTATTTGCTTTAAATTTATTTCTCTCATATCTATAAATTAAAAATTCTGAAAAAAAAACAACAACAACCAACATATATTTATCAGGAAATGAGTTTTAAATTTGTCAATCTCGTGTTTGAATTCATTTGAAAAGAAAAAATAAAATTTTTTTTTTTTTGATATTCATGAAATTCAACTGAGTGTTTTTTGTTAGTTGTCATTTTTTTTTTTAGATTTTTTGTTTTGTTCAGTTTCATAAATATGGATCTTGATAACAAAATAATACTCAACATTGGAGGACAACGATTCGAAACAAATAAAACAACATTAAAAAAAATACCAGCTACACGACTTAGTCGCTTGACTGAGGCTTTAGCAAATTATGACAAATTACTTAACGAGTATTTTTTTGACAGGTAATACACGCGCATCAAAAAAAATAATTAATTTTTTATTTTTTTTAAATCTTTGTTTCTAAGACATCCGGGAGTGTTTTCACAAATATTAAATTATTATCGAACAGGTAAATTACATTATCCGACAAATGTTTGCGGGCCTCTATTCGAAGCTGAGTTAGAGTAAATTTGTTTTTTTTTTTTTTAAATTGAAAATATGTTGAATTATTATTGGTTGATTAGATTTTGGGGTTTAGATTCGAATCAAGTTGAACCATGTTGTTGGAAAACATATACAAAACATCGTAGTACTGAAGAAACATTGGCAACGTTGGAAACACTTTGTGTGGATGAAGAGAAAACATCAGAACAAGATTTGGCTCAAATGTTCGGCTTAGATGAAGATCCACGATGGCAAAAAGGGGTATTACCATGGTACAAAAAAATAAAACCAAATGTATGGCAATTGTTTCACGAACCTAATAGTTCAATAGCTGCAAAGGTATTCATAACTTTTTGTTTAGAACAAAAAAAATAAGAAAGCTGTCTCCAATTTAAGCATCTACACAACAAAATATTGATTTTTGGGATCCTCTGGGACAAGATGTCATTTTACTAATAGAAACCTTTTTTGCTCGTTTTCGTCTCATTATGCCGTGATGGGAATATTTTCCCCTTCGATATGAGTACCAGCATTAACAAGAAAATTAAAGAAAAATTATTTTCAATGATGAGTTCCTAAATGTTTTAATAAAGCATTACGAAAAATTTTAATTTTATCCCAATGAGATGGGTTTCAAGGGTCTTCGGAGTCGTAAATTACAGATATAATGAAGAAAATTATAAATTTAACCCTTAAACGCCCGCTTGTTCATTCTTCAGGATACAGAAGAATCGATAAAAAATTCGAATACTACGTGAAAGGTTAGGTAAGGAAATGTAGAAAAATGAAAAAAAAATTCATGACCTGGTGTACTTTTATTTCGTATCATATGTGATACAACAGGACGAAAAAAGGAAACTAACTATTTTTTGTTTAGACTATTAAAGAACTAAAATCAATGTGTAATACGGCATGTTAAATTTTTTTATCAATTTCTCTATTTCTCTATTTTTTGCTTCTTTGCAAATGGGATAAAATATTCATGGATTGAAATTTTTGCAAAATGTAAATGCAGCTTTAAGCAGCAAAAATTGCTTCATTCACTGGTAAAGTCTGCAAAAAATTCTACAAAAGATCTGCAACTTTAATTGCGCAGTTAATTAAGACATTTTTCAATTGTCTGCAACTCTGCAGAAATTGCAAAATATTGCACAATCACATTTCATTGAAAAATGTCTTAATTAATTAAGACATTTTTGCACTTCTGCACTTCTAGCGAACTTTCTCCTTTTGCGTAGCCGTACCGTAGCGTACCGTACCCTTTGCGTACCGTACCGTACCCGATAATCCGTAGTCAGCGTACCAACGTACCGTAGCGTACCCTAAGCGTACCCCAAGCGTACCGTACCGTACCCACCCTACCCAAGAGTTTTTAATAAATTTTTGAATGAATTTTTTTTTTCTCTTTTCAAAATTAAAGACAATTTAAAAAAATGGATTTTAGTAAATAAGTTAAATGTAAGATAATCCAAAACATATTTTTTATATTAAGTTCTTAATCTTTTGTCTTTAAGAAAAAAACTAAAGGTTACAAACGAAAGTTCAAGCGAAAATAAGAAATAATCAGAAATTTATATTTTTTTAATTGACACTAATTTTTAGGAAATAAAAGAAAAAATTGATTTTAAGGATTTTTTTAATTAAAAACAGGTCTTTTGTATTGTCGGTACGGTGGGTACGGTACGCTTTGGGTACGGTACGGTACGCCTTGGGTACGGTACGGTACGCTATGGGTACGGTACGGTACGCTATGGGTACGGTACGGTACGCTATGGGTACGGTACGGTACGCTATGGGTACGGTACGGTACGCTATGGGTACGGTACGGTACGCTATGGGTACGGTACGGTACGCTATGGGTACGGTACGGTACGCTATGGGTATGGTGGTACGGTACGGTACGCTATGGGTATGGTGGTACGGTACGGTACGCTATGGGTATGGTGGTACGGTACGGTACGCTATGGGTATGGTGGTACGGTACGGTACGCTATGGGTATGGTGGTACGGTACGGTACGCTATGGGTATGGTGGTACGGTACGGTACGCTATGGGTATGGTGGTACGGTACGGTACGCTATGGGTATGGTGGTACGGTACGGTACGCTATGGGTATGGTGGTACGGTGGGTACGCTACGCAAAGAATACGGTACGCTACGCAAAGGATACGGTACGCTACGCTACGCCTACGGTACGCTACGCAAAAGGAGAAAGTTCGCTACGCAAAAGGAGAAAGTTCGCTAGAAGTGCAGTAACTGCGCAATTAAAGTTGCAGATCTTTTGTATAATTTTTTGCAGACTTTACCAGTGAATGAAGCAATTTTTGCTGCTTAAAGCTGCATTTACATTTTGCAAAAATTTCAATCCATGAATATTTTATCCCATTTGCAAAGAAGCAAAAAATAGAGAAATAGAGAAATTGATAAAAAAATTTAACATGCCGTGTAATACGTTGAATCATGTTTTTAGTTTTATTTAAAGATTCAAATTCGTCCTTTTTTATTTTTGTTCTTGACTTGTTTTAGTTTGAGATTATACATGGTTGAGAATTCTGATTTAGTATTTTTAACAATTCCGATTTAATACTTAATTTAAAAGGAGACATTGTTGCAGAATATCGAATATCCAATTGACGATTTCCAAAGTATTAATATCATATTCTGCACCTAAAATTACATAAGTTTGCCGGAATTCAGTTGGCAACCATCAAAATCTAGGAGTAAATCAACCGTTAAGTTTACCGTCTAATAAGAGTTGTGACTGTTTAAAAGTTTAGCGCTTTTTACTGGAAAGCGTTATAACAAATATCGACCTTAAAAATGAAAGCTTAAAGATCCTTAACTACAAATTAATTGCATTTATGTTTTCTTTGAGTCAGTACCTACCGAAATTCCTAATTGTCCCGAATATCTCTTTGTTTGAAGAATCATAAATTTTGTTAAAAGAATAATTTTCTATAGGTTTTCGAATACGTAGAAAATGTCTATTCCTAAAGTTTATTAAAATAAATATTTTCCTTTATTAAATGATACCTTCGAGAGTTAAATTTAAATCGTTAATAAGATCCCGTTGTATCAAATGCGATACATAACTTTAAGGGCATGTATCTCTTGAAGGAATTGTATATTTTAATTTCTGAATACTACAGCGTTTTTCTCGTCCCAAAATATACCGGAAAAATAGCTCTTGAACTTTCATGAACATTCATGAAAGTTCACGTTCAGCCGAATACATCCGAACGTTCAAAAGCTTTCGGAACCTTTCATAAGCTTTCGAAAGCTTTCGGACCCATGCGAAATATTCAGACACTTTTAAATGATTGGAAAAAAAATTTTTTTTTGGTGAAAAAATTAATCCATATAAAGACGATGTGACAAAGGATAATTTTCGTTTATAAATAGGTGAATATATTCACTAAAAAATCTTTGAAACGACCTGCTGTTAAGTTTACATGTAAATAAAGCTGGACGAGTAGCTCCTCTTCTAGAAATTCCAGGTAAAAGATGGATCTTTTGATAGTGTTTAAAATTCCAACTCGGCCCCTTGAAGGCTCCTCTTCTAAGTTTCTAAACCATCTCTGCCGACTCTAAAATCTTACTTCTACAGTTGTTTCATCAATAAAAACCACATCATTGAAATTTTCATTGAAAAAGGTGGAAAAAAAAACAATAAATTATACGTATGTATGAATTATTTCGAAAGGGTCTAAAAGCTTATCAAAGGTTCCGAAAGGATCCGAAAGCTTATGAAAGGGTTCGAAAGCTTTTGAACGTTCGGATGTATTCGTCTGAACGTGAACGTTCATGAAAAAAATGAATGTTCAAGAAAGGAATTGAACGTTCAGTTTTGGAACTTCTGAATGACCAGGCTTGTAGGTCTTTTGAAGAGGTTTAATTCTTTATTTAAATTATAAGTTTTTGGTTATTTTAAAATACATTACTAAGATGTTTAAAAAATGTATCATATATGATCCAACGGGCGGTTAAGTGTTAAAGTGAAAGTTTTTTTTTCTCAGCGTGAATAAGTGCTTGTTCGAGTAGTGTAATTTCTCCAATTTTCCAATTAAGTGAAAAATTTCGTGGCTTCTTGATGTTAAAATTTGACTTTTACGACAGTGATATTGCCGAACCTCAAGCTCAATTGATTTTCTTCAAAACATGTAAAAATACTTGAAATTTCGACCTCAATTTTCTTCGGACGGAAGATCATTGATAAATAAAATCCAACGAAGAATCTTGATTTCTTGCTCTAAAATACCCTTGGGGTTAAAATTTCGTATCGATTTTGTTTTCATTAATATTAAGGTTTAAAAGGCTAAAATGACACGCCGAACTTTCTCGTGTTAAACATCTGAAGCATATTTCGACAATTTCGACATTCGTTTACAGTTTGAATTTTAAGGTCTTACTCGTTTTGAAAACTGTTTAATATTTTTTGCTTTTTTTGGTAATAAAATTTATTGATAGAAGAAACAATTGAAAAAATTTGACCCCGACGTGACTTGAACACGCAACCTTCTGATCTGGAGTCAGACGCGCTACCAATTACGCCACAGAGTCTTGTTATAGATTTCAATTTAAATGTAAAATTTAAATTTTTCTATCTTGTTCGTAGAAAGAAAGGAGATGCTTTTACTTAATGTAACTTTTACCTCTAAAACTTTTTTTTATTTTATAGATTTTGACTTATCTCTCAGTATTTTTTGTTACAATTTCAATTCTCACATTCTGCTTTTCGACTGTAAATGACTTATGTCAAAGCACTCTATTTTGTCGAAGTTACAATTTAAAAGTCCAACTAAATCAAGAAGACGAAGATTCACCAAGTTTTATAAGTATATCTATTAGCAGTCAACAAAGAGTACCAAACATACTTGATTACATCGAATACGTATGCATTATTTGGTTTACATTTGAATTCGGAATAAAATTTGCCGTAGCTCCAAATAAATTAAAATTTTTCAAAAGTCCCGTCACATGGATCGATTTAACCGCAAATGTTTGGTTTTACATCGATCTTATTTACAATTACTTTCTTTTTAGTGAAACATACGATACACATCCAGCTTGGGATTTATTCGGAACTATTCGTATATTTCGATTATTTAAATTATTTAATCATTATCCGGGACTTAAGATAATAATCGCGTCACTAAAAGCAAGTGCCGGTGTTCTTAGACTATTGGTTTTTTTTATCGGTGTTGCCGTTATAATATTCGCAAGTGTTATTTTTTATTCGGAAAAAGTAGCTGCTGGTTCGGATGGTCGAAACGGAATGAGCGGATTAGTTGGATCCGCACATGCGTATAACGTTCAAAATACGAATGATAATCAATTTTATTCGATTGTCGAAGCAATTTGGTTTGCTGTAGCCTCGTTGACAACTGTTGGTTTTGGCGATTATTGTCCAAAAACTCCACTAGGAATGGTCTTTGGTGCAATGTGTACAGTAACAGGTGTACTAATGATTGATTTACCCATGCCAATTATAGTTGAAAATTTTGCTAATTACTACAATCATCTACAAGCGCATTCCAAATTTCCCAAAAAAATGAGACGTAAAGTTTTACCAGTGGAAATTCCAAGACGAAAAAGTGTTCACAATAATTACACGATTCAACAAAGTGTTAACTCATCGGCTTCGATTGCCCTAATTACGTCAAGACTAAGCACTTCGGAAATTAAAAAAACCTCAATCAATTCAGTGGTTGTTTTGAGAGATCGAAAAAAATCATCTACTAAAACTTGTATTGAGCAAGCTTTTTAAAATAAATTTTTAAAATAAAGTTAGTTTTTGAAACTTTTTTGTTCTTTGTACTGCAATGTATTTTTCTATCCGGTCCAGAGAGCATTTCAAAATAAAATGCACCTGATAAGAAAATTAGACCTTTTAAAATGATCTTTTGGTAGCAAGATGATAAGGATGGGTCATTGAGAATATTTTAAACATTGACATATAAAAACAGATTCAGTTTAAAGCAAATTTGAAAGAATTAGTTGAACAATAAACTTTATTTAAACAAACATTTCATGATAAATGCAAAAATACACCTAGAAAAAAATCCATTAATTCAAAAAAAAAAAAAAAGAAAATTCTGAAATGAAAAAGAACTAAAAAAATAAGAAAAAATTTTAATATAAATTATAAGCACAGTCATAGTTAAATTGAACATTTGGGATTGTCATTGAATTGAAAAAACATCCGATTGAGCTACTTTTATAAGAATCAACATTGAACGAATTGCTCGGATTGTATGTCATTTTAAAATAGTCATCACTTTGGTAAGGCTGTTGAATATTGTTTGACAAATAGTTGGAAATGTTTGTCAACGTATTCTCTGGGTAAATGGCTGAGCTCTGTTCATCTTGTCCTGATGAAGACGAAGCTGTAGAGTTATTGAACACGTTGTAAGAATGATGCTCGTATTTTGTTCTCTTGTTTTTTGGAAAATCTAAATTATCGATGTCGTCTTGGGTTCGTTGATTTTTCTTGTTGAAAATTATTTCTTGTTTCACTTTGTTTGTTGTGCGACCAAGTTTACAATTACCAAAAGCCATTCCGACTTGGAGACACTTATTGAATCGACAATATCTGCAACTACGATTTGAATAAAGCGAACAATCACCAATACCATCGAACTTGCATTTGTATTGTAAATAAGCATTGTTGAGACACGATCGACGAAAGAAGCCCTTACATGCCTCACATGACATGACTCCAAAATGAATACCAGATGGCTTTTGTTCACATACAAGACATTGTAACGATTGAACTAATGAATTTATTTCGAATTGTGAAGCTTTTTTGTTTAGATCAAGACCAACTTGAAGACACTTTTTAAAACGACAATATTGACAGTTGGCTCGAGTTGATTTTGTGATTGAACATTGCTTGTTTGACGTGCAAATGTATTTTCGTTTTTCTTCTTTTTTGCTTCGAATAAAAAACTTTTTGCAAGCTTCACAAACCATTGCACCGTAATACCAATTGCATGCATCGTCACCACATACCGCACATACATTCTCGATTTCATGTTTTTGTTGGAACATTTCGATTGATTTTGATTTATTGAATAAAAGAATATTTTGGTCATGTTTTGTGAGTTTTGGATTGTATTAAATAGAAAAGTTAAATTACTTAAATTAGCTGGTCTTATTTCGAATAAGTCAAATTGGTTAAATTAAAACTTATTTAAGTTTTTGTCGCTTCAGAAATAAAACTCATTCTAATTTAAAGACTCGAAAAAATGATTCCGATTTCATTCTAATTTAGACGACACTTGATTTTTAGTTGCTTTTAATTTTTTGAGCTTAAGAACTCACTTTTTAATTTATTGTCTAAAATCTTGTCTATTTTGGTCTGAATTGAAAATTCTAACTTATGGAATACCGGTCATTAGGCTTGAAACAAAAAAACTCTTTTGATCGATTTGTTTATTTGATTTTGACCCCGTACTCTTAAATAGCACGAGAGCAGAATGAAAATGGATTTTTTTACATGATTAAGACATTGTTAAAGGTTCAAATGCTTTTTGGTTTCTAAGTTTAATTTTACAAAATTATTGAAAAGTTTCGCAAAGCTTTTGAATGATTTATTTTTGCAGCAATCTGTGAAATGTTTCTCTTGGAGTACCCATCGTCAACGAGTGTCTAAGAAAATTTTCAATTATTTTCCTTCGTTTACCAAGACCAAAATCTTACTGATAAAAAGTAATTAATTAAGGGCAGGACCTTCCCACGTCCAAAATCCTGACTAGGATCTTCATAGATCATAATATTTCCAAAATTGTCGAAAAAGATTAGTTTTCTTGTCAGAATCCTTTAAAAATATCTTCGATCGGATTGAGTTCAAAATATTTTAGTCAAGAAAATCATGGAATCATTAGGATTCTTGTACAGAACAGGCAGATTTTACCTATCAGGATCCTGTTCAGGAAGCAAAACCAGGGTTTAGCCATCACAATCTTAGCTAGAAACATTTATTGCATTTTTTTACACTGTTCTTCTTGAACTTGCAAAATCTTGAAGATAGGAGATTGAGGGTTGACTTGATTCAAACGTATAAGCTGGATAATGGTGTAGTGAAAATCAACCTAGTCAATGGAGCCAAAAGTCTGTCACTTAACTTAAGAAAGTCAAACGATTAGAGACTTGTCAGAGAAATCAACAAAAAGAGCTCATGTCGATATAATTTTTTTGTCAAATAGAATAGTCTCTACTTGGAATATGTTATCAGGTAGTACAGTGTCAGCCAAATCGGCTAAAAAATTCAAGACGAGTATTGATAGAGATGTGTCGACTGCAATGGATCATTTTTAGGCTAAGCGCTTAATTGCGCTTGTATGGACATAGTTCATACTGCAGTTTTTTTTTCTACTCCTACTACTACTGTGTCCGAAGTATCAACTTTCGTAAATTTTTGGGGGAATCGTTTGTATCAAAGCAACTTATTTGTTTAATGACAAACCCTCATCTATCTCTAGAGAGATTTATGAGAGAAAGATGTTGAGACACCTTTTTACTTGATTTTATTGTATCACATGGGAGGAAGTAATAGTGTTAAATCAAAAAAGGGTTACGGGATATGACTTTTAGTCGGAATTCAAATAGCATTTTCAATTAATGTGTCAAAATATCTTTATGGAAATTTTCTGCATGGAAAAAATAATTAACAAAATAAATAAAAATATTCAACTCATCTTTCTCGATCGTCTTCTCTCAATAGCCAATCGAATCATATATTTCACACACAATCAAAAACAAATAAAAGTTGTAAATTATTGCACTAAAAAGTCAAATTTAATGAGAGATTAGATAATACAAATATTAATTTTCCTTTTTTCATCATCGTCTTCTATCTTCTCAGTTACAGTATAAATCCGTCGTTTTGAGTTTCCAATTCAAAATTAAATTCGAAAAAGAATTTGGATTGAGGATATGAACATAAATTGTTTTAAAGGCTTTTTGTTTAGGGGATGAGAAGAAACGCGCCACCAAAAAAATGTTCTCTTGTTTATTTCAATTTTTAATTTGTTTTTGTAATTTACTTAATCCCAAATGAATGGAAGACTCAAACAAACCAAAAAATGTTTCATAACTCTCTTTCTTTTTTTGAATGAAAAAGGCGGATATGCCGATTTAACAAAAAAAGGTAAGATCAAACGATGAATGGTAATATATTGAATATATTTAACATTGAATAGAGAAATATTTTTATTGACTTTGAAATTTATTTTATTGAAAAATCATCGAATTTTATGACCTCTCTCTCTTTTTGTTTAAATTTAAAAAGATTTAATCGATTTGAATCAAATTGAGACATTCAAAGACATTTGAGTTTAAATTTCAAAAAAAAAAGTTATCTGTTTGTCGTTGTAAAATCATTTCTAGTTATCAATTCAACAAATAAAATAGATAAATATCTAATAACAAAGCCAAAGAGTTGTAACAAAAATAATTATAAAAAGGCACATTAAGGTTTATTTTTTATTAAATCATGATCACTTTATGGACACTGTCAAATGGTTGCATTTTCAGGCTATAAAATAAGATCGATAAAAATTGATTACCTTCTATTCAAAACATGAGAGATTGATGAAAGAAGTGATTGAATTGTTTTGAATGTTAGAATGGTCAACAGAGTATCAATTCCATTAATCTTTTCACTTTTGTAACAAGACCAAGAGATAAGATAACTTTTAATTCAATAAAATATTTCAAGACTCAGTTACGAGAGGTAGAGAGATATTTAAAGTGTTTTTTTAAAAAATGAAGGAAAAGCATTTTAAATTTAAATAATGTTAATCTTTTAAATGAAAAATTAGAGTTTAAGAATTCGATTAATTGAAACATTACACAATTTTTTGTAATTTATTTTAATTACCATAAAAACAATAATAATTCTAATCGATTGGCGATTGATTGGTTCTCTCAGTTCGAATGCATTTAATCATTTTATTCGAAAACTTGGAATATTTCTCGTATCATTTAACAATTATTAAATAATTTAATCTCACTGAGAATTAAATTAAATTTTAATTTGTTGCCTCCAAAAATATTTCCTAGCCAAAAATAAAACAATCCTTCTTTTTTTACTGTCATTTTAAATAGTTCAGTATTTTGGCGCTAAATTTAAATATAGACCAGGAGAGGAAGAGACAATTTTCAAATGAGTATAAATGTTTTTTTTTCAATTTCATTTCTCGACTTGAGTCAAAACAAGTTTTCAAAATCTTAACTTTCACAAAAAAGAGTGAATGTTTATTTAGGACACTTCCTTGAGAATAGTTAAATTAAAATCAATCAATAGATAGAAACATAAAGGTGTCCTTATTCTAGTTTTGTTCGCCACTTGCATGTTAGACTATTTCACCAATTAGACTCTTTTTTTTATTGAAAGTTTTCGTATTTGTTTTTGTTAATTTACTCTTCTCGTATTTTTTGCTCAATACTTGATTTTTCATATTTACTTGCGATTTCCTTTATTTATCGATCTAATTAATCAATTAACTAATTAATCTAATTTAATCTTTTTAGATACTTTTTTTTGATTCAATTCTTTCAAGTATAAATTCAGTCCACATCTTTTCTCAAATATCATCAATCTTTATTACAAAATAATTTCAAAATGAGTCAAATCAACAAAGTTTCAATTCCAGTCAAAATGGGAAGCAAACAAATCAAAATAAATTATCAATTCACTTACAACAACTTCTCTTTAACTGCATCACAATTAATTCAAATCGTTTTGAAAAAAGTTTCAAAATCAAATGACTTGAAGAGCTTGTCCAAGACTTACTCAGTCCATGAAAATGCTTTTGGTGTCGAGCGATTGGTTGATGAAAATGAAAACATCTTAAATCTACTCGAGAATCAAACAAGTTTAAACTCAAACGTTTATTTCATCATTCGTAAAAAAACAACCTCGATTCGATCGACTAAAAATAGTCTAAACGTCAAGCAATGTTTCCGTAAATTACAAAAACAACAATCAAGTGGTCTTAAAGTAACCGAAGATGGAGACAAACAATCGAATAAAGTCAATTTGTACGAACAAGTCGATGCGGTGTCCGATGTCGATCAATTGAAGCATGCTTATTTGAAGCAAATATTCCAAAACGAAATCATCTTGAATGAGCAAATCGGAAAATTGGAATGTTTTGACAAATTGATGGAAAATCACCAACAAGTCGCCCAAAGTCAACAATCAAAAAACGTCTTTCAATCGATCTATTCAAAATTGAGACACTATCAGAAAAAACAACAAAAAAGTGTCAACTTGGATCAATCATCAGCATATTTACTTGATTCCTGTGGTGAATGTTCGAGTGCATCATCAAGCCGAAGTACAAGTTCATCTAAATTAGACACTTTATTTTAAAAACTAAATTTAAATTGTTAATTTTGTAAATTTTTTTACTTTTCCATTTTTTTGCATCTTTAATTATTTATTTTTTAAAATAAAAAAAATCCAATTAATCTCACTTTTCTGTTGGCCTGAAAAAAAATTTTTGGTAACATATTTAATTTTCAAAATATGTGACATAACTGGACGCAAATCTTGTCTTCTTGACTCCGTCTTAGTTTCTAAAAAGCGCTGTAGATGAATAATTCAATTATTGAGCTCCCAAATGTATAAATTTACAGCCTCGCTTGTCTAAACTTCTCAATTTAACCACATAGTAAATTAAAGATTCTACACCTAAATTAAATCTCATCATTAGTAAAAAATATGTTGTTGTTTTTTTTTTGGAAAATCCATGTAAGTTTCAATTCATCTTGAAAATATCTTCGAAATTCTAAAATTTTCTTTTTCTAAGTTCGATTTCAAGAGCTTTCATCGGTTTCCCATGAAAAATGCGATTGCTTAGGGTATTTTAGAGGATTAAAGGAGTCATGCAAAACGTTCATTGTATAGCAGCTCATAATCAATCATTTTAATAAGCGAGTATTTACCAAAAGTGTCTTTTTCTGAGGAAAAATTTAGAATTGAAATAGCCCTAGTTAGCTAGATTTTACTTAATTCAAAGCTGACTGTATTAATCCATGTAATAAGGAAATTCATCTAAGCTATGTTGAGCCCACTTCTTTATTTTCTTAAATCGAATCAATTGAAACAAATTGTTACTAGATTTTACCGTAATATAACTTTAGCAAGCTTAGTAAGGAGAAAATGAAAAGCTTAAATTTTGGACAGAATTTTTCTGATGAAGTCGTAGCGACAAAACCGGTATACCTTATTTAAAATAAATTTAATTTTTTGTTTAAAAAACATTCTTTTTTGGAATTTAAGCTTGATTTAAAAAATTGACTGAAAAGGAGGAGGGGGGGGGCTTCTGAGCACCCTCAAATTTGGGTATGAGAATGCCAATATTGTAATTAGTTAGTTAGTGTGAGCTGCGGTATAGAAAAATTCTATACCAACGCTTGATGGGCTTTGGAAGCATTTGCTTCTCATCGATGATGTTCTTGAAATTGTTTGTTGATGTTGCTGATACTGCACTTTCAGGTAGATCATTCCAACTTGAAGTAACTCGGTTTGGGATAAAATTATATCGAAATGAGTCTTTTTTATTGATTTCACGTACTAATCGGCTTTAGTGCTGTCTTCTTAGAGTGATTGTGGTAGGTTTGGCGAAATTGATACCGTTGAGCAAATTTTTATCTTCATGACCATTAACCAACTTGTAAATTTGTATCAAGTCGCCCATACGGCGTCTGTCTTCTAAGCTCATTAAATTGAGCTCTTTTAGGCGTAACTCATAGGGTTTAGATTTGATCGGTTTGACCAACTTTATGAACTTTCTTAGAAAGTTAGAAAGTACTCACTAAAAAATAATATTTTTGTCATTTTTGACCCAATATACTGTTGTGCCCATTCACGTGTTTCTGTTGTGAACTTCCATGAACGATGATTTTGAAAAGCAGCCATTGATTTATAAGCTCTTAAAACAAACTTTCATTTGATACCCGTAAATCAATGGTGGCTTTTTGAAATCATTAGTTCATGAAAGTTAACAAGAGAAACACGTGAATGGCCACAAGAAAATGTAATTTACCAAGTCGAAAATTTAAGATCAAAAATTTCTTTTCTTTCTCGACAAATTTTGCATCCGAATGACAAGTTGTCTTGCTTATTTATTTTAAGTTTCATAAGTTGAAAAAGATATCAAATGAACAGCAGAATGCCAAAGACGTAGCTGAAACTGTGTGTTTTTGACAACCTTAATCTTAAAAAAATCAAGAACAATCGAATGCGTCATTCGTACAAAATTAAGAATCAATTACGAGCTAAACCCAACTCTTCGAAAAAATAATTTTATCAATTCGTAGAAGAATCAGAACCGATTGCCTCGACATTTTCAAGTTTCACAAAGGCTTAAGTAAACAAAAACAAATTGTATATTCCAATCTTCTTTAAAAACGATTCTCAAAATGGATCTAGAAATGACCGTCTTAACCATTGAAACACAACTGGCTGAAAATTGAAAATAACGAATTTTTGTTTGTAGAATTTCATTCCTAACGGAATTTTTAATTTTTGCGATTGAAAAAAATATCATCATTTATCAGCATTGTGTAAGATTTGTACATCACTTTACATTTGACAGATTCAACTCGGTTGACCATAGATCAGCCCATTCCATCAACAAGTTAAGATCATCTTGTAGCTTCGATGATGAATTAAATCTTAATACAATGAGTTTGAGGAAACTTTAATAACAACCAGAAATTGAAATGACCATTTTTTTTTCAAGTTTTCTTTATTAAAAAAACTGCAATTTAAAAAAAAAGTTAAGTCAAAACTAAAAAAATTCAATAATCTCGAATTTATCGGAAAAAAAAATCTATAAAAAAAGAGTTTAAAATTTAGACATTTCGAAAATAAGTCTATAAGCAAGTAATAGCTGTACTCAGAAAAAAGAACGAAGGCTTAAAGGCTTAATTAACACAAGAAAAACAATTTTTTTTTTTTTTTAAAGGCTTTTAATGGCATTTTTTATTTCAGAAAAAAAAGAAGAATAATTTAAAATAAAAAACTCTATTGATCTAATGATACTTGTTGGGGTTGGTAATCTTGAATCATAAGTGTAGCAAATATTGTCATTACTAATTTTTGTTTAACTTCAACAATATCTTCTGGGAGTGCAAAAACACGAGCTCCAATTTTACGTGCAATCGAAATAGCGTAACGTGCATTGTCCATTTTAGCTTCATTAGTATTCTCTGTTTTTAATAAATCATAACGAACTGAACCTGGTTTAATAGCGTCTATTAAATCACATAAAACTCTCGAATCAGAAATAACAGGATCTTGAAAGCTGTTAATAAATGATTTCTTGTCTGCTGATTTGAGTTTATTATTTGTCCATTCGATGATTCCGTTTTCGACTATTGGATGTCCTTGACCGGCTATTTTGTCCAACATGGCTAATGTATAAGCTCTCATTAGCTGCCATACCAAAGCTAAAGTAAATGTCTTGTCACCGTCTAGTAGATTTGAACCTTGGATACCCACCAATTTAAAGTTCATTGTCTTCTTACCGATATCGACAGCGTAATTACAATTGTCGAGTTTTTGAAATTTAATTTTAATTGGAACAAATTTTTTGATAACACGATTCCAGTCAACTGAGCCTGGTTTAATCATATCATAAAGCTTAAAAATGAAGCTATTAGACCCAAAGGAGAAAAATATTATATTTTAAGGTTCATACTTGGAAAATAACTAGACAGTCTTGTAAATCAGTGTATAAATAGTTTACGTATGGATTGACACCCATTGAATTCATCCAATTTCTGTAGGTTTTTTCTTCTCTTGTTTCTTCGATAATATCCTCGTCTTGGATAATTACGTCTTCTGGTACGTCCAAAGCCGGATATGTGTTGAACAAATTGGCTACAAAACTTACAAATGAAATGTTATACAAGACAAATGTTACTAAGAATAATGAATTTTTTTTTTTTTTGAACTTACGCCATGTTTAATTTTTGATTACCGGTGACTACATCATTGGCAGTAACAAAGTCTCTGGCTTTTAGTTTTTCAGCTTCGGTTAACATACTCTCAGCTCGACGATTCAAATCATTTTCATTCAAAGGAGCTAATGTTACCGATGGTTGATGATTAGGCGGACAAATTTGTTTTAACAAATACGAATATGCAACTGAGTCTTTAATATCACCGCTAAAATTTTTAACCTCTCTACCAGAATAGCCCGAACGTGCCAAATGATAATTTAACCATCTCAATAATAATTCTTCTTTTGTTAACTTTAACAAATCTTCTTTACTTTCGCCATCTTTTAACAATAAAACAAGACCCGGGTGATGGGTCAAGTTAATTTCAGAGAATAGACCAATTTGAATAATTTGCCATAAAAGTCCTAAAATAAGATGTTCTTTTTCATCACGAATGTCTTTTGGTCGAATGTTAATTACATGACAACCGATACCCTCAGCACTTCTCAAAGCAAGTTCCAAATTTTCTAATTGTTGATAAATGGTGATATTTTTACCACGGTTAATGGTACGCTCATCGATTGTTTGTGGAACTGAAAAGTTAATTAGTTTACACAAGACAATACCATCATTACATCTTGTGTACAATTCTTTAGTCTCTGGGTCAATTGGGTTAGCGGCCAAGTTTAGATCAGGATCTTTAGCTAAATTTCTACAACAAAGAATTTAATTTAAAATTTTTTATAAAAATTGAAACTGTAATTACTGATTGATCCATTTTGAGAAAGCAAGTTGCTCGGAATGTCTTACTGTGTGTACAATTGAATCATTGTCTTTATTACGTATTTCAGTTGTACCACTAATTGGTTTAACACGAGTTTTAAATGTACGCTCTTCTTTTTCATTTTTTAATTTTGAATACAATTTTTCAAATTCGTCTAAACTTAATTTTCCATCATGATTTTTATCATTTTTTTTATACTCATCCTCAAGTGTTCTTGCTTGATATCCTGGTATATCGATACCTACTGTTTTTAATGCCTCTCTCAACTCATTCAATTCAATATACCCATTTCCATTAATGTCGGCCTAAAAATAATTTTTAAGTTTAACAAACCCTTTAGAATAAAAAATTTTAAAAGACTTTTTTGAAAGCCTCGAGCATCATAGTCCTAAGCTCTTCCAATTGATACTCATTTACATTTATCTTAACATCATCGACAGTAAGCAATTTTTTGTTCAAACTAGTCGAACTACTTGCCCCACTGGACAAACTTGCATTACTTAAATTCCTATTCACACTTAAATTACTTGCCGTAGTTCTCAAATAATTTGTGTTAATATTGTAACGTGGTGTTGTAATTGATTGACTTGACACAACTAGTTTTGGTTTAGTATCCGAGCTTGTTTGATGTAGTAATGGCACAGAGTTTTCTTTATTGTTTTCAAAATCCATTTTTAGTGTATTTTTTGTGTTAAACCAATTTATACAGAATTTATTAAAAGTCAAAGTCCCGAATTAAAGATTAAAAATAATAGGATTTGATAAATAATTTTTTTTTTTTTCAAAGTTTACCAAAGTTACAAAATTTTAAGTTGTTATAGAATTTTAATCTCTTCTTAAGATTCTTAACCTATTTTATTTTATGCTCAAGGCTTTCAAATGTGATTCTTACTTTTAAAAATTTTTCTCTCAATTCATCGACTTGATCGTTAGCTAGTAGAACACTGCCGCGATTTTCTAATGACTTGTTCAATTGGCCTGTATTGCGTAAGGTCATTCTTTTTCAGAGTTTATTCTAAAATGTTAATTTAAAAAAAAAAAAAAATTATTACGAGTTTGAGTAAAAATTAGACGAAACACAAACTGATAAAAGGAGAGAGTTTACCTTTTTAGGAATTTTTTTTTTCGAAACCTAATGGTAATGATTCATTACGAAACGAAAAAAAAACGAAAAAAAAGTTTTATCTTTACAGTGAAGATACTTTTTTAATTTTTTGACAATTATGCTAATTTATGAAATTATTACTTCGAAACGATGATTTCAAAAAATATTTCAAAAAAAATTAAAACTTAACAATCAAGAGCACGATAAAAAATGCTTTTTTTTTGTGTTGTTGTTGTTGAATGTGTAAATGTTTTGCCTTTTTCGATGATTTTTTTTTGACATAATTGAGAAAATCTTAAACAACAAGGTTTTGCATCCAAAATTGTTTTATCTCCTTTTTATTGTCTAATCATAAAAATAAATATTTTTCAAAAGATTTTTTAAAAAGGTGAAGTTATTACACAATTCAATTTCGTGTCACTATCTTACATTTATACTCTGTTGTTTGCTTAAATGTAACTTAACTTGAAAATCGAAATTAATACTACCGGAATAATTTGAACATAAAAAAGTTTAATTGGTAAACACGTTTTTAATATTTATCGAATATTTTTTGCAAAATTAGCATAAGAGAGAGATGTCTAAAAATGCGAAGACCTACGTCTTAACTTAACAAATTTAAAAGAAATCCCTCAAGTACTTCGAAGCCCGTTAAGCATATGCTTAAGTTTGTGCATTTAAACACTTTGAATTTACATAATTTCTATATTTTAAGATTGGAATTGAATATACAGTCTTTCGTTCTGAAATCTAAGAGCTAAACATAAATTGTTTTTCCACTTGAATCTACAATTCTATTCCAACTTTTTCTCTCAAAATACCAATTGAATTAAGATTCACCTAAAGTCATAAAAACCGATCTGCATTAAATGCAAGAGAAAGAAAGATTCTCTGCATATACTGGAAGGATCTTTGTATTCTAAGTGTAATAAATATAGATGAGAAAGGCTTAATGTGGAAAAAAACTTTTTGTAAATTTAATCGGGTAAATTTAAGTAAACTGATGTACTGTTTTAGTCATTCACGTAATCCTCTGGTGAACTTTCATGAACAAATGGCTTAGAAAAGCTACCATTGATTTATGGATAACAAGTGAAAGGTTGTTTTAAAAGGTTTAACTTGAGCTTTTTAGCTTTTATTTGATGCCTATAAATTAATGGTAGCTTTTCCAAATCATTAGTTCATGAAAGTTCACAAGAGGAACACGTGAATGACTACAACAGTAAATATCAAAACGTCCAGAAAAATTCTGACAAATTGCACTATATGACAAACTAAAAAAATGGATCCGGCTTCAAAGTTTTTTTTTGGGATGTTACTCACTAAAAGATATTTACAACTATTTAAATAAATTACCGTATTAACCAGGTCGTTCATATGTTCCAAAAATGAACGCTCGGATTCTTTCATGAACATTCATTTACGTTCTCGTTCATCCGTAAATTCATCATAACGTTCAAAAGTTTTCATTTACTTTTCGGATCCTTTTCAAAATTTTTTAAAATCTCCGGAAAATTATGAAAAGATCGCCAAAACTTATGAAAGGTCTCGAATATTTTTGAAAAGTTATGAGAACTTTTGAACTTTCTGACGAATTCGGATGAACGCGAACGTTAATGAATGTTCGTGTAAGGATCCAAAAGTTCATCTTTGGAACAAACTTAATAGAAAATCTATAATATTTGTAAAGGTTTTCTTGAAACACTTTACTTAATAGTTTTTCGTTGATTTCTGCTTTATGGTAAGAGACGAAACAAATTGCGTTTTTGCTTTCATGAAAAATTGTAGCATTTTTACCAGTATATTGTTTCTAAAATTTTTAAAAATAAAAAGTCAAAATTGCGTAAAAATAATGAAAATTTATAAAAATTGCTTCAAAACAGCAAAAATATGTGAAATCATTGCAATAAATTCTAAAATTTTTTAGAATGTTGAGAAAAATTTCAATCACAATGTTGCCTTTTCTTATCTTACTGCCCGCTTAGCTAGATTTGAATCCAAAACCATTTATAAAAGATCAATTTTTTCTTAATCTCAAATAAAACAGTTTTAAAATTAAATCTTGGACCCTATTCTTTATTTTATGTCAAGATGTCTTAAAATCAGAAAATCTAACTAACTTTTGATTTTAAATATTAGTGTAACCAAACTGATAATATTGCCTTTCAGAGATCAAGGAGTATGAATACGAGTCTTTGAAAATCAAGAAAGCTTTTGGTATTTTTTAAAATTTAAAACAATCATCAACTTAAATTCAAGTTTTATTTTACCTCATTTTTAAGCTTTACCACGAGAAAAAAATTATCGAGTTAAACCAAAGTACTCGTAAAATTTGTTTCTCGAATAAAATTCAAAACTTCTAAACAACACCAGAGGAAAAATATTTTTTCTTCTACTTACAATACCATACTTAGATCATTTTTTTTAAACTAAACAAGCCCGATCAAAGCTGATTTATTATTTTTACATCAAAAGAAGTATCACGAGACATAATTTTTTCTATTCAAAAATTACAAAATCTCTTGAGGGTTTTGTATGATTTAAATTTAAAACTTTTAAGAATTCATTCGATTAATTTTCGACTAAAAACGTTTAAAAAAAAAGTACAATTCTCCTTTCACTTAAACCACACAAAAAAATCGAACTTTAGAGAAAATGATTTATTTAAAAAGACCTCAAAAAAATATAAATTAAACGCTTGATTTAATCTTTATCCCAAAAGGATTATTTTATCTTTTTTTTTTCTAAATTTACGGTAAATTTAAAATTCTAGAATTAATTGACAAAATTGAACTATTTCATGCATGGTTAAAAAAAACAACAAAATTAATTTGGATAGAATAGAAATGAGCAAGTGGTACTTGCACATTTGCAACAACAACAACAACAACAAAAATCTCTGTTTTAAATTTTCAACAAAAAAAGAAAAAACTAGTTAAATATTATCTTGAATTGTGTATATGATTTTTTTTTATGAAAATTTGTTTAGGTGTTTTTCTATTATTATTGAAACAACAATCAACGAAAAAATATAAATAAATGCTCCTTGTGAAAAGAAATGGAATGATTAGCAGTAATAAATAATGAAGCTAAAAATGTCGGTGTTTATTGTAATTGATTCGAAACACCAGCTTGTGTTTTAGAAAAAAAAATTTTTTTTTGAGTAAAAATTTAATTTTATCGATTTTATATTGTTTGAAAATTATTCAATAAAGTGAATCTGTAGAAAACAAAAAAACATAAAGAATAAAAGAGTTTGAAAAACAATTATGTAATTTGAGAGCAGGAATTTGTTCAATTCCGAAAAATTTAAATGAATTATTTAAAATACAATAGGTACTGTTTGATTAATCCTAGATAATAACTAAACGCTTTAGTGAACTGTCAAATTAAAACCTTTTGGGCTCATTTAACAGTTTTCAACTACCAGGTCTTCACATATTTTAGTCGTTTTGGTACAAATAATCAGTCCCAATATGGTTTTATGCACCAGAAATCTTGAGCTTCAGCTTGGCTTAGTAAAATTGCATCAATGATATCTCATCATTATTTGATCTTTAATCTAGTGTTAGGAGTCGACTAATGAACCAACTGGACTAAAACAAGACGGTAAATTTTCACACCAGGTGCATACATGCAAATTGTAGATCTCTTAGCCTGCTTCAAAATGGTACCCTGATTGGGTTGATAGAGTCATTCCTTAATGAGAAAAATGTATTTAGTTACAACTGAAAATCAATTGTAAATTCAACTTAGTCCATTTTTCTCATTAAGGAATGACTTTATCAGCCCAATCAGGGTACCATTTTGAAGCAGGCTAAGAGATATACAATTTGCATGTATGCAACTCGTTTTTAAGAGAGCTTTACAATTATGAATTTTCTAAGGATGATTGGGTCATCCTTAAATTTTAACATTTTTTTGGGTTTCGATGGACTTTTTAGACCTTTGGCCAACAAATAAAATTATAAAAAATTAGCTTTTCAGATCGATACAAAATTGTCTTTAATTTAGATATTTATGGTCTCCTGAGACAAGATAGGGTATTGCTAAAAATTGTCTTTTTTTGCTCGTTGACAAACAATAATTTTGTTTTGGGAAAAAATTTCCTCGCTCGATACGGGTAATAGTAACAAAAAGCGAAGGACTAGGGATTTTGATTAAATATACGCATGAGAAAAACAAATTTCCGGGGTCGTAAAATGACGTTGATTTATAAAAAAAAACGCTTCAATAAAACTGGTCTGTAACATTTAACTTAAGAAAAAGGCAAACACAAAAACCATAAAAAAGTTAAATGGACCGTTCAAGAATAAAATAAAACTCATTAAACAGATTTTAAGCTTATCTCTAATTCAAAACAATCACATGCTTGTGAGAATTTCTTTCATTTTGTTTCGTTTTGAAGATAAAAAATTATCTTACTTGAGATGACCAATTTTACTTTATATTTGAATAAAAAAAAACATAAAAATAAAATTTTTTTTGTTGAACAACTATCTTATTTTATACTCGCTTTCAAATTTAATTAAAATTTTTATCTCTTATTTTATTTTATTTAAAAAAAAAAAATGTTCAGACGAATCAAAGATTGAAAAAATTATTTTTCTTTAAGTGTATTTGCAGATACGACTTGGATTCGCTCTAATTTAAGGACAAAGAAATAGAGGAAATAATATTATTTACTTAAAAAATTAATTTAACAACTACGTTCACGAACATTCATGAATGATTAAAAAATATAGACGTGAACCGCCAGTATGACCACTAAAATTCATCTGCCGGTTTGAATGGTTATTGAGATTGATCCTTTTATACAAATTTACTCTATACCTTAAGTCTTGATTCGTATGGCTAGTGAACTTAAACTTTGGTCCAACTAATGAAAATCAAACATAGCATGATTTTTAAAGAAATCAAAATAAGTCTATGTACTTTTCTGGTCATTCATGAATTCCAAAAGGAACCTTCATGAACATTCATAAACGCCCACCCTGACTCCAAGGTTTAAAAAGCACAGACTAACACTGTACAAAATGATCAACAAAAATTCATGTATTTGGTAAGATATCAAAAAAAGTTGCCATCTTTTGTGAAATATTTGAGAGCAAATTAGGTGAACTGTTAGGGAATGCATAGAATTTTGAAAATGAGCCTTTTGCCTTGCACTATTTACATATTGAGAATAATGTTGATAGTGCAAGAGTTTTTATGGATAACAATCCTAGACATGTTTTAATTTTTTTTAACAAACACTCAGTATATCATTTTAAAACGCCAATCCCAGTGATTAAAATTACATAGCTTAAAAAGAAAATTATTAATTTTTTTAAGGCTCTAAATGACATTGAACTTGAATGACTTAAAATACAACCTTTTTGACTAATCGGTCTTGTATCGGTTGAAGTTATTGCAAAAAAAATGGTCATTTACAAAAAGTAATCAAAAAAATTATCTTTTTACAAGGAAAACCAACAGGGCTTTAAATTTTATTTTGAAGAATAAAATTTTATTTAAAAAACATAATTTTTTGGCTTTTCTTTGTTTTTATCAGACATATGTACCAATAAAATTTAAGGTATTGGGTGGGTATGGTTAACTCGAAAAAACAGTTACTGGGTTTGGGTATGGCGTGGGTTATCCAGAAATTTCGGGTTTCAGGTATGGGTCTGGGTTGGGTAACCCAAAAATTTTGGCATATTTACCCAAAACCCAATTTTTTTCAAAAAAAAAACACCTAAAAATCAATAAAATATCCAAATTTTTAGGTTACCCAACCCAGACCCATACCTGAAAACCGAAATTTCTGGATAACCCACGCCATACCCAAACCCAGTAACTGTTTTTTCGATACCCACCCAATACCTTAAATTTTATGGGTACATATGTCTGGTTTTTATTGAAAATTTAAGCAAAAATGGATTTAATGAAAATTCATGTACCTTTATGAAAAGCTTTGAACATCAATTAGAGGCTATTTCCTTTTCATTACCATTCATTAACGTTCAAGAATGCCCATGTCCTAAATCTTGACCAGGATCTGCACAGATCAAAATGTTTCCAAAAATTGTTGGAAAAGATTACTTTTCTTGTCAGAATCCTTTAAAAATATCTTCGATCCAATTGAGTTCAAAATATTTAATTTAAGAAAATCTTGGAAAGCCTAAGAAAATATGAATCATTAGGATTCTTGTACAGAACAGGCAGATTTTACCTATCAGGATCCTGTTCAGGAATCAAAACATGGTTGATCATTTTTGGAATTCGTAAATGATCAGTTTTATAGATGCTTTTAATGGATCATTCTTTTTCAACCAATTTGCTTGGTGAATTGGATCAATTAAATACTGAAATAAACTTTATAACTGAGTTTTTTTTTAAATTTTCAAAATCACCTTGGAAAGGTTAGTCAAAAACAATGATATAAATGATGGCGTTGATTTGACACCGTCGAAAAAAAATAACAAACTCAATTCATAAACTTTAAATGTTCTTTTTGATTTATGACCGTTTTGTAAGATTTTAAATTAAAACAGTCTTAATTGACGTTTGACATTTAAGATATCCGAATGGCTTTACTGTGCCGAAATAAAGAAATTTTGCAGTTGAAATTTTACCAGTACTTTCAACGATTATCGTAATAATTTCTAAAATTGTCTGTAATAAAGTATTTTAATGGTCATCGGATCAAATTGGGTGCTTATGCAACCTAACTGCTTATCGTATTTCCTTGCTGATAAGTTCCCCCAAAATCGTGACTTTGATCAAAAAAATAATAATGATACGAATAGATTTTTGGGTTGTTTTTGAATTATTTTTGATAGAACTCAATGCGCTTTATCTGAAGACCTCAAATTGGGAAGTGACTGAATGTTCGTTTGTCTAGAAAAAGGGGGTTTTAGGGGGGCGCTTATCAGCAAGGAAATACGGTACTTGGTTAAGGGTCCTTTCATACTAATAATAAAATCTTACTAATCAGTTACTTAAATATTTAGAATGCATTTAGTTAATTCTATCTTAAATATCTAAGAGTTAGGAGAAGTACTAATATTTTTATTGTTAATAATAAAGAGTTTTGTCGAACTAATATTATCTTTTATTAATGACTTCGCCCTGCAACACGCTCTGATTCAGTTAAAAAATCATTTAACGTCCGAAGAATGGTACGGAGTTTTTCAAACATAGATTTTGTACACCGAAATTGAGAAATTGTCGAGCAAAAAAGTAAGAAATTTTGATCTAGTCGAATCCTTAAAAAAAATGAGAAGAATCCCCATTAAGTCTTAATAAAACTTGTTTGTTTTAATAAAGTTCATTTAAAAAAAGCCGATACAAGTTTATTTTTAGACCTAATTTTGAAATCTAATAAATTTTAATTAATAAAAAAAAAGGTCTTAATTTTATTTAATTAACTTTTGAAATTATAATTAATACAAAAATAAAAATTAACAGTTGAATCCTTGTATTTGTTTTTTCAACATGTTACCATAGAAGTGTCACGTATTCGTTCAATATTATCATTTGACTTGGACAAAAATTTCCGATAATAAAATATTTCATTAAAAAAAAAAAAATCAAGTTTTTATTTCATGGGAGTTCTTAAAAAAAAACTTGAAAAAATTCTTTTTTTTTTTTTTCGACACTTGTTACAATTAGTGAGGCTATTAAAAGATTTTTTGTTTTCTAGGTTAAGATCAGGGAAACAAAAACAACAAAAAAAGAAAAGAAATTGTTAAGAGTAACCAAGTCGAAAAAAAAAACAAAAATTACCGCAATTAATTTATAAAAAAAAAATAGTTTTTTTTTTTTTTTTAAAAAATAAAAACAAGTCGAAAAATGAACAAATTGAAAAATTTTTTATTATTTTTTGAAATTTTCCTCAAATTTGTATCAACAAAATCAAATTTATCAACTAAAATTCTAAATGAAATATTCATAAATATCGACCCGAAAACTATTCTAACAACATCGACAAAAATCGATAGAAATAAACCACTTCATAACAATACGATAAAATTAAGTTATGATTTTAAAATAGATTTAGTCAATCATCAAAATATTAAAATATCTCAAATTGAAAAACAAAATAGCACAACTAGAATAAAAACAACGAACAAGAGTAAAGATATTAGAGACATAAAAATTTACTATAAAACAAATTCACAAACAAAAATGAGTTTAAATACAACTAGTGTTAAAGATTTTGATTTTGACAAATTAATACAATTCAAGTTTACTAATGAATCGAATCAAATCTATTACAATATTAAGATAAGTCGAGATTTTTTAATCATATTCTTGAGCATATTTCTTATCGTCTTTATTTCGTTAAGTCTAATAACTTGTTTTTATAAATTTATTGATAGTTCACACAATGATTCGTATTACTTTTGTAAATATCATCAAATGAGATGAACAGTTATTTTAAAGTCAAAAAAATATTTTTTTTTTGTTATGGTTACATTTTTAGATCTTAACAAAAAAATGAAGACTAGGTCACTTTTTGAGTATTCAAGCTCGTATATTTATTTGATTTTGGTTTGTTGAGTACAATAAAAAATGTTAAAATTTTTTGTTTTTCATTTGATTTGAACATGGTTTTCAATAAAAAAAAAATTGTTTTTTAATGTTTTTAAACAACTAAAAAAATATCGTAATACGATATGACTATGGTACGCATGTACGGTGCGGTACGGTGCTACATATGAATGTAAAATGTTAAAAGATTTTTTGATAATTGTTCTAAATTACAAAATAACCATATTTCAAAAATCTTGTGTGATCCACGGCTTTGCTAAAATGCGACTGTTTACCATAAATTGTCCCTGGGGTTTAATGCAGAAAGACTATTTTAAACCCTATAACGTTTGTCTTTTATTGAGCATTTTGGTCTCATGGAGAAAATTACATTTATAGTTAATTTTGAAGTTTCTTAACGTCCAAGCCAATTTTTACCCCTTGGGTAATTAGCGAGAAATAATGGGACTGATGTAAGATGCACCAAGTCATAAATCTTAGTTAGTTTTTCGTGGTTTTAGAGAGTTAATTTCTCTTGAATTTTATAACTAGATAAAACACAAACTTATCAGCTTTGTAGTTTAAGTCTTTCTCTACAAGAATAGGTGAGAGTTTATCAAATGATAAGAAACTCTTGATACTACAATATGTCCGTAGGTAGTGTGGACGTTTTTGAAATAAACGAATTTTTACCATTATTAAATGGAAAACATATCAAAAAATTATTTTTTTTCATTGAATTATATTTTGAATTCAAAACATTCGGAGGTTCCAACTGGAAAATTCTCTCTTAAGTTTTGACAACAATGTTCACTAGCGGGTGATTGCCTCATTTGATCTTCTTAGTTGAAATCATTATAAATGATGATATCTAGGTTATTTTCTTTATCGAAATATTGGAGCCTCACTTAACATATTCTTTGATAAAATAACTATTTATTTCTTGAAAAGCTTCTGAAAAACTAAGACAACTGTTGTGTTCCAATCTTATTATGAAACACACTATTTATCTTCGACACAGTCCGTTACAGATTCCGTTATGATCCAGGCTTGTTATATAGACTGAACCATACCATAATATGACTAATACCGATGTGGTGGGCCTAACAGACAACGGTGTCCTGTATTGGTGTGATGCCGAATACCAATGGCAGCAGGGGCGTTTAGAGCCTCGGGGCGACTCTTTTGAAAAGTGGAGCCCTGTTGTGCCCCAACATATTCATGTTACAGTTTGTTAATTTAATTTTGTTTTCTTTCTGAATGCATATACAGTCGACTCGCTTTAATCCGTAACATTCGGGACCGGGAAAAACCCATTCCGGATTAAATTATACGGATAAAATTTAAACCGGAAAAGGAAAATTTTTTGAAACCTTCCGATTTAAAGAAATTTTTTATCTGTTCTATAAGTTTAATTGCTAGAAATCAAAAAATTTCCCATCATAATTAACTAAAAAAAGATATTGACTGCTCTTGTTAACTTCAAAGTCTTAAAAATGTAAAAAATAAGAGGGTTTGATCATCACAATTAAGAATGGAAAATAAAATTTTTGGATTGGAGATTTATTTAAAATTTATTTTTTCACTAAATACAATTGTCGGTTTGATTGAGTCAATTATTGAATTTAAATTTAAAAAAAAAACAAGGGATTGTAGAATAAAAGTTTTTTTTTGGTATTTTTCTTTGTTTGAAAATTAAAATTACGGATAAAGGATTGACTTTAACATGCATGTATATTAATAGAGATCATTTTTTTCTGTTCCGAATAGAATAATAATCCGAACTTAATTACGGATTAAGACAACAAAATTTGCATTGAAAGTATTAGAGAAGGGGTAGGGACCAGGGAAAAATGTACGGATCCCGAATTTTAGGGATAAAAGCGTTCCGATTAAAAGCGAGTCGACTGTATAATAGCGGAGAACTAAAATATTACCCAAAACACATATTTCTTTTTTTTAGTACTGCACTCGTACCGTAATTACATAGCCCTAGCGTACCAAAAAACGCACCCTTTGCGAACAGTAGCGTATCAAAAAAAACGGAGCCACGCTACCACCGTACGATGGGTTCGATGGGTACGCTAAGATACGGTGAGGGTGCGGTGGTACGGCAGGTACGGCTCGCAAAGGCTCCGGTTACGGTTCGCTCCGCAAAAGGTGAAAATTCGGTACGAGTGCAGTAATATTATATATAAAAACTCCAGATTAAATAAATAGTTTACAATCAAATTCAGTCTCCATCCCTATTCCTCAAGTGACCCAAGACCTCGCTGTTTAACACTATAATTGAACGGTCGATTCCCAGTCAGTATTATTAATGATCACCACAGCTAGAAGAAGTAATAACCGTCTACTCTTAGGCTCTCTTTATTTGTTAATAATCATATTTTAAAAAATTCATTCTAAAATTTTTTTTTTATTTTGACTGTGACGGATGCTGTCTAATTAAAAAGTTTTTAAAAAATATTTTTTGCTCTTATTTTATCGTAAGTATCCGGATTCACTTAAGCTTTATTTTAAAATATTTGCTCCCTCTTACTAAAGAAACTTATACTAAAATATTTTGAATACCCACCAAAAATATTAAAACAATAGAACCTCAAATAGGTTATTTTAAATATCAATCGAAAAACTAAAAAAATATCTTTACTTGATAGATCGAGTACAAAGTAATGTTAAAAGTCGATTATTTCTTTATCGAGTCCAACATTTTTCATTGTTAATCAAATCTTAGCAAGCTAACTTGATTAAATATAAGATTGTTGTTTACTTGCAGAAGTTGAAGCTTCGTAAGATAGCTAGGACTAATGACTGCTTTGAATTTAGACCCTCTTCTAACCTTACGGTTTCCTTTTAAATGACCCACTTGACTCCCCAGCTCATGAAAACTAAGACTTTTTCGTTCCTAAGGATTCTTGTGAAAATGTAACTTTCCGTTCAGGAAAGGATCTATATAGACCTAGATCAATGATTCTGAGGAAAATTTGTCTGTTAAAAACAAAATTTGAATTATTATAATTTTTAAGATGTAGAGATAAATTAGTCATCTAATCAATCCCTTTTTTCTTATCACCAAAAACAATGGAAATACGAAAGAAATTTATGAGTTATTTTTAAATAAACCTAGGATCCTATTAGCTTTTGTATGCGTATTTTTAATCTTTTTCTCAACTCAAAATTGATTATTTTTTTATATAACCTTTATGGAGTTGATTGATTTATGATAACGATTTATGACCTCAAGCACCCAAAACAAATTTTGTTCTAGTTATGATTTTTATTTGAAAAAAAAGCAGCGTTTTAAAACTTAACTTTGCTACGGCTTACTTTAAAAAAAACGAATTTGCCTATAACTAGTAACTTATTTTTTTATTCAAAAGAGCATTAAATACTATGTTTATATGATTATTGAGGGCTTTTGGTTTATAAACACATCTTAGCATTATTTATTTTTGATTCATAAAGATATTATTTTTTTCAATTTACAGTTGAGTTTGCTTTTTATTTTTTATAAACCAACATTAATAAATATATAACCAAAATATTAGATTGGTAGAGTATTTTTTTGAAAGCAGCATAAGGTTTGATCTTAAGGTACAAAAATATTATTCGAGTTTTGTTCCAGATGTATCTTATAAATTGATATGATCAAATTAAGACTCTGTCAGAATTTAGGCCGAGTCAAATTTGATGTTGATTCGTAAAATTAGATATTTCGGATCTTGTCGACTTTGTGATCTTGGTGTTCAGATAATCTTTCATCAAGGTAATCTTGCTGGTTTTGTGACCGACGATGTCTAAAATTTTACTGATCACTGTTTTTATGATTTTATTATTTTAGAAAATTGGATGAATAAGAAATGTGTGATCAAAATTTTTATATGATGTGATCTTTAAAAAAAAAAGTGGTCAACGAAACGTTTAAAACTAAAGTAAAGAGTCCAAATGAAGCTCTACGCATATGAAATCTACAAAATGTGTTTCTTACTTATTTTACTGTAAAACCACGCGACTTTCCCCATTCCAAAGGCGTGCTAGGATAAAAGGGATAAGATAATTTGAAAAGGTAAAAGTGATAATGTATTTAGTCAATTTTAATATGAATGGTCAATTTTTAAGGAATTTATGGAACAAATTTTTTTAGTATTCAATTTTATTAAAATTGAACATTTAAAAGCTTTATAACTTTTATTTTGTTTTTTTTCATCTTTTAAGCTGTTTTAAAAAAAACTAAACTTTTTTTCAAAAATCGGCCTCGAACAAAATTTTCTAAATTTAATTCTCTACAAGAGTATGCATTCATCTCTAGGGGAAAGCATATTCGTTTTTGAGTTATTATTGAAAAAACAAAAACACCCAAAAATAGTATATTTTTTCGGCATTATTCTGCGGAAAATTGTCGCAAACGTCTGAAAATTTGTTGATATTCATTTTTAACTCACCTGATTACCCTAGAATAATTGGAATTTCATAAAAAAATTTGTTCCATAAATTCCCTAAAAATTGACCATATTGTTGATCCCTACCGATTCCTCCCGGACCTATTATAGGTATGGTTGATCTATAGCTCAGTCGAAAGCTGACATATTAAAACATAAGAATTTTGTTTTGTTGATTCAAAAAAAATATACTAAATTTGAGTAACGTTTATGATGCAGTGAACTCTACAAGAAACGCAGAAAATTATTTTTCTCTGGTACAATAAAATGATGGTTTACGGTTGTTTTAAATTCGAAAATTTGAATTTGATCCAAGAAAAATATAAAATTATTTGTCTTTGAATCGTATCTCCGTCCGATTTCAGTACAGGCATGACGAAAAGCCATTTCTCTTTTAAGCTAAAAACTTTTAAAAAAATTTGATTTTTTGACCTCTTTAGACAGGCATCTTTCTGAAAATTTGAAAATTCTCTAACCAATGATAAAGCCCAAAAGTTGCTTTTTAAAATATAATATTGTTGGTTTATATACAAAAATTTGTTGAAAGTTGATTAAAAAGCTTTTTAAATTATAATTTGAGGCGTAGAAGATCAAAAATGCTTTTTAAAAGGGAATAATTGTTTTTTTTCGAATATTTCAGAAGTTGGTCGAGCAATAGGTCTTTGTATCGTATCTGTAGATTTCGAATCTTAAGTCAAAACATTAATATTTTAGGTGCTAGACATGGGTAACCCTGGGTGATATCGGCTATTTCCTTAGAGATCATCAGTCCAAGCTGAATTTTTGATTTGTTATAGATTTTTTGACGAGAAAAAAGAAAATGTTGGTCCCGTCCTTCAAAACGATATTCTTCCTATTTAAATATTCGAAATACTGAAATTTCGGTGCTTTAGGCTCAATGGAAGTTTCATTGAGACTATTGGAGATAGAGGTCTAATTTTGTTTTAAAGCTTGTAGAGGAAGCATTTTTGTACAAACCAAGAGAGTTTTTGAAATGAAAGTATGAAGTTAAGACTTCGTAGATAAAACTTCATAAAAAACCTCCTTTTGGGTATGGTCACTTTGGAGCCTTGTACCTAAGCAATGGAAAGTCATATGGATTTTTTATAGATACAGTCTTGTAGGAAATCGCCTTAGCTATCGTTTGGTATATATAATTCATAATTAAACCATTTATTTAAAATTTTTATTTTTCTGCCCATTATCCTTTTATTCTAACAAACTAGTAAACATTTTTCTCTCTTTTCATTTTCTATGAACTTGCTGTGATTTGGATTGGACGTCGACGCCGGTTATAACTATCCTTATAAATCAGATGTAAGCGGCTTTTTTTATAACTTAACAAGAGCTTAAGTTGACAAGTGTTGTAAAATGTTGTAAAATAACATCATTCGAATAAAGAAGAATTTTGGAAAAATGGTGAAACAATTCAAAGGTTTCTTTCAATACACGCTAAGACTTCCATCTTTCCAAAAATATGCCGATGATATCCTTGTGTATATCATTGGAAGCTCAATTCCAAAAGAGCTACCACAAGAAATTGTCGACTCAATATCTCGATGGTGTTCAAAGAACAAAATGCGCCTCAATGCCGACAAATGTAAAATAATGGTAAGGTTCGCGTCATGCAAAATGACAGCACTATCTAAATCGACCGTTTCGATATCATATTCGTAATCTACGTATATGAAAACCTAGGAAAACTGCTTTCATTAGGGGAGTCAACAAAAAGAATTTTGGACTGAGGGTCTTGAATTTAGGGTTCCTTTAAAAACGTTGTTCCAGTTTTTAAGCTTTTTCACTAAAATTTTCAAACAAATATTTATATATATTCTGAAAGAGAACAAATTTTTGTACAAGGCTAAGCATTTTTTATGATCAATAGGCACCTTTAAGCTACACTTTATGGTGCAAAAAAGAAATTTTTTGTGTTTTTTTACGTTTTTTTTGATTCTGCTCGAAGGAATGACCCAAAATCCCCATTTTTTTATTAATCTTCTGAAATTAGACAAAATTTGGAACAAAACTGTGGTTTTACTTTTTACAATTTATTTTTTACTTTTTGAATAATCGAGGCCAAGAAAAATAAAAAAAATCAAAAATCACTAAGATGATGGATTTTCATATTTTTGACCATAAATTCGTAATCCTCGAGTAAGAATACCCTAGAAATCATTATATTCTTCACAAAACGTTTTTTAAAATATTCGATTTTGGGTGCTGAAAATGGTTCAAAAAAGGTAATTTTTTGGAAAATTGAAAAAAAAATTTATCCAATAATCATGTATGTTTTCTAGGGTATTCTTACTCGAGGATTACGAATTTATGGTCAAAAATATGAAAATCCATCATCTTAGTGATTTTTGATTTTTTTTATTTTTCTTGGCCTCGATTATTCAAAAAGTAAAAAATAAATTGTAAAAAGTAAAACCACAGTTTTGTTCCAAATTTTGTCTAACTGGAACAACGTTTTTGAAGGAACCCTAAATTCAAGACCCCCCAGTCTAAAATTTTTTTTTTTGACCCCCTCTAATGAAAGCAGTTTTCATAGGCTTTCATAGATAGTGCTGTCATTTTGCATGACGCGAACCTTAACTACTGACTCCTACTTGTTCGGGTGGTTGAAGATCTCTTGTAGGAAAAAGATGCGAAAATTCAGATTAACAGAAAATATGTCGCCCATGATGATCTCAAATCAGCAAGCTTGAAATAGATAGGTAGTAGTAGGAGAAGGAGTAATAAAAAATAACTGCGACCCGACTTAGTCGAGTAAAGCCGTGAGGCTGTGGCAGTTTTTTGCCTTAGTACCATTTGAGATCCCTTAAATTATAATTTTTGAAAATTTCGTTTAGAGATCTAACCGTCGATTCACTTGTTTCCAATATGTTCTCTTGGAGCAGATCGTCATACAGTCGACTCGCTTTTAATCGGAACGCTTTTATCCGTAAAATTCGGGATCCGTACATTTTTCCCCGGTCCCTACCCCTTCTCTAATACTTTCAATGCAAATTTTGTTGTCTTAATCCGTAATTAAGTTCGGATTATTATTCTATTCGGAACAGAAAAAAATGATCTCTATTAATATACATGCATGTTCAAGTCAATCCTTTATCCGTAATTTTTTCATTTTAATTTTCAAACAAAGAAAAATACCAAAAAAAAATTTTTATTCTACAATCCCTTGTTTTTTTTTTAAATTCAAATTCAATAATTGACTCAATCAAACCGACAATTGTATTTAGTGAAAAAATAAATTTTAAATAAATCTCCTATCCAAAAATTTTATTTTCCATTCTTAATTGTGATGATCAAACCCTCTTATTTTTTACATTTTTAAGACTTTGAAGTTAACAAGAGCAGTCAATATCTTTTTTTAGTTAATTATGATGGGAAATTTTATGATTTCTAGCAATTAAACTTATAGAACAGATAAAAAATTTCTATAAATCGGAAGGTTTCAAAAAATTTTCCTTTTCCGGTTTAAATTTTATCCGTATAATTTAATCCGGAATGGGTTTTTCCCGGTCCCGAATGTTACGGATTAAAGCGAGTCGACTGTAATTATTATTTAAAAAATTCGTTTTTTGTCTTTGTTCTTCGGTTTCGAGTTGTTCGAATGCTTGTTCAATTCTTTTTTGGATGCTTCTTGCCCATTTAACGACTTTTTTGTATGCGATTAAATCTTGTTGAATTTTTAATTCTGGTGATTTGTTTTTGTGCGAATCGTTTTTGTCGATTTGTGGTCGAGGTTTGTGGTTTTGTGGTCATTTTCTCAATTTTGTTGTTTGGTTTTGGTAAAAATATGTTAGACTCCGTTAAATTGAATATTTCAAAAATCTTAACACGATTTTATCGGTCTTCGTAATTTTTTCCCTTTTTAATTTTTCCCTCTTAAACTTTTTCCCTCTTAATATTTTTCCCTCTTAATATTTTCCCTTTTTTTTTTTTTCCCTGTTAAACTTTTTCCCTTTCGTAACATTTTCCCTCTGAACATTTTTCCCTTTTATTAGGAGGTGTTAAATTAAAGTAAAAAAATAAAGCCAATTAGAAGTGAATTTTATTTTATATTATTAGAAAAAATTAGCCAATTAGAAATCAAATTAATAGTTAAGTAATACAAAAATGTAAAAAAAATAGAAAAATTACCACTTAACGGTAAATGGAACAAGTTCTTTTTTTTTTTCAGACAAAATTTCACCATAAAAGTTAAACAAACTACCAAAATTAATAAAACTATTATAAGTTACGCGCATTAGTTTTTGATCAAATCTAATATTAAACGGATCCGTATCATTTGCCAACATTTGAGCGTAAGCTATCGCGAACAATCCACAATCATTTGTACCAATTTGTTGCTCCACTTTGACCATGTTTAATTTTTGAAAGTTGATATTGTCGTCAACTGTATGAACTTGAATGTTTGCAATTGAGGCATTGTGAAGTTTAGTACAAAAGAACAGAACAATTTTGAAAAATTGAAATAATTTTTTGTCTTTTGGTCTTATGATGGATCTGCCCATGTAACAAAGTGTAACAAACTTTGTTACACCACTGAGCAAACTCTGCAAAAACTCTGCAGTCTAATTGCGCATTTAGTTTCAATACTTTTTAATAGTGTGCATTTTGCAGAGACTTTGCATAAATTTAACAGAGGTTGCCCAATGGTGTAACAAAGTTTGTTACACTTTGTTACATGGGCAGATCCATCATAAGACCAACAGACAAAAAATTATTTCAATTTTTCAAAATTGTTCTGTTCTTTTGTACTAAACTTCACAATGCCCACAATTGGAACGTGTGAAGTTGAGGTTGATTGAAGATCGAACTTTTCTTGTTTAATCTTAATTGAAACCGAGTCTGATTGGATCTTCATTTTTTTTGCTGATAATTCAACAGACAATTCGTCAGTTGCTTTTCTTTTGTTATCGCTTGATTGCTCGGATGATCCAGATTGTGACACTTGTGCAGCTAAGCGTTCTTTTAAATCACCAATAAAATCAAAATTCTTGTAAATATTTTGTAATTTTACAATTTTGATTTTGGACGATGTTTGGACAACGATTTTTTCGTTTTCTTCCTCGACATCAGTAAAGTCTACACCATCCTGGTTTTCGTCTTGTTCAAAATCCAAATCTTGTTCATAAGGATGCATTATTTGGTGAGTCAAGTTTTCAAAATAGATTTCGAAATTAATCTTATTTTGATTGTAATCGTCTTGGATCGATTGTATTTTTAAATCTTTTTCTTGGTCTCGTTTGGCTTGTTTCGGTGCGTTGTTTGGTGTCAGATATGCATTTCTGGTTTTAGCATCTTCTTTCTTAATGTAATTTACCATATCCGAAAATTTTGGATGATACTTCGGTATTACTTTTGTTAATTTAGAGTGAAACCCTTCAAGGTTATTGTTGGTTCGTTTTTGTGACAATCGGTGGTTCCAGATTTCTGGTGAGATAAACCCATTTAACCATTGATTTTTATAATATTTTAAAAATCGAATAATTTTTTCGTCATTTAACGGTATTTCTCGAATAATAATATCAAACGCATCTTTGATTTTGTCTATAGGTATTAACGCTAATGTGATAAAACGCTTTACCCAAAATTTAAATTTCGAATCGTTTAGGTAGTTGGTTTTTAATCCGATTAAAAATATTTTTTTTCGAATGGCTTGACTGTAATGAAACCAGCACCCCTTTAACGCCACGTCTGGAAATACGGAAATAATGCTTTTCATTAAAGCAACCTCGAAATCGACCATCACTCGTTTTAGATTTTTAGGGAAACATATGTTTCGCAATTGTTCGAGTGCTATTATGTACGTTGTTGTGTTTTTGTTTTCCAGGAATATATAAGCACAGACATGTGTTATTTTATTGATCACGGCATGAACAGTTAAAATTTGGTAAAATTGTTTTGGTGCATTTTTAAATGTTCCATCAAGATGATACTCTTCGGATTTCTGTAGTATTTCAATCCCAGTGTTGGATACAAATAATAAAATCCGGTTTTCCTTAAGGTTTTCGTTGTCAAATCGCAAAAAAGCTTCTATTTGTCCGTTGATGGTAATCGACTTTTGATCTTCGGTAAGTGTTAAAAGTCGTGATGTTGATTGTTCTTTGAATGCTTGTTTTTGTTTTTGGAGCATGTGACTCGTGCCGTTTCTTCTTTAGGATAAAATTGAGCGACGAGTCCCGGATCGAAGTTAGCTTGTAGCTGTTGGAGGTTTTCGGAGTAGTTTTTCGCAAAGCTGAAGTTTGTGTCATTACGTGCATCTTTTTTCATGTTGTCATATTGTTGAAGGCATATTTTTTGGACATTGGAAAACTTCTTGCAGTTGTTTGAGTGTTTGGCTTCAGCATTCGGAGTTCTCTCTATAAGATGAGCTGGTGTGACAGTTATACTCATAGCTTTGCATGTTTGGCAACGAAAACGTATAGAACCATCAGCATTTGCTGGAAGTCGATTAAGTTTGTAATTGTTGTACAAGACTATTGTCTTTTTTTCATTGAAGTATTCAGCTGCTTCCATTTGTCAAGAGTATTTTTTATAATTTGAGATATTTTTTTGAAGATCATCTTACCCCCTTTTATATTGACCCACAAAAGATTAGCACAAAAGTATTAGCATCAGTAAGCAGTTGAGTTTTAGGATCAAGATAAAGTTATTTTTGGATTAAATTCATTTAGAGAGTCAGAGTCAATCAATTAATTTATCTTTTTTTTAATTGGCTAATATTGTGTTATTTTTTGTAGAGGGAAAAAATTTAACAGGGAAAAAATTATGCAGGGAAAAAATTACAGAGGGAAAAATGTTAAGAGGGAAAAATGTTAAAAGGGAATTTATTACAAGGGAAAATGTTTAAGAGGGAAAAATGTTAAAAGGGAAAAAATATACTGAATCATTTTATCTTAATCCCTTACACGATACTTTGAGAACTTGACATCGAAAAGAAACATGATTAAAACAAAAAAATATTTATTTTAAAAATATTTTTATTAATTAGATTAATTAAACTTGTTAAGACGAACAAAAAAAATGAATATAAAGAGATGAAATATAAATTAAAAGCTTGGCCTTCGAAGTAAAATTTAAGAATTTTAAGAAATTATTTATGTCATTTTATAAAATTTTTTTTTAAGTTTAATTTTGTTTAATTTGATACAAAATAATTTTGTCTATTAAAAAAAAGTTTTAGAAAAAAATTGCTTAAGGAAATCAGAAGAGAGTCTTTGCTGCCCAAATAATAACCAAATGACAAAATTTTTTTTCTTTTTTTTTCGATTAATTATAATACACAAGATCACTAAATGAATGATTAAAAAAAAATTTTTTTTTTGTTTAGTTTTTTTCTTAAAGGACTCGCTTAAAGAACAGAAAAAAAATTATTTTTTTTTTATTTTTTGTTTTTTAGGTTTTAAAATTCCTCTTCATCATTAACACCAATCTCATTTTGATGATCCAATCCATTTTCACTTTGTATTAAATCCCCATTGGCATCGACGCCATCTTCAGGTGCTACAAAACCGTCAGCAGTAGCATACAAAACGTCCAAAATTCGTTTCAATACAGGTAAATTTTCCGATTCGTATTCTTGACAAAGGACTTCGATATCCCTCAATTTTCCAAAATAAAAATCACGTTCTTTTTCTAAACCTTCCAAAGTTGCTTTTATTTCATTGTTCTCTTGTAATAATCGCAAATTATCTTGTTGTAATTCGACATTGATGGCGTTTGCATTGTGATTTACACTACCGTTCGATGTGTTGTGTAACGATGTTTTTGAGGTATTAGTAACTGGTTTTGGTTGACCAACTGGTTTTTGAATAACTTTAGCTGGCGCCGGTGCAGCAGCTACTGGTTTAGAAACGGGCGCAGCGGTTGGTTTTGGTCGAGCAGCTGGAACACCAGCAGCATGCATTTTTGTCTCACTAGGTACCAATGGTAGACCTTCACGTGCAGTCAAAGCATCATAATCTTTACCATCATAATTTGCATCGAAAAATTTTTTGAACCATTGAACAAACTCAAAGTTATCTTGAAATCTTCCTTTAACCAATTTTTCCACTGGAATAACCTATCAAAATAATAAAAATTTAACAAAAAATCCAAAAATGTTGTAATTTTGTTAGTTTCGTGCATTGGGTTAGTTGCAAAATTTTCGGTTAGTTTTATTTTATTTTTTTGAAAAGTGTGTTAGTGTACCTTATCAACTGCACATTTTTTAAAGCAATTTTGAAGCGTTTTAAAATTTTGTATGTATTCATGTTCCAATCTAGCATCAATTTTAACTTTTTTTAAGGACAACGATCCTTTTGAATTTTAAAAATTAAAGCTCAACAACAACAAAGAAAAAAAATTTGAAAATTTTCATTTTATGACAAACCAACCAAAAAAAGGGAGTGATTTCTAAGAAAGCATCTACACATTTAAAATAATATGAATACAAACCTTATCGATGTGAACTTTTTTAAACCCCTCTTGAAGACATTTATAATTATTAATATACTCGTGTTCGAGTTTAGTGTCCCATTTAACTTTTTTCATGCGTATTGATCCTAAAAAAACAACATGATTGATTTGTCTGAAATAAAATTATCATGGTGGTAATGAGGTATCAATGTGGGTGTTGTATTTACCTGGAAATAGCATGTCCATAAATTGACAATAAGCACCACCAGTGCATAACTCTTCTATTTTGGTCAAGTTAGTTCTTAATGAATCGTTTATCCAACTTAGAATATCGTGTCGACTCAAGTTATCAGCAGTAACACTAGTGCTGTAAACATTGACGGCCATTTTGTTTTTTTTTCGAGTGAGCTTAATTCAAGAGTTCTAAACAAAAAAAGATAATTAACAGTTTTGAGAGTGTTCCTTTTGAAGATTAAGCCATAATTGGACGATGATGAAATAAAAAAAAAATGATGACAAAGTAGTGTTTGAAAGTGTGTGTGTGTATGTGCATTAATAAGTTATTGATTTTAAAATTAAAAAAAAATGACTCATTCTAACAAACGAAGCTATACGCGCTCTCATTTATATAGTTGAGGTTTTTTTTTTCTTCTATGCATTGTGAATAATATTATTATTATTTATTATAAGTAAAGTCTTGTTGTTCGAAAACAATTCATGATGAACTCGTTTTCGTAAATGTTAGCATACATAAATATTGAATTCATATGTATTGAATTTTTTTTTTTGTATATGGCCCATGTCTAATGCACTATGGTTTATTTATCCTAAATATAGAAAGATTAATCTAGATTATTAATATTGATTTATTGAATTGGATTTAGACCTCTTTTTTTTTTGTTACAAATTTCTATTTTTTTCTAGAAAATAAATTTTTTCTTTTTTTATTAATAAAAAAAAGATCCAAATTGTTTTAAATTTGTCTTTGTTGAGAGTTGATTAGACTGTTCAAAATTAAATTAACACTGTCGATTAAAGTTAATTAAAAAGTAATCTTTAGAACTAACAACAAATAAATGCATTAAATTTAATAAAAAATTATATTTTTTAATGAAAAAAATCATTAATTTAATGCCTAATGGTTCGAAAATTAAAGATTTTAATTTAGCGCTTTTTTGAAAACAATTATGATATCTCATTTAGACTTTTGGTGCAGCTTTTTTTCGGGTTAGAAATCTTACTTTTTTAATTTTTGATTACAAAAGATGTGGTGGATAGCATGTTCGACTCTTATTCAAAATTTCTAGAGCTCGATACCGTGTGAAGCTATATAGGAAAGAGTGCAATCATCTCTTAACATACTATGCACGAATCGGGTCGAGTATAAACTTAGTTACAGATACATTTAGGGCTGGTAGATCGGTTTGAAAATTTAAAACCGGTTTTGAAACCCTTTCTAAATCACAAACCGGTTTTAGAACCGGTTTCAAAATGAACTGGTTTCAAAACTGGTTGGAACCGGTTCTAATCGGTTTGAACGACTAAACTTAAAACGTCTCTTCTATCTGCATTTGTGATTTTTGACATAATATCTGTAAACTCATCAAGTTTAAAAAGTGATTTTTTTTCGGTTTCTCCTGTTTTCAACGTACCATCTTACTTTTAATTTACCATAGTAAAATCTTTTTTTTCTTTAACAAAATTGTTTTTTAATATTAACTTAAAGGCGATTTCTACGACATGTTGTTAATATCGAATTGAAAAAAAAAGCCCATCTTTTAACATTGAGCGACATGTCGTTAAATTCGAAATTCGATTATAACGACAAGTCGTAAAAATCGCACCTTCAGTTAACTTTATATTAAACGTCGAAAAAGTATCGATTTTCGTAAGCTATTATCTTTTCTGATGGAAAAAAGTGGACATGATTTAAGTGTTAGGTCTAAAAATCTAAAAACGGATATCTAGATCGACCTTAAGCTCATTTAGTCTGAGATGAAGATTTAGAAAGTTAGCTAAGAAATCACTAAAAAATACGAGTAAAAACATTGGAATCTATCAAATTTTAATGATTTCAGACTTAAAAAAATGATTCAAAAATATTTTAGTATTTCTTCTTTAGTTTATGAGTATCTTCTTTGGCATTTCGAGTTGATAATTTATCAAAATAAAGCCTAATTAAAAATATTGCTATTTTGAAGAAAGTCATTTTTGGAGATTAGCGGACTGGTAAATGTTTTCTTAAAAATAAAAAAATGTGCTGAAAATTCATTAGGAATGGTATTTTAATTTTGTTGACATTGTAAAATTTGATTTAAAATAAAAAAAACTTATATAGATTTAAATCGGTTCAACCCGGTTCTAAACCGGTTTCAAAATCGGTTTCGATTGGAACCGGTTTCAATAAACCGGTTTGTTTTTGGAACCGATTTTGATAAAAACCGGTTTAGAACCGGTTTATGGGAACCGATTTACCAGCCCTACATACAGTGTCTGGAAATGTGTTTCGAGTATAGCCTTACACCTCGATTAAGTCGCTACATTTGTAGAGGATTTAGGTGAGAATAAATGAACTAACTCACTTACTCTCAGATAGGTTCTCCTTATGGTGAGTCGACATAAGCCTTTTTAAAAAAAAAGAAGAAGAAAATTCTAGTTTGGAACGGGACCCGGGTGTGATGTTACATGATAACTTTCAAAGAGAATAAAATTTATCATTCTGAATTTACAAAGCTAACTTTGTCCTTGTTCGGATACCGTAAACGCTCGCAAATTACCCCGGACTAAAAGTATCAGTTTAAGATCATGGAAATTTACGAGTCATTCTTTTTTATATAGGGTATTCTTTTTTGTAAAAAAGATATTTGAAGTCAAATGTATAACTATCCCTGAGTTTAATATAATCTTTTTGCATTTAACCTCAGAGACAATTTGCTAGCGTTAACGGTAAGAATTGTTTTAGGCACTGGGATGCAAGAACCTCTAAAATTCTCTACACTTCATAATACGTACGACCAGTACTCGAATATGAATCGGTAGCTTGGTGTCCTTTTCGTAAGCAAGACTGGAGAAAATTGAACGACAGACAGTCCCTGGTTTCTGTAACAGCAGTTACGACGAGTGATTAACGAGCTTGAGAGGTGACTTTTTCCAATTTTTTAAAACTAAAAATTCTTTTAACAAGATAAATGGGTATCATCCTGTGGTGAAATGTCCTAACTCTACTACAACGGGTCCGGCTGGCATCTTAAGAAGACAAAACAGTTTCTACAGGCAATTTGTCAAGTCATGTATCGTGAGACACAATTTCTTCACTAATAGTCAGAGTCAGAGGCGTAGCCAGAAAATAACAACGGGTCTCTTTCTCATGGAATCAAGCATTATGAAAAGGATTGAGACACCTGAAATTTAAACAAACTCAGTTCCAAATGTAAGTCATTTGTGAATTTTTCCAAATATGTATTTATTTTAATACGGAAATATGCGCCCTCCCAAGGACCGTGTATTTGGGTCGTGTATGGGACTTGATCTCTATGTAACTGGAAATTTTTGCCGTTGAAAAATTTTAAAGCTCTTTATTAACTCAATGTTGAATGAAAAATTAAATTAAATGAGCGCTAAAAATTTCTAAAAAAGAAAAAACAAAGGTTAGCTCAGAGCAAAGACTCCATGTTTATCTAAGATCACAAAGAGAAGAATTTTCTAATACTAAAAAATATAGACTGAAAAAGTTTTGGTACGAAACGGTACCTTTTTCAATAACACTGAACTAATAAATCTGTAATATACGGCCGCATAAACCTGTTGTTACCCTAATCGAAGAGAAAAAAGGCTATTTCTGACAAAATATTTATGGTTCAAATACTTATCTTTTTATAATGAAGTTGATTAGACAAAACTTAAGTTTGCACAAGTTTGAGAAGCAACTTTTTTTTGTTTCATTAATTTTTTAATACTTTAGGCATGAGGTAGCATTTTAAATATTTTGACACACGAGGCCAGGGGGTGTGATATATTTTCACTGTCAACAAAAAAGCTTATCTGATAACTTTTTTTACATGCATAATTAACTTTTGAAATGTTAAAAATGTTCAAAAATGAGGACTTAAGAAATAAAAAATTTTCTTTTTTTTTTCATTTTGAAAGATTGTGAAAATTTTCTTTAAAAACTGAAGAACAAAGTTGACAAAAATGAAAACTTCAGACTGACTAATTAAGATATTGAATTTACAAATTTAAAGAGGTAAATTATGAGGGTCGAATGGTATGTCAAATATTAAAATAAATATGATTTCGTTTCTTAGAATTCAACTGGTTTTTACAAAAAACTCCTAAAAAATTGAATGTGGAATTTTAGAACAGGGGATTGTATTCTTAAATGGAAAAGGATTTTTAGACAAGGCGAAGTGGTTTTAAGCATGCAAAAATTTCTAAAAAGGCCTATTGTTTGGAATTCAAGTACCCCATGCTAAAGGTAAAAAATTTTGCACCCAAAAACAGCTTTATCTTATTTGATCCTTGATGGAGTTTAACTTATTAAAATTACAATGTTCCGATTTTTAAAAAAAGCGCTGTTTCTAGAGCGAAAAAACGCCCGTTTTGGAAAAATATATTTCCCCAGTAAACTCCAAAATCTGGGTACTATCGTATCCATTATCGGTTCAAGTAATTACACTGATGAAAAAAAATATTTAAGCATTCGAAAATGATGATAACTAGAATAGTCTTATACAGCAAGTTATTCGAGCAACTGAAAATTTCAATAAAAAATGATTGGATTCGGTTGTGCATAACTGTAAAAGGTATTAAGCTCAAATTTAGATCTTCTATCTTGCTTCTTTCAGTGTTATTTCTCTATTTTATGAACCTTCTGTACTACGGAAGCTTCTTTTATTAGACCTTAAATTAAAAATTTTCAATTAGAAACAACAATTAGAAAACTCTTGATAAAAGTCAAAATTAAAAAAAAAATTTCCCTTGTGCTCCACGAGAGTTAAATTTAAATTTACATAATTCTATTTTGATTTTAAACGATGTGAAAAAAAATCTTAAATAATTTAATTTATAGAAGGAAAAAACGATTATCAATCCTTTTATAATTCAAATTAATATTGGTTTAACACTGAAATTTCCATTTTTTTTATAATTCCTAATGAACCGTCTTACTTCATGAATAAAGTTTTACTTTAAAAAGCTCTTTCAGACTCGGAAAAAAACAAGTTTGAATAACTACATAACTATCTCGAATGATTGTTTAGTAACACAGCTAACCCTTCTCATTAACTTACTTTTATAATTCATGTATTAATCTCGCATAATGAATCTCAAAGGCCTAAAGTAAACAAATCGTTAGCTTTTAACTCTAAATCTAGATGATCAACTAAAAAAAAATAATTTATTTGAGTAGAAAACTTGAGTAAACTCAATCGACGACTTAACTTTTGACTCTAATTCGAACCTAAATAATTAAAAATCTAAAAGAGAATACAGTCGACTCTCCATAATCCGAATACACTTTAATCCGAATAAATTCGATAACCGAACAAAATTGACCGGGCTCCAAGTTATTTCCTATACCTTTACATTAATTGATTATCCGAATATTTCAATCCGTACAAAGGTTTCTTAGGGCGATTTCTATTCGGATTATCGAGAGTCGACTGTATATCTTAATAAGTGGAAGTGTTTTTTGATTGTATTTAAGTAAAATAGAGAGAAATAGATAAAAGCTAGCTAATCGATTTATATTTTTTAATGTTTTCTCTTGGAAGTTAACGGACAAAATCTTTTGTTAAAAAGTAAAATAGCCCTCTAAAAAGTCTAAATCTAACATACTAACGTAAAAGCTCGATATTTAGGACATGTCGCAAATAAAGGATATCCTTTATTTACGACATGTTCTGTATGAACGAACACTGTTTTTTTTTTAAATCTATGACATGTCGTAGATAGCGAAAATTGATGAAATTTCTGAATTATGCCTCCTTTATTTGCGACATGTCGTAAATAATGAATTACCTTTAAATGAGACATGTTCTAAATATTTTTTAATTGTGCGAAATTAAAGAAGTACAGATTAACTTTGAGTATGCTTAACTTAAAACGTTAAACGATGCATTTTAGTTTTTGATTTTACAATGACTTGTTTTTTATCATACAATAAACAACATATCCCTCTTCAAGATAAAACTTGATAGCATTAAAACTTAGACTGCTACAACTTTTGAAACAATAACATAAATAAACTCCTTTTAAGCAAAACGAACCTTATTCTTTTTTCTTTTGTCTATTCAATTCAAATTTTTTTCTTTTGAGATTTTGTTTGTCATTTATTTTCATTCATTTTTTTTTTAAAATGTCTAAAACTGAAAAAGTTAAGTTTAAGAAATCTTACACAAACGCATGCAAACGTGGAGCAGTTTTACATTTTGAGCTCACGAAAAGTAAAAATAAAACATCTAAAAATGCTGAGGTACAAGGCTCCAAAGTTACCATTCCCAAAAAGAGGTTTTTTATGATTATTTATCTACGAAGTCTTAACTTCATACTTACATTTCAAAAACTCTCTAGTTTGTACAAAAATTCTTCCTCTACAAGCTTAACAAAAAATTTTAAGTTAATCATCCTCAAAGTTAATCCGTACTTCTTTAATTTCGCACAATTAAAAAATATTTAGAACATGTCTCATTTAAAGGTAATTCATTATTTACGACATGTCGCAAATAAAGGAGGCATAATTCAGAAATTTCATCAATTTTCGCTATCTACGACATGTCATAGATTTAAAAAAAAAACAGTGTTCGTTCATACAGAACATGTCGTAAATAAAGGATATCCTTTATTTGCGACATGTCCTAAATATCGAGCTTTTACGTTAAATGAATATTTTTTTTTATAGCACATTTTTGAACATTTTTTTAATACCTTACATAAAAATTTGAAATTAATTAATTCTTGATAACTTGATTTTGCTTTATACTGTAATAAAAAATACCATTGAAAAGCGTGTTTATTTTTGTCCATAAGTCTAGATCGCCGCATATGAGAATAATTAAGTCACGGGGTGTCGTGATTCAAAAAATATTTATCCTTACCCCTTGGATACTATCTCCAGTCTAATCTCAAATCTTAAAGTCCCTTGAGGTTTAACAAAATCGAGGTTATACTGTATTATAATTTCAGCGTGGAAGATTTAAACTCTCTGATATTTACCATAAATAATATTATAGACAGACTTAATGAAATAAACGGGTTATTTCGGCATGTTAAAATTTTTTGCTAATTTTCTAATTCTCAATTTTTATAAACATCATAAAAGCTGTGCAAAGGGTGATTTTGATCAAATAAAAATTTGTTTGACTTGAAGCAAAGTTTGCTCCATCGAATAACAAAGTCTGCAAAATCTCTTCAAAGTTAAAATAAGATTGCACACAATTAAAAGTAATGTTTTTCAAATGGGCAATTTATTTGCAGAGATTTTGCAGACCTTGTTATTCGATGGAGCAAACTTTGCTTCAAGTGAAACAAATTTTTATTTGATCAAAATCACCCTTTACACAGCTTTGCAAAATTTCCCATCTCCATTTTAATACAATATAATTGATTCTATAATCTGGTAATTTCGATAAACCGGCAAAATTTTCCCTTCCCGATTTGGCCGGATTAGAGAGGTTCAACTGTACCAAAAAGATGATAATTTTTTAAGATGCAGCACACAAGATTCGTTTTTTTTTAATTTAGCACGAGGTTTATATTAATCTTTACAGTAAATGCATTTTACAGACATTAACTAATATAATTGAATTGTAAATAATTTTTATATTCTAAGTATTTTAGTTATATAATTAAAAATTTTCGTTTGTATGATTATTTATTTATTTTAACTGTTGTTAAGTTTTTTAGGTATTTCAAATTTCAATTTTATGGAAAACTCCAAGACACTGGAAGGTATTAGAGTACAAATTTTTTTCAAATGTAAAGTTAAAACTCTTTTTAAACAACAACTTTATTCATCAAAGTTGCCATCTTCAGAAATGGTCCCTTGACACAAATAAAATTGAAATAGAAACCCTCTTGGTTTCTGACATTTGGGGTCCGTTGAGTTCGACCGACAGCATTATTTGCAATCCATTTTTAAAATTAAAATAATTTAAGTAAAATTTCCCACGATGATGCTTTAAGACTAAATCATTTAAATTAAACTCATATAAAATAAGCGTTTGAATCTAAATTGGGCGCTTTTCTAAAGCTTCTAATAAAAGTAACTTTTTTTGTCTTAGAAAAAAAATTTTCGTTTTGATTGACGATATTCAATGAATGACGGTTGCTATTCGTTACCATTATAATATTTAAAGTTATTTTATTTTTTTTAAAGCAAATCGCAAATAGTTGAAGGATACACAAAACTTAAAGTATTTACACATATTTTTTCTTGGTAGTGTTTAAAATTATTTTTTTTTGTTTTGTTTTTTTTTTTTAAAAAAAACTTTCTTTTAAAATAATTCTCAACAAAATAACTGAGATAAAGATTTGTAAAAAAAATTTTTAACTTTTATTCATTTTGTTTTTTGTTAGGTTTGGTCTTAAAATTTTACGATTAATGATTTTTAAACGACACAAGGACTTTGAACTCGAAATCAAGAGGAATTTCAATTGTAAGTTTTTAAGTGGTCTAACGTTCATTAAAATTTAAATGAGAAAGTCTGAATAAAAGAATTTTTATAAATTTTATAATTTTGGTGAAAATGACCGTATTGTAAACATCGAATCACTTTAATGATTGATTGAAAAAAGGAAGTTGCATTTATTTCGTTAAATTTTTATATTTTATTTAGTGTTGACAGTCGACTAATGAACCAACTGGACTAAAACAAGAACAGTAAATTTTCACACCAGGTGGAAATTGTAGATCTCTTAGCCTGCTTCTAAATGGTACCCTGATTGTGCAGATAGAGTCATTCCTTAATGAATTGTCAATCGATTTTCAGTTGTAACTAAATATATTTTCCTCATTAAGAAATGACTATATCAGCTAAATCAGGGAAACATTTTGAAGCAGGCTAAGAGATGGTGTGAAAATTTACTGTTCTTGTTTTAGTCCATTGGTCGACTGCCAACACTAATTTTAGTTTTCTATTTTCCTTCAGTTTCTTAACGGTTCTTTGCAGTCCAAATCAAGTAATATCTTCTCGAGTAGTAACCTAGCGAATTTTATCGGAAACTATTAGTTTGATTAATATAAATTATGGATTTCGAAGAAAATGGATATTAAATATTTATTGTAGGAAAGGCGGAATAATTTTGTTTGGAATTATTTCATGCGAAATGTTCCATGACAAACTTGCTCCATGTCTATGTCAATAATATTTGTAAATTTTTGGAATAATAAGCAAATAGGGTTAATTTTTCAATTTTTATTAAGCATAAGTTTAGCTGAAGGAATTTATACGGTTCATTATTTCAATCATGTTCAATAGATTTGTAACATAGAATTAGGCACTCATGAGCGTACTCTCAGAGCACCAAATTTCGTGTTTGAGCATATGCTTTAATTTTGTGAGACAATTTATTAGATGATTCAATTTTCCTCGTTTATAAGATCCAATCTCTGGAAAACAATCAAAAACTTTTTTTTCATTCAAACCCAAGAACATCCTAGTTACATTTGAAAATAATGTCAAAATATATTTAATCCAAAATAAAGTCAACAGTAAGTGTATACGTGATATTTTAAATAATTCAGCAGTCAGCTGACAAAAAATTCAATATATTTATGTCGAATAATTTTCTTTTAATTTTCTTCTCGACTAGAGGTTTTTTCTAAAAAAAAAAATTCAAAAAGTTTAATAGAGACCGAAAATATTCATGAACAAAAAAAAAAAAATTATCCATAACAACCAAAAAAAAGGTTCATAGCAACGTTGTCTTGACAACCAACATTTGTAATAATTATATAAAAAAAAAAAGAAAAAGTATGAGCAAAAAATATATCTGCTCATTATTATTAGAGAGAAAAAAAAATAAAAAAAAATATAGCAAAATAAAAAAAAAATAAAATTGTAACATTGGTAACCATTAACCAATAAACAAATAAATTCTCTAATTAATTAAAATAATAATGATTAAAATTATTATTAAAATTTTTTACTTTTTTTATTTTTTCACTAATTTTTTTTTCTCTTCACAACAAAATTCTTCAATAATTTAAATTCTAATTTTAGATATAAGTCTCGATTTTGTTGTGATAAGGCTAACTTTTTGTTGGAAAGAAAACAATGTTTAAAAACACATTTCAATCGGGGTTTTTGTCCATTTTGTACAGTATTGGTTCGAAGCCATTACAAATATGGGATAAAAAAGTGCGCAATGGACACATTAAACGTATAACTGATAACGATATTCAATCGTTGGTATTGGAAATAGTTGGTACAAATGTTAGTACAACATACATAACATGTCCTGCTGATCCTAAAAAAACGCTCGGAATCAAACTACCATTTTTAGTTATGATTATAAAAAATCTTAAAAAATATTTCACATTTGAAGTACAAGTATTGGATGATAAAAATGTGCGACGTAGATTTAGAGCGAGTAATTATCAAAGTACAACAAGAGTTAAACCGTTTATTTGTACTATGCCTATGAGACTAGACGATGGATGGAATCAAATTCAATTCAATTTGTCTGATTTTACTCGACGTGCTTATGGTACTAATTACATTGAAACCCTCCGAGTTCAAGTAGGATTTTGTGATTTTTTTTTTCACTTTGTTTTAAAAGTTTTAAATTATTTTTTTGTCTAGATCCATGCCAATTGTAGAATACGTCGTGTTTACTTTTCAGATCGTTTATATTCTGAAGATGAACTACCACCAGAGTTTAAATTGTATTTACCTGTTCAAAAGAAATAAACACGAATAGAATGAACATTTTTTTCTAATCAATTTTATTAAGCTATTAAAAAAAATCTTTTTTTTTTTTTTATTAAATCAAATACAAATAAAAAGTTATTAAATAAAAAAAAAGAAGATATTTATGAGAATACTTTATGAACACATGTGAATGATAAAAGAGAATTTTTTGTTGGATATATACTCTGGAAAAAGTATAACCTCGATATCAGAGCATACTTTATGAATGAAATCTAGTCATCATTTGGATATACTTTAGATAAAGACTGACATATTGCGTTATTAAGCCAAGTTATAAATATTTAAGTGCTTCTAACTAATTGATCCTACAACTGGTCTAGACATGTTTTAGTCTCTTCAAAAGTTTAATAGAAACCGATTTAAAAATATTCATGGACAAATAATCCATAACAACCAAAAAAAAGGTTTGTGACGTAAAAGAAACATCACGTTGAATCATCAATAATTTTTGGTCGGTTTTTCCGAATGTGGGAAGTAAAATTAATAACTTAAAAAATTAAATTAAAGACCAAAATGTAAACCTCTTTTACTTTAAATAATTCAAAGACAATGTTTTAATTTTGCCGAGGCAAAAGTATTTTATTACATGACGAATACGATTTTTTTACAAGTTTTACAATCCCTGCAACCATACCTCGAACAACTTTGAATTCTACATTAAAAATCTGGTTTCTTTTTAAGATTTGAAATCGTAAATTTTCATGCGCTTCTGTTCCAAATTAACATTTATATGTGATTTTATATTTTTTGCAGACATGTAAAATTACTACCAATACATAATCTTGGTTAAATGTTCAACTTTTTACTGCCTATTCCAATAATTTCTGGAATTTTTATTATAATATTACAGTAAGAGCTAAAAAAGCCCGACTGATGGTGATAATGAAAATCCCGATAACCAATTGTTTTTTCGGACTGTTGCTAAAACGCAGACCATATATTTTTCTCTCATTGTGATACAATAATATCTCATAAATATCTCTATAGATAGGTTAGGATGTAAACAAATAGAATGTTTCGGGACAGACGATTTTTCAAAAATATGAGCATTTAAGAAAATTGATTCTTGGGACATATTGTAGTATTATATGTTAGAATTTGAAAAACCCTCACCTCACCTATTCTTGTAGAGAAAGACTTAATCTACAAAGCTGATTGATTCGTGTCTTACAGTACTGCTACGATTTTGTGTTTTTAGTAATTTTTACGTGAATTTACGTGATTTTACCAAAATTCACGTAAAAACAGGTAATTTTACGTAAAATTACGTTTGTAAAAAACGGTAAATTTACCTTTATTTACCGGATTTTACGCAAATTTACAGCATTGTGAAGTTTCGTTCAAAAAGTTCAGTTCAAAATTTATAAATTGTATATTTTTTATAGGAAATGGAGATGAAGTAATACAAATATGCTAAAAGGTGTAACAAAAAATGTTACACAATGTGCAATAAGAAAGAACTAAAGACAAAATGTTATCAATCGATTATTGATTTTCGTAAAAAACGGATTGTATGTTAAGTTTATTATGACATCATGAGATACAAATTTAAATTTTAATCTCCAGGTTATCCCAAGCGATTCATTTAATATTCAAAGACTTAACCAGGTCTAATTGCGGTTTTCTTAATATATTCCAAATCAATCATTTTATTATTATTTAATGTTTGTGGTTAGGGTCTAGTAAAAACGAAATCTAAATGTGATCCGAACATCTTGGGTTCGATCCCCGGTCAAACTTTAGAGGAGAGAGTTCAAGCATATTTAAGTTCCATGATTTCAGCGCTTAAAAAAACTACTAATTTAATTATGGAATGGGTTTTTTGGAAAATGACTTCAATAATTCGAACAAATCTTCACGAATTATCGATTATTTGAAGTTTTTATCTCATGATGTCATAATAAACTTAACATAACACCAGTTTTTTTAGGATAATCAATAATCGATTGATCAAATTTTGTTCTTAATCCTTTTTTATTGCAAGATGTGTAACATTTTTTGTTACATCATGTTACACCATTTTATTTATTGCATCTTCATTCCCTATAAAAAATTTGTCAATTTTTAAATTTTGTATTGAACTTTTTGAACCTTTTGAACGAAACTTCACAATGCTAAATTTACCTGAAATTACGTAAATTCTCGTAAAAAGTAAAAATTCCATTTCTATTTTTGATGCTTTGAACAAAAATGCTCTGAATAATCCTAAATTTAAATTTTTTTGTGATACCAAAACTATTGGAGAATACTTCGTAATCTTATAGACGTACTTAGGATGGGTTACAGTTTTTTTGAATTTTTTTTGATGAGTTATTCGATGTTGAAGTATAACAATCAAGAAAACAAGTGGAATTTTTACTTTTTACGAGAATTTACGTGATTTCAGGTAAATTTGCGTAAAATCAGGTAAATAAAGGTAAATATACCGTTTTTTACAAGCGTAATTTTACGTAAAATTACCTGTTTTTACGTGAATTTTGGTAAAATCACGTAAATTCACGTAAAATTTACTAAAAACACAAAATCGTAGCAGTACTGTATCTAGATATAAAATTGAAGAAAAATTAGTTCTCAAAAACTACATAAAAATAAGTAAGGCTTACGATTTGGTGCAATTTTTTGGTGGATTTGGTACATGGAGAATTTTTTGAAAATCAGGAAGTAATGGTTCAGAAGGAATTGTCAAACAACTTCCATCAAAAAGAACCTTCAATCAACCCTCCAGAATCTTGTACAGAATCGTCTAGAATTTCGTTGAAAAAATGATTTATTCTTCCTAATGTTTGGTTCACTGTAAAAACCATTTTTAACAAAATAATGATCTAGAAATTTGTTATAAAATCGTATAAAAAATGGGTTCCGATCAAAATGGCAAATAAATAGCGAAAGAAAATTAATTGATCAATCAACATGAACCATTTACTACACTTCTAGCGAACTTTCTCCTTTTTCGTACCGTATCCTTTGCGTAGCGTACCAACCGTACCACCATACCGACAACACAAAAGTCCTGTTTTTGATTAAAAAATCATTGAAATCAATTTATTCTTTTTTATCCTAATTAGTGTCAATTAAAAAAAATTAATTTTCCTAAATTTGAAATTCTTTTTTTGAGTGGGATTATCTTTAAAAACACTTGAGTACGGTGGGTACGATACGCTTAGGGTACGCAAAAGGTACGGTACGCTAAAAATGAAGGACCTAGGTTTTTTTTTAAATTTTATTTTCCGGTACAGTACGGTGGACTGGTACGGTAAGGTGCGGTACGGGGTGCGACTTTTTTCAGGAGCCGTGCCATATTATAGAAGAAGACACAAATTAAAATCTATTGGAATGAAAATTCAAGTGATTTTAGATAAGTTGTGGGTACGGAACTATTCAGGTGATATGACTAAGGTGTAATACCAAACGTTTTAGACATCGTAATATTTTTTTTAAATTTTGTTTGCAAAGAATAGGGATTAATCTTTATATTGTAAAAATTCTTACTAAAATTCTTTTAAAATCCTAATTTGAAGACTGATAGCTTCAGTGAATCTTTCGAAAATGTAACGTTCCGTTCAGAACTGTCTTTAAAAACAGCTCCGTCCTCGTTCCAAAAATTTAACATAAGAGTCGCGCACTATTTCTCGTTTTTCCTTAGAAGGAAATGAGTTTAGAAACGGAAACGAAAACTTTTGGGACGGAACTGTTTTCAAAGACTGTTATGAAAGTGTTCGAAACAGAACGTTGAATTTTCGCAGGACTAAGTTAATTTTAATTATTATTACGCTTTTATTTTAAATTGGCTATTTCGAAAACGCATTAGAAAAGCGTTCATTTTTAGCTTTATTTCATCAAGAAGTCGAAAAGAGACATAAAAATCAAAAACCACAATTATAAGGGACCACTTTCTGAGTATCCTAAAAAACATATTTGATTATATTTAAAAGTGATTCTTTCAGGTTTCATAAAAAAAAACTTACTTGTACCGTTTTTAACACTCAAAATCGATTTCCAAAAATGGACTATTATATGGAAAGATCTTTATGTTTTTTAGGGTTTTTTGGTCAGAAAGTAGAAAATCCCTCATCTTTTTGGTTTTTGATTTTTATTTCACTTTTTTAAACATTTTCTTCCGAAGGTGATTTCTGGAATTTTTTTCTTCGGCAGATTTGGGTACCGGTATTAATGGGGGCATAGCTTTCAGGTGGTATCTCCAGATCAAAAATATCTCTTTACAATCATGAGTTCGTAAATGTTTAAATTAAGCACCTTATCATTAGACATCAAAAAAGCGGAGGGTAGGGGTAAAATTTTTGACCCCCTATGAAAAAAATGATTTTTTGGGGTTTTCGAGGTCGTAGATTACGATTCCGATGTCAAAAATGACACATTCATCAAGGTGCAACTTTTAAATTAAGCGATATATAAAAATAAATATTTGCAAGGTAGAGTAAATCACTAGCTTCAAAATGATACCCCATTCGGAATCCTAGTGCAGGTTTTTGGACTCAAAAATTAATTATTCAATTTAGGGTTACAAAGGACCCTCAAGCAACGTTTATAAAAGTACGACGCATCCACCACTTTCTACATACCAAAAGAGAGCTATGATTGAGATATACAAAATGAAATGGTTTGGATATTTGTGTAAAGAGAAATAAATCGTAAAATATCACCTAAAGATAACTAAAGATACTGAATAACAAGCATTGTTGAATAAAATTTAAATAAAATTTGGAATATCAAATGATTCCTGGGTTCACGGAAATTGTTTTAGTTTTAAAATGTCACTTTTTTCTTTGATTCAATTTAATGATTTTAAAAAAATGATACCCCATTAAAACTCATAGTGCAGATACCGTAGTGCCTCATGATAGACACCATGGTCTTCTATCTGAAAATGCAATTTAACACCCTGGTCTTAACTGAGGTATAACACCAGTTTTGACAAAGGTGCAGGTCCATGATCGGAGAACAAGGAGTTAGTTTTGTCTTTGGTCTTAGTTTGAATAGTAGATTTTGCGTCTGGTCTTGAATTGAAGATGAAAGGAATAGAGAAAATTTTTTTTTTCATTTTTAATTTGAGACCAGATGCAAAGTTGTTCAGGTTGTGACCAGATGCAAAGTTGACTTTCCGTTTTCAGACCGTGGACTTGTATTTTTGAAACTGGTCTTATACCTCAGACAAGCTCATGGTCTTATATTCGAGTATTGCTTATTATCCCTGGTGTCTATCCTCAGGCACTACGGAATTTGAACCAAAGATCAAATAATTCATATTTCAGTCCAAATACCTGAACTAGGATTCCGAATGGGGTATCATTTTGAAGCTAGTGATTTACTCTACCTTGCTAGAAAATAATTTTTTTCATATATCGCTTGATTTAAAAGTTGCACCCGAGTAAGTGTTTTAAAGGGTCCGAGTTTTCCACAATCTCTATTGACAATAAAAAAAAATCCTTTTAAATGCTTTTTATACTCTTTGAAAAATAATTTTGGAGATAAAAAGGTTTGAAAAAAAGAATTAATTTTTAGTAAAACTCTGAGTCTCCTATGTAAAAGGACGTACTTTTTGTTCTTATTGGGAGGGTCTTGAATCGCGTAGTAAATTAAGTCAATTCTCGAAAGGGGTCTGGGGCGCAGCCCAGGTAGGGTTCGGGTAGAGATTAGGTACGAGTCAGACATCGTCGAAATAAAAAGTACAAAAAGTACGTACTTTTACAGAGGACACTCAGAGTTTTATTCTAAAAGGTACAAAAAGTTCGTACTTCATAAGAAAACTATTTATTCTTACATTTTGAAGACTTTCTTAAAATATTTAAGAAAGAATATAAAGTATAGAAAGGACATATCTTCGGGTCAGCCTAAAACCCGGAATCGCCGGAACGGAACGGAACGGAATTTACCCGGAACTCAATACCTAAAATCCGGAACTCTCGAGGACGGAACAAATGACTAAAATACGGAATGAGTTCCGGGCATTTGACTAAAATACGGAACTCGTTCCGGAAAATAGATAAAGTTAAATTTATACATAATATGTATAAAACCGTGCCTTTTATGATCTGGCCATGATGTTTTTTTGTTTCCCTGCTAAAAGATTGTTTGTTATTTATAAGATTTTTATTTTTTCAGCTTTGAATGGAATAAAAATGTCTTATTTACATAGTTTATTCATTACTGATTATTATTCAAAACTGAGATGTAAGAATTAGACTGGAAAAAAGATTCATCGATTTCCCCTTCAGTATAATATTTATATAGACACGAATTCAAATTTTGAGATTTCTTAAGAAGAAGAATGAAAAGGGTTGGTTTAAAAAAATTATAAAGGAGGTAATCTTATTTATAGCGTATTTGTAACTCTTAATCATTTAATCTTGATTTTTGAGCGTTATTCAGGAAGCTGAAAGAAGTCCAGTGTCATTGAAAAAAGGTGTATTATCTTAGTAATTTGACAGATAGACATTTGTCTTATTTAGTTTTTGTTTACATTAATAAACAAATTATTGGAATATTTTTCGAGGATGTACTCCTTTATGAGAAACACCACGTTTCTCTGGTTAGGTCACGGGTAAATTATTTCATTTGAGAAAACTTTTCATTTGCCGTCTTGCATATCAAACACAAAGCCATGCGGATGTGCAACATACGGCACATTGTAACTCTAGATGGGCGCCATCATTCGCCACCAAATGGGACTGATTTAATAAATAATCAGGCTTGCGAGTCGTGATGACTTAAAATAAGGGTTCCAAAAGGGGCAATGTAGCAAATGTAGCGATCGGCTCACAAAAAATGAGTTAGTGCCAAAAGCGTTTCGGTCTTGGAAGGAAAAAAAAAAAAGAAGTTGAAGGTCACCAAAACATCATGGCCAGATCATAAAAGGCACGGTTTTATACATATTATGTATAAATTTAACTTTATCTATTTTCCGGAACGAGTTCCGTATTTTAGTCATTTGTTCCGTCCTCGAGAGTTCCGGATTTTAGGTATTGAGTTCCGGGTAAATTCCGTTCCGTTCCGGCGATTCCGGGTTTTAGGCTGACCCCATATCTTCAGTCATTGTCAATAGCTCTCCACAATTTGGGAAATAGATTTTGAATATGACCAAATTTAGGTAAATGAAGAACACGTCTTTAAAAAAGAAAATCAGAGGGATCGCTCAGCAAAGAGTGAGTTTGCTTCAATTGTTTGATTATGATCAATAGGGAACTGATAACTCGGGGATAAGCCAGATACAAAAATACTAAATTTTATTATTAATTTTAATAATTTTTTATTTTATTTTTTTAAATTAATTTAATACCTTTTTATTTATTTTTTTTAAGTTTTGTTCAAAAAATTAGTGTAATTTTGTGTGTGTGTGTGTGAGTGAGTGTGAACTCAGTGTTGAAGAATTAAAAATCTTTTTTATAAAAAAAAATGATAGCATAATTTACAACAGTGAAAAAAAAAATTAAGATCGTCAGGAAGAGAGAGAGAGAGAGAGAAAAAAAGAAATTCCAAATTTTATAAATTTAAAAAAAAATATTTTTTTCATAAAATAAAAATCAGAAGAATCAAGACCTTATAAGAAGACAAAAAATCATTTTTGTTTTTTTTTTTATTTCTGTTCAAAACCGCAAGACTTACTCTAATTATTGATACATACAATCAGCCCTACTACACTCGTACATTATATCTGAACCCTATCTCTTGTTTTTTTTCAAAAAAAAAAAAGAAATATCTCCAACAAAAAAAAATATATTTCATCTTACAATTTACAAAATTTAAAAAATAAATACAAAAAAAAATGCAATTCATAAAAATCGTCGTTTTTAAAAAAAAAAGGAACTAAATATCGGTTTTTGTTTTAATGTACGTCGTCGTCTTATATTATTTTTCTCTCTTCTTCTTCTTCTTCTTCTTCTTCTTCTTCATCTTCCTAGGTTGTCTTTAAACAGATTTACAAAAAATTCGTAAATTTTTAAAAATTTTTTTTGAAAATTACAAAAAAAAAAGTGACACTCAAAAAATGAAAAAAAATTCAAAGTAATAAGAAAAAAAAAAATTTTTCCAAAAAAAAAAAGAGACACAAGAAAAATTTCAATAAAAATCCAAAATTGAACAAAAAAAAAAACAAATTTTTTTGTTTTTTCGCTTTAAATTATAAAAATATAAAACAACCCCGTTTTTTGTTAATGTTTACTATGCACCTTTTGTTTTTTATTTATTTATATTTTAGACCATTTACACTGTTAATCGCCGAATTGAAGTATTGGATCGCCTAAATCGGGAAATCCTAGATTATCTGGTCCCGCACCAGGTCCAGGTCCAAGTCCCATTTGTTGTTGTAACGAATTCATTTCTTGTTGACCACCACCAGGCTGTTGTTGTTGATTAGAATTATTCTGTAACATTTGAGGTAGTACCTGATTTTGTTGATCTAATTGAAAATTATCAAAATTTTGACCGGACTGTTGATTAGATTGTTGTTGTTGTTGTTGTTGATTTTGTTGTTGCATCATTTGTTGATTCATGAATTGCATGTGCGGTGGCATACCAGGTTGACCGGGTGGCATACCTTGCCCTGGCGGCATATCAAAAGGCGGCTGATTCGGATGCATAGGCCTCATCATATTCATACCATTAGGTCCCATCATACCTGGTGGCATCATGTTTGGGTCCATGGGCGGTCGTGGTCCTTGCATTTGCATTGGATGCATTGGCCGAGGACCTGGCGGACCTAAAGGCCCATTAGACGGATTAAATTGATTCATATCGTTCGGTGGAAACATTTGTTGATCCATTTGAGGTGGAAATTTTCCATTATTCATCATTTGTTGATTCATCATCATATTCGGTGGACCATTCATCATCATGCCATTCGGTCCAGGCATCATATCGGGATGTGATTGAGGGTTATTTTGTTGATTTTGATTTGAACGAGACTTACTCCGTTGTTTTTGAGGCGGTTGTCCAGGTGGCGGTTGACCCTGAAATTGATCTGGCATCATCATTTGTTGACCCGGCATAAAATTATGATCAGGTGGTGGTGGTCCATTGGGAAACATCATTTCTCCATCATTGTTCATCCTCATCATTTTTGGCTGCGGTCCACCAGGCATGTAATCAGGTCTAAAATTAGGTCCATTCTGAGGCGGGAAGTTACGATTAGGTCCATTAGGTCCCATCATAGGTGGCCCACGTGGATCCATTGGATTCATCATTTGTTGGTTTTGCATATGTGGTGGTAGATTCATCATATGAGGCGGTGGTCCCATACCAGGTCCGCGTTGCATACCAGGTGGCATACCATTTTGCATCATCGGATCCATCATCATTCCTCGTTGTTGCTGCATCATCTCCTGTTGCTGTTGAAGTTGTTGTTGTTGTTTTTTGGTTAATTTGCCGTTTTTAGTAGGTGGTGGCTGAGGGGGTCCTTGTCCAGGTGGCATCGGTCCCGGTTGCATACCAGGCGGCATACCCGGCATCATACCAGGCATCATCATATCACCTTGACCAGGCCCTCGCATATGCATACCAGGCGGTGGTTGCATACCCGGCGGCATGCCCATACCCGGAGGCATATTCGGATTCATCATAGGCGATGGCGACGAAGACATTTGTGGTTGATTAGGAAACTGTGGATGATTCAAACCCGGTGATTTTGAATTTGAATAAGGCGATGATTTTGGAATCGAATTAGTCATTTGAAGCATTTGATTCAACGGACCACTTGCTCCATTCATAGGCGATTGACTATTTGGTTGGCCTTGTTGTAGCGGTGAATTTACATTTTGGTTTTGATAAAAGTCCTGATTTGGTCCTAATTGACTATTTGAAAGAGATTTATTTATTCCGGGTGTTTTTCGAGCCGATGGCGGGTTCAATTGTAAATCTTGAGACAAATCGTTTTGTTGTTGAAAGTTATTCGACGAGGGGTTATTTTCATTATGATTAAATTGATCGATTTCTTGTTTTATTTTTTGCCCATCTTCTTCGGTGTTTTGTGGCGATTGATTTTGAGAATTTTGTTGTTGCTGTTGTGAACCATTATTTAAACAATTAATAATATTCGAATTTTGTGCTGATGGTGGTCGTGGTACTTGATTAAAATTTTTCTCATCATCTAAACTACCCTTAAAACTTAGATTAAGTTGTTTTGTAATTGTCAACTCTTGTCCTTCGAGTTCAAAATAATTCATCAATTGAGGACTCGGTGTGGTCTGAAGTCCACTTGTGTTCATTTGTGGTCCATTTTCCATATTCGGCATACCTGCTGGTGACTGTGATTGCGGCATACCACCAGGTTTAAGTTTATCATACTTTTCAGGTACACCTGCTTTTTGTAATTTTGGTTGTGGTTTCATACCGTAAGGTGGTGGTGGTCCTTGTTGTTGTAACGATGGTGAACTAGTACCGGGATTCATCATTCGATATGGATCATTATAAGGATTAGGATTCATGTGATTGAATTGTTCAGGATGTCCCGGGTACATTTCCCCGTTCATGAAAGGACTAGGCGCACCTGAGCCTGGTACTTGTCCGGGTGTGTTCGACGACCTGCCTCGTTTAGCCGCGGGTTGATTCATATCAGGTGGAGGTGGACCATTCTGTGGACCCCCACCAAGTCCAATAATAGAAGATAAATTTTTTAATTTTCCTAATTTTTCAGTACGGGTTTTTAATTGTTCAGATGTTAATTGTTCGTTTGGTACTGGTAGAGGTATTCCGTTGAGTCCACGTGGTCCTGGTCCATTTGGCGGTGGTGTCATTGAATTTCCAGACATTAAGGCTTGATGTTGATGATGATGATAATTACGTAAAAACTCAATTGTAGTTGGCAAGTTACGATGAAATTCAATAATCGATCTTGTTTGTCCACGTTGAACTGTTTGAGCGGCATCGTTTGCAATTTGAGTAGTAAACACGTGTATAAAAGTAGGTTGATGGGGTGGTGGTGGAAGATTAGGTGGCATGTGTTGCGGTGGTCCATTAGGCATTGTCATTTGATTCGGTTGAAAATTTTCATTTTGTTCGAATTGTCTTTGAAATTGCCCAGGCGATTGAGCAGGTTGATTCATTATTTGTTGTATGGAAGGTGTTGGTGGTTTTTGTTGTTGCATTGGTAGTGGAGATTGTATCGGTGGGTTCATTGGCGATGGGACGGGTTGTTGATTAAGACCAGGACTCTGTGTCGAATTGATACCATTTTGTTGCAACATAAACGGCGATTGTAATTGATGATTCGAATAAGGTGGCGGTGTCATACGATTCGGTTGTTGTTGATTAGGTTGCGGTGTGGGTTGTCGATTTGAAAGTGGTCCATTTTGTTGATACAATTCATTCGAGGTCGGATTCGATTGTTCCGATGAGTTTGTCGGTGATGTTTGATTTTGATTATTATCATCTTGATTTTGTGTAGGCGTATGCGGATGTTCTAAAATAGTCGATGCAGCAGCGTCTAAAAAATCTTGATTTTGTTCATTCGTAAAATTGTAATCATTCGTGTTTAATTTTTTTTGTTCTTTATTCGAATTAGACGAGGACGACGATGCCGACTCCGAATCGGATATATTCTCAAATGCAACTTCATCTAGTTTACGTTTTTTTGACGTTGCCTTGAGACTCTTAGGCGATAAAATTGACTTTGTATCTGTTTGATTAGTTAACGGAAAATTTAAATTAATCGATGCTAAATCAATGGAACCATTCGAATTATTCAAATTAATTGTCGAATCGTTTAAATCGTTTAAATTAATATTAACTTGATTCATGTTAAGATTCGTGTGATCAAGATCTTGTGCTGTAAATTGATCCAGTAGATCTGGATTTGACGTCGCATTGGCTTGTTGAGATGAATTTGTTTCTAAACTTTGTTGATTTTGACCGTTTTCAATTATATCATTCATTTTTTATTACAAAACATCAAGTACACACGAATATGAAACACAACGAGAAGAAATTTTTTTTTTTTTAAAAAAAAAAGAAACAGAATTCAAATTTTTTTCATTTTAAATTAATTAATAAGTTAAAACAATAAATAAACATTTTGTTTCTAAAAAAGAAGAAAAAAAATTTTTTTTTTTTTCAAAAATAACCTGTCAATCAATTCGAAGAGAAAATACTGGGTCAATTCTAAGAGAGAGAGAGAGAGAGAAAAAACGAATCTTTTTTTTTTAATTAATAATAGAACAAAAAAAACATAATTTTAGTTATCGATTTATTTAAGACTTTTTGTTTGGAGAGATTTGTCGAGAGTTCAAAATTATAATTATTTATTCTTCGAAAAAAAAAAATAAGAAAATCGAAAATTTATGTTTTTGTTGTTGTTCGCATTGGGTGGAGTAACGAAAAAAAATTGCGAAGTTTATCACTGGCCTTATAGACAGTAACGAAAAAAAAAAGAGAGAGAGAGAGAGAGTGATCGATCGATCGAAAATCGATCCATTTTGGAATAATTAATCCACTCACACAACTCACACGCTCACTATGTGTATTTTATTAAACGAAAATAAAAGACTTTCATATTTTTTTTTTGAATAGTTAAAAAAATCTAAAAAACCTAACACAAAATGCATACATACACATACTCGATTCATTTCTTCTTCTAAAAAAAAAAAATTTTTTTATTTTTTGTTTCTTTGTTCACTGACATCTAAGTTTTTTAAATTCATACACTCACACACGCATTTTTTGTTTTCTTAGTTGAATTATGATTCGTCAAAAACCGGGACTGGTGGTGGTGGTGGTGGTCGAATTGTCTCAAATGTGTTTTTTGTTTTCATTTTGAATACAAAAACATATTTGTTTTCTCTCTAAAAAAACTGTTATTAAAAAAGAAAACAAATTATTTTTGATTTTGATTGAACTTGCACTGTTTCTTAAAATAAAATTTTTTAGACTTATACTTCATTAAGTTATCTTCAATAAAAAAAATTCAAACTACCCTCGAATACAAGCACATGGCGACATCGAATCTAATATTCGATTAAAATTAAAAAAAAAGTCTCTGAGACTTTCTGTTTGGAATTGAATAGTGATGGTATTTGATCAACGATTGTCTGATCACCGAAAATCGACTTTTTGCCTACACCATTCGTTTTAAACACTTCAAAAAATGTATTTAGACACAAAACACGAGTTTGACAATGTCGACTAAAATCTTAAGCAAGTTGGAGAAAATCAGAAAATTTCCCATTATTTGACATTTAGAAGCTTTTAGAAATAAATAAATCATTAATTTACTTTAAGTCATTATTTGGCTTAAAACTAAATTTTTTTAAATACTGCGATCACGAAATGGTGAGATCGGAGATCGATCATTTTTCCGATCTGATCATCTTTGGGATAATGATCCAATTTTTTTGAAACATCGATCACCAAAATGATCATGATCCTAAAAATTGATCAATCGCCATCATTACAAAAAAATATTAAATTTTCTTTTTTGAAAGCTTTGAAAACCTAAATCCCGAATTAAGATCGCCAAACTATGTACCAATTTCTTTAAGTTTATTTTATAAGAAAGTATCCCTTAAAACGTTTTTAGTTTTCCTCGGACACGTAATTTGGAACGAAAAATATCCTCAGAAAAAACGTGTTTTTATTATTTCTAAAAATAAAAGAAAAATTGAATAGATAATTAAAATGTAAAACTTGTTAATTATTGGTAGTAGATCAATTTTTAATTATATACTTTGGTGCATTGTTTATATTATTTGGTTCATTGATTTCGAATAAAAACATCTTAATCAGAGCCCTAAACAACTTGAACTAGAGATTTTTTAAAATGCATGCTTATTGAAAAAAGTTGTTCAATTGATTTTGATTCTTTAGACCGGGATTATCTCATTTTTACATAAAAGCAAAAAGCTCAGTACAAGCGCCAAAGATAAAGACTGCTCTACGGATCGACTTAAACTTGGTTTAAGTTAAAGTTTAAGACCAAGATTCTCTTAAATTCACTTTCTAAGTACTTGTACCGAATTTTCACCATTGACGTAGCGAACCGTACCCGTAGCCAAAGTGTACCTTAAGCGTACCGTATTCACCGTTCCCACCGAACTCACCGTACCAATCTTACTCACCTCACCTACCAAACTTTGATCGCAAAATTAGTAAAAATGACGGCGAGTACGATGGGTACGATGGATACGGTGAGTTGCGCTTCGTCTGCGGTTCGCTCCGCAAAAGGTCAAAGTTCGGTACAAGTGCAGTAAAGAAATTCAAAAACATACCCTCCTAAAATTATCCATGACTTTCCCTTGCAAAAAGTTGCGATACCTAACGTGCCTTGGCCAATTGACCTGTAAATGCTAAAAAATGAAGAGTAGTAGCAAGTATTAATATTAAATTGCGGTTCAAAGTGGAAACATTAAATAGCTTTAAACCAAATAAACGTCACATAATTTTTAGGTATTGGGTAGGTATGGGTTCCCGAAAAATTCAGGTTTTGAGTTCGGATTGGGTAACCCAGAAATTTTGGTTTTTAGGTATGGGCCTGGGTTGGGTGACCCATAAAATTTGGGTATTTTAACGATTTTTAGGTTTTTATTTTGACAAAAATTGGGTATTGGTTATATATACTCAAATTTTCCGGGTTACCCAACCCAGACCCAATCCTAAAATCCAAAATTTCTGAGTTACACATACCCTTTCCGAACCCATACCTACCCAATACCTAAAAATTATTTGGTACATATGTCTGCCCAAAACTTTCTTTTTTTTAATAATTTCAATAAATTATTTTAAGACTTTCTCTATAAAAGTATCGTAGGCTGTCGTAATGTAATGGCATTATGTAACAATTTTTTACATCTTTAGCTTATATAAAATTCCGTCCTTGTGGTTTATTGACAAAAATGTAGGATGAAAAATCCAACTCTGCTTCGAGTATCTTAAAGAATATGACCATAGAACTGTAATTATGTATCTTCCAAGCAACACAAAAAAAAATTGAGATATAAAATTTAAAATTACGTTCTAACTAATTTCAATTACCTAAGAATAAACTTCTTTTTAAAAAGAAAAATGTGCATATAAAAAAAAAAGAATATATTAATTAATAAACATTTCATAATTATTATAAAGTTTTTAGTTTCGTTTAAAAATTCATTCAAAGCAAAAACATTTTTTTGTCTTCCTGATTTTGTTGTTGTTATCGCGAGACAGCAAAAAAAAAATTAAATCTCTGTGTTCCAATTGATTTAATTAAAACAAGTAGTTTAAATTGAAAAAATAAAATAAATCAAAGTTTAAAAAAATTTAGCCAAAAATAAAATGCCTTTAAAACACACACACACACACAAGCAAGAAAAATATATTTTATTTTTTTAATTTTTTAAAAATGATTAAAATTGATTGTAGTCTTTGTTTAGGCGATCTTTGCCAGACTTTTTTAGTAAAAACATTTTAAGATCTATTTTTAAAAAGTCAACTAAAATGTTAAAAATTTTTTTTGGGCTTCATTATTCGATGTTGGTCATTCATTTTAAAACCTTTCAGAAAACACCATAATTGATAAACTTTTAATCTAGAAAAAAAAATTGAAAATTTACTTAGTGTGTTATTTTACAATCGATTTACTTCAGTAAAGCTGGCGGTCTAAAGTACCCAAAAATCATTGTAAGATGAGGAGACCAAATTTTCCAAAAGGTTTAGACAATTTTTCTGAAACCACGAATTTTAGACAGACCACCCTTCCAATGGTTTTCTTAAAGTTGAGCATTGTCCAACTTTCAAAAAACTTTGACAGCCTCGAGAACTTTGAATGATGTGTCTTTATGAACTTTTTATACATGAAATTCTTATTTATTACATTAATTTAAAACCATGCACCTTTTCACATCCAGTGTATAGTTAAGCCGTGAAAATAGCCTGTGAACGTTCATGAAATTAAAAACAACAAAAGAAACAAGACAAAATATATGATTAAAGTTCCGGCAATACCAAACTTCCACAATTTTTAAAAGTGTTATTTGACTTCAAATTCGTAATCTACACGTGTGAAAACCTAGGAAAGACAACTTTTTTTAGGATTAGTCCAAAATTATTTTTTCAGACCCTAGGGGTCTAAAGTTTCAAGAATCCTCAAAAACAATACTTTAATTTTTTAAAAGATAACTCTTTTAATTACCCATCAAATCCATATTATGATTTATGCCAATTATAAAACTACAGTCTATGCTCGAATTTATCACGTCATTGATTTATCACTATTCAGATTTATCTCCAAAAATTTCAAGAGCTAATTTCCTTCAATAAGCATTTATGATATTCATTTTTATCACTATTCAGATTTGTCACATTAACCTGAAGGAACGAATGGGGTGATAAAATCGAGTTGAGACTGTAGATTAAATGTAGAATTTGTTGCGTTTACTTTTTGTATACTAAAGTTCGAAAAAATCAAAAATCACCTAGGTACGCTATGAATTTCCACATAAAAGACGCATGAATTAGTGCCTTTTTGAGCGCCATTGATCGTCATTTTACAGTAACATGCTCTTGGAGTGGAGAGGTATAAAATTTTAAGATTTTTCATACAAAAGAATTACGAATAATTTTTTTGTCCCAACAACGGCATTTTTTTATGAAAAAAATAACCTGTGAACATTCAAAAACCTTCATGAGCACTCATGAATGTTCAAAAAATATTGACGTGACTCGCAAATAGTTTAATGTATAAACCAACAAAATATTTTAAAGGTGATTTTGGATCGTACAGAATCGATAAATAGTGAAAAAAAATAATTATAACAAAATCACCTAAAAGTAAACTGTGACGGTTATCTAGTTAAAAATTATTCAATTTTTTACTTTACATAGCAGGCATCACTTGATCTCTGAATAAGAGTTAATTTTGACATCAAATTTTAGCCTATTCTTGAAGAATATTAAACAGTATCAAAAAAAAAAAGATTGTGAAGTTTATTAAGCAATCTATAAATCTTAATAAATTTTTTTTTCTCGTTAAAAAAATAAACGCAAATTAAACAAAAACACACCCCTCTTTTCCTAGGTATTTTAATCTTGTGGTTACTCAAGTGACGCACAGCAACAAAAACAAAAGCAAAGACATTAAATATAAATCGAAACAGCTAATCTTTATCATCTCTATTTTTCTTAAATGGAGAAAATATAAAAAAAATCAGTGAATTATCTAGAACTTTTTTTTTATGTATTTACAACAATAACAACAACAAAAAAACATAAAAAAATTTGTTTATGTTTATGTTTTAATTATCAACGAATAAATTTTTTATTTGAATCAAGCAAAATTTTTGTTTAAAAAAAAACACAAAATGTGTCTTAAGTGTTTAATGTGTTTTTTGTTGTTTTTTGTTGTTATTATAGATCAAGACACAAGAACAAAAACGGATGAAAAATTGTCAAATTTATGTCGAATTAACATAAATTATAATATTTTATTGATTATTTATTTTGAAAAAAAAAAATATAGAGAGTTAAAACAACGTCGAAAAGAAGGGGCTCTCGAGATGATGATGAAAATGTTAAAAGGGATATTTTTTTTGAATTCGAAAAACAAAAATTATGATTTTAAGGAATTTATTTTTTTTTTGCCCTCATTTTGAGTTCTAATAAAAAAAAATTCAGTAGTAGCTAAAACGAGAAAAAAAAATTCTTGGCTATATTTCAATATTTGTTTCTTTTGCTCACTCTCTTCAAAAAATATTTAACTTAAAGAGAAACTTTAAGAGAAAGCAAAAAAAAGAAAAAGAAAAGAGAAACGAAATTGAAAATAAAACACTCTCACTTGTTTTTAAAAAGATTTAGAGCTATAAAAAAATATTAAAGAGAGAAACAAAATAAAATATATATTGAAGAAAAAAAAATAATTTATGTTTACTATTAGTTGTTTAAGTGACAACCAAATAGATGAGAAAACACCCCGGATACAATCAATGAAAAATATACCTGCCTTAAAAAAAATTAAAAAAACTTTTCATATCATTCTTATCAAAAATTTTATTGAACAAATTTAGTAACAATTAAACTACTTCCGGTTGAAAAAAATTGATTAAAAATTGAATCTTAATTGCTTAAAGAAATAATCTCAAAACCTCTAACGTTTAGAACCCCTGTTGAATATGTCTGAAAATGGATCAAAATTACATAAGGAGCCCAAAATCATAAATCTTACTAGCTTTAAATTCTATTCCTTCTCTGTGATACAATAAATCCAAGTAAAAAAGTGTCTTGACATCTTTCTATTATAATTGTCTCTGGAGATAGGGTTTGTCATCAAAAAAATAGTTTTTGAATATAAAATTAGAGCATTTTCCTTGAAAATTTATGGAAATTGATTTTTCGGACATATTGTAGTATCAAAAGTTACTTATTATTTGAAAAACTCTCACCTATTCCTCAACCGAAAGACTTAAACCACAAAGTTGATAAGCTTGTGTCTTATCTTGATATAAAATTGAAGAGAAATTAGCTCTCAAAAACCATGAAAAACACGATTTGGTGCATCTTAAGCGAAATAAGATAATTTTGAAACCAAGCTGAGGCATTTTAAAATTAAAATTCTTTAAGACTGCATGGAGATTGAGGATAATTTTCTGAAGAAAGACTGTCTTGGGTACAATTGGACTCAATTTGTATCTGACTTAAGTGTACGGAAAAAAAGTCGTGACTTTTACATTTAAGTTTAACTATCTACCGTTAACTCCTGCTTAGTGACGCACCCTTAAAAACAAAATTTTTAAAAGAATAGACATCAGAAAAAAACTGTATTCATGTGATGGTTAAAAAGACCATGGTCAAATCTATCTAAAATATTACAAAGCTCTAAACCTTTTAATTCGAAAAACCGGAAAAATAGCAATAATTAATGAAAAATGCGGGGTTTTCGGAATATTTTTTGAGAAATACTTTGTGTTGTTGAACATCACCGTTGGGACTAAAATATAAAATCTCTAATTTTGATTGAAAACTAACAGTAGAGATCATATAAAAAACAAGGAAAATTCAAGATGACCGATTCAATGGAAAATGATACTGTGATACGGTAGAATTTGAGATAACTTACTTTAAAAAAATGATGCGTAAAAAAATTTTAGAAATTATTTGATTAAAAAATCAAAAAAAATTTAAATTTAAATTGATCTTTTGTATCAATTCTTAGTCAAAGTTGATTGATTGAGCGATTTCTATTTGAAGCAATGCAAGTTATTTTTAAGTATCTTTAACCAAAACCTTAAAATGAAAATTTTTTTTCTAATAAACCAGAAAAAATAAATTGAAAAAAATTGAAAATCAATTAACAGATTAAACGACTACAATTAGTAAATACTTGGTAATGGCAGGGAAAAAAAATAAAACAAAAAAAAAAAGAAAGAAAAATTTCGCCTTTAAAATGTCATCTTTCAAAAGTCATAATTCAATAATACAAAATAGCCAGAAAATTATTTAAGTAGAAAAATTGACCAAGCAACTTTTTTAGTTTTTCTTTATCGTGCGACGAAAATTTTAAAAAAACAAAATAATAAAACGCCCCCTAGTTACTGAATTTTAATTATATATTTTTTTTTTCGATTTTAGAAAACCAACACACAAACACTCATAGTCACAACGCAGAAAAAAAAAGAAAAATTCTCATGCAAAGAATTCTATATTCTATGATATCTTAAAAATAAAAATTGAATAAATATTTGACTTTTTATACCCGATTACCCTTGGCTTAGAACAAGAAAAAATAAATACCTTTTTTTTTATTTAATTTAAATATTTTTTTTTATTAATGCATGATTGAGTTTTTAAGTTCTGAGTTTTACTTTCGCATGATTCGAATTTGGAATTTAGCATTCAATACCAATAAAAAAAGTGTTTGGCTTTATGTTTCTCAAGTAATTGAATAGTGAAAAAACATAACCTAGGATTAATTAAACATTAATAAAAAAGAAATTTGATTTTCAAATTTTTTACCTTTTGATCTTATCATCGTGTGTTCTGCCTGTTTTCAGTTGTTTTGAGCTTTTGAAAACTTACTTTATAAAAGAGTCATAGCTGAAGCCAAGACCAAAAATGAAATTCAAGAGCGTTTTGTTTGAAAGTTGTACTTCGATTGAGATTAATAATAAGGTTCATTAAAATCAAAACTTCCATGCTATCTGAATTTGTTATATCTGATATTGTTTTGTTGATCACGAAAACCCCAGGAAACCAATTTTTTTACATGGAGGTAAAAAATCAAAAATTTTACCCCTCAGCTTTTTGCAGCCAAATGCCAAGGTGATGTTCTAAAACATTAAAAAAACAATGATTGGGAAAAGCTTTCATTGATTTGAAGAGTCTGTAATTGCTCCTGATACCCTAATCGATGGGAAAAAGAATTCCCGATAGCTATACTCAGGTAAATGATGTTCATTATGAAAAGACATATATTTTCTGGAGCTTCTAAATAGTGTTTGACATGGCCAAACTTTTTCAAAACTTTTTTAAATAAAATTCTGTCTAATAGATTTCAATGTGGTTAGCTTAATTAAATTAAAAGGCCAAATTTTAAAAACGACCGGCCAGTTGGCCGCGTGGTCGTTAGCCAACACTAACCTTAAATTAAATATTCAAAGTTTAATATTTTGTGCTATGTCCGTTTAATAAAATCAACTATTAGCTAAAAAACAATCAATTGCGATTATACTTAGCAATTTCAAAAAGAATTATCCTAGTTTTATTAAAAATTTGACTTTCATTAAATAACATAATACGTTCAAAAGTCTAAGCCTCAATTAATTCTTGTATAATTGTTTATTTATTTTTCTAGTTTGGTTTGCTTTACTTATCGAGGGTCAAAATTTTCGAATAAATAATCATGACATAAACTTATCTCTATAACATTACTATTTAAAAAAAATTATGTGGTTATATTTCGTTCAAAATGAAAGTAAAAGTGAACATTTTTTAATGTCAACTAACTAATCTAGGAAAATGAATTTCAAATCTGCTAAGAACCTTACAATAATCCGAAATAAAGCAACTTTGTCGTTGAAGATAATGTTGGAAGATTTTTTTTCGATGTATGGACTGATGCAGATGATGTTTCTTCTTTGAATCTATGTCGTATAACCGCATTCATTCACTTTGACTATATTAATGAGACTATTTTATTGTAATCGCATGGAGATGTATAGTTAATTTTGATGTTCCTGGAGGTCCAATTCAATTTTTACCCCTGAATAGTACCGTAAACTCTCGTTCACAATTACATGTAATTATAGTAGAAATTTCTACTATAATTGCAATATACTTCCATTGAAATTAAACCGTAGACGTTCAATTACAATTGCGCAATTGTGATCGAAAGTTTACGGTAAGTGGCAAATAACGCTTATAATGTAGCAAAGCTTGGATTCTACATTTAGAGCTGTAGTAGATTTAAAAAATTATAAAACTGAAATCTGTTGATTCAACGCTTTTGGATATTTTAAGGATAGAAGAGTGAAGCCACATGCAGCAAAATTTGCTGCATCTACTGGAGAGGTTTGCAGAAAATCTGCAAATAAAATTGCGCATTTAAAAATAAATCTTTTTCAATGCCGTGCAATTTTGCAGACTATTGCTAAAAATGCAAAGTTATGCAGAATTGCACGGCATTGAAAAAGATTTATTTTTAAATGCGCAATTTTATTTGCAGATTTTCTGCAAACCTCTCCAGTAGATGCAGCAAATTTTGCTGCATGTGGCTTCACTCTTCTATCCTTAAAATATCCAAAAGCGTTGAATCAACAGATTTCAGTTTTATAATTTTTTAAATCTACTACAGCTCTAAATGTAGAATCTTAGCTTTGCTACATTATAAGCGTTATTTGCCACTGAATGTGGCTGCACCCTTCTATCCTTAAAATATCCAAAAGCACACTTTTTATAACGATTCCAACAGAGTCAAAAAATAGAAAAAAGAAAACTGAGAAAAAATTTTAACTTGCCTTCAATCTCGTAATCTACACATACAAATCAACGGATGTTGGTTTTACTTTTCGTATACTAGAGGCCGGAAAAAGTCAAAAATATTTGAACCTCTAAAAAAGATGGATGATATTTTTTTGCAAAAATTTCAAAATACCTCATCTTGCCTCAAGTATATCAAAAAATAAAACAAACAAATTGTTCAGAATTTTTACTAGTTTTAGAATTGGTATAAATCATTACTTGCCAAAAAACACCTAAGGACGAGTCTAAAAAATGAAAAAAATGGTAAAGTTTGCCTTTTTTAGAAAATTGCTCTCTTTATAATAAATTTTTGTCATGGTTTAATATCTTAAGTTTAAATGGGTAAAGTATGGTAAGTAAAGTATAGTTTTTTAGGGGTCCTGTCACTTTATCCCCCTATCATCGCTAAAATTTTTTTGGATACCCTATAAAAATTGGTTTTCCTAGTTTTTCGTATGTGTAGATTACGAATTTGAGGTCATAAATCACTTTTAAAAAGTCAGGATGTTTTGAATTTACTGAAGCTTTAAATATTGTCGATTTCGGAAATAATAGAAATTCAATTTCAAATTAAATCAGAATTTTAGAATCTTGAAACTATAAAAATAAATTACTTAAAATACTTATTTGGAGCTTAATAAAAACTTGAATAAGAAGCAGAAGAGAATATACGTTCAGGATTTATTATAGAATTTTAACGGCCTTTGATTAGTCCAAATATCGAAATTTTAGAAAATAATGATTTAGGTCTTATTGCACTTTTTATAGATAACGGATAACTAAAGTCGAAGGGGTATTCGTCTGCAATTTCAATACATGGAAACTTTCTAAAAAATCTGACCCTTGAGTTTAATTAAGAATTTTCAGCTCTAAAAGCTTATATGTTAAGTTCATGCCTCTGTTAGCTTTCAAATGGCTGGATTAAAAAAAAAAAACAAAGTTAAACAAGCGTTTTTTTCTGCCTTTTTTCCTAAAAGAGATACTTAAAAAAAATTTCTTTATTTTAAAAAAATGTGTAAAATTTAATGCTCTTTTAGAATCTATATCTTAAACTTAGCCATTATGTTTATTTATATAAGATACTAGTTTTTTACCTAAGGCAACTCTTTCAAAGGTAAGTAACCTCTACGCTGGAAATTTGATTTTTTACAAGATAAAATTATTGATGCATTTTGGGGTTTTCATATGTGGAAAACACATAAATAAAGTCAGATATAATAAATTCAGATGACCATGTTTGACCCGTACCTAGTAAGATTGATGTTAAGCAAAATACGGGCTCTACACCCTAGTAATTTTTTTTGATTTAAAATAGGAGTATTGTTTCTTTAGGTGGTCTTGACTTGTCGTCCCATATTTTACTATATTGATGACAGATTTTTGAATGATTTTCTTTAGATGGGTTTATACTCGAGTTTATTTTGAAAATGTAAAACAAAACAAAAAAAACTTAAAAAAAATTTTAAAAAATTTATAAATTAAACATCATCAAAAAAGTCAATCAAAATTTTACAAAAAAAAAATTAGAAGAAAAAAATAAAATTTTTTTTAAGAATCTGAATCAGCTCTTGGTGACGATGTTTTACACGAAACAGGAGACAATGAAGTTTTATTAATTTTATTAAAATTTGTTTTAACCGTTAAAGACTCATTCGAACTAGACGATGCTGAAGATGTTGATAAATTATTAGGACTATCAAAATAACTTTGATTGTGTTCATAAGCATTTTCATTTTCGATTTTATTCGGTGACATTTTATTACCAAACGGTCCGAAGTATTGAAACGAATTAAATTGATTACCCATTGGCATTAGATGAGTTGGCAATCGATTAAAAGTTGGTGGCGAAGAAGAAGAAGATGAAGCCGCTGCAATTGCTGAAGCTAAATTTGAGTTTAGATGAAATGCTGCAGCAGCCAAAGCGGCATGTTCATGATTTGGTATGAACGACGAACCGTGAATAAACTTCGGATGATTCTGTAAGCCTGACAAATACATGGATGACAACGGCGATTGATAATGAGGACTAAAAAATGTTTGATTCGGAATTTGATTCGGAAAATGACCTCCCATAAAGTGACCATACTTGGACTGAATATTCTCTTGATAGTTAAAGTTAGGTGTTTGTTCAATTGGAGAAACAATCGGAGAAATTGTGTCCGGGTTTACTTTAGCCAGGTTTTGAGATTGTTTTTTTTCAACATCTTCTGACGGGTAAACGCGTTTTTGACCGCTATAATTCGGTTCTATTTGAAGAAGATTATCTTTGTGTACACTCGGTGATAATTTTTGACGCTTGCTAGTAGTTGATTCAAGATCAATATTCGACGAGGAACCAGATGATGATGGTGAACTCGAAAAAAAATTCTCCGATGAATCATTTGGACTGATTTTTAGAAATTTGTTCTCTTCTTTAAAAGGAAAAACAATTAGAAACAAAAAATAAATATTTCGAATAATTCAAATATTAACTCCACTTGAGAAATAGAGACAAAAAATGCAAGGCAGTAACAACAATAAAAAAATCTTAAATTTCAATATTTATTTCTTATAAAAAAAAAATCTTTTAATTTTCGTTTGTATCATTTAGAAAAAAAAATTTTAAAGTAATTTTTAGTTTTTCTCTTTTTTTTCCCAAATGTAACCAATACTTATTCTAATATTTGATTTGTGTTTTTTTTAAATAAATATATTCTCGTTTTGTTTCGTTGTTGTTGTGAGAAAAAATAAAGTTTACTTGAAAACCTTTATCAATTAATAAAATGAAACAAAAAAGAAATTGGAGATTTTCTTAAAATTTTTAATGGAATCTTTGACTAGAATTTTGACACAAACTTAGCTAGTTTTGAATGAGCGACTTTCAATAAAAATAATCTTTTCAAAGGAGGTTATATCTTGCTTTTTAATTATTGTTTCAAGTGTAATATAGTATCTTTCTCGGGAAAATTTTTTAGTCGAAACTAATAGAATGCAGATCTTGGTGAAATTGAGCCTTACATAGAAACGCTTTCTTTCATTTTAATGAATAATCTTGAATGTATTTCAAACTTAACAAATAAAAATTGAAAAAATTTGAAATTATTCCTATTAAATTTTTTAAATCCTTTAGGATTCTCTTAAAATAGGATCTTGATTCAAAAAGTCTATCAAAGTAACGATTAACCTGAATGGTATCAAATTTTTAACAATTTCGGGTTTGGAACAATTTTCCCGAACGACTCTGACTAAATGAAGGTTGGAAAAAATTTATTTTATTAACTGGACTTCGGAAATGTACAAAATGAAGAAAATCAAACAATTTTAGGATCATTTTCTTCGATTCTAGACTATTTTAGTGAATTCTCTATCTAAAGAAACCTTTAAATTTTAATTTCAGAAGGCCTCAAAAAAATGACTCCCCTTACTCATCCCCTCAATCCGAAAAATTCAATTATTTGGACGATCTGAGATGTACTATTGGGAAAATACATGGTCGCATCGAGTATGGTGCCTGAGAAATCTAGCTTAAATTATTTGAATGAACTCTGTATTTTTCTACAAAAAGTTATATCCGTTTTTTAAAAAAATTTGAGTTTTGGGTCCAAAAAGGTACCTTCTAAACCTCTTATATTCTGCACTGTTAGTGAAAAAAGGCATACTCGAACCGTTCTTTACTGCTAAACAGTTTCTAATTTATCAAAATAAGTCAGCTATGATAGAAGAGTTTGTAAGCGAGTTAATTTCAAATTATCATTTTTATACTTGAAAAATGAGGTACCCTTTTTCGCTTTAAATTTCCTTTTTTTCATAAATAGTGGAATGAATCTCTTCGGATAGATATTAACTCGCTTACAAACTCTTCTATCGTAGCTGACTTATTTTGATTAATTAGAAAATACGGTACACTTTATTCCAATAACAGTGCAGAAAACCATATTTAATACCCGGAACTTCAGTCTTTTTAGAATATGGAAAAAACGCGAAAACTCAAAGGATAAAGATCAAAAAAAATTAAAGAAAACTGACATTAAATTTGAAGTCTCCGTGCATGAAAACTTAAGTTGATGCTTTTTTTATGTGTCAAAAAAATGTTTTAACTTTAAGGCTTTAGGGTACCGAAAACAGCTGTACCTAAAATGACCTGTTTGAAAAAAGTCGACCGTAACTTTATTTAATAATCAAAGATATGACATTTTTGGTAGACGTATGAAGGAGCACAAATTGAAGTTCCAAAGCTTGATTTGAAGCAAATATGGAATTCCGAAAATTTCAAATTTCAATTAAAAAAAATGGATACTTGAGTATTTTGTTAAAAGAATGCGACAATTAATCTGTAAATCAATCCAAAGAGTTGCCTTGATCAAAATTCATAAGCTGTTTAAACATTATTTCGACTTTTAACTCAGTCGAAAATATTGAATTTAAAACTTGAAACGAACACTTATCACTGTTTATTAATCCTATTAAAATTTTTTGTTTCCAAATGGAATTTTTTTCGACTTATCAAATTATTCTACTAATCCTCTAAAACTATTTTATTTTAAAATAAACAATTACCAGTTAAATTTTTTTTGATTTTGACGGTTTGTTTTTCATCATCTTTCATCGATGCCGAACTATCATTCAAATTAGCTTCATAATCATCATCATCTTCTTGATCATCCAATTGATTATCTTTGTACTGCATGCTTCTCTTAATCGCCAAAATAGTCTCACATGAAGTACCATAAAGAACACTTAATTCTTTTGCTTCGTTTTCTTCTTGTGCCTGTTGTCGTCTCAAAGCTACTTGTGCAGCCATTACTCTTTGTCTTTCAGCTATAAGAGTACATTTAGCACATACACAATCTTTCCATTTACAGTATCGTTTGTGTCCTTTCAAAGTTGAAACGACTCCGTGATTCCTGCACCGGGCACATTTTGGAGTCCGTTGATATTTTTCAGAAGCTCTCAAAAAAAGTGCTTGTGGTAAAGCTGGAAAAGATGTTTGCATCGATGGAGATGTCATTGGATTAGTCGAATCTGGTGATTTTGTAAGACCAATTTGTAATTGTGGTTTATTCAAGACCATATTTTTTGATTCCATTTTATTTTTTAAAAGTTTCAACTAAATAAAATAAGAAAATTTTCTTGAGAATCACGTAAATAGAAAGTAAAACAAAAAGGTAAAATTGAGTTTGCTTTAGAGAGAGAGAAAAAGAAAATTGCCATTCTCTATTAAGAGTTTTGATTAAATTAAAAAACAGTTTTAAAATTTCACAAAAAAAAAAGAATATTTTCATTGTAGAGTTAAGGAATAAATAATACGAAATGAAATGAAAAAAAAAAAAGAGTGAAAGAGAAAAAGAAAGAGAGAGAGAAAAAAAAACTTATTTGAGTATCAAATTAGATTTTAGAGTAGCTATTTTTATTTATTTGCAAAAATGAATGCGAATACGAACGAATAAGAATTAAGAATTTAAATATTTAAAATAATTGAAAATAAAATTGATTGGTTCAAAAAAAAAAGTTTATTAAAAAAAATATAAAAATTTTTGTTGTTCTCTATTTTTTTATTCACCAATTGAATCTCGAATTTTTGTTCGATTCAAAATTAACAATTTATAAATTTTTAGAGTATTACAATATTGGATTTATAAAATAAAAAAAGAGTGGTACTAGAAAAAGCTTAATTTAATTTCAAATATGTCAATTGCATTTCTAGTTGTTTTTTATTTTTTTGATAAAATTATATTTTTTTTTTTGATCAAACACTGCAGTAAAAATATTGATTCTTAAGTTTAAGTATTATTATAATTGCTCTATTTTGTAACTTGAAATCACTGCTAGTTTTCTGAAATAAATATTTTATGTTATATACTCCTCCTTCAGAATTTTTTTTTATATAACTTACAAAATCTTTTGATCAAACATCTTTTAAGTACCATTTAAAAGACTTGTGCTTTTTTTGAAACTTGCGAAATGATCGAAAATAATTATTCATGAGTTTAAAATAAGATTTTATTGAAATGAAATGATAACGAAATGTTTTCTTGATTGATGTTCAAGTAAAGTTTTTTTTAAAAAATCTCTAAATTCGTTGTATCAAGTGATTTTCAAACTTATAAAAAATGATGTGGACTTTGATTTTAAGGTATTTTTAGAATAAATTACCGAATATTTTGAATGAAAACTATATTAAATTTGACTGAAAGCATAATTTTAAGAAAAAAGGTCGCATTTTGATGTGTATATAATGGACTTTCTATTTGCCATAAAACAACAAGCAGATTCTTAAGCTTTTCTTACAAAATCTTAACAAATTTTTCTAATCGATTTTAAATGTCTAAAAAACTGCCAGGAGATCCTTTAAGAGAAATTTACATGGAAAATTAAGATCTTTAAAGCAGACAAATGTAAGGATCAAATGTAATTTAAGGTATTGTGTATATATGATTTACAAGAAAAATTCAGGTTTTGGGTTCGGGTAGGGTATGGGCTACCCAGAAATTTTGGATTTCAGGGTTAGGGATGGGTTGGATAATCCATAAAATTTGGGTATATATACTCAAAACCCTATTTTTGTCGAAAAAAAATATCTGAAAAATGCCCAGCCCAGACCCATACCCTACCCGAACTCAAAACCTGAATTTTTCTTTTAACCCATACCCACTCAATACCTTTAAATTAATTGGTACATGCGTATGCTTGACAGTACCTATTTTCACAAAAAAATTTCTTTAGATTTTATAAGAAAAGCTTAAGAATCTTAGATTCCATTCCATTCAATCCATCAAGTTCTGATATACAGTCACAGAAAAAATCAGGAACAGATTGCTGCAAAGTAGTGTAAATTCGGTTTAGTTAAATCACATATCGATTAAATCAGTCCTTTGCTAAGGCACAGAAGGGATGATTTAATCGAGCTACTTTAACTATGAATTACAATTAGATTGTATTCCCGGGGACCACTAAAATTTAAAAAAAAATTTTCAACTCTTTAGAATATTCATGAAAGTTGATTTTTGAAAATTCTCTTTAAAAAAAATGCAAAAATTTGATCATTTCCGCTGTATAAAGAATGAAAAATTAAAATACAGTAATTCTATTGATGGATTAAGATATCTAATTTTGCAAAATTTTAAGTAGATTCCCAAAGTAAATAGTAGAATTATTAAAAATATAAAGTCATTGGTTAACACCGTAACCAAACTTCGAAGAGTTTCTTAGACTGAATAGATCATTCTTCCAGTGGTTCCAAGGATTACATTAGTCAATAAAGCTACTTTTAATTAGTTTTTGATTATTTCGATCTTTTTTTAAATTATCTTAAGACCAAGTTTTTGTTTGGTTACGATTACGGTGTAAACCAGTGACGTTACATTTTCATTAATCCTACTATAAGTCTGTAATGCAATGGTAACAAAGAATTCGATAGCTAATTATTGAATTTACAATTAATCATTCTTGTTATTCTTTCAAGTCATTCATCGACAAAAAACTAATAACAGTACCAGTGTTTGTTAGCTAATTATATAAAATTATGAATCGGTTGCAACAGAAACCAACTAGAGGTATAGTGCACTGGGTTACGTTTGGACTCTCTATCATTTGATCAGAAGCAGTATCTCAAAAATTGAAGATTAAATCAAGCAAATCAACTCAGCAGCTTAAAAAATATTCATTTAAAAAAGCTGAATCCGAGATTAGATATGATTAAAGGGTTAAAATTAGAAGTATTTTAATTTGATCAATATAATCAAAGTATTTATTGCCATAAGTAGATATTCAATTTCAATATCAATTATCAAGAGTTATTTTTCAAATATTTTTAAAAAAATTAAGAGTAAAAGTTACAATACTCAAAAAACTAAAAATGTTGAGAACTATTTGCTCGACTAAACTAATCCAGTCCTTTAACAAAAAATAATACAGTTTGAAATATGATAAATGTAAAAAAAAAATTTTGTTTAAATTTAATTTAAGTTCTTAATTACAGTTTAACAAATAATGTAGAATTTTCAAGAAAATACAAAAACTCTCTACCAAAAAAAAAAACGATTTGTTGTTGTTGTTGTTCTTGTTTTTGCTTGAGATTTGATAGTTTAATTTTTATCATTATACAAATATTTACTAAATTTAAGAAAAAATCTAGGTCTATCTAACTTAAGACGACATCTAAATTCACTCTGTATTTCTCTGTAGATGTGGATCTAGAAAAAAGAAGAAGAGCTAAAAAATGTTTACAATAAATAAAAGTGTAATTAACAAACTAATTTCAAGTAGCGTTACTTATTTAACAAAAAACAACACTTTACCTATTAGTAGACTGCCTAATTTTGTTTTTGCAAAAACAAATAACTAATCGATTTGTATTATTTATGTTTGAATGAACTACTAAACAAGTAAAACATATAAGAATTAATTCTTAATATTTGTGAATAATGAAATATGAGAAGTTTTGGTTTTAGAAATACACAATTATTGTTAAATAGGCACTCGCGAGTTTAATTATTATTTGATTATGATACTCAACAAAAAATGATCGAATTCAAACTGTGATAAGCTATTTTATGTGATTTAAATAAACAAATTTATGGAAACTAAAATAATATTTAAAAGAAAAGTAATTTGTTTATTTGTTTATTGAAAAGAAATAATAATTTTAACTAATTGATTCGTGGGATACAAGTGTATCGAGGTATCTATGTCTAGATAATATTAATTGAGTCAATATTTGAGAAAATTTTGTTTAAATTGTTTAATGATAGACATTTATTCTTGATAAAAAAAAAACGGTTTTAATCCAATCATCTCCGACTACAATAAGTTAAATTAGTGTTCCAGTTATGAGCATGGCCAAACTTTTTCAAAACTTGTCAAAAAACAAGACTTTTGAAGCTTATTCTGTCCGAATTTCGGTGTGGTAAGCTTAATAAAAGTGTTCATTTTAGCAAAGAATTAAAAATTCCCAGGCGGTCATGTAAACGGACGGCCAAATTAAAAAAAATGGCTGGACAGTTGGCCGCGTGGCACAACACTAAGTTAAATTGAGATTTTGACCAAAAATAAATTATCTTTTATACCTGCAAAGTATGACTTTAATGTCCGATGGAAGTCTAATAAAATAATTTGAACATAAATCTCGTTTTTCTTTGACAAATCGCAAGTCTTCGTTTTTTGTCAGTTAACTAATGATAATCGAGGTCAAAAAAAAAATGAGACGATCGACCAAGACCAGTTGCAGCTTCAAAAAAAATGCTTTAAAATTTAGATTATCTTTAAAATTAAAAAAAATTGTTTTATTAAACATTCTAAAATATTAACTCTCCTTCTTTTCAAAGTTTGGGAATTGTTTGCCAATCTTTCTCGGTTGGAAAAAGAAAAATTTCTATCCTACTTGAATAGATCTCAATCTCTTCAATAAAATCATGGTTCAATTGAAAGAAAATTTCAGTGCATAAATTGATTTTTTTCGTACAATACTTTTGCTTAAAATATGGTTTAAACGTAAAAATTCAAATATCCTTAAGATATTCAGATGTTAATGCGCTTATTAGGCAATTTTGTGAGGTTTGTTCTGTTGTCAGACATTACCGCTGTGTCCTTATAAAACATTTTCTTAGTTTCTAATGATCGAGTGACTTTACGGATACTTTTTTAATATTCTCTTAGTTTTAAATGGAAACGATTTTGGTAACATTGAACGAGAATTTATAATATGATAACATTTTTCTTTCTTTGGTAAAAAATATTTTTCTTAATAACAGAAAGACAAAAATTATATTCGGCATTATATTTTTTTGGAGAATTTAAACGCCAAATTTGACTGCTGGGATGTTTAATAAACCTTTTTTTGGATTTAGCTTGAATGAATGAATAGATCAGTTTATTGTTAGGAAAATTTTTGTTTTCACATTGTTTTAGAAAAAGCGCCTTGATAATAAGTTTTCTCCTACATTTAAGATGTTGTCATCTTATCATAAAAAAGGGTCTTCTTTGAAGCCCATAGGACCTCAAAGGTTTACTTTACAGTCATAATTTTTTATCTTTTTCGAGAAGAAAAAATTGTGCTTAAAAACGTAGTGCAGTTTATTTCCTAAAAAAAATTTGATCTATTCATGTTTCATGTTTCCTTTACAATCACACTAAAAAGAAGGACTTCTGTGCCGCCTTATTGTTCCCCTTAAACCATTTAAAATATATAAATAGTACAAATACACTTAAATTCTTTTGTCTCTGGAACATCTATGTTGGGTCTACGGGAATCGTTAGACAACTATAAAATCTCATATTATACGTTTAATGCTGGATTTTTGTTTAGATTGTGAGGCTAGAATTTGAAATTCAAAATTGAAATCTACTTTTAATGCCACTGGAACTCTTTAGAATTAAATCTTTTTAAATGATGCCATAAACAGGTTTTATATAAAAACTATAAACTGAAAATAATAATGAAAAAGAAAATAAATCACCAATTATTTAAGTAACGTGAAGGATGACGAATGGAATTCAAAAAAATTTGCGCTCCAATTTTATTGAGTAAAAAAAATCTAAAAATTACATTTTATTCGATATGAAAATTTTACATGAAAGACAAGGTCTTTTTTTAAGATTAAAATTTTTTATAAAAATTTTTTGTTTACAACATTTGTTAGTTTGAAAGTCCATGCCCATTTTGATTTTATTAAATTTGTTTCAATATTACTTAAATCGATAACTACACCATCTTCTTGAGTTTCAATCCACTGTAATTTATCACTATTTCCCAATAATCTTATTTGAGTTGCTTCTGTAGTTTGAACAGCTGCTAAACTTACTTTTAAACTATCATGCGGAAACTTGAGTAAAATAGCATACACTGTGTCTCCATTACTCGTGTACCAGACATTCGAATTTTTAGTATCATTTTGATATCTCCAAGGTTTTGATTCATAAATTGCTTCTCCATTTATACCTAACCATTGACCTACTTGTCTCAAACGCTCTTCAAATATTGGTGGAATACTACCCTCTTTAGTCGGACCAATATTTATCAATATATTACCACCACAACTTACGGTCTCTACCAAGCTAGTAATAACTTCTTCGATTGTTAAAACATCACTTAACTTTATATTTCTTCTATAACCCCATGAATTTTTGTCCAAAGGCATACAATTTTCCCATTTGTGTTCAATCAATTTACCTGGATTATAATTGTCTTGGCATGTATAAAAGTCACCGTGTTGACACATAACACCATAACCCCATCGATCATTTACTACAACTGTGTCTTTAACTGGACTTTCATTATAGAGCCATGCTATAAATTCAGTACTGTTCCAATAGGAATATGGAGCATCCCAGTCTCCATCAGACCAAATTACTTCAGGTTTGTACTTGGTCACAATTTCGTGAAGTGATGGCAAAATTTTGTCCTAAAAAAAAATTATTAAACTTACACTTATTTGGAACAAAAAAATTCTTACATTAACAAAATCTTGTTTATGGAATGATTGGTTTTTATCGCTCAAATAAAGTGGATTAAACCATTCGTACAAGCTATGATACAAACCAAAATGTAACGAGGTATTTTTTCTAATAGCATCAGCTAAGTCTCCGACTAGATCTCTGTGAGGACCGACATCATTTGAATTCCAATTCCATGAATTAGCAGATGGCCATAAAGTGTAGCCTTCATGATGTTTAGAAGTTAGGACAACATACTTTGCTCCTGATGCATTGAAAACATCAGCCCATTGTAACGGATCGAAAAATTCAGCTTTAAAATCAGTAGCAAAATCGGCATACTGAAAATTTGGTGGATAGTTTTTTTTCATAAAATCGACTACATCTTCAGTTGGTTTATCACCTTGCCAGTCCCACCAGAACCATTCGGATCGAAATCCGGGAACTGAAAACACACCCCAATGGATAAATATTCCAACTTTTGCTTCATCGTACCATTTAGGCAATGGTCGAGTGTCAAGTGATGACCAATCCGGTAAATACTTTTCACCTTGGGATTGACTAATCAACATAAATATCGAAATGATGACCCAGGTTAACATCTTTTAAAAAATAAAACGTAAATATTTTTTTTGTTGTTTTTATGAATTTTAAACTAGGTTGAAATTATTTTTGAAATTTTATCTTTAAAGATAAAGTTATTTTTCATGTGACTTAGTTAATTTTTAACATTAAAAAATGGATGTCTTTTTGTCAAGAGGATCCTTAATTGATTGTTTTTTTTAAGAGGTTAAGTGATCAATAAAATTGTCCAAATCACATGAACATTAGTTTAATAGACATAAGTTTTTGTTGTCTTGAGCAGATCTCCTTTAGTGATAGACAACATATTAAACATAAAAAAGGGATGTCCGCGGTGATAGATGAAAAAAGTGAGCCCTCTTGGATTCACAACTTATATCACAGATAAATAGCTTTTATCCAAACTAGGTCTATCTAAAATTTTTCCGCAAAAAATACATCACCGCTTAAATACTTAAATTGTTTGGTATATAGGCTTTATTTTCTACCGAGCCGTCGTATAAATCCCTGTTAATGAATACATAGCAAATTAATTCTATGAGGTTTTTGGCGGTCTTCCATTAGTCCAAATGTCGAAATTTTAGAAAAGAAAGGTTTAGGTCGAAAAAATCAAAAAACTTTGTTAATGTACTACTCATGAAACTTTCGTACAATCGGTAAACATGTACCTTTTGGCTATCCAAAAGGTTATAATATTGGGTTTAAATTCTCTACCAGAATTGTTGAGGTCTTGCAGGGTGCTTCTGACAAAAATTCAATTCAAAATATCACCCCTTAAAAATGTTTTTCTACTCGTTCATTAACTCTCGACGAGGAATAATGGGCAAAAAAATAGAGTTGCCGGATGTTCGTCTATTCGGATATTTGATTGTTCTATTTTAGTTTCAATTAATGATATGTACCAAAAAAATTTGCCGGATATTCAACTAAATTTTAATCAGAAAATGCTGGATATTTAGAATATTCTATTTTTTAGACCCTTGGCCTTGGCCTGCCGGATATTCGGATATACGATTTTTCAAACTTTTTGAAAGTTTTCAAGCACGATGTTAAATTGTTATTTCTAAAACCAGAGGGGTGCTTTTGATTTAAAAAGATTTGAAAGGTATTTTAGTACTTTTCAACAAAAAAAGCTTTTCGAAAGGGGTCCTGTGACCTCGGGGCTATTGAGATTAGAGGAAAGACTGTGACAAGCTTATAAAAAAAGCCACTTACATCTGATTTATCAGGGTAGTTAGAACCGGGGTCGACGGCCAATCCAAATAACGGCCGTCGACGTCGGTTACCCCGAGTCGTGCATAGAATGTTAAGAGATGATTAGAAGGAAATTTCTTAAGAAACTAAATGGAAATATCTAAATTAGAAAAACCTTAAATAAACCGTCACGGTCAGTGTTTGGGAACAGTCTGTAAGAAATCAATAGTAAGCTAACTAGAAAAAGATCGATCGCTATTCGCGGTTCTATTGACCAATTCCAGCATTTTAAGCAATTTCGTTAAAGAACGAACTTTAAGCGATAGACAATAAATAGAGATTCAATTCTATCATTCAAAATTCAACTTTGTTTATTTGAAGAAAAACATTTTTAAAAATTTATTTATAAAACCAACTTTTACAACCATAAAATATTTTGCGAATGAAATTTTTTTTTCAATAAAAATTCAAAATGACTTAGGTTTTAAAAAAAAAAATAAAATCTAATCAAGCTTGGTACGCTCAACACCTTTTTTTAAACAACTTGTGGTCGAATTCGTAGCACATAAATACCCTTGTGGACAACTTAAAAAAAAACTTGGTTAATTTACTCAAAATTTTGAAGGCTTGAAAAATAAATTTACCAATTAACTCCGTCTTCACAGCATACGGCATTATCAATAGCACAACAACCAAACGAATCTTTAGTTTTACAACAAGTCGATGAATCAGGACAATAATGTACTGAATCTGGACATTCAATCATGGTATCAAAATTTGGTGCAGCACCTAATAAATTCATTTTTCTTGCATTTAAAATAGGTTTAGATACATCTGGATCTTGCATTTGACATGATTCATCTTTAGGATTACAGTTATAACCTTTTGGACAACAGAAACCATGTGTTCCACAACAAGTTCCATTCGAGTATGGACAACATACACTTTGACCAGATTGATTTTCACACACAGTGCCTTCACAATCAGCTTTTAATTTTTCAATTTTACCAGCTTTGAATTCTAATTGTTCCATTGAGGTCTTTTTGAGACATTCTCCAATTCGTTTGCCACAAAACGAATCTCCAGGACAACAGAAAGATAAATCAGTACAACATACTCCATCAGCATATGGACAACAACCATAAGAACCATCAGCCATTTTACAACAAGTATCCATTGGATCACAAGTAGTTACATTATCCGCACAAAGAATTGGATCGTTGGCTATTTTAGGCTCGTTTTTGTTGTAGATTAATTTTGATGGTATTTTTTCGAACCATGACGTTACACTCTTACCGTTTTTATCACAAGATTTTTCTTTCAAATTACAATGGGAATTTTGAGGACAACTTAACAAAATTTCATTTAGAAAGGGATTCATTTTTTAAATGTAATAGTCTTACCAGTGCAAATGATCTTCACAGCAGACAGCATTTGGCAAAGGACAACAACCATATGAACCATCATTCATTTTACAACAAGTGTAGCCATTAGGGCAAAAACTACATCCATCTGGACACACAACAGAGTAGGCATCTAATTTAATATTAGAACTTGGGATGGATTCTTTTTCAATCGAGACTTTTTCAGTTCGTTTTAAATTGGCTAGTAATTTTTTATAAAATGGAATTGATTCGGCTCCTTTTGAACATCGACCAGCCTTAACATCACATATATATCCACTTGGGCAGCTAAGGAAACACAATTAGACAATCATAAGAGGATTTAAATTCGTCTAAGCTTACCAGTGTTGATGGTCTTCACAACAAACAGCATTTGGCAAAGGACTTAAAAAAAAAATTTTAGTCTTTAAGGGTCTTAAAGCGAAGGTTTAAAATAAGTACCAGCAACCATAGTCTCCTGATCCAAGTTCACAGCAAGTAGTACCTGACGGACATTCTGCATCACCACCTGGACATGTTTGTTTTACCTCTTCTTTTTTTGGGAGTGCTTTTGTTTTAACCAAAAATGGGATCGATATACCATGTTTATTGCATCGACCAGCTTTTACGTCACATGTATATCCACTAGGACAGCTTAAATGTAATGTATTAAGTAAAATAAGATTGAATGAAAATTTAGAGCAAAGTTTTACCAGTGTAAATGATCTTCACAGCAGACTGCATTTGGTATCGGACAACAACCCCAATCACCAGATGATAATTGACAACAAGTTGTACCTGATGGACACTCAGCACCACCTCCTGGACATATTTGTGTAACACTTACTTTAACAGCTTCAGTTTTTTGCAAAAATGGAATTGAAAGTTCCCCTTTATTACAACGACCAGCTTTCACGTCACATGTATATCCACTTGGACAGCTTAAATTTAAAGTCTTTAGTAAAAAAATGTTAATTGAAAGTTGAGGTTTAAGTTTTACCAGTGTAAATGATCTTCACAGCAGACTGCATTCACAATCGGACAACAACCCCAGTCACCGGATGATAGTTGACAACAAGTTGTTCCGGATGGGCATTCAGCTCCACCACCTGGGCATGTCTGTTTTACTTTAACAGCTTCAGTTTTTGGCAAAAAAGGAATTGAAAGTGCTCCTTTGTTACAACGACCTGCTTTCACGTCACATGTATACCCACTAGGACAGCTAAGAAAACACAATTAGACAATCTTAAGAGGATTAAAATTCGTCTTAGCATACCAATGTTGATGGTCTTCACAGCAGACCGCATTTGGTATAGGACAACAACCCCAATCACCTGATGAAAGTTGACAACAAGTTGTACCTGATGGGCATTGAGCAGTTCCGCCTGGACATGTTTGTGTAAGACTTACTTTCACTGCTTCAGTTTTTTGTAAAAATGGAATAGAAAGTTCTCCTTTATTACAACGACCTGCTTTCACGTCACATGTATACCCACTAGGACAGCTAAGAAAACACAATTAGACAATCTTAAGAGGATTAAAATTCGTCTTAGCATACCAATGTTGATGGTCTTCACAGCAGACCGCATTTGGTATAGGACAACAACCCCAATCACCGGATGAAAGTTGACAACAAGTTGTTCCTGATGGACATTGAGCAGCACCGCCTGGACAAGTTTCTTTCACTTTAACAGCTTCAATTTTTTTTACAAACGGAATCGAAATTCCTTCTTTGTTACAACGTCCTTCTTTGACATCACAAGTGTGGTTTTCAGGACAACTTTTTTAGAGAAAAATTTGTTGTCTTGTCTTTCAAAATTTGATTTTAATCTTACCAATGAAGCTTGTCTTCGCAGCATATCGCGTTTGGAAGAGGACTTTTTAATAAAAAATTAAACACGATTCTTTTGTTTTAAGGATTAAAAAATTACCAGCATCCCCAATCACCTGACTCAAGTTCACAACAAGTTGATCCAGCAGGACATTGAGACTCTTCATCAGGACATAAGTTATCATCATTAACTTTATTTTTTTTAACTCCAGGTTGTTTTTTAAACCATTTAATTGAAAATAATTCACCATTTGAATCTACTCGATCACACTTGCCCTTACTCGGATTACATTTATAACTCTTTGGACAGCTTAAGAAGATTATATGAGAGTTTCAATCATGTAGGAGAACATAAATCTTACCAGTGGACTTTATCGTCACAACATTGAGCCTTAAAAATAAATCTTTCAAAAAATGGTCTTGAATTTATAATTTTATCTTACGTGTAATAAAGGACAGCTTAAAATAAAAACAATTTAAAAAAAATTTTTAAGAAAATTTTTTTTTTGAAATTTTACCATCCGTAGTCGTTATCACCAAATAGACAACAAGTTTGAGTTTCTTTACAAGAAGTAGTGTTATCCGGACAAAGAATATCCTTTCCTACTTTAAAGTTATCATCTAATTGTTTGGTTCTCAAATAATATGGTATGTACATGTCATCTTTTACACATCGGCTATTTTTAGTTTCGCATTTGAATCCTGAAAAAAAAATGGTTAAGACTCAATTCGGTGAAATGAAAAAAAAAAGTGACCTCTTGGACAACAGTAATTTGTGTCTGGACAACAAGTACCATCACGAACAGGACAACAAGTTTTAGTTCCATTTAAAAACGAGCATACAGTCGAATTTTCTGAATCGCATGTCGTTTGATCAGCGTTTGTATAAGTTAAATAAAAAACGATGGCTATCGTTATAAGTTTATAAGACCTCATCCCAGTCTAGTCTAAACGCAAAAATAAATTTATTAATAAATAACGTCTTTGGAAATTCTAAAAAGAATTTTTTTGTTTTTTGAAAGCTAAAGAATTTTATTTCAAGTATAAATAGTTTTCAATTCATATGCTCATATGAAAAGAATATTTTGAAAAATATTTTTTTTATAATCAAAAGGTTACTAAACATCATGTGATTTGTGGTACTAATGTGACTTTAAATTTTTTTTTTATCAGCTTTATGTTTCTTAACTATTTTCTAATTACATTACAATATAAATATTTTCTAAAGTCTATATTTAGCCATAGACTAGTATGTCCTTGTAGAAGCTATTTTTGAAGCTTTAGAAGTCATTATTGGATATGGTTATCAATTTGTTTGATAGTTTAAATGTAATAAATGCATTTGCGTTTGATATTTAGAGTTTTTTTTCTTGTTCTAAATAAAACAAAAAAAGACCAACCCTTTTCTAAGTTTACACATTCTTTTGTTATGTAACATAAAAATCAAAATGGTATGGTAACATAATTAGTCTGTTATCAGTCAATCCCTAAACCTAAAGAATCTTGGTATTTTAAGCATTTGGGTGAGAATATCCTTAAAGTAAGAAAGGCACAAGCTTGGTTCAATAAGTTTAACAGTGGTGATACTAGCCTTCGAAGGAAAAAGGGGTCTGGAAGACCAGTGAGTTTCGATCAGGACACCCTGCGTACGACGGTAGAGAACAACCCACGGGTTACTCGCGAATTATCAAGTGACCTTAGCACTTCACAGTCGACCATATTCCGTCACCTTAAGTTGATCCATAAAGTTATTAGAGGCGGTCAAGTTGTTTCACACGATTTGACACCTTTTGATATTCAACGTCGTATCAAAATCTGTTACGAACTAATCGAAAGTCCTCTTGATGAACGATTTTTTAGAAGGGTAATTGCTTTCCATGAGAAATGGATCTATTTACGAAATACCGATGACACAAACCAGGTTGGATTCATCTCAACCAGCCCTACCAGTCGTTAAAAATAGGACGATTCAAAAAGAAGGCGTTGTAGTGCGTTTGTTGGAATTACAAAAGGTAAATACACTTTGAAATGGTTACTGGTGGTCTTACGATAAATGCTGACCTTTATTGTGAACAATAAGAACGAATGTATGCTTCACTTCAAGCAAAAGGCCCTTCTTTGATCAACCGAAAGCTTGGTTTGCTTCTTCAAGATAACGCATCCCGCTCGAAAAACAATAGAAAAAATTGAAGAGCTGGAAGGGATTGAACTTCCCCCTCATTCACAATATAGTCCAGACCTTTCCCCTTCTCAAAAAGATGGTAATGGTACTAGAGAGCAGTGGCGTAGCCAGAAATTTCGGAAATTTTTGCCAGGGGGGCGAATAGTTAAATTTGGCCAAAAAGACCTTATTTTTGCATCAAATAGGGGGATCTAGGACCCATTTTAAAAATCCAGGGGGGACGATCACGAAATTTTATGAATCACCTTTATAATAATTAAAAGTATGAAAAAAAATTTTCAAATATTTTGATCATTTGACCATGAAAAGTCTCGCCCATACTTTGGATCTTCATTCAGATGAAGGGAAGACTTTTTCTGCCATTTTGTCTAACAGCTTTTGAAGAAGCTAGCAATCGGTTATTGTTAGTGTGTTAGTTGTGCTATGGCACACCCTAAATTTTTTAAATTTTAAAACAAATTGAAAAAAGAATTTATTTATTTTACGTTCGACGTTTCGACAAACGAAGCTATCATCATTTGGAAAATAATTTTAATATTTTGACACATTTAGAAAATTAAAAATGGTCTTGAAGCTAACAACTTCTGGTTGACTATAAAACCCAAAAAAGCTTTAATCTGATAAATCTAATAAAAAAATTTTTTTTCGAATCCTTTAAAACTTTAGCCTGGTTCAGCGTTATTCTTGCATAAAGACCATTAAAATGCTTATTCTATAAGTCGCAGGACTCATGAGCCCGTCCTTCTGTATGAACCGAGCCAATGGGAAAATCATAGCTGAATCTCCTCCAGGATACAGTGCAAAGTCGAACAGACCTTCTGGTAATGATGAAAGGAGTCTCATGCTTGGAATCAAAAAGTTATGATTAAAATTTATTGCAATTAAACTGTTTTAAAATATTAAAAAAAAAATGGTGATTTAAATAAGATTAGACTTAAAAATAGAATATTTCGTTTAAAAAAAAAAAAGAATCAATGGAATTTTTTTTTCTCATTTTTATCACAAAAATTTTACAAAAAAAAAAGTTATGTTTTAAATAATTTAAATCGGATTTTCGTTTTAATGCTGAAAATAAAAGAAAAAAAAACACACACACACACGCACAAAAAAAAAAATCATTTCTCAAAAGAACACTGTTTTTCTATTGAATCCAACCCTCTAAAAAGTCTTCATGTACATTTGCTTCGAACAATTTTAAATTAGTTGTTGCCAATAGACTGTGCTGTAGTTGTTGATTTGTTATTGAATGTGTTTGATTTGAACTATGTACAAATTGATGTGTTGTTACTTGTTCAAAAAATGATTTCAAATCGACTAGACTAGTTATTGTTTTTTGACGTATCAAAGGTCCATTTAAACTCGATCGTACATTACTTGTTTTACTATTAGCCGAAAATTTAAGTCTCAATAAATTGCTAATCTTGTTCAAATAAGGTACAAATTGTTCTTTTTGTTTAAAATTAAGAGTGTCTTCAGTGTTTATAAACGACCATTTGTACAATTGAAACTGGGGTGTAAGACTACTTGGCAGTGTCAATATAAGGTCTATTAACTTACAAGCCGATAGGTATATTTGTAATTTTGAATTATTCCAATTTTGAGTTGACATAGCACTTGCTATATGATCCAGACTTGAGTGCTTAGTTCCATTCCTTAAATTCAAATTTTTTTTTTTAAAAACCAAGTTCTCAGTCGTATAGATTTAAAGCTTAGATTTAAAAAAAAAGAGTGAGATACATTCATTTAAGCCAAGTGATAACAAAAAAATACTTAAAATAACCTTTTTATTTTGATGCTAAAAAATACGAAAATAAAAAAAAAACGGCATGACATTTTTACTAATACCCAAAAACACGATATTTAAAATTTTTAAGAAAAAAATTTACTTTAATTCATGGTCTTCGGACAGGTCTTGTTCAATTTGTAACAAAATTAAAATCTTAAAATTAAAGTTTAAATTCCTGGGACCCAAGACGATGGTGTGTGTTCAAAGACTTACAAGTTCACTTATAATTGTTGGCCATAAGGCAATTAGATGTCTGCTTGATATTCGAAGTAAAAGAATACGAAATAATAAAAATAGAGTTGAATATAAATTTGCTGATTGAACTAGTTTTAAAACATGTGCAATACATTCTGGTTGTAAAAAAAAAGTTTAAGTTTTTGTTGTGTCGTTTGAGTTTTTAAAAGGTTTACCTTGAATTTCTGGCATGTTCTTTTGGTATTGATCTTTTTCACTTGAGAATATGACGAATGCTAAACGTTTTAATAATTGAGCTTTTTGTTCGGATTCTTGTTCTTTACTTGTGAATAAACCACCGGATTGTTGATAAGTAACACGAGCTTAAGAAGAAAATTAGAAAAAAAAATTTTTTCGTGTAAGTGGAATTTACTTAGAACGTCTTTGAACATAGCACGATCGTTGCTAATTAAATTATCAATTATTGTTTTTGAATACTCTAATGTTGCTGAATCGACATAGAAATATGAGTTATCAAAAAACATCTCGAACACCTCTTTTTTCCATGTTTTTCTTGTGTATGGATAAACTGTTAAGGTCATTAGTAAATTTGATGCTGCTCGAAAGTTGTTCTTGTTCGCAACACTAAAAAAAAAATTTCAATTAAAATTTTTTTAAAATTAGAATTTTCTATGGGTCCCCTTAAAGTTAAAAATTTTTAATTTATCAAGTCCAAGACCTTTTTCAGGCTTTAATGTACAAAAATTGAATATAAAAATTAAAAAAGTGATTCCTCCTTTTTATGCAGAATCGTCTCTTGTTTAAGCGGATGCATAAAAAAAATTTTTTAATGCGGGATCCCTTGGGGATAAGACACGATTTCAAAAATTAAGAAGGCAGTACGCAGTTTCGAAAGAGATTTGGTACACCATGCGAAAAAGAACTCAAAGATGATTTGCTCGTACATGAACAAAAAGAGAAGATTCAGAGACGGGATTAGCGCAATCAAATTAAACGAACGAATTACGACCGATCGCTTGAATCAGTACTTTAGATATGTGCTTACGCAAGTAGAGACTGGTGAACTACCCGACTTCCCGTAATCAACGAGAAGCAGCACGGTTTATCAAGGTAAATCATGTACTACAAATTTAATTGAGTTTATTGACAAAGTATCATATGAAATCGAAAATGGAAACTCAATCGATATCATTAACACTGACTTTTTAAAGGCTTTTGATAAAGTCTCACATAGAAAACTTTTAACAAAAATGCATTATCAATGAACCAATTCAAAGTCCGTGTCTAACCTTTGCAGACAAAAAAATGGTCTACTGAACTGAATGTGTTAAAATGCAAAACAATGTACATTGGTCGGAATAGAGATAAGACTGGATATACAGTTCCGATCTGGGATGGTGAGGTGACGCTGAAAGAAACTGTTGAAGAAAAGGACCTCGGGGTTGTTGTATCTAATGTTTTAAAATGGAACAAACAGTGTTCATCGGCGGCTCCTAAAGCCAATAGAATATTAGGTCAAATTAGGAATTCGTTCGTAAGTTTGGAGTGAACATGGCCACAAGTTTGAAGCTGAACCTAAGAAGAAAACATGACATGAAGCTAGAGAGAGAAATTTGCAACATCAAGATATAACTTTTTGACGAACAGAGTGGTTTCAAAGTGGAATATTTTACCGCAAAGTGTTGTAAACCCAGAAACAGTTAATGACTTTAAAGCGGGTATCGACAGAGAAGTGTTTGGTATGGAACGAAGAAAGAAAAAACAGATTGCAACAGCTCTTATAGAGCTAAATGCCGAGAGGCGTTAGTATAGATTTCTATACTGCAGTCTCAACACTCCTACTACTACTATCTCTTGGAGATGGATCCCAGCACCAAATAGACCCTTTCAGCTATCAGATGATATTTTCAACTCAATTTTAACTTTTTCCAATCAGGAGTTATTGAATGTTTAAGAAGAGCAACTTGACTTTTAACTTCAACAGAGGGTAGTGGTAAAAATTTGATTTTTTGCTCCCATAAAAAAAATGATTTTCAAGGGTTTTCTAGGTCGTAGGTCACAGTTATGATGTCAAAAATGACAAAATTAAAGTTACATTAAAGACCTTGTTTAGCCCTACTCTTACTCTTTTAAGACGTGTGTGTGTAGGGTTGGTCGACCGGTTTTCTTCAAAAAATTGTTTTATTTGGTTTATGGTTTCATATTATGGTCTAATCCTTATAAATCACATACCAGATTATAGGAAATTAAGTTCTCTATCTTTTGATATGTAGGTTATGCATTTCTACTTCTAATTGAGCCTTATATTTGAATTTGACCGGTTTTAGAACCGGTTTTTTTAACCGAATTTTTCTAAGGGAAAATTGCTATTTAATCAATGAAAATAATTTTACAATTCAACTTTGAGGGTACCAAAATTTAGGAAATTTTATTTCCTACAACTTGTATGTTCTTTATAAGGATTGTACCGTTCCATGAAACCATAAATTAAAATTAACCGGTTTTACGATAAAAACCGGTCGACCAACCCTATGTGTGTGTACTTAAACCCCGAGTGTTCGGCTTCGGATTAGCCTTTTCCTTGGAGAATTCCTCGTTTCTTTGGATAAATTAAAATTAATTTTCAAAACTTACGAATGAGTTTTTAAATATGGCCATAAATTCGACATTAAACTTATCAATATTGGAATAACCAAACGATCTTTTTCATCACTTTTGTAAACAATATCCAGCGTTTTAGCCAAGTACTTGAAAATTTTAAGCATTAGATTGTTTTGAGATTACTTTTAAAAAATACTTTAAACTTACCTCAGCTAAAATATTAAGAGCCTGAAGACTGTACGCCAAATTATTATTCGAATCATTTAAATCACCAACGAATCCATTTAAATGATCAATTGAATTCAAGTTTGAACCATGATCGGACAAGTTCGATGCCAACTCTTAAAAGAAAGAAAAAATGGATTAAACTTTTGGTAAGTATTTAGAAATCAAAGTGTGCCAAAGATGAGGTTAGTTGAGGCAAAGAACAAAGAGGTGCCTAGCAAGTTGAGAATTACTTATTTTTTTTTTCATTTTTTTTGCTAATTGTTAAAAATTTTAGATTTCTAAATTAAGATTTTTTTTAAAATTTTTTTGTTTACTCACCATTTTCAAGATCTGAAAAAGTCGATTGAACATTCGTTGTAGCTGAGTTCATTGAAGATGGATAAGACGATGTTGTACTCGATCCTATACCACTTGTAGTCGCACTTGTATTAGCCTTGTTGCTGTTTGACGAGTTTATAGACTCATTAAGTAATGAACTAGTTGTTGGATTCGAGCTAGGTGCTGATAAAGACGAAGAGCTATTTAAATTTTGACTTGACGATAAATTAGTTCCATTAACGGTACCGTTTGCTTGATTTTTAGACTCAGGTTGAGGGTTTAGCTTGACAGCAAAGTTCTTACGTAACCAAGTTGTTTGTTGTAGAGACGAAGCTACTATACTATTACACAATTCGAATAGCTTGTGAGTCGCATCTTGAAGATCTTTGCTATACTTTTTGTCATCAACTAACAACGGAAAATTGTTAACCGAATCATGAAGAATTCTAAATAGTTGAAAATAACACGCTGGTGCAAAGTTCGACGTAGCTGATGTCAATAAACTTTCTTTAAAAAAGTTACATAAACATGTCGCTAGTTCACCGTTGGTTAAATTATCGCTTGTTTGTTGTTGGACTATTTTAGTCGAACGATTTTTCATTGATGCCAAATAGTAGTCCAAATATGTATGCAAAAATTGTAATAGCCAAATGTTTAAAGGACTCTTTTTCTAAAAAAAAAATTTGAAAATAAAAAAAAACGCCGAAAACCGAAGCTTCCTGAATTTTTCCATTTTTGACATGGGTACGGACTTTTTTGAGATTCAGTGTCCAAGAAAAAAAGAAAAAAATTGTAAAAAATTCTCCTCATTTTTATACTGAATCGTCTCTAGTTTAAGCAGATGCATATAAAAATTTTATAATGCGGGATCCCTTGGGATAAGACACGATTTCAATAAAAAAAATGTTATTTTTGATGGTTTTTACACGAAAATGGTCTCAAGCAATATCATTGTCCGTTCGAGGTTGATCCCAGCACCAAATAGACCCTTTCAGCTATCAGATGATATTTTCAACTTAACTTTAACTCTTTCCAAACAAAAGTTATTAAATGTTTAAGAAGAGCAACTTGACTTTTAACTTCAACAGAGGGGTAGTGGTAAAAATTTGATTTTTTACTCCCATAAAAAAAATGATTTTCAAGGGTTTTCAAGGTCGTAGATCACAGTTATGATGTCAAAAACAATAAATTCAGATAGTTTGAATCTTAAAAATTAATGAATAACTAACTTTATCTTTATTTGTACTGTTACTCGATTGTTTTAACATTTCAGTTATATTTTGAATAATAACCGGCAGTGGGAAAGCTTTTAACGAGCGTACAACTTCAATGATAACTTTATGCTCTTGATAAACCCTTGATTTTTTTCTTCGTTCACCCCAGACAGTACCAATTGCTTGCATAAATTGACCACTATGATGTTGAGCAATCGGATTTAATAAATCAGTTATACATTGTTTAATAACAGCTGGATGTCCAAGAATCCATGTACAATTCGTTTGATTAGTTTGACCAACTCCATAATCATTCAATGAGAATACAATTGAATTTGAATTTAATAATAGATTACACCGTTGCCATACTTGAGCCATACTACTCAATATAGACGGAAATAAATGAATTAGACTTTCTTTTGCTTGTATCAAATTGAGCTCGTTGTCTACTTGAAATTGTCTGAATAACTTATACTGTGTCTCAGTGTTAAGTTCACTATTAAAATTAAATACTTGTGGACTCGAATTTTGAGTATTTGTCAAACAATAGTTCAACAAAAAACTCAATTGTTTAATCATATTTGTTATTATGTCAGGAATATTTATTGACAATGACACTTGGGACATGTAGGATATGATCGGTTGGATATAATTACTCGAACTTGAACCACTTGTGTTCATACCCCCGTTTGTAATGTAAAGTAAATTTCGACATAATTGCTCAATAATGTAAGTACTTATCGATTTAAGGCAATTTCCACTCGAAGATAAAGTGTTACGTATCAACTTGAGGATATCTAAATGATATTCGATGAGGTTCGTGTTTTTCAAGTAGTATAGGATACTCGAAACGAACATGGATTGATTAAAAATCGATTGACTTGGGATATATTTATTTGGACTTGGGGTATGTTGAGTTTTTTTAGCAGACAATGTTAACAAAAAGTCATCTTCTGTATCAAAACTCTTTTGGGTCATTGATGTCAATAAACCACTTTTTAAATATTTAACTGACTGACTGTAATCGTTTAAGAAACGTTCTAGTTCGATTAAATTCTCAAAACAGCCCAACAATTCTGTAACATAAGTGTATTGACTCTGTTTCAAATTGGTCATATTGTTGACTTGAAGAAGCAAATTCGGTAGACTATTTGACACTGGTAGTTGTATTGTTGAGTGGAGTAAGTGCAAAAAAGTTTTTTGAATTTTAAGCTTTTCCAAGTAGTCTAACACAAATTTGTAAATTTGTTTGTTTGTTTGACTTACGAGGAGATTTAATTCTTTGAATAATCTCTTCAAAATTTTCAAGCAGTAAATTTGGATGTTCCGATTCTCTTCGAATTGGTTCAAATTTTCGTTTTCATCTGATGAACATGTAGGACATTCCGAATTAATCGAATTTATTGAATTCGACTTTGATAATTTTAATTGTTCATTGCCATTTTTAAGAACAAACTTACCCGGTGGATAATAACTTCGAACATAAAATAAAAGTATTAATGTCACTGCTTCCAAGTATGTCATTGTATTTAGATTCAAATTTGGCACACTTGTTGATGATAGATAAAAATTTTCACCATAAATACTTCTTAAATGTTTCATTATTAAATCAATTAATTTTTCATTATGAACCGAATGAACCAAGTTATGACTTGACATACACGTTTGTGTGATTGATAACAAAAATTCGTGCCCACATTTGGTCAATAATTCATCAATACACTTCAAAACAAACAAGACTTTGACATGATCATACGAAGTGTTTGAATACTTCGAGGCTACAAGAACACAATTACCTTGTTGGATTGTTTGTATGTTGTTACAGTTGACGTAAATTAATAAATGAGCGTAAGAAGGATCGAGAGGATTTTGAAGATCAACAATCAAGTCTTTGTTTTTGATGATCAACGGTTGGGTGAGTTTTTCGGAGCTTTTGGATCGTTTTTCACCGATTAAAGTCGATGAGGATGATTTTTTAAGTCGGTCTTTAACTTTTAATTTTCGTGATTTTTTATAATTTCCCAAACTGTTACGAAACTTTTTGTTTCGTTCACTTAAAAGAGTTACGTCTGTGTTTTGACTGTCAAGATCGTCTTCACGATAATCCTCATCACTAAAGCCTTCGTAGTCTTCATCATCATCCATATCTTCATCGTCATCGTCTTCGTCTGTTAAATACTCTGATTGATTCGTTTCGAGGCTATTTCGATTCGATTGTTCAATGTTAATACTTGGAATAGACTGATCAGCTGGGTTGGGTGAGCACAATGAAACCGACGTGTTTGGCGATGGTAAAGGACTCGGGTTCTTACCATTTTGTTTAAGCTTCATAGCTTTGTAATTTTCGAGTAACCGTGTATTTTTTTGATTATTTTCCTCGTCGGCATCGTCTTCTCCTCCTAAAAATGGGTTTATACGTAAACTAATACCAGAGTTCAATGACGCTGCGTTTAAAATCGACAACGGGAGTTCTATATTCGGATTCTTGATTGGTTTATTCGATTGAGTCGATTGTTCCAGTGAAGTCATCATGAACAACTGTTGTTGGTTTTGAGGGTTAGCTTTTACCTGACTTGTTTCATTGTTTACATGGTACTTTACATTTCCATCCTCGTTGCTAATAGCATAAACTTTCGACTCAAAACTCGAATTAGACTCTTCTTCATCCAAATTAAAACTCGGTTTTGTGCTCCCAGTGTTAAGTATATTATTTATAAAATGTTGTATTGACACCCTAGCGGTGCTCGGGTGCACTATACCGACTAGTAAGATATCCATTAACCTCGCTAGATCATTATAATCAGTTATGCAACTTGTCAACCAATCTTGGATAAGTTTATTCAACGCTTTAGGCGTGTCTTCTTTGGTAAGACAGTCGTATAAGATTAAAAGGAATCTTTCGAATGTTTTGGTCAATTTTCCGTATTTAATAGTGCTTACACTTAACTCTTCAAGGTCTTCTAAATCACTTTGAGTGTTAAGTTCACGTGACCAATGCCACAAACGTGTGAATCGTTTAAACGAGTCTATCTTTTGATTTAAATTACTGGTCGTGTAAATATCACTGTTGAGACTAAAATTTTGTTGAAGTAAAAAATTTTTGATAATTATTTCTTCACAAAGGTTGTTTGGCAAAAGTTCGTGTAAAAGACAAAAAAGTATAGATGCACGTTTATCTGTACAATTAGAATTAGGTTCAAGTTGATTAGGAGATGGACTTAAATGGGACCATAACATTTGAGCTGTCAATAAACCAAATTTTGATTGATTAAAAATAAAATCAATTTGTTTTCGTGTGAAAATTGTTTGTAAAAGACATTTCGGATCGGATTGAGTTTTTTTCACCGGGGTTACATGTGAGTTAACACTCTCACTCAAATGGATTAATTCGATTAAAGTGTTTAGACTTATCGATTGAAATTCGAATAATAATTTTGAATTTTGCATTTGACTTGTCGATGAGACTACAAATAAATCCTTAAGCCAGTCCTCGAATGTTGTAACTAGACTCTCTGGTGAGTCATCTGGTTGGTTTGGGTTCGCTTGATCGAGTTTTTCACGCGGAAAAAAAAGCATTTTTATCAAAAGTTTGTTCAAAATTTGATACGATTGCAAGTACTGTAAACTGTTCGATTTTAATTTGATGAAATTTAAATTGTTAAGATCGGACGAGTCACTTTGATACCCATCATCGTTCGATAGAAACGTCTTTGACTTGAGATTAAACAAACTTTTAAAAGACTTGTCAATTTGGTCTAGTTGGTTCTCTTGTGTGAATAGATGTGATCGAATAAAAGTGTGACATAGTTTCTTAAGTGATGTCAAACATTGTTCAATTATGAATTTATCATCGAGTTCTGGTTCGGATTCGATTAGTTTTACACGTGATGGAATCTCAATTTGATCAAAATAGGGATCTACATTCTCAATAGTGGTCAAAATTTCATTCATAACATCCTTTACGACCTCATCTATTTTTTCATCAGTATCATTCTCTTTTGTTGTTTTAGTTGAAAGATTACGGGTTTTTGGTTCGGGATTTGCCGAATCCGGAACGACTATTTTTGGCACAACCTTAAACAGAAAAAATTATGTTTAGATTAAAAAATTGAGGCTTTTATTGAGCAAGTAAGCGTGACCCAAGTGTTAGTTAAAACAAGAGCAAGTTGTTAAAGTCTAAAAAATTTACACCCATTGTAAAAAATAGGGTTTTTAGACCATCAAAGCTAAACACCATGCAAAATTAAAAAGGTTTTTGTTTTTTTTTTGGTTAAGGGTGAAGTGTTTTACTTTTATATCGATTTCATTTAATCGATTACTATAGAACTTTTTTAAAATAAAAAAAATTTAAGTTAAAAAAATTGACAGGACTGTAATTTCTGATAGTTGTAACTGTCCTTAAGACCAACTATACACCCTTTCCACTCCGTCAATCTCTGGAATACACTAAAAAATTGTTAGCTTAAGAAATGAACTATGTATGCTTCTAAAATAAACGGATTACAGTGAATACTTGATCATGCAGAATCTGAAAAATGAGGTGACGCGACTTCTGTCTTATTTTTAGTTTGTATCCAAGGGTATCTAATAGAGAATCAGACATAAAATTTAGAAAAATGCAATCCCATTTTTTGTAATTTTTGTAGCTTAGGATCTCTGCTATCGTTTTCAGGAGTCGATTATTTTATTATGTATTTTCAATCATTAGCTATTAGCTTTAAAGATTTGATGGATGGTCAATCAGACCAAGCTTTGATGAATGGTCAATTTTTAGACCCGAATACTCAAAGAAGGTGATATTTGAAAAGCTAAATCCTGGACATTCTTATGCAATTTTGGGTGTAGAATATGCCTATCAAGTCGGTTTTCAAGAAAAACTTAAAGTGAAAACTCGATTTTGGAGTCATAAGTGTCCTTTTGAAATTTCTTATTTTATTGAACTTGAGACCCCTAGCTACACCTCTGCATAAAAAATACCGAAGCTACTTTTAAAAGTTAATGTCAAAGTTTGTTGGGCTAAAACTTTTGACTAAAACTTTCGACTTGGACTCCCGCTTAAAAATTAAAAGTTCTGTCTGACATTGTAGTGATTTAGTCTCATGTCTTTTGAGGAGACAGGGATGGTTTAAGTTGAGTTATTTTATAATTCAAATCGTGAGGTGACCACCCTGATAAACCATTAAAGAGAAAGACTCTTCTCTGTTTCTATCAATTGACAACCTTTCTGTGCAAGCTATCAAAGCGAATATTATCCGTTTTACTACGTATTTTACTTCTTTAGTAAGACCTCGAAAATTAGTGAGCGTTTTATGTTCTTCATTTAAAACAGGCTAATAAACATAATTGAGAGATCGTTTGAGACACCAAAATCTTGATTGATGAGTATCCGGTTAATCAGAGCTACCAGAATCTTGTCTCTTAAACTCATAATTTTATTAATTCCAAGCTCAAATAGTCGATAGTTAAGGTCTAAATAAGTATTTTTTATGTTTAGTGGTTTATGGAAAAAAAAGCGAAAAATTTGTGACAAAAAAATTTTGAGCTGAGTGCTAGATAAGTACAGGAGATAACGAAACAAAATAAAAAAGAGTCTTAAAATACCTTATTCAATATTTTCAAACACAAAAACAATGATTTACTCAAATCAAGATTACTCATATTCTCACAATAATTGTTAAGAGTTTGAATAATACGTTTCAACATCAACGGTAAATGTTCCGTTTGAATTTCATTGTACATATCCTTTAGACCGAGGAAAATTAATTTTTAATTTAATTACTTTTGCAAAGTTTAAAAGACTCACGGAATTTGCTAGGAGTTCTAATATAAATTCGTAGAGATCACATAATTGAGCAGGATTTAGAAACGATCCGGCACTTTGTGTCAATTCAGATGTAATCGTATGAGACGAAGAAGACTCTAAACTATTTGATGATGACGTATAATTTTTGCATGTTAACTCGAATTTATTAGCACAAAATTCCCATATAAAATAAACTTGAAACGATTGAAATAAAAAATTGCAAGTTGATTTTTTAAGTTCGTTTGATTCTTTTTGATTTTGTTGTTGTTGATGTTGTTGTTGAACATGATGAAAATTAGTCGAGTTTTTTTTGGACAAATAATTTTGAAGATTGTTCATCGAGCTGTTATTCATGTTCAAAAAAGAGTACTCTTTGTAAACATAAAATAGAAGATCTAATAAAATATCATCGATTATTGATTGACCAATCTCTTGTCGTTCGACTAAATTCGAGACTATTTTTAACAGCTTTAGAGTCGTGTTTGTACTTGAATTTGTTGATGCGTTTGATTGTGTCAAAGTGTTTCCGGTGTTGGGGTTAATGCCCAAGTCATCGTTGAGTAAATAAAGTATTGAAGACGATTCTTTTTTGTTTAACAACATCTTAATCGATTGTATCAATAAACTTTTAGCGTGAGTATTAAAATAATTCTCATCACTTTTTTTTGGTTTTAATTTAGTTTCGTCATTATTCGACACACTTCCCATAAGCCATGAATAAATTCGTCTGTTCAAAGACATATCACGTCTAAGAACAACATGTACAGCGACAATTATCAATTGAATCTTATCACCCCGGGTTATATGTTTTGTGTTGATAGGCAAGCACGTGCAAATAAGGTCGAGAATACTTCGTTGTACTAGAGGATTAGGGTCTTGTAGACAACAACAAAGAGCATTAATCATAAGATCAATCGAATTTCCGATCAAGTATAATTGATCGTCGCTAAGCGTAGCTGTACGTTTTTTCGAATCGTAATTGCTCATTACGAATTGTATTGCGGGAAAACGTACCGACGATTGTGCGATTACAGCCGACCATAGACAAGTGTGAAAATATTTATCATCAGCTATGTAATTATTGATGTTTGTAGTAGTTGACGAGTTGTCCGATTGAACGAGGCAAATATTTTTGATGAGGTTAAAAGTTCGTTGATAAAAATCAGAGCCTTCTTCAAGACCTGGAAGTAGACCAATTAGAAGACCGGTAAGACATGGACGTAGGGTTTTTTTAAGCGGGAGAAAATAAGTTTCGTACAAATTGAGTAGGATCGGTTTTACACTAAGAGCCGCATTGGCTAACAATGGAAAAAGACCACTCGAGTACAAAAATAAATCTTTTGACAAATTATCGGCGCCAATGTTTTGAAAAATACAAGTGTAAACTTCGAGGGCTTTGAGGTGGACACCACTGGGCAAGGCCGGATGCAAACACTGTGCAAGACGTTTGCAAACATTTACACGTTTCGGAATGTATTGGTATTTTGGAAATGATTGAATGCATTTTTTAAGTTTGCCAAGTGAGGATATTAAATCGGCCCATTCGGATGATGACTCAAAATTTTTTAATGTTTTCTCTATTGAACTGACATAATTTTTGTATTTACTATCACTTTGGAGTAGACTTAACTCCTCTTGAGTAAGTAAACTCATCTAAAAAAATTCGATTCGAAATGATTAACAGAAATGAGTAATAGCGAAAGAGTGAGAGAAAGAGAGAAAGAAAATTTTTTATTTTATTAGAAATATTTTAGACTAGAATATATTGAAATTTTGGTTTAATAATTTAAACGAAATAAAAATAATTTATTATAATCTGATTCGTTGATTGCAACGAGTTACCCCTTCTTTTTTTGCTTGCAACAACAAAAAACATAAAAAAAAAAAGCGAAGTACAAATTCATTGTTGTTGTTGTTTGAGAGTTGACAAATATATTTACATTTTTCGATTTTGTTATTAATTAATCACGGAGTTGGTAGTGCGTTTTTTTTTTGTGGTTAATTTAAAATTTAAAAAAAAAAAGTATTTTTTTCTTCTAAATAAGAAAAAAAAAGCAAATTGCAATAAAGTTGTTGCATTCGGTTTGTCTTTGAATTCATACGGTGCAAAATTTACAATTATAAAAAAATATTTTTAATTTATTTTTCGATTAATCACCTGTTTTAATAAACAAAAAAATAAATAAGACAATTTAAAAAATTTATATGAGACATGTTTTTTTGTTGGTTTAAATAAAGAGCAAAGACGTAATTTGGCTTGTAATTGTTTCTATTTAAAAAAAAAAAAAACATTTTCATGCAAAGGAAGGTCTGAATTAAAAGTTCTGAAGATTTAAGTCCCTTTATCATATCCCTCTATTTAAAAAATTAAGAATTAGGTCAAGTTCCCTAATTTTTCAACCCTTTTATGTTATGGTCAGGGACAACCAAAAGTTGCTCAAATTTTGGCCTAAAGTTGCTCAAAAAATTGCTCTATTTTCGGTCAAAAGTTGTTCAAAAGTTGCGGAAAAGTTTCGGAAAATCATTAAATTTCTTAAAAGTTGTGAAAAGTTGCTTTCAAAAATGCTCTTAAGCTACAACCCTGGTCATTCAGAACTTCCAAAAATGAACGTTCATGAACCTTCCTGAACCTTCATGAACGTTCAAGGTTTTGAAGGTTCAAGAGTCCATGAAGCTTCATATTTCTTCATTTTTTTTCAGATTTTTTCTTTGATTTTCATATTTTCAAATTTGAAAAAAAAATGAAAATTTTAGAAAAATAATTAAAATATTTGAGGATATTTGAACCTTCATTAACGTTCATGAAGGTTCAGTAAGGTTCATGAAGGTTAAGGAAGGTTCATGAACGTTTATTTTTTGAAGTTCTGAATGACCAGGGTTGTATTTTATTTTATTAAAAATGAATTAAAAAAATTAATTTAAGCGAATTCTTAATTAAATATTCCCTATATACATCGGTGGAAATTAATTTGTCCCCTTTTATATGGTATCAGCTGATCTCATCTGATGTCATCTGTTATTATACCAGTTTGCATCAGTATTCATTGGCAATTAATAATTTTTGTAATTATCTTAATGATATCATATGATTTCAACTGATCGGAGCTGGGGTCTATTCGATTATGTGACCAAAACAATTTACTAAGATTTGTGACCAACACTGGTCACAAATTTTGTGACCAAGAATTAGGTGACCAGAAACTTTTTAAAATTTTAAATAAAAAAAATACGTGACCAAGAACTTTATTATGTGACCAAAAAAAAATTTATGTGACCAGTTTTAAAGATATGTGAACAAAAAAAAAATTACGTGACCAGTGTTTGAATTAAAATAAAAAAAAATATTGACCCAAAAAAAATTACATAGACGAGTGAGACCTTGTCATATGAGTTTTTAAACCTCTTTTTTCGAAAAATTTGCTACAAATAGGACACTTAACTGGGTTACGTTTATTGCTTAGGCTTTGTTTAACTGTTTCAATAACAGCTGTATCGGCTGGATCTTCATACGATTGTTTTTCCATATTTAAAGACTTATATTTAACACTTGATATTGAAGCTTATAGAAAATGTGGAATGCATCAGTTTCCTTAATTTTTTCTTTAACTTTCATTTTTTTTGGTTTTTTAAAAAAATAAATTTTTAATCATTATTAAATATGCAGTTTGAAATTTGCTTCATCATGGATTATGTTTAAAAATAATACGCTTGTCGACAAATTTAATGTCTAGTATACTTATAATTAAAAGTATATGTGACCAATATTTTAATTAGGTGACCAAAATTTTATTTAGGTGACCAATAATTTAGATACGTGACCAAAAGTTTAATTAGGTGACCAATAATTTAAAATTTTAAAAAGTTTCTGGTCACCTAATTCTTGGTCACAAAATTTGTGACCAGTGTTGGTCACAAATCTTAGTAAATTGTTTTGGTCACATAATATGTGACCAACTGGTCACATAATCGAATAGACCCCGGAGCTGATAGTAGATGATACAAAAATGGTCATTCTTTCTGATACCAACTGATGTCAACTGATATCATATGATATCATGGGACAAATTAATTTCCAGCACTGTATACAAAAATATCCTAATAAAAATATATTTCTTTTTCTGAGTCATTTTCAATCGGGATAAAATCGTTGTCCAAAGTATAGTCGTCATCGTCATTGTATGTTTCGTCGTCTTTCTGAGTTTAGTCTGATATATTCTGACGGTTGTCAGCCAATATTAATTTGTACTTTGAGAAAGCCCGCTCAGATTTACAAGAAGAGGATTGTTAATTCAAACATATTTGGAAGGCTATTTTTATTCTGCAATCACCATTGGTCCTAGTCGACATTTTCTAGGATCGATGTTAAAATGTATTGGAATACCTCTTTTCTGGGTCTAACTCTTCTTAAAAACGTAATTTTTGTTTCTTAACTAAAAGTGGCGTTGTTTGGAATTCGAGAATTCTATTCTGAGGAATAGTCATTTTAAAGGTCATTCAAATTTGAGAAAAAAATTATAGAATGTTAATTTTTTTATGTTAGATTTTATCAAATTTTGAAAAGTTGCAAAAATTTACAAAAGTTGAGAAAAGGTGCGAAAGTTGCTCGAGCAACTTTTGGTCGTCCCTGGTTATTATCAAACTATTCTTTTCCCCTAATTTTTCATCAATTTTACGAGAGAATACTGCGCGTATCGGAGCGTACCGTAGCATCCTAGCTTTTTTTTAAATTTTGAAATTTTGACTAAAAATGAAAATTTTTTTAAATTTCATTTTCCGGTAAGGTACGGTGGACTGGTACGGTAAGATGGTACGGTACGGGGTACGCCTTTTTTTCAGGAGCCGTGCAGTATAATTATTATAATATCGTCTTGGTTTCATCAAAGATTTACCCTTAAACGCCTGCTTGTTCGATCTTATGGATTACAGGAGATGTCTCGTCTCATTTCTCTTCATAATAGTTGTAGACTATATAACAAGATCCCATTAGCACACAAAAGCAGTTGAATACAAATAGTTCAAATGCCGAAAATGTTGGATTAATCACGCAATAATACAAGACCGTTTATGTGATATAGCGACATCTCGCTGGTATCACTGGTTTAGTTAATTAGCTTAACTTTAGATAGTTGAGCTGGTTTGAGCATAAAAAGCATGCTCTAAACGTCTAACGAGGGGATCGGATAGACGGGTCCAAAGGTACTAATGTTAGACACTCCAGTTTATATCACACGCAACATCGAGCTGAAAAGAGTTGAACAAAGTTGATGACTTTGAGTATCTGGGCTCAACAGAGAAAGACTATGATTCAAGAATAGGTCTTGCATGAAGTGCCTTTGACAAATTCCGGGAAAATACTGACATCACTGAAACTTCCATTCCAATTCAAAGTGAAAATTTTTAACGTTTCATGAGAGTAGGGACTCTTGGATGTGATCTAGGACCTTTACTGTAGATCTCTCATCAAAATCGGTCGCCTTCATCAGGACTTTACTCGGAATAATACTTTAAGTTTCTGTTAGACTCATATGACTAATACACAGCTTTAAAACGTAGTCGTACCACTTATGAGATAAGAAAAAGACAGCTTACTTTTGAGAGGCATTGTCTTCGGCTCTCCGAAGATGAATCAACACGTATATTCTGCATATACCAATCAAAATGGTATAAACAGACTAGACAGAAGACCAACATCATGTCTAGACCAAATATCAAATTACATTCCAAAACCGAAAAGACAAATTATCAGAGGTAGAAATGAGATAATGTTACCGCCTATGCAAAATTTGTTAGAATCTGCACAAATAAATGTATAAATTTGTTAATTTCTGTCTAAACTATTTAATCATTGTCTATTCTATTTAGTAGCAAATTAACAAAAACAAAATTGTTAAATATTGCTTAAATTTGTCAGTTTTTGTATAAAAAGTAAAAAATTAACTAAGTTGTCAGTATTTTATAAAGTTTGCCAAAAAAATAGTTTAATCAGAGCCTTTTTAGTTTGGGGTAGGTAGGTCTCTATGCTTTTAACATTTGAGTCCACTAAATTAATGTTTATCGCAAAGAAATCTCCTAGTAATCGTCACAAAGAAGTGTGGTGACCAAATACTTATATGGAGACTGTGACGTCAGAATTAACCGGTTTTAGGCGAATTAATCAGAATTAACTTGTATAGCTCCAATGGAAAAAAAATATGGATTTTCGATCATTTAACCTTAGCTCATAAATAAAAGAGTATTTTTTTTTTATTAAGTTTTTAAAATTTAAATCTTGTTAGTTTTTCAGCATTAAATAAAATGTTTTGACAGAATTTAAATAAATTAAACACAAGTTAAATAATTTAGGCAATAAACTAACAAACCCATGTACAAGAATTTATTTTTTAAATAAGCAATACATATTTTAACAAAAATAGACAATTTTTAACAAATCTTGCAGGGGGGGGGGGGGTAACTAAGATCGGGTAGAAATCACGAAAAAGCCAGAGACAAAAGAAGTTGGAGAAACTAAGATTTTGTTTGGAATAATCATAAATTAAATCCTGAATTGTTAAAACGAACCTCCAATCAGTTCGATTCGAAAAAATAAATACAATATCTTATGCCTAGTCAACTTGATCGATAATTTTAGTAAAAATTGCATTTGGTTCTAAATTTGTAACGGTAAAATTACTAAAATGATCCGCTAAAATTTCGTTTTTTGTATAATAACAAAATCGAAATTTTCAAATTTTGTATGTTGAAATATAATTTGATAAATTAATTATTACTAAAAGAAACTGCCTAGATACCAATTAATTTTTTTATTTTTATATTCTTTGTTCTATTCTTTTTATTTTATCTTAGTTCAAGTTATTAATAAATAAATATCTTCTTTATAAATTTTCCCAATTTGTGTCATTTTATTCAACACGTTATCAGCACGAATGTCTGAGTTAGGAGAAACCGTAAGATTTAATATAAAGAAATTTGATGGTACAGTTTTCGCTCTTTGGAAAGATAAAGTATTAAGTGCACTGAAAGCAATTCAATGTAGTGAAGCCATCAAAGAAGACTTTAAAGCGGATTCTACAGAAAAGATTTTGAAAGATGAAAAAGCGAAAGTTATCTTAATGACATTGATCGAGGATAAAATATTAAGAAGATTAACAAGGAAAACTGCTCAAGATATTTGGACAAGTTTAACTAAAAGATATGAAAATAAGAATATCTTAAACATTATGTGTTTAAGAAAAAAGATTCTTAATTCAAAACAAGATAATGAATCTGTTGAAAATTTTATTGATAAAGTTCAAAACTTGAGAGAAGAAATTGAAGCCTTAGAACATAAGATGACAGATCAAGATATAGCAATGACAATAATGCAAGGATTGAAATCTGAATATGATAATTTTATTCAATTTTTAACCGTTAACACTGATTTAAATGATCCAGATGATCTAGATTTTGACGAAATTATAAACTCTTTAATAATTGAAGAAAAGAAATGAGAAAAATTCGGTTTCAACTGCCTATGATAATGATAAAGCATTTCATTCAAGAGAAAAGAATTCTAAGAAGAAAAAATACTTTAAAAATGTCAAATGTTGCAAATGGTACAAGATGGGTCACTATGCAAATGACTGCAGATTACCAAAAACTAAGAAAGAAAATTCAGATAAGACTAAGAATGCACATGTCAATATTAATGATAATGATAATGAAGACTTTATTTTCCATACAAAAAGTGCTCAAAAAGGCAAAACTAAAAACATTTGGCTACTTGATTCTGGTGCGACAAATCATCTATGGTATCATTTATGGTATCAATTTCGCAAAAAAATGTCATCTGATTCTGAAGTCTGGCACCAAGCTCCCGATTGGACAGAACATAGAAATCGGCATCAAAATTTTAGCTTTGAATTTAAAAAATAAATTCATTTTATTCGTTTCTGGTCAAAAAATAATTCTCCGAAGGTTGTTTAAAAAAAAGATTTAAATTATTTTCCTTTTGGAAATTACATCACACAAATAACCAAAGAGGGTTTCTCTTTAGTGTTTATTAAAAAGTTGTTAAAAATTAATGAATGAATTTCAAAAAATGTGAAAAAAGTTTTTTCTCATTAACATTTTAAAAAAAGTTTATTACAGTGTTAAAATTCAATTTTTATAAAAGCTTTTCGGAATCTGCGATTCATCTTGCTCAAAATTTATTTTATGATTGTCTTAAAATTTTATTTTTCCGCATTTTTCTTTTGTTTCTTCTTCACTTCAACTAATTCCCAAAATTAATAAGAAAAATAATCTAAATATTTAATTGGAGATTTAACCCGTTTGGCTTGCGAGCTAGCCTTGTAAGCAGAGGGTCGTAAGTTCAATCCCCGCAAGTGGGTATAATTTTCTAACTGTTTCTGTATAACTGGGCGATGTGTTTGATGGAAATGGTAAATCAGTTGGTATCGTCGGTTGATCAATGCTTCAAGAAAGTCTCAGCTCGAATCCCGTTCGAATCAAATTTTTTTCAAAGAAACAAAGAAATTAGCAAAAGCTTTTAATGGCGTGCAAAATCGAGTAAAACACCGAAGCCTTAGCTCTTAAATAATTTCAATTCACAGGTACAATACTATGTATGTGCCACTAACTGTGCAAACCTTATTTAATTAAATAGAGATATTATAAAAATCTTATTATTTCAGTATCAATTATTTAGCTTATTGAAGAGTTAGAGGGGATCAACCCGTTCAAATGAAAACAAAATTATCTTGTTTATGTTAAAAATCTTTATCAAAGTTGTCAAGAAAACTTTTTTCTGGTTTAGCCTTCCTTTAAAAAAATCAAAGAAATGACTTGATTTAAATCAAGACAAAATCCAAAAAAAATATTGTTTAAGAAAATATTCTTCAAGGAATTCTCAAGTCAATTCCAGCGAACCTAGACTTTTCTCTGAAGAGATTTATACAACATTCGCGCGATCAAAAACTTAAAGTCTTAGAACATATAAAACAGATATTTGGGATATCGATAGAACGGATTTAAGAATCGTCAATTACTTAATACTAAAACTATTTTAGGCTTATTACTAACGAATGAGTGTACAACTCCGGTCTTTCACAGTGTCCATTTCTGAAAGCTCATGAATTTTAATTTTAAACTGAAGATCAATACTTGGTCAACTGTCTACTCAATTATCGTAATCTGCGACCCTGAAAACGCAAGATTATCATGTTTTTCTTGGACTTGAAAGTAAAAAATTTTTCCCTTATCCCTTCACTACAAATTCATGAACTTTCAGAAATGGACATTTTGAAAGACCGGTATGAAAAAATGTAACGTTTAGAAAAAAATAATAATGGAAATGGATGAGTGTCATTAGTGTTGTGCTGCTGGGAAACGATCCGACTAGAATCATCGACAAGTCATTCTCTTGATGGCCTGACACTAGAAATATACGCAAACTAAAATAAAATACGGACAAGGACTGGGTAAGAATCTCCTAAAATCCGGACACGGACAAAATTTCAAAAACCGTTAAATATCAACCTTTAATAACAAAAACGATACAGTCGAGTAGCACTTATATCACCCTGTTTGTCAAGCCATTTTGCAGTCATAATAATGAAATGTGACTTAACTGGAATCGATTTGCATTAAAAGTGACCCTTTTGTCTTAATCTCTCCAGTGATATAAGTGTGGCAGTGACTTAGGTGGGTGGTGATATAAGTGGGACTTGACTGTATTTATTTTAATCAAAGGACATAAAAACAAAAAAATATATAATTCACATTTAAAAAAATTGCATTTTTTAATTTTAATTTTCTATTTTTTTTTTGGACTGAAAAGTTTTCGTTTAGCATCTAAAATACACAACAAACTTGAATATACTTCTTCTGTAAAACAGTGGTGATACAACGAAAAATCAATATTTAATACACCTTGATGTACGATAAGAAATAAGGCAAGATCTTTTAATACGCCTCCAGTGGTTTTTGCAAAAATGTAACGTTCAGTTCGGAACGCGTTCAGAACGGTCTTTAAAAACATCGCCGTTCTCGTTCCAAAAGTTCTCCAAAAGGGTTTCGTTTCCGTTCCCAGACTTATTTCCTTTGTTAGCTATTGCAACCGAACTGCTTACTTGGTTAAGGGTCCTTTCATACTAGTAATATAATGTAGTCAATTGCAAAGTTTCACAAAATTAACTTGGTTATTTCCAAGCTGAAATATTTAGAATGCATTTAGTTCATTCTATCTTTTATATCTAAAAGTAATGAGAAGTTCTAATAATAATACAGTATTGTGAAAAAACTAGAGAACGCTTATGATTTTTTTGTTTCATTTATATTCAAAGGCTTATAGTTCAACATTGGATCGGGATATCGATTTGGTTTTTCTTTTAGTCAAAAATATACGTTTTCTCCTTTCAAACGAACTCTCATTTATTGGTTGGCGACTTGTTTGAGTCTCGGCATTAAAATTATAAAAAAACACTCTTTTTTTGTTTAAAAATTTTTTGTGAAAAATTTAGAGAACGACTTGAATTTAGCCCTTTTACTCAGCGAAAACTCAGCCGATCTTTATCAAATCTTGTATTTGAGCACAGAAACCTTCATTCTGTCACAGGAAAAAGTTTCAGACTTAAGAGTAGACGGGTTTTCAAGAAAACTCTCTTCGGAACCGAGAAGACACCCGAAGGGAACCCTTGTGGACAATATGAATACTGGAAGGTCGAGATAATTGAAAAATCGTTTCCTACAATCGGGAGTGAGTTAAATAAACTCAAATTATGGTTTGAAGATACATTTGACCTATAGAATAAAAAATAATCCAACCAAAGACGGATCTGGATTAGGTAGCCGCTTAAGTCAACTCTAAAAGTAAGCATGATCTGTATAGAATAAATTTTCCAATCCATCTCATGCCATATCAAATTAAAGGAAATCATCTAATTCAAAAGCTGGATTAATCTTTTTAGCGAGAAAAAAGTTATTCGAAGAAATATTCTGTCGAAAAGTAGTTATAAAGGAACCGAGCCACTGCCTAGATTCTATCAAAGCCCTCTCGTTTGGTTCTAATGGTAAGAATTCGGTCTTTTCGAACATTATCTTGATTTATCGTCATGTAAAAACAAGAAAAAATTCTTATTTGGAATTCTAACATCACTTTACCGCCAGAATTCTACTTTTGAAATGATTCAACTAGATACTTGGTTTAAAGACAGCAACTATTCACTTGAGGAATTTTCCGAAAAAACATTTTCTTGCTTTAGAGGGTTGCCCAGTCTTTTAATTAGATGATTTCCTTTAATTTAATTTGGCATGAGATGATTTGAGATCTTTTTGTTTGACTGAATTTGCTTACTTTTAAGGATAGACTCAAGCAGCTGCCTAGTACAGAGACGTTTTAGAATGTAATTTTTTTTCTTTCGAAGGTCGGGTCAAGCTTCAAGACATAATTTGGGCCTATTTAACTCGCTCTCGATAGCGTGAAACGATTGTGCAAGTTATCTTGACCTTACAATATTCATACTGTCCACAAGGGTTCCCTTCGGGTGCTTATTATACTCCGGAGACATTTTCTTGAAAACCCGTCTACCGAAAAGTCTGATATTTTTCCCTCGGCTTGAATGAAGGTTTCTGTGCTCAAATAAAAGATTTCATAAAGATCGGTCGAGTTTTCGCTGAGTACGAGGTCGAAATTCAGGTCGTTCTCTAAATTTTACACAAAAAAATTTTTTAATAAAAAAAAGGTTTTTTTATAATTCTAATGTCCAGACTTATTTAAGTCGCCAACCAATGAATGAGATCTCGTTCGATAGAAGAAAATGTATATATTTGACTTAAAGAAAAAACCAAATCGAAATTCCGATCCTATGACGAACTATCGGCCATTGAATAAAAATGAAAGAAAAAAATCAAAAGCGTTTTCTAATTTTTTCACAATGCTGTAGTTATATGGTTAAAAATATGGCGTACCCGTACCATACCATCCAACCGTACCAAATCATCCTACCATACCGTACCGGAAAATAAAATTGAAAAAAAAACTTTGGTCTTTCATTTTTTGTAAAAATTTTAAAATTTAATAAAAATGTACGGTGGTACGGTATGGTACGATGGTACGGGTACGGGTTCGGTATGAGTACGGTATGGGTACGGTGAGGGTACGGTTCGGTACGGTACGGGTACGCCATTAATTCGGTGCAGTAATTTCTACAACTACGCCCGCCAACATCCTTCTAATGAAAAACCAGAAACAGGACGGGACCCTTTTGGAAAATTTTTGTAATGAGAACGGCACTATTTTTAAAGACCGTTCTGAACGCGTTCCGAACTGAACGGGAATTATTTCCTGGGGAGCAAAATGGAAATTCTTTTAAAGTTAGATCTTTGAACAACCTGTTAATTCCTTCTGAGCAATTTGTAGTTACAACAGAGTATGCAAAATAGATTTTTCCCTGTTTCTATTTTAGACAATTGGATAATTTTTTGAAACTAAAATTTTTAATTTTTTTTTTTGCTTACGGAATCCTCTGTCCGTCTGTTAGTCTACAAAAAAAAATTCCGTGTCCGCTTTAGTCCTATAGTGACGGTCAGTTAAAATCACTCTTAAAATTTATATCTTGACCAAAAAAGTTCTCTAACGCTTACTTTTTATATCCCAACACTTCTCTAACGGTCACTTTGGACACTCCAACTCATCCTTTTTCCTAACGATTTCTATTAATCTTCTAGCATTTTTATTTTTTAAAACGTTAAATTTTTTTAACACTGTCTAATACTTTTGGTAAAGAAATCATTAAAAGTACTGCAACCGAAAAAACTACAAGTTTTGAAAGAATTTAATTTAAAAAAAGTTTCCTATTTTAGGAATTTAGAAATCTTATTCTAATCTATTTATAGATGATTTTTTACAATAGAATTATTTTTTTTTATATTTTTTCTCTTTTTTGATTAAAAAGGGAAGAATTTAGTTTTTTTTCGTTTTTGTTGCTTTTGTGTTTTTTGTAACTAATCTTAATTTTTTTTTTAAAAGGAAAAAATCTTTTAACATGTCGTTAGCAGAAGCAAAAAGCTTTACTTTTATATCAAATCCTGTTGTTCATTGTTTACATTATGGAAAAAAGGGACATTTTTGTGATTTTTGTCTCAAAAAGTAAAAATACTAATTAAATAGTCAAAATGAAAATGTCTTTTGAATTTTTTTTTGATATTTATAGGTCACCTAATTTATACGATTGCTTAGAATGCACTTTCATGAAATATTGTAGTGAACAATGCCAAAGGGCTGATTATTTTTTTCATCGATTCGAATGTGAAAATTTTAAGAAGTTTGTCAACAATGAATCGCTTAAAAAATGTTTTAGTGATAGTCTTTTAAGACTTTATTTAAGAGTTTTGATCAAAATTCGAATAGTAAGTTTTTGTTTAATTTTAATAAAGCTATGAATGTCATAAAAATCTGACTACCATAGACACAAGATCTATTTATACAAATACTTGTACTCAAAATCATTGTCTTGTCTGGTTAGACGTCTAATTTCAATTTCAATTTATAAAGATTATTCATTTTTTAGAAAAAAGATTCTGATATTGTCTATGATCTTAAGAAGTTCAAATTATCTCATGAAGGTAATACTTTGAGTTGTTTTTTAGTGTTGTTCCTTAAGCCAAGAATCTCAAATTATTTATCGAAATTTGAAACTTAACACCTGACTGAAAGTGGCAGTGTCGTTTGCACAAACCCCCATTTTTTTATGAAGAAGAATTAAAAAAAATTAAAAATCACTAAGATGATGAATTTTCATACTTTTGACCATAAATTCGAAATCCTCGTGTAGGAAAACACTAAAAAACATATATGATTATTGGCTAAAAAAAATCTTACAATTTTCAAAAAAATTACCTTTTTGAACCATTTTCAGTACCCAAAACGAATATTTTAAAAAACATGTTCTTTATGAAGAATTTTATGTTTTCTAGGGTTTACCTACACGAGGATTTCGAATACATGGCCAATCATCTTAGTGATTTTTAATTTTTTTTTTATTTTTCTCGGCCTCGGTTATTCAAAAATGAAAAAAGTAAGGACTCTTGAAAAACATACACCCGGGTGTAACTTTTACACGAAGTAAGGTATGCACAAAATTATTTTCATATAAGGTAGAGTAAATGAAGGGGTACTAAATTATACCATATTTAGACCCCCTGTGAAGTTATTTGGGGAAGAAAACTGTTTTTTCACTTTTCAGTCTTAAAGAACCCAATTTTTATATGGGATGCTCGGTTACAGAGATACAAATCGCCAAAGGAAAATGGCGTTTTTGGCGAAAAAAGTCATAAAAATAAAAAACGAAAAATAAGTGGGAAATACCACTTTTTGACTTCAAATTCCGAATTCTCGTTTAGAAAAACTATAGAAAAACTATAAACTATTTTTGCACCCTTTTAAGCGCTAAAAACAGATTATCAAAAATTAAATGTTCACTATCCAAATGTATATGTTTTCTATGGTTTTTCTATACGAGAATTTGAAGAATTTGAAGTAAAAAAGTGACATTTTGATGCATATTTTCGTCCACTAGTATTCAAAAAATAAAAATCAAATAAAAAAAGTTAATCTTGAGATTGGTAAAGAATCGCCTCTTGTTTGATCAGATGCAAAAAAAAATTTGGGTATTGTGGCTCCCCTAGGAGGAGATGCAGTTTGTCCGAAAAATTCCCTTATGTTATCGTTTTCACCCGTTTTTTGCTAAAAGCATTTTTTTTTCCATCAGCAATGGTCCCAGCAACAATGGTAGCTTTTTAGCTTTCAGATTTATTGTGCTTGGGTAGTTTTACTTCTGATACAATACTTTCGTGTCTTAAATGACAGCATCCCATATAAAAATTGGGTTCTTTAAGACTGAAAAGTGAAAAAACAGTTTTCTTCCCCAAATAACTTCACAGGGGGTCTAAATATGGTATAATTTAGTAGCCCTTCATTTACTCTACCTTATATGAAAATAATTTTGTGCATACCTTACTTCGTGTAAAAGTTACACCTGGGTGTATGTTTTTCAAGGGTCCAAAAGTAATACCACAGTTTTGTTCCAAATTTTGTCTAATTTAGATGATTAATAAAAAAATGGGAGTCATTCCTTCGAGCAGAATCAAAAAAAACGTAAAAAAACACCAAAAATTCCTTTTTTGCACCATAAAGTATAGCTTAAAGGTACCCATCGATCATAAAAAATACTTAACCTTGTACAAAAATTTGTTCTATTTCAGAATATTTATAAATACATGGACTTTTGTTTGAAAATTTACCACTGATAAAATTATTTAGTGAACACCTGATCACAAAGTCGACCTGAGCCGAAATTTGACTACGGAATTCTTAAAAATGGCAACTTTTTTTTTTAAGATTAAAAAAACATTCTTTTTTGCGCATAACTAACACTGCACATGTCCTGGTTTATTCAATTGAGAGGAACAACACTACCATGTAAAGATTTGTTTTTAAACTTTATTTTTTAGAACTGGAAAAATTGGTTTTTGATGGTAGTCGCATGAAAATACTTGAAAAATTCAAAGAAGCAATCACAAACTTAATGGGATTTCAATTTGTATCTGGCTTTCAAGAAAACAGTGCTACCTCATATTTTGAGAAACTTATTTTAAATAAAATAGAAATAAATAATGAAAATGAATCGATTGGACTTGGATTTTATTTGGAGCCTTCAATGATTCTTTCATGCGAGCCAAATTCAGTGTTAACTTTTGAAGGGAAAAAACTAATTGTCACAACAATTGATAGTATTAAACCAAACGATAAATTCAAAATTCCATTTTGTGACCCTAAAATGGATTATTATGAACGAAAAAATTTTCTATTTGAAAACTATTTTATTGAAGATTGCTTTTGCCATAAATGTAGAAATGAAAAAGTAATTGGGTTTTCAATTTATTGGTTTGTTATTCTTAATTATTTTTTAATCTAACAAGGTCTTTCCAGCACTTGAGTTTTCGGAAGATGCAACATCCAACTATAATCTTAAATTTTCTGCCAAAATAACGGCAATATTTTTGAAATCATCGTTTGTCCGTGAGATTTTCAGCGATTTTTTCCAATTTGACCCAAAAATATCGGTGAAAAAAATCGCCCAAGTTAAAATAGTATATGACGAGATGGACAATTGTGTTGGCTCTACCTTTCAGGACGAATACGCAACGACTATTTATATTAACAATGTTTTCGAAAAGCGCCTCAATCTTTTAACAATAAACCAAAATTCGAAAAACCCATTAGAAGAACCCATTATAATTTTGTTTTTTGTTAGTGTGATTATTCTTCACGAGCTAGCACATTTATTGTTTCGCTGGAAGGGATACCATTATACACCATCGAAATTCGAAGAAGCCGGTGAATATTTGGAGAAAAAAATTTTCGGCGGTGTTGCTCATTTACTTGTAGATAGTGAACCATGGAACGAAAATTCAAACTGCGTGGGTAAGACTATTTATTATTGAATTAAAAATTAGTCTAAAAACAAGTTTATTAAAAAAATCTCGGTACCGTAATCCCTCATTTTTGTACCATGGAGAGAAAATTTTCAGTGTGCTTGTAACAGATGAAAATTTTGTTTTAAAAAGTCAAAAATGTTGTTAGTAACAACATGACGAGGTCGTCTTAGAGAGAAAAATAACCATCCATCTAAAATTTTTATAAGCTACAAAGATGCCAAAAAAATTTTCCCAGTGGTACAAAAAATGAGGGATTACGGTATCCCAGTTGTTTATAATTTTTTTTGTAGGAATCGGAATTGGTAATTTTAAAAACACATCGTTTTTCTATCAATACCTGTCTTACGAGAAGTATGTAAAAAAAATGTATGATTTAAGTGTGTCGATTCCATTTGTAAATATTGCTCCCGAGTTTGATGACGAGCCACTTGGAAAATTTAAAATTGCTGTTAAAGAATCGGATGAGCCAATTAAAAAAAAACGCCGTGGTCATCAATTGCCGCCAGGAGTTTACATATTGCCTATAAAAAGATGTGGCACTTAGTCGTTTTACAAATTTCATTTCACTCAGACTTGAATGACTTCTATTTTTGGTTATAATTTCGATAGCTTTATTTTGTCTAATTTATATTTTTATATTTTATTTTCATTTTGGTTCACGAATAAAAATTTTATTTGCATTTAAAATTAACTGTTATTTACCGGAACTGGATCGGAGCGTTTTTTTCTTAGACATGTTTTTTTTTGGAACGTGCTCAAATTGGAACGTAAAATTTTCGCAAGAAACACTGTACTGATTTTTAACTTTTATTAGGACTCGATTATATTAAAAGTAAAAATGAATTGAAAAAAGTAAAACCTAAATTGTCAGAATTTTGACTTGTTTCAGAATCTGTATAAAAAGTCTATGGTTTATGGGTAAAAAAAAAATTAGATCCAAAAAAACTGAAAAAACGCCTAAAAATTTGCTGTTTCCCGGAATATTCCGCGGAAATATTTATTTTTTTCGATTTTTTTCCTCTAAAAAAAAAGGAAATTTGATTCTCTATTAGAAAATATCGTTAATTTTAATATAGGATTCGATTCAAGTGAAACGATTCAAGTACTTGTTTAAGGGTAGCTAAATTTCGGACCCTCCTTAAATTTTTGGCTAACCCTCGGTTTTCGGGTATGGTAAATAAGAAAATCGAGTCGAAAATTCAAAATTAAGTTTGTGTGGTAATTTTGCATTGCTCGAACTTTCCAATGGTCATAATGGGATACACATTTTAATCGAATTGGTAAAAAAATCGGATTAACGTGGTTAGTATTAAAGCGAGCCGACTGTATATCATACTTAAATAAAACTATTGATGCAAAGCTTAATCATTATCGTGATAATGAATAAGATAATAGATGATAAACACCATCATATTCTATTTTTTTTGTAAGACCATCATACCATAACTTAAGTGAATATTACGTTATTATTGATTACAGAAAGTTGAACTTTCTGTAAAACTAGGTAGCCTTTTTCAGAAGTTCTCGAAAGTTCGACTCAAACTAGACTTTAAAAAGTAAATAACAGTGATAAAAATTTAAAAAAATAATTCCAATTGAAAGAGACCTTTTGGTCTTAATTTCTTAACTTAAGTGTAATAGTGACAAAAGTGTGTGGCAATATAATTGTTACTTAACGGTAAATGCCTTTTATCGTCAAAGGCTTAAAAATTAATGCAAAATTAGAGTTTAAAGCATTAAGGAAACCTTTCGATAAAGAGACTTTTCTATATTTGTTCCTTTGTAAAAATTTGATTTTTCATTCTCTCTGAGAATGCATTCTGGTATGTGTATTCAAAAAAGCTAACAAGTTAATTGATAACAAAGTGATCCTAAAGTTCACAACTTTAAAGCTACCAATATTTAAATAATATCAATTTAATTTAGAGCGAAGCAAAAACAATAATTGATAAATTGAATTTTATATTTTGTAATTTTAACCTACGTAAAGAAAGTTCTTAGATCTTAGAAATCTTAGTTAGTTTTCTAAGAGCGTAAAAACTGTTGGTTTTTAGATCTTAGATTTCTAAGAACATCTCAGAATATCCAAGTTTTCTAAGAAAATTCAGACTTTATCGAATTAGAAATAACGACCAAAACAACTTTATTTTTACCCAAATTCGATATAGATTAGAAACAATAATATTTAACTTAATAATTGAAGGAAAAAAAGTCATGTTTGCAACACACTTGGTTTTCAGTGCGCAAAAAATTTGCTTTTTTCCGGTAAATACCTTCCTTTGATTGTTATTTTTTGGTTAAAGAAGCCACATGAAAAATAAAATGTAAGAATAAATTTATCTTATTTGAGGCAGTAAAACCGAGTTTCTGGGATTTTAGTACATAGCTTTGATAATTCATTCCCGATCGATTTTGAGAAGACATAAGTCCTGTTTCAGTAATAAAACAAGTTCAGACGATTTAAAATGACTATAAACGTGCAGCCTAGGAGTTCGACTTTTAGGTCAAATCAAACATAACATTCAGGTTCTCGATTTCAACTCAACTTTCAAAAAAAGTATATTTACACGAGAAAAAAATTCAAACTCGAAAAAAAAAAATAATAAATTTTCAATTAAAAAAAAAAAATTTGGATGAAAAATTTTACGAACATCTAAAATTTGTACAGGAATACCAAAATGGTCGAAAATTGTCCTCATTGTAACACCAAAGTAGAAACAAATTTTAAATTTTGTGGTGAATGTGGCAAAGAATTGAAAAAAACATGCAAAAAATGTAACGTCCAATATGAGCCTTCATTTAAATTTTGCGGTCAATGTGGTTCTAAACTTGATGCTTGTTCAACTCAAGAACCAAAACCAAAGCCTAAAGTTTACATTAAACAATCAGACGTATTTTATAAAATTTTAAACCAAACAATTTTAAACCTTTTTAAACTTATATATTTTTAGAGCCTTGCTGAAGAACTTGGTATCAAGCTTAAAGTAGGAATCTTATTCGGAACAGACTTGACTCCAATCAAACAAGAACATGGTGGTGGTTCAAGACGAGTATACTTAAACGAAACAGACAAATATAAGTACATTTTAAGAAAAATCAGTGATCTCTACTTTCCAAGTAAATTCACTCCTTTCTTAAACTCCTAAAGGGTAAAATCAAATTGTTTTTTAGGGCAAAATTACACCTGTCTTGGAAACATCGACGAGTTTCGGATCAATCTTCTTGATTTCAAAAAACAACTTTTAAACCAAACAAATTTTAGCACTTTTTCTTCGTATGTCAAAAAATACGGACTAAGCTTAAACTTTAAACCCGTCTTTTACCTTCATTTGGTCAAAGAATTCGATTTGAGGCATAATATAAAAAACAACATGTTCGAAGCCAATACATCACTTGAGGCAAATAGAATCAACTCTAGTCAACTAGTGCCTTCAATAAGTAATTCAAATACTTCAAGAAAGTCTCCGGATCTGATTGTTACAAATATTAAAAAAGAGCCTGATGATAATAGTAAACGAACTAGATCAACATCGTCATCGTCACTTGTTAACACTTGTGACAAAAAAATAAAAAGTAAATCTTCCTCTTCGTCGTCGTCGTCGTCGTCTTCATCTGAATCTGATTCAGAATCCCTTACTCCTCCTAAAAAAACAGCTCAGTCTTTAGTTTTTCAAACTCTTAGAGAAAAAAATAAAATTCTTAATCCGAAAACTGAAACGAAATCACAAGGCTCAATTTCAAATAAAAAACGTCGAGACAGTTCGTCGTCATCGTCGTCGTCTTACTCGTCTTCTTCGTCTACGGCTAGTTTTAAAGAAGCCAAAAAATTGGATAAAAAATTTAATCAACGGATCAAAGAATTGCGAAACGATCAATCAAAACAATCAAGTAAACAAGTTTGTAGTGAAAAAATTAAAAATGTACAAAGTAATAAACCAAAGCTACCACTTCCAACACCAAATATAACGCCTAGTTTATATGCGAATTTACCCAAAGAGGTTAAAATTCGAGATGAGGATAAGATTCATCCCGAAGACAAGGTCAGTAATCAAAAAAAATCAAATCAAAAAGTACAAGATGATGATATTGATGATATCATTTTGGTTGATTGTGCTAAAAAATATGATGAAATAGTTCTTGATGGAGATGGTAATAAAAGTGGTGAGAATAAAAATCGATACGACAATAATGGATATAATTATCACGCCAAAAGCAGTTATTATTCGAGTGATAATAGATATTATAATAGAAATTATTTATCTAATTATTACAACACACGAGACAGATATTTTGATAAAAGTAAGTTACTTGTAAATTTTTAATGGCGTGACCATGGACTTCTAATTTTGAGTATGACGGGTTTTCGGTCTAATTTTTTTGAAAGCGTGTTCAACTCTTATTCAAAACGTCTAAGGTTCGATCCCGTGTGAAGCTACATAAGTGAGAGTGCAATCATCTCTTAACATGTCATCTTTAAGCCAAAAAAGCTTTTGAAATTTTTAAATAAATGACGGACTATTATTTTTCTCGTCCAACAAAAGGTCAAACAGTTTCTTGGTACAACTCTATCTTGGTATGACTTAGGCTTGATATACAATACCGGTTTTTCAAAATGTCCATTTCTGAAAGTACATGAATTTGGAGTGAAGGGGTAAGAGAATTATTTTTTACTTTTAAGCCCAAGAAAAACATGATAATCTTGCGTTTTCAGGGTCGCAGATTACGATATTGATAGACCAAGTATTGATCTTCAGTTCATGAGCTTTCGGAAATGGACATTGCGAAAGACCGGATTATTTTGAGAAACAGACTTAACAGTTTTGTGGAACCTCAAGTTTATTTAGGTTTAAAACCAACACGTTTTCACAAGAAAGAGGGTAACAAAATCGAGGTTACACTGTATTTAAAATGAGTTTTAAAACAAGTAATATCAAAAATGAGTTGCCGTATTAGTTGAAATGATTCTTTCATTACGCTGCTTTTTTAAACTAATTAACTAATGTCTATTCTTGACTTGCTCTTAAAAGATATCCTTCCTATAAAATCTAACCAGAGGTCTAGTTTAGGTTGGGTTTAGTGTAAGGGTTGATTTATATGATTGCTAAACTTAGGGTTTGGATGTGCGGAGTTATTGAAATAGATAAATTCCCAAAAGCAACACTAGCTTTGTAAAAGACAACGACAGCGTCTATGCTCCTAAGTGCAATCCCTAATAAACGAACACAATTAAGTGGTAAATACAGTCAGTGATGTAGCCAATTAATGGCGAAGGGGCGCACATCCGCCACCAAAATTTTCCGAAAATTTTAAATTGCCTTTCCATTGCCACTTTTCTCCTCGTTCTTTTAAAACTTGTTAACGTACTTGATAATTTATTACCGCCAACTCATTGACACCAGGGATGCCCGAAAGCTGCTCGAGCAACTTGCGAAACCATCGAAAACGACCAAGGAGTCCCACTTGAAAAATATTTTCATAATCTAATACCCTAATTAGAGCTAATTCAGCACTTTCATGTTCAAAAAGCAACTTTTGAACGTCCCTGATTGACACTGAATGTAGTTGAGATTAATTTAACCCATAAGTTTTTGCTGTCTTCTGTTCATCTTATAAACACATACTAGCATTTTATTAGAATTAGCGACAAATTAAGAGAGTACAATCAAGGGAGTACAATCATACTACCCAACTGAACCAATAATGAACTTCAAATTGTCACGTTTCAGATGTGTTTGTTTTACCATTACCATTTTCTCAAAGTTCTGCATGGAAACTATCAATTTTAGAGATGAGCGAACACTCTATGATTAATCAAAAGTATTGAGTTTCCGGTCCAAGGATTGGTTCGACATGGTCTTTTAAGTTTTGTTATAATATTTTAAGCTAAAATGTTTTATTCTTTATAAAGATAGATCATATAATTATCGATCAAATTATACAGACTACAATAACCACAATTATTATCACAATTCTCACAAAAATTACAATAATCATTACAGCTACAACAAATATCGATCCGACACCAGCTCAAGTAAAAAAAATTCAATTAATTTTTTTTAAAATTTTTTAATTTTAAATTTTTAAGCCGCCACATCAAAAAGTAATGTTAATAAAGATGAAAAAGAAAAGTTTTGAAATTTTATTTTTAAATAAATAATTTTGAAAAAAAAAAAAAATTTTCTTTTTTTTTGACATGTAAAAGAAGAAATTAAAATCTTTAAAAAAAATAAATCAAATTTGCTCTCAAATTAATTTTACTTATAAAACTTAGATGGAAAATCCAGAAATAAAATCTCTTTTAAAATCGGCCAAAGAGGCCATCAAAAATAAAGATGCTAAAGAAGCTCTTAAACTTTGCAAAGTAATTCAAATTTCAAAATTTTCAATGAGAATTTTAAAAAAAATTAATTATACTTAGTCCGTGATTGACAAAGACAAAGAAAACTATTTGGGTTGGGTTATGACTGGCGCTGCTGCTCAAGAGTTAAACAATAAAGACCAAGCTCTTGCTGCTTTTCAACGTGCCATTCAAATTACACCTAATCAAGCGCCTGCTTGGCAAGGTCTAGCTCAACTTTACGAAAAAACAAACTCTCAATCGGATCTTGTTAGTGTTTATAGTGAACTTAGACGATTTTTTGCCAAGTTAGTTCGATCAATTCAACCCTTTGACATTAAACTTTATTATTTTTAACATTTAGTGATGCTAATAAATATTTTGATTATTCCAACAAATATGCAAACTGTTTGTTATCTCAAGGAAAAACTGAACAAGCCATAAGTGTTTTTTATGATTTGTTGAAAAACAAGATTAAGGATAAAAGTTATACAACATTGACCGAGAATTTGGCTCGTTTACTTGCTTTGTCAAATGAACAAGTACATTATAAACCTAAACTTCGTAAAGAGCCTTAAATAAAAAAACCCTTTAAAAGAAAAGCGAAGTTTATTTTGATGTTATTGAAATGATTAAAAGTGATTCTGAGATCAATGTTGAAAATGAACTTGCTGAAAAGATTAATGAAAATGCCTTAAAGTCAATGATAAAAGTAATTTATGGGCAAAATTGTTTTTGAATCTGTTTGTTTAAATTTTGATTTTTTTTTGTTTAAAGCATCATGAATCTTGGAAAAAAATTTTTGATCAATCGTTTGATTTACTCAAGAATTATTCGAAACAAAATGAATTTGCTTTAAGAACATTATTTGAAATTTATGCTGAGACTCTCATTGGTAATTTGAATTCATATTTTTTTTGTTAATCTATTTACCGACAGACTTTGACTAACCTGGGTCAGTTAAATTATTTTTAGTTTAATTGACCAGTTTGGACTTTAAGTGTAGGAGCCCTGAAGATTCAAATCTACTATAAAATTTTTATATTCATACAAATGCAATCCTGGTCATTCAGAACTTTCGAAAATTATACTTAGGGGTATCCAAAAGTTTTAACATTTTGATCAATAATTCAATAAAAATATATTTTTTTGAAAAAAATTTTGCATGACCATGTTCTCCATTTTATTAACTTTCGAATGAACCTATTGAACATGTATTTCAAATGTTTCAGTTCATAATTTGAAACTCATATTTTTCAAAATTTCAAAAATGAATAAGGATTGCGCGAGAGGCTATATTCTGAACAGGCATAAGTTAAATATTAGAGCATCAGTAAATCATTCCGAACTTTTGGCATCAATGAGTGCTCCTTCGAAACGTACCGTCGAAAGATGGCTTAAACGTATCAAGAGTGGCGTGGAGACAGTCAAAGATGTTGATCGAATCGGGAGACCAATTACAACGACTATCAGCCAAAATCGATGGTGTGTATCTTTATAGAAACAGTAGGACCTGTTCTAGTACATGAAGTTCCAAGGGGACATTTTATGAACCATACTTATTATATTGAAAACTGGCTTAGTTTTCTTCTTGACGTCATCAAATCTCAAAAACCAACATCAGATACGAAAATTACGAAAATTTCGATCTTCAATCCTAGATCTCATGATCATTTAAGCATCAAGAACTTTCTCAATTCAAATCACATGATCATAATCAACCATCCGACTTACTCTTACCCGATCGTACAAGCGAAGAACTCTTAGAATCCCAAATTGATTGATTGACAAATTTAAAGAGATACTTAATTCGATCCCTAAAGAGGAATTTCAAAAGACCTTTCAAAAGTGGACTGATGCATATCTGAGCACCTAAAAAAAATAAAATCGATAAAAAATAATTTTTTTTGTCTTTTTTAACCCGAACGTCAAAACTTTTGTATACCCCTAAGTAAAATTGAACCTCCATAAACCTTCATGAAGGCTCTAATCCTTAAGTAAGGATTATAAGGTTCCGGCAATTCAAAATTTCCACGCTATCAAAACCTTTCAATTTCGATATCAGATTCGGAATCTGCGTCCCAAAAAACCCAAAAAATGTATCTTTTACATTTTTGAAAAAAAATTTTTTTGACCCCCCCTCCTCTAGTTTTATAAAAAAAGAGTAAGTTGGTCATCGTTTTTGACAGATATCTCAGCTATTTGATCATGAATCATATATAATGGGAATATATTCTTAAAGCGCATATTCTAAGCTACAAGATAATGTGTTTAATGTTGCGGGAAAAAAATACGGTTTGATTTATCTTAGGAAAAAAGAGGAAAAATGTGCATAATTCCAGTTAAATCGAATCTTGTCTTTCAAAATACCCAGGACCCCTAATTTTTACTATAGATTCTGAAACAAGACAAAATTCTGAACAAAATGATGGGATTAGTTTATTCGTTTTCGATTTACTTTTTGTACAGTAAAGGCCGAAAAATTCACAAAATAAAAAATCACAAAAATGAGGGAATTTGGAATTTTTGACGAAAAATTCGTAATCCTCATGCAAGAAAACCATAGGAAAGAAACATGGATTTTTTATAAAAAGATTTTCAAAATTTTTCAAAAAATGACCAAATTGGTGGCTTTTTCAGCGCTTAAAATTGACTTTTTAAAGGAACAAGCTCTTGGTTAAAAGAAATATGTTTTTTTAAGTTTTCTTGCATGAGGATTACGAATTTTTTGTCAAAAATTCCAAATTCCCTCATTTTTGTGATTTTTTATTTTGTGAATTTTTCGGCCTTTACTGTACAAAAAGTAAATCGAAAACGAATAAACTAATCCCATCATTTTGTTCAGAATTTTGTCTTGTTTCAGAATCTATATTAAAAATTAGGGGTCCTGGGAATATTTTAAATTCTCAATTTATTTAATCAAGTCTTAACTTATGATGTCAGCTTAACCGGTACAGGATTTTAGAGATGAGAAAACAAAATCTTAAGATTTTAATCGGCAATTTATTTAAGAAATAATTTTTAATTTTAAAGGCAAAATTGAGATTGACCAAACTGAAAAACAAAATATCACCTCGTTGCTTGAAGATGAAACAAATCAATCAAGTTTCATGGAAAACTATCGATTGTTTATAAATGCAGTAAATATGTTACCATGCTTGGACCAAAGTAATATCAGTGAATTCAAGAGAATATTAGAACAAAGTAAAATTTGACCAATATTGAAATAATTCGTTCATTTTAAACTTTTTAAATTAAAAGTCCAAGATCAATTGATTGTTACAAACAAATTACTTTTCTTGTATTTAGAAAATAATTATTTTGCTTTTATCTGCAATTTTGATAATACAATCAAAACCGGCCAAGAGAGTAAGTTATTATCAAGATATTATTATTCGCCCTAAAAGTCTTAATTTTTTCAAGGCTTGGAATTGATGACTGTACTCAAAGTAAAAGATGTTGAAAAAGACATGACTATTAAAATTAATTTTAATATGGCATGTTTGAATTTTTTTTACCATGAATTCGATTTGGCAATTGAAAGATTCGATTTGGTAAGTTTAAAAAAAAAACGATACATTTCAAAATTGATTCGTTTGTTTTTTAGCTCAAAAAGAAAAATTTGCCACAAGACTTGTTGAACGAATGTAACCGTTACTTGGTCGAATGCTACTTAAAAACACAAAAAAAAGAACTTGCTGTTGAACTGTTAAGAAATGAAGTTGACAATACAAGTTTTACTTATGACTTATGTGAATTAATTATAAAATATGAGACCAATGATTTTGTTCATGGTTTAGAACTGTAAGAAGCTTCTCGAACAAATCAACACAAATACGGTCCTCAACTCAATCTGATTTTCAACTAACTTTATTTTCATTGGTCAAATTTTTAGGGTACATGAAAGTACAGACTTTAGTAAAATATTTTAATATTTTATGGTCAAGATTAGAATTGTTGTTAAGGGATCTCTATGTATGCATGAAATTCAGTGGGACTTTGTAGCAGTTTATGAGGGGAGTTGAATTTTTGTAAAACCTTAACGTCCGCGTTTTTGAAAAGCATCAAAGTTCTTAACTCATGAGAGGTATTGTCAACCCGTTTTTTAAGCTGAGACTAAAAAATATCTGTTGAACTATTCATCAGATCTAGATTGGAAGAGGTACCCCTCCCTCGCCATTGACGATTTGAAAACTTAACTCTCTTGGCCAATGTTATAATTTTATAAAAATCAGATAGAGTTGACGATTTGCAAAACATCATAAATATTTTCTTATGAAGGGCTAAGCGTTTATGTAATTCTCAGCCGGATAACCACGATTGTAACATCCTAATGGCAAAGATTTGCTACAACCTCTTACTTGACCGTAAAGAAGAACTCGAATACGAAGAAATAAAGACTCTTTGCTTTCAATCAAACATAAAAGCGATTAAATTGAGTCCATACAAATGGGAATCAATATATCAATTGGGTATTTATTACAAATATTTGGTTAAAGACTACAAAAAAGCGTTGAAATGTTTTCAAAAATCATACGAACTTTGTTTAAATCTCAAATTGTGTGGTATCGAACTTGTCGATACTCTTCTTTATGAAAAAAACGATGTAACTTTCGTTTAACCATAAATTTTAAAATATCCAATTTAATTTTTTACTAAAGGAAATCGCGTTTAATCTCTTAAAAAAAGCGTTAGACGAAATTGAAAATTGTAAATGGGCGTCTTTAAGACTTGGTGTTATCTATCTTAAAAAAGGTGAATCAAACGAAGCCATTAGACTTTTTTACAATGTTATCAGAAATAACCCAGATGACTAGTAAGATTAACCACGCTTAAACAAAAAAATGTCTTCAAAGTCTTTATTGTTATCATAAAGTAACATGTGGGAGTGTTTGGCAGATGCTTATTTGAACAGAGGGTCATTAACAGCAGCTCTTAAGTCATTCAATAAAGTTATCGAATTGAATCCGGACTCTTCTTATGCTTATTACCAGTAACTTAATTTTTTTTTCTCATTATAAAAATGTAAAACTTAATTTACAAATTTGAAGGATCGCTCACATTAAACAGACTCTAAATCTTTATGATCAAGCGATACTTGATTATTTTGCCGTCTTGAACAAAATGACAAATCATATTCCAACATTCAAAGGTCTTGGTGAAACTTATTATCTCTTAGCTGTGGAAAATATTAAAAACTCGACTAATAATAAATATCTTGAATACATTGAGTTGAGTATTAAGTACTTGACGAAGGCTATTTGTTTGAGAAAAGATCTTTGTTGTGTTTGGAAGATACTTGGTGATTGTTGTAACATGATTAGATTCTATCCAAATTCAGACCCAGAGTAAGTTTTTTTAAATACCTTTGTTTTAGTGTTGATCTAATCTTTTGTGTCTTAGTATTTCAATCCCGACTTGTATACTTAAGAAAAAGTTTAACATACCGGACACTGAAATGAGTAAAGTAACAAGTCAAGAACTTTTCAAATTGGCCGAAGAGTAAAAAATATTTTCAAACGATTTTCCGTAATTTATTTTTGTTTCAAAACAGGAGTTACTTGATTTGTTGTAAATTAAAACCAGAATGTGGAACATACTGGTACGATCTATCATTGACTTATTTGTTTGAATACAAGACCCTTTCATCAAATATTCAAAATATGACTGATAAAGCAAATTCAACTGTTTTGATAAACCGGTCTAAAGAATGTCTCATAACAGCTGTTAATTTAGAACCAACAAACAGTCTCTTTTGGAATAACTTGGGAATTTTATACGCATTTTCAGGTGAGTTATATTTTTAAAATCTCAAATTTTGGTGTTTCTAAAAGTTGGAGATTTAAAGAGATCAATAAGCCCCACTTGGCGCAACACTTTTTCCTAAAATCGATTAAACTAGATGATTCTAACGCAGTCACATGGACAAATCTAGGAGTTTTTTATCTTCTCAATGATGAAAACATGACAGCACATGAGTGTTTCAAAAAATCACAAGCATTAGATCCGGATTATGGAGTAGCATGGATTGGACAAGCCTTTATTGCTGAAACAGTTGAAATCGAACAGTGTATAGATTTGTATAGACATGCGGTTGAGTTAGGTCTGCATGTAAGTTGAATTTTATAAAAATAAAAAAGAGGTCGCTTTTTCAAAATAAAGTTTCAAAAAAATTGAAATATTTCAATTTTAGAGAGCAAATGCAAAAAAATTACTTTGTAAAATTGAAAAATTTCAAGTTTAAATAGAGAAGAAATCTTGATGATAAAAACAAGCTAGTTTAGTTTTGTTTTTAACCAAGACAAACAAAAATCGAGGTGATGATTAATAAGTTCAGTTCTGCTTCTGAATAAACATGAAGCCATTTAAAACTTACTGACTCGATTTTATATTTTTAAAAAAATTTTTAAAATTTCTTTTTCTCAAAGACTGAAGCTTACTATGGATATGCTAGAATTGTGAGCAAAATATCTAACAATCCAGACTTGAAAAATGAAACTATTTTCAAAGATTATATTCAATTTTTGAATGCAATTCCTTTATCATCGGACTGTTTGATCAAATATTGCGGTATTTTTTCGAAAATTTAAATATCCTTTTGCTGCTACTCAGCATGAAAAAATCTCTTTTGCAGTATGCCACAAAGCCGAATCTGTAATTATTGATTTTACCAGGACTAGACCTGGAAAATGCTTCTAAAGAGGTGAAATTTTCTATTTAAGAAGAAGTCTTGCCGAATTTCCTTGCTGAAAATGGCCTTCAAACCCGTCCCTTTGATCGATAAAAAAATAATGATGCGAATAAATTTTTGAGTTATGATTATATTTGATAGAACTCAATGCGCTCTAACTGAAAGTTACTCAATGTTCATTCGTCTAGAAAAGGGGTTGTTTAGGGTGACACTTATTAGCATTTGCTCAAAATTTCGTTTTCAAAAAAAAAATCAAGTCTAAAAAAATTTTTATGGTCCAAAACCAAAATTTGGTTTTTTTACCCCGAGACAAATAGCGAGGTTTTTAGGATAGAAGAAGCCAGCTCAATCGTTATTCCTTTTCCCCGAATTTGTTGTACTTAACACTTTGTTTTGGTCAGTTTTTCATAAATTACCGTATTCCCTCGTTCGATATTGCTGCACCACAAGTTAAGACACGCCTTTGGACCATGCACCAAAGTACATCTCGCCCATGCTATAGCATTGTTGACTTGGAGCGCATGCTCAAATAGCGTAATCACGCGTTTAGGTCCGCATTAAACACTGAAAGTCTTAGTTTAATGCGTCATCAAGACTTGATTTTAAAGAAAAAAATAAAAAATAATTTTTATGAATTATGGATTTGGTGCAGCACCAAAGATTAAGAAAAAAAAATATTAAAAAATTCATTTTTTATATTTTCGATTTTTTTCTTTAAAATCAAGTCTTGATGACGCATTAAACTAAGACTTTCAGTGTTTAATGCGGACCTAAACGCGTGATTACGCTATTTGAGCATGCGCTCCAAGTTAACAATGCTATAGCATGGGCGAGATGTACTTTGGTGCATGGTCCAAAGGCGTGTCTTAACTTGTGGTTCATCAATATCGAACGAGGGAATACGGTATGTCTTTTGACATGTTTCTTGGTGGTTACGATGGAACTTGGAGAATTTTTCTTACTCTAACTCCCTATTCAAATGTTTATAAATTAATTTTGACGATTATCAGCCGATTGAGAGAACTTTGACCCAACAGAATGAACTTATTCAGAGAAAAATATAGCCTTAAAGACAAAAAGATGACGACATAATGAGCCTATATCCTTTATTTTAATTCCTAGGATCGATTGACGTAAAAATTAGTCTTCCTGTAAAGTCTTTTCTATCTAAAATCCACTTCCGAAAGTTGAAATCGTGAGAGAATTTTGAATTCTTAGAGTTCATTAGAAGTTAGCAAAAAAAGGATTCACCCACAAAAATTTGCATCAAAATTTATATTTATTTTTAGATCGTATAATTAACAATCCGGACGCATTCTTTTTGAGTGGTGTTCTATTGGAAAAATTAAATCTACCATTAACAGCCATAAAATACTACGAAAAGTAACAATCCTCTCTTCCAATTTTTTTTTAAAACCAACACAAATTTTGTTTTAAGAGTTTTTGAATTGATTGATGATGATGAGAACGAAATATGTTTGTTAAGTAGACGTGGTTATGCTAGACTTTTAAGGTAAGTGATCAAAATCGAATCAAACTCATTTTAAATTTTTCAAAAAGTTCACAAAATCAATACGAATCAGCTTTAATTCAATACAAACGTATCGATATCAAAAATTCAATCGAAGACATTTTCTCTTTGGCAAAAGTATTTTATAACCTTGGAAAATATCAACAATGCGCCAAAAGTAAGTCAATTCTTTTTTTCGGAACAGCGTCTTAAATTACTAAAATTATTCAAGTTTTTGAGAGTGCATTGAATATTTGTCCAGAGACTGAAAAATCAATAGTGTACACAGCAATGGGTATGGCCATATCTAAATATAACATACAAGAAGCAATCACATGTTTCTTCAAAAGGTAAAATCGACTTACATGTCGTAGATTTAAAGGCTTAATCTAATTTTCGTCTAGTTTTCAATGTAAAGCCAAATGTATTCAATCGTTATTTGCCTTGTGTTCAATCGGTCTATTAAAAAATGACAAAGCACTAATAAGTGCAGTGTTTAAGGAATTAGACTCTATGATCAGTGATCTTAAGTATAGATTCGATATTATAAAACTAAAATCGGTCTACTACTGTCTTGAGGTACGTTTCTAAACAACAATTTAACTTTAAAATTATTTTTGGGAGTTCTCTTTTAGAAAGAATTCGATAAAGCAATACGATGGGTATCAAAATATGTTCATGAATACCCGTCTGAGACTAAAAGTTGGATGGAATTGTGTTTATGTTTGAAACGAGGCAAAAGTTATGATCTTGCTTTGTTAATTGGTAAAACAATTTTTACCATGAGTTCACAAGCCAATTTGGTAAGGATCTGAAAAAACGTTCAAATAAAATTTATTTTGTGAGATTTATTTTCTTAGATTTTTTACGAATGTGTGCAATATTTGTTGTTACAAAGACTCAAACAAAATGAATTAAAAGATCCTTCTGGTTATTTGTTGAAAATGTTTCAAAAGACTTTGCACATGTTCCCAGGTAACTTGATCGAATAAATTTTTCTATTAGAAAAATTTACAATTTTGATCTTTTTAAGCTAATTTGCCAAGCTGGAATTCGTTTGCTCAATTTTTGAAAATTTACGAAGAAGAAGACGGAAAGTTTAAAGGTGTTGCCGAGCAAATTCAAGTTTCTTTGACCTCTGAATAAATGAATTTACAGGGATTTATAAAAATTTTTAGTTTAAATTTTTTATTTTTAGTTCCAAAATAAAAAAATTTCAAACTTAAAATTGCATTTATTCAATTAATGTTCGCGAGACATTCAAACTACAGCCCTGGTCATTCAAGGCTTCCAATAGTGAAAGTTCAAGGGACCCTGAATGTTCAAAAGTCTTCAAATATTTTCAAAAGTCTTCAAATATTTTCAAAAGTCTTCAAATATTTTCAAATTTAAAAAAAAATGAAAATTTTAGAGAAAATTTGAAAATACTTGAAAACTTTTGAACATTCAGGGTCCCTTGATTGTTCATGAACGTTCATTTTTGGAAGCTTTGAATGAAAAGGGTTGTACATTAGTTTTAATGATTTTTTTACAGTATAATTTATTAAAATACAACTTCATTATACCCGTAACAAAAGTTTTGACAAGTATTTTGTCTAATTAAATTTTGGTCCTATACAGACTAAAGTTTTGATTAGTCTGGTTTGGTTACGTTTTTTCATTAATTCTACTGTACTCATCAGAGTTTGGGTATCAGAATGAGGGACTCGAGTCTTTCGGACATGAATCCCACCTGAGTCTCAAAATTCGAGTCTTCTAATGATTTTTTTTTTTAGATTCAGCCTTTTTAAAATAGAGACTGGAACTCAAGTTAAGTCTTTAAAGAATAGACAGACTTTAATCTTAAAGGAAATTTTGAAAAACTATGTTTATTTATCCGCCTCCTCGCTTTCTTGAGATTATTCAATTCTTGGATTGTTGAAATCGGCAATTCTAAGGATAATACTTTCTCTTATGATTAAAACCCGACTAAACAGTTATTTGACTAATTGATAAATAAAGGTAATAAATAAACGTTTTGATCAAATACAAGCTCGGTAATGAATTTCTCTAAATCTTTTTCCATAAATCACAGCTGTTTGAGTAATTGCATAGATTCATGAGATGGCATAGCTAGACCTTAATCAGAGGTACGGCACCACTCCCTCGGCAGATGTAAGTTTATTTAAATCAAACAAAGGTACGGCGAACCGACTCCGGCACTGGATTTAAGGCGTCCTGACCCCGTAGTCCCATCTAGTTAGGGTTGGTCGACCGGTTCAAAACCGAACCGAATCTAAAAAACTGGTTTATTTTTCAAACCTGTTTATGAAATCGGTTTGAAAAATAAACCGGTTTTTGAAAATGCATTACTTAAAAAAACGGTATCAGTTGAAAAAAAATTTAATTTGAACAAATTTATCTTTTCTACCGTAATCTCGTAAAAAATTCGTAGGTTTTGGAGGTAAATTTACGAAATACATTTTACGATAATCTCCAAAACCTTTAAATATGGTAAATACGAATTTTTTACTTTCGTGATTTTGTGATAAAAAGTCGAAATTAACGGTAATTTACGTACATTTTCGTAAAATTCTCCAATCAAATCGACTCTGTACTATTAGAGTTAAGTCGAATTTTAGAATAAATCCTAATTTTTAATTTTTTTTTCTTTTTAAATTAACTCTACAATTTTTTTGATTTTTTTTAATTTTCTTTAGAGTAAAAGCGTATATTTCGCTAGAATAAAATGCAACTTTGGTCTTTACTCCAAGTATAAAGACAGGATCTTACTATTATTCTAGAATAAAAAAAAAAATTTATAACATGGTTTCGATGGGATTAAAGCCCTATAGAGCAAACCCAAATTTAGACTTAGCTCTTAGAGTAGTGGTCACGATATTCCGGTACCAAACCAAACCGATTTTTTTAAACTAAATCCTAAGACTCGAGTCTTTGTTTTGGCTGGGATTTCAAGTCTTTGGCTTTTTTTCAAAGTCTCAAGTCTTCAAAAAGTTAACTTTGACTGAGTGTGAGAGGTTCGTTAGGTTGTTAGAATTAAGTGTGAGAAGGGTCTTAGATTATGCACGAAACATACTTCACTTTGTGTAAAAATAACACCCTGTTTTTCAGGGGTCTGTAACCTTTACAAACTTGAGTTATTAACGTTCGAAAGGACATCAATATTACGATAAATTACAAAAACACTTAAAATTTTATATAAAATATTGATACAAAATAATGATTTGTTAATTTTAGGTCATTAGAAAAAAATTGAAAAAAAATTTTTGAGGGTCATAAATTACGCAAAATGAACTATTGAATCATCTCTTTGGCGAATAAGTTATGTAATTGAAAGTAAAATATTTGTCACCACGTCTAGCGCAAGCTATAGCTTTATACTCATGTTCCGAAAGAACTCGAAAATCTTTAAACACAATTTTCTTATTATAGCCATCGTGGTTTTCATTTTGAACATGATCACTTTCACCATCTGGCTCTGGACCGTATAGTTTACACATTGTCTTGTAAAAAAGCTCTTCCTCTAACCTATCCAGCTCTTTTTCGTCCATTTGTTGTAATTTTTTGTCACATTTACGGTCTAAATCAATCTCTAAATCGTTTGGGTTGTCTTTATAATAATCGAGGTCAATGTAAACATTTAAATCGATTAGTTCACAAATATCATCGAATGTAATTCGATCAGACCTAGACTTTTCTTCAAAACCTTGAGTAAATATAAACGGATCTTCAACAAAGAACTTGTCAAACGCTTTTCGATTTTTAAAATATATTGTGTCCATAACTTGAGACGAAAAAAAGTCATTGATTGAATCAAATTTTATTTTTTGTGTTTTGATCAGGTCTTTTTTTAGATCTCCTTCGAACATCATTGTTTCCATTACGTTTATTACCAAAGGATTTTTATGGATTAAAACCTCACCACGACTGAATTGTATAACTCGAGGCATCTCTTCTGGTTGAAAATATTTCGATTTGAGTTTGTTTTTGAATCGAGTGAGAAGACGATCGGACATTTTTTTTTGTTGAAATTTTAAATAAAAAGAAAAAAATTTTAAAAATGAAATTTAATTTGTACATTACCTCACTTGACTAGAATTTAACATTTTATAAGAATGCATGTGCAAAAGAAGCCGGATTATAAATAAATTCTAATTTAAGATCAAACTGTAATTACAAATTTTAAACATAAAAGCTTCTGAGGTACCAGACGGGTACACTTTACTTTTTATAAACTTCTTTTTTGTGTTTCATTATTTTTCAGTCAAGAAATTGAGTACCATTATATTTAGGTTTTACCGCAATAAAAAGGCACATGTAACTATGGATTAGAAAAAAACAGTTTAAAAATCGGAACCGTGCTTTAGGTTCCGAAAATCATTAAATAAATTCCGTATTTTAGGTACCCGAATTCGAGATTTTCAACACTTCTCGTATCATCTTCAATTTCATTCGATATTTTTAATTTTTCATCAATATCAGTCTCTAATACACCAAGCATTGGTTCTTCGCACAATAGTCATTTTAAAGTGAGGTTCCAGGATTACCCCGAATAAATTAAATAAATATTTTAATAGTAACCAACTTGTATAGCAGAAAATTCTGAACAAAATGTATGTTTTAGATTTTTGATTTTTTTACCGGTAGAATAGAAACAATGTGCCTAAAAAGGTGCCAAAAATCAAAAACCTTAAGGATGAAGGAATTTGTATTTTTGACCCGAAATTAGAAAAACCATAGAAAACATATATATTTATTCATATAAACGATTCCTTCAATTTTCAAAAAAATGCCTAAATTAGTCTTGAAAAAACTTCCTTAAACCGAACTTCAAGAAAAATATATTCTATTTCAAAATATTTATGTTTTCTATGATTTTTCTATTGAGTGAGAAGAACGGTCAAAAAATAGAAAAAAAATTGTCAACTGTGGTTAGGAATATTCCGAAGAAAAAAATTTCATCGCTCAGGTTCAAATCAATCATAGATGCTTAAAATGGTTTGATAAATCATCAGTCATTAACCTCCAGGCTTATTTCTGCTTCTGATTATTAATTTCTTGAAAAAAATAATATTAAGATTTAGATAACGGATGTTCTACAATGGTGGTCCGGATTTCCAGATAATTAAAATTCCTGATCTCACAATTCAAGGCTGATAAAATTTTGTACACTTGTACATTCTAGTTTACAAAATAAATTTTCAGCTTCCCGGCATACGTTTTCCTCTTTACGTTACCACACCCAGACCCCTCGGGGGTCCTCGGGAATTTTAGAAAAATGAATTTGATTTCACCATTCTACGGACTTAAAATCGATTAGGGCTTATCTTTCCTATGAAAGTCGAATGGTTTTAGTCCAGAGATAAGATAAAAAAATAGAACATGTCTTGACTTGAGGTTGAGATAAAACAATAAAAATATAATTTTAACTTAAATAAATTTTATTTAATCGTAAGATTGCGTTGTTTTTCCGAATGTTCAACAAGTTTTTCTTTAACAAAAAGACCTTTACGTTTGCGAACATTATTCATGTACTTTCTTGCTTGATTTTCAAAATCAGCCTTATCACCATACAATAACAACTCTTCTTCGGTGGTTGGCTCCCATTTTGGATCAATATCAATTATTTCAAAATGACTAAATTCTAAATTCAAAGAAGCCAAACCACTTGTACGTTTACGAACTTCTTCAGACAAACCAAAACTATCTGCTACAGGTATATGAGCTATAATCAAAAACATACTCGTGTTATCTTTCATTGTTTCTTCAAGAATTTTAGCATTACGTTTTCCCAATACAGCGTACAACTTACCCAACGCTTCTGAATTAACAGTCATTATTTCACATTTATACATGGCAGCCATTAAACGTTGTGGTTGAGTTTCGAATGCTTTTTTACAAGCTTCTTTTGTTAAAGATATACACTGTGATGTTAGACTTGTCATTGAGCTTTTTATTTTACGTTCCAAAGACATATTTGTATCAACACTTCTCGTATCATCTTCAATTTCATCCGATATGTTTAATTTTTCATCAATTTCAGTCTCTAAATCACTTTCAGATTGAAATTTATCCAAAAAAAATACTACACCTTGCATTGGTTCTTCGCACAAAGGTCCTTTTGAAGTGGCCAAATTGTAACCAAAAATAATATTACTCTCAAATTCTTTAAGATAAGTAGAGTTCTTTGTCATGACGTTATTGTCAATAAATGACCATACAGTGTTTGACTTTTCCCCGAAATTATCGACTAAAATGTTCGGACCGTATCGATTTGGACCGAATGATAGAATTCGATCGACTATATTTTCCCACTCTCGGTCTTTGTAGTACTCATCACTTCGAGCCTCGTTGAATTTTTCTTTTAATTTAACACGAAAATCATTGATCAAATCAACTGTTTCTTTTTGATAGCTTAGAACTTTATCTTGGTTTATTTTGCTTAAAATTTTTATTATTTGAGTGTTATCGTCTAAAAATTTAACAACATCAAATGGAAGAGCTCTAGCCCTAAGACCGATCCTTAGTCGTTTATCATTTGAGATTAGCTCGATTGAACCACCTGGTCCAATTATCACGTTGCCGGTCTGATTGGCTTCACTTTCAACACTTTCGTCTGATTTTGAGGATTCGACAAGTTTAATTTTTTCATTAGCCAAATCAATTTTCGGTGGTTGGACTATTGTCTCTTTAAAAGGAACAATAGGCTCAGACACATTAACTTCACATTTAGCAAATCTCTCGACTAAATCCTCAATACATCGTTGTAAATGAACCTCACCAGCTGTGCATAAAACATGCTCACCATTAGGTTGTACATAAACTTCAACACAAGGATCCGATTGATTCAAAAGTTTAAGACCTTTGACCAAGTCTTTCATTTTTGAAGGATTCTTGGATTCGACTGAAACACGAACAATCGGTGCTGTTTGTAAATAAAGGCTTATAAAACTCGGACAAAATAGAGTTGTTGATAAAGTAGCCGATTTTAGGATTATGTTTTCAAGGCCACCGATAGCAACAATGTTGCCACATGGGACCTCTTCCATTGGTTCTAATTCCCGACCCATCATCAAGTATAAATCGTTTATAGTGAATTTTGTAACATGTTTAGACACTGCTTGGATTTCTTCAATCGACGAATTCAAGTCTATGTTCTAAACGAGGGTCAACAAAAAATTTGGATATTTTTTTTTTAACTAAAAATTACTTTTCCAATGAAATCATCGGGGTTATGTTTTGGTGATAGAACAAAAACAGATTGTCCTTTTTTTAAGCTTCCACTGAAAACACGAGCAAATGCTAGAAATTCTAAATTATCGGATTCTTCTTCTTGTTTTGTAACTTCTTCGGGTTTTGGTTCAAAAACACCATTCGCTTCTTGTAATTTACGTTGACGAATAGCTTCTCTTTTTTGAGCAATATCATCCATTGTCATTATTTTTCTAAAAAAAAATTTGTCAACCCCGTCAACCAAAAAAAAATAAACTCACCTTTTTGCAATGTTCTCTTTTTCAGTAGCAAACACTTTTGAAATGAACGCAATCACAGGTCTATCTTCATCCGGTTTACAATTCATAAAATCATTTTTAAGAGCTTGGGTTTCGGGTAGCAGAGATTTGAATGACTTCATATTCGAACAAATCAAATGTTCAACCTTTTCGCTTGAAATTTCAAGCGGACTTGGTAACATTTCAACAATCATATCGAGTAAATTTCGTCCCAAAGGTAACCAATTAAAAAGAACAGCTTGTAGTGGACCTTTTGGATCACCGTATTTTAATTCCCTTGGAAGTACTTTTATGTTCAATGATGAGATTATTTTTTCAGTCATTACAGTGTCGCGTCTAGTGAAGACTGCATCGTATACTTGCCATAAATTTTCTAAAATCAATTGAACAAACAACGGTTTTTTCGATTTACTCTACAAAAAAAAGCATACATTAGATTCATCTGTTCAATTTTTTGAAATTTAGACCAACCTGAGCATTTTTCATGATCCTCTTCGTCTTTGGGTTCATATAATAGTCTCCCCATAAGGTCTGTAAAAGAGACTCTTTTTTAAACCCTAATTTGTTTGAATAAAGATCTGCGAAATGGTTGATACCAAAACCCCAACCGTCAAGAGAACTAGCAAAAAATACATTGTTATATTTAGGAGAGAAGTAAAGTTTTGATTCGTCGACATTATCGTCCCATTCAACAGTCTCATCCGATTCGTGTTCACCAAGCTTGTTCTGTAAAAAATAGAATAAGAAAGGTGTTTTTAAAATTAATTTTGATTTTTACATTTTTTTCCAAGAGTAAAGAAGTAAATTGTTGAGCAACAATGGCGTTAAATTGTTCAAGAATATTTTGAATATGATTATAAGCTTCTAATGGTGTCATTTTTAATTCAACTATCAAACGATCAATTTTGTTAAAGATCAAAATAAGTTTCAAATTTTCTAACCAAGCTTGTCTTAACACTGCATGGGTCTTTAACAAATTAATAAGTTAAAAAAATTTTTAATGAACACAAAAAAAAGTATTACTTGAGGACATATTCCTTCACAAACATCAATTAAAATAGCGGCGCCATCGCACAAACGAACAGCCGTCGATACTTCAATTGAAAAGTCAACATGACCAGGACTATCAATAAGATTTATCACAAAATTTTCACTCGCTTTTAAAATTGAAACCTTAAGTTTTAATTTTTAAAAAATTGGATATTTTATACTTTTTGTGTGGGTATGGATTAAAGAAATTGCACTTGATTTCATAGTAATACCTCTTTCTTGTTCATCCGGTCTACTGTCCATGTACCTTAACTTAAAACAAACGGTAACTATAGGTCAATTAAGATAAATTTTGGGAATACCTTTCCGGACATTTTAGTTGAAATTATTCCATTTGAAGCAAGCAAAGTATCAGCAAGAGTAGTTTTACCTGAAAGTATAAAATAGTGAGATGAGTTTGAGTATATTAAACAGTGATATTCACCAACCATGATCGACATGGGCCAAGATACAAAAGTTTCGAATATTTTTGGTATTCTTTTGTAATTCATTTATTTGTAAGTTATCTCTTCGATACATTTTTTTTTGAGTTAAGTTATTTAAAATAAAAAGGTGCTCATTAAAGTGTATAATTTTCTAGAATTTTTATCAAATTTAAAAAAAAAATCTTAAGAAAAGTTTAATTTGAAACAAGGTATTTCAAATTATTTTGAAATCCTGAAATGTGACTTATTGGTGTCGAGTTATTTGTCTGGATTCAAATTTGAAAATTTTGCAGTCAAAGTTATTCTTAAGAGGTTTTACTGGTCCTGCTAAAGTAAAAATATATTGAAATTAGTCCTGTTTAAGACTGGAAAGGGATAAATCAATTTAAAAAAATTTTCTTCCCCAAATAACTATACTAAGGATATGGTATCATTTTGTAGTCCTTCATTTACTCTACTTTTATGAAAATAATCTTTTGCATACCTCAATCACTGTAAGTTGCCTATCTCAGTTTCCTACAAAAGGAACTTATTTATAAAATAATCAAGCTTGCAAGTCGTGGTGGCTTTTAGTCATAAGGTCATAATTTGAATTTTACCTATCAAAAGGAAATGTAGCAGAAACAATTTTTTTAAGGACTTTATGCACGAAAATGAAAAAAAATTTAAAGGCATTTTATTCAAATTTTAACTAATTGAGTTTATTCGGGACTCCAATAGTTAAAATTTCAAGAACCCACAAAAATGATCCCACTTCATGGAACATGTTTTCGAAAAAGTTAAGAATCTGGGCTATTTGTTATAAGTTTTTGTAACTTTTTTTCGAAAAATTGGATCGGACTGATTGAAGATTCTTCTGTGATAGCTTAAAAATCAAGCTTTAATTTCTGTATATTTGGGTTAACTTATGTTTTACATTTGATGACTTTCAGACGATTTTAAAAATTTGCATTCTCAAACTTCACACAAAATAAATAACCATTCTCCTACCCAATCTGCAAAGAGAAACACAAATTCTCTTAATGATTGTGTTTTTTGGTGCAAGGGGAAATTCTATTCCCTCAAAAATTTTCAAAACTTTATTGAAAATGTGCGAGATCTTACGGAAAATCCAACAGACACTATAATTTTCAATATTTTAAGATTAATCAGTTTACTAAATATGAGCCAAGATTCTTTTTATACGTATTCGAAAATCTATGAATTCATATTTTTAATTGAACCTAAAAAACGTAAATATCCCAAACTTAGATCAGGCTAAATGTAATGATCCTTGAAAAGGCTTAGTTTTTTTCTAACTGTCTATTTCCTTTATGGTTCCTTGGATATTTGGAATCAAGGTTTTTTTTGGGTCCAGAATACAATCCAATAGTTAAAATTTGAATAAAATGTATGTTAATATTTTTCATTTCCATGCAAAAGGCTTTTTAATTTTTTTGAGCTAAGAAATGTGTTTAGGGTAGACTGAGTAGATTAATATTATGTAAGAATCATGTTTTTCGGACTTATGGTCTAGGTGTCAAAACTGTTCATTAGTCTTAATTACTAATTTAACCTCTGCCAGGCTACTCTATTTTTGTTGCGTAAATCATTCAAAGCTGATAGATACCAGGCTAAAGAATGGTTTTCAAGCAAAAATTAGACCTATATCTTACTTAGCTTTTTGGTCCTGTAATTATGATTAAAATTTTTGTCTTGAATAAACAAAATTTCAATTTGTTCTGTAGGACTTTTCGGATTAAAGACTGAAAAAAAATGCGAATCGCTGAATCAATTGCTTTTTTCGTCAGAATATAGAAATGAATCGAATTTAAATCACAAGTTTTTTTCCAAGAAATAAACAAATTTTCTGGCAAAAAAAGATTTTGAAAATATGTCATACCTAATTGGCCAGATTCCTGTAATATGATTCCCTTATATAATAATCATATAGAAATATTAGTTTTATCTTTTGATTTTGGTTAGTTTTAACAAAATAAAAGATCTTTTCCACTATTGCATGAGATAAAATCCATGTTAGCAAATAAGTTCATTTCCGAAGTTTCTTGAAGATTTTACCGGAATAAAATCCTCTAAAACGGTAGAAATATACATCTAAAGAAAGCAAAATATTCTAAAATTTCTCTCAGATCACTTTTTTCTAGAAAAGACCCGCAAGACTTTCTAGAGTTAAATAAGAGTCCAAATTTTAATCCGTAAAAATTTCTTAAATTTACCTGATTTTACGTAAAAAATAGTAAACTTACAATAAAACAGTAATTTTAATGATTTTTTTTAATTTTTTTGAAAAAACGTTTGGATGTGTGATGCAGTAAAAGACAAAGTGTTAGAAAAGCGTGAAATTTGAAAACTAGTATGTTAGGGTATTGGAAATAAGTGTGAGAGATATTAATTCAAATTCAAACACCTTAACGGTCCTCTCATACTAAATTCTAACACCCTAACGCACCTTTCACAATTCAATTTACGATCCTAACGCACCCCTCACACTTCATTTTACAACTCTAACGCGACCCTCACACTGAATTCTAGCAATCTAACGCACTAGCCTAACGTTTAGTAACGCTTTCAGTTATCATTTTACGCTTTTTTTATTGTTAACGTTTACTCACACTGTGAGTAAAAAAATCATTAAAATTACTGTATCCCAGTCAATCAATTTCAAATGTAAAACCGCTGAATGATCACTGAGGAAGGGGCTGTTTCATCAATTGTCCTTTTTACTTAAATCATAATTCTTATCAAGGATCCTGTATGCGATTTCGGAAGAATATACTTATACTAATCTTTTTATAAGTCGATGTCTTTGATCTAATTATTTATAGACAAATTATTCCTACCAAAAATAATATGAACAAGTTTTCAGAAAACTTATTCTTAAGTCTGAAACTTAAGCATAATAATTTTGAACAAGGCATGTAGCATATCAAACGATTGCCACTTGTATATACTAAATAAATTTTATGTTGGATCCTTAATAAGAATTATGATTTAAGTAAAAAGGACAATTGATGAAACAGCCCCTTCCTCAGTGATCATTCAGCGGTTTTACATTTGAAATTGATTGACTGGGATACAACTCTAGTCATTCAGAACTTCCAAAAATGAACAAACGTTCATTAAGCTTCAAGGGGTTTCTGAAGGTTCAAATCTCCTCAAATGTTTTCATTTTTTTTCCAAATTTTGTCTAAAATTTACTGGAGTGAAGTTTCGACTTGAATTAATTAGTAAGTTGAATTAACTAAAAAATAATTCAATACGTATTCAATATTAACTCAATACTAATTCAATGTCGAAAAAAAAAGAAAAAAATATATTAATACAATGGACTCTATTGTGTAAGCAACATGTCATTTTTTACTTGTTTTTTTTTTATTGACTTATTCATTTATTGAATTATTGAATTAACGACTTGAATTTATTTTTTTAAGAGAGCGGCTAGAATTAAACATAAAAAATGGAAGATATGAAGACATTACAGATATTACTAATAAATAGGATTTTGTAGTTAAAAATTCATTAATTTTGTAATCAACTCATGAGGCTAAAACTGTCATCCAAGGAAAAATGAGTTGTGTGGAAAGGTACCGCTTTTTAAACTTTAGAAAAAAAAGACATACAGGTATAGAAAATAATGTTCGTTTGTACAGCTGTCGCTTTAATTTTTTTTCTTTTGTGTTACCGTCGCGTTATATTCCTTGTTAAGTAATTAATTCAACTCAAGTAGCTCAGAGTTTACAGTAGACCATTACGGAAGTATATACCAATACTAATGTATTTATAAGCTAATGCCTTTGATTAATTTATTTTTACAAAAACTATTCTTACAGAAAGAATAGTTTTGAACAAGTTGAACGTTGAAGTATGAAACTTATTCTGGTGTCTAAAACTTAAGGAAATAATTTTGAACAAGGATTTGACACTTGTATATACTCTCAAAATTTTACGATGGATACTTTGTAAGAAATATGAGTAAAGTAAAAATGACAATTGATGAATCAGGTCACAGATATTAATTATATTCCTTTGATGAACCGAAGTTCGAAAAGGTAAAACTAATATTTTTTTCGAATGATTATTCGAGTTAATTAAAATCTCAAACACGATAATTGTAATCCTTGATTTCAAGCAACTCCCGTCCAATTCATTCAATTTTTGCTTTTATGTTTAATTCTAGCCGCTCTCTTAAAAAAATAAATTCAAGTCGTTAATTCAATAAATGAATAAGTCAATAAAAAAAAAACAAGAAAAAAATGACATGTTGCTTACACAATAGAGTCGATTGTATTACTAAATTTTTTTCTTTTTTTATCGACATTGAATTAGTATTGAGTTAATATTGAATACGGGATATTGTCTTTTTGTCAGGATTTTTTTTTTGTTAACTTTAGTTTTTTGTTAGAATAATCAAAAATGGGTTTTTGTTAGTTTGTCATTTTATTAAAAGTACATTTAGTCCAAAAGTATATTATGTCAATAAATAAATTAGTTAATAAATTAATTATTAAAGTTTATTAAGAGTCTTGACACGTCTAAAAACTGTTCTAAATTTATCTCAAAATTCTTTAATCTTTGCAAATTTTCTTCAATTACTTTGTTTTTTTCTTTAGTTAAACTGTTAATTTCTGGAGCTGGACAACCCGTGAGTCTTGAATTATATTCGATTACTGTATTGCAATCTAACTTTTTCAAAAATATTATTAATTTATAAATATCTGGATGATTCTTGTCCAACCATCGATTTATTTTGGCGTGGTAACCTTCTAGATGGTTATTGGTCCTAGGACCATCTGACAAACTATGATTCCACATATCATAGTCAATGGAGCCCTCAAACCAAGTGTTAACAAAATAATCAAAGAATGATTCCAATTTTTGTTTGATTAATATTGTATCTTCAACATCATCGAAATTATTTCGTCCACGTCCTCTACCACGACCACGTCCACGTCCACGACCTCTACCAACGATTAGAATGTTGTTTTGAGTTTGTTGACTTTGAACTGGTTGATCCAACAGCTCAAAAAGCTCGGGAGTGTCAACCATTTCATTTCTTTCGAAATCACGACCACGACCACGTCCTCTTCCTCTACCTCTACCACGACCTCTACCAACGATTAGAATGTTGTTGTTGTTTTGAGTTTGTTGACTTTGAACTGGTTGATCCAACAGCTCAAAAAGCTCATCTTTTTTTTGCATTACTATTTTAACTGCTTCGTCCATTCGATCCAATGGAACAAATGACAACGCCATCCACATTTTTACAACTTTTTGGACACTCTGCTTTTTGTATTCGTTTTTCAACCCCTTAGTATCGACTGCTCTGCGCACAGCTTGCAGAAAATGAAAATGACAGCCCTTTAACTTAACTCCAAACTGTCGACTAAATGCATTAATTGAAGCCAGCTCAAAATCAGTTGTTATTTTGGTCGGCGATATTGTGAAGCCTAACTCGAATAGTCTGTCTCTAAGGCACATGATCATCTTGTTGTAGGTTGTTTCTTTTTTGTCCTTCAAAAGTACATATACACAAGCAAACATTTGTTCCATATACCAAGCATGAATGGTAAAAACTTGTGTATAGTAACTAGGAGCAGATTTAAAAGTGCCATCAATATGCCATGAACCACTTTTGCTTAATATACGCAAACATTCATCAGAACCGAATGCAATCATACGATCATCATCCTTAGTGTCGAATAATAGGAACCGACTTTTACCATCTTGACAGATCGTGTACTCATATTCAAGTTCGTTAGTAGTTGCACTGGCACTACAAGGTCTTTGTGAACACCGCCAATAATCAGTGTCGGAGTTTTCATTATGACTGTGAAAATTATATACATAATTCAATATTAAGATAGCTTCTCCACCTTTCTTATTAAGGCATCGTTCGAAAATATGAATGAAACCGTAAAGTTCCAAATCAAATTCAGATTCAGACATTTCAAAATGATGACTTAAAAGATTTTCAAATTGTAAAAATAAAGCTAAGAATTTCGATGCTTTCGATTTTGAAAAATTTATATTTGTAATTTTATTTTAACTTAAAACTTATTTAACAAAATGTACAATTAACAAAATTCTAATTTAACTACATATACTAATGACAAAAAGTAAGAATGACAGTCTATAAATCCTAACAAAAGTTATATGCCTGACAAAAAACCAATAAATCATTGAATACGTATTTTATTATTTTTTAGTTAATTCAATATCCGTTTTAACTCAAGTCAAAACTTCACTCCAGTCTAAAATTTTCATTTAATTTTCCAATTTTTCCAAAAATTTTCATATTTTCAAAGAAAAAAAATTAAAATTTTAGAAAAATAATGAAAATACTTGAAGATAAATGAAGCTTCATGGACCCTTAAACCTTCATAACCTTGTACGTTCATGAAGGTTCATGAATGTTTTTGAAGATTCAGGAAGATTCATAAACGTTAATTTTTGAAAGTTCTGAATTACCAGGCTACGTAAAATCGTGTAAAATACAACCACTGTAAATCAATTACTTCACTTTTTTCGCTCTTAAGAACTAAAATACCTGCGCTAATTTTACGTATTTGATGCTCAATGGAGTAAAAAATATCGGCGCTTCTAGTGTTAATCACCCAAGTGTATTTTTCTTAAGATTCTCAAGTAAATCTTGGCATTGAGACCCGGCTTTATCAAAAATGCAGAAAGAAATTAAATTGATAAAAATTGGCTTTTATCCAATCTAAATAAGTACGTTGAAAAAATCACAAACATGTTAACTTATTTCAGAAATGTACTGTAGAACAAATATATTGATTTTAAATTGTCATTTTTTTTTCTCAATTATGTGCATTTGCATAGTTAATACAGTCTACGCTCGAATTTGTCACGTCATAGATTTGTCACCTTTCTGTTTTATCCCTTAAAATCTGTGGAACGGATTTCTCTCAATATTAAATAATGTTAAGTTATATTCGAATTTATCCCGCTTTTTAATCCCATTATTCAAATTTAGCACCTAAATTTTTTCGAACGAATATACAAAATTTATGAAAAAAATATTCATATTTGTCTCACTCATTGTTTTATTGTTATTTGAAATAAAAAAAAATAAAAATGGAAGAAAATAATAAGAGAAAAAGGTCAAAGATGTGACGATGACATTGAAATCCCCGTAATTCCTAAAAGTGAGGCTTTGGAGGGTTTGAAGAAATATATTTCGTATCTAGAGCATTTAGATGGAATTGATTATGAAGACATTAAAAAGATTAAGGAGGTAAACAATAAGGCTGATTTGTTAGAAATTTCAAAATTAAAGCAACAAAAAATATTAGATTTTTTTATTATAACCAAAAATTAAAACAATTTTTTTACTGTCGTTGTTTTTCAATAAATTATTTTTAAAAAAAAAAATTCATATTTGTCACTATTCGAATTTGTCACATTTTTTTCCTGGAACCGATGGGGTGACAAAACCGAGCGTAGACTGTAATTAGATTTTGATTTTAATCATCGAGATTAGCTTTAGAAAATTTTTTAAAATCTTAACCCGACATCTATGTATACTTTTAACGTTATACTTTGAAAGAGAATAGAAAAACAAAAACAAAATGAGAACTGAATTTTTAATTTCGATCTTAACAAAAAAAATTATCATAAAAAATTATTTTAAAAAAAATCATCTATCAATCATTAGATTTATATTAGATTTATAAAGTGAACCCCCAAATAAAAATCCAAGAGATCTCGTAATGAATTGTATGATTAACAAATCAACCATAAGGATATTTGGTCTATGTGCCTTTTATCTACTTTACTTGTTCATTGGAGCAGCTATTTTTTCTTCAATTGAATATCCTAATGAAAATCAAATTATTCAAAATTTAAAAGCAAAACGTCGTGATTTTTTGTTAAGTCACAAGTCATGTTTAAATGGTAAAATTTTTTATAAAAATTAAAAAAAAAAATAAAAAAATTTTTTTTTCCAGACTCTGATCTCGAAGCGTTTATAACTCGTATAATCCGAGCTAATAACCGCGGTATCTCAGCGATTACAAATTTAACAGTCGAACCAAATTGGTCGTTTGGCCAAGCTGTGTTTTTTTCAGGCACTGTTTTAACAACGATTGGTTACGGTCACGTTTCACCACTCTCTTCTGGTGGAAAAGTATTTTGTATCTTTTACGCTATATTCGGTATTCCGATAACCCTTGTCTTGATCTCAGCATGTGTCGAACGTCTTCTATTGATAACCAATAAACTCTATGATAAAATGAAGACATTGTCTATTTTTTACAAAAATCAAACAACAATTAACATGAAAGCGTTGACTTACACTCATTTTGGTCTCGTGTTTGTGTTTGTGTTGACCTTTTTTTTTCTAATACCAGCAGCTATATTTAGTTCAATTGAAAAAGAATGGAATTATTTGGATGCTTTGTATTATTGTTTTATTTCGTTGTCAACTATTGGTCTAGGTGATTATATACCAGGTGATTCATATGAACAACCATACAGAGTCTTCTATAAGATTGCTACAACTTGTAAGTTGAAAAAAATTTATCTTAAAAACAGAGTTAATTTAACTTTTTTTTAAGTCTATCTAATATTTGGTATTATGTTTTTGATGTTGCTTATAAGTGTGTTAACGCAGATACCACAATTAAATTTGGCCAAGTTGTTGTCACTTGAAATGGAAAAAACAAACGATCCAGAAAGACAACTACTGTCAAGCGATGGATCAACATCTACATCATATACAAGACAAATCGATGAAGACGATGGTATGTCTATTCAAGCACCTAAATTTTGAATAAAATTCCATTCATTTTTTTTTTCAATAAATTCGGTATTTTTTCTAAAAATTTATTTATTAGTCATTTTTTATCGTTCGTTTATTTTTGTTGTTATTTCGTAAAAAAATTTAAATTTGTTGTTGTTGATATTTGTTTATTTTTTCAAAATTTTATTATAAAAATTAAATTTAAGTGTGTCAAAATTTACAAATTAGAGTTTAAATAAATAAATGATAATTCGAGTAGTTAATTTTTTTTCTTGTTTGAAGTCTTTCATGGTCTGGAGATTGAAAACCGACGATCATTTTTAATTAAATGAATGTGTGTCTTGACTCAACTCAAGTCAAAGTCAGGAAATTCTTAAATCATGACTCATGAATCCGACTTACTGCACTTCCACCGAATTAAATGCTTTCCGTACCCGTACCGTACCATCCAACCATACCGTCAAAAGGATTCAATTGACCAAAATCTTATCGTAATTTATCCTAAAATTTTCATGCAAGCAATTTGTGATATTCACTATAGAACTTGCTATAAATCGTTTTAAAATATATTAAAATATGCGAAATTAGAGGTATGTAAAGTTCGGTTTTAACGTGCTTTTTCTAAAAATTTTCGGTGAAAACCCGCTTCTAAAACTTTTCATACCCTTCATTCTTAGAAATTAAAACATTTTTTAAAAAATTTATAGTAAGATTTGTAGTTAATACGGAAAAATATATACCCATAAATTTTCAAGTCCCTTTGAACATAGTTGAAAGGTGCTGAAACTTTTCTTGGAAACTAAGGTTTATGACTTGGGGAACCTTACGGTAAGACAATGGGCACCCAATTAGCCCTAATAATTTTGGTCACCCATTTAATGATTGTGTGAGGTGTAAATGAGTGAATACAGTTAATCCGGTAACCCTAAAACTGTAAGCATTAGGCCTGTTTTGTCACCCCTTTTTCAAAATTTTCACCAAAATAACCCAAAAAAACTCTTTTTCTCAAAAAAAATTAAACTAAGCAATCATGACATTGAAACTGATGAGATTTTTGTTTCTTATATTTTACCGGTACACGTCCAAAGCATACCCAATTTGAACAGCTTTCACAGGTTAACCAATTGTGCATATTTTCTTTATCAGAACTTAACAAACAAAAAACTGATTTTTCTGATCATTTTGACCTGGTGAAATGTATTTTTTTTGTCTCAAAAATCTAATTGGGTTAAATGTGTTATTTTTCGGCGATCTATAAAGGTGAGAGCTTAGTTGTAAAATGAGTCTTCCAAAAATGCGGAAACCTAAATTATAATTTGAAGAAATCTTACCCTATTTGCCGAAAAAAAAGTTTGAAGCGAAAAAAACTAGGTCTAAAAATAACATATATTTGAATTTTTTTTCACCAAATCAACCTTTTGAACTTAAAATATATTCTTTAACAATCATAAGCTTTATTTCAATATGATTGCAGAACCAATAGCTTGCGTCCCCCTATTTTAATAGTCAGGAGGGCTCAGCCCCCCAAATGAAAAAAAATTATATCTTGTTTATATAAAAAATCTCTATCAAAGTTGCATTTCAAGTAAAGGTTTATTAATTTTAAAATAAAACATCACTATAATTGATATTCTAATCATTTATATATTCTTTTTTAGTCAATTTTAAGTAATTTTTCTGTAAAAAGTTAAAGAAATGACTTGACTTAAAACAATACAAAATCGATAAAATAGTATTTTTTAAAAAAACATTCCTCAAGGAATTCTTAAAGGACTAATATAGTCCGCTTTGAGTATGGTCAATTCAGAGAATTAAGACTTTTTCGATGCCAAATTTTCCTAAACGAAGAGTCAAAGTTTGACAGCACCTCTTTAATCCTCTAAAATACTAACTTAGAGCCTTAGAACGTATACAACAGATAAAACTTTGAGAATGAAATAAATCAATTTTATACACTCTAAATTTTTGCGACTCTTTTTGATCAGAGCCCCCCATGTAAAAAATCCTGGCTACGCCGCTGATAGGATATGGTAAAAATTTTATAATGCTTCTTCTCGGTAACTCTAAACTTCAATTTTAAATTTTGATATTCTTAACGATTTTGTAACAATGAGTTACTGTAATGATTGAGTGTAAAATTCTGACTTAAATTTTTTTAGATTCAATCTTGAAATCAACAACGAATCAACGTTGAATCAATGAATATATTCAACTTATGATCATTTGAATTTTCATCAAGGAATCAACATTGATTTTTCAAAAATTGGATGATATAAATTCGATTGTTTTTTTTTTTTAAAAAATATTTAAATTTAAAAAAATGATGAATGAACTACAAAACACAAATCTCAGATCTGATTCTAGAAGACTATCGAGTCTTTTTGCAATTAAAGTCTCTTTTGTCAATCAATCAAAACAATATGTATATGGTCTTTTACAACAATTTTGCTCTCGACTTTTAGTATCTGAAGAATCTAGCTTCCATCATCACATTTACATGAGGACAATTGAAAAATACACAATCAAAGAGATTCAAGCGGTTATTAATTGTGTTTATGACAGACCTCAATTAGAAGATGTCGAAGAAGATAATGAAATTGATTTAGACATAAACAGTGTTTCGGTGCAAACAGTACGAAACGAAAATACTTATATAAGTTCTATTGCAAAATATGATCCTAGTCCAGTTTCTATCGGGATAGCAAGGTATGGCGTAAGTTATAATTATTCTATTATAAAATATTTAACAAAAAATAAAGCCTAAATAATCACTAAACTAACCTCCGGCCTTTTTCAAGGCCATTTATTATTTAGAAATAAAGCATTTCATTTAAAGCATTAATTATACAAATGTAATGAGGCGATGGTCGACTGTAATTAAAAAATTTTGTTTAATTGGATCAATGGGTAATTAATCAGATTGAACGATTATAACCATACAATAGACTCATATCAAATTCGAATTTCAATCTATTTTTTGTGACCCCTTGGTTGAGCCTTTTTTTCACTATTCGTGCTTTATTTTGATTATTAAAGCCAACTTATAGACAACGATACGATTTGAAAAACGAAAACTTGCACTTTTGGAGTCCCTTACAATAATAATTTTTACGATATATCCTCATAATGACCGACCCCCAAAAGTTGTTTCGAAAACATCGAAAAATTAGCTTTTTTAAAGCATTTTTATCTTCTACTGTCAAAATTATCATTTTTTGAAGGTTCTTTAACCAACTTTCAACAGAAGATATTTCACTGATTTTATAAGGTTCTGAAAATGCCAAACGAAATATACCGTATTCCCCGGTTATGCAGCACCACGACCCAAAATCCAAACTTTAAAGAGGGTTTTTTAGCCATTAGTAAAAGGCTAAAACATGCTTAAGACATTCGTCACACACTAGTTTTGAAAGCAGAGTTTGCTTAGAATATTTTAACAAAGGCTAATTGGTAAAAAGAGCTTCCTAAACTTTTGGATTTCGTGTATGATTCTGTATAATCAAACGAGGGAATACGGTACCGTCAAACTCTCGGTCTTCTCTAACTGCGCACCTTCCTTGTTTCTCAATATTAAACTAAGAATACAAAGATTCTACCAATAAATGTAGAAAATCTTTCATTCTTTTCGGTCAAATTTGTTTTAATTTTTTCAAAATAGTTTTCTGGATTTGATAGGTTTTGGAATAACGATTATTTAGAATCGATTTTATGACTTGGTGAACCTTAACAAGGCTTTCAGTACATTGCCTGGCCTTTCATTGGAGATTTTGTTAGAAATTTTTGACAAAAGCGACCCCTCGTTCGTTCCCTTACCCTATAAATACTCTCGACAGCAAATCCAACAGATGCCGAATCTTCGAATTGAAAATGTCAAACATCTCAAATCCTAAAGGAAAGAAATTTTAAGTAACTTCTTCATTAATTTGGGTTCCGCTCGAATGTATGAGCATCATTTAAAACCTTGGTTTTGGTTTTTTTTGTATTTTTTTGTAAATAGAGACATTCAACTAAATTTTCTAAATCTATTTATTCTATTAATAATAATGTTGATTTTAATTTTACATTTAAAAAAAAAAAAGTTTTTTTTTTCATAAAAAATCAAACAAAAATTTAAGAAAAAAAAGGTGATTAGGAAAAAAAAAGAAGACTTTTATTTCAAGTCCTCTTGTTGTCAGGTCTTTGTCATCGGATAATAAAAGATCGATTCAAACGTTTCAATAGAAAAAATAAAGAGAGAAAGTTGGTTATTCGTCGTGTAATTTTTCACTAATTTATTTTTGTTAGTGCAATTATTTGATAGGTCTAAGGATATTTTATTTTTTAAATTAATAAAAAAAAAAGATAATTCATAAAGGTTGTCTCCAAAAAAAAAAGCATTAATAAACATTTTCAAAAAAAAAAATATTAATATAATTATTTATTCATGCAATCAGTTATCTGAATAGAATGAGATACAATATAATGGCTATAAGGGCTATTATAACAACTGATGAACGATTTTGGAGAACATCAATAAGTAAGTCCGTTGAATTTGTTTGTTGACCAGGTCGATTTGATACTGGTGATTGAAGTGCCAATTTGCGTAAACGCGCTTCCTCTTCCTTTAAAGCAACAATAATTGAAAATTGAAAAATAAAAATTTTTTTTTCTCTTAAATTACTTTTAATTTGTTAACTTCTTTTTTTAAAAGTTCATTTTCTTGTTTAACTTGTATTAATTCATTGGCAACATTATCACTCCTATCCAAACGTGCCGTATTATTATTACTACTATTTGTATTTTGTGTTTGTTTGTTTGATAACGAAGACGGTAATGAATCAAAATCCGATGTTGTATTTGTGTCCGTACGTGATGTAGTTTGACGTGTTTCTTGTTGTTTTATTTGTGGCGATTGTACACCATTTGTTTGTGAAACTTGTTTAGTTTCTGTTTTGACTTGTGTGTCTTGTATTGGTTTTGCTTGTTGTTGAGTTTGTTGTTCAGATTCGGTAGTATCAAATAAGCATTTTAATTTAATGTCTAATAAACGTGTTGGTTGAACATCTTTCCACATGTTTAATATGTCGTTTACGCTTAATAGCATTTCAGTTTCGTTCAAGTACATATATTGCACCATAAATTTGTGCTTATTTTTCTCATTTGGATCATAATTAAATGGTTGTAACAAGACTAATTTAACAAAAAAAACGGTTAAACATTTTTTAGATTGACATTCATGATTGGAATTTTCATGTAGACTAAGGGTCATAGAGTCGAAGTTGAAAGGTCAAAAGACGAAAGAAAACTTCGAAAAAGAAGATGAGTTGCAATAAAATAAGTCTTCAGATTCAACTTTTTGAAAAAATATTCTACATTTTTTTTACCAGAAAGAAAAAACAGTATCAGTTTTTTTCAAATTCCATAATGCCTGGGATTCGTTCTAACAGTCCATTTATCTGTTGTTCAATAAAAATCTGACCCGGTTTTTGTTTACTTAAAGCTCGGAATTTTCACAGACATTTTTAAAATGGACCCTCTAATAGCAAACAAATACGAACAGTCTTCCAAGATTTAACTTTTTTACAAATAGAGTTGTGAATGAGTGGAACAGACTTCCGGAAGAGGTGGTAAACGCAAAGAACCTGAATAGTTTCAAAGCGAAACTTGATGTTTGGATGTCGAAACAAATAGAAGCAACTGCTCTTTAGAGTTATGCTTGGATGACCTCCAAGCTGCAGTTTAAACTACTACTTAATGACCAGAAAAATGAGAAATGTGTGATGTCACTGTTTATTTTAAGTCTTACGCTTCTGTCTCCGTGTCAATTTGACTTTTTTCATGAGTAATATTCAAAAAATCTGCTTACTGTGATTCAATTTCATCACTTTAAAAGATGGCTTTGTTTATTAAGTTTTTTAAATTACTCACAGTACGAGGTGAATCAGGAACTGTCAAACACAAATATAGTTTAAAAGCAACGAGGAGATGTTTGATTAATTCAACAAAAACAGAGGAACCCGAACTTTATGATCAAAAAAAAATTATGTAAAAAAAATATTTTCTAAGTTACCATTAACTTTCATCGATTGTTGTGAATCAAGTACACCACTATTTGGTTTAACACAATAACGTTTAGGTGCTGTTGTTTTAATTTTAAAAGCGATGCGTTTTTCAGTCGGATTTCTAATGACTAACGAAACAGTAACGTAATCGTCAAATGGTCCTTTAAATCTGAGCTCATTCGACGGATCTAATACAAGACCACCCAAAGGATCGACTAGAACGGCACCACCGGTTGATTCTCTTTCCATTTCTGACATTACAACAACAAAAAATCTAAAAAAAAACTCCAAAAAAATAAAAACGATTTAATATTGTAAAAAAAATTAATTTTATTTTTTCGTGCAAAAATATCTTATATCTATCCACATCATCCATTTTAGAAATTTCTTTTTTTCGAAAATATAAATTTCAAATTTTTTTTTTCTATCATAATGTAGTAGAATCGTCATTCAAAGTAAATTTTGAACACAGAGAAAAAAAAGAGAATTAAACTGAGAGAGAGAGAGAGAGTAATATATTAGAGAGAGAGCAACTAATTATAAATTTAGCTTGCTTGCTTTTTTTTTTTTTCTTTTTGCTTCTACTTATATTTGCAATATTCATGAAATAATTATGAATTTTATTAATTTTTTTTTTTTACATTGCAACTTGAAAAAAAAAGCATTAAGCTTATATATTTTGTTTTGAAGACAATTTTGAGTTCAACTAATGGAATGAAGATTTCAATCGATTTTAAAAAAACTCGAAAATATTTTGACAAAATAACTTGTTGATTCTTGTTCGAATAAATTTATATTGTTTTATGTCATTATTAATCTTGAGTATTTAGACAAAAAAAAAATAGAAAAAAATTAGATTAAACTTTTCATATTTTTTTTTTGTTTGATAAAATAATTAAATCTAAGTATTAATTGGATTTTAATTTTTTAGAAAAAAAAAAGAGATAAAGAAATATTTTTTAGAATTAGATTTTGTTTTTGTTGTTGTTGTTGATATTATGTAGATTATGTTGTTGAAACATAAATCCGGTTAAAATTAAACTTGAGTAGATATTCGTTATTTCTTGTGAACCATCAAGCATATTTTTTTGCAAGATACTTGTAATTGAATTGAGCTTTTTTTACTTTCTTGAGATTTTCATCGATTCAAAAATTAGGATTAGGTTCGCGAATTTTCAAAAGCCGAATCGCAAAACGGACCCTCCATACCTGGAAACTTATAATTCCCTAATTTTCAGGGTGGTCGAAAAATTTTTTTGGAAAGAGTGGTCCAACTTTAGTGACCAAGATAGAGTTGGTCATGGTATATCGAAAATATATGTTCTAAAAAATCTAATATATGATATTTATGATGCCTATCCTGAAATGTCAAAGTGGAAATGTCAATTTTTAAGTGCATAAAACAGAAAAAATGGCTTATCTTTGATTTTCAGTGTCTTTAAATCTTTTGGTTTACATCCTTTAAATCAATAAATCAAAAATCAAGCCCTGTCCAGAAATATCTGCTTTACACGCTGATGGGTAAAATAAATATGTTTTGATGCATTCCTAGGACTCGATGTGAAAAAAGTGAAAAAAAACAGACCATTTTTTCTATTTTTTTTGTCATAAAACATAGCAATGTCAACTTTGATTTAAATATAAAATTTACATTTGGAAAATTTGACCCATCCCATGAATCTATTCTTGTTAAGTTATTAAATAAGATCTTTTAAGATTGGTAAACGTTTTTTTCAAGTTTGGCAATAGATCTTACAAGATTCCATTAAGATATAAAAAATTTGAAAGAATCTTAATCAAGAAATTGTCAAGAAAAAATAAGGACAAGATTTTACTTTGATTCTTAAAGATATGAAATATTTATTAAGTAACTTACCTAAATCTTGTCCTTATTTTTTCTTGACAATTTCTTGATTAAGATTCTTTCATATTTTTTATATCTTAATGGAATCTTGTAAGATTTAGCCAAACTTGAAAAAAACGTTTACCAATCTTTAAAGATCTTATCTAAGAATCTGTTTCTGGGATAGATTTTGGATTCTAGGTATGGGTCTGGGTAGGTTGACCCATTTAATTTGGGTATTTATATCCCAAATCCAATTATTGACGAAAAAGAAACAAAAAAAAACAATAAAATGATCTTATTCAAATGTACAAGCTCCTAAACAAGCAAGATCACGTAAACTGGTATAAATGATTGGATAATGACGAAACAGTCAATCGGATATACGATACAAGAGGTAATTGATATAAACTAAGACGAGAACTTGTGAAAAACTGTGCACCAAGATTCAATTTTTTTACAAACCGTATCGTGAATGACTGGAACGGGCTAACGAATGAAGTTATTGAATCAAAATCAATTAACATTTTTAAGACTAATTTGGACAAACTTTTGAAAGACTAAAACATTGCTTATGGTCTGGATAGAACCAGACTTAACGCGAGAGCGTAGCAATTATTTTTACTACTACTACTACTACTACTAAAACAAATTTTACCTAACTCAGACTCATACCTGAAATCCAAACCAATATCCAGCCAATTAAAATTAATGGCAATATATGTCTGACCACACCGTCAAAATTGACCAGCAAATCAGTGTGGGGTAGTAGTTTTTATTTAAATTAAAACAAAAGTTAAGTTAGAATTTTTTTTTAACTAAAGTATTGTGTTTTTCAGATTGTATGATGTGATAGTCAGATGTTTCAGTGTGGTGGAAATGGAGACCCTTTCAAAATTGGTATCATATGTTTTTATTTATAAGGTTTTCAAGTAGATTTTTGCAAAATCAGATTGCGTGGAGGTTTTGCATTTAGAGAACCTTATCAAGTTACTTTAGCTAGCATAGCTTCAGAAATGAAAATTTAGAAAACAAGATCATCATCGAAAGGACTTCTTAGGTTTTGTAGAAATCGGATCAGGATTCACCAAAAAAAGTCTTGACTATCATGTAAATAGCAAAAAGCTTATTAATGATTCGAGAAAAATCATAAAATTTAAGGCAATCAAAGATTTATTGAAAAGCATGTTTAATTTTTTTAAATATTTGTTAAATGTTTTGACGTTCATATGATATTAATTGATGAAATTGAAACTTTAAAGAAAAAAATCAAATCAAGAAATTTCAACTCTTAGCTATGACATATTGAAATCGCTTGTAAACTTTGATCAGCATTTTTATTCTCAACAACTGAACTCCATTTTTGTGAGATTTCATAACGAAATTTATTTTAATAATGCTTCTCAAAGTTGAGAATTAAGTGTTCTTGAATTTCAGGTACAAGGTAGTAGAAAAGTCTCATTGGAAATAAAAATTTTTTCTGTCTATTTTTTGTTGCAAATTACGATGATAACTTGATTTTTATTTTTACAGCTTCCTGATGAAAAAAATTTACAAACGTTTTATGTTTACATTGTTTTATCGAAATAAAATTCAATTTTTTTATGTCTTCGGAAGCGTTTTAATTTTAATGATAACCAGGGACGACCAAAAGTTGCTCTAAAAGTTGATCAATTTTCAGCCAAAAGTTGCTCGAAAGTTGCTTAAAAGTTGCGAAAAGTTGCTTTCAAAAATGCTCTTTAGCAATTTTGTTTTATTAAAAACGAATTAAAAAAACAATAATTTAAGCGAAGTGTTAATTAAATATTCCCCCAATACGAAAATACCCTACAAAAAATAAAAATTCTAATTTTCTTTTTCTGAGTCATTTTAATTTCGAATAAAATCGTTGTCTAAAGTATCGTCGTCCTCGTCCTTGTATGATTCATCGTCTTTCCGAGTTGGGTTATTAAAGACAAGAAGTTTGTAATCATAATGGTCTCACCTGACATATTCTGACGGTTGTCAGTCAATATAAATTTAAACTTTGAGAAAGCCGGCTCAGAATCATTAGAAGAGGATGGTAAATTAAGAATCCATTTCGCAAATTCAAAAATATTTGGAAGCCTATTTTTACTCTACACCCACCATTGATCCAAGTCGTAATTTTCTGTATCTGTAATATTATATTCGAGAATTTTATTGATATAAATAGGCCATTCATTTGAAATTGAATTGTAAATTTTAAACGGGATTTTTAACTCGGACAAATTAAAGTTACAAAAATCGAACTAGGGTAGGGTCAAATACTCGAGAGGCTTTGAAAATATCCATTCAAGGTAGAGAACCGTCAAAGAAAAACAATAATAATTAAAAAAAATACTTGAATGTTAACTTTTTTATGTTTTTTTCATTAGATTTTATCTAATTTTGAAAAGTTGCAAAAAATTAAAAAAGTAGCGAAAAGTAGCGAAAAGTTGCTAAAGTTGCAAAAGTTGCTCGAGCAACTTTTGGTCGTCCCTGATGATAACCTTGTTAACATATAAAATTAGTTTTAACTCACTCTAAAATAAATATCTCTAATGTTTAGAAATAAGTGGCGTCGTGGCTTAGTGGCTAAAGCGCCTGTCTAGTAAACAGGAGATCCCGGGTTCGATTCCCGGCGGTGCCTTTTTTTTTAAAAATTCAAAATTCTTGGTCAAGAAAAAATTTATTTTTACAAAATAAACATATTTTAAATTAAAAAATCATTCATTTAATCAGACTAACAAAAAAATGATAAGAAAATATCTTATCTATTTTTATAACTGTCTTCATCATCAGAATCGTCCGATCCATATTTAAACAATTTTCTTATAAACGATGTCCTCGAACGACCTATAAGGACTTGATAAGTTATAAAAAAATGTACAAACAAAAATACACCTTGCATTGCGTTTAACACTGAAAAAAAATAAATAACACCAATTGCAAATTCTTGTTGTTTAATTACACTTATAGGTAAAACTATCCATGATGCACCGGAAAATAATAAACAACTTAATAATGTTATTACATCAGCTCGAGTTGAACTTAGACCATTTGTTGAATTAAAAAGTGCATCATCATCATAATTGATTACTTTTTGACGTATTATTAAACCTATTACGATTATATTTACAACAATAATAATACATATTGGAACTATCAATGCTCCCACTAGATATCCAGTATTCAACCAACATCTTTAAAATAAAATTTCATTAAAAAAAAATTATTTTTAAACTTTTATTTGACTTACATTGAATTGCTGACGACATAGACTCCAGTCGATGGAGATGCAAGGCTTATTATCAAAAATATGCCAGAAATTATAAATGGAATAACTTAAAATATTAACAATGAAAATGTACTGTGTTGGATTGAATTGTTTAAAGAGATAGACTTACGGATTGATCCCCCGAAAAACCATTTGAATAGATAAAATTTAGTTAGACTAAACGTTACTGAAAAGTAATGCATTAGGACTATAACAAAAAGACTAAAAAAATACACAAGGAGTGAAAAGTGTTCCAAAAATGCTAGGACTGCACAACCATGATTGTATGACGAATGTTTTACATAGACAATTATAATCATAAATACAGTAGCTATAACATAAGAAACACTCGAAAAGAGGGTTGACAACAAAGTAAAATAGGCTGGTTTTTTGACCATTAGGTCCCTTTAAAAAAAAGCGAATTTATTAATTTAAATATTTTGTATGATTTTCAATAATTACTCGTTTTTTAATTCAATTGCTTTCATAACTATTCGAATAATAACAATTAAGGCAAAAAAAATTGATATCGATGATAAGATTGTGTAAACCAATGCCATATCTTTTGACACGTTTTCGGGAGCCTTGATTAAAAAAAATACTTTTATTTTAATGAAAATACTTTTTACAGTAACAGAATTCGCTATTTCGACCTTCAAAATAACGTCTCTTGAAGTCGAAAATCGAATTTATGTTAGAAAGTTTTGGTTGCGATCCTTTTATTTTTGGATGATGTGAGTTAAATAAAATTTAACTTACTCCGATTAGGGCAAAAAATGTTGTATGATTACACTCGCACCAACTTATATCTTTTGAATTAAGATATTTTTGTTGACACCCAAAAGTAGTCCATATTTTAAGATCTACATTCCAGTATCTACAACCATCCGAAACATTAAACTTAAATTCATATAATTTTTAAATAATGTTTATTACATAAAAATGTTTCAAAATTTACCTGTGACCTATTATAAAAGAGGTGCACTTTGTATTTTTTGATTAATTGGTTTTTCAATGTAACAGCCATTAAATTGGCGCTGATCTTATAATCTGGTAAAAGATTTTGAAACGAACCATTTTTCAGTGTTACAAACGTAAATGTTTCATCTGCAGACAAAAAAAATATGGTTAGTGATCCAATTGTTAGTCGAAATCGAGCTTCGACCGAACACCAGCGTATCTAAGAGCCCTAAAAATAATTAAAAACGTTACTTTTCATGTTTGCATATTCGATGTAAAATCCATTTACAAGATTTGAGACACTAAGTAAATAATCATTGAAACGAATTGAATTTTCAGTTGTTCTATCAACAAAACTAAGGCTTAAATTCGAATCTGCCTTTCTAAAAACAAGAGCACCAGTTACATAATCTAAATCAGAGTTTAAATTTTTTATCGTTCCATAAGCTAGATTTTGATTTATAATTCCTCCACATGAGACCAAACGACTGTCAGCACATGTAAGTTTATTTGTACCATTCAAATTTGTTTTGGCAAAAATCACGTCAATTGAAGTCAAAAATCTAGAAAAAAACTATATTTATTTACGAACACTTAATGTTACATTAATGAAATAACACAAGCGCCTTTTTTTCATTAATGTAGCACGTTTAAGATGAATTTAATTTCGATGGTATTCATTTAATTGGAATCGAAATATTCAGATTACTTGTCTGTTGTTGTTTCAAAAGGTTGATAAAAGTTATTAGACACATCAAGTTCTGGATAACTTGGATCGGCTTCAATTACCCGACTAAAACTAGTACTCACATCATATTTTAACAAGTTATTCAAAAAAAGAACAAGGTTCTCCGCTGTCTAAATATTCAAAGCGATTTAAAACAATTATTACATTTATAAAATATTTAAAAAATTTACTATTGGGCGAATTTCGTTAATTCTTGAAAATAATCGAAGCTTTTCGGCATAAATTTGAAAGTTTGATAACGAAACTGTCGATTTTATTTTCAATGATTCATTTAAAAGTATTTCACTTTGTAACTCTTGGGTTTTATTTAGAAATTCCTTGAGAAAAAATGTTAGACTTTTTAAAAAAATTTAAAAATTTCAAACGTTACTATGTCTGTCAATGGATTCAAAGAATTATTGTTGATTATATTTGGATTTCCTGTTAAAGATGTACCTGATTTTGTTGAAGTTGAATTCTTGGCTATTGTGATTAAAATAGTTGTGGTGGTTCTAGGAGTTGAAGTTGTCGTTACGGTAGATGAAGTTGTTGTCGATGGGGTCATAGTAGACGTAGTCTCGCTTGTTAAAGTCAAAGTCGTTGTTGTCATAGGAGTTGATTCAATCGTTGAAGTTACATTAGTTGTAATCGGACTAGAAGTTGTTGAAACACTTGTTGTAGTGGTTGTCGTTGTTGTGTTTAAATTTGTAGTTGTGGGTACAAAAGTTGTTAAGGTCGTTGAATTAGCTAACTCAGTTGTTGTTATAAAACTAGTTGTGTTCGTGGATGTTTGAGATGTGGTTTCAAAAGTTATCACACCAAAATAAGTACTAGTACTATTTTCAGCAGAATAATCTTCCCCCGAATAATCAGTAATTTCTATCGATTCTTCAGTTGTCGTAGTTTCTTGTGGCGTTGTTGTTGAATTAACTTTCGACGAGAATTGGGTAATATTTTGAGTAGTTTGAAAAGTCGACGTAGTAGAATTCACATTAGTAGCTGGTTGGGTCGTTGTGTTTGTAAAAGTAGTAAACTCAGCAGAAGTTGTAGAAGTTATATTCATATAAGTTGTTGTTGGTTCTGTTGATATCATCGTCGTACTCGTTACAGGACTTGATTCAGTTGAAACTGTCGTTGTACTCGTTACAGTACTTGATTCAGTTGAAACTGTCGTCGTACTCGTTACAGTGCTTGGTTCTGTTGATCCTGTCGTACTACTGCTAACAGTACTTGGTTCAGTTGTAAAAGTTGTTGTTTCTTCTTTAGTGATTTCAATAGTTGTTGAAGTCGTAGCTATTGTAGAGGTAGATGAACTCGTAGAACTTGTTGCAACTGATGTCGATTTTAATGTTGTGAAAGAAGTTGTGTATGGGGTTGTTGAGTTATCATCATCATCTTCTTCGGAATCAGAAGTCGATCGATCAACATCATCATCTGAAGTTATGGTAGTAATAGTTTTCGGAGTAGTAATAATTGTTTTTAGAGTGGTAAAAACTAGGTTCGTTATGGGAGATAAAGTTGAACTAGGAAATCCTGGAACAAAAGGTGGTATGAATGGTATTGAAGTCCCAATTGTCACTGTTGTAGACACGTTTTCCTTTATAGAGATAAAATTTACAACAAACTTTATTTTTTTAACAAAAAATTATACATTAACAAAAGCAAACAATGTGTCAGAAGTTGAACATTTACACCAGCTTAAACCATTTATTTGCCGAACAAGAAAACATCTATTGAAGTACCATTCAGATGCAAAATTCCAGTCACTACATTTACCGCTCATTTGTCTCTAAAATATTTTTTGTAAGTACCCGGACCATAAAACTTTTATTCATAAAATTCTTACTTCATTAAAAATAATATTTAGGTTCGCAATCAAATTCTCTGCCCATAGAAGCAAAAAATAATTGTTCACTATTTCACCTTTAAAAAAGCCTTTGAATTTCTGATTCTTCAAAAAGGCAAATGTTATATTTTCCGAAGCGTATGCTAAAAATAAATTAAATGAAAATAAGTTTTCTGATTTTCAATGAGTTAAAAAAGGCAAGTATAGATTGCCGGGAAATAACTTGTCGGTTGATACCATATAATTTCATCTGATATCAGGTGGCATCATAATTTATGACTATCATGATATCATCCACTTTCAGATCCGATCAGTTGAAATCATATGGTACCATGTGATAAGTTTATTTCCAGGGCTGTATTTGCCCAATTTTAAAATTTTGAGTGGATATGGATAATCCATAAAATTTACCCTAAGGCCCGTAGCTACATTGAGGCGAAAGGGGGCGTTCGACCCCCCAAAGAAAATCTGGCCCCCTAAAATTATTTCAACATCTGAAAATTTGAACTTTTTGAGACTTTTGTAAGGGTTCGACACCCCTAACAAAAGTGTCTAGCTACGGCCCTGTATACCCTAAACCCACTTGTTGTTGAAAAAAAACTAAAACAAGGGTAACCGGGTTATACCCTAAAAACACCTTAAAATTAGTGGGTATTATGTCTGAAAAAAGTTTTTTTTTAATTTTTAACTGTTTTCTCTCGAAAACTGGGATAATAATGAACTGATGTTCTGTTAAATACAGAAATGGTTGAATTCCGGGAAAACAGATCCTCGGTTGCTATCTCTAAAAACAATAAAAAAACTCAGCAGTTTTCACGAGGGGAGTGTCAGCGGTTGAAATTTAAAGTCCGTATGTATTGCTAAAAGTAAAGGTGATCTGATTAAAGAATTTTTTACCATTTATATCCGAAGGATCGATAAAATATCCAATTTCAATATTAGAATTTTGATTGAAATATTGCAATGACTTAATTTGATCTATTAAATTTAAATCTAGATATTGAAGTTGTAAATCGGCACCGTTGCTTTTACCAATTGCGCCAAAAATTGATTTTTGCGTTTCATAATATAAACATCCGATTATAAAGTTTTTTCTAGTTATTGAAAAAGCTTCATTTACTGAATATTCACTTGATAATTGACTAATAGCTATAAAATCTGCTTTACTAATTAGATTATTTAGATTCTGAGTTAATATTGTTATGAATATGTCAGTTGAAGAATTTCCAAAATCAATTGAGGTTGGGTTTGACAAAAATACGTCAGTTGAATTCCATACGTTAATTATGGTCTTTGAATTAGAAAAAAAATAATTAATAAAAAAAATTTCAATTTTAGCTTAGTAGTTTTTTTTCTATTCTTTTTAATTAAATTTTCACATACAACCTACAGTACATTTCTGTAATAAGAAATAAGTAACGCTTCAAAATACTCAAATTATCCTGCGCATAAATTTCTTGTGTTTAAACAATTAAATTTGTTAAAAATATATAGACAATTATTTTGAACCCTTGAAAAACATACACCCACAGTCAATCAATTTCAAATGTAAAACCGCTGAATGATCACTGAGGAAGGGGCTGTTTCATCAATTGTCCTTTTTACTTAAATCATAATTCTTATCAAGGATCCAACATAAAATTTCTGTAGTATATACAAGTGGCAATCGTTTGATATGCTACATGCCTTGTTCAAAATTATAATTCTTAAGTTTCAGACTTAAGAATAAGTTTTCTGAAAACTTATTCCTATTATTTTTGGTAGGAATAATTTGTCTATAAATAATTAGATCAAAGACATCGACTTATAAAAAGATTAGTATAAGTATATTCTTCTGAAATCGCATACTGGATCCTTGATAAGAATTATGATGTAAGTAAAAAGGACAATTGATGAAACAGCCCCTTCCTCAGTGATCATTCAGCGGTTTTACATTTGAAATTGATTGACTGGGCCCGGGTGTATTTTGCAATCAGTAACTTATGATCTGCTTATCATCCGATTGAACTTTTGATAAAACCTGTTAGATTGTCAACTTAAAAAAAGGTATTTCATAAATTTTAGTATTCTATCTAATTAAAAGTATTCTTTTATAATTATGTAAGAGAAACTCTTCATTTTAAAACTAATTTAAGTTTCAATCAACTCATTTTGAAAACCGCAAATAGGTGATTTTTAAAAATTCATAATTAATTACCTCAATAGAAACCGATCCCTAAATGAATTTTAATAATTTAAATTAACTTACATAAGGATCAAGCTGATGAAATGAAAATCGTCTTAATATTTCTATGAATTGATTATAATCGTCATAAGTATACACACTTTGTTTTGATGTTAGAGTTATATTCAATAATTCTGAGCTGTATGAAAACACATTATTGGAAACATTGGGCTAAAAATAATTAATTTGAGTTTTAGAATATTAATAAGGACTGCTTAACTAGCTTACATCAGTTATAAAATTCATTAAAAACCGTTCAAACAAATTAAGTTGGCTTGAAATTAACGGGCATGTTATTAAAATAAACGAAAATGTAAATACGAATTTGTTAACCATTTTTAATAATAAAAATCATTTAGACAAACGAAAAACAAATAAAGAATATTTTAGAAACACTTGGAATGATAACAAAAAATTCTTTTCATTGTTTTTTGTTAAACATTTAAATCGAAATGAAAATTTATAATGATAAATTATGATTTCTTGTATTTTCCTTTGGTAATGGTTTTGGTAATTTGCCAAACATATTTTTTTATTGTTTAATGTTAATTATAAATAAAGTAGAAAAATGTTTCGCATCATGATTTTATTTTTTATGATTTTTTTTGTTATGTTTTCAAGAATCATCGTAATATGGAAAAGATTTTTTTCCACCCAAATCAACGATTGTGAAAAGTCCAAGTCAAGATTGAAAAAACATCCGAAAATAGAGTTGAATGGAATGTGTAATGGAATAAAAAAAACAATTTCTAAGAAACATTAACTTGAACTGGATACCCATAATCGGACTGAGATTAGAACAAGGGTTTTTGAGAAGTGTTTGAGAATGATCTCAGCTTGTCAACTAAGTTGAAAAGTTTTAGAAAAACTTGAAAATGGTTATACTATCGCCATTCACCCTTGTTATTTTTGGAACGTTCATTATCATCGATAGTCAATCGAAATCAATCAATGAAAAAGTGAAAAGATTAGAACAAAGACTATCTCAGCCTAACAGTACTGATGAACAAAGTCAGTCGTCTTGTAAGGATGCTCTAACAAAACCTATTGCAATTTCTTTCACAAAATAACAAATTTATTTAAGCATACGACTAGCGTTAGAAAAAGAGGACGAAGAGACGCGTTCAAGAATTTTGGTGATTTTTGGAATCCAAAATTACGATTTTTATGACATAATTTAAGTAGAAAATTTTTTTAAAAATTAATTTTTTCCGGCTAAAAATGAATAAAAAGGACATTCGATTTATGAAGATGAAAAAATTAAACTAATTTAATTTGTTAAGTCATGAAAAAAAATTTAATTATAATTTTTTTTTGGGTCGATTTCAACTTTTCAACTTTTCATTAATTTTTACCGTATTACCTCAAACTGACAAAGATACAATAAGGTTTACATAAACCCAGATCTTAATGAAAAACAGAGACTGATTCAGAAAGAGGTAAGAAGAAAGAGAAATGAGATGAACGAAGAAGCGGCAACATCAGGTCAACCTTTTCGTTATGGGATTAAGGGGTCATTCATCGTCCCCTACAAGTTTAGAAGTGAGACGCAGGGATATGAAAGAGGGAATAACCAAGCAAACGGTGATAGAGAACCAAGAGATGGTCAATCCTACAATAATCGACAATATGACAAATTCGACCGATTTACATATAACAGAGACGATCAGTACTATGGAAGTGATCAACACAACAACAATCAATATTATCGAGGACCTTCATTCGGACGGGGTTCTATTTCATCAGGAAGGGTATCACGTGGAACAAGACGCGGATATCCTTTCAGATATTAATCTCAATAATAGTTATTTATCAAATAGTCACATGAATGTGTTTTTAGAAGTTGGAGCGCATTGTCAAAACAGTTATCCATTTTTTATAAATCAAAGTAATATAATTTCAACAAATTGTTCAACTAACCCAAATCATTGTAAATCAAAAGTTGATACCGCAATAAATTTGTTCAATGAGCGTATGTTGGCACACACAGACGGTATGCACCGTCCAGCTGATGAGATTAAAACTTATACACTTGGTCGTAATACTCGTAGGATCAAATGTTATTATACAAATCCAACATCTCTACGTAATAAAAAAAGTGAACTGGAGGCAATAATGTTAGAATATGATCCGTACTTAATTTTTATTACGGAAACATGGTTCGATGACCTAAATATTGTACAATTCGAGGGCTATACGTATTTTGGTTTTAACAGGGCTAATGGACATGGAGGCGGCGTTTGTATCTATGCGAAAGTAAATCTACAAATTTATCAAGTCGAAGATAAGATATTGAACATTAGCGAGGTGGAACAAATCTGGTGTTGTATTAAGAACTGTGACGAAAAAATATTGTTAGGTTGCATTTAAGGACCCCCATTGAGCCAAAATATTGATGTTTTAAACAACTCAATCAAAAGAGCTAGAGAGTTACTTGACGATGGAATTTATTCGGGTATACTACTTTGTGGAGACTTTAATTTCCCTAAGATTAAGTGGCTAGACAATGGTCAACCAATAATGAATTATATTGATGGACATGATTTAGAGAACAGTTTCTTAGAAACAGTATGTGATTGTTTTTTATATCAAAATGTATATTTTAACACATTTGTAAAAGAAGATAAAACATCAACAAATGTACTTGACTTTGTGTTTACAGAGTCAACAAACAGGATTAATGAGATTGAGATATTACCTATTTTAGGTTCAATTGAACGCGGTCATCTTGGTATCCTGTGGGACTACATAGCTTACAACAATGTTCAAGTCAATAGCTCAAACCGAACTAATTTCGTTTATCGTAGAGTGCACTCAGTTGCTACGAATGAGTTTTTTTCTAAAATAAACTGGACAAAAATCCTCGAAAATAAATCGGTCGATGAGATGTACGACTTAATGTTAAAGGCTTATGGGGTAGCAAGGGAAGTTTTTGTGCCAGTGGCTAATAACCGGAAAAATAGTTTAAAAAAATGGATGAACAAAGATACGAAAGAATATATTAAAAAAAAGTTTATGGCTTGGAAAAAATATACAAACTCAGGATGGTCCTCTAAAAAGTATGATGAATACGTAACTGCAAGGAATGAATGTAGTAAAAGTGTTACAAAAGCTAAGAAGGATTATGAGAACTCAGTGTTGGCGTCAGCTAAAAGGGATCCTAAAAGAGTGTTTAGTTATATTAATAGTCAGACAGTACCCAAATGTAATATCAAATCGATGAAGCTAAATGGTGTGCTAGAAACTGATGCATTAAAGGTAGTCAATGGGTTAAATAAGTACTTCAGTTTTTAATATTGATAGTGGAAACGATTTGCCTATTTTTCATAATCGGACGGAGTCGATTTTAAATATAGATATTGATGAAGAATTTAGCTATTTAAATGTTAAGCGTCGACTTGAGCTTCTTGATGGTAATAAATCCAGTGGACCAGATGAAGTAAGTAGTTGTTTTCTAAAGTTAAATGCTGAATCCTTAGCACTTCCATTGTCAATCATTTTAAAAAATCATTAACTGATGGAAAGCTGCTGAAATTATGGAAGATTGCTAACATTACACCGTTACACAAAAATGGATCCAAGTCGGAAGTCTCAAATTATTGTCAAGTTTCGTTGACATCAGTTGTTTGTAAAGTAATGGAGAGGATGATCAAGGATTTAATATTAAAGTACCTAGTTGATAACCATCTGATTTGCAAAGAACAGCATGGATTCGTGCCTAAAAAATGTTGCACTACGGACTTGTTGGAAACACTGGATATAATCACAAAAGCGTTAAGGGATGGCGATATTCTGGACGTTATTTACACGGACTATTCAAAGGCTTTTGATAAGGTAAATCATAGAAAGTTAATTCATAAGCTGGAAAAATATGGTATTCGGGGTTGGATCCTTGAATGGATTTAAGATTTTTTAAGAAACCGTTTTCAAAGAGTAGTGTTGGGTGACTTGTGTTCGTCTTGGAGTCAAGTATCAAGTGGTGTACCCCAAGGATCAGTATTAGGACCTCTTCTTTTTGTTATATATATAAATGACCTACCCGAACAACTAACTAGTGTTTGTAAATTATATAATATTGATCTTTTTCTCTTATTTGATAATTTTTCTCTTATTTTTTCTTTTATTTGAAACTAAAAAAATTATGTTATTAAAGTTTACAAAAACAATGAGCGTAGATATGATGGACACAACAGGGATAGATATCGAACTCGTTCGGGACGAGGAGGACCTTCGTTTGGTACTTTCGAGACAGATATGATCCCGACTTTTTGTTTCTTCCGGAGCATGGTTCAATGAGACCAATGATGTTGCACTGGATTGATTTTCCTGTCAAAGTTTTAACAGAACTAATAGACAAGGCGGAGGGGTCTGTATCTATTCGCGTTCACATTTAGATGTATATCAAGTGAAGATGACATTTTCTGTAACGGAGAAATTGAACAAATCTGGTGTACTCTTAAGATGGCTAAAGATACTACTGGGCTGTATTTACAGAACACCCTCATGTACTAAGATTGCTAGTTTAAATATTTCTATTAAACGTGCCAGAGATCTATATGACACTGGTCATTTTAGTGGTGTTCTCTAATGCGGGGATTTTAATTTTCCAAAAATCAGATGACTCGACAACCAGTAAGTAAATTTATAGATTGTAGTGATTTAAAAAATAGTTTTTTTGGTAAACTTTGCGGACTGTTTTCTGCATTCCTAAGTTTTAACACCTTCGTAAATCCGATAGGAGAAATACAAACGTTGATTATGTTATAAGTGAATCATCGTTTCGAATAAACGAACTTAAAATTGGTCCTTTTCTTGGACAACCTTAAGTTTTGTACGATTGTACGATTCACTTCAAATTTTGACAGGAGGTGTACAAATTCATGTACAGAGTGTACAAAAAAATTTTTTAGAATTCTTTAAGGTTTAACAAGTTGTACAGTGCTTAACATATCCAAATCTTGCACATCTTCCAGTAAGTACGAGTCATAGTATTTTAGTCGGTACGATTTATTCAAAGTGTTTCTCTTTAATTTGTACACCTTGTACAAAATCAATTTTCGCAATTTTTTTCATTCTTAGTAAAAAATCGAATCGTACAAAAAAGTACGGTTCAAAACTTAACACAAAATTTAAGAATTTAAAAAGAAATAACCATTGAAACGTACTTATAAATAAAAAATTACTTAAAAAAACTTATCGTACTAAAGGAAAAAGAAAGAATAATAAATTTTGGTGTGGTTTCAAAATATTTTTATTTTTATCTTGAATTCTTATTCAATTAAACGATTGCAAATGGTCCGACTTAGCTTCTCAATAAAAGATTTTTTTTTTAACACTGAGCATTAAAAATAATATCAGACAGATCAATATCCTTCTTTTTTTAAAAATGTAAATAAACTTTAGTTTGAATTGTTTTTGGCCTAATCTTGCATCTCTTTAGAGATTAAACTATCAATTTCACTATTACATGTCTCAATGACTAGCTATTACGGCGACAAATCATATTCAAAAACTTTTTTAAAAATGGAGTAAGTAAGATTTTTAGCTAAATTGGTTTGTTCTTGTAAATAGAATAATTCAAGATTAATGATTTGATTGGACTCCTTCTGAAGCCTTGCGTTAGGTCAAGGGTTAGTTTATCGTTCAATTACTATCTATTTTTCTTTGTTTTTTTACATTTCTAAATAGAATTTTAAAATTTTATTTTGGTTTTCGCTAAAATTAAAAATTATTCCATAAAAAATAGAATCGTACAAAATTTTACTATTCACTGATTTTATATTTGCCTTAATTTTTACATAATTTTACTTGTGTACAGAGTGTACAAATTAAAACTGATAATGTACAACTAATCGTACTCCTAAAAAAAATTATAAATGATCCTTTAATAGTTCCGGTTCCAAATTGAAAAGTTAAAAATTACGAATGATAGTTCAATAACAGGGTCAATTTTTGAGTGTTGATTTAACAGTTTGATTAAGTCTACAAAATTCTGAAGAATTCGGTAATGTGCTTCTTTTTTTGTAGCATTTACCTATCAAATAGTACTTGAACAGTACAGTACAACCGTACAAAACTTCAGGTTGCCCTGTTCTTGGTATGACTGAACAAGGGCATTTTAATATCGTTTTTGATTATCTGACAATCGGTGATAAAATAAAAATGCCGAAAAAATAACCGTCAACATTTCAAATATTCGAAAACAAATTTTAACGACACGAATGTTAATCGAAATTGGATTGGAATGAACTGTTTAAGAAAAAGTCAGTAAATAAAATGTACAATGAATTTGTAATGAGTTATGAAGTGGCAAAAGTAGAAAAAGGTTTGGGGTCTAGTCGGTTTGGTGAACAACTGTTCACATAATATGTGAACAAATCTTGTTCTCAGGTTTGGTGAATAATTTGTTCACTTAATTTTTTGTTCACGTATTGGTGAACAATTTAGAAAATATGTGAACAAGACTAGATTTAGGTGAACAAACTTAAAATTATGTGAACAATTTTCATGTGTAAAATTATGAAAAAATGTGTCCTTTTAAATATATACTATACACTAATCAGTAAAAGGGTAAGAGGTTAACGGTCTTCGAAGATTAATTTAAACGTGTTTACATAAATGATAAAATATAAAATAAAAAAATAATTAATCTTTATGACTTCTAGATACATGCATTTTTAAGCCCTTTTGTCTTTCAAAAAAATTTCAACACAATTTAAATTATTGTTTTTACCATTCAAATAAGGTTCAATTTCTATATCTTTTTTTTGCATACCGAGTTTACATATTTTTTTGAAAAATTTTAGAAAAAATTGTCAATTATGTGAACAATTATAGCTTAAGTGATCAATTGAATCGTTAGGTGAACAATTGGATCTTTACGTGAACAAATTGACCTTTAAGTGAACAATTCGAAAATTAAGTGAACAGTTGTTCACCAAACCGACTAGACCCAAGGTTTGTTCTAGTAAAGAATAAATCCAACACTAGATACTCAAACAGATGGATGAACAAATAGGTCAAGAATCTGATTAGCGAAAGATTTAAAGCCTGGAAAGTCAAACTCAGGCTGACATTTAAACGACTACAACTATATAAACCGGCTAGGGATCAATGAAGCAAGGGGATTAAAATTGCAGAAAAGCAATACGAGATCCGTATTATATGCTCAATTCGGAAAGATCTAAATGTAATCTATGAACATGTAAATAATCAAAATATCCCGAAGAGTACGATCAAAGCAATTATACTAAATGTTAAACTCTTTTCTTTAATATTCCTTTAAAGAAAATGATAGAATATTTAAAGTTTTTCACTTTTTCTCTAAAGTTTCATCTTTTTTGTGATTGATGAAATTGAAACTTTAAAAATAAAAACCAAATCAAGAAATTTCAACTCTTAGCTCTGACATATTGAAATCGCTTGTAAACTTTGATCAGCATTTTATTTTCAACCCTAAAACTCCATTTTCATTTTCAATGAGATTTCATAATGAAAATTTTTTTAATCATGCTTCTCAGGCAAGAATTTTTCCAGATTTTCTTTTTCTCAATTTTAAAACCGGTTAAAAATCTGTGCAAAGGGAGTTTTTTACCAAAAAAAATGTTGCAGTTGAAACAAATTTTGCTGCACCTATCATTTTTTGCGTAAACTGCATTATATTTCAATAAAACACTGAACCATCGTTCAATTTTTTAAGGTCTTCAGAAGCGTTTTCATTTTAATGATAACCTTGTTAGCATTGTATCTGTGACTTAACCAAGTTATTAAATTAGTTTTAACTCACTCTAAAATAAATATCTCTAATGTTTAGAAATAAGTGGCGTCGTGGCTTAGTGGCTAAAGCGCCTGTCTAGTAAACAGGAGATCCCGGGTTCGATTCCCGGCGGTGCCTTTTTTTTTAAAAATTCAAAATTCTTGGTCAAGAAAAAATTTATTTTTACAAAATAAACATATTTTAAATTAAAAAATCATTCATTTAATCAGACTAACAAAAAAATGATAAGAAAATATCTTATCTATTTTTATAACTGTCTTCATCATCAGAATCGTCCGATCCATATTTAAACAATTTTCTTATAAACGATGTCCTCGAACGACCTATAAGGACTTGATAAGTTATAAAAAAATGTACAAACTAAAATACACCTTGCATTGCGTTTAACACTGAAAAAAAATAAATAACACCAATTGCAAATTCTTGTTGTTTAATTACACTTATAGGTAAAACTATCCATGATGCACCGGAAAATAATAAACAACTAAATAATGTTATTACATCAGCTCGAGCTGAACTTAGACCATTTGTTGAATTAAAAAGTGCATCATCATCATAATTGATTACTTTTTGACGTATTATTAAACCTATTACGATTATATTTACAACAATAATAATACATATTGGAACTATCAATGCTCCCACTAGATATCCAGTATTCAACCAACATCTTTAAAATAAAATTTCATTAAAAAAAAATTATTTTTAAACTTTTATTTGACTTACATTGAATTGCTGACGACATAGACTCCAGTCGATGGAGATGCAAGGCTTATTATCAAAAATATGCCAGAAATTATAAATGGAATAACTTAAAATATTAACAATGAAAATGTAGTGTGTTGGATTGAATTGTTTAAAGAGATAGACTTACGGATTGATCCCCCGAAAAACCATTTGAATAGATAAAATTTAGTTAGACTAAACGTTACTGAAAAGTAATGCATTAGGACTATAACAAAAAGACTAAAAAAATACACAAGGAGTGAAAAGTGTTCCAAAAATGCTAGGACTGCACAACCATGATTGTATGACGAATGTTTTACATAGACAATTATAATCATAAATACAGTAGCTATAACATAAGAAACACTCGAAAAGAGGGTTGACAACAAAGTAAAATAGGCTGGTTTTTTGACCATTAGGTCCCTTTAAAAAAAAGCGAATTTATTAATTTAAATATTTTGTATGATTTTCAATAATTACTCGTTTTTTAATTCAATTGCTTTCATAACTATTCGAATAATAACAATTAAGGCAAAAAAAATTGATATCGATGATAAGATTGTGTAAACCAATGCCATATCTTTTGACACGTTTTCGGGAGCCTTGATTAAAAAAAATACTTTTATTTTAATGAAAATACTTTTTACAGTAACAGAATTCGCTATTTCGACCTTCAAAATAACGTCTCTTGAAGTCGAAAATCGAATTTATGTTAGAAAGTTTTGGTTGCGATCCTTTTATTTTTGGATGATGTGAGTTAAATAAAATTTAACTTACTCCGATTAGGGCAAAAAATGTTGTATGATTACACTCGCACCAACTTATATCTTTTGAATTAAGATATTTTTGTTGACACCCAAAAGTAGTCCATATTTTAAGATCTACATTCCAGTATCTACAACCATCCGAAACATTAAACTTAAATTCATATAATTTTTAAATAATGTTTATTACATAAAAATGTTTCAAAATTTACCTGTGACCTATTATAAAAGAGGTGCACTTTGTATTTTTTGATTAATTGGTTTTTCAATGTAACAGCCATTAAATTGGCGCTGATCTTATAATCTGGTAAAAGATTTTGAAACGAACCATTTTTCAGTGTTACAAACGTAAATGTTTCATCTGCAGACAAAAAAAATATGGTTAGTGATCCAATTGTTAGTCGAAATCGAGCTTCGACCGAACACCAGCGTATCTAAGAGCCCTAAAAATAATTAAAAACGTTACTTTTCATGTTTGCATATTCGATGTAAAATCCATTTACAAGATTTGAGACACTAAGTAAATAATCATTGAAACGAATTGAATTTTCAGTTGTTCTATCAACAAAACTAAGGCTTAAATTCGAATCTGCCTTTCTAAAAACAAGAGCACCAGTTACATAATCTAAATCAGAGTTTAAATTTTTTATCGTTCCATAAGCTAGATTTTGATTTATAATTCCTCCACATGAGACCAAACGACTGTCAGCACATGTAAGTTTATTTGTACCATTCAAATTTGTTTTGGCAAAAATCACGTCAATTGAAGTCAAAAATCTAGAAAAAAACTATATTTATTTACGAACACTTAATGTTACATTAATGAAATAACACAAGCGCCTTTTTTTCATTAATGTAGCACGTTCAAGATGAATTTAATTTTGATGGTATTCATTTAATTGGAATCGAAATATTCAGATTACTTGTCTGTTGTTGTTTCAAAAGGTTGATAAAAGTTATTAGACACATCAAGTTCTGGATAACTTGGATCGGCTTCAATTACCCGACTAATACTAGTACTCACATCATATTTTAACAAGTTATTCAAAAAAAGAACAAGGTTCTTCGCTGTCTAAATATTCAAAGCGATTTAAAACAATTATTACATTTATAAAATATTTAAAAAATTTACTATTGGGCGAATTTCGTTAATTCTTGAAAATAATCGAAGCTTTTCGGCATAAATTTGAAAGTTTGATAACGAAACTGTCGATTTTATTTTCAATGATTCATTTAAAAGTCTTTCACTTTGTAACTCTTGGGTTTTATTTAGAAATTCCTTGAGAAAAAATGTTAGACTTTTTAAAAAAATTTAAAAATTTCAAACATTACTATGTCTGTCAATGGATTCAAAGAATTATTGTTGATTATATTTGGATTTCCTGTTAAAGATGTACCTGATTTTGTTGAAGTTGAATTCTTGGCTATTGTGATTAAAATAGTTGTGGTGGTTCTAGGAGTTGAAGTTGTCGTTACGGTAGATGAAGTTGTTGTCGCTGGGGTCATAGTAGACGTAGTCTCGCTTGTTTAAGTCAAAGTCGTTGTTGTCATAGGAGTTGATTCAATCGTTGAAGTTACATTAGTTGTAATCGGACTAGAAGTTGTTGAAACACTTGTTGTAGTGGTTGTCGTTGTTGTGTTTAAATTTGTAGTTGTGGGCACAAAAGTTGTTAAGGTCGTTGAATTAGCTAACTCAGTTGTTGTTAAAAAACTAGTTGTGTTCGTGGATGTTTGAGATGTGGTTTCAAAAGTTATCACACCAAAATAAGTACTAGTACTATTTTCAGCAGAATAATCTTCCCCCGAATAATCAGTAATTTCTATCGATTCTTCAGTTGTCGTAGTTTCTTGTGGCGTTGTTGTTGAATTAACTTTCGACGAGAATTGGGTAATATTTTGAGTAGTTTGAAAAGTCGACGTAGTAGAATTCACATTAGTAGCTGGTTGGGTCGTTGTGTTTGTAAAAGTAGTAAACTCAGCAGAAGTTGTAGAAGTTATATTCATATAAGTTGTTGTTGGTTCTGTTGATATCATCGTCGTACTCGTTACAGGACTTGATTCAGTTGAAACTGTCGTTGTACTCGTTACAGTACTTGATTCAGTTGAAACTGTCGTCGTACTCGTTACAGTGCTTGGTTCTGTTGATCCTGTCGTACTACTGCTAACAGTACTTGGTTCAGTTGTAAAAGTTGTTGTTTCTTCTTTAGTGATTTCAATAGTTGTTGAAGTCGTAGCTATTGTAGAGGTAGATGAACTCGTAGAACTTGTTGCAACTGATGTCGATTTTAATGTTGTGAAAGAAGTTGTGTATGGGGTTGTTGAGTTATCATCATCATCTTCTTCGGAATCAGAAGTCGATCGATCAACATCATCATCTGAAGTTATGGTAGTAATAGTTTTCGGAGTAGTAATAATTGTTTTTAGAGTGGTAAAAACTAGGTTCGTTATGGGAGATAAAGTTGAACTAGGAAATCCTGGAACAAAAGGTGGTATGAATGGTATTGAAGTCCCAATTGTCACTGTTGTAGACACGTTTTCCTTTATAGAGATAAAATTTACAACAAACTTTATTTTTTTAACAAAAAATTATACATTAACAAAAGCAAACAATGTGTCAGAAGTTGAACATTTACACCAGCTTAAACCATTTATTTGCCGAACAAGAAAACATCTATTGAAGTACCATTCAGATGCAAAATTCCAGTCACTACATTTACCGCTCATTTGTCTCTAAAATATTTTTTGTAAGTACCCGGACCATAAAACTTTTATTCATAAAATTCTTACTTCATTAAAAATAATATTTAGGTTCGCAATCAAATTCTCTGCCCATAGAAGCAAAAAATAATTGTTCACTATTTCACCTTTAAAAAAGCCTTTGAATTTCTGATTCTTCAAAAAGGCAAATGTTATATTTTCCGAAGCGTATGCTAAAAATAAATTAAATGAAAATAAGTTTTCTGATTTTCAATGAGTTAAAAAAGGCAAGTATAGATTGCCGGGAAATAACTTGTCGGTTGATACCATATAATTTCATCTGATATCAGGTGGCATCATAATTTATGACTATCATGATATCATCCACTTTCAGATCCGATCAGTTGAAATCATATGGTACCATGTGATAAGTTTATTTCCAGGGCTGTATTTGCCCAATTTTAAAATTTTGAGTGGATATGGATAATCCATAAAATTTACCCTAAGGCCCGTAGCTACATTGAGGCGAAAGGGGGCGTTCGACCCCCCAAAGAAAATCTGGCCCCCTAAAATTATTTCAACATCTGAAAATTTGAACTTTTTGAGACTTTTGTAAGGGTTCGACACCCCTAACAAAAGTGTCTAGCTACGGCCCTGTATACCCTAAACCCACTTGTTGTTGAAAAAAAACTAAAACAAGGGTAACCGGGTTATACCCTAAAAACACCTTAAAATTAGTGGGTATTATGTCTGAAAAAAGTTTTTTTTTAATTTTTAACTGTTTTCTCTCGAAAACTGGGATAATAATGAACTGATGTTCTGTTAAATACAGAAATGGTTGAATTCCGGGAAAACAGATCCTCGGTTGCTATCTCTAAAAACAATAAAAAAACTCAGCAGTTTTCACGAGGGGAGTCTCAGCGGTTGAAATTTAAAGTCCGTATGTATTGCTAAAAGTAAAGGTGATCTGATTAAAGAATTTTTTACCATTTATATCCGAAGGATCGATAAAATATCCAATTTCAATATTAGAATTTTGATTGAAATATTGCAATGACTTAATTTGATCTATTAAATTTAAATCTAGATATTGAAGTTGTAAATCGGCACCGTTGCTTTTACCAATTGCGCCAAAAATTGATTTTTGCGTTTCATAATATAAACATCCGATTATAAAGTTTTTTCTAGTTATTGAAAAAGCTTCATTTACTGAATATTCACTTGATAATTGACTAATAGCTATAAAATCTGCTTTACTAATTAGATTATTTAGATTCTGAGTTAATATTGTTATGAATATGTCAGTTGAAGAATTTCCAAAATCAATTGAGGTTGGGTTTGACAAAAATACGTCAGTTGAATTCCATACGTTAATTATGGTCTTTGAATTAGAAAAAAAATAATTAATAAAAAAAATTTCAATTTTAGCTTAGTAGTTTTTTTTACCTACGTGAAGAAAAATCTCAGTTCTCAGATATTCTCGGTTCTTAGAAACTTCTGGGAACGAAAACTTTTTCTGTTCTCAGTTGTTCTCAGTTGTTCTCACTTATTCTTAGTTGTTCTAAGATATTCTTAGAAGATGAACATTTGAGAATGAATTTTCTTTCCGATTTATAAAGTTTTTGCAATCGATTAAATAGTCAATCTAAGATCATTCTGTCCAAGAATTAAACTAAGAAAAAATGTAATTTCTCGCGCCAAAATTGACTTTTCAATGCATGACCTTTGTAGTTAGACTTCAACGTAATTTTTTTTAAATGTTAAATTCTTGGTTCTTTTTAATTGATTACACTATTTTCCACCGTAGAAAGGATACCAGAGAAACCAAAAAATAAATCCCCAGGACCCAAGACAAATCTTTTACTACACTTCATTTGATCATTACTTAAGTCGCCAAAAGTTAAAATTTCTGTTTAAAATTATCTATGTTAGAAGCTAAAAATAATTTATTCATAATTTTGGCGCGAGAAATTACATTTTTTCTTAGTTTAATTCTTGGACAGAATGATCTTAGATTGACTATTTAATCGATTGCAAAAACTTTATAAATCGGAAAGAAAATTCATTCTCAAATGTTCATCTTCTAAGAATATCTTAGAACAACTAAGAATAAGTGAGAACATCTGAGAACAACTGAGAACAACTGAGAACAGAAAAAGTTTTCGTTCCCAGAAGTTTCTAAGAACCGAGATTATCTGAGAACTGAGATTTTTCTTCACGTAGGTGTTTTTTTTCTATTCTTTTTAATTAAATTTTCACATACAACCTACAGTACATTTCTGTAATAAGAAATAAGTAACGCTTCAAAATACTCAAATTATCCTGCGCATAAATTTCTTGCGTTTTTGACAATTAAATTTGTTAAAAATAAATAGACAATTATTTTGAACCCTTGAAAAACATACACCCACAGTCAATCAATTTCAAATGTAAAACCGCTGAATGATTACTGAAGAAGGGGCTGTTTCATCAATTGTCCTTTTTACTTAAATCATAATTCTTATTAAGGATCCAACATAAAATTTCTGTAGTATATACAAGTGGCAATCGTTTGATATGCTACATGCCTTGTTCAAAATTATAATTCTTAAGTTTCAGACTTAAGAATAAGTTTTCTGAAAACTTGTTCATATTATTTTTGGTAGGAATAATTTGTCTATAAATAATTAGATCAAAGACATCGACTTATAAAAAGATTTGTATAAGTATATTCTTCCGAAATCGCATACTGGATCCTTGATAAGAATTATGATTTAAGTAAAAAGGACAATTGATGAAACAGCCCCTTCCTCAGTGATCATTCAGCGGTTTTACATTTGAAATTGATTGACTGGGCCCGATGACTATTTTGCAATCAGTAACTTATAATCTGCTTATCATCAGATTGAACTTTGGATAAAACCTGTTAGATTGTCAACTTAAAAAAAGGTATTTCATAAATTTTAGTATTCTATCTAATTAAAAGTATTCTTTTATAATTATGTAAGAGAAACTCTTCATTTTAAAACTAATTTAAGTTTCAATCAACTCATTTTGAAAACCGCAAATAGGTGATTTTTAAAAATTCATAATTAATTGCCTCAATAGAAACCGATCCCTAAATGAATTTTAATAATTTAAATTAACTTACATAAGGATCAAGCTGATGAAATGAAAATCGTCTTAATATTTCTATGAATTGATTATAATCGTCATAAGTATACACACTTTGTTTTGATGTTAGAGTTATATTCAATAATTCTGAGCTGTATGAAAACACATTATTGGAAACATTGGGCTAAAAATAATTAATTTGAGTTTTAGAATATTAATAAGGACTGCTTAACTAGCTTAGATCAGTTATAAAATTCATTAAAAACCGTTCAAACAAATTAAGTTGGCTTGAAATTAACGGGCATGTTATTAAAATAAACGAAAATGTAAATACGAATTTGTTAACCATTTTTAATAATAAAAATCATTTAGACAAACGAAAAACAAATAAAGAATATTTTAGAAACACTTGGAATGATAACAAAAAATTCTTTTCATTGTTTTTTGTTAAACATTTAAATCGAAATGAAAATTTATAATGATAAATTATGATTTCTTGTATTTTCCTTTGGTAATGGTTTTGGTAATTTGCCAAACATATTTTTTTATTGTTTAATGTTAATTATAAATAAAGTAGAAAAATGTTTCGCATCATGATTTTATTTTTTATGATTTTTTTTGTTATGTTTTCAAGAATCATCGTAATATGGAAAAGATTTTTTTCCACCCAAATCAACGATTGTGAAAAGTCCCAGTCAAGATTGAAAAAACATCCGAAAATAGAGTTGAATGGAATGTGTAATGGAATAAAAAAAAACAATTTCTAAGAAACATTAACTTGAAGTGGATACCCATAATCGGACTGAGATTAGAACAAGTGTTTTTGAGAAGCGTTTGAGAATGACCTCAGCTTATCAACTAAGTTGAAAAGTTTTAGAAAAACTTGAAAATGGTTATACTATCGCCATTCACCCTTGTTATTTTTGGAACGTTCATTATAATCAGCTACAAAAAGAGAAGTGGGCGTTCAATTTAATCTTCAATCGACTTATGTGAAAAATGAACCCAATGTGAATGTATTGCAATACGATTCGGTAATTTTTAACGGTTAGTCAGGAGAATTTTGACAATTTAAATCATACTTCCCAAATTTGAAGATGTGATAGTCAGGTGTTGCATTGTGGTGGTAATGGAGACCCTTTCAAAATTGATATCATATGTTTTTATTTGTTAGGTTTTCAAAGAGGTTTTTGCAAATTCAGATAGCGTGGAGGTTTTGCATTTAGAAAACCTTATCAAGTTACTTTAGCTAGCATAGCTTAAGAAATGAAAATTTTGAAAACAAGATCATCATCGAAAGGACTTGCTTTTAATATCAAATTAATTAAAAATTTATTAAGATCATCGATAGTCAATCGAAATCAATCAATGAAAAAGTGAAAAGTTTAGAACAAAGACTATCTCAGCCTAACAGTACTGATGAAAAAAGTCAGTCGTCTTGTAAGGATGACATAATTTAAGTAGAAAATTTTTTTAAAAATTAATTTTTTCCGGCTAAAAATGAATAAAAAGGACATTCGATTTATGAAGATGAAAAAATTAAACTAATTTAATTTGTTAAGTGTTAGAACCCAAATTATTTGTCTTTATAATTTGTTTCTTTGTTCCTTTCTTTCTCTGTCGAAACATGTATTTTCAACTTTCACAACTACTTTCTGCAGTTCTAGTCATATTTACTTTTAGTATAAAAAGACATTACTAACAATTACTAAACAGATTCCAATTTTAATAAAAAGTTAATCATTAATCTATCTTTGTTTTGGTCTCTCACCCATTAAGTCCACAATCACTATAAGTCGATTTGGCTTAATACTTTAATATATTTTCACAGTATATTACAAATGGTGCCCAACGGAGTTTAAATTATACATTTTAATTTAAAGACTCACACACACTTATAAAGCAAAATTAAATTCAGTTTCAATCAATTGAAACACGTTAGTAAACTTTAATTCATTCACTTATACTTCAACACGTGTAAAACAAACACGAGATTTATTATAATGATCAAATTCAACCCTCTATCGTTTATATACACAAGTCTACAATACGTTACACAATTAATCTATACGAAACAAGTGGTTCAAGAGGAGATTCAACGTATGAAAACCGTAGAAACAAAACAGAACAGGGAACCGTCAATTATGCCGTTCGTGGACATTATTTTTGACAATGTAAACAGCTACTATAGCAATGTAAAATACCTAGAATTAATTCGAGATATAACAATAACAATAATTTTATGGAGGATTATCTTAACAATCATACAGAAAATCAGTTCAAACTGGCCGTTTAAATATGAGCAAAGAAAAATGACAACACCAATAATGGTGAACATTATTCCAACAAAATTTACTATAAACCAAGACTTCAATGTATGGAAGAGGGGATATGAAAGGTACGCTAAGAACCTTCCAGACAAAGTAAACCCTCTCTTGAACCTTTTGGAAGAACGTTGTTTAGAACAATTAGAACAAAGATTACTTGCAAGGAACCCAAACGCAACCTTCGAAGAAGTGATAAGGACCTGCTCAAAACTATTTGGTCGTAACCCAATTTACAACGATCCCTTAATGGAGTTTGTCCTTCGAACACAAGTACCAAACGAGTCAATCTTTCAATTCATGTATGAATTAGAAAACCTTGCATCTAAGGCATACCTGAGACATGACGACAACTACCGGGAACATATCATAGTCGATAGATTCATAAGAGGTCTAAAAGACAATAGAATTCAAAGCGAATTATGTCAAATGGACACAATCGAATCAATCCAAGAAGTACTAGATAAAGCAAACCAACTTGAAATTGGCTTCCAAAAATGTAAACAAATAATCGAGAGTAAAGAAGCAACTCGGACCACACACCAAAATACAGATGAAAACAACCACAGAATGGGGCAGAACATGAACTATAACGGACCATCAAATTTTGGGCAAGACGCTAATGCAAACCATTTGCGTGAAAGACCTCAACACCCTCGATGGCAGAACAACAATTACAATCGTGAAGGTTATAGAAATCAGACAACCCAACAAAATATTAAAGTCGTTAAAGGAAATAAAGTGAGGTTCGTAGACAGAATGGAAACACGATCAAAAGCAACCCCCGAAACAACACTTGAGAACGTTGATAAGTACGGGTCCACACAAAACGAACCAAAAAACAGGGCCACCCGATCACAATTACAATTAGTAAGCCATGTTGAGAGACCCTCTCTCTTGGACGCTAACGATAGACAAATATCAGATTATAGCTTGGTCATCGCGGAAAACCTTGAAGGCGACTGTTTAATAAATGATACTTTCGTGCGTTTTCAAATAGATACTGGGTCAGATGTTACCGCGATTTCAGAGGAAGCATACCAAAACCTCGCCAATAAGCAAGAAATCGTACAAACCAAACACAACATCTCCGGTGCTAATGGTAACAACTTACACGTTCTAGGGCAAACATGGGTAAAATTACAGTTTGGTACATACATCACTCAAATGTTCATGTTGGTAATCAAAGACTTGGTTAACGAATGTCTCGTTGGTTTAGACTTCGTGAATAAATTTAACGGTTTTCGAATTCCCATCAGCCATTTAAAAACGACACTAAAGAATTTTACGTCCACAACTATTCAAATTCATAGACGAATGCTGGGTCAAAAACAATTAGAAATTATCGGTGACAGTGAAATAGAACAACAACTAAAAAAGAAAATTAAGGCTATTAAATTTAACAATCCACCCTCAACCGATATAAACGGAACAATAGATTACACGATCGAGGAATTTAACAATTACAAGGAAAAAATAACAGAATTAGTTTCAAGTATCGCTGCTGCTTCTCTACGCGAACTCAAGCCATCAAAAATCACTGAACACAAAATAGAATTGTTGGATCCAAAACAAGAACCGATTCGACAAAAGATGCGTAGAGTCCCCCATAGTAAGCGAGAAGAATTCGGGAAAATGGTCGATGAAATGTTGGATGCCAAACTAATTCAACCAAGCAATTCCCCATGGTCTTCACCGATTTACCTTGTTAGCAAACCCGACGGATCGATTCGAGTCACAGTCGATTATCGACTGTTGAATAATGTCACACGAAAAGATGCACACCCGTTACCAAATATCGAAGATCTATTCACCTTGCTTGCGAAATCAAAATGGTTCACAAAACTGGATTTGTTCACAGGCTACTTCCAAATCAAACTAGATCCAAACTGTAGAAAATACACCGCATTTTCCTGTGAAAAGGGTCTTTTTGAGTTTGTTGTTATGCCTATGGGTTTGACAAATGCTCCAGCTTCTTTTCAACGAGCGATGAACGAGATATTTAGAGAAGCAATAAAACTGGGCTTTGTAGTGGTTTTCCTAGACGACATTTTGATTCACTCATTTGACCTCTCTAAACATCTCGAGCATGTGAATATAGTTATTTCAATCCTTAAGAAACATGGTTTACAGGTGAAACAAAAGAAATGTGAGATAATGAAACAAGAGGTTTCCTTTCTAGGACACGTAATTGGATATGGCTACATTCGACCTGATCCGGCTAAAGTCGAAGCACTATACCGTTACCCGAGACCATATACCTTAACACAATTACAAAGTTTCCTAGGCCTGGCACAATACTACCGAAAGTTTATTGAACATTTCGCCGCCATTGCCGCTCCGCTATACAAAATCATGAGTAAAGAAAACAAAGAATTCACGTGGAACGACTTTTGTGAAAAATCTTTTAATCAATTACGTACGGAGCTCTCGTCTGATTCCGTTTTGGCATTACCAGATCCAAATGGTAGATATAGGTTAGATACGGATGCTTGTAACACTGGAGTAGGAGCCGTTTTATCTCAAAAAATAAACGAAGAAATAAGACCAATCGCCTATTTTTCGAAACAGTTGTCAAAGTCTCAACAAAACTACTCAACAACAGAAAAAGAGTTGTTTATCATGGTCTTGTCAATGGAGAACTTCCATTCTTTTCTGTTTGGACAAGAATTCGATTGTTTTGTAGATCATCAACCTCTTTCTTGGCTCTTGACTTGTAAAAATCCCAATTCGAGACTTGCCAGATGGCTCATCAGAATTAGCAATTATACATTCGTCATACACTACAAGAGTGGTAGAACACATACAAACGCGGACGCCTTATCCAGATGGCCTTTACCAATCGATAACGAACAAGTGCAAAAAGAACAATTACTTCACGTAGCCGATGAGCGAGAACCAAGATTGGTCATTAATGTCATTGATTTAGTAAATAAAGAAGATTTGGAAACAAACAAAGCCACAAAGTTTGTTTTTTCTGCTGAAGAGCAAGACAAAGACGATTGTATTAGATGGGCAAAAGAACTAATTCGTACTAATGGAGAAAACCGTCCTGAGATTAATCAGTTCCAAACTACATTCCAAAAACGTTTATACGAGCTTTATGATTGTCTAAAACTCGATAACGACATCTTATACTTCCGTCGTGAATTGAATGATGGAACCGTAATGAGACTATTAGTACTTCCAAAACATCTAGTTATGAAGACAATTGAAACAGTACATAGCTCAATCTTTGGAGGCCATTTAGGTGTAAGCAAGACGTATGACAAGTTAAGGACACGTTTTTATGCGCCGAAACTCAAAAGTAAAACAATTAAATTCATTAAAGAGTGTGTTACATGTCAAAAGATCAAACAACCTAAACAATTACAAAGAGCAAAGTTACAACCAATTCGTTCAAATAGACCTTTTCAATTAGTTACAATGGATATTGTAGGCCCTCTTCCAGTTTCAAAGAGTGGTCATCTATACATACTAGTTATATGTTGTCATTTTTCAAAATGGGTGGTTCTGTATGCTATGGTTAACACTACAAGTGACACAGTGGCTCGCCTCCTAATTCGTTTCATGCTAAAATTTGGCCTATGTATTAACATCTTAACCGATTTGGGTACAAATTTCCAATCAGAATTAATACGAAAAATATACGACCTACTGGACATTAACCAATTAAGAACCACAGCGTTTCACCCAGAATGTGACGGGTTAACGGAACGATTCAACAGAACGTTAAAGACTATGATAGCCAGTCACGTAAATGAAAATCAAAACAACTGGGACGAGTTATTACCTCATTTAGCATTCGCGTATAATACATCAACTCACGCCACTACCCATCATACCCCATATGAAATTGTTTTCGGTAGACAACCGAAAATTCCAATTGATTTGATACTCGACAAAGACGATTTAAATGAAGGGGAAGGGGAATACACAGTTCTCCCAGGAACAAGCGAAAATCTAGACGAGGTAAACAATTACAGAGAACTGTCACAAGCCGACTATTACGTAGAAGAACTAAAAAACCGAATTAAAGAAGTATATAAATGTGTTCAAACAAATACTGAGTCAAAGGTTGAAAAATCAAAATTATACTATGATCGAAACATAAAACCTTTGGAATACAAAGAAGGTGAACTAGTTATGCTTAATATCCCAAAAGTAAAAACGGGTCTGTCTAAAAAGTTAGCACCTAAATGGGAAGGTCCATTCACAATTACACAAAAGGTTGGACCGGTAAATTACAAAATTAAGAAGTCATCGAATTCGAAAACCAAAATAAAACTGGTCCATCATAACAGGTTAAAACGTTTCTTTGGAAAACTTCCAGAGGAAAACCAAATTAAGGATTCGGACAGTGAAACCGATGTCCCAGAAAAAGCACCCAAGAGATCAATCAACGATGAAAAGATTAACAAACAAAGTAAAACATCGCGCACTAAGCGTAAGAATACACCGTCGAAGAGTGGTAATAAACAATTACAAAATGAAGGAAATCAAACATTCACACAAGAAATTGATTGTCCAGTACCCGAGGTACAAACGAATGTATTAACTAATCCACTTCAAGATGAGTCATCTGAAACTGAGACGGAATCCTCAGCTGATGTTACTTTTCAACCAAATAAGTATTTAACAAACCAAACGGACAAGGGGCAAGTACCTTTGCGTAAGAGCACAAGACAGAAGAAGCCCGTTGATAGGTTAAAATACTAATCATTACATTTAATACAAATCGAATAATAATTAAATTTTTGTACATTAAAATTTGCATCGCAATCCATTCTATATGTTAAATTCAAAATTTTCTAAATTTTCTAATTCAATTTTCCAGTTTCATGTTCTATTTTTAAAATTAATTCTTTAAGTTATTCGTTAACAATTATAAAAAAAACAATTACAATACAAGAACCATTACAATTACAAATGGCACTCGATCAACATGACATTATGATATCAGGTATCACAAACGAAACCGATGCGGAGTTTGAGTTATGGGAACTAATACTTCCGTTTGAAAGACGATATGGGATTGATGTAGAATGGTTAAACGTTTTCAACGCTTCGAAACGTGACGAGCAAGGACCTAAAACAACGTACGCCTTTCTTCGATTTGTCGATCCGTCGATCCATCCGCAGATTGTAGAACAACTTGATAATCGAGAACATAGAGGAAGACGACTACGCGTACGTATAAACCCCCTCCCTACTCCACAACATAGACTAGATGCTGTTTATTCACCACGAGTTCAATTCGAGTTAAACAAATTAGTCACCAAAGAGCGTGAATGGGTCCTCGAAAAGTCCCGTCTCCAATCTCAGATCGATCAACTTCAACGTCAAGTTGAACACTATTCTGAAGTTCAACGACAACTCGATGCAGAGATCAATCAATACCGAGAAAATCCCGTTGAAACAGAGATTCGAGCTATCCAGGGTAGTATTCAAACTTTACAAGCCAACATACTAACTTGGAAAGAACAACTGAATAGCCAACCACTCCATGTGGCGACCACATTAACTCGAACAATTAAAGCCGCGGAATTCGAACAATCACAATTACGGAACAAGCTGGCTCAAAACCAACAATTGTTGGTTGAAAATCGATCCGGGATCGAAAATCTCAAGCAAGAACTCCTTAGTGTTCAGGCCGTAAATGCTCAAGTATTACGCGATTTGGAGGAGTTCCGACTTGAGAATGTTCAACTACGGACGAAGAATCAAGAGTTAGAACAACAGCTTGATGATTTGAAACTCGAGTTACTCCATAAGAACAACCTTGTCGAGCAAACCCAAAATGAGAATGCGGAATTACGACAACAACAACTCCGAGATAATTCAGCGAATGTTATCAGTTGTCCAGTATGTCTCGAATCCAGTCCACAAACAGGACCTTTAATCGCACTCCATTGTGGACATATAATATGTAGAAGGTGCCGGGATAACTTACACCGGGTTCGGTTCAATGCGGTTTGCCCAACTTGTCGTCGAGGTGGTTTAGGTGCGTTTATCACCGTATATCTATAAATGGTATTCCGTGGTAACTGTGTTTAGTTTTTGTTTTTTTGTTTTTTTGATCCACTTTTTTTTTCACAAGGGCTAAGCACTTCTCATTAGAGGGGAAGGTGTGTTAGAACCCAAATTATTTGTCTTTATAATTTGTTTCTTTGTTCCTTTCTTTCTCTGTCGAAACATGTATTTTCAACTTTCACAACTACTTTCTGCAGTTCTAGTCATATTTACTTTTAGTATAAAAAGACATTACTAACAATTACTAAACAGATTCCAATTTTAATAAAAAGTTAATCATTAATCTATCTTTGTTTTGGTCTCTCACCCATTAAGTCCACAATCACTATAAGTCGATTTGGCTTAATACTTTAATATATTTTCACAGTATATTACATAAGTCATGAAAAAAAATTTAATTGAATATTTTATAATTTTTTTTTGGGTCGATTTCAACTTTTCAACTTTTCATTAATTTTTACCGTATTACCTCAAACTGACAAAGATACAATAAGGTTTACATAAACCCAGATCTTAATGAAAAACAGAGACTGATTCAGAAAGAGGTAAGAAGAAAGAGAAATGAGATGAACGAAGAAGCGGCAACATCAGGTCAACCTTTTCGTTATAGGATTAAGGGGTCATTCATCGTCCCCTACAAGTTTAGAAGTGAGACGCAGGGATATGAAAGAGGGAATAACCAAGCAAACGGTGATAGAGAACCAAGAGATGGTCAATCCTACAATAATCGACAATATACAATAAACGAAAATTCGAAACAGAATTGATAAATTGAAACGTTAAAATTAAACGGATTTAGCGCGAAATTTTCTATTAATTTGAGATTTTTATTAATCCCTGTTCGCGAAATTAGTTAACGTACCGATCACCCTTAACGACAGAATGTGTATTGAACCAGCTTTCCTTCACAGTCTCAGAGCCAAGACTCTTTCTCAAGGCCTTGACCAACAAACATGGGAGAGATTGAAAGAGTTAAAAAACTTTAGAAACTCGAGGCAGAGACAAATTGATGAGAGACAAGTGAGAAAACGAGCGAGAAACAACAAGTATCAACAGAGAAGAAGAGTTTTAAAAGAAAAATTTGCCTTACAAGCCAAACAAACACCACTTTCAGCGCTTTCAAAGCCGTTTTTCCCACAAACAACCGATAAACTCCCTACGATCATCACCACTAACGTTAGATCGATAGGGAACAAAATCGAATGTGTCAACCAATTATTAGAAGATACAAGAGCAGATATTGTCTGTATCACAGAGACTTGGATTAGACCGGACCAAAACGAACTTACCAAGAGACTGTTGAACAAGGAGTACCACAAGATTAGCGCACCTAGACTAACGGCAGACAAACGTGGTGGCGAAACACTCATCCTTGTCAGAAAACAATTCTCGCAGAGATGTGCACCAATCGAGCTCCAAAAAACACCAGGAAACAACGAGTCTGCCTGAATGGAACTGAAACAGAATGGAAACAAGTTGAAGCGGGGGTAATCCAAGGGAGTGTCCTCGGCCCGACTCTTTTCATATTGTTTATCTCAGATATTAACGAATACCTCCCGAAAGGGGCAGATATTGAAAAATACGCTGATGATATTCTTAGTCACATAATTGGAAAAGCCTGCAGCGAACTACCACAAGAAATTATCAATGGAGTCCAAAAATGGTGTGCTGAAAATAAGATGCGCTTAAACACAAACAAATGTAAAATCGTATTTTCGTCTGGAAAAGACTCAGATACAGCACCAAGCCTTTGCCTTAATGACACAGAACTACAAGTCGTAGAATCATATCGATACCTAGGTATCGAAATTAACAACAGACTTGATTGGGGTCAGCAGTGGGAGCATATCGAAAAGAACACGAGCCACATCCCATTTTTGATAAAACAACTCAAACGTCTTGGATTTAATAAAGAAATTTTGGTGACTGTTTACAAAAGCCTGGTCGTAAGCCACCTTGATTACAACAGCCCGGTGCTCTCTATGGCAAGTAAAGGAATCAAAACAGAAATATGTAACCTGCAGAAACGAATCCTTAGAATAATTGGTATCAATAAAAACGAAGCACTTGAAAAATACAATCTGGTTGATGCGGTAGAACGAATCGAAACAATGAGCCTTAAAAAAGTATCAAAGCTGCTCGTCGACCCGAATAACGAAGTGTCGATAAAATATCGAAACACCGACAGATCTAACTCTGATTTTTGCTTCAAAACAAAACCAGCTAAAACGAACACATACAAAGATAGTATAGTACAAAAAAGTATCCGAATCTTAAGAGATGACGAAAGCAAGAAAAATTTATTTAATTTTTCAAAAACAACGAAAGATAACAACGCAGAAACAGAGATTGTGAAAAAGTCGATCAAGCCTAAAACAGAGTGCACCAGTTGTGGAAAATATTTTGAAGCAAAGATCGGGATCAAAACACATATGAGATCATGCCATGTTACAAAAATATAACCTTCACAAAATTACAATTCCTTTTGTTTTATTTTATTTTATTTTTTATTCTTTATTCTTAATTTAAAATTTTTGCCGTTGTAAACTTAATATAAAGTAATTCACAGATACAACACTCTGAGTGTGTATCAATTATTGTGCCATTTTATATGAATTAAATAAACTATAAACTATAAACTATATATAACAGAGACGATCAGTACTATGGAAGTGATCAACACAGCAACAATCAATATTATCGAGGACCTTCATTCGGACGGGGTTCTATTTCATCAGGAAGGGTATCACGTGGAACAAGACGCGGATATCCTTTCAGATATTAATCTCAATAATAGTTATTTATCAAATAGTCACATGAATGTGTTTTTAGAAGTTGGAGCGCATTGTCAAAACAGTTATCCCTTTTTTATAAATCAAAGTAATATAATTTCAACAAATTGTTCAACTAACCCAAATCATTGTAAATCAAAAGTTGATACCGCAATAAATTTGTTCAATGAGCGTATGTTGGCACACACAGACGGTATGCACCGTCCAGCTGATGAGATTAAAACTTATACACTTGGTCTTAATACTCGTAGGATCAAATGTTATTATACAAATCCAACATCTCTACGTAATAAAAAAAGTGAACTGGAGGCAATAATGTTAGAATATGATCCGTACTTAATTTTTATTACGGAAACATGGTTCGATGACCTAAATATTGTACAATTCGAGGGCTATACGTATTTTGGTTTTAACAGGGCTAATGGACATGGAGGCGGCGTTTGTATCTATGCGAAAGTAAATCTACAAATTTATCAAGTCGAAGATAAGATATTGAACATTAGCGAGGTGGAACAAATCTGGTGTTGTATTAAGAACTGTGACGAAAAAATATTGTTAGGTTGCATTTAAGGACCCCCATTGAGCCAAAATATTGATGTTTTAAACAACTCAATCAAAAGAGCTAGAGAGTTACTTGACGATGGAATTTATTCGGGTATACTACTTTGTGGAGACTTTAATTTCCCTAAGATTAAGTGGCTAGACAATGGTCAACCAATAATGAATTATATTGATGGACATGATTTAGAGAACAGTTTCTTAGAAACAGTATGTGATTGTTTTTTATATCAAAATGTATATTTTAACACATTTGTAAAAGAAGATAAAACATCAACAAATGTACTTGACTATGTGTTTACAGAGTCAACAAACAGGATTAATGAGATTGAGATATTACCTATTTTAGGTTCAATTGAACGCGGTCATCTTGGTATCCTGTGGGACTACATAGCTTACAACAATGTTCAAGTCAATAGCTCAAACCGAACTAATTTCGTTTATCGTAGAGTGCACTCAGTTGCTACGAATGAGTTTTTTTCTAAAATAAACTGGACAAAAATCCTCGAAAATAAATCGGTCGATGAGATGTACGAATTAATGTTAAAGGCTTATGGGGTAGCAAGGGAAGTTTTTGTGCCAGTGGCTAATAACCGGAAAAATAGTTTAAAAAAATGGATGAACAAAGATACGAAAGAATATATTAAAAAAAAGTTTATGGCTTGGAAAAAATATACAAACTCAGGATGGTCCTCTAAAAAGAATGATGAATACGTAACTGCAAGGAATGATGTGGTAGTAAAAGTGTTACAAAAGCTAAGAAGGATTATGAGAACTCAGTGTTGGCGTCAGCTAAAAGGGATCCTAAAAGAGTGTTTAGTTATATTAATAGTCAGACAGTACCCAAATGTAATATCAAATCGATGAAGCTAAATGGTGTGCTAGAAACTGATGCATTAAAGGTAGTCAATGGGTTAAATAAGTACTTCAGTTCAGTTTTTAATATTGATAGTGGAAACGATTTGCCTATTTTTCATAATCGGACGGAGTCGATTTTAAATATAGATATTGATGAAGAATTTAGCTATTTAAATGTTAAGCGTCGACTTGAGCTTCTTGATGGTAATAAATCCAGTGGACCAGATGAAGTAAGTAGTTGTTTTCTAAAGTTAAATGCTGAATCCTTAGCACTTCCATTGTCAATCATTTTAAAAAATCATTAACTGATGGAAAGCTGCTGAAATTATGGAAGATTGCTAACATTACACCGTTACACAAAAATGGATCCAAGTCGGAAGTCTCAAATTATTGTCAAGTTTCGTTGACATCAGTTGTTTGTAAAGTAATGGAGAGGATGATCAAGGATTTAATATTAAAGTACCTAGTTGATAACCATCTGATTTGCAAAGAACAGCATGGATTCGTGCCTAAAAAATGTTGCACTACGAACTTGTTGGAAACACTGGATATAATCACAAAAGCGTTAAGGGATGGCGATATTCTGGACGTTATTTACACGGACTATTCAAAGGCTTTTGATAAGGTAAATCATAGAAAGTTAATTCATAAGCTGGAAAAATATGGTATTCGGGGTTGGATCCTTGAATGGATTTAAGATTTTTTAAGTAACCGTTTTCAAAGAGTAGTGTTGGGTGACTCGTGTTCGTCTTGGAGTCAAGTATCAAGTGGTGTACCCCAAGGATCAGTATTAGGACCTCTTCTTTTTGTTATATATATAAATGACCTACCCGAACAACTAACTAGTGTTTGTAAATTATATAATATTGATCTTTTTCTCTTATTTGATAATTTTTCTCTTATTTTTTCTTTTATTTGAAACTAAAAAAATTATGTTATTAAAGTTTTCATAACAAAGAAGATATGACCACAACAGAACATACCATGCAAATGACAGATACCATAGAGACCAGCGTTACAAAAACAATGAGCGTAGATATGATGGACACAACAGGGATAGATATCGAACTCGTTCGGGACGAGGAGGACCTTCGTTTGGTACTTTCGAGACAGATATGATCCCGACTTTTTGTTTCTTCCGGAGCATGGTTAAATGAGACCAATGATGTTGCACTGGATTGATTTTCCTGTCAAAGTTTTAACAGAACTAATAGACAAGGCGGAGGGGTCTGTATCTATTCGCGTTCAGATTTAGATGTATATCAAGTGAAGATGACATTTTCTGTAACGGAGAAATTGAACAAATCTGGTGTACTCTTAAGATGGCTAAAGATACTACTGGGTTGTATTTACAGAACACCCTCATGTACTAAGATTGCTAGTTTAAATATTTCTATTAAACGTGCCAGAGATCTATATGACACTGGTCATTTTAGTGGTGTTCTCTAATGCGGGGATTTTAATTTTCCAAAAATCAGATGACTCGACAACCAGTAAGTAAATTTATAGATTGTAGTGATTTAGAAAATAGTTTTTTTGGTAAACTTTGCGGACTGTTTTCTGCATTCCTAAGTTTTAACACCTTCGTAAATCCGATAGGAGAAATACAAACGTTGATTATGTGGTACCCCCTAAAACACTGACCCTTCCAAAATTCATAATTCACTGACCCCTCATTTTCTGGGGAAGCATAAGTCCAAAATTAATGAAAACAGTACCAACCGATAGCCCTTGGGTTGCTCTATTTAGATCACTATCTTTTTTTAAGTTTGCAATTATGGTTATTGAGAAAAAGTTTGAAAACATGCTCCAGACCCAGAGTTTTTTTTTACTGACCCCTTTTTTTTTTCACTGACCCCTTTTTTTTTTCACTGACCCTAGTTTTTTTCTTTTATTTCAAACTATTTCATCAAAGCAGTCATACCAATCGAAAGCGCTCGGTCAGAGGAGCTTGAAAATGGCATTAGTTTTTTATTTTATCAACATAAAATTTGCAAAGAATTTTCCTATTTTTGTCAATAAAATACCGTATATTTTTTGTTTCAAAAACATGATATAAAAAAAAGAAAAGGACTGTTTTAACCATTGTTTATTTTAATCTTAATCAAATAATATCAAAAACAAAAAAAAATTGAAAAAACTTAAAACAAGATATGGGCTTTATAAAAAAATTTTAATTTTATTTTAACCAAGTATACTTGGTTAAAATAAAATTAAATTTTTTTTTTAATGTTTACATTACTTAAGTAATGTAAACATTAAAAAAAAACAATTAATAAGCAAAAACAGTTTAACATTTATGAAAATTTAAAAAAAATTATTTATCTTTAAGAATTATCGATTTTTTTTTTATGTACCGAGATCTCTTTTTTGTAAAAATTTTGTATGTTAAATTTTCGGAACCGGTCTTTTAGACAAATGTTATGAAAATCTTTTACAAGTTTTTCTCGTTTTGATTCGGTCTGCTCAAACCAATAATTCGGAGAACATTCGTGCTTTTTGTATGCAGAAGCAAGTTTGAATTTTCCACTTTGATACATGGCTCTTTCTGTTTCATTTTTTTGGAACATTGCAATATCCTCAACAAGCTTTATTATCCCTAAAGAACTACACTTATTTTTTTCTTTCAAAAGTTTAATTTGGTGATTTGTTCCCTCGATATCATTTTGAGTAAAGTATCTCAAATTTTGGCAGTTTTTGTTATACTTTCTTCGAACTTCTATAACATATCTAGTAAAATCTGACAACTTATACGTTTCAAACCATTCTTTGAATGTTATATTTTTTTTGTAAGATTTTTTTGTTAAAGTCCATTTTTTACTAATTCGTTTAAATCTCTTATTGAAGACTGATTCGTTTTTAGACATTATTAGAGACTTGTCCCGTCCTTTTCTTAGAGATCCAAAAACATCATAGAGAATTTTTTTGACTCGATTTTTCGAGAACTTAAATTTAATCAAAGCTCTTTTTACATCTTGTCTCAAGTGATTTAAGCACAAAGCAATATCGGTTTTTGGGAAAACTTCTCTTACTGCTTTTCTAATAGCCGGATCGCTGTCCATTCCTATACATCTAATATTAAGTTTCTTGATCCTTTTTTAAATGAATAAGAGCAGGTCCCATGAACACAGGGTTGTTTTTTTTTTCGTTGAGCAATGTTAAGTTTCTATAAGTTAAAAACGAAAGGTAGAAATTACCTAGATTAAATGTGGTATCAAAACATAAAACTGAAAATGATTTTTCATAAGTACAAAATTTTAGCATGTCTTGATATTATTCATCAAAGAAACAAATTATGTTGATCGAATCATCAAAATGAATTGTTTTAATAAACGACGATTCCTTTATTTTACAAATTATTTCAAGATATTCATCGTTCGTCATTAAAGGCCTTTCTCGCTTTTTTGTTTCTTCAAGATAATAATGGTTTTCATGTTGTTTAAGGTTACGTGGTTTCGACGAAATAACCAAATCCCTAGAAGTCTCATTGACGTGTTTGATATAGTTGTTTTTAATTGAACCTTTTTGTTTTACAAGTTCTTTAGTACGTTCAATAACCGAGACAGAACTTCTTAAAAATGGAATCGGGTTCTTTTTACTATTTCCGTGAGCTCTAATTTTTATTTCGGCAACTCTATTCTCGTCGATTCGGTAGCTTAATAAGCATTTACTACTTTTCTGAGTGTCAACCGGATTTAGTATAAACAAAAATCGTTTGAAAAAACAACAGGAGTTATTCTCGTAAAATTGCTTTCTAACAAAGTAGACGTTTTTTTTATTTACTTTAATTTGATCGCCTTTGACGTATTTTACGAAGTCATTTTTATTAATCTTATTCACATAACAGAAGCACAAATATTTGTTTTCATCTTGAACAATCTCATATAAATACGTTTTAGATGCATAGTGCTTGAATGTTCCATTATCGTCTGATAGAATATTTCTTATTTTAAATTTTTCTAGGTCGATTACAAAATCTGAGTTCTTGGTAACAGATTTTGGCAAATAAGAAGCAGGCTTTTGGCTAAATATCAATCGGATAGCTTCTTTGAGGTCGAGAGAAAATTTTGTTTTTTCTTGAAGTTTGTTTTCGATTAATCTCTCATCAAAAGCTGATATACTCAAATCATTGTCTTCTAGATTTTCATTTACTTGTGAAATATGATTTTCAATCGAGTTGTCTAGATCGAGTTAACAACAAATTTAAATAGCTAGTCATTTTTTTTAAGAATTTTAGATTTTTGAATTTTTAAAGATAGTTATTTATATGTTACAGCAAGAGCTGTCTAAAAGTGATAGTTGTATTATAATTTCAGTATGACTATGATATTAAACAATAATCAGGGTTTGAAATGAAGTTTGGGATAAACAAAAAAGTCTAGACATTGTTTTAAAAACTTGAGAATCAAGTAGAATTTTTGGTGAGGCTCTAATGATAAAGATATACTTTTTTTATAGGAATGGTTGAAACAGTTTTTGAAACAAAAAATATACGGTATTTTATTGACAAAAATAGGAAAATTCTTTGCAAATTTTATGTTGATAAAATAAAAAACTAATGCCATTTTCAAGCTCCTCTGACCGAGCGCTTTCGATTGGTATGACTGCTTTGATGAAATAGTTTGAAATAAAAGAAAAAAACTAGGGTCAGTGAAAAAAAAAGGGGTCAGTAAAAAAAAACTCTGAGTCTGGAGCATGTTTTCAAACTTTTTCTCAATAACCATAATTGCAAACTTAAAAAAAGATAGTGATCTAAATAGAGCAACCCAAGGGCTATCGATTGGTACTGTTTTCATTAATTTTGGACTTATGCTTCCCCAGAAAATGAGGGGTCAGTGAATTATGAATTTTGGAAGGGTCAGTGTTTTAGGGGGTACCGATTATGTTATAAGTGAATCATCGTTTCGAATAAACGAATTTAAAATTGGTCCTGTTCTTAGACAACCTTAAGTTTTGTACGATTGTACGATTCACTTCAAATTTTGACAGGAGGTGTACAAATTCATGTACAGAGTGTACAAAAAAATTTTTTAGAATTCTTTAAGGTTAAACAAGTTGTACAGTGCTTAACATATCCAAATCTTGCACATCTTCCAGGAAGTACGAGTCATAGTATTTTAGTCGGTACGATTTATTCAAAGTGTTTCTCTTTAATTTGTACACCTTGTACAAAATCAATTTTCGCAATTTTTTTCATTCTTAGTAAAAAATCGAATCGTACAAAAAAGTACGGTTCAAAACTTAACACAAAATTTAAGTATTTAAACAGAAATAACCATTGAAACGTACTTATAAATAAAAAATTACTTAAAAAAACTTATCGTACTAAAGGAAAAAGAAAGAATAATAAATTTTGGTGTGGTTTCAAAATATTTTTATTTTTATCTTGAATTCTTATTCAATTAAACGATTGCAAATGGTCCGACTTAGCTTCTCAATAAAAGATTTTTTTTTTAACACTGAGCATTAAAAATAATATCAGACAGATCAATATCCTTCTTTTTTTAAAAATGTAAATAAACTTTAGTTTGAATTGTTTTTGGCCTAATCTTGCATCTCTTTAGAGATTAAACTATCAATTTCACTATTACATGTCTCAATGACTAGCTATTACGGCGACAAATCATATTCAAAAACTTTTTTAAAAATGGAGTAAGTAAGATTTTTAGCTAAATTGGTTTGTTCTTGTAAATAGAATAATTCAAGATTAATGATTTGATTGGACTCCTTCTGAAGCCTTGCGTTAGGTCAAGGGTTAGTTTATCGTTCAATTACTATCTATTTTTCTTTGTTTTTTTACATTTCTAAATAGAATTTTAAAATTTTATTTTGGTTTTCGCTAAAATTAAAAATTATTCCATAAAAAATAGAATCGTACAAAATTTTACTATTCACTGATTTTATATTTGCCTTAATTTTTACATAATTTTACTTGTGTACAGAGTGTACAAATTAAAACTGATAATGTACAACTAATCGTACTCCTAAAAAAAATTATAAATGATCCTTTAATAGTTCCGGTTCCAAATTGAAAAGTTAAAAATTACGAATGATAGTTCAATAACAGGGTCAATTTTTGAGTGTTGATTTAACAGTTTGATTAAGTCTACAAAATTCTGAAGAATTCGGTAATGTGCTTCTTTTTTTGTAGCATTTACCTATCAAATAGTACTTGAACAGTACAGTACAACCGTACAAAACTTCAGGTTGCCCTGTTCTTGGTATGACTGAACAAGGGCATTTTAATATCGTTTTTGATTATCTGACAATCGGTGATAAAATAAAAATGCCGAAAAAATAACCGTCAACATTTCAAATATTCGAAAACAAATTTTAACGACACGAATGTTAATCGAAATTGGATTGGAATGAACTGTTTAAGAAAAAGTCAGTAAATAAAATGTACAATGAATTTGTAATGAGTTATGAAGTGGCAAAAGTAGAAAAAGGTTTGGGGTCTAGTCGGTTTGGTGAACAACTGTTCACATAATATGTGAACAAATCTTGTTCTCAGGTTTGGTGAATAATTTGTTCACTTAATTTTTTGTTCACGTATTGGTGAACAATTTAGAAAATATGTTAACAAGACTAGATTTAGGTGAACAAACTTAAAATTATGTGAACAATTTTCATGTGTAAAATTATGAAAAAATGTGTCCTTTTAAATATATACTATACACTAATCAGTAAAAGGGTAAGAGGTTAACGGTCTTCGAAGATTAATTTAAACGTGTTTACATAAATGATAAAATATAAAATAAAAAAATAATTAATCTTTATGACTTCTAGATACATGCATTTTTAAGCCCTTTTGTCTTTCAAAAAAATTTCAACACAATTTAAATTATTGTTTTTACCATTCAAATAAGGTTCAATTTCTATATCTTTTTTTTGCATACCGAGTTTACATATTTTTTTGAAAAATTTTAGAAAAAATTGTCAATTATGTGAACAATTATAGCTTAAGTGAACAATTGAATCGTTAGGTGAACAATTGGATCTTTACGTGAACAAATTGACCTTTAAGTGAACAATTCGAAAATTAAGTGAACAAGTTGTTCACCAAACCTGAGAACAAGATTTGTTCACATATTATGTGAACAGTTGTTCACCAAACCGACTAGACCCAAGGTTTGTTCTAGTAAAGAATAAATCCAACACTAGATACTCAAACAGATGGATGAACAAATAGGTCAAGAATCTGATTAGCGAAAGATTTAAAGCCTGGAAAGTCAAACTCAGGCTGACATTTAAACGACTACAACTATATAAACTGGCTAGGGATCAATGTAGCAAGGGGATTAAAATTGCAGAAAAGCAATACGAGATCCGTATTATATGCTCAATTCGGAAAGATCTAAATGTAATCTATGAACATGTAAATAATCAAAATATCCCGAAGAGTACGATCAAAGCAATTATACTAAATGTTAAACTCTTTTCTTTAATATTCCTTTAAAGAAAATGATAGAATATTTAAAGTTTTTCACTTTTTCTCTAAAGTTTCATCTTTTTTGTGATTGATGAAATTGAAACTTTAAAAATAAAAACCAAATCAAGAAATTTCAACTCTTAGCTCTGACATATTGAAATCGCTTGTAAACTTTGATCAGCATTTTATTTTCAACCCTAAAACTCCATTTTCATTTTCAATGAGATTTCATAATGAAAATTTTTTTAATCATGCTTCTCAGGCAAGAATTTTTCCAGATTTTCTTTTTCTCAATTTTAAAACCGGTTAAAAATCTGTGCAAAGGGAGTTTTTTACCAAAAAAAATGTTGCAGTTGAAACAAATTTTGCTGCACCTATCATTTTTTGCGTAAACTGCATTATATTTCAATAAAACACTGAACCATCGTTCAATTTTTTAAGGTCTTCAGAAGCGTTTTCATTTTAATGATAACCTTGTTAGCATTGTATCTGTGACTTAACCAAGTTATTAAATTAGTTTTAACTCACTCTAAAATAAATATCTCTAATGTTTAGAAATAAGTGGCGTCGTGGCTTAGTGGCTAAAGCGCCTGTCTAGTAAACAGGAGATCCCGGGTTCGATTCCCGGCGGTGCCTTTTTTTTTAAAAATTCAAAATTCTTGGTCAAGAAAAAATTTATTTTTACAAAATAAACATATTTTAAATTAAAAAATCATTCATTTAATCAGACTAACAAAAAAATGATAAGAAAATATCTTATCTATTTTTATAACTGTCTTCATCATCAGAATCGTCCGATCCATATTTAAACAATTTTCTTATAAACGATGTCCTCGAACGACCTATAAGGACTTGATAAGTTATAAAAAAATGTACAAACAAAAATACACCTTGCATTGCGTTTAACACTGAAAAAAAATAAATAACACCAATTGCAAATTCTTGTTGTTTAATTACACTTATAGGTAAAACTATCCATGATGCACCGGAAAATAATAAACAACTAAATAATGTTATTACATCAGCTCGAGTTGAACTTAGACCATTTGTTGAATTAAAAAGTGCATCATCATCATAATTGATTACTTTTTGACGTATTATTAAACCTATTACGATTATATTTACAACAATAATAATACATATTGGAACTATCAATGCTCCCACTAGATATCCAGTATTCAACCAACATCTTTAAAATAAAATTTCATTAAAAAAAAATTATTTTTAAACTTTTATTTGACTTACATTGAATTGCTGACGACATAGACTCCAGTCGATGGAGATGCAAGGCTTATTATCAAAAATATGCCAGAAATTATAAATGGAATAACTTAAAATATTAACAATGAAAATGTAGTGTGTTGGATTGAATTGTTTAAAGAGATAGACTTACGGATTGATCCCCCGAAAAACCATTTGAATAGATAAAATTTAGTTAGACTAAACGTTACTGAAAAGTAATGCATTAGAACGATAACAAAAAGACTAAAAAAGTACACAAGGAGTGAAAAGTGTTCCAAAAATGCTAGGACTGCACAACCATGATTGTATGACGAATGTTTTACATAGACAATTATAATCATAAATACAGTAGCTATAACATAAGAAACACTCGAAAAGAGGGTTGACAACAAAGTAAAATAGGCTGGTTTTTTGACCATTAGGTCCCTTTAAAAAAAAGCGAATTTATTAATTTAAATATTTTGTATGATTTTCAATAATTACTCGTTTTTTAATTCAATTGCTTTCATAACTATTCGAATAATAACAATTAAGGCAAAAAAAATTGATATCGATGATAAGATTGTGTAAACCAATGCCATATCTTTTGACACGTTTTCGGGAGCCTTGATTAAAAAAAATACTTTTATTTTAATGAAAATACTTTTTACAGTAACAGAATTCGCTATTTCGACCTTCAAAATAACGTCTCTTGAAGTCGAAAATCGAATTTATGTTAGAAAGTTTTGGTTGCGATCCTTTTATTTTTGGATGATGTGAGTTAAATAAAATTTAACTTACTCCGATTAGGGCAAAAAATGTTGTATGATTACACTCGCACCAACTTATATCTTTTGAATTAAGATATTTTTGTTGACACCCAAAAGTAGTCCATATTTTAAGATCTACATTCCAGTATCTACAACCATCCGAAACATTAAACTTAAATTCATATAATTTTTAAATAATGTTTATTACATAAAAATGTTTCAAAATTTACCTGTGACCTATTATAAAAGAGGTGCACTTTGTATTTTTTGATTAATTGGTTTTTCAATGTAACAGCCATTAAATTGGCGCTGATCTTATAATCTGGTAAAAGATTTTGAAACGAACCATTTTTCAGTGTTACAAACGTAAATGTTTCATCTGCAGACAAAAAAAATATGGTTAGTGATCCAATTGTTAGTCGAAATCGAGCTTCGACCGAACACCAGCGTATCTAAGAGCCCTAAAAATAATTAAAAACGTTACTTTTCATGTTTGCATATTCGATGTAAAATCCATTTACAAGATTTGAGACACTAAGTAAATAATCATTGAAACGAATTGAATTTTCAGTTGTTCTATCAACAAAACTAAGGCTTAAATTCGAATCTGCCTTTCTAAAAACAAGAGCACCAGTTACATAATCTAAATCAGAGTTTAAATTTTTTATCGTTCCATAAGCTAGATTTTGATTTATAATTCCTCCACATGAGACCAAACGACTGTCAGCACATGTAAGTTTATTTGTACCATTCAAATTTGTTTTGGCAAAAATCACGTCAATTGAAGTCAAAAATCTAGAAAAAAACTATATTTATTTACGAACACTTAATGTTACATTAATGAAATAACACAAGCGCCTTTTTTTCATTAATGTAGCACGTTCAAGATGAATTTAATTTTGATGGTATTCATTTAATTGGAATCGAAATATTCAGATTACTTGTCTGTTGTTGTTTCAAAAGGTTGATAAAAGTTATTAGACACATCAAGTTCTGGATAACTTGGATCGGCTTCAATTACCCGACTAATACTAGTACTCACATCATATTTTAACAAGTTATTCAAAAAAAGAACAAGGTTCTTCGCTGTCTAAATATTCAAAGCGATTTAAAACAATTATTACATTTATAAAATATTTAAAAAATTTACTATTGGGCGAATTTCGTTAATTCTTGAAAATAATCGAAGCTTTTCGGCATAAATTTGAAAGTTTGATAACGAAACTGTCGATTTTATTTTCAATGATTCATTTAAAAGTCTTTCATTCGAAAATTAAGTGAACAAGTTGTTCACCAAACCTGAGAACAAGATTTGTTCACATATTATGTGAACAGTTGTTCACCAAACCGACTAGACCCAAGGTTTGTTCTAGTAAAGAATAAATCCAACACTAGATACTCAAACAGATGGATGAACAAATAGGTCAAGAATCTGATTAGCGAAAGATTTAAAGCCTGGAAAGTCAAACTCAGGCTGACATTTAAACGACTACAACTATATAAACTGGCTAGGGATCAATGTAGCAAGGGGATTAAAATTGCAGAAAAGCAATACGAGATCCGTATTATATGCTCAATTCGGAAAGATCTAAATGTAATCTATGAACATGTAAATAATCAAAATATCCCGAAGAGTACGATCAAAGCAATTATACTAAATGTTAAACTCTTTTCTTTAATATTCCTTTAAAGAAAATGATAGAATATTTAAAGTTTTTCACTTTTTGACCATTAGGTCCCTTTAAAAAAAAGCGAATTTATTAATTTAAATATTTTGTATGATTTTCAATAATTACTCGTTTTTTAATTCAATTGCTTTCATAACTATTCGAATAATAACAATTAAGGCAAAAAAAATTGATATCGATGATAAGATTGTGTAAACCAATGCCATATCTTTTGACACGTTTTCGGGAGCCTTGATTAAAAAAAATACTTTTATTTTAATGAAAATACTTTTTACAGTAACAGAATTCGCTATTTCGACCTTCAAAATAACGTCTCTTGAAGTCGAAAATCGAATTTATGTTAGAAAGTTTTGGTTGCGATCCTTTTATTTTTGGATGATGTGAGTTAAATAAAATTTAACTTACTCCGATTAGGGCAAAAAATGTTGTATGATTACACTCGCACCAACTTATATCTTTTGAATTAAGATATTTTTGTTGACACCCAAAAGTAGTCCATATTTTAAGATCTACATTCCAGTATCTACAACCATCCGAAACATTAAACTTAAATTCATATAATTTTTAAATAATGTTTATTACATAAAAATGTTTCAAAATTTACCTGTGACCTATTATAAAAGAGGTGCACTTTGTATTTTTTGATTAATTGGTTTTTCAATGTAACAGCCATTAAATTGGCGCTGATCTTATAATCTGGTAAAAGATTTTGAAACGAACCATTTTTCAGTGTTACAAACGTAAATGTTTCATCTGCAGACAAAAAAAATATGGTTAGTGATCCAATTGTTAGTCGAAATCGAGCTTCGACCGAACACCAGCGTATCTAAGAGCCCTAAAAATAATTAAAAACGTTACTTTTCATGTTTGCATATTCGATGTAAAATCCATTTACAAGATTTGAGACACTAAGTAAATAATCATTGAAACGAATTGAATTTTCAGTTGTTCTATCAACAAAACTAAGGCTTAAATTCGAATCTGCCTTTCTAAAAACAAGAGCACCAGTTACATAATCTAAATCAGAGTTTAAATTTTTTATCGTTCCATAAGCTAGATTTTGATTTATAATTCCTCCACATGAGACCAAACGACTGTCAGCACATGTAAGTTTATTTGTACCATTCAAATTTGTTTTGGCAAAAATCACGTCAATTGAAGTCAAAAATCTAGAAAAAAACTATATTTATTTACGAACACTTAATGTTACATTAATGAAATAACACAAGCGCCTTTTTTTCATTAATGTAGCACGTTCAAGATGAATTTAATTTTGATGGTATTCATTTAATTGGAATCGAAATATTCAGATTACTTGTCTGTTGTTGTTTCAAAAGGTTGATAAAAGTTATTAGACACATCAAGTTCTGGATAACTTGGATCGGCTTCAATTACCCGACTAATACTAGTACTCACATCATATTTTAACAAGTTATTCAAAAAAAGAACAAGGTTCTTCGCTGTCTAAATATTCAAAGCGATTTAAAACAATTATTACATTTATAAAATATTTAAAAAATTTACTATTGGGCGAATTTCGTTAATTCTTGAAAATAATCGAAGCTTTTCGGCATAAATTTGAAAGTTTGATAACGAAACTGTCGATTTTATTTTCAATGATTCATTTAAAAGTCTTTCACTTTGTAACTCTTGGGTTTTATTTAGAAATTCCTTGAGAAAAAATGTTAGACTTTTTAAAAAAATTTAAAAATTTCAAACATTACTATGTCTGTCAATGGATTCAAAGAATTATTGTTGATTATATTTGGATTTCCTGTTAAAGATGTACCTGATTTTGTTGAAGTTGAATTCTTGGCTATTGTGATTAAAATAGTTGTGGTGGTTCTAGGAGTTGAAGTTGTCGTTACGGTAGATGAAGTTGTTGTCGCTGGGGTCATAGTAGACGTAGTCTCGCTTGTTTAAGTCAAAGTCGTTGTTGTCATAGGAGTTGATTCAATCGTTGAAGTTACATTAGTTGTAATCGGACTAGAAGTTGTTGAAACACTTGTTGTAGTGGTTGTCGTTGTTGTGTTTAAATTTGTAGTTGTGGGCACAAAAGTTGTTAAGGTCGTTGAATTAGCTAACTCAGTTGTTGTTAAAAAACTAGTTGTGTTCGTGGATGTTTGAGATGTGGTTTCAAAAGTTATCACACCAAAATAAGTACTAGTACTATTTTCAGCAGAATAATCTTCCCCCGAATAATCAGTAATTTCTATCGATTCTTCAGTTGTCGTAGTTTCTTGTGGCGTTGTTGTTGAATTAACTTTCGACGAGAATTGGGTAATATTTTGAGTAGTTTGAAAAGTCGACGTAGTAGAATTCACATTAGTAGCTGGTTGGGTCGTTGTGTTTGTAAAAGTAGTAAACTCAGCAGAAGTTGTAGAAGTTATATTCATATAAGTTGTTGTTGGTTCTGTTGATATCATCGTCGTACTCGTTACAGGACTTGATTCAGTTGAAACTGTCGTTGTACTCGTTACAGTACTTGATTCAGTTGAAACTGTCGTCGTACTCGTTACAGTGCTTGGTTCTGTTGATCCTGTCGTACTACTGCTAACAGTACTTGGTTCAGTTGTAAAAGTTGTTGTTTCTTCTTTAGTGATTTCAATAGTTGTTGAAGTCGTAGCTATTGTAGAGGTAGATGAACTCGTAGAACTTGTTGCAACTGATGTCGATTTTAATGTTGTGAAAGAAGTTGTGTATGGGGTTGTTGAGTTATCATCATCATCTTCTTCGGAATCAGAAGTCGATCGATCAACATCATCATCTGAAGTTATGGTAGTAATAGTTTTCGGAGTTGTAATAATTGTTTTTAGAGTGGTAAAAACTAGGTTCGTTATGGGAGATAAAGTTGAACTAGGAAATCCTGGAACAAAAGGTGGTATGAATGGTATTGAAGTCCCAATTGTCACTGTTGTAGACACGTTTTCCTTTATAGAGATAAAATTTACAACAAACTTTATTTTTTTAACAAAAAATTATACATTAACAAAAGCAAACAATGTGTCAGAAGTTGAACATTTACACCAGCTTAAACCATTTATTTGCCGAACAAGAAAACATCTATTGAAGTACCATTCAGATGCAAAATTCCAGTCACTACATTTACCGCTCATTTGTCTCTAAAATATTTTTTGTAAGTACCCGGACCATAAAACTTTTATTCATAAAATTCTTACTTCATTAAAAATAATATTTAGGTTCGCAATCAAATTCTCTGCCCATAGAAGCAAAAAATAATTGTTCACTATTTCACCTTTAAAAAAGCCTTTGAATTTCTGATTCTTCAAAAAGGCAAATGTTATATTTTCCGAAGCGTATGCTAAAAATAAATTAAATGAAAATAAGTTTTCTGATTTTCAATGAGTTAAAAAAGGCAAGTATAGATTGCCGGGAAATAACTTGTCGGTTGATACCATATAATTTCATCTGATATCAGGTGGCATCATAATTTATGACTATCATGATATCATCCACTTTCAGATCCGATCAGTTGAAATCATATGGTACCATGTGATAAGTTTATTTCCAGGGCTGTATTTGCCCAATTTTAAAATTTTGAGTGGATATGGATAATCCATAAAATTTACCCTAAGGCCCGTAGCTACATTGAGGCGAAAGGGGGCGTTCGACCCCCCAAAGAAAATCTGGCCCCCTAAAATTATTTCAACATCTGAAAATTTGAACTTTTTGAGACTTTTGTAAGGGTTCGACACCCCTAACAAAAGTGTCTAGCTACGGCCCTGTATACCCTAAACCCACTTGTTGTTGAAAAAAAACTAAAACAAGGGTAACCGGGTTATACCCTAAAAACACCTTAAAATTAGTGGGTATTATGTCTGAAAAAAGTTTTTTTTTAATTTTTAACTGTTTTCTCTCGAAAACTGGGATAATAATGAACTGATGTTCTGTTAAATACAGAAATGGTTGAATTCCGGGAAAACAGATCCTCGGTTGCTATCTCTAAAAACAATAAAAAAACTCAGCAGTTTTCACGAGGGGAGTCTCAGCGGTTGAAATTTAAAGTCCGTATGTATTGCTAAAAGTAAAGGTGATCTGATTAAAGAATTTTTTACCATTTATATCCGAAGGATCGATAAAATATCCAATTTCAATATTAGAATTTTGATTGAAATATTGCAATGACTTAATTTGATCTATTAAATTTAAATCTAGATATTGAAGTTGTAAATCGGCACCGTTGCTTTTACCAATTGCGCCAAAAATTGATTTTTGCGTTTCATAATATAAACATCCGATTATAAAGTTTTTTCTAGTTATTGAAAAAGCTTCATTTACTGAATATTCACTTGATAATTGACTAATAGCTATAAAATCTGCTTTACTAATTAGATTATTTAGATTCTGAGTTAATATTGTTATGAATATGTCATTTGAAGAATTTCCAAAATCAATTGAGGTTGGGTTTGACAAAAATACGTCAGTTGAATTCCATACGTTAATTATGGTCTTTGAATTAGAAAAAAAATAATTAATAAAAAAAATTTCAATTTTAGCTTAGTAGTTTTTTTTACCTACGTGAAGAAAAATCTCAGTTCTCAGATATTCTCGGTTCTTAGAAACTTCTGGGAACGAAAACTTTTTCTGTTCTCAGTTGTTCTCAGATGTTCTCACTTATTCTTAGTTGTTCTAAGATATTCTTAGAAGATGAACATTTGAGAATGAATTTTCTTTCCGATTTATAAAGTTTTTGCAATCGATTAAATAGTCAATCTAAGATCATTCTGTCCAAGAATTAAACTAAGAAAAAATGTAATTTCTCGCGCCAAAATTGACTTTTCAATGCATGACCTTTGTAGTTAGACTTCAACGTAATTTTTTTTAAATGTTAAATTCTTGGTTCTTTTTAATTGATTACACTATTTTCCACCGTAGAAAGGATACCAGAGAAACCAAAAAATAAATCCCCAGGACCCAAGACAAATCTTTTACTACACTTCATTTGATCATTACTTAAGTCGCCAAAAGTTAAAATTTCTGTTTAAAATTATCTATGTTAGAAGCTAAAAATAATTTATTCATAATTTTGGCGCGAGAAATTACATTTTTTCTTAGTTTAATTCTTGGACAGAATGATCTTAGATTGACTATTTAATCGATTGCAAAAACTTTATAAATCGGAAAGAAAATTCATTCTCAAATGTTCATCTTCTAAGAATATCTTAGAACAACTAAGAATAAGTGAGAACATCTGAGAACAACTGAGAACAACTGAGAACAGAAAAAGTTTTCGTTCCCAGAAGTTTCTAAGAACCGAGATTATCTGAGAACTGAGATTTTTCTTCACGTAGGTGTTTTTTTTCTATTCTTTTTAATTAAATTTTCACATACAACCTACAGTACATTTCTGTAATAAGAAATAAGTAACGCTTCAAAATACTCAAATTATCCTGCGCATAAATTTCTTGCGTTTTTGACAATTAAATTTGTTAAAAATAAATAGACAATTATTTTGAACCCTTGAAAAACATACACCCACAGTCAATCAATTTCAAATGTAAAACCGCTGAATGATTACTGAAGAAGGGGCTGTTTCATCAATTGTCCTTTTTACTTAAATCATAATTCTTATTAAGGATCCAACATAAAATTTCTGTAGTATATACAAGTGGCAATCGTTTGATATGCTACATGCCTTGTTCAAAATTATAATTCTTAAGTTTCAGACTTAAGAATAAGTTTTCTGAAAACTTGTTCATATTATTTTTGGTAGGAATAATTTGTCTATAAATAATTAGATCAAAGACATCGACTTATAAAAAGATTTGTATAAGTATATTCTTCCGAAATCGCATACTGGATCCTTGATAAGAATTATGATTTAAGTAAAAAGGACAATTGATGAAACAGCCCCTTCCTCAGTGATCATTCAGCGGTTTTACATTTGAAATTGATTGACTGGGCCCGATGACTATTTTGCAATCAGTAACTTATAATCTGCTTATCATCAGATTGAACTTTGGATAAAACCTGTTAGATTGTCAACTTAAAAAAAGGTATTTCATAAATTTTAGTATTCTATCTAATTAAAAGTATTCTTTTATAATTATGTAAGAGAAACTCTTCATTTTAAAACTAATTTAAGTTTCAATCAACTCATTTTGAAAACCGCAAATAGGTGATTTTTAAAAATTCATAATTAATTGCCTCAATAGAAACCGATCCCTAAATGAATTTTAATAATTTAAATTAACTTACATAAGGATCAAGCTGATGAAATGAAAATCGTCTTAATATTTCTATGAATTGATTATAATCGTCATAAGTATACACACTTTGTTTTGATGTTAGAGTTATATTCAATAATTCTGAGCTGTATGAAAACACATTATTGGAAACATTGGGCTAAAAATAATTAATTTGAGTTTTAGAATATTAATAAGGACTGCTTAACTAGCTTACATCAGTTATAAAATTCATTAAAAACCGTTCAAACAAATTAAGTTGGCTTGAAATTAACGGGCATGTTATTAAAATAAACGAAAATGTAAATACGAATTTGTTAACCATTTTTAATAATAAAAATCATTTAGACAAACGAAAAACAAATAAAGAATATTTTAGAAACACTTGGAATGATAACAAAAAATTCTTTTCATTGTTTTTTGTTAAACATTTAAATCGAAATGAAAATTTATAATGATAAATTATGATTTCTTGTATTTTCCTTTGGTAATGGTTTTGGTAATTTGCCAAACATATTTTTTTATTGTTTAATGTTAATTATAAATAAAGTAGAAAAATGTTTCGCATCATGATTTTATTTTTTATGATTTTTTTTGTTATGTTTTCAAGAATCATCGTAATATGGAAAAGATTTTTTTCCACCCAAATCAACGATTGTGAAAAGTCCCAGTCAAGATTGAAAAAACATCCGAAAATAGAGTTGAATGGAATGTGTAATGGAATAAAAAAAAACAATTTCTAAGAAACATTAACTTGAAGTGGATACCCATAATCGGACTGAGATTAGAACAAGTGTTTTTGAGAAGCGTTTGAGAATGACCTCAGCTTATCAACTAAGTTGAAAAGTTTTAGAAAAACTTGAAAATGGTTATACTATCGCCATTCACCCTTGTTATTTTTGGAACGTTCATTATAATCAGCTACAAAAAGAGAAGTGGGCGTTCAATTTAATCTTCAATCGACTTATGTGAAAAATGAACCCAATGTGAATGTATTGCAATACGATTCGGTAATTTTTAACGGTTAGTCAGGAGAATTTTGACAATTTAAATCATACTTCCCAAATTTGAAGATGTGATAGTCAGGTGTTGCATTGTGGTGGTAATGGAGACCCTTTCAAAATTGATATCATATGTTTTTATTTGTTAGGTTTTCAAAGAGGTTTTTGCAAATTCAGATAGCGTGGAGGTTTTGCATTTAGAAAACCTTATCAAGTTACTTTAGCTAGCATAGCTTAAGAAATGAAAATTTTGAAAACAAGATCATCATCGAAAGGACTTGCTTTTAATATCAAATTAATTAAAAATTTATTAAGATCATCGATAGTCAATCGAAATCAATCAATGAAAAAGTGAAAAGTTTAGAACAAAGACTATCTCAGCCTAACAGTACTGATGAAAAAAGTCAGTCGTCTTGTAAGGATGACATAATTTAAGTAGAAAATTTTTTTAAAAATTAATTTTTTCCGGCTAAAAATGAATAAAAAGGACATTCGATTTATGAAGATGAAAAAATTAAACTAATTTAATTTGTTAAGTCATGAAAAAAAATTTAATTGAATATTTTATAATTTTTTTTTGGGTCGATTTCAACTTTTCAACTTTTCATTAATTTTTACCGTATTACCTCAAACTGACAAAGATACAATAAGGTTTACATAAACCCAGATCTTAATGAAAAACAGAGACTGATTCAGAAAGGGGTAAGAAGAAAGAGAAATGAGATGAACGAAGAAGCGGCAACATCAGGTCAACCTTTTCGTTATAGGATTAAGGGGTCATTCATCGTCCCCTACAAGTTTAGAAGTGAGACGCAGGGATATGAAAGAGGGAATAACCAAGCAAACGGTGATAGAGAACCAAGAGATGGTCAATCCTACAATAATCGACAATATACAATAAACGAAAATTCGAAACAGAATTGATAAATTGAAACGTTAAAATTAAACGGATTTAGCGCGAAATTTTCTATTAATTTGAGATTTTTATTAATCCCTGTTCGCGAAATTAGTTAACGTACCGATCACCCTTAACGACAGAATGTGTATTGAACCAGCTTTCCTTCACAGTCTCAGAGCCAAGACTCTTTCTCAAGGCCTTGACCAACAAACATGGGAGAGATTGAAAGAGTTAAAAAACTTTAGAAACTCGAGGCAGAGACAAATTGATGAGAGACAAGTGAGAAAACGAGCGAGAAACAACAAGTATCAACAGAGAAGAAGAGTTTTAAAAGAAAAATTTGCCTTACAAGCCAAACAAACACCACTTTCAGCGCTTTCAAAGCCGTTTTTCCCACAAACAACCGATAAACTCCCTACGATCATCACCACTAACGTTAGATCGATAGGGAACAAAATCGAATGTGTCAACCAATTATTAGAAGATACAAGAGCAGATATTGTCTGTATCACAGAGACTTGGATTAGACCGGACCAAAACGAACTTACCAAGAGACTGTTGAACAAGGAGTACCACAAGATTAGCGCACCTAGACTAACGGCAGACAAACGTGGTGGCGAAACACTCATCCTTGTCAGAAAACAATTCTCGCAGAGATGTGCACCAATCGAGCTCCAAAAAACACCAGGAAACAACGAGTCTGCCTGAATGGAACTGAAACAGAATGGAAACAAGTTGAAGCGGGGGTAATCCAAGGGAGTGTCCTCGGCCCGACTCTTTTCATATTGTTTATCTCAGATATTAACGAATACCTCCCGAAAGGGGCAGATATTGAAAAATACGCTGATGATATTCTTAGTCACATAATTGGAAAAGCCTGCAGCGAACTACCACAAGAAATTATCAATGGAGTCCAAAAATGGTGTGCTGAAAATAAGATGCGCTTAAACACAAACAAATGTAAAATCGTATTTTCGTCTGGAAAAGACTCAGATACAGCACCAAGCCTTTGCCTTAATGACACAGAGTGTGTATCAATTATTGTGCCATTTTATATGAATTAAATAAACTATAAACTATAAACTATATATAACAGAGACGATCAGTACTATGGAAGTGATCAACACAGCAACAATCAATATTATCGAGGACCTTCATTCGGACGGGGTTCTATTTCATCAGGAAGGGTATCACGTGGAACAAGACGCGGATATCCTTTCAGATATTAATCTCAATAATAGTTATTTATCAAATAGTCACATGAATGTGTTTTTAGAAGTTGGAGCGCATTGTCAAAACAGTTATCCCTTTTTTATAAATCAAAGTAATATAATTTCAACAAATTGTTCAACTAACCCAAATCATTGTAAATCAAAAGTTGATACCGCAATAAATTTGTTCAATGAGCGTATGTTGGCACACACAGACGGTATGCACCGTCCAGCTGATGAGATTAAAACTTATACACTTGGTCGTAATACTCGTAGGATCAAATGTTATTATACAAATCCAACATCTCTACGTAATAAAAAAAGTGAACTGGAGGCAATAATGTTAGAATATGATCCGTACTTAATTTTTATTACGGAAACATGGTTCGATGACCTAAATATTGTACAATTCGAGGGCTATACGTATTTTGGTTTTAACAGGGCTAATGGACATGGAGGCGGCGTTTGTATCTATGCGAAAGTAAATCTACAAATTTATCAAGTCGAAGATAAGATATTGAACATTAGCGAGGTGGAACAAATCTGGTGTTGTATTAAGAACTGTGACGAAAAAATATTGTTAGGTTGCATTTAAGGACCCCCATTGAGCCAAAATATTGATGTTTTAAACAACTCAATCAAAAGAGCTAGAGAGTTACTTGACGATGGAATTTATTCGGGTATACTACTTTGTGGAGACTTTAATTTCCCTAAGATTAAGTGGCTAGACAATGGTCAACCAATAATGAATTATATTGATGGACATGATTTAGAGAACAGTTTCTTAGAAACAGTATGTGATTGTTTTTTATATCAAAATGTATATTTTAACACATTTGTAAAAGAAGATAAAACATCAACAAATGTACTTGACTATGTGTTTACAGAGTCAACAAACAGGATTAATGAGATTGAGATATTACCTATTTTAGGTTCAATTGAACGCGGTCATCTTGGTATCCTGTGGGACTACATAGCTTACAACAATGTTCAAGTCAATAGCTCAAACCGAACTAATTTCGTTTATCGTAGAGTGCACTCAGTTGCTACGAATGAGTTTTTTTCTAAAATAAACTGGACAAAAATCCTCGAAAATAAATCGGTCGATGAGATGTACGACTTAATGTTAAAGGCTTATGGGGTAGCAAGGGAAGTTTTTGTGCCAGTGGCTAATAACCGGAAAAATAGTTTAAAAAAATGGATGAACAAAGATACGAAAGAATATATTAAAAAAAAGTTTATGGCTTGGAAAAAATATACAAACTCAGGATGGTCCTCTAAAAAGAATGATGAATACGTAACTGCAAGGAATGATGTGGTAGTAAAAGTGTTACAAAAGCTAAGAAGGATTATGAGAACTCAGTGTTGGCGTCAGCTAAAAGGGATCCTAAAAGAGTGTTTAGTTATATTAATAGTCAGACAGTACCCAAATGTAATATCAAATCGATGAAGCTAAATGGTGTGCTAGAAACTGATGCATTAAAGGTAGTCAATGGGTTAAATAAGTACTTCAGTTCAGTTTTTAATATTGATAGTGGAAACGATTTGCCTATTTTTCATAATCGGACGGAGTCGATTTTAAATATAGATATTGATGAAGAATTTAGCTATTTAAATGTTAAGCGTCGACTTGAGCTTCTTGATGGTAATAAATCCAGTGGACCAGATGAAGTAAGTAGTTGTTTTCTAAAGTTAAATGCTGAATCCTTAGCACTTCCATTGTCAATCATTTTAAAAAATCATTAACTGATGGAAAGCTGCTGAAATTATGGAAGATTGCTAATATTACACCGTTACACAAAAATGGATCCAAGTCGGAAGTCTCAAATTATTGTCAAGTTTCGTTGACATCAGTTGTTTGTAAAGTAATGGAGAGGATGATCAAGGATTTAATATTAAAGTACCTAGTTGATAACCATCTGATTTGCAAAGAACAGCATGGATTCGTGCCTAAAAAATGTTGCACTACGAACTTGTTGGAAACACTGGATATAATCACAAAAGCGTTAAGGGATGGCGATATTCTGGACGTTATTTACACGGACTATTCAAAGGCTTTTGATAAGGTAAATCATAGAAAGTTAATTCATAAGCTGGAAAAATATGGTATTCGGGGTTGGATCCTTGAATGGATTTAAGATTTTTTAAGTAACCGTTTTCAAAGAGTAGTGTTGGGTGACTCGTGTTCGTCTTGGAGTCAAGTATCAAGTGGTGTACCCCAAGGATCAGTATTAGGACCTCTTCTTTTTGTTATATATATAAATGACCTACCCGAACAACTAACTAGTGTTTGTAAATTATATAATATTGATCTTTTTCTCTTATTTGATAATTTTTCTCTTATTTTTTCTTTTATTTGAAACTAAAAAAATTATGTTATTAAAGTTTTCATAACAAAGAAGATATGACCACAACAGAACATACCATGCAAATGACAGATACCATAGAGACCAGCGTTACAAAAACAATGAGCGTAGATATGATGGACACAACAGGGATAGATATCGAACTCGTTCGGGACGAGGAGGACCTTCGTTTGGTACTTTCGAGACAGATATGATCCCGACTTTTTGTTTCTTCCGGAGCATGGTTAAATGAGACCAATGATGTTGCACTGGATTGATTTTCCTGTCAAAGTTTTAACAGAACTAATAGACAAGGCGGAGGGGTCTGTATCTATTCGCGTTCAGATTTAGATGTATATCAAGTGAAGATGACATTTTCTGTAACGGAGAAATTGAACAAATCTGGTGTACTCTTAAGATGGCTAAAGATACTACTGGGTTGTATTTACAGAACACCCTCATGTACTAAGATTGCTAGTTTAAATATTTCTATTAAACGTGCCAGAGATCTATATGACACTGGTCATTTTAGTGGTGTTCTCTAATGCGGGGATTTTAATTTTCCAAAAATCAGATGACTCGACAACCAGTAAGTAAATTTATAGATTGTAGTGATTTAGAAAATAGTTTTTTTGGTAAACTTTGCGGACTGTTTTCTGCATTCCTAAGTTTTAACACCTTCGTAAATCCGATAGGAGAAATACAAACGTTGATTATGTGGTACCCCCTAAAACACTGACCCTTCCAAAATTCATAATTCACTGACCCCTCATTTTCTGGGGAAGCATAAGTCCAAAATTAATGAAAACAGTACCAACCGATAGCCCTTGGGTTGCTCTATTTAGATCACTATCTTTTTTTAAGTTTGCAATTATGGTTATTGAGAAAAAGTTTGAAAACATGCTCCAGACCCAGAGTTTTTTTTTACTGACCCCTTTTTTTTTCACTGACCCTAGTTTTTTTCTTTTATTTCAAACTATTTCATCAAAGCAGTCATACCAATCGAAAGCGCTCGGTCAGAGGAGCTTGAAAATGGCATTAGTTTTTTATTTTATCAACATAAAATTTGCAAAGAATTTTCCTATTTTTGTCAATAAAATACCGTATATTTTTTGTTTCAAAAACATGATATAAAAAAAAGAAAAGGACTGTTTTAACCATTGTTTATTTTTATCTTAATCAAATAATATCAAAAACAAAAAAAAATTGAAAAAACTTAAAACAAGATATGGGCTTTATAAAAAAATTTTAATTTTATTTTAACCAAGTATACTTGGTTAAAATAAAATTAAATTTTTTTTTTAATGTTTACATTACTTAAGTAATGTAAACATTAAAAAAAAACAATTAATAAGCAAAAACAGTTTAACATTTATGAAAATTTAAAAAAAATTATTTATCTTTAAGAATTATCGATTTTTTTTTTATGTACCGAGATCTCTTTTTTGTAAAAATTTTGTATGTTAAATTTTCGGAACCGGTCTTTTAGACAAATGTTATGAAAATCTTTTACAAGTTTTTCTCGTTTTGATTCGGTCTGCTCAAACCAATAATTCGGAGAACATTCGTGCTTTTTGTATGCAGAAGCAAGTTTGAATTTTCCACTTTGATACATGGCTCTTTCTGTTTCATTTTTTTGGAACATTGCAATATCCTCAAGAAGCTTTATTATCCCTAAAGAACTACACTTATTTTTTTCTTTCAAAAGTTTAATTTGGTGATTTGTTCCCTCGATATCATTTTGAGTAAAGTATCTCAAATTTTGGCAGTTTTTGTTATACTTTCTTCGAACTTCTATAACATATCTAGTAAAATCTGACAACTTATACGTTTCAAACCATTCTTTGAATGTTATATTTTTTTTGTAAGATTTTTTTGTTAAAGTCCATTTTTTACTAATTCGTTTAAATCTCTTATTGAAGACTGATTCGTTTTTAGACATTATTAGAGACTTGTCCCGTCCTTTTCTTAGAGATCCAAAAACATCATAGAGAATTTTTTTGACTCGATTTTTCGAGAACTTAAATTTAATCAAAGCTCTTTTTACATCTTGTCTCAAGTGATTTAAGCACAAAGCAATATCGGTTTTTGGGAAAACTTCTCTTACTGCTTTTCTAATAGCCGGATCGCTGTCCATTCCTATACATCTAATATTAAGTTTCTTGATCCTTTTTTAAATGAATAAGAGCAGGTCCCATGAACACAGGGTTGTTTTTTTTTTCGTTGAGCAATGTTAAGTTTCTATAAGTTAAAAACGAAAGGTAGAAATTACCTAGATTAAAACGACGATTCCTTTATTTTACAAATTATTTCAAGATATTCATCGTTCGTCATTAAAGGCCTTTCTCGCTTTTTTGTTTCTTCAAGATAATAATGGTTTTCATGTTGTTTAAGGTTACGTGGTTTCGACGAAATAACCAAATCCCTAGAAGTCTCATTGACGTGTTTGATATAGTTGTTTTTAATTGAACCTTTTTGTTTTACAAGTTCTTTAGTACGTTCAATAACCGAGACAGAACTTCTTAAAAATGGAATCGGGTTCTTTTTACTATTTCCGTGAGCTCTAATTTTTATTTCGGCAACTCTATTCTCGTCGATTCGGTAGCTTAATAAGCATTTACTACTTTTCTGAGTGTCAACCGGATTTAGTATAAACAAAAATCGTTTGAAAAAACAACAGGAGTTATTCTCGTAAAATTGCTTTCTAACAAAGTAGACGTTTTTTTTATTTACTTTAATTTGATCGCCTTTGACGTATTTTACGAAGTCATTTTTATTAATCTTATTCACATAACAGAAGCACAAATATTTGTTTTCATCTTGAACAATCTCATATAAATACGTTTTAGATGCATAGTGCTTGAATGTTCCATTATCGTCTGATAGAATATTTCTTATTTTAAATTTTTCTAGGTCGATTACAAAATCTGAGTTCTTGGTAACAGATTTTGGCAAATAAGAAGCAGGCTTTTGGCTAAATATCAATCGGATAGCTTCTTTGAGGTCGAGAGAAAATTTTGTTTTTTCTTGAAGTTTGTTTTCGATTAATCTCTCATCAAAAGCTGATATACTCAAATCATTGTCTTCTAGATTTTCATTTACTTGTGAAATATGATTTTCAATCGAGTTGTCTAGATCGAGTTAACAACAAATTTAAATAGCTAGTCATTTTTTTTAAGAATTTTAGATTTTTGAATTTTTAAAGATAGTTATTTATATGTTACAGCAAGAGCTGTCTAAAAGTGATAGTTGTATTATAATTTCAGTATGACTATGATATTAAACAATAATCAGGGTTTGAAATGAAGTTTGGGATAAACAAAAAAGTCTAGACATTGTTTTAAAAACTTGAGAATCAAGTAGAATTTTTGGTGAGGCTCTAATGATAAAGATATACTTTTTTTATAGGAATGGTTGAAACAGTTTTTGAAACAAAAAATATACGGTATTTTATTGACAAAAATAGGAAAATTCTTTGCAAATTTTATGTTGATAAAATAAAAAACTAATGCCATTTTCAAGCTCCTCTGACCGAGCGCTTTCGATTGGTATGACTGCTTTGATGAAATAGTTTGAAATAAAAGAAAAAAACTAGGGTCAGTGAAAAAAAAAGGGGTCAGTAAAAAAAAACTCTGAGTCTGGAGCATGTTTTCAAACTTTTTCTCAATAACCATAATTGCAAACTTAAAAAAAGATAGTGATCTAAATAGAGCAACCCAAGGGCTATCGATTGGTACTGTTTTCATTAATTTTGGACTTATGCTTCCCCAGAAAATGAGGGGTCAGTGAATTATGAATTTTGGAAGGGTCAGTGTTTTAGGGGGTACCGATTATGTTATAAGTGAATCATCGTTTCGAATAAACGAATTTAAAATTGGTCCTGTTCTTAGACAACCTTAAGTTTTGTACGATTGTACGATTCACTTCAAATTTTGACAGGAGGTGTACAAATTCATGTACAGAGTGTACAAAAAAATTTTTTAGAATTCTTTAAGGTTAAACAAGTTGTACAGTGCTTAACATATCCAAATCTTGCACATCTTCCAGGAAGTACGAGTCATAGTATTTTAGTCGGTACGATTTATTCAAAGTGTTTCTCTTTAATTTGTACACCTTGTACAAAATCAATTTTCGCAATTTTTTTCATTCTTAGTAAAAAATCGAATCGTACAAAAAAGTACGGTTCAAAACTTAACACAAAATTTAAGTATTTAAACAGAAATAACCATTGAAACGTACTTATAAATAAAAAATTACTTAAAAAAACTTATCGTACTAAAGGAAAAAGAAAGTATAATAAATTTTGGTGTGGTTTCAAAATATTTTTATTTTTATCTTGAATTCTTATTCAATTAAACGATTGCAAATGGTCCAACTTAGCTTCTCAATAAAAGATTTTTTTTTAACACTGAGCATTAAAAATAATATCAGACAGATCAATATCCTTCTTTTTTTAAAAATGTAAATAAACTTTAGTTTGAATTGTTTTTGGCCTAATCTTGCATCTCTTTAGAGATTAAACTATCAATTTCACTATTACATGTCTCAATGACTAGCTATTACGGCGACTAATCATATTCAAAAACTTTTTTAAAAATGGAGTAAGTAAGATTTTTAGCTAAATTGGTTTGTTCTTGTAAGTAGAATAATTCAAGATTAATGATTTGATTGGACTCCTTCTGAAGCCTTGCGTTAGGTCAAGGGTTAGTTTATCGTTCAATTACTATCTATTTTTCTTTGTTTTTTTACATTTCTAAATAGAATTTTAAAATTTTATTTTGGTTTTCGCTAAAATTAAAAATTATTCCATAAAAAATAGAATCGTACAAAATTTTACTATTCACTGATTTTATATTTGCCTTAATTTTTACATAATTTTACTTGTGTACAGAGTGTACAAATTAAAACTGATAATGTACAACTAATCGTACTCCTAAAAAAAATTATAAATGATCCTTTAATAGTTCCGGTTCCAAATTGAAAAGTTAAAAATTACGAATGATAGTTCAATAACAGGGTCAATTTTTGAGTGTTGATTTAACAGTTTGATTAAGTCTACAAAATTCTGAAGAATTCGGTAATGTGCTTCTTTTTTTGTAGCATTTACCTATCAAATAGTACTTGAACAGTACAGTACAACCGTACAAAACTTCAGGTTGCCCTGTTCTTGGTATGACTGAACAAGGGCATTTTAATATCGTTTTTGATTATCTGACAATCGGTGATAAAATAAAAATGCCGAAAAAATAACCGTCAACATTTCAAATATTCGAAAACAAATTTTAACGACACGAATGTTAATCGAAATTGGATTGGAATGAACTGTTTAAGAAAAAGTCAGTAAATAAAATGTACAATGAATTTGTAATGAGTTATGAAGTGGCAAAAGTAGAAAAAGGTTTGGGGTCTAGTCGGTTTGGTGAACAACTGTTCACATAATATGTGAACAAATCTTGTTCTCAGGTTTGGTGAATAATTTGTTCACTTAATTTTTTGTTCACGTATTGGTGAACAATTTAGAAAATATGTGAACAAGACTAGATTTAGGTGAACAAACTTAAAATTATGTGAACAATTTTCATGTGTAAAATTATGAAAAAATGTGTCCTTTTAAATATATACTATACACTAATCAGTAAAAGGGTAAGAGGTTAACGGTCTTCGAAGATTAATTTAAACGTGTTTACATAAATGATAAAATATAAAATAAAAAAATAATTAATCTTTATGACTTCTAGATACATGCATTTTTAAGCCCTTTTGTCTTTCAAAAAAATTTCAACACAATTTAAATTATTGTTTTTACCATTCAAATAAGGTTCAATTTCTATATCTTTTTTTTGCATACCGAGTTTACATATTTTTTTGAAAAATTTTAGAAAAAATTGTCAATTATGTGAACAATTATAGCTTAAGTGATCAATTGAATCGTTAGGTGAACAATTGGATCTTTACGTGAACAAATTGACCTTTAAGTGAACAATTCGAAAATTAAGTGAACAAGTTGTTCACCAAACCTGAGAACAAGATTTGTTCACATATTATGTGAACAGTTGTTCACCAAACCGACTAGACCCAAGGTTTGTTCTAGTAAAGAATAAATCCAACACTAGATACTCAAACAGATGGATGAACAAATAGGTCAAGAATCTGTCTAGCGAAAGATTTAAAGCCTGGAAAGTCAAACTCAGGCTGACATAATCCGTATTATATTCTCAATTCGGAAAGATCTAAATGTAATCTATGAACATGTAAATAATCAAAATATCCCGAAGAGTACGATCAAAGCAATTATACTAAATGTTAAACTCTTTTCTTTAATATTCCTTTAAAGAAAATGATAGAATATTTAAAGTTTTTCACTTTTTCTCTAAAGTTTCATCTTTTTTGTGATTGATGAAATTGAAACTTTAAAAATAAAAACCAAATCAAGAAATTTCAACTCTTAGCTCTGACATATTGAAATCGCTTGTAAACTTTGATCAGCATTTTATTTTCAACCCTAAAACTCCATTTTCATTTTCAATGAGATTTCATAATGAAAATTTTTTTAATCATGCTTCTCAGGCAAGAATTTTTCCAGATTTTCTTTTTCTCAATTTTAAAACCGGTAAAAAATCTGTGCAAAGGGAGTTTTTTACCAAAAAAAATGTTGCAGTTGAAACAAATTTTGCTGCACCTATCATTTTTTGCGTAAACTGCATTATATTTCAATAAAACACTGAACCATCGTTTAATTTTTTAAGGTCATCAGAAGCGTTTTCATTTTAATGATAACCTTGTTAGCATTGTATCTGTGACTTAACCAAGTTATTAAATTAGTTTTAACTCACTCTAAAATAAATATCTCTAATGTTTAGAAATAAGTGGCGTCGTGGCTTAGTGGCTAAAGCGCCTGTCTAGTAAACAGGAGATCCCGGGTTCGATTCCCGGCGGTGCCTTTTTTTTTAAAAATTCAAAATTCTTGGTCAAGAAAAATTTATTTTTACAAAGTAAACATATTTTAAATTAAAAAATCATTCATTTAATCAGACTAACAAAAAAAATGATAAGAAAATATCTTATCTATTTTTATAACTGTCTTCATCATCAGAATCGTCCGATCCATATTTAAACAATTTTCTTATAAACGATGTCCTCGAACGACCTATAAGGACTTGATAAGTTATAAAAAAATGTACAAACAAAAATACACCTTGCATTGCGTTTAACACTGAAAAAAAATAAATAACACCAATTGCAAATTCTTGTTGTTTAATTACACTTATAGGTAAAACTATCCATGATGCACCGGAAAATAATAAACAACTTAATAATGTTATTACATCAGCTCGAGTTGAACTTAGACCATTTGTTGAATTAAAAAGTGCATCATCATCATAATTGATTACTTTTTGACGTATTATTAAACCTATTACGATTATATTTACAACAATAATAATACATATTGGAACTATCAATGCTCCCACTAGATATCCAGTATTCAACCAACATCTTTAAAATAAAATTTCATTAAAAAAAAATTATTTTTAAACTTTTATTTGACTTACATTGAATTGCTGACGACATAGACTCCAGTCGATGGAGATGCAAGGCTTATTATCAAAAATATGCCAGAAATTATAAATGGAATAACTTAAAATATTAACAATGAAAATGTACTGTGTTGGATTGAATTGTTTAAAGAGATAGACTTACGGATTGATCCCCCGAAAAACCATTTGAATAGATAAAATTTAGTTAGACTAAATGTTACTGAAAAGTAATGCATTAGAACGATAACAAAAAGACTAAAAAAGTACACAAGGAGTGAAAAGTGTTCCAAAAATGCTAGGACTGCACAACCATGATTGTATGACGAATGTTTTACATAGACAATTATAATCATAAATACAGTAGCTATAACATAAGAAACACTCGAAAAGAGGGTTGACAACAAAGTAAAATAGGCTGGTTTTTTGACCATTAGGTCCCTTTAAAAAAAGCGAATTTATTAATTTAAATATTTTGTATGATTTTCAATAATTACTCGTTTTTTAATTCAATTGCTTTCATAACTATTCGAATAATAACAATTAAGGCAAAAAAAATTGATATCGATGATAAGATTGTGTAAACCAATGCCATATCTTTTGACACGTTTTCGGGAGCCTTGATTAAAAAAAATACTTTTATTTTAATGAAAATACTTTTTACAGTAATTCGCTATTTCGACCTTCAAAATAACGTCTCTTGAAGTCGAAAATTATGTTAGAAAGTTTTGGTTGCGATCCTTTTATTTTTGGATGATGTGAGTTAAATAAAATTTAACTTACTCCGATTAGGGCAAAAAATGTTGTATGATTACACTCGCACCAACTTATATCTTTTGAATTAAGATATTTTTGTTGACACCCAAAAGTAGTCCATATCTTAAGATCTACATTCCAGTATCTACAACCATCCGAAACATTAAACTTAAATTCATATAATTTTTAAATAATGTTTATTACATAAAAATGTTTCAAAATTTACCTGTGACCTATTATAAAAGAGGTGCACTTTGTATTTTTCGATTAATTGGTTTTTCAATGTAACAGCCATTAAATTGGCGCTGATCTTATAATCTGGTAAAAGATTTTGAAACGAACCATTTTTCAGTGTTACAAACGTAAATGTTTCATCTGCAGACAGAAAAATATGATTAGTGATCGTTACAAGTGTTGGTCTAGCCCCGAACACGAACGTAAGAGTATAAAAAAAAAAATTTCTTAAAGATTCATTTAAAATTTTTGACTCACAAAAATTTTATTTATTAAAATTATTAAAATCTTGATTATTAAAATCTCAAACTACGTCCATATGCAGTACTAACCGGATCTTTTGAATTCAATAATGTGAAACCTTACTTTTCATGTTTGCATATTCGATGTAAAATCCATTTACAAAATTTGAGACACTTAGTAAATAATCATTAAAACGAATTGAATTTTCAGTTGTTCTATCAACAAAACTAAGGCTTAAATTCGAATCTGCCTTTCTAAAAACAAGAGCACCAGTTACATAATCTAAATCAGAGTTTAAATTTTTTATCGTTCCATAAGCTAGATTTTGATTTATAATTCCTCCACATGAGACCAAACGACTGTCAGCACATGTAAGTTTATTTGTACCATTCAAATTTGTTTTGGCAAAAATCACGTCAATTGAAGTCAAAAATCTAGAAAAAAATTTTCTTTAATATTAACGAACACTTAATGTTACATTAATGAAATAACACAAGCGCCTTTTTTTCATTAATGTAGCACGTTCAAGATGAATTTAATTTTGATGGTATTCATTTAATTGGAATCGAAATATTCAGATTACTTGTCTGTTGTTGTTTCAAAAGGTTGATAAAAGTTATTAGACACATCAAGTTCTGCATAACTTGGATCGGCTTCAATTACCCGACTAAAACTAGTACTCACATCATATTTTAACAAGTTATTCAAAAAAAGAAAAAGGTTCTCCGCTGTCTAAATATTCAAAGCGATTTAAAACAATTATTACATTTATAAAATATTTAAAAAATTTACTATTGGGCGAATTTCGTTAATTCTTGAAAATAATCGAAGCTTTTCGGCATAAATTTGAAAGTTTGATAACGAAACTGTCGATTTTATTTTCAATGATTCATTTAAAAGTATTTCACTTTGTAACTCTTGGGTTTTATTTAGAAATTCCTTGAGAAAAAATGTTAGACTTTTTAAAAAAATTTAAAAATTTCAAACATTACTATGTCTGTCAATGGATTCAAAGAATTATTGTTGATTATATTTGGATTTCCTGTTAAAGATGTACCTGATTTTGTTGAAGTTGAATTCTTGGCTATTGTGATTAAAATAGTTGTGGTGGTTCTAGGAGTTGAAGTTGTCGTTACGGTAGATGAAGTTGTTGTCGATGGGGTCATAGTAGACGTAGTCTCGCTTGTTAAAGTCAAAGTCGTTGTTGTCATAGGAGTTGATTCAATCGTTGAAGTTACATTAGTTGTAATCGGACTAGAAGTTGTTGAAACACTTGTTGTAGTGGTTGTCGTTGTTGTGTTTAAATTTGTAGTTGTGGGTACAAAAGTTGTTAAGGTCGTTGAATTAGCTAACTCAGTTGTTGTTATAAAACTAGTTGTGTTCGTGGATGTTTGAGATGTGGTTTCAAAAGTTATCACACCAAAATAAGTACTAGTACTATTTTCAGCAGAATAATCTTCCCCCGAATAATCAGTAATTTCTATCGATTCTTCAGTTGTCGTAGTTTCTTGTGGCGTTGTTGTTGAATTAACTTTCGACGAGAATTGGGTAATATTTTGAGTAGTTTGAAAAGTCGTAGTTGTAATATTCACAGTACTATCTGACTGAGTCCCAGTGGAATTAACATTAGTAACTGGTTGAATTGTTGTGGTGTTGATAATAATATTTGGTTGATTCGTCGTTTTAATAAAAGTGGTTATGTTTAATAATGTCGTCGTACTCGTTATAGTGCTTGGTTCAGTTGATAATGTGGTCGTACTCATTACAGTACTTGGTTCACTTGATAATGTCGTCGTACTCGTTATAGTGCTTGGTTCAGTTGATAATGTGGTCGAACTCGTTACAGTACTTGGTTCAGTTGATAATGTGGTCGTACTCGTTACAGTACTTGGTTCACTTGATAATGTCGTCGTACTCGTTACAGTAATTGGTTCACTTGATAATGTGGTCGTACTCGTTATAGTGCTTGGTTCAGTTGATAATGTGGTCGTACTCGTTACAGTACTTGGTTCACTTGATAATGTCGTCGTACTCGTTATAGTGCTTGGTTCAGTTGATAATGTGGTCGAACTCGTTACAGTACTTGGTTCACTTGATAATGTCGTCGTACTCGTTACAGTACTTGGTTCAGTTGATAATGTGGTCGTACTCGTTACATTACTTGGTTCAGTTGATAATGTGGTCGTACTCATTACAGTACTTGGTTCACTTGATAATGTCGTCGTACTCGTTATAGTGCTTGGTTCAGTTGATAATGTGGTCGTACTCGTTACTGTGATTTGCTTAGTTGTTGTTTCTATTTTAGTAGTCTCTTTATTTGCTGAAGTCTTAGTAATTGAACTCGAATCAATTGTTGTAACTGATGTCGATTTTGATGTAAATGCTAGGTTCGTAGTTGTAATAGGATTTATAGGAAAACCTGGAATATAAGATGGTGTGAAAGGTGTTGAAGTGCCAATCGTCATTGTTGTAGACGCGTTTTCCTTTAAAGACATAAAATTTACAATAAACTTTTATTATTTTTTCATTAAATTTTACATTAACAAAAGCAAATAATTTGTCTGAAGTTGAACATTTACACCAGCTTAATCCATTTATTTGCCGAACAAGAAAACATTTATTTGTCGACCAATCAAATACAAAATTCCAGTCACTACATTTACCACTCATTTGTCTCTAAAATTTTTTTTTTAAGTCTTGAGGGTTGTAAACATTTACCGTAAACCCTCGATAGGACCATATTGGCCAAATTAGTATGTATGGACCCCTTTTAACTTAAATTAGAAAAAAACGTAGAAAAAAACTCGCTGAAAATATGGAAACATTAAACTGAAAAAATTAGTCTAAATTTTCGAACTGGTTTTATTTAGTGATCCATCAAAACAAAAATCTTTTTATACCCTTTATTAAAGTATTTATGGGATATCTTCATTTTGTCTGGAAATATACCGAGATAATTTAAGGTCAAAAAATGTCCATAAATACGCATTTACCACATGGTAAAAAAGCAAGTTTTCGTATTCGTCCCTTGGACGTCTATCGGGGTTTAAGGTATTCATAAAAAGTTTACTTCATTAAAAATAATATTTAGGTTCACAATCAAATTCTCTGCCCATAGAAACATAAAATAATTGTTCACAATTTCACCTGTAAAAAAGCCTTTGAATTGCTGATTCTTTACAAAGGCAAACGTTATATTTTCCGAAGCGTATGCTAAAAATAAATTAAATTAAAATAAGTTTTCTTCCGATTTTCAACGAAAGACCGAATGCATTGGGTGTATATGAGTAATCCATAAAATTTGGTAACACATATCCTAATAAAACCTTAAAATTAATGGGTATTTGTGTCTGAAAAAAGTAATTTTAAATTGTAAACTCTTATCTGTCGAAAACTGGTTTAATATTGAGCCGATATTCTGTTAACTACAGAAATGGTTGAAATCTAGCAAATTTTTTTTTTATAAAAACATACCCTGCTAACAGCTGCTTGTGTGCAATCTCTTAAACAAAAAAAACTCACCAGTTTTCATGGGAGGGTGTCAGTGATAGAAATTTAAAGTATGCTTTTTTAAAGTAAAGGTGATCTGTAGTTAGAACACAATACATATAAAGAATTTTTTACCATTTATATCCGAAGGATCGATAAAATATCCAATTTCAATATTAGAATTTTGATTGAAATATTGCAATGACTTAATTTGATCTATTAAATTTAAATCTAGATATTGAAGTTGTAAATCGGCACCGTTGCTTTTACCAATTGCGCCAAAAATTGATTTTTGCGTTTCATAATGTAAACATCCGATTATAAAGTTTTTTCTAGTTATTGAAAAAGCTTCATTTACTGAATATTCACTTGATAATTGACTAATAGCTCTAAAATCTGTTTTACTAATTAGATTATTTAGATTCTGAGTTAATATTGTAATGAATATGTCATTTGAAGAATTTCCAAAATCAATTGAGGTTGGGTTTGATAAAAATACATCAGTTGAATTCCATACGTTAATTATGGTCTTTAAATTAGCAAAAATATAATTAGTATACAAAAATTCAATTAAGGCTTCAGTAGTTTTTTCTCTTCTTTTTAATTAAATATTCACAAACAACCTACAGTACATTTCTGGAATAAGTTAACACCATAATTTAGCAACGCTTCAAAAGACTTAAATGATCCTGCGCATAAATTTCTTGCGTTTAAACAATTTAATTTGTAAAAAATATGTAGACAATAATCTTAACGATTTTTATTTAACTCCCTTTGTTAATATGTTGTATTAGATAGTATTGCATCAGTAACTTATGATCCTTAATATCAGAATGAATCTTTGATAACATCAGCTTGTCGACTTAAAAATAGGTAAGGTTCAGAAAATTCGTGCTATCTATATTTGTCATCTATGACATAGGAACAATTTTTTTTTCGGGGGGTCAAAAATCAAAAATTTTACCCCTGCCCCTACGCTTTTTACATGCTAATGATAAAAAGATATTTTTGATCTGGAGGTACGATCTGAAAAGCTCCGATCGACGTTGGTACCCAAATCGGCCTTCGCGTTGCTAAGAACAAAAGTCGCCCCTCGGACAAAGGCATTTTTTTAGTTAAATTGTATGCAGTCCCAGTTAAGGTTAAACTAGACAAAAATCGGAACAAATGCAGACGGTATGGTTTTACTGTTTACATTTTTAGTTTTATTTCATTTAAAAAAGCAGACGAAAAGTGACATAAAAAACAAAAACCTTAAAAATGACGGATTTTTCACTTTCTGACCAAAAAATAGAAATTCTCGTGTCTGAAAACCTTAAAAAACATTTATATATACTTCCATAAAATAGTTTATTTTTTAAAATCGATTTTGGGTGCTAAAAACGGTACAAATAAGGGTCTTTTTTAGGAAAACTGAAAGAACCTCATTTAAAAATAATCATATATGTTTTATAGGGTCTTCATACACGAGAATTTGATTTTTCGGTCAGAAAGTGAAAAATCGGTAATTTTAAAGGTTTTTGTTTTTAATGCCTTTTTTCGTCACATTTTCATTTCTAAAAATGAAAAAATTAAAACCATAGATAAGTTGAATTTCCTGAACCTTAGTTCGTAAATTTTAGAATTCTTTATAAAAGTATTCTTTTATAATTATGTAAGAGAAACTCTTCATTTTGAAAATTGCAAATAGGTAATTTTTAAAAATTCATAATTAATTGCCTCAATAGAAACCGATCCCTAAATGAATTTTAATAATTTAAATTAACTTACATAAGGATCAAGTTGATGAAATGAAAATCGTCTTAATATTTCTATGAATTGATTATAATCGTCATAAGTATACACAGTTTGTTTTGATGTTAGAGTTATATTCAATAATTCTGAGCTGTATGAAAACACATTATTGGAAACATTGGGCTAAAAATAATTAATTTGAGTTTTAGAATATTAATAAGGACTGCTTAACTAACTTACATCAGTTATAAAATTCATTAAAAATCGTTCAAACAAATTAAGTTGGCTTGAAATTAACGGGCATGTTATTAAAATAAACGAAAATGTGAATACGAATTTGTTAACCATTTTTAATAATAAAAATCATTTAGACAAACGAAAAACAAATAAAGAATATTTTAGAAACACTTGGAATGATAACAAAAAATTCTTTTCATTTTTTTTTTGTTAAAAATTTAAATCGAAATGAAAATTTATAATGATAAATTATGATTTCTTGTATTTTCCTTTGGTGATGGCTTTGGTAATTTACCAATGATTTTTTTATAATTGTTTAATGTTAATTATAAATTAAGCAGACAATGTTTCGCATCAAAGTTTTATTTTTTAAGATTTTTTATTTTCAAAAGAAATTTTTTCCTCCCCAGTTTCCAATTACCAGTCTATCAAAGTCAGCTCAATAATAAAAAGAGTGTGATAGAAAACTTAAATTGCATTTAAGAGTTGAATGGAATGCGTAAAAAATCAAATTATTGTCTCACTTTCTAAAACATTTTTTTTTCACAGATTTTATACTATTAACAAGTTAAAGCCCTCTTTTTTACAATCACTCGAATTTTCTCAAATAATTTTTGAAATTCAACTTCTTAAACTTGAAAGAAGCGTTTACTTAAAGTTGGTACCCATAATCGGAGTAAAATTTAAAAAATTAATGGCGCATCCGAACCGTACCAAAGCATGGTGCTGTGAAGTTCATAGCAACAAAGCGATAACAATTGTGCAGAATCGTCATAAAAATTGTTCAAGAGGTGCTATAGCCTTAATAAAACTTGTCTTACCTGAAACAAAATTTGACTAATCTAAACTAAGCGTCTGCAAAAACTTACAAATTAATTAAGCAGTTAGTTTTAATCTTTTTTAATAGTGTGCATTTTTCAGAGAATTTGCAGAGTTTTTGCAGGCGCTTAGTTTAGATTAGTCAAATTTTGTTTCAGGTAAGACAAGTTATATTAAGGCTATAGCACCTCTTGAACAATTTTTATGACGATTTTGCGCAATTGTTATTGCTTTATTGCTATGAACTTCACAGCGCCCCAAAGCGTACTCGTACTGTACTTGAAGCGTACCCGTAAAAAAAAGTTGATGCCTGTGCTAAACATTTTTGTTAGGCTTAACCGAATTTAAAATGAATTCAACATATTTCTTGTATTTTAGAGCCAGAAAAAAGTCAAAGCAATGAACCAAAAAATTTTTTTTCCATTAATGTAAAAAATTATGTCATCGAAAATTTATTTTTTTGTGGTACGTGGAGGAAAGTTTTTGACAAAGTAAAAATCGATTAGAAACATTTTTTGTTTACTCATCAACTGAAGTTATTCATTTAAAATGTACTTGAAATCAAATTTGATAGACTCTAAATATTTTATTTCATTCTCTAAAAGGCATAAATTATGTCTTCCGTCTACAAATGTTTTCGTCAATTTTTTGGAAAATTTTTGGTTTCGGAAAAAAATTTTCTTTCAAAAATTTAGTCTCTTCTAAAAGAAAAACTGGTACTCAGATTGATAATGATTTAGTTAAATAAATTTTTTGGTACTGCTAAAATACTGACCCTCCCATTTTTCAAAAATTTCCTTATTCCCTGAAAAGTCGGAAAATAAGTTTTTTGGGGGTTCTGACACCCAAAATCCGAAAACTGTTAATGATGACAGAAAGAATTAAAAAGACAATTCTATTAAACTGACAAATAAACTTCCAGAGACAAAATCTAAATATAGATGATGTTCCAATCCTAGAAATAAGCCTTGCCTAAATCGATTCTTATTCAACAGCCTCATAAAGGCGAACGCATCATAAATCTTCACGCCTTAAGGAAAAAAAATTTAAAAAAACAAACTATACCACGTTGTTCAGCACAAAAAATTACCCTAGTAAAGTGGAAAAATCGAGACCTCATTTCTACATCATACCCCTCGCCTTTAGTACCCAAAATAGACCTCTTTAAAACCGTCTAATAACAGCATTTTAAAAATTTGTAGACATATCGTTTTTTTTTTGAGATATATGAATTCAGCACCCCAAAATACGTTAGTGAACATATTTACAGATGGATGAATAATTTTTTCGAACTGACCCCAGCAAAAGTATGTTTTTTTGGGGCTGAGTGGGTTTAAGACCTATGTTTACCCCAAACACCCTAATTGGGGTACATAATATTGGTACCAAAATGTAGGGAATTAATTTTAGAAAAAAGTTATCGGAGCAAAATTTTGATTTTATATGTTTAATTTCGAATAATTAAATGTTTTAAAGTTTATGAAAATCAAAACTTAGTGCTTTCTGAAAAGATGACGAATTTTTCACTTTCTGACTGAAAATTCGGAAAAAGAGAGAGTCATCAAAGCAACCAGTCGCGTCCGAAGAAACAGAGTCAGACGTAAACAGAGTTCTAAGTAATCATGATAATCCTGTGACATGTCCTGTATGCAAAAAGTTGATTAGGAATGAGCGTGGAGTCTGATAAAAATGCACTAGATCTAAAAGTTTTGTTTTTTCATTTGATAAAAAATAAAAAATTTGATCACAACAATTTTTTTTGGGATCACATCATTTAATAAATTAGTCACATTATATTTAGTTTCAGTTTAAAGAAAAAAAAATGATCATCTACGATCACCAAACTTGTAACCAGTGATTGATCACAAAATTTGTGATCTTGTGTTCACAAAACAGGGTTGACCCAGAAATCGGAAGTTTAAATCAGAAATAACTGAATAGTTGTGACTAATTATGGAGATCGATCAATTTTATTGGATCATGATCCCAAAGATGTCAGAATATCAGTTATCAGACAAATGATCGAACGGGGTTCAGCATTTTAATAGGACCCAAATTTTTTGATGTTCTATTTTGATGTTTTTTTGCAGTTGAACAGAATTAAAAATAATTGGCTTCCTGATTACAGTTAGAGAACTGTGCAGTTTGGCTAATTTTTTCACAAACTGGTTTAACGATTACTGGATTCAACTGAAAATGATGAAAACATTTTTCTACTCCGCCATTATCAGAGTTGCATTCTCCAATCGAAATATTTCAAAACTAGCTTTACTAACGTAAAATTGTTGCAATACTTTTGTTAATAACAAAAGGACTAAAAAATATATCCAAACATTTAAAACAAAAACTTTTTAATAAAATTAAAAAATATTAAAATGTTCTTAAAATGTAAATTAAAAGAGGTTAACAATGAGACTTTAAATTAAAGAGACTGTTTAAAAAAAATGAAAACGTTTATTACAATGTTTCAAGGGTTATTACACAATTTAAGTAGAAACGCAATTTCAAGTGCAAAACAAAAATCGGTCACTAAAATAAATAAAAAAAATTTATTTTCTAAAATCAAAAAAAATAAAAAATGAATGAAAATAATACATTAAATGAAAGCAAACTTAAACGTCTAATTTATATTGGTTTTGACAAAGTTTACCCGTTTGGTTTTAAGCACGAGTTTAAAACTCTTTTAAACAGTTCAATACCTTTGATTTTAAATCAACTTAGTCAAACAATTCTACCGATTATAAGTCTTTTCTTTTGTGGTCACATTGGTTCAAATGAACTTGCTGCTGTTACTTTAGCAAACACGTTTATAAACATTGGTTCGTTTTCTGTACTCGTTGGTCTTTGCAGTGCATGTGATACACTCCTGCCTCAGGTAATTTTTGAAACTTAAAATTTAGTTTCATTGTTAAACCTAGTCTTTTAAAGCTGTTTGCTGGACAGGACAAAAAAAAAGTAGGTCTAGTGCTACAAAAAGGTTTAATTATTTCATTGTTGTCATGTTTTCCGACCTCGGGAATTTTGTTAAATGTCAAAAATTTTATGAAATTTTTCGTGCCTGATAAAATCGTCATCGAGTTAGTAAAATCAAAAAATACAAAAACAAAATTTTAACGTTTTTTTGTATTAAGTTTGGCAGACGAGTACATAGTCACCTATTTACCGGGCATTTTGGTAACTTATTTAAAAATAAAAAAAATTTTACAACTTGATCAACTCTTTTCTATCAAGTTTTACAGCATTCATGTGGTTCTTCAGAGATACGTGGTCTCACAAGTAAGTTGATTGCTTGACTTCAATCAATCAAAGAGATTCTTAAATTTTTTTTTTCTTTAGAACATATTTTATCCGATTTTGATCATAAACATTCTATCAAATTTTATAAACGTATTTTTCCATTATTTATTCGTATTCCACTTTCAATATGGCGTCGTGTAAATTTATAATCCTAATAATTTAATCACAAATTTTGAAACCCTTTATTTTAAGCGGAGCTGCCATCAGTGTTGTGTTATCAAACTTTTTAATACTTTTATTCGTATTAACTTATATTATTTATACAAAAATGTATAAATTAACATGGAATGGTTGGAGTAGAGATTGTATGCACGATTGGAGTGAATACTTAAGACTTGCTATTCCTGGTTTTGCAATGTTATTTTTTGGTCTTGCTAATTTTGAAATTGGAGTTATTGCAGCTGGAATACTTGGTAAAGTTGGAACTTCAATAATGTCAATTGGTATCTATACCACTTACACTGCATTTATGGTATGTCTATAATTTTTTTTCTATCCATCAACTCTCTTAAGTTAATTTTGTTTTAAGATACCATTGGGAATATGTAAATTTTTGTCAAAATTGAGCTTGAAAAAATCTTAAATCTTTTTTTTTCAGCCATTAGCGCAAATATAAGAATTGGACAAGTAAGTCTAAATTTTTAATTCAGCCTAATCATGTTTAAGTTGTTTAATTTTTCAAGCTTTTGGGTGAAAACCGTTCTGAACTGGCTAAAAATTCAAGCAAAGTTGCTTATACTTATGGAGGTTAGTATCTTTTTTATCAAATATTTTTCTGATAAATTTATCGAAACCTATAGGTATTGCGGCCATTTTGACTTTCCTGTTAATATTTTTTACATCCAGTTTGATACCACTTGCATTCACAAACGACAAGTAAACCATTTCTAATGAAACAAATATTTTTGTATCAAGTGGATAAAATTTTAATTTTAGAGAAATTATCAACGAGTCGATTACTTTGTTAAAATTTTTGGCTTTCGCTCACATTATGGACGCTCTACAAGTAAATTCCGTCCATTTTAAACAATTTAAAATTGAACTTTTTAATTTAGGGTATCGGAGGAGGGGTTCTAAAAGCCATCGGTGCACAATTTTATGGATTCATAATGGTCTTAATAAGTCTTTACTTTATTGGAATTCCACTCGGTATATTTCTCATGTTCAAAACCGAATATAAAGTATTTGGATATTGGATTGGTTATCTAATTGGTGCGTCAGTTTTAATCTTGTTACAAGCTTCGTTTATATTGAGAATAAATTGGATTGAAAACGCTAAAACAGCTTTTAATAGATCGTTGAGAAATGCGGAAAGACGTTTGAGTGGTAATTTTCAATACAGTGAAGAGCCTGACGTATCGGTTAAAACTCCTTTGCTCAAAAATGGTAAAATTAGTTGGAAAGGAATTTTGTTCACTAAATTACCGGTTGTAATGACAATAATGGGCATATTTGTGGCGTTGTTTTTTGCAAGATTTTATTTAACCTTTGAGCATAAACAGTTGCAGACGAGTCTACCAGATCATTTAATCGAGCCAAATTTAACTCAAGATGATTCTAAATTTTGGTTTAATGGTTAAATTTAAATAAAATTATTTATAAAATTTTTTTTGTTAACTTTTTTATTTATAATCTTTGATAACCGAAAGATTGATAAGACAACTTTGACACAATGATCATAATTAGTTTGACTCCTAAGTGTCGTTACCTCAGTGAATGGCAGCAATTTTTGTTGATATACACTTAAATAATCGTTTTTCAATTCCTGAAGCTTCTTTGACCAATAAAGTAATAATCCAAACATGAGGTAGGTAAGAAAATTAGTTTCTGCATGATGCTGGGAAGAGGAAAGTACCACCAATCTAAGGCTTGGGGATCCCCTTAACTCAGAATCTTGACATGAAAATATTTAGGAGACGATGTATCGTGTAGAAATAACTACCTCATGATTCTAGAAAAGAATTTTTCAGAAAAAAGCAAATTTAATCCGCACTAAAAATCAAGTTTTCGGGATTTTAGTGCCGCGTTAACAAATAATTACGGTCTCTTTAGGAAACAATTCAATGTGTTATCTTCCCAGTCAATCAATTTAAAATATAAAACTGTTGAATAATCCCTGAGGAAGGAGGAACCATCAATTTTCCTTTTTAATTTACTCATAATTCTTATCAAAGATCCAGTATACGATTTCGGAAGAATATACTAATTCTAATCTATTTATAAGTCGGTGTCTTTGATCTAATTATTTAAAGACAAATTATTATTACCAAAATGAATATGAATAAGTGTTAAGAAAACTTATTCTGGGGTCTGAAACTTAACGATAATAATTTAGAACAATAAATGTAGTATATCAAACGATTGGCACTTGCATATACTCTTGGAATTTTACACTGGATCCTTAATAAGAATCATGAGTAAAGTATAAAGAAAAATTGATGAAACAGCTCATTCCTCATTAATCATTCAGCGGTTTTACATTTGAAATTGATTGACTGGGTTAATTTTCATAACTCAAAATATTTTTATAACTCAAAAGTTTTTATTTAGAGTAGAATAAATAATTAAAGAAAGTTGAGGGTTTCAAATATTCGAAGTTCGTCATAAACGAGAAGAAAAACAAGTTGTATAGTGTCGCTACAAAATGCTACCAAATGTTAGGAAATAAAATCAAGATTAATTTTTGTTGAAAACTTTTTTATTTAAGTCCGCATTAAAAATGTATCAATCCTTGAAAAAGTTGAGAACAAAAATTTTTTTTAACTGAAACATTTGACCATGCTTTAAAACTCTATGCATTCTAGATTTCCGAAATATACAGAGTTTTGACAGAAAGAATTCTTAATTAATATAGATGGGTTTACTTGAGACTTTTTTTTTACAATTCTTTTTACTAGATTGTCTTCCATCACACCATAAATTGCTTAAATCTGAAATTACAAATAATCCATAAAATGAGATAATTACAACTATACCAAAAATTGATGAATATCTAACGACTAATTCAATAGTTTTTCTTTCAAATGACTCGATTTCACAATTTTCACCACTGTATTGATAAAAACATTTGCACTTAGCTTTGTAATTTTCATTAAAACAAATGCCATTGGATGAACATGTTTTATTGAAACAATAATCGATTTTATTTTCACAATTGTCACCAAAATAATTTTCTGAACATTCACATGAATATGAATGATTAGTAATGTAGTCAATACATGATCCATTATTTAAACATGGATTTGAAAAACATGGTCTTGTATCAATTGAACAAGACACACCTTGAAAATACTCAAAACATTCACATTTAATTTTACCTCCAATTTTTTTACAGACACCATGATTCGAGCAATTTATTAAACAAAATGAAATGTCGATATTTTGATCTATCAAATTTAAAAGGTCGTCCATTTTTAATTTCACTGAAACGTATGATTGTTCACCAATCGTTGAAGTTAATACTTGAGTTGAATTAGTCACCATCAGGATTGTAGAAAGTGAATCATTTTTGGGAGTTGTTACAATATTATCAATCGTGGTGAATTGATGTGTGTTTTTTTTAAATGTCTTCAAAGAGTTTACTGGTTGAGTGTGTCCAGTTAGACTCTTAACCAAGCGTTTCGAAGTTAAATTCCAGATTAATATTGTATTATCTTTGGACGCGCTAGCTAGCAAATCCGAATCTATCTGCTCGACACCATAAACAGAGTCAGTGTGACCGAGGAAATTGTCAAAATTGTTATCGGTTAAATTATAAATTTTAATTTCTTTTGAGTCTAATCCCACTGCAATTCTGTCATCTGTCAACCAACATAGGCTGTAAATTGTTGTTATTTTTTCAACGGAAATCGATTTTATTAATGAAAACTTTTCCAATTCATAGATTAAAATTGAACCGTTTCCTAGCCCACAGGCGAGTCGATCATTTGATAAAGCCTCTAAACAATAAACTTCAACGTTCACATAAATCTTTTTAACAAGTAACATAGTTTCAGTACTCCAAATCGAAACGGTTTTATCAAGTGAAGATGAAGAAAAGTAATTTTTTGACTCAAGTAATTTAACATTGGTTATTTTTTGGCTATGAATCTTGGGAAAATAATAGACAAAGTTTTTTGATAAAATAGTCCAAAGTACCAGATTGCCTAATTCCGAAGAGGTCAAAAAATATGTCGAATTTATTCTCTCAATCGAGGTTATTACCGAGTTATGAGCATCTAGTTGATTCAACAAAGAATTACTTGTCAAATTCCATAAATAAACGTTACCGTCTGCCAAACCAGCTGCCAAAATTTGATCTGAAATGTAACATAAACTTTTTAGTTGACTCAAATGATTAAACGATTTTATAAATGAATTTTGAGTCCATATTTTCAACGTTTTATCATCAGAAACACTTGCAAATTCTAAAAGGAATAACTAAATAGTTGAGAATCCTAAAACTTTTTTTAACTTCGCTTACTTAAGTCCAATTTGACATGGACTACTTGAACCAGTAAAATTATATATGAAACTAGGATTCTTGAATTCATTTTTGAAATTCTTCTAATAATGTTATAATGAACATTTTTCAAGCATGTTAAAAATTTTCTTAGTTTATATCAACGGAAATTAAATAGTTCTGTTTATTTTAGACAAAGGAAAAAATAAAATATTTATTTAAAAACACTAATAAGTTTGAACTAGCTACACTTAATTAAAATTATTGACAAAAAATTTTGTTTTTATTAAAAATTTACCGTAATGTTGTATTTGGTTTGTGCAATGCTACCCTCCATGACTAAAAATTTTAAAAATTTAAATTATTAATACCTCGCTTGCCAGTCTTCATCTTGAGTATGCTGACAATTTAAATCTATGAGTTGGAAAAAGTTCTGAGAAGGAATGAAATTTATGCTTATAGAACACATGATATGGTAAATGAAAATATAAGAAATAATATGCAACTTTATTATTTTCTAACTAATTGAGCCACGAACATGCGGACTGGCAAGATTGGATGAATTGATATTAAAGAATTGTTAATAAAACGTTAGTGCCATAGCTCTTCATATGTGGAATTCTTTTAACAGAGTGTATATTAAGTGTATTGACAACATGTTAGATGTGCTCAAATATCAAAAGTTGGAAAAAAATGTCGAAATTATTTTTTTAAACGTCATTTAACTTTAATTCCTAGTTTTTTTACGAAAAATTACGTAAATTTAAGTAAAAAAAGTAAATTAATATTTCAGGCAAATGTGAAAAAAATCGGAGTTTTTTTGGCATTTTTCCTTTATACTAAAATTTACGTAAATTCCGATAAAATTACGCAAAATCTCGTAAAATCCAGTAAATTCACAATTTTTCACTTTCGTAATTTTACGTAAAATCACCAGATTTTGCTTTGTTTCACGTATTAGAAACACTAAAGCGTGGCAGTACTGTATGTAAATCACCATGGCCTTAGATTCATTGCTTTAGTTAAGTAACAAATTGCAAAAAGTGACCGTGAGACCGAATTTATTCGAATTTTTACAAATTCAAAAATTACCATTCGAAAAAAATTGATTTTTTGTTGCATAATTTTTTAAAGACGACAAAAAATTCAAAATTGGATGCACAGGAACAATCTCAGATCAAAAACCTTTGTTCAAAAAAAAATCAATTTTCAGATAATCCAGGTCTTGTAACATAGTGATATAATCTGAAAATTTAGGCTTGTTGAATTGGATTTCGGCAGAATTTATGCTGGACTGAATCACTGTTGACTGGTTTATAACAAGATGTGGCAATCAAGATAGTGTCACAAGTGTAGTGATCAAAAAAACTATTTGCGGCAGTTTTCTATTGCAAAAAATAGTCTTGTACAACTACCCTAAAATGTTCGAACTTGATTTGAAGTAAAAAAGTTCGAACTGTGAAGGGTCAAAAATTTGAAAGATCGAACCTTAGTTGTTCGAACTTTCTTTCTACTTTTTAAACCCTTTAAAAATATCTTTGATCACTCATGGAAAATATTTTGTTCAATCAGTCGTTTTTTTTTGTCGCGTTGAAAACCCAAAAGTTCGAAATTTATACCATGTTCGAATCTTTTGTCTAAAGGTGTTAGTAGTGTTGGTACTCGACTAATGAATCAACTGGACTAAAACAAGAACGGTAAATTTCCAAACCAGGTGAGATAAATATCTTAGTCTGCTTCTAAATGGTGCTTTGGTTGTCTTGATAGAGTCATTCTTTAATGAGAAAAACGATTTTCAGTTGCAACTAAGTCCATTTCTACAATTCACAATTTAGAAGCATACTACAATTCTACAATTTGAATGTATACATCTGGTGTGAAAAATACTTTTAGTCCAGTTGGTTTATTAGTCGACTGCCAACACTAGGTATTAGTAAAAACCATACCCATATGGTCCACTCAATTTCAAAAAGCATGGACCAAAGAAGTAATTTAAGTCTATTAAAGATTTGAACCACATTAAAAAAAGTTAGATGTAATTGATAACAAAGCTGCTGCTTTATTCTGTCTGCATTTATTAATTAGATTCAATATTTTTACAAACATGAAAATATGTTTTATACAACATCCTCCTCAAAAAAAAATCGATAAATTAAAAAAAAAAGGGTTTTAAATTCATTTATTGAGAAACTTGCGTATTTTAATGTTAATTTCAAAGTTTAAGCCAATCTTAATTTTCAAATAGTAAATTAATGTGGCTTAAAAACAGCTTGGTCAACTCACTTTGGCAACAATTTCAAGATAAATTTATTCAATCTCATGTAAAACATTAACAAGAACAATTCAATAATTAAGCAATTGAACTTCAGAGTTCAAATCCTAGAATTGGAATCAGTTTATTTTCCAAAAGTAGATTCAGTCTTGAACATGTTTATTAAAAATGTAAGTATAATCCAAAAAAATTTTTTTTCCCATATAACAAAAATTTGATTGTTTAAACCCTTTAACTATGATTGATTATAAACATTTTAAGAAAAGAGAAGAAAAAATTCTTGAATTTAAAAATGATAAATTACTGAGATATGAATAATGATATTTTTCATTAATAATTATTTGCTAAAAATCGTCTGGATGATATTCAGTTAGAGTTTGTATTTTTTTGACTCGATAAAAAGTCTTTTAAAATTTGCAATGCACAACAACAACAAAAAAACATAAAATTTAAATTTTCAATTTTCTTAAAAATAAAAAAATAAATTCCACCGTTAGTCAAAACTATAAAACACTGAAGGGAGCTTTGTTTATTCGGATTGGTTGTATGACTCGAATTATATTTAAGAGTAATTTAACATAAACACACGTATATACTCACGAAAGTAAAAAAAAAAAAAAAGATAACCTAAATATCTTTATTATCATTTCAACAAAAAGTGTTTCTCTCTCTCTCGCTTTCAATTGCAAGACTTATCTATTCATAATTTATTTAACCTGAATTGCAATACCTATTTTTTGTTGTTGTAATTTTATTTTTTGTTTTAAAAACATCGATTAAATTAACATAAAACAATTGATTAACCGATTCTTAAATGGGTTCTTGCAACTTTGTTCTCTCTCTCTCTCTCTGAATTAAACAACAATACCCGGTCAAATTATTTCTATACGGTTAAATTATTATTTTACTTTTCATTTGTTTCTAACTTCATAACGAAACACAAACACCAAAAGTATAATTATAAAATTCTGATTGCTTTTCTATTTTAGTTTTTTTTTTTTTTTTAGTTTTTTTTAATAAAGGAGTAAAAATTTTTTATAATAATTACGAAATTGGTTCTCTCTCTCTCTCTCTTTCTAAAAGTAACTGCACACACTAATGCACAGAAACAAAAGTCGATGAAACATTTATGTAACAAAGAGATAATAAAATTAATCGATCAATCGTTCGAACATGATTAATGAAAGTTTTATTCAATCGAAAATGGGTGCCAGTACGGACGTAACTCTAATTAAACTTTTTTAATTAAATATCGAAGTATCAAGTAACCTTTTTTTTTTATTAATAAAAACAGCTAACTAATTTCGTATTTTGTATTATGAGTAATTGATACAAAATATTATAAATAGCATTGACTTGGGTAATAAATAAAGGATTCGACTAAACAAAATAATTTATTCGAACAGACAGCTGCATTTAATTTATGATTTTTTTGTAAGCTAACACACACACACACACAAAACAAAATGAACTCTTCACCATAACCAAACTCTTAAACAACAAAATATGTAATTTAGACCAAAAATTTTTTGTTTTCACTTTGTAGACAAAAGTTGTCAAGAACTTTTAAACAACAAACAAAATTCGTTTAAGAAAATATTTCTTCGAGATATTGTTGTTTAAATTTTCTTTAAGGGTTCATGATGCCGTCGGAGTTTTATTTTTTTTGGTCTAATCCAATTGAGTAAATAAAAACTAAAACGTGACTCTTTTTGTTGTTATTTTATTAACTTTTTGCAATTTTAGTCGATAAATTAATTTGATTTTGACTCAATTTATATTAAGGCTCTAATTTGTCACGTGATAAAAATGACCTAGATAATTATATCAGTTAAATTAAAATATCAACAATTTATTTTTATCTAAATCTTGAAATTTGGACACATTTTTAATCAAAATCCCGTATATTTTAGTTGTCTTTTATTTTGAAAATCTTTTTGAAGTACACCACGGCCATATAAAGTTCATAAACCTTTATTTTAAAGGACTGGAAGTTCCAAGGTAATCAGGGCTGTACATGTGTAAATCTCGACAGTGTTCATGAACGGAATTTTTTCTTCTATTAACCTGGGACCACTGTAATTGGAACAGTAAAATAAAATTACTGTTTTCTGAGTTCCAATTACAGTGGTTTTTCCTTGGAGATTCTGGGTTTTCGTGAACTTTCTCGAGGCTCACACATGAACAACCCTGGTCTGTTACGAGTTAAACACTCCAAAATAATGACCTAAACGTGTTCTCTTAACCATACTTTGGCGCTGAAACTATGAAGTCAGACTCTTTTCAATAAACCTCTTATCCAAGAGGTACTAAAATAACTAAACACGGTCAATAGATTACAAACTAAGACTCTTCTTAATTAGTTTAGAAACGTACTAGAGCTTAAGAGAGATAGTTTACAATCTTTCGAAATTCCTAAATAATGATTCAAAGTTGTAAACTTATCTCTTTAAATATTTTATGAAGAAAGTCAATCAGAGATTTCATAAATTTTCATAAATTAAGCCAATCTATTTTAAAACAAGATCCGTGACTTTAAGTGAGAAAAAGACGGACGTCGGATCGTCTTATACCTAAACTTCGACAGACCCTAGATCTTCAGTCTATCAAAGTTTTGAACAAGAAACGTTACGACTAAAACCTAGATTTATTAAGACGATTTACTTCATTAAACACACACACACTCATTTATGTTATAGTTTAAAATGAAATCTCACTTAACAAATTTTTTACTAAAAATTAAACCAATTCATGTACTTTCAAGTAATTTTAATAAGAAATTAAAATTTGAATTTTCGTTTAAAATATTTATTAAATTCCGTTGGATTTTGCCAAAATTATCAGAAGTTTAATGGCAATCAAACAAAAAAAAGTTAATTTTTTAGATAATTTTAATTCTTATCAATGTTTAGATGATAACAAATAATTGTTTAAACAATATATTCTTTTAAAAATAGAGTTAACTTTTTTATTTGTGTTTGTAATAATTAGAAAAAAATTTGATAAATACTCTTTGAAAAATCCATCGACAACAACAATTTAAACCAAGCGACTCGTTTCGACAAAAACAAAAAATAATGTAGTCTGTTTAAACTAAGAGACGAGTACAACGATTAAAATTACCAAAAAAAATACATTTTTTTTTTTTCGAGCAAATTAATCATTTTTTTTATTGATAATTTAAAAAAAAAATTATATAAATGACAAAAATGTTATTAGACGAGGCTAATATGCAAAAACAAAAAAAACGCGAGGAACAAATAAAACGATGGAATGAACGTGAAATGACCGAACCAACGACCATAGATTCGTATCATCGAGTGCTTACAAATACAAAAGAGACTAAAGTTAAATTTCCGAAAAGTTGTATATTTTTAGCGGCGTGTTCGAGTGGCGATCAAGACGAAGTACGACAACATTTAAAATTAGGTGTTAATATAAACACTACGAATATAGATGGTTTAACCGCATTGCATCAAGCATGCATAGACGCTAATTTAGAAATGGTTAAATTTTTAGTCGAAAATAACGCGGATATAAATGCACAAGACAATGAGGGTTGGACACCATTGCACGCGGCAGTCTCTGTTGGTAATCTTGAAGTAACAAAGTATTTAATACAAAAAAATGCACGTCTTGACATTTGTAATAATGACAGTGATTTACCAATTGATTTATGCGATGAGTCAAACACGAATATAAAAGAGTATTTAGACGATGAAATGAAACGAAAGGGTATTGACGCTAAATATGAAAAACAAAAAGAAGAGTTAATCATGTACGAAGATGCAAAACAAATGAATTTTAAAGATAAAATACATGTTAAAACAGGTGCTACTCCTTTACATGTGTCGGCTTCCAAAGGATACTTAGGAGTCATGCAGTAAGATCACTTTTTATAATTAAATTTTATTTTTCTTCAATATTTTGTTCTGTTAGACTATTGCTTCAGTTGGGAGCAAATGTTAATGCTGTGGACAAAGACGGTTGGACTCCGTTGCATGCCGCAGCTCATTGGGAACAAGAAGAAGCGTGTCGAATTTTAGCCGAGAATGGCTCCGATTTCGATGCCAAAACTTATTCAGTAAGCACCTAAACCCAAACTGCTATGATTTTTGTTTCTAACAATTTTCCTTTAGGGTCAAACACCGTTCGATGTCTGTCGAGACGAAATGTCCGTTAAGCTTAAACAAATCCAATCGAATACAAAAAAAATAGAATCAACCCCGGTTATAAATAATTCTAATCAACAATTAATACTTGGTATCAATGAGTCATTGTCGAGTCGAATGCGTCGACAATCAGACGAAAATAAATCTTCAATTAGTCGTTTGACCAACGAGGCCAAATCGACGATTAGTGAACGAGAGAAAAAGCAAGATAAAATTCTACTATCTCCAATATCGACGACAACTAATAAACCACAATTTGATTTATACGATCCCGAAACCGGTATTAAGACCCTCAAGGAACCCTTAAACATTTTAAAGAATTTAAATTTTTTTTTAAGATAAACTGAATAAAGAAGAGACTAAAATTGAGGACGAAAAAGAAAACCGGAAACAAGACGATAAACTTTCAAAAACAAATAGTATATCAAAAGCAAAAACTGGTTTACACGAGAGTTTAAAATCGTTGAGTGCGTCTGTGAAACTCAAAATGGACGAAGTAATAAATATTTATAAAAAAAAAATTTTTTTTTGAAAATTTTAATTTTTTTTTTCATTTTATTGAAGGATAAGGTGATTGAAATAAAACAACGTTTTAATGAGAATAAAAATTTTTTTACTAAACGTGAATTATCTGGGTAATTCACGTTTTTAAATTTGTTCAATTTTACTAATTTTTTTTTCTCTTTTTTTTTTCTCGTATTGGTTGAGCAGGATGAGATTATTGATAAACATAGGTATTTTTACAATAATAAGAATCTATTATTTTAAATATTAACATTACTAACTATTAGTTCACTTTTATTTTTATGTTTTGCATGCTCTTTTTTATGTTTAACTAGCTCTTGTCTCTTTCGTTTTCATCGAAATTGACCTTGAAAATTTGTGGTCTGATAAACTCAAGTTCTTGAATTTTCTTAAAATCGGGGTCTTGGGTAATATGTTTTAACTTTTTTTACAAGCGTGTACTACCAGTCGAAACCCTGGTACGAGGTTAAAACTACATGCTAATCCCCAGTTTTGTAAAATAATCACAAAACAATATTCTCCCGTCTGTTGGGAGGACTGCTCAAAATCGTTCTAAGTGGAGGAAACTAGTGATCCTACGAATTTTTAGCGATAAATCTTCGTAAAGTTATCTGATTGATGATGTATAGAGGGCTACAAACACTTTATTTTTTAGAACAGGTCTACAGTGTCAGTCTGAACTTTTTAACCTTAGATTCGAAGTCTGAGCCTGAGACGGAGTCTATGTTATGGGCCTTTAATCGAAGAGAAGAGGCTCTGTGTTAGACTATCAGTCGCGTAATTTCCGACTCTGACTCCAAAATTAAAAAGTTCGGACTGGCACTGTAACATATTTCAGGCTGCGACCAAACGTTCAGTTAATTTTAGAAGCGTTTCCAGTCAACTCTCGTAAATCCGTACAGAAGATTACATTTTATTGCGAAACCAGTTGGCTTAAAAAAGGACTTAAAGTGTAGTCACGTTTATAAAAGAAGCCGCTTTAAGTTAAAATGAGCAAAAAGTATACTTTAATAAATTTTTTAAGGGTTCTGATCCTCATAATTCTAATAAAGATATAACTTGCTTTAAATAAAGCTATTCTGCAATTATGTCTAGACCAAGTTCCGTTTCATTTTAAGAAGGGTTCTAGTTCTGTTCATGGAGACCTGAAGCTGTGGAACGGAACGGCGATATTACAAATCGTTTTTGAAAGCAAATTGTAATTGAAAGAAAGAAAGGTGTTTCAGCAAATTTAGCCTGGGCAAAGAGCCAACCCTACAACGGAACATGATTCAAATAAAATACTTGGAGGTGTGGGGTTTCCATTTACAAGTTCGGCTTAAAAATGTGAAATTATTGCGCTGTTAAAAAAACATTATAATTCGAATAATGAAATGCAGCGGGAGGTATGGAAATTTACAGTATTTAAGTCATTCTATAGACTAAAACTGGGGATTAGCTGTTGTATTTGCCTGATTTAAAAATGGCAAACTTTGAATATCAAGGTGTTGAATGAAACGAAAGAGATATTAACAAAAAACTTATTCTAACTTTTTTTTAAATCTAAAAAAATTTTTATTTAAAATTCTAAATTTTTTTTTAAATTAAAAATAAAAGTAATAAAATAAATGCTGATGAACAAATCAACGCATGCACAACGAAAACTTTATCACCAACTAACAGTTCTAGTTCTTTAAACAAAAATACACCTACCACCACTATTATCACTTCCAATTCAAATAGCACATCTACCTCTAACACAAATTCTAGGCCTTACTTGGAACGAAGGTACTTGATTTCACTCTTGATTGCTTAAAAATCATTTTCTTTTTTCGATTAAGTTTATATTTTTAATTACGAATTTTAAGGTGGGGCAACTCTTCTGGTCAGAATGAACCATCGACTTACAAACGCCGAATCGTTCTCGGCACGAACGGAACAAATCAACAACAAACATCACCGACAACATCGCCAACTAATGAAAATCCGACAACCGATTTAACAAGTCCGTCTAATCGTCGTTACTCAACGGCGCCATTAGCATCAAAAGACGAACAAGCCGAGTTAATACGAAAACAAAAAGCCAAATTAGAACGTCACTTTCGTCGATCGACTCAAGCTGTTTCGTACGAAGATATCAAAAGCGCCGAGGCAACAATAAAAGGCAATCAACCAAATTCTCCTCAGCCCATACCAGAAACTCAACCGTTAACAACAGTGCCCATAAATTCACCACCAATAAGTCAAACAGGAGTCTCAAATTTGTCTTCAATATTCGGTGAGACCATAAAATCAAATGTTTCAAATTCGAATTTGAATTCGTTAACGACCGAAAATAATAATGAAAAAGAAATAATAGCTAATGATATTGAAACAGATAAATTATTGGATGCAATCGAAAAATCAAAAGGATTTTCCGATAGTAATTCAACACAGGCCAATCGTCGACTACGTAATCGAGGTATTTATCAATTGTACAGTAACGGCAATGACACATCGACAAAAAAAATAAATAAATTAATTTGGAATGAAGAAAAGTGCGAAGTCGAATTTAAAGAGAACAAAGAAGACGAGTTAAATAGTTCAATGGCCTCTTTAAAACTGAACGATTCTCCAAAAAAAGACGATGAAAAAACAACAGCGAGACCTATGTACCGATTTGGTCAAAATGATAGTACGCCTGGTAGTTGTTTGGCTTATTTGAGTTCGAGTTCGTCTAGGCCGGGTATAAAACGAAGTGCGTCTCAAGTGCCGTCAACTGAGCGACGGCCTGTTTCGTCCACATTGACGCTAAACACACCAGCATCGCCAACAACCGCAACATCAACGGTTCTAAACGAGCCCGAGCCTATCGATTATAAAGTATTTTTTGTCTTTTTTTAAATTTTTATAAAAGTAACTTTACCCATTAACCCTATTTATAAAATGTCCTGTTAAGGCTGCTTATGAGCTTAAGAAAAAAGAGAATGAAATTTTGAACCAGACTATTTTAAAATTGCAAAAAGAGCTTGAAGAACAAAATAAAGTAGACTTTGATTGTTTTATTAAAAAAAAATTCGAAATTTTTCAACGAATATTTTGATGAATTTCATTTTTTTGTTTTAGAAATCTCAATCATCTGATACAAATACTTTGGATAAGCGAGAAAAACGGGCCATTGACAGACGGATATCCGAGCTCGAAGAAGAAGCTAAAGTAAAACAAACAAATTTTTAATTTTTTTCCTTTCAGTCTGAATGTAGAGCCAACCACGAAAAGTAGCACAGGGTCCTAAAAAAATTCCATAGCAAGATTCCTTCTCGGACTTGATACAAAAAATCAAAAATGTCGAGATTATTGACATTTAAAAAAAAAAAACTCCCTTTCGCCCTCATGTAGCTGCGTCCCACAGTGATTTAATTTTGACCAATTTAGGTTAAATTTTTTATCTCCTTCAGCTTGTAGAGCTGAAAATTCTCTACAAAGATCCATATGATATGATATGCTTAAAATTGATTTAGTGGTTGAAAGTAACGATTTAGTAAGGGGAAAACCTTATGACAACCAAAAAAAAGATTTTCACACACAACACAAGATTCCTGATGAAAACTACTAAATTTTTTTTATGAATTTATTTAAAAAATAGTCATTAGAAAATGCCTAATACACACAAAAAAAATCAATTCAAAATCATCAGTTTTTAGTTTTTACGACCTCGCTTAGAAGCTTAACCCTTTAGCTTTTGTCTTCTTACTAGACGCTCGTTTAGACACCTGGTCTTCGTAGTCTAAGGCACGCGGTGCTTTTGGTGGCCTACCTCTTTTCCGTTTTTCAGTCACGTCGTTCACCTCAGCCTCTATTTCTTCCACCCTAAAAGAATCGTTTTGCGCCCCCCCCCCCCCCCCCCCCCCCCCCCCCCCCCCCCCCCCCCCCCCCCCCCCCCCCCCCCCCCCCCCCCCCCCCCCCCTATTTTAAAAGTTAGAGGGACTCAGCCCCTCCCCCCGAATGAAAAAAATGTTTATCTTGTTTATATGAAAAATCTCTATCATTGCATCTCAAGTAAAGGTTTATTAATTTTAAAATAAAACATCATTATAATTGATATTTTGATCATTAAGATATCCTTTTTCAGTCAATTTTTAAATAATTTTTCTGTAAAAAGTTGAGACTGCCTTAAACAATCAAAGAAAAGACTTGACTTAAAACAATACAAAATCGAAAAAAGAGTATTTTTTAAGAAAATATTCCTCTAGGAATTCTTAAAGGACTAATATATGTAGTCCGCTTTGAGTATAGTCAATTCAGAGAACTTAGACTTTTCCGATGCTACAATTTTGGTTAATATTCGTTTACAAACACGATTCCTAATGGGATTCTTCAACCTAAAAGTCAAAGTTTGACATCACCTCTTTAATCCTCTAAAAAACTGACTTAGAGCCTTAGAACGCATAAAATAGATCACTGAGATACCGATATTACGGATTTAAGAACCGTTAATTACTTAACACTCAAGCTATTTTAGAATGAGTGTACCAAAGCTTTGAGAATAAAAAAAATCAATTTTATACACTCTAAAATTTTGCGACCCTTTTTGATCAGAGCCCCCCCATGTAAAAAATCCTGGCTACGTCGCTGGGTCCGTGGAAGTTTTTTGGGAATTTCTCACGAACCGTAACTTGACTTTCAGAAAGCGGTCTATATAAAAGTACAATTAATTATCTATCCAATACTATATGAAAATCTCAGGTTGGACCTTCCCTTCACAAAAAAAGCATAGGTCCGTTTTTTTCAAAAAATAGGTGGTCCGTGTTTTAGCAACCGCCGAAAAAACATGAAAAAATAAAAAGAAGCATAATTTTCCAATCACACTCAAAAAAAGGAGTTATACAACCATAAAAATTTTTTTTTTGAAACTTGTGAGTGAAAATCTCATTTTGATTTTTCGTTTCACCATGGCTTTTAGAAATTTGGCCGCTTTAAAACCACTTTTTTTCAAACCAAAATATCTTGAAAACTATAAGACCTGAGAAGCCAAGGTCTATTTTTTTGGACAGCTCGAAGTCTCTTCTATCAGAAAATCGAGGGTCGGTATGGGGTCAAAGCTCCAAAAAATCGAAAAATTGAAATTTAAGGGCTAAAAATAAATTTTTTTAAAAACCAATATGATAGCTAGAAAGCTCTTTTCGCCTGGTAGGTTTAGATTTTCAAAAAAAAAAATTATTTGTCAAAAATTTCACGAAAAATGGGGATCAGTTTTTTAGTAGGACCCTTTATTTTTCAATATTTTGATTTTAAAAAAATGGGTTTCGGGATAATTTTGGTTAGGATAATCACGATTTTTGGAAAATTCGTATTTTTACGAGTTAGTTAATGCAAATTACGATAGCCATTCTTCATTTAAAGCTTCCCGGGTAGAAAATTACGGATATTTTTACGCCATAATTACGGCGAAATTACGCGTAATTTGGTGACAAAAAGTGCGAAATTACGTATAATTACGGCATAATTACGGCGTAATTAAGCGATACGTAATGCAGACAATTTACGGCGTAATCCACTATCTTTTTTTTACGCGTAAATTTTGGCTAAAATGTAACATAATTACGTATAATTACAGTTAAAATAAAAAATTTTACGGGTAGTTTTGCAAAATTTCTAGAAATTACGCAAATTTTCGAGAAAATATTGGTAAAAGACACTATAATTATTATATTTTATTTAAAAAATAGAATCAATAAACCAAAATATCTTATTCATTGATCTGAGAAGCTTGTTGCTTGTTTCTTTCTTCTCTTGTCTCTTATACTTCTTACGTTCAATATTCAGTTTTCTTTTTGCCTTCCATACCCATTTACAGCTTCTTTTACCTATTTCCAAATTTGTAAGTAAATCGACTCCATCATGAATCTTTAAAAAAAAATTTAAAAAGGAAAAAAAGCTTTAAAAAAATTAAAAGTTACGATCTCGGGTTCGTTTTCTTCCTTCTTTCTATGTTCTTCAAATTTCTTCGGGAGCCTTTCATGTTTCTAAATAAATATCTTAAATTTATAAAGTATTATCATATTAAAATTTATTTATCATATTAAAAAAAAAAATAAATATAATTAAAAATAGATATTTGACTTACGTTTACTTTTGTTTCATTTTCATGTAAATGCGAACTCGAATGTCTCTTTGGTAATTAAAAAAAAATATTAATTGTAATTAATTAAAAAAATTACTTTTAATTTTTAAATTTTTAATTAAATTTTAAAAGATTTAAAAAAAAAACGTACTTGTGTAAAATCACGTGTAATCCGTTTGGTCGTTTTTTCAACTGAATCCTCACACTCAAAAACGAATTCTTATTAAAATGAGATGAGTTTACGTCTTTTTATGCACTTTTAAGTCTAAATATATTTTAAGTTTAAAAATTTCAAATAAAAACATAAAAATAAAATGAAAGTTTCATCTTTTAATTTATAAAATGAAATCCTTTTGAATAATTCAAAAAATCAAATTTTAAACTAAAAAATTTAACGTTTTGAGTTTTTTTAACTTGGTAAAGAATGCCAGGTAATTTGACCATATCCTCAGTAGATACTTTGGACATTTTCAAACAACTTGAGATACTTAACCAAGGTACGAGAGAATCGCCTCTCTATAAAAAAAGTCAAATTATTTATATAAATCATTTACTCTAAGATAGGTCTTGTCTTTTAGAAAATGAGTGAACCTAAGCAAAATAAAAAATTATAGACTTAAAAATTACAAATTGAAAACAATTTTATTTTTTAGCTTAGATTTTTTATATTAACTTTCATAATTAGAATTGTTTAAAAGACGAAAAATCTTCTCAAACATTTTTTCAAATTTTTAAATTTAAAATGCTTGTTTTTTCTTTCTCGAATGATTCGGTAAGGGTGTGAACAATCTCAACAATCTCTTTTTATTTAATTACGCGTAAAAACGCAAAAAATTATCACAAAGCTTTTTTTTTAGATTCAAACAAAAACGCATAAAAATCCAAAATTTGATAAAATTACGCGTAATTTTTTTAGATTTTTTTGAACAAAAAATATTACGGGTCTTTTCTCGTTTATGCTAAATTATCCGTAATTACTTTTCATAAACAAAATTACGCGTAAAAATTTCCAAGATAAGTAATTACGCGTAATCCATGCCGTAATTTTCTGCCCGGGTTAAAGTCAAGCATTCAAATATAGACAATTTGAAAGTTTATCATTTATTTGATGGTAAAAATTGTTTATTACAATTGTTTTTTTCAAGTAACGCAATTCATTTACATTCGGCCCTTTAGAGTTAAAAAAACAGTAACTTTTTCAACTTTGTCGTAAAATTAAATCACTGTGCGTCCCTTGAATATGGTCAACTTTCGTTAAACCGAGCAAGAAAATTATAAAAAATCTCTTTCGGATAAACGAAAGTCAGTGTTGGTCTTATTCCTTCAAAAAGGACAGGCGAATGACTCTGTGTTAATCGGGAACTTTAAATAAATGACCTACTGTTCATTTAAGCTTAAAACGATTTCGGTTCTTCTTCAACTAAAGAATAATTGAAAAAAAAAATCTCTCATAAATTTTCAAAAGTTTTAATTTTTTTTTAGAAAGTTGAAAATCTAAAACAAGACAACAATCGACTCAAAGAAGAAAATGCAGCGTTGATACGAGTCATAAGCAAACTGTCCAAATAACAATCATCAAAAAATTTCTTAAAAGAAAGAAATATATTTTTATAATTGTGTGTGTGCATATATTTTTGTTAGAAAAAAAAAAAAGAAAGATAAAGGGGTTGCTTGGGGACTACTGTTTCTAAAAAATGAGGAATGAATATTCAAAAAAAAAAAAAAAAATTTTTTTTTTTCGAGTTCCTTTTTTTTTTAAAGCAAGTTATTTAATCAATATAAAGAGTTAATTAATTTTTTTTTCTTCTTCTTTTGAGCATGTACTCGAGATGATTTTTTGTAAGAAAAAATTTTTTTAAAAAATTTTTGATTTATTTTTTTAGCATTTAAACCCTTTAAAACATTTTACAATTTGAATTTTGTAAACAACAACAACAACTAAAAAAGGAAAATAATTTTGACGACAACGAATTTTGTAATTGGGGTAACAACAACAACAACATGAGATTAACTCTCAAATGAACAAAAAAATTTATTTCTTTATTTTTTTTTTTTAGGAAATGTCTAATTCTTTTCTTTTTTTTAATTTTAATCTAATTTAAAAAACAAAACACAAATTTAATCTATTTATGAGAACATTTGAGACATTTTTGGAAATCTCTCAGTGTCATGTTGTTTATTTTTTTCTCTTTTTTTTTTGATCGAACGGACATGAGAGTTAAAATTTTTGAAATAGTGATAATTTTTTTTTTTAATTTTTTTGTAATTTATAAAAAACACAAAGCTAAACTTTACAAAGACGAACTTTTAAACAAAAACTTAAAAACAAGCTTTAAAAAGAATTTATTTTTTTTTCTCATTAAAAAACTATTATAAACATCTATTAATCAATCAATAAATATTGATTTGTAAATTTTTTGAAATTTATTTTCTTAACTTTTTGTTTTAAGGCATTTTAAACCTATTCTTTAGATGACATCCAGAGTCTTTTGCTTCGCGTTATATTTAAAATTTGCTTGATGTTGACCTTCTCATTCTCAAACTTCTAAAGAGGATCTAAGAAAACATATTACCGTAATCACTCGATAGATGTACCATGGTACAAATCTAAAATTTTAAATTTGTCCCATGGTAAAATTTCATTTTTATACCCATTTTTGGGGGGTAAATTGGACCGGTCTAATTCCGAATTTTGACCTGGTATACTTTTAAAATGAGACCGGTGCAAAAGTGAAAACCGATCATTTTCCAAGATAAAAAGGACGAGAAAAAAAATCTACTATTTTCTCATGCTGCTTCAAGTTTTTTCCTTGTTGTGTCAAAAGGATGTTATCGAGTTTTTATTAACTTTAAACATCTTATAAAAGCCGTTCAGCACTTAAAATTTACGAAAGCATAATAGGAAAAATCACAATATGTCCCATAGGAGAGTAACTCAAATGATCGGAAACTCTTTCAATCAGTCGAATTGAACTCAAAAAGAAGAGAAGAAGAATCTAAAAATAAAAAAAAGGGAACATTAGAAGTTCTTCTATTGTGTTAGTGAAAAAATGATGGATGGATGTTAATTGCGAAGCATTGTATTAAAAATGAGCAAGATTATTTTCATATTTTGCTTGCATAACTTGCTTCATTTTGTATTAAGTACCATTGATGAGTCACCTAATAAAGACCCAATCGGTCTGGTCGTTCCACAATAAGAGTATTTTAATTAATTAAATTAACAGAGAAAAATACACAAGGAAACTTTGTAAACAGGGCGATTTAAAATCGTTAGATTTTACTTCTTACGGATTATTAAATCTATAATAGGAAAGTGCTAAGCATAAAAATCAGTTTTTCGATGCTCACTTTTATTTTTCCGTACTTAACAGTGTCGCTAAACCATACCTCAATCATATCAAATTATACTTGAACCAATTTTAGCTACTTAAAGAATAAGCTTTAAGTACCATTGATCAGTCGCTTTAAAAAGGTCGAAAAGCCATGAAAAGTAGTTTATTAAACAGGAACTTCGACTTTTATGCATTAGTTCTTTAATTTTTAACTTTAAACCCCGTCAAGTAATCCCAAAAGAGAAAATACTATTTTTGTACCGGTCTCATTTTAAAATTATACTAGGTCTAAATTCGGAATTAGACCGGTCCAATTTACCCCCCAAAAATGGGTATAAAAATGAAATTGTACCATGAGCATAAATCCGAAAAATTTAAAATTGTACCGGGATAACTATCGAGTGTTTACGGTATATTTCAAACAAGTCACATGTATTCGCAGAGCTCATAAATGATTAATTTCTGTACGAACTCCAGACATATGTACCCATTACTTTAAAGGTATTGGGTGGATATGGGTTACATGAAATACTGGTTATCGATATCTAAAACTCAATTAATGTCCTATAAAAGCTAAAAAAACTATAACATATCCATTTTGAATTTTTCCAAAGTAATTTTATGCGTAGATCGTAATTGAAAAAAAAAGGTTTGAAAACATTGTATCCTTGTAGCGGTGTGTCTGAAAAAAATGGAACGCTCTATTAAAAAATTATCACGCTTGAAGGACAGGTATACATAAAGAATGACAATTCTTAGATAAAATAACAATTTTGAACATCGGATTGGACCAAAAATAACTAAATTTTCGTGTTTTTTTTAAGGGTTGATTAATACCTTCATTATTGAAATTTAAATTTATTTACTCATTAACCTGAAAAATGTTAATCAAAATAAGTCGTCCTAGGGGTGTATATGGTATTGAAAAGTCAGTTAAGATTCCTGATGAAAATGAAAGAGGGTGGCCTAGAACATAAGTTTAAACTAGTTTAAGATAGGAAAAAATCGAAATTGAGATACAGTTATGGCCACTCACGTGTTCCTTTGGTGAACGTTCATGAACGTTCATGAACTTTCCCCGACTTTTGATTTTCACCGAAGTTCACGGTATTTCACAGGAGTTCCCCACTCTTAATATCGCCCTCCTTTTTTAAAAAACCGAAATCAGAAATTAAAATTTAAAATTTTACAAAGCTTTTCAAAAGCATAATTCAAGAGACAAAATCAAAACATAAAATTTTCTTTAAGTCCATTTATTTCAAAAATTTCGCGTTGTATTTTTCACACCTTAAATTTTGTCTGCGTTCCAGAATACTCCGGAAAATTTTTTTTTACTGGGGATAAAAAATGGAAAATTCTCCCCTACCCTTCCACCTTTTTTAGGATAATTACAAGGTTGCTTTTTTTTAAAAACTTAGTAACGAACAGAAACAGCTAACATTTTTTTTAAGATAGCCGAAAATCTGCAACTAAATCGATTGCTTCGAAAGAAGCTTCTGCAATTATCAAAATGCCCATTGCAGATCACACACCATTAAAATGATGTATTTTTAACTGCGTCAATTTATGCAGATTTTTTGCAGAAGTTATATTGAGACGTGACATACTTTTTCACACCAAAAAATTTATCTCTGCAAAGCAGTTTCCATATTACTTTCTTTTCTATTAATGTTTAAATTCGAAATGATCGAATCGATCTTTTTGAATTGATTTAAAACTTTCTAATTGTCGATTTTTCTATCAATTGACCGAAATTCGTTACAAATTTTCTTAGAATATGATAAAAAGCGTTTACTAGAAATTTTTAGCTTCTAGTAATCATTTTCAATTCCTACTCAAGTATTTAAAAAAGGAACCTTGTAATTTTCCTGAAAAAAGCGGAGTGGGCGATGTTAAGTTTAGTATCAAAATATCAGATAATCGAAATACATTGCTGATATTTTTGATACTGATATTTTGATACAAAACTTAGCATCACCGCGGAGTGGTAGGGGAGAATTTTCGATTTTTTTATCCTTATGAAAAATTTATTTTCATGGGTATTCTGGGTCGCAGATTAAATTCATGGTGTCAAAAAATACAAATTTAGATTAAATGATAAAATTTAGATTAACTTGTATCAAGAGTTTTATGACAGGTTTTTTCTTGAGCAAGAAAGCCTATAGTCGGACAAAATTAACAAATCCTTATTTTATACATTTTCTAGCATAAATTTTTTAGTAGAATTAATAAATTTTTTCGTTTTTTGATAACATTAAATACAAGTGGGCGATTAAGGGTTAAATGACCTTTAAGGTAATTTTATGTTTTGATTTTGTATCTTGAATTATGCTTTTGAAAAGCTTTGTAAAATTTTAAATTTTAATTTCTGATTTCGGTTTTTTAAAAAGGAGGGTGATATTAAGAGTGGGGAACTTCGGGGAACTCCTGTGAAATACCAAATAATAAGGTGATAAGTTATCACCTTTTTATAATTTATCCATTTCAAGAACCAATTGGAGAACTTCTAATTTAAATTAAAGTTGTCGCAAAGATCATTTTAAAAATGCCCTATTTCAGAACAGTCTCGGCTTCAATTTAATTAATTGCAGCGGAACTTGCTCAATATCTGTAGGATTAGTCTCTCGACTCTAAAATCATTGGATATGTCAAAATGACATGCAATTATCCTGGTTGCGGAATGTGAAGAGAAAAGTGACCCTAAAATGCACAAATAGGAACGGAATTCAGCTTTAAAATTAAGGAAACTATAGTGCGGAATCGAAAAAAAATATACTAAAATACGGAAACGGAATAGGCGTTATTTTCATTCGTTATTTAATATCGAATAATCGAATTTTAAATTCGACCCCGTGAATCAGAATTAGGGAATTTCTTTAATATCTATACAGATTTCAGTAATTTAAGTGCGCGTATTTAAAAGCTTTAATTTTGAAAAAAACTTCCGATTAACCCTTAAACGCCCGCTTGTTCAATTTTCATGGTTTCAAAAAACGGATGCGATCTATGAATTCTACGGAAAAAGTTTAAAAAAGACAGATGATAATATGGTATGGATTAAGGCAATCATTTGCAAGAAAAACTTTTTAACCCATTTAACTCTTGATACATTTTAGTTTAAGACTATCTTAAAATTTTTGAAAATTTTAAAAGGAAGTTTATAAACACACGAACCTGGAGTTATTCTTTAAGGGAATTTCCTTACAAATAGGGTTAGAATAATCAGAACTTCTCATGATCTAGAACTTAATGTATAATTCATGATTAGGTAATGTTAAAACACGACCCTTAACTGTTTAAAAAATGTATCATATATGATCCAACGTATCATATACGATATGATGTTAAGGGTTAACAATGTCTCACTTTAGTTTAAGATTTTTTTATTAAAGTGCACGAAATTCAAAACTTAAGTGCTATCTGAATTTTTCATTTTTGACATCAGAATCGTAATCTACGACCCCGAAAACCCCAAAAAATGATTTTTTTCATGGGGGTAAAAAGTTAAAAATTTTGCCCCTACCCCACGGCTTTTTGCAGCCTTACGAAAACCCTCCTTTTTTAAACATTCAAGAACTCATGATTGGTAAAAGCTATTTACAATCTGAAGATATCGTCGGATAGCTAAAGAGCTCCGATTTACGCACCGATTAAAATCGGAACGAAAAAAAAAATCTAGAAGTCAAACATGGGCGAAAACAGCGGAAAAAGGGTCGATTTTTCAGTCAAATCACATCTAGTCCCAGGGTCATTTATGACCCCCTCTAATTTTTTCCAAAAAATAAACTAGACAAAATTTGGAACAAATCTATGGTTTTACTTTTTTCATTTTTAGCTTTATTTCATTTAAAAAAGCAGACGAAAAGTGACATAAAAAACAAAAACCCTAAAGATGACGAAATTTTCACTTTTTGACTAAAAAATCGAAATTCTCGTGTATGAAAACACTAAAAGAATATATATATATCCATTAAATAGTGTATTTTTGAAAATCGATTTTGGGTGCTGAAAACGGTACAAATAAGGCTCTTTTTTAGGAAAACTGAAAGGATCACTTATAAATGTAATCGTACAATACTGGCCTTTCACATGTTCCCTAAATGAACGTTCATGAACGTTCACGAACATTCATTCCCATTTTGAACGTTCACGAACTTTCATGAACGTTCATTTTTCCCAGATGAACGATCAAGAACGTTCACGAACATTTATGAACGTTCATTTTGGGAACTTTGATTAAAAATAGAACCTTATGTAAATTAACAAACTTAACTTTTAAACAAATACTTTTGTTAGAATTTCAAACAGAATTTACACAAAACTTGTAAAGACATAATAAATTTAAGTAATACAATGGCTAGCTAGTAAATTCGGTTATGGAAAAAAATTTTTTTTTACCAACTTATCTGGTATTCAAAAGGGTATTCGGCTATCCGAGCAAATGGTTTGTTACGGAATTATCGAATTTTTTTTTAGTGTTTTTTTAGTGTTGCTAGCGTTAATTAACAATTTATTGCAGGAAGACCAACCGGTATATAACTTTTTTTGTTAATAAATATTTCAAGTCATTTTAAAATAAAATAAAATCTTTCACTTATTTGAAAAAAGTCTTTCATATGTTCGGAAATTACACTCATCTAATATGATTTGAAATTCTAACAAAATTATTTGTTTAAAAGTTAAGTTTGTTAATTTACATAAGGTTCTATTTTTAATCAATGTTCCCAAAATGAACGTTCATAAATGTTCGTGAACGTTCTTGATCGTTCATCTGGGAAAAATGAACGTTCATGAACGTTCATTTAGGGAACATGTGAAAGGCCAGTATTGTATATGTTTTTTTGGGGTTTTCATACACGAGAATTTCGATTTTTTGGTCAAAAAGTGAAAATTTCGTCATCTTTAGGGTTTTTGTTTTTTATGTCACTTTTCGTCTTTTGATTCTTTTTGATTCTGTACCAATTATTCTCCAAGCGTTAAGTTCATCTTTAACCAAAAATTATGGCGGATTTCGCATTATTTTGAAAAGCTCGACCCAATTCCAAAAACATTTAACACAACTCTAGGATACCTCTTTTATTCAAGGTTATAGCATTTTCGGTTCGAAAGTTAGTGCACTCTTAAGTGATACACTCGATTTTTATTGAAACTAAGATTGATTACAATAAAATTCAAGATATCTTATTTTTTATCTGGAATGTTAAAACTAAAAATCGATTACATCTAACATGATTTCTCCTTTCTTCCATTCATGATTTTCTTTATCTTTTGCAATCTTTTTAAAATCAGGGCAAACTTTTTTTAGAAATAAATCGGTAAAAGATTTCGCAAATAGTTATTACAATTTGATTCGAAAAATGAATTTTTGAGTTAAATAATTTATTGAACGAAACTAAGAATTACTAAAATCTACAAAATTTTTGAAAAAAAAACAACTAAACTATTCATTTTTATTATCACTATTTTCTTTATTAGTGATCTCAAATTTCAATGCAACACACGGTTCAGTGCCTGGATATTCGGGCAAATTAAGTTCATACTTTTCAGCCAAAGCTTCTGGCACAAAACGACCACCTAAATAATGATATTTTCCCTTGAAATGTTTAGCACATAATTTTGGAGCGGTTAATGATATCAAAAATTCCGGTTGTAATCCATCGGGATTTCCATTTTCAACATCCCAACCTGATGGTATATCAATACTAGCGATCGGAAGTTTGGCTTGTCTCATTTTTTCTAGGATTTCTCCAAACGGTGGTCGCAAATTCCCTTTTTTTTTTATTTTAATTTTAAAAATTTTGAATTTTATTCCAAAAAAAAATTTTGGTTACCTGAAAAACTGAAACCAAAAATGGCATCGACTATAATGTTATAGTTTATATCTATAAGCTTACTCTCGGTCGGTAGACAAACTAAAAATGGAATATTCATTTTTTCACATTGAGTCACCAAATCGGTGAATATTCGTTTATCTGTTCGTTTGGGATAAAAAATCGTTGGCTTGTAACCCTTTTTTTAACAAAAATTTTGAATTTACATGAATTTTACTCATTTTAAAGTTAAACTTACAAAAAGTTTAAGATGTCTTGCACAGACTAGACCATCGCCTCCATTATTTCCTGGTCCACAGCAAACAAGTATGTTCAAATTAGACGGGTTTTTAAGTGGATAAGCCTGGTAAAAACAAATAACGATAAGATTTTTACTAATAGAAATTAAGGGTCTTGTTGACTTTCAGTTGGTGATCGTCAAAGTCTACAAGAAGATAAAGAAGTTACATTAGATATTGCTACAGCACAACTGTACCCCGCCAATTCCATTAATTGATCAAGACTAAATTTGTATTCATTAAAAAGTTCTTCATCAATACTTTGTGCTTCTTTTTGACTTAAATAAATTTTTTTAAGAAAATTTTAAATTTTAAAAAAATGATCAAGTCTTTAAAACTTTAAGTGTTTCAATACAGGTTTTGGTAAAACCTCATCATGACACTTTCTAGAATGTTTTTTAAACGAAGCACGTAGATTAGGAAAAAATGAAGACATAATTAAATCAATATTGTAACAAAAATTATTATTTTTCTAAAAAATCAAAAAAAAAAATAAAGCAATTAAATTCGTTGTAAAGTGGAATAAAATCTTGAAAGATAAGAGAGAATGAAATGAGGAAAAAAATTATTTCGATACGGGTTTTTATTTTGTTATTTTTTGTACAATTCTCTTGATAAGCATCTTTTGCAATCGCTTCGAAAACACTTAACAATGAAATTTAAGGAAGACTTGCAACTAAAGCAATCAGAAAATAGTAAATACTAACTTGAGATATTTCATTTTGTTGATATAGCTTGATGAGTTCATACACAATAAATTATTGATTTCTTTTACTAAAACAAAATGAATAGAAAAATCACAATTAAAATTCAATTATTTATCGTATTTTAATTTAAAAAAAAAGCTGTTAATTATTTTCTTGTTTAAATATTAATAGCGTTGTAAGATTAATATACTTTTTAGTTGATGTAAAGGTTTGATTATTCTTCCAAAAATCATAACACGGTTAATACTAAGCTTGAGATTAAAAACTGTTTAAGATTTCTATTAAAATTGTATTCATGAACCATGTTAGAAAAATGCAGTCTTTCAGGTAAGCGTAACAAATATGAATGTCATACATGCTTATTGAAGGGAATTGGTTCTAGAAATTTCTGGGGATAAATCTGAATAGCGATAAATTCGAGCGTAGACGTAGGTTTTTTTCATTAAAATGGAAAACTAATAAAACGTTGATCTTTGATATTTTGTTTTTGCTCACGAGTACGTGCATGAGTCTTCAGATTCGAAATATACAGATAAGAAAACCTCTGGAACTGATTAAGAAATCTTGATTATTCGGGAAATTTTATATTAAAAGCAATCTAAAAAAGGTTAGAGTAATCAATTAAAAAACAATCGAAATTTTTAACTTAGCTTGGGGGTTCAATGAGATACCTTGTATTATGAAAATAACATGAATAAAAAATCTAAAGCAGTAGCATTTTTAATAGGTTTTCTTATCTGTAGATTTCGAATCTGAAGTAAAAACTTAATATTTGCTACCCCTTTAGGTGCTAGACATGGGTAACCCTGGATGATATCGGCTATTTCCTTAAGGGATCATCAGTCCAAGCTGAATTTTTGATATGTTATAGATTTTTTGACAAGAAAAAATACTGAAATTTCGGTGTTTTGGGCTCAATGGAAGTTTTAATGAGACTATAAGCGATAGAGGTCTAATTTTTTTTAAGCTTGTAGAGGAAGCATTTTTGTACAAACTAAGAGAGTTTTTGAAATGTTAGTATGAAGTTAAGACTTCGTAGATAAATCTTCATAAAAAACCTCCTTTTGGGTATGGTCACTTTGGAGCCTTGTACCTAAGCAATGGAAAGTCATATGGATTTTGTATAGATACAGTCTTGTAGGAAATCGCCTTAGCTATCGTTTGATATATATAATTCATAATTAAATAATTTATTTAAAATTTAAATTTATTTAAATTTTAAATATCATTCTATAGCAAAGAATTCGAGTTCAGCAATTACTGACATGCACTAAAGTAGCTTTAATGTGTTTCTTTATACAGACTAATCTCAATATCGTGTGTTCAAAACGACTTAAATTTTTATTTTGAAAGCTGCTTTTTAGATTTAATGCAAGAAAAATAAATACTAATACTTTTTAAAACTATGAAAAAGCAAACATAGGATATTTACAGTGTTGCCAATTAATTTGGAACTTTTTCTAACTATAAATGACGTTCGCAAAAATAACGTTATTTAACGCGTGCTGACATCAAGAATTTTTTGATTTGTCATTTTCATTTGAGAAATTCATAATTTTTTGTAACTTTATCTCACGTTGTGTAACACTATTTGGCGTTATTTAACGTAAAATAACGTTAGTTATAAATTGATTGTCAACACTGTATGTAGTTACATGATTCATGAATATTGATTAAAAATTCCATTCTTTAAACTCTTGATTATTTAAAATTTCCTCGAACCAAAAAGCTCGGTTTAAGTATTGACTTATTTTAATATTCCAGATTTCTAAAGCCTGTAAACATTTGGTCCGCCTTTGGCATCTGTTTAATGAAAATTTGGGGAACATGTCGAAGGCTGTTATTCTACTGATCACACTGAAAGCCATTTAAAATAAAAAAAATTTTTTTTGTTAATAATTGTTTAACTTTTGAAGATGTTACAGTTCTTTTAAACTTAAAAAATTTTAAATTAATGAAATGTCTCTTCAAGATCCCTTAAAATTAAAAATATTGACAATTTATAAAAAGATTTCCAATTTCCTTTTGTTTTCACTCATGTTCTTTATTATGAAAAGGGGACGTAAATACGTTTCCATATTGTTTAATATTGACATAAATCATATTTTTTTGTACCATTCGGATAAAACGTTTTATTAGTTTTGTAGATCTTAATTGTTTTCTTCTTTTTAGTGTACTTTTTCCTTAAAACATACTTTTACTTGGTTTAAACATAAATTTTTGAAATTTTATTTCAGGGTTTAAACCCGTGCAGTTAAAGTTGGATAAAATTTTTAATTCCAATTACAGATTGATTAAAAAAGTAAAGCGTCATTAAGAAGTACGGCCATGTTATGTTGCTAAATTGCAACATTTACCCCGCTATTTGCCCCATGGGATAAAAACGAAGACTCCGTTTTTTCCCCAGGGACTAAAACGTTTATGGTTCCATTTTTCAGATCGTTTTTAACCCCATTTTTTACTTGAAATTCTAATTTTTAGACCGGGGTAAAAAAGAGACTTTCGTTTTTATCCCGTGGGGCAAAAAAGAATATAAACAAAGATGTTTAAAAAATTTTTGGTAATTAAAAGCATTGTTCTACTATCTGTGGAATTTTTTATTTTAATAAATATTTTCAACCTTTATCAATTAGAACCCCAAGTTTAATAACGGAGCGTTTTTAATGAAAATTCAGTTAAAAATTATGAGCTCATACCCAAAGTAACGAATCAATTGTGTCACACCTTTAGCTACTAAATTTTTACATGTAAGAAATTAATTTTTACTCCGGATAGTAACTTTTTTTTTTCAATTGCTTTATTCAAAAATGTGAGATCGCATGAGTGGAAAAAGTATCTTTAACCTGAAGAGACTTACTGAGATCTAAAAATATGGGATAAAAATGCATTTACCCCATGGTCCAAAAACAAAAATTTCGCTTTTACCCCAGGGCTATGGAGTTGCAACCGATAGATGATAATCGGGACATGACTTACACTTTGTTACTGACAATATAAAGCTCAGTTTTTAGGTATTGTTTTTAAACATAACCAGCAAAGATCATTTGGGTCTAGTAGGCTGCGTAAATCAGAATTAATGGATGAAAGTGTTTTCCCTCGGTTATAACAAAAGCCAAATATTCTTTTGTTTTGGTCCCAATCTGACAAAATTACTGATTCCAAGACAAATGATCTTAAGTGTAAAAAAGATCTAAGAGATTGAGTGAAATACTTTGGACGAATTTAAGGAAAAGGATTTTACGATTACCACACTTCAATCGAACTTTTAATGGACAGCGAAACGAAGCGTAGAAACAAGGAGTGTACCCGTACCGAAGAATACCGTATCGTACCCTACAGTACCATATCTAAGCGTTCGGATTAGGTACGGAGGTTCCTTGTTACGCTTCGGTACGGCTACAGTTGCCTCCAAAAGATCGGTAGGAGTGCAATATATCTTTGAGTCTCTGTGTTGGAGGTCCCTATAAATACCCTATTTTATTAAATGAAAAATTTCAATTTATTCCTGTCGGAAAATTTGCGAGGTTTACTTGTCTAGTATTAGATACAGTTTTTACTTAATTAAGTCAAGTTTAAAATTTAGCTAGACTTAAAAAAGAAAATCTTTTAATTATTGTGGCATATTTTAATTTATTTTTAAGCCAACAGCATGAACAAGTTTTCTCAGATTAGCTAATCTAATTCATTGTTAAAAAAAAATAATAACTACTAATTATTTTTAAAATCCTTTTGAAAAAATGACTTTAAAAAAAATCAGTAAACGATTTTTCTAATAATCCTCATTTTCCAAATTTGAATAATAAATTGACAACTCCTATTCAATTGCATCGGAATTCCGAATCTAAGTCGACCAGTAAATTGACTAATCAATCAAACAACCCAAAGCAGTTCTCTACAAGTCTACTAAAAATTCTATTCATTTAAGTTATGAAATTCCAAAAAAAAGAAGACTTAAATTAGATAAGTCTGAGATTTTTAATATTTAAAAAAAAGACATTTTAAGCACTAAAAAAACAACATTTTCTTGAAAAATCTTGAGCAAAATTAATTTTCTTTTAAAAAGAAAAAAATTCGTATTAAAATTATTATTGCAGAAAATTATTATTCCGGAGCAAAATCCTGAAAGATAATTATTTTTTCTTATTCGTTTTTTTTTTGGGAAAAAGGTAATTAAATTCAATTTTTAATTAGAGTCTTTTAAAAATGATATTCTATTTCCTTGATATTCATTTTATTACCTTTCTTAGTAATTTTTGAATTTTCCTTGAAACGAATTATGTTACTGTGAGATCAAAACAATGAAGAGTGAGTAAATTTTTTAATAAAATGATCAAAATGAGTTTGCTCACAAAAATAAAACAAAATTTTTTTTTTGAAACGTTTATATGTTTAAGATCATGCACAAGAACATTTGTTTTTCTTAAGGAAATCTCTTCAAAAAAGTTTTTTTTTTAATTAAATTCTATTTTTAATCTTGATTCAATTTTAGATCAAATGAGATGAAACAAAACATGATTTAAAACCAATCGTGAAACTTTTTCCACTTATAGGAAAATGTGTCTAGACAATTTAAAAATAAAATAAATCTTTTTTGATCAATTATGTAGTGTAGATCGGGAAAAATGATTTTGAAAATTCTCTTAATGGTGACCTTTAACTTCGAATTGTCATGCTTTTATGCTAAAAGATTTTAAGACTCTTTATTACCATCTTAATAGACGGTTATTTGTTTTAAAACTTAAAATCTCACAACAAGAGCCTAATTTTAAGTTAGACACCCAAAAAACAGCTTAGACACTTTTAAATGTTTTCAGAGACATGTGTCTAGATTATTAGACAATTATTAAGAGTCTTAATTTTGTAAGACAGTTTTGTGCATCTAAGCTGTGAGATAAAAATTTTTAAGTCGTCAAATAAGTAGCTTTAGTCACTTAAGAACCGTCTTTAAAGAAGGAAAAAAAACAACTAAAATTTTTTTAGAGTGAAAAAAACAAAATTATTTTAGTCAAAGTACATTGGTGATTTGATGGAAGGATTTTACTAACGTAAATTGCCGTAAATTATTGAATTTTTACCAAAAATTACGTAAAATACCGTAAAATCACAAAAGTAAAAAATACGGATTTTACCATATTTAACGGTAATTCAGGTAAATTTACGATAATTTTTGGAAATTTTGGTAAAAATAAAAAATGCCAGTCATTTTTTCTGCTAAATTTCGAAAGATTTCTAGTATTTGAGCAATTTTGTTAATGTCGATAACCAAAAAAGATATTTAGATCAATTGTTTGAAACATTTATTTCCCAAAACTCAATCTTTTGAGACCTCGTACTTAGACTCCTAAAAAAATTGACCAAAAAAATGACTGGCATTTTTTATTTTCACCAAAATTTCCAAAAATTATCGTAAATTTACCTGAATTACCGTTAAATATGGTAAAATCCGAATTTTTTACTTTTGTGATTTTACGGTATTTTACGTAATTTTTGGTAAAAATTCAATAATTTACGGCAATTTACGTTAGTAAAATACTCCCATCAAATCACCAGTGTAAGAAATTTGGCAATGAATTTTTGACATCTTTTTTTATTTTAAATCGCAACGATTATTAAATTAAAAAATGATCGTGAAAAGAATTAACTTATTCTACTCGATTGAAATTAGAGAGATAATCGTCTACAGAAAATTAAGAAAATGGATAAAATTTCGGTAAAAATCGATAATTATATAGAAACAAGAAACCGATTTTAACAGTCAGGTTTAATATTCCTATGGAAATTTCAATGCAAGCTCTTGCCTTATACTAAGCTGCGGATTCAAACGTGTTTTTAATTCATCTACAATAAGAGGTCGTGACCGAGTGGGTAAAACAACATCTTTGACAGCTTAAGGCACGAGTTAGGATCCTGATCGAGTCAAAAAAATTGTAACGTTTAGAACAAATAATAATGGAAATGGATGAGTGTTAGTAGTGCTGTGCTGCATGGAAACGATCCGACTAGATTCATCGACTAGTGCAAAAAATGCAAACGTAGCGAGTTTAAAAAAATTCTGTAACGGCCTACCCGACTAAGAAGCCTAATCAGCTTCTGTAGCTAAGTCTAGGATTGTTCTACTAGATGTTAGATCTGCATAGGAAACTACTAATACTACTATCGAGTATTATCAGTAATCTTCAAAAAGCTTATCCATCCGCTTTGTGCATTAAATATTGGAAGGGACTAGAATTGATTTTTAAGACTTGGTTTTTTTTAAGGTTGGTGTCAATGTTAAAGAGAAAATTATTTTCGTAAAATTACAGTGTTACCACCAAACTAACGGCGTACTCTTACCGTATCGGTACGGTTCGGCTTTAATTCGGAGAAAATGTTGTATAACCAAGTAAGATATAATTACAAAAATAAACTCGAAATGGAGACGATTCTCAATAAAAACAAACCCATTAGCTTTGAACTCTAAGCTCTTGCCTTATAGTGTATCACAGGGGAGGAATAGAATTTAAAGCTAGTAAGATTTATGATTTGGGACTCTTAACACGAAGATTTTAATTTCGAAAAATTCAGAAAATTTAAAATTTAGGTTGCACGAAAGCTTAGAATTAGGCATACTTTAAGAAAAAAAATATAAATCTTAGGTTTGCTTTACGTAAAAAGAAGAAGTTTATCTATAAAATAACTATAACTATCGAGCTCGTTAAAACAAAATTAGCTTATCTATGTGAAAAACTTTACTCAATTTGAAATTGATTAGGTGATATTTTATCCCGAGTATAAATTATATCATTTTTTATATAAACAAAAATTTAACACTTCGTTTTATGCGAGATACAGAGTCGAATAATTTTCAAAATTTTGGAGAAAAAAAATTTAAATAAAAATTGATTTTATTTTTAGTTGAATTTTGATTTTATATTTTTTGTTGTTTGTTAATAATTTTAATTATTAATTATTTCTGATCAAATAAACGCCTTGTACAAGAAAGGGATTGTAAGTAAAGATTGAAAACTTGAAATTTTCTAATTAATAAATTGATTTAAAAATTCGTTTTTACCAATAAATTTGATTTTAAGAAAAAAAAAGAAAAGTTTCTTTAATTAACTGTTTTCGATTAAAGTTTGAGAAATTTATTTTTTCTAATTTTAGAAAAAAAATTCAGCATTCTATGGAGCTTCATCAAAAGTAACAAATTAAGACATGTAAATTTTTTAAAGACGATATTAAGTAGAAACAAAAAAATGATCTCAATAGAATTTTTCTTTTTTAAAAAATAAGCATTTTGACATTTTGAGATGTTTAAATTACTGAAGTGGATTAAATTTAGTTTGTCCACTGGGAAAGTTTTATCAAAAAATTTTTTTTTGTTTCAAATATAAATGTTTTGAATAATTAAATCAATTCTCAACAAACTGATGTATTTCTGAACAATCTACAAGAATATATTGAACCTCTTAAATAATTTCGGTTTACAGTTCCGAATCTGTTTGTAATTAATTGAAAATTAATATCAGTTTGTATCAGAATTTATGAACATTAAATGATATAATATAATATCATCGTGGAAAGTAAATTTCCGGGACTTTTGCCTCAATTGTTTCCTAAAGGCAGAAAATAAAAACTGATTTTTAACGACTAGGAGATGGGAAAAAAATTTGGTTTTGGGTATAAATACACTCTAAAAAGTTTGTTTTCCTTCTTTGTAGGCGGATCTTAAGTGACTAAAGCTAACGACTAAAAGCCGTTTATCTCGCAACTTAGACGCACAAAAACTGTCTGTCTCAGAATTAAGACTCTTTATAAGTGTCGAAAAATTTAGACACATGGCTCCGAAAACAGTTAAGATGTGTCTAAGTCGTTGATTGTGCGTCTAACTTAAATTTTAATGTAATGAGACTTTAAGTTGTAAACGAAGTGGCTTAGCCGTCTTATAACCATCTATTAAAATGGAAATAAAGCGTTTTAAAATTTTTTAGAGTGTATACCATTATGGGTTACCCAACCTAGACCAATGTCTGATTTTGCTATTTGCTTAAATATCACGCTCACTCTTGATTAATGCGAAATTTTCATCATCAACGACTTCAATGGCCGATAATAGGGCTAAGTGCTACTACTACAATTACTTTGTAAATGAAATGTTTTTAGACTGGCGCTGACCAAGTGGATAGAACGATCTGTTTTTTATTTTTAAATTTTCAAAAAACTGAAATAAAATAACAAAAATACAGTTATATTTATACCCTATTCGATTGAGCCTAGACAAACCACCTGTATGATTTATCAAAACCAAACTTATAAAAAGGCATAAAACCACCTGACAGTCTCTTTTAAATTTGAAGAAATTTTATTTCTAATTGAATAAAACGTTAATTTATTAACTTAAAGTTATCTACCGCAAATCCTCGTTTACTATAACATGTTTTTAAACTTAGTTTGTGCTGAATTTTCTGATTGGCTGAAAAAAAATTACACCAAAACACCAACCGGAACTTAAATACATGTCAAATTAAACGAAGATTTACGGTATGTTTCTATTGGATCCATTTTGAAACAATCTTAATTAAATACTTGCTTAGGAAATCCCATTTTACAGTCAGTTTTATGTCTTTTTATAAGTTTGGTTTTAATATCGATAGATGTTTCTCATATCGATAATTTGTCGATAGACCCCAATTCTTATCGATTTTTTCAAACCGCATGTATCAGTTTAATTTTTCTCATTGTAATGTGTAGATACCTTAAAATACCGCGAGTTTCCCTATCTCTAAGGCCCCATGAATTCATTCTTATTTAAGATCTTGATAAGTTCTGGTATAGTGGGACATCAAGTTCAGTTAAGATCTTAACAAGATCTTAAAAATTGAATCAAGATTTTTACAGAAATTAGATTCTTGTAAGTTTCTTTAAAGATTTTCTGAAGATCTTACATTATTCTTATGGGTTAAGTCCACGAAAAGAAACTTATGTTTTCCATTTGTTTGAAGATTCATAAAAGATCTTCAGAAAATCTTTAAAGTAACTTACAAGAATCTAATTTCTGTAAAAATCTTGATTCAATTTTTAAGATCTTGTTAAGATCTTAACCGAACTTGATGTGCCACTATACCAGAACTTATCAAGATCTTAAATAAGAATGAATTCATGGGGCATGTTAGAATAAAAAGAACAAGATTTTCTAATAGAAAAAAACTCTTAAAGATTTACAGTAAAGTTTTTCTATCGAATTTTATCAAAATTTAAATTTTTTAAGAGATTGAAACTCCCAAGGGATCCCTCGAGGTTTCACGTTGATAAACGGCATTTTATTAAAATGATTAAGAAAAAGAAAAATTCATTTATTAAGTTAGATTTGACTGGTCTAAACAATTAAACAATCGCAGTCTCAACATTTTTTAAAAATAACATTAATAGTATAGACCAAATATCTTTTCAAATCTTTTTCTATTTTTATTAACAGGAACGCTCAAAAGTTACTACTTCTGAAGCCATCTAAAACAATCATATAGTGACTTTTTAAAACCATTTTAATACTATCCAATTTTCAAGAAGTCTTTGCAACTATTTCAGTCTTTTTGTATTGAAAACAAAATAAAATTTTGAACATCCCTGTTTATTAGATACTAATATTATATGAACATAAACTAGAAAATTTAATGTGGTTAAAATTTTACAATTATGTCTATCTAAGTGAAAAAAAAATATCGATTTTGACGAGACTTAACAAAATGAATCTCTTAGTAACAATTAATAAAAAAAACCTCATTTTTAAATTTACACTAAAAAAAGTTAAATTAAAAAAAATTTATTTAAAAATTAAAAAAAAATGGATATTTTGTGCAGTACAATTTGTTTCTTTCATCCAAAATACTTTAACAAAGATTATTCTTTAATATCTAAACGATTTAAACTCGATATTGAGACATTAATAAAATCAATTCAATCTGATGATGATTCAGAATTTTTAAGATTTTTACTTAGATTTTTTGAAATTTTGGAAAATGATTCAAGTCTTCGTTCGAATCTAATACGATTTAGAAATGAACTTGAATTTTACAAAACTAATCATTCATTAACCGAAACAAGAGAAAAATTAACTGAATTAAGTATACAAACAGTAAGTCTTATACATTATGGTACGTTATTTTGTACGTCAAAAAACAAATTTGACACTAAGGCAATGCTTTTAAAAGAAGAATTTCAAGAGTTTAAAGATTGGATTAAAACAAATAAAACAAAAATAAATTTGAGTACAGTTGAAAAATTTTATGTTAGTTACCTGTATAAGATACCCAAATTGATGAAGGTCAAACGTGGTTTTAAAAAAATTGAAAAAAATCGATCAAGTCTTGGAAGCAATTGAATTCGATTTTGTTTTTGTTGGTTTGTTGTTGCTTTTTTTTGTTTCTTTTGAGATTTCTTGAAATTTTTTGAAAAAATTTATGTACTAAAAATAAATTTTTTTAACACTCTTAAGAGATGGAAATTTAATTTTGGTAAAATGTATTTATTCATTTTTTATTTATATCTTTTCCATTAAGAGCATAAAAAAGTCCACCTTATCCTAACAAAATAATTTATTATGAAAATTAAGAAAACATTTAAAATTTACTGGCCTCATACATTCAATACCTCACCTATCACTGTAAAAGTTTGAACCGATATTTTTGGCTGATGATATTTAATCATTCCTAAACATCAAAAGAGTTACCTATGAGGCACCCTATAGAGGAGTAGAAGAGTTCTTTTGCTATTTTCCATGCAGTAACTATTTTAGGAAATTTTCTATTCCCTTCAATTAGGGTACTAGCGTTAACTAGAGCTTGTAAGCGTTCAGATTGTGAGATCAAATACTGATCATTAGCTCCAGAGATAGGGACCCCCCAAAGAAAAATTTTTGAGCCGAGGGGTCGCTTATATGAATAAATATACCGTAAACTCTTGACTATTACTCAGTGAATGGGAATTCCCATTCATCCCCATATATATAGACAAGAGTTTAAAGTATATCTATTCAGTGATCACTTCAATTTTTTAAAAAAATGCCTAAATTAGCATTGAAAAAGCTTCCTAAACTGAATCTCCGCTAATAACGAATTTCGGGTCAAAAATGCAAATTTCTTCATCCTTAAGGTTTTTGATTTTTAGCACCTTTTTAGGCACGTTGTTTCTATTCTACAGGTAAAAAAATCAATAATCTAAAACCTGTATTTTCTGCTCTAAAAGCCGGTCACTAATGTTTTGGGGTAATCTTGGGAGTAGATGTAAAAAAACTAGAAAAATACGTCTTTTTTTGCATCTTGACAAAGCTAAATAAGAAAAAATTTTTTTTTTTTTTTAAATGTCTTCGTGTGTGTATAATTTTGTGCTCTTTCAGAATCTGTATTAAAAATACTACTTATGAGGTCATTTGGGATAGTAATAAGCGAAAAACCGAGACAAACTCTTTCAAAAGCCAAAAAATTCGGACCCCTCTGCTCAAAAATTTTTTTTTAGACGAACACGAATCAGAGCCCTTCTAACTCTAAAGAGCGTGAGTCTTATTAAAAATTAAGTCTCTTTCTCGAATGAAGTTTTAAATGTTTAAAATCAGCACCTTGGTATTAGGCTGCAAAAAAAACAAGTGGAAAGGTTTAATGATTTCTAGGATTTTCAGAAATTCGTTGACTATTTCCCGAACGAAATAAAAACTGGAAGCTGCTCACATAACAGTTTTTGTTACAGCTGAGAATTCACTACCCATAAGTCTTAAATAGGGTATAATGTTTTTTTTTTCTAAATAACATAATATTTTGAAGCTAATTTAAAGTTATAAAAATTAAGCTTTATGAATTTTCAAAGATTTAAATTACAAGTGAAAACAAAAAAAAAAAATTTTTTTCTAAAATAATTTAAAATTTGAACATGTCCATAGAAAGTTCTTCTTCCTTATTCCAAGAATCTCGAACACGTTCATACAATTTAGCCGATCGAACGTACTCTTCTATAAACTCTAACAATCGGTTCAAACCCTACTCGGTAAAAAAGACTCGTTCGAACGAGAACGAGAAAGATAAATCAGGATTTTTTTACAATGCAACATTGGCCAAACTTTTAAGCATTTCAGAAAACTTTAAAACATTTTTTTCCGGTTTTTTAAACAAACCCAAACCTGTTGATCAAGTTGAAATTCTTAAATACAACCCGAAATCATCTTCTAAACGAGTTCATTTTGATATAAAACCAGGTTTTTTGAACCAAGAAAATTGTGAATATGCAGATGAAAGTTATTTTTTTTGTTCATCGTCATCATCATCGTCCTCGCTGTCCAATATAACAAATTCGTTTGGATCGATTTTGAAAAACTCGGACAAAAGTCAAGAGAAATGGACATGTTCAAAATGTTTTGTAAAACATAAAATAAGTGTTGAAAAATGTACATTATGTGGTACGAGTGACAAAATTGAGTCTTTAAAACAAAATAAAACTTCGGATCAAACATCAATGTTAAAACTTCTCGATGCAAATTCAAAGCAAATTTTTCCCAAGACATGGAATTGTAAAATATGTTATTATGTAAATGATTTCATGTCAATGTTGTGTAAAAGTTGTTATACTCTAAGAGATAAACAATCGTTTACTAACGAAGAGCAAATAAATATGAAAGGTTCTTTGTACGAAGCAGCTGAGAAAAGACGTACAAGAAAAGCAATCATGAAAAGTTTTTCATTAGATAAGGAAAATTTTGATCCAGAAGTGAGATTGAGTTTAAGCAAACCAAAAGAAAATTCAAAGCTATCAACGCCGACAAAACCAAGTTTCTTAAAATAATTTTATTTTTTATTAAATTAGTCATTTAAATGTATTTTAACAATCGAAAGACTTTATAATTTTTATCTGCCATTTTATAAAATTTTTTATTATTTGAATAATTTCAATTTTTAATAAAAACAGTTTATATAAAACAAAAACAATTTTCTATTTTCCAACTGAAACTCTAAATGATCTGCCTGACAGAGTCTGATTAAAAGAGCTTTGTTCATTTTTTTTTCAGTCGAACGCATTAATTTTGAATTAACTTTGAGGTCGGCTGGTTTAGGGAAAAAAGCTTTTAAATTTATTCTCATAGTATCAGTTGATACATTAAGTCTCATAAGCACAAGGAGTTTCACTGACATCGACGACCAATTTATGTTTTTTTTTCTCGAAATAAAGATCCTTGAAACTAAAAAAACGTTTTTTGGTCCGGATGTACTTTCTCTATTATGATGAAGAGATCTTAATTTAGATTCTGAAATATCACCCAAAGATATGTAATTTTATGGAAAAATTGGCGAAGAAGGGGGTGTTTATTTTCTGAAAATTTAGAGTTGATTGTAGACATGAAAATAAAAAGGTTCGTAGGGCGTTGAAGGTATCATTTTGAAGAAATTTTGATGCTGAATTACCTTGAATAGTTTTTAGCTTGCTTTTGAAATAGAGTAAGTAAACTCGGGTGGTATGTTTTTGGATCAAAAAGGATCAAAATCTGTTTTTTCATGGATTACGACAAATATTTTCAAAGATTCCTCATAAGAAATCCGAAATTGATTCTTATGGGTATTACGCTCCGCGGGCAAAAACAAAAAAAAGCGAAAACCATCAGAATTTTTTATTTTTTTGAGTAAATAAAATAGGTTGACATACAGTGGTGTAATGATATTTGTATTTTATAAAATTTTATGTAAATTATTGCAAATTTACTACTTTTTTATGTAGAATCAGGTAAATTTGCGTAATTTTAATAAAGTAAAAAGTGGTAAATTTACATAAATTGTTAGAAATATCAAAATGTCCAAAAAAAATTTCGACCATTTTTAAGTCCATTAGTGACTTTTATTGCAAAAAAAAACATTGAAGAGGGATTCACTTTTTTGATTGATAGTATAAAGGTTGATGTATCAGCAAAAATTTTGATTTTTCTCTTTAAGTGGTTTAAATCGACAATCGTTGTAAAATTAGTCAGAATTTTCTTTCAGAGATTTTGATATTTACAGTGGTGATTTGAAAGGAGGATTTTACTAAAATTTACGTTAATTACCGTAAATTATTGAATTTTTACCAAAAATTACGTAAAATACCGTAAAATCACAAAAGTAAAAAATTCGGATTCTACCACATTTAACGGTAATTCAGGTAAATTTACGATAATTTTTGGAAATTTTGGTAAAAATAAAAAATGCCAGTCATTTTTTCTGCTAAATTTCGAAAGATTTCTAGTATATGAGCGATTTTGTTAATGTCGATAACCAAAAAAGATATGTAGATCAATTGTTTGAAACATTTATTTCCCAAAACTCAATCTTTTGAGACCTCGTACTTAGACTCCTAAAAAATTTGACCAAAAAAATGACTGGCATTTTTTATTTTCACCAAAATTTCCAAAAATTATCGTAAATTTACCTGAATTACCGTTAAATGGTAAAATCCGAATTTTTGATTTTACGGCATTTTACGTAATTTTTGGTAAAAATTCAATAATTTACGTCAATTTACGAATATCCTGGTAAAATTCTCCTATCAAATCACCACTGTACATCAATTTACGTAAAATTATCATTTTTATGCTTTATCAGAATATGATTAAATATTACATGGTTAATCGGATTTTTCGGAATCACACAGAAGTGAAATTCCGAGGCGGAAACCTGAAGAAAAGTGGATTTTTGATCGCACTTTTTGAAAGCAGTTTTCCGAGGTTTTCATTTACGTAAATTATGAAAATGAAATCATGATTTAATGAACCTTAGCATAAAATTGTAACAGTTTAAGTTAACAATGTCAAAAAGGTTTTTTATTTCCGAATTGAGATTGAAGATTATCCGAATTGAGATTGAAGATTTACTTGAAATTAAATGAAGCGTCCTCTTTCTCTAAGATTGGTAAATATTTATAAGATACGCATGTTACAGGATAACTTGAAATGGGAAGAGCACTTATCGTCCTCAATTTACAAAACGAACTTTGTCCTTGGTCAAATTAGGAACTGTTTTAGGCATTAAGTTGGAACTGTTCTGGGATGCACGAACCTTTAAAATTCTCTACACTTCATATGTACGCCAATACTTGAATACGGTTCGGTAGCTTAGTGTCCTTCTGTAAGCAAGATATTAAACGATTGGAGAAAGTTCAATGACGAGCAGCAAAGTTAGTACCTGCTATAACGTAACAAGAGTTATGACAAGAGATTAACGTTATTTGGTCTAACAAGTCTAGACGAGAGAAGATTGAGAGGTGACTTAATTCAATTTTATAAAATTGAAAACTCTTTTAACAAGATAAATTGTTTTCATCCTGTGGTCAATTGTCCTAGTTCAACTTCTACAGGTCCAGCAGGCAACAGAAGAAGACAAAACAGATATTATAGACAGTTTGTCAAGTCATGTACTGTGAGACACAATTTCTTCACTAACAGAGTGATACCAATTTGGAATGATCTACCGGATGAAGTAAAATATGCAAAATCAGTTAACACCTTCAAAAACAATTATGACAATCATATAAATGGAGTCAATGCCAAAGTACATCTACCATAGCTAATTACGTTGGTAATTAGCTCCGCGGGTTCACCCGTTGCAGATTAATAATAATAATAATAATAATACGCAGAGAATTATTCAACATGAAGCAATCGATCAACACAGATTTAAGAGATACTCGTAACGCAAGTTGCCAATAAAAAGAGATTAATCGATGTTGTTTAAATTGTTAAATTAATTTATTTTTAAAATTTTGAAATTTTTTAATACAAAAAATCGACAAAAAAAAAACAATACAAACGAAAAAAGAAAAAGAAAGGCAAAGTTAGACTTAATCGATCAAAAATTTCTATATATTTCATCCTTTATTGTCAAACTAAAAAAAAAAAGAGAGAAGAAAAAAAAAACTTTGATTAGCAAAAAACTTAAATTAAAAATCACAAAAAAACGCTAACGAATAAACATTCTTTTTTTTTAAGACCACGGTCTCCATAATGATTGTGTATAATTATTCGCCTGCCTCGTTTGTATTGCTATATTGTTAACTTGTTGTTGTCGATGAGATTTAATCATATTTGCTATTTTTGCATGAACGGCACACCATTTTCCATTTGTTCTAGGCTGGTAAGATTCTATAAAAGACTTTTTGACGAACGTGGGTGTCATTCGATTAGAATGAGCACGTTTAATAGATTGTTGATTCGGCGGATAATGGGGAGGATGATTTTGTTTTTTTATATTACAAGGCGTATAAATAGGAGGTATATATAACCGTTGATTTTGCGGAATATTGTAATCTTGATTGAAAATATTTTGATGTGATGATTGAGGTACTTTGGAATGTGAAAGAAATCCTGAATTATTTTTGTTCTGATTCATTTCGTTTTGTTTATTTTTTGACGAATAAAATGTATCGGTAAATGTTGGTAATGAATTAAAAACTTGCGGATGATTTTGTAATACTGAATTATTAACCTGATCCTGCGTATTCTGTTTAGGGTTAATTTTAATAGATGAACTAACACTGTTAATATGATTAATGGACGATTGAGCAGGCGCGTAAGACGACGGTGGGTCGATTTTTATTGAACTAGACTTGGAAGATGAGACTACTGGAATATTTTGAACTTGTAATTGTGGTTCTTTTTTGGACTCAGTTGGCGTCAGGGGTCGACTACTAACTGTAACTATCGATGTATTTGACTCATTCATTGACCGACAATCAGGAAGTTGTATTTTTTCATCTGTTCTATTCGGAGCATCGTTCGAATTATTCGTTGAACATGTTGAATCAGTCTCAGTTGTATGGTGCAGCTGAGAGACTGTCGATAGATTTGTTGAATCAGACGTTATTGGTGAGACTGGAGATGGTGGTAATTCATGTGAAGTAAAACTCGACTCTGGATTCGCAATAACAGGTGATTTAATCGGAGTATGAATATTAGACGGCATTATTTTTGATTTCTTAATTCTCGATTTTTTACAAGTTTTGTTCGAAATACGTGATGTTCCGTTTCGTTGTGTCCCATCATGTTGTTGTGAATGAATACTCTTTTTTTGGTTAAAGCGTTTAATTAAATCTGTTTCTGTTTGAAAAGAAACAAAAGAAAATCCGTCAATAAAGTCTTCAAAATCATCCATTTGTGTTTTTATATTTTTAGTTTAGTTTTTTTGTTTGTTTTTAATGAAAAGAGGATTCGTTCTTCAAATTTTGAATAATGTAACATTAAAATTTTCAAGTCGAAGAAAAAATAAAAAAGCACAAACTTCCACAATCCCACTTTTACTTTGAAAAAAAAAAATTCTTATGAAAATACTCGTCTAGAGAGAGGGACTATCATCATTAAACTACACTTTTATGATCCACATTGTGTTTTTGGTTTTACTTTCTTTCTTATTTTTAGAAAAACAAAAGAAAAAATTATTTGACTTTATTTTAATAATTCACTTTCATTTTAACTTTTTTTTTGAAAGTGGTGCTAGATATTGAGTTAATAATTTGCATTATGTTTTACAATCAAGTGTCTTTTGTGTGAGTTTAGAAAGAAAAGTTTCTTTCTAAAGAGACATGGGGATTTTCGATTTTGTCGTTTCATTGTCTCAAGCGATTAGTCCAAGCTACAGAATAAATTATTTAAACAAGCAAAGTAAACATACCACGTGCTTGACTAGAAGATTAAAATTCTAAGATTCAAAGTTTCAATTAACTTTTAAAATCAATCAAATAGAAGGCCCAAATACACAACAGTCAAAAGTGAAAGGGTACTAACCTGTTGGATAACATTCGATAAATGACAGCTTTGGGTCTTTAGAGTTAAGACAAGGGTCAGGTTAAAAAATACAGTAGAATCAATTAAAATATTACGTCACTTGAGTTTCAACGTAACCGTAACACAACTTTAATTTGACCTATAGGTATTACAAAAAATACAAGAACGACCAATATCATAAAAATCAAAAAGAATCATTTAAACAATTGTTTGTATTGAACCAAAAGAAGCATAATTTAATTAAACTGAAATACTTGTCAAAAGTTTGGTTACGGTGTAACCCAAGTGACGTAATATTTTCAATAATTCTACTGTATAAGTATGAAATATGTTCAAGATAGATCTGTGTTTTGAACATTAATGGAGATTATCGAATCTTTGAATTTCTGATTTCGTCGTAAAAGAAAATTTTTTTCCGAAAAAAGTTAAACTGTGTTTCACGATTAAATTAATAACTAGAGTGCTCATTCGATACGATAAGTCCTTCTCTTATTATAAACTTCCGCAGTCTTTTTCATATTTTGTTATAGCATGGCTCAATTTTGACATAACGTCTTTAAAACCAATATAATGACAATTAATCAGTAAAACATTCAATTCTTGGGAACAGTCTGTCATGCCTCGAAAGGACTTAAAATCTACTTATAAAGTTAAAAAAAACACTAGAAATCCTAACAGAAATTTGTTGTCTGAGAGCTCGCAGGTCTTTTGTTTGGCAAAAAAATGGGGGTCCTTAAAGAGTTTTTTGTTATTTTGTGCTTTGTAGCCATAGCTGAATGTCCCAGAGCTTGATTTTGTTATACATAAATAGAACACAAAAAGTTTGAAAAGGAAATCAGGACCCGTAAACTAGTGGACCTTAGGTAAGATGGAAAATTGGTTAATTTAATTCAAACTCATACTATAGAACGATGTTTTTTTTAAGAATTGATTACTAGGAATAAAACCTCAAAATTTTTATTTTAATCCAAAAAATTTTAATGCTCTAAAAACATGATTAAACTTGAAACTCGAATATTTAAAATAACTTTCGAATTATAGGACATGTCGCAAACATGGGATATCCTTTTTTTACGTCATATTTTTCGATGTAAAAAGATGGGAACTTTTTTCTGAGTTAGTATTTACCAGGAGAGACACATTCATACACTTTTTATAAAAACTTGAATTTAAAGAAATTTTAGGCGGAAAAAGCTACTTCTTAAATTATCTCAGCGCTTTCCTTCTTGGAGTTAGCACAGTAAAGGGGAACGCACCATAAACCCAAAATAATCGAAAGAATTATTTTTTTGAACTAATTTATATGTTAACTTATGTTTCGAGTCACGGGCTTTCATTTAAAACTATAATCGAAATATGTTGAAAATGAAACCGAGGTATAGGAGGCTGCAGCAATAGAGGGTCATAATTCGAAGGGGTCTCCCCCATTATGAGAACAAATGTTCACCGATTAAGTGAACAATTAGTTCACCTAATTTTTTTAGACAAATAGGTGAACATTTTTGTTCACCTAACCAGTCTCATGTGCTGTGTTCAGATAATGCATAACAAGTCAAGAGTAAAAGAAAAAGGCCTGTGTATTCAGAACGTTGTTGTCAAAATATTTCAAGCAAAAAACTTAATCAGAGTATGGCTGCATTTTTAAAAAAACGAAGCAAAGACGCCATAAATAGTGTAGTTGCTGTGGGAGAACAAAGACTTTGTCAATCGATTAAAAATAATCGAAAATTAGGTTGCTTTGTATGTATAGTAGAAATCGATGAGCCGTTGTTTGCTAGATTTAAACATTAGGTTGGATCTATTGAGAGAGTAACTGTAGGTGTTTGGGATGATCAAACGTGGCCCTAAATATGATAAAGTGGAGGACATTTTCTTTTCTTTGTTCACATATTCGTGAACTTGTTTACCTAATCGGTTTTTTGTTCACCTATATGTCTAAAAATAATTAGGTTAACATATATTCACCTAACAGAGGAGACCCGTTCGAAGATATTCAGGGGAGATTTATTTTTTGATAATCCGACCATTTTGGCATTTTCAGGGGCGCTGAAAACGAGTATTAACTTAAATTATAACGTTATTTTACCTAAACTAAAATGGCGTTTTTTGGATTTATACTCAGTATATTTTTAGCCTATTTTTAGTATGGTTGTCTTTGCCGCGATATTCAGTCGAAACTTATATCAATAGCAAAAAGCAAAATATCTCGGCGTGTACAAAATTAAATTTAGAACAAACTGGTCGGAGCAGATTTTTAGAAAAAAAATGTAATAATATGAAACTAAAGGATTTTAAAAAAACTTCAATATGCACTTATTTCAAGGCATATAAGCAATCAAAATTTTAGACTTTTGACCTCATATTCGTGATCTACGTAATAAAAAACCTAAAACCCGATATTTTATTTGGGGATTAAATATATGAAAAATTGATTACCGCTTAGGGTTTGATCAGTTAGGACCATATTATGTTGTTTATGGGAAATACTTTTGGGACATACATTTTTTAAACGAAATTGAAAAGAGATAAAAAGGCACCAATTTGAGATTTTTTGAAAATTTTAAAAATCTTTTTATAAAAAATTTATGTTTCGTTTCTAGAGTTTTCCCACAAAAGGATTTTGAAAGGTCAAAAATTTCAAATTCCTTCATCTTAGTGATTTTTTTTTTGACCTTTTTCGGCCTAAAGTGTAAAGCGAAAATGAAAAAATAAAACCAACAAATATTTTCAGAATTCTATCATTCTTGAGAGGTGTTAACACTAAAAAGATGTCTTTCTTATGTTTAGATTTCCAATTTCAGGTCGAAAATCAATTTTAAAATCTGACTTTCAGTTTTCGTTGTCCGAATCGAACCCATGGCTGACAATTTCGAACTTAAGAGTGGAATTTTGAATATTTTTGTGGTTTAGACTAGACGAAACCTGAGATGCTATTTCGTCATGAACATTTCGATCGCACTTATTTTTCAAGTCACGATACGTAATGACCGATCAATAGCTAGTCTTCGTAACTTTCTCACAACAAGGCATACACAGTGACAGGCTTAAAAAAATTCAAAATTTCGCTTTAAAATCGGTTGGATCCTTGAAAAACACTCATTCGGATTTAAGCCTTACACAAAGTGAGAATTTTACAAAATTGTCTTGGAGAGAGTGAATGAAGAGATAGAGAACGATTCCATATTTAGACTCATAGTGAAGTTATTTAGCTAATAAAATTGACTTTTTTCGGTCTAAAAGGACCCTTTTACGCCCACAACTTTTCATATATCAATCGAAAGCTCTCAGCGAGATCTATGAATGTTCCTTTTTCAGTTGTGATATTCCATTATAGAGATGAAATTGAAAAATCATAAATTTTAAAGGAAAAAATAATTAAAAAAATCCACATGGGGGATCATCTCGAACTTAATTTGGCTGATTTTGACAAATTTCAATTGTTTACAAAAAATTTGGTTGGTGTAAGCCTTTTGAAATCCAAAATTATAAAACAAGTTTTCTTATCCAAATAACTTAAATGAAGCTAATTTTGTCCATAAATCACTTTATGTTAAAGTTACACCTGGGTGTATGTTTTTCAGGTCTAGGTGTAGGTCCAATCGAGGCTAAATAGAGCATTTTGAATTAAATTATTGTAACACGATGTTCAAATTGACACAAATTGAAAAAACAACTAATGCTATAAGGACTAAATTTGACATCTTGTTGACTTAAAACAGAATTTTAAAATTAAAATTTCTATTTTTAGCACTTGAGAAATTAATTTTTATTTTTTTTTTTACAAAAGCGTGGTTCAATTATTTTAAAATCAAGCCATAAATAGACATAATCAATTTTTTTTCAGTTACATACGCCTTTGGATCCAGCTACATAACATAATTCAAGTATAGAATCAATTCTTAATTTTTCTTGATCACATGATTTTCGGATACGATTAAGAGAGGTGAAGATTACAAACTTTATGATTTACTCAATTTTTCAACTGAACATTAAAAACTGTTACATTGAGAACTGAAACTTTAAAAAACACGTTCATTCAAAAAAAGAGTCAAACAAAGTAAAAAAAAAAGAAAATAGGGTGCGCTTTTAATTTTGTGTTGTTCATTCTCAAAATAAAGACTTTACTTTTATTGCAATTTTAAATACAACAATTTAAATAAAAAAAAAATTTCTTCAAACACGCAGCTTTAAATCGAGTGATTCTTTTAGTTTCTATAAGTTAATCGACTACTCTCTGTATTAAAAACAACAAGAAAAAAACATGATTTTTTTTTTCAACAAAAACAACTTAAGCTTAAAAAATTTTTAATTTTTTTTTTTAGATTTCAACCGGTGATTTTCCATCTTTTTTTGTACCCTAAAAATGCCGCTATTATCATTGGCCGATATCGATAAATCAATTAAAATAAATCAATTATTCTACAATCCGTTGCTCAATGGAAATCTACTCAATGCTCAATTGAATTTACTAACGGCCGAACAATTGCTGCAAAGTGTTCAACCAAATCCGAAACAATCGAGTTACAGTCGATACAAAACCGAATTGTGTCGACAATACAGCGAAAATGGACAATGCAAGTACGGTGATAAATGTCAATTTGCGCATGGTATGGACGAATTAAAAGATGTTAAACGACACCCAAAGTATAAAACAGATTTTTGTAAGACATTTCATTCGAAAGGTTTTTGTCCGTACGGTCCACGGTGTCATTTTATACACGAGCTTAGCGAAAGTCCCGAATTGATCAGTGGACTATCATCGGTTACAAAACAAAAAAAACAAGACGATATTACATCACAATTGGCAAATCAATTACTAATAAACTTAAAAAATGAATTAGACTCGGCTAATTCTAAATACGACTGTCATGACGAGAGAAATTTATACGTTCAAAAAGACCGATTATACGAGTCAATGACCAATGTTTCATTAAACGCGTCGCCATCATCGACTACATCGTCATCAAACTCGTCACTAAACGATCTATTTCAACGTCAATCTTTACTCTCACCAAAACAAATAGCCGACAATTCACCACCGGTACGCACGCGTTCTAGTGTCTCATCAACATCATCCGTGTTTTCGACAACTAGTTCATCAACGTCACTCAATAATCCGTTTGAATTATACACTCAACAAAATAAACTCTATAACAAAAATTTTATATGGTAAAGAGTCCGAGTGTGTTATTACAACAACAAGAAAAATTTGTTTTTATTTTTAAAGGAATTTATGTGAATTGTTTTTTCTATTTCTCTTGTAGGGAAATTTTTGTTTTTTTATTTTTGTTTTTTTGTTTGGAAAAAAAAATGAAAAAATTTGTTTTGAAAATTACTTAAAAAAAAAAAAGACTTGAAACATTCAAAAAAAAAAATAATTTATTTGTATTATTTATATTTACACTTCTTTACAAACAAAAAAAGTAATTTATTTTTTTCTTCTTTTTTTTTTTAATTTTTTCATTTTAAAAATTTTGAAATTTTTTTTTCTTTTTTTTTTTTTTGGGAAACAGATACAAAACTCGAACGAGTTTAGGAATTTTTTTGTTTAGTTTTTTTTCATTGAAATTGTTTTGTTAAATTTAGAGGAACTTAGAGTTTAGGAAAATTGTTTTTTTTTTTTTAATTAACTTTTATAGAACGATTGAACACAAAAATTTTATATGATTTTGGAACTTGGAGTCTTGAAACAAAGACCGATGATGATGTGTTTATAAACAACTCAGCAAAAAAATTTAATTTAATTATTTCTTCTTTTTTTTCCTAATTCGAATGGAGACTCTATATGTGTACGGTAAGGTTTATTTATTGCTCAGGAGTGGTTATTTACTAGAATTTAAGTATATAAGATTATATATAAATGATCTCTAGACAGTCTCTATTTCTTTTTTTTGTTCTCTCTCTCTCTTTATTTTTATCTATGACATCTATTAATAATATTTTTCTCTTTTTTTTTTTTGATCTTAATTTTATTGTTATTTAAAAATTAATTAAATTAATTTAAAATTTAAATTAAAAATAAAAAATCAAATTTAAAAAACTGAATTTTTTTTTTGAATTTTTTGCCTTTCGATAATACTTTAATACCCCTCGTAGATTTACCCATTCAAATGGGTAGAAAGAAATGCAGTTAAAAGGAAATTGGGAAGAAAAGTAAAAATTTTAACACTCAAAAGCCCGATATAATTTATACCTTTAAAGCCCGACGGTGTCAAATTGACACCTTTTAAGAAAGATACAAAATAAAACATTTAATTCGATTTTAGTGCTTACAAAATGACTAAATATGATAAAATAAATAATATAAAATAAAATTTTAGACCGTGTCAAATTTTGTCTGATAAATATTTTGGCCTTTGCATGCATCAAACCTGAATTTTATCGGAAAATTTAATTTAAAAAAGCCTTTTATATCTTAAAATAAAAGGACTCCACTAAACGCAAAATTATCAATTTTGGAAAAGTACAGAAATATGTGCCCATAAATTATTTCAGTGATGGGTCTGGGTTGGGTAACCCATAATATTTGGTTTTTTTTATAGATTTTTAGGGTTTAATCATCGACATGTCATAAATCAAAAAAAACGATGACAATTTTGAACTGTCAATATTTCGTGTCGCCTAGCTTGAGGGTCCGGGTTTTTCATTGAAACTAATCTTCTTCCTAAGTGATAACTCTTTTCCATTTTGTAAACATGGTCCAAATAACACCACTTTTACTCGTATTGTCAAGATTGGGGTCAAAATCCTCATTAACTCTATTGACAGTAATTTTTATTTTTCTGCCCAATATCCTTTGGTCAACTAACCTAGTCGTTCACATGTTCCAAAAATGAGCGTTCATCCGAGTTTGTTTGAACGTTCAAAAGTTTTCTTTACCTTTTCTTTGCTAGAAAATGATACCCTAGTTGTCTTTATAGAACGATTCCTTGAGGAGTAAATAAGGTTTAGTTGACCAAAGAAATCGCTTTTGAATTCAACTAAACCTTATTTACTCCTCAAGGAATCGTTCTATAAAGACAACTAGGGTATCATTTTCTAGCAGGCTATGAGATTTAGTCGGTTATCAACACTAACATTCATGAGTTTTCATGAAAGGATCCAAACTTTCATTTTTGGAACATGTCAACGACCAGGTTAGTTGACCAAAGGATATTGGGCAGAAAAATAAAAATTTTAAATAAATGGTTTAATTATGAATTATCGTTTAATTATGAATATTCTCATAATTTGTACAAAAATGCTTCCTCTACAAGCTTAAAAAAAAATTAGACCTCTATCGCTAATAGTCTCATTGAAACTTCCATTGAGCCCAAAACACCGAAATTTCAGTATTTCGAATATTTATTTATGAAGAATATCGTTTTGAAGGACAGGACCGATATTTTCTTTTTTCTCGTCAAGAAATCTATAACATATCAAAAATTCAGCAGAAAAAAGAAAATATCGGTCCTGTCCTTCAAAACGATATTCTTCATAAATAAATATTCGAAATACTGAAATTTCGGTGTTTTGGGCTCAATGGAAGTTTCAATGAGACTATTAGCGATAGAGGTCTAATTTTTTTTTAAGCTTGTAGAGGAAGCATTTTTGTACAAATTATGAGAGTTTTTGAAATGTAAGTATGAAGTTAAGACTTCGTAGATAAATCTTCATAAAAAACCTCCTTTTGGGTGTGGTCACTTTGGAGACTTGTACCTAAGCAATGGAAAGTCATATGGATTTTTTATAGATACAGTCTTGTAGGAAATCGCCTTAGCTATCGTTTGATATATATAATTCATAATTAAACCATTTATTTAAAATTTTTATTTTTCTGCCCAATATCCTTTGGTCAACTAACCTGGTCGTTGACATGTTCCAAAAATGAAAGTTTGGATCCTTTCATGAAAACTCATGAATGTTAGTGTTGATAACCGACTAAATCTCATAGCCTGCTAGAAAATGATACCCTAGTTGTCTTTATAGAACGATTCCTTGAGGAGTAAATATGGTTTAGTTGAATTCAAAAGCGATTTCTTTGGTCAACTAAACCTTATTTACTCCTCAAGGAATCGTTCTATAAAGACAACTAGGGTATCATTTTCTAGCAAAGAAAAGGTAAAGAAAACTTTTGAACGTTCAAACAAACTCGGATGAACGCTCATTTTTGGAACATGTGAACGACCAGGTTAGTAAATACTTTTACAGTCTTGTATATCAAATTTTTATTGCTAAAAAAAAAGACTTGGAATTTAAATAAAAATTGTAAGGTCGAAATAAGAGCATCCACGCAAAACATTTACCCAGGTCTTAATTTTACAAGAATTAAGGTCTCGAAAAAAATTATAACTTTAAACCCCTAATGAAGTCTTTTTCATACGAGAATGAACTTTTTCAATTTTCAATCTCGAAGCACTCATTTACACCCATCAGGTCACTTTTCATTTTAAAACATGCTGTTAACTTATTTCAGCTTTGTACTGTACAATTTTTTTTTGTATCTGAAATGATTTTTCTTTACAAAACGCTATTTTTTGTTTATCGAATTGTAAATCTATAACCGAGCATCTCAGCTTAAAAAAACCATACATCTATGTAGATCTTGTCGAGAGCTTTCGTTTCGAATATAAATGGTAGGTGGTAGGTGAAAATGGTAGGTGTATCAGAGTGATTTGAGACTCAAAATTGAAAAAGTCAATATTTTTAAGCAAATAACTTCATTAAGAGTCTAAATAGGGTATCATTATGCGAAAATATTTTTTTCCAAACCAGACAAATGTTCCCATTAATTTTAAGGTATTGGGTGAGAATGAGAATTGGGATAGAAGAGTTACTCGGAAAATTCAGGTATAGGTCTCGGTTGGGTATACTCGGCTTCAAAAAGTTCAAAGTTTTTTTAATCCCATGAAAACATGAGTTGTAGTTTACAATTAAAAAGTATAAAAAATAAGATTTTTTATTGTATAATTTAGATAATGGGTAAACGTTATTATTGTGAATTTTGTGATAAAACTATTCCGAATAATAATGAAATGATTAAGAAACATAACGAAGGATCACAACACCAAACTATCAGATCAAATTATTATCTCAAATATAAAGGTATTGAATTTAAATCTCTTTAAATCTATAAAGGATAATGGAATCAAAATTTTAAAAAGACTTGTCAACGTGTTTATTTGAAGAAAGAGAAAAAAAGCCATGTCCAAAGTATTTTACAACTGGATATTGTAATTTTGGTAACATGTGTAAAAATTCTCATAAAACAAAAGACCAACTTGATCAAATGGAAGACTTGTACAGACTAGGTACTAGAAACATAACAGTGGACAATATATTTCATTTTAGTTAAATTTTATTTTAAAGAATGCCATAAGAAGGTCAAAATAGAAGAGCAAAAACAAGACAAAAAGATTTCAAAAAACAAAATGGAGAATAAAAATTTATTGACCGAATATTTGAACAGAGAAGAAGAAGAGTTACTTGAAAATTTTTTTCCAAAATATTATCTACCCAAAAAATTGTCTCTGTATGATCAATTAAGTCTACCTCCTTCTTTGAAGCCTCCTAATTTTAAAGATTATTTAAATTATGAACCTAATTCGTGGTTTGGTGATAAACTATAGAGTCTAATTTTTTAACAGTTTTTGGTTGTATAAAGTTAATAAAATATTTAAAGAATTTTTCGATGAAAAAAAGCCTGGATGTGAAAATGGGAGGCGATGTTGCTGTCATTCTAACACTGTTCTAAATGTGCTGTATTACGGGTACGTGGGTCTACGGATCGCGTGCGAATCTTATCGTATTGGATCCCGCTGGCTTTGACCATCACAACGTATAGGAGCCTGGGAACGGGCGCAAGAGCTTGTTTTACAGCAGACCCATTTAGTACTAGGTGTAGCCCTAGTGAAAAAATTAAGTATTCTACTTAATGTAGAATACGCTTGGTTTTTGGTTCCAAGCTAGTCAGGATAGTTGTCGAGTTCGCAGCTTCGGCTCGGATGAGTGGCGCTGTTTATTATGAACGTCCCACAGTCACTTGGGTGGATGGCAATAGCTTAACCATGTCCTGGCCGGTCCCAAGCCCGGATGTGAAAATAGGAGGGCGACTTGTCGATTATAAAATTTTTTTAAACAATTTTATTCAAAATTAAACATGTCCGGTAAAATAATATTTTAAAAAGAAAATCACCACAACAATAATAGAAAATATTCCTACAACAAAGTCTCTCTTTTAATAATTCGTTGATGATTCGAAACTAAACTATTAGATCGTTCCAATAAGCCACCACTACTTGTACATTTAGGACAATTAGTCGATTTACTAAGCCACAATTGGATACAATTCTTATGAAACATGTGATCACAAGAAATCAGTGTAGCTGCTTCATCTTCCAATTCAAAATTAGACAAACATATAAAACAATTTAAATCATTTAAATTTTCATTTGAAATTTGAAAATATTTAAGAAATTCATGTTTAGGACCATCTTGTGTACCGTCTGATAACTTTTGTAAACGTGGATGTATTGTTAACATTCGACTCATTACTTCGTTTAACATGTTCTCTATGGTCTCGGCATCTTTGTCCAATTTTTGAGTGATAATTTCTTTTAAACACTCTTGTTCTGGACTTATTTGACTTTCGCGTAGTTCAATCAAATCTTTTTTAAATATTCGATTTTCTTCGTCCAATTCACTGTCTGATTCTTCACTCGAGTTAAAACCACTCTTTGAAAAAAAAAATAAAATTTAACTTAAGTGTTGTAAATCCTCTTTTGGAGAGGAGTCACTTTGAAACTTACAAAAGCAAAATTATTCTCCCAATCAACTGAATTAAAGAGTCCATCTTCGGATGATTCCGATTCGGACGAACTAAACTCAGGTGACCAATCACTCAACTCATGAAAATACGAACTCGATATATCACTAATAAAACTAGTTGCTGATGAACACGAATCAATCGATCTTGACCTAGTTAACTTCAAATAACTCGAATTTGTTTTCATCAAAAAATTTATTTTCTCTTCAACTGTTAAATCTTCGAGTGACTTTGAACGTCTATTTCTGTAATAAACCGACTTGGCTCGTCGTAGACTTCGATTTAAACTTTTATTCCGAAATAACTTTCTCAACTGTTTCTCATATTCGTTATTACTTAACACAATTGTGTCCAAACTCGGCATTGATTTAGCATGTACCATACCTTTTTTAGGTGTTTGAACCTCATTTTTAGTCTGTTTTTCAGGCACTTTTTTCAACTTATCTTTTCGTTTGATTGATTTAAGAGTTGTTTTTTTGAGTTCTTGAATAGGTGTCTGCAAACTTTCGATTGATGATGAGTAAGTTAAATTATCAAAAGCAAGAATATTTGAATAATCACGACTATCCGTGTCCGAAATACTCGAACCATTGCTCGAACTACTCAAATTAAGAGAATTCAAAGTCGAAGGACCATTAGTTATTTGACGTATGTCTTTTAAGGCTTTACGCAGAATAAAACTTGCTTTTTGTAAGTCTTCAAACTTGTGAATCTTATTCAAATCGACAATTTCGTTCATTTTTTTTTGTTTTAATTGATGGGTGTATACCGAAATTCTCTCTCTTTAATTCTGTTTCGTTTCAATTTCTCATGATTGTCCTGACAACAACTTGAACGAAAAAAAAATTATCTTGATCGCTTAAGGTAGTTCTAGATTGAAAAAAAAAATAACCAGTTAACCTAAAAAATGTAAATTTCGAAAAAAACCTTTGAAATGAAGATGTTATTTTTCTAGGTAAATTAAGCGAAATAAAATTTAAAAAAAAAAAGAATTGTAACAGTCCCGTATTCGTTTAACCTATATTTTTTTTTGTTTAATGTTTTTAAGCGCTTTAAATTAATTTTTTGTTGAATAAATTGTCGTTCAGACTTTAGAATTCCGTTCAAAATTTAGTCAAAATAAAAAACACATACTTGTGTTTTCCTGTTACATTAATCTTGACTTGCAATTGCTTGTTTCAATTTCAACATATAAAGATTCGAAACGAAATCTGGTATAATGAATTCATAAAAAATCACTTTAAAGTCTGTTCCCGATTTTTTAATTACAGCCAACCCTCGTTAATCCGAACAGGAAAATTTCAGATTGCCGAAAATTCGGATTACAGAGACAAAAATTCGCTGATTTCGCATATTTTATTCAAAAAATTTATTCGGATAAAAAAGGTTTTCGGATTAACGAGGTTTGACTGTATCAACTTTGTTACATAAAAAAACAGTTCCCTGACCCGTTACGAGTATACACTTGATTAGCAAGAATAGGAGCTCAACGTTTTTAGCATTAATTTTTACGCTTATGCAAAATCGTAAGCAGAAATCAAGAACAGACTGTATAAAGTTTTGTTCACAAAATCGAGAATATTATAAAAGCCTAACAGTGGATTTTTGTTTTAAGGCTACAAGACTAAAAAAACATTATTATCTGGTGAACTTTATGGTTTATAACTGTATTGGTAACTTTATGACAATCAAATGTAATAAAGATTTACTACTTTCTCTTACGTTCCGTTCTGAACGGTCTTTAAAACGTTACATTTTCGCAACAACCAATGAAGTCTGGCTTTAATTGTAGAAGTAGTAGTAGTACTGTTTCTGTGCAAATCTAACATCTAGTTGTATACAGTGGATCTTGGGACAATGTAACGTTCTGTTCGGGACGCGTTCAAAACGGTCTTTAAAAACTGCTCACAGCTTCTCTTACCAAACATTTCCCAAAAGGTATTCGTTTCCGTTTCAAAACTAATTTCCTTCTAATGAAAAACGAGAAACAGAGCGGAACCCTTTTGGTAAAAGTTTGGAACCTGAACGAAGCTCTTTTGAAAGACCGTTCTGAACGCGTCCCGAACAGAACGTTACATCGTCGCAAGATCCACTGTATACAACTAGATGTTAGATTTGCACAGAAAAGGTACTACTACTACTACTACTACTACTACTACTACAATTAAAGTCAGACTTGATTGGTTCTAGCGAAAATGTAACGTTATAAAGACCGTTCACACGTTACAGAATTTTTTTATACTCGCTACGTTTGCATCTTTCGACGCCCTTTTTTTAAGTCACAGCCACTGGCGAGTCCCAATGCGATAATTTTCAAAGTTGTTCTAGTATCGGGTCATCTAGAGAATGACTAGTCGATGATTTTAGTCGGATCGTTTCCTATTAGCACAAGACTAATGACACTTATCCATTTCCATTATTATTTTTTTCTAAACGTTAAAATTTTTCCAAAGCTTTTGTTTTACCCACTCGGCCACAACCTCTAATTGTGAGAAAATAATTTAACATTTTCTGATTTTTTCAGCTTATTTGTCTTTTAAGAATTTTCTGAAAAATTTTTGGTAAGTAATTTTTGTAAAATTTTTAGTCTATTCTTCCACATACGAGTCTTTTGTTTCTATTTAGCAGGGCTTTCTAATTGAAAAGAAAAACAAATTTAGCCTTAAAAAAAAAATCTAGAACAAACTGTTAATTAAGCTGATATTCAACAAAAATAATGAGTTTTCTAGCATGCTTAGTTAATAAGTGCCTCTTAATAAGCATTTTAAAGATATTGTTTAAGTTTATTTCTGTATTAAAACAATACTATTACGAAACTTTTATTTTTTTATGATTTTGATTAAAGTGGAAAATTTCAAAGGAACATGATGACAAATATTGATAGTGTACCTTGTAATTATCAGACTCACATGTCGATTTTATGCCCTCTGTTGGTAACATCGTTATAAAACGTATAGAGCTTTGAGCAGAGACGAGGCAGGAAAATAACAGTAGTGACAAGTTGGCTTAACTACTTCTAGTTCAATCTTTAAAATAATTTGAGACATTTAAAAAAAAAAAATTTGATATAGTCTTGTTATCCTTAGTTTCTAGACCACCTGCCCCTAAAATGATACTCTAAAACAACACACGTCTGGTTCATCTATGAATAAAATTAAAAACCTTTTGACAAAAAACTACAACATTTAACTGAACATAAATATTTTAATTGACCTTTTATTTTAAAAAAAATTATCTCTATTATTAAAAAAAATTTATCTCTACTTCCTCTTCAAATGTTTTATTTATTGTATCAAGGTCTATGTCAAGAGTAATAAACAATTCTTAATCCATTAAAAAAATAACACTTCCCCTCTAAAAAGAATTAGAAAACAAAAAATTTTTATTTTTTTATAAACTTTTTTTTTTTGCAAAAAAATGAACTTAATCTTTAAATATCACTTAAACATAAAATACAAAAAATAAAAAAATCTGAAGTTCTATAAAATTGATTCATTAAATTTTAATTAGATTTTTTTTTAATCTCAAATATTTGAATCAGGCGAATATAGACAAAAGAGAAAAGTAGTTGGTATGTATCGAAATAATTTGACCTAATACTTTTGAAGACTGGTGTATTAGACGAATGTAAATAGAACTTTTTTTTTTTTCTAAAATTAGGTTTTTTATGAAATGACACATCTTAAACAAAAAAAAAACGTCCTATCGAGAGAGAGAGAGACATCGAACTTATTTGGGTTAAATTTTGTTGTTGTTTTTTATTAGTCGAAATTAAAAGATTTAAACAAAAAAAATTTCGAACGTCGTATTGTTTAAATAGAGTCATGCAAATATTCACTTGCACTTGAAATTTTCGATTTGTTTGATTTTGAGATTAAAAAAAATCGTTCTAAAAATGCAAACAATCAAAAAAAAGTGTTTAATGAGAATAAAGTCAATCGAAATTTAAAACTTAAATTGACCTTTTTTTTGTTCGACTTAAGTCTGATTTAAACGTGCAATATTAAAAAAAAAACATTTACAAGTGGGTGCAGAGTTTCAAGTGGTTTTAAATTAGCAAACATGTTTTTTTTTAATAAAAAAAGAAGTTTGCTTGGATTTTTATTAACTTTATTAATGGTAACTTATATTACCGTAATCTCGCGACCACTACTCTAAGAGCTAAGTCTAAATTTGGGTTTGCTCTATAGGGCTTTAATCCCATCGAAACCATGTTAAAACATTTTTTTTTGTATTCTAGAACAATGATCCTGTCTTTATACTTAGAGTAAAGACCAAAGTTGCCTCTTATTCTAGCGAAATATCCGCTTTTACTCTAAAGAAAATAAAAAAAAATCAAAAAAATTGCGGAGTTACCCAAGCACAAATTTTTCCGAAAAAAATATAGGAAATTAGCGAAATTTAGTACGCGAAAAAAAAACGTGAAAATTGGTTAAAATTTTCGTGGAAATTTCGAATTTTATTTTGAATTTATTTCGAAATTATTTCGATTTTAATGCTTTATTTTTTGGATCTAATATACCCTATTTTGTGTAATAGTCAACCTATACTCAAAATCAAAACATAAGGGTATAAGGGCATCAGGGTAACTTAATCCCGTACCTTAAAACCCATTTTTTCGGATTACTCAAAGCGACCCAATACCGGAAAATAAATGGGGACAAATGTCAGTTTTGATAGCAATTTAGGTTCGCAATTTTCTTTATCTCCAGAAAATCCAATCTAAGTCAAAAATATAGCACACATTCTTGTGTTTACAAACTTTGGAAAGTTGAAGTTGAGAGTTCAATAAATCTTAAAATTTAGGGGTATTGCATCACAAGGCTAAATCATAGTTATAAACATAAATAAGAAAACTACTACGAAAGGAAATTTGTAATACTTTAATTGGATAAAATAACAACTTTCAGAGGGAAAATTTTCAAATATAAAGTAGCCATTTGGAAAAAAAAATTGCCTTTTTGTGCAATTAGAGGTATGTAAGATAATAAACAAAAATGATTCTTCATGAACAAAATATCTTAATCGTCGTTTGACTTAATGAATTTGTTTAGATTTCAGTTAGAATTATTTACGAAGTATATTGATGATAATCGTCTTCCCATATCAATCTGAATAACGTAAGAGTCTTTTTCCTGTAATATAAATCTTGTCTATAATAGCCCGATGTGAAACTTAAACAAATAAGGATTAGTTAAGTGAGATTAAAATCAGCTTTTATTTACCGCCTCAATCCAAAGTATGGTCTTGTGAAAAAATATTTGTTTGCAATTTTTTTATCAAATAGATTATATTCAATTTTTTAGAAAATTTCATTTTGATTATATACCTTACAAATCAAAAGTGTAATTTATTTCAATTACTTTTGAACTTTTCCTGAGAAAATTTCTTTTATTATTTTATATACGGTCATGTTAGGTTTTTTTAAGCTGTAAAAAAATACAGTCTTAAAAAAATTTAATTTAGAAAAAGTCTCATGTTAATATTTTCACCTCATAATTAAAACTCATTGTTTAAAAAAATAACGATTGTAAAAAGTATGATCATATGAAAATTTAGAATTTTTTTCTCTATCACATTCCTTTGTTTTCTTTTTAATTTTAATTTAATAATTGATTCAAGAAAACCGCTAGAATAAAAAAGGAACTTCGGCTAGTCCAAAAAAATTATTAGTCTTTGAAGATTAGAGAGGGTTGGGTAGTCAAAAATTTTCATGAAATTGAGAATTTCTAAAACTGAGGAATTGAGCATTTCGAATGTCGACTTACAAGACTTTCAAGTCAGTTGTTTTATTAAACCTGCTGTAAGCTTTTTTTAGACTTAGTGAAAATTAAATGAAATTTTTTTCGAAAAAATTCCGCTTTTTATTCGAAATTTCAAAAATAGTGAAACTTTTCGCTTTTTTTTCGCTTTCATTCCCGCTTGGGTAACTTCAAATATTAAAAACAATTAAAATTTAGATTTATTTTAAAATTCGAGTTAATTCTATTAATAAAGTGGTGTTTTGATAGGAAGATTTTGCTAAAATTTACCTAAATTATTGAATTTTTACCACAAATTACGTGAAATATATCGGTTTTTCAGGAAAAAATAAAAAATCTCGTAATTTACCTGAAAAACCGAATTTAGCATACTGTACTTAATGTACCATTCATATTGGTTTTTCAGGTAACTTTACGAAAATTTCTATTTTTTCTTTAAAACCGATAAATATGGTAAAATAGGAATATTCGACTTTTGTGATTTTACGTTATTTTACGAAATTTGTGGTAAAAATTCAATAATTTAGGTAAATTTTAGCAAAATCTTCCTATCAAAACACCACTTTATTAATAAAATTAACTCGAATTTTAAAATAAATCTAAATTTTAATTGTTTTTAATATTTGAAGTTAACTCCGCAATTTTTTTGATTTTTTTTGCCTTATTGATTGGGACTTCCAATGTACTAACAGTTGATTAAATTCATTATTCTAAGAATACAAAATGAAATGTCACAAATTTTTGTTTGCCCAATATTTTTATTGACCTGTTAAGGGTCGACTTTTATAGGTGATTCTTTTTTTTGTTTATTCTTACATTCCGTAAACCCCCGATAGATGCCCCAGGGACAAATGTGAAAACTTGCTTATGTCCAATGTGGTAAATCCATATTTATGGACACTTTTTGACCTGAAATTATATCGGTACATCTTCGAATATGCCCCATAATGGCGTTTCAAGAAGAACTTTAAAAGGCTTTTTATCACTCTCGATCTAATTAGACTAATTTTCCTATTACAAACAAACTTTGATTCGTTTTTTGCTCTCGGAAAAGTTTATTTAAGATATACCATTGGGCAATTTACGAATACTTAGGACATTTTCCGTTTTGGGATATCTTTCAATTTTTAAATAATGAGTATAAAAGACAATTTGTTCATTCTCTAAACTATAAAAATAAAATATTATCAATCCAGAAAAACTTTAAAAAAAAGAGAAAATTTTAGATATCTATCGAGTGTTTACGGTACTAACTCTTTTTTTACTTTATACTTTTTTATGCTTATTTGGCTAAGCACTCACTAATAAATAAATGATTAAACATTACATAAATTACAAACCACTCGTAATAAACATCTACATTTTTTAAAATAAATTAGAAAAGGGTTAAATCATTAGGCTCTACTTCATGGTATCGTGGCACCACTGTAAATAAATCTTATCGTTAGAAAGTCTATAATTTTTTTATACATTAGACCTTGAGAGGCACACTTTTGGAAGTAAAAAAAAAATTCTGAACTCAAAGCCTATTTAGAAATTTTTACATGTTTAAACCTCCTGTCAAAAAATCTTTTTCCCATTTAAGAATATCACACAGAAAAAACTTGTTCACTAATCCCCTTCCACAATCTCTATTTTTAGGGGGGTCTAAAAAAAAATTTTGACCCAGAGGAGCCCAACTTTCATGGCTTTTGAAGGAGTGTGTCTTGGTTTGCTATCCAAAATGACCTCAAATGTATTATGTTTGATACAGATACTGAAAGAGCACAAAATTTGACACACGCTAATGATTTTTTAAAATTAAAAAAAAATTTTTTTTTGCTTTAGCTCGGCCAAGAAGCAAAAATAAGACGTATTTTTCTAGTTTTTTTACATCTCCTCCCAGGATTACCCCATAACATATATTTAATTAGTAACCAGTTTGTAGAGCAGAAAATTCTGAACATAATGTAGGTTTTAGATTTTTGATTTTTTTGCCTGTAGAATAGAAACAATGTGCCTAAAAAGGTGCTAAAGATCAAAAACCTGGAGGAAGAAGGAAATTGCAACTTTTGACCCGAAATTCGTGATCCTCGTATATAAAAACCATAGAAAACATATATATTTTGTTAAAGAATAAATTATTTCGTATTTTTAATTTAGGCATTTTTTTTGAAAGGTAAATAGGAAAAATATCCCGGCTCGGAGCCCTTTTCTGATACTATTACATGTATTTGACTATCCGTAGATTTTAATTTCTAGGGCTTTTTGTATACGGATTATCGCGAGTCGACTGTAATATGTTCCCTTGTTGGCTTGTCTCTTTACCTTTGCATAATCAGCATATTATAGCCGCATTGTCTTTAATATTTTAAATTGCATTGTACTTGTTGACATTATAAATTTAGCTTGCCGTTTTTAGACCGACCAATGAAATAAATATTATTGATGCTCGAAAGACTAATCGAACTCATAATGTTATAGTTCTGAGATACTTCCGATAAATTGCCGAAAAAATATCCAGATCAATTCGACCATACCAGAATTTTACGAGCTATCTAATTATGAAATAAGTTTAATTGATTTTTTGGGGTTCTGACTCTCGAAGGAAGACTCTATAAATTTTCTAAAAAATTGGCTTCCAGTTTATCTGCATATTTTAGCTTTTAAGGTGGTCAAATGCCAAAAGTCCAGTTTATCCAAATTTTTAAAATCTGAAAACATACATACCGTAATCCCTCATTTTTTGTACCATGGAGAAAAAATCTTCTGCATCTTTGAAGCTTATCAACATTTTTGATGTAGGGTTATTTTTTTCTCTTAGTTTCAACACGAAAAAACTATTTTGTGAATTAGCAGATTTTTAAAAAAAAAAATTCAATTGCTACAAACACATAGAAAAAATTTTTGTCCATGGTACAAAAAAATGAGGAATTACGGTAACTGAATTTGAATATTTAAATCAGAAAAAAATTGGATACCTTGTATTCTTAAAATTTAATAAAGTAATATTCAGCTTAATGATCGACCGGTGATTAATTCAGCTACTATTCATATTGGATCAGTCATGTCTCACTTAAACTAAATTCAAATTAACTTAAACAAGACTAATTTATAATTGATTAGACTAGGTCGAAGTAATCTTAAACTCAATAGGAGACTTTTTTTGTTTTTTAATTTAGATTATTAATTCTTTTTGTTTAAAAACAAGTCGACTTTTTAATAAGAGAATAACGTCAATACACGTTTAATAGTACAAAACGTGAGTTAGTAAAAGTTATTGACTGAAAAAATTTTTTTTTAAAATCTGTAAAGTGCCCCAGATCATAATGTCTAGTCTAAAGAAAAAGCAAAATTTAAACAAAAAAAAATGCTTGTCTATAGATAATCAGATACGCTGATTTCAAATATGAAGAAATTTTTTCATTCTCAGTTACCGTTTAATATTTTAGAGACTATATTTCGGTTAGAAAATTATTAAATTCTCAGATCTTGGAAATTTCGCAAAACTGATATCATATTCGTAATCAGCGTATATGAAAACCACAGAATTGTTCCAATTTTGAAAAGTAACTGAAACGAAGGAATTATGACCAGTGAAGGGTCAATTTAAAGTAGCCTTTAGAAGGGTTAGTTTGGGATTATGTCTCTTTTAATGGTATTTTATTTTACTGAACATCTTTTCAATATATCACCTAAAAGCTAACAAAATTCTGAACATGTTATAGTCATTAATATTGCAAAAAAAGTATGATGGTTATAAGAATAGAGAAGAAAAGATGGAAAAATGGTGTATTTTTAGAGTCTTTATGTAACAACTCTTGAAAAAATATTTCTAAATCCCAAAAAAATATTAGAGGTTGTAGATCTCAATGTCCTCTACAAAAGTTGATAGGCTCTTGGCGAGGGTCCTTCTTATACCTTTTGTACGACCCCACCCAAGAACATACACTCTAGGCTCATGTTATGTTTTAAGCTTTTTGGTCGGTTTTTATAAAATTTAAGCATTTTTATCCAAATATACGCTTCAGAAGACCTAGAAATTGATGTAACCATGAAGAATTATTGACCTGTTTGTCTTTTTGGAATTTCAGTGCAATATCAAAGGCAACAAGTTACCAAAAAAATAAATTTATTCAAAGGAAACATTTCAGACTCTCAAGATATCACTATTTGGGTTTTCTGACACGTTAAATTCGAAAAAAATGCTCAAATTTTACAGAAACTTAGCAAAAACCAAAAAACATATCATAGCATCAAAAGTATATGTTCTTTAGTACGATCGCACGATAGGTATATATGGGACATTCGCCAAGAGCCTACCAAATTTTATAGAGGAAGGGACGAGGAACAGTTTAAAAATAAAATTGGCTTTGTGGAACGATTTTTTCGGGAGTTGTTACATTTTTTCTGAAAAATACATGGTTTTTTGAAAAAAAAAATTAAAGAGCTGTAGAATCTTATGTTGGAAAGTTTTTTTTTATCGAATGCAAGTCAACTTATTAAATTTTATATGATCTTAAAGTTTAGAGCAAAAAAAAAGGAGGTTGACTTTTTGATCAGAGGATAGACCTCATAAACGTTAAAAATCGACGAGCGTCTGGTACATAAACTCGATTTGGACTTACAGTTTTTTTATTGAAAAATTCTTTTTTTTCGCTTCTAAAAACCCTAAAACAGTAATTTTGGGTGTATATTTTGATCCCTGACCGACTAAACTTTATGATCTGGGGCACTATAAATAGTTTTCAATCTTGAAGACTGAGTTCTGAGACTTTTTTGTCATTTAAAAATTGAGTTTCGCACCTTATGATCTCTTGATCTTCTTACATTAAATGAATGGTCATATTTTAAAATAACACATAGAAAGCTCTGCACTAAGTGGATGACTTTAAGCATCTTTTTACGAATAGTCACAAAAAGACTCAAATAGGACAAATACAATTATTGAATATGTAAGATCGAATGCTCAAAATAACAACAAGAAATAGATAGAAATGATTCTGTATAAAAGTATCCTGAGCAAAAATTATGCTAATAGCTTAAAAACATAGATATTTTTACACCAAAGATATTATTTTCATTAGAATGAATTTTTACATTTTCTTTTCGCCGTACATTTTTCATTTGAGGATATTTTTGCTCAATACCGATAGAGACAAGAAACGTAAAAGAAAAATAATGAGGAATTTTCGGAATACGACTGAATAATATTAATTTAAAAAATTTCGATTGAGTGAAAAAAGTAAAGCTTTTAAGTTTTTTTCAAAGTCAAAACAAGCAGAGTAAAATTAAAAACCATAAATGAGGCACTAAAAATGTATAAAAATTAGGTTGCAATAAGAAAAGAATGGTTTTATTGAATATTGCTCCTGAAAGTTGAATTAAAATTTAATATGAGAACTCTTACACGTGAATAGTGTAAGTAGGTCATACGTAATCGACAATAAAATTATTTTAAAAAAGCAGAGCTTGTAAAGAAACATATGTATTAGGCTTGTTAAACGTTATATTTTTTGAAACATTGAAATTATTTTAAATTATAAATAATTTCAAATTAAAAAATGGCTCTTCGAAATTTGGCAAGTTAATAACTTTGCTTCCTTGAAATAAAAATGGACCTTTAAATACGGACAAAGGCGCCCCCAAAGCATAAAATCACTTGAAATTTTCAACGGACAACTACTTTGCCGCCATATCAAAAGCTCCGCGGTTTATGGATCCCGAAATTCTGGTTGCACATTTACTGCTCTTCCATGCTATAAAACTGTCTTTATTCTTAAAGCTTCGATTCGAGTCGCAAATCAATGAAAAATGATTTTTTTGAAAAACAAACTTCACCACGTTTTTCAGGATGCTTGTTTCACCTAAAATAACAGAAAAAACAGGGTCTTGTGGGAGATCATTAAAGGAGTTTGAAGGGTACCTTAAAAAATCTTTTTTTCACGATATCTGGTCACGTGACTAACTCATCGTTCTAAAAACATGCAATTCTATGTAATTTGAGGTGCTTAATCAGAAAATCGAAAAAAAAGGTATATTTTGGGTCAACAGGCACCCCCATGGGTCGGTTATGGGTCATATGTTTTTTCTGTTATTTTAGGTGAAAAAAGCATGCTGAAAAACGTGGTGAAGTTTGTTTTTCAAAAAAATCATTTTTCATTGACCGATTCGAATCTATGCGTTATTGGCCATTATTGGTTTTAGAAAAAATAGAGATATTATCAAGAATCGAATAGAATTTTGCAACGTGGTAATTTTAATATCAAAAATAGTTGATAGATTTAAACAACTGTTTTTCAATTTTCAATTGTTGGTATTGGTTTGTTATGGGTTACCCGAAAAATTTAGGATTTGGGTTCGGGTAGAGCATGGACTACCCATAAATTGTGGATTGCAGGTACGGTAAATTCTCGTTAAATGTTTCATTTAACTAAACCTGAAAACTCGGGTTCTAGCGGAATTTCTGATTGGATGAAAAAAAAATTTTCCAATCAAAAGTCGACTAAAACCCGAGTATTCAGATTTAGTTAAATGTAACATTTAACTAGAATTTATGGTATGGGTGAGAATTCCTCATAAAATCAGGCTATTTTTTACAGGTTTTTTTAGTTTTTTTTTCCGACAATAACTGGGATTTGGGTATACATACTCAAATTTTAAAGGTTACCTAACCCAGACCCATTCCTGAAATCCAAAAATTCTGGGTCTCCCATACCTTACCAGAATCCAAAACCTGAATTTTTCGGGCAACCTATAACAATCCAATACCTTAAAATTAATGGGTATACAAGTCTGCTTATGATAGACACATAATTTTGGAAAATCTAACGGTCTATGACCTTCTACAAAGCGAGAAAATACTTGATAAATTAATCATAGATCTTACTCCCCGATGGCTATCCTTGAGATGATTTTAAATCTGTAATATACGACACCAAAAACTCAAAGGAATCAATTTTTTCATAGTGGTAAAAAAATTAATTTCGGTACCCTCATTACGATATCAAGCGATCCCGTATCAACCAGTTTGATGACCTCAAATAATGTTAAATCCGATCGTATGTAGTCAGACAATCATAAATAGTTTTAAAAATAAAAACGAAATAAAAACTAACTGGGAGTTTTTAACTTTAATAATAAGCCTAGTAACTTGAAATCTATTAATAAACTTTTTTGCTAACTTTCATGTTGAAACACTCTTTTATTTTATTTTTTAAAAGAGAACTTTGAAAAAATGAACACTGAAAATTCAACTGAAAACATAATTAATTCTGAGGCTCGTGAAAAGCCAACGCTACTCGATAGACTGAGAGGAGTTTTTGTAAATGGACGTGGTGCGGAATTTCTAATTCTTTTGTACAGTTCAATACCTTTGGTAAAATTAATTCTTCAAATACAAATTGGCGATTGATTAAAATTGTTTTTTCTTTCATAGATCTTTAATAACTTCAGTCAAACATTTTTGCCAATTATGAGTCTCTTCTTTTGTGGTCACCTCGGTGCAAATGAACTTGCAGCAGTTACATTGGCGAATACGTTCATAAACATTGGATCGTTTTCGACACTAATGGGTCTATCAAGTGCATGTGACACTTTATTTCCACAAGTTTAGACAATTTTCGAATAAAATAATTACAAAATTTAAATTTTTTTGTTAAAAAGCTTTATGGTGGAGTTGATAAAAAGAAGGTTGGTTCTGTACTACAAAAAGGTCTTTTAATATCAATGCTTTCTTGTTTACCAACATGTGGCATTCTTTTAAACGTTAAAAATTTACTCACACTTTTCATACGTGAAAAAGTCATCATCGAGTAAGAATCAAAAAAATATTTCCCAAACACAACTGAAAACAAAAAACTTTTTTTTTGTCAAGTTTGGCTGATAGTTACATTATAGCCTTCCTTCCGTCAATCTTCGTAAGATAAACAACTGCAAATAAAAATTCGAAGATAAACTTTACAAATTTTAATTGTAGTTTTATAGTATTCATGTTATCCTTCAAAAATACGTTTTAAACCAAAACATATTTTATCCAATTTTGTTTATTAACATTTTGGTCAATCTTCTAAACGCTGCTTTTCATGCCTTGTTCATTTTTTATTTCAAACTTGGAGTCGTGTAAGAAGAATTTTCCTATTAAAAAAAGCGACTTTCAAATTTCAACCTTTTTTTTTAAGAGGCGGTGCGATAAGTGTTGTTTTGTCCAATTTTTCAATCCTTCTTTTCGTATTTTTGTATATTGTAATCACAAAATTACATCGTCAAACATGGTCAGGTAACACCGAGTCAAATGAACTGAATTTTGTCTCTTTTTAACTTAAAGAGTTATGAAAGGTTGGAAAGTGGATTGTCTATTTGATTGGACTGAATACCTAAAATTGGCCATTCCAGGTTTTGCTATGTTATTTTTTGAGTGGACTAATTTTGAAATTGGTGTCATAGCTGCAGGTAAACTAGGTCGGGATGACATATCTGTAATGTCAATTGGAATTCAAACTATTTACATTGCGTTTATGGTTAGTATTAAATTTTTTTATTTTTCGAAACCATTGATGAGTCTAGACTTAATCAATGGTTTCGTAATTGTAAAAAAAAATGAACTCAAACTTGTATTTTGATTGTTAGATACCATTGGGAATAGGTAAAGGATTAAATTAATCGATTAGAACAAAATTTTGACCAATTTTTTTTTAAAGCAACTGCTGCCAACATCAGAGTCGGACAAGTAAATTAACATTTTTTATTTGATTTTTGCAAGGTCTTTTATTCAAAAAAAATTTGATTAGAACTTGAAGAATTTCTTTAAGGACGCGCTAAGAATTTTTGCTTATGGGTTATCCTTAAGCCATATGTGATCAACTCCGTTAGTTGGAAGACTTCAATTTTGTAAAATAATGTAAACACCGGAAACCGTATTCACATTTTAATATTGCTCAAAAATTTGTTTCTTTCAAGCTTCTAGATTCTGTAATTCTTGTTTTCATTTTAAGTGGTACTGAAACTAGCTAAATAAGCCTACTTTCTAAAATCTCTATGAAGGTCTAGATCTTGGAGCGAGTCTGATCAGTGTCTAGCATCGGATGTTTGACCTCAATTTAGAAAATAATCTTTAACTATTCATAAGATTATTGTAATCAATATGCAGGTCTTTAAAAAAAGATCAGCGTCTCGATTTCATAATTAAATTAGACTTTGTATTTAGAAAACTAAGCCAAGCTGTCCAACCTCAATTATACTCCGAAGCACCACCGAGACTGTTTAAAACTGGATTGAGTCTAAGAAGTTTACCCTGGTATGCATGGCAACTTCAAGCATTATGAAACAATGTTTGAAAATTAATGTAGTCTTTTGGTCTTTGTTCCAAAAGATACCTGAATTCTCATTAAATTACCCTCTTAAAAAAAATATTTTTTTAAGCTTCTTGGAGAAAACTCTGCAGACAAGGCGAAATATTCAAGTGCAGTTGGATTCATTCTGGCATGTAACACTTTTAACTCAAAATTATAAATTCAAATTTAAAATTGTTTTACATCACTCTAAGTGTTGACATCATTTATAACTTGTACTGTGATATTTTTATGCTCAAATTACATTCCATTCGCCTTCACAAGTGATCAGTAAGTCATCATTTAATTTTTTATATTTTAAAAATTTTCAATTTTTTTTCAAAGAACAATCGTACGAACAGCTTCGAGTCTCTTAAAATTTTTAGCATTTGCCCATCTATTAGATGCTTTACAAGTAAAAAAATGAGCAAATATTTAACCAAACTAATTTTTAGATAAATCAATTAAGGGATATAATGGAGGTGTTATTAAAGCAATCGGTGCACAATCATACGGCTTTCTAATGGTTGTAATTTCATTTTATCTTATCGGAATTCCGATTGGTATAAGTCTTTTGCTTAAAACAGACTATAGAGTAACAGGTATTTTTAGATACATTCATCACAGTAAACGTAATCTAATTAACGTTTTAATATTTAAAAGGTTACTGGATCGGATTTTCCATCGCAGCGTCTGTTCTATTATTAATGCAAGCTGTGTTTATTTTTAGAATAAATTGGATCGAGAATGCTCAAAAAGCGTTTGATCGTTCCATTAAACCGGATATGTCTGCGAGAAAAGTGAGACCAACGGATGAGGAAAAAACAGAAGAGGGCGGGTCAAAAGAAGCAGAAGAGAACGAAACTGAAAAAAGAGTTCAAAAATCAGGTCGAAAAGTTTTGTGGCAAAAATCTTTGGCTCTTTTGGCACTTATTTTGATTTTTGTTGGTTTGCTTCTAACGAGATTTTTATTCAATGGAAAGTATCAATTTGAAGAATCAACGTTGATCAATGCTACTCTACCCACAGTCACAAAGGGACATTAAAAAATTCGAAAAACATAAATTTTGCAACGACAAATCAATAAAATTTCTTTAAAATCTTTTTACTTAAATTGACTTTTTTAAAATTTCATGATTTATAAAACAGCTCGCTAGTTTTTAAGATTCGGCAGCTGCTTTTCTCTCTCATTCGAGTTCGTTCTTGGCATTAATATATGGTTCAAAGGGTTCAAAATATACACACACTGAAGAGCAATTTTCCCTAAAAATATTGTTTTTATTTTGTTTTGTTTACGATAAAATTTACAAGCGTTGGGTTCCATGACGAAAGTTAAATAAGAAAAATCAACATTTGCGCATTGATGTCAGCTGCTTAAGGCCATCTGCTCGAGACATTTTCTGTTAATATTAAGACACTTGTCAGGTCAACAAGTGTGCCTTTAATCAGCATTATTAGAACTTAATTGTTCACCACTCGTAACAGATATTTTTAAAACATTTCTTCATTTCAGTGTAAAGCAGAGATTAAATAAGGTTCCGGCAATGCAAAACGTCCCTACTACTGAAGAAAGTGAATTTTGGCCTCAAATTCGTAATCTACACATTTGAAAACTTAAGAAAGCTACTTTTTAGAGGTTGTCCAAAATAATTTTTTCGGACCCTAAGGTGTCAAATGCGGCCATGAGATTATAGGTGTCCATATGTGCATTGAACGAACATACAAATTGGTATCCAGAGTTTGGAAATCAAGAATTTTATAGTCACTAGGCATTTAACATTTAAGGACACAGTCTCAAGTCTGAGTCTACAGATTAGAGAACCACGAATCTGCAAACAGAAAAAGTGATAAAAGTAATAGTTGTGAAATCTGACTTTTGTTTTTTAGGAAAGTTCGCGCGTATTTCGATTTTCGACTCGATTTTCTTATTCTCCATACCCGAAAACCTAGAGATAGACAAAATATTAGGGTGGGTCCAAGAATTTTTTTTTTGGCCAGGAGGGTCTGAAGTTAGGCGGCCTTTAAAGAAGTATGTCATTTTAAAACGTTTCGGTTGAATCAAAAATAAATCCCATATTAAAAGTAACCATATTTTCTGATAGAAAATCGAATTTCCTGCACGTTAAGAGAAAAAAAAGTCGAAAAAAATATAAATTCCGCTGAATATTCCGGAGAAACAGCAAATTTTTAGGCATTTTTTCAGTTTTTCTGGATCTACTTTTTTGTTTACCCATAAACATAGATATATATAGATTCTGAAACCAGACAAAATTCTGAATAAAACCTAAGTTTTACTTTTTTCAATTTATTTTTACTGTTTGTTTAATCGAGGCTGAAAAAAAGTCAAACAAATCAAAAATCAGTAAGATGATTGATTTTCATATTTTTGACCTTAAATTCGTAATCATCATGCATGAGAATCCTAAAGAACAAATTTTTTAAAATATTCGATTTTAGGTGCTGAAATTGAAAAATTGAAAAAAAATTTTTATTCAAACCTTATACATTTTTCCTTTTCTATACGAGAATTCAGAATTTGAAGTCAAAAAGTGGAAATTCCCTCTTCTTTTTCGTTTTTAATTTTTATTCCTTTTTTCGCCAAAAACGTTTTTGGCGAAAAAAGGTTTATTTTAGTTAGTAAATTTCTGATACAATAATTTATTCGTGTCTTAAATGATTTTTTCATTAAAAAACGCCATTTTCCTTTGGCGATTTGTAACTCTATAACCGAGCATCCCAGATAAATATGGATCATATATCTATGTAGATCTCGTTGAGAGCTTTCGATTGATATATAAAAAGTGGTGGGTGTATACAGCAACTATGCGGGGGTTTATGAGGGTCCTTTAAGATGAAAAGTGAAAACTCAGTTTTCTTACCCAAATAACTTCACAGGGGGTCTAAATATGGTATAATTTTGTAGCCCTTCATTTACTCTAACTTATATGAAAATAATTTTGTGCATACTTAACTTCGTGTAAAAGTAACACCTGGGTGTATGTTTTTCAAGTGTCCCTAACTTTACCATAAGATTGAAATAATTGAAAATAAAAATTTCAAAATTTAAAGAATTTTGCTGCAAACTCTTTTTTGCTTGTGATAGAGATATCCAGCAACGAAATTTCAACAAAATTTGACTCTCAAAATATTTATTTTTCTTTTAATTAAAACTAAAAGAAAACAATATTTACTAATTCGACATCCAGTGTAGAATAGAGAACACGAACAAATTTATATTTTTTAATTTTTTTCGGTAATATTTGCTCAACAAGAAATTCAAATATTTTTAAAAGACAAATTATTTTTTCCTGTGGTAACTTAGCAATTAAGAATCTCTTTTTAAGTATAAAAATCTAAACATTTTTATTATTAGAGTCTTTATTATTTAACTGAACGAACAATTTCTAACTTGAAAAAAAAATGAAAGGTACGATTGCGTTTAGCTTAGGCTTATTTATTGTGGGTATATTGATTCAATCGTCAAGTGCCATTAAATGTTACAGTTGCGAAATAAACACATGTTCAAACAAATATTTTGGAAATTTGACCGAATGTTCGGCTAATGAAATATGTCGTAAAACATATTATTCAGTGGCTGGTATTGAAAAAATAACAAGAGGTTGTGCACCTTCATGTGTTAATGTAAATAGTGGTACTTATTTTGGAACTGGTGCGAGTCTAAGTTGTTGTTCAACTGATGGATGTAATGCAGCTTTTAAGACTGGTACCAACGTTTTTTATTCAATAAGTTCAATAACTTTTACTATTTTAATTGGAATTTTTGGAGCATAAAAAATTATAATTAATAAAATTTTTAAAGAATGGTTGTTTTTATTTTAAATTTTGGTAGCTTTAAATTTATAAATAAGCACTGGTGGTTCAGTGGTAGAATGCTCGCCTGCCACGCGGGCGGCCCGGGTTCGATTCCCGGCCAGTGCACTTTTTTTTATTCGGTTTAAACATTTAAGAACCCATATCTGAACATATGGTCTGAATGCTAAAAAAGTAACATTCATGATGTGATACATATCGATGCGCAAAAAAAATTCCCTATAGCCATACTCGGTTAAAAACAATAATGGAATTAAGTCAAATCACGACTCCTTCTTTTGGGACCGGCAATTCCAAATTTGCATCGATTCTCTCTGGGATTACTTTTGATTAGAATTAAAATAGATTTGACTGAAGAGAATGAGAGATTCTCTACGTTTATTGATAGGATCTTTGTAATCTAAGTGTAATTGAGGGGTCCAAAGTTGAAAAAATACCCGCTTTTTTCCAAGATTTTTAAAAAATTTATTTCTTAACGCTATTTTTTTTTAAAACTATGAGTGGAAGGCTGAAATACTGCCAGCAAAGCTATCAATATTTATAATGACATTCTTGAGGAATTTTCTTGAAACACTTTCCAAGACTTAATTGATTTATAGGATTTTGGTTTTAAGGTTTGGAGAACCTGAGTCCCTCTAACTTTTAAAATAGGGGTGCACAAGCCCCTTAATGTTCAGACTGTTCCTTTTCAAAGAGAGGTAACTGTCTAACTAAATCACTCATCTGTTTGTCAAGCATGTGTCCAAATCAAGTTTATTTGCAAGCTTCAAGCACACTAAATAACTTAGATAACACAGCTGTCATAGCGTTATGGAAAAGAGGGTATGCTAATTGGCAAAAATTCATAGAAACAGGTTCTTTCTTTCCAAATATTTTTCTATAACAGTCCTTATGGCTCGGCTGAACGGTTATTATATTAAAACTGTTCACAACGCTCCTTATGACCTTAACCCGGCAGACCCCCCTCGCGGGAGAACAGCGGTAGGGAAAAATGTGAACGGATATACATACGCCTGTTAAACGGAGTCATTCTTCAGCTTTCAAATAAAAAAAATAAAAACGACTGATTCTGTGCATAGCCACTGGTCAGTCACAAACTAAATTTGTAAACCACTTAATTTGGTACTTCAAAGTCTCATCTTTTAAAAATCTTTGATTGATACTTTATAAATAAGCACTGGTGGTTCAGTGGTAGAATGCTCGCCTGCCACGCGGGCGGCCCGGGTTCGATTCCCGGCCAGTGCACTTTTTGTTAAAACATCGCCTCAGCAACAAAAACCAAAACATAAACTTTCATTATTAATTGATAGATTTTCAAGATCTCTATTAACTTAAATCCAACACAAAAATCTCAAATCCCTTACTTAGTCAAAATATCAACTTAATTTAACAACAACAAGAAAAAAGGGTCAATTTTTTTAAATATTCATCCCAACAACAATAAATGATAGCCTAATTAATTAATCTAAAATCAATATTTAATCTTTTGTTATAACATCGACTAACTTAACCCTGTAAAATTTTCAATCTTTACGTTAAACATTTAAATCATTTCATTCGCCTTAAAAGATTAACTTAAAGGATTTGTCATTATTTTTGATATTTATTTTTATAGCTAAAAACTTATTCGTTATTGTCTCGGCTAGGAATAACACAAAAAAAAAAAACAAAAAATAAAAAAAATATTTTTTGTTGTTGTTGTTGCTTTTTGTTACGAGAAATCGATAGAATGAAAATATGTTAGATGATATATAAAAATGCCAAAATTGATACCATACTATAGCACTAAATTGTTACACTTTTTTCATATTAAACACAAATTAAATCGTCGTATAAACATATTTTTAGCTTGTATATTGCTAGCTTGTTGTCTTGTGCAATCAAGTAATGCATGTGATATTGTTGGAGCGTCGGCGTGTCCACATAAGCCTGATAACGATTTAAAAGAAGAAAATTTTGAAGATTATTGTAATAAATATAAATTGAATATTGAATGTATTTATAAAAAGTATCAGGGTTGTAATAAACGTGAAAAGTATGTAGAAGCAATGGAGTCAATGATTAAAGGTTTGAAAAAAAAAGCCAAACAATTGAGTGAAGATTGTGAAATTGAAATTGATTTGGTAGACGACAAGCCTAAAGAAGAAAAAAAAGGAGGTAAAAAAGGTAAAGGCAAAGACAAAACGCATAAAGAAGAACATGAAACGAAACAAACAAAAGCGACTGAAGCAGACGATTATGAAGACGAAGATAGAGTCACGACTACAACAGGAGTCCCTTGTAGGATAAATCTAATCTCGTCCGAGTGTCATACTCTAATGCAGAATGTTCAATTTGTTCCAAATTGGAGCGGGGTACTCAAACAAAAATGGTGCAACTCGGCAAGTCTTTATTACAATTGTCTTAAATCTCATATGATCAACTGTCATGGCGCCGTGTATCAAGAGTCAGTTAGTTATTATGAAAAAATTCAAAAATATATTCATAGTACATCGAATATAAATTGTCCAGGTGGTTTAGAAGGTTGTTCGGTAAATGCCAATGATGTTCGATGCAAAATGGGTGTTAAATATGGCGAAGCAAATAGTGCTACTAAAACGAGTTTTAAATTGATTATTTATTTTTGTATTTTTATTATTTTTAATATTTTCGAAAAATTTTGATCCAATTCATCTTTTTATTTTTTCTATTTTTTTCGATCTTATGGAATAAAGATTTTTTTTCAAATTTTTTGATTTGTAAATCTTTCACCTTTGGAAACGAAGTAAATAAATCTCAGACATATGAACTCATTTATTTTAAGGTATTCCCGGGTAGAAAATTACGGATATTTTTACGCCATAATTACGGCGAAATTACGCGTAATTTGGTGACAAAAAGTGCGAAATTACGTATAATTACGGCATAATTACGGCGTAATTAAGCGATACGTAATGCAGACAATTTACGGCGTAATCCACTATCTTTTTTTTACGCGTAAATTTTGGCTAAAATGTAACATAATTACGCATAATTACAGTTAAAATAAAAAATTTTACGGGTAGTTTTGCAAAATTTCTAGAAATTACGCAAATTTTCGAGAAAATATTGGTAAAAGACACTATAATTATTATATTTTATTTAAAAAATAGAATCAATAAACCAAAATATCTTATTCATTGATCTGAGAAGCTTGTTGCTTGTTTCTTTCTTCTCTTGTCTCTTATACTTCTTACGTTCAATATTCAGTTTTCTTTTTGCCTTCCATACCCATTTACAGCTTCTTTTACCTATTTCCAAATTTGTAAGTAAATCGACTCCATCATGAATCTTTAAAAAAAAATTTAAAAAGGAAAAAAAGCTTTAAAAAAATTAAAAGTTACGATCTCGGGTTCGTTTTCTTCCTTCTTTCTATGTTCTTCAAATTTCTTCGGGAGCCTTTCATGTTTCTAAATAAATATCTTAAATTTATAAAGTATTATCATATTAAAATTTATTTATCATATTAAAAAAAAAAATAAATATAATTAAAAATAGATATTTGACTTACGTTTACTTTTGTTTCATTTTCATGTAAATGCGAACTCGAATGTCTTTTTGGTAATTAAAAAAAAATATTAATTGTAATTAATTAAAAAAATTAGTGATTCTGGTTAAGCTTGGTTAGGCGGTTAACCAAATTTGGTTAACCAAATCGACCAAAATTGGTTAACCAAAAACTGGTTAGCCAATTTTTTGGTTAGCCAAATCTGGTTAACCAGATTTTTGGTCGAGCAAATTTTGGTTAACCAGATTTGGCTAACCAAAAAATTGGCTAACCAGTTTTTGGTTAACCAATTTTGGTCGATTTGGTTAACCAAATTTGGAAAATTCGATTTTATATATAAATTGATATAACAAAAATTAACAGGCTGTATAAATAGTGATTTTATGATGAACTTTTCACATTTCGTTTTTTGGATTATTAAAATATTGTGTTTAACGTCTTTTTTATTCTAAAAATTAATAAAAAGTTGAAAAGTTTAAATCTATCCAAAAAAAAATTTTTAATAAATTTTTTTTTCATGGTGGTACTAGTTATAATTTGTTTAATTTATGTAAGTTCATAAATTAAATGTCCTTTATTTTCATCTTGAGGTGATAAAAAATCAATTTTTAAAGTAGTTTCTCCTTAAATTATGTCCCAAAAAACGGATTTTTTTTCAAAATTTGGTTAACCAAAAATCGACCAACCGACTTGGTCGACCAAACCAAATCTTGGTTAACCAAAAACTGGTTAGCCAATTTTTTGGTTAACCAAAATTTGGTCGACCAAAATTCTGGTTAACCAGATTTGGTCGACCAGATTTTTTGGCTAACCAGACATGGTTAACCAAAATTGGCTAACCTGGCAAACCAAAGCATGGTTAACCAGCATCACTAAAAAAAATTACTTTTAATTTTTAAATTTTTAATTAAATTTTAAAAGATTTAAAAAAAAAACGTACTTGTGTAAAATCACGTGTAATCCGTTTGGTCGTTTTTTCAACTGAATCCTCACACTCAAAAACGAATTCTTATTAAAATGAGATGAGTTTACGTCTTTTTATGCACTTTTAAGTCTAAATATATTTTAAGTTTAAAAATTTCAAATAAAAACATAAAAATAAAATGAAAGTTTCATCTTTTAATTTATAAAATGAAATCCTTTTGAATAATTCAAAAAATCAAATTTTAAACTAAAAAATTTAACGTTTTGAGTTTTTTTAACTTGGTAAAGAATGCCAGGTAATTTGACCATATCCTCAGTAGATACTTTGGACATTTTCAAACAACTTGAGATACTTAACCAAGGTACGAGAGAATCGCCTCCCTATAAAAAAAGTCAAATTATTTATATAAATCATTTACTCTAAGATAGGTCTTGTCTTTTAGAAAATGAGTGGACCTTGAAGACCAATGAAGGGTTTGAACAATCTCAACAATCTCTTTTTATTTAATTACGCGTAAAAACGCAAAAAATTATCACAAAGCTTTTTTTTTTGATTCAAACAAAAACGCATAAAAATCCAAAATTTGATAAAATTACGCGTAATTTTTTTAGATTTTTTTGAACAAAAAATATTACGGGTCTTTTCTCGTTTATGCTAAATTATCCGTAATTACTTTTCATAAACAAAATTACGCGTAAAAATTTCCAAGATAAGTAATTACGCGTAATCCTTGCCGTAATTTTCTGCCCGGGTTGAATGGACATGGCTTACCTTAAAATTCACAGGTTTTGGGTTCGAGTAGGGTATGGGTTACCCAGAAATTTTTGATTCCAGGTATGGGTCTGGGTTCGGTAACCCTTAAATTTGTGTATTTTATTGGTTTTTAGTTTTTCTTCCGAAAAAAATTGGTTTAACCAACTCAGACCTATGTCTGAAATCCAAAATTTATGGGCAACCCACACCCTACTCGAACCCAAAACCTGTGAATTTTAAGGTAATCTATACCCACTCAATACCTAAAAATGAATGAGATCATTTGTCTAATCATGCTCTAACTTTTCAAACAATATATCTCATAGTTTATTAAAACTGATATTAAAGACGGACCAAGTTCAACAAATTAAAAAAATTCAAAGAACACTAAGGACCCCAAGAATACCCAGGATTAGCTTGTCAAATATCATCTTCATGGAATTTTCAAAAAAAACTTCAATTTGGCTAGGGCATAAAGACGATACTTTTTGTAACACCAAGTGGGAAATCCAACATAGAAACTTTATATAATTTAAAAGTAAGGCTCTAAGCTACACTTAGACTTTATGCACTTTATCCTATCCCTTTCCATGTATTTTAAAAACCAGCATAGAAACTTTATATAATTTTAAAGTAAGACTCTAAGCTGCCAGATATCCATGCATTAATCAAACCCCTTTCGATGTATTTTTTTAAACAACGTATTTCGAACTCCTTTTTTAATAAACCCTAACCCTATACTTAACCTTACCATAAACCCTACCTTTCAGTAGGCGGCCATAGATCTAAAATAACCTAACCCTAAAATTAGCCCTAATCATTTTTTGGCCTCGTCAAAAAAATTGAAAAGACATAATATAATAGCTGACCTTTAAAACGATAGCAGGGATCACAAGCGTTGTACTATTAACCCAAAAACTTTATACTTGTTGAGTCTGTAATTAAGAATTTAAAAATTTTGTCCGTATTTTAGTCAAAAAGGATCCGTGTTTTCTCTTTAAGAAGACTCTAGACTAGTCCGTGTCCGTATTTTAGAACCTCAAAATTCCGGGTAAGAGAAACGAGTCTTTATAAAAGTTGTTACACTTTCCTAACGACCCTCTACTTCATTTTATTCTATTTATTGTTAAAAGCAGAAAGATAATAAAGTTAGTTCTCTTTTTAAAGAGAAAAACATCTAAGCAAAACATAAAAAAAGGCACCGCCGGGAATCGAACCCGGGATCTCCTGTTTACTAGACAGGCGCTTTAGCCACTAAGCCACGACGCCTCGCAATATACAAAAAAATAAAATTCTTTTTCTTTTGTTTCAAAAAAATTCTTTTTTAAAAAAATCTCTACCAGAGCTTGTTTAAGTTAAGCCCCTAAATTTTTAATAATCCAATCTAAATGATTGGGAATCTTGGCAAAATAACTTGGCTCATTGTTTTTACATGTTCGACTGGAATTACCAACAGTTGTAAACAATGCTGTACCATACAAATACCATCTATCATTGATTCTAAACATCAATGGTCCACCTGCATCACCATAACAAATATTTGACAATTTATTCGTTGCATCAAAAGCACAATAAAACATTGGTTCATATTTTTTACAAATGCTATGAGACATGTTATTAATTATTTTCATTGTCGCTTGTTGTAGTGTGTCCGAATGATCAGAGCTCTTGAGTCCATCTGAATTTCCCCTTTAGAAAAACAAACATACATCAATCATTCAAAGCGTTTAAATTGTTTTAGGCTTACCACCCAGTTATAATGACCGTTTTTTCATGTATAAAAGTTTCATTTTTATTCGGAGGCAAACAAATTGGAAAAATTGATCTTGTGTCATCAATTTTTCTTGATAATTTTAAAACAACCAAACCATTCAAAGGATTTCCTTGTACAAATCCGGGATGAACATTAATTGATGACACTGAGTATTTATTTTCATCTCTTAAAGGAGAGCTTAAATTGCTTACACCTAAAACAATAAGTAAATCGCTAGCAGTATAGTCATACACACAATGAGCTGCTGTTAGAACATGCTCGTTTGAGATTAACACACCTCCACATTTGTGTTCAAATCCTTTTTCACTTTTGATACGAATCGAAGTCATCCATGGCCATGAGTTAATTCCAACAGAAACACCGGACATAATTCGAGGGATTTTTTTTGAACTCGATACAGGTATTCCACACTTTGGTTGTTGAGATGTTCGAGGTGATGTTGTCGTTTTTTCAGTTGGTCTTGTTTCGGCGACGACTTCGATTTTTTGGGTCAAATTTTTGATCCAATCGATGTAATTTGGTATCATCACAAAATAACTTGCGTCTGTGTTTACACACGAAAAGTTATTTGTTTGAATTGTTACAAAACTCGAGGCGCCATACAAAAACCATTTGTTTTGTCTAAAAAACATTAATGGTCCACCTGAATCACCGAAACAAATGTTGGATTTTTTTGATGTAGGATCCAAAGCACAGTAGACAAATGAATCGTATTCTTTGCATATGTTGGGGATCACCGAGTTTTGGATTTTTAACGTTGCTTGTAAGAGACCGTTTGATATCTTGTCCCGGCTATTTTCTCCACTCGTACTGCCCCTGAAAAAAATAAGTTAAAAATTTTTTTTCTAAAAGGGTTCTGTTAAGTCTTACCATCCAACAACAACGACGTCTTTGTTAAAGATTAGACTAACATCGTGTGAATCAGGTAGACAAATAGTCGAAATACTCGTTGTGAATTCGATACGTTTGGAGAGTCTTATAAGCGCGATATCATTTTTTTTCATGTGTAAAAAATAATCTGGGTGAATGTAAATTTCGGACAGTTCATAATAATTTTCCTCGTCCAAATAATTCGAACCGATAACGACATTAAGTTGAGACGGTGTGTAACCATCGACACAATGTGCAGCGGTGAGAACAAATTCAGACGAGATCAACGATCCACCACAAATATGTAATCGATATGTTTTACCAGATATTTTAGATAAATGTCTTAAAGAGACAACCCATGGCCAAGAATTAGGCACGGCTGGATCGCCGTTCATAATTCGTCCAGTTTTAATTGACGGTTTAATTGAAGGCTGACCACAGGATAAATTTGGTTTTGGCAAGAGTCCAATGATTATTATTATAAACATAGACTTCATTGTGAATCAAAAAAAAAAGAAGTAAATAATCGAAATGGAAAAAGTCTTTATACATTTTATGTTCATGTTATTTAAACTGATGTCGTAATTGGGTTTTTATGAATCACAGACTTTCTTTCAAAAACTTTCTAAATTCAAAGTAGACTAATGTAAATTGACGTTTTTATGTTAGTTGTCTCTTTAAAATTTATGGAAAAATTTAAAAAAAAAAAACTTCAGAAATTTCTTGAAACTTGATGTAGGACTCAAAAAAAAAGATTTTGAAAATTCTGTCAAAAATGACTCTTGTTTAAAATTAATAGAATGGTTTATCTTATGGATAAGAATTAGACTAGTCTTAACTTGTTAAAATTTATTATTTTTCTAATACATTGATTTCAGTTGGAATTCGTCTTCTTTAAGCCCTGATAAACTTAAAACTTAATTTGCCGCTTTCATTATTCGCTTTAATAACATAATTTCAGGTTGTTACTGGAGAGATTTGATTTTTTTTTAAAGACTTAAGTCTTCAGTATTGAACTCAAGACGGTCTTAGAACTATTCAAATGTTACCGATTTAAGAACCAAAATGAACTTGAGTTCTCATCTTTTGATCAGCTTGGACATATGTCTCCAATATCAAGTTGCTTAGTCAAGCATCAAGAAAATTGTATTATGCTACCTCAAGATGTAAATGGGTTATTTTTGAAAATGTCTAGTCGCAGACAATTAGTTTTTCAGCTAAGCTTTAAATTCAGAAAAGCCACAGAATCGAGTCATGGTCATAGACCAAGGTAGGGTCAAAAATTAAATTTTTTTCATTTTTGATTACTCCTTTGACGGATAATGCTCAAGTTTATTTGGAATTCCTCTTCAAATAAGGACCATTAGGACACGTCAATAAATCATATTTAGAGTGCTTAATCAATAATTACATTTTTATTTAGATTTCAAAATTGATTAAAAATAACATAAAATAAAGGAACAAACATTGTTCATCGTTCGAGTCACATTAAATTAGAAAACCAGCCACTCAAGTGAATCATTCGAGTCTTGTACATAACAAAAAAAATATTATCATTTCCATTTCTAGAACAAGCGTAGAAAAAATATTTTCAAAAATCTATAAAGGCAACCCATTTGAAATGGTTAAGAAACCAAGAAAATTATTATTATATTAAATCTAATCAAGTACAAGATGTTGCATAAATCGATTATTTTATTCATAATCTTTGCTTTGTATAAAAATTATGTAAATTTATGTGGTACGCCATCGATTAGACCATCAATACTAGCCAAAAATTTGAATCGTCTAATAGGTGGCGACGAAACAATACCCAATTCATGGCCTTGGGTAGTTTCTATTCGAGTCGAAAATGGTAAATATCACATATGCGGTGGTTCGTTAATAACATACCAGCATGTCTTAACAGCAGCAAATTGTGTGGTCAATAAAACAATTGACCAATTGTCAGTTGTTTTGGGTTCACATAATTTAAACGATACTTTGAGCAATAAAAATAATATCGCAGTATCAAAAGTTATTTTGCATCCAAATTTTCAACCAAACTATGTTGTTGACAATATTGCAATACTCAAGCTTACAAGAGTCTGGAGTAAAACAAGTATTAAAAATAAAATTTCTATTATTTGTCTTCCTCCAGACGAAGACGAAACGTTTGTTTATCAGAAAAACGTTGTCGTTGCTGGATGGTAAGGATAAATTTTAAATTATTTTCCATTTAAAAGGCTTGTAATAACTTTAAGTTAAACAAAAAAAAGGGGTAGCACTACAGGTAAAATCGATCGAGATGATGTATCGAATGAATTACATCAAATTCAGTTAAAAGTTCTAAATGGTCCACAGTGTAGAAAATACAAAGGTATTACTTATTGTGCTAAAGATGCGACTGGAAAACAATCAAACATATGTTATGGAGACGCTGGTAGTCCGATGATGATAGCTAGAAAGAACAGATGGTATTTGTATGGTATAGCTAGTTTTGTGAGTATTGATAGAACAAAGTTGACTTGTTTGAATAATGAGCCTAGTTATTTTACAATTGTTCCAAGATACATAGAATGGATAAATATAACGCTTAATGCGATGAACAAGAAGCCTAAACTTTGATCTTTAAAAGTTTATTTTAATTTAAATAAAAGATTTTTTTTAGTGATGATTCAATTTTTTGTAAACCTATGCATCAAGAGACTTTAGTCCCGAAACTTTTTTAAATTTTCAATTTTTAGGAAGCTTATAAAACTCGGCACTTTTTCAAGAGCTTGTGGTCTGCGAGATTCTCCACTTTTTGATTTCTCTGAGCTGAATAGAATACCAATATAAAATAGCTTGTTTTACGACCTCACTTTGCTTTGTCTAAATCTGATTCGGGCTCGTAGAATAGTTAAAGTTTTTGTTGGAATTTTTATACAGTCGCTTTATCTATAGCCTCATTCAACGGTTTAACTTCAAGACACATTCTTCAGCAGGTTGATGAATTTATTTTCTAAATCTTTAGTCTCAAGGTTTCTTTCCGTTAAGCAGAAATGAGATTACCGTTGTTTCAAATATGCTAATAAGCTTAATTGGAATATTTTCCAGATCTCGTGCATTTTTCAGTATGCTTCCCGAGCCAAGGCTCTATGATTTACTAAGCTAGTTTTGATACTTTCTTCAGGTCTAAATTATGCTTTTATCGCTCATGCTCTCTTATATACTTTTTCATAGCTTGGATTATATTATTAGACAGAAGACTATGAAATGAAACGGTTCTGAACTTGTGCACAACAGAAAGAGAAACGATGAGCAGAGTCGACACGTATTGCAAAAAAACGGTAGAAACTATAAACAGTGTTTATGAATAGGCATAAGATTCAAAATCCATGGGTTAAAAATATCTTTATTTAATTAAATAATGTTAGCACAGTTAGTGGCACATACATAGTATTGTACATGTGAATTAAAATTATTAAATTGTTGTTTTACGTTTTACAACAATGGCATTTAAAAGCTTTTGCTAGCTTCTTTGCTTCTTTGAAACAAATTTGACCTGAACGGGATTCGAACTGATACTTTCGTGACGATAGCTATCATTCCCATCAAAAAAATTGCCTCAAGATCAAGAGAAGCTTTTGAAGCTTAGAAATTTTTATCAAAGGAAGCCTTTAAAAAAAATTTGACAGACATTTTATTCTAATTTTAACTATTGGACTGCATTGAGGACTCAAAAAGAATCTCCTCGGGCCATTTTTTCAAAAAAGTTTTTGTCGGAAAATTTGCGACAAATATTTGTATACAACAGTGGTGTAACGTCAACAGTTTCTTATTAGAAAATTAAATATTTCAGCTAGGTGAAGTATTAGATTTTGTCAAATCGGGTCTTTTATTTTTATTCAAAAAAAAATTATGAAAATTTTAAGTCTTGGCAAACAGCTGTTACAACAACAACAACAGCAAAATTATAATTTAATAGTTTCATTAATCCATTGAATATATCTTGGAACCATGAGATAAAAACTGGGTAATTCATTTCGGCATTTAAGAGTCAAGAGATCATTCATAATGAAATTAGTAACACCATACAAGATCCATTTTTGATTTTCATAATACATTAACGGTCCACCCGAATCGCCAAAGCAAATATTTGCATTTTTTTTCGATGAATCAAAAGCACAATAACTTGTAGATGCATAATTTTTACAATATTCTGTGTTTTGATAATTGTAAACTGTTAATACTGCTTGTGTCAATCTATCAGTCAATGATTCTCGTCTTCCAAAACCATCAGCACTCCCCCTAAAAAAAATTTCGTTAAAAAATTTATTTTTCATAAGGTTCCGGAAATTCAAAACTTCCACTCTATCAAAACTTTGCTATTTCGATATCAGATTCGGAATCTGCGTCCCAAAAAACCTCTTAAATTGTATTTTTTTATTTTTAGAAAAAAAAAATTTTTTGATCCCCCTTCCCTAGTTTTATAGAACAAGAGTCGACCATTTCTGGCCGATATCTCAGCTATTTGATCATGAATCATACAGTAAGTGCAACGATTTTGTAACCAAAAATGAGCATCATCCTCATACTCATTTTGCATATCCTCATCAAAACCTGAGGATGATGCTCATTTTTGGTTACAAAATCGTTGCACTTACTGTATATAATGGGCATTCATTCTGAAAGAGCATATTCTAATCTACAAGATAATATGTTTAATGTTGCGGAAAAAAAATAATCTGTGATTTTATCCTAGGAAAAAAGCAGAAAAAATTGCATAGTTTCAGTTAAATCAAATCTCGTCCTTCAAAATACCAAATACCCCCACTTTTTACTAAAAATTCCTAGGATAAAATCACAGATTATTTTTATTGTCCGCAACATTAAACATATTATCTTGTAGATTAGAATATGCTCTTTCAGAATTTATGCCCATTATATATGATTCATGTTCAAATAGCTGAGATATCGGCCAGAAATGGTGACCAACTTACTCTTGTTCTATAAAACTAGGGAAGGGGGATCAAAAATTTTTTTTTTCCTAAAAATAAAAAAATACAATTTAAGAGGTTTTTTGGGACGCAGATTCCGAATCTGATATTGAAATAGCAAAGTTTTGATAGAGTGGAAGTTTTGAATTTCCGGAACCTTATATTTTTGAACATTATACCATCCAATTACAACAACACTTTTATTAAAAATTACACTTGTATCAGTCGTTTGAGGCAAACATATAGGTGATACCCGTTTATTGAAAGTTACTTTACGTTTCAACTTGACAATGGCAACATCGTTTTGTCTAAAATTTGAATTATAATAAGGATGAACAAAAATGTGAGATATTTTATAAGTATTTTTAGGATTAAGTTTGTTCTTTAGTGTATTAGATCCGATTATAATGACTCGATTCTTTTTTGAAACAACACAATGTGCCGCTGTTATTACATGAAAAGGTGATATCAACGTCCCGCCACAATCGTGTAATGTTTGATTAGTTTGTTCAAAACGAATCGAAACAATCCATGGCCAAGAATAAGGCGTTGCAAAATCGCCGTTCATAATGCGATTTAAATGTTTGCCTTTTACTGATGGCTCAATAGCTGGTCTACCACATGTTGACATAAAGTCATATTGTAAAATTAATGTTAGTAATAAGAAAATATTTTTGAGAAATTTTTTCATTTTTTATAAATGACATTTTTTATCTGTTCAGCTTTCTAACTTGAATAATGGAATACAAAGCGATAAATTTCTGTTTGAGTTTGATTTTATTTTTATGTCAATTCTTTTTAAAATTTTATTTAACTTATTTTGATTTTAAAAATTAACCATTTTTAAATTACTAATTTATAAAGCCTAGTTATTTTTATGAAAAAAAATGTTTGGGTTTTTGTTTGGAGTCTCGGAAAATTTGACATTTTAAGTGCATATAACCAAACTAGTAAAAGTCCTTGTCAGGACTACATAAAAAGAACTAAAATATAATATAAAAAATAATGTTGAATAATAATTTTGAAAAAAGATCTAATATATGGGAAGATTCAATTCACTGGTTCGATAGTCTACATTAGTATACCTTTTTGTAATTAGTTTTGATTATTTTGATAGTTCTTGACTTAATCTTCAGGTCAAGGGCGTAGCCAGACTTTTTCTAATAGGGGGGCTCAAGTGGAAAAAAAAAATTACAAAAATTCATTTTATTTAATGGAATTGACATAAAATTATGTTTTAATTGATACAAGAAATAACATTAAAAAACAATGGGATAATGTTACCACCTATGCAAAACTTGTTAAAATTTGCATATAAAAAAAGATAAATTTGCTAATTTCTGTCTAAATTTATTAACAATTGTCTATTCTTTTTACCGAAATGCATTGGAGTATGCAAACGAGTCGCCGATCTCCTTTTCGATAATCATTTCATGGCCTGCTTATCAGCATTCCGACAAAAGTCATACCATTTTTGTAGAAATGAATGGTTTAACATCCTCGCCCCATAAAACAGAAACAGTCAAAATTTTTTCTCCCCTTGCAGAGATCGAAACCCCGACCCTCTGCTTGCAAGACTAGCTCGCAAACCACTCGGCTATATGGGCTATATTACCGTTAACGCTTGCGAATTAACCCTGGCTAGAAGTGGAAAACCTTTTTTGATACCTGGGTCTAATATCTTTTTGACCCCAATTTTTTGACTCTTTTTAGCTCAAGTTAGAATTAGTCTAAGACCAGGGACATTTACGCGTCATCTGTATTTAAGGACATTCTTTTCAGTAAAAACTGATTTAAATGAAAGTTTAAGCATCAGATATCAATTTTTTTAGTTCTCCTAAATTTAATTTAGAAAAAAAACTTGACTTCATTAGTGCCATTAGTATTCCCTTAATCCCCCAGTATTCCCTTAATCCCCCAAAAATTGATTTGGACCTTCCTAAACATCAAAGTTAAATATGGTTTTCTCCATGGGACAAAAATGATCAAAAATTGGAAGTCAAATGTTTAAAAATAGTCTTTCTTCTTTCACCCCGAGGGACATTTTACGAGCGTTTACGGTAATTAGTCACATAAAGTTAACGACTCAGAATTTGTAAAATTGGAAGATGCTTTAATATTAGTAGATGAATTTTGACCAAGATAACAGTTTTATGTTACTCAAATAGATAGAATTTACTTTAAAAAGGGGGTCCTGTTTAAAATCCTAATAGATTTAAAAAAATTTTGTATGTAAAAAGCGAAAAATATTAGCAATCTCTGCAACATTTGACCAACTTTCGAGCAACTTTTAATAAAAAAAAGAAACTTTTGGTCGTTCCTGGTAATCCATGAGAAAACCTACGGAGCTTTGTTTTCTTTAGCTGCTTGATCAGCTGTAGTATTCAAAGAATTTTTTATCGATAAATGATTGGTTGATTAAGGGAAAGAAAAGTTAAATTTTTATTGAAAAATTAGTGATTTATTTTTAATGCATGTATACAGTAGAAATTCGCTTATACATAATGAAAAAATTTTGAGATTTATGTTCGAGCGAATTTTATGTAAAATCGAATATGCATAATGAAATTTTTTTGTCTTATTGAAAAAAAATTTATATAAAAAAGTTAGTTTTTTGAAGACTTTCCACAATGGACTGTTTGGATTCTCTTCGCGGTGTTTTGGTGTTCAATGAGTAAGTAAGTGTTCTGACAATTTGATAAACAGCCGATACTCCGATGTTGTATTCATAGGCGATTTTCTTTATAATTTCATCTTTAACACTTAAAACTCAGCATAATTTTAAGTTTTCCATACCGACTTTTAATTAAAAAGATTGCTCAACGATTTTAGCGGCTTTTAAACTTCGATTTTCAAGATTGATGATTTTCTCTTTAGAAGACTATCTGACTCTTATCTTAAGATTTGCTTCATGAAAAGTCTAAGGTTTTCTTATTTCTAAAACTCAAATAAAATTTAAAAATCTAGCTTGGTCCCCTTTCATCAAGAAAAAAAATTAATGTGTTACGATAATTTTAGGTATTCACTTTTTTATGATTTTTTAATCGAGGTTCATAGAAAAACTTAAGACAATTATTTTGTCGTCATACTTTTTCAAGATTATGTTTAAACGAATTTATGTATAATCGAGCTCTGTATAATCGAATTTTTACTGTATATGTCAAAAATATTTATAAATTAATTTTTTGAAAAAAATCATAATTTGGCGAGTACATGCATTAAAATTTAAAATTCAACAGAAAATTTTTGAAAAATTTTGAAAAAATGAACTTTCGAATAGGGGGGCTGAGCCCCCCTAATTTTTTTGATAGGGGGGCTCAAATCCCCGTCTTCTCTGAGTCTCCCGAAGAAAATAATAAGAGATCACAAAGAGAAAAGTTAGAAGAAAATTGTAAAACGCATTCAGATCCTGTAGAGATGCAATGGAGATCTTTGTAACCTTTTTCTATAAATGACCTCTCATTTTTCACATTAGATGATGTAAAAAAATCTAGCGTCAGTCTCTTGGAGAATCTCAAGAAATTCTCAGGTACATCAAGATTTAATGAGATCATCCTAGGAAAACCTAAAGATTTTAAAAGTTTCTAATTATGCAGAATTTATCCAAATGTTTTAGTATAATTTCAGTTCAAGGGAAAGATTCAATTATTTTCTCAAGCAGATTCAAAAATGTTTAAAAAGATAAGATTTGATTTTTGATTTTTTTGTTAGCGGCAAAGGTGTTAACTCGAATAGGTTCCATGTTGAATAAATAAAAGAAATTGAGATACTTTAGAAACATAGTTTATTCAACTAAAACTAGAACTTATCCTATTCGACTGAATTAAAGTTATTCCTAAACCAACTTAAAACTAACTTAATATGTATATTTTAATAGCATTTCATATCCAAGATAAATTAAACACAAAGCCTAGTAACTCTAAGTTAAGTTATAAAATACTAATTTAGCAACGAGACTAGTTACAAAATGCAACTAGAATCAAAGGTTATAATTTAACAAGAGGTCATAAGTTGGCTCACGATGTGCCGCCAACAATTTTCTCAAGCAGATTCAAAAATGTTTAAAAAGATAAGATTTGATTTTTAAATTCCAAAAAAGTGTACCGTAAATCCTCGTTCAATGTTACATGTAACTAAACCTGAAACTTGTTTTTTATTCTTTATTCTGATTGGCTAATTTTTTTTCTAACCAATCAGAAAAAAGAATAAAAACTGAGTTTCAGGTTTAGTTACATGTAACATTGAACGAGGATTTACGGTATAAGCCGCTAATTCAATTTTATTCATTGTAAATTTAATAAATTAAATGAGTAGAGAAAATTAAATAAAATTTCAAAATTTCTCGACGGAGCACAAGAACGTTTCATGTATTTCAACTTATCTTAACAAGTTTAATTTTCTAACTGACATAAAAATTTAAAAAAAAAATAAATTAAAGCTCAAATTGACGTTTTTATTGGACACTTTTAACCAATCAACTTATTTCATGTTTATTTAAGAAGCTATTATGATATCAATGTTTCACCTGAATGATCCCTCTTAAAGATATCTAAGCCCTCACTTATCTTGTTCATGAGAGTCCTAAATTACCCAAAAGACAAGTTATCCTATTTTTAGTCCTTTAGTTTTTCTGAAGAAAATATCTAAGAGATCTTAAAGAAAAAAAGAGCTCTTTTTTCGAATCTATCACATCGATTTCTCTTTAAGTCCTCAGCATTTTTTTTTCAGAAAAATCGCCCGTTCCCAGGCTCCTATACGTTGTTATGGTCAAAGCAAGCGGCACTCCAATACGATAAGATTCGTACGCGATCCGTAGGCCCACGTACCCGTAATACAGCACCTTTAGAACGGTGTTAGAATGACAGCAACATCGCCGCTCTCCCATTTTCCACACACCCCAGGCTTGGGACTGGCCACGGCATGGTTACGGCGGAATTTTGGCAAAACTTCTATTTTCTAAAAAAAAAATAAAATTAGAAAAAAAGAAAATAACTTACAATTACTTTACAATTACAATTTTAAAGTTTGATTATAAAATAAGTAAATTTTCTGTTAGTCCCTCGTATTTTGATTTCTTTCGCTGTCTAATGACAAGTCCTCCTCCCCATAAAATCTTTCCTTAAGTAGTACTTGTATGGCTTTGTTTTAAGACTATAGAAACAAGATCTTCTAATTTTCTTGATCTTCAATCGCTTAATAAGATATTGCCCAAGATTTTGAGCTTATATTTTCAATATAAGAGTTTAGTACAATACAGATACGTTTTTTTAAGTTCTTGATCATTCATTTTGTTTTTAATATTAAATTAAGTTTTATGACTTTTTAAAGATCTTACCGAAATCGCTTTAAATTAGAATTTTTTTAAGAACAACATCTTGTTCTTAACAAGTTTTTTTCGTCTGATATTTTTAGAAAATAAATTTAAAGAATTTTTAAGTTTATACTTTTTTCTCTAATTGTGATCTTGTTGTTTCAGTGAAATTCTTCTTATCAAAAAATTATAACTTCACGAATGCTAGATCATAGTTGTTTTAATTCTTTAAAATCATCTGATGATCATGTAATTGAATGGTTTAAATGCTTTTTTTAAAGCCGTGAAATTGAATCTCTACTTTTCCCAAAATTCAAAAGATCTTATTTTTTTATTTTATTTGAATTTGAATTAACCTCCATCAGGAGAAGTAAAAATTAAAATTAGAAAAAAAAAAAAGTAATAAAAAAGTTAAGTTCATAAAAAATAAAAAGTCTAAAAAATGAAGAAAAATTAGATACCATTTTACTAGGGATCAAGTTTGGACCAAGAAAAAATCAATTAGATCAATTTGGCTTTATTAGCTCATTAAGGAGAATTTGATATTTTTTGAATCTTAAATTAGTTAAACAAAGCTCAATAGAATCCGAGACACCATCACGAACATAAAAGTGCCGCTTGAGATCCATTTTCAGCTGATCAACTTTTTTCAATAATGCTGTTAAATTAGTACCAGCAAATTGTTGTAAGCGCTTTATGCCATCTTTAAAAGATAATGGGAAGCTTGGGACAATTAAATCGAAGTTTGAACAAATACAATGAAATATACTGGAAGCTAGAGGGTTAAATTTAATTGAGCTAATGAAGGATAATTTAGAAAAAAGATAAAGCTGATCAATTTTGAAATTTCTAAGAACTTTTAACAAACCAGACATGTGACAGTTAGATCTTAAGTTAAACATTTGTCTAACAAGATTGTTTTGATTAATGTAAATTGATTTTAATGTTTTTGAGTCTAACGTAATCGTCTCAAGACCATAGGTAAATTGTGATAAACAAAATGTTTTGTAAATGAAACTTTTCAGGGGTGGTGTAAGAGAACTCGTTTTGTTTAGTAAAAAAGAGACTGAGAAAAAAGACTTCTGGACTTGTTTGAATTTTTCAATTGCAAAAAAGCTAAAGTCAAGATTTGAGTTAAGTTTGAATCCTAGATATTCTATTTCAAAAACAATATTTAATTTAATATTGCTCAATAGAAAGTCACATTTAAATAATGAGGGACCAAAGGTAATTATTTGTGATTTTAATGGGTTAAATTTTAATCGCCATTTCAAACCATAATTACTACAGATGTCTAAGAGGATTTGTATATGTTGATCTACTGGACTAATCAAGATGATATCATCTGCGTAATTTAGATAGCACCTAATTTTGTAGCGAGACATTCCTCAATCAGGTCATTAATGAAGATATTAAATAGGAATGGTGATAAGATTCCCCCCTGCTTTACACCACATTCAACCGAGAAGGGGTCAGAAAATTTATCATTTATTGAAATAACGGCAGATCTAATATCGAACGTTGACCCTTTATCTACGCGATTTTATTTGCCTAATTTTAGCCGTAAAAACGCGTCTCAGTAAAAGTTCTTTTTATCGAGTTCCAAAAAATGTTGTAGAAAGACGCATGCTATTAAAACCCATGCTTGATATTTTTTGTTAAAACGCACTCTACTGAAAAAAATAAAATTACATAATTTTATAATGACTCACCTTTATGTGTTCTCGACAAAAATTTAAAGATTATTTTTAAACAATTCTTGATTAAATTATGCAAATTAAATTTTTGGTTTAATGTGATTTTGACCTATTTGCTTCATAAATGAGGATAACTAACCAATATTTTTAAAATTAAAAAAGGAATTTTATTCATTAAAAAAAATTTAAAATAAATAATACAATAAGAAGAAGACACTACCGGTATGAAGACGAAAAAAAAAATTTTTTTTTTTTCTAAAATCTAGTTGTTAACACGGACACATTATTATTTCCATCTATAGAAATGGAATCATCATTATTTAAAAAATCAACAGTAAAACATTGTTCATCATAATCATTCTCAGTATTTGTTGAATTCTCAACACTCAACGACGTACACACAGACTGTGTCTCTTGTGAGAACAATTCTAAATTACTAAACAAAGCAGCAAACGATACAGTTTGCTTTAATGGCGTTTCATTACACATTTCAAAATTATACACACTCGATTCATTAGGCGTTGTCCTAGTATCTTTAAATGTATTATTAACATCTAATTCAAATATTGAACGAAAATTGTTTAAATAATAATCATCAGTGTCATCTTCTTCCGATTCCATTATAACAACACCCTTATTATTATTGCTATGCTCAACTATAGATTGTCTTAAACTATCTAAACCTAACAACTCAGTTTTATTCAATGGCTTTAGGATTTTATTCTTGTGTGCAAGTTTATTATACAATTTGAAACAATTCATTGATTCAATTTTTTTGTGGAACCATTGTTGGAACTTGTTACAATTTAAATGAATTTTTTTGTCAATTGGCAACGATTTTCTTTCTTTTTTCTCCATTTTTTTTTCCAAATAATCTGATGTTATTAGACGGCCTTTTATTACTTTCGCTTTTTTCGGTGAAGGATTATCTAACCCCATTTTTGCTTCGTTTTTTTTATATCTAAACAAATATTAAAAAAGTCAAATCACCTTTTTGTTTTTACTATAAAAAGCATAATTGGCCCCTCCTGAGTCTAATTTAGAGATTAAAGTCTTTTGATGAGGTGTGCAAAGTATTCATCATCTAAATAAATTATCGCATTCTCTTTCGAATTTTTGGAGGAAGGTTCGAACTACGTAATTGCAATGAACATGCCTCCTTTTTGTCACTTTCATTATGAAACAATTTTATTCTAAAATCAGCCTTCTATTTTAGGACTTTAATCTTTAGACAGACCCGCCCTAATCACGGAAAAATATTAAATTCTTTATTTGGAACATTTCTTCAGGAATAATAGAAAAAAAATTACATCAAGTTTAACAAATTTTATTAAAATTAATAAACAATGAATATTTCCATTTTGCGACTTGTCACTTTTGTTTGATTCAAAATGTATAGGGGGGGTCACTTCAATGTTCAGGTAAGAAAAACCATCGCTTTTTAAAAAGGAACCTAGATAGACCTAGATGATTTAAACAAAAAAAATATTTCTGGATTCAATTAGAAACCCACACTGGTCAAATATTACCATCATCTCTTATATGTCTTAAATTAAGGATACTTAACAATAACTTTAATTAAATAGACGCTTTTTGTCATTTAAAATAAATTACGAGTTTGTCAAAAAAAATATTTTTTTAATAATTTTGTAATTACTGTTTATAATGTCTAGTTAATTAATTTTTGTTGGCGATGAAATTTTTATTACACTCTTAATGTTATCCCTCCAAACAAGCAACAAAAACAAAGTATATTTCAATGAAAAATTAAATTTTTTTGTTGTTGTTGAAAATTGACCTCATGTGTACTTGTAGACTTTTTGACCCATTTTTAAATAAAAATGAAAACAAACAGGTCCTGATTTTTTATGAATTTTGGAATTTTCGAAACGTAAAACACGCATAAATTTAAGCAAAAAAATGCTCTGTCATGATTAACTAACTAAAATAATAGAAAAAAAAACATGCTTTAGAATCGATTTAATGTTTTTAGGGGGGAGTGGTTATTGTTATACCGTGAAAAAAATTTTTTTTTTTTAAAAATGAAATTTTGGTTTGCATGCTTGAAAAATGACCTTTAGATATTTTTAAATTTTTTGAACAAAAAATGGTCATTTTTAACTTTTTCTTTTAGTTTTAGAAACGATTAGCCGTGAAATATTTTTATTTTTTTTTGTTATTTATACATAGCTTTTATAGTTCAATAATTTCGAATTTACGTCACACTTGTTTTGAATCATTTTGTACATTTTAATGATAATTTCGATATTCAAAATTATTTATTTGTGAAATTATATTTTCTCATTTTCAAGTTTCTCTTTCTTAAAATTTTCTACTCCTACTTTGTTCTTTAAATTAATATGAAATCATGCAAATCAGTTTTTGTGTAAACCACAGAATAATAAAATTAAAAAAAAATTGAATATTTGTGAAAATATCAATATAAAAGCACACCTGGATTCAAACAATACCTAGGTATCAATAAAGAATCGATTAATATAGATTGAGTAGAAGTAGCATTTACGATCATTTTAAATTAAATCAAATTCTACCAATATAAACACAATCTGGAACATGTTTTAATTTAAACTTATTGAAAGATCGTTCTCCCTTTTTTGAAAATAATCGAAAAATTTTCCATATAAGATTTTATGGTGTTTTTAATACGCATCTAAATGAAAACATAATTCGGTTGCCTTGATAAAGTATGTCAAAAAAGAAGAACTAGTTTTTGGGTGCTACGATTAATTACCATAAATCCAAACAAAATAAAAAATATATATTTGTAAAAGGTAAAGGGTAAGCTTCTTTTTTGAATACACAATGAACCTTTTTTTTTGGCTTTTAACAGGAAAAATGTTTTTCATTTTCCATGTTAGGATTTTGCGGAATAAATAGTATACTTTAAGGTAATCAACTCCAACATATCCATCCAAGATCTACTCCCGGAACACTTTTTTATAAAAAAAGAATCTTAATCAAAAGCATCAAGCAAAAAATTTCTTCTATTGTACACAACGTAAATCCTCGTTTATAAGGACATGTATTTAAAAGTTTAGGTTTGGAGTGAATTATCGATCAAAAAACCACTACAAACTTAAACTTTAAATACATGTCTTTATACAGTGGTGATTTGATAGGAGGATTTTACTAAAATTAACGTACAACCCTGGTCATTCAGATCTTCCAAAAATGAACGTTCATGAAGCTTCAAGGGGTTTCTGAAGGTTCAAATCTCCTCAAAAATTCTCATTTTTTTTCAAATTTGAAAAAAAATGAAGAAATATGAAGCTTCATGGACCCTTGAACCTTCAAAACCTTGAACGTTCATGAAGGTTCATGAATGTTTTTGAAGGCTCGTGTTTGGAAGATCTGAATGACCAGGGTTGTAAATTACCGTAAATTATTGAATTTTTATCAAAAATTACGTAAAATACCGTAAAATAACAGAAGTAAAAAATTCGGATTTTACCATATTTAACGGTTTTTCAGGTAAATTTACGATAATTTTAGGAAATTTTGGTAAAAATAAAAAATACCAGTCATTTTTTCGGTCAAATTTGTTAGGAGTTTAATTATGACGTCTTAAAAGATCCAGTTAGTGAAACCTAAGGTTTCATATAATTGATCTTCGTCTCTTTTTTGGTTTTATAGGAAGATATTATCGACATTAAGAAAATCTTCCAAATACTAGACATCTTAATTCGAAATTTAGCAGAAAAAATGACTGGCATTATTTATTTTTACCAAAATTTCCAAAAATTATCGTAAATTTACCTGAAAAGCCGTTAAATTTGGTAATATCCGAATTTTTTACTTTTGTGATTTTACGGTGTATTTTACGCAATTGTTGATAAAAATTCAATAATTTACGGTAATTAACGTAAATTTTAGTAAAATCCTCCTATCAAATCACCACTTTAAACGAGGATTTGAGCTCGATTTTATGAAAGTAGTCAAAAACTTGCATTAATTTAAAAATGATACTTGGTCAATATTCTTCAATTGACACTTTTAAAAGCTGGTTGACACAATACTTTTCACTTGCTACTTAACTGCTACTGTAAATATTATATTTACTTAATAACCTTTTCAATCCGATTCAATTCCCCAAGTAATATTTTTCTCATGAATTTCAACAAAAAACATAATCCGACAGGAAAATTTGGAGATAAATTAGTCGAATTAATGAGGGTTTAATGTGATTTTTTTTTCTCTTTTTAGACCAGTCGGATTTATTTACTAAATGTACTAAATGTTCCTCTCTCATTTAGCCTTCGATAATCCGGTAAAAATTCGATTGCCCAATGATTTTTCGATTTCCTATTCAAATCTAAATACTTTTTGATTGATTTTTTCTGAATCTTAGTTCGGATTAAATAATTCGTATAAATCCCCTTACATGTGTCAACATGTGAATGGAAGACAAAATTTAACAGAATATTTGAAAACTCGGATTAGAGTGTTTCGGTTTAAAGCGACAGTACTGTAAATAATTTTAAAATAAAAAATTAAAATTTTAAATTCGTTTCATGAATAGCAAACTGTTTTGAACTGACATGTGGACATTAAGTACAATTTAAAATCATTTAGAAAAGCCAGATTGTCTATTTAATGTTTTTTTTGAAGTATTATAGGATAAAATATAAATGTCGGGATACACGGTTAATTTTTTTTAGTATGGTATAATTATTTTATGAGTTGATGTAACATTTAGAACATGAATAAAGTGTTTCTACCTTGAAAAAACATTTAAAATTTTCAATTCAACTTCTTAGGAGGAAAAAAAATATAAAAAAAATTTGTCACGTTATCCCCACGGAACCACGAGTTAAACAATTAAATTTATACAATAAATTTACGGTGAAATGAATGATCCGAAGGAAAAATTTAAACTTAATGGAAGACAATATCTTGAACAATAGATCGCATAAACGCAACACCAATTTCAGAACTTAGTCGCCACAGTTAGAAATCATTCTTTCTATACTTGACTTGCTCTTGAAAGATATATGAACCTTCTTCCTAAAAAATCTAACCAGATGTCTAGGTTCGGTTTAGTGTAAGAATTGATTAAGGTCTGGATTTCGAGATGCTATACTTAAGGTTTGGATGAGCATACTTATTGAAATATATATGGTTCCAAAAGCAATCCTTGCTTGTAAAGGACAAAGACAGCCTCTATGCTCCTAAGTGCAATCCTTAACAATTAAGCGTTAAATGCAGTCAGTGACATAGCCAAATAATGGCGAAGGAGGCGCACATCCGACACCCCAATTTTTCAAATAATGGTCATACCACTTTACCCCTCGTTCTTTCAAAACTTGTTAACTTACTTGGTAATTTACTACCGCCAACTCATTGACACTGAATGCAGTTGTGATTAATTTTAACCATAAAAGTGTTTGCTGTCTTCTGTTCATCTTATAAACACGTACTAGCTTTTCATTAGATTAAAAGTTTTGACTAACCAGTGGCTAAGCACAGAATCAGTCGTTTTTATTTTTATAATTTTAAAAGCTGAAAAATGACTCCCATAAACGTTCATTAGAATAAATGAGAAATTAAGGGTCCACCAAGCGAAATACACAGACCCTTGCATTTTTAGATTCCTGGCGCCGCCACTATATATAACCTTGAGTATAATTTTCAACTTCGGTTCTATCTAAATTTCACATTTTCGACATTATAACTGTAAATTACTACCCGAAAAACCCTTGAAAATCTGACCCTTTATCATTGGAAAAATGTAAAGTCATGATCTGAAAGATGGTACCCGAGTCGACAAGAGTCGATTCTCTTTAAATCTCCCAAATATTGTTTGAACATTTCAGAAACGAATCGAAATCTGTCATTACCGTTGCATAAAATGAAAAAACTAACTCATCTTGCGAAAAAAAAAGTGCTAGTAGTGTTTACAAAGCCTAACAAATGAATTTTAACTATTAATAAGAAGAAAAAAAAACTCATTTTAAATTATGTTAATAACACTCGAGACTGTTAACAAAAATTTGATAGGATTCTTAGAATAATTTTGAATATGAATGAAGGTTCAAAGTTAATTACTAACCTGAATCTTAGTTGTAAAATTCTTACAATTTGGTAAAACACAACATGTAATTTTAAAAATGAGACAAATTAAGATGAAATTAAAACATTTAATCCTTTCCTTTTTTTTTAAAAAAAAAATATATTCAAAGATTAAAAATTAATAAAAAATTAAAAAAGATAAGCGATCTCAACAAGAGATAAAATAAAACTGGTTTATAAACAAAAAATTTCAAGTTAATTTAACTTTGAAACATATCGACAGGAAACTTTGGATCAGATTTGACTTGAATTAAATACATAAATAAAAAAATTTTTTTTTTAAACATTGTCTAAAAATTAAGATTTTTTTTTAAAAATTTTTTGTTACAAAATCAAGTTTTTGTGTACTTCTGTGCTTTAATCCGATCAAGGTGTACCCTCGTGTTTGTTGTTGATATTTATTTAAAAATCAAATATTTACTAGATCTATTAGATTAAGTTTTCTTTTTTTTTGATTAGAAATCCGTACTTGGCTCGATTTATTATTTGCTTAACATAGACGTCATTATTAGTATTTTTATTCTTTTGACATTTAGAACTGACTAGTACGTCAATGAACTTCTCTTGTTGGAAAAAAAAATGCACTGGCCGGGAATCGAACCCGGGCCGCCCGCGTGGCAGGCGAGCATTCTACCACTGAACCACCAGTGCTTCTTGTCTAATATAAGACGTCTATAATATTAGTATCATACTTTGGCTTGTTTTGAAATAAATAAATAAACACGATAGTCTTTGTTTTAGTTAAAATATCTTGGTGAAGATATTATGTAATCATTAAAGTTTTTATTTAAATGAATGAAAAAATTAAAAATACATTAAAAGTTGAGAAAAAAAAGACGTGTTAGCTTAAAAAATTGCTCCACTTTGTACGAGTTTAATTGATCTCACCGTACCATACCTTGCAAACGGTACAGTTTTCTGACTGATTATGTAATATTAACAGATTATGCTTTAGATAGATTGAACATTATGTAATCGTTCAACTTCTGTACTTAAACTAACGCTAGATTAGATTATTGTTTTGAAATGGATTTATAACTGTGGATATAAACTTAGTCTTAAAAAGTCCTATTTCGATTTTATGACCTTTGAAACTTGGCTCACACTCTTTGAACTTGTCAGAAAATACCTTATAATCAGTCTCTGGAAGTTTTGGACAAAACGAAATTGCAGAAACGCAAAGTTATCCATTAGTCGCAAGTTTTGGAAATCATGCGTCGTCGGATGTTGCAAAACAACAATCGAATAGAGAAGAAGGAAAACTTAAAATGAATGCTTATATTTGAGCCTTAAATAAATTATAAGTTGACGTAAAAAAATGAAACCTAATTTTAAATAAATTTTTAAAAGTAACTTGTTTTCAAAGCTATTTGCGACTTAAATATATCCCGAATTTATAAACTAAATTTTTTTTAAAACCTTTATTTTTTATTTTTAACTGGTGTTCAGAAAAAAAAACATATAGCGTTTAAATCCTTGATAATCTTAGGAGCTTATTCCTAAAGAAAAGCGTTGGCTGAAAATTTTAAAGTAGACAGGACATGGTAGAATTCCATTGGTTTCTCAATTAATGGCTCACAATTTATTTTATTCTAAAAAGGCGAAAACCATCTAGAACAAACTTTACTATGGTGTATAGTACCAAGAAAAGTCCCACTTGGTCAATCTAACCCCAACTAATTATATACATTTCTAATGAAATTCAATTGAATTTGGTATTTTGTCTTAACCGATAGAAAAATTGGTGTCAGAAGTCGATGGAACACCAATATGATGTAAAAAAACTAAATGAAACGGACAAACAAAAGATCTGAAAGGGGCATTTGAATAAGTGTAGCGAAGTTAATAATGGCAAAATTAAAAATTCGGTCGTGGAAATATTTAAAAATGACCTTTTCTTCCTGAAAAACTTCAACGAGTTTATAACCCGAGCTGGAAGATTAATAACCACTGGAATTGATTAACACTGGATTAATAACCACTCTTTTGAGTTAAGTACAAAAAAATTTGTAAGCTTTTGAACATTCTGAAATAGCGTTGGATGCAGACATATGAAATCATTAATTTTAAGGTATTGGCTAGATATGGACTACCCGAAAATAATTTATTTAATGACAAGAGGCTTATCGTAATTTTTTATTTTTTAATCTTTTATCATCTTGTTGTCTAGCAGGTTTTCATCAAAATCAATTCTTTCACGAGAAATTTTGTGTTTGAAAATTACTGTAGGTGTAGGATCTTCTATCATGGTAATGTTACAAAACTAAACATTCGGGCGCTGTGAAGTTAATAGCAACAAACCAATAGCAATTGTGCAGAATCGTTTTAAAAAAATTTCTAGAGGTGCTATAGCCTAAATAAAACATATTTTATCCGAGACAAAATTTTTCTAATCTAAATTAAGCGTCTGTAAAAACTCTGCAAATTCTCTGAAAACGTCTACGCCATTAAAAAAGATTTGAATTAACTGCGTAGACGTTTAATTAGATTAGAAAAATTTTGTTTCGGATAAAATATGTTTTATTTAGGCTATAGCACCTCTAGAAAAATTTTTAAAACGATTCTGCACAATTGCTATTGCTTTGTATCTATGAACTTCACAGCGCCAACATTCGATAATATTGTTTTTTTTTTCTGAACCTTTTTGAAGTAGAGAGGTATTGAACTAGTATCGAAAGACGTCCGCACTCATTGATTCTAAGGTATTGGGTGGGTATGGATTACCCGTATCATTCAGTTTTTGGGTTTGGGAGGGTAAAGGTTACCCATAAATTTTGGATTCCAGGTGTGTGTCTGGGTTGATTAACCTAATAAATTATGGCATTTTATAGGTTTTTTGTTTTTTTTCGACAAAAATTGGGTTTTGTGTTTTTATACCTAAATTTTATGGTAAGTTAGGGTTAGTCCGACTTGACCCGACCCGATTTTATTGGTTACCCTACCCAAACTCAAAAACTGAATGTTACGGGTAATGATAGTAGATAATGCACCTATAGTAATTTTGAAACTCAACAAAATTTCTCGTGAAAGAATTGATTTTGATGAAAACCTACTAGCTAACAAGATGATAAAAGATTAAAAAATAAAAAATTACGATGAACCCCTTGTCATTTAAAAATTAAAATAAACTTTTTAAACTTTTTATTTTTTTAAAAAACAAAAAATAAAGTCCACAATAAATTTTAAAAAGGGATCAAAAAAATATTTTTTTTTGTTGTATTAAAATTTTAATTTTATTCTCTTAGTTATTTTCGTTTGAATCTTTTTTGTTGTTATTTGTTGATTTATTGCATGATATATAATTAAATAGACACGTATTTGATAAATTAGGTTTGCTTATTTTGGGAATTTTGAGACTATCCAATTCGTCTAGTATTCTTGTTTGTATAAAATTTCGAAACGATTGTTTATATTCATCTAGCAAGTCCATCTCTTTTTATTTCTGTTTGTTTGATGTGATAACCAACTAAAATAAATCTTTTCATTTAAATGTTCGAGAATATATTTTATGGTTTTTATTTAAAGGATACGACTAAACTTTTAAAAGCTATAAAATAAAAACTGGTAAAAATTTTTGCTTTATTTTTTTTTCAACTTCAAATAAAGACTTATTAAGCTTAAAATATCACTAAATATGTTTTAAAATTTTTTTTTTGATAGAGAGCGCGTCGCTAATATTTTGAACAGCATGTTTCAAAAATTATAAAAAAATCTTTTGCCTAAAATGCTTTCTAGAACTGCAATCGATTGTCAAGAAACGGACAAATTTTTTTCAACGGATTCATAGGATCGTGGAATAATGTTTTTTTCGGAAATTTCAATCTAGACGTCTTATAATACATCATTTTAGTGATTAATAGAGACGAAAATAAATGCAAAATAAATTTGAAAAAATGAGGTCAGAGGTGCAATCTCAATGTTTCCAAATTTTAAGTTTTCTCGTATCGAATCTATCACGTTTTTTTGCATTAAAATTTGCAATTTTTGTCGTCTCTGCTGCTTAAAAAATAGAACCATCATACTGTTTCATTTTTTACAGAAAATTGTTTAAGTTGTTTATTCAACTGAACAATCAGACATATTTACTCATTAACTTGGGAATTACGATTACAAAGAATTTGAAATGGTCAAATCAAGTTAACACAGCTGCAAATAGAGCTAATTCCGTTTTTGGTTCAATAAAACGATCTATTAAATTCCAGAACAAAGACACAGTAAGTAAACTATACAAAGCTTTTGTTAGGCTCCATCTAGAATATGGAGTTCAAGTTTGGAATCCATATTTGAAAAAAGACATTAAGATCCTGGAGTCAGTTCAGAGAAGGGCCACTAAATTGGTTAGATAAAATATTGTTTGAATTTTAAATCAAAAGATGGAAAAATTTTACAAAATTTGGGAAAGATTAAATTAATATTATTTTCAATACGTTTATTGAATAGATCTTGATCGAAATTTAGTTCGTTTATTAAAAATTGGTTAATAAATTTTGAGTAGAAGTAATCAAACGTTTTAACATTGTGTTCATTAAATTTCCCTTTTGAAGGTACAATGAATTCATTTTTGTTTCTGAGATTATATCTTGTGTTGACGGAACTATTGCGAATTAGAGTAGATTTTAAACTACTTGGTGAGTTGGCTAGGTTTAAAATTTTATAAATAAAACGACTTAGTCTTTGAATGATTCTGTGTTGAAAACATTCGATGTTGTACTTGCTAACTGCATTATTAAGCTTGTTAAAATCATTGTTGTCGACTATTGATGGTCTCACATTAAAGAGTTTTAACAAACAAAAATTGTACGAATTAGCAATTTTCTGAATTGTTCTTTTTGGGAAATAAATAGCTAAAGACGAACAGTAATCAAAATACGGGAGTATGAACGATTTGAAGAACTGTAGCTTAACCTTATGATTAAGGTAAAAAAGCCGATTGATCGAGTAAAGACGTTTGTTAATTAGATGTCTAAATTCGGTAATATGTTTGATAAGTGTTAACTTCTTGTCAATTGAAACACCAAGAAGCTTAAAGTTGTCGACCACTTCGACTATGTTACCGTTAGTATCAATCTCTGAAGGTATTTGAATGTTCCGTTTGGAGGTTATAATCGTAATTTTTGTTTTTGACCAGTTGATATATATTCGGTTATATTTACACCAAGTCAGAAGCCTATCAATTTTTAACTTAAATTCTTTGATTATGTTATCCATATCATTACCATTTTAATGAGGGTTGTGTCGTCTGCAAATAATTTGATTGAAAAGTCAACAAGAAATATCACAATATCATCAATATAAAGCAGAAACAGAAGAGGCCCTAGTACACTGCCTTGAGGGACAGGGACCTTATTCGATTTATGATGGTAAAGCATGAGTAACTCAACATCCGGATTTGGGTTCCACCTTTTAAGAGACTTTGTTCCTTCATCCAAAAACCAAATTTAAGGTTTTATAGCTCAAGATTTGTACATAAATGGCAGTAGATATTCAACCATCAATTGTTCAGGAAGGAGATCGTTTCATAGCATAATTTTTTTTTGTTCAAAAGCTATCCACTTCATTCTAAGGTTTTAACTGACAGAGCAAAGTTATTTTATAGATTTTATTTTATTTTTCTATAAATTTTCAATATTTTAAACTCATAAATAGAAAAAGACCCGTAAACTCTTGATATGCTCTTATATAAAACAAATAGTGAGGCAATAAATGGACTATGAAATGCTAAAGAACATTTTCCGCATTTGTGATTTTAATTTTTTTGTCATTTTGATTATGCTATGAAAAACTTGTTATCAAAATTTTTATATTCCTTTGAAATTATAGTGCGATCAAAAAAGATGCTATGAAAATTTTGGAAAATGCTATTAAAATTTATTGACCTGCTATGAAAAAAAAATGCAATGATACATTACAGGATCATTGTTCATTATCCTATAATACTTTGCCATCTATTCAAAAATTATGTTGATAAAAAAATTAATCAAAATAATTCAAATGATGTTTTATAGATTTAAGCAAATTATTAAGGATCCTACTAATCCATTCATTTCATGTTAAACAAAAAGAAGAAGCAGATAATTAAATAATATTCAAAATTTACAAAAAAATGATAAATCGTTTTCTCTCAAGAACTTTACATAAATTTTTCTTTCAAAGAAACAACGAAATTTAAAAAGAAAAAAAATTACGTAAGACTCAAAAGATATTAACAACCCAACAGTTAACTACAAGAAAAGAAAAAACGCAATTTATTGAACAAAAAAAAAATTAAATTATAATTTTTGATTAGTTTTACCTTTAATCTATCAATCCATCTCTCTCTCTCTCTTTCTCTTATAACAGAAAATTTTCATTCCAACTAACAACAAAATATTCTAAAAAGTTTATCTATTTATTCTTTAAAGATAAATAAACAATAAATTAATAAAAATTTATAATTTTTGCTTTTTTTTTATTACAACTCTCTTTCTCTCTTGAATTTATTGGATTTTTTTTAATATTTGAGCTTGCATAAATGAGCAATAAGAATAAGTTGAATCAGTTAAAGAGCATTTCGAATAGCACCAAAGAGGAGATTTGTATATCTCTTGTGGGTCCTGTCGGGTGTGGAAAATCAGGTATTTTATTCAACAAGAACATTTAATTTAAAAAATTTAATTTTTTCTATCCACTAAGCTTTAATTGTAAAATATTTGACTCGTCGATTCATCGGAGAATACGATCCATTCTACGGTAATTTTGAACTAATTGAACACAACTTCTTCGTATAAAAATTTTTTATTCAATAAAGAGGGGTGTTGGACCAAGATCGAAAATGTTGATAATGTAGATATGAATGTTCAAATAATGGATACTTATGATAAAGTATTTTTTTAAAAGTGATTTGGGCGGATTGAGACTTAAATTTATTTTTTTGATAGTTAAGAAAAAATTTGGAAAAAATTTACAAATGGTCTGATCTAATGCTCGTTGTGTATAGCATCACTGACAATGAGAGTTTTATTTTAATTCAAGATTATTTGGAACATGTAAATGAAATTATGAAAAAAAATCAAGATGAAAATGACAAAAAGTTTACCAAAGTTGTTCTTCTGGGTAACAAAATAGACATGGAAAGATATAGGTAAAATTTATTTTTAACTTACATGAGTTATTGGAAAAATGAAGTAAAATCAAAGATTTCAGTATTCAAGAATTCTTTCATTAACCTATCTATTCATTTTTATTATTAGTTTGAGTTTCATAATGCTGTCATGTTATTTTTAAGGCGTCAACTTTATGATAGGATTAAATGAAAGTATTACAGTAACGTAAAACATTCTAATAATTATTTCTCACAAATGGTATTTTTTAGTACAAGGCAAATGTTTATTTAAGGCAATCGTCTATTTTCAATAACACTGTAATTAAAATAGAAAAAAACGATTGCTCGATTTTCTTGACAATTGAGTCGAGTAATTTTTGAATTTTTTGTGGCCTCTAAATGGTATTCCTTGTTTTGTAAAGTAATATTCTAAAATATAATCTCATCTTAATGGCTATTTAAAAGCAGAACTGCATATGAATTTTTTTGTGTTCGTTTATGAAACCACTTAATCGAAGAGGCTTTGATGTTTAAACTAATCATAAGCATTTTTCTGAAAAATGCTTTAGTAACTTTTCCGTCGTATTCTTGTCATTCGAATGGAAAATATCATGAAACTTTAAATGAACGATCGTACTTATATTATTGGAGAGTTGATTTTTTTAAGCTGAATAGGTTCGAATTGATTAGAAAGTTTTATTTTTTGAGGTAAGGTTCCGGCAATTCAAAACTTCCACGCTATCAAAACTTTGCTATTTCGATATCAGATTCGGAATATCTCAGCTATTTGATCATGAATCATATATAATGGACATACATTCTAAAAGAGCATATTCTAATCTACAAGATAATGTGTTTAATGTTGTGGAAATAAAATAATGTATGATTTTATCCTAGGAAAAAAGCCAAAAAATGTGCAGAATTCCAGTTAAATCGAATCTCGTCCTTCAGAATACCAAATACCCCCAATTTTTACTAAAGATTCCTAGGATAAAATCACACATTATTTTTTTTCCGCAACGTAAAACATATTATCTTGTAGATTAAAATATGCTCTTTTGGAGGGGGATCAAAAAATTTTTTTTTTCGAAAAATAAAAAAATACAATTTAAGAGGCTTTTTGGGACGCAGATTCCGAATCTGATACAGTGCAGTCGCGTTAATCCGAACTTCTTGAGACTGTAAAAATTGAGTTCGGATAAAATTGTTCGTATTAAACGCCTTATTTTACATTCATCGAGGCCTGAATGGGAGACAAACTTAAACCGAAATTCTTAAAATTTCGGATTAACCTGGTTCGGTTAAAGCGACTCGACTGTTCTAAGCTACAAGATAATGTGTTTAAAGTTGCGGAAAAAAAATGGTTTGATTTTATCCTAGGAAAAAAGCGAAAAAATGTGCAGAATTCCAGTTAAATCGAATATTGTCCTTCAAAATACCAATACCCCTAATTTTTACTTTAGATTCTGAAACTAGACAAAATTCTGAACAAAATGTTTGGATTAGTTTATTCGTTTTCGTATTACTTTTTGTACAGTAAAGGCCGAAAAAATTCACAAAAATCAAAAACCACAAAGATGAGGGAATTTTTGACCAAAAATTCGTAATACTCATGCAAGATAACCGAAAGATGCATGGATTTTTTATAAAAAGATTTTCAAAATTTTTCAAAAAATGACCAAATTGGTGTCTTTTTCAGCGCCTAAAATCGACTTTTTAAAGGAACAAGCTCTTGGTTAAGGTTAAGAGAAATATGTTTTGTAAGGTTTTCTTGCATGAAGATTACGAATTTTTGGTCAAAAATTCCAAATTCCCTTATCCTTGTGATTTTTGATTTTTGTGAATTTTTTGGTTTTGAAATTGAAAAGTTTTGATAGCGTGGAAGTTTTGAATTGCCGGAACCTTATAATTTTCAAAAGGGTGATCTAAAAATTTGCTTTAATTAGCACTGCAATTTTTGAATGACATGTATAACATGCATCTTTTAGTCTGCAGAGATCTGGCTTATGAAAGCCTACTAAAATCATAAAATATCGTAACGTAGATTTTTCAAGAGTAATATTGACTGATATTGAGCTATTTTATGGATTAAAGCACCCTTTTTGTGATTAGAAATCGATTAATTTCCGGAATTTTGTCTTCGCTCTTGGATCACTTTATAATAAAATTTTTTAATTTTTTTTAAAAAAAAATTAGGCGAGTGAATAAAAACGATGTAGAATCTTTAATTAAAAAATACAATACGAATTCAATCAAAAAAATAAGTGATTCAACAAATACAATCATAAATGATATTAACAATGTAAATAACAGTCCGTCATTAAATTTAACCCACGTAGAATCAACATCGTGTGAAGACTATGATTTAGTACAAAATCTATTTCATAAATTAATACGCGAGACTAAACGTGAAAAAGACCTTTATCAAACAACAAATCAACCATCAGATGATTCGCACAATGTTTTTTTAACAAAATTTTCTAAAAATAAATTTTCTACCATGACAAAATCGAATGCTAAGTCACCAAAATCAAATAGTGATTCTATCAATCAAGTGTCTACAAGTCCACCTATACAAACAGGTTACTTGGATTCGAATTCAAATTCATTGCCAACATCGAATAGTTTTTGTAATATAAGTGGTTCGCATTCGGCGGGAATTAATAATTTTACTCTTAATTCACTTCTTAATAATAAAGATACTGCAAACAAGAAAAACAGCTCGAAATTTCCGTTTTTTAATAAAATCTTGAATAAATCTTAACTTGATTTTTTTGTTCAGTTATATTTTTTTGTCATCTAACTAGTTTGAATAATTATAAAATAAAGTTTATCCTTGAACAGTATTTTTTATTTTCGACTCTTTTTTGTCCAATCAAGAACCAGCGTTGTAGTCAGAAAGGAGACCCTCTCCTTCAAAATTTATCGAAAAGGAAAAAAAAGGTCTCTTATTTTTTTAAATTAGTCATTCAAGTTCAAGGTTAATCAACAGGCTAGTGCCCTTGCCTAATTAAAGACTGATTAACACTCCATTTATTCAGTAAAAATAAAAATTATAAAATGTATGTAAAAATGTTGTTTTCAAAAATAAAAAATTTTAAAGTTTAAATTTAATTTATCAAAATTTTTTATTGCTTCATTATAAATTAGATTGATGTTGTTGAATATCGACAGCTTTAATGTAGTAAATTTTAGGACCATTCTATTAACAATGAACTTGTTAGCTATTTTTGAATACACATACCTAAATGTATTCTCACCACTTTTTGTTTTGGAGCTTGGTACCATAAAATCGTTCTTATTTCTCAAGTTGTATTCAATCTTTCTTGATTCATTCGATACTAATTGTTCTTTGAGTTGTGTTGGCGAGTTATCAAATGTTATAATTTTGTAAGAGAAGGACAGCATCTTCTCCAAAGCTCGATGTTGAAACGCAAAAAGACCATACTTTTCCAATGAATTATTCAAATCATTGAAGTCACACGACCCTATTCTTAGTTTTAGTAGTTTAAAAATACATAGATAGAAACAATTTGCGAGCCTTTGAATGGCTTCTTTCGAAGAATAACAAATTAAAATGAACACATAGTCAAAATAGGGTAAAATAAAAGTTTTAAAAAATTGAATTTTAACAGAAGTACATAGATAGAATAGTCTCTTAATCGAAAAAAGTTTGCGATTTACAGCTAGACATGTTAGTTTTACAACCAAATAGGGTTACAACCCAATACAGATCTAAATTTGGAGACCAAATGTTTGGAAACATATGCTCAAAAATCGTATCAAAGATCAAATATGTGGATTTTTATGGAGACTTTAAAGCCTTCAAGAGTGATATCTACCTGTTTGATGGTGAAATTGTTGATAATTTTATGAAAATAATGCCAAACTTTAATATAACATTTGCAAATTTCAAATACTTTAAATAATTTTTGTTTTGTTTTTTTTTAAATTCTTTTTATTTTATTACTTTGTGATTACTTGGGTTTCCAAGTAGTCTAGGATTTTCTCTGTTTTACAAGCAGGGGAGGTCCTGAATTAACTCATTTACTCTCGGATAGGTTTTCCTTCTAGTAAATGAGTCGACATAAGCCTTTAAATAAATAAATGTTTCTGTAACTAGCTTCATAAAATTTAATTTTGAATCTACAGTAAAACCTAACAATTTAAATTCTTTAACAACACTAATTTTTAGACTTCTGATAATAAAAAAATCAAGAATTTCAATCTTTTTTTTGGTAAAGACCATGAAAAAGGTCTTACTCCAGTTTATATCTACCTTATTGAAGTTACACCATAAAGTCAATTCTTCAATTACACACTCAAATTCTTTCAAAACTTCGTCTAACTTTTCTCCAGTTCTAGTGAGAGTTGTGTCATCAGCAAAAAGCTCAATAAAAGCTTTGAGGATGCAAAAAGGAAGATCATTAATAAAAATTAGAAATAGGAGTGGACCAAGAACTGAATCTTGAGGAACTCCCAGCTTGAGTTTTGCTAAAATAGAGGAAAAATTTTTCATTTTGACCAATTGAGACCTATCATCAAAAAAGTTAGTTATAAGGCCCAGTGAGTTATTGTCGAAACCATAGTGAAAAAGCTTTAATAAAAAAAGTAAGGGGTCAATAAGATCAAACGCTTTCCTAAAATCAATAAAAAGAGATAGGGAAATACGCTTTAGATCTATAGCTTTATTTAAATATGATATAAACTCATGAAGAGCTGTTTGACATGAGTAACCAGATCTGAAACCATGCTGGCTTCTAAAGAAAATGTTGTTATTCTCAAAATAAAAACTTATTTGCTTTGCTAAAAGTTTTTCGAACATTTTAGCAATAGGAGAAATAACAGATATTGCCCGGTAGTTATTCATATCAGTCTTATCACCTTTGTTTTTATATAGTGGGGTCACAACGGCTATTTTCCAATCTTCTGGAATTTTTCTTAGTTAAAGTTAATAAAATAAAGTTTATCCTTGAACAGTATTTTTTATTTTCGACTCTTTTTTGTCCAATCAAGAACCAGCGTTGTAGTCAGAAAGGAGACCCTCTCCTTCAAGATTTATCGAAATCGAAAAAAAAGGTCTCTTATTTTTTCAAATTATTAATTCAGAAAGTGAAAGCTTTTATTCGATTTTTCTCGACAAACTGATAGAAATTAAGCAAAATAAACCAGAAATTCGAGTTCTCCGTATCAAATTACACCATTTTAAGACCTTTGGAAATATTTTCGCCTATACTTTATTTTTTCATAAGGGTGAGCAAATTTTAAAGTTGCTTGTTGTTTCCATAAAATATTTCAAAAAGTAAAAATGATATCGAAATAAGGAGACTACTATTTTGTAGCTCTTTAAATACTCTATCTAGTGATATGTAAAAACAATTAGTGTGTCGGGTGTTTCGTATGGGTAAGGACGTTTTTTAAATATTCTTCAAATTTTTCTTTATGAAACTCGCATTCAATGCTCAATTAACGATTTCTTTCTGGGTTTATTTCAAAAATCCAAGGTGTGTGCTTTTTTCAGGTATTCCAGTAGTACCAATCTTTTCTAAGATTTTATTTAAAAAATAATTTCGGATAGAAGTTAATGACCACTTTAAATACTTATAATGGCACATGACTCCATCACAAGCTCCACATTCCGATCATACTATGGCATTGTGAAGTTTAGTACAAAAAAAAGAACAATTTTGAAAAATTGAAATAATTTTTATTCTGTTGGCCTTATGATGAATCTGCGCATGTAACAAACTTTGTTACACCATTGAGCAACCCCTGCAAAATTTATACAAAGTCTCTGCAAAATGCACACTATTAAAAAGTATTATAACTAAATGCGCAATTAGACTGCAGAGCTTCTGCAGAGTTTGCTGAATGGTGTAACAAAGTTTGTTACACTTTGTTACATGCGCAGATTCATCATAAGGCCAACAGAATAAAAATTATTGCAATTTTTCAAAATTGTTCTGTTTTTTTGTACTAAACTTCACAATGCCTCATACTATGTTGGCTATCATGAATTACTACGAGAACACAAAAATTTTAGTCACAAAATAACGGTTAGTGTCAGACAAGGTGGAAGTGCTATTCCAAAAGTTTTCTCGATGTATACTCAGCCATTAACAGAGAAAATCAGTATAAGCAGATGATATTCTACTACTGTGCGAGGCAAAAAAATTACAAACATTTCAGCAAAAAACTATCAGCGCGATTGCCAAGTCAAACACAATCGGTATCAACTATCCAAACCTACGCTTGTTACGGGTACGCTTGAAATTATTGAAAATAAGCGTGAAGAAATTAAAAATAGCCAATTATCATTTCGAGATAAAATAAAAGTGCCATCTATGCCATGAAAGTGAACTGGGAGACCGAAAAGACGGAAGGTGCAAAAGCTAAAGTCATTTAAAAAGTCATTTAACGGTAAACATCTAATTCTCAAAATATACACCATTATCATCTATGGTCTTTGGCCATCTATCAGCGTGCAATTCTATACCTCTCTTGTACCATTCATGGCTTTTTGAGCTAAAAAACTCAAGGCACCCAGCTTCTATGTGGTCTTGGTTAGTAAAATTCCGCCCTCTAAGGAAATGAGCCATAGAGCGGAAAAGGTGATATTCACAGGGAAAAAGGTCTGGACCATATGCTGGATGAGGGAGAAGTTCAATCCCTTCCAGCTCTTCAATTTTTTCAATGGATTTTCGCGAAGTATTTGGTTTTGCGTCATCTTGAAGAAACAAAGCAATCTTTCGGTTGATCAAAGAAGGCTATTTTGCTTGAAGTGAAGCATACATTCGTTCTAATTGTTCACAATAAAGGTCTGCATTTATCGTACGACCATCATGAACCAGTTCAAAGTAAATTACCCTATGGCAATTCCATCAAACGCAAAACATTACCTTCTTTTCGAATCGTCTTCTTTAAACCACTGGTAGGGTTGGTTGAGATGGGTCCAACCACTAGTTTCTGTCCTAAGTATTTCGAAAATAAATCTATTTCTCATCGCAAATAATTACTCATCTAAAAAATCGTACATTTTTTTAATTTTCTACAAACTTCGATACGACGGTAAATATCAAAAGGTGTCAATTCGTGTGGAACAACTCGGCAGCTCTTTATTGATAAACTTAAGGTGACGAGATATGGTCGAGTGTGAAGTGCTAAAATCACTTGATTATTCGTGAGTACTAACCCGAAGTTTGCTCTCTACCACCGTACACAGAGCTTCCTTATCGAAACTCATCGATATTCCAGATCCCTTTTTCCTTCGGAGGCTAGTATCATCACTGTTAAACTTATTGAATCAAGCTCATGTTTTTCTTACTTTATGGACATTCTCGCCTTCTACTTGACGTAACAACACCAAAATTTCAAAATTTTCATCAAAAGTTTTCATAATTTTAAAATCTAAACTTATCATCTTATTAGAATATTACTTAAAGTTAAGAGATTTCACAATAGCTAGAATCAATAATAGCTAACCTTCTAAAAAACGCGAAATTTTATGAATCACCCTAATAGAAGTCGACTGTTTCATTTCCTTCAAAACACCTACAAAGTAGTATAATTAGGATGACGTAAATTTTTTAACAAAAAATAATTGAACTCATTAAATGACTAAGTACACAATAGAAATTAAAGTTAAGTCATTCAGTAACTAATTACTTAACATTATAGATCAAAGATAATTTAATGTTTCCAACTGAAATTAGATAAGATTCAATCAATTTATGACCATGAGAGGTTAATTTTATTTTAATTCAATTTTGTTTGCTCGTCTAACGGAGACGTTTATTATTTCAATAGTGATCCATTAGTTTCCAAGTGTTATAAACCAACTAACGCAAAACGAGAATTATCCCAAAAATAATATATAAAAATATCATCTGTTCAACTGTAACATAAATAAAACAATAAAATTCTCAAATGTTGTACCATGCAACAAACTCTTCTTTTTTTTTTTTTTCTCAACAACAAAAAGTTTCAAGATAACTGTTACAACAACAAGTTGTTAAAATTCAATGGGAAAAAGACTTCGATCGATCATAAAAAAATCGAATTTATAAATAAACCAAAAATGATTAATACAACAACGTATTGATAAATTAGAAAACCGAAAATTTCAAAAATTTATTTAAGCGTAAAAATATTTTTGTAAACTTTCAACGAATAATTAAATTACAATTTTTATTCGTTTTACCTGACAAATCAAACTAATACTATTAGAGAATAAAGACCGATTGTACCGATCTTATTAGATTAACTCTACTTTTTATTTTTTGCACTTATTATAAAGACTTAGATCAAAGTTATGTTGATATAATCTTAAACAAATTTAGTATCATGTTTGAATTGTGACAATTTTTATGAAAATTTTAAGATCTTTAATTTCATGATACTTGGATCATTTTTTGTTTTATTCTCAGATCCTAAATTCTTTGAACAGTCAATGGATATTTTCTAGACCAGGTCATTTTTTTGTTTCAATTTTTCAAAGACATTTTCGCAAGAAGTTGTTATCCCAACTTATATAAAACTATCAAGAAACACACGAATGGAAAATAATTGAGTGGCATTGTATTCAAACGACATTCCAACGGAAGACTACCGTAATGCCTCATCATAGACACCAGGGGTCTTAAAATGTGACTGAAAAAAAAATGGTCTGAAATTTATTTAAATTAAAAATTACTTGATTTTAGACCCCTGGTGTCTATAATGAGGCATTACTGTATGTTTAATTCATTTTGTTTTCAGTTTGGTTTTTTTTTTGTAATTCTAAAACTATTAATCCAAGTCTTCAATAAGCTTCTGTAAAATATTTGGTTTCTCTCAAATGTCAGTTAATCGAATATAAACTCGTATAGGAGATCTCTATAAACCGACAAACAGATAAATTCAACTAACAGATACTCATTAACTCGGAGTATAAGATTCCGACTTAACACTATACTGATTTAAAACTCATCTTTTTCTTCAAATTTTACCTGTAGAAAACGAAACTTTTCCGTTAAAAAAGTGTTAATAATCAGGAAGTAGGCGGGTATTAATAAAACTCGAAAAAAATATTCGATTGGTCAACAAAAATTTTTTTTTTCTGTTTTATATAAATAATCCTATAAAACTTGTTATTTTTTAGATATTTTTGAAACAAACACACACACACACACACAAAAAATGAGTGAATCAATTCTTAAAAACATGTTAAAACTCGAAGAATATTACACAATTCAAGCAAATTATTTGAACGAAACAATAACTAACGAAATACGCTCGACTCTCTCCATTTGGATGTTGGAAGTATGTGAAGAAGAAAATTGTACCAAAGACGTTTTTAATTTATCGATGAATTTATTCGATCGTTTTATGTCGTCCGTACGAAATTTTCAATTAAATAAATCGTATCTACAACTAATCGGATGTTGTTGTATCTTCATAGCCTCAAAATTACGTCAATCTCAACCAATTAGTTCGACAAAACTTGTCGAGTACACTGATAATTCAATTCAACTTACCGATTTACTCGATTTGGAAATATTTTTATTACAAAAATTAAAATATGATGCCGACTCGATTGGACCAAACGATTACTTCGATATATTTGTCAACCATATAGGGTTGGACAAAAGTGACTCGATTGAGTTGATCAAAAAACATTTTTTCGCATTTACAGCTCTATGTTCGACCGAGATTAAATTTTCGTTCTACACATCGAGTATGTTGGCATACTCGTGTCTTATATGTGCTTTAAATGGTCTTGACCTAGATGTTAACAAACGCGAAATCGAATCGAACCTGTTCGATTATTTGAGCAAGTTTTCAAAGTATGATTGGGAGACAATGAGTCTCTTGAAAGAACAAATCAGTGCCCTATTGAGCAAACCGGTCGAAGTAACAACAAACCAATTCGAAGACGATTGTGAGTTTCAATCGGAGTTTTCAAGCGAAAAAAAACGAGAAAGTACAAGTTCAGTTTCATCTTCGAGTTCAATAATGGATTATGATTTTTCAGCATACTCATCGTACAATTTGACTCCACCTTTAGCTAATCAATTACCTTTACCAAATTTTTAATTAAAAAAATTTTTTTTTTAAACCGTTTTAGAAATTGTAAATAAACCAAAAATATAAAATTCTATTGTAAATTAATTATATATTTTGAATAAATATTTTTATGAAAAAAAATACGTTAGCTTTTTTTTTTGTTGCTTGATTCCCTCTTCAAATGTTTAACGAAATTAATTGTTTGTTTAATTTAAGGAAATGATTATTAATTTAATTTTTGTTGTTGTCTTGAGATTTGATATCGGTTGAATTATTAAAATAGAATCATGTAACCTTGATTTACATTTAATCTCCCCTGGTCTACAACCCTGGTCGTTCACATGTTCCAAAAACGTCCAAATGTAATTTGAATTCATAAGCGTTCAAAAATATTCATTGAATTCAAATGAAATTTGAACGTTCATTTTTGGAACATGTGAACGACCAGGGTAGTACCCATTTCCTAAATCCTGACCAGGGACGCCCAAAAGTTATTTCTTTCTACACGAAAATGTTGAAATAATTCTAAAGCCTACTTGAAAAGAGGTAAAAATAATTTTTGAAAATGATAATTAGGGTAGTAGCTTATGAAAATTTTATTCAAATGCAACTGATTTGTTGTTCTCGATGGTTTGGCAAGTTGTTCGAGCATCTTTTGGGCGTCCCTGATCCTGACCAGGATCTGCAAAGATCAAAATATTTCCAGAAATTTTCGGGAAAGAGGAATCAAAACTTGGGTAAAAATACATTGAGGAAAGTAATAATTTTCTCCAGTCACTTATTTTTTGGATTTAAATGATTGCAAATTGCAAATTGATTTAAATGAAAGCTGTGTAACCATTCTAACCACAGAATACAGTTAAGATTTTTTACTACTCCATTATCTTGGGTCTTCAATATCAGTTATTGCTTATATCTTTAATTGAAGAAAGTTATTCAAAGTGGAGTTTCTTTATGCGTCGATAGCATTAAAAATGTTCAACAAAGACTGCGTCGTTAATGAAAAAAAAGTGTACCCGTCATGGTACAGAACCTGCTAACCATAACATTGTATCAAAACATTATTTGAATCGTGTGGACTTACGTTACTGTACGGTAGTACTAACGCCTTTTTTTAAAATTAAGCTGAGGTATGTTGATTAGTGGCTTTAGGATCCAAGTACAGTGTAACCCTGATTTTGTTACCCTCTATTATTTGAAATAAAAAAGAGAAACGCTCCTAACACCTTTAATGTATTTCTGGTTTGAATTTGTGAAATTTTTGGCATTTACCCAGACACTCCATAAAATCGAGGTTTTAACTTTGGAGTCAGAGTCGGAGTCTGAGCTTGAGTTGGAAATTACGCGAATCTTAATCTAACACAGAGCCTCTTCTCTTCGAGTAAAGACCCATGGCTTAGACTCCGTCTCAGACTCAAACTCCGGCTCTAAGGTTAATAAGTCCTGACTGACACTGTAATTTCAAAGACCGCTCCGTCCTTGTTTTTCTTAAGACTAAGAGCTTCTTTTACAGAATATGAGCTCCCATGTCAAAAGTTAAGATTAGACAAAAAATCCTGATCAAGATATATTTGAACTCCGCATGATTTAACCGCAATTGAATTTATTTTCCGGCAAAAAAATTAAAATTCTGTGTTTAAGTTTTTATTTTTGCGGAATTTTTCGGGAAAAAAAAAGTTGCGGAAATTCCGTTTTCAGTCTTTAAGTGTCACGAATTTGATTCAAATTATGAACAAATCGAAGAGGTCAAGTTCATATTCATGTGAAATTTAGTTTAGCACAAATTGTAACATCAAATCTGATTATCTTGATAAACAAATCACTCTAATTTCAAATTTATTTAAATTCTTAAAAACAAAAAGAAGCAATTTAAATATTTATCTAAATGATTTTTTTTTCTAAAACAGCACGAGTTCCGATAAGATCAAATAATTTTTCAACAAGGTCATTTTAAGTCAAGTTATTATTTGCATGTAAAAAAAAATCAAACGTTCTTAAACTAATTTAAAACTTGTATAGTCAAATGTATAACGGTTATTTTTATTTTACGAATGCCATCTTATAATCGTTTAATAATCGCCAACTGAGAAAATATTTTAAGTTCAACCTTAACTAAAAAACATTTTCTCTAACGGTTTTGACTCAAAAATATTTGTGTGTATGTTTGACTAATAAATTAATTGAATTTCCTCTTCGTATCATACTAATTTATGTTTCATAATTTTTTGTAATGTTGTACTAGATCGAACTTATTGAATAATTAAACTTGAACCTGTTCTTCTCGGTCAGTGGTAACATAAACATGTAACTAATAGTGTAATTGAAACATTTTGTTCTAATTGATAAATAACCCTAGGATTATGTAATTTTCAATTTCATCGAAAATTATTTATTTTGTCTATTTTTTATCATGAGAAGTCTATGAATATTAAAAAAGAGCTCACGATCAATTTTTTAAGGTCGGAAAATATTCATTTTAATATAATTTAAAACATTCGGTTAATAAACTCAAATATTACCCCTTTAAAACCCGTATAGCTTACACACACACAACGACATAAAAATAGAAATGATATTATTACCGATATCGATACCATTCAAATGTTGGACTATCTAGCTTAACCTTGTCATGATTAGCCATCCATAAAGCTCGACCGATTTTCGAATTGTAATTACTTTTAAGCTCAAAAGGCTTATCTTCAACATTTTGAGATATTAATTGTTCACTTTGGGATGTATCTTCATCGGTTAATGTCCCTTCCATAATTTCACTATTTTTTAACGTAGACGAATTTGATTTAACCGGAGAGGAATTACTATAAGATACCAAATCAACTTGACTTACTACATCAGCATTACTCTCAGATTCAATTAAATCGATTATCAAGTCAAGTTTTGAAGTATTCAAAATTGCTGCTAATAAATAAACTTTTGACTCCAACTCGAAATTGAAACGTCTTTTTAATGAATCAACCAATTCATCGATTAATTTTCTAATATTTCCTCTTTCTTGCCTCGAATTGAAAGTAGCTTTAATGATGACAATTAGACTTGGGATCACATCATCAATGTGCCAATCCGCATTACTCTCAGATTCAATTAAATCGATTATCTCGACTTCGCTGTCAATAGTTTCAGCTTGACTGTCTGTAGTTTCAGTTTGACCATCAGTTTCCGAACTATCACTGATAGTGGTAAACTTTACACCCGCAGTCTTTAAAAGTTCTTCTTTATTAGCTATCAGAGATTGTAAAATTCCAGTTGGTCCCATTGTGTCACGGGTACTAATGTATCTTGTGTCAACAAAACACATTTCCTTGTATTCAGGCCTTAGCCTATACACTCCACGGTTACCAAAACCAAACTCTATTTCATTACAATAATAAATCGACAATTGTTGTAGACTTAATACAATTATATCAAGTTCGGTTGTTTATCAGCTTCGATAAATTGTTGATTCCCTCGGACTGGTTAGTCGTGATTCCAGTAAAATGGTTAAATAACCGTTTAGCAATAGGCCTTACACCCCAAGCAGCAAGATTTCCAATCTCAGGTTCAATATGAGTAGTAAAATAATCGTGAAATTCTTTTTTCCAAGGTTCAACGTGACGACCCAAATTATTCACATATCCATTTATTTTGTTATCAAGCTGTTGTTCGTATAATTGTTTTGTTGGCTGTAATAACAATTCACGCATTAAGTCACAATAAATGCCTACATCATCATTGGTAAAATGTTTGTTCCCATTTATCCAACGTTCGGTCGACTTATAAAAATGGTTCCAACACCGAAAAAGAGTTTCCGCAAAATTTCCGCTTTTTGTCTTATTTTTTTCTGTGATTTTTAGTTGAGTACCTAAAGTGCGGAAATTCCGCTTTTTAGGGTCATATTCTACGGAAAATTTTAGCGGAAATTCCGTTTTCCGCGTTTTTTTTCCGCTTTCTATGGACAACCAAAAAATGCAAAAACATTTACTAGAATTGAAGATATCTGGCTTTCGTTAAAGTACATCTAAATAGATTCTTAGAATCAATATCTCATGATATAATGATGATACAGATTATAAAAGAGAATTATCTTCTCTTAAACACGAAAAAAATGGATTTTTAACGTTAAGGATCTTCGGAATAAAATCACTGTTGAACTCAAAAAATTTATTGAAAAAAAAAATTTACAATTCCCAACTATGAAATAAAAAAAAAAATTTAAAGATTGATCCTTTCGCCACATACCAATCTTGACTTAAGTCTCCAAATATCATTGACATCAATTTTTTGATCACCTGGTAAACCAAATTTTTTATTCGCCAATTTTTCAACTTCTTTCTTAAAAGTTTCTTGTACAGTACCAGTAACATCGATATATTCACATTCACTTGCTGCATAATGGCATGAAATAGCCTTTCGAAAACCTTTAGTCCTATTCGCACCACTACCATGAATTAAAAGTGGATGAAAAAATACAGTATCACCTTTACCCATGTTCAAATGAACCAAGTTTGATTTTTTAACGTCAATGTCTTGAATGCCATAGTACATTTTGTTAACACCTCCTTCCCATTTTGGGTAATCATGTTTCAATAACTCGTTTGAATGACTTCCTGGTATTACAACCAAACACCCATTTTGTTTGTTGATATCTTCCATTGCGGTCCATGAAGCAACAATTTTGTCAGCTGGTCGAAACGGAAAGTAATAAAGATCTTGATGTAACGGATGTCTCGAAGTCAATGCACCTGTGTCTGGTGGTTTATTTATCAACATAGTGTGCATTGCCATTAAGTTTGGTCCAATTAACTCTTTAACATACTTAACTATTTCATTAAGACAACAGTACTCGAATAATTCATCATCATAACAAAAGTCTTGTACTTTAGTTATTGCTTTTTCACCTTCAACAAACTCAGACTTGGCAATTGAAACATCTTTCATTACAGTCATACCGGGTACTCGAATTTTTTCCGAACATATTTTTTTAAAACGATTCTTAAATTTTTCTAATTGATTATCAGGCACAAGATTCTTAATCACAATAAATCCGTTTTTTTTGTACTCATCAAGTTGAGTTTGATTCAAAAAAGGCGATGTCAAATAACGCGTTGTACTTATATTTCGAAGGGTGTGTTGTCTTGGTGGATTTACGAATAAAATTTTTGAAAATTTTTTCATTTTTTTGACTTTTAAGATTTAGCATAATTTAAAGCTGATATGGAAAGGGTTTAAACTCAAGTGTAGATCAGATGCTTTAAAAATACAATTGTTAAAATCTCAATATTAAATTAACATTTTTTCAGTTTGGTAAAATAATCTGAACCATTCTCATATGTTAAATAGACTGACTTAAACATGATGTCATCTGACGTTAAGAAATATAAACGTTTCTTTACTTCAACTATTTTCAATAGCAACAACTTAAAATAAGCCCGAAACAAAAAAAAGTTTACTAATTGATAATTTTCATTAAGTAGCTTATGACAAGAAAATTCATCATTTTAGAAAAAAAAGGATTATCTTTGCTTCAAGACGAAGAAGCAAAAAAAAATCAATAATTTTCAATATTTCTATTCATTGTTATTTTAAGTAAAAAATAAATTACGTAATTATCATCGTTTAGATCACATAGGGTTAGTAAAATAATCAAGGGTTAGCGTAAACAATTGGCAAAATTATTTTATATTTAATCAAATTGTTTAAAATTAAAAAATCAATAAATAGGTAAAATCGAAAAATTAAAAATTCTATTAAAATCAATTTTTTTTGAGTTAACAATTCGATCATATTCTTTTGTTTCACCCTAGGAAAATATAAAAATATATTTTAATCTGTTTAAAGTAATTTTATTGATTTTTTTTTGGGTTTAGTTTTAATAGTCACTTGTTTAAGGAGTAGCCATTTGTATAAAAAGCCTATCGAGCCTATTGAAGTTAATGAAAAATCATTTTCACAAGTTTCTTTTGTTTCAAATTAAAGAATACAGGCTAAATCCTGTTTACCGACAACTGTATAAAAAGCTCATGAATTTTCATTTTACAATGAAGATCAAAATTTTGTCAACTGTCGACTCAATAAATGTAATCCGCGACCTGGAGAATACTAGATTACCAAGTTTTTGTCGGTTTAAAAAATCAAAAATTTTACCCTTACCTCTCCACTTCAAATTCATGAACTTTCAGAAATGAGCATTGTGAAAGACCGGATTTGTAGATCAAATGAGTACATAAATTATTTTTCAACTTTTATATTCATATATACTACCTCCAAGACAAAAAAATTATAATCCACACTTTTTTTGTAAAATCCGAATCATAAATTTCTAACACCGAACCGGAAAAGTCTAAACACGGAGCCAAAATCTTTTAAAAAAAATTAATCTTTTTATTTGTAGTAGTAGTACAGTAATTCCTTGCTCATAAGTGCCCCGAAAATCGACAGTCTGATCTATGCAAATAGATTTCTGGGTTCATTTGGATTATTTCTGATAGAAATCAATGCGTTTGATCTGAAGATAACAAAAGTGGCTTATTATTTGTTCGACTAGAAAAAGAGGGGTTTTGGTGAGGGCTTATCAGCTAGGAAATACGGTAGCAGTAGTAATTTTTTTGTTATTTAAGATTTAAGACCTTATTTTAAGTCACAGCGACTCGCGAGTCCCAATACTAATTTTCAAAGTTCTTCTAGTATTAGGCCATCTAAAGAATGACTAGTCGATGATTCTAGTCGGATGGTTTCCAAGCAGCACAACACGATTAAGTCTTTCTCTACAAAAATAGGTGAGGGTTTTTCAAACGATGAGTATCTTTTGATATGTCTGAGGTATCAATTTTCGTAAATTATCAATCAAAAATGCTCAAATTTTAGAAAAATTGTTTGTAACAAAGAAACGTTGATTTGTTTAATGAAAAACCCTCATCTAACTCTAGAAAGATTTATGAGAAAAAGATTTTAAGACACTTTTTAACTTGGTTATATTGTACCACAGGAATAGAATTTAAAGCTAGTAAGATTCATGATTTGTGGCTCCTTAACCAAAATGAAAAATAATAGTTTACTCTTATTTATATTAAAAATTGTAATGATTGATATTTTATATTGAAATTTTTAAGGAAATCTATTTATTACATAATTTATTAAATCAAAAAAACTCAACAAAAATCCGTTAAATCATCAAAATAATTATAAAAATTGATAGTTTAAACCAAAATTTATTTATTTTTTCTTTGTTTTTGTTATAATGAGATTTTTGATTTTGATATTTTGTTTAATCACAAGCATATTTTTTGGAAAAAATCACTTTAGGATGCCAATTTAATTTCCATAATGAAAACGATCTTATTTTTTTTAAACTCTAAACGATCATTTTTTTTTAGTTAATCAAAAAATTGTAGAAAAAAATAAGAAATGTTTAAATTCATTTATATTTATCCCTAAAGTAAATGCAAAATTATCATTTTAAACTCCGCAAAATAAATTTCTTTTTATAGTTGCAAAAATTTCTAATTAAGTTAAAGAATATTAAATTAAGATTTTGATTTTGATTTATTAAACATGAATGCACCTATATTGACGTCATAATGCTTTTAAAAAAAGTTAAAAACTCTCTTTTTTTAAGTATTAACGCCTAGTAATCACTCAAGAAAATCGATTATCGAGGAAAAATCTTATTAAAATAGATTTTTCGTTATTTTATCTTTCCGCTACTTTTTTTTTTAATTCATGAAAAAGTTGTTTTTGAAACCTTTTTTTGGTTAGTGTCTTGAAGCATTTTGCTAAATAACCAGGACCTATCACATTTTTGTTAACTTTTTTAACCCTTAACCGGAACTTAACTGTCAAAATCCAAGTTAAAAAGTGTCTTAACATATTTCTATCATAATTGTCTCTGGAGATAGGTGAGGGTTTGTCATCAAACAAATTGTTTTCTTTAATGCAAGCGATTTTTCTAAAATTTGAGCAATTTTCATTGAAAATTTACGGAAATTGATATTTCAGAAATATTGTAGTATCAAGAGTTACTTGTCATTTGAAAAACCCTCACCTATTCTTGTAGAGAAGGACTTAAACTAAAAAGCTGTTTGGTTTATGTCTTATCAAGATATAAAATTGAAGAGAAACTAGCTTTCAAAAACCATGAAAAACTAACTAAGATTTATGATTTGAGGCATCTTAAACTGGAAAGGTTTTTGCAACCAGACATATGTACCCATTTATTTTCGGGTATTGGGTCGGGTTGAGTAACCCGAAAAAATTGGGTTTTAGGGTTCGGGTAGGGTATAGGTAACCCATAAATTTTTGGTTTTGGGTATAGGTTTGGTTGGGTAACCCATAAAAATCGTGTAGGTATTCCCAAAAACTCTAATTAAAAACTCAATCTTTAACCCAAATACCCTGTTTTATGGGTTAGCCAACAAAACCTATACCCAAAACCCAAAATTTATGGGTTACCTATACCCTACCCGAACCCAAAAACCCAATTTTTTCGGGTTACTCAACCCGACTCAATACCCGAAAATAAATGGGTACACATGTCTGTTTGCAACCTAGAAAGAACAAGGCACAAATGATTATAATTTCATTGATTTACAATTAGTTTATAGTTTATCCGTTCATAGTTTTCATTTAATTCTAAAATGGCGACAACCATTTTGGAACACCCGTTTTAATTTCCAAATACAGTTATAACCTCATTTCATAAAAATATGACCCAGGTTTAAAGAACGAGGAGTTCGAATATGTCAAACGTAGATATTGATCGTAGAATTAAACTATACAGCATAATCAAATCCTCTCTAAACCGACAATTCTTAAACTTCCTACTGTAATATTTTTTTATTGGATTCTATCTAAATAATCCGACATTTTCGCTTAACTCATAGAAAATTTCTCAATCAAATTTTTGGGATTAATGAGGGACTTGGGTTAAAGATTGAGTTTTTAATTAGAGTTTTTGGGAATACCTACACGATTTTTATGGGTTACCCAACCAAACCTATACCCAAAACCAAAAATTTATGGGTTACCTATACCCTACCCGAACCCTAAAACCCAATTTTTTCGGGTTACTCAACCCGACCCAATACCCGAAAATAAATGGGTACATATGTCTGGTTGCAAAAACCTTTCCAGTTTAAGATGCCTCAAATCATAAATCTTAGTTAGTTTTTCATGGTTTTTGAAAGCTAGTTCTTCTTCAATTTTATATCTTGATAAGACATAAACCAAACAGCTTTTTAGTTTAAGTCCTTCTCTACAAGAATAGGTGAGGGTTTTTCAAATGACAAGTAACTCTTGATACTACAATATTTCTGAAATATCAATTTCCGTAAATTTTCAATGAAAATTGCTCAAATTTTAGAAAAATCGCTTGCATTAAAGAAAACAATTTGTTTGATGACAAACCCTCACCTATCTCCAGAGACAATTATGATAGAAATATGTTAAGACACTTTTTAACTTTGATTTTTGTATCCCAGAAGAGGAATAGAATTTAAAGCTAGTAAGATTTATGATTTGGGGCTCCTTATGTTTTTTTAGGATTAAGCTCTCTGAAAGTTAAACCAACCAGCTTTTTAGGGCTTAAAAATTAGGACAACAAACAACCTTTAAAAGTCCGTTTTTTTTGCCCCAATTTTTTAGCTACATTTTCTTGTTCACAAGGTTTGATTCTAACCGAACAAATTTTGGTGATATTTTCTCATTCCATCAAAATTACCGAAGACACCCGAGGGCTTGGTTGGTGTCACTTTGAGGGAGCTTATGCTTGGAAGATTTATGTAAACTAGAAGCACCCGTTTTAATAATTTTTGAATGAATGAACTTAAAATTGTACTTTTTGAGTCTAAAAAAATGGCATCAACTTATCAACGAAGTTTTTTTTTAAATTAGAATATTTTAACTTATACGATACTTAGAAGTTGTAAATTTGATTCAATATCTTGATGAAAATCTTTAATTTATTTATTACTAGAATCAATTTCACAATGACTTGGGTATCACAAAAAAGAGATTGGAAATTATTATTTTTTTTTCTAAAAAATATTAAGAATTTTTCGATTCATTAGAAAAATTTTGCTCTCTTAATTCGTTTTATGTGAAAATCAATTAACGATAAAATTAAATTCTATTTTATTCTAATTTTTTTAAATTGCATTTTATAATGTTATGAGTTGTGTCATTTTTTACTTAAAAATGTCTTACTAAACTCTTCTCTCATGCAATCGTACTTTTTCTTAGATCCTTAAAGAACTCTTGAAATCAAACTTGGAAAAAAAAAAGATTTCGGGATTTTCAAGATATTTTCAAGATATTTTCAAGATTAATTTAAAATTTCTTGGAAATTTTTCTATATCAAGAAATTTTTAAGGATCAATTAAAATTTAAAATTTGGCCTCAAAGCGGTCAAATTTCTAAAAGCCATGGTGAACCGGATATTCAAAATCTGACATCATAGGCATGTTCTCCATGCTAAGAAGCATAATATTAGTAAAAAAAAAACAGGAGTCAAAAAGGTAAAAAATTTTGTCATAGTCTTAACTAGGTAGCCCTCTAATTGGCTGACTTAACTAAATCGTTACTTTCAATCGCTAAATTTATTTTAAGCAAATCATATGATATAGATTTTTGTAGAGAATTTTCAGCTCTACTATTTAAACTGTTAAGAATTGGACCAAAAAAACAGCTAAATAATTGTGGGCTTTTATTTCATGGTTAACAGAACGTTCAAAAATCGTTGGAGATCATTTGATTAAGTTTTAAATCGAAATTTTAAGATTTTTCCAAGAAAAATACGATTGCTTGGGTTTGTCTTCTTATGTCAAATTTTAGGAAAATCGCTTGCATTAAAGAAAACTATTTGTTTGATGACAAACTCTCACCTATCTCCAGAGACAATTATGATAGAAAGATGTTAAGACACTTTTTAACTTGGATTTTGACAGTTAAGTTCCGGTTAAGGGTAAAAAAAGTTAACAAAAATTTGATAGGTCCTGGTTATTTAGCAAAATGCTTCAAGACACTAAGCCTAATTTGATAAGAAAGGTTTGATTTAGTTTTCTTTAGGAAGGTGTCGAAAAATCGTTATGATTAAAATTCATGACATCATTGAAAAAAAAAAAATTTTCCAAAAAGAGTTGAAGAGTTTTTTAATTAAAATTTATCGAATTAGATCAAAGGTTTTTTCAAGAGTTATTATAACTATTCAAATATTAGATGACATAACTCTTAAATTTCCAATAGTACGTGACAAACACGTATGAAATTTTATAAAATAAAATCCTTTTTTGTTGTTGTTGAATTCTCATAAGAATAATTTAGAATTATTTTATGAAAAAAAAAAAAAAAGAAAAAAAATTATCTTTTAAAAATAAAAAAACACGTAAATCGATTCTTATTTTACTTGAGAAGAAAGCATTTTATTTCAAATTAATTAAGACAAGTCAGTCTCACCTCGACTACCCATGAAAACACGAAGAAAAAGAAAAAAATTATTTTCAATTTATAATTTTTTATGTATATCATTTCAAATAAGAGAAAAAAAAAGTGATGACGACAAACATGCAAAAAATTCTTTTTTTTTTTTTTGGTTTTTCGTTTCGTTACTAATTTTTTATTTTCATTTTTAGTCCATTTTAAGTTTAGATTGAGAGCAGTTTCAATAATGATCAATAAAGATGGATTTAAATTTAACAATACGAGAATTAAAATGAACAACTTTCGTCTTATTCTGATAACATCTTTGTTTTGGGTGTTGATCGATACATTTTTAATTTTTTATTTAACCGATTGTTCATCAGTTAATTCGTCATTGTTCTCAAACGATAAACTTTACTTGAACGAAATGAACAAAAAATTAATTATTGAAAACACAAATTTAAAAAAAGAAATCGAAAAATTAAGGTATGCACAAGACACATTGGGTGCTAGAAATTTAAAAATAAAAAATCGTCGAATGGAAAATGATGAGTTTAGGTTAACGTCAACAACAAAATCGACAACTACCAAAAAAGAAGAGGATAAAAATATATTTAATAAATTTAAACAATGGTTTTCATCGAATTCCGATGCTACTAATCCGCCTAGTTGGCCTGGTGAAAACGGACGTGCCGTACAACTACCACAAAATTTAAAAGACGAATCGAAAAAAAGATTTAAAGAAAATCAATTTAATATTTTGGCATCGGATATGATTGCTTTAAATAGAACTGTTCCCGATCAAAGATCTCATGCGTAAGTTTTTATGATTTTAAGTTAGATTTCAAACCCTCCAATTCTTGAAGACAAACGGCGAACTAGAGATTATTCACCATCATGAATCTGAGAAGCTAACATTAACTCGAGTTTTAATCATTTGACGTGGCATAATTTCATAGCGTCTTTAGGACTCGACCGGGTTTTTCAAAAAGACTATTAGTTTCTAGGCTTTATTTTAGAGAATGACCTAATGGATAAAGGTTAAAGGTCGGAAAAAAGTCTTAATTATATCCCTGAAAAATATTAGATATGAGAGTGTCGTTTGAAAATCATTAAGAACTGTCTTTAAAAACGGTCCTACTCTCGTTCTAAGACTGCCTTTAAAAAACACCCCATTTTGATCCAAATGCATACATCTGGGTGATTATCACGATTCTAAGCCTACTTATTCTAACCTTTAGAGACACTATTTTCTTTAGATTTAGCTTTTCGAAAAAGTAAGAAATTATTAAAAATCTCCCAAAACCTTCTAAACTCATCGAAATATTTATTTTTTTGAACTAATTTTGATGAAAACTTATGTTTTGAGACAAGGGCTTTCATTTAAACCTATAATCGGCACATGTGAAAAATGAACCCAAGGTGCACGAGACTGCAACAATAGGGGGCCAATTTAAAGAGTTAGTGAAGAAAAAATATTTATTAAAATTCCGACCATATTGGAATTTTAATGGGAGCTGAATATAAATTTTCAGACTCCAATAAATTTTTAAAAGAAAAATAAAACTTCGTTTAAAGTCTTTGAAGCGATAGTTAGCCGAGCAGATTTTTTTAGAAAAAAAAATTAAAAATATGAAATTAATCGATTTTTAAAAAACTTCAAAGTGCACTTCAAAATCTAAAAGCAATTCTAGAATTTTGACCTCAAATTCGTGATCTACGTCCTTAAAAACCTTTCTTAGGTCAAATTTGGGCTATTAAAAGAATGATTGTAGCAAAAAAAGGACACCGGATCCTGAAAGAGCACCCAAAAATAATTATTTTTATTCAAAAAAAAAACAGGGGGTTTATGTAAAAAATGGGGGGGGGGGTGTAGAGGGGATGTTTATTTCCCGAAAATTTAGAGTTGATTGTAGACATGAAAATAAACCGGTTCGAAGGGTATTGAGGGTATCATTTTGAAGAATTTTCGATTCTGAACTATCAAAAAAGAGATATTACACCAGGGTGTATGCATTTGGATCAAAAGAGGATTGTTTTTTCGAGGACCCCTTTGTCCTTCAAGTGTTTCTATTTCGAACTGAACTGTTTTTAAGGATCGTTCTGAACGGAATTTTAATTTTAGCAAGAAACGCTGTATAAACGAATTATTCTTCACCCCTCTTTGCTTTTTTCTATTTAGATGTATCTATATCGATCCTCAAAAAGTCATATTTAATAACGTTTTCGATGGTCATATCGATCGTAATTAAATTGCTCTATCATGAATATTTGACATTGCATGATGAAAAACGAATTTTAATTGTGAAAAAAAATTAGAATTAAAAATAGTTTATTAAACCCTTAGAGACTGTAATTGTTTAATAGCACAGCTTTTGTATAATCAATCAAAAATTTGAAATTAAAAAAATAAAAATTGAAAAATAAATTTTCTTGTTTCTCTACGGGATAAGCTTCCTCTGTGCGTCTTTTTGATCTTATTCCTACTAGTACCACGTCTCTATTAATTTTTCGTTATTTATAAAATTATTTTTATTTATCAACAGGTGTAAAAGTCGTGAATATCCTTCAAGCTTACCAAGTACAAGCATAATTATCGTATATCACAATGAAGGAAATTCAACATTACTTCGTGGTCTAACAAGCATTGTTCGTAATTCACCAATTGAAAGTCTAAAAGAAATAATTCTAGTCGATGATGCGAGCGAAGGCCGTGAATATTTACACGGACCATTAGACAATTTTATCAAAACCCTTCCAGTTGAAGTTAAAATATTCCGAAATACTGAACGTATGGGTCTAATGAGATCACGTCTACGTGGCGCTGACGCTGCATCTGGAGATACAATGACATTTTTAGACGCTCATATTGAAACAACAAGAGGTTGGTTGACACCTCTTTTGGCTGAAGTTAAAAAAAATCGTAAAGCAGTTGTATGTCCTGTAATCGATGTTATTTCAGATGAAACTTTTGAATATTTAACTGGTTCTGAGTTGACATACGGTGGTTTTGATTCTCATTTTGTGTTCGATTGGATACCTGTACCTGAACGTGAAAATGTTCGCCGTAATCGTGACTTTTCATTACCTTTGCGTACACCAACAATGGCCGGTGGACTTTTTACCATTGACCGTAAATACTTTTACGAAATTGGGTCTTATGATGAAGGTATGGATGTATGGGGTGCTGAAAATTTGGAAATGTCATTCAGAATATGGATGTGTGGTGGAGAATTATTGATTTCACCTTGCAGTCATGTTGGTCACGTGTTCAGAAAACAAACACCGTACAGTTTTCCTGGCGGTACAAACCGAATTATATTCAAAAATAATCGAAGACTTATCGATGTATGGACCGATGAATATTCAAAATATTTCCACAAGATCATTCCAGATTTGAATGTAATCGATGCCGGCGATATTTCTAAACGTGTCGAGTTAAGAAAAAATCTACAATGTAAATCATTTAAATGGTATTTAGACAATATATACCCAGAAGCCCCATTGCCAAAAGATTTCTATCACGTTGGCGCCATACAAAACGAAAATTTGAACTCGTGTTTGGACACCATGAATAGAAAGAACGGCGAAGAAGGTGGTGCATCTTCGTGTCACGGTCAAGGTGGTAATCAAATATACGAATATTCAAAAAATCATAATCTAGTCTCAGGTAGTTTGTGTTTAGACTCGAGTGTTTCTTTAAAACCGGTTAAATTAAACGGGTGCAATGGAAATTCAAAGTCTCAACAATGGGATTATGATAATCTAACCCAATTGTTTCGTAATCGATTAACATCAGAATGTTTAGCAATAAACGATCAAAATAATCATCAAATAATAACAATGAATTGTGATAAAGATAATAAATTTCAAAAGTGGTTGTTTAAGGATTCAATATTTAAGAACACTATTTAAACAAAAAATAAATTTTTTTTTTTTATGTGAAAAATTCATTTTTTCTTGATCACTGTTTTAAAACTCTAAAAATTCCGTTTTTTTTTTGTTAGAGACTTTTCTATTGAGTTTGCCAAAATTATTTATTAGCCAAAAAAAAAAAAGATTTTCACATTCTCTTTTTTGGTTGTCGTTTTTTTTTTTACGAAAGTTTTTATTTTATTTTTAGTTTCTCGGAGTTTGCTCAAATCTTATTTATTTTAAAAATCTAATTTTGAATAAAAAATGCTTTAAAAAATGGGGCTTTAAAAATATCCAATTTTTAAGGTTTATGTTTTATGTATTGTTAAAAATATTGTGAGGTTACATCTATTTTTTATCGGCTCGCTTACAGCATTAAAATTTAAGGCACTAAACGTCAGGACAGGTCAACGTTATGGATATTCAAAATTTTTTATTTTCTATTTATATGCATACACTCAATGAAACGTGTTAGAAAAAGGACCTTGGAGTCTTCATGTCGAATGACCTTAAGTGGAACAAACAATGTTCTGTGGCTGCTACAAAGCCGAACAGTGTTCTGGGTCAAATCAAGAATTCGTTTTCATTCCTTGAACGAGATACAATCATCCCGCTGTATACGGCGCTGGTCAGACCACATCTAGAGTATGCGGTAAGTACTTGGTGTCCCATATTTAAAACAGACATTAGTGTTCTTGAAAGGGTTCAACGGAGGGCGACAAAATTGGTGAAGGCGATTGAAGAGAAACCATATGGAGAAAGACTCGGTGTTTTGAACTTATTGAGTCTTGAAGAAAGACGTTTAAGAGGTGATCTGATTCAAATGTTCAAAATTGTCCACAAGCTTGAAGACATAACATTGATGAGAGGGGTTAATTATGCTAGGAGTTTGTCTCTCAATCTAAGAAGATCAAACGATAAAAAATTGGTCAGAGAAATAAATCGTAGAGGATTGTACCGCTACAATTTTTTGACAAACAGAATAGTTGAAGTATGGAATAAATTATCGACGAGTGCGGTGAATGCAAAGTCAATCAATGCTTTTAAGTCAATAGTTGACAAAGAAGTTTTTGGAATTGCTCAAAGAAACGACTGCCACGGCTCTTTCAGAGCTAAACGCGATCAAGCGTTAGTGTAGACAATTGTCTACTGCAGTATTACTACTACTACTACTAAGTACTACTATTATCCAATTATACTGCAATTAACTCAAAACATACCTCTCCGATTTTTCAAGATTTTTGGCTCTAACCTGATGAATCGGACCACGAGAGTTAATTTTGCAGTAATTTTTGTTTAAAAAATTTTTTTTATGGGTACCCTTCAAAGGAAGCTATTGTACCAAAATACTTATAAACTAACTTGCATAATTTCAAACTATTTCTTAGAGCCCATAATCTCAGCTTTAAAACGTTGTATTTGGTTTTTTGGAAAAAAATATTTTTGATCGAGATAATGCCGCGGAAACGGGAAATTTCATGCCTTTTTTCAGTTTTTTTGTATCTAGTCCCTGGTTTACCCCCTAGCCATCATTTTTCTATACAGATTAGAAAACTAGACAAAATTCTTAACATTTTGTTGCTGGTTTCACTTTTTTCAATTTATTATTACTTTTTGTAACCGAGGCCGAAAAAAATAAAAACAATCAAAATTCAAAAGATGATGAATTTTCATACAGTAAATTTCTGAAATAAGTTGACATGTTTCGGAGCATTGCTTAAAAAATCATAGCGTCTTCATCTATTGACAATAAAAAAAATCCTTTTAAATGCTTTTTATACTCTTTGAAAAATAATTTTGGAGATAAAAAGGTTTGAAAAAAGGAATTAATTTTTAGAAAAACTTTTGATTAATTTTTTAGTAAAAGTACGTTCTTTTTGTACTTTTTAGAATTGTTTTCAACAAAAAATTTAAATTTTATGTATTTTGTCACAGATAATATAATTTTCTTGTTTGATAAGATTTAAAAATTGAATAGCAACTTTGCTTAGGAAAAGCTTCGGAGCAAAATAACCTTACTTTGAACAGCACTAAATAAAAAAAAAGGGATCTTGCCGCAAAAACGACCAATTAAGAAAGTATCGATTCACGGACACGTAAATTTTAATAAATAAAAAAGCTGGACAATTAATTATTGGCAAGATTAAAAATTGAAAGGTGTCTTGATTGATTAAAAGATGGGTCTACCCTGTTTTGTGATCTTGTGTTCACAAAATTGGTGATCATGTCCTCGTAACTGGTTTGGTGAACAAACGGCTGAATTTGCTTACTTTTAAGGATATACTCAAGCAGCTGCCTAGTACAGAGACGTTTTAGAATGGAATTTTTTTTCCTTCGAAGGTCGGGTCAAGCTTCAAGACATGATTTGGGCCTATGTAACTCGCTCCCGAGCGTGAAACGATTGTGCAAGTTATCCTGACCTTACAGTATTCATACTGTCTACAAGGGTTCCACTCCGGAGACATTTTCTTGAAAATCCGTCTACCGAAAAGTCTTATATTTTTCCCTCGGCTTGAATGAAGATTTCTGTGCTCAAATAAAAGATTTCATAAAGATCGGTCGAGTTTTCGCTAAGTACGAGGGCGAAATTCAGGTCGTTCTCTAAATTTTTCACAAAACTTTTTTTACGATTCTATGACGAACTATCGGCCATTGAATATAAATGAAACAAAAAAATCAAAAGCGTTCACTAATTTTTTCACAATGCTGTATTATTAAATTTCGTGATCAATAAAAGTTTATTTATACTGCACTTGTACCGAACTTTCACCTTTTTCGGAGGGAACCGTTCGTATCGTACCACCGCACCTTCACCATACTCATAGCGCACCGAATCGTACCCTTGCCATAGCGTTTGCTAAGGGTACGCTGCGCATCGCTAGGGCCAAGCAAATGGTGAAAATTCGGTACAAATGCAGTACATAAACCTACTCTTGACTTGTTCGAGCTTTCTATCAATATCATTACTTGAACATGGTAGCTCACCTTAAGCTATATCACTCTCAAGACCTGTCACATCAATCTCTTGATTCAAAGTCTTAATTCAAAATTTGAGAGGTCCTTTCCAATGCTTTACTTCAGTTTCAAAATTATGTGTTCATTTTTGAATTTTTGTGATCATTTTTTTTTTAATTCTTTCATGTATTTGATCACAAATTTTGTGAACAGAAGTTTGGTGATCATGATTGTTCACAAAACCAGTTACGAGGACATGATCACCAATTTTGTGAACACAAGATCACAAAACAGGGCAGACCCTAAAAGATTTACTTACACAAATTAGTGGTAATAGTAGTAGTAGTAATCTATACTGCAACTTGGAGGTCATCCAAGCATAACTTTAAAGAGCTGTATCAGTTTCTTCTTTTTGTTTCGACATCCAAACATCATGTTTCGCTTTGAAACTATTCAGGTTCTTTGCGTTTACAACCTCTTCCGGAAGTCTGTTCTACTCATTCACAACTCTATGCGTAAAAAAATTTAAGTCTAGGAAAACAATTTTTTACTTGTTCATGTGCCAGAATTTAACTATTTCTTCTTAATTCAGATCTTCTGCTTGCGGACCTTATGTTTAGACTGTAATTGATTCCTTCGTGGTCCAATTAGCAAAGTAAAAGCCAAAAATCAAAGAGGCAATATACTTTGATTTTTCACAGTTTTTTGATTTTTTTATTTAATATTAAATTTTAAATGTGATTTTATTCTATTTTCAAGGGAATTAAGTTGTCAACAAATATCAGATATACCAGCGCAATTAGATATATTTTTAATTCTTGTGCCCGTTTTCCAGCTCCTAATACTAGTAAATGTCGAATTTAGGAGATTAAAAGTCTATTTTTATTGAAAACTTGCCTCTTTTTCACTTTAAAGATCACACCCCTAGGTTGGTGAGCATGTTTGATAACGAACAATATAATTTTATATTTTAAATCATTTACGAAAAAAAGCTTTCATTTTTATCAGTCGTAATCTTGAATTATAAAAATTTCAAAATTCTCATAAACTGCGATAAATTCTACTTAATTCAAAAATACAACAATTTTAATACTCAAATAATTTATGCTGAATTAACAAAATTATCGAAAGCCTAAATGATTACAAAAGTCATAAAAACTTTTAACAAAAAAATCATTCGATAGATTCTACCATTTTTCTTATCTTTCATTTAATTTTAAATTTAAGCGTGTTTAAATGAAATGGAAATAGCAACAATATTGAATAAAAAAATAGCTATTTTGGGTGCTGGTATAATCGGTTTATCCACTGCACATCGTCTTGTCGAAATCTATGACGAGTTAAACTTGTCCAAGAAGCGTCAAATCGACATAACCATCATCTCGGATAAATTCTTAAAAGACACTACAAGTGATGGCGCTGGTGGTCTATTTAGACCAGACGATAGATTCATACCCGGTGTCCCTAAAGACGTTGTCAAAAAATGGGCTACTGAATCGTTTAAATATTTTGATAAACTTTTATTCAGCAAAGATGGTGGTAATGCTGGTATCTTTCAAGCTAGTGGTTATCAAATGTTCGATGATGAGAGATTCGTAAATTTTATTTCATCCAATCTGAGAACATTTAACTAAAAGTCTAACTCTTAAAAAAAAGGATCCAAGTTACAAGGAGTATGTCTATCAGTTTAGACATTTAACTGAACAAGAACTTAATACTTTTCCAAGAAAATTTAAGTAATATCTCACTATAATCACTGTTTCCAGTTGATTTTTTAATAAAGATCTAAAGGTACGGCTACTTCTCTACAACAATTGCGATCGATACAAGAGCTTATATGAAATATTTAACAGACCAGTAAGCAATAGAATCTTAGAAAACTTTTGAATTGTTACTCGACTTTAATTTAAAGATTGAGTTTGAAAGGAGTCAAATTTTTGAGTAAAAAAGTAACAACTCAAGAAAACTTTTTGACCGAAAATCCAGAGTATGACATAATTTTTAATTGTCTTGGTTTTGGATCGATTCAATTTTGTAATGATACAAAAATGGTTCCAATTAGAGGTCAAATGATTCGGGTTAAAGCACCTTGGATTAAACATTTTTATTACACAGACGATAATTGTTATATCATACCAAAGTATTATTTTTTAATGAAACTAACTCTTAGTTATAAGATTATGAAATTTTTTGTTAGCATTAACACAATATGTTTGGGTGGAACTAGACAAAAAGACAACTTCTCTTTGGACTTCAACAAAAATGATAAGGATGGTATTTTGCAACGATGCAAAGAGTTATGTCCAAGTTTAGAGGTAAAATTTTTTTAGTGTTGGAAAAATTAAAATATCGTTAAGTATATTGTAAGTTTAGAACGCCACAATTGAGTGGGATTGGGTTGGTTTGAGACCTCATAGAGAGCCTATTCGTGTTGAAAAGGAGCTCGTTGTGTGCCCAAAGACTAAACAAAAGAAAATTGTAAATTTTATAAATCTTTGTAATGGACGCTGTTTATTCTTGAGCCTTAATCATCTTATTTTTAAGGTTATTCACAATTATGGACATGGAGGTAATGGAATTGCGTTATCAAGAGGAACGTGTCTGGACGCTGTTGATCTCTTATTAAAAAAAAATTTTAGTTTTTCAAATAAATCAAAATTATAAACTTTTTCTAGTAAAACGATTTTTCTCAAATAAAGTTCTTAATAACAAGCTAAAATGAAAATATTTTGTTATTTTGATTATGGTTTGAACAGATTTTTAATCACTGCAGTCAGTTTTCCTTTAAAAATACTTAAAATATTGTACTTGAATGGAACCAACAACGGGCAATTTGAAATGTTTTGATTTCCGAACTGAGTTTCTAAGCGCATATTATAGATGTCTAGGCCATTTTACCTACAGTATCCCCTCCTCAAATCAACAAACGCCAGATTAAAAGACGAAATGAGAAGATATCACCGAAGAATGCTTTATATTATTGGCATCTCATCGCAATTGAAAACTACAACCTTGTTGCTGTCAAATTAATTTCTAACTTCTCAAGAGAATTATCGAAGAAGATTCATTCACGAGTAAACAAGGTATCGAATAATAGAAAAGTCACATTAGCATCACAAAAATGGCAACCTGAAGTTTTGTACGATTGTTCTGTACGATTCGCGTACTATTCGTGGTAGAATATTTTTTCCTAAAAATGAACCTTATAAACATATTCAGATTTAATTTGTACAACTATTCCATTATGTATTAACTTTTTACCTCTTAAAAGATATGAATAGTACAGCAATAAACATCCCAAAATTAGAAAACTTTTACAAGCAACTTCAGATTAACAAATATTAAAAGTACGATTTTATAGGGATGTGTACAACATTTTTGTACATCTTGTACAATTCTTGGGTTTACTTTTTTTCTCAATCTAGACCAAGATTATATTCAATTTTGAATAGTACAAAATTGTCCGTTTTAATCAATCGAAAAAGTTTCAAAAATTTTAAGGATTAAAAGCTTTTACCAGTTTTTCGATAGGTGAAACTAATAAAATATTCAAATTTTATGAAGAAAATATAAAGTCTCGCATATGAAATGATTAGCTGAAAAAATTAATTTTTTTAGAGTATATAAAAAAATTTTAATTATTTTTTTCAACGATTTTCTTGATTGATTCTGACTTCTCATCCAGAGAGCTGCATTTTGATACCCATATCAACCTACTAAATAATTGTTTTATTTTTCTTGTTTTTAATGTCCTTTTAGACAATATTTATACAGACCAAGTTTACTTTAAAGGGAAAAAACTTAGGATTCTAGAATTGAGTGTACAAGGTGTACATTTTAGCGGAGAATTAGAAAATAATATCAAAATAGCATTTTTTTTAATTACTTTTTGACTCTTCGAGGGTTTTAAGAAAAAGAGTTGGGTAGGGTTGTTCAATGATTTTTCTTAAGAGTTGGTGTCCAAAATTATCTTGTACACTGTGTACATTAATTTGTACACAAGATGTGAAAAAAAAATTTCAGAAAAGTATTCTTTAAAGCAATAAGACAATCGTACAAAACTTCAGGTTGCCCACAAAAATAAGAAACAAAGCCTTCGAGAAAAGTTTTGCATTTTGAAATGGAATTTTGACCGTAATAAAAGCCGATTAAATACAGAGAATCATGTATGTTCAGAGCACTAAAAATACGTTAAAGACAATGGGAGGTGAAAATCAGAGAACTATGTATAGCGTGTAGGCAAGACAACCTAATAGTGGAAGCAGCAGTTCACGTTGAAGTATGTGAAATTCGCTCTTGTGAAACATGTGAGAATGAAGCAATGCGATCAAGTTACAAATTTTTGGACATGTAAAACAGTTATTAAACGCCCAATATGTGACCAGCAAGTGAAGTTCCGAACTAAGAGGGTCAGTTGAGAACATACGTGATACAAAATCGAAGTGCTCCTGAACCAAAAACTGAGAATCACGAATGTATGGTATATCCAATCTTGTTGGGAACACAACCAGCGGTATTGATCTTGGAGAGTAACACCACAATGATACATATGTTTCAATGATACTTATATTTTGTAATAATTATACATACCAACAAGCTAGAGTACTACTACTAGATGGTCTGTAGTACAACCGTTTGGTCACGCAATATTCGGTCAAAAGTAAGGAGACGGTTTGATATTATTATGTAAGAACTAATTTTTAATGTTTGTGATGTCATTTATTAAAATTGGGGGACGATTTAATCCTATAATACAATTGTATTAAGAGATTGTTAAGGAAAGGCAATACCCCAGATTTAGTGAGACTTGTTTTTATTTTATCTTGTTTTTATATTTCTTTAGAATGTATTTTTTATTAGCCGTTTAATTGACCAAACGACCAACCCTCGTACTCACGTTACACGTCAAGTAAACCAAATATAAGCATTTACCCTTCACACAATCAACCAAATGAATGGCCAGAAAGATTAGGTGATTCAAACAAAACTGGTTCGAAATATGAAATTAAAAAAATGGGGCATTGTGAAGTTTAGTACAAAAAAACAGAACAATTTTGAAAAATTGAAATAATTTTTATTCTGTTGGCCTTATGATGAATCTGCGCATGTAACAAAGTGTAACAAACTTAGTTACACCATTGAACAACCTCTGCTAAATTTATGCAAAGTCTCTGCAAAATGCAAAAAGTATTATAACTAAATGCGCAATTAGACTGCAGAGTTTTTGCAGAGTTTGCTGAATGGTGTAACAAAGTTTGTTACACTTTGTTACATGCACAGATTCATCATAAGGCCAACAGAATAAAAATTATTTCAATTTTTCAAAATTGTTCTGTTTTTTTGTACTAAACTTCACAATGCCAAAAAATGGTAATCTAGTAAAGCTTGGTTATAAATATTTGAATATTAATAAGATTTGAAAAAAAATAAAAAGTTTAATTTTTATAAACATAATGTAAAATAGTAACTTTTTTTGGTAACGGTTTTGGTATTTTTTTTTGAAAATAATATTTTGAAATATCCATGACAGGAAAAACAAAATAAAATATTCCAATGAATATAATTGCAGCTGTCGAGGCAGTTGACGTTACAATCTGAACTATTCTCATTTCATTTGATTCAATTTCACAATTTTGTCCACTATACGAATTAAAGCATTTGCACTGACCCATTTGTATAGTTTCATTATAAAAACAATATCCATTTGATGAACAATTTACGCTTGAACAATAATCATCTTTTAGATTTTCACAATTAATCCCATAATAATTATTTTCACATGTACATTCATAACTGTAAATAGTTTCATTCGAAACCAATGAAGTAGTGTTTAAATCTGTGCAAGTTCCATTGTTTAAACAAGGCTTTCTCAAGCACTCAAGTTTATTTATGTCACAAACATTTCCTTGATACTCAGTATTACAAGAACATTTATATGAATTTAGTGTGACTTTTCTGCATAGACCATGATTTGTACAATTTGTTAAACAATCGTTTAAATCATTGTTTTCAGACAAGAGTCTTACCACTAACGAAACATCTGAAATGTCAATTATTTGACCAATGTCAGGCAAAACTTGTAAACTACATACTGAATAAAAGCCATGGGTACTTTCGAAAGCCTCTATTTCGTAATGACCAAAACTTGAACAAAAATAACTTTGCTTTGAAGTCATTACATCTGTAAGGTTTTTTAGATTCAATATTGAACTTGTTGTTAAGTCGCCGAAATCAATTGAGATATTTCCATTAAACCCAAAATAACTAATTGAAAAGTTGAATGTTTCATTAATATTAACCGTTAAAGGACAATCAAAGACTCGAACTTAAAGAAACAATTTAAAATTAAAACGTCTCTTCTAAATCAAAATAGACACTTACTTCCACCAATTATCAAATCTTGTTTTTGAGACAAATTTGAGTTTGATTCATGAACAGTTATATTGGAATTTCCATACTGGTCAAATATTTTACTAAACAAGATTGAATGATTTTGTGTTGCAATAACCTCTGTGTTATTGTTGTACCGTACTGTAAAGTTGAAAAATTCTCTCCATGATGTGATTGAAATATTGCATATAGTTGATGAAAAAACTTCAAGTATCGTTGGATTGCATACCATCCTGATTGCCTCAATAACTCGAACTTCAATTAAACAAGACGAGTTGTAATCACCAAGAAAATTAGATGCGAAAATTGTAAAAAATCCTGCTAAGGTGTAACTTTTGTTTAAAATTAAAGGTTTCAAATGGGAATTTTGATCATTTAGAAAACGAATTTCACCATCACCAAAAGATAAATTTACGTTTTCATTAAAACCAAAGTATTCAATCGAAAAATTAAAACTTTGATTCTGAGTAACTACCACTGGGCAACCATACAAGTTTACTTATATTATAAAATCCTTAAGATAAATCATTATTCAATTGAAATTCAGTTTAAACTTACCTCCTTTGACAACAATATTATCTCTTGCCTCTTTAATAATACTAGGTTCGTACACTCTGATTGAATAGTTACCATATTTAGTAAATGTTCTGTTCACAGTAAAGAATTTTTCAATCATCGAATAATTTAAATAGTTAATTGTGTCATTAAAGTTAATACTTATATTAAAAAAATCAAATCGTGAATCGAATGTTATTTTACAAAATGTTGTTTCGTTAATTCGAAGACTTTTGGGATTACAGTTTATCAAAATTTCATTATAAACAATTTCAATAGAACAATTTGAACGGTATATAGAATTTACATCACTTGCAATAATTTGAAATAATCCAGGTCTAATGTAAGTTTTGTATAAAGTTGAATTGTTTATTACAAAAGTTCCATTTAAATTTTGAATAAAACTCGAATTCGAATCCCCATATGTAATGTTCACATCTTCGCTGAAACCATAAAATTGTAAAGTAAAATTGAACGTTTGGTTTTTATAAACCATTGAAGGACAGTCCAAGAGTCTCACTTTAAATGAATTAATTATTAAATAGCACTGGTTCTTTAGTTAAACTAAACTTACTTCCTATAACGTAAACATGTGTGCTTGCGGCTAATTCCATGTTTGATTCATACGCTTTAATTGAAAATTTCCCATACTGATAAAATGTACGATTAATGTAAAAAGTCTTTTCTTGAATATAAAATTCACTTGGTGTTGGTGTATCACTGTAAAAGACACTAATATTAACCCAACTTTTAAGAGTTTTTAATTTAATTGTACAATTTGTGGTTTCGTATAATTTCAATTGATTAGGTAAACAAATTATTTCAATTGCCTCAGTCTCTAAAACTTCGAGAGAACAACTTGAATTTACACTTTTAAGATTATCAAAGGCCTGGATAGTATAAAAGCCTGCTTTGTGAAAAGCTTTAGTAAAATTGTTATATTGATACGTTGCATTTTCATTGTAAACTGTTATTTGATCTGAAGGAGTATAAGAAATATTGATCAATTGATATCCATAAGACTCCAAAGAAAATTCAAATGATTCGCTTTTGTTAACTGTTAAAGGACAATCAAATAGATTTACTGAGAAAATAAAAATTTTATTAATTATGTTGAGATATGATGTATATAAAGTTTACCTCCTCTAATGTAAATAAAATCTTCAGCAAAGAGATCTGTTTCTGGCTCATAGACTCCAATTGAATGCTCACCAAAAGTATCGAATGTTCGATTATAGAAACTAATATTTTTTTGATTTAAAGAATAAATAAAACTTTCAGTGTCTGATGAAAAAATGGTGAAATTAAACAATGGTTGCCATGATTTAATTGAAATTTTGCATGAAGTTGTCTCATTTATAAAGAGTTGATTTGGTTTACATTCGAACAATAATTCAGTGTCTTTTTAAAAATTAAAAAATGTAATATTCATTATTTTTAGGGCACATCAAAATGTTTTTGATGAGTGAAAAAATAAAATTTACAATTTATTTTGTGAATTGAATTCTTCAAATTATCGCCACAAATTTCAGTCTTATTTCCACTGCAATTTTTATTACAAACCTGTTCACTTTGATTGCGTCTATTATACGAATTACCACAAAAGCAGTAAGATCTAAAAAAAAAAATATTATTTGATGTAATGTTATTTTGAATTTTAAAAGGTAAATGAGTAGAGAAAATGTTATTTATTCAAAATTTTATTTCAAAATCGTTTTTGTTCGCCGTACAAGTGGGTTTCATTAAAAAATTTTTTTTTAGGTTTAAACAAATTGTTTTTCTAATTAAGCAGATTTATGAACCCATTAATTATAAGGTATTTAGTCAGTATCGGTTTGTCGAATAATTCAGATAAATTTTGGGTTTTTTATACATTTTTATAGTTTTTTTTCGAAAATAATTTAGTTTGGGTAAATATGCCCAACCCAGTCCAATAACTAAAATCCAAAATTACAGTTTAAACTCTGCCCTACCCGAACCCAAAATACTTATCAACTAACTTACATGACTCCATGAATTTACATAAATTTACTCTAGTTTTATAAAACAAGAGTAAGTTTTTGATCGATATCTCAGCTTTTTGATCATGAATCATATATAATGGGCATATATTCTGAAAGCGCATATTCTAAGCTACAAGTAAATGTGTTTAATATTGCGGGAAAAAAATATGGTGTGATTTTATCCTAGGAAAAAAGCGGAAAGATGCGCAAAATTCCAATTAAATCGAATCTCGTCCTTCAAAATACTCATTACCCCTAATTTTTACTATAGATTCTAAAACTAGACAAAATTCTGAACAAAATGTTGGGATTAGTTTATTCGTTTTCGTTTTACTCTTTGTACAGTAAAGGACGAAAAAATTCACAAAAATCAAAAATCACTTAAATGAAGAAATTTGGATACAGATTCGAAAACTAGACAAAATTCTAAATAAAATGTTGAGCTCACTTTTTTCAATTTATTTTTACTTTTTGTAAAATCGAGACCGAAAAAAATAAATAAATAAAAATAACTAAGATGATCGGTTTTCATATTTTTGACAATAAATTCGTAATCCTCATGTAGGAAAACTCTATAAAACATAACACCTATCGCCAAGCGAAGCAAAATACATCATTTTGAAGCTGAGATTATGGACTCTAAGAATTTGTGTAAATTATGGAGTTATGTAAGTTCGGCGACGTATGATTTCCGTAATTCGCGATCACTTGCGAGTTTCTCAATTTCAGCTCTTGTTACCTCCGCTCGTTTCGGGAACAGTATTCAGTGATGTATTTAAAGTTGCTCGTGGGCTTACTTGCTCGTTTCATTATGAAAATCATACGTCGCCGAATGTTGCAAAATAACATTCGAATAAAGAAGAGAAGAAAGAAGAAGATTTAAGTTAGTTGATAAGTATCTTGGTACGAAAGCATGAAGCTCTTTAACTTTTAGTTATCTATGAGGGTGGGCTACCCAAAAAAGATAGGTTTGACCTGCGCGAACCTTACTAATTTGGGTTCAGGGTTTACACTTTATAATTGTTACGGAAGTTGATTCGATAAATAGATGTATGTCATTTCTTCGGTATATTTCGGAATTATCCACCAAGATAAATTTTTTTATCGAAAAAATATCCAATAAACAAGCTTTTGGTTAACTTTCATGAAAAACTTGCAACAGTTTTGCGTAGAAAATATTCAATCAATTTCAAGCTGGGTACAAAGATTTTTGGACTAATTTTTTTTCAGCATCTAGTAGAAATTGTTAAATAAACATAATTTTAAGTTACCCATTTTGGGTTCCTGAATACATGAAATTATTTTGAAAGCATATTTCACCACACAAATAATTAGTCATCAGTGTAGGAAACAAAATAGCTGTAAAATTCAAGTCTCTGTCTGTTAAACTATCATTAAAACAACCAATCGGTATCACATCAATATAACCACGATCGAAAAAACCTTTCAAAAAATTTATGAAAATTATTTTTTTTTTAAATTAATAGAATTTTATCTTTACTATCAATGACATAAATGTACCAAGAAGTGTTAAATGATAGATTTTCAATTGTTATGTTTATGAGATTATAACCAGCCTTTAGATAACTTTTTTGTATTGATGGACTCGTGCTTGTTGTGTTAGAACTAAAATTAGTTCCATCACCAAAATCAATTTGAATAAAAGAATAATTTGAATTGCTTTTAATTGTTATGTTTATTAATAACGAATCGTTTTTAAAAACAAAAATAGGAATGTTAACTGATATGTCAGCGCCAGTGGTAGTTTTAAAAACTACTGGTGCTGGCGGTTGTACTGCCAATTGCTTCGGTGATTTGCTTGTTGTTGATTTAATGGTTGTAACTTTTCCCTTGAGAGATGGTCCCTTTTTTCCGGAATAAACTGTTTGTAAAATTACTAGAAAAAAAAGTATAGCTGGTTTGAAATCCATATTTTTAAGTTTGAATAAAAATTTTTTCAAAATTATTCAAAAGTTTTTATTTTGAGTTTTTCTTTTTAAATATTTCTTACATTATTCAAAATGAAAACAATGTGGTTTTATTTACACGACCAAGTAAACAAGTTATCTAAGCATGTTGAATATTCTAAATATAACGAAATATACGTCAATTTAATTAAAAATTGATTAACTATATAGATACATATTGTAATTGTTAACTTATATTTTTATTGGTTGTGCAAATACAAACATTTGAGCATAAAATTTTAGATCATATTTTTTAAAGCTACGATCGATTTTTTTCGAAAATCAAATAGTATGTTTTCTGTTTATTTAATTGAAATTTTTTATAAGTTAAAGAAAAGTAAAACGCGGTAACTTGAGGTGAGATTGTTTAAATATCAGTGCTATGAATTGATCTTAGACCAAAAAATGTCATAAAAAAATTACCGTTCAGTCTACTAACTGTAACAGTCTCAAAAAAATCAAAAAATGAAAAATTTAATGCAAAAAAAAATGTGAAATATTGAAGTCAGAGGTGCATTCTCACCTTTAAGTGGTACTATCATCTCTAAAAACCTTTTTTTTGTTGCAAATTTTAAATTTTATGTTTGAAAATTATATTGAAGAAAGTCATCGATTAAGGATTGACTTGCATAATTACGGATTGAGACAATAAAATTTCCATTGAAAGTATTGGAGACTGAGTAGGAACCGGTTAAAAATGTACAGATAAAAGCGATTCGACTGTATAAGATTTTACTGAGCGAGATAAAAAAGTATGCTAGTCAAAGGAATGCATTGTGAAGCTTAGTACAAAAGAACAGAACAATTTTGAAAAATAAAAATAATTTTTTTTGGTCTTAGGATGATTCTGGACTTGTAACAAAGTGTAGCAATCTTTGTTACATCATTGACCTACCTCTGTTACAAACTCTGCAGTCTAATTGTGCATTTAATTAACAGATTTTTATAGTGTGCATTTTGCAAAGATTGCTCAACGGTGAAACAACGATTGTTACACTTTATTACATGTCCAGAATCATCATAAGACGTCTTTCTTTCAAGTGTGTTACAGCTGCATATTTTTAACATTAAATGGGAAAAAATAAGCTCAAAGATAAACATGTTCTCTCAGCCAAAACCGTTAGTGATATGTCACTAAAATCAAGGAATTACATTATTTTGAATTTTCAAAATTGATCTGTTTTTTGTACTTAAGCAACATCAAAGCAACCCATTCAAAGCTTAAATAAGGAGTCCCAAATCATAAATCTTAATAGCTTTAAATTCTATTCCTCTTCTGTGTTTTTCCTTGAAAATTTACGGAAATTGATATTTCGGATATATTGTATCAAGAGTTGCTTATCATTTGAAAAACCCTCACCAATTCTTGTAGAAAAAGACTTAAACTACAAAGCTGATAAGTTTGTATCTTATTTAGATTGAAGAGAAATTAGCTCTCAAAAACCATGAAAAACAAACTATGATTTATGATTTGGTGCATCTTAAATGTTTCTTGTCAAAATCTAGCGTTTAAAATTTAACGCGTTACAAAAAAAAACAAATACTGAATTGGAGGTTTGCGTTGCCATTGAAAATTATATCCCTACGACATCTAACTTTGCGATGCTCATTTGCGGCATAACACGGACTCAATCAGGATTGACTAGTTACCATAGTATCTTGGCCGCTGGAAGGTCTTTAATTTTCAGCCCGTGTTATTCAGGAGAATCCTATTTAGTGTTGGCAGTCGACTAATGAGCAAACTGGTCTAAAACATCAATGGTAAGTTTTCATACCAAGTGCATATATATAAATTGTAGGTCTTTTAGTCTGCTACAAAATGGTAAGTAGATGTCTTGATAGGGTCATTGCTAAAGGAGAAAAATGAATTTAGTTGCAACTGAAAATCGTTTTTAAATTCAACTAAATTTTATTAATTCGTTTGAGAATCATCTTATCAAGACATCTAGGTTACCGTTTTGAAGCAGACCAAAAGATCTAGAATTGATATATATACACTTGGTATGAAAACTTACCGTTCATGTTTTAGACCAGTTGGCTCATTAGTCGACTGCCAACACTAATCCTATTCATCTGAAACATACTTTTCAGTAACAGTTCTTTTTTGTAACGCGTTCAATTACCAAGGTCACAATTTTCGCCAGAAATATTTTCAAACTAAAATTTGTGTACAGGTTGTCAAATTATTGTCGTAAAAAATAGTAATTAATCAAAAAATAACTGTAAAACGAGAACCGAACTTGAAATGGTCCTTAGACTGAAGCAAGAACGAAACTGGAACAATCCATGTAGAAAGATAGTTTATTTAATTCATATAAAATGGCACAATAATTGATACACACTCATAAGTGATGTATCTGTGAATTACTTTATATTAGTTTACATCGGTAAAAAAAATTAAATTAAGTTAGTTAGTTAGTTAGTTAGTTTACACTGCGGTATAGACAAAGTCTATACCAACGCATTTAAGCGTTTAGCCTTTTTAAGGCTTTGGCAGTAATTGCTTCGTGACATTCCAAACACTTCTTCATCAATGAAACCCTTGAAATTATTTGTCGAAGTCGCTGACACTGCATTTTCAGATAAACCAATCCAAACTGAAGTTACTCGATTTGATAGAAAATTGTAGCGGTGTGACCCTTTTTTATTGATCTCACGTACTAATCGTTTGTTGTGCCTTCTTCTCAGATTAATTGTAGTTGTTGTAGCGTAATTAATACCATTTATCAAATTTATTTCTTCAAGACCATTAACTATTTTGTACATTTGTATTAGATCACCTCTTAGACGTCTGTCTTCTAGGCTAATCAAATTGAGTTCGTGAAGACGTAGCTCATACGGTTTGGTCTTTATCGACTTGACTAACTTGGTTGCTCTTCTTTGTACAGTGGTCTTACACTTGTATCACTAGGTACTTTTATCACTATTACACTTGAATCACTAAAGACTTGAAGAACAGATTTCACTAGACCTAAATGCATTAAATTTCTGGTTAGTTGTGTCACTAAAAGATATCACTATTTTTAGTTATTTCTCCATAATAAACAAGAACCAATTAACACAGATGTATAAAAAAGCTGTTGACTTGTATCACTTGTTTGTTAATTGTTAAAAAATTAATTGTTAAATTTTTTGTTATACCGAAAATGAAGACGATTATACAAAAACTGATTGTATTAAACGACAAGATATTACAAATTTTTGATGAATGAATAGAAAAATAACTAAAAGATAGCGATGATGTTCTCGACTAATGAATTAAATCCATCATTATTTACATATTTGACATCAAAGAAAGAATAATTGGTATATATCATTAAGTAGATGATTAAACCTTCAACTTATAAATTGAACTCAATTTGAATTAAACATATTATATACAGAGAAAGTCACTTGAAAAATAAACGAAAACAATCACCGTTGTTAGTCGTAAATCCGAACGAAGTTTTTAATAAAAATAACCAATCCGAAGAATTCAAAAAACATGGTATAAAATCAAATGAAATCGAAGATGTAAAATTTACGGAAGCCGGTAACATTTTGATTTATTGTAGCAACCTAGAATCTTATAATAAAATCCTAAACATCAAATCACTATTTGGTAACAACGTTCTTGAACTAGAAAGTGCTGACGACGACAAGGCAATCATCATCAAAAACTTAAGCTACCAAGAAGCTGAGACCAAATTCGAAACTTTTATTAAAAGCCAAGGCATAATAAAAATAATCGAAATGAAAAGCATAAAAAAAGATAAAGTACTAATGATGACAAAAGCAATTTGTAAATCACACGAAGTACTCGAAAACCTTCTTAACCAAAAATCAATAAAAATCGATTATATTCGTCACTCAATCGAAAAATTTGTATACAAACCGAAACTCATTATGTGTTATCAATGCTGTCAAACTGGTCACAAGGCTGACAAGTGTAAAAACAAAATGATATGCTCAAGATGCTCAAGTCTAGCCCATACTGGTGATAAATGTCCTTGCAAAGATGATGAAAACTTTGACCGATTCAACTGCCCAAATTGTAAAGGGAAGCACCCGGCGACATATGCGGGATGCTCTTTCTTTAAGATGAAACTAAACGAACTGCATTCAAAAAAAGATGAAAGCAGAACAAGCAACACGACCCCAACCATTGGTGCACAATTGAGAAAAACCCAATCGGAAGAGTACAAAAAAACAATCCAAAATTCCGAGCTCAAAAACCTATCCGAAAAAATTGATAGCTTAAACTCAAAACTCGACTCAATTGAAAAACTTTTTTCACGTGTTGAAAAAATAGAAAAATCGTTACAAGAACGGGATTCCCAAATAGCATCTTCCTTCGAAAGAGTGATGAACATAATCGATCATAAAGACAAATCAAATAATACAATTTTAAACAAAATAATCGATTCAAATATATACTTACTCGACTTAGTAACAGAATGTATCAGTAATGATGAAATAAAGAATGAAATACGGAACAATTACTTGAACCACATCGACTTCAATCTAAGACAAGAGTTAAACTATACCGGTGTATTGCAAGACATCAATCAAAACATTGATGGCTTTTAATCAAGATACTAAAAAATATAAAGATAAATTTATAATTGGTCACTGGAATTGTCGTACGATTAAGAATAAAAAAAAATTATTAGAAAACTTTTTATTAGAAAATTCATTCGATATTTTTTGTCTAAACGAAACGAAATTAAAGGAAAAACAAACGTTAAACGTTGAAGCATATGAGTTCATTGGTAAAAATAGAAATGTTAGAGGTGGGGGAGTCGGTATTCTAATTAAAAAGGGGATTGAGTTCGAGACAATTACCTCATTTGATAAGTTCAATCTTGAGATCGTTGCAATCAAGCTTAAGCTTTTAAACATCAATCTAAACGTTATAAGTTGGTATTTACCGCCCGATAAAGTTTCAAACAAAAACCAAAATAAAATACCCGATGATTTATTCGAAGAACTAAATAGAAACAAACCTTTCATACTCAGTGGAGACCTAAATTGTCATTCAACCAAATGGTTCTGTTCCAACACTTCCACTAAAGGTAAGCAATTAGCCGATCTAATTGAAAGATTTGATTTCAACACCTTAAATAACCCTTGTCCAACAATACTAAACCCGAACTCGTCATCTAAAAGTATAATCGATTTAATGTTTATTTCAAATGACCTATCAGATAAATTCGACATACTTAAAACATACTCGGACAACTTAACAAGCGACCACTTTCCTCTCAAAGGCATTTTTAGTATCAAAACAGAAAAAATCAAATCTAGTCAAGTCAAAATCGTGAAACGAGTCAACTGGGCGTTGTTCCAAGAAACCTCTGAAAAAGAGATAGATCAAATAAATGTAAACAACAGGTATGAAAACGATCTGTCAAAGTTATACAACGATTTTAAAGAAGCCATAATAATCGCAGACCAAAATTCAACTTGCACCCTGACACGTAAGCTCAACTGTAAAACGGGGGACGTTCAAAATGTAGAAAGGTAAAAATGTAGAAAAAAAAATATAGAAACCAAAATATAGAATTTTATTGAATTTAGAAAGTGATTAAATATAGAAAGTGATTAAATATAGAAAAAATATAGAAAAAAGTGTCAAATGAGTTGATTGTTTAATTGATTATTTGTCAACAAATAAATTAGCAAGGCCATCAATATGAAAGTCCAACATCGACTTGTCATACGAATCCACAACACGTTTCAAACTTTTATTCTTTTCGATTTGAGATTTATTATTTTTTTTAATTGACTTTCCTTGAAATAAAGTAACTAGACATGACTCCATATAACTTTGTTCTAACCTAAACAATTCGACTACTTTAGCCACTGATAAATTCTGTCTCGCGTCATTTTTAATGCGTGAATGCCACGATTCAACATTGTTGTTGGTACGAGGGAGACTTTCTTTGACTCGTTCAAACAAGTTCCAGTAGTCCTGTTTGAAACGTGGCTCACAACGTTTACCTAACATTAAACGACCGATATAATAAGTCTCAAAATAATTTAGTATTGAAATAAAGTTAACTGGAGCTTTTGACTTAATATATTCAAAACCACTAATCACGTCTTCGATTGGTACGAAAGCAAGGCCTTGAAGGCGTCGAAAACTTATTCGAAATTGTTCGTCGTACCAGTACTTGACCATTCCCTTGTTTTGAACTCTACGCCATAGTGACTGACATAAATGAAAATAACAACCATATATTTTACAATTAAACACAGATTTGATAGCATTTATAGCAGCTAATTCAAAATCTAAATTCACAGAGTTCGGATTTTTGCTTATCAGATTCTTGACCATATTGAAAAATTTTTTGTAAGTTGACTGTTTTTTATTCGGTAATAGAGCGTACAACATAGGTAAAGCAGATTCTTGGATTATTATATGAATAGAGTAGACTTGCTTGAAAAGAGTAGGAGAAATATCGAATGTACCGTCGCAGTACCAATCATTGTACTTGCTCAATAGTTTTAAATTATCATCAGTTGTGAATATGATAACTCTGTTTTTGTCACTTGATCCGCTGTCCGCAAAATAAAACTTTTTATTTTTGTAACTAGTTTTTAAATGATCTGGTATTTCTAACTCTGACAAACATTTTACATTAAAACCAGCAAGAGCCTTTTTGTTACGTGAACGTTGAATAATTTGTCTGACTGCATCTTTTTTAAGCATTCCAATACATTCATCACTTAGACTGAGCTGAGCTTTTCGTATTATCGATCTAGGTTGGTCGCTTGAGCCAGTCGATTGATGTTTGATCTTTTCGAGTGTGTTAAGGTATTCGAGTTTTGTTGGATTCATACGATGGTCAAGTTCTTCTTTGTGTGGTTTTGTAATTTCAAAAGGTGGATTAAGATTCGGTGACAATCCTCTACCTTTACAACCAACATAGTTACATTTCCAATACACTGTTTTTGCAGTTGGGATATCAACAAGTTTTGGCTTGTCAATAGTGTATGTGAAACCCATCGAAAACAATAAATAACCATGTTTTTGGTTTTTGAACAACTCCCATGCCTGATGCTTTAAGCCAGAATCGATGGATAAACAATTCAATTGAGCAACGAGTGGATCCATACCGAGTTTGGCCTGACACTTGGGTGGAGTCTGGTCTGTTTCGTCGTCAAGATTAATATCTAATAAAAAATTTTCATTGAATGAATCTTCGAACAATTGAGTAGAACACAAATCATTGACAGCTTGCTCGACTTGTTCAACTGGTACATCATCGAAGATTTTTTTTTTTCTATTAATTTTTTTTAGGCTTAAAGGTTGATAGTTTTTGTTTGAACGCAATTTTTTGTGAATTGGAGAATCAAAATTCATTTTTAGCTAAGTGATCATAAAAAAAAAGCGTTTCTTAGTATTTATAAAATTCAAATTTTCAAAAGTCACTCTCTTGTTTAGGAATTTTTTCTATATGTATGATAATTCTATATTTTTTTTTCTATATTTTTAATGTTTCTACATTCTTTTTTCTATATTTTTTTTTCTATATTTTTAATGTTTCTACATTTTTTGTCTTCTATATTTTTTTTTCTATATTTTTTATTTTCTACATTTTAATACACCACCATAAAAAATTGTAAAACGTACTCTTCCGAATATTGGAGAAGAATTAAACAAATCAACAACCTTGAACACTGTGGCCAAAGACACAACAAAATTCCCTACTTAATCGACAACAATCAAACATACAAAACAAATCACGAAAAAGCTGAATTATTTGGAAATATGCTAACAAATATATTCAAAGACAATAACGATCCTCGTTTTGACCAAGAAAACAAAACAATAGTTGAACAATATATTCGTGATAAAGGATCCAATCTATTCAAAACCAGAACTGAAGATATAAACCTCGACCGAGAGTTTAGTATAATCGAACTTGAAAAAGCATTATCAACACTGAACAAAAAATCGGCACCTGGCCCTGACAAAATTACCAATAGACACCTCTTAAATTTATCGGACAATTGTAAACAATTTCTATTAAATATGATTAACATATCCTGGCAGAAACATCTTGTTATTGACGAATGGAAAGTTGCCAAAATTACAATGATTGAGAAAGACAAGAACGATCGAAACAATCCGTCCAAATATAGGCCAATAAGTGTTACAAACTCAATAGTCAAACTAATCGAAAAACTGGTAGAATCAAGATTATCAACTTTTATCGAAAAGTACAAAATTATTACCGAATACCAATCAGGCTTTAGACGTAAACGACAAACAATAGACAACATTATTTATTTCTGTCAAAAAGCACTTGAAGCGATTGATGGTGACGAAAAACTATGCGGAGTGATATTTGACATACTTAAAGCGTTCGATAAAGTTTGGCATCAAGGACTTTTGTTCAAAATGAGTAAACACGGTATTCCGAGAAATATTGGTTTTTGGATTAAAAGCTTTTTGAACAAAAGAAAATTCTACGTAAGTTTTGAAAATACAGACTCTAATCTATTCGATATCGAAGCGGGTGTACCACAAGGTGCAATTTTATCCCCTATTCTATTTTTAATCTTTATAAACGATATAATAGAATGTAACAATTATCCGAACCATAACATCAAGAGTTTACTTTTTGCCGACGATCTGTTCTCGTTTAACAAAGACAAAAATCTCAGAAGGCTTATTCTTCAAATGCAAAGATATCTAAACGCACTCGAAAAATGGTTTAACAAATGGCGCTTAAGTACAGCTGCAAGAAAGTGTTCATTCACAATATATTCTAAAGGTAAGATGCCTAAAGAAATACTAGATAGTACTTTTAGTTTAAAGATCTTTGATGAGAATATACCGATAAACAACAACCCGAAATATCTTGGAGTTACGTTTGACCGAAATTTAAAGTTTAATGAACACACGGAAATTATACGAGAGAGAGGTCTCAAGCTCCTAAACGTTCTCAACCCAGTTAAATTAAAATTTCTGCAACATGCATAATTTTTTATGATTTATACATGTAACAGTTATCCAATCACTGAAATTTAACTGAAAATCTATGTTTATTTTTTTTGAAAGTTCAACTCAATGTCAAACCTATTTTTTTTATTTCACAGACATTACAATTTCATTTTAAGGAGTTTTCATGAGTTTACAGTCAAAAAAAATTAATGTTAAATAAGATCATAACAGGAGAGTTACATTTTTAGTCTTAATTATTAATTGACCAATAGAATTTTTTTAAAAAAATAAACGACAATGAACTTTTTAACTTTTTCAAAATCTAGTATAAATGTTTTTCAATTTTTTTTAAAAGTTATAAAATTTTAATCAACTTCAAAAAACAAATTGAAAAAAAATTGAAAATTCTAATTCCTTAACAAACATCTTCCTTTTTATTATAAATGCTTTTCATCTTCCGCTTTACTTAATTCACCTTAATATACTTTCACTTGACTGATTGCCCTCTTATATTTAAAAATTCTTCCTATCCCCCCCCAATCCTAAACTTTGGGCAAACAAATCTACTTTGCCTGATCCCATAATAAAAAAACTTTATTCACTTTCGCACTCTGAATTATCTAATACGTTTTAATTGTATCTAGACTCCAATTTTGAAATTCAATGTTACAGCTCTGTCGCAGATTTATTAGTCATTAATGAAACATTAATGTCAAAACTTTTTTTAACATTGATGGAAAATCACTGGATTTGGAACCCAGACATTGATGTTACAGTAATGTTATTTTTCGAAGCGACATTAATTTTCCATTAATTTTATGTTAACTGGGAAATGTTTATCGTTTAAAAAATGGTCACTTGGTTCCGAAGAAAAGCTTAACGTTTACAAATCTCTTATTAGATCGACTCTTGAATATGCTTCACCGATTCTAATTTTAAATGAAAACAACTTAGAGAGACTCCAAGGCGTTCAATACAAAGCGTTACAAATAATCCATAAAGAAAGAGTCATGTGTTCAAGTTCGTACCTCCACCATTTAAGCTCAATTGAAACGCTTTCCGAGAGATTACTCAAGCTAAGCGAAAACTATTTAGAGAATAATATCTTGTCGTTTAACCCTTTAATTTTAGATATGCTCGACAATCAAATATTCAGTACCAATGGTATAACTCCGATTGAAAAACTCAATGTTATTCGTTAAAACTTATTTTTTCTTTTATTTTTATTTAATGAACTTGTTTTTCTTTTTTTTGGTCTATTAAGAAAAATTTTACTAACTATTTTTAATGCTTTAAATCTAAAAGGAAGGCAAAAGAGCCAAGCTCAAGCCTTTTTAAACCATTAATAAACTATTGAAACTATTAAACATATTATTTATTTTTCAACTTCTCAGTTCTATCACATTTTAGTTTAATCACCGGTATTTCGAATGGACAATTTGGGTGATATAAGTGTAAGATCACTGTACTTTCTCTAAAATTTTTATGTCGGTTTTATAATGTGGGCACCACGTACTTAAATTAAGGATAAAAAATAAAAATAAAATAAGTCTGAAATTGAAAAATAAAATAAAAATAAGATATGAGGTTCGTTATGTGAGGTTATATTATTTTTGGAACATGGCATGATCTCATATGTGTTTTGCCCCCGATCTTTGCTTCAAAATATTTACCACAATTTAGGCACTCTGTTTTAGGTTTAATTGACGTTATAAGAACTTTTGTTTGTACGTTATTATCTTTGGTTGGTTTTGCAAAATTAGGTAAATTTTTCTTGCTTTCGTCATCTCTTAGGATTCGGATAGTTTTTTGTACTATACTATCGTTGTATGTGTTCTTTTTAGCCGGTTTTGTTTTGTAGCAAAAATCAGAGTTAGATCTGTCGGTGTTTCGATATTTTATGGACACTTCGTTATTCGGGTCGAAGAGGAGCTTTGATACTTTTTTAAGGCTCATTGTTTCGATTCGTTCAACAGCATCAACTAGATTGTATTTTTCAAGTGCCTCGTTTTTATTTATACCAATGATTTTCAGGATTCGTTTCTGCAGGTCACAAATTTCTGTTTTAATTCCTTTACTCGCCATAGAGAGCACCGGGCTATTGTAATCAAGGTGGCTTACGACTAGGCTTTTATAAACAGTTACCAGAATTTCTTTATTAAATCCAAGACGCTTGAGTTGTTTTATCAGAAACGGGATGTGACTCGTGTTCTTTTCGATATGTTCCCACTGCTGACCCCAGTCAAGTCTGTTGTTAATTTCGATACCTAGGTATCGATATGATTCTACGACTTGAAGTTCTGTGTCATTTAGGCAGAGGCTAGGTGGTGTTTCTGAGTCTTTTCCAGACGAGAATACGATTTTACATTTGTTTGTGTTTAAGCGCATGTTGTTTTCAGCGCACCATTTTTGGACTCCATTGATAATTTCTTGTGGTAGTTCGCTGCAAGCTTTTCCAATTATGTGACTAAGGATATCATCAGCGTATTTTTCAATATCGGCCTCTTTCGGGAGGTATTCGTTTATATCTGAGATAAACAAAATGAAAAGAGTCGGTCCGAGTACATTCCCTTGGATAACCCCCGCTAGTAATTCGTAAATTTCTTCTAGATCAGAAAATATTTTTTAGAACCATAATGTCGAACAAAAATATTAAAACACAATCGAACAAACACGAAATTGTTGTTAGGTGGCTTAAAATAATGAAACTTAAAAGAACAATCTAGCAAGTGAAGCTAAGAAGCGGTACAAACGAGTTTGGGTTTTATTTTAATGTGCGTCGATCAGTCTTAAATGTTTATTTAAAACCAAATTCCCATTTACCAAATTCAAAATAAACAAACAAAATAAAACAAAGTAAATAACCGAGTTTTTTCCAAAATTAATTTAACTTTTAAATATTTTTGTCATTTTAAATAACCAAAAAATTTGAAAATTTAAGTCGTTTAAATTTACCTTTTTTTTTATTTTTTTTTTTAAGAAACCACATGAATTAAACATTTTTTTGGTTTCCATGCTTAAAATTTTGTTCTAAAATAACGTAATTACTTTACATAAACTACAAATCATGTAAATAAACTTGAGCTGAAAATCAGTTAGATCTAACTCTATTTTTTAAAAATAAAATAAATTAAAAAATTGAGATTTTTGTTTGCTTTGAAAAACATTTTTTGCTCTATTGTTTTTTAGCTGAATAAAGATTATTTACGTACCGTCTTGACTACTTAATTCTCATATAAATACAAGACAAATCTAACCAAAAATTTTATCAAATAACTTTTAAGAAATTAAAAAAAAAAATGAAATTTAGCTTTGTTGCCTTATTAATTTCAGTGTTGGTCTTAAACACTGTTATCCCAAGATTGGATGCATTGAAATGCTACGAGTGTACTGGTTGTTCAACTGCTAAGGATGAGAAAACATGTGACTCAGGCTACAATCATTGTTCAGTAAGCTTAATATATTTTGAGCTTGAAGAAAAAAAAACTCTAAAAAATTTTTAAAGAAAGTAATTGGTTACACACTAGGCGTTGAGTATGTTACAAGATCTTGTGCTTTGACTTGTACTGAAGTTAAAATGTCAGTTTTGGGAACTGGTGGTGGTACTTACTGTTGTACAAAAGATTTGTGTAACTTTTCATCAAAAGTTTACTCAAACATTTTCTTATCCGTCTTTGGTATTTTCTCTTCCATTATTTATGCTTTAAACAAGTTTTAAATGCACCAATATTTTAAACATATTAAACTTAAAACTTTAAAAAAATGACCAATTATTTTTAATAAAATTATTTGCTATCATTATTATATTTATGACTTTCAAGAACCAAAATTATAAGTTGGTTTAAGAAATGATCCTTTTCTTGTTGGATTTAATTCCTGAAATGAAGACGTCTAACCCATGCAAAAAATAATCAGACCATATTCCAAAAAACTAAGCCGTCTTTTTCGTGTTCAAACCGTTAGACTGCCTTGCATAATACCTTTGTTTTGGTCATAACAAAAGTGGTCCTAATGAAAGGTGAAAGTTGGTTCCTTTGAAAGTATTTCTTGTTCTGTATAACTTTATACGTGTACGTATTACGAATAAGTCAACTTAAAAAACCTTTTATCTTAATTGGAAACAAAGAAAATTTCCTTTGGTCTTTTTATCATTAGCCCTGCTATACATACTTAAATAAAAGGAATTTATTACAATCAAATTAATGGTATACATGGAGAAGTATAATTTATAAATATGTATATTCGCATACAGGATTGAAAATACTTTCACAGGAATCAACATAGCTTTCACTTTTAACTAGACTGGAAGTTTCGATGAGGTCAGTTTGTACCTGAGTTTGTCGAACACATTCCATGCAAGAACTATTCTTTCAACAGTTTATTTCTCGTATGAGACAGCATGAGATTCCAGATACTTAAAGTCATCAAGTTTATTCAAATATTTTCCGTTGTTTATAATGTTAGAAGATCGGACTCGAGCGCATAAGCGATCAGACGGTAAAACCATTCGATCGGTATGTCGATCGTGAGTTAATTAAATGCCTTTTAACATAAGCATTTCAAAAAATTGATGATCGACATACCGATCGAATAGTTTTACAGTCTGATCGCCTATGCGCTCGAATCCGATCTTCCAACACTAGTTGATTATAAATTTAAATCCGAATCTTTGTCTCGTAAAATATAATACAGTATAACCTCGATTTTGTTAAACTTGATTTTGTTAAAATTTGAAATTGTTAAAGAAATCATAATTCCCTGCCTAACCATAATCCTTTTCAATAGGAAATTAATTTGATTTTGTTAAAACTTGATTTTGTTAAAACTTTTATTTGTTAAAGAAAAATGAGACAAATTTTAGTTAACTATTCAATACAAATACATGTATAATCGTTTTGATTTTATTAAAGCAAAAAAAAAAATCATCCATTTTTTTATCCAATTATTTTTGTTCTATTATGACTCGTCAAACATTTGATGTTAACACAAAAAAAAACATATTGGACGAATAAAATTAATTGTTTACGTTCAAAAGAAACTCGATATCAATTGATTTTTTAAAAATAAATTGTAACTTTATTGACTATATGTATGTAATTATTCTTTAAATGAATATTTTTCAATTAAAATGATTGATTTTATTTTGTAAAAGGGTTTTAGCAAAATCGATTTTGTTAAAATTTGATTTTGTTAAAATTTTTCAAATTCCCTTGAGGTTTAACAAAATCGAGGTTATACTGTAATGATCATATATAAATGATCTTGTCCTCATGCTTGATTAAGTCCAAAACTTTACGAAAAGTGCCTTATTATGGCAAGCATCATTTTACGATCTACCCAGTCGAAAGTGTTTTTGAAGTCCATAAAATTAACTAGATGCTGTCCCAATTTTCAGTTATTTCCACTTGTCTTTAGAAGTCAAAGTATTGAAATCTCGAGGTCGTCTTAGTACAATTGACATTTTAAAAATTTACACGGATCAGGATGAACAAAAAAATTACAAAAATATTTTATTACGAAAAAATTCAAAAACTAAATGAAAAAAAAGAAAAAGATTATTCATCGCTTTCATTAAGTTCCATTTTAATTGATCCACTTGAATTCGATTTTTTATTATTCATAGTTGACTTTGATGAATTGGCACTCAAATCCTTAGCCGAAGACGATGATGCAGATCGTTTAATTCTCAAAAATTCAGCAACCACTTTTTTACGTTCTCTTTCAATTTTTTTTATTTCATTTTGAGTTTCTTCACTTGACTTTTTAAAAGCATCATCCAAAGTTTTTGCTCGTTCCAATGTTTCGTATATTTTATCACGATAAGTTACGGCGGTTTTCCTAAAATTTTTAAAAAATTTGAAATTTTGAGGTTCATTAAATTCAAAACTTTTATGCTATCTGAATCTACGACCTCTACGATGATGTGGTTTGACTGGAAAATTTCCTTTTTTTAACGGTATCACCCGAGTAACCCTTTTGGGAAATTTTTTTCACAGTCGATAATGGTCCTAGCGTCATTGGCAGCTTTTTAGCTTTCAGAGCATATCTTAGCATCAATTATAGCTTTTTTCCAATCATGTCTACTAAAATTTTTAAATAAAGCACATAGACATTTGGCTGCAAAAAGCTGAGGCTTAGGGGTAAAATTTTTGATTTTTACCCCCATGAAAAAATGGCTGTTCTTGTGTTTTCGAGTTCGTAGTTCTCGATTACAATAAAAAAATAATAATTCAGATAGCATAGAAGTTTTGAATTTAATGAACCTTAAAATACTGTGGACTTACGGTGGATTCTGGACAATTTCACTTCTCGTCATTTTGAAACCATTCGAACTGTCCGAATTAAAGTTATGCAAATTCATGTAATGTTTTATCAACGCACTCTTTCCTTTTAAATTAAACGGTATCATCTCAATTATGGATCCTTCACCAACTGCATGAGACTCGTTATTATTTTTTTTATAAAAAGCATCAACTTGTTTATTAAAATCATCTCTCGATCTCGAATACAATCCTCTGGAATTAGACTCATCGAACTTAACTACAGGATCTTTATCCCCGAGACTGTTCAATAACTTTTCTAAATTGTTTATTTTACCAAGAACTTTAAAACATAATTAAGTCTTTTAGATCGATTTTCTGATCATTTTATTATTTTACTTTCATTATTCGATGATACTTTAGTATCACCAGTGATTCGTATTTCATCATTTATTTGCCAATTTAGATAACTCTCAGGTATTGGACGTAAACCAAGTATCCATTCATGTACTGTATTCGAAATTTCTTCTTTGAAATTGTCATTGAATTGTAAAACACAATCGGGAAATACGTTATAAAAGGCAAGGTAGATTGCTTGGGACAAAAAATTGGCATAATGCTATGTTTAAAAAAAAAATAAATTTGTTAAAACTGAAAGTCGCTAATGAAAATTTTAAAACTTACACCAAAAAATCTGTCTCTGATTGTCGAATGAATGTTGAATAAAAGACCGGCAAAGCTTTCGGATATTCTTGAAAAAAATCTATAGGCATCTATTTCAAGTGCTGGGTCTTTCTTTAAAAAAACAACTTAGTTGGCAAAGCTTTTTAAGACTATTGATCGAGTTTTTTTTTCCGGAAAAAAAATTTTCTTAAGTTTGTCAAACACAAACAATGTTTGTTTTAATTAGAATTAGGTTAAAGTCAAAGCCTAAATTTAAAATCGATTTGTTTTTTTTAGTGGTAACTTCACTAAAGCTTATAGTAGAGTATACTGCTTTTTCGATACGATAGAAGAAAACTTTAAATCTTTTCTGAGTGGCCTGAGGTCGTATAGGAAATTTTTCAATGAGCATAAGTATCACTTCATTTAGCTTTAAATGAACGAGTTTGTGTTTTTTTATTTTTTTCAAGACTTTTTCTAAATCCAAATGCGATCTCATTTTCTGAATCCTTTCATGGTCTGACTCGACCTACACAGAAATGATGCAATCCAACAAATCTTTCTACACATAAAGATTTCTGTGTAGAATCTGAAAGTTGCTTTCCGACCAAAGCCGTGCCATTTTTGTAGAAATGAATGGTTTAGTATCTTCGTTCGAAAATATAGAAACAGTCAGAAATGTCCACTCTTTGCGGAGATCGAACCTCCGACTATCTGCTTAGTAATTTAGTAACCACTCGGCTATTCGGGCTAAAATACGGAAAAATAAAGACTTGATCGTTCTGACCAATGACAGACGATATTATAATTTTAAAATTTTTAACTCGAACTTAACATTTTACAGATTAATTTTATTTTTATTTGAAACTGTTAAAATTAACCATTAAAAGCCCAGAAAAAATTATTCTTTATATTAATTTAATTGGACAACAAAATGGTCTACTGAACTGAATTTTTTAAAATGCAAAACAATGTACATTGGTCGGAATAGAGATAAGATTGGATGTACAGTTCCAATTTCCAATCCAAGAAAAGGGCATCGGGTATGTTGTATCTAATGACTTAAAATGGAACAAACAGCGGCTTCTAAAGGCAATAGAGTATTAGGTCAAAAATTAGGAATTCGTTCGTAATTTTGGACAAAGAAACATTTAGATTTTTATACACAGGGCTTGTGAGACCAAATCTTGAATCGTAGAACGAGAGGATACCTTATCCAAATGTTCAAAATAGTCAACCTTCATGAGAAGATTAACCTAGTGAAAGGAGTAAACCTGGCCACAAGTTTGAAGCAGAATCTAAGAAGAAAACATGACATGAAGCTAGAGAGAGAAATTTGTAAACAAGCAACATCAAGATACCCGGGGAAAAAAAAACGGATACTTTTTTGTGTTAAAACGCGTTTTTTGAAAAAAACGTTATTTAACGCTAAAAAATATATTGTTTTTAGCCGTTTTTAAAATTATTTGTTGAGGAGAAATTATGAATCTAAAACATCAAAAAAACGCCAAGAATTTTTTGCGTTTAAACGCGTTATCTCATTTATGCTTAAAAAACGTCAAAAGACATATCATTTTTACGCGTTTTAAGAATTATTCCTAAAATTAAAAAACTGCTTTTAAAAACTCAAAAAAACGTTCAAGACTTTAGCTAGAAAAAACGCGTTAACAAAAACTCTTAAACATAAAGCTTATGTCTTGTCTTTCTTATGTCCTATAAGTCTCTCTAAGCATAAATTCTTAGAGAGACTTATAGGATAAGCAAAGAGGGTAATAGTAAGTACTTATTTTTTCTTTCTTTGACACTCAATGAAGGGTTGAGTAAAATTCAGCACAAAAATTTTCTTACTTCGGTCAGAATTTAACTTCTGAAATTCATCATTCATTTATGTGCGCATTTCAAATTTATTAAGATTTACCAAGCTCCTCCCATTATTTTTTTTCTATAAAATTGTTGCAATTTTCAAAAAAAGTTCATAATTTAAATTTCAAAACTTAAAAATTTTTTTAAAAATTTATCAACTAACTTTTTTTCAAAGAGTATATTCTCTTACTTTAATCTTGTCTTTCTTATGTTCTATTTTTAGATAAAAGATAATGAGACTTTATTTTTTAGCTTCAATTTTATTTTTAAATAGATTTGACTATACTTGATTGGTCCAAAAAAAAATTTTAACAATTAACTGATGAAATAAATGTTAAGTAGAAAAAAAAAATTTCAGTTATAAAAATTCGAAAGTAATTTCAAAGTCTTTCAATGCGACAATTCACTCCTCCTCTACTCATCTTCTTTCCCTCTCTTTTGTTTTTCTTTATTTTCGGCAACAATCAAACTAAAATAAAACTTGAATTCTCATAACCATTTATCTACTAAAAAGTTTAGAGAAAATTTTTTTATCATACCTCAAAGCTATCGTTAACAAGAGTGGACTTTTTACTCGAAAATTTTCTTTACATCATTTTGCATTGCTTAGTGATAGTGCTCACGATTTATCTCTAAATCAAATTTCTCAAGACAAGTATTAAATAGATAACGATTCTTACGAAGGAATGCATGACATTGATTATTAATTTTAGTCAAGTTTGGATCATAAATGAACTCTTACTACGAACATATTCATGATACACCTTTCAGCAAGGGAATAAGGTCTGAGGGGTCTTCGAAGATTTGGACGCGTGTCCTTGGATGGAAGTTTATGAAAGAAGAATATCTCATGTCCCAATTAACTTCCTTAGGGTTTAATCTAAATTTCGCTTTAATCTTTATTCTTGATTTGATTTAAATTTCACTTGACCAAAAAAATTTGAATGATAATGAAATTAACAAATAAACTTTTTTGAAATTAATTTTATCCATAAAAAATGGGAAAAAACACTTTTTAAAATTTAATTTTTCTTATAATAAACGCGTTTTAACCCCTTAGATTTTGCTTTTCAACTGTTAAATTTTATCCGTTTTATTTAATCTAAACGCGTTAAATCTGGACTTGAAAAAACGCGTTTTTTATAGAAAAAAAGTAACGTTTCGAAAACTTCTTAAAACGTCCGAAAACGCGTTTAGTTATCCGTTAAAACGCGTTATTTTTTGCGTTAAAACTCGTTGGAAAACAGCGTTTTTTTTTTTCCGGGTATAACTTTCTGACGAACAGAGTGGTTTCAAAGTGGAATGTTTTACCGCAAAGTGTTTTCAACGCAAAAACAGTCAATGGCTTTAAAGCTGGTATTGACAGAGAAGTTTTAAAGACAGAAAAGAAAGACTGATTCTATACTCCAGTTTCAACACTACTACTACTACTAATACTACTATTGAGATCATAATGAAGTCATGTTTGAATGAAAAACAACAACGATCATGATAAGAAACTGAAATACTCAAACAAAATTACGAACCTTAAAATGTTTCAAATAAAACCACCAAAAGCTGTCCAATAAAATTGCAATGCTTGCATCAGTTCTAATTATAACAGTCCAATATTTTAGAAACCCTTTCTAAAAAAATAAAAAAAATTTAAATTTATGTCAAAATTTTCGCAATTTTGAATACTTTAAAACCCATTTTGCTGCTTAAATTATTTAACAACTGAGGTGCTTCGACATACCCAGGTAATTCCGTCAACTCATGATCACTAAAACCTTGATAATTAATAGCATCAATTGATTTTTTAGACGATGGACTTGACACAACTTTTTTCTCTGATTTCAATGTTGGATAAAACATTTCGTTGCTTCGAATTTTTTCTTCAATTTCAACTTCAGTTAGGTAAACTTAAACAACAAAATCGATTAGTTTAGTTCAATTTAACTCAAGTTACAAGTTTAAAGATACAAATTTTCTAAAAATAGACAGATGCAATAAAAAAAAGAGATTTTTTTTTTCAAACAAATAGATCAAAGGGTAAGTTTTTTTTAAAAAACAGGATAGACTTGGAATTTTTTAAACTCACTTTGACTTGTTTCATTCTCGTTTATATCAGCTGTTCAATTTATTAAATTTTTTTTGTTTAAGCATTTAGGAAAAGCATAAAGCAAAATAAAATAATACTTACACCCTTTTCTTAACAGAAAATTGTTATCCTGTATTTTTGATGGTCGTTTATTTTCATCGAATATATATGATTTGTAATAATCGATTTTGTAGTCAATTTCCAAGATATCTTTTTCAGCGTTTTCTAAAAGGTTATTTTTTTGATTTAAGCCTTCTTTGAGTATACGATAGATATCCTCTTGATTGCCAAGAATGCTATCTGGATTGAGATCAGTTAACTTTGAAAAGTCAAAGTCAATATTGATCATGTCATCCTGTTATTAAAAAATTTAATATTTAAGTCTTTCCAAAAAAAAATTATTTAATTTTTACAAGGTTTAAGTTGTTAAGGGCTTTCTCGAATTCTGTCTCTTTGTATGAAAATGGTAGCTCTTGTTCTTCGACCTTAGGCTGGTCATAATCAAAACCGAAACTGAACATTTTTGAATTTGAATTAATAGAAAAATTGAGTATGATTACTTTTTTTTTTTTGGCATAAATTTTTATGAATTATGTAAAATTAACGGTTTCTAATGACAACGCTTTTAATTTTAAGCGGCAAAATTTAAAATCTTTGAGTTTAATTTAATTTAGTCGAACTTAAAAATCGAGTTTTAAATGACGCCATGAACAAATCAATTCAAACTAAAACTAAAAGTAAGTCATTTGTTTTTAGATTTTTAAAAAATTCATGACTCAACTAGAAGATCCCCTTAATGGTAAACTTCATAATGTTATTTCTTTGAAATATCTTTGCGCTCTGATTGGTATTTTTTTTATTTTGATTTTAGCTTTGTTTTGATTAGGGATGGTCGACCGGTTAAAATTAACCGTTTAAAATCTGGTTAACTGAAAATTTGGTCAAAAAATTTAACCGGTTAAACCTAACTGGTTAAGAATTTTAACCGGCTAAATTAACCGGTTATGATTTTTAACCGGTTAGGTTTAACCGGTCAACCGAATTTAACTGGTTAAATTTCAAAATTTATTTATTGAGAGTAATTAACCTCCTAACCTTCGACCTACTGCATGGACGCCCACGACGGTACCAACTGAGCTATCCTCCACCAAATTCAAAATATTATATTAAAATACAAAAAAAAAACAATTAATCAAACAGGCTACTGTGATCTCTTTTAGGGATGGTCGACCGGTTAAAAATCCTAACCGGTTAAACCTGACTGGTTAAAATCTTAACCAATTAATTTTAACCGGTTAAAATTTCAAACCGGTTAGGTTTAACCGGTTAATTAAAATTGACCGGTTAATCGATTTGAATTAAGGAAGATATTTTTGAAAGATAGGAATACTTTTAGAGCTATAGAATTATTTTAAGAGGACGTTAAATTTGAAAATTTATTTCATACAAAGTAGTTTTTTTCAAGTTTCTGGATGTAACTGAGATCTTACTTTTGTAATTGATGAAACTCCGACTGAAAAAAATCTTTCTGATAGTAGGCTATTCGGCATTACAGTCAAATAGTCTTTAGCTTTTTCAGGGAGAATCGGATAAAGCTATTTGTTATTTTTCAACCACTCAATAATATTTATGTTTTCAAAAGGAATTATCGGTGCCTTATAATATTTATTTAACTCATCTACGTCTACGGTAAAGTCTTTTTTCTAACAAGTTTGTTGACAAAGCATTTTTCACATTTTTTTCTCACTAACACTTTATCTTGAATTTTGACTTAAGTAATTTAATGGAACAGTAAATTTAGTTTTTATTGTTTGATTTTGTAAACATTATTTTTAGGGTTAGTTTTTATATGCAAGTTTAGCACTTTAGCAAATAATTTATCTTCTGTACAACATATCGTAAAATTTGTAGTTTTGCTATATTGTAAAATTTCATGAAAAAATTTTGATTTGTTTTCCGACATGTATTTAATTAAAAATCGGTTTTAAAACTTGCACATGTAAAAAAAATAACCCTTATTATTTTCACTCCTTTCAATTTCGAAGTTTTTTGTTTCAAAGAATTTACTTATCCTTTTTATATATCAGACTTTGTCTTAACCGCCTTAAACACTAAACCTTAAAAAAACAAGTCTTGACTAGATGAAGTAGACCGACCAAAAATCAAACTTGACTTTTACGACTCTAAGAGAAGTTGTTCATAAAAAAGAGATTAGGGTTGATATCTTAAAATATTAGCTAATAGCTCCATTGGCCTCGAATCTAAGAAGCACCTATCAGAAACATTGACATTGTCTTTTACAGCCACGATCATTCTAAGTTTAAAGCCTTGAGAGATGCCTTCTTTACGAAGGGAAGTCTTCTAAACTGGATCAAATCTCCTCTTGATCTTACTTCTTTTTTAACAAGAGAAAGCTTTCAATAGGAATTCGAGTTCATCTTTATTAAACTTGTCGTAGATCAATCAGTCGCGTACCCAAACACTTTTGAACAGTGTGGCGAAGTTCTGTGTGGAGGGGATATGAGACTTCTTAATTTAATAATGGAAGAATTTTTTATACAGAAAATAGCCTAAAGAAATTCTAGGTTCTAAATGAATAAATCAAAATTTCTATTTTTTATTACTAAAAAAATACAACAAAGTGCACTTTTATTGTAATGACTGAAAAAATTCTTCCATTTTTATAATTCTAATAAAGAATAGAAAGCATTAACTTTTTAAAACGTGATGTACGGTTTGCTCGTAAAAATTCTGTACTTTTAGAGGATTATAAATCAACCGTCAAAGGATTTAAAAAATGGCTCCGTTTTTTTTTTTCTTTTTTAACATCTTGTTCCTGAAATGTCCCAAAATTTTCTTAATTTTTCTCATATTGCACTTCTACCGATCTTTTGAAGGCGGGCGTATCCGTACCGTATGTTGAGTACGGTACGGTAGTTAGGCTGGAAAATAACTCTGTTGAAAATTCTATTCAAGTTAGAATTACTGAAAATGGGAGGGTCTGGTAGACTCTTAGGGACGGCAGTCCGAGTTGCCCCATCCCCAATGCGTCTTAGCATAAAAGGAATAAGATAATTTGAAAAGGTAAAAAATGCTAATGCATTTACAGCAAGGTTTTATACATCGCTTAACATTTAAAATTTTCAAAAATCTGTTAATTAACTGTCAAACTCATGGGTTGACTCGTGGGGTTTTACGGTAAGTTTACAGTCAATTTTTAAAAAGGACAATTTAAGGCTCAACAAGTGACTAAAGAGGGTATTTCTTTAATATTTTTTTCTTTAAAAGATTCTCAAGAGACCTCCGTGAAATTAAAAGCAGAAACTAATTTAAAAAATTTACAAAAATTTGATCAACGCTTACGACTTTTAGAGCTTAGATTAAACTCAATAGATAAAATGATTAAAAAAGTTAACGATAAAAAATGATTTCTGATTTACTATTTTATTCAAATAAAACCCTTTTTTTAATAAATAACTTTTTAAAAAAGATTAAACTTTATTCGTCTTTTCCGCTTGATTGTTGATGCTCAAATAATGGATAGATAGCAGTTACTTCGGACCATGTTGTTCTCAAATCAACTAAATCATTAACGACTTTAATGACTTCGTTTAAGTCAACTCTTATTTGTTGCATTGAATCTCTTTCTCTCAATGTAACTGAATGTGGTTCTTTTAATGAATCGAAATCAATTGTAATCGCAAATGGTATAGCGATTTCATCGGTTCTGGCGTAACGACGACCAATTGATCCTGAGCTATCATCAACCTTATGAGAAATACCAGCGGTCGTTAACATTGTAGCTTAACAAAAAAAAAATAATTTTGGAAAAAAAAATTTTTTTTTTTAATTTTTTGAAAATTACATAAAGTCTTGATGAATGGTTTGAACTCTTCATTGGTACTCAATGGCAAGACTGAACACTTGTATGGGGCTATTACAGGTGGTAAAGCCAAGTAAGTTCTTTGGGCATCTCGGATTACAAAGTTATGCTCCCAGATCGTGTACATGATACGACCGATACCGAATGATGGTTCAATGACTGAAGGCACAATTTCTTCAACATAAATTGTCTTTTGGTATCGTTTAACGGTCAATAGACTTGCTTTGATGTTGAATTTTTGACCATCAACTTCCAATTCGACTTCTCCCCTTAAAGACCCAAAATTTAAAAAGTCTTAATAAATATATTAAAATTTTTTTATTCGTACTCTCCAGCTGCTTTGATTCTAGTTTCAAGTTCACTGACTTGTTCAGAAGTCAATTTTTCCAAATAACTAGTGATGGCTTTAGCATTTTGTTTGAATAACTTCCCAATCGCACCTTTATCTGGTTGAACTTCGACTACGTCAATTACTTTTGGTTGTGGTAATTGTTTTTCGGCAGCTAGTTTGACACCAGAGTGTTGAGTATGTTGAGTCAAATCGTAACATGATCTATCAGCACAACCAACACACTCTACCCAACCGTATGAAGTGTGACACTCAGCATCCCAACAATCACAAGCATAATGGGCCATTTCATTGGACATGTGTTGTCTGAAACGGAGTTTGTCCTTGCGTACACCACAACGGGTCATGAATAAAAAGATACGTGCAATAAAATAACCAAGAGTCTCGTTGTTAATCAACCCCTTTTAGAAAAAAATTTATTAAAAAAAAATTTTTTTCGAATTTAAAAATCTTACAGTTCGGACAGCATCTCCTATTTTGACTGTTTGAGGTGGTTGACCTGATACTTGATTCTCAGCTGAGTACAAAACAACCTCAACATTTTCAACATTTGAAAATTTTGGATGGGATTTATCAGATGGGTCTACAAAGTGTTCGATTTCTCCCATTGTAAACTCTCTTTTGAAAAAAAATTTAAATTTTTTTCATTTGAAGTTTAGTGAAATCCTGCTTACCTGACTCTTAGGAGACCAGATCTTGGTGAAATTTCATTTCTGAACGAATTACCGATTTGAGCAGCAGCGAATGGTAATTTACCTTGATTAAATTCTAACAAACGTTTGAAATTAACGAACATACCTTGAGCTGTTTCTGGTCGAAGAAAGCCCTTAATATGGCCAGTTGGGCCAATCGAAGTTGCAAACATGAGGTTAAAAGCAACCGGTTCAGTGAGGTCATTACCAGTAACAGGGGATTTCATGTTGTATTTGGTAATGACTTCTTCCATGTCTTTGGCTCCCATGTTATCTACTTGTCTCAAATAGGTTTCAATTTCCTCTTTCTTTTCGGCACTTAGTTTTTTATCTTGGAGTAATTTTTCCAAATGAGCTTCTATTAAATGATCAGCACGAAAACACTCGCCGTTTTTTGTGTCTTTGACCATGAAGTCAGAGAAACGAGCAACGTGACCCGAAGCGACTAACACTGGTGATGGTGTCAACATTGAACAATCAACTTCCAACATTTGTTCTTCGAGGATAAAAAATTTACGCCATTCGTTCAAAAAGTTAGCTTTCATGGCACAACCCATTGGACCGTAATCGTACAAACCATTAACACCACCATAAATAGCAAACGATTGATCGTAGAAAAAACGTCTCTTTAAGAGATCATCAAGTTTACCACGATCGATTTTTTGCTCTTTTGGTATCAATTCTTCAATTTTATTTTCTAAAGCATTTTTACGAGCTTTTAATTCAGCTACGGCGCGGGTTACGTCAATATCAGCAGCTTTTTGTTCCTTTAATTTTTTGACTAAATCACCCTTTGTTTAGAAATGGTCTAAAAAAACACTTTTTTGGGAAAAAAATCATGTTCAAGGTTACTTGTTCAGCAACTGCTAAGCGTAATGGTTTAAGTGATTCTTCGATTTCAGTAGTCATTTTTAAATTTTTGATCTAGATTTTTTGTTGATGGAAAAATAATAAAAAATTTTTTTTTTACTTTTGATAGATTTTGTTTGGTAAATGAAGCAAACGATCGAGGTTAACAAAAAAAAAGTGATTTTTTTTATTTTCAAGACAAATGGAGAAGATAGTTTTGAATTTTTTTTTATTTCAACATATTGCAAAATATTTACAACATGTGTGTGAGTTGTGAGTGTGTGTGCTTACGACCTTGGCTTTTGAAGTTTGTTGAGAACAGTCAATTTTTAACAATTTTCTTTTTTTCTTTGCTTAGATTTAATACTGAATTGAAATTTTTATGATTTGTGTGTGTGTGTATGATAGAAAATATTTCAAAATATGTTTAACTTGATTGAACTAAATTTAGATTGATGATTATTTTTTTGATTTTCTTTGTATCTAAAAAATAGGGCTTGGTTCTTAAAGCTTAATGATTGATTTAATTTTATAAACTTTATGAAATAAATTTTTGAGGAGCATTTAATAACACTAAAGAGAAATTATTATTTTCATATGGTATCTTCATTCAAGGGCCTTTATGCGAACTAAGACTCAGGAAGCTTTCTAAAGTTTTCATGTTAGTCCTTATAGTGTACAGTCTGAGTAAAGTAACGAAAACCTGAAGTGTCAACTTTGTTTTGGGTTGTACTGTACATGGCCGAAGAGTCGCAAATAAAGCCTATAAGCAATGAGCTTTAAAGAATCGTGTTGTTAACTTGAAACTTGTAGCTTGAGGAAAAGCACTAGTGAGGCCTTTTGATATTTTTTATCTATAATTGAATATTGACCGTGTCGACGGACGATTACTCTTTCAAACAGTATTTATAAGCGCAAATTAATATTACAGTTAGATCTCTCCAAATAATGTATGCTTCTGTCAAACATAAAATCTTAATTCAAGGTTTGGCGGCTATTCTTCTCGAGTGGAAGAGAATTAAGCATCTGTATTTTTCGGAAACTCCTTGCTTAAAAGCTTACAAAATTAACATAATGGGAAATTCTTATCAGCTTCTAAATAGAGTACAGATATTAGCTTGAAAATGTACAGAGAAGAGTTACGAAGCTTGTTCCGGATCTCGAATGCCCGCAAATACTTATGAGACTAGGCCTTAGTGTCCTGAAGACAAGAAGATTGTGAGGTGATTTGATCCAAATATACAAAATAGTAAATAAAATGGACAAAGTGAATTTTGTAAATGACATAAATCAAGTTGAATTTAAAATCTAAGAAGGCACAGAAAAATGGTTAATAGAGAAAAAGTAAAAAATTGTCTTCTCAGATTTAACTTTTTTGTTAACAGAGATGTGAATGAATGGAATAAATTGATGGAAGAGGTAATGGCGAGCAAATGTGTAACGTCTGTTATAGCTCTATGAGCTCACTTGAACTTGTTTCAAGTTGCAGTAGTAGTAGTAGTGAGTTTAATTGCGCACAGAGTGCAGTGCTATGAGCACTTAGCCAAACAGGCTTTTGCAGTTACCATACATCCATTCGTTCAACTTTGCTTTAAAAGAATCCAAATTCCTTGCTTGAAAAACATTGTTTCCGCATAACTGAGATTTTTTAACGCTTTGACCAGTTTTGTAGCTCTCTCTTGTACTTTCTCAATTAAGTTAATGTCTTGTCTCAGATATGGATTCCATACACTTACCGCATAATCTAAATGTGGTCTAACTAATAACTGATAAAGAAGCAAAAACGACTTACAATATAAAAAGCTAAATGATCTTTTAATCATACCTAACATCCGATTTGCTTTGTTTACAACATTGTTAAATGATTCACCCATTTCAGATCATCTGAAAACATAACACCCAAATCTTTCTCACCACGTTAGCAGCTTCTGTGCACTACCATCACCGCTTATCATTACGTAATTAGGCTCCTTGATACTGTTACCATATCGTGTAACTTTGAATTTATTTACTAGAAACATTACTAGGAACTTTTTTATTTTCCGCTTTTTTAGACTCTGAAATGATTAGAAAGTCTAGAAATAATTTTAAAAAATCAAGTAGACGTCACTCCAGACTTTTAAAAAGTGAGAGCACCACTGCATATCTCAGAAATTAGTGATTACAGTTTCATCAACATGTCGTTAAATTCGAGCAAATACGTAACTTTAATTTTTCAAAACAAATTTTTAAAAGCAAAATAGCACTCACTAGATCTCTTTGAATTTCAAACCAGGACATTTCGGATTTTTTTTTCTTAATAATTTTGAAATATATCGCAAGACCAACAACCAATAAAAGTTAAAAATTTAATTAAAAAATAATGATACCTGAAAAATTCATCCTCCTACTTTTTGACAAAATAAAATCTTGCCAAGCTTTTAAAATAAAAAATAGATTAGTCACTTGTGAATATTCATCTATTGCGCAGTTTTGTATTTGATTTTGGATTGAAAAAAGAATTAATCTTAGTTTTTGATCAAAATCACATAACTTTTATTCTAAACTAGATGAGTTATAACAAATGATTCATGTACAATTTTATGTTCGATGCACATTTTCTTCGACTGGCTCTTTTAGTTAAGACTTTGTGCTAAGGATCAGTTGTAATAGCGGAAAAATTTCAAAATAAAAATCTTGAAAAAATTATAAAATGGCATTTATTTGATCAGTTCTAAAATCCAAGATCAAACAAAAATCAAATTATTATGCTAATCGAATGAGTTATAAATTAACTCAGAAAAATCACGTAATACAGTATTTTCTTGTTTCTTAAATCATGTTTATCTTTAATTTTATTCTCAAGGCGGTATTCTATTTTTTTAGAAGTTAGATCAATTTATTATTAATCATCAGACATTTTTACAGTTACAGCCAACGAAATGACTATAAGTCTAAAAAACATGCTTTTAACTTTCGAAATCTATCGTTCTAAGCTATTCTACAAACAATCAGCGTTAAGATCATCTTTTAGAGAGCAGAAATCTTTTTCTTGAAAAAAATGTGTCTCAGTTAATTGCTTCATTTCAAACTTCTTACTGCGAATCTTAACACGAGAATTAACATTTTTTAAATGAGAAGGGGTTTTGAAACCATTCTCGTAACTGATAAATTATATTAACAGATATATTTCTTATTTCCAAAAAAAATGTATTAAGTATGCCAGCTATCCCAATGTGACCATAAGAAAAATATTCAATTCTTCCATTGAAATTAGTAAAGAAGTCGATCTACAGAACTGTAAACTAGCATTCTGAAACATTTCTTTTTTTTGAATAAATATTAGCAAAAAATCCTTCACGTTTTACCGCGGTTTCTTGCGGATATTCTCGGTAAAACGATAAATATTGATGTAGTCTGCATAACAACAAATTTTGTTGAGAGTTATCGATCGATACCAAATTTATCAGGCTTACCTATTTTTTTTCTTATTTCTAGAAAAACTCGTATTTTTTTTAAGGTAAATTTTTTTTCAGCAAAAAAGGAAAAGTTTAACTTGTAACTGTTAGTGAAAAAAAGACGTACCCTCCTCCGTACCGTACCCGCACCGTACCAACGTACCACAATAATTGACTCGACTGTTTAAACTAAAATTTTAAGTTTTCAAATAAGTATTGCTCTAACTCCACGAAGGAAAGCGCTTGAAGCATAGGTAAAAACTTAAAAGTTGTTATAAATTATTGAAATAATTTATGAAGTAGCTTTTTCCGCCTTAAAATTCTTAAAATTCAAATTTTTATACATAGTGGAATGTATTTTTCCTGGTAAATACTAACTCGCATACAAACTCTTCTATCGTTGTCGATTATTGGCTTATTTTTATTAAGTAGAAGGTGTTTAAAAGCAAAGTACGGTAAGATGGTACGGTATGGAGGAGGGTACGCCTTTTTTTCACCAGCAGTGCTATATTTTAATTTGGTTGTTTTTTTTACCTTTTAAGAATAAGTTAGTAAGATTTACCTTTCAAAAAAACTTTTTCGGGTGCGAAAACCCCGACGGGTATTCCAGTGTTAAGCGAACCAAATGACAAACTAGTGATTAAATTCCTTAAAAATAGGCGAGGTCTCAGGGCCAATTCGACATATAAAGCACTTGTTATAAGAGATTTGAAGTCTCAATCTAGACTATCTTCTTCATTCCCAATAAATTCCGATTCCTAAGGTTCACCAAGTCATTATCTATTTATATGTTTCCAAAAAGCTTCAATTTATCAAAATTTTATCGAAAATTATTTCTTTAGAAAAGAGGCGTATAAAATTCGGTTTTAGTGTGTTTTTTGTGGAAATTTTCAGTCAAAATGCGCTTAAAAAACTTTTCAAGCCCTTCAATTTTAGAAAAAAAATCATTTTTAAAAATGTTCATAGTAAGATTTGTAGATAAAATTATTTGGCTAGAAATTGACACTTCCCTTTAAACAAAGTTTAAAGGTGCAGAAACTTTTCTTGGAAACTAAGATTTATGACTTGATGAACCTTAATAGATTCAAAGGTTTTTCAAAGGAGAATCAAAGGTTTTTGTTGTGCAAGCAGTGATTGTTTAGTGGTTTAAGGTATTGTTGTACCAGTAGGACTTATGGAAGACCTCAAGCTCGTTTAAAGTCAATCTCAATTTCTTGTTTAAGCGAATTTTTTTAAAGTTCAAATTATTCGATATTTTCCATTGACCTTAACAAAGAAATTCAATTTGTTTAAAAAATCGTGTTTTAAGCAAACAAAAAAAATTCAATCAAGCTTTTTATTATCAAATTATATGCAAATTCAAATCATGTTCGAACATAATAAAACGTACAAAAAAATGGTCTTGATTAAAACAAAACAACAACAAGAAGCTTAAAAAAATTATTTATTATTTCTCGCAAATATGAAATCGAATACTCATCGAAAAAAAAAACGAATTAAATTTTAATTTCATACAGAATAGGTAAAGCTCGAAAGGATGATTTTTTATTATTATATCGACAACAAAAATCTTGAAAATTTTTCTAGATTTTTGTTTAGACTCTAACCATGTTCAGCTTATCACTTGAAAGTTATTCAATCTGATGTTGTTGTTACTTTTTTTTCTATTTTCTAGTTTGCAAATATCTTAATTTTATTATAATCAAATTTTTTGTATACATTTAAATTTTTCAAAAAAAAAAAAAGATAAAAAATTGTTTTAATTAAGTGTCTAAAAAAAAATGAGAGAGAGAGAGACTTTGTTTGATTGATAGGAGCTCTCTTAACCATTAAGTGGGCTAATTTTTATTTTTGAGACGACCAAAAAGTTCTAAGTTTTTTTTTTCTCAGATGTCATCACATTTTTTTTTTTTTTTTATCTCTCATTCGAATTTTTTTTTTAAATAAAAATTCTATCCAATGTCATTTTAATTTTTTTAACAAAAAAAAAATTATAAAAATTGACACCTCTACATTTTTACAGCAGAGATTTGGCTATGAAAATGAAGAATAATTTTATTTTATTTTACAGTAGTGCAGGGGGTATCAGTAAGAAAAATTTTCAACACAAGGTCCATTTTAAAAAAAAACAAGGTTATACCCCCCCTCCCCATGTAAGAAAATGACATAATTTTGTAGCCCCCCCTTCTTCAAAGCTATTTCAACAAAATGTAAAAATTTTAATGTATTTTGTCACAGATAACATAATCTTTTTCGTTACAAAGATTTAAAAGTTGAATTGCTGTTTCGTTAAAAAAAATATGGGATTAAACAATCGCTTTTATTTTTTTTTCAAAAAAAAATTTCTCATGGGGTCTTGAGGGGTATGTCTTTGATTTATCAAAGTTGAAAAAAAATTTTGATTCAATTTTTTTCTCGTCATATACCCCCCCCCCCCCCCCCCCTAAATTTCAGACCATTTGTTTTTTCAGTCACATTTTAAGACCCCTGGTGTCTATAATGAGGGACTACGGTACTAATAGCTAACTCGCAAACTGGTCGTATTAAAGAAATATGTCGGCATGTTAATTTGTATTCACTAAAATTTCTGATTTCATCACCAATTTTTCTTAACATGTCTAATTTTGAAATCGATGTTCTAAAAGTTCTTATTCGATTTAAAAATTCTAATCAATCATAAATTTTCTACTTTTAGTCACAATCTTTCAAAAGAAGCTTATCGGTTTTAGGGCTCACCAAAATATGCTAAAAGAAGCTTGCATCGAAACTGCGTCTATTGTTACGAAAGAATAAAAGAGTCTGTATATACTGATAACCATGTTACATCTACATATCAAAACATATTATTTTATTTTCTTTCCAAAAAGTGAAATAAAGTTTAGTTGTGCGGGTAAATGGTAAAGAAAGAGTAGCCTCTTACTGCTTGGTTGAGTAATGTAGATCTGAAGATCAAAAGCTTACATTACAAACGCTCTTGATTGTTAATTTATTGTGACCGAGCTAAAGTTTACCAAGCTAACTATTGGCGAAAAGATTAGAAGAGCAGGTTAATCAATTAAAAAAATACCTTCAATATCTTCATAATCTAGAAATTTAATTACTGATCAGAAGTTTTAATAGACATCAGAAAAATTAAGAAAATTTGGTTTTTGTTCCAGTAAAATTGGTGTTACAATCAGAAATTTTAGTTAAAAAAAATAAATAGCCGTCAATTTCTAGCGGATCAGAACCAAGTCTATTTTTTAAAGCCTTAGAGCAACTTTTAAAGATTAACGAGCGTAAGGACTGATCTCATGTTTTTTTTAACCAGGGGGGTTCAAAGTTCAATCACAAAGGAAAATAATTCTAAAAAAATGACTGATGCTTTTCCCAATCGGCTTGATTTAATTGAAAATTAAAAATGTTAACAGGTTAAAAAAGGCTGATTAATTTTTATTGTAATTTAGACTTACCGACTAGAAATGTATCATAGGTATTTTAGAATAAAAAAAAAGGGTTTCACTAAAACTATGTAAATTTTATTACGGTTATAAAACTTAGCTTGGGTCGTAAAATAGACTAAAACTGTTAATTTACAGATTCAATCTACACTATACGAGAAATAAGTGACTAGGAAAGATTTTAAAATAAAAAATTTTTTGGGATCAAAAATCTACTAAAAATTTTGAGGCGAACGTGATCGTCTCTAGTTTTTTAATTTTTTCTAAGAAAAAATGTTTCTTTGAGTCATCTTTTAAAGGCTTAAATAAATATTTATTTTATTAAAAAGTAATCATATGTTTGTATAACAAAAAAAAAAACGAGCTTTCTTTCGAAGACGACCCAAAAAATGATTAGTATTCTTTAATTTCAAAAATTTAACAATTTCAACCGAATAAAATCATGTCGATGTCCAGTGACTTGAGTGAGTTAAGCACCGAATCACTCAGTAAGTTAAAGTTTTTATTTTGTAAGTCAAATAAATAAATCAGTTTGAAATGATTTTAATCATCTTAGGCACAAAAAAATTTCATCTAATCCAATCATGTATATTTTGATTGTTATCTCATTCATCTGGAAGAAGGACCGATGTTTACAGGTGCTACTTAAATAAGAATGAAAGATTAAGATATGTTCGTTTCAATTTGATCTGATTAAGCCTAACTTCTTAAGATAACGTCATTATTCTTGGAGATCATCACCTACCGTAATCGAGATAATCCAGATTAATCACTCACTCCCTTCTCTGACATCAAAATTATCTTAATTCCTAGATCGCCGTTTGTGAGAGAAGGCTGAAGCGACTCAAAAAAAATGTATTTGTACGAGTATACTAGTTAGCTAAAATCTGACATTTTTATCCATTAATTTTAAGGTATTGGGTGGGTAAGGGATATATATACCTGAAATCCAATTATTGTCATAAAAAAAACTAAAAACCTATAAAATACCAATTTTTGGGTTAATCTAAAATTTCAGGGTAACCCATACCCTGACCGATTCGGGAAACCCGTACCCACCCAATACCTTAAAATTAATGGGTAAATATGTCCAGTAAAAAACAGTTAAAAATAAGATGATGAATCAATTAATGAATTTAAAAATTATAAAGGATGTTTTTTTTCAAATTTTTATTTTAAAGGTAGCGTCTTTTCCTAACAGACTTAATATTTCATTTTTGTGACAAGTTAACAAAACATGAGTTTTTTTGAAAAAAGGATTGGTTCGAAAAATTAAAGTGATTTTTGAATTTTCGTAAAATACTATCAAATAAAAAATTTCGGTTCGGTAGAAAATACTGCAATCGAAAAAAACAATTTTTTTCGAGGAGGTTAAAAAATCAAAAATTTTACCCCTACTCCTCCGTCTTTTCAGCCTAATAATAAGATGCTTAACTTAAACATATAAGAACTCATGATAGGAAAAAGATATTTATGGATGTACGACCTGAAAGCTAAAATGCTCCGATTGACCGAAGAAAAAATTTCCAGCAAGTCTACTTCGGACCAAAACGTAAAAGGCATTTTTTTAGTCAAATTGTATGTAGTCCCAGGAGTCTCTTTTGACCCCACTTTTTTTACGTTAAACTAGACAAAATACAGAACATATCAATGATTTTACTTTTTTAATTTAAAAAAGAAGACGAAAAGATGCATAAAAAATCAAAAATCACTAAGATGAGGGATTTTTCACTTTCTGACCAAAAAATCGAAATTCACGCGACCGCCCCCGTTGGCTTTTTAAAAAGGGTCCTAGATCCCTCTCCCCTTATTTGATGCAAAAATAAGGTTTTATAGCCAATTTTAACTTTTCGCCCTCCCTGGCAAAAATTTTGAAAATTTCTAGCTACGCCACTGATAGATGTGAATAGTTAAGAGCTACTCTAGGTTCAATATTGGCCAATAATGTATGTTTATTAGTTGTACCTTGATTTCAACTAGTAGAAAATTTTCGAATGTACTGCACTTCTACCGTAGCGTAACAAGGAGCCTCCTTACCGACGCGTATCCCCTCCGAAGTATAGCTTAACATACCAAAGCGTACCGTATTCACCGTACTGTACTTAACAAAAAAATTTATGATTGAAATGAATGATTTCTAACATATATCATGTTATCTAGGTCTTGAATGGACAAAAAAATTAAAAAAACTAACGTAAAAGCTCGATATTTATGACATGTCTCAAATAGCGAAATTGCGATGATAAAGGGATGGTATATTCGCTATTTGTGGCATGTCATAAATATCGAGCTTTTACGTTAGTCCAATTTGAGGATTAAGCGGATATTAAACTAACTTAATCCATGTAAATATTAACCTAGAAATGCATAATTATAAAAATAAAATAAAATTTTTACATGTATTGACATTTATTTAAAAGTTTGCCAAAATTATGCACTTTTTTTTTTATTTTAAAATTACCTTGAAAGAGGAGAGGGAGGTACAAAGTTAAATTGTTTATCAATAATTTCGAAATTTAGGTATTTGAATCATAAAACATAATTACCATTACTATTTATGAATCATCAACCTGTTTCTTATTTTTTTTTTGAAAATTAAAAAAATTGCATAAAAATATTTTCAACACTTTTGTACACACAAAAAAAAAATTCTATTTTAATAAAAAAAAAATTTTTTTATTTCTTATCAACCAAATTTTAATTCAATTTTTTTTTGTTTTGCTCAGATTCATTTAGTTCTAAAATGCTAAAATATTTTGGTCGTCAAAAAGAGACTAATGAAGCATTTGAAAATGTAATCGATGGCCTCAAAAAAGTTTATCGTTCAAAATTATTACCATTGGAACAAGCATACAAATTTCATGAATTTCATTCACCTGTTCTAGACGATTCGGACTTTGAATCAAAACCAATGGTACTTTTAGTCGGTCAATACTCGACTGGTAAAACATCGTTTATACGTTATATACTCGAATCGGATTTTCCTGGTATTCGTATTGGTCCTGAACCAACAACTGATTCATTTATTGCTGTTATGTACAATGAACATGAAAATGTAATACCCGGTAATGCTCTAGTTGTTGATCCGAAAAAAAATTTTAAACCATTATCAAAATTTGGTAACGCTTTTTTGAATCGATTTCAATGTTCACAATTACCCAATGAAGTATTACAAAGTATATCGTTTATTGATACACCTGGTATTTTGTCTGGTGAGAAGCAACGACTTGATCGTGGATACGATTACGCTGCTGTTTTGGAATGGTTCGCTGAACGATGTGATAGAATTTTACTTCTCTTTGACGCACATAAACTCGACATTTCGGATGAGTTTAAACGTTCTATTGAAGTTTTAAGACGTAACGATGAAAAGATACGTATTGTTTTAAACAAGGCCGATATGATCGATCATCAACAATTAATGCGTGTATATGGTGCTTTAATGTGGTCGTTGGGTAAAGTATTAAATACACCAGAAGTAGCACGAGTCTACATTGGTTCATTCTGGGATAAACCTTTCAATTATGACACAATGAGACGTTTATTCGAATTGGAATCACAAGATTTGTTCAAAGATTTACAAAGTTTACCTAAAAACGCTGCTTTACGTAAACTTAACGATCTTATTAAACGAGCCCGTTTAGCCAAAGTTCATGCTTATATAATCAGTGAGTTGAAAGAAGAGATGCCATCGATGTTTGGTAAAGACTCGAAAAAGAAGGAATTGATCAAAAATTTGGATAAGATTTATGAAAAAATACAGCGAACACATAACATATCGCCGGGAGATTTTCCCAACATACAACGAATGAGAGAAATATTGGATCAGTTTGATTTCAAGAATTTCAAGACTTTGGACAAGAAATTAATCGAAAAAGTGGAAAACATGTTGTCCGTTGATATTACACAGTTGATGCAGATGTTGCCTAAAGAGGAGTATAAATCTGCTATTGAGTCACCTGGTGGTGTACGTGGTGGTGCTTTTGACGACGCTGCTGGGCCTTTTGGAATCGGTCAAACTGAAGGAATTAACGCTGGAGTTGGCGAAGAAACTTGGGCTGTTGAAAAAGACAGAGCACCTTATGACGAGTTATTCATGGGATTGAATCCAGTTGCTGGCAAAATAACAGGAGCTGCTGCCAAAGCTGAATTGATTAAATCTAAACTTCCAAATTCAGTTTTGGCTAAAGTATGGCGTTTAGCTGATTATGATAAAGATGCCATGTTAGATATTGATGAATGGGCTCTAGCTAACTATTTGATTAAACTCAAATTAGATGGTTATGAGTTGCCCAATACGCTACCGGATCATTTAGTGCCACCATCGAAACGTAAAATGTATCCATCGTTAAATAATTCAGTAGCATCGGTAACGGATGAATGAGAAAACAAAAATGAATTTAGAAATGATAAGAAAACAACGCTTTTTAATTTGTTATTTAATTTTTTTAAAAAAATTTTTTTTTTTGTTTTTTGTTGTTTCTTTTTTTTGTTTTATTCTAAAACGGGATTTTATGAGTTTAATTTAAACGGGACTTTTCTAAATTATTTTTTAAATGAAATTAAATAAAAAATAAGACTATTTTTTTTCAATTAACCTTTCTTTAAATAACTTGTGGTATTACTAAATTACCTTTCTACCCAGTCAATCTAATTTTGATGTAATGTTGATGAGAAGCTGGTGTCATGTTTTGACATCGATTTGGATGTACAAATTGCTATATGGTTTCTTAAAAAATCGGTTTATGTTTGAAATGTTTTCGATCAAGCCAACAATTCAGTGTTAAGTTGTCAGAGAAAACCTAAAACACCTTTGCTTTTCTGATAGAGAATCTTAAAATTGTCTCTGTCTTTTGGTCAGATGATTGATTGACAATAAGACCGAGACATAACCCCCAAAATTTATCGATAAATAATGAACAATGTTTAGATGAAAAAGTTGATACTCTTTCGAAATATTACCGAAATATTACTAGTAGTAGTAGTAGTAGTAGTAAGTTTTACTGCGACCCATTAGGGTTAAACTCTTAAGAGCTGTGGCAGTACTTAAACATTTTTTGCTTCACAATGCAGGTGCAACTGCGCAAGTTTATACTCGACCCGAGTCGTGCATGGCATGTTAAGAGATGATTGCACTCTCTCCTATGTAGCTTCACACGGTATCGAACCTTAGACGTTTTGAATAAGAGTCGAACACGCTATCCAATACACCACGCCACTACCAAATTGCTCCTTAAAATATCGTTCCGAAAATGTCGAAATAAATGAATATTGGAATTTAAAAATTTGAATTAATGGAAATTTAAGGCGAAAAAAGGTCCTCCAAAAATTACTTCAACTAAATTATAAATTTTGTCAACGGCAGTTAAAAATATCATATACAACCCTGGTCATTCAAAACTTCAAAAAAATGAATTTTCATGAACCTTCAAAAACCTTTAATAACGTTCAATCAAGGTTTTAGAAGGTTTATTTTTGAAAATGTTTATTCAAGATAAACCAAGACCAACTCTTACTAAGTCATTTTAGTTGGGGTACCTCCTAAAAATTCAAAATGGTTTATCGAGTTTGTTTTTTAAATTAAAGAAAAAGTGGTAGTTTGGTACGTAATCATTCAAGACGAGTAAAGACCGAATTTGATATTTCAAAAAGTAAAGCAGTAATAAAGTCCAATTTAAAAAAATATAAAATTTGACATTTTGTGCAAAAGTGAAGTTTAGAGCAATGGAGCAGGAACAATTTTGCAGAAGCATTATAAAAATTTATCCTTAGCCTCTGTGACGAAAATTAAAGTTGTGTTAATTGAAACAAAATTTGTTCAACCTATATTCAGCGTCTGCAAAAACTCTGCATTTTCTCTGAAAATGGCACGACAATAAAAGGTATTATGATTGAAATGCGCAATTCATTTGCAGAGTTTTTGCAGACGCTGAATATAGGTTGAACAAATTTTGTTTCGATTAACACAACTTAAATTTTCGTCACAGAGGCTAGGGATAAATTTTTATAATGCTCCTGCAAAATTGCTCCTACTCCATTGCTCTAAACTTCACTTTTGCCATTTTGTTTGAAGTTAAAAATGTATTTTGATTTAGAAGAACCAAAATGACAAAGGATTTTTTAATAAATAGAAAAGAGAGCTAGTTTTAGATTATAGAATAAAACAAATGCAATAAAAAGACGACAAAAAAAAATTATAAATTAATTTCAAAAATTCTTCTTTTACAAAATTTTTAAGTATTAAGTTTAAATTTTTAATTTAGATGAGAACTTCGAGCCCGATTGAGTCTCCTGAGCGAGGCCGAATAATGACAAAAAAAATGTGTGCTTGGAGAGGGTCCTCATCGCAAACCAAAGCAATCGAACCAATGTTGACTCAAACCAGCGCCAACTGGCGAGTCATGAATGACACTTTTGGTCCAATTGAGTCACCGAAGAGAGGACGAAAAAATTACAAAAAAAATGTGTGCTTGGAGAGGGTCCTCATCGCAAACCAAAGCAATCGAACCAATGTTGACTCAAACCAGCGCCAACTGGCGAGTCATGAATGACACTTTTGGTCCAATTGAGTCACCGAAGAGAGGACGAAAAAATTACAAAAAAAATGTGTGCTTGGAGAGGGTCCTCATCGCAAACCAAAGCAATCGAACCAATGTTGACTCAAACCAGCGCCAACTGGCGAGTCATGAATGACACTTTTGGTCCAATTGAGTCACCGAAGAGAGGACGAAAAAATTACAAAAAAAATGTGTGCTTGGAGAGGGTCCTCATCGCAAACCAAAGCAATCGAACCAATGTTGACTCAAACCAGCGCCAACTGGCGAGTCATGAATGACACTTTTGGTCCAATTGAGTCACCGAAGAGAGGACGAAAAAATTACAAAAAAAATGTGTGCTTGGAGAGGGTCCTCATCGCAAACCAAAGCAATCGAACCAATGTTGACTCAAACCAGCGCCAACTGGCGAGTCATGAATGACACTTTTGGTCTAATTGAGTCACCGAAGAGAGGACGAAAAAATTACAAAAAACACGTATGTGTAGACGGGACTCGAGTCAAACTAACCCAATTGAACCAATGTTGACTCAAACCAGCGCCAACTGGCGAGTCATGAATGACACTTTTGGTCCAATTGAGTCACCGAAGAGAGGACGAAAAAATTACAAAAAAACATGTATGTGTAGACGGGACTCGAGTCAAACTAACCCAATCGAACCAATGTTGACTCAAACCAGCGCCAACTGGCGAGTCATAAATGACACTTTTGGTCCAATTGAGTCACCGAAGAGAGGACGAAAAAATTACAAAAAAAATGTGTGCTTGGAGAGGGTCCTCATCGCAAACCAAAGCAATCGAACCAATGTTGACTCAAACCAGCGCCAACTGGCGAGTCATGAATGACACTTTTGGTCCAATTGAGTCACCGAAGAGAGGACGAAAAAATTACAAAAAAAATGTGTGCTTGGAGAGGGTCCTCATCGCAAACCAAAGCAATCGAACCAATGTTGACTCAAACCAGCGCCAACTGGCGAGTCATAAATGACACTTTTGGTCTAATTGAGTCACCGAAGAGAGGACGAAAAAATTACAAAAAAAATGTGTGCTTGGAGAGGGTCCTCATCGCAAACCAAAGCAATCGAACCAATGTTGACTCAAACCAGCGCCAACTGGCGAGTCATAAATGACACTTTTGGTCTAATTGAGTCACCGAAGAGAGGACGAAAAAATTACAAAAAAACATGTATGTGTAGACGGGACTCGAGTCAAACTAACCCAATCGAACCAATGTTGACTCAAACCAGCGCCAACTGGCGAGTCATAAATGACACTTTTGGTCTAATTGAGTCACCGAAGAGAGGACGAAAAAATTACAAAAAAAATGTGTGCTTGGAGAGGGTCCTCATCGCAAACCAAAGCAATCGAACCAATGTTGACTCAAACCAGCGCCAACTGGCGAGTCATAAATGACACTTTTGGTCCAATTGAGTCACCGAAGAGAGGACGAAAAAATTACAAAAAAAATGTGTGCTTGGAGAGGGTCCTCATCGCAAACCAAAGCAATCGAACCAATGTTGACTCAAACCAGCGCCAACTGGCGAGTCATAAATGACACTTTTGGTCTAATTGAGTCACCGAAGAGAGGACGAAAAAATTACAAAAAAAATGTGTGCTTGGAGAGGGTCCTCATCGCAAACCAAAGCAATCGAACCAATGTTGACTCAAACCAGCGCCAACTGGCGAGTCATAAATGACACTTTTGGTCTAATTGAGTCACCGAAGAGAGGACGAAAAAATTACAAAAAAACATGTATGTGTAGACGGGACTCGAGTCAAACTAACCCAATCGAACCAATGTTGACTCAAACCAGCGCCAACTGGCGAGTCATGAATGACACTTTTGGTCCAATTGAGTCACCGAAGAGAGGACGAAAAAATTACAAAAAACATGTATGTGTAGACGGGACTCGAGTCAAACTAACCCAATTGAACCAATGTTGACTCAAACCAGCGCCAACTGGCGAGTCATGAATGACACTTTTGGTCTAATTGAGTCACCGAAGAGAGGACGAAAAAATTACAAAAAACACGTATGTGTAGACGGGACTCGAGTCAAACTAACCCAATTGAACCAATGTTGACTCAAACCAGCGCCAACTGGCGAGTCATGAATGACACTTTTGGTCCAATTGAGTCACCGAAGAGAGGACGAAAAAATTACAAAAAAACATGTATGTGTAGACGGGACTCGAGTCAAACTAACCCAATCGAACCAATGTTGACTCAAACCAGCGCCAACTGGCGAGTCATAAATGACACTTTTGGTCCAATTGAGTCACCGAAGAGAGGTCGAAAAATTTCAAAAAAAATTCGTGTTGGGTGTTTTATAATTCTTCAATGTTCCACGTTTCAAATTTATAGTTTTTAGTTATTTTTAATTCGACGCCATATAATTCTAACTGTATGGCTTTTGATGCCAATCTCAGTCCCGTTGCAATTGTCAAAAAAAATAAAACTAAATCCAAATTATTTGCTTTTTCAAATTTTAAAAAATCATTTAAATTTTTTTCTTTTGTTTTAAACTTGTTTTCCTCACGTTTGTGAACCTTTTTTTTGGAAATATTAATTGTTTATTCCTTAAAAACATTAATTTTTAAGTTGGAAATTTTATTTAATATTAATTATTTGACCGCTTTTATTTTAATTGACCTTCATTCTGTTTCATGTTTTTTATATAATAATTATGAATCGTTACTGTTTAAGCTCCTTTAAAACATTAGAGCTTTGAGCTTCAAAATAAAATTATTTATTTATTTTAATATAATTCAAAAGATGTTGTCTAATTCAGTTAATGTCTCTCTTTTATACCTGTTAAGGATTAAAGTCGAATTTTTTTTAAACTCTTAAGGTTTAACAAAACAAAGATTTTCTAATTTTATTGTCTTTTTTAGGCTTTTTTAAAAGTACGAATTCTATCACTAATTGAATTTCTTTCGTTGTTAGTCTTTATTATCAGTTCAATTTAATATTAGTCTTCAGTTACAAACTTGAGATGAAATTGATTTAATTTGATCAACTTTATTTCCTTGTTTTTTGACTTATCAATGCCTGTTAAAATCGAAGAGTATTAAAAATTCTTTTATTTATCGTCCCCAAGTCAATGCGAAATATTAAACATTCTTTCCAGATCCTTTATATTTTTCAATATGATGTGCTTGCTATCGACCTATGATTTGTGACTGTGCTTACCTACACGAACTTTAAGTCTAAAACTTTTGATGAACAATTTCAACCATTCGATCAATCTCTTGAAAGTTTTCCAATTCCTTTTACACGGAAGCGAAAAAAATTACTTTTTGAATTGAATTCAGGGTCCAACATTAAGTTCGCGCAATGCAAAATTACCACACTATCTTTAATTATACCCATTCATTTTGAGGTATTGGGTGGGTGTGGGTTTCCGAAAATTTAAAATTTTAGGTATTGGTCTTGTTTGGGTAACACAGCATAAGATTTTGAGTTTTTTTTCCGAAAAAAATTTGGTTTTGAGTATATACCCAAATTTTAGGAATTACTCAACCCAGTCTCATACCTGAAATTTAGATTTTCGGGTAACCCATACCCTCTAATACCTTAAAATGAATGGGTACATATGTCTGCAATGAAGCAAAACATTGTTTCTATTCTACAGGCAAAAAAATCAAAAATATTAAACCTACATTTCGTTCAGAATTTCCTGCTCTACAAGCTGGTTACTAATAAAATCTATGTTATGGGGTAATCCTGGGAGGAGATGTAAAAAAACTAGAAAAATACGTCTTTTTTTTGCTTCTTGGCCGAGCTAAATGACAAAAAAAATTTTTTTCTATTTTTAAAAATGATTAGCGTGTGTCAAATTTTGTGCTCTTTCAGAATCTGTATCAAAAATAATACATATGAGGTCATTTTGGATAGCAATAAGCGAAAAACCAAGACACACTTCTTCAAAAGCCATTTTTTTAGACCCCCCTAAAAATTTGGCACTTCTAGGTTTTCATATATGGAGAACAAAGTTATCAAGTCAGATTTTGCAAATTCAGATAGCGTGGAAGTTTTGCATGGCGCGAACCTTATTACCGTAAATATTAACGGTGCACTAAAATCCCGAAAACTTGGTTTTTAATGCGTACCAAACTTGCATTTTTCTGGCATATTATTTTCTTATATTATTACTTTTAGGCCAAAGAAGCTTCACTTATAGAAAAATGTAACTATGAAGATTTTTTTGGGGGAAAAACCAAATTTTTGGGGTTTTAGTGCCGCGTTAAAAAACAAATATTTACGGTAACTTCGGTTTTAAAATTTAAATAAAAAGAAACTTTTTCTTTAATTTTAACGTTTTTTTTAACCGAATTATTTCAAGGGAAATCGCCTTGTAATCATCAGGGGCGACACAAAATTGCGATCGCAATTGCAATATTGCCTATTTTAATTGTTTTTTGCAGGGTTCGACATTTTTTAATGAGTTTTGACATTAAAAGCTGAATTTTTACAGTTTCTTACTTTTCTGGCTTAGTACTTTTTTCTTACTTTATAAAAATTTTTTCAAATTTTTACATTTTCAATGTAAAGTTTTGTTTTTTGTGATCTAATTATATTTTTGATGCAATGTTCATCGTAATTTTCGGAAATTTGAAGTTGCATATCAATTCAAAAAGAACAATTCGATCATTTCAAATTAAAACTTTAATAGAAATCAAACTAATATAGAAATGGCTTTGTAGAGATACATTTTTGGATGTTACAAAGCATGTCACATTTTGATAAAGCTTCTGCAATTATCAAAATGCACATTGCAGATCACACGCCACTAAAAAGATATATTTTTAACTGCGCTATTTATTGCAGACTTTTTGCAGAAGTTATATTTAAAGAAGCTTAATTTTCTGGAAAAAATGATGCAATTTTGCAACAATTTTTTGTTGTCTCTGGTAATCATCAATCAATCATACAATTCAAGTCTGGGAGTATCAAAATTTAAGAAATTTTATTTTATACAATCTGGTTTATTATTTATAAGGATTAGACCTTCCATGAAACCATACATTAAAATAAGCCGATTTTACGATAAAAAAACGGTCGACCAACCCTATGTCATATGAAAGGGTAATCCACATCTAGAAATATCATTAAAGCCAATTTATAACAAGGTAATTTTCAATCGATTAATCCCAGCTGTGGATCAAGTGCTTAGAAAGAATCAAGCTGGATTTCGCAAAGGAAGAAGCTGTATTCAACAAATTCATATCCTCCGTCGTATAATGGAAGTAGCAATAGCAAAAGAACTTCCGTTATTCGTCTTTTCCATCGATTTTAAGAAGGCATTCGACTCAATTTCGAGTAAGATGATGTTTGCAATACTGAGGCACTATGGAATCTCGGAAAAGTTCGTTAAAGCAACTCAAGTACTTTATGAAGGCTCTAAAAGCCAAGTCTTTGAACCAAATGAAGATATATACGAAGCGGTTAAACAGATCCCTGTCTTTTAAAAGAGAGAATTGATCTGGGTTGGACACGTGCTCCCTTGACAAGCAGATGATCCTATAAAAAAATATAGCTTGTATGAACCAAGTCAACAAATTGGAAGATCCAATCAAGACATAAAACTAGTTACGCAAAATAAACACATAAACAAAAGTACTTCCCCGTTTGCTGATGAAATTGAGAGAGCGGCCCTAAACCGGACTCAGTGAAGAAGTCTTATGGTCGCATGTACAACCAATGGTGATTAATCAACTTTGAATGTATGCCCGAATGATGTTGATGAAGATGACATATGTCTGCTTTATTGTTACAGTGGTTCTTAACAAATTTTCCTTTCAGGGGATCTGATCCGTTTTTTAGGGATAAGCAAACATTATGGCAATTACTTATTTAAAATCATTATTTTTTTTTCGAGGTTTCGTTTGAAGAATGCAAAATTTTTAAGTTAAGATCTGTTTTAAAACCATTTTCAACCATTATTCTCTTGAAAACTTTTACAAAATTGATTTGTTCAAATTATAAAGGCATAAGTTACTTGAAAAATCTTTAAGATTTAAATTACTTTTCTGAATAAATAAAACAACGCGTCGGCTCAAGTAGGAAACAATAGTTTTAAAAAAAAAATTGAAAATACCTTGAAAAATTTATAAATTCAATCGTTTTTTTTTTAATATAAATCAAAGGAAACAAATATTAAATTTCATTATCAAAGTATTGGTTTTAAAAAAATGAGATTTAAAGAAAAAAATTTTATTTTTTTTAGTCTCATTTATATTTTCTAAGGCTCCGTTGTGGACAACTGTCCAAATTTTCATTTTAACCGTAATCTACGAGTCTAAGAAAATCCTTTTGTTTAATGTCCCATTTAATCATGATTGATATTTTTGATCTGAAACTTAAAAGAACTCTGGTATCCGTACCGTTTTTTATTTGCAGTTTCTTACAGGAATGATGATTCTGGGTCAAACTAACGTTTTAGTTAACCCTTCCTTGAAAAAATTTCACAACGCATAGTATGCAGTCTTCCAGCAAAAGTATTTCCTTAAGAGATTGGTAAAAATCTGACTATTACTGTAAATCCATTATGACATTGAATCTTATCAACCCATAAATTAAGTGAAATTTCTTGATTAGTAAGTTTATTTAAGATGGAAATAAAAACAATAATAAGTTTTTGAGTTTAAAAAATTTAACACTTTTCTTTAGAACAAATTTAATTTTTTTTTCATAACTTTTTACTTAAATGAGACAAACACAAAACGAAAAAAGTTTAACTAAAATTAAACAAACAAATAAAAATGGTTTATTTATTATTTGTAAAAACTGGTCGAATGAATTATGACTTATCTTCTTTTTCAACAGCTTGTTGAATTAAAGTAATATTGTCACCTTTGAGCAGAATTCGACCTTTTATTTAAAAGAATGTTTAAGAAAACTAATTTTAATTGAAAGTGTAGAAAAAGGGTATACCTAAGTTTGTTCGAGTGTTCTTCTTCAAATGTACTTCACTGGCATCATCCAATACCAAGTTCATGTACTCATCAAAACCCTTTGGATACAAATAATAAAAAAATAATTAAGTTGGTTTAGTTTAAAGTGTTTTTACGATGATTCTGCCTTCAATTCTAACATTCACTTGTTCATAAACCCATATTTGGACTTTTGATTTCTAAAACAAAAAATTCAATTATTTAAACCCCTAAAAACTACCGTAAACCCTTAAAGAAAAATGCATTAACTTCAGAAAATGCTTGACCGGTAATAAGATGTCCATAAGAGTTCTTTCTATCCGTATAAACAGAGTCAGCAGATTAAAAACGTTGTATTCAATTAAAATTTAATTCTTTGTAAGGGTGTACGGTACTAGTATATTTTAAAACTTACGTTTTGAAGGTAACGAAAAATCAAGTTCTATTTAAAAAAAAATAAAGATAGATTTTTTTTAAAGTAAGCAAATAATATAGGTTTCTTACAATGGGTTGAACCATAACTTTTTGAACTTTTTGGTGTCCTCTGTAAGCCATTTTCTCCTTTTTTTATTCAAATTTAAAAATTAACCAAATTTTTTTTTCAAAGTTTTAAGACTTGAATCAAAATGTGTTCATTTTTTGAAAGTTACCCATTGAACAGAAATTTCAAATTTTTTAGTTTTTTTAGCTTTTAAAAATGTCATAAATAACGTTTTATTTCATCTCGCTCATTTTTTCGTCTTCATTTTTTATTTCAATCAAACTGTATCAGCTCTTGGATGAAATAAATGTCTCTTAAGTCTGAAAAATCATTAGAAAATATTTGTTTGATTTAAATTTTTAAAATAAGTATGTATGTTTTGCTTTGTTTTGCGTGACTGTTAAGTTTAAACTGTAAATGTAAAGCACGAATCAGTTTCTGATGAATGTAAGTTAAGGCTTTTATTCAATCTAAAGGATTCTTTTAACAGTTTCTAATTTTGAAAACTTTAAGGTTTCACTTATTCAAAAACTACCACGCTATCTGAGTTTCAAAAACTAACTCAAAAAACTTGTTCTCCATACCTGAAAATCTATAATTCCATTATTTTTAGGTCTCAAGGAAATTTCAATTTTTGTTTAGAGGGGTCCCAACTTTAATGGAATTACACTATTTCAAAAAATGGCCTATTTGTAAGGTTCATTAAATTCGAAATGTGGATTTGTTACTATGTGAATTTGTTATTTCTGATATTGTAACCGTGTTCTACGAACTCGAAAACCCCAGAAAATAAATTTTTTCAAGGGGAAAAAAAAATCAAAAATTTTAGTAAACATGATTGAAAAAAGCTTTAGGGTATTTATTTTCTTAATCGGCAATGGTCCCAGCGTCAATGGTAGCTTTTTAGCTTCCAGAACATATATTTACATCAATTATAGATTTTTCCAATTTTTGATTTTTTATCCCCATAAAAAAATTTATTTTCTGGGGTTTTCGAGATCGTAGAAGACGGTTACAATCTCAGAAATAACAAATTCCCATAGTGTGGACATTTTGAATTTAATGAACGTTAACTATTTTAGACTTAAAAATGATAGTAATTTTGGTCAAAAAGTGTAAATAAATTATTCTTCTAGGTTTTTTTTAGGCGCTTAGTTTATGTGTATTAGGTCAATAAATAAAAAATCTGGACATCTGGACCAGTCTGAAGTTTTTTCTCAAATTCTCAAATTCTCAATTTCTTAAAATAGTTTGAGAAAAAAAATAAAGTTATTTCTCAAATTCTTAGAATCTAACAAAAGTTGAGAAAAGTTGAGAAATAAAAAAATTGAACGGTACATTTTGAGGAAAATAGATTAAGAAAAGTTTTTTTCTAAAGATTAGAAACCTTTCACAAAATTGCTAGATTCTCATTAATAATAGAAGGCCTCATAATTCGAGAAAGGTAAAGATGTTTTTTTTGCTGCATAGATTTTCAGAAAAAAAGAATAAGCAAGTCAAAGCTCCAGATAACAAGGTTTTTTATCAAAAAAATACGCCAAAGAATGTTAATTTAAAATTTTTATCTAATGATTCAGATTTGGAATCTTTTTCAAGTCTAAGTTGGTATTGAGGTAGGGATTATGGGTTGGGTTTAGCGTAAGGATTCGACAAGGCATATCATTCAGGGACTCAGATAAATTTTTTCTCAAAATTATTTTCTTCGATTTCTCAACTTTTCTCAACTTTTGTTAAATTCTAAGAATTTGAGAAATAACTTTATTTTTTTTCTCAAACTATTTTAAGAAATTGAGAAAAAACTTCACGTAGGTAAAATCTGGTACCAAAATTTTGTTCAGAATTTTCTGCTCTACACATCAATGAATAAAAAAGTATTTGTTTTCGGGCGATTCTGGGATAAGATTTGAAAAAACTAAAAAAATAGTCTTTTTTTTCTATTTTCACGTTCCAAAATGGCCATGTCAAGAATTTTTTAATCTTAAAATAACATTGGCATGTGTAAAATTATACGCTCTTTCAGAATCAGTACCATAAATATCATATATGTTGTTTTTTAACATATTTATTCAAGATAACCAAGACAAACTCTTGGTAGGCCATTTAAGTTGGGACTCCTCTATACAAAAATTGTTTCAAGCTAAAAGCAGAATCCAAAAGTATCAAGCTTCAATTTTCGTTCTTTCAGAATATTTGATCTGTTTTTCGGCAAGCGATTGATTTGACCTAGACAGACAGACTTATCCATCTTACAGTCGATTGAAAGTTGCTTTCCAACATAAGTCGTACCATTTTGTAGAAAATACCGTTTTTCCTTGCTGATTAGTTTCCCACAAAGAGGTAATACGGTAATGGTTTAAAATTCTCGCCCAATTAGCAGTCAGAAATTTTTCAGTCCTTAAGGGCAGCATTATTTGTTCGAAAAAGTGAACAAACAACTCGGAAAATATTTTGGTAGAAGCCTTTTAAAAAATCTTTGACAGGTAGCAGAATAAATAAATTAAAAATTGCGAAAAAAATTAAAATTGTATAATCGACATTTTTATTTTAATTGAATCAATAAAAAAAATTTAAAAAAAAAATATTTTTAATCAAAACATTTACGTTTCCAAATCCATTTCATAAAACATAAATAGAAACCTTATTGCAATAAACACAATAAAGTCAGTTGAATAACTAACGAAAAAAAAAAAGAGTTCATAATTAGTTTCATTTGGGTCCGAATACTCCTTTAAGCTATTCTAATTTAAGCTTTATTTTACCCGCGGGAAAATATATTTTTAACCAAGTTAAAAACGAGACACTCGACAAGAAACATTTACATTTTCGAATTAAGAGTAGCTTTTGTTTGTTTAAAGTAATTTTTTCTTAATGAAATAAGAAAAAAATAGTCTAAGTTTCTTATACAACTCTACAGATACTTTGACTATACTCTAAAAAAAAACGATTAAGAAACGATTAGAAAATGAATTAAGAGTCTTGTTTCAAGGAGTTTAAACATTTTTTAAACATTACATTAAATAAAATATTAAAATCAATCAAAAGCTTTTCTTCCACACACACACACACACACACACAAGAGTTTTTTGTTTTTTTTTCCTACAGACTCTAAAGCTTACCTTGCACGCAATTTGTTTCAAACAGACTTTATTATTTTTGTTTTATTTATCTTAGTCATCAAAGCTTGCAAATTGTTGATATTTGACCGATATTTCCGTAAGGTTTTACCATTATCATGAGAAAAAGTTATTTATGTAACCGAAAAAATTTTATTTAAATAAAGATTATTTAATCTGTTGTTGTTGTAAGGTTTAATACTTTTTTTTTTCTCAAACGTGAATTTGTCCCAAGGTTTTAAAAAGCCGAAAGAAAGAAAACAAATTGAAGATTATAAATAATTTTATGTTAAGTTTAATTTTAAATTTTAAAAATTTCGTAAACCTACCATGTCCCTCATAAGAATAAAGGTATTTATTTATTTTTTTTTGTCCTAGTACAATACATATACCCGAATTTAATGGTTTAACAAACCCTGAACCGTGTGTGAAATCTTAAATTTCTGAAACCCTTACCCTATCCGAACTCAAAACCTGAATTTTTCGGGTAACCCTTGCCTACCCAATCCCTTAAAATTAATGGGTTCATATGTACAACCCTGGCCATTCAGAACTTCCAAAAATGAACGTCCATGAACCTTCCTGAATCTTCAAAAACATTCATGAACATTCAAGGTTTTGAAGGTTCAAGGGTTCATATTTCTTCACGTATTATTTTTCTAAAATTTTCATATTGTCAAATTTGAAAAAAAAATGAAAATTTTAGAAAAAAATTGAAAAATAATGAAAATACTTTGAACTTTCAGAGGAGATTTGAACCTTCAGAAACCCCTTTAAGCTTCATGAACGTTCATGACGTTCCACGAAGGTTCTGAATGACCAGGGTTGTATTTTTTAAATTCGCAAATTATTTCAGAGATTTTGTTTCAATTATTGTCTTGATAAAAAATTCTTTACACAGACTGCCTTCCGAGTTAGGAGTAGCAAGGATAAATTTTGGAAAAATGCATTTAATAAAGGTATATTAAGTCTCTAAACAGCAGGGTTGGAATCTTTTTTGATCAATCGAACTGTTGGAATACGAACCGAAATTTAAGTAGGAAAATGGGTTCAAAAATACATGTTCTCTTCTTGCGTAAAGAACAGTATCGGAAAACAAGCAAGCCCAAAACAATTTTAGATTCATGATAAGTCTAATGTCAATAGAGATTTTTCATTTTTAAATCGTTGAAATTTAGTCAAAAGGTGTTATTTACCTTGAGTTAATTGAAAATTTTTGCATTTTTTCCGTTTGAGTTTTGAATTTAAATTAGAAAAAAAAATGAGTTTAAATTTAGAAATAAAATTTTGTTGTGCGACAAAAAAAACAATACAAAAATCTAATTATTTTAGTTTAAGGGTTAACAAACTCATTACACATGGTCAATTTAAATTCACAACAAAAAAATCTTAATTAATTTGTCCTGATTAAAATTTATTTAAATCAAGTTATGTAAGTCAATAGCTTTTGTTTGCTTGTTGATTCTTTCCGGCAAGATTTTTATGCTTTTTTTTTTGTGTAGAAACACGTCTATTTTAAAACTGAATTCAAGTATTTTTTTTTTTTAAAGTATTAAACAAAAATATTTTCAAAAAATTTACACAAGAGTTTTTTTTAGTTTGAACATTCAAAAATAAAAGATATCAAATACTTTAGGTATTTTTTTTTGGGAAAAAACAAGTTTCTTAAATTTTGATCCATGGTGAATAGTGTGATGAAAAAAAAGATTGCTGATTTTTTTATTACGTATTAGCTTTGGGTATTTTACAATTTTTTTAAATAGAATCAACTAAGCTCGCATTTTTAAGTACGAATTAATATAATTTCAAAAGCCATTTAACAGAAAATAGTTAGTAAATTGTCTTGGACGTTGTAAAATTTAATGTGAGACAGATGGATCCAATTATAGGACATCACTCATAGCAAAAAAAATTACCCTTGATATCTCAGGCTCAGGTTTAGAAATAGAAAGATGTTTTACAATACTCTCCTTCAGTTTGCGCTCTCGTTCAATTACGAAAAAGGATTAAAGACTTCATTATTAGAATTTTTATTTTTTCAATACTCTAGTTTTTTACAATAAAACAACCTCCCAACGTTAGGACAGAGAAAAGTGAGTCGACTCATAATAATCTTGATCCGCTCGAGCATTTATTTGGGTGATTTTTATTTAAAAAATGGAAAAATGGTAAACCATTATGCTCTATGGTCTTAAGCGATTTATCAGCGAGCAATTCTATACCTCTCTTGTACCATTCCTAGCTTTTTGAGCTTAAAAACTCAAGGCCCCAGCTTCAACTTGGTCTTGGTTAGTAAAATTCCGCACTCTAAAGAAATGAGTCATAGAGCGGAAAAGATGATAATAAGAAGGGTAAAAGTCTGGACTATATGCTGGATGAGAGAGAAGTTCAATACCCGCTCTTTTATATTTTCCAAGTTTTTTTGTTATCTTGAATAACCAAATCAAGCTTTCGGTTGATCAAAAAAGGGTTTTTTCCTTGAATTGAAACATACTTTTGTTCTAATTTTTCACAATAAAGGTCTGTATTTATCGTACAATCACCAGGAACCAGTTCAAAGTGTATAACCCCTCGGTAGTTCCATCAAACTCACGAAAATACCTTCTTTTCGAATCGTCCTATTTTAACGACTGGTAGGGCTGGTTAAGATGGGTCCAAACACTGGTTTCTGTCATCAGTATTTCGAAAATAGATCCACATCTGATCGCAAATAATTATCCTTCTGAAAAATCAAGATGATTTTTGATTAGTTTTCAAGATTTTTGATTTTTTGATTAAATATCAAAAGGTGTCAAATCTTGTGAAACAACTCGGAGCGTCTATTAACTTTATGGATCAACTTAAGGTGACGAAATATGGTCGACTGTGAAGTGCTAAGGTTACTTGAAAATTCGCGGGTACTAACCCGGAGGCTAGTATCACCATTGTTAAACTTATTGAACTTTAAGGACATTCTACCCTTCTACTTGGCATATTTTGTGGGTTTCTGCTGTTTTTGTGAGGTCTTTTTTTCAATAATGACGTAACAGCACCAAAATTTCAAAATCTGCATCAAAAGTTTTCATAATTTTAAAAATACTTAGAATCAAAAATTTTAAAATTTAAGCTCATCATCTTGTAGAGCATTCAATTTTGTTTAATCTAATATACAACAAAATTAACCAAACGAGTTAACCAAACTCTGATTTGGATACTTTATGGTGACGTCATCTCACGTCAGATGACGTCAGCTGACAAATTTTAAATGTTGTCAGATGACGTCAGCTGACGTTACCTGACGAATGACGTAACCTGACGTCATCTGACGTTAGGTGACGTTAGGTGACGGACTGTTACAAAACCTTTGCCACCACTGTAAATATTAATTTTTGATTTAAGTTCTCAATTTTTTTTTTGCTTTTGAGTCAATATTTTCTTACGTCAATCAAAGTAACAAGAACTAAAGAAAAAAAAAAACTATCCCCCACAATAAAATCAATTCGATAATCCTTAAAGTTAAATTAATCCGATTTTGGTTAATTACGAATAAACGAAAATCTAAAGCAGTTTACAGAAATAAATAAGATTTTGTATGAATCATTAAGACTTTTGTTATAAAAACATTTGTTTCTTTAAATTTCAATTTAGATTTGTTAAAAATACAAGGAATTTTTAAAGGGTCAATTTTTCAAATACATCAAAACTTTAGTTTGATTTTGTGATTTTAAATCTATTTCAATGCTGAATTCTAGACTAAAGCATGTTTTATAATCCTTTTTTGAAAAAATTTCAGAAATCTGATTGTCAAAAAAAAAGTATGTTAGATTTTTTTTCTAGTTAGTGATGTTGGATGTGATTAAAATGTTTCGTTTAAATTCAAATGTAGATTTTTTTTACTATTTTTAAAAACTCTAATCATAAAAAAAACGGAACCCTGGTATGTTTTAAGAGATAATCAAGACAATATTTTCCGCGTCTAGAAATCTTTTTGGTATCCTCTCTATTCTAAAGTTTGAACTTCTCAAAGACAAGAATAAAGGGTTAAAAAGTTAACTTTTTTCAAATTTTTTATTTTTAATCCAACGGCACAAAAGTGGATACTTTTTTAAGATATCGATTTTATATTTTTGTTGAAAAAAATGACTGGAATTAAATTATTTAGTCTAAAAATCAACAAAAGGTCAGTTTTTAACGCATAATGGCAACTTGATTACCAAAAATAATAAATAAGGCAATAAGGCATTTAAAAATAAATATTTTTCAATGGCGTGTAATTCTGCATAACTTTACATTTTTAGCAATACTCTCTTTTATAACGATTGCACAAGAGTCAAAAAATAGAAAAAAGAAAATTGAGAAAAAATTTTAACTTGCCAATAAATAACTACTCTAGTTCTACTCTAGTTTTTAAGATTATCTGTTTTCCGAATTTTTATTTCATTAAAAGCTTCCGCTAAGTTTTAACCTGAGGGAATACATTTTTTAAGTTTTAGTGAAAAATTAATTAAAACAATCACCCTGTACTCCCAAAACCTCAAGAAATTACCAAAAGCTTAACAAGGGATTTTAAGCTTGAAAATCTTTCAAACAATATTAACGGTACAGAACAGGAAGGTATTGTTGATTAAAAGTTTTGACTGACCAGTGGCTAAGCACAGAATCAGTTGTTTTTATTTTTATACAGTACATTTCTGAAATAAGTTGACATGTTTCGGAGCATGCTGCGCATTGCTTAGGCAGAATGTCAACTTATTTCAGAAATGTACTGTAATTTTAAAAGCTGAAAAATGACTCCCATAAACGGTCGTATATATACACGATCAGGGACACAGACGATAGGGAGGTTAACATGGCATAAGGGAATAGCGAAACATTTTTTTTCAATTCAAGATGTTTAGTGCTGTGATTTAGTGAATAACATATTCGACTCTTATTCAAAACATTTAGATCCTGTATGAAGCTATATAAGAGAGAGTGCAATCATTTTTCAACATGGTATGCACGACTCGGGTATAAACTTGCATAACTATGGTATATTACGCGACTGTAACACAGAGCCTCTTCTCTACGACTAAAGGCCCATAACCTAGACTCTGTCTCGGGCTCAGACTCCGACTCTAAGGTTAAAAAGTTCAGTCTCCCAGTCAATCAATTTCAAATGTAAAACCGCTGAATGATCACTGAGGAAGGGGCTGTTTCATCAATTGTCCTTTTTACTTAAATCATAATTCTTATCAAGGATCCAGTATGCGATTTCGGAAGAATATACTTATACTAATCTTTTTATAAGTCGATGTCTTTGATCTAATTATTTGTAGACAAATTATTCCTACCAAAAATAATATGAACAAGTTTTCAGAAAACTTATTCTTAAGTCTGAAACTTAAGCATAATAGTTTTGAACAAGGCATGTAGCATATCAAACGATTGCCACTTGTATATACTACAGAAATTTTATGTTGGATCCTTAATAAGAATTATGATTTAAGTAAAAAGGACAATTGATGAAACAGCCCCTTCCTCAGTGATCATTCAGCGGTTTTACATTTGAAATTGATTGACTGGGCTGTCACTGTATTAGCATTCGTTATTTTTCGTTATTTTTGACTTTATAGCAAATAACTTCCCATGTTAAGTAAAATAACATTTAAATTTCTGTAAGAGAGTTAAGTGAACTAGAACGCAACGTATCTAAATCCTTAAAAAATGTCATTAAGCTAAAGAGCATTGCTTAAAACTCACAAGAGCAATTCCCATGAGCGTTTCAGACAAAATTTCAGAAATGTAGCTTTTTTCTAGTTTCAATAAATGTCGTAAAAGATCTGAGTTTATAAATTCTTTAAGATTATTTGAAAATTATTTTTAATTAAAAGTACTTTAAAGTAATTTAAAGTAAAGATCAAGATTATCAAATGATAATTTTAATTATGGTATTTCTTTTGTCCAAATATTAATTACAGTCTCAAAATATCATTTTGTAATTGGAAAAATTGAAAATGTTTTTTTTTCTTTTATGATCTAGAAGAAACGAAAAATGATACTCGACAATTTACTCGATAAATTGGACACAGTAAATAATAATAACTTTCAAAAAATAATCGAAACAAATATTGATTTTATAAAATTACAAGATAAAATAAATTTTAGTACTTTAACTAAAACAAAATCAAAACTCTACGATGGTACACATACAAAATCAAAAGAGCATAAAAAATTAATTGACTCAGGCGCTCATTTAAAATCAAGTTCGTTAGTTGAAAGTTTTAACAACAAACGAGATAAACCAACAACTCATAAATTACCATCATCTGATGATTTAGTTGCTAAAACAAGTAAGATATTTTGATTATTTTTCAGGGCTAAGCAAAATATTAGAGCGTATCTTTAAAGTCTAAACAATGGACAAAGAAAATGTTAACTTTGTTTTGCACTGCACTGTATGTAACTCTAATTAGGAAAGCGTACGACCCTGATTATTTAAAAACAATTTTTTAAATGAAATTTTTTTTCTCAAGACTCTGATGCTCTAAACGTTGATAAAGATGAAATAAGAAAAACATTCAAAAACGTAAACAAAAATAATCTTTTTTCAGCAATGACATTGGATTCAAAATTAGCTACAAACACAACTAATTTATATTTAAAATCTCCAATTAATTATAATCTTAAAAAAACCGAAACACCTTTAAAACTTCCAAAACTAGTCGATGAACGTACTTTTCAATCGGATAAATCAAGCTCAGAAAAAGATCTTATACAAATAAATAGACTTTGTCCAAGAAATAGATACAATGTAAACGATTTATCTCCAATTACAAAACATGTTGTAAATGATGAATTTTTTTCATTACCTTTAATAACTGGTCGTAAACAAGCGTTTGTATCAAATGAGTTTTTATTAAAGTCTGAAAAGTTGTACTTGATCGACAAGAATAAGTATTTGAGTGAAAAGTATGCAGAGTATGAGCATGTAAATGAAAAAATGTTGACTCGAAATGAAACATTTGAATGCATGCCTAAGCCTAAATTTGAGCTTGTATTGAACAAAATGAATCGTAAAAAAGAGATTGTACCCGAAAGTGATTCAGTGGAGAATAGTCAAAATTATAAAAGTAAAAAGCGAGAGAGAAGAAAACAAAGTTTCAATGGACCATCGGCTAAATTTTCTCAAATTGATGATAAAGTGTATTTAGAAATTTATATGCCTTCTGTTATGTAAAAAAAAATTTATTCAAAAATTTTAATATTTTAAAAATTAGTAAACTAAATGTTTGTTTTTGTTTTCATGTTTTTTTTTTTTATGAATGTTTTTTTTTTAATTTTTTTTTCTATTTTTAAAAAATTTAATGGTTTTTTAAAATAATTTAAATAAACATGTACCAAAAAGAAATAAAAATATATTCATAATAAACTCTTTTAGAAAGTCGATCATGTAATGCAAATAATTTATTTTACTCTTTAAAGATTATCATTACCGTTCATCGTACACATGACAACATTATACACACGTTTTCTTTAAGTTACTGCACTCATCTTGATTCCCTTAACATGAAAGCGAGATGACACGTCTCTCTATAACTTTTAATAAGATCGGGATTTCTTTAGGATTTCCAAAATTTTTAAATATCGAAAATAAAAAAATGCCAAAGAAAAGAAAACGCCCGATCGAACGAAAGATCGAGCCACCAACATACCAATTAAGGACTTTTCGTTCCTAAAAAGCGCACTCGGACCTCAAAAGTTTTGACATTGGGGGGAAATTTCCTAAAATACGGAGTCCTCGACAAAATATTTCTATAACACGGATCCGGACCTGGAAAAAATTTTCCTTTTTTCTTTGCTTAACATCAACCTCCTATACCGAGATATGTCGAGGATGAAATTCACCAAATATTCGATATTAAAGTCCCCTGTGTTACAAAAAGTCTGGTTGACACGAGCAAGGAATTTTAGAAGACAACTTCGGCCGAAGACCTTATTTGGATTGACCGTCGAACCGTTCTTGTCAAAAATTCCCCCCCCCCCCCCCAGCGAAAAGGATCTTGAACTACAAAAGTAGTCGTAGTAAATTTTTTCTAAAAAACAAATATCCGACTGTAATTTTTACTTGCTGAAAGAAATTTTTACGTAAATTTACGTAATTTCTCATTTCTATTATTCTGAAATGATTTTTTGTTGAAAAATCAGCTTTTTTTTAAAATTTCCTAAAAAGTGCGAAAAACTCGCTTTTTTTTGGCCCTTTTAGTTTTAAAATTACATAATTTTATTGTAAAAGTAAAATTGATGTAATTTTACTTTTGTCATTTTACGTAATTTTACGTCATTTGATGTAAAATGATGTTAATTTACGTCATTTTACGTAAAAAATGGTAAAATCCATGTAGCATAGCAACACTGTACATCTAATATACATCTGATATAAATGTATACAGTCGATTAATGTTATAGACATTTCGATAATTACAAAACACCAATAATGGCCTAACTAGGCAAAAATGAAAAAATTTTCATCACAAGGTCCAGCCATGTCCTAAATCCTGACCAGGATATGCACAGATCAAAAAATTTCCAATAATTGGTGGAAGAGATTTGTTCTCTTGCAAGAATCCTTCAAAAATATATTCGATCCGATTGAGTTAAAAATATTTAATTCAAGAAAATCTTGGAAAGCCATAGTAAATATGAATCATTAGGATTCTTGTACAGAACAGGCATATTTTACCTATCAGGATCCTTTTCAGGAATCAAAACATGGGCATTTAAAAAACATTTCATGGTTGTACCCCCCTCCCTATCTAAGAAAATTACAGAGTGGCCGAAAGTTAGGGCCTCCTTAAGATTAATTATTTTCAACAAAAAATTAAATTTTAACGTATTTTGTGACAGTTAACATATTATTTTGTTGACTAAGATTTAAAAGTTGAATTGCCGCTTCGTTAGAAAAAATCTTAAAAATTTTCAAAGAATACCATTAAGGAGAGCCGTTTTTGAAATCTCCATTTTATCTCAAAAATTCCTCTAAAAACAAAGAAATAATAAAGATTGTTTTATAAAATCTTTAAAAAAAATCAGACCGAGGTATGGAAATTTAAATCGAGAGTGACAAGTGTAATTACTGCTATCATTTTGATGCTTTTAATGTTTTTATAGAATGGAGAGAATTGGTTTTGTCACAAATATGAATTAAATGTTATAAATTTTAAAATATACACGATTAAGCGGCGCGATAACTTGAATATGACAGACCTAGAAGTCCATTTTATTTTTGTATAGATGTTGATTTAAGTTGAATAGTGACAAATGTAGTGAAAAAGAAAATCCCGATATCAGATTCTAGTAAAATTAAAATAGATAAAAAATGAATTTTCGGATCAATATTTAAATACAGACATATCTCAAATTTAGAGTTTGTATCGTAAATTCTATGTTTATGCATGAAAGATTAAAGAAAAGTTCTTTTAAATGTCACCAAAACATTAAATATTAGATAGACTGAATTATTAGTTTTTTGTTTTTTGGGCTAAATTTTGGTCGTCACTAAAATCCGGACACGGACCAAAAAAATAATAAATACACATTCAAAGAAAAAATTAATTTTTTTAATTTGCAGGGAATGACTCTCTACCGCAAAGATTACTTTATCACATCCACCGCTGTAGTATTTTGTAGAGCTTTTAAGCGTTTGGGATAATAATTGTTTTTTAAACAAGTGTTTCGTAATCTAATATGTACAACCCTGGTCATTCAAAACTTCCAAAAATGAAACTTCATGAAAGCTCACGAATCTTCCTGAACCTTCAACAGTATTCATTTATCTTCATGAACGCTCTAGGTTTTGAAGGTTCAAGGGTCAACGAAGCTTCATTTTCCTACATTTATTTTCATTATTTTTCTAAAATTTTCATTTTTTATCAAATTTCAAAATACGAAAATTTTAGAAAAATAATGAAGGAATATGAAGCTTCAGAACCCCTTGAAACTTCATGAAGGTTCTTGTAGGTTCAAAAACGATTTGCTGTTGAAGTTTCAGGGAGCTTCGTGAACCTTTATGATGGTCAACCTAAAAAGTTTAATTTACAAAATACCTTTACATTAGACTCAAAAAGCTTTAATACAATTATATAAGACAAATGTCTAACTTAAGATCTCCATCTTGTAGATTTAAAGTAACCAGTTGACTTTTGTTTTTTTTTTATTTTTACTTCACCTGATGGGGATATAAATTCGTAATAAGTAAAAAAAAAATTAAAAATTGTTAATCGTTTTCAAAAATCTGATTTTGTGTCAAAAAATTTGGTAAAATTTTTATAATTATCCTTGAGTTGTATAAAATGAATTTAAAATGATAAGAACCAAAAAAAAATATTTTGATTTATTAATAGTTGACGAATTACAAAGATCTGTGTTGCAACATTTCACTTCATTTCCAAAACCAAAAACAAAGCTTTTTGCTTCAACACATGAATTAGCACAATCTCTTGTTATATACGGCACTCCCACTAGATTCGTATAATATTTCTTTAAAAATTAAAATTAAAACTTTTACAATAACAAAAGTTATTTAAAAGTTTTACAGAACAATATGGTTGTAAATTATTACACTGTATCTCAGTTCCAAAGTTTGTTAAGGACGTACTTGAAACAGTGCTGTAGCATTTTAGACCATTCGAAAATGAGAACAAAGTTGATATGACGAGATACGAAATTATAAAGCCTATCATGTCGTTTCTAATATTTAATATAAGTTTAATTTTAACAAAAAAAGTTAATGGCTTTTGAAACAAAAAAGCTTAATAACTTACGTTCTATAATTAGTTAAAAATTTCGATTTTTATATTTTTGGTATTAGAGTCTTTTATAAATGTTAATAAACACTTAAAAATTGTGTTTATGATTATTTAGATATAGCCTTCTTTATTCAATAGTTAGTTTTAACAAAAGTTCTATCCATTTTTTTAAACCAATAAAGTTAGAAAAACTAAGTTTCCATATCCTATAATTTTTAAGTTTTCGTGTATAAGTTTATTTATAAGGCACTTGAACATTAATGTAACGGTGATTTTTCATTAATTTTAAATTGAATCGACAGCCAACCAAAATCTTTTAAGGTATCGGGTGGTTATTGGAAAAATTCAGGTTTTGGGTTCGGGTCGGGAAATGGTTATCCAGAAATTTGGAATTGCAAGTATTGGCCTGGATTCGGTAACCCATAAATTTTAGTTTATTTTCGACAAAAATTGAGTTTTGGGCATATATATATGGAGTCGATGTGTATTAGATGTTGAAGGTCTTTAAGTTAAGGTCACTTGTTCTTTGTTTAAGAGACAATGCGATGAAGCATTCTTACATTTTAACCCTCACTATGCGTCACTATCACTATCAAAAATGTAATGATAGTCTTAATTTAAAATTTACCAGTGAATTTACTCAAATTTTTTAAAGCAAAAATTTTTTTTCTGTTGGCCTAATGATTGTTCGCAGACTCATAATAAACACCATGATCTTTTATCTAGTAAGATCTTAAATCAAGTAAAAACGCTGGTCTTAACTTAGACATAACACCAGTTTTTGCTCAAATACAAGATCATGGTCTTTTAAACATTAGTAATGTTTTAGTCCCGAGTCTACTAGAAAATTCTTTAATAAAATCAAAAAACGAATTAAATTTGTAAATTTAAGATTATCGCCTCATAAAAGACACCAGGGGTAAAAAGCAATACACAAGAGCAAAATTTATTATTCAAATTGAGACCAGATGCAAAATTAAATTTTCGTTCTTAGAGCATGAACATGTATTTTTGTCAAAACTAGTCTTATACCTCGTAGATGGGACTAACTTGAGAGATAAAATTAATGATATAGATTAATATTAAATTATTAAATTAAAATCTCAGGACAGCCCAAGGTTGTGACGGTCCAAAGACTATAAATAAATTTTATGTTGTCATTCGTACTTTATTCGAACAAAAAAATTAAACTAATTCTTTGGATAAATTAAAATTTAAAATTTGTTAAAAGCATAAATAATTGAGGCCAAAACACCAAAAACAGACAAGAAAATGTTTGAGTAAACTTTTGATGAAAAGTTACATAAATCAGTTGTACAACAGTAAGTACCACCACCAGTTCCCAAAACTGAAATTTTAACTTCAGTGCAAGTTGGAACACAAGCTCTTGTTACATATTCAACACCAAGAGTATAACCAATTACTTTCTAAAATTTAAATTAAAATTATTTTTATTGAAATTAAAAATTTGTTATTTACATTTAAAAACTTACTGAACAGTGAGTTGATGCTACGCAATCTGTTGGATTGTTAGCAGTTGAACATCCAGTACAACTGTAGCATCTCAATGCTTCTGATTTTGGGATAACAGTGTTTAAGACCATCACTGAAATCAACAAGACGGTCAAGCTAAATCTCATTTTTATTTCTTTTGTTTAAAACTTTTTGATAAAATACTTTTTTAAAATTAATTTGAATTTATATTGAAATATTGTTGTCAAGAACATAATAACTTTCAAATGTGTTGTAATACAGTTAGCAATCACTTCATTCACCTCTCTTTAATTTTTAAATGATTACGTTCTTATGTGCTCTCATAATTATTTTGGTAACGTAGTAGTTACAAGTAATGACGATATTGTACCTGGCAACATAAACATTTTATTATTTAGTAAAAGGTTTACACTCAACAAAAGATTTTGTTTTTGTTTGAACAAAAGTTTTTGGTTTTTCTCTCTAAAATTTCATAAACAATCGCTCTTGTGTATGCATTTAACACTCGAAGGCTCCGATTAGGTCATTTTGACCTTTTTAAGTATTTTGAAAGCATTTATCTCTTAGACTGATTGACAATTATTAAGAGCTAATGTTTATACAATCAATAATTTCGAAATACAACCTGTTCATTTAAATTTGATGTTCATCAGGTTTACTAGCCTCTAGTTACTATGTCAGACATTTATGTTTTCTTCAAAAAGAAAATTTACAAAATAAATCAAAATTATTTATTCATTTAATCTTTCATAAAGTTAAAAAAATAAAAAAAAATATTCTCAAAATAAAAAATATCCAATTAAAATTGAAAAAATTAAGCATGAAATATTTGAAATTATTTTAGTTGAGTCATTGCATCTATCAGTTGTACAACAAACAGTCTCACTACCAGATCCAAATATTGAGCCTGTACTGTATGCTATACACGTTGAAGTACATTGTTTTGTGATTGTTTGCATTCCAAATGCTGAGACTACTGTTTTCTATTTTATTTAAAACAAAATTAAAAGTTACTTGTAATTAAAAAAAAAGCCTAAAATATGAATGAGTTTGGTGTAAAGACAACTTTAATGAAAAATTTCTATAAAATTTACTTGACAATATGTTTCACCAGATGAACAAGTTTTCACATCCCCAATACTAGTACTTGTACATGAAGCGGCACAATAGTAACATTCAAAAGCTTCAAGACTTGGAAGCAAGGAATCTACATTTCATTTTTAATCAAATAGTTTAAAAATCAATCAAATAATTAGTGATAAATTACTCAAGATTAACAAGGATAAAGCACAGTGAATAATGTAGGAATTTCTCATCATTTGAAGGTTTTAATTCAAAAAATTTTCAACACCAATCAATTAATAAAAAGTTTTGTTTAATTTAAATTTACATCTTTTAGAAAAATTTGAATTGTTTTTTTTTCAAAATAGATGACATATAATTCAATTAGAATGTTTTGAGAAGCCATTTCTTTTCACTTAATTTTGTTTAAGAAAGCATGATGAAATTCGCAATAGTGTGAGAAAACAAACATTTAAAATATTTCCCAACTTTTATTATACTCCAAACGAGTATTTCAAGACCTGACAGAAATTCATCAATGGATGATTTTTCTACAAGGACTAAAGAAGTAATAATAAAGAAGATATTTTCAAAATTCAAATTTTATACTTCAAAAGAAAGTATTTAGATTGCTTGTTGTTGGCTTTCTCGCTGACGGCTAAACAAGTCGTTCGCGGTTGGGTTTTCACAAAAACTTTTGAGGAGCTCAAAAAGCCCATTGATTAGTTTTAAAAAATCTAAGCTTTAAACTTTTGAATTAAAGTCTAAAATCTAAGCCATTACTTGTTTATAATTTTAAATTCCAAAAATAAAAAATATTAAATTTTAAAATTTTTAAAATAAATCGCTTTGGAAACGTTGATTTACTTTGTAAACACAAAGTCATTCAATTACAAGTGTTTGAATCGAAAATGAATAAAATTTAAAACAATAATTAAACTTGAATAGAAAAAACTTGAAAACAAAACTGGTAAAAACAAAAAAATCATTCGACACTTAGGGAAAGCTTTCAATAGCTACAGGTAATTAAGAATGACGTAGATAAACGTTACCAAGGCCCGTCAGCCAACAAAAAATTCAAACATTTAAAAGTGGTTTGATTTTAACTTACTTGGAAACTCATACTATGAATAATATTTCACTAAATTCATTGACGCAATCGTGCTTGGAAACCTTAGATTATATTGGGCAAGTTTCAGATATAAATACAGGTTAAACTGAACAAGTTGAGAAATAAAAAAAAAACTTTATTTAAGAAATTTTCATTAAAGCTCAAAATGAAATCAGTAGCCTTATTAGCTGTTGTTTTATTGTTAAACGCATTCATCCCAAGTTCAGAAGCTTTGAGATGCTACAGTTGTACTGCTTGTTCAACTCCAAGCAATCCAACAGATTGCGTAGGATCAACTCACTGTTCAGTAAGTTTTTAAAATAGAAATAACAAATTTTTAATTTAAAATAAAAATAAATTTTATCTTAGAAAGTAATTGGTTCAGCTCTTGGTGTTGAACTAGTAACAAGAGCTTGTGTTCCAACCTGTACTGAAGCTAAAATTTCGGTTTTGGGAACTGGTGGTGGTACTTACTGTTGTACAACTGATTTATGTAACTTTTCATCAAAAGTTTACTCAAACATTTTCTTGTCTGTTTTCGGTGTTTTGGCCTCAATTGTTTATGCTTTGAACAAATTTTAAATTTTAATTGATCCAAAGAATTAGTTTATTTTTTTTCTTTCAAATAAAATATTGCCTGCGTAAAAAAAAATTTTTTTTTCCGAATTTTTAAACTTAATTTGATTCATCAACCGTCTTTTTTCGTCTTTTGAGTACGTAAAAGTACGGATCCTGATAAACATTCAAAATTTTTGAATTATGTGAAAAATCCTCTTAATCGGTTGGCGCGGTGATTTTCATAGCAATAAAGCAATAGAAATTGTACAGAATCGTTATAAAAATTGTTCTCGAGACGCTATCGCCTTTAAGAACTTGTCTTATCTGAAACAAAATTAAGCGTATGCAAAAACCCTGCAAATCCTCTCAAAATTGCACAAAATTAAAATTAACTTTGTAATTAATTGCAGAGTTTTTGCATACGCTTAATTTAGAATTGAAAATTTTTGTTTCAGATAAGACAAGTTAATTTCAGGCTAAAGCACCTCCAGAACAATTATTATAATTGTTTTTGCTTTATTACTATGAACTTCACAGCGGCAATGGTTTAAAAGTATTAATAAACTTCTTCGGGAGCCGTTTTCTGATTAATCACAGAAAAAGGGAGGTCTGATAGGATTGCATTTTTTCCAAATCTTACCATGCACTCGTCTGCTAAAAGATCGAACATTTGCAAAAGATCATTATTTATTTTTGTGTACATTCTGTCCCATAAAACAAATCATACGAAAAATCTTAACAAAAATGTTACTAGATCGTACAAAAACGGTAAATGACTTTAATTAATCCTAATTTAATTAAGATTCTTGAGCTTGTCGAGTTAAAACCTTGATTTTATAATATCCTAAAAGGATTTTATTTTTTAGATTAATGAAATTGAAAAATTAGGATCCTAAAAAAATATCAAAAAAATTTTGATTTTAAAAAGCTCAAGAATCTTAATTCATTATAGGATTAATTTAAGTCCAAAACCGTTCTTGAACAAGATTGATCCAAGATATTTTTCATGGGGTTTGATAAGCAGTGGCATCCAAAAGTTGCCAAAAAATTTGGTCAAAAGTTTTAAATACATAGAATACATACATAGATTATACATAGAATCAAAATATAAAATACGTGACAAGGCATTTCATAAAATGACTTGAAGGATAGAATTACTAAAAAAATCTTTTTGCAGCATGGTCAAACGATGTTTAGAAACTTTTTTTTTGGTGATCTTAAGTGTGAAAGCCTTTAAGAAAATTTTATTTTTCCCTTAAGGTTCTTAAAGTTCCGAACCCCAAAACGTCCCAACCCGATATACCCTTAAGCATTTACTGATAATTCAATACAATCAGAAAAAAAGAGGATTTTTTCCGTCTTTTCAACTTTTTGTTTGCGTTATTTGAAGATTGAAAAATAAAATTTTGATCAAAAATCGAAAAAAACTGTTAACTGTAAGAACAGCAATTTGATACACCCTACGGAAATCGTATAAATTAAAATTAAAATTAAGCCTGTAAAAGGAAGGTGATTTTTGGGGTTATCGACCTTGAGAAATCCATTAATTTGGTTGCATTTGGCAAAAATATTTTTGTTTCAAAAGTAGCCTTGGCCAGAAGAGACATCACAGCCAAATGCAAAGCTTTCTTACTAAATCATTAAGGAACATGTTTTTTGAAGGTAAATATATTGATTATGATACATCAGATAAATCTCTTGAAAAGTTTAAAAAATTTTTGGTCTTGCGGAATATATGATAAACACTGATAACCCACGATCTGACTCTGATCACAAAAGATGTGATCATTTTAAAAATATTGATTCAAAATAAAAAAAAGCATGCGTTTCCTCATCCAAATCATAGACATTATCATTACAATAACCAGTGGCGTAGCCAGGGGGGGGGGGTTATTAATTTTAAAATAAAACATCATTATAATTGATATTTTGATCATTAAAATATCCTTTTTCAGTCAATTTTTAAGTAATTGTTCTGTAAAAAGTTGAGACTGCCTTAAAACAATACAAAATCGAAAAAAGAGTATTTTTTAAGAAAATATTCCTCTAGGAATTCTTAAAGGACTAATATAATCCGCTTTGAGTATAGTCGATTCAGAGAACTTAGACTTTTCGGATGCTAAATTTTCCTAAACGAAGAGATTTAAAAAAAAAGCATTCCAACACTCTCGCGATCATTTTTATTTCAGAAAAAGACAATTTTGGTTAATTCTACAACATGAAAGTCAAAGTTTGACAGCACCTCTTTAATCCCCTAAAAAACGGGCTTAAAGCCTTGAAACGCATAAAAAAGATCAATGAGATACCGATATTACGGATTTAAGAACCGTTAATTACTTAACACTCAAGCTATTTTAGAATGAGTGTACCAAAGCTTTGAGAATGGAAAAAATCAATTTTATACACTCTAAATTTTTGCGACTCTTTTTGATCAGAGTAAAAAGTCCTGGCTACACTACTGACAACAATTTCTATAAAATCAAATTCAGCATCTTTGTGTTTTTTTAATTTTTTTCATTTTTTTGTGAGCAGACTTTTTATTTCAAAAATGTTACTCAAACAGAAATTTTAAAACATAAAATTATTTTAACTGGGACCAATCATCATTTAAAGGCTTAGTTGAGTAAAAAGCGATCAAAGAATGTTAAATTTAATAATATAATTCATTTTCAAAGTTGTTTTTTTTTATTCAAATGGAACCGAAATTTTTAAAGGTTTTAAGTCAATTTGAAATTTAATTTGAATGCAAAATCAAAAAATAAAATTTTTTGTCAAAAATTGTAAAATTCTAATAATAAAATATACTTTTAGAATTTCAAAATCACCTAAATGGGATTTCTTCGCCAATATTAAAAAACTAAATTTATTTTTGCTTTAAAATTAACACACACAAACGGCTTCCTAGCAATATTAAACGAATCCAAAAAATTATCCATTTAAATATATTTTTTTTAAATAAAAAAAGCTTTGTTTGTCATTCATTTATTTTAACAGAATGTTTAGATTTTTTTTATAAACTTTAAAAAAAAGAAACGATTGACGCAATCGTTTTGGAACAAAAAAATGCTTAGAAACCTTATATTATATTGAGCAAGTTTCAGATATAAATACAGGTTAAACTGAACAAGTTGAGAAATAAAAAAAAAACTTTATTTAAGAAATTTTAGCAAAGAATTTTCATTAAAGCTCAATATGAAATCAGTAGCCTTATTAGCTGTTGTTTTATTGTTAAACGCATTCATCCCAAGTTCAGAAGCTTTGAGATGCTACAGTTGTACTGCTTGTTCAACTCCAAGCAATCCAACAGATTGCGTAGGATCAACTCACTGTTCAGTAAGTTTTTAAAATAGAAATAACAAATTTTTAATTTAAAATAAAAATAAATTTTATCTTAGAAAGTAATTGGTTCAGCTCTTGGTGTTGAACTAGTAACAAGAGCTTGTGTTCCAACCTGTACTGAAGCTAAAATTTCGGTTTTGGGAACTGGTGGTGGTACTTACTGTTGTACAACTGATTTATGTAACTTTTCATCAAAAGTTTACTCAAACATTTTCTTGTCTGTTTTCGGTGTTTTGGCCTCAATTGTTTATGCTTTGAACAAATTTTAAACCTTTTTTTTTTATTTCATCACAAAAATGAGTAATGAAATATTATGATATTATGATTAATTAAATAAAATTTCTGCACATTCTAACTAGAATTATATTTTATGAAAAAGGCTAAAAATTAAAATCACACATTTCTTATTTATCCAATTTTCTAAAATTATAAGATCACAAAAACTGTGACAAGACCCGATTATTACAATATGATTACGAGATAGCATTAAAAAGTTCAAATGAGCTCTTGAATTTTTAATTGGAATATCAATCAGATAAATGTCAAACTTTTAATAAAAAAACTCCTCCTATTTTTAAACCTTTGACATTTAGTTAACTTTAAATCCCTTCTTGGAAATTTTTTTTTTATTTGATTTTTATTTAAATTCGATCGGATTTTTAAAATTTAAATTTAAAATTGTTAACTTTTCTTAAATGCCTACGATAATTTCTAAATGACCATTTTTGTTAAAGAAATAAAAACTCATTTTCGAGTTCGAAATAATTAGAGTCCACAAAAATATGCAGCAGCAGGCTAATTAGTATGTTTTTAAGATGTTTTTTATCCTTAATGGCTATGGATATTAAGAATAAAAATTCCGAAGAAAGATATTTTAAGATATGTAAGCATCTTTAACGTAATAAGCATGTTAGACAAAGTTTAAATATAAACTCGTCCAGTATCCTTAATCTTAGATCATGAAGGTATAAAATTGAAGGTATATGATTCAGAAAAAACAATTGATGGTTGAAAAAAACTACTTTCATGTTACTCAAATAGACAAAATTTACTTAAACATGAGTCTTGTTTAAAATTTTAATAGATTTTAAAAAATCTTGTATATAAAAACCTTAAAATAGTTAGCAACCTCCGCAACTTTTGAGCAACTATTAAGGACATAAAAAGCAACTTTTGGTCGTCCCTGATCTTAAGCCACAAAACATAGTCTATTGAGACACTTTTACCTTGTTTATTCCCCTTTTTAATAAATAAAATCATGAGTGAAAAAAGAGTTATATTGGGAAATATTTTATCTATTAAAATCAATTCAATTCAATATTGACAATTAATTTAATTCTTAATATTTTTAATCTTCTGAATTCAATTCTTGAAGAGACGTTTCATCAATTTCAAATTTAAAAATTTTCCTAACCCTTTGCATAAAAAAGACTATAAATTTTGGTTGTCACTAAAATCCGGACACGGACAAAAAAATAGAAAACTAAAATACGGATACGGACTGGATAAGAATCTCCTAAAATACGCACACGGTTGAATATCAACTGTTTTGAATGTCAAATTACATTTTTTGATTTTAATTTTCTATCTCCTTTTTGACTGAAAAGTTTTCGTTTAGCATCTAAAATACACTACAAACTTGAATATCCTTCTTCTTTAAAGCAGTGATGATACAACAAAAAATCAATATTTAATACACCTTGAGGTACGGATTCTGGTGTAACTATAATATCAGTTTTTTGAAATCTCGAACGTTTCTGTTTCAGAGGAAGGAGTAGACCAAGGAAACAATTAGATCATAATTTTTTTTAAGAATCTTAATTAGATTTTGATTTGGTTCTTAGTAAAGTTCTTCTTCAAGACCTTAATAAGTCCTGGTATAGTAGAGATTCACGAACGGTAAAGATCTTATAAAGTTCTTTTAAGTGAACTTTTTTTTTTCATCGACTATCGACTCAATTTTTGATAAATGCCAAGATTTGTGAGATAAGATTTTTAAACAGTTGAGACGATTAAAACATTTTTCTTTGATTTTATCGACTGGGGTTTTAAAGGAGAGATTTTTGTCAAAATCGATTACGAGAAATGAAGGGTTGCTGCTTTATTCGATTAGTTGATTGTAGATCTTGAATTTAAATTTTTTTGTTTTGTTTTTACCGTTTGATTAAACTCAAAATAATTTTAATTGATTAAAATCGATTCAAACCGTTTCTAAACAGGTTTTAAAATCGGTTTCGTTGAGCCATTTCATAAGAATTGAGAGGTGGTCTTTTATTAATTTTGCGAAGTTTTTTATACTCTTGAACATTTTGTAGAACAACAAATCGTCTGCGAATAATAGAGAATAGGAATTATTTTTCTTTGAGTTATTTGGTATGTCATTGATGTACATAGAGAATAGAATGGGACTTAAAACTGAACCTTGTGGAACTCCAGCAAAAGGACAAAAAAACTGAGAAACTTTCATTGACTTTTACGCTAAACCTTCTGTTTTCAATGAAGTTGCGACACAAAATGATAATATAGTTTGGAATACCAAGTTTAATCATCTTATAGATCAAACCATCAAGCCAAACCTTATCAAAAGCTGATGCAATATCAAAAAATATAGCACAAACTTTCCAACCACGATTGAAGCAACAACGACAAATGAATAATATTTGTAAAATTCTTATTAAAAATTACAAAAAAGTGGGATTGATTAAATAGTAGAAAAAATAATATCGTTCGGTTGATTTTAATGACTTCAAAAAATTAAGGCATATCTAGAATAATATGTACTTGATTAAGTATTACAATTTTAAGTATAAGTATCAGTACTTGCAATTTTTAATTCTAAGCACTTAGTACGGATTTTAAAATTACTTAAGCAAGTCCTTAAGTATCAGTAATTAGATCCTATCAGTGCTAATAAGCGTTTTTTTTGACTTAATAGTATTTTCAGACTTATATTTTTTCGGAAAGACTTTTATTAAACCGTCTATATTTTAACTTTGTTGTATCTTTGTGTCTTAATTAAGACGAATCAAAAAAGCAAGTAAAGTAACAAATAATTTTTAAATATTAGCGGCAAAAGCGTTCTAATCATTTTTTACCGAAAATTTCAGTGAACCAAGTAAGGAGACAGAAAAAATAGGACGACGAAGGTATTAAAAGGCGGGAAAATGTGAATAATTCCAGTTAAATCGAATTTCGTCCTTTAAAATACAAAATACATCCAATTTTTACTATAGATTCTGAAACTACAGTACATACTAAAACTAACTTGTACGCGATTTATTCCTTTCCCCTTCCTTTCTTCTTCCTCACCTCTTCCTTTCCTCTTCCTTTCTTCTTCCTCACTTCTTCCTTGCCCCTTCCTTTCCTTTCCTCTTCTTCAACTCTTCCTTTCCTCTCATTTCACATGAAGAAAACAATTTTTAAAATAATACGTTAAAAAGTTCATAAAAGTTCAAAAATGCCCATCAAATTTTTTTTTTTATTGCATGTACTAAATATAAATTTGAAAATTGCGTTTTATTCCTTGAATAATTTAGATAATTTATTCGCGAGGAAAACTCAGGAAAGGAAAAGAAAACAAGTTAGGAAAGGAAAGGAAAAGGTTGAGGAAGAGGAAAGGAAGGGGAAAGGAAGGGGAAAGGAAGGGGCAAGGAAGAAGAAAGGAAGGGGAAAGGAAGAGGAAAGGAAAGAAAACGTCCAAGTTAGTTTTAGTATGTACTGTAGACAAAATTCTGAACAAAATGTTGGGATTAGTTTATTCGTTTTCGTTTTACTTTTTTAAAGGCCGAAGAATATGAAAACCTTAAAAAAGATGGATACCTGAAAAAGACGCACCCCTCTATTTTCGATAAAACAAACACCCAGATGTTTTTTTCAAAAATCGATTTTCCACAAATCAAGGCTATATATCAAAAAAATTGTCTTTGTCTGGAGATTGTAAAAAACTGTCACACATTGTATGTTAAGTTTTTTTTCTCTTTGAAAAAAGCAATAAACTGTTATAAAAAGTGAAACACCTGGGTGCTTTAGGTGAAGTAAGAAACACCCCTAATTTTATTCTTTAACAATAATCTACATAAAAAATCATTAAAAACCGGTACCCTAAACAGACATCTAATTTTTTATTTAAGTATTGAAAAATTCAACCAAAAAGCGAAAAGCTTCAAAGTCCAAAACACCCCCCTTAAATGTCTTTTTTTTAAGTAAACCAAATCTTCATATTAGCAAATCAGACCTGTAGAATTCATTTTTCAAGTTTATTTTTGTTTGGAACTATTAGTTTTCTCATTTCCAGTGTTCTAATTTTATGCGAAATATTCAAACTGTTTAATTTAACACCTAGAAGCTAAGTAAAAAGTGGTAAATTGACTAATTTTGACGTAAAAAATGATAATTTAACGTAAATTTACGTAAATTTTGGTAAAAATCAAAATGTCCAAAAAAATTTCCGACCCTTTGTTAGTCTTTTAGTGACTTAAATCGCAAAAAAAACATTGAAGTAGGAATGACTTTTTTAGTTGGTAGTATAATGGTTGATGTATCAGTAAATATCGATTATTTTCTAAGAGACTTAAATATTAAGTTTTTATCAACAATTATTGTAAAATTAGTCAGAATTTTTTTTGGACATTTTGATATTTACCAAAATATACGAAAATTTACGTTAAATTATCATTTTTTACGTCAAAATTAGTCAATTTACCACTTTTTACTTTGGTAAAATTACGTAAATTTACCTGATTTTACGCAAAAAATAGTAAATTTACAATAATTTACTTAAAATTTAGTAAAATACAAATATCATAGCACCACTGTAGGTTTTTTTTGGGACTCAGATTCCAAATCTGATATCGAAATAGCAAAGTTTTGATAGTGTGGAAGTTTTGAGTTGCCGGAACTTTAAATGTCAAACCCTTATAAACTTAATAACTATAGCCTGTTTCATAAAGGTTTTAAGTTATCTTTTTTAAGATTATCAAGAATGATCTTCATTAGTAACTTAAGTCAAAAGCAAGATAATAGCTAAGCTAAAATCAGACAAAAAGTAAAAGAATAAACTCAACATTTATTTAATACAACTCAATTATTTTTTTTTGTTCTTCGTTTTCAAAAAAAAAAAAGCGTTTTTTTGGAAGATTCGTGTTAAGTTTTTGTAATATTATATTACTAGTATGTAAGGATCATTAACCAAGGTAGCACATAGGTGGTATAGCTGATAAAGACATAAAGTATTTAAAGTGCTTTTTCGCCAATATTAAAAAACTAAATTTAATTTTACCTTAAATAAACAAACATAAACGGCTACCAAGCAATATTAAACGAATCCAAAAATTATCCATCTAAATATATTTTTTTTTTAAATAAAAATTGTTTGTCATTCATTTATTTTAACAGAATGTTTAGATTTTTTTTTGTAAACAATTGAAAAAAAAAGAAACGATTGACGCAATCGTTTTGGAACAAAAAAAATGCTTAGAAACCTTAGATTATATTGAGCAAGTTTCAGATATAAATACAGGTTAAACTGAACAAGTTGAGAAATAAAAAAAAACTTTATTTAAGAAATTTTAGCAAAGAATTTTCATTAAAGCTCAATATGAAATCAGTTGCCTTATTAGCTGTTGTTTTATTGTTAAACGCATTCATCCCTAGTTCAGAAGCATTGAGATGCTACAGTTGTACTGGTTGTTCAACTGCTAACAATCCAACAGATTGCGTAGGATCAACTCACTGTTCAGTTAGTTTTTAAAATAGAAATAACAAATTTTTAATTTAAAATAAAAATAAATTTTATCTTAGAAAGTAATTGGTTCAGCTCTTGGTGTTGAACTAGTAACAAGAGCTTGTGTTCCAACCTGTACTGAAGCTAAAATTTCGGTTTTGGGAACTGGTGGTGGTACTTACTGTTGTACAACTGATTTATGTAACTTTTCATCAAAAGTTTACTCAAACATTTTCTTGTCTGTTTTCGGTGTTTTGGCCTCAATTGTTTATGCTTTGAACAAATTTTAAACCTTTTTTTTTTATTTCATCACAAAAATGAGTAATAAAATATGATATTATGATTAATTAAATAAAAATTTCTGCACATTTTAACTAGAAATAAATTCTTCCAAACATAAAGCTAACCAAGTCATAAATCCTAGTATTTGTAGCCTATTTTTCATCTATTGACAATGAAAAAAAAAAATCCTTTTAAATGCTTTTTATACTCTTTGGAAAATAATTTTGAAGATTAAAAGGTTTGAAAAAAGGAATTAAATTTTAAAAGTATTTTAGAACCTCTTAGTCTCCTCTGTAAAAGTACGTACTTTTTGTACTTTTTAAAATAAAACTCTGAGTCTCCCATGTAAAAGTACGTACTTTTTGTACTTTTTAAAATAAAACTCTGAGTCTCCCATGTAAAAGTACGTACTTTTTGTACTTTTTAAAATAAAACTCTGAGTCTCCCATGTAAAAGTACGTACTTTTTGTACTTTTTGAGAAAGACCTTTAAGTCTCCTCTGAAAAAGTACGTACTTTTTGTACTTTTTGAGAAAGACTTTTGAGTCTCCCATGTAAAAGGACGTACTTTTTGTACTTTTTAGGATAAACCTCTGAGTCTCCTTTGTAAAAGTACGTACGTCAATTCTCGAAAGGGGTCTGGGGCGCAGCCCCAGGTAGGGTTCGGGTAGGGATTAGGTGAGGGTCAGATATCGAGGCAACTTATTAAGTCAATTCTCGAAAGGGGTCTGGGGCGCAGCCCCAGGTAGGGTTCGGGTAGGGATTGGTTGAGGGTCAGATATCGTCGGAATAAAAAGTACAAAAAGTACGTACTTTTACATGGTTTACTCAGAAGTCTTTCTCAAAAAATACAAAAAGTACGTACTTTGACATGGGAGACTCAGAGTTTTATCCTAAAAAGTACAAAAAGTACGTACTTTTACATGGGAAACTCAAAAGTCTTTCTCAAAAAGAACAAAAAGTACGTACTTTTACATGGTAGACTTAAAAGTCTTTCTCGAAAAGTACAAAAAGTTCGTACTTTTACATGGTAGACTTAAAAGTCTTTCTCAAAAAGTACAAAAAGTACGTACTTTTACATGGTAGACTCAAAAGTCTTTCTCAAAAAGAACAAAAAGTACGTAGTTTTACATGGGAGACTCAAAAGTCTTTCTCAAAAAGTACAAAAAGTACGTACTTTTACATGGGAGACTCAGAGTTTTATCCTAAAAAGTACAAAAAGTACTTTCATTTCAGGGGAAAACCATTTTTTCTTTTATTTTGTGAACATTCATAAATGTTTTTAGAAAGAATATAAAGTATAGAAAGAACATATCTTAAGTCATTGTCAATAGCTCCTATTTTTCAAAAACCTTCAAGTGATCAAAATCTAATCAAAATTTGTCTAAAAAATTTCATGCAAACAATTTGTGATATTCTCTTGCTATATTTAGAACTTGCTTTGTATCATTTTGAAATAAATTATTATTCGCGAAATTACAAGCGTATATAATTCGGTTTTATCGTTTTTTTTTTTGAATATTTTCAATCAAATCCCGCTTTTCAAACTTCTCATTTTTAGAAAAAAATCCATTTTAAAAAATATTTATACTAAGATTTGTAGGTAATATTGAAAACTATATCCATAAAAAATTCAGTTCCCTTTACACATAATTTAAAATTGGTAAAAATTTCCTTGGATACTAAGGTTTATGACCTGGTGAATATGAATACCAAAATTTATTGTAGAAAATTAATTTAATCATTAGAATGTTACGGCTTCTTAAAAATGATATTGAAGACCAGCCGTAATATTGAAATTTATCACCTAAAAAATAGCTGAAAAAGCTGAAAAGAGTTTTTCTTTTTTGAAGGCAGATATTGTGTAGGAATTCGTAATAGATCTTTTTACTTTCCATTAGAGATTCTCTACATGCTTTTTCTTGTTTGTCAGTGAGCAGCAAACAGAAAACGACAAAAGAGCTTTATGACAAAGAAGTTTAGATTTTAGGAATTTTAGGTTTAAAATAAATTTAAATTTAATGTCTTGTCGTTCTTTTTCTTCTTCTTCTTTATTCGAATGTTGTTTTACAACAAACGGCGACTCTTTTTCTCCGTAGATCACGTGAACTTGCAAGACTCACCAATTCTAACTGTACCACTTCACTCTTTGATGGAAATATTAGATCTTAGATGTACTTAAAATAACTGGTGGTTTTCCGTCCTCGTTTAAAGGTACCCAGCCCTGATTCCGGTTCGTAAAGGGCAAATACTTTGACTGGTTCATGTTCGCTTCTGCGTAGGGCATGACCAACCAATTGTCTTCGTCTCATTGACTCCATTAGCGGTCTTTGGTTCACACTGTTGTAGATTATTTCGAGTCTTACTTTATCCATTGGCCTGATACCCAGCCACATTCTGTAACATGTTTTGCCAAAGCTATTGATTTTACTCTCTAGATCTTTTGATACAATCCATGCTTTACAACCATACAGCAAAACTGAAACAACGGAGTCATTGAAGATATTTCCTTTTAATGTGGGAGGAATGTGCTTCGTTCTCCAGATCTTATCCAGCTTCGAATAAGCCGCCCATGCCAAGGCTTTGCGGTTCTTAAAGGCAGCTTCGGGAGATGACAATTTAGACCCTAAATATTTAAAGTCCTCGACCATAGCTATAACTCCCCCGTCATGCAAAAGCTTACCCTGATCTCCTGGGATATTAAAGTTCTTGTCGTTAAAGGAGTTGAAACTGTGTCAAATATTGAAAAAAGTCTGTAAAACTTAGATCTATCAGTGTAGTTAAAACCGTGTGCTTAACTATTCACTCTTTTGAGACTGATTGTATCATCTGATTTAATATTGATCCTCAGTCAAAAAGAGTAAAAAGGCAACTATCTTGTAAAAGTTCAAAATGTGTGGCAATGCTCGCTCTAGAGGTTATGAATGTTCAATCCCTCATTGACGACACCCCTATTAAATCAAATTGGGCGTTAAATTTGAGTTAACCTGAAAAAAATTTAAGTGTTTTGATTTATTTAACACGAAAAACGAAAATCGCAAAATAGATTGTCAGAATAAGTTTTGGGAATTTCCTAGTTTTAAATTGTTGGATCCCTCAAAAAATAAAAACATATTGTTTGGCTTAACAAAATTTCAAAATCTTAAAAATCGGCATAATTTGATATGTTCAAATTTTCGGAAAAGAATGTATTACTCGATTTTTGCGGGGGTCAGGAATATTTTGAAAAATGGGGTTAATCATTTAATTAAGACCCTTTCTTAAATGGGCCGGTATGCTAAACTTTTCATAAAAATTTCACTTCTTTTACATTATGAATTTATTTCTACCTTAACAACTAAAAAATTGTGTGTTTTTTTATAAAAGTTTTCAAGTAAAGCGTTGATCGGTAAGCGAACAATGCTTGAATCACTTTAGGCTCAGACTAATGACTCAAGTAGAAGTTTTAAAAGTAGTCTGAAAAATTACTTTTTTTAATCAAATTTTTGTTGGATTCTTTTTACCTACTCTTTGGAAAGTTGATGTTTATAACAAAAAAAGTAAAAAGAATGCAGAATTTTTTGTTTTGTTTTGTTTTATTCTTTTATTGAGTTTTAAGTTGTTGTTCGAAATTTACTTCTAACTATTTTCAAATGGTTTTTTCAGTTTATAATGTTTTAATTAATCTATCGCGAGAAAGAAAATTATTTACCTTTTTGGAAAAAAAAGAAAAATAGACTTGATTTTTAAAACAGAATAAATAAACTGTTGAATACAGCGTTATACTTTTTTATTGACGCAATCATTTTCACATGGAAACTCAAGTTTTGTTGGAAATTTTTGCCACCTATAAATAAGCTTCGTTAAAATCTTTTTTTTTTTAAATTTTCAAACCACAAAAAAAATAAGCTTTAAAATGAAATTGATTGCCTTAGTTTCAGCAGTTTTGGTCTTGAGCGCCATTATTCAAACATCAGATGCATTGAAATGTTACAGTTGTAGCAGTTGCTCAACTCCTAATACTGAAACAGCTTGCGATACAGGATACAATATTTGTCAAGTTAGTTTAAAACTGTTTTAGATTTTTAAAAAAAAAATTTAATTTTTTTTTTGGATAGAAAGTGGTTGCTAAAACAGTTATTGATGATATTGAATATGTGAACAGATTTTGCGCTAAAACTTGTACTGAGAGTAAAGCATCAATTCTTTCAAGCGTTGGTACTTACTGTTGTACATCAAATTTGTGTAACTTTTCATCAAAAGTCTACTCAAACATTTTCTTGTCCGTATTTGGTATTTTGGCTTCAATTGTCTATGCTTTGAGCAAATTCTAAGAATTTTTTTTGGAAACAAATCCTAAATGTTTGTAGTTTAAAGAAATGATGTTGAAATGAAGCTTCATGCTGATAAATGAAAGACTTTTTTTTTCGAAAATTGTTTTTTAAAGCTCAATAAATTACTCAATAAATCACTCTTTGCTATTTTATTTTTTATCTGATGAAATTTAAATGGTCCTGGAATGGCTTAATAGAAAGTAAGAAAAACAGATTTAAGGGCGACTTGAAGTTGCAAATCAAATGTAAAACCTTAGGATATGTTCTGCAAACTTCTGAAAAATTATTGCGTATTTAAATCAAATCGATTAACACTGTCTGCATTCTGAACTCTGCAAGAAGTATTTGCAGAACATATCCTAAGGTTTTACATTAAATGTTTACCTTGATGGAAAAACTCTGCAGAACAAAAACCGTATCCCTGCTTTTGTTAAAACTTTTAAAATTTTAATTGAGTTTTTTGATTCTTTATGAATTTATTTGCAACTTCAAATTTCCGATATAAGAATGTTTCAGTGAATTAAGAATAATTTTGTAGTGCAGAGAAGCACTTAGTTAAAAGCTGTCTAGATTAATGTGAAGCCGTGGCTGAGTGGATCGCGTATTCGCCTGAAGAGAGCAAGGAAGCTCGAAACGCATCGCGGGTTTGATACTCGGCGGCAGCACATTTTTCTAGGACAGATTCCCAAATCAAGTACAATTTCTTTTGCTGCATTGTTTTTGGATAAAAGATGTACCATACCAAAACTTCAATAATGGTGCATTAAGAATCGTTAAACTTAAAATTACAGAAAAGTATATCAGAATATTTGTTCAATCCCTGGAAGTGAAAATGTTAATTCTAACAATGCTTCAAACAATAAAAATAAATTTATGGAGAATAAAACTTACACCTTTTTGCTTTTTTAAGTTTTTTGAAAATTTATTTTTTTAAAAGTCTCTTTCGACTTAAATTTCTGAAATTTAATAAATTACCAAACAAAAATACATTTTATTTTTTTAAAAGTTGTCTGTAGTAAAGTGAAAGTTTATTATTCGTAATTCTTACAAATCCTGTCTTTCACAATGATCATTTCTGAAAGCTCGTGAATTTTTTATTCAAATAATGATCAAAATTTTGCCAACTGTCGACTCAATTAATGTAATCCACGGTCTGGAAAACACAAGATTGCCATTTTTTGTTTGATTAAAAAAATTTCGCCCTTTGCCCTTCAACCCAGATTCATGAACTTTCAGAAATGACATAGACCGGATTTGTATTTTTTTTAACACGATAATAAAATCCCTAAAACTTGAAATATTTATTTGTTTTTTTTTCGGAAAACTTTTTTCTTGAATTGTTACTATTTGAACAAAGTAGATTTGCAAATTGGAATATATAAAAATAAAAGAATTTTGAAGAATATTTTGCAGATTTCTGCAGTAAATCTCGAAAATTTTTTACAAGCACAATTTTTACAACGGCTCGGCCAAAGTCAAATAACAGAAAAATTGACAAATATTTTAACTTGTCCATTTTGATTTTATTATTAAATTTCTTGAAGGATCACATGATCCCATCCCAAATAAAAGTACGTCTTTTAACTTAATTAAAGAAAAGTAAAATTTTAAACATATATTTAAAATTGGTTCGTACCTTATTAGGGTAAATTACACAATTTTTTCAGAGAGTTATAAAGAGGAGGTTTAAAAAAATAAAATTAAATAAAATTATAAATAAAATAAAGTTATTGTTTTGACTCGGATTGGTGTAAAAAACCTATGTCTGCTTTGATGCCTGCACCTGCTTTGAATGGTTTTTGGCAGTAAGCTTTTACATCGGGGATACTATCCGTTGTTGTTGGTGGTGCTCGCGGGATTTGTTTCACTGGATTAAGTCGAGTAGTATAAATCTCCGAAGCTCAATTTCGAAGAGTTCTAAGGTATTTTTGGACAAAACTGTTTTCGTAAGCTTTTGTTCTTATTTTAGTGCAGCTAATGCTGCATAAGGGTGATTATCTTTTTCAATTATTCTCTTGAGCAATTTGACGTATGTTTGGTCTATAATTTGTTCGGTTGGTTTAAGATTGTAGTTTTTCTCTGCTGTTTCTGTGGTTATGCCAAAAATAACAAGTATTCATCGCTGATATCTTCTCATGCTTGACATTTGAACTTGCTGATGTAAGGAGAGAGGCGCTGTTTGTGAAATGGCTCAAACCGTAATTGCTGTTAGCATTCACAAGTAGTTCTGTACGAAAGCCACAACGTTTTAGGCGTCCTATGAAGGATGGTGTACTACTAGTTATCTTTTGGACACGATCCCATTGTTGGTTCCAGTCGAGTGTGTTATTGAGCTCTACCCTCAAGTATTTGTAAGAGGAGACTAGTTCGAGGGGTTTATCGTTTAGAATGACAAACTGACAGAGTTGTTTAGGAGTACCATGATTTTACATTTGTCGGTGTTGAGGCGCATTTTTTTCTTAATACACCATCTCGATATTGAGTCGACTATTTCTTGTGGTAAGCTCTCTCGGATAGATCTACCGATAATATAAGCCAGGATTTCATCGGCATATTTTTGTAGATTGGTATTTGAGGGAATCTCGTCATTTATATCGACTATGAAAAGAATGAAGAGTATCGGGCCTAGAACATTTCCTTGGATCACTCCAGCTTTTACTTCTTTCCAGTTCGTTAGTTTGTTATTGACAACTACACGTTGGTAACGGTCACTTAGATACGCTGCAATCCAGGACACAAGCCAGCTTGGTAGCTGTTTTTTGAGTTTTTCTAGTAAGACCTCATGCTCAACTAAATCGAATGCTTTCGCAATTCGAAGAATATCGCGGAAACTACAAGATTCCGATCTTTTGAATTACTCCAGTCTTCAACAACTTGATTATTGCATCCATTGTGCTTCTCCTCGGAAGAAATCAATACTGTTTGTTCATAATTAAAGTTCCAGTAATGCAAAACGTCTACAAATTTAAATTTGGTTTTCGACCTCAAATTCGAAATCTACACATTTGAAAACCTAGGAAAGACAATTTTTTAGCGAGTGTCCAAAATAATTTTTTCAGACAAAAGAGGTCTAAAGTGTCAAGACCCCTCATAAACCATACTTTACTTTTTAGTCTATAACTTTACCCATCAAACACTTTTTACTTATAGATATTCTGAAAGGGCGTAAAATTTACTTCAAGATAAACGTTTTTTAAGGCTCCCTAAGATAATTGAAGGGTACAAATCAGGTAAAAATAGCGAATTTAATCAATTTTTTTTACATCTTTTGATATAACTTTTACAATATTCAGCCATCTCCAAATTCTACTAGATATCTGCAGTAACTATGGTCTAAAATGGTGATGAAAATTTAACCCAATTAAATCTAAAATAATTACTTTTGGTCCAATCCTCTTAAACTGTGAATTCTTTTTGAGCGGCAGTAAATTGGATTTTGTTCAAAGTATAGATTATATAGGATTCGTTATCAACTCTAATCTAGATTTTAACCCGTTTGCAATTGACAAATATAAACAAGTCCAGAAATCTTTCTTCTCAGCTTCTTTTTTATAAGACAAGTTGAGTCACGTCTCCCATTCTCTTAAAAGTTTTATCTACAAAACTTTTTGCCTTTCCCAATTCACATATGAACTTGAAAATTTAACACTAGACAATAAAACTATCAAAACTCTCAACGTTAATCAAAACAATCTTGTTAGACATATGTTTAACTTAAGATCTAATTGTCACATGTCAGGAATTCTGAAAACTCTTAGACTTTTTAAAATGGATCAGCTTTATCTTTTCTCAAAGATGTCATTCATCAGCTCTATTGAGTTCAACCCTTTAGCTTCAAATATATTTTAGTATACAGTCAACCCTCGTTAATCCGTTTCCACTTTTATCCGTATATCTCTTTAGTTCGTATAGAAATCACAGGCTAACTGTAATTCCTTTCAATAGAAAATACCTCCTTAAATCGTATATTTTAATCCGTATAACGATTTGATGTGGGCTATTTTCATACGGATTAACGAGGGTTGACTGTATATGTTCTTTCATCTCCAATAAGACTCAAGTGTCTCCACTATCCTTTGCAAATGATCTTAAGCGTTTGCTAAATTTCACTAACTTAAACCTCGACTCTCTACTTAACAGTGTTGGTCAGCTGAAGTTGGATCTTAAGCGGCACTTTTACATCCGGGACGGTATCTCGGACTGTATCGAGCTTTGTTTGAATAACCTAAGATTCAAAAAATTTCAAATTCTTCTTAATGAACTAATTAAACTAAATTAATTCGATTCATTTTTTCTGGTCTGGAGGAAACGACATTCAATGTTGTAACTATTTTACTACTTTTTATTTAATTTTAATTTTTTTCTTTATTTTTTGTAATGTCTTTCTTTTTATTTTACTTCTCCTAATGGAGGTTAATTTGAATTAAATAAATATTCAGCTCATTCTTATGAGTTATACCAATTCTAGAAAGAGATAAAATTCTAAACAATTTGTTGGTTTTACTTTTTTTCATTTTCGTTCTACTTTTTGTACTCTTAAAGGCGAACGCATCATAAATCTTCACGCCTTAAGGAAAAAAAATTTTAAAAAACCATCTATACCACGTTGTTCAGCACAAAAAATTACCCTAGTAAAGTGGAAAAATCGAGACCTCATTTCTACTTCATACCCCTCGCCTTTAGTACCCAAAATAGACCTCTTTAAAACCGTCTAATAACAGCATTTTAAAAATTTGTAGACATATCGTTTTTTTTTTGAGATATATGAATTCAGCACCCCAAAATACGTTAGTGAACATATTTACAGATGGATGAATAATTTTTTCGAACTGACCCAAGCAAAAGTATGGTTTTTTGGGGCTGAGTGGGTTTAAGACCTATGTTTACCCCAAACACCCTAATTGAGTACATAATATTGGTACCAAAATGTAGGAAATTAAATTTAGAAAAAAGTTATCGGAGCAAAATTTTGATTTTATATGTTTAATTTTGAATAATTAAATGTTTTAAAGTTTATAAAATTCAAAATTTTAGTGCCACCTGAATTTGTTATTTTTTTAATCGGAACCGCAATCTTCGACCCCGAAAACCTCAAAAAATCATTTTTTTCTTGGGGGTCAAAAATCAAGAATTTTACCCCTCCACTCCATTATTTGTACCGTTTTCAGCTCCAAAAATCGATTTTCAAAAAAAGACCAATTATTGGAAAGATAAATATGTTTTTAGGGGTTTTCATACAAGAGAATTCCGAATTTTCAGTCAGAAAGTGAAAAATTCGTCATCTTTTCAGAAAGCACTAAGTTTTGATTTTCATAAACTTTAAAACATTTAATTATTCAAAATTAAACATATAAAATCAAAATTTTGCTCCGATAACTTTTTTCTAAATTTAATTTCCTACATTTTGGTACCAATATTATGTACTCAATTAGGGTGTTTGGGGTAAACATAGGTCTTAAACCCACTCAGCCCCAAAAAACCATACTTTTGCTTGGGTCAGTTCGAAAAAATTATTCATCCATCTGTAAATATGTTCACTAACGTATTTTGGGGTGCTGAATTCATATATCTCAAAAAAAAAACGATATGTCTACAAATTTTTAAAATGCTGTTATTAGACGGTTTTAAAGAGGTCTATTTTGGGTACTAAAGGCGAGGGGTATGAAGTAGAAATGAGGTCTCGATTTTTCCACTTTACTAGGGTAATTTTTTGTGCTGAACAACGTGGTATAGATGGTTTTTTAAAATTTTTTTTCCTTAAGGCGTGAAGATTTATGACGCGTTCGCCTTTAAGTCCGAAAAAAGCCAAAAAAATAAAAAATCACTAAGATGTGGAAACAATTTTAAAAGTAACACTCAACATAGTTTGATTAATTGGAATAAAGACTTAAAGAAACTTAAATTAAAGTTTTAAATCATCAATTCCAATTCGGTTGTCTAGGATAAACTATTAACACATACTTTAAAATTTGTATCTAGCCAGGTAGAATTTACGCAGTAAATTTGCGTCATTACTTGACTATTTTTAACAAAAATAAATATTTATCAAAATACACATTGATTTCATAAAAAGCTAATAAGTTCAAAATTAGAAGGGGTAAATACAATTAGAGGATTAATGATTGTCTTCCAAAGCATTCAACTTTATTGTTACGATTTTGATCTTCTTGACAACAGTATTTCCATATAAATACAAGTGAACTAAACAAATATTTCATCAACATAAAAGTTTTAACAAAAAAGATTATTCAACTTAATAAAAATGAGATTTAACTTGACCGTCTTGTTGATTTCAGTGTTGGTCTTAAACACTGTTATTCCAAAATCAGAAGCATTGAGATGCTACAGTTGTCTTGGTTGTTCAGCTGCTAATACACCAATAACATGTGAATCAGGATACAATCACTGTTCAGTAAGCCTGCAAAACTAAATTTTGCTTGTGATTTAAAAATTCAAAACTTCTCATCTTTAGAAAGTAGTTGGTTTTACACTTGGTGTTGAGTATGTAACAAGAGCTTGTGCTTTGACTTGTACTGAAGTTAAAGTTTCACTTTTGGGAACTGGTGGTGGTACTTACTGTTGTACAACTGATTTATGTAACTTTTCATCAAAAGTTTACTCAAACATTTTCTTATCAATCTTTGGTATTTTGGCATCGATTGTTTACGCTCAGAACAAAGTTTAAGAGCCTTTAAAATTTAACTTAAAATATTCAACGAAAGCCTTTTAAAAAAATTATTTTGAATAAAAATTTACTATAGAAAACTCTCACTGTCTGTATCAAAAAGCTGATGGTCTTTTTTATAATCCTAATGTTCTTTACTTGCTTAGAAATCAAAAATTTAACACGCTTTACCTGGTCGTGTCATGTTGACACGAACCGGGCCTGTTAGTGTTAATAAGCCAAGAAGTATTTTTTTTGTAAAATTTGTTAAATGAATTTCATCAAGATACTTTATAAAAAGTTTCATGAAGCATAACAAAAAATGTAAGTTTTAATTATCAATTTTTGTTCGTGCATAACAAATTAAAAGAGTAAACATTACTTAATCAGGACTCTCAAATAAATTTAAGACACATAATCACTAATTATTTGCAATCTCAACAAACGAATTTCAAACAAATTTCAAATTGCATTTGCAAAATAAAATAAAAAAAAATAGAAAAGAGACTTTATATAAATACATTTATACGTATATGTATCTTAACTATTCAATTTTCTTCTTGTTGACGTAGATAGTTTCAACAACAATAAAAATTTATTTTTGAAAAACATAACCAAAATTCATTTGATTTTACCTGATCGTTAAATTTTCACGATAGATAATCAACAAAATATTATTTTATTTTAGAAATGAACAGAATACTTCTAAGTGCTACCCTTGTTATATGTTTATGCACATCTCAGATTCTTTCATTTATTCCACCGGACATAACACGACGTTTCGAATATAAACTTAGTTTTAAAGGACCTCATCTTGTTTTTAAAGATGGTAGTGTTCCATTTTGGGAACACAGTGGCGCTGCTATACCTTCTAATGATCAAATAAGAATAACTCCGTCTTTGCGTAGTCAGAAAGGTCGTGTTTGGTGTCACAGTCAAATGACAAATTCAGATTGGGAAATTGAAGTTTTACTTAGGGTAAGTGGTCGTGGTCGAGTTGGCGCTGATGGTATGGCAATATGGTACACAGATAAAATTGGAGGCGAAGGTCCTGTGTTCGGTTCATCGGATCAATGGAACGGTCTTGGTATTTTCTTAGACTCTTTTGACAATGATGCTCAAGTAAGACTCGATGCAACTTCCATTGAAAATTTTTTACAATTTAAATTTTATATTTTAGCAAAACAACCCGTACATTTCGGTAATGACAAACGATGGTACTAAAATTTATGATCATCACCGTGACGGTATAACCCAACAACTAGGCGGGTGCCTTAGAGATTTTCGTAACAAACCATTTCCAGTTCGTATTAAAGTCGAATATTATAAACGAGTTTTGACTGTTTATTATCATGGTGGTTTAAGCAATGATTTGTCTAGTTATGAAATATGCGCTCGTGTTGAAAATATTGATTTGCCAAAGACTGGTTATTTCGGTGTTAGTGCAGCCACTGGTGGACTTGCTGATGATCATGATGTTGTATCGTTTTTGACTCATTCTTTAATTGATAAAACCCAACCAGAGACTCAACCATCAACTGAAGAACAAAAAAAATATGACAAAGAGTACGAGGAGTTTATGAAACAATTGGAAGTTGAGAAAGAAAAATTCAAAAAAGATCATCCTGAAAAACAAGAAGAAATTGATGATAAAAAATTTGTAAATTTAATTTTTTTTAACATAAAAAAAGAGGGTCTCTAATTTTTGGTAAAGTTCGAGGGTGAGAGTGATAGACAATTTAGAAATATTTTGGACATTCAAAATGTAATTCAACAATCGATTCGTTCATTAGACGGTAAATTAGCTGAAGTTTTAGGCAGACAAGAAAGAATTGTATCCTTACTTGCCAATCAACAACAACAACAACCACAAGCACAAGTTCAAGGAGGTGGTCATGCACAAATAGACACAATTCGTCGGGATGAAGTTAACAATTTAATGAATCAACAAAACGAATTAGTTAGAACTATACGAGACGTCTAGTAAGTTCAGGACACAAAAAAATGAAAAAATTTTTTTTTTATTTTTTTAAAAAAAAGTGCATCTGTGTCTGATGTTCATAGGAAAACTAACTTTCTCCATGACTCGGCTAGAAATCAACCAAATCCAATTGCTAGTCAAAATCAAGCTGGAAATGTGAACCAAGTTGATCCAGCAATGATCCAACAAATAAACGATAATGTGAAAAATTTTAGATTCGAAATGGCGAATATGTTAAATAGGGTAATTTTAAATAATTGATCATTAAGAAGTTTTAATGTCTTAATCGTTTACTAACTTAATTTAGAACCAACCAAAGTGTCCAGAAACAACATCTTGTTTGTCTACTTTTTACTTCTTAGTTATAATCGTTGCTCAAAGTTTAATTTTTATAGTCTATTTTTATATCAAGTAAATTTAAATCAGAAATATTTTCGAGATTAATTTTTTTTTATCAATTTTTAATTTTAAAGGAATCGATCTGAGTCTCAATTGAAAAAGTTTTATTAAAACTTAAAATTGGAAAATAGAATGGCTAACAAGGCAGCTCTAAAAACATCAAACAATAATTATACTTTTAGAAATTTTAGTTGAATTCTTTTTTAGTTGAAGGAATTTTTTAAAATTTGTTTATTCATTTCTTTGGCCATCTATCCGTCGTTTAACTCTTTTGTTTAACTGTTTTATTCAAATTACGTTTTTTTTTTAAATCGATGTTTAAGTTTTTAATTTTTTTTTCTATTTACAACAAAAAAATATACTTACATTAGTAATAAAAATGATAAAAAATATCTTGGTATTTTCTAATCCCTGGAATCGTATTAACAGTCATTTGATAGCCGGTCGAACATTTTATTCGACGTTCGGTTACCACAAACCTAATCCGAGTCAGATCTAAATGACCACCCCCTACCATATCGGCGACTGAAAAATTTTGAATATATAGGTCAGAACAGTCAGTAAGCACATTATTTGACCCAAAATTCAGTATCAGTTTAATAGAGAAAGATGTCTTTTTTTAAGAAGAAGAAGCACCAAAATGATTGGTCTCCTAGGATATCTCTTGAACAAAATATTTTTTATCGGATTAAAGCTTGGACAGAAAACTTTTATGAAACTATTATTTTTAGTCTTATGGCCAACTAGAGTTCGTAACTGTCTAAAAAGAGTAAATTTTCGTCTTGTCAAGAAAAGCGAAGAGTTATTTATCGTTTCTGGATCGGAAATTAAGGGTTCAAAGTCAAATATAACAAATTTAGATACTGTTGACGTCATACTTTAAAAGAATCTTGGATTATTGAGAGAAAAGAATAAAATTAAAAGCGTATGAAAATAAACTCTTCACTCTCTTTGAACAAGTAGACACGCTACACTGATCTGTTTTTATGTTGCAAATTTCCAACATTTTACTATATTTCATCGTTAGCTAGGTAAATGTTGAAAAAAAATCAAGAAAAAAGTTGTAAAAAAAACGACTTAAATATGGGGAAAAAAAACAAATTAAACTTAACTTTTTTGACATAATTTTTACCCCTTAAAAACAAGGGATTGTGTGAGAGAATAATTTTTCAAAAATTACTTGTTTGCTGTATCTGTTCAGATCAACTTTGAAATTATTGACTTTGAAATTTTCCGAAAATTTTAGAAATTTCCACAAATCCCCCCCCCCCCCCTCCCCCTAATTTTTTTAAATTTTTTTTTTTTTTTTATGATAATTAGGTAATAAAAATAAACAAACAAGTTTTTTACAGCCAAAAACCCCCTCCCCTCCCCGGCCTCGTGTATGGAAAAAAATAAAAAAAATACCCCCTGCTTAATTATTATAATTAGACTAATTTCAAGCCAATTCTTAAATTTTTATTCGCTTAAATGTTGTTTTAGATTTACTTCTATTATGGCTAAAGTTTACATCCTATTCCTCGAACATGAGAACAATTTAAAAGATTTTAAATTTTAATTATAAAAATTTTATTTAAAAAAAATGAAAGAATAAAAAAATTAAACAAAAAAAATAATTTTAAGGTTTTAATTTAATCTTCGTCTAACATTTGACGCAACATTGGTTTTATCTTGGAGTGAATTGTCTCTGACTCTTTTTCTACCGAATTTTTTACTCATGTAATCAACGAGAGGGCTATTTTTTTTTTGTTTCGACGACAAGTACTCATTATGTTTTTTAGTGGTTTTGTCTATAAAATAAAAAAAGATTTAGAGTCGATTACTAAAATAGTATAAATTTTTACTTACTGCTTTTAAGTCCATTGATGCGTTCAAATACGGATATGCATTTAAAATACTCCTCGATTACATTTTGATAATTGCAGAATCTTTTTTTTAAATGTGACATGCTTTATCACATCCAAAAAGTATCTCTGCAAAGCCATTTCTATATTACTTTGACTTTAAAAGTTTTAATTTGAAATGATCGAATTGATCTTTTTGAATTGATATGCAATTTCAAATTGCCGAAATTTAAAGTTTATTTAGAATTTAGAATAATAATAGTCATAGTTTATTTAAAATTCATGACGAGATCTCAACAGATACAACGAACTTTTCTTTTATTCTACTACGCCATCTTTTAATTACCGTACAATGAACTTTTAAGATAAGATTAACCTAATTATGAAAATTCTTAAAGATTTTTAGGGCTTGTTTGGTTAAACTTTTTAAACAATTTAGAATAACAAGGGATGGTATAGCATAATTAATCTGTATGTAAAGCATGCCCTGACACAAAATGATTTTTTCTGACGTACTGAATCAGATGATCATCACCAATGTCGTTAATTAGTGACAGGAGATTTCAAATTGGGTAGAACAATATTCAGTAAACCTCAATTTGGGTATCCAGAATTTAGGCACTATTTTAAAATAATTCATTCAAAAATCTAATAGAATTTGTAAGCCGAAATAGCTCAGTTGGGAGAGCGTTAGACTGAAGATCTAAAGGTCCTTGGTTCGATCCCGAGTTTCGGCATTTTTTTTCAAATAATTGTTCTTTTAAATAAACTCTCATCTATAGTAAATTTTTATTCAAAATAATTTTTTTTAAAAACATTAAGTTTTTTAAAAGGCTTTCGTTGAATATTTTAAGTTAAATTTTAAAGGCTCTTAAACTTTGTTCTGAGCGTAAACAATCGATGCCAAAATACCAAAGATTGATAAGAAAATGTTTGAGTAAACTTTTGATGAAAAGTTACATAAATCAGTTGTACAACAGTAAGTACCACCACCAGTTCCCAAAAGTGAAACTTTAACTTCAGTACAAGTCAAAGCACAAGCTCTTGTTACATACTCAACACCAAGTGTAAAACCAACTACTTTCTAAAGATGAGAAGTTTTGAATTTTTAAATCACAAGCAAAATTTAGTTTTGCAGGCTTACTGAACAGTGATTGTATCCTGATTCACATGTTATTGGTGTATTAGCAGCTGAACAACCAAGACAACTGTAGCATCTCAATGCTTCTGATTTTGGAATAACAGTGTTTAAGACCAACACTGAAATCAACAAGACGGTCAAGTTAAATCTCATTTTTATTAAGTTGAATAATCTTTTTTGTTAAAACTTTTATGTTGATGAAATATTTGTTTAGTTCACTTGTATTTATATGGAAATACTGTTGTCAAGAAGATCAAAATCGTAACAATCAAGTTGAATGCTTTGGAAGACAATCATTAATCCTCTAATTGTATTTACCCCTTCTAATTTTGAACTTATTAGCTTTTTATGAAATCAATGTGTATTTTGATAAATATTTATTTTGGTTAAAAATAGTTGGAGTTACAAGTAATGACGTAGATTTACTTCGTAAATTCCACCTGACTAGATACAAATTTTAAAGTTTGTGTGATAGTTTATTAAAACTTAAATATTAGTTTTTGAAGGTCCTTTAGAGAAAAAATTATTAAGTTTTTTCATTAGGAAAATTTTAAAATTAATTTAAAAAAGTGGTTTCAAGATAAAACTTTTTGAATATACCCATTTTAGCTTAAAAAATTTGATTAATCAATTATATTCGTTATTTGCACTTTGCTTATTTAACGATTTGTGAGGTAATGAGCGAATATGGGTTAACCGAAAAATTCCGGTTTTGGGTTACCCATTGGGTCTAGGTTGGGTAGCCAATAAAATTTAAGTATATTTACCTAAAACCCAATTATTTTCGAAAAAAAAACTAAAAAACACACAAAATACCCAAAGTTTATGGGCCACCCAACCCAAACTCATACCTAAAATCCAAAACTTCTGGGTTACTCATACCCTACCCGAACCGAAAACCTGAGTTTTTCGGTTAAGCCATACCCACTCAATACCTTAAAATAAATGGGTACATATGTCTGTGATATATCAAATTTGAAATTAAAATAAATCCACAGGAGCTTGAAATTGGTAGACAAAGCTAGACCATATGTTTTGAAAATGACATTAAATATATTCAAAGCTGGTTCAAATGGACGTAAAAATTTGGAATAATAAATTTTTTTTTAACTTATCGGACCCATTGATAGGAAGGGGTATCAGAGAGAGTTTTTTTGTTGCTTTCAAATTTCAAGACAATTTCAAACGCATCTGTCTCTCATTAAAAAAAACCTTACCGTGCAAATTTATTTATTTTTTTATTTTTGGGAGCATTTGGTTTAAGCGGCTGATTTTTCCTCAAGGACATTATCAATTCTAAATTAGATGCTTATTAAATTTTGTTTGAGTCAAAGACTAAAGTGTGTCTTTGCATTTTTTTTAACCAAGCTTAGAAAAAATCCATAAATTTTGCAATTCAAAATATGCATGCAAATCATAGAAAAAAAAAGAATCGACGCTATTTATAATTTTCATTTATAATAATTGTTAAAAAAAAAAACTCATAGCGTATTGCAACTAAACGCACACACATAAAAAATTCTAAATCCTTAAAAAAAACTCAATTCTTTCTGAATAACGAACTCAAAACCTTTTTTTTATTGTTTAGATATTCAAAAAATGGTCCTATTCGGCAGAAACGCTTTGACCCAAGCTTATATGTCAAAAAGAGCTTTTGCATATTTGATTAGAGAATTGCCAAAAGTCCCAAAAAAAGTACCTACTCCAGAACATGTCCCATGTAATTTTTAATTTGACACTTCTTAAATGAAGTCCTTTGATTGACCGTTTTTTTTATTTTAAGCGATTAACTTGTGGAGAAATATTTTCATTTTTGCTGGTATTCCAGCTTTGTTAGCCATCAACTTCAACGTTCAATTCTTGGAAGAACATCACCCAAAAAGAGCTGACTTTCGCCCATATGGTCATTTGAGAAAACGTGTAAAGGTAGGTCATTTAAACCCTAATTTATTTGTTAAGATGAAAATTGAATTTTTTTTTAGAAATTCCCATGGGGTGATGGTAACCATTCATTGTTTCACAATGAATACTACAACGCTTTACCAGATGGATATGAAACTGAAGAAGACTATCTTGAAAAATTACACCAAGGACATCATTAGATCGATTGGCTAATGAGCGAAAACAATTTTTAATTAAAAAAAAATAAAATAATAGATTATATTTAAAAATAACTCTTTTTCTATTATAAATATTTGGAACAGATTAAACAATAAAATCCTATCAAAAAAAATAATTCGATAATTTTGTTTATCCCTTTCCTTGGCTCGTTTAATTTATGATAGTTATACGGAAACAAGCGAGCCTAACGTATAGATGGTCCTAAGATACTTGTGAACTATGTGCAACTCGGAAGATATGAAAAGATTCTCTCCTATTACTCTTTTCTTCATCAGAAATTTTATTAAAAACGCAGAATTTTATTACTTTAAAAGTTAGTAAGTGTGATAAAGGAAGTTTAGTTGTACCGTAATCCCCCACAGGCTGCTCATGGGGAAAACGAAGTTAAGACCCTCAATCTCGATTATCAAAAAATTTCAATCTTGAAAATAAGGATATTAGCAACTAGTTCCAGCTTAACTGTGAGTTCTAAAACACTTTTTCTCGGATCAAATATTCTTATCGCTATAAATGTGCATTGGGGAGAGGGGATTGTGTAGAGGGATTAAATCTTTTCAATGCTTGGAACCAGTGGCGTAGCTAGAAAATTTCAGATGGGAGGGCTCAATCAAGGGTGTCTCAAAAATAGATGAAAATTTCAAGTTTTTCTTAAAGATTCTTAAGAAAAAAACGAAAGATTTGTAATGGTCAGGGACGACCAAAAGTTGCGGAGGTTGCTATTTTATTTGAAGGTTTTTACATTCAAAATTTTTTTAAATCAGCTAAAACTAAAAAAGCTAAAAGAAGATAAAGATAGTCTTAAAAACAAGATTTTTAGCTTCTAGCGTAATAAACTAGCTGAAGATACCCCGATTAAATATCTTTCAAAATGTGCGTGAAGATTTCTGTCGAATTAGCATGGGGTATTTGAAAAAAAAATTCCGAACACTAGGCCTATTTAGAAATTTTTACATACCTAAACCCCCTCCCCCCTGTCAGAAAATCTTTTTCCATTTAAGAATACGACCCTCCCCCCTCCCCTTCTAAAATTTCGTATTCAATTTTTAGGCGTTTTTTCACTGTTGTCACTGATGATGATGTTAATGGTGACTTTTTAAACACTGAGGCTAAAGACCATCTGGTGAAATAGCCCAAACCAAAAAAATATCGAGGAATATAAAAGCTACATCATTTTTTATCTTTCTTTTTGGAAAATTTTTGTACTAATAAAATTTTTTAAAAAAAGGAATACTCAAGGTTCAGTCGAGCAGCACTTATATCACCCTATTTGTCAAGCCATTTTGCAGTGATAAAAATGAAATGTGACTTAACTGGAATCGATTTGCATTAAAAGTGACCCTTTTGTCTGAATCTCTCCAGTGATATAAGTGTAACGGTGACTTAATTGGGTGGTGATATAAGTGGGACTTGACTGTATTGCTAATTACGCACGAAATGCTAAGGACAATCAAAACAACCTTTTCCTTACAAGTTAAAACATGAGGACACCCTTAAGTCTCAGTAAAAAAAAAAAGAAATAATTTTCCAAAAAACATTTATTTAACACATTCAATAATAAAAAACATTCAATAATAAAAGTTAAATTTCAAAAATTTTAACAAGACCATTCGAATAAGCAACCGCTACAACTTCTTCCTCAGTACTTGATTTAAATTTAACATCTAAAGCCAAAGGTTTATAAATTTCTTTGTACTCAATTTTTTTGACCAATTTACTCGAACTCGAATTATAAATATACACTGTACCATCTTTACTACCAGACGCTATTAACGAACCACTTGAATTCAGATCAAATCCTATTGAATATCCCTGAGTCGAATGTCCACTTGATTCAAACCTTCGATGTCTGTTCATTTTAAATGGTGTTCGACTCGAAAATTCAGCTATATAATCACCATGGGTTTGTGCATAAAATATTGAATTAAACGGATGTTTGCGTAAGTTTGTACAAACAAATTTTTCATGGAATATTTGATTTGAAACAACTGCTGTACTTTCAAGATCCCAAACTATAATCGAGTATTCAGCCGAGTCTTTTGAAACAACGTCACCACTTGTTATAAACTCTGAATCGTTTAAAATCATTATGTCTTGAATCAAGCCTATGTAGGATTTTGTCTTATATTTTTTGACAATCTTGTCGCTCTTAATGTCCCACTGAAGGACTTCATTTTTTGATCCCAACAAAATTAGACTTTCATTAGTTGGATGAGAGCCACTGATGTTAGAATATCATTGTGATTGTATATTTTAACAACTTGACTTGTCTCTAAATCTGTTACACAACTTGTTTGGTCGTAACTAACGGAAATAAAATGAAATTCATGATTAGAAAATATTACATTTCGAACTAGTTTTGAATGTTTTTAATATTTTTTTGGACATAAATTTTCGAGATTCCATAAAATTTCACTTGAATCATAAGAACAAGAAATCAAACGATTTTTCAGGAACTTTTTTGACCAATTGACACGATTGACTTGAGATTTATGACCATGTAAATTAAACGAATTTGAATGCAACTTTTCAATTCTCAAATCGTCGTCTTTGGCACGTTTTTGTGTTGGGTTTTCATCCTTTTTGTTTGTGTCAAGACTTCTTTTCGATGTTTTATTATAAGAATAGTACAAGTTAAAGTTTTCAGGTCGATCCCAATCCCATTTGGTTGAATCAAGTTTGGAATTATGTAAATTTTCGTTTTCTTCTTCGCTTTCTGTTTCAATATTAAAATAATCCATTTTTTTTACAAGACATATAAAAATAAAATAAAAAGCATAATTTTAATTTATTATTTTTTTTATTTCAAAACGAAAATTAAATTTTGTTAAAATGAATAGCTCGCTAACTCCATTATGGGCATCGTTGTTGCCTCCCGTGTGTGATCCATTGTGGTTTACAGCCGATTGTCCTAAAAATGAAGAAGCTGAATTGGCATTTTTGGAAGAAGAAATCGAACAAGAAAAAATGCAATTGAAAGAACAAAGTCAAGATTGGTTGGCTATTGAACAACGATCAAGTGTTGAACAAGTTGAAGATGAACAAGATTATGATGAGACTGAAGATGATAGCTACATGGGTGATGGTGTTAGTGATCCAGATCCAGATGTTGAACCTCAAACTCCAACATGGTAGATTGTGTAAATATTTTGAATACGTATTTTCAGGGATAGACAGAATCAATTTTGTAAATTTTTATAAAAACAAAATATTTTTATGAAATTTTTCTTTTTTTTTTGAATAATATTTTAAAAATAAATTTCTTTTTTGGGATACTTCTATGACCATCGTAACCACGATTTACCGTTTTTTAAGAGCATTGTGAAGTTTCGTTCAAAAAGTTAAGTTCAAAATTTAAAAATTGAATACTTTTTTGATGAAAATGAAGATGGAGTAAAGAAAATAGTGTAACAAGATGTAACAAAAAATGTTACACAACTTGCAATAAAAAAGAATTAAAAACAAAATTTGATCAATCGATTATTGATTTTCGTAAAAAAACGGATGTTATGTTAAGTTTATTTTGACATTACGAGATAAAAACTTCAAATAATCGATTATTTGCGATGAATTGTTCGAATTTTTGAAGTCAATGTCCAAGGAACCCCATTCCATTATTAAATTAAAATTTTGTTGTTTTTTCAGCCCCCGAATCATGGAACCTAAATATACTTGAACTCTCTCCTCTTAAGTTTGGTCGGGGATCGAACCCGAGATATTTGGATCACATTTAGATTTCGTATTGTACAAGATTCTAACCTAAAACATTAAGTGATGATAAAATGGTTGATTAGGAATATATCAAGAAAACCGCAATAGAACTCGGTTAAGGCTTTGAATATTAAACGAATTGCTACAAATAACTTAGAGATTTAAACTTAAATTTTTAATTCATGTTGTCAAAATAAACTTAACATAACATCCGTTTTTTACGAAAATCAATAATCGATTGATCAAATTTTGTTTTTAATTCTTTTTTATTGCAAGTTGTGTAACATTTTTTGTTACATCTTGTTACACTATTTTCTTTACTCCATCTTCACTTTATTCAAAAAAATATTCGATTTCTAATTTTGAACTGAACTTTTTGAACGAAACTTCACAATCCTTTTTTTAAGATCGACATTAAGATCTTAAAGAGAGTACAAAGAAGAGAAACAAAATTAGTCAAACCGCTCGAATCTAATGAGGTAGGCCTAAAAGAACTCAATTTAATGAGCTTAGAGGACAGACGCAGTAAGGGCGACTTGATACAAATGTACAAATTGGTTAATGGTCATGAAGATACAAATTTGCTTAACTACCTGAAAGTGCAGTATCAACAGCATCAACAAACAGTTTCAAGAACATCATTGATAGGAAAGTTTTTGGAAAGAAACGAAGCAAATGCTGCCTAAGCCCATCAAGTACTAAACGCCTTAGTGCGTTGGCATAGAATTTTCTATACCGCAGCTCACACTAACTAACTAACTAAAAAAACTACTTCAGCACAGAAGTTTAACCTGAAGAGACGTTAAAAGGAAGAAAAAATTCCGAGTATGGCGAGAATAATGCTAAACTCAAATGATTAAGTCCGTCACTCAAAAAATGAGATTCGAATCCTATCGAAATGGCTGTCGCTAACGATTAAGCCTGGGAGCGGACGTAATTTTCTGAACTTGATGTTCAGGTTTAATGACATGTTCTTAAAAATGGACATTCGCTAAATATGACATGTCATTAAAAGCGAATTTACAGATTCTGAAAATCGGTGCTCGTTAAAATATGTCATACTTATCGAACTTTTACGTTAGCAAAAAACCGATAAAAAATTTTAAATCTACATGAAAAGTTAGGTCAGAAAAAGTACAAAAATGAAAAAAAAATTCATGGCATTATGTACTTTTTTTTGTATCATTTGTGATACAACGGGATTAGAATTCTGATTTAATATTTTTAATAATTCGGATTTAATATTTACCGTAAAACCTTGCAAACTACCCCATGGGCTTCTCAATAAAAAATGGTGGGGTACTAAATTAACGAAAAGTTTTTTACAACATATTTAAAAAAATAAAAATACTCATTAGCCCGGGGTTAAAATATAAAAAATTATTGATTTTAATGGGGCTATAATTAAAAAAAAATTAAGTTTGACTGGGCTTATAACGATTTTGTTCGATTTTTGATTTCAAAAAAATTACATTTGACTGGGCTTCTAACGATTTAGTTCGATTTTTTTAGAAAAAATTATAAAATAAAAAAATGAAAAAAAAAAAAAATTAATCTGTTTCCATATCAGTTTCTTCATCACTCTGGTCTCTTGCGGTCAAACCTATCTCGTCGATTGTTATTTCATCACCGGAATAAAAGCAATGAATATTTTGAGCATCATCATCTTCTATGTCATCAGTGAATTCTTGATTGAGAATAAAATGCCTAAGCTGCCTATGAAAGACATCAATCATATGTGACGTAATCCCAGCTTGGTCGAATGAATTTTGTATAATCGTTGAGTCAAAAGTTTTTTAAAAGTGTATGTTAAAAAACAAATTTTAAGCTCATGGGGGTGTAATTTAAAAAAAATTTTAATCCCATGAGACTTTACAAAAAATAATTCAAAAGCACACTCGGGTTTTGCTTAAAAATAAATTAAAATATTATAGGTATTTATTAAATTATTTTGACTTAACCCCGGGGTTAAAAAGATAATATAATAAAAAAACCCTTGGGTTATAGTATATTCTTAGGTATACTATACAGCCTTTAACCCCGGGGTAGTTTGCAAGGTTTTACGGTAATTTAAAAGGCGACTTTTGCGCCTAATATCGAATATTCAATTTACGATTACCAAAATACCAATATAAAAGGGCGATTTGAAGTTGCGAATCAATTTAATAGAACCAAAAAACTCAATTTTATTTTTGAAATCTTTAGAAAAAGTACCTATAGTTTTATTCTTATGCAGAGATATACCTACAAGGTCAATATTACATGTAAAACCTTAATGTAAGACAGGGGGTAACATTTTCACTTTTTTTCCTACACGAGGCCGGGGTGGGTGGGTATTTTTGGCGGGTAAAAAAGTGATCTATTTGATTTTTTCTTTTAAATTAACATCAAAAATATTGAAATTCACAGGAAGAAAAATGAGGGTGGGTGGGTCTTTTTTGACAAAAAAACACAATTTTGGAAAAAAATCCTTTTTTTTGCTGTGTTGTTCACTGTTACCGATAAAAAAAATTAAAGACAAATAAGTTTTAAAATTTTTTCATTTTTTTTACATAGTCAGAAATACAAATCAATTAACTTTCGATAATACTAAGACAATTTTTGTATTCTTTTTATCTATCCGCCTTTTTTGATTTTTCATTTCTTTGATAGTTGAAATCGGCGATTCTAATGATAATCCTTTCTTTTATGATTTACAAACGACTAAACAGTAATTTTATTACAATGAGAAAAAATTGAAAAATATCGGTTTTTAAGATCTATGTAGAAATACAACGTTATGATTGATTTCCAAACTTTTCCATAAACCAAAGTCAGAATTTTAGGGTGGATCCTTTAAAAAAAAGGATTCTGGGGAAAATTTTTCCCTAGGGTGGGTTACAAAAGGCGGATTTTTTTTCAAAACCCCCTCGTGTGCAGAATTTTCTTTCCTCCTACCCCCTGTGTAAGATCTGCAAATTTCTGCAACAAAATTGCGCATTTAAATTAAATCTATTTACATTGTCTGCATTCTGTAATCTGCAAATATATTTTGCAGATATTACTTTAAATGTAATGTTGACCTTGTAAGTATCTCTGCATAAGAAGAAAATTATAGGTACTTTTTCTAAAGATTTTAAAAATAAAATTGTATTTTTTTGTTTCATTAAAATGATTTGCAACTTCAAATCGCCTATCAAAGCGATAGTCTGCACCTAAAATAACGTAAGATTTTAACGGATATTAGCATTGGTAACCATCAAAATCTAGGAGTACCGTGAGGCGTAAATCAACAGTTAAGTTTACCTTCTAATAAGAGTTGTGATTGTTTCAAAGTTCTGCGCTTTTGTTATAACAAATATTGACCCAAAAAATGAAAGCTTAGATCATAAGCTACAAATTAATTACATTTTTGTTTAAAAATATGTTACCTTTGAGTCAGTACCTACCGAAAATCGAAAAAATGCGTTTTTTAGGGCTTGAGATTAGGCTTTGGTCTCTCTCTCAAATTTAAGTATCAAGAGCGACCGATCATCCTGAAGCTCATTAAAAGCTCTACTAACTGAAAAACTTTCAGTTGTCCCTAATGTTCCTGTCAAAAGTTACCACGTTTTTGACAAAAAGTACTCAAATTTAACCAAAAAAGTTGTATTTATTAATTTAGTTCCGAATAGCTCTTATTTCGAATAGCGCTTATTTGAAGAATCATAAATTCTGTTAAAGAACAATTTTCCAAAGTTTTTCGAATACGTAAAAAAGATTATTCCATAAAATCTATTAAAATAAATATTTTCCTTTATTAAATGATACTTTCGAGAGTTAAATTTAAATCGTGCATAAAATCCCGTTGTATCAAATGCAATACATAACTTAATGGGAATTAATAAGGGAATGTATCTCTTGAAAGAATTGTTTATTTGAATTTCTGAATACTACAGCGTTTTTCTCGTCCCAAAATATTCCAGAAAAATAGCTCTCTAAATTTTAAGTATATTAATCGAAAGCCGATGAATTTATAATCCAAATCAACTTTTTTTTTAACGTTATGAGATCCTTGACAATAGAAAAATATAAATTCTTGAATGAACAGGCTTTAGATTCTTTTATGTATAAAAAGAGAAATTTAAAAAAAATTAAATCCATTGAGTCAAAAATGAAAAAATTGAAAAAAATAAAGACGCTTATCTTGGTAAATATAAAAACAGTGAAAGAATATCGAGTTGTTATGAAAAAAGCAACAAAAAAAAAGGTTTAGAAAAAATTTTTTTATTAGAAAAGCTTCAGGATATCAAGGTGATGAATCTGTAAAGATTGGTGGTGTACAAATGCTGTATATAATAAAAATAACCCCGTACATGATGTAAGTGCTCAATATAATAATGTCGGTGACGTGGTACACACCGGTAATGCAACGAATAATTTAAATGACCTCTTTGATATTGTAAATGACAGTGATATGGTAGTAACAGGTCACGCTTCTTATAATGAACATGTTGATGCCGGTGTTTGTTAAATAAATTGTAAAGATTTTTTTAATAATATTTTTTTAAATTGTTATTGTTTTGTGTTCAATGATCAAGCTAATATTTCTAATTCAAAAAAATTTTTTTGTGCGCTAAAGCGAGTGAACAGAAATCGTGTTTTTCTGTAAATAACAACAAAAAACGGCTTAGAAGAAGAATATTGTATAAAAGATTCAAGAAATTAAAATGATGAATTTAAAGGTGAAAGTGTGTCTTGAAAGGTGAAAGTGCTCGATTTCGAAAAAAAATTCTGGCTGAAAATTTTTTAAATTTTTTAAACGCATGGTTTTTTAGTATCAAAAATAATTTTCAAATATTTTTCGAAAATATATGCAAAGAAAAAAAATTCAAAGAAAACCTTACTTTGTTTCAATAAATTAAAAATAATATTGTGAATAAGTTTCTCTTTGTTATATCTTTCTCAGAAAGACGGTTTTTTTTTTCCTTTTTGAACTTCCGAAACAATGAAACTGATTGCAGACGTGATGGCAAATTTCTTATTTGAACGTAATTAGGGAAACAAATCTCAGCATGGCTTCGTTATGGACAAATCATGTTTTACAAACTTGTTAGACATTGGACATGAAAGCGGCTTGTGTAAACAGAGGTTTAGCAATCGATGTCCCCTTTGTAGACTTTTGAAAGCATTTGATCTGGTCCCTCATCCGGATCTAATCGATAAGTTAAGAGCTCACGGATTTAATGGAAAAAATTTAAAAGTGTTTCTCTCTAAACGTAAGTAAATGGTAGTTCTTGATGGTTTTAAATCAGAATGGAGAGGCGTATTTAGTTAAGTTTCTCAGTCTTTGCTCTTTATAATTTTTAACAATGACATGCCTAGCGAGCTTACGATGATATGTAAGCTCTTCGCAGATGACAGCAAATTAATGAGTGCAATAAGAAATTCCAAAGATCGTGAAGAATTTCACCAAAATATAAACAAGATAACAAATATACCTGATTAATACAAAAGTAATTTAAGAATTTTCAGTCGCTAATCGTTTCGATTAGTCCAATCTCTTGAGCTACGTAATTAGTTAGCAAGCTATTCATTTGTCAAGCTTACCGAAACGGGGCGAAGGAAAATACTTGTTTAAATTATTTTTGTATTATAGTGCCCCAGATCATAAAGTCTAGTCCAAAGAAAAAGAAAAATTTAAACAAAAAAAATGCTTAACTATAGGTAATCAGATATGCTGATTTCAAATCTGAAGAAATTTTTTCATTCTCAGTTACCGTTTAATATTTTAGAGACAATATTTCTGTTAGAAAATTATTAAAATCTCAGGTCTAGGAAATTTCGCAAAACTGATATTATATTCGTAATCAACGTATATGAAAACCTTAGAATTGTCCAATTTTGAAAAGTAAATGAAAGAAGGAATTATGACCAGTGAAGGGTCATTTTAAAGTAGCCTTTAGAGGGGTTTGTTTGGGGAAATGTCTCTTTTAATGGAATTTTATTTTATTGAAGATCTTTTCGATATATCGCCTGAAAGCTGACAAAATTCTGAACATGCTATAATTATTATTATTGCAAAAAAAGTATGATGGTTATAAGAATCAACAAGAAAAGATGGAAAAATGGTGTATTTTTAGAGTTTTTTTGTAACAACTCTTGAAGAAATATTTCTAAATCCCCAAAAAATATTAAAAGTTGAAGATCTGAATGTCCTCTACAAAAGTTGGTAGGCTCTTGACGAGGGTCCTATTTATACCTTTTCTACGACCCCACCCAAGAACATATACTTTTGACTCATGTCATGTTTTAAGCTTTTTGGTCGGTTTTTATAAAATTTTAAAAATTTTATCGAAATCTACGGATCAGAAGACCTAGAAATTGATGTAAGCATGATGAATTATTGACCTGTTTGGCCTGTAAGGAATTTCAGTGCAATATAAAAGGCAACAAGTTACCTAAAAATAAATTTATTCAAAGGAAACATTTCAGACTCTCAAGATATCAGTAATAGGGTTTTCTGACTCGGAGAATTCGAAAAAAATGCTCAAATTTTACATAAAATGGAAAAAAACACAAAACATATCATAGTATATGTTCTTTAGTACGATCGCACGATATGTATATATAGGACACTCGCCAAGAGCCTACTAAGTTTTATAGAGGAAGGGACGAGGAACATTTTAAAAATAAAATTGGCTTTGTTGGATGTTTTTTTCGGGAGTTGTTACATTTTTTCTGAAAAAATGATATTTTTTTTTAAAAAAATAAAATGAGCTGTAGCAAAATAAGTTGAAATTTTTTTTTTATTTCCAAAAAAAAGTTAACTAATCAAATTTAATGTACTCTTAACGCTTAAAGCAAAAAAAAAGGCATGTTGACTTTTTTTTCAGGACTTATAGCTCATAACCCTTAAAAATCGATGAGGGTCTGGTACATATACTCGACTTGGACCTATAGTTTTTTTAGTGAAAAATTCTTTTTTTTCGCTTCTAAAAACCCTAAAATAGTAATTTTGGGTGTTTATTTTGATCCCTGACCGACTAAACTTTATGATCTAGGGCACTATAATCACTTGGACTTTTTTTAATTTCGAAAATTTCGAAATTCACGAATCTAGAACAGTTGTTATTTTTTTAAAAACCTAATAAATTTTGTTAACAAATAAATAGAAAAAAAAGCGTGACATGAAAGTTTACAATAAGAGAACAAGCAACAACAACGGGCAAACTGAAGTTTTTTCAATTTGCTCTATTTGCTCAATATAAATTACAGGAGGCAAAAAATATACGACGTCACAAATAAAATATGGAGCAAGGTGAAGCAAAATTTGCTCCGACCATTGGTGAAGTCTGCAAAATCTCTGCAAAACGAATTGTGCATTTAAAAAAAGTGCACACCATTTAAAAAATTAAAATTAAATGCGCAATTCGTTTTGCAGAGATTTTGCAGACTTCCCCAATGGTCGGAGCAAATTTTGCTTCACCTTGCTCCATATTTAATTCATAAAAACCCACATTTGCAGACTTTTTAGCCCAATTTTTGAATAGAAAAAAATATGAAAAGAAAATTGACAAAAATTTTAAGCTGCCCTTAGTAAAACTTTTAAGTATAATTAAAAAGTTAATTTTTTCACTAAGTTAACTCACTTATTTGGGCGATTTGAAGTTGCGAATCAATTTAATAAAACCAAAAAACTCAATTTTATTTTTAAAATCTTTAGAAAAAGTACCTATTGTTTTCTTCTTATGCAGAGATATTTCTACCAGGTCAACATAACATGTAAAACCTTAGTGTAAAATCTGCAAAATATATTTGCAGAGTACAGAATGCAGGCAATGTAAATAGATTTAATTTAAATACGCAATTTTGTTGCAGAAATTTGCAGATCTTACATTAAGGTTTTACATGTAATGTTGACCTGGTAGAAATATCTCTGCATAAGAAGAAAACAATAGGTACTTTTTCTAAAGATTTTAAAAATAAAATTGAGTTTTTTGGTTTTATTAAATTGATTCGCAACTTTAAATCGCCCTTATTTGGGCTTGCACTCCGGTCATATTCCATTTAAATAATGCATTAAATTTAAAGAGAAAATAAAAAATTTATTCAAAACAAACCAAAAAAATAAAAATTTAAGAATAATAAATATAGATGTACAAAAAAAAAAAGAAAATTTTTTAATTATCAGTTATTCTTTTTTTTTAATTTAAATAATTCATATTATCATTACTCACGAAGCTTCTTGGTGTCATTAAACTCGAATACAATCGGCTAGTAGCTCTAATCTACAACAACAACAAAACAATTAAAATTTAAATCATTGTTTTTTTAATGTTTAAATTACTTTGGCCGTTTCTTCAGCATTTTTGTAACTCATATTCGCCAACGGTCTCACTTTAGCATCTCCTTCAATTTTTAAAGTAGCACCTTGTAATTGAAATCCGTCCAAATGTGGCTCAAATTGTTTACTCAATTTCGATTCTTTTCCATTCGAATTTTTAGGTTGTTTTGATCGTTTAGTTATTTTTCTTTCTTGTATCACTGATTGTTGATCGAATGTTGTATTCAAAACCGATGGTGTTTGTAAATTACTAATCACTCTAGTCGTATCGGGTGTCGATTTACGATTAGGTGATTTAAGTCTAGGTAATTTTAAATCGTTTATTAACTCTGTGCCAAATTGATTTCTAGTTTGATTTCTCTCGTCTTCTGTGTAATGACTTATTCTTGAGTTATTGTGCATTTGATCGACTGTACGACGCTTCAAATCAGCATCGAATTTGAATCGTTTCTTAAAAAAGAGAAAAAACTTGAAACTAAAAAACCTTCAAGTAGAATTCTAAAACAAGTACTTGATTTTGATCATTTACATCTGGATTAAACATTCTTGAAAACGAACGTTGACTGTTTGAATTTAAATTCCAAGGCTCAAATAACTCGAGGTTATGATTTTCTTTACCCGATTTAATTGGTGGTAGTTCTCTGTACTTTGACATACTTTGTCTACTCGATATTTTAGCGTGATCGGGAGTCTCCATTTTGTTTTGATAAGTCGAAGAATTTTTTAGAGTCTTTGAAAAAAAAAATTAAAATTTTAAAATTTTGATTTTTCTAAAAGCTTTTGTTACATTAAGTTGATTGTTACGTTGTTGTTGCTTGTTCTCTTGTTGTAAACGTTTATATTCCTGTTTCCATATTTCTGCCAAGTCAGGCTTTTTTTTCTATTTATTTGTTAACAAAATTATTACGCTGTTAAAAAAAATAACAACTGTTCTAGAAATGTGAATTTCGAAATTTTCCTAAAACATTCCAATTGCGTAATTCAAAAGACTAAATAACTTTGTAAGACCTGGAAAAGAAGGTCTTTGCGCACTTTGAAAAATACTTGAAATAAATCTTAAGACTTAATGGTCCATTATTTTAAAACTTAATGTAAAGGACAAGTATTTGAAAGTTTGAGCTCATGTTTTACAAAAAAACTTAATTTTTTTTGTTGAAATGTTGACATGGTGAATCGAAATTATTATTTGTTTAAAAAACAAACAATATTAAAAGCCTGTAGGAAAACTTTTATTTTTAGTTATTTAAAAAAAATCAATTCAAGCGCTTAAAAAAATAAACTCGAAGGGATACAGTTATTTTTAAAAAATAGTGGTTACATTTCATTATGTAATTTTTAATTAGTTTTGATTTGCGAATTTAATATTGTGTCAGATTAAGGCTTGGTTCTTTACTCTTGAATATTATTTTTAAAGGTGGGTTATGAATTTTTTTGTAAATCATAGTCAATTCCCTAACTTGAGGGTTTTTCATGACCCTATATTGAAGAACTAATTTTTCAGCTCAAATAGCTGAACTGTCAAGTCTCAATGGGGTAGCATTTTGAAGCTGATAATTTAATCTACCTTGTTTGGAAACAATATTTAGTGATTTTAGAGTATTTTTCTTAATTTTTGGTAAAAATTCAATAATTCAGGGAAATTAACCGAAATTTTTTTTAAAATCCTGTTATCAAATCATCACTGTAATTGATTTAATCCCTAAAGCTGCACAAAAAAACGAATTAAATTACCTTTTTTCTGTCGACTTTCTCTTCTCTTTTGTTTTTAATTTCAGGTATTGGTTTTATATTATTTTGTTTTGATTTATGTTTTCTAGTTGTCTGGGGTTTGTATTTAATATTTTCCCACGAAATAGCTTTCAATTTGGACTCAACGTTCCAATTAAGTTTTTGATTTGTAACTGGCTTATAAGCTTCTTCAGTTAACTTTGATTCGGATGGCCATTTTTTATAGTATACATTGAACGTATCTTGTTTGGGACCTGAATACCATTCAGGACGATACTCTATAATATGACCTAAATTATCTCTATGTGTGTCAAATCGAGTTTGAGATTTTGACTCATCGTTTTGAAAATATGATTTCAAACGAGACTCGGAATTCCATCGAATTTTTTCATTATAAATCTTAAAAAACAAAGTTTTAAGGCACCGGATTCGAACAATTTGTTCTAAAGATACCTTTAAACTACTCTCTGGTGGTCGATAATGAAAATTTTCAAATGATTTAACCTTTGAGTCAACCAAGTCTTTCCATTTTGGCAAGTCATGGAACTTGAAGAGAAAATTAACCAAAAAAAATAATTCAAAATTATGTTTCAGAAACTTACGATAAACATTTGACTTGAGCGGTGAGTATTCAAAGTAGAGAGATCAAGTTCCGAAATGGCTTTTATTTTTGATTCTTTATTCCAATTTAATTTTTCAGAAAACACCTTTTTTTTATAATGAAATAAAATTAGTTTTTTAATGAAGAAATTAGTTGTTTATTTGGTTGATGGCCTAAAGACTTTTTTCTTTGTTCGTTTTGGTTTATAATTAAAATTTTCAAAGGTAATTTTTTTAACTATTGACGTGGCTTTCCAATTAAGTTTTTCGGAAAATATTTTCGAATTAGTCCTCTTCGGTTTATACCGAATATTTTCATACGATAATTTAGATATTTTCGATTCAACTTTCCATTTTAGCTTTTGATCAAAAATCTAAAAAAAAGTTTTAAAAAAATTTTAAAACTTTGCCAAAAAATTTCTTTTTGTACAGAGCCTGTTACTAAGACAGTTTTTTTTTTGGTTTAGCGAGAGAGTTAAGAGCCAAGTTTTTTTAAAATATTTTTTGTTTAAATTTTTACAAACCTCAATATTATTTTTGTTATTTTTGTAATTTATATTTTCGAAGCTTAATTGACCAACTTTACTTAGACCATTCCATTCAAGATTCTCAGAGAATATCTTAAGAAAAACTAGTCTAAGTCAATATTTAAAATAATATTTTTTTATTTTTTAATTCACTCTTAATGATCCGTCAGGGTATTTTAACACATTATGATAACCATCGTATCGAATAGACTAAAAAAAAAATTCATTATTCAAAGCTTGATATGACATACAGTGTTTTGTGATTAGATTTTTTTCTAGTCCAAAGTGAAAGATGGTGCAATAAGCGTTTGTGAAAATATATTAAGCGGCTTTAAAAAAAAAGGTATTCAAAACTTTAAAATTTCAATTACAAGAAAAATGATAGAAAATGATTTGAAGAGCTTATTTAACTCCTTATAAATGATTTTAACGTAAAAGCTCGAGTTTTAAGACATGTCGCAATATATATCGTTCTGTTTTATTGCACACTTTTTTTTCTATTTTCGACATGTGACATGTTGTTGATAGCGAAAATTGGCAAAAAATCTTATTTTTACATCCTTTATCTGCGACAAGTCGTAGAAAAATGAGCACCCTCTAATTGAGACATGATTTTTTTTTCTAAAAAGTTTTCTTATACAGTCGACTCTCGATAATCCGAAAACACTTTAATCCGAATAATTTGATAACCGAACAAAATTGACCGGACTCGAAGCTTTTTTCTATACCTTTACATTAATTGATTATCCGAATATTTCAATCGGTACAAAGATTTCTTATGGCGATTTCTATTCGGATTTTCGAGAGCCGACTGTACGTTTTTAAAATGTAAAATAATTTAAAAAACTGATGTCAAGCTTCTAACTTAATTAAGAATCAGTTAAAAGAATAGATGATTAGGTGTGTTTTTTAAATCAAATAATAAAGTGTGTGTTTGTAAACAGTGGCGTAGCTAGACAATTTCAAAAGGAGGAGGGTGGGGAGGGTGGAGGCTCAACCAAGTGGGTCTCAAAAATAGATGAATATTCCAAATTCTTCTTAAACATTCTTAAAGAGAAATAATGTTGTTTGCTAAAAACACAAAATATTTATAGCAAAATACCGGAAATCTTAACTATTACCGATTAAATATATTTCAAAATATGCTTGAAGATTTTGATCGAATAAGCATCTTAAAATTTCTTCAATATTTTATTCTTTTTGTTGAAACCTTTTTAAAAAATTTAAAGTCCTCCCAAATTTTAAGTGGCTCAAGTCCTGGTTTGCCGTACGGACGCTACGCCACTGTTTGTAAAGATGTGATGGAAGGTTTAGGGCAAATGCAACTGCGCAAGTTTATACTTGACCTGAGTCGTGCATAGATTATTTTAAGAGATGATTGCACTCTCTCCTATGTAACTTCATACGGTATCGAAAAGTGAAAATTTCCGAAAAGTTTTGAGCGTTTTTGGAATATGTAAACGACAAGGCTAGTAAGTTTAATGTAAAAAGCATACATTTTAACCTCCCTAATCCAATATAAATTTGCATATAATTTAAATTCAGTTAAATTTTATTTCCGTATCATTACTTTCGTATGCTGCTGCAATGCTAAGCAATTATGACTATTTTTATTTATAAAGTCACTAAAATATTTTACTGCATAAAGTAATGTTCATTAGGTTTAAAACTCCCGGGCTATCTAAATTTGTTATTTTTGATATTGTAACCGTGATCTACGACCTCGTAAACCCTAGGAAACCAATTTTTTAAATAGGGAAAAAATATCAAAAAATTTACTCATACCCTCAGTTTGTTGTGCTTTATTTAATCATTTTACTACTCATGATCGGAAAAAGCTAAACATCATCTGAAGATATGGTCTGAAAGCTAAAAAGTTTCTTTAATCCATGATCTATGCGAAAAAAACCCTAAAGCCATACTCAGAGGAAAACAGTTAAAAAAAGTGAATTTTTAAGTCTTAACTCTTTTCAAATATTTGACTAGGCAAAATTATGTTTCTAATTTTGTTAAATTGCATGTTTAAAATTTAAACTCAGGATATTTATTAAATTTGAAGCATAAAAACCCTAAAATTATTTCTTTGAATCTCGAACATTCAATAAAAAAACAACAACAACAAAAAAGCTAAATAGTTTTTTTTTATGTGATAGCTTATAAATGTGATTTTTTTAAGCTAAAACGAAGCCACTTAATTACAGCCAAAAAAAACTATATATAACCTGTCCTTTATCGTCTTTAATCTTTGGCAATGTTAAACCTTTATCTTTAACCTGTAAAATTTCTAAATTTTGATGTTTTTTAGACCTTTCGAGATTTTTAAGTCTCCTTTTTAAACTTCTATCGGTAAAAATCTTGAAAAAAAAACATTTTTTTTTGGTTTATTTCGCGTGAATACTTTGACCGAATTCTTACCTGAACTTGTGAATGTTGTGGTATAAAGCCAAAATTTTCAAACGACTTGACTTTTGATTCAATATGAAAATACGGATCGTGTTTACGATGAGCACTGCAACAAATCCGGTTACCACCGTTGAAATTAAAATGATGATGATGATGATGGTGATCATGATCATGACGTTTTTTAGGTGATTTTTGTTTAGCTTCGTATTGTTCAATTTCGACTTCGTCACCGGAATCATCTTCATCGAGCCCAAAATCGGTTCGTACAGGCAATTCGTTTAAAAACTTTTCACTACTTTGATCCTCAAAGCTTTCTTTATGTTCACTCACATTCAGCTTAAAAATTAAAAGTGTTAAAGACTTGGACAAAAGTTGTACAAGATGACTAGTTACTCTAGAGCTTTGTGGTCTTGGATTTTCACTTTCAATAAGATCTTCACCATTTACATTTTCCATGACTTGACGCGACTCATAAAAAGCCTTTTCATTAAGGATTTTAGTTAAATTACCACTGTGAATACGTTCTGTCGCCTTGAATATAAAATTTTAAAGATTATGAAAAAATGAAACAAAAAAAAAGGTTTAGTATTTTTTTAGCATTTTAGTTTTGGTTTTTTTTATTTTAAATGCGTGTTGGCATATTTTTTTTTAATGCTGTGATTTTGTATGTTTTCATGCAGATGTTTATAAAAATAAACTTAAGAAAAGCTTAAGCGATTAACTCAAATTTTGTTTGCATAAATAAAAAAAAAGTCCAAAAAGTACCAAAAAACTTTTCTCTCGTTCTAAATTGGTATTTTCAATTGTATTTTCGTCAAGTTGATGTTCAATCATTTCATTTGGATTGAAAGTAACTCGATTTTTAACATTAAGTTTATTCTCAAAACTTGATTCAATCTTTTTAGAACAAAAATTTAAAAAAATTTTTTCACAAAAGAAACCATTGTTTACTGGACACAGATTAAACAAGAAAAAAAAATAAAAAAAGAAAAAGAGTTTTATATCAAAAGGATTTTTAAAAATTACGCGAGTTTGAATTTTAAAGTGTCAAAATAAATAACAAATAAAAGACTTCATTATTTTTTCTGAAATGTTTATGGAAATTTTTTTCGTTGTTTCTTTAAATAAATATTCAAATTATTTTTAATTAATATTCAAAAGATACACATGGTGTCAACTATTTGCTCATTTTTTTTTGTTCTTTAAAAGTAGGTAAACTCATAAGCTTAAAAGTTGAAATTAATCAGCACGATTACGTTTCCCTTAAATATTTTTTTAAATAAAAAATTGACACTAGAAACGTTATTCCATAATCTCTTATGTAGTACTTGCGCAATCCTCTTGCGTAAAAATAAATGACTTTTTGGGCATTTTTTTCATGATTCAGAGTATCTGAGGCATGTTACAAACACGGTATTAAACTTTATTTTCTAAAAACCTCTTGAACATTGACTGTAAGTTTATTAAAGCTTAAAGGTAATCTAAAACCATGCTTGACCAAGATGCAGAAGCTACAAAAAAACCCTCGTAGATCCGACCGACCCGGTAGATAACTTTTCAGTACAATTGAATTAACAAAAATGTAACATTACTTGGGTTGACAAGTATTTCAGTCTAATTAAATTATGCTTGTTTGTAATTAAATTATTGACCGTTCTTGGCTTTTTTGTAAGACCTATAGATCAAGTTAAAGTTTGGTTACGGTTACGGTGTAACCCAAGTGACATTTTTATTAATTCTATTGTAGGCAATCAATAAACTAATGAATCAACTGGACTGAAATATGAATGACAAATCTTCACACCAAGTGCGTGTAAGCAAAGCAGGTATTATAGCCTGCTTCAAAATTTTTCCCTGAATAAATCAGACTTAGTTGTATTTTAAAACGGGATATATCCCGTATATTTCCCGAATATATCCCGTTAATTTTTGGTTCAAGTTAATTCACTATTCGATTTCCAACACTCACTTTTCAGTAGGCTTGGAGTAAGTATCTAATTATTGAGATGGAACACTATCTTAGGAAATTTTAAAATAATAAGATTGGGCTCCTTAAAAAGAGATGAGCGGGTTAAATGCTTCGATTCTATTAAATATTATTGAGTTCCAGCTGAAAGTAAAGCCATTCATAATAGGTTTAAATAGACTGGAGAACGCTTCTTTCCAGAATTTCTGTTTCTAACAATGCTTAAGAAAATACCATAATCCCCCGCACAATCCCCCCTCCCCAATGCACCTTATTAGCGATAAAATGGCAATATTTGATGTGAAAACAAATGTTTTAGTGCTCACAGTTAAGTTTAAACTAGTTGCTAATATCTTTTTTTTTTTAAATTGGACATTTTTTAAAACCGAATCTGAGGGTCTAAACCTGAATTCCCACATGGAAAGCTTTGCAGGGGATTACGGTACTGTTTTTCAATTATACTTCATAAATACTGTAATCGTCGTTTAATCTTCAGCGGCTTGACAAAAATTTTGGTAGAAATGAAAACAAATTTTGTTTATTTTGACAGACTTTCGATAGCTTAAACATTTTGGAATAAATAAATTTTAACAGATCCCATTGTGTTATTTTAAAAACTATTTTTAACATACTTAGGTACTCAAAATAATATTTATTTCAAGACCATTTAAGAGCTTTAGTCTATTTTACAAAAAAACATTAATTTAAAATTTAGATTAATGTTCTAAAAGGTAAATAAAAAAAATAGACTCAGTAAAGTTGTCAAACAAACAAAAGTTACATTACCAAGCTAATTAACACACAAGCACAAAAACCAATCAATTCGACAGAATTTATTTTTGTTATTAGAAAATATTCAAAATAAACATGCTACCCATTTGAAAAACGATTTTTTTTTTCATAACATTATTTTTAAACTTTAAAATCAAACTCTTTCTCTCGTTTTTTTTTTCATTTTGATATAAAACTCTTAAATTTTAAGCATCAAGTTATATATAAAATGGAATATTACGATTTGACTTTTATCTCTAACAAGACCAGGTTCATGCTTGGTCTCATTAGATTCAATAGTTTCCATTAACTGTAAAGCGTTCAAATAAGCACGATTACTTATCGGTTGACTTTCCGAATGTGTCGTGGGCGTAATCTTTTATTAAAGATTGTTTATTTTAATAAAAAAATTTACAAAAATTTTATTTGTTTTTTTGTTGAAAAGTTTCTTTTCATTCGAAACGAATTAAAAGTTACTTTTCAGCGTTATTATGTATGGATTGGATTTGTTTTTTTATTGACTTACTTTGATTTGATTAGGAGACTCTAACTTAATTAATTCAATTGTTTGTTCATTAAATTTAACATTACTCTGATCTAAGTGAATTTGATTTGCACGTAATGTGACTCGTGGAATCAAATATTTATTAATTTCACTTAGATCTACTGTTTTATATTTTGGTTTCTTTAATTTAAAATGAATATTTTTTATTTTTTTTTAGATGTTGAAATTTATTTAAAGTTGGTAGTACGGGAAAATTTGTTAATTTTCTTTCGTGGGAAGGATCACGCGGGAGTCAATCGTGAAAAATTGGGATTCAAAACATTGATCGAAATAATAGTTATCAAAAATGAATGATTAATAATGAAAATCTAATCGAACTTGAGTCAAAATGTACCGTAATCCCCCGCACAATCCCCCCTCCCCAATGCACGTCATTAGCATTAAAATGGGAATATTTGACAAGAAAAAAAATGTCTTACTTCTCAGAGTTAAGTTAAAACTATTTGCTTATATCATTTTAATAAAAATTGAATTTTCTCGAAAACGGGAACAAACGGTCTAAACCTGACTTCCCCCATGAGGGGCCTTGCGGGGGATTACGGTAGGGTAATTTTTGAAAAAAAAAGAATTCTATCATTAAATGATAGAGTTTACCGTAATTTCTAAAGCTTTTCGTTATATCATTTTATTGCAATAAGATTAATTAGTTCTGAAAATACAAAACCTTTGATTAAACTCTGCAAAATTTTTTGTACTTTAAGAAAAAACTGCACAATAATTTTGCAGAATTTTTCAGACATCAATCAAATCATTACATCTCGTATACAGTCGCGATAAATATTTAAATTTTAGAATTAGCTCAACAAATTCTGCAAATCTGCAAAATCATTTTTAAGGTATTTGAAGTTTTTTGCATAGCAAATTTAACTCGAAAGCGGCGGGCGGTACAATTTGGATCATTAAGTTAATGACCATCGGTGACATGTTAATAATTAAAATGATATCGTTAAATGGAGCTGTAAAGTTAAATAAAGCAATTGCAATTGTGCAGAATAGTTACAAAAATTGTTCTAGAGGTGCTAAATCCTAATAAACTTTGTCTTATCTGAAACACAATTTGTCTAAATTGTGCGCTTGTAAAAACTTTACAAATTAATTACGCAGTCATTTTAAATCTTTTTTACTGTTGTGCATTTTTCATAGATTTTGCAGAGTTTTTGCAGGCAATTAATTTAGACAAATTTTGTTTCAGATAAGACAAGTTATATTTAGTAGTGTTGGTAGTCGACTAATGAACCAACTGATCTAAAACATGAACGGTAAATTTTCATACCAGGTGCATATATGTAAATTATAGATCTTGTAGCCTGCTTCAAATGGTACCCTAGGTGTCTTGACAGGGTCATTACTTAAGGAGAAAAATGGATATAGTTGCGATTGAAAATCTTACTATTTAAATTTCACAAGTGTGAAAACTAAAAAATTAACTAAAATAAAATATCAAACGGAAAAACTTTCTCACGGTCTAAAAATTTCTCCCACGTTAATCAATTATTTTTTTTTATTCTTTTGCCAGTAATTTCTTGATTTTTATACAACGTTTGCTTTTTTTTTTCGAAAAAAAAAATCAGAAATCAATTAATCAATTATCTTTTTTTTTTCAGTAATTTACCTGATTTTTATTTAAAGAATTTTTATATCGATTTCTTTGAAATATGAATCGACAGAATAAAACATAAAATGATTAATTAACTTTACAGCTAATGATTTAAAGGTATTTCTAGAAAGGTAATAGTCTAAGACTATCGAGGGAGTAGTTGAATCGTTTTGTAATCGTAATTTGAAACATTAGAACGATGAATATTTATTCTTGGACACACTCATGACCAGAAGGAAGAGGCTTGATGCAATAATATACTAAAATAACATTATTCTTCTTTTAATTAGAGTGCATAGTCCGTTTGTCTAGATGATCATACATCACCTCAAATTTAAATTCATACTTAATGAAGTCCTAAGATTGTTAAAAACAAGATTTTGAAATATGATGCGTACGTATTAGTCCAATCGTCTATTGTTCTCAGTCACGTTGCTCCATTGACGTAAAGTGTTTCCTTATTCCTCAATGTTAGCTACGCCCTAATATTTTAATTCCAGTCAACTCATACTCAAATCATCCCATTTTTCATTAAAATTAGGAGTGATATAACTTGAAGGTGACCGAGCTAGAAAATTTTTTAATATAATAAGTGCCGTTTGTTGTTTACAATGCCGGTGATTTAAGTTAAATATTGACAAAAGTATGTAGTGATATTCTCCACACAGAACTTCATTACACTATCCAAAAGTGTCTGGGTACGCGACTGATTGATCTACGACAAGTTTAATAAAGGAGAACTCGAATTCCTATTGAAAGCTTTCTCTTATTAAAAAAGGAATAAGACCAAGAGGAGATTTGTCAATGGTTTTGATAGGTGCTTCTTAGATTCGAGGCCAATGGAGCTATTAGCTAATTTTTAAATTACCAAAACACAGTTAAAACAAAATAATAGTAATAGTACCAATCAGAGCGCAAAAGTATTTCAAATAAAGAACATTATGAAGTTTACCATTAAGGGGATATTCTAGTCGTTTTTAAATTCAACTAAATCTTATTAATTCTTTCAAGACATCCAAGGTACCATTTTGAAGCAGACTAAAAAATCTACAATTTACATATATTCACCTGGTATGAAAATTTACCGTTCATGTTTTAGACCAGTTGGCTCATTAGTCGACTGCCAACACTATTATTTAGGTTATAACACCTCTAGAACAATTTTCTTGACAACTCTGCACAATTTTTATTGTTTTATTGATATGAACTTGGCAGTACCTAGGGTTTGCCATATAGTCAAATTTTACCATTAGTTAGGGTAACAACAAAAGTGAGCAAAATAATTTCAATTGATTAATTTTTAAGAAAAAATAAAAACCCTACATATGTGACCCCTCCATAGACGAGGGTCAGCACTCGGCATCAATTTTATTTTTTAATATGTCACTGATGGTCACTAACGCAGTGGTCCAAATGCGGCCAATCATAATTGCGATAGATCCCATAAGCTTAGTTATTACGGTAATTTGACTGTTTGAACATTTTATTTCGAAAACTGAGACTGTTCGTTCTGTAATTCTGTAAGAGTAAGCCCGAAAAAATCTACAGAAATTATCCTAAATACTTAGGCCATACCAAAAGTTTTAATATTTCTGTGATTATTTTTTAATCAAAGTACACTTATTTCTATCCCATACATGCATAATTTTAATCTGTTTGTGATTCTCTATTAATTGAACCACTATTACACCTTAAATCGTAATTCTAACTGATTTTTATTTAGCACTAACTAGACAATTCTTTTTAAAAATCAAAAAAACGCAAAGTTGAAATTTCGGTTTTATACTCAAATGCATGCAAAATAGGGATTGAATGCAGCTACGATCCAAAATGACTTTATAGGGACAAGACCCTTTTATATGCAACAGTTGCTCGATGGTTGAAAATATTCCGTGGTGGGATAGAGAGAACCAAATATGATCCACGCTCTGGATGGCCGAGAACGGCAGTTGTTGACTCGAATATTGACCTAGTTCGAAATATTATAGAGGATAAGTACATATGATGAAATTAAAGCTCAGAATTTTTTAAGTCGAGGTACAATCTAGCGCATTATTCACTATCATCTTAAACTTCGAAAAATAGCATCTCGGTTTGTACCCCATTTATTGACAGCGGGGCATGGCGAATATATGACTTAGCCACAGGTGATGAGTCATGGTTTTACTGAAGACAAATTGGCCGGAAGCAATCTAATGCAAGCTGGGTTGCACAACCTTTTTACAATAAATTGGTGCTCTTGAGGCTAGTAAAACTAGTCTTAACGGTGCTCCAGAGCATTTTAACTCATTTTCAAAAAGATAATGGTAAAACTGATCTGAAGACTTAGCTGCTTTTTTCAAAGACAGTTTGAAAAATTGTTAAAATTTCCAGAATTTTTACAAATAATCGTAAATTCTCGTTCAAAGTTACAGAAACCTGAATACTCGGGTTTTAACGGACTTTTTAATAGGCTAATTTTTTTAACTATCCAGAATGTAATATGTAACATTGAACGAGAATTTACGGTATCAAGCGCTTCTTAAATTATTGGACATAATTCTCCGATTGATCTCAACAAAGAAAATATCTTGTATTAAAAAAATAGTTCTTATTTGTTTCTGGGACCCCTAAAACATCAGATAATCATTCTTTCCAAAGGGTTAAAAAGTTAATCTCTACTCACCGCTTGTTGGATTCTTATGATAAGTATTTTTCTAGAAATTTATGAACTCATTTACAGTGGAGGTACGATCACAGGAATTTACAGAATTTTACGTAAAATCTGGTAATTTTACAATTTTTTACCCTTTTTTCCGTAAAAATAGGTAATTTTACGTAAATTTACTAAGGTGAAAAACAGTAAATTTGTCTAATTTTACGTATAAAATGGTAAATTTACGAAAATTTACGTAAAATGCTGTAAAAACCAAAACGGCCAAAAAAAAATTAAACCCTGATTTGGTATTTTAAAAAGTTTCACAAGATGAATTTAAAAAAAAAACAAAATCATGTTTAATTTAATAGTAAACATGTTAATGAAGAAGAAAAAACATTTTTTTTTAACTTGACTAATGATTCAACTTGCTATAATAAATCTAATCGAAAAAATTTAGAATTTCAATTGGCCGTTTTTGCTTTTACAGCATTTTACGTAAATTTCCGTAAATTTACCATTTTATACGTAAAATTAGACAAATTTACTGTTTTTCACCTTAGTAAATTTACGTAAAATTACCTATTTTTACGGAAAAAAGGGTAAAAAACTGTAAAATTACCAGATTTTACGTAAAATTCTGTAAATTCCTGTGATCGTAGCACCACTGTATATAAAAGATTTATACTTGACCATCAAGTCGAATTTTTGCAGGTTGAAGCATCTGAATGAAAAATTATGAGATTTGTGAACCGCGTTTTTTAACAAATTATCCCACAGAAGAAATTTTAGTCATCCATAAAATAAATTTAAACTTAAAATTTAACAAAAAAAATAAAATAAAAATTAAAACATCATGCAACATAAAAGTGAATGAATTTGGGTGGTTTTAAACTAAATAAGACTCAAATTGGTTAAATTATAATGTTAGACAGTTAAAAGAAGTTTTTTTGTTTTTTTTTTGTTGAACAAAATCATATTTAAAACGATAGACATACAATTATGTAACAAAAAAAGGATACCATTTTAAGACTTTCAATATCATCTGATTTAGATTCTAAATTTAAATTTTCAAATTTAATATTTTCATAAAATTCACGCGATAGGAACAACACACGCGAGTTAACATTTAATTTATCAATTTTTTTAATCAACAGCTTAAAAAAAATATCAAAAAAATAATTTAAATTCATTTTTTGATCCTTTCTTAAATTGACTTACATTTTCACTTTTATCCCTTAACAACAATGGCTCTTGTTTAACTTGTGTAAACTTAAGAGCATCTCCTAAAACAACTATATTATTTTTGGCACGATTTTTAACGTTTATAAATTCAACAATTTTCACTATGGCCTGGTTAGTAAGTACCAGATTTAAAGAACGAAATTAATTTTTTTTTTAATAAAAATTGGAATCAAACCTTTTGGGGTTCTTGAACTTTTAAATTTTCTTCTATTTTTGCTTCGTGTTTTTCAACATTTTCGCTCACTTGAAAAGCATTGCTTAAAGCTCGTTTTATTACTTTTTGAGAGTCTGTGTGCTCGTATGTTTTTAAACTTTGACGTGATGGTACACGAAAGTTTTCGTTTTCGGTCGATTGTTCCATTTTAACATTTTCATGGACTTCTTGGACATTTTTTAATGCTTTACTTAAACGTTTTTCTTGTTCTTCATGTGGTTTAGCCTTAGTAAACACAAAAAAAAATTTAAGAACTTTTTGTTTAGATTTTGTTGAAACTTACTTTTGAACTTTTAGGGCGACTTATTTCTTCTTCACTTAATTTTTTTGTCTCGATTAATTGATTAAATTCAATCATTACATTTGGATTGAACAAAATCTTTGCTAATTCAAATGTTTCTTTTTCAACTGAAACTTTTACCTAATAAAATAAAATAGTTTAGATTTGGCCTATCAAATCGGGTTAGAAGCTATCTTTTTTTTGTTTTAAAACAAGCATGGACAATGGTTATTGATATTTTTGATGAAGTGCAAGTTTTTTTTTTCAAGGGTAAAAAACAACATTTTGATTTAATAAAAATTTTCAACAAACTTTTTATTTTACCCTATGTAAAAAAAATTATTTAACTTTAGACTCGAAAAAATAAATTGAACAAAGGCTCGATCCCTAACGACTTAAAAGTCCCAACTTGTATGAAAAATATGTTCCAGAAAATTGAAAATTTTGGTTAGCTAAGATGTCTCTTGAATTTGACTCCTTTCATTAAATTATAAAAAAGTTAACTGCATGATTTTCAAAGATTTTAGAAAATTTAAATTTTTCTTTTAGACTTAAGTTTTGAGATTCCCAATTCCCTTTTTGTCTTTTCCTGCCATTTTCACTGAAATAATTCCTAGCGCAGACCGTTGAAAAGGGCTAGCGGTTTATTATTTGGAATCTTGAGATAGTTCGTATGAGAGACCTTTTATACTGGCTCTTCAGTCTTTAGTTGAACTTTTCCACAGTGATTCAGCCAAGCTGGATTTTATTCAGAAATTCAATTTTAACGAATCTGAATTTCCGTGTTATGTCCTTATTTTAAAAGACATGTGCTATCAGAATATGATTTTTTTTTATTCAAGATTTGATTAATTAATCTTAACTACTAAGAGAAATTTGAAGATGATAAACGTATTTCCTATATTTGAAACTCCATAGCTCAAAAATATTTAGGGGATCGGAAAAAATTAAAATTTTTGTATAGAGAGTCACAACTATAATAATCTAGCAAAGATTGGCTTTAATTTATTGCTGAAATATATGTTGTAAAATTTACATTTTTTGAACCAAAATTCCTTCATCTTGAGCTTTTTGATTTTAGGAATTTAATTTAGTCTTTAGAACAATAACCGAAAAATCTAGTCTGAAAATTATTTGCAAAATTTCTGCTCTACATGACTAAAAAAATGGTCATTTTTTTTATTTTATGCCCTTAAAAGAGTTGTAAAATTTTACGCTCTTTCTGAATTGGTATAATAACTATCATATATGTTATTAATTAACATTTATATTAACGATAAACTAAGATCAACTCTTCCGAGGTCTTTTAAGTTGGGACCCTCTATACAAAATTTTTAATTTTTGCCGGGCCCCTTAAAATTTTCGTTTTTGCCGGGCCCCTTAAAAGCTAACTTTTAATTAGTTACAGAGAATAGGCGAGAAATGACTTTATGCAGCTTTTATGTATTTAATTATTGTCTAGTTAGACGAGAAAAAAAAATCAAGCTCAAGCTCTTAGTTTTGATGGAATTTTTTTGACTGGCAAAAAAAAACTTTCTGAATCACTTAAGTTGATATAAAAAGATAGCTAAGACATTTATTCAATTCTATCAAGTTCTAAAGCACTAGAAATTTTAAAACTTACAATAGCACTTTTAGGTCTATAATTATTCAAATCATCTAAACGTTCATATTTGATATTAGAAACGTCAATTTCAGCGGCATCATTATGATCAATCTCTGGTGGATAATGAAATTTACCAACATAATTCAAATCTATTTTACTTTGTGATTTATATTTCGGGTAGACTTTAATTGGTTCTGGTTCAAGTTCAGGTTTTGGTGTATTTTTACGAATAGGTTGTGGCTTGGGCTCAGGTTCTGGTTTAGGTGTGTTTTTACGAATCGGTTGCGGCTCAGGTTCTTGTTTTTCAATTGGTAATTTAAGTTCTTCGACTAGAACTGGAAGCCGATTTGTTGATTTTTCTTCTACTTTTTCAACTGGAAGTTTCAGATCACCGACTAATTTAGGACGACGAGTTGATGCTGGTGTAATATTAAGCCTTGATTTAACATCGACCAACGGTGTCATTAATCCTTCATCTAATTTTGGTACTAACTCTTCAGTTGGTGGTTCGATATTTCTCGACGTTATAAACTTTGGTCGATACCTTAATTCTTTGTATTTATCACTCGGGTGTTTAAGACCATCGACTGTAATCGGTTTTTGATATCGGTATAAAAGAGTAACTTCTTTTGTTTTTTGGCGTTCTGGCGGCGCAGGTTTATGTCCTGTAGGAGGCTTAAAATCAACTGGTTGATTCGAAAAAGACTGTTGTGGAACTGTGTTTTGTCGAAATGTTTGCGGTATAACAATTCCATATTGAACAGGTGCATGATTTAAAGCCATCATTGGATTATACGGATACATCATTGGTAGACCCGGATTAGGATTAGCAATTATATAAACAGGTTGCATTTGAGGTATTTGTGGATTTATGGCGGCAATTATAGGTTGTGGCTTGAGGACAGGTTGTGTTTGTTGTGGAGCGAGAATATACGATGCTTGTGGTGTAAATGCAGCAAAGTTTTGTACACCCGTTACCTGCCGATTTGTGTTCATTTTTAAAAAAATTTAAATTGCTAAAAAAAATAAAATTTTCGTTGAAATTTTAATTAAAAAAGGAAAAGCCTTTGAAAAAATTAAAAAATTTGTTGTTGTTGTTGTTGTAAGCTTATAGATACTTTTTTTTAATAAGATTGAAAACTTTTAAAAATCCACTTTTAAAAATTGCATAATTTAACTAAAATCCTTTCAACTTATTTTTTGTCAAGTGTCCGATTTTCGGATTTATTAATTGTCTTTTAATGAGTTTAATTTGTTTTTTTTAAATTGGTTCGTTAATTGCATCTTGTCTCCTAAATTTTATGTACCCAAATACCTCGTGTCTAACTCCTTAGTTTAAAATTTTCGATGAAATTTTTAAAATTTGTTATATAACTTAACACCTTAGGTTACGTTACCTTGATTTTATTTAATTATACATTTCTAATTTTAGCTCCTATTTCGAGGTTTACTTTAAACAGAAATTTAAAATACAGGAGTTATTTAGTTCTAGATCGACATAGACGGTCTTCAAGAAAAAACTAATTTAATTTAATTTTTCTGTTTTTTCAAGCTGATTTACACAACTCGAATTGAATCAATCTTCTGACCAGTTTTTTCATTTGCAAATTTTTATTTAATGCAAGTGATTCAAAACATAATTTTGTCAAGCAGATTTAATCGAAAATTGGGTTTATTGAGGACCCTTGAAAAACATACACCCAGGTGTAACTTTTACACGAAGTGAGGTACGCACAAAATTATTTTCATATAATAATTTATTCGTGTCTTAAATGATTTTTTCGCCAAAAACGCTATCTTCCTTTGGCGATTTGTATCTCTATAACCAAGCATCCCAGATAAAAATGGATTAAATATCTATGTAGATCTCGTTGAGAGCTTTCGATTAATATATAAATAAATGGTGGGTGAATACAACAATTATGGGGGGAGGGGGTCTAAATATGGTATAAATAACTTCACAGGGGGTCTAAATATGGTATAATTTAGTAGCCCTTCATTTACTTTACCTTATGAAAATAATTTTACCTCACTTCCTGTAAAAATTACACCTGGGTGTATGTTTTTCAAGGATCCTTTATTGAAAATTCCGCGGATTTAATTAAAAAAACCGCAAAAATCCTCGGAAATTTCGTTTTTCAATATATACAATATGTTAGCATAAAACTTCCAGTAGTAAAATCCCTGCACGGAATCCTGAAAAAAAGCCAATTTTCAGACCCCTCAATTAATGTTGGTAGTCAACACTAAGAAAATGTTGGTAGAAACACTAAGAAAATGTTGGTAGAAACACTAAGCTAAAACATGAACGGTGAATTTTCATTAATACAAATTGTAGATCTTTTTGGTTGCTTCAAAATGATAATCTGGATGTCTTGATTGGATCATTATCAAAGGAATAAATAAAATTTAGTTAAATTTAAAAACGATTTTCAGTTGCAGCTAAATCTGTTCTTCCCCTTAAGAAATGACCATATCAAGACACCCATCGTCTTATTTTGAAGCATGATAAAATATCTACAAATTGCATTTATTCACCTGGTATAAAAAATTACCACTAATGCTTAAGTATCCCTTTCCCCATCTATAATTATCCTAGCGTCAATGACAGCTTTTTAGCTTTCAGACCGTACCTTAAAATCAATTAAACCTTTTTCCAATCATGTGTACTAAAATGTTTAAATAAAGCACATTGAAATTTGGCTGTAAAAAGCTGAGCTGATTTTTACCTCCATGAAAAAATTGGTTTTCTGGTGTTTTTGGGGTCGTAGATTACAAATATGATGTCATATTTTACTAAATCAGATAGTATGAACGTTTTGCTTCACGCGAATCTAACATTTTAAAGAGATTTTTTGTAGAACGCTTCTAAAGCAAGCTCAAACTTCAATCGGAATCAACTTTCTTCAGAAGTTTAATAATTTAAATGTAAATGAATCAATCTTAAAAATGTAAAATTAAAAGCCCTAATAACAAAGAGGCAACATTAATCGATAAAACAAGTCACACACATCTTAGCTATTAAAACTTTACAGTGCCTTAAGCATAAAAATTTATAATTATTTAAAAGCATTTAAAAAAAAGAAGTATCTCAGCACCGCTTTAATCGAAAAAAATGCAAAATTTTGGTTAAATTTCAGTTACGTTTCATTCCGAAAGTAATATTTAAAAAAAAAAGCGTTAAAGCCATTCGACTGGCTTAAGCTAAAACATAAAAATAAAAATGGAAAAAAAATAATGTTTCAATTAAATTAGGTTTATTTTATAATAAAAGAATGCAAAAAAAAAATATATTTTTATTTTTATTTATAATAACCGGTTTTAAATTATTATCTTTTTCTTCTTATGACATTGTTTGAATTTGTTCACTAAATCCAGATGGTTCTGGTTCGTATATAAGTATTGTTTTTACATCCTAAAAATAAAAATTTAAAGTTGAAGTAAATGATACAAAAGGTGTAAATCGTGGTTTGAGTTTCGTCTGAAATTAGTGTAAACTTGACATTCTTTGAACAAATTGAAAATCTAGCATGACTCTGGTAAACATCTAAATATACCGTAAATCCTCTCTATATGTACCTATAAAATATTATGACCTTTTACATAAAAATATCTGTCTAACTCCAAGTCCTCTTGTGATAAGCCCAACAGCGTTTTGATCGGTAATTGTGGATCTTTTTATAACTTTAACACAATCTTCAAGACAATCCAAACAAAACAAAAAAATGTAAAAATTTTTATGGGTGTCTTCATGGACTAGATATCAATTGACTAAAAAATTCTTTATTTTTGACCTTTTCGATTGGCTTTTGAGAAAATTTTCCGATTCGGTACTAGCCTCAATGCAGGATATGAACCCATTAATATTAGGTATGAGTGTTTTATCGGTTTTTTAGTTTTTATTTCGACATCAATTGGGTTTTGGGTTTACAATCTTGGTCATTCAAAGCTTCCAAAAATGAACATTCATGAATATTACAGGCTTTGAAGGTTCAAGGGACCCTGAAGCTTCATATTTCTTCATGTATTTTCAAATTTGAAAATATTTGAAGACTTTTGAACATTCAGGGTCCCTTGAAAGTTCATTTTTGGAAGCTTTGAATGACCAGGGTTGTTTATACCAAAATTTCTGAGTAACCAATAACCTTCCTGAATGCCCCCTGAATTTTTTGGGCAACTCATTCCCACTAAATACCACAAAATTAATAGGTACGTATGCCTGCTTCAATGATAGCTTCTAAGTTTTCAGGAAAGATGTAAACTTAAATATAGATTAGATATTGCGAAGCTTGAAAAAGTACAGGCAATAACTACGAGATCAGCAACGCTTTGAAAAACTAGGCCTTAGAGACCTGAAGACAAGGGGGTTGAGAATTTGAAACGATCAAATGACTGGCTGATGAATTAAATATCTCTATGACTACTCCTACATATTATTGCTTTTTAAACCTCATGAAAAAATTGATTTACTAGGTTTTCGTTTTGGGTCTTAGTTTACATAGCCAAAAGTGACGAATTAAATTGACCGAGCCTTAACAAAATGTTTTAAAATTTTGTAAAATGGTTAAAGTAAATCTGTTTCAATCTTAAAAAATTAAATCGAAAAAAAAATTTAAATAGAAGAATGGAATGAACTGGTGCCACTGCTTATAAGATTATAAAGACTTTTTTTAAAGCCATTAAGTCACTTTAAGTTTATTAAAAAACCCTTAACTTGTTTCATGTGAGACTTAAAAAGTTTTCCGATTAAAAATTTATAAATAGATTTTTTTATACAGTACATACTAAAACTAACTTGGACGTTTTCTTTCCTTTCCTCTTCCTTTCCCCTTCCTTTCTTATTCCTTTCTTCTTCCTTGCCCCTTCCTTTCCCCTTCCTTTCCTCTTCCTCAACCTTTTCCTTTCCTTTCCTAACTTGTTTTCTTTTCCTTTCCTGAGTTTTCCTCGCGAATAAATTATCTAAATTATTCAAGGAATAAAACGCAATTTTCAAATTTATATTTAGTACATGCAATAAAAAAAAAATTTGATGGGCATTTTTTAACTTTTATGAACTTTTTAACGTATTATTTTAAAAATTGTTTTCTTCATGTGAAATGAGAGGAAAGGAAGAGTTGAAGAAGAGGAAAGGAAAGGAAGGGGCAAGGAAGAAGTGAGGAAGAAGAAAGGAAGAGGAAAGGAAGAGGTGAGGAAGAAGAAAGGAAGGGGAAAGGAATAAATCGCGTACAAGTTAGTTTTAGTATGTACTGTAATTTCAAGTTTCTAAGTAGAAAAAGTTGATTAAGTTTAATATAAGCTTACTTCATTAATTTGGACATTTTTTTGATTGTCTCTTGAAGTATCAACAGTAATAAGAGTCGATTTTTTCTTATTTTTTGGATTAAATTTAGCATCGAATATATCATCTGTTTCAGCTATACGCACTGGTTTACGATTTGTTAACGTATTTACCATATCATAAACTTGTTTATGCGTTAATTGAGGTAATTTAGAATTTTTATCATAAACACGATTGTCTGAATTTGAATTGTTGTTAGTTTCGTTTGAATACCAACCATCATTACGTGGACTTGGAATGTAACGATCTTTGGAAGTTTTTTTTGTTTTAAATGTTTCTTCGGTTTTTGTTTTTGGCTTTTGTATTAATGGAAGTTTGTTTTCCTTGTTCTATTACACACAAAAATTTACTAAGTACTCAATCAACTTTTAAAAATTACCTTTTGGGTTTTTTGTTCAAAAAATGGCGATTCAATTGGACTTGTAGGTACTGATGAGACCAACCAATTTTTAACTTTTGAATCAGGACTCATTTGCAAATCCCTATTCTTTAAAAATAAAAATTATTTTCAATAACATTCGAGTTCGAAATAATTTTATAAAAATTTACTTTGTATTGATTCAAGTAGCTTGTATGAGACTTAGTTGGATTTAAAAATTCAGCGCTGTTCCATGTTGATATTTTAGATTTTACATTTTTAACATTAGGATCTTTAAACTTTCAAAAAAATTGAAAATCAGCATTAAGGATTTGACAACAAAAATATTTACTCCTAAACTTTCCAATAATTTTGGCGTTTGGTCTATGACTGATTTTTTTTGTGTCGGCATTTTAGGTTTTTTATTCTAATTAAAAAATGATATTGATTTAATATTTAAATGATATGACTCAATTTTGGATCTATTATGACGACTCTCAAATCAATTCTGATCCTAAAATCCGTTTTTTTAAAGACTCCCACCTGTAAAAAAATGATAAAAAATCCTTACTTGTTGAACTTTATGAACAAGGTCTTCCCCTTCCCTAAACCCAAAGACATGTCTCCGTACCGGAGCTTGTTCTTTTGATACTTTTGTAATGTTTTTCATTAACAGTGGTTTTTGCGAAAAACAGGTTTTGGGGCACCCTTTATGTTTTCTTGAGTTTTTCTAGAGATGCGAGGATTCAGAATTTTAAGTCAAAGAGGGGTAAATACCACTTATTTTTGGTCTTTTATTTTCATGACTTTTTTCGTCAACTACAACCGTGGTCATTCAAAACATTCAAAAATGAACCTTCATGAATGTTCAAGGTTTTGAAGGTTCAAGGATCCATGAAGCTTCATATTTTTCATGTATTTTCATTATTTTTCTAAAATTTTCATTTTTTTTACTAATTTGAAAATATGAAAATTTTAGAAAAATAATGAAAATATTTGAGGAGATTTGAACGTTCAGAAACCCCTTTAAGCTTCATGAACGTTCATTTTTGTGAATGATCAGGGTTATAGTTAACAAAAATGAAAAAAACAATTTCTGAGATTTGAAGTTTTGAGTATTGCGGCTAAGGTTGCATGCGGTTAACCGAATTTTGGACGGTTAAATTTAGTTATTGCTTGATTAAATAGTCATCATCTTACAAAAATCATTTCAGCTTGTTGAACTTAAAATTTTCTATCGGTTGATACAATTATGTCTAAAATTTTGTAAAATCTTTGATGACTACTTAAGATTTTCTTGCATAAAAACATTAACTTCACCGGTTAAAAAAACGGTTAAATTAAAATTTTGGATAGTCATTGAAAAAAATGACTTAAAAACTAGGCGTCAATCGATAGAGAATTTTAAGCTCTACAGTCTAGTACCCTTTTGAGGGTATGGTAACTTCTCAGTTGTTCAAAAATTTAACTATACTATTTTAACCGGCTGATGTAATTTGACTGAAAAAGTCCCTCTTTTTTACCGTTTGCATCCGATTATGGCTTCAGAGAATTTTTTTCCCCATTGATAATAGTCCCAGCGTCATTGGAAGCTTTTTAGCTTTCTGACCATATCTCAAAATCAATTATATCTTTTTCCAATCATGTGTACTAAAACGTTTAAATATAGCACATTGACATTTGGCTGCAAAAAGCTGAGGGCTAGGGGTAAAATCTTGGATTTTTTACCCACATCAAATAATTGGTTTCCTGCGATTCTCGGGGTCGTAGATTACAAATATGATGTCAGAAATAAAAAATTCAGATAGTGTGAACCTTAACAATGTCAACTTCTAGAAGAACAACCCTTATCCATTCAAGGTTAATTTTAAAATCATAAAAGGTGGCTCAATTTGAAGCTTTTTTTAACTGTTTTTAAATATTTTCAAAAAAATTAAATGCTTGACCCCTTGAAAAAATGACACATCTAGGTTTCATTTGTCTTTTGGACGGATTGACGAATCCACGTCGCTTTAATTTATTGATCAATTTTTTAATGAAGGACCATTATCATTAAATTTAAGGTGTTTTAGACATGTCATTTCGACGAATTTAGAGTAAAGTTAACTTTAACTTCTACATTATTATTAGACGAGTCCCTAGGGATTTAAGTTTAATTTAACATTCCAAATTGTATAAATGTTATCCAAAATTGAGTCTTACATAAATTAACAAATAGTTACCTCATTTTTTTTGTTAACTAATTCTGAAGTGTTTGACGAATTAACTCTCTGTAAATATTGAAAAAAAAACAACAACAACAGTAAAATAAAGAATTTAAAAAAAAATAATTTTTTATAAAAAACTTACTCGTTTCGAATTACTCGTCGCCCTTTTGTCATTTTTTTGCTTTTTAGTCTCAACTATTTCCTTTATTTAAAGAAATTGATTTTAAAAACACAATATTTGAAATCAAAATGAGAATTGCATGCAAAACATTTTAAAACTCGTATTTTTCACATGCAAAAAAAAATGAAGTTAACTCACTTGATTACGCGTACGTTTAGGTTCAATTTCTCGAATTTTACCAAAATCCTTTTACAAAAAATTTTGTTCTAAATCAAAAAAAAAATGTTCTTTTGTAAAAAGTTACATCTAGAGAAGACGACTTGAACGGAAGAGATTTTTTTTTAGGCTCAATGGCATAGTCAACAATTTCATAATTTTGAATCTGAAATTAAAATTTTTTTGAAAAATTATTTTTAAAAAAATTTCGGAAGTCAATTAATTTTATGTTTTGTGTGTTAAATTCTGGAAAAAAAGAATAAAGTGTTTCTTAGCAACATTTTTTTATTCTTTTTTTTTATTTTCTCAGTCAATAAAATTCTGTTTGTTTCACGTGTTAATTTATTGTCTAAACAAAAAGCTAATTACTCATGACTAGACCCCCCCCCCCCCTTGTATTCGAATTTACAAAAGAAGAAATAATGACCTGATTTTGTAAAATTTGCCCATTGGGTTTAGACGGCTTCGGGTTTTCAATTACAATTTCGTAAACTAATTCTTGATTGTTCTCTATCGGTTTTTTTGGTATCGGTTCGTTTACCTGAAAAAAAAGTAATTTTTTTTTAATTTAAATTAAGTTGAGTAAACATAATTTTGAAAGAGTTAATAAAAAATCAATAGTCTTATCTAAACAAATAAAAACAATGCAAAAAAGCTAAAGCAGTAAACACGCCCATTCCAAAAATAGCCGAATAAGTTGTGTTATGACCACTTAAGATAATAAATATTAATGAAAGAGTAAGACACCTAGGTTCCGGACCCTTGAAGCAATGCTAATATTAAGCCAACATTTCTTAAAAATTTTCTAAAATCTAAAAAGTGAGGCTATGCATATGGCAAAATTAGATTACAGTAGCTTAATAAACCTTGCTTCTTGTGAACTGTAAGCTTAAGCTAGAACGTGTAAGTTAATGTGAAGAGCTTTGATTATGATTTATAAAATAAAATTTTAAGTAAATAACAATTAAGTTAATTGATGAAAATTTAAGTAAAGCTTAAGGCAACACAAAAAAAACGGTTCAATCAAGTTATTTAATTTAACACTGACTGTAATTACATCTGACTGTGAATTTTATGACTACAATGCATGTCAAAATAAAATTAACATTCTTTATTAAGCAAAGGTAAGGCAAAATATTGAAAAAAATTAAATTGTTCAGGCTTATCTAGATGAATATCTATGTTTTGAGACACTGGCTTTCATTTAAGTCTAAAATCGGTATATGCAAAAAATTAACACATGATATAACCCTTAAAAAGTAATTTATAAGGTTTTTTGGTACGTAGATCGTGATTTTAGTTGTCCCTAAAACAGGAACTCACATTACAGTCTTCTCTCGTTAATCCGTCCAATTTGGTTGAGAACTTTTCTGTGGGTTTATCGAAAATGTCGGATTATTGAAATGGAATCCAATAGAAAAATATTACAGTGGAAAACTAAAATAATGTCGGTTAAGAGAGGATTCTGAATTATTGAGGGTCGGATTAACGACTGTACTGATTTTACATACCTCCAAATACGGATCCGGATTTAATATAAATTGTAACTGAAGATCAAATTTGCATATAAAAGCTTCTTGGGCACGAATACTAGATGGATACAATATGCAGTTCTGGTCGTTCACGAATTGAATCTGAACGTCCATGAACGTTCGCAGAGTTAATTTGTGAACGACCAGAACTGTACTTTTTCATAAACTTCTTTATGTTTCATCATCACCGCCACTGCAAATGCCGTATAGCTCTGATTTTAATAAAAATAATTTCCTCTTGAACTCAAAAAAATGATCCCCTCTTGCTACAGTCTCAAAGCCCGTGTATCAAACATAAGTTTTCATCAAAATAAGCCCGAAAAAAAAACTAGCTATGGGTGGTGAAACTTTACTTGGAAACTAAGGTTTATGATTTGTTGAACCTTAAAGAGAACCAAATATTTTACTAAAATTCCCAAATTCAAGCCTACTTTAGATTAGCTACAAGTGTTTAAGCATAAAATAAATTTAAAAAACTTTAAAAAATGGTGTATTTTCAAAGCTTTGAGATTAATATGAAGCTGTAAGAGAAAATTTTTAAATTGCATTTAAAGCTTTTATTTAAAGTTAATTTCAAAAGCATCAAGTACAAAAAGAAAATAAAACAGAGATGTTTTTCTTTCCAACAACAACAAACCCTCGATTTAGAAATAAAATAAATGTTAGTCTAAGGATAAGTCTTTTAATTCTCTAATAGCTTAAAGGTATATTTTTTTTTTTTAAAAATTAAAACCATTACCGTAATTTCTTCAATATGTTCATTAGTCTTAACAATTAAAAAAAAAGATTTTATTTTTTTAAAATCGAACATAAACAAATCTCTATGACAGTTACTTGTATTTTTTCTTCATTTAACTTTTCTAGAGAACAAAAGAAATCATTAAATCCCCAAGGGTCTTTTTCTTATTAAAAAAATTATCGTACCTTTCAATTCAGGTTCTATTGTTTCTCCATTCTTAAAATTACAAAAAATTTAAAAAGAAAACAAACAAAATCGAACATAAACACAAAAGGAACAAGCAAAAAAAGTTTCTTTTTTTTTGTTGTTACCGAGCTTAAAAAGAATATTCTCATGCCAATACGTAAATACATGACTTACTTTAAATGTTATTTTAGTACTTATACGAACCGGTGTAAAATAATTTTTATGAGCTTGAATATTTTTAGACTTAAAATCATTCAGTGTATTTTTTGAGCTGTTTGAAATTTTTGGAAAAAAAAAATAACCTTAGGTTCACTTAGACTACGTATGTATGGTATATTTATGTGATCAACTTTAGGCTCACTGATAAAATTTAACTTTTTATTAATAATCTTCAATCGAAAAATAAAAATTTTTTTATTCACAAAATGATGATTAGAATTACCTTGGCATTACCAGCCGATTTTTTGTATCTAGTGTTTCTTGTATCAACTACAGGTCCTTTATCGAACTCGACTTTTTCATTAAAAATCTAATGCAAATGTTAGTACGATGTTGAAATTAAAATTTTCTATAAGTTACTTTGACATAACCACCTGATCTTTTATAGTTAGTACCCAGTCTCCTGAAAAAAAAAGTGACATTAATGAATCTTAATGTAATCTTAAAGACACATTTTTTAGTAAAAAGAAAATTCAAAGATTTCTTAAATATCCCGATTTTTAAACAAAAAATGTTTTTTTTTGTAAACTTACTTAAGTTTGAAGAAATAACCGAAAATTTTTGAATTTAAAGTTTAAAATCAAGTAAAAGAAAAAGATACATTAAAGAGCATTAATGAAGAATTAAAGTCGAATACAGTCGAATGAATTTAGTTACTGCAATATTATGACGAGTATATGAAGAGAAAAATATTGAAATCAAAAATTTTTTTTCAACTTTGATAAATCATAGACCTACCCTCAAGAATTGTTTTTCTGAAAAAAAATAAAAGCGATTGTTTAATCCCATATTTTTCTTTAACGAAGCGGCAATTCAACTTTTAAATCTTAGTAAACAAAAGAATTATGTTATCTGTGACAAAATACGTTAAAATTTTTATATTTTGTTGAAAATAGCTTTGAAGGAAGGGGGGTCCAAAATTTCGGCTCCAATGTCATTTTCTTACATAGGGAGGGGGAGGGATATAACCATGATTTTTTTTTAAATGGACATTGTGTCGAAATTTTTCTTACTGATATCCCCTGCTATGGGGAAAGAATCTTCGAAATTAGCTTATGATTTCAATATTGAATAAATTTTAGAAGATGAAAAAAATATTTTGAATTTTTTTTAAAATAAAAGATAGAACACGTTTTCTTGTTTGCCTTTGAAGAGAAAAAAACAAAAAAAAAATAAGACCTACCCCTCAAGACAACCATGAGAATTTTTTTTTTGAATAATAAGAAATTCGATTGTTTAAACACAGATCTATTTCTAACGAAGCGGCAATTCAACTTTTAAATCAGTCAACAAAATAATTATGTTATATGTGACAAAATAAATTAAATTTTTAGGGGGCGGAAGAGGGCAAAAATCTCGGCTCTTCTGTAATTTTCTTGCATTGGTAAAACCATGAATTTTTTTTGGACCTTGTGATGAAAAATTTTCTTACTCATATCCCCTGCATTCACGAAAAAGATTTACAAGAAATTTTTCACATTTTGAAAGTATATTTTTCACAGTGTATTTTTAAAGTTAAAATCAAAATCTAAACTCATAGTACCCAATCGCTATTTACATTACCATTACCAACCCTAACAGGGTCCTAGTAGAAATATCAAAAAAAAATTTATTTTGATCGAACGTACAAAGTTCCAATTGAATTAAAAGATGAACGAATTTTATCAAATAGAGTGTATTGAATTTTTCTTATTTTTTTTTTTATTGGTGAAAAAAAAATAACCCCACCCTTATTTTTCAATAATATAAATTTGAACTTTGTTAACAGTTAAAATATTTCATTTTTGTTTGTCAGTTAAAAAAAATATATTAAAATAAATTTGTCATTCCTATAACTGAAAAATTTCAAATTGATCAATATTCAAGTTTTAAAAATTACTTAGTAAATTTAAACTTTTAAATTTGAATTCTTTTTTTTAGTTCTGGTTTTGCTATCGCCTTATCAATAAGAGGGGTTTAAAAATTATTGAACACGCTAAGTATGCAGAAAACATGACTAGCCGCGCATTTAAGCGAATGACATCTTCAGTTTTGTGAGTCAACCTATCTCTTTATTTATTTTTTATTTTCGTCAAAGTAATATCTCTTTATTAAAGTTTTCAAACACGGTCATTGATTACTTCAAAAATTCAAAGTCAATTGTTTATCAAATAAATTAATTTTTGTTCATTTCATAACTTTAATTGTGATTTTAATCATAGCTCTTGGTCTTTATATCTTTCAAATGTTAGGTTTCTACACTACACTGAAACGAAACGAAATTGAATAACAAAGAAAAATTGATACTTCATGAAAAGCCTAACAAAAAAAGCTTTACAAAAAAAAAATTGATACTTCATGAAAAGCCTTTAACATTTTACCAAATTTAAGAAACACTCTGAGTTTACTTAGTTGTAAACTTGTACACCAGGGACTTTGAATAATAAACTTATGATTTAATTCTCTTAAATTCTTAAACTCGCCTTTATACTTTTAATATCTGAACTTGATGCTTAAATTTTGGATTTTGATTATTCTTGAATTTAAATTCTTTTGACGAAAAGCTTGGACTCTTTTGATTTTTTGCCAACTCTAATATTCTTATTTTTGAATAAAAAAAGCGTCTCATTAATGTATCTTTCTTTATTTTCACTAAAGCTTCTTTAATGTTTTAAATGGAAAAATCTTTAATCACACATTAATGATATAGAGCCATTTTCATTAAAGTATCTTTTCTAAAATTCATTAAAGAAAACTTAATGTTTCTTGAAGATTCAATAGACTGGGTATTCCTTGTGTCGATAACTGGACCTTTGTTAAAATCTAATTTTTGACTAAAAATCTAATTTATTCATAACTCTGAAACTTGAACCAAACTTTTCAATATAAATAAAAAGTTACCTTTACGTCACTTTCTGTCTTTTTGTAATTGTCATTTCTTGTATCAACTACAGGTCCTTTATCGAATTCGACTTTCTCATTAAAAATCTTTTTACAAACATTAGTTTGGGCTTGATTTTAAATTTTAATTCATTTGAAAGTTACTTTGACATCACCACCTGATTTTTTATAGTTAGTATTCCTTGTATCGACTACAGCTTCTTTATTAAAATCGACTTTTTGATTAAAAATCTGATTGAAAAAAAAACTATAAAAATCGTTAACGAATCTTCAAAAAAAAATGATTACTTTTACTTCACTTTCTGTTTTTTTGTAATTATCATTACGCGTATCGACTACAGGACCTTTATTAAAATCGACTTTTTGGTCAAATATCTAAAAGAAATTTTAGGTATTGCTGATTTTAACTTTTCAAGGGTATCCAAAAGCATGGTTATGAAGAGGGTGATCCCAGTTAATTTCAAATTACTGAATTATGAGTATAATGAATACTGAATTATGAGAGTTTTTAGTAGAGTGGAGGTACGCTTTTAGCACGGTTCGATACCGAGTGGTTTGCGAACTATTCTTGCAAGCCGAGAGTCCCTGTCAGATAAGAAATATTTTTTGACTGTTTCTGTAGTACGCGGGAATGTATTTGATGGGGATGGTAACTCAGTTAGTATCGAAAGTGGCAGTTTAAAGGTTACCCGGAGAATTCAGGTTTTTGATTTTGGTAGGGGAAGGTTTACCCAGAAATTTTGAATTTCAGGCATGGGTCTGGTAGCCCCGAGATTTTATGGCTTTCCCAACCCAAACCCATACCTGAAATCCAAAATTTCACGGTAACGCATACCTTACCCGAACCTAAAACCTGAATTTTCCGAGTAACCCATACCTACTCAATACCTTGAAATTAATAGTTACATACGTCTGGCTAAACCGACAGAAAAGTTCTCAACCAAATTACTCGAATTATCGAGGGAAGACTGTACATATGTCTGGTGATTTCTCAATTTAACAGTTGCCCAAATATGAAAAATATTCTTTTTTAATTTTTTCAAGCTTATAAACTTATAAATTTATATCTCAGTAATTTTCAATAATGATTTTGCTATGTTTGAATTTTTTTCGAACAGGATAGCTATAGCTATCGGATGGAGTATAAATTTATAAATTTATACTCCATCCGATTTATTTCAACCGATTTACTTAACTTAGAAATTTGAAACAATACTCTTCTTCTATCTTTTACAAAATAACAAAATAAATCAGATTTTAAACCATGCCCCTCTTCTTAGACTAACGCTTTATTACCGAATCTTATCGAATTATAGCACACACGAATACAAGCACACTGCTTGTATTTGAATATATTGTTTTGTCAATTAAGTTAGGAACCAGGCGGCTTTTCATAACGACTTTTGGACTTCCCTTAAATTAATAAAGGTAATTAAATTACTTTGACATCACCACCCGATTTTTTATAATTTGTATTCTTTGTATCGATAACTGGACCTTTGTCAAACTCGATTTTTTTGTTAAAAATCTTTTGAATTAGTTAGATTTTAATTGTTTGGATCGTAAATGAAAAGTGCTGCTCAAGGTTAATGGGGACCAGATTAAGTGCTGATAGCAGGATATACAATAAATTAACGAGTATCAAGTGGAAAAACTAACATTAACCCCTTTCAAAAAAACTTTTATACCATCTTCTGCAAACCCCGAAGTGTAAATACGAGAACACTCCTTAAGCATCACTTTTAACAAAATATTACAATAATTACTTTAACTTCACTTTCTGGTTTTTTATAATTTGTATTTTTTGCATCAATTACAGGACCTTTTTCGAATTCGACTTTCTCGTTAAAAATCTTATCAAAACACAAAATTTACAAAATTCACTTCATAAGAAATAAATCATGCGTTGGAGAACAAATAAAAATCTCCTCAGCCATGATTGAGAATCCTTAAGTTATTACTTTGACTTCACTTTCAGGTTTCTTGTAATTTGAATTTTTGGCATCAATTACAGGACCTTTTTCGAATTCAACTTTTTTGCTAAAAATCTTGAAAATTTCCAAAACATAAAATTTAATATTTCAGAAGAACTAATTTATGCCATGGAGAATTAATTTTCTCCTTAACATTCATTAGAATCCTAATATTACTTTGACATCACTCTCTGGTTTCTTGTAATTTGTATTTTTGGTATCGATTGCCGGACCTTTGTTGAATTCGACTTTTTCATTGAAAATCTTAAAATTGAAAATTTGAGCATAAATTTTTTAAATATTCGAGATTCGGTTCACACCTTCACATTTCCGCCATTTTTACGGTATTCAGGGTTCTTGTCATCAATGACAGGACCTTTGTTGAATTCGACTTTTTCGTTGAAAATCTTTTTTTTTTATTTTTTAAAATTTTTAAAAATTTGATAAAAATTAAAACGAGGTGCTTCAAAATTGTAAATCCAAATGTGACTTCAAAAATTTTGTATAAAAAATTGTGGACTCTTTTGTTAGTGAATAATTCTCAAGTCTTTTTTTTATATTCAGATACAAAAAAAAAATTCTCTAATAGATGTTAAGTTATTTTCTAAACTTAGATGTCTTGGATCAATAAATTATTCTGGGCACCGGATTAGGTGTTTTAAAGTGTACAAACTTGACTAACCATTTTTGTTTAAAATCGAAATTTTACAGGAATTAAAAAAATATTCTATTTAAACGAAGAAATTTGTTAACTTACATTGAAAAAATGCTTTTTTAAATTTTTGTTTTTTTTCCTGAATAAATTAATAGCCTGATTCTTGATTTAATATTTTAAGCTGGATTGAATTAATTAGTTGATAAAACTATGTTTTTTCAGTTTAAAGTGCTGAAATTTACTTTCTAAAAGGTGTTCAATAATAGCCGCACACAATTTCGACTAGATGAAAAAAAAAATGATTTAACTGAGAAAAACTGGTAGACAGAGATTCTGATAATTTTCCAAAACAATTTCAGTAAAATTTAAGCAAATTAATGGGGAACGCATCATAAAGACAAACTCATCGAAATGATTGTTTTTTTAAAACCAACTGCTAGTGGACTGAGTAAATCTCACGATCTCAGTTTTTTAAATAGTTGATCCGTTTCAATTTTACTGCACGGCTCCTGAAAAAAGGCGTACCCCGTACCGTACCGTACCATACCATCCAACCGTACAGTACCAAAAAATAAAATTTAAAAAATTTTCATTTTTAGTTAAAATTTCAAAATTTAAAAAAACGGTACGGTGGTACGGTACGCTCCGGTATGGGGTACAGTACGCCTTTTTTCAGGAGCCGTGCAGTATAAAAATTTGTAACTAGATATTCAGATACGGAGATTATGAAAATTAAGTGAGATTTCTTAAATTTAGATGACGTAGACCTAATTACAGCTTAAACCAAATATGAAATTTTATGACAATCCTGGGCCTAAGTATATTGAGAAAAATTTGCTGTTTCTAAAAATACATTTCTACTAAGTGCATGCACTAAAACCCTAAAACGAGTAATTTTTACCAAATTTTTTGATTCGTCAATTTTTTTTTTCAACCAATCAAAAAATTTGGTACAAACCGAGTACTCTGGTTTTAGTGCATGCACTTAGTAGCAATGTATTACGGTATTTAACTTTAAAACTTGCTAAAATTTTGTTGACGTTAATTTTGCTAACCTCAAGTTAAATAAAGTTAGTTACAAATTGATTGCAAACACTTCAATTTCGCAAAAAATTTTGGAAAAAAACAGTGCTTGAGAAATCTTTACTTTATTAAAAAAAAAGCTTCGAAAAATTGCCTTTTAAGTATGTTACCGTATGATGGAACTGGATACGTGTCATTAGTGTTGTGCTGCTTGGAAACCACCCGACTAGAATCATCGACTAGTCATTTTCTAGATGACCTGATTTTAGAATAACTTTGAAAATCATCGTATTGGGACTCTCGTGTCGCTGTGACTTAAAATAAGGGTGTCGAAAGATACAAACGTAGCGAGTATAAAAAAATTATGTTACGCCCTACCCTGCTAAGAAGCTTATTCAGCTTAGACAGTTAATTAAGTCAAGGGCTGTTCTTCTAGATGTTAGATCTGCACAGAAAAAGTACTGCTATTACTACTAGCGATAGATTTTCGTTCAAGTTTTGCACTTTTTTTAAAGTTCCTCCCTTAAAAAATTTGAAAATCTAGATTTTAACTTAGAGCAATACTTGTATAATTTCTTTCTCAAAAGACTGAAGGTTTTTAATAATCAAAATTTCATCAGTTTCGGATAATGAGATCATCAATTTTAGTTCAATTAAAATTATTGAACACCCGTTAGTTTTTATAGGGGCCTGAATATCGATTCGTTCAAACAAAAACGTTTCCCTTGGAGTTTTAACATTAGCGTAATCTCCATACCACGATCGCTTATTATAAAACCTTCTCGGCGTTTTCACCCCTAATCTCCCTTGAGACGCTTGTCATAAACTCACATAAATTACACTTTAAGCTAAACGAGCTTCGGCTTATGCAAGTAAACTTAAATTTTTTCAATTGAACAAAAAGTGTCGCAAAATTTTCTGATGATGAACATTTTTTTCTAAAACACAAATAAAACAACTTTTTTGTTTAATACAAACATTTTTTTTCTAAACAAAAAAAAAATTGCCAATGTTTATAAAAGATAACTTTTAAGTTTTATCAATGTTAAATGTTTGTTCATGTTACATTTTTTTTTTTTTTCAAGTTTAAAAAAAAGTGTCTTAATTAAAAGTTAGTATTTAACCTAGTAGTAGAATGTCGAATTGAATTTAAAATCTTATGCACCTTATTTAAGAGACTTTTTTAGTTTTGGTCAAAAAAATTTATCAAATAGACTTAAATCAAAAGGTTTAATTACCTTTACGTTTCCGCCACTTTTGCGATAATTTGTATTTTTATCATCAATAACTGGTCCTCTATTGCCAAAATCGACTTTTTCACTAAAAACTTGAACATGACCGCCTTGTTTTCTGTAATTCGGATTCTTTGTCTCAATTTTCGAAGGAACATTATCAAACTCAGCTTTTTCACTAAAAACCTAAAAGAAATTTTTTGTTTGAATAGATCATTGAATAAACGTCTCTTAAAAAAGTACCATGACTTCACCGCCTTTTTTGACATAATCTCTATTGCGAGTGTCAATTTTAGGACCAGTTGAATAACTTCGTTTTTCACTGAATACTTCAACATTTCCACCTTTTTTATTGTAATTTGTATTTCTTGTATCAACTCTTGGTTCAGCTACATATTCTATTTTTTCATCAAATATCTTAAGAAATAACAAATAAAGCAGCACACTCAACGGGAAAAGTTCCAAGTTTTAAACTTACTTCAACATTGCCTCCATTTCGAGCGTAATTTTTGTTAAAAGTCTCTATACGTGGTCTTGCTTGTGGTTTTATTTTTTCATCAAATATTTCTACATTACCACCAGGTCTAACATATCCATAATTACGAGTTTCTATTTTTGGACCAATCCTATGATTAATAGGCTCATCAAATATCTAAAGACAAAATATGAAAACACTTTAACCGGAATTTACTAAAGAATTAATTACCTCAACGTTACCACCAGGACGGACGTATTTTCTATTATAACTGTCAATTTTTGATTTTCCTGCTGGTTTACGTCTGTCATCAAATATTTCTACATCTCCTCCTTTAGGAGCATAATCGGGTCGAAATGTATCAACTCTAGCTGGTACATCGTCCAGTGAACCTTGAACTTCAACGACTCTTCTATTCGGATATCGACGAACGACAACCTTAAGACATAATTTTGAATAAATAAATAGTCTTTTAATATTTTAGTATTACAACTGATTCCTGGTCATCGTCATCTTCTTCTTCTTCTGGTTCTTCTATAACAGACTGTTCATTCCTAGATTGTCTATATACTCGTTTAGTTTGTGGCTCAGGGGTTATAATCTAAATTAAATCATTAAACAAAAATTTAAAATAAAGTTTATTCCAATGTCTACGGTAACAGTTTGCCTCGGGGTTCTTCTCACCTTTTTGAAAAAAACAAAAAAAAATAAAAAGACGCTAAATAAATATAAACGTCTTATTTTTTTATTACATAAACAACTTCCGGTTCAGGTTGTATATCCTGTTCTTGTATGTATACAGTTCGATAATTTTGATCAATAACTTGCGGTTGAATATATTGCACTATTTGTTGCGGTTCTTGATTAATAAATTGATTTGGCGGAAAGGTCTTCAATACAAAAAAGAGCATTAAGAGAACGGAGTAAAAATTTGTGTTGGGTTGTTAAGACTACTAGGACCGTCGACCAACACTTTCAATAATCTTACTTGGTAGATAACTTGATTATTTTGTGGCAGAGGTGTAGGATTAATATAATATTGTATAGGTTGTGTATCTATGTATTGTACAGGTTGAGAATCTATGTATTGTACAGGTTGTTGATCTATGTATTGTACAGGTTGAGGGTCAACAATAGGTTGATTCTTTAAATTTCTATGTTAATCTTATTTGAAATCGTATAAATTCTTAAATAAATATTTACTCCTGCATCGGGAATGGTTTGATAAAAAACTTTGAAAACAAAAAAATTACAAAACGTGGATTTTAGATTAATTGTGCCAAAAAATACCTTGGGCCATTTGATTAAACAAATCTAATTAACAATTATCTTTAAATCAAATATTTAAGGATATTAAAAGATTTCTTTTTTTAAAAAAAAACTTGAAATAATAACAAAAAAAGAAACGAAAAGTATTGTAATGAAGAAACGAAATTTCTTATAACAAAATCAAATTTGTTGCTAGGCGCAAACAGTTTTTTCTATTTTTTCGATATTCTTTTAAAGGTAAAAAGTATTTCTATTTCAACATACTTAAACAAAATATTACAACATTTTATATTTTTTATGTGAATATGTTATGGCAAGTGGACTTATTCATGATTATCTTAAAATATTCGATATTCAAATGCAAATTAAACCCTCTTTCTCTCTGGCTTTGATTAGCTAATCAAATATTTAAAGAATATTGAAGTTACGCACTTTTTTTATTAAATCAGTGATTTCACCTGGTGATTTGAATTTTAGTGAATTTAAATTTTGATTAAAAAAAATAATAATTTCAAAGGTAAATGTCTAGTTGAATTCTATGTGCGTTTTATTAATTAAGTAGATTATCCGCTAAATTTCCCAGGTACCTTTCGGGCTTGATTTCTCGGAAAAAACAACAACTTATAGTTCAAGTATAATCCTTATTGCAGACATTGTGAAGTTTAGAACAAAAAAAATTACAATTTTAAAATCGAGTAAATATGAAAACAGGAATTTACGATAAGCCAGGATAGACTTGTCTACATAATGATTGTCGACCGAGCTTCAAAGGTTATGCAAGAGCTTGAAAAATTTAAAAAGTATTTAAAATTCTAACCATGGATGGCATTTTATTTTTTTTTGGAATTTTACTCGAATTTATAAAAAATATTTGAAGGTATATTTGGAGGATCCTTGAAAAAAACAAAAAAATAACACCATATCCCTTTTGATCCAAATGAATACACCCGACTGCCCGACTGTAATATCTCTATTTTGAAAGCTAGCTAAAATCGGAATTTTCGAGAAATAACAACTCCTCTATACACCCTCTGTTCTTATTTTTGGATGCGAGGATCCAGTGTCATTTTTTTGCTACAATCATTCTTTTAATCGCCCAAACTTGACCTTAGAAATAGGCTTCAAAATTTCTTCATCACTTATACCCCATTAATAATATATTTGAAGACTGTAAAATGTTGTGACTAATTTTAGAAGACCATTTATTGGCAGACTATTGAATGATTGTTTCCTCTTGGAACCTGGCATTGGTTTTTTAGAAGATTCTCGTAAAAAAAACAACAAATAAGCGCAAAAAATCTTGAACGGTTTGAAAGGGTAAAAGAAAAAAATGTTTACTTTATAAAGACTAATGTGGCATCAATTCGAATCGGTCGAAAAAAAAAATTTTCAGAATACAAACTGCGCCCCGCTTTTCAGCATGGAAAAAAATATACCATATAGTCAACCATTGAAAAAAAACCTTTATATATGATTTTAATTCCGAATAAATTAGTTAAAATGGCCCGGAACAAATCCTGACTTAGTATACAATGACCGGAAATTTTTATTCTTTATCCAGTCCTCTCTAATTCGGCCAAATCGGGAAGTGAAAATCTTGAGAGGTTCGACTGTATTGTTATTAAAAAATGATTTTTTTTATTCAAAAAAATGCCTCGAAAATAAGTTTCTAAATTCAATTTCCTAGATTTTAAGACCCATATCTCATTTGCGAAAATATGTCTTGTAGAAGACCATTATCCGAGTTTACAAGCACCTTTTTAAAAGCCTTTTATTCGATATTTCTTGATCAGAATTAATGATTGGACTAAAAATTTGCTATACTGTGTATTTATGTATGTCAAACATTACTAGGAATGAAAATGAATTGTATCTTGGAAAATGATAATTCTTTTGACAAAAAAAACAAAAAAAGAGTGTTTTTTGCGACCTTAGAGTTGACTATATGATCATCCATTTTTTACTACTAGATTAGGCTGTATATAAGGAATTTATTTGTGTATAGAGAAATCTTCAAGAGAAAAATATGCTAAGACACTTATCTCTTTGATCTTATACAGCACTTCTACCGAACTTTTGGTGGACAACGAACCTTTGGTATGAATTTTTGGTGGTGAATACAGTACACTTTGGTATGTTAAGCACAAGACACTATGCTTCAGAGGGGATACGCTTCGGTACGAAGGTTCCTTGTTACCATACGGGAAGAGTATTGTACACTTCGGTACGGCTACGCTTGCCACCAAAAGTTCGGTAGAAGTGCAGTAATGTCATTGAAAAAGTTTTGAATAATCTATAATTGGTGATAAAACACGACTAGTGAAAAAAAGGCGTAACCTCCTAGCGTACCGAGCAGTACTTAGCGTAACAAGCCGGGAAAGCTCGAATTCTAATCGATTTAATGAAAATTTTAAATGTGCTGATCTGCAACTCTGGTCTTTTAGGAAAGGACTTGGATTTCGGAATTATCAAATTTAGATCAAAACTTAGTCAACTGTTGATCAAATTCATGCTACATTGGTCTTTCTCTCAAGAAAAAAATTGTAATCTTAAATTTTTTTATTTGAAGATTAACTTTCATCTTTAAAAAAAAAGGCGTATGCATAAGACTTGACAAAAAACTTCTTTTTAAGGTTAATGTTTGTTTATTTCGTTGAAAAAAACATTTTATTCATTACACCAAAAAAAAAAATATTTTTATAAGAAAAGCTTTTTAAAACGATTTATGCAATCAATTTTAAAAATAAAAAATTTAATTTTTGAAACAACAAGAAAACAACTAGTAATCTTAATCATTCTTAGAAGAGTATATAAAGTTCATTTGAAACTTGAGAATCAATAATATCACAAAAGCAGTTGGATATCCTGAAATCGATGCGGATAAAGGAATTTTTTATTGTCACAATAAAAAAAGTCAATCAGAATTTGGGTGCTTAGAAGTTCTTAAATTGCTGGAAGCTCAAAACCTAAAGGTTTCGTAGAGTGTAAAAAAAATCATACCAACTTGATTTAGCTTATTCGTTTTAAACCTCAAAAGGTCAGATGAAAATACCGCTTTAAAGAAAAATAAAATTTTAAAAAGCGCACTCTACAGAATTTTCAAATTTAACAAAATTGTAAATATTTTGATTATTATAAGTTTAAATGATAGTTGTTGTTTTTTTTAAAAACAAAAATTTTTTTCAAGGATTTAAAAGTAAAAATTAAAAAATTTACGTCATTACCAAAAAATTGCATTTTTTTATTTTTTGCTTTAAAAGTAAGACTTTAAAAATAGAAACGCTTTTTTTTTATTTTTTATTGTTATTGTTCAAGTGAATTTTTTTTATAATTTGATTATGATTTTTGAGTTCTTTTTAAGTTTTGAGTTCTAAAATTAATTGGTTTTAATTTGAATCATTTTTAAAAACAATCAATTTTGCTTAATTTAGTAGACTAGAATGACAACAATCTCAGCTTTTAATCATTGACACGGATCAACTTTGTCTACGGTATTTTGAGATTTTAAATATATGACCACAATGTTCAAGTATTTGTCTATAACTCAATAGAATTTTTGGTAAGTCGTATGGAAAAATCTTTTCAGAGGAATATAGTATCCCGGAATGAAATATGGCTCTTTCCAAACATAAGATTCATCAAACAAGGAAATTTTGATTACGAACCCTTTGTTTGACAAGACCGAATAAGAAAATTTTCTCATTATATTGCCCCAAGCCATACATTTCAAGTAATAAAACGGCCTTACCTAAGTAAACATACTTTTGATTATTACATAGTTTCCTAGGTTTCGGACCAAGTCAAAAAAAAACGTCTCAAATTTTGAAAATTTAGGTTTTTCCTAAATTACGGAACCGGAATTTCAGGTGCCTAAATTACGGAACCGGAATTTCAGGTGCCTAAATTACGGAACCGGAATTTCAGGTGCCTAAATTACGGAACCGGAATTTCAGGTGCCTAAATTACGGAACCGGAATTTCAGGTGCCTAAATTACGGAATCAGCCCTCCGGAACAAGTCCCAAAACTATAGAATCGGAACTAACTAATTTACGGAATAAGGTATACGGAATCAAAATAAAACCTTAGTTTAAAACTGGAAGTTCCGTAATTTAGTTAGTTCCGATTCTATAGTTTTGGGACTTGTTCCGGAGGGCTGATTCCGTAATTTAGGTACCTGAAATTCCGATTCTGTATTTTAGTAAATACCGGTTCCGTAACTTAGGAAAAACCTAAAATTTACAAAAACCTGTATGTAAGGAATCGGCCAAAGCATATTTTGTTTGGTTGGGTCGATGTTGAATTATTGTTTCAGATTCGTGATTCACTCTTTATTCAAATTATTTCTTTTTTGGGACCTTTAAAGCTTAGCTATTATTAAAGTGTTATATTTAATATTTAATTCTAAAAATATAACACTTTAATTTTAGATTTTCATAAAAAAATTAATATGTTTTAATTTTAACAGTTTACTGATTATTTTTTTATTGTGTGCACCTAAGAGAATTTTTAAGTTTTTCTGTTATAATCTACATGCTTTTTTAGGTTGCAAATTATAGCGTAGGTTTAAAAATTCTAGTTGTTTTTACTGAAAATAGCGTGATTCTTGATAGCTCTTCTATTTTCTCATCCGGGGTTGAAACCAGCCAATGCATGGTTACGACTTTGCTACTGCCATCTACTCCAGTAACTGTTGGACGTTCATCATAAACAGCGCCACTCATCCGAACCGAAGCTGCGAATTCGACGACTATCTAGACTAGCTTGGAACCACAAACCAAGCGTATTCTACATTTAGTAGAATACTTAACTTTGTAACTAGGGTTACACCTAATACTAAATGGGTCTGCTGTAAAACAAGGCTCCTATACGTTGTGATGGTCGAAGCCAGCGGCACCTTAATACGACAAGAGACGAAAGCGATCAGTAGACCCACGTATCGGTAATTCAGCACAATTAGAACGCTGTTAGAATGACAGCAACATTGCCGCCCCTCCCATTTTTAACATCCGGGTTTGGGACCGGCAAAGGCATGGTTAAGACGATTAAGCTTTTTCCATACAGATGTCGAAAATTAGATTAAACATTTTTTGAATTTTTATTCAATAAAAAAGCCGAAATAAAAATTAATAAATTAGAAAAAAAAATAAATTAAAAAATAAATTATAAGTTTAAATTCCACAATTTAATAGATGTATCAGAAGATCCGGACGCAAGTATACCATTTTTTAAAGCTAATAATGTATAAATAGGATCTTTGTGTTCAGTTAAATTTTTAATAACTAGCCCACTTTCTAAATTCCAAACATATATTCGAAAATCATGAGATCCACTAGCTAGACTATTATTTTTTAACGGTGCTAAAGCTCGCACTGAATGATCATGACCAATTAGAGTCATATTCAATTTACCAGTCTCTGGATCCCAAATTCGAATCACTTGATCCGATGAACCGCTTACCAATCGCCCATCGTTTAATACAACTAATGTCAAAATCCAATTATAAGCAACTTCAATTTTATTCTTAATACTCGCATTTTCAACATCCCAAATTATAATCTGATTATCGGCTGCACCACTTACCAAGTCACCATTCTGTAACAAAGTCATTGTCATTACCATTTCTTTATGACCTGTTAGTTTTCGAATCTCAATTCCATTATTTATATTCCATATTGTTATTAAATGATCCAGAGACCCACTTGCAAGTTCACCACTTGGTAGTAATGATAAACACAATATTTCGTCTGTGTACACCATTTGTTTTGCTTGGGATTCTTTTTCAATATCCCAAACTCGTATTGTACGATCTCTTGAACCACTTATTAAACCATTTTTAGACAAACTTGCTAATGAAACAACTTCGTACTCGTGTCCTTGTAGTTTTTTACGTAAAGTACCATCTGTTATGTTCCATATGTAAATCATAAAATCGGCTGAAGCACTTGCTAAATCACCGTTGGGTAGCTCAAGTAATGTTAAAACGGTACTTTCATGTTTCTGAAGTGTGTAAACTTGTTTCTCTGAGATAAAAAAATGTTAATTTCTTGGTAAAGATGAAGAGTGTGTATAGTTACCTATGCATTTATTAGTAATATTGTCCCTAAATTGGGTGTCAAAACAACTTGGAAAAAAAATATTTTTAATTTTTTTTTTTGAGTTATCGATTTTTATTGAAGACTTACTCATTAAGGGTACAGTTACAAAAACTGTCGGTACAATACCCATTGTCGTAATTAGATCTTATGCAATAATATTCGCAAATATGTGAGTTAATTTCATCATCTTGTAAACGACACAGCTTATCAGTGTTTTTGTGAACATTGTTTTGTAATAATCTCATACAATTATCATTTAAATTTTGTGAGCAATTTAAGTCTTTAAATTCGGTATGCCAAGGCTTTTCGTTTATTTTATTCGAGTATATTATCCATAAAACGTAAAACAAGGCTATTAATAGCAAAAACAATATTAATGTAATAAAAACAATAACTTGAATTTTAGCTCTACTGCACATTTTCTACTAAAAAATCTAAAATCTAAAGATCAAGTGATTAATACAATTTGAATAAATTAAAAAAAAAATTCTACGATGACATTCTTTACAGTTCATTTAAACTTTTGAATAGGAATTGCTGATGTTGTTGCAAAACTTTTAGGGTTCCGCAACAAAACGTTCTAAGGTTTTTTAAAGTTAAATGACGCAAAAATAATGTTAAATAACGCCAAATAACGCTATTTAACATCTGTTGACATCAATTTTTTATTCTCCATTTCCATTGGAGAAATAAATGATTTGTAATAATCGTTGCTCCATAATCGAACGAGGGGATACGGTGGGTCTACATAATTATGTGACCATAAGTTCACAACTTTCGTGACCAAAATAATTTCCCGTATTTTGTGATCCGAGCTGATCACAACTTTCGTGACCTGGGATTATGTGATCATGAAATAAAAATTAAAAATATATGTTTAACTTTTGTCAAATTATGTGACTTGGACCTTCATCCTCAATTTTTACACCAGAACTCTCATTGAATAAATCCTTATCTCAAAAACAATCCTTAAAATTATCCCCCTTAAGAACCAGCAACTGAACCGACTTCAGGCTCTTTGTTGAAGTCAGATTCCGAGTCATCATATTCAAATGACACTTCAACTTCTGGATCACCAGTTCTTCCAATTTGACCAAACTTAAAATTTTTTAAACATAATCACTAACATAATCATTTGATCATTCTAAAAATGTTGTGATCATCGAATGAAATATGTGATCTTAACTTGAAATATGTTACCACTTTTAAAATTTTTATATCACTTTATGATCACATTATCCCAGTTCAGGAAGTTGTGATCAGCTCAGGTCACAAAATACGAGAAATTATTTTGGTCACGAAAGTTGTGAACTTATGGTTACATACCGTAATCTCTCATTTTTTGTACCACTGGGAAAATTTTTTTGGCATCTTTGTAGCTTATAAAAATTTTAGATGGATGGTTATTTTTCTTTCTAAGTTAAAAGACGACTTCGTCATGTTGTTACTAACAACATTTTTGACTTTTTATAACAAAATTTTCATCTGTTACCTCGTGTATCTGTTACACACTGAAAATTTTCTCTCCATGGTACAAAAAATGAGGGATTACGGTAACTACCTAGACTCGATACGGTAATAAAATACACTAAGACAGTTTAGGAATTTCTAATTCAAATGTCTTTAATGTTGGAAGCTACTTATATATAAGCTTAATAAACTGAATATCACCATTAGGCTTTTAAATTGATTGATTGGTTCGCAAAATTCATTTATTTTAGATATTATCTTGAAAAAGCTGCGAGCTGGAGGAATAACAAGATAAAGCTTACAACATTGGGTACATTGGGAAATTTTTACATGCTTAAACCCCCTCCCCCTGTCAAAAAATCTTTTTCCATTTTAGAATACTACCCCTCTTAAACTTCACATTTAATTTTTTAAGCGTTTTTTTTTCGCTGTTAATAAAAAACTGAACCTTTGAATTAAAAAAGCCTTTAATTTTTCAATTCAAGAGTTCACATAGAAACAAATAAAGTTTGTTAAAACATAGAAAAAAGATCTTTTAATGACGGCCTGAAAAAAATCTATCATTACTGATATCCCTCCACTATCTTAACAAAATTTGAGACTAAACTGTCATATTTGCTGTCGAACCTTTACCAAACACTGGAGATTATCTTTTAAATCTTAGACAGCAAAGCTCAGATGCTTTTTTTGTTAAAATCCGTTAAATTATAAGAAATGAAATTGCATTTATTTGAACATTTGATATTACCTTTCGACCACAAAAGCTTGCAGTTTACCTCTCCAAACTCGTATAAGCCAGCATGAAGCTGCATAAGAAAAAAACAAGTTTGAAGCAAATTAATTATTCACCGCCTTAATTTTTGGACTTTTTTTACATTTTAAAAATTTACAGTACTGCTACGATTTTGTGTTTTTAGTAATTTTTACGTGAATTGACGTGATTTTACCAAAATTCACGTAAAAACAGGTAATTTTACGTAAAATTACGTTTGTAAAAAACGGTAAATTTACCTTTATTTACCGGATTTTACGCAAATTTACCTGAAATCACGTAAATTCTCGTAAAAAGTAAAAATTCCATTTCTATTTTTGATGCTTTGAACAAAAATGCTCTGAATAATCCTAAATTTTAATTTTTTTGTGATACCAAAACTATTGGAGAATAATTCGTAATCTTATAGACGTACTTAGGATGGGTAACAGTTTTTTTGAATTTTTTTTGATGAGTTATTCGATGTTGAAGTATAACAATCAAGAAAACAAGTGGAATTTTTACTTTTTACGAGAATTTACGTGATTTCAGGTAAATTTGCGTAAAATCCGGTAAATAAAGGTAAATTTACCGTTTTTTACAAACGTAATTTTACGTAAAATTACCTGTTTTTACGTGAATTTTAGTAAAATCACGTCAATTCACGTAAAAATTACTAAAAACACAAAATCGTAGCAGTACTGTATTTTATATGTAAAAAACCCTGGCCTCGTGTATCAGAATTTCTAAAATGTTACCCCTTACTCACAATGCAAAGTTTAGGATCGGTTGAAATTCTTAAGAGATTATTGGAAAAATCATAAACTAAAAAAAGACTTCATTTATGATCAAAAGTATGTCCGTCGATTTTTTTCGCTTACAAAACGCAAAACAATTGAAATAAATCTGATGAGAACATTTTGGTTCGGCTGTTCTTTTTTATTTTTTCATTTAAAAAGATAACTGAGTATTGAAAAAAACATCCTCAAGGAATACATCAATAATATTGATTAAAAAAGGTTAATAAAACTTATTGAATATACATTGAAAAGATAATCGTGATTTTTATTAGTTATGATATTTGATATCTTTTGATTGAAATTCGATCGAATTTATTTAAAGAAGTGTCACATTGAAAACATCTTAGACATAATGTCAAAATGGAAGTTGTATAGTCTTAAACTTAATCTTAAGAAAGAGGAAAAAAATTCTAAAATTTAATTATTTTAGGAATTTAGATCTTCTAATAATCTTATTTTAATTAAATATATTTATTGAACTTTAATCAACAAAAAATTTGGAGTTTTAAGATAAAGCAATAATAGAAACAGTGTATATTTATTAGTATTAAGACAGTCGATCAATTTGCATTCAAAAAATTCAAAATTAAATTTCAAACATAGATCTGAATGAGTTTGTACGCTGCTGTAAGTCTATTTAACATAAAAAATATCCTCAAGGTTAAAGGAACGATTGCCATCGGGAGATGGAAAATCGAAAAATTGTTCGGCAATCGAATTTGCCGGATTAGAATTAGAGGTTCGACTGTACGTAGAATTGAAAACGCTGAAATCTTTTTGCGGAATTTAAAATGAGGAAATTACGTTTCGGAAATTAAAACGCGGAAATTCTAATTTATTTTAGAATGTCAACTGCTTTGAACTTTCATGAACGTTCGCTGATGAGAACGAAATGATTCGTTATATTTTGAAAAAGAATCCGTAAAATAATTTTCGGACATATTCGAATGAATGTGAAATCTTTTGAACATGTGAACGACAAGGTTAATAATCAACATTTTATTATAATAAAGGAACTAGAAACCATCAATCCCAGATCAAATAATCAAGAATGAGGGTGAATGAATCAAATAAAATGAAATTCTCATTTTAAACCCTTAAGTTCAGTAAAATTTTTTTTGAGTAAACTTTATTTTTTATCTTATTCTTAAAATCTAATGTCAATTTTTGTAATATATTCATGATTAAGGAATACCTTTTAAGACTAGGAATCAGTCATGTTTGTGAAAAGCTTTCATTCAAGATTCTCCAGTTTAACTCATTCTGCTGTATGTAAGATATCGGACTATATGTTTAAAAAAACTTCCGTTTTTTTTTCCGAAACAAAATATCGTCGTTGCGTTCTTTTTGTATTTTTTAAAAGTTAATGATAATTCAAAATTGGCATCGATTTTTAAATTCGAATCAGATTATAATTTTTTCTTCAAAAATAAGAGCCTTCTAACGAAAAATGTAACCTTAATTTAAAAATTTTTGCCTACCCACCCTTTGAGAAAAGACTTTCAAAAAAATTGCCAATTTTTTCTTCTCACCATACAGACAGATTCAATGCTAGAAAAATGCATTTATTCTTTGAAACAATGCTAAATAATGCATTGATTTCAAATTACTGAATTAATGATAATGCCAATTAATGCTACAATAATGAGTTAAAATTAGAAATTAATTCAACAGGCCTGATCTATTCAAAGCCAATTCTAAAATACTTTGATTTCTATTTAAGTTTTAATTTGATAAGTTTGCATTCAGTCGATCAATTTGCATTCAAAAAATTCAAAATTAAATTTCAAACATAGATCTGAATGAGTTTGTACGCTGCTGTAAGTCTATTTAACATAAAAAATATCCTCAAGGTAAAAAGAACGATTGCCATCGAACGACTTCTGAATTTTTGGTACCAAGTTAAGCTGACATTAAAAAGCGAATAATACAGTCGAACTTCTCTAATCCAGCCAAATTGGAAAGGGAAAATTTGGCTGGTTTATCGAAATTGCCGGATTATAGATTCAATTATAATGTATTAATAAGGAGATGGGAAATCGAAAAATTGTTCGGCAATCGAATTTGCCGGATTAACGAAGGCCGGATTAGAGAGGTTCGACTGTACTGCCAATCTTCAATGCTGTAATTGATATAACTATTATTTTTACTAATGTATGTTTTTTCCTTGTGATTATATTTTTTTTATTTAAGATCAAAAAAGTCTTGATTTGTTCTCATTCCTAGATCTATAAGATAGAAATAGTACTTTACCGAATCTACAAGTCCAGCATTGTTACAGTCAAAATGGATATTCTATTGAAAAAATATAAAATTTTGGATCATATTTCATACAGTTAATTTTTGTCAAGTTTACAACTGACAGTTGCTTTATAAACGACGTATTGTCTCTATCAAACGACTTATAATCTTTTCTAAGATACTTAAAAACTTTACAACTGACCGAGTTGTATAACACTTGTTTCAAGAAAAATATCTTGAGCTTGTTATAAATTTGTCTGATTGATTCCAACTTTAGCGCTTTATTGAGCGGGCTTGTTCTCGTACACATAAAATAGATTGGTGACTTATTTGACTATAGAATTGATACAAAAATGTTCCTTTTAAATCAAAGATTTTAAAATCTAACCGAAAACAAAAATAATAGTAAAATAATCTCTGAAGATGTAACTCAAATACAACATGAAAAAGAATAGAGACTATTAATATTATTACAACAGAAGTAAGAAAAAAACATTTTTTTTTCCTAATAAAAATTTCACATAAAATTAAACATCCCTAAGGATGGGAATTATCTAGACATTTCTTCAACAAAAAACATAAAGTTAAACAAAAAATACGCTTACTGAAAAAAAAAACAATTATAAGGTGCAAAACCTCCATACTATCTACGACATTATAACTATAATCATCGAACGCGAAAACACCAGAAAATCAATTTTTTCATGAACGTAAAAAATCAAAAATGTTGCACCTTAGATTCACGCGAACTATTTTAATCGGTCATTTTCAAAAGGATATTCGTAATCTACGTATATGAAGAACTTGTTTCATTAGGGGGGGTCAAAAAAAAAATTTTGTCAGGAGAGTCTTAAAGTTTGATAGCCTTCGAAAGCAGTTGTTGCTGTTTTTTTATTCTTTAGATTGAATTATCATTCAAAAGTTTTTATATTTACGCATATTCTGAAAGAGCGCTCTATTTTGTAAAAAAAGACATATTTATAATGGATCCTTAATGGATTTAAGCTAAACTTTAAATTGAAAAAAGGAATTTTTTTGAATGTTTTTTAAAAGTGAAGTTTAACTGTACTTGAGAAACATTAAACAAAAACTTAACTTTGAACAAAATTTTATGATCTTACAGAATATGTGTAAATATAAATCCATTTGTATGACTTTTAAAGTGTAAAAGTTGAAAAACCGCAATCACCTAGTTAGAAGACTATCTAAATTCAAGACTCTCAAGTCAAAAATTTCTTTTTTGGACCCCCTTGATGAAACCAATTTTCCTAGGTTTTCATATGCGTAGATTACGAATATACTATCGAAAATGACCGATTCATAAAGTCCTTTCGTTTTGCTACGCACGAATATTACGCTTTTTGAAACCAAATGCCAATGGTGCTTTATTTAAACACTCAAGTACTAATGATTGGGAAAAGCTTTAACTGATTTAAAGATATTGTCCGAAAGCTAAAAGGCTCCCATTGACGATGGAACCTTAATCAAACGGAAAAAAAATCTCCTAAAGACATACTCGTGAAGAAACGCTAAAAAAAGGCATTTTCCAGTCGCATGCGGAACCCTAAACCCATATTTTTTTATTACAGACATTTCTTTATAAATATCAGAAGCTACTTTTTTTATTTTTGTACACTAGAGAGACAGTTATCATGTGGAATGCTAAATTATCTGCACCTTAAAAAATACAAACTTCCAATTTTAAAATTAATCTAAAAAATTTATACACATTTCACCTATAATAAACAACTAAATTGATTATTAGTAATAACAATAGAAAACAAGTGAATAACTTATTTATTTTTTCTCAACCTTTAAAAAAAAAAAACTCAAACAAAAACATTTATTTAGTAATCGAAACATATCTCTTTGCCAAAAGAAGTAGTGTATAAATCAAATTGTCTTTGTTTACATAACTTTAAAAAACAAGTTAATAACAACATTTTATTTGCTAAAAGATAAATCATTCGATGAGTTCTCTCTTTTAACAGTTTGATTTTAATTAAAATCGAGTTCTCTTTTTTCATTTTGACGAACAAAATAATTTTGAAATATTTAAAACTTTTATAAATCATTTTTTTGTTCGTTTTAAAATGACACGAACAATCGATCATTTTTTTTTACTTTTAAATGATTTTTAATTATAAGTTAAAATAATAAATACTTAAGTCCATAGTCTAAACGACTTTTTATGGATATTTATTTTTAGTTCGAACCACATGATTATTTGGACATGCCCAAAAAAAAATTAGCGTGGGTTTAAATAATAAACAGCCGTACTAGAAATAACTAAGTTTATTCTAATCATTTTAATCTCGTATTGAGATTGTTTAATTAGAAATGTTTGTTTGTTTTTTTACATTCAAATTAAACTTTTCTCTTTTTTTTTTGTATCGAGACTCATGCAACTAAGGTTCGAGTTGCATATTAATTATTTTTATTTCAAGATTTCATTTTGTTGTTGTTTTGTTGATAGTTCTTGAGGAATTTGCATAAAATTAAGAGTGCAAAATAAAAATGGAAAAGAGCAATCACAAAATTTTCAAGTTGAATCTCTCTTTTGATTACAAAAGTTAAACAGACTTAAAATTTATTTCAAGCGTGTAATATTAGTTGTTTAAATGAAAAGAAAAGATAAAGGCTTAATAAGCTTTGAAGGATGTATTATACAACTTTTTCGAATTTTTAAATAGATAGAGAATCCAGGGAATTCAAGATGATTGTAAGAACCAGCATAAACTTGAAACAAGACTTAAAATTGATTTATTTTGTTTAAAGTAGGTCAAAATAAGAATTTTAAAAATTTTTGAGGAATGTGATTTTGATTAATTTAAAACGATTTAAGAAAATACTTGAATTTTTTGGTCAAAATAATTAATTTTTTACTTTTTTTTTTGATTTCTACATTAATCCGTCTATTCTAATTTAAAACATGAGAATATACTCTTTAATCCTCTAAGATTTTAGTCTAGAAATAATAATAAGAATGTTTCAATGTTAATCAGTTTTTGTAATAAATAATTTAAAAAATAACCATTTTTAGATTCTAACTGATGTGCCATTAATAACAAAAAATCAGATGACGATTTAAGTTCTATTTTATCAACAGAGAATCTTGGTTATCCCAAAAACACAGATACGTATCGACGGATCCGGATTTCGGGTGGCTAAAATACCGACTCACATTCAGTGACTATGATCAGGAAATATTGTCGATGAAGGGCCTTACTACTAGCTGGAAATCAAAGAGATGGATTTAGAAAGGCCAATTGACTAGGGGGCTACCATAAAATAGACTACTGGCTTTTAAAAATTTCAAAGCAAAATTTCATTTACAGTCGAACCTCTCTAATCCGGCAAATTCGATTGCCAATTAATTTTTCGATTTTCCATCTTCATTTTAATACACTATAATTTAATCTATAATCCGGCGATTTCGACAAACCGGCAAAATTTTCTTCTCTCGATAAGGCCGGATTAGAGAGGTTCGACTGTATTTCTTTTTAACTGTTTAGATAACACTAAAAGTTCTTGAGACTTGGTAACTTAAGCCTGAACCACTTAATTTTGTGATAAATGGCACTCAAATTTTTGTAATCCAGTCTAAAGGGGTTATGTGTGAATTGGGTGGCACAATTTGAAAAGGACCATTCCTCTATGCCATTAAGGAAGCTATTATTAGGATAGATCTCTACGTTTTCAAAAAAAATACATTTTAAAGCAAACAGGCTAAACATTTTCCAATTTAGGGTAACGCTCTTAAGATGAACAAGGTATGTTTGGAATGTTAAAAAAATTATTTAAACTGCATAGAGTAAAATATGTTAAAGTATTTGAATTAACTTAACATGATTCCAATTATCGACTTAAGAAGCTGCGTTCAAATTAGATTTTTTAGATCGAACCATCGAAAAGAAAACAATCGGAGTCTCACAATCACAAACCAAGTTGATCAATAAAAATTTTTTAAATCCGACTTAAAAGTTTTTCACCATACATTTACTTATTTAAATAATCGTGGAATTATTTTAATAAAACTTATTACTTTATGTGAAAAATCCATAAATTTAATAAAAATTTACATTTTTATTTAAAAACTGAATAAATTGATTAACTTTCTAGTTAAAAAATTATTATTATTATTATAGAGTAATCTGCAACGAGCTTGGCTCGCGGAGCTAGGGTTAAAATACCTAGCTATAGTAGATCTGTTATACATCAGGAGATAAAAAAAATCAATAAATTAAAACTTAAAATGTAACAGTCTTCTTGGTAGGTAAGTCTTTAAAAATAGAAAAAAAACAAGTTAAAAACTTCTGCCATGTGAACCGGATACGACTAAAAATATTTGTCAGGCTTGTTTTTGAACATGTTTACCGATACATAGTTTGTTAATTCAACGGGTAAATCATTCCAAGTGTCAACCGTTCGATTTGAGAAGAATTTGTCTCTAGGAGGACAACTTTCGACTAATCGACGATACTTCCTTTTTGTGCTACGCGTTGAGCTGGCTGGGCCAGTTTCAGTTGTGTTTGGTGCTTTGCTTAATGGATGATACCAGTCGATACGATTAAAGTTTTGTTCGAAGTCACCCCTTTTTCTTCGTTCCTCAAGAGTTGTGAGCCCAAGTATTTTAAGTCTATCTTCATAACTCATGTTACGCAAACTCGGTACACACTTAGTTGCTGTCCTTTGGACTCCAGGCCGTTGCGGCGTATTCAAGATGAGGCCTTGCGTATGTTGAGTAAAGAATTCTAAATGTTTTAGGGTTCCAATTGGTGAATGCTCTTTTGAGTTTTGACAACATAAATTGTGCCCTTGCTGTTGACGACTTCACTTGATTGTCCCATTTGAGGTCGTACCTTATGATGATGCCTAGGTCACGTTCGGAGTTGCTTGTTTGCAGTAAGTGACTTGTCTTCTGAGAACCATTGTCTTCGTTTAAGTAATAACTTCTTTCTGCATGAATATTGGGCTTGCCAACCTTAATTACTTTGCATTTATCGAAATTAAATCCCATTCGCCAAGTTTGACTCCATTTCAATAAATTCTCTATGTCAGTTTGTAACTTATCTTGGTCAGATGGGTTTTGAATAATACCAAGGAAATTGAGCTAAACTTAAGTAAGGATAATGGAAATTATGGTTGGGTACATAAACTGATTTAACCAAAATGTTGACCTTATGGACAGTGGCGTAGCCTGGGGCCAAGGTCCCCTTTTGATTTTTAAAATCGGTCCTATCGGACTCTAAACCTCTATATCCTTAACATTCGACTCGATTGTCCAAATATATATTTGTACCTGTGTTGTATTGAAGAGTCTAATAAGAGAAAGCATCAAGTTTTGAAAGTGAGACTTAAAGATTAAATCAGATTTGCTAATTAATCTAATGTTTACATGCACTAAATTGTAACTTTTACATCGTGTAATAAATAATTCAAGTTTCATTCATTTAGAGAATCAGTTTGAACAAAAAATAAAAGACTTAAAGAAATTAATCATTATTTTGATTTATCCGAACCCCAAACTCGTCCCACGTTACTAAATTTCGATGCTCAATACAAAATTCAATTGATTACTCGTAAGCAATCCCTCCTCAACCACAACATTCTAAAGTTACCTTTAAACTCTTTTTCATCTGGCTAATGATTCTTCCAATCTACAATTTTAACAATATCTTTGTCGTCCAATTTTGGATCTGGTATATGGTCTCAACTGAAAGCTATTTTTAAAAGCTTTAAATAGTCTTCAATTGATACCCATGAATGTCTTTTCTAAATCATTAGCTCATGAAAATTCACAAGTTAAACACTTAGCCTAGTAACTCTAAGTTAAGTTATAAAATACTAATTTAACAACGAGACTAGTTACAAAAAGCAACTAGTATGAAAGGTTATAATTTAACAAGAGGTCATAAGTTGGCTCACGATATGCGGCCAACGATTAGCTCATGAAAATTCCCCAGAGAAACACGTGAATGACTACAACAAAGAAAAAATTTTTTGAAAAGACAAAACATAAAAAGTGTAATGTTATCACAGAAAGTATTAATTAGAGACAAAACAAATTGATTAATGATAAATTAAATTTTTGACAATGATTTCAAATTTGATGCTCAGAAATTGCTCTTTAATTCTTTTGCTAAACCGTTTTTATGTAAAAATTGGATTTTTTTTTGGCATTTTTTTCAAAATTAATTTATGTAAACCTTCTGTCAATATCAAATATTTTAGCTGCAAATTTAATAATGGTATTTCTTATAATTAAAGTATTGTTAATTCAATAAGAATATTATTCTTCATTATCCGACAAACGATAATTTTTTGGTGCTCCTACAAGATTTCACTCTGATAAAATATGATTAAAAATATTAAACAACCCTGGTCATTCAAAACTTGCAAAAATGTAACAGCATTCATGAGCCTAGATGAGTATTCAAGGGTCCATGAAGGTTCATATTTCTTCGTATATTTTCATTATTTTTCTAATGTTTTAGAATTTCTTGAATTCATGCAAAAATGTTCAAAATTCTTCAAAAACAGAAAAAACGTTTGATTAATAATTTTTTCTAATTTCAAGCCAAAAAATCGATTCAATTTAGATATCCAACCAATTGAATTTATTAAACGAATTCCTAAAAATGTCAAACCTTTTCATAACCTTTTTTATGCTCGTAAAATCTCACTATTGGTTTCAAATGCTTTTGAACCTTCAATTTAGGAACTTTTGAATGACCAATATTGTACGGGTCTATCTATTCATCACAATAGAAAAACTATTCAACACAATCCAAATCTTTTGAGCACAAGGACTAAAACTTGTTAGCACAAAAAAGTGAAATATTATGAAATATTTTTAACACAAAATTTACAATATTCAAAAAAATTTTCAACACAAAAATAAACAAGTACTGATGAACCGAGCTTTGATCATCATTCTAATTGTAGTCATCATCAGGTAGAACCAAACTTAGATCAACGTTCTAATGAACATTCTGACATTAAACTTGAGCAAAATGACAATACTGAGAGTCTAAGTGAACTTACTAAAAATGAATGTCAAGTAGTGAAAGAAGTTCTAATTGGTCAAAATGAACTGAAAAATTCTATTTCTAATCTTGTAACAAAAACATAAACGAACTCAGTTAACTACCCAAAATTCGTTTTTATAAAGCATTTAAGCTCAAAAGATGACGTCGGCAATTAAATTCAGAATAAATTTTATTATACCCGTATCACACACAGTCAAATGGTTAGATGTACGTCATAGTATTGTCAAAGAGGTTCACCGCATCAATGAGACTGGTTTATAGTAAATGTAATTGTAAAAAAGACTCGTGTCAGTTTAAATTAAAAATCATAATGTGTGATTTACAAAAAGAATTTTACATCTACAAAAAGTCTACACACAAAGGTAATTTTTTTTTATTTATCTAATCAATCAATTAGCATAAATTATTTGATTAATTAAAAGCTAAATTACATAAAGTACGAATGACTAGAGGTACCTTTATAATTCTTTTTTAGAGGACCATTTTTGGTCGAAATGGAAGGCCTTTTGTTCACCTCCTGGTTTTGCTTGTTCAAATAGATAGGATTCATATTTATTTTTAATCAGTATTTTGATTGTACTAGAAATAAAACCTATTACAGTCAACTCTCGATAATCCGAATATACTTTAATCCGAATAACTCGATATCCGAACACAATTGACCGAGCTCGAAGCTATTTCCTATACCTTTACATTAGTTGATATAAAATTCTTTTTAAAGAGAACCATTTTTGGTCGAAATGGAAGGCCTTTTGTTCACCTCCTGGTTTTGCCTGTTCAAACTCGGTAATTGAATCTTTCAATTAAGCGTGATTTTACATATTACATTTTGTTATTTTGACTAAAGGATTCATATTTAATTTTTAATCAGTATTTTAATTGTACAAAAAATAAAAACTATTATGAAAATGAAAAAAAATTTTTATCACAAAATTTTTGTGTTGAACAGTTTTATTATCTTGTCTTCATATGTTTGTGCTCAGAAGATTTTCAATTGTGTTTTTAAGAAATTCGATTGTGCTGAAACAATATACCCACATTGTACATACTTAGCTTTTTGATATCAATTAATATCTTAAGTAAGTCGATAATAAGCATATTGAATATAAGGAATGAAAAAATTAAAAAAGTTTTTACAATTTAAAAGCCAATTCTTAACATCAAAGGGGAGTTTTGACCAAAACAAAAATTATTGCAGTAGAAACAAATTTTGGTGCACCTGTTATAAGTCGTTAAAGTCTGCAAAATTTGTGCAATTCAATTGCGCACTTAAATGAAAGATGTGCAATCTGCACCGAGTTTGCAGAAGTTTGCAGAATTTTATAATAGGTGAAACAAAATTTGTTTCAATTCCAACAATTTTTATTTTGGTTAATTCCCCTCCCCCCATTTGCACAGATTTTTTACCAATTTTAAAATTGATTGAAAATCTGAAAAAAACTTGAACTTGCCCGATCTATTGGACTTCTGATAGTTAAACTAATCTATATATACAAAAAGTGTATTCTTTGGCAAAGTTTCATCCACGGAAGTAATTTCAGTCAGTCAACTTTTTATCTTTAGAGTCATGTCTACATTAGGGTTGTTAAAATAAAAGGATTTAAGATTTTGAAAGAAAATATTTATTTCGAAATTAATTTTTTTTTCACAAAACTTTTATTATTAAATAAAAAAAACAAAACAAAAATTTTTCTTATTTTTCAAAACAAAATGGAAGAATTTTAGTTTTTTTGAAAAGAAAACATGCCTATGTCAAAAGGCTTTTTAAAAAGAAAACAAAATTGAATCATAAATTCACGAAAACTAGAGATTGATAAAGTTTCTCCAAAATAAGAACATACTAATACCATGCTTGTGTGTTACTGAAAATTTTTGCTTGGAAAATGCAATTAGCCTGCTTCACTTCAACATAAAAAAATTAGGCTCCACAAGAATAAACAACTTGACTAGAAATTTATTCTATGTTAAATATTGGTTCAAATGACCTATTGACAATGAAGAGGTCTAAATCCTTTAAAGGATTAAAAAAGGATGCATAAAGGATGCATAAATGATATCTATAGCAAATAAAGCTAATTCAAATTTACTAGATTTGTTCCGATGACACTAGCATCCTGGATGTCCTTTATGTCCTTTTTGTCCTTTTACATTTACAAGACTTGTTCCGATGACCCTAGCATCCTGGATGTCCTTTTTGTCCTTTTACATTTTAGAGCCTTCCTCGCGCCGAATATCGACAGTAAATGCTTAGTGATTCTCATTAAGATGCCTAACCCTCACCAACGCCTTACCCGAACCCTACCTGGGGCTTCGCCCCATACCCAGTTCGAGTGAATAATGTTCAAAAAGGATGTATAGGATATAGGGCTACAGAAAAGGTTTATAAATGTAAAAGGACAAAAGGGACAAAAAGGATGTACAGGATATAGGGGTCCATAAAAGGCTTTAAAATGTAAAAGGACAAAAAGGACAAAAAGGATGTACAGGATGATTTAGTCTCTAAGAACTTGTCTTGTAAAAAAACAAAGATAATTTTCTTGGATGAGGATAAAAAGGATAATGAAGTTTCCTTCACATCCTGTTGTCTATTAGTGGTTCAAATGCACAGGAGGATCTTTTTACGCTATATTTTTCTAATGCCAGCTTAAGCACATGTCATAAGAGTAGAACTTAAAATTAAAGGCGCATTTAACAAGATTTAGTTACTTCACTCTCAATACTGAACATGCAAAAAAATTGTTTTTTCCAGATTCGTATTATTCGCATCTATTCATTTCCTTTTGAAAAAGAATTTCAAGATTAGCTCTTTTATAGTTTATAGTTTATTTAATTCATTTAAAATGGCACAATAATTGATACACACTCATAAGTGTTGTATCTGTGAATTACTTTATATTAGTTGGGGAGGATTAGCTCAGTTGGTATCGTCGTTGATCAGTTTTCAAAAGAAGTCAAGAAGGTGGTGAGATCGAATCCTGGCTGCGTCAAAAATATTCAATGGAGTCCTTGGTGTTGGGTGAGCGCAACACTGCTACCCTAGCTCATGCAAAATTATCGACATGTATGTGTCAGCAAAATTATGGTGTGTATGCATCTGAAGATAGTACTTAAGTACAAAATCGCAATATTAACTTTACTTATAATTTTCTATTTAATTAAATAAACGGGTTCGATCGGCTCTTATGAGCTTTTGACACTAGTCTTTGATCGAACTGAGAACCTTTTAAAAAAACAATGGTAAAAAATTTTAAATTAAAAATAAAAAATAAAATAAGTGTGAAGTTGAAAAAGATAAAATAGAATAAAACAAAAGGAATTGTATTATGTAAAGGTTATATTTTTGGAACATGGCATGTTCTCATTTGTGTTTTGATACCAATCTTAGCTTCAAAATATTTACCACAACTGGTGCACTCTGATTTAGGTTTAATTGACGTTTTGAGAACTTTTGTATCGTTGGTTGGTTTTGCAAAATTAAGTAAATTTTTCTTGCTTTCGTCATCTCTTAGGATTCGGATAGTTTTTTGTACTATACTATCGTTGTATGTGTTCGTTTTAGCCGGTTTTGTTTTGTAGCAAAAATCAGAGTTAGATCTGTCGGTGTTTCGATATTTTATGGAAACTTCGTTATTTGGGTCGAGAAGGAGCTTTGATACTTTTTTAAGGCTCATTGTTTCGATTCGTTCAACAGCATCAACTAGATTGTATTTTTCAAGTGCCTCGTTTTTATTTATACCAATGATTCTCAGGATTCGTTTCTGTAAGTCACATATTTCTGTTTTGATTCCTTTACTTGCCATAGAGAGCACAGGGCTATTGTAATCGAGATGGCTTACTACAAGGCTTTTGTAAACAGTCACCAAAATTTCTTTATCAAATCCAAGACGCTTGAGTTGTTTTATCAAAAATGGGATGTGACTCGTGTTCTTTTCGATATGTTCCCACTGCTGACCCCAGTCAAGTCTGTTGTTAATTTCGATACCTAAGTATCGATATGATTCTACGACTTGTAATTCTGTGTCATTTAGGCAGAGGCTTGGTGGTGTTTCTGTGTCTTTTCCGGGCGAAAATACAATTTTACATTTGTTTGTGTTCAGTCGCATTGTTTTATTTTTAAGTATAAAATTCCCTTTTGCTTTCAAATATTTTCTAAAATTTTGATTTTATGAGTCAAAAGTAACGCCGTTTCAAACTTAGAAATTTGAAACGGTGATTTGTATTCCGGAACGGGATAATCAAATACTTTTGAATTTGGCTCTTTTGTATTAACAACCCTAATCCACATTATCGGAAAACGCACAAAATTGAAATAGTGATAAGAGAAAGTTATCTCTTTTCTAAATTTCACGTCGTTGTAAATAATAAACAAACCAATCCAAATAACAGCCGTCGACATTGGTTTAACTATCTACGGTTCTACAAATTATTGTAAAGGTAGACTCGTTTCTGTTTCTGTGCCTAAAGACGATTCATACCTAAGCGTCTAACAGGGTCAATTGAATAATCGTATAAATCTAGTAAGTTCTTCAACTAAAAAAACTTAACGACATTGTAATAATTTATTCCAAAAAAAAATCAACCTTTAACCCACATAATATCCCAAGTCCAATACTCCCAAAACCTCAACGGTAAACTCTTTTTAGACCTAAACATATTTAAAAAATTATTAATTGAATTCCACCGAGTAAATGGTTCATGAATTGGATAAGGTGTATAATTTCGTTTACTAAAAAATTCAATCAACTTTTCAACAAGTTCAGACTGATAAATCAACTTTGGAAAATTACCCCATTCCATAAAAACAACTCGTATATCCAACGTTTCAAACAATCTACTCGCATTTTGAAATGCATAAATTTCAAAACCTTCAATATCTATCTTCATCACCACTTTTTTATACTTTTCACCATTCGCTTTTCTTGGAACATAATCAAGTAAATCATCGAATAGGATCGTGTCAACATGATACTTATCTTTTTTCGTCTCTTTAACTTGTTCATTTTTGAAAATCATTAAAGACTGTCCTCCTATATTTTCATCTTCTTTTGTCAATCGTTTAGTTTCATTTCGTCTATTCGAAATTCCGTTTGATATCAAAGTTATTTTGTTTTGTAAATTTTGAATTCTCACTGACTTGTGGATTCTTAACACATTATCATAAAAAGGCTCAACGCTTATAACATGTCTACCCATTTTGGCTGCAAATAAAGTGTAAACTCCAATATGCGCACCAATGTCCAAGACGAATGTCTCTTCATTTAAATATTCTAAAAATAATTCTAGAATATGTTGTTCCCATATTCCATTTTTCCAAATCGAGCCGGACACGTGAACATCACTTTTTAAGTCATGAATACACAAGAGTGTTTGGACTTTGAGTTTGATTGATTGACGACATTTGATAGAATCATAAAGACCAGTTGGTTCAAGAGTCCGACCCAAATCGAGTACATTAACCAAGTTTTTAGATTTATTCGCGTATAAAGCGGATATAAAATCTTGTCTGTACTCCAATGGTGTTGTTAATGTATGATTGTTTAGGTATTCCAAGTCTTGAAATGTGTCGACGATGTTTCGAAATGCGAATAAAAGTATAAAAATAAAAATGAGAAATTTTAAATTTTTTATTCGTCTCAAAAAATACTTCATTTTGAGAGTAGACAGAATTATTTTTATTTTTTTGATTAAAAGGTATACTTTATTTTTATGACTAACTGATAAGAGCTTTAAAAAAATAATGGAGACAGTCAATTTAAATGTCTAGATGGTCAGTTTTATATTTATTTGGTTTTTTTGAGTCATCACAGGATCAGTTTTATCTTTAAAAGAAGTTATCGTATAAATTAATACAGGGTTTGAGTTAAGTGATAAAAAATTGTACTGCATTTCTATCGAACTTTTGGTGGCAAGCGTAGCCGTACCGAAGCGAACCGTACTCTTCCCGTAGCGTAGCAAGGAGCCTCCGTACCGAAGCGTAGCTGCAGCGAAGCGTACCGTAGACCTTCCGTACCGTACTAAACGTACCAAAGCGGACCGTACCGTACTTAACGTACCAAAGCGTACCGTACCGTACTAAACGTACCAATGCGTACCGTAGCGTACCGTACCACTTCAATCATAGCGTACCGTAGCGTACCAAACATAAAAAAGCGTATCGTACCGCACCAAAAATATCAAAGCGTACCGTAGCGTACCGTACCACTTCAATCATAGCGTACCGTAGCGTACCAAACATAAAAAAGCGTATCGTACCGCACCAAAAATATCAAAGCGTACCGTACCGTACCGTACCAAATATAAAAAAGCGTACCGTACCGTACCGTACCAAATATAAAAAAGCGGACCGTACCGTACCGTACCAAAAATATCAAAGCGTACCGTACCGTACCGTACCAAAAATATCAAAGCGTACCGTACCGTACCGTACCAAAAATATCAAAGCGTACCGTACCGTACTAAACGTACCAAAGCGTACCGTACCGTACTAAACGTACCAAAGCGTACCGTACCGTACTAAACGTACCAAAGCGTACCGTACCGTACCAAACATAAAAAAGCGTACCGTACCGTACCGTACCAAATATAAAAAAGCGTACCGTACCGTACAGTACCAAATATAAAAAAGCGTACCGTACCGTACCGTACCGTACAGTACCAAAAATATCAAAGCGTACCGTACCGTACCGTACCAAAAATATCAAAGCGTACCGTACCGTACCGTACCAAAAATATCAAAGCGTACCGTACCGTACTAAACGTACCAAAGCGTACCGTACCGTACTAAACGTACCAAAGCGTACCGTACCGTACCAAACATAAAAAAGCGTACCGTACCGTACCGTACCAAATATAAAAAAGCGTACCGTACCGTACAGTACCAAATATAAAAAAGCGTACCGTACCGTACCGTACCGTACAGTACCAAAAATATCAAAGCGTACCGTACCGTACCGTACCAAAAATATCAAAGCGTACCGTACCAAACATAAAAAAGCGAACTGTACCTAACCGTACCAAAAATTAAAAAGCGTACCGTACCGTACCGTACCAAACATAAAAAAGCGTACCGTACCGTACCGTACCAAATATAAAAAAGCGTACCGTACCGTACCGTACCAAACATAAAAAAGCGTACCGTACCGTACCGTACCAAATATAAAAAAGCGTACCGTACCGTACAGTACCAAAAATATCAAAGCGTACCGTACCGTACCGTACCAAAAATATCAAAGCGTACCGTACCGAACCAAAAAATTTTTTTAAAAATTTTATTTTTTTTTTAAATTTTTTTTTTAAATTTCAAAAAAAAATTGACTTACGGTACGGTACGGTTTTATATTTTTGGTACGGTACGGTACGCTTTGGTACGTTTAGTACGGTACGGTAAGGTACGCTGTCATATTTTTGGTACGGTACGGTACGCTATGGTACGGTACGTTTAGTACGGTACGGTACGGTACGCTGTCATATTTTTGGTACGGTACGTTTAGTACGGTACGGTACGGTACGCTGTCATATTTTTGGTACGGTACGGTACGCTATGGTACGGTACGTTTAGTACGGTAAGGTTGGCTTCGGTACGGGTACGCTTCGCCTTCTTGTTGCTACGCCTCGCTGCGGTACGGGTACGGTACGGTACGCTTTGATATTTTTGGTACCGTACGGTACGCTTTGGTACGTTTAGTACGGTACGGTACGGTACGCTTTCATAGTTTTGGTACGGTACGGTACGCTTTCATAGTTTTGGTACGGTACGGTACGCTTTGATATTTTTGGTACGGTACGGTACGCTATGGTACGGTACGTTTAGTACGGTACGGTACGGTACGGTACGGTATGCTTTGATATTTTTGGTACGGTACGATACGCTATGGTACGGTACGTTTAGTACGGTACGGTACGGTATGCTTTGATATTTTTGGTACGGTACGGTACGCTTTGGTTCGTTTAGTACGGTACGGTTTGCTTCGGTACGGGTACGCTTCGCCTTCTTGTTGCTACGCCTCGCTGCGGTACGGGTACGCTTCGGTACGGTACGGCTACGCTTCGCCTTCTAGTTGCTACGCTTCGCTGCGGTACGGGTACGCTTCGGTTCGCTTGACACCAAAAGTTCGGTAGAAGTGCAGTATTCTCGTTTTGTTACAAATATTTACTGGTTAAAAAATAAAGTAAGAAGTTAACTGTTTCGGCTAAAAATAGAAATTTAAAATTTATAATTAATGAAATCTTTTGTTTTAAAATAGAGACTCTGTGGCGTAATTGGTAGCGCGTCTGACTCCAGATCAGAAGGTTGCGTGTTCAAGTCACGTCGGGGTCAAAATTTTTTTTAAATTGAAAATTTCATTTAGAGACCACAAACACATACAAAAATGTTCACTCGAATTTTTTGTCGCCTCTGGTAATATAATCTTATTTGCCCTCAAAGAAAAGTGTGATGAAACCTAAAGCCAAAAGTTACCATTTGATAATAAGACTGTTTTTATATTTTTTTGTGAAAAATGAGCTTTCGGCTATGCAAAAAGCCCACAAATTTTAAAATTGATTTTCGATCTCAAATTCGTAATCTACACATATGAAAGCCTAAGAAAGACAATTTTTTAGAGGGTGTACAAAATAATTCTTTTAGACCTTAAGGGTTTAAAGAGTCAAGAACACTCAAAAACCATACTTTACTTTTTAACCTACCAGTCTTAGTGACTCAATGATTTTGTGGTGACTTGAGTCCGAGTCAGTCAGTTTTTAATTAATGACTCACGAGTCTGAGTCGGAGTCATGACTCATAAGTCTGACTTGAATCATTTGACTTAAGTCAAAAAACAGCATTTTATCCGAATATGAGTTTTTTAATTTTTAATGATGATAAACATTAATCTTATTTAAGGGCACGTTCAAGAATATACTTTGTAACTAATTTTATTAAAACTAGCATACAAAAGCTTAATCTTTTTTAGATTTGATGATGCAATAAAATTGGAAGTATAAGACCTCACCACACTAGAAACATAAAAATAAAATGTAAGAAGAACTCTAAGTGATCTTATAAAAAATCTATGTCTGGTTTGAGCTCATTATTAAAGATAAGAACGATTTAGCAAGGCTAAATAATCTAATTTTTTCCGAAATATCAAACCAGTTTTAAATAATAAGAATTAAATATTAACGTAAAAGCTCGATATTTATGACATGTCACCGAGTATATACCGAGCATTTACGTTATATGAAATTTTCCTCATCATTCTTTAATAATTTTCATATGATGAGACTTTTTTCAGTTAAAACGGCAAATTAAAAAAGAGAGTTGAACTTTTAGACAAAGCTGAGATCTTAGTAAAAAAGTTATGAGATGTATTTGGAAAAATTAGAGTCATTTTATTATGACAGCGACTCGACTCGAGTCTGAGTCACTTTTTTTTTGTTGACTCGGGCTTTAATTAACTCATCAACCTCATATTATTTATGCACATTCTGAAATAGCGTACAATTTAGTACAAGTTTAAAGTATTACAAAGATTAATTTTTAGAATTGGTAAAAATCTTAGGCGCGGGGTTAACACTTTTAGAAGTACATCCTTCGGGTTTCCTTAATTTCAAACTCAGAGATCCTTAACAAAACGTACTAAATTTTACGCTCTTTCAGAATATACATAAATAATTAGAGGTTGGTGGGTTAATAAAAAAGTTATAGGTTAAAAAGTAAAGTATGGTTTTTGAGTGTTCTTGACTCTTTAGACCCTTAAGGTCTGAAAAAATTATTTTGTACACCATCTAAAAAATTCACTAATCACTTTCTTTGATAGTCTGGACAAAAAATATCTGTATCCAATCATGAGATAATCAAGCGTTTAAACATTGCACCTTAAAGTATCACATAGAAAGCAAATTCGATGTTAGCTTTAATAAGAAAGGGTTTTAAATACTTAGACATTGGTACGGTAAAACTGCTATATAAATCATTGGTTAGGCCTCATCTTGAATTTGCGATCAGTTCTTGGTGTCCTTCCTTAAGAAAGATAAAAACGAATTTGAAAAGCTTCAAAGACGAGCAACACGACTGGTACCAGAGTTGCGTAAATACGAGTATTCCGAGCGCTTAAAAAGACTTAAATTGACAAATCTATCCGTACGTCGAATGCGTGGTGATCTTATTCAGATGTACAAGATTAAGCATGGCTATGAGAGAGTGAATTTTGTAAACGGATTCAAATCTGTTCCAAATAATTAGCCAGAGGGTCGGGTTTACAACTTAAGTAACAGTCATACATTAGAACGCGAGATCGTTAGAAGCTGCAATTCGACACACTACTTTTTGACAAACAGAGTGACAACATGGTGGAACAAACTATATCGAAAATAGATAAAGTGTTATATCAAATGAAAACGTAAGACTGCTACAGCTCAATTGAGTTCTGCTAGAGGGTTACTCTTCTAGTCGCTTTTATACTACTACTTATCATTAGGCTGTTAATAGCTAAGGGATATTGATAAAATTAATTAACTTTTTACCTCCATGAAAATTAGGGTTTTCGAGGTCGTAGATTACAATATTAAAATTAAGATGACACAGAAGTTTTCCGTAACTTTATTCAAAAAATTCAAATAAATTCAATAGCTTATTAATTTAAAAAACTTAAATCAAGAGACTTTTATTTTATTTAACCTTTCTTTTTGTATGATTTTGATTTTCTGGCTTTTTTAACCGATTTGGGTTTAGCTGGAGATTGGGGCAAAGCATTACAACCGTCTGTACTACAACAACTAACTGAATAACCAGAGTTTTTCTTGTTACTATTCAAACACTCTGAGACACATCCATGATTAACAAATTTCAATGGAGCTGTACTGTTAGCACTTAGATTTGGAACTGTGAATTCGGTTCGCTATTTTTGATTAAAACAAAATCAAATAAATTTTTTTTCTTTTGTTTTTTTTTTAAATTTACAATGCAAAATTTTTCTGTAGAACACTCGACTAATTCTGGCTTTTCAGTTGGTGTATTTGTTGCGTCATTAGTACCAGTGCATCGTCTACAAGAATAACATTTTAAACTTAAAGCAGGTCCAATAGTGCCTAAGATGATCATTAGACACACAAACACGTTTATAAATCTATTATTCAACATACTTAAACTGATTATCTTTTAAAGTTTTTTTTTACTCTAAACTTTAGGTTTCAGTTATTTATAATGTTTAAAACAAACCTGCGATGCGAATGATTTAAAATAAACCTAATAAAATGACTGTAATTAAATTTTTTTTTTGGATACTAAATTTTTACTAGCCGTTTAACTAATTTAAAAAATTCTCCTACGAGAAAGTGATTCAACAGTCTTTTTGGCATTTTGCTTCACTTCTTGAAATGACTGACTAAAAAAATTATTTTTAGAGTAAATAATGACCTATCGAGGGTAAAGAAAGACCAAAAAACAAAAAAAAATTATTTTCAAAATCTTAGAAGCAGCTTTATCCACTTAGAAATGAGAAAAGTTTTTCCGTTTTTTTTACTTGAAAAAGAACAGAAAATATTTAAGTAATTCTAAATTATTGTTAAAATGTTTGGCGAACTAGCCTATTCACGGGTAATCACGTAGATATAAAATGTAACTTTATTTACAAAAATGTAATGCAAAATAATTTGATTTTACCCAAAAATCGATTTTGGAACACAAAAGAATCCCTCGGACATCGTAAGACCAAGATTCTTAATAAGCTCCTCTTAGAATCTTGCAAAAATTCTAATCAAAATCTTCTAGATAAGAAAATTTAAGAATTTACTTTAAATTTCTATCAGATTTTTAAAAAAAATTACAAAAACTCTTTGAAATTAAGGACTCAGCATCTTAAGAATGGAAAAAATCGTTTGATGCATAAAAAAAAACTTTTATAGATCTATCGGGGGTTTACGGTATATCAATTGGGAATTTAATCAGAAAATTAAAACGTGGCCTCTTCTAGGTACACACTCGTTTTCATAACCGACTCATTAGGCTATTTCACTTTAGAAGCATTCGCCAATCTTGCTTTCCAAGAAAGGTAAAATGTAAATTTCATTTTTATTTGGATGAATATTGGAAAGCTTTTGGGTTCAATGGATGAGTAAAAGCTCCCTTTACAGCTTTCCGGAAGAAAAAAAATTAGGCCAACATTGAAAACTTGTAATTTTTTTGAAAAAGTTTTTTTTATTCTTTAAAAAATAAAAGTTTATAAACGAAATTTTTATGCGTCAAAAGATACCCTCCCTTAAGAATTCCTTCAATATTCTTAGAGAAATTTTTTAAGAAATTCCATTAAAGAAATTGTTAAGATCCTAGTTAAGACTCTCTAAGTTGGCAAGAAATTTTCTTTTGTTAAGATAATTTAGGGAATCCACTTAATGTCTCAACGTGGAAATTCTTGGAAAAAGAGATTCTACTGATTCATGATAATTCTAGAAATCACTTGCTTGACATTATGAAAGCCTTAAAAAATTTAGTTTTAAGGATATCAAGTTTCTTTATCGAACAAGTTCAGCGTAGAGCCACAAGAATGATACTATAATTTAAACAATTAGAATACGAAGAAAGATTATCGAAAATGAAACTCACGTCACTAGATACAAGAAGAAGAAGGGGTGATTTAATTCAATTCTTCAAGATAGTAAATGGTTTAGAGGCTGTCAAATTGACGAATGACATCAGGTATAACTCTGCAAAAAATAACTATAATTTAAGGGGTCATTCAAAAATGGTTTCAAGAGAACTCATCAAGAATTGTCCGTCCCGTTTTAATTACATAACAAATAGAGTTGTTAACGACTGGAACAGTTTACCAAAGAATGTTGTGGATTCAGTTTCATTAAATTCCTTCAAAGCAAAGATTGATGAATGGTTTAAAACGCTTGAATTGGTTTGATCGCAAAGAACTGCCACAGTCTTACGACTTAACTCGACTTGTCGAGTCGCATTTATTTTTACTACTACTACTACTACTACTATATTTTAGTTTTATTATGAACTTAATATTGCTTATTTGATCTTTAATTGGAAATAAATTATTTTAGAAAATTAAAGGTTTTTTAAGGATCCTTTTAATTTCCGTTTGATCCTCAATATTCTTTTAGATTTTCTTTTGGGATGTTATATCGTCCTTAACTAAGATCTGATACTGTCCAAGTTAGGATTTTTGTCTAGAAAAATTTCGGAATCCTGAAAAGATCCTATTTAAGATCTTGACCTATCGAGTCTCGTTTAACACTTTACTTATGATCGGCTAATAAACGATCTCAATAGTAAAATGGAAGATCTTAAAGAATGGTGTGTATTTAATAAAGTTGATATCAATTTGTCAAAAAAAAAACTGCATGGTTGTAACAAGAAGCAAAACATGTTCAATTGTTTTAGATAAAACAATTATCAATGTAGTCAAAAAATTCAAATTATTAGGCATTAATGTAATTAGGGTACTATTGACAATCAAATGAATCTGAAAGCTAAAAGGCTACCATTGACGCTGGGACTATGATCGATGGGGCAAAAGCTATCCCTGTTGAAAAAATCGGTAGAAATCGGACAAGAGAGGACATTTTTTAGTCGGTTCGTATCTAGTCCGAGGGGAATCTACTTAACCAATTTTTTTATGCACCTACAAGAGACGATTCTCTGCAAATCTCAGTAACTAGTTTTCTCATCTTTTCTTGCTACCAAAAACCACTTAAACTTTTTGATCTAAGATTCAAAATCCTCGTGTAGATTCAAAATAGCATATTTTATTCAATCGGTTCGGCATATAGAATATTTTTTGGTTCATTTGGTCTGTAAGGAAGAGTGAAATAAAGAATATTTCATCCTATTAACAAAAGCCTTTAGATAAAAATAAAGCTAACTTTAATATAAGCCTGTAACTGACTTTTACTACACATTATAAGAGTAGTCAGCAAGCAAGAAAAATTTTAAGGTATAAAAAATAAAAAAAAGCCCATATACTGTACTTAGCCTAATGGGGTACTACAAAGAATCTTCGATGATGGTGAGAAATGAGAACAAGTTTTCCTCAATCTTTAAGACAGAAGTGGGTGTCCGACAGGGAGGTAAAGCTTCGCCAAAATTGTTCTCAATTTATACACAAAAAATAATTGAAGCAGTAACCGACAGTCCGTACGGGATAATAATCGGATCAATAAAATTTGATATTATTGCATACGCGGACGATTTATTATTGATAACTTCGAACAAAAGAGATCTGCAAAATCTACTAGATATTGTATCAAAAACTGGTGGTGACCTCGAAATAAAATTTAACCCAGAAAAAACTATCTATATGATCATAAACGAAAACATTACACGAACAGCAAGCGAACGACGTGGCGACCTCTGGCAAGACGAACTAACGTTAGAGGGTATCATGATTAATAGGACATTCAATTTTAAATACTTAGGTGTTGAATTGGACCATAAAAGTAAGGACAGTCTGCACCTGGAAAAAAGAAAGAGGACCACACAGTCTGCACTTGCAAGCCTTAAGAACCAAGAGATAGTAACAGAATTCACAAATGCATACCTCAAAGGACATCTATATAAAACGTTTATTATGCCCATTCTATTCTATGGATTAGAAACGATCAACTTGAACAAGACTAACGTCAATGTTATTACTCGTATCGAAAACAAAATAATCAGGTCAATGTATTCAATACCGAACCAATGTAGAACATCAAATCTCAAGCTAATAAACAACATAATGGACACAACGAGGAGATTAAAGCTTATGCAAATTAAATTTTTTGAGAGACTGGCCGAAAATTCTTGGACTAAAGAAATACTTAGGGAACTCATGAATAATCACGAAAGCCCTTACATAAATCAGCTAATGACAACTCTTGATGAGTTGGTTTTTGAAACAGATATGAACATCCTTGAAAAATGCAATTATTACAAGTATACTTCAAACCTAGAACATGAGAGTTGCAAAGACAATAATCGAGTACTAGACAAACTTCGTGAGATTTTTGACAAACGTAATGGGAACCCCTCAGACCTATATGAACTGCTAAGATACGACAACATGGAGGAGGGAAACAACTAAAACAGATTTATTTTTTTATTCTTGTTTTATCTGATCGTTCATTTTTCACTTTTTTTTTATTTTTCTATTTTTTAGAAACAGCATAAAAGTCTCAACAATCTTACACGGAACTTAAAATCAATTGTACAAAATTTTTATTGATTTATTATCTTATCTATTCTTGTTTTTTTTTTTTTCTATTTTTAACTTAATACAATTAATTGTAAATATAAAACAACGTCACCTTATTTGACGGGACGTTGAGTTAGTGGTCGATACCCGGCCTCAGCATAAGCTCTAAATAAATAAAAATAAATAAATAAATAAAAAATAAAAAAAATATTTGTATTTTATTAATTAACTATTTATTAGTACTCAAAAAAGGTTAAATTAAAAAATATTTTAATATCTTCTTTCAGATCGGAATGAAGCTATTGCACTTCGTACTTCTTTATTTATAATTTGTTCATTAAGAGCATTACAATTGTTTCTTCTACAACATTTATGTCCTTGTTGGCATGTTTCTGAGCATCCAAGCTTAATAAAAACTTTATCATCTTCATTTTTTGTGAATCTTTCGACCACGTCCACATCCATCTTTAAAAAAAATAAATTAAATTTTGTTTAACTAAAATTTGGTTTTCTTTACAAAACAAAATCTTTCTTCTGGGCTACATCGACGAGGAATAGGATCAGTAGTAAGACCAACATTACCACCATGACAGTTAAAACAATAGTTACAAACAAGACTATCGACACAATTAAATGCGAGTACTAGAAAGATCAAAAATAAAACCTGAATTAACGTTGGATATTGTAAAATTAGTTACCAAAAAAGACAGCCAAACAAAGCAGTCTAGTTGATTGGGATTTTTCCATTTTGAATATTAAATTTTTTAGTTTAAATTTGGAATAAATTTTGGATGAATTTATACCTTTATAAAGTATACGTGTATAAGTTTTTTAAATACCCCATTAATTTTTTATATCCCAATAGAATATTTAAAAAGTGTTGATCAAAAGAGAACTGATTACTAACAATGGTTAAGTAACTAATAAATTTTTTAAATTATTACTTCTTTTATGTTTAGCTTTAATTTTAATTAATGCAATTTTAGGCGTCTAAGACAGAAGTAATGTTATAAAAATAAAATGATAACGAACAAAAAAATTTTGACCCCGACGTGACTTGAACACGCAACCTTCTGATCTGGAGTCAGACGCGCTACCAATTACGCCACAGAGTCTCTATTTCAAAATATTCTCAAGTTAAAAACAATACTATGTTTTGTATTTTATTATATTGAATCAACAAAGATATCAATTTGGTAAAAGTAAAGTAACAAGACTCTGTGGCGTAATTGGTAGCGCGTCTGACTCCAGATCAGAAGGTTGCGTGTTCAAGTCACGTCGGGGTCAAATTTGTTTTTTTTTTCAAACCCAACCGGTCATGCTTATTTTGTGTTGAGAACTTGCAATTGAATCTTTAATGCAAATTTCGTCCTACATAAACCCAAATACAAGGGTTTAATTATTTCAATTTTAGACAAAGGATTTACCTTTAATAAATCGAACATTTCGAAGACATGTTCATTAAATTTCAAAATTGAAAGAAAATCAATATTACTCGAATTCTTTAGTTCGAATCTGGGAGTCTTCATTCAAGCTATAAACATTTATCAACAATGAAAATAATTTTTTTTTAGTTTTGGGTCTTGCGCTAATGTCAGAATTAAGTTGTTGATTTATACAAAATTCAAGACTTTAGGAAAATGTTTTTCATTAATATTTGGGGAAATTTTAAAAAAAAATTGACCCCGACGTGACTTGAACACGCAACCTTCTGATCTGGAGTCAGACGCGCTACCAATTACGCCACGAAGTCTTTATATTAGAACAATAGATTTAATTAATTTTAAATTATAAATTTCTATTTTTAGTCGAAACACTTAACCTATAAATTCTGAAAGAGCGTAAAATTTGGAAAAATTTGAAAATCCTTTTATAAAAAATCCATGTATCCTTTATAAGGTTTTCTTGCATGAGGATTACGAATTTTTGGTCAAAAATTCCAAATTCCCTGATCTTAGTGATATTTGATTTTTGTGAATTTTTTCGGTCTTTACTATACAAAAAGTAAAACGAAAACGAATAAACAAATCCCGTCATTTTGTCCAGAATTTTGACTAGTTTCAAAATCTATTGTAAAAATTGGGGGTATCGGATATTTTGAAGGACAAGATTCGATTTAACTGGAATTATGCACATTTTTCCGCTTTTTTCCTAGGATAAAATCACCCATTATATTTTTCCTCAACATTAAACACATTATCTTGTAGATTAGAATATGCGCTTTCAGAATATATGCCCATTATATATGATTCATGATCAAATAGCTGAGATATCGGTCATAAAAGGTGACCAACTTACTTTTGTTCTATAAAACTAGGGGAGGGGGGTATAAAAATATCTTTTTCCAAAAATAAAAAAATACATTTTTAGAGGTTTTTTGGGACGCAGATTCCGAATCTGATATCGAAAAAGCAATGTTTTGATATTGTGGAAGTTTTGAATTGCCGGAACCTTACACCCCCTAGAAAATTGGCTTTCTAAGCCTTTCATGTACGTAGATTACGAATCTGAGGCCAAAATTAAATTTTAAAATTTTTGGACGTTTTTAAGAGGTTAAAAAATTTTTAGTAGAAAAATTTTATTTAGAAAAGTGAATTATTCGATTTATACAAAAAAAAATCAATCAAAAAAATGGGGGCTTATTTAAATTCTATTTACAAAAAACTCGTTTAGTCATCCTCAATCTCTGAGCCTTGTTCTTGTTCTTCATCACTGTCAATATCTTCCACTTCGTCTTCAATCTCACTATCGTTTCGTTTTTCTTTTTTAGCTTTCTTACTTTTAGTCGGTTTTTTTTCTTTTTTTTCTCGTTTTTTTCGACCATCATCTCCAATTTTAAGTTTCGAACCAACAAAATTTACCAAAAACTCACCATCAAACGAATTCACATACAACAACTGTTGTACACGCAACATATACGCTTCGATTGTTCTATTATACAATGGCGCTTGTTTAGCTATAGCCGCTTGATCTTTTGTAACCAATATCTCTTGAACAAAATGAACTGACTTTTGAACCATTTGAAATAGGACAACTACTTCTTGTTTCGAATTTTCAAATACTTTATCCAAACATGGCATGGCAAATTTAGAAAAATTTGTAATAAAAATTTTAGAATTTTTAATAACAGTCAATATGTTTATGTCCTTAAAAGCAACACTTTTTTTCATAAAAATCAACTCACAATGCATTTGTGTTAACGAACGAATTTGAGCAAATTGTTCAATAATCTCTGTTTTATTACTAAATTTCAATTGATTGACAGTGTACTCGAGGACATTTTTATAATACGCCAAAAAGTGATTTTTAAGTGTTGAAAATTTATCACAATTTTGTCTATCTAACATAAACTCTTCGTTTGTTATAACTTTTACAATATTCTCAACAACTTCCAATGAATTTTCACTGTTAACAATTAAATTATTCAAAAAGTTTGTTATGGCATCGTTGCTCATTTGACGCGTCGAAAATGTCGAATTCAATTTTTGATTGTATTCATTTAACAAAAATTCACTTGAACAATTACACAATATTTTTTTCATTTTAACAACCAAATTTTCATCACTTTTTTTAGCCAATATTTTGACTAACAAGTCCAAAAGTTTGATCAAAAAGTGACCTGAATTCAAGTCTAAAATAACATCTTTTAATTTAGCAAGATAATTAAAACATACCAAATCGGGTAATTTATCAACTTGAGTGGCCATTTTTGATGTCGATTGAATTTTAACAGACTTTAAAATAATCTTAAACAAACGTTCAAGACTTTTTTGATTATTAACCGTATTCAAATATGAAAATATTTGAAACAACATTTTAAGAATTTGATTCATAATTTGTAATAAATTTAAATTGTTCTTATTGTTTGATATCTCTGAAGGGTCTTTGATACCATCGTTTTTATCTTGTATACCCCTGATATGATTTTGTATATCATCTAAATGTTTGATTAGAAATGGTATGTTGTGGTCTATCAATTGTTCGATTAGTTTTGAAAGATCGACGGGATTTGAGTCGAGAAAAAGTTGGGTTTTAGTCGGTTTAGCAGTTACACCCAGCGGTGATGTCTTGACAGTATTCGATTTTAACACCAAGTTGAACTTGGATAAAAAATCGTTTAAAACAAACATTAAGTATTCAGGTTTAAGATTGACTGTACGGTTTCTTGGATCACTCGAATCTGGGATCACATTGGGGTCTAAGTTAAGATCAAAATTAACAAAATTAATTAAACTCAGATCGAACTCTCTGAAATAAATTGATATCTTATTCAAATCGAACTCGGACGTTGGTTCAAATTCGTCTTCACTATCGTCCAATAAACTTTTCTCCTCTTCGAAATCTGAATTTTCCATAAAATCTTCATTTTTAGGCTTTTTGGCAACCTTTTTCCCCTCTTTGAGACCTTTTTTTTTGCCACTCTTGGTCTTTGGTTCTTTTACAAATTGATGTACGTAAGGAAGTTCATCAACTGATGAGTCAATGAGACCAAAAACTACCATTGGCGGTCGATAAAACTTCATTAAAGAGAGTAGACTTGATAAAACAGATCTTAAATCGCATACAAACCCGAGTCGATTGACCAATTTATCCCCGTTTTGGAAATCATCATCCAAAATTTTTGGACTAAACGCGTTAATAAGTTCGATAAACCAATTTATCAAATAGAATACAATATTACAGACTAGTTTTTTATCATCATCGTTAAGGGCTTTAAATCGCTGTACTTCGGTTGCGTATCTCATAAGATCGTCTTTGTTTATACACAAAATAGGACAGCCGAGGTAATCGTTGAAGTCTTTTAAGCTTTTACGTTCAAGAGCACACATGAGTCTAAATGTAGCTGGGATAGCAATCGAAGGTAATGATTGACTCGTTGGATTGAACAAAGCAGCATTCTTTTTTTGCAAGTCATTTAAAACCAGGGGTAATAGATTTAGAGCACCATGGGATCGTTCGTCAATCCCAAACTCGTAACCAAATCGAAAAGAACTTAACTGTTGGGAATATTTCGTTAAATTTTGTTTATACCCAGGGTCTAGTTTAAACAAATTTTTCGACATGTCTTTCAAATTTTCTTTAATCAAAGCTTCGAGATTGTCTCCAATTGAGTCATTGATTATAATACCGGTTAAATCGTCTTCAAACAGCCCTAATGACTCTGGACTAGACCGAGACGAATCCAAGATCATATCCCAAATATTCTTAATCTCATTGGATATATTCGATAAAATATAAGACGAGTTTTGTAACGATGTTGAATTACCAGGAGCATTGTAAACACTACTCTGTGAACTACACGAAAAAAATGAATCGTTTTCATCATCAGCTTTTTGAGGGCTATCTTCATTTAATTTAGCCCGAGCAGCCATGTTTTTGATCAACATTAAAGCACCTATAACCCCGATTTGTTTGTACTTTAAACAATTTGAACTCAATTGTTTGTTAATAAGAATGTTTAAATTGTCTTGAATTGAACTTGGTTTACAAAACGATTGTGATGAAGATATCACTGAGATTGAATTAGGTGCGGGTGGTTTCGGACTGGCATAAGCAACGGAGCATATTATCAAATACACCTTGCGAATTTCGGATAAATTAAAATATTCAATGTAATCAAGTAGGGTTTTAATTTGGGTCTGAAACGGTAATAGAACACCTTCTGTCTTTGATAAAGAGACTAGAATGTCAAGACAATTGTCTCTTAATGACCCGGAATAGTTAACGATTAGTTCCAGCATGTAACTTAGTAGCTCTTGTCGGACTTTTTTTTCGTATATTAAAAATTCATTTTTTAAGATCAATTGACCGACTGTGGATAATTCACCCAAAGGTGTCTGTATCATCAATTTTCCGATTAAGTTAAGACTTTCATAAGTTTGCATTGAAAAATTTTTTGAAAATTTTAAAAAAATATCCAAAGATTTTTCGACATTTTTTTGTGTTTCTTGTTTGACTGCTTGTTTAAATAATTTGTCTAACTGTTTCACGTGTTGCGGAAACGAATAGATAAGACAAGCTACCAAAAAATCAACTGATAAAATTAAATTACTAGCAAACGAAATTGTGTTATACTGTAAACAATTCGAATACAAATCTACAAGTTGTGTTGATACTTGAAAATTTTCTTTGAATAAATCAAAAATAATGAATTTAATTGAATCGTCGTTAACTTCTTCTAGTTTCAATTTGTTTCTAAAATCGTTCAACACGTCTCGATCGTTTAACAAAATGAGAGACTTGAGCATAAATTTTATGCACGAAGGAAAATCTTTTTCGTTCATTAGAGAAAATTTAATAAGTACATTCCTCGTGATTCTTAACAAGTTTTCGTTTTTGAATTTAAGATTGCTTAAAGTGTCTAATGTTACACTTATAAGTTCCGCTTCGTCTAATAACAATTCCAAGTCAGTGACAAGACCATCGTGTTGAGAGTCACATAAAATATCGGGAAAACACGCAATTATTTCTTTTTTGATGCATAAATTAGACGTGTTGTTGATGAGTTCGATTAATTTTTGGCACAAAGATTGAGGGTCGTTTATTTTTGGTTGATATCTGAATTGTGCGATTACATAACTTGGTATATTAAGTTGGATGCCTAAACACTCGACGTCACCGTTGGTGTCACTAGTCTCCATGTAAGTTAAGATTTTTGTAATCAAGTATTCGAATAGTTGGGTCTGTAAGTCGGATATTTCGAGAAGTATTTTAAGGAGATTATCTTGGTTTGAACTGTGTGTCTGTTGGTCACTTGTGTTTTTGCTGGGAAGTAATGAAATTATGAAATTTGTTTCATCGTCAAGATAAGTTTCAAGTTGTTGTTGAATTGTTTTTAAATTTTTTTCCCATTGAGCGTTGTCCGGTGACTTTTGAATGTATGCGATAAGGTTTGATTGAAATTTTCGTGGATCAACGTTAAGGCTGTTAAAATTTTCTTCGCCATTGTTTAAGATTAAACCAAATTTTTTGAAAATTTCAAAAAGAGAAACGGTTTTTGACATTTTTTTAAAATTTGTGATTATGAAACCAAAAATAATAAGAAATTATAAAAACAACGACTCTTCTAAATTCACAAAATTAAAGTAACAAAAAGAAGAGGTCTTCTTCTCGAACTAGCTTAGAAAATTGAATTATTTCTGTTAAAAGTCAGAGTATACCACTTGGGTTTATTCACAATTCCCTGAAACTAAAAAGAGCGAGACAAAAATTAAAAAAACGAGTGTAGGAAGAATATTTGAAAGCAAAAATTTTGACCCCGACGTGACTTGAACACGCAACCTTCTGATCTGGAGTCAGACGCGCTACCAATTACGCCACAGAGTCTTGTTACTTTACTTTTGCCAAATTGATATCTTTTTTCGTTCAATAGAAAAAATAGATTGATTAAAAATACCAACTCAAAACAAAGTATTGGTTTCAAATTAAAATAGAGACTCTGTGGCGTAATTGGTAGCGCGTCTGACTCCAGATCAGAAGGTTGCGTGTTCAAGTCACGTCGGGGTCAAAATTTTTTTTTTCAACATAACGATCAATGGTCGGTTAAGTGAGTAAGACTTTTTTCACACAAGAAATGACATAAGCAGAGACGACACTAAATTGCGATCGCAATTTCGCAATTTTTTTTAATTTGCAATTTTTTGCAAATATTGCCTTTTATAAATGCTATTTGTAGGGATCGACTTTTTTTTAATGAATTTTGACATTAAAAGCTTATTTTTTACAGTTTCTTAGGTATTTTTTTTCCTCCTTTCTAAAAATTTTATCAAATTTTTACATTTTCAATGTAAAGTTATATTTTTAGTGATCTAATTATGTTCTTATGCAATTTTAAGTTCCCGAATGCGGAATAAGTATAAAAATTTCGAAATTGTCAAAATTTGTCCACACTTTTCCACAATTTTCTGCTATTTTTATGCAATTTTCATCGCAATTTTCTGGAAAAAATGATGCAATTTTGCAACAATTTTTTGAGAAAAAAACGCAATTTTTTGTTGTCTCTGGACCTAAGGAATCATAATTTTTCCAAAAATAAAATTTGACGACTCAAGTTCATTTTTAAAATTTATTTGTGATTGTGAAGTTTCGTTCAAAAAGTTCAGTTCAAAATTTAAAAATTGAATATTTTTTTATAGGAAATGAAGATGTGGTTACGAAAAAAGTGTAACAAGATAAAACAAAAAATGTTACACAACTTGCAATAAAAAAGGATTAAAAACAAAATTTGATCAATCGATTATTGATTTTCGTAAAAAAACGGGTGTTATGTTAAGTTTATTTTGACATCATGAAATAATAATTTGAGTTTAAATCTTTAAATTTCTTTTAATATTTATTCATTTAATATTCAATACCTTAACCGAGTTTTATTGCGGTTTCCTTGATATATTCCTAATCATCCATTTTATTATCACTTAATTTTTTTAGTTAGAGTATTGTACAAAACGAAATCTAAATGTGATCCAAACATCTCGGGTTCGATCCCGGGTCAAACTTTAGAGGAGAGAGTTCTAGAATATTTAAGTTCCATGATTTGCGGGCTTAAAAAGCAACTTAATTGTAATTTAATTATGGAATGGGGTTTCTTGGACACTGATTTCAAAAATTCGAACAATTCTTCGCAAATAATCGATTATTTGAAGTTTTTATCTCATGATGTCCAAATAAACTTAACATAACACCCTTTTTTTTACGAAAATCAATAATCGATTGATCAAATTTTGTTTTTAATCCTTTTTTATTGAAAGTTGTGTAACATTTTTTGATACATCTTGTTACACTAAATTCTTTACCCCATCTTCATTTCTTACAAAAAATTATTCAATTTTTAAATTTTGATCTGAACTTTTTGAACGAAACTTCACAATGCTAATTTATTTAGCCTGAAAAATTTAATTAAAAAAATTATACCAGTTGAACCACATCTTGCTTTAGCGTCTCATTTGAAAATATTTTTAAAGTAGTGTTACTGCAATTTGACAAGCAGCTTTTCAAGTGGATAATTACTTCTAAGGTTCACGTCATGCAAAACTTCCACGATATCTGAATTTAAAAAATCTTTCTACATTGAATCAAATTTTTTTTTTCCATGAGGAGTCCTTACTGGTAGACCGAAGAAAGAGTGTGCTTTAGTACAGTGATGATTTTATAGGAGGATTTTACTAAAATTTACGTAATGTACCGTAAATTATTGAATTTTTTCCAATAATTACGTAAAATACAGTAAAATCACAAAAGTAAAAAAATCAGATATTACCCTATTTAAAGGTAATTCAGGTAAGGGACATTTTGGACCTCAAAATCGCGATTTTATTTTTAATATTTTTGAAAAGCTGACTTGATAGGCATATTCTCAACCAAAAATTACATCAGAATACCCAGGATTTAGCTTGTCAAGTATTATCTTAGTAATTAGGTCTGGAAGTTGACCATCCGTCAAAAGTTAGGTTTCTTTTAAAGCTAATAGCTAATGATTGAAAAGACATTTTATAAGAGTCGACCTTGAAAACGATAACAGAGATCCTAAGCTACAAAAACGTTCTATAATTTTTATAAAAGAACTACTTTTGGTTCAGTTTCGACCAGAAAAAATCAAAAATTGGCTTTTTTAGATTTTGAAATTATTTTCTAATGCTTTCCCTTACTTCTAATTACAAGATCAACCCACAGTTTTAAAGCTCATCAAATACTGTTCAAACTGTTCCTGTTCTTCCCTTCTAAAGTTTCTCTTCAATAAAGCAAAACTCAGAACTAAATTAAGCAATTTAGTAAGAAATTATAAAAAAAATTTTCAAGCCAAATCTTCCAATTTTTATTGCTTAGTACTGCACTTCTACCGAACTTTTGGTGGCAAGCGTAGCCGTACCGAAGCGTAGCAAGGAGCCTCCGTAACGAAGCGTAGCCGTACCGAAGCAAAGCGTACCCGTAGCGAAGCGCACCGTAGACCCTCTGTACCGTACTAAAAAAAAAAAGCGTACTGTACCTTCCTAGAGTACCGTAGCGTTACCTCAAGGCGTATCGTAACGCACATTCTGAAATTTTTGAAATATTTTTTGGATTTAAATCTAGATAAGAAAAAATTTTACCATAAATAGGGTTATCGAAATTACTTTACTCTAAAAGAAGGTAAAAAGTAATGGTTACAAATCATTACTTTTATTACTTTCTAGAATTTGGTCAAAAAATGCCTAAAAACCACATACAGTACTGCTACGATTTTGTGTTTTTAGTAATTTTTACGTGAATTTACGTGATTTTACCAAAATTCACGTAAAAACAGGTAATTTGACGTAAAATTACGTTTGTAAAAAACGGTAAATTTACCTTTATTTACCGGATTTTACGCAAATTTACCTGAAATTACGCAAATTCTCGTAAAAAGTAAAAATTCCACTTGTTTTCTTGATTGTTATACTTCGAAATCGAATAACTCATCAAAAAAAATTCAAATAAACTGTAACCCATCCTAAGTACGTCTATAAGATTACGAAGTATTCTCCAATAGTTTTGATATCACAATAAAATTAAAATTTAGGATTATTCAGAGCATTTTTGTTAAAGCATCAAAAATAGAAATGGAATTTTTACTTTTTACGAGAATTTCAGGTAAATTTGCGTAAAATCCGGTAAATAAAGGTAAATTTCCCGTTTTTTACAAACGTAATTTTACGTCAAATTACCTGTTTTTACGTGAATTTTGGTAAAATCACGTAAAAATTACTATAAACACAAAATCGTAGCAGTACTGTATTGAGATCAGTTAGATAAAAATATAGTGTTTTGAAAAAAGTAATGAAAGTAATGTGAAAATTACCATTACTAAGTAATATTAATGTAAAGCATTACTGGAAAAAGTAAAAATTTATCTGTAAAAAAAAATAGCTTGGTAAAATATATGTCCGACCTAACTAAATTGATTTAATTTCATAGAATTTTGAGCTGAAACCACAAAGTTCTGATAGGAAGTTTCATTCTCAAAATTTTGAAAATTACTCAAAAAAAAGTAATGAACAGTGCATTACTTTACTAAGTAAGGGTAATTTTCTAATTACTTTCATTACTTCTTCCAAAGCAATGTATTTTATGTCAATTTTTGCTAATAAACGCTGTTTTTCGGCTTTTTTTGACCAAATTTTAAAAAGTAATACAGTGTGACCTCGATTTTGTGAAGTGTCTGGGTAAATGCAAAAAAATTCACAAAAGTAAATTTTCACAAATTCAAACCAGAAATACATTAAAAGTATTAGGAGCGTCTCTCTTTTTTATTTCACAAAGTCGCGTTTTAACAAAATAGAGGATAACAAAATCGAGGTTACACTGTAAAAGTAATGTACCCATTACTTTTTACTCAGTGGAAAGGTAAAAGTGACATCCCTAACCATAAAAGGGTTGCTTTCCAAAGAAAAATATTTTGTAATGTAATCTAATATCGTTAAAAAATATAAACGTTTATTTGAATAAATGTTGCAAAACTTTTTTCTCATTAAAAATTTCTGAATGAACGGTACTGTACGCTTTGGTGCATTTAGTACGGTACGGTTGGCTTCGGTACTTCAATATTTAAACAAAGGAACAAGAAGTCATCGTCAAATAGAGAAAGCGTTATCGAAAGATTGATTGGAAATGCTCAGATGTTTTTGGACAATCCACAGTGACTAGATATGAAAAAAGTGAAAAATGGGCATTTTTTTAGCATAAAAATCAAATTGGAATATGTAAAATTTTACGCTCTTTCAGAATCTGTATCATAAATACCATACATGAATCAATCCGAATACGTATGGTAACCACTTTTTAGAAACATCCAATAGGACTCGTATTAAGATAATTATTTGTTCAATATTTTTAATTTTTACCTCATTAAAAATTCAAAAAATTAAATATCCAAAATGTAGGAGTTAGACACTTCCAATTCAACAAGATGAATAATAGCAAAAACATTTTCGGCTGAAATTTTTTTCGCTTCATAAAAAAAAATAATTGCTCGATCAAACATTAAAAAAAATATATTTATCTAAGGATTACCCAACAACAAAACAAAAATATTAGTCAATATTTATTAATTAATTTGAAAAGTTTAGAATGATACATTTGAGTTAAATTGCTTGTTTCATGTTCCTTTACATTATTCGTCTACTTAATTCATATATATATACAGAACATAAAGAAAACAAAACATTCATATATAGATCACTTTAACAAAAATGAAGCAAATGAGCCAATTTTTCAAGATTTTTGTAATCTTCATTGTTTTAAGTAATTACGTCTTTTTCAATAAAGGTTTTTAGTTTACTGAGGTTTATTTTTAAGATCAACTTATACTACTTAATGTCGAAGCGCTTAGTTGTTTTCAGTGTAAAAATTGTCCTGGAAGTACGTTTAACAGAATAGAGACTCCTATGCTAGTCACTTGTCCATCGACGCAGAGATTTTGTTTCGTAAGACACTTCTAGAACCTATACAAATTGAATAAAGATTTAATTTTTGTTTTTCAAGAGACAAAAATTAACTGTAAACGTTACTGAACATGTGTCTTTAACATCAATTACAATGGATTGTGTTGGAAATTGTAAAACATCAACAGTTAAAAATGGAGAATCAAATAAGGCTAAAACTTTTTGTTGTCATACAGATGAGTGTAATTTGGATGTCGTTAGTGATTATGATTATTAGCTTATTTTTTATTATTTTTGATTTTTTCACTTTTTTCAAATAGAAAAAATAAAATTAAGTTATAGATTTTTTTGTAATCTTCAAAACCTTTATTTAAGAAAAAATTTAAATCGATAAAGAAACTTGATCGGTTGGTTGAAAAGAAAAAAATTTGACCCCGACGTGACTTGAACACGCAACCTTCTGATCTGGAGTCAGACGCGCTACCAATTACGCCACAGAGTCTCTATTTTAATTTGAAACCAATACTTTGTTTTGAGTTGGCATTTTTAATCAATTTTATTTTCTCTATTGAACCAACAAAGATATCAAATTTGGCAAAAGTAAAGTAACAAGACTCTGTGGCGTAATTGGTAGCGCGTCTGACTCCAGATCAGAAGGTTGCGTGTTCAAGTCACGTCGGGGTCAAAATTTTTGCTTTCAAATATTCTTCCTACACTCGTTTTTTTAATTTTTGTCTCGCTCTTTTAGTTTCAGGGAATTGTGAATAAACACAGGCGTTCGAAATACAGTCGACGATGCTTAGTTTGTATAAAGCATTAGTTACATGAATGGGCTTGAGCCAACCTTTCATTTCAACTATGGCCTAGTCATATGAGAAAAGATTTGGTTGCCAATGGTAGCCAAAGGATACAAAAAGCTAAGCTCAAAATTAGTCTCGTTATAATGGTGTTAATAGTCGAAAACCTTTTAGTAAAATAAGTCTTTTTGAATAGGGTCAAACTGTCAACAAATAAAAAATGCAACATAATTGTATAAAATTTCGTATTCAGCACCCAAAATTTACCCTAGATTCGATTGAAAAAATAATTGACCAAACATGTGTCAAACTGCTCAAGTAAATCGTAGTAGAAGACAATCACCAACTCACGAGTAGGTTAAATAAAGTTTCAGACAAGAGCAAAGCAATATGCCGCATAAACAGCACAAAAATAGGGACTAAAGCCTACGAGAACAGTTTTGTCTAAAAGTACCTCAGCATTCGAAAAATGGAGTGTTGGACATATACACAACCCGACTAAACCCTCATAAACAAACCCAGCGAGCACTACCAAAAGTAACGTTAAGCATCTCCAATGTAAAAACTGTTACTACAACAACTATTTGTTCTTACTGTAATAAACTAAAAAGTGTAATAAACTGTAATAAACTTCCCTGAAAATAAAAAGAGCGAGACAAAAATTAAAAAAACGAGTGTAGGAAGAATATTTGAAAGCAAAAACTTTGACCCCGACGTGACTTGAACACGCAACCTTCTGATCTGGAGTCAGACGCGCTACCAATTACGCCACAGAGTCTTGTTATTTTACTTTTACCAAAATGATGTTCTTGTCTCGATCAATCGAGAAAATAGATTGATTTAAAAATATCAACTCAAAAAAAATTATTGTAGGTGTAGCAGCCATAAGAGAAAACTTCGATTTGACTTTGATTTTTAACTCTGTAAAATAAACTATTATTGAACTATTTACATATTTACAGTAGTGATAAACTAATACTCTATTTCAAATAAAATACTTTCATTTACACTATTTACCAAGCACTGGATTCATCGTCGCTTGGAGCTAGGCTCAACACTAAAGACTTAAAACTATGTCCTCTATAAAATAGAGACTCTGTGGCGTAATTGGTAGCGCGTCTGACTCCAGATCAGAAGGTTGCGTGTTCAAGTCACGTCGGGGTCAATATTTTTGTTTAAAAAGTTCTAAAACGAAAGCTTTTTCAATATATTTTAAAATGACCGGGCGATCCATTTGTCTAAAATCTCCCAATTAAAAAATTTAATAAAACAAGTCTTCTGTATGGCAATGGCACCCATTTGTTAATATTTAGTTTAATATCAAAAGTATTCAAAATGTTATAATATTTAAAAGGAAAGTTAGTTAGTTAGCTAATTAGTGTGAGCTGCGGTATAGAAAATTTCTATAACAACGCATTCAGGCGTTTAGCACTTGATCGGCTTTGGCAGCATCTGCTTCGTGTCATCCTAAAAACTTTCTCATCGATGATGTTCTTGAAACTGTTTTTTGATTACTGATACTGCACTTTCAGGTAGATCATTCCAACTTGAAGTTATTCGGTTTGTGATAAAATTATATCGATATGAGCCTTTTTTATTGATTTCACGTACTAATCGGCTTTTGTGCTTCCTTCTTAGATTGATTGTGGTAGGTTTAACGAAATTGATACCGTTGAGTAAATTTATTTCTTCATGACCATTAATCAACTTTTAAGTTTGTATCAAGTCGCCCCTACGGCGTCTGTCCTCTTAGCTCATTAAATTGAGTTCTTTTAGGGGTACCTCATAGGGTTTAGATTTGATCGGTTTGACCAACTTTGTTGCTCTTCTTTGTACTCTCTCTAAGATCTTAATTTCGGTCTTGTAATACGGACTCCATGAGCTTACTGCATACTCCAAGTGCGGTCTCACTAACTTTCAGATATCACACTCATGACTGCGATATCTGAATGAACTTTTTATCTGTCCGAGGACCAAGTTAGCCTTTGCTGCAGCATACGTACAAAAAAGAAAACTATTCACTGTACTTTAGCATCCCCTTAGTGAACTGAATCGTACCCTTGCCGTATCAAACCTACCTTATCAATGTTATTTGGCACTAGTGTATTTTGGTCTCGTCAGTTAAGTGAACATCATTTTCACCTAATAATTTGTTAACCTTAAGGTTCACATTTACGTGAATCTCTTATCTAAATTAGGTGTATATGAAAATATTCTTCGTATTCTCAGCTGTCGTTTGATGCAATTTTCGGATTGACATTTTTAATTTAACAGCTTATAATACTCTTGGCTTACTCAATTTTTTACTTTTTTTTTCAATTTTTGGATCATTTTGACTCAGTTTTGACGTATCAGGCTTAATAATGCCTGAATGATTTAAGTTCATTTTTTAAGAGGTATAATAAAACGACTCTTTAAACTTCTTTTACCAAACGGTACGCTTAACGCACGTCGAAAGTAGACTTCGATCGCTAAGCAAATGGTCATAATTCGGTACAAGTGCAGTAGCTTTCGGATCCTTGAAAAAGCAACACCCCCTTTTTGTCTAAATGTATACACCCGGGTGTAATATCTTTATTTTGAAAGCTAGCTTTAAACAAAATATTATAGGGTGTTCATCATCAAAAGTTCTTCAAAATGGTACCCCCATTAACCCTCTGGTCGCTATTTTTAATGGAAAAAAGGAAAAAAGATAGAGAAAAAAGGAAAATTCTGAAAGAGCATCAAAAATAATGCATTCCTGTGCAAAAATAATAGGAGGTGTATACAAAAAAATTGGGGGTGTTTATTTCTTGTAATTTTAAAGTCGATTGTAATCATTTAAAATAAGCGACCAGAGGGTTAATGGGGGTACCATTTTGAAGAACTTTTGATGATGAACATCCTAGAATATTTTGTTTAAAGCTAGCTTTGAAAATAAAGATATTACACCCGGGTGTATCCATTTAGACAAAAAGGGGGGTGTTGCTTTTTCAAGGATCCTAGCTTTCTCTAGCAATTTAATTTTTTCAAAATTTTTATTTAAGCATTTTACGTGATCAATAATCCATTTAAATTCTGTTTTGTTCGTCTTCATTAATCTTACTATCTCTAATCCTCACATGTTCTGAGAACGATTTAGTTACAGCAAAATACGTTTTAATGTTTGTAAGAAACTAAACGGTAAATCGTGCATTTTTTCGTGCAAATTGAAGATTATAGCCGCATTCTACTGTAATTTTAGCAAGTGGTGTTAGAGAATCTTAACTCGTAATCAAGATCAATGAAATATTTTTTTAGGTTATTGACCACGTGGCGATAATCAGACCATAATTTATACAATCGGAAGCTTTTAATCTCTGCACCGCAAGCGGAAGTATAAGGATAAATACACTCATGAAAAAAAAACTATTTTCTAAGATTCACCCACAACAACATTAAAGATCAATTATCTTTAATTTTTTAGGATAATTATAAAATTGTTAAAGCATCTGGAATTTATAAAAAAAAAACAAGCGCAGCCTAAAAATACGATCAACAGTACCAATTTAACTAAACGAATACCGTAAATAATTGATTCTTAAGTCAAATATTTTTCATTTAAATTCTACATGTCTAACGATTGTAAAAGAAATTAAATTTTTTTATGTGTCTAATAAAACACAAGACGATTTTATGCCGAATATAAAAAAAAAATCTATATCTTGATAAGTCCAGGATATTTAAAAAATAATAATAATAAAATTAATTTTAAGAATCGATAATTTTTTCGTTCAAATTCATTTTTTTCCCTTCACTTAACTTACAGACACTATTTCAAAAAAACAAAAATAATTGATTACAGATTTTTTAACATAAACCATACATAAAAAAAAACAAGTACCTAGTGGAATCAACTTGAGCGTACATAATCTATTCAACAAATATTTATAAACATATCTTTTTGGACATAGTGTCAGTAAGTCTTAGTAGCCACTTGATGTTATATAAGTTTGAATTAATCAAATTTTGATCGATTCAAACAGTGATAAGAGTCTCCTAAACTTATTTTCAAGAAAGTTATAAATCATATTCCATGATGGGTATTTCTAATGTTGTTGTGATTTGACATTGTTATTTTCTATCATAAACTTGTTATCAATTTAATTACAATATTTTGTTGTATTTTTTCTAAATAGACACATCAAATAAACATTAGACTAGTCATTTAGAAAGATCATTTACGAAAAAAAAAAAATTGATTTAAAATTTACTCTCTTACAGAATCGTATTTGTCAAGAGAGTTTGCTTGTTTGTGTGTCGAAAACGTTCTCTTATCTTGAGTTTACAAGATAAAGCGTCTATTGATCATTTTTTATGAGATTTTTTTTCTCTCTCGATTTCAATATCTTTGATGATAAGATAGATTTTCAGTTTTTTTTTTTAGAGCCGTTGTCTAAATCGATTCTAGATAAAGACAAATATCGAGTTGTTGTGGGATTAACAAGACAGTGATTAAGTGACTGTAATTAATTTCTTAAGTACTTTTTTAAAAAAAAAGTAATTCATAACATTTTGGATGGGTTTAGAATTTTAATGATTTTTTAATTTTACTCTCTTTGGACCGTTCCTTGATATTTGAATTTTTCACTTTTGGATTACTTTTAAATGTAGGTCAAAGCGACCTTGTTTTTTTTTTCTAAAGAGTTATAGACAAGACTTAGATGTTTGTATAATAATAAATGATAAACTTAAAAAATAGCTTTAACTTATGTTTATCAATAGCCCAAAAGAGTCATAATTATATAAATCAAAATATTTTTTTTTTATTATTAAGTCCTTATTAGTATGTTTGAGGCTGAGATTTTTAAATAAGTTTTAGATTTAATCGAACAACCATCCTCAAAAAACATTGCTGAAATATTTTTTCAATCAAAATAAAACGAGTGGATCGACACGTGAAACGACTTTAACCCACTAGGGTACAAACCTGAGCTTGTCTAAGTCAAAGTATTATTTTTAGGTGAGAAAATTTTTATGATTTTTCATAGATTTTGATACGAGGAACAAGAATCTCGGAACGAGGTTGGCCGGAAATTTAATGTCAGTTTGATTCGTTTTCATAATCTTTTTTTATAAATTCGAAAAAACCCTTAAATGACGCTTTAGGACCACTGAGAGCTATTTTACCCTGGGACAACTATTTTCTAAAGAATCTCAATGTGCTAATTTTAACCAATCTAAGAATCAGTCACAGCAAAATAAAGCCTACTTTGCTCCAAAACGTTTTATAGGTTTTTTTTTTTGCTTCAGTCGTTCACATGTTCCAACAATGAACATTCGCCTTCTTCCGAATGTGTCTGAACGTTCAAAAGTTTTCATAACCTTTCAAAAATGTTCGAGACTTTTCACAATTTTCGGGACCTTTTCATTAATTTTCGAGAACGTACTGAGCCCGAAAATTTATGAAAAATTATGTAAATTTTCTTAAAATTTGGTCCGAAAATAATAATAAAAAGTTTATGCAAGGTTCTGAAAATTTTTAAAAACTTTTGAACGTTCGAACGAATTCGGATGAACTCAAACGTTCATTTTTGGATTATGCGAACGACCAGGTTCGTAGCTCGAATTATATCTTCTGCAGTTTATTAGAATTCAATCTGTCCAATCGAAAAATCTTTTTAAAGACCTATCAACTTTTGCATTCGAAAGAGATTTGTCTCTAAATCCCAATCACTTTGGATTCTAGATGTTAGATCCTAATTCTGGGTGCGAAAAAGTAGACTTGGTTACGTTTTAACTCTTATCCGTTCGAGTAAGGTGGGTCAAAAAAGACCCGACTGATCATTAAAGACCAAAACAAAAATTATCAAAATTTTTGTGTTTTTGTTCGCTTTTCAACAAGTTTTTATTTTTTTTTGACCATGATTTTAAGAGTTTAGGATATTAACACAAAAAAAAAACGAGTCAAAATTTTGATGTGATTTTGTTGGCAAGTCATAATTTTATATAAATTAGCAGAGATTAAAAATGACAAAAAAATTTCAACTTGTCAAACCAAAACGAGAAGAGAGAACTTAATCAATTCGCCATTAATTTTAGTTGGGACCAATATTTTGTTTTTGTTCTCAATTAAATTTTTGTCATCATAATCTGAAATTTTTCTCTTCTCTCTTTTTTTTTTTTTTGATTAAATCCATTTCATTTTGTTCTCATAATTATTAAATTTGAAATATTCATTTAGGAATGTTGACAATAAAGCCCTTAAGGGTGGCTTAATCAAAAAATAAACAATTCAACCAAAACATTTTCATTATTTCAAATTTCTAAACTTTTTATGATAAGAAACAAAAAATTATAATTCAAAAGTTATGATGATGTTTTTAATTAAAAGGTCTTAGTAGTAATAAAATTGCGTCGGAGTAATCTCGACCTCCACAGTTACATAAAAACAAAAATGCATTTTTGTTTCTATTCTCAAAGAGAGTTAAGTAATAAATGATATTTGTAAATAACCTAAATTAATAGTTTGTTTTTTCGATTGGAATTTTATAGATAATTTAAATAAGATATCGATTCAATTAATCAGTAGTGTTTGGAGTTTTCTCATATAAATTCTTTTAATCTCATAAACAAAACTATTTTTCTTTTCTTTTTTTTTGGTTGTAAACTTATTCATTCTTGTTTTTGTTGTTGTTTTTTGTTTTATCTTGGAATGAATCATCAGATTTTTTTTCTTTTTGTAACCTTAAGGATACTCAATTTTGTTGTTGTTGTTGCTCAAGAGCTATCAAAGTCATTTAAAAGAAAAAAAAAGGTGTTATACCAATTAGTTGTCTTGGAATTTCAAGTTTATAAACTTTAATTTAATTCTTGTGAGTTTTGTTTTTTTAAAAAAAAAATAATAATTGAAATTTTAAGATTTTTCTTTATTGAATAAATTAAGACTGTGCTTGTTTTTCTTTATTAAAATAGAATTTATTTAATTTAAAAGTTTAATTGAATCGGGATTTTTACTTTTGTTTAGATATTTGATAAATAATTCAATCATTACTAGTTCTCCATTAGGCAAAGTCATACACTGAACCTGAGTCGGAAATAGCGTGACTCTTAATCTAACACATTGCCTCTTCTCTTCGAGTAAAGACCATTATCTTCGACTCAGGCTCGGGCTCCGGCTCTAAGGTTAAAGAGTTCAGACTGACACTGTATCTTTGAGGTGTACAGTTAGAACGATTAAAACGATAAGATTAAAATAAAAAATTCCACCTATATTTAGAGAGATTTTTATATTGGACACAGACATGGGGTACTTGGACACTAGGCCTATTTAGAAATTTTTACATGCTTAAATCCTCTCCCCCTGTCAAATAATCTTTTTTCAACTTAGGAATACCACTCCCCTCCCCCCTTCTAAAATTTCACATTCAATTTTTTAGGCGTTTTTTATTCGCCTTTTAATAAACTCACGAGTTCATCTTGTCTAAAACATATAAAAATATTCTTTTAATCTTATCAGAAAAAAAAATTTATCAACTTGTTCAGTAACAACAACCACCATCGCAACGAATGTGGAAACTAAACTGTCCAATTTACCGTCGAACCTTTCTAAAACACTGGAATTTAACTTTTAAATATTAGATATCTAAGTTGTTAAGACTTTTGTGTAAAAATCCGTTTAATTTTAAGAAAAAAAACACAAAAATTTTGCTAAAATAAAAAAAAAGAAAATTTTTTATTTCTCAAGCCCCCCCCCCACCTTGTTTTTGAATTTTTTTCATTTCAAAAGTTAAGTGTATGCACAAAAAGTTATGAAATTAGTTTTTTTTGACAAAATTAGGTTTTGGGTATATACCCAAATTTTATTGGATACCCATCCCCTACCAAAAACCAAAACCGAATTTTTTGGGTAATCCATACCCAACCAATACCTTAAAATTAATGAGTATATATGTCTTTTTTTTAATATATTCATTAAGTTCTGATCCAATCTGAAAAATCAAAAATTAAAAAGGGCTAAAAAACCTCAAACTAACCCTCTCCGATGGATTCTAAAATATTTAGAATGAATTTATTTTATGCTGTAGATTTTAAAGTTATTGTATTTCTTCTAATCCACAGTTTTTTAGGGGATCAGTTTAAGAATGTTTACGATATTTTTCATACTTTAAATATGAAAGCAGAAAGCGCTAATAATAATTTTGCAAAGGATAGAGTGAAATTAGAGCTTGGGTTTCGGGCTTTGGTCTGTGATTCTGCTAAATCGAACTAGATAATACGGTAAGTTTTTCAAGTAGAATAACTACCATCTTTTAATAGAGAATTACGGGTCTCTTCTCAATTGAAACAAAGTCCAAGAGGCACTTTTTAGAACAAAAGTTTTTTTTATTAATACAGATCGAAATGGTTTAGAAACGAGATCGAAAGTTTTCAATAATTGTCTTTTAGGTTTAGAATGAATCGAATGATCAAGAGAAGGGACTCTAATGGTCACCTATACTCAAAATTTGTCTGATCATGTGTTCTTTCAACGAACTCACACCTCAATCGAGCTCAATCAATGTCAGTTAGAGTCGAAATAACCTGTGCATAATTACAAATTAAATAAAGATTAAAATTCATTCGATATACAGTACATTTCTGAAATAAGATGACATGTTTCGGAGCATTGCTTAAGACGCTCAGGCACATTGCTTAGGCAAAGTTTCTGGGCTGCCTAGGACGCTCCGGCGCATTGCTTAAGCAGAGTGTTAACTTATTTCAGAAATGTACTGTACGAAGAACTTTATAAGGTTAACGAAACAAGAGTATGAAGGAGAAGCATAACATACGTGTACGATGACTCACACTTGAAAAGTGTTCGCTGCCAGAGATTAAGACTTTGTGTTTTTTTAGCACTAAAGAAAATTTCTTTCAATTAATCAGGTTCGTTAGCAATAAAATTCTAATCAAATATTCGTTAATCAGTGTTTGTTATTATCAAAATATGACCACTTCCACAAGCTTTAATTTAATAATTAAATTCATCAATTTATCGTAATATTTAATTTTAAAAGTCAAGTTAATTAACCAGGATCGTTTAAAATCGATAAATCATGTTTCAAAACAAAAAAAAAATTTAGACCAAAAATCAAGTAGTCAACAATCTGTTGATTTATCGATTATTTGATTATGGATTTAATAAAACAAGTTTCGAACTCAAAATCGGACATTTAAATTTACATTTCTACTTAAAATGAAAAACGCATATATTCAAAAAATAGAAGAGTAAAAAAACCATAAACGATTTGTTCATGTTGTTTTTCATTCAAAACCACACACACACACACACACTCGACTCACACACACAACTCTAATAAAAAGCGTAAACATTTATTTTAATAATTAAAATATAGAAGCAAATATCGATCGATAGTAGCCGACCAACAAAAAAAAAAAGTGGAGGGGGGGTCATCGAGATTTAGCAAAAAAACTTTCTTTTAAAATGTCAAAATTATGCTCAACTATTAATAAAAGTTTAATAGTTTATCGATTTATTGATGAAGATAAAATAAATCTCTGTGAGAGAGAGAGAGAGGGAAGAGGAGGGAGTCTGACCAATACAAAATATACAAAATCTAGATCTCATATATTAGCATTTTTTATTAAAATCGAACTTTTTTTCGACGAAAATCTCCATTTAATTCCGAATAAGAATTTGTTGTTTTTTTTTAGATAGGGAAAAGAATCAAATGTATTAGAAAAAACTAAAAAAAAAAAGTATAACAAAAATAATTAAAAATGAGTCAGAATAGCACGGAGCAATCGATAGTTAGCACAAAGGCTAATGTCATGATTTATGATGACTTGAATAAAAAATGGAATCCGTCCGGTGCGACACCGGGTCTTTCAAAAGTACAAATATATCAACATCTATTGAATCAAACGTATCGTGTTGTTGGTCGTAAATTACAAGATCATGAAGTGGTCATTAATTGTTTATTACAAAAAAATTTAAAATACAATCAAGCTAATCAAACGTTTTTGCAATGGCGTGATTCAAAACAAGTTTATGGTTTACATTTTCAGTCAAAAGAAGAAGCGGATGTGTTTACACAGACTCTTAGAATGGCTGTTGATAATTTAAATCGACTCGCTATATCGTCATCGTCGTCCGCTTCGTCGACTTCTTCGAATAACAACGCAGGAGATAATATATCCATAGGAAAGAGGTCTATAGCTTCGGCTGGCTCCTCTTCCGATTACAGTCAATCGATTTATGATGATAATGAAAATTTGAACATAAACCCCTCTAGGTAAACACACAAAACTTTAAAAACTTAAAAAATTTTTAACATTATTTTTTTTTTTTCAGGCAAAATTTTATAATGAACGGTAACGGTGTAATAAACGGTATATTAGGTCATCATCAAACTAGCATGTATAACACGGCGTCCAGGATTCAACAAAACCCTGTAACATCACCGCCATTGTCAACATCATCTTCGTCGTCTTCATCAAACGGCAGTCTTACTATTTCAGTTAACAATCCGAATCAAAATGGTTATACAAACGGTTATCAACGTCAATCAAGTGACGGTTTTAATTATCCGAACGGCAATTATATCCAACAACAACAAGTTGTACAGCAACAACAACAACAACAAAATGGTCCTTTGTATCAATCGTCTCCCATACCTCCTCCACCACCACCTCCACCGCTTAATTTAAATCTTGTCTCTTCTTCGAATAATCATAATTGTAATAATGAGAATTATAATTCTCCTAAAATTTATGATACTATACCCGATACGGCTGGGTATGTGCAACAAGCACAGATTTCTAATGGACCACCACCGCCACCTCCGCCTCCATTGCCATCTAGTCTATTCACAACGACATCCGCACCACCACCACCAGCTCCACCACCGCCTCTAATCTCAAACAATCAACCACCTCCACCACCACAAACTAATCCACAACCCAACAATTACATAAGTGAAATAGCAAAATTTCAAGCGAATAAACTTAAAAAAGTTGAAACCGAAACAACCAACGGTAATAATACAATTAAAAGTTCAGGTCCACCTGGTCCTATGGACTTTTTGGCTGAGATACGACAACGAATAGAGAAAAAAAATTCTTTAGAAAAAGAACAAAAAAACTCAGACAATGATAGTGTAGATACGAATTCATGTAAACCGTCTAATTTAGTAAATCGTAATGGTATAAATAAAAATAATCAATTTGGTGCTGTTATTAATGGTTTAAATAGTTTGAAAAATCAACAATTCGATTCTCCTAAAACAATTAAAAAGTATGATTTTTTGATAAAGTTTTAATAGATTTTTTTTATTAAAAAAAAAATTTAATTGTAAGGATTACTAGTACCCCGAATGTTGGTACAAATGGTACGGTTAATGGAACAACAAATGGTGTCTATACAAATGGTAATCATTCAGAGTCGAATATTAATTATGATAAACTTAAACAAGAGTTAATTGTTGAATTTCGTAAAGAGCTTCAAACGTTTAAACAAGATATAGTTAATAGTATGTTATTTTTTGTATTTGGATAGAAAAAAAAATTCAGAATCTCTAAAAATTAGTTAAAAAATGAATGACCGGAAACTTTTGATACAAAAAAAGTGAAGTTAATGATTTGCTTGTTTTAACCTGTAGGATATCTCACAGGGTCTAACTTTAAATTGCATAATCAAAGCTGAGTTTTAGTCAAGTGTTGCCAAACCCTGGTCAGATCAAAAATTGATTAACTCTCCATTTATTCAATTAAAACTTGTTAGCTATTTTCGAATACATTTACCCAGAATGTGTTCTCATCACTCTTTGTATTGGAGCTTGGTACCAAAAGATCGTTCTCATTCCTCAAGTTGTATTCAATCTTTGATTAATTCTTTACTAGTTGTGTTTGCGCGTGTAATAATTTTGTAAGAGAAGAACATCGTTCTCTCCAAAGCTCGATGTTGAAATGCAAAGAGACGGTACTTTTTTAATGAATTATTAAAATCATTGAGGTCAGTAGTTTTAGTAGTTTAAAAATACATAGAGAGGCCGTGGTCGAGTAAGTAAAACAATAGCTTTGGCAACTAGTGGCACGAGTTCAAATCCATGTAACGTTTAGAAAAAAAAAATAATGGAATCGGATACGTGTCATTAGTGTTGTGCTGCTTAGAAATGATCCAACTAGAATCATCGACTAGTCATTTTCTAGATAGCCTGACACTTGGACAACTTTGAAAATCATCGTATCGGGACTCGCAAGTCGCTGTGACTTAAAGCAAGGGTGTCGAAAGATGCAAATGGAGCGAGCATGAAAAAATTCTGTAACGACCTACCCGGCTAAGAAGCCTTCTGCAGCTAATTAAGTCTAGGATTGTTCTACTAGATGTTAGATCTGCACAGATTACTACGACTACAATTCGCCAGCTTTTGAATTTAAGTTTTTGATCTAATCAAATTTAATGTAGGAGTAGAAAATAAACTGCAGTATGGACTGTGTCTATCCCAGCGAAACTAAGCGCTTGGCCCAATTTTTGACCATTGCAGTCGTTGCATTTCGTCAAATTTAAACACTTCTCTACTAATTTGGCTAACAGTGTACTAGCTGTTAACCTATTCCAAGTAGAGACTATTCTATTCGTCAAAAAATTTTATCGACATGAGCTTTTTTCTCCAACGGCAAGTTTTGATTTACCCATGATTATTTATTCATGTTAAACTGATTCTGAACTTTTATATATAAAATTTAAAAACACCCTCATTAATTATTCTTTTTTTAGCTATATTGAACGAATTGCGAAGATAAAAAAAAAATGAGTTTTTGTATTTTCAAATTTTTTTTTTCTCAACCGTACAAAATGTAAATATTAAAGTGCCGTATTAACCATGTCAAAAATAAGAAAACAAATAAAGAGGAGCTACATCAAAAATGATTGTAACAGTGATCATTTAGCGGAAAATTTGTAAAATATCTTGATAAAAAACGAATTCTAAGTCAACAACAACAATCGTTTAAAAACACAAATGACAATTTTTTTTGTTTTAAAAAGACATAAAAAAAAATTTTTGCATTTTTAAATTTCATTTTTTTAAAAAAAAAAAAAAAATCTTTTTTTTAAAATATTTATTCAGTATCGTCAATAAGTAATAAAAAATTGATGGTTTCTAGGACTGAGTATTCGAGGCCTAGTAAAAAAAAAAATGACATTTTTTTCCAACTCTAAACCAACTCATGTTTCGAATCGATTTGTTTTTTCTTCTCTACTTTTTTTTTTTTTAAAAAATGACTGTTCTCGTTTTTTTGATTTTTTTTTGTTTTTTTTCTCTTTTTTTTTATGAAAATAATACAAAATATTTTTTAATTTAAATTAATTTTGACTTATTATTATTATTATTATTATTATTATTATTATTAAGCTTATTATTCATAATTTACAAAGTAAAAAAAAAGATTTTTCTTCTTTTTTTTTTGATTTTAATTTTTTTTTAAGTCAATTTCAATAATCAATTTTATTTGAATAAATTAAATTTAAAAATTTAATACTTCATACATTCTATTCTAATTGAGAATTATTTACTCTCAAATTTTTCGAAAAGCTGAAAAACTCATACTAATTGGCCGAAATAATGGCAACATGTGCACTGAATTAAGAATGGTGAAACCTAGATCGCCTTGATTCCTAGATTTATGGTCTTGCGCCCCTTCCAACGCTCTTATACGTTGTGATGGTCAAAGCCAGCGGCACCAATGTACCCGTAATACAGCACATTTAGAACGGTGTTAGAATGACAGCAACATTGTTGCCGCTCATTTTCACATCCAGGCTGGGGACCGGCCAATGCATGGTTACGACGGGCTTAATCTAAAATACCGTATTTCCTTGCTTATAATCTACTAGGGTTAAAATCATGCCAAAATGAACTGAATCTGAGGTTCTATAGGGGTGGCATTTATACAACTCAGCCCGGTCTACTTCAGAATCACAAAGTTTGAACAGATCTGATTTCCATTAGTCTACAAAAAGAGGGTATTAGGGAGGCACTTGAAAGCAAGGAAATACGGTACCTTAAAAAACAAAATTTAAAAATTATAAAAAGACTTACTTATCAAAACGATTAGTCGCCCTCCAATTTTCTCATCTGGACTTGGAACCGGCCATGGCATGGTTACGACTATGCTCCTGCCATCCACTCTAGTAACTTTGGGACGTTCATCATAAACAGCGCCACTTATCCGAGCCGAAGCTGCGAACTCGACAACTGTCCAGACAAGCTTGGATAGAACGGAGACCACAAACCAAGGGTATTCTGCATCTTGTAGAATAATTAACTTTGTTACTAGAACTACACCTATTGCTAAATGGTGTCTGCTGTAAAACAAGTTCTTGCGCCAGTTCCCAGACTCCTATACGTTGTTATGGTCAATGGGCACCCCAATACGACAAGATTCGAACGCGCTCCGTAGATCCACTTACCCGTAATACAGCACATTTAGAATGGTGTTAGAATGAAAGCAACATCGCCGTCCTACCATTTTCACATCCAGGCTTGGGACTGGCCAAGGCATGGTTACGGTGCTATTTACCTAAAATGAAGATTTCACCGATTGTTATTTTATTTTTCTGAACAATTTGTTTCAATCGTTTATATCATAATTAATTTTGTCTATAATGAGTTGTGAATTCTATGGTACATTTAGTACGGTACGGTACGCTTCGCCTTATTAATTCGTTTGAGAATCATCTTATCAAGACATCTAGGGTACCATTTCGAAGCAGACTAAAAAATCTACCATTGACATACATGCACCTGGTATGAAAACTTACCGTTAATTTTTTAGACCAGTTGGCTCATTAGTCGACTGCCAACACAAATATTTGTAGGATAAGATTCTTTTTCCTCAAGTAGTATTTGAACCCTCATATTCATTTTTCATTATTTGTTTTTTTTTTAGTCACCAAAGCTAAAAACTTTGTAAGAGAAGGACAGCATTCTCTCAATGGCATGATGTCGAAAAACCAATAAAACCATAATTTTTTATACAATTGCTATTTCATTGAAGTCTGATGAGTTTAGTTGATTTCTTAAGTATTCGAAAAATCTTTAAGCGAATAATAAAACATAAAAGTTTAAAAAATATTTTTATTCAAATTGATATAATGTTGTATTAACACTAGAAGCTGTTTCATTTAACCCAATTTGGATTTTAAATTTTAAATAAAAAAATATCGAAAATAAACCTTGACAAGAAACCAAAAAAATACAAAAAAAAAGTTTTTTCATCCCTGGTTTGGTTAATATAACGAAAAAAAATTGTTAAATTAACGATTCGGTACATTTTAAATTACTAACTACGAAAAAAAACATTCAAAAATGATCGATTAATTGATCTTCGAAATCTTTGGAAAAAAAAAAAAACTTGAATCAATCAAGCTCTATTAAGCTTTCGTCTTTAGTCTGTTTTGGTAAACTTTTTTTATTCGATTGATAGTGATTAAAGTTATCTGACAAAAATTGATCCAAAGTTGGTCCATATCTTCCCATAGGATCTTTGGCAACCATGAACAAATCACCAACAAATGTAAACTGTAACAAACTTTGAACAACAAAAAAAAGATTAAGGCTTGATCAGATTTAAATTCTTCAATTACTTGTTATCAACCAATTTTCTCCACTCTGGTTTCTCATTTTTAATGTCACTATAGTTATCATTCGAAACAATAATTGCATTAAAATGTTCAGCTGCTTCAAGTATAAACCTATCATCATAAGGTATTATTAATTTACCGTTTAAGTATCTCGATGGTGTGTATGATAACACTCCATTTGTTTCTAATTCATCTAAAACAATCCCATCTTTAACATTTTCAGTTCTTCTGTATCGTGGCACGAGTACTTTTATTTGTTCATGACCTCGTTTTTTAAAAAATTCAACAGCTAATTTCACCCCATAAGAAGAGAATTTTTTAATTCCATGTCTAAAAATTTTTGAAATTAAGTTTTTTATGGGTGTGAAGACTTTTAGTGTCTAAAGACTTACGCCATTCCAACATTGCTACCATCGATTATAACAAAACGTAAGTTTTTTTTTGGTTCATTCGTCTTATTGACTTCGACAGTTCTATTTTTGGTTGAATCTTTATTTAAATTAATGGTCAAATTTTCGATACAATCTTGTTTAATCTCAATATTCATGAGATTATTAAGATTTCTTGTGTTTGTTGTATCTTGTAAACGTTTAGCTTGTTTTTGTTTTCTTCTATTTTTTCTTCCATTTGGTACTTGAGGATTTTCTTTTGATGATTTTGTCATTTTAGATTATGTTTAAGAAATTGAGATTTTATTTTAGAATGAAAAAAATTACATTTTTTTTTTGCAAATTTAACTTAAATTAGTTGAAATTATATTTTTTAGAAAATAAAAATTTGACCCCGACGTGACTTGAACACGCAACCTTCTGATCTGGAGTCAGACGCGCTACCAATTACGCCACAGAGTCTATATTTTAATTTGAAACCAATACTTTGTTTTGAGTTGGTATTTTTAATCAATTTTCTTTTCTCTATTGATCGAACAAATAAATGAATTTGGTATGACTCGAGGTCAAAAGGTTTATGAGAAGATAAGAAGAAAAAAAATAATTCTGTTCAGCAATAGATTTCAAAGAGAGTCTATGAAAAAATGTTTTAAAGACCTCTAAATTAAATTCAGAGTGTAAGTATTATTGAGATCATATATTCTTTCATATCAGGATGATTCATAAAATTCCGCTTTTTTTATCTTATTAAAATAAAAAATTAGCCATCTATCAGTGAGCATTCGATACCTCTCTTGTACCATTCCTGGATTTTTTCAGCTAAAATACTCAGCGGCACCCAGCTTCAACTTGGTCTTGGTTAGTAAAATTCAGCCCTCAAAGAAAATGAGCCATATAGTGGAAAAGATAATAATCAAAAGTGGAAAGGTCTGGACTATATGCTGGATGAGGGAGAAGCTCAATCCCTTCCAGTTCTTCAATTTTTCCTATGGTTTTTTGTTATCTTGAAGAAACAAACCAAGCTTTCCGTTGATCAAAGAAGGATTTTTTACTTGAAGTTAAGCATACATTCGTTTAAATTGTTCACAATAAATTTCTGCATTTATCGGGCGACCATCAGGAACCAGTTCAAAGTGAATTACCCTTTAGTAATTCCACCAAACGCACAACATTACCTTCTTTTCGAATCGTCCTCTTTTAACGACTGGTAGGACTGGTTGAGATGGGTCATTTCTCATCGCAAGTAATTCTCCTTCTGAAAAATTGTTCATCAAGAGGATTTTTTATTATTTTTTTACAGATTTCGATACGACTTTGAATATCGAAAGGTGTCTAATCGTATGGACCAACTCGGCAGCGTCTATTTACTTTATGGATCAACTTAAAGTGACGAAATTATGGTCAACTGTGAAGTGCTATAGTCACTTGATAATTCGCGAAAACTAACCCGGGGGTTGCTCTCTACCACCTTGCGCAGAGCATCCTGATCGAAACTGGTCTTCTACACCCCTTTTACCTTCGAAGGCTAGTATCACCACTGTTAAACTTATTGAATCAAGCTTGTGCCTTACTTACTTTAAGGACATCCTCACCTTCTACTTGCTGCTGTTGTTGTGAGACCTTTAAAATGACGTAACAGCACCAAAATCTCAAAGTTTTCATCAAAAGTTTTCATAATTTTGTATATAATATGAAAGTTATGAGTTTCATTAGAGCTAGAATCAATAATAACATCCCATCTAAAAAAAGCGAAATTTTTTGAATCACCAAATATATGAATCATCCTAATACTTGGTAATAGAAATATTGTTTAGATCTTAAACTACGTTATTTTCGGGAAGTAAATTATTAATAAAGAGCTTTGAATTTTATTCTGAAATTTTAATGGGAAAAATAAATTTGACCCCGACGTGACTTGAACACGCAACCTTCTGATCTGGAGTCAGACGCGCTACCAATTACGCCACAGAGTCTTGTTACTTTACTTTTGCCAAATTGATATCTTTTTTCGTTCAATAGAAAAAATAGATTGATTAAAAATACCAACTCTAAACAAAGTATTGGCTTAAATTTAAAATAGAGACTCTGTGGCGTAATTGGTAGCGCGTCTGACTCCAGATCAGAAGGTTGCGTGTTCAAGTCACGTCGGGGTCAAATTTTTTTTTCCCATTAAAATTTCAGAATAAAATTCAAAGCTCTTTATTAATAATTTACTTCCCGAAAATAACCAAAAAGGAACCTAAAGAAAGCTTCATTTAAGTTTTTAAAACAAAAAAAGGAAGACATTTTTACGAGTTTTTTAATTTATCGTTTGTTTCAAATTTGTTTTAGCCTTGATATAAATAAGTTTTTTTAAGAAAATATTCAAAACATAAAATCAAGAATGATGAATCCAAAGATCGTATTTATTCTAGCTTTTTTTATAAGTAAAAAAATATATTTTTTTTCGTTTCTGTGACTTAAGTTTTTATTTTGAATTTTAGCTCTAAATAGTGTTGAGAGTCTTGTGTGTTGGTCATGTTTCAATTGTAACGGTGGAACATTTCCTGGTAATGCATTACAAAACTCAACATGTACTGATAATGAACCTTATTGTTATGTACGTGACAAATTTTTCAAATCTTAAAATTTATAAACTAATTACCCATTCTCTTTTGATAGAGAGCCGTTGACATTATTCCAAAGAATGAATTCAGAGAAGAAGCGTATATTCTTAAATTAGGATGCGCTGTTAAATGTTTAAAGGGATTCTCGTGTTGTAAAACCAATCTTTGCAATAGAATGACCAAAAGAATTTTCAAATCAGAAATCGCTAAAGCCAAAAAACTTCAAGATTCTAAACACATTGCTTAATTACATTAAATCCATTTTTTTTTTAACTAATAAAAGTTTTACGAAGAAAATTTTTAGAGTATTATTCCACTCGGACCACTTGTTCAAGATAATTATGCTTTAAACTTATGTTTTATTATAAAGATGTGTTTACCGTATGAACTATGATTCCATATTTTTTTTTATCCAGTTTTGATATGTTTTCAATATTTTCCAAATTTTTTTAACATATTTTTGAAATCGATTCATTTGTTTTGTATTATATTTTCAATAAAATAGCAATCGTCTACTGCAGATAGTGAGGGGAAATGACCGAACTTTTGGATCATGATCGACAGAGAAATGAGTAACCCTTGATCGATAATCCGAATTCAATTAAATCTTTGGGTCATCTAATCATGATCCAAAAATACGATAAATCCCCGTCCTTAACAGCTTGAGGTAGCTAAAAGGATTGACTTTAAGTATTATTGAGTGTTTGAATTAGGTGGTAATATTTTTACTGTAAAATCGGGTTAAAATTGGTAATTTGCTAAAACAAATCTTATGGCTCCTTTTGGGGTTATTTTAAAGTTCGCAAAATTACCACACTATCTAAATTTTAGATTTTCGACTCGATTTTCTTATTCTCCATACCAGAAAACCTGGGGTAGGCAAATATTTTAGTGGGGGTCAAATTTTTTTTTTCATTGGGGGTCCGAAGTTAAGCTACCCTTAAAGAAGTATTTCATTTTAAATCGTTTCGCTTGATTCTAAAATTAATCCTATATAAACAGTAATCAAATCTTCTGATAGAGAATCGAATTCCGTGAACGTTAATAGAAAAAAAAACGAAATAAATGTATAATTCCGCGGAATAATCCGGAAAAACAACAGTTTTTTCGCATTATTTCAGTTTTTGTTGGATCTTCTTTTTTGTTTACCCATAAACAATAAACTTTCTTTACAGATTTTGAAACTAGACAAGTTCTGAACATTTTGTTGGTTTTACTTTTTTCGATTTATTTTTACTTTTTGTTTAATCGAAGCCAAAAAAAGGTCAGAAAAATCAAAATTCACTAATTCGTAATCCTAATGTACGAAAACCCTAGAATACATACATAAGGTTTGAATGAAAAAATTCTTTTAATTTTCAAAGAATTACCTTTTTTTGGGCTATTCTCAGCACCCAAGATCGAATATTTTAATTTTTTTGAAGAGTTTTATGTTTCCTAGGGTTTTTGAACCTTAAAAATATCAAAATTTTTTTTTTATCTTCCTCTCTACCATTTGTCTCTCTTATTCTCAAAGAAGCTTTCAATTAGCCCGTCGAAAACCAGGTCAAAAATGTGCCGTAAAATTGAAAAATTAAAAAAAATAACAAAATAGAGAAAGTTTAGGAGAGTATTAGATGCGGTTAAATTAAAAATAACAATCCCAAGATTACATCAAGCGACAGCTGAGAATACGAAGAATATTATTATGTTCACAGAATTTCGAAAATAAAACATCAAAGTTGAGAAATATCAAAAAATTTTTGACCTATTTCGGACTTAAACGTGATTTTTTTATTGCCGACGGATAAGGGTTAACGATGTCGAACTTACCAAACTAGTAAGTATCAAGAAAATTAATTTTTATTTTAACTTTTTTGAGAAATAACCTTATTATAGTTGTTTTTTTTATGTCGATAAAGAAAGATACATTGGTTGACGTGATAAAGTTAACCTTGTTTTTGTGGACCAATTTCCCTCGGTTTCCAAAAATTTGACAAAAATTGAAAAAAGCCGGAAAGCCCCTAACACTTAAAATTTAATAAAAAAAAATTTTTTAAAAATGGCTTGGTAAACGGACCAAACCGATATCAAATTCTAATTATATCAGGAGAGATTTCGGCATATTTCCGGTGTTTTCTTGATTTATACCTCTATTTCTTTTGAGGATCGTTAAATAGTTTTTTTTATCACATTTTCTGTGTCACCGGCTTTCCGTCTTTTTTCAAGTTTTGTCAATGTTTTTTGATGGAAAATTGGGGTTTAAGTGTATATAATTGTGTTTCAATACCTCTTAACCAAAATTTTTCCTTGCTTCTTGTTATGAAATCAGAGCTAGAGCACATGAAATTAATTATTAAGAGAACTTGTGGGTACTAATTCAGACTTGCTTTTGGAAATTTAGAATTTTTTTTTCAAAAAAAATTTTGACCCCGACGTGACTTGAACACGCAACCTTCTGATCTGGAGTCAGACGCGCTACCAATTACGCCACAGAGTCTCTATTTTATAGAGTACATAGTTTTAAAGTCTTTAGTGTTAAGCCTAGCTCCAAGCGTCGATAAGTCCAGTCCTTTGTAAATAGTGTAAATGAGAGTAATTTATTTGAAATAGAGTATTAGTTTATCACTACTGTAAATATGTAGATAGTTCAATAATATTTTATTTTACAGAGCAACTCAAAGTTTTCTCTAATGGGTACTTGTGGTTACTTTCTTTTGAGTTGATATTTTTAAATCAATCTATTTTCTCTATTGATCGAGACAAGAAAAATCAATTTGGTAAAAGTAAAATAACAAGACTCTGTGGCGTAATTGGTAGCGCGTCTGACTCCAGATCAGAAGGTTGCGTGTTCAAGTCACGTCGGGGTCAAAATTTTTGCTTTCAAATATTCTTCCTACACTCGTTTGTCGAATTTTTGTCTCGCTCTTTTTAGTTTCAGGGAAGTTTATTACACTTTTTAGTTTATTACAGTAAGAGCAAATAGTAGTTGTAGTAACAGTTTTTACATTGGAGATGCTTAACGTTACTTTTGGTGGTGCTCGCTGGGTTTGTTTTTCAGGGTTTAGTCGGGTTGTGTATATGTCCAACACTTCATTTTTTTGACGTAGAAATATGACTAGAAAAAAATTGAAATCAAGTTTCTATGTAATTTTCTTACATGGGGATAACCTTGTTTTTTTTTTAAATGGACCTTGTGTTGAAAATTTTTCTTACTGATACCCCCTGAATTACAATTATGTTGCATTTTTTATATGTTGACAGTTTGATCCTATTCAAAAAGATTAATTTTACTAAAAGGTTTTCGACTATTAACACCATTATAACGAGACTAATTTTGAGCTTAGCTTTTTGTATCCTTTGGCTACCATTGGCAACCAAATCTTTCCTCATATGACTAGGCCATAGTTGAAAAGAAAAGTTGGATTAAGCCCACTAATGCTTCATACAAACTAAGCATCGTCGACTGTATTTCGAAAGCCTGTGTTTATTCACAATTCCTCCCGCTCTCCCGCCAGTCTTTTAAAAAAGTAGACGGTCTCTTCTTGGTTTCCCTGGTTCGTACAGCACATTTTCGAAAGCTTTCACAAGCATATGTCAGTTAACATATTCAAAGTTAAATTTTTTCTCAAGTTGAATGCAAGACTCTGTGGCGTAATTGGTAGCGCGTCTGACTCCAGATCAGAAGGTTGCGTGTTCAAGTCACGTCGGGGTCAATTATTTTTTGTGTTTCAGTTTAATACTCTAAACAAGACTAAAACAAAGTCGCTTAATTTGAAATTACAAAAATGAATAATTAATATTATATTTTTTCTAAATATACCAAAAATCTATGCATAAAACGCTATCAAGAAAACAATTTTGCATTATTTTATTATAATTTTTGATGTGTGATCATCAACAAAATTTAATTAAAAAAAAAAAAACGAAGATAAAAAAAAACTAAAATACTTTTTAATTATTATCATAAAAGGTGATTTTATACCGAATCCAACACACACACATACAGACAAACACATGATTTAGATGAGTTTATTACTTGATTTGACTAATACTGCTCGGCTCATAGCTAGTACAGGCCAAATGTCACAAACGACTAATAATTCATTGATACTTCAAGCACCACAAACAAATGATATTTTATTTTTTAATGAAAATGGTTTCATACAAACGAATCAACAAACGACGACTAAAAATATTAAAAAATCAATTTTAAAAACAAGTAATTATGGACATAAGAAACAAGTCAAATTTCCAGAGGACAATCGAATTATAAAAGATTATTCAGAAGCTCCTAAACGTGGATGGATACCGGGAAAGTACTCGACTAATGATTTGTTAGATTCGTATTTAAAATCTTGTGAAAAACACAAGTCAAAAGCGTTAAATCGACTTGTGCCTCAATTGAAAGCGCTGCAGGATTTAGACTGTACAAATGGAGAAAAAGTTAATGTCTTAAATTTAAAAAGTAAGTCTCTAGACTCTTTTAAATCCATTCGAATTAGTTAACATAATATTAAGACTGAGTCAAAGAAATTCTTTTAATGCTGAAACACTTATCTTTTTGATCTTTTAGTGTCATAGGGGAGGAATATAATTTAAAGCTAGAAAGATTTATACAAGCCACACAAACCACTAGGGTTTCACAATTTTCAAAAATTGGTCAGGATAAATTTTTTTATTATTTTATGCAGCTAGGTTGTTTTAAATTAAGAACCTTGACATTACACTTCAAAATAGTGTTGGGCGCTTTTTTTTGAGTTTGCTATTTTTTTCTAAAAATTTCTCAAAATTGAAATTTTGAGCTTAAGTATGGAGATAAATTCATGTCTAAGGCTGTAGAGTTCACGTGTCTCTACATTCTGACATACATTATTTATTATATCTATATGCCTAGATCCTTATACAAGGTTACTAAAATTTTTTCAAATCATAAACTTTGAAAGGTCAATTAGAAATTTTGATTATTTCATCAGATTGAAACAGTGAAGTTTAGAGCTTTGCAGAAGTATAATAAAATTTACATCAGAAAATATTCAATTTTTTGAAATGAAGCTGATTTGTAGGGTTGGGTTACAAAAAAGACTAAGTACCCTCGGATCTCGTTTTTTCGCTTACGAACTTCTAGCTTAAATTACGAAAACAACAAAAAATATTCGAATCCTTTTTTCCAGAAAATATTTTCGTAACATGTCTTTATTATTGCTTTTTCTTCATTATTAGCAGGGGTTGATTTTTTTCCGGAAATTTTACACGAGGCCGGGTAGGGTCGGTAGTTTACGAGGGAAGAAAAGTGAAGAAGAAAAATTTTCTTACCCGATTTGGGGTGGTTTATAAAATTTCAAAAAGGAAAAAAACTGGGTGGGTAGGTCTTTCTGAGAAAAAAATAAATACAAAAGAAAAAAAATCAAGTTAAATTCTTTTTCAACTTTGCGAAAAGATGTTTAGCCTCTCCCTTCAAATTTTATTTTTATTACGTTAAAAATTTAAAACGAAGCGGTTTAATAAATAATCTTAAAAAGGCTTGTTTTTTTAATTGACTGTGTGAATGGAGCAGAATAAAAAAATAACGTTTGAATTACATCGTTTTGAAATTAATGATTATTTTGGCGTGAGTTTGATAATGATCTAAGAGTATTAAAAAAAGCCGATAAAGTTTGCATATCCAGCGTTTCTATGAATACTCACTCTCTATATTCACATTTTTTAGACAAATTATGTGAACTGAGTCACGGAAATTAACTTGATTCGACGGTTCGGGATTCGATTCTACGTGGAGAAGAAATTATCTGATTCCTATATTCGTATGAGACGACCATTTTTAAATTCTTGGGAAACCAGTGAATATATTTTTAGAAAGGACCTTAGAAAACAAGTTTGCACTGATAATATTTAGGGGGGTGGGTATTAAAAAGTTTAGTATCTAAAGGACTTTTCTTCCCAAGGGTGGGTATATTTTGCGGAATATTTTTGACCCCCCGCCTAGTGTTAGAAATTTTTTTTTTATTACCCCGTGTTATTAGACAAAAAAAAATATTTTTAAGGAGCTCTTCAACGCTTTAAAACAATTGAAAGTCATGTAATAAGGCTACAGAAATGCAAAACCTCCACTCTATCTAAGAAAGTGATTTTTCAACTTCGTAATCTACACATATAAAAGCTTAAGAAAGGGGGTGTACAAAATAATTTTTTCAGACCCTAGGGGTCTAAAGTAGGGTTTCGTAATTACTAAGATTTAGTTTGGTTAACATAAAGGTTAACCAAAAACATGTTAAAAGTTAACCTATTTTGATTAACTAATATTTTGTTAACCACATGTTCGTTAATGGTTAACTAATTGGTTAACCAGAATCTTTAATTCAAAAAAAAAAATTTTGTTGGATAGGTTATAGATCACTCTCAACGTTGTCTGTTGAGCTAAAACTAAGATCCGCCTCAATTTTACTATCTGTTAAGCTTTAAGACCATGAAGAGTAGTTTATGTTTCCTTCAAAAAAATTTTAAAAAATTATTTAAGTCTTTAATTTTGAGGCTAGAGCTTACAATTATTGGTGCTAGTCAACAAATAATTTTATTGTGTTTTAACGAATTCAAAAATTTAACCGTTAGAGGATTGCACTAGAGATCACTTTTCATTTAAAACAACAAGTTAAGATAAAGTAGCCGTTTCATGAATTTTTTATATTATTTACTTTGTTCTTAATTGGTCCTGAGAAAAAAAATTAAAAATATTTTGTGAATATTTTCAAGGCGGTCTTTTCTACAAATCATTGATATTTTCAGTATCGATAATTCAGTTAATCGAACCTTTTACGATGAGAACGATATCGATCAGTTTTAGAAAGTCTTATAAAAAAAACACTTGCTTGAATAGAATGAATCGGTAGAGCGGGTATCAAAGACAGTAAGCACCACCAAGAGTAAGAATTCGGTCTTATTGCATTCAAAAATAATGATTTTATTAGTTAATCGAAAGGTTTAAACTGAAATTAATAACATAATCTACACAGGAAGATGTATTGCACCTGCTTTAATAAAACAAGCGAGCAAACTCAAAAAATATAAGCTTAGGTCATTTGAAAAAAAAATCAAATACGGTTAACACGGTTAGCATTATTTAGCCGATTTAGTGGACACCTGTTAACGGTTAACCGTTTTCAGTACTTCCAGCTAACCGCTAACTTAGCATTAGTAAAAATAGTCAACGGTTACGAATCCCTAGTCTAAAGTGTCAAGACCCCTCAAAAACCATACTTTACTTTTTAAACTAAAACTTTTTTATTAACCGATTAACCCCATATTAATTATGCATATTCGGAAAGAGCGTAAAATTGACTACAAGATTAACATATTATCAATGATTCCTGAGTTATTTGAAGGGTACAAATTTAAGGAAAAAAGAAAATTTTACCCCTTGACACATTAGATTACGAATTTGAGGTCGAAAATCACTTTCGTTGAAAGTGTGGACGTTTTGCATTTCCGGAACCTTAGTAGTGAAAATTTCAATTACAATTGCAATTTATTTTCATAGGAATTTTACCGTAAACTTTCGATTCCAAATGAAAAATTATTACTGAAAGTTTACGGCAATGGTGGCATTGAGATTTTTGTAAAATTTCAAAAAGGGTAAAGATAAAGGCAAAATTCTGCATGGCCTAAAACGTATGCTGGTGAAACTTCTCTTTGATTATCATTTCAACAAAAAATATTTTGACTTTTTCATTTTAATCCATTCAAAATCTAAATAGATTTATTTTGAAGATGAAAAACTTGATTCAAAACAAATGGAAACATTAGAAGAAGTATTTAAACGTTTATCATTTAAAACAATAGATTTAGAATCGTCACAATTTGATGATGATACAACAGGTGCTACTCTATTCGAAATACTCGACTATTACGACACATGCGAAAAGTTAATACTAGCCAACGTAAAAGGCTTTGGTCTTTTCGGTTGGCAAGAACTATCCAAATACATTCGCAAAACAATTTCATTAGAAACAATTGATTTAAGAAATCACATTTTCACTGAACTTATTTATTTCACTTATTTGGCACGTTCAATACGCCTAACCCAAAGCCTTAAAATAATCCATTTAGAAAATTCAAATATTAACGCTCGGCTATTAACAATGTTAACAGCAGCTCTCAAAGACAACGATCATGTTAAAGAACTGTACTTATGCGATAACAAATTACAACAAACAGACGGTCAATCTATATCGACTATAATTAAAGAAAATAAATGTCTAGAACTATTAGACTTAAAAAATAACAACTTAACAGACCATGGTCTAGCCACTATATGCATGGGTCTAAGTGAACGATCAAATGCAAGTGCAATTAAAACAGGTCTTAAAAATTTATGTCTATCCAATAATAATATTACTGCTAATGGTATTGCTTACTTGTGCAAAGCTTTAATCCATAATTGTACACTAACACATTTGAATATAAGCAATAATTCATTGAATAATGAAGCTCTTATTGATCTTAAAGAAGCATTGATTATAAACAAAAAAATTGAGTGTTTAATTTTGAATAAAGTTAGAATTACAGATGAGGGTGTAATAGCATTGGCTGAGTATATTGCGGAGACACAGTCATTGAGACGACTAGACTTGAGAGAGAATGATATTCGACTGGGCGGTTTAATGGCGCTTGCGTCATCGATTAAATTTAATAAAACCCTCGATCGAATTGATTTAGATAGAGAACCTAAAAAAGAGAATAGTGTAAGTTTTATTTAAATGAATCATCAATTGATCGATTCATTTTACAAAAAAATAATTTTCATTAAAAATTTTTTGTTATAAGTTTTTTAATTTGAAGATAAAAGACAGTATTGAAACATCAAAACGTTTAATCCAAGACATAAGCGAATGTTGTCTTCATAATCGTCGTGAACGTGAAAAATATGAATCAATACAAAAAGAATTGGAACGCCAACGAATCGAAGAAGAAGAAGAGTATGTCAAGTTACAAGACTTGAGTGAGCTTTCAAAATCATCATCAACTGAAAATAACAGTACTACAAATTCAATGACAAGCAATGAAGAAGACATAGACATAATTGCCAAAGACGATGAATTACTTAAAAAAATATTAAATCGTACATTTCATACAAATAGTCCTAATTTACATTCACCAATCCATCCAAACGAGGACATTATTAATTTATTCAATTTGGAAAATGGTAAAAAAGATGAAGAATCATCCGAAATTGATACTAAAAAAGAACTTGAAGAAGAGTTCCAATTTATTGAACAAGATTTAACCCTTAATCCTGCCGATTTTGACAAAATAATATGCAAATCAACTCCTATTAGTTCAGGTACTAAACATATCTCTGAGATAACATGTAAAAAAAAACTTGTTTTTGACACAGAGATTGATGAAATTAAAAGTTTGTTAAACGAAATGTTGGACAGGATTGAAAATGAAGGTCTTTTGGACTGTTCAAATGATTCAATTGTTGAAATAAATAAAATTAATTTTGAAAATGCATTACCAACACCCGAAGCAACACCTGTTTTAAAACCAATTTTAAATGAGCCTTTGTTTACGAGTAAATTGACGAATAGTCAATTGAGTGAAGAATTATCGAATGAAATCGGATTGTAATTTTTAAAAAAAGTTTCAATATTTTTATTACAGTGCGGAGGGGTGAAAATACGTTTTGTTGAAAAAATTTTAAAAATGTAACTAAAAATTTTATTGTTCGTTCTCCCACTGTATTACCCGGTTTCAAGAATGTAAAAAAAAAAAAGAGAGATTAAAATTTTGATAGTCTGATATTTGTAATTTTTTTGTTCAATCAAAAATTGGAACTCAGGTCAAGATTGCTCAAGCAATAATGGGAACAAACATTAAAAAAAAGTCAAAGAGCTCCTATTTTCTTGTAACGTTTTTTTTTTCGATATTTTTTCCTGCTTTTGTTGCATTTTATAACGTAAATCTAAACGGGTGTTTTTCAAACAAAATTTTCTTAAGTTAATGTTCAATTCAAAAAAAGAATAAAAATTTATTTATTTTATTGTTTCTTTTTTCTGTTGTTAAAAATTGTTCTCTTTTCTAATTTATAAAAAAAAACATTAATTGGAAATATATTTATTTTTTTTTATATAAACTTAATTCAATAAATTTTATCAAAACCGAAAATTTTGTTTTCTTAACTAGAGACTTAAATTGAAAAGGTCGGAAAATCCGTGACTGTGTAAATTTGATACCCAGAGTATTTATCGAGCCGGATAACACCGGAGACATGCTAAAACTACGGAAAAATATGCAAAAATCAAATATCTGTTCTACTACAGTGATCTTACACTTATATCACCCAATTTGTCCATTCGAAATACCGGTGATTAAACTAAAATGTGATAGAACTGAAAAGTTGAAAAATAAATAATATGTTTAATTCAAATTAAGTTTAATTTATAAGTTGAAGGTTTAATAATCTACTTAATGATATATACCAATTATTCTTTCTTTGATGTCAAATATGTAAATAATGATGGATTTAATTGATTAGTCGAGAACATCATCGCTATCTTTTAGTTATTTTTCTATTCATTCATCAAAAATTTGTAATATCTTGTCGTTTAATACAATCAGTTTTTGTATAATCGTCTTCATTTTCGGTATAACAAAAAAATTTAACAATTAATTTTTTAACAATTAACAAACAAGTGATACAAGTCAACAGCTTTTTTATACATCTGTGTTAATTGGTTCTTGATTATTATGGAGAAATAACTAAAAATAGTGATATCTTTTAGTGACACAACTAACCAGAAATTTAATGCATTTAGGTCTAGTGAAATCTGTTCTTCAAGTCTTTAGTGATTCAAGTGTAATAGTGATAAAAGTACCTAGTGATACAAGTGTAAGACCACTGTATATGGAAACGAGTCATCGGTTTCGGATCAAAAACATCTCAGCGAACTTGATAGTTTTGCAACCAGCTGTTACAGACACATGCTAGGAATAAAGAGATTAGACAAAATACCGAACGAACAAGTGTACAAAACGGTTGATCAAATACCAATTTCATTGAAACTCTCAAAGCAACAACTGACTTGGGTTGGAAATATGCTTCGTCGACAAACAGATGAATCAATAAGAACATTAAGTCTGTATGAACCGACCCAGCAAATGGGAAAACCAAGACAAGGAAGACAAGCAACGAATTACGCTAGATACATAGCAAATATAATAAGTATAAACGTCCCCCTGTCTGTTGAAGAGATCGAGAGGGCAGCACAAAAAGGAAAATGTGGAGAAATTGTGGTCGCGTGTACTACGAAGGTCAAGTGATTGGCTCTCGTAAAAACGCATGAATGATGATGATGATGATTTTCAATTTTAAGAAAAATTTAATTTACGAAGTCTAAATAAAAAAGATTTCTGATTTAGAAGATCTTTGTCCGATTTTTAAATAAGCTGCTTAATAAAAGGGATTTAAAATTTCAATTAAAAAATTTATTCATTTGCTAAAATTAAAATATTTGCTAAAAAAAAATAAAAGGCGATTTAATTATTTTCCAATGTTATTATTACCACTTCCATTTATGTCACCAGTGTTGTATTGACGTTTTCCAATACCATTGTTATCACTACCGTTAATATCTCCAGTATTGTATGGTTGTGGTGGTGGAGTTGTTGTTTCAACACATCTTTTTCCAATACCACTATTGTTGCATCCATTAATGTCACCAGTATTGTATTGACGTTTTCCAAGGTATGAGTTAGAGTTTCCACTAATACTACTTGTGTCGTATTGACGTTTTCCGACATTATTATTACCACTTCCATTTATGTCACCAGTGTTGTATTGACGTTTACCGATGTTTGAGTTAAAGCTTCCATTAATATTACCAGTGTTGTATTGACGTTTTCCAATACCATTGTTATCACTACCGTTAATATCTCCAGTATTGTATGGTTGTGGTGGTGGAGTTGTTGTTTCAACACATCTTTTTCCAATACCACTATTGTTGCATCCATTAATGTCACCAGTATTGTATTGACAACTTATATTAGAAAACCCCACAATGCTTAAAGCAAGGAAAAGTCCTATTGAAATTGATTTCATTTTTCTAATTAATTCTTTACTAGTTTTGATTTTACTTTTTGAAATTCGAGCACTTTTATATCAGAGTTATGTATAAACTTTAATCTTTTTAATTAACAAATCAAGATCAACTTCATACTTCATACTTTTTTTTTCATATTTTCTGAATAAACATTAGACTTTGCTTTTTTTTAATCTTAATTTTCGTTATTACAATGTTTTTAAGGAATTTTAAACTTTTTTTTCTGGTTAGAGGATAGTTCAAATTCTTAAACTTTAATTACTTTGCATCAAATTTTTCAAAACTTTCAACATAAATTTCATAGTTTTAACTTCTATTGTTTTCTGTTTTCAGATGAAGTAAATGTCTATGAAGCCGGATTTTAAAATACCAACATTCCAAACTCAACTTTTTAACTTTTTAATGTAATTAAAACGGGACGGACAATCCTTGATGATTAAAGTTATTTTTTGCAGAGTTATACCTGATACCATTCATCAGTTTGACAGCCTCTAAATCATTTATTATCTTGAAGAATTGAATTAAATCACCCATTTTTCTTCTTCAATTACAATTTACTGTAAATTTTACTGTAAAGTTATAAAAAGTTGAACGAATCCACAAGAATAATCCCAGAATTTAAACAACCAGAATACGAAGAAAGATTATCGAAAATGAACGACACTTGATACAAGAAGAAAAATGAGTGATTTAATTCAATTCTTCAAGATAATAAATGGTTTAGAGCCTGTCAAACTGATGAATGGTATCAGGTATAACTCTGCAAAAAATAACTTTAATTTAAGGGGTCATTTAATAATGGTTTCAAGAGAGAAATCATCAAGGATTGTCCGTCTCGTTTTAATTACATTACAAAAAGTGCTGTTAACGACTAAACAGTATGTCTAATAAATTTTGAAAATAAAATAAAATTATTAATTTAATCATAAATCTTAAAATAACTAAAACTTATCGGACTAAAGTAACTATCCTAGATTGTAGATTTTTACATCGGCTATCTTTTGATGTGTCGGAAATCCTAAACAAAAATTCCAGTCACTGCTAATTTTGTCTCTTACTTCCCAGACGAAAATTAATTAAAAAATAAATTGCCTATAAATTTTAGAAATTTGACTTTAGTAGAAAATTAAACCACAACCAATCTATTCTTGAGATTTTTTTTTATGGGAATGTCAGAACAGCTCTTAAAATTAATTTTGTATAGTACTCCAATATAAATACCATGTACCTAACATTAAAAATCGTTGAGTTCCAAAACCAATATAGTATTTCTAATTTTACCATAAAAATGGTAACCGAGGCAATAATTGTTCTGTTAAAAGACAAGGCCTAGTCTCAAAGAAATAGCGGAGGTGTTTCCGAGAAATGCGTCTTTACAACCAAGCGAAATTATGAAATCACTTCCATTTGCAAAGAATTTCCAAGGTCTACCTAAGCTTATGAGTCGTAATAAATCATACATTTTTAGAAAGGTCAGAGTCAACCCTTCGATCAGCTATAGGCAATTATCTGCTGACTTTAGTTCTACATTTGATGAGGTTAGAGTTAACAAAGACACCATTAGGAAAATTCTATTGAAAAAAAAATTCAATCGTATGTTGCTTTAATAAGTCTCCTATTAACATTTAAAGACAGACTAAAAAGGCTCAAATGTTGTTTAGAACGAGATGATTGGACAAATCAGGATTGGTCTAAAGTGATTTTCAGCGATGAGTCAAATTTCGAGGTTCTAAACCGAAAATCAAGTGTATTTGTCAAAAGATTGGCAAATGAGAAGTATCATTCGAAGTTTTGTTTACCTAGGCTACAGAATGGTGGAGGTTCTGTAGGTATTTGGGGTTGCATTAATTACAATAGAATTGGGTGCTGCACTATTTATACTGGCCGAATAAACCAGTTTGTCTAAAAGAAAACCCTGGAAAACGAATTATTGAAATCAGCCGAGCTATTTTTCGAAGAAGGACAAGATAGGATTTTCCAACAAGCCGGTGTCAAATTCTTATTAAATTAAGAGGGAAAAAATTGATTTTTCGAATCAATATTTAAGTAAAAAAAGATCATTTTGAAAATTTTGTGCCTCTTCAATGAAATATCGTATTTTACTTTTTTTAATCAAAAACCGAATCATGTTACTTTTTTGATCTATTTGCTAAATTTTTCCGTAATTCCGCATGCTTCCAGTGATTCCCGGATCGACAAATAATTTAAGAATCAAATCTACAATGTAACGGAATTTAGGGCTTTTAAAATTAGACAAGCATTTTTGATGGGAAACTGCAGTTGTAGTTTTTATAAAAGCCGAAAACCGCTGTAAGTAAAACGCATACTGCGCATATTCGGAGTTTATTTTCAATTTTAAGAAAAATTTAATTTACGAAGTCTAAATAAAAAAGATTTCTGATTTAGAAGATGATTAAGAATTATTTTCCAATGTTATTATTACCACTTCCATTTATGTCACCAGTGTTGTATTGACGTTTTCCGATGTTTGAGTTAAAGCTTCCATTAATATTACCAGTGTTATATTGACGTTTTCCAATACCATTGTTATCACTACCGTTAATATCTCCAGTATTGTATGGTTGTGGTGGTGGAGTTGTTGTTTCAACACATCTTTTTCCAATACCACTATTGTTGCATCCATTAATGTCACCAGTATTGTATTGACGTTTTCCAAGGTATGAGTTAGAGTTTCCACTAATACTACTTGTGCCGTATTGACGTTTTCCGATATTATTATTACCACTTCCATTTATGTCACCAGTGTTGTATTGACGTTTACCGATATTATTATTACCACTTCCATTAATATTACCAGTGTTGTATTGACGTTTTCCAATACCATTGTTATCACTACCGTTAATATCTCCAGTATTGTATGGTTGTGGTGGTGGAGTTGTTGTTTCAACACATCTTTTTCCAATACCACTATTGTTGCATCCATTAATGTCACCAGTATTGTATTGACAACTTATATTAGAAAACCCCACAATGCTTAAAGCAAGGAAAAGTCCTATTGAAATTGATTTCATTTTTCTAATTAATTCTTTACTAGTTTTGATTTTACTTTTTGAAATTCGAGCACTTTTATATCAGAGTTATGTATAAACTTTAATCTTTTTAATTAACAAATCAAGATCAACTTCATACTTCATACTTTTTTTTTCATATTTTCTGAATAAACATTAGACTTTGCTTTTTTTTAATCTTAATTTTCGTTATTACAATGTTTTTAAGGAATTTTAAACTTTTTTTTCTGGTTAGAGGATAGTTCAAATTCTTAAACTTTAATTACTTTGCATCAAATTTTTCAAAACTTTCAACATAGTTATAACTTCTATAGTTTTCTGTTTTCAGGTGAAGTAAATGTCTATGAAGCCGGATTTTAAAATACCAACATTCCAAACTATTCAAAATTTGAACTATTGAAATCCGTTTTATTTTTTTAGGTCATCAAGTCAAAAGAATTTAAAAAAACTTTTTATTAATTGAAAAATCCTCAGTATGAATACACAATGTTTAATAAGCAGTTGACCAAACTTTTGAATACAACAAGCTCGGAAAAAGATTTAAGAGTATATTTTCAAAACGGCCTTAAATGGATTGCTCAATTGAGCTATTCCTCGACTAGAGCGAACAAGTCCGCGTCAATGATGAATGATATCAGATATAACTCTGCAAAAAATAACTATAATTTAAGGGGTCATTTAATAATGGTTTCAAGAGAAATCATCAAGGATTGTCCGTCTCGTTTTAATTACATTACAAAAAGAGCTGTTAACGACTGGGACAGTTTACCAAAGAATGTTGTTGAACCAGTTTTATTAAATTGCTTCAAAGCAATACTAGATCAAAGGTTTAAAACTCGTGAATTGGTTTAATCGCAAGAAACTGACACACCCAATTTCAATTTACTGTAAAACCACTGCAATTGGAACTCAACAAACAAACAGTAATAATGAATTAATTTTACATTGATATCACATTAATGTAATCTTACTGTTTGTTGGTTGAGTTCCAATTACAGTGGTTTTACATTTAGTTGAAATAGACTGGGCATCCTGGAGACTTTACTCGACTTGTCGAGTCGCAGTTATTTTTACTACTACTACTATTTTATTTAGAACAAATTTTTAAAAATCTATTCAAAATGATAATCTCAATTTAACAGAATCCTAAGGATATTCTTTTGGGATATTATAATGGACTAATCAAGAAAAGATGATGAAAAAAATCTCGTTTAATTACTTTTTTCATCATTTTTCGCATTTATAATACACTTAATCATTTAAAACATGAACAACAACAAACAAAATTTGATATTCATTCTATATTATATTCGTTGGTAAAGATTAATTAATAATCTCTTTTATTTTTTGTTAAGAATGCAAAAAATTTCTATCTTGTTATTAATACTGATTCAATATCATCATCATCATCATCGTTGCGTCAATTTTTGGACTATTCAAAAGACTTCTCGAACGAGAACTATATTCTAAGTTTGCTCTTCTTCTAACCCTGCAGCCATATATAAAGTTTCTTTTATGTTTCAATTAAATTATTCAATATAATGAATAAAAAACCATAGAAAAAAAATGAAATAAAATTAATTTTATAGAATCATTAAAGATCTTCAAATTAAATGAAGCGGTTAGCTTATCTCTTATTTTTTGACAAGTTTATCGAATTCTTCAAGTGGTTCGACGTGATTTAACTTTAAGTTTATTTTGATTTTATCTGGATTTTTTTATGAATGTCGCTTTAAAATATTTTGATTAGAATAATTTTCTATCATTTTTATTTATTTCGTTCAAGATCAGTCAGGTTTGTTTCCTTTGAATTTAGATCGATTTTTGCTTAAATTTTACTTTCCTTTGCCTTTAAAATCATTCTATTTAAATTATTTCGGTTCGTTAAATATTTATCGAATAACAAGTAAGAATATGCTAAATTTAGCGTCAATTTTATGTTCGCATTAAATGTAATCCTCAACATCCTTTATCTTAATACAATTTTGATTAGATAAAATTGTATAATACGTTTTATAAGAAAATTCCTCAATTAACACGGTATTCAGCACGAAACAACAAAAATTGATTCTTATGCATAAACGAGATTTTTTTCTTAACACCCTCTTGTATTTTATTTCAATTTTTTTTTTAAAGGGTGAATCTCACATCGGCAATGTGTCTAAACTTTACCGTTTTATCTCTAAACAAATATTTATAAAAAGAAAATATTTTAAGAGCAATTAAAAATTCAAGTTCGATTATACAAGATAATTAAAAAATTAGGATTATTAATCTTTCAAAAAAGTGTTTTGGTTTAAGATAATTTTTTTCTACAGAACTGTAAATGTATCAAGTTCTTAACCTGAAATGAACTTATAAACAAGTTACTTAAAACCAAGCACGGTCACAGTGTCTTTATTATAAATAAATTTTTCTTCTGGTTTGGTTAAAATAAATGATGGTCTTCGTCCTTTTTTATGAATTATAAGGGAAATTGCTCAACAGAATTGTAGTCTCAAAGAGGCTAAAATTCTATGCACATGTTTTTTTTTGAATATTGAGCTTTAAATTCTCTGCCAGAATTTCTAAAGTGTTACTGACAGAAATTCGATTCAGAATATCACCCCTTTGTTTACTGCCCAAAATCTATTCTACAGCATTGTGAAAAAGTTAGGAAACTTTTGAAAATTTTTCGATTAGTTTTATTTTAAATTGATTTATTGAATACGCAAAAAGGAAACATTAAAAAAAGTGGTATATTACAAAAAGAACAAATATTAGGCTACAAAAAAAGTTAGGTAACTCTACTTTAAAAGGAAGATATTTCCAATAGTATCGCGTACACCCGCCGTTATTTTTCTAGCAGTCTCTTATTCTGTTAGGCATTGAGTTTACTAAGTTCTTTAAAATTGTTTTCGGGACGTTATTGAGGATATTTGGTAAAATTTCTTTCAATTGTTTCAATGACTTTGGCTCCTGTTTGGCGAAATCTCTTTGTGTAACCAACTCCATAAGTTTTCGATAAAATTAAGATCAGGACTGTTTGCAGGCCAAGATAAAAGGTCTATATTATTATCTTCAAACCATTAAGTGACTATTCCTGCTCGATGGCATGGAGCATTGTCCTGCTGGAAAACAAACGGTTCGTCTTGTCGAAGTAGATCTATTGAAGGGACCAAAATAATATCAAGAATATCAATGTATTTTTGAGAGTTTTGTCTCTCGTCAAAGATACAAAAGAGACCAAGTCCATAATAGCTCATACAGCATCATATTCCAATTGAACCACTTCCTTTTTTAGTTCGACTTAATATGCATTCTTGGTTGTATTTTTCAGATGACATTCTTCTGATCTTAATACGTTTTTTTTGCTATCTACCTCAATATTCATCTCATCACTAAACATAACTTGTCTCCAATTTGCCTTGTTTGAAAGGAATCTTAGCGAACCAATGAGGATGATGCTCTCTTGCCGTTTGATAGTTTCCATTCTTGAGCAAGAGCGTGAGATGGTGTTTTTCGTTTTTTTTTTACCACGGACCAATTGACGGTCATCTTTGGGAGTTGAAATCTTAGGCCTTCCAGATATTGGCCGATCTTCATAGGAATTTGTTTCAATAAATCGGTCAAATACATTTTTTTGATCTTTTTAGTTCAACCCCTATCTTAGACAATGATTTTCCTTGTTGATGAAGCAAGACAGCCTTTACTCTGTCTTCTTTGGTGATTGGGCACCATTGAGGAGTCTTAGGGGGCATTTTTAACTTTTATAGAGCCTTAATGTAATGAAATTTTCAAAATTAGCTTTCTGAATGTAAATCTATCGCGAAACTAATCAGAATCAAAAAATTGGAGTATGTGGGATGGTTTGTGAATTAAGAAATAGGATTGTCTTTTATTGTTTCTTAACTTTTTCACAAAAAATTTTTAAAAAAAAATTTAGCTGTTAAAAAATAATCTTCATAACGAATGGTCAAACCAATTGTCTTTTTGTCATTTTATTCGATAGATGATTAGTCAACCTATCTTGGTCGAAATAGATTCCAGCAAAAAATTATTTGAGCGACAAATATTTTATCAAAAGAAAAAAATGATTAAAAATTTACAGGGAGTTTCATAACTTTTTCACAATGCTGTATAGCTCCCGATGAGAAGAACAAACAAAAAACAAAGTTAAATCAAAAATTTTCATGGTAAAGTGATCCGTAAATTGACTTTTTTTCAGGTGCCCGACGCAGAATTTCACTAGTAGTTAATTTGATATCACAAAATCCAATTTTTGGGAAAATTTTTTATTCTTCAAAAAAAACGAAAACCCTGGTTATTTTAATGTATAGTTACCTAGAAAGGAAATACCATAACGGGTACCAGAAAAAAGTCAATTTTCGGACCCCTCTGCCCTCAAACTTTTTTTGAACGAGGATTTGATATACGTATATTACGAATATGATTCCAGAACCAGTCGATTTGCTTCGCACGAACCTTTAAATTTTAGAGGAAGTTATAAAACTTAATTTGTTCTTGTTTCATTTCAAAATGGCGAATTTAAAACACTTTTTATTTCGTTTTTAGAATGATAATTTTATCCTTTACATTATAAAAAAAGGTTATAATACGCAAGCTCGTAAGTAGTGGCATAGATAATTACCGTAATCACTCGATAGATGTACCATGGTACAAATCTAAAATTTTAAATTCGTCCCAATCGATCATTTACAAACAAAAAAGGTCGAGAGAATAAAATCGACTATTTTCTCATGTTGCTTCAAGTTTTTTGCGTGGTTATATCAAAAATTATCTGGTTATCTAGTTTTCATTAACTTAAAAAATCTTATAAAAGCCGTTCAGCACTTAAAATTTACGAAAGCAAAGGAAAAATCAAAATATGCCCCACAGGATAGTAACTTAAATGATCGTCCCAGCAAATGAACTAAGTAAGGGGAGAAGAATCAAAAGATTAAAAAAAACAGAAACATTAGAAGTTCTTTTTTTGTGTTAATTAATGAAAAAATGTTGAATGTTAATTGCGAAGCGTTGTATCAAAAATAACCAATATTATTTTCATATTTTGCTTGCATTACTTGCTTTCTTTTTGTCACTTGCTTTCGGTCTGGTCACAATCACAATCAGAGTATTTTAATCAATTAAATGAACAATTACACAAAGACACAAAAGTAACTTAAAATAAACAAGGAAACTTTGTGAACTGTGGTTATTAAAATTCGTTAGATTTTACTTCTGACGGATCATTTAATCTAAAATAGGATATAGTGCTAATCATAAAAATCAATTTTTCGATACTCCTTTTTATTTGTTTAATACTAAACAGTGTCGCTAAACCATACCTCAATCATATTGAATTTTACTAGAACCAAGTGTAGCCACCTTAAGAATAAACCTTAAGAACGATTGGTGAAAAAAAGGTCAAAAAGCGAGAAAAAGTAGATAATTAAATAAGAACTTCGACTTTTTTGCATTAGTTCTTAAATTTCTAACTTTAAACCCCGTCAAGTATTCCCAAAAGATCGAATCCTGTTTATGCACCGGTTTTATTTGTAAAATATACCGGATCTAAATTCGGAATTATATTGGTCCAATTTACCCCCTTTACATGGGTACAAAAATGAAATTTTACCATGAGCATAAAAATACTAAAAATTTGAAATTCTCGCGAAAAACTACCCCAGTAAACATGTATCTGATGATGCTAAAATCATAATTTCAGAATCTTGGTTTTGCGTGCTATTAAATGTGAGAAATCGGGTCATTTTTTCAAAAATCGAAAAAAAAGTCTAAGAGACTTTTAAAACTTGTTTTCTGGGGTAGTTTAGCACGAGGATTTCAAATTTTTAGTCAAAAAGTGGAAAATCCCCTTTATTTTTGGTTTTTATTTTTATGACTTTTATCGTCCACTAGTATACAAAAATAAAAAATAAATAAAAAAACGAATTTCTGAGATTTTTAGAGAATCGCTTCTTGTATAAGCAGATACAAAAAAAAATTTGGGTATTATGGCTCCTCTAGGAGGAGAAGCGGTTTGACTGAAAAATTCCCTTATTTTTACCGTTTTCGCCGGTGTATTGCTTTATGGATTTTTTTTTCCTGATCGACAATGGCCCCAGCGTCAATGGTAGCTTTTTAGCCTTCAGAAAATATCTTTTCATCAATTATAGCTTTTTCCAATAATTTCTACTAAAATGTTTAAACAAAGCACTTCGTTTGACTGCAAAAAGCGGGAGGGTAGGGTCAAAATTTTCGATTTTTTACCCCCATTAAAAAAATTAATTTTTTGGGGTTTTCGGGGTCGTAGATTAACGTCGTAAAGTCAAAAATTACTTATTTAGATAGTGTGGACGTTTTGCTCCGACTGAACCTTAAACAGAATACTTATTTTTATTTAACGTACAATTGATTAAAAAATGGACATGTGTCTAAACGACCATTGAGGGTATTCTATTTTATTAAAAATTAAATATTAACACTTTGAATTAAAATGTGTCCCACGAGTACATAATCAAACCAATACTCATAGGAGTTGATTTAAAAATAAACTATGTTTTCTTAGGCATGACTTTTTAGTCAAGCAAGAAGAAACCAAACAACAACAAAAACAAAAATAAACAAATAAATAAAACTCGAACAGTTACAAAAGAGTCTAAATCTAATTTTAAATAGATGAAATAAATAAGTTTTCTTTTTTTTTTATTCAATTAATTCACAACTAGAAATTTTTTATTTTTATTTTTTTACCCGATTTAAAATGATTGTTTTTCAATTTATTAAATTAATATATCATTCAAATGGAACTTTGATTTTTTTTTCATTTTTTTCTCTCTCTCTCTCTCTCACTCTAGTTGTTGTTGTTATATAACTCGTTAATAAAGAAATACGAAAAAAATATTATCTTGTTCGATTTTCATCATTTTTTTTTCACTGGAAAAAATTGAACCTAAAAAGGATTCTTAGCATCATCATTTTATTGACATATTTCGATTTTAATTAAGTTTAGGTGAAATCTTACAAAATTTTGTAAATAAACAAACATCGAAAATATGTACCTTTTTTAAAAAAGTAATTTAATATTAAGACGCGTTTTTTTAGAAAAAAAAAACGCAAACAAAATCGTATTTAATTAGAGGTGTATCGTGCTAATTTCTTTGTTTGATTAGTTAAAAAATTATTTGTAATTTCTGATAAATTTTAACAACCGAACACAAAAAAATTGAAATGTTGTAAACGGGATTTACATCAAAATTCAAAATGGAGTTTTAGTGTCTGTAAAATGGATGAGTTAAAAATTTATTCTAAATGTCTTTTCCCTTTAATGAACAGCTTACAAATTTACGTTTCCTAGTCTATTCTATACAATGGGTTTGGTCTGGCGAACATCAAGATTTTAATTATTCAGATGATCCTTGATGACTTAACATTAGACTAGTAGTAGAAGTAGTAGTAGTAAATAGAACTGCAGAATAGACGATTAGATCCATTCTAACGCATTAAAGCGCTTGACTCGGATGAGTCTTGGCAGCCATTGATATCGACCATTCCAAATACTTCTCTATCGATTATTGCCTTGAACGAATTAACTGATTTAGCATTAACCGCTTCTCTTGAAAGATTGTTCCGTGCATTTACGACTCGATTTGTTAAAAAGTTGTACCGATGTGTACCTTTTTTATTTATCTCTATTACCAGCCTACGGTCGTGTGGCCTTCTCAAAGAGCCCACTCTGTCATTTGCCGAGTTAATGCCGTTAATTAAGCATACTTCTTCTAATTGGTTTATTAGTTTGAAAGTTTGAATTAGGTCTCCTCTGACTCTTCTATTTTCTAAGCTCAACATGTCAAGTTTTTTCAGTCTAACCTCGTATGGTTGATTCTTGACCGATTTAATCAATTTTGTTGCTCTTCGTTGTACGTTCTCTATCTTTTTCACATCTGATTTTAAAGAAGGGCACCAAACGCTTACTGCATATTCGAGATGTGGTCTAACTAACGCATTAAATAGTAACTTTAGTGTTTCTGGAGTAAGGAATCTGAACGAGTTTTTTATTTGTCCTAAAGCCCTATTAGCTTTTGACGCTGCCGTACAGCACTGTTTCTTCCACTTCAAATCGTTCGTGATTATGATACCTAGATCTCTTTCTTCAGTTGTGTCCTGAAGTACATGGTTAACGTTGGCATCAGCCATTGAATAGTTATGGTTGTCAATTGGATCACGTTTACCGATTTTCATTGTTTTGCATTTTAGAAGATTTAAGTCAGTTGACCAAATTTTTGACAACTCGAATAGCATGTCGAGATCCTCTTGCAATTCCTTCGATTTCTTATCCTGTGTATCTTTTTGAGTCCATGAGCCAATTAATTTGAGAGCGTCCGCGTATGATAGATTGAAGCATTTCAACTGTTCCAGCAAATCGTTTATATAAATGACAAAGAGAATAGGACCAAGGACTGAACCCTGGGGAACTCCACTTGTTACCTCTATCCTCAAGATTTAACATCAAGTTTTTAATTATTCAGATGATCCTTGATGACTTTACATTAGACTCTTAAGTTCATAATAGAGGTTGATTCTCATCGACTTTAGTCATTAGGCTAACGACTCTAAAAATAGAACGTATAAACTTTCTCTAAAATATGAGAAATAAAAAAGTGTCTCAATTTGACCTCCGTACCGAAGCGTACCGTAGACCCTCCTTAGCGTAGATTTCAAAAAAAAAAAGAAAAAAAATTTAAAAAAGAACGGTACAGTACGCTTTTGTACATTTAGTACGGTTTGGTACATTTTGGTACGCTCGATACGGCTACGCTTCGGTTCGCTTGTCATCAAAAGTTCGGTAGAAGTACAGTATTATTTTGATCTGAACCCTAGGCTAACAATGGTGTTTTTTACAAATTTCAAAACAAAATTTATTGTAGACATTAAACTTTTTTAGCCTTTAGTGAATAAATTAATAAACAGCTTCTGAGATATAAGCGAGATCGGTCTAGTTTAAGCAGGCGCGTAAATGAGGGATCATCTGGGTCAAAATGTCAATTATGAGCGCTGAAATCGGTAAAAATTAGGTTATTTATTGGAATATTGAGATAATAATTTTTAAATATTATCATAAATGTTTTTTAGGGTCATCCCACACTTTAATTACGAATTTTTGGTCAGAAATTGCAGAAGCCCTCTTCTGTTGCCTTTATTATCTGGTTTTAATAAATTTCATACCTGATGTTAAAAATGACAAATGCAGACAAATTGAATCGTTACTCTGTAACCTTATATGCATCATGCGTTAGAACATGCAATGTCTGTAGTTGACAGTCTAACTTAAGTAGTTCTCATTTGATCTGACTCAAAGACTAGAGTTAGAGAAATAAAAGTAAACTATCATGCAAAAATATTTGTTTACCTAATATTTACAAAATGTCAATATTAGAGGTCAGTTATCCCTTTTTTTTTGTTGTTTTTTTTTTGTTAAAATATTAAAAAAACAAATTTTAAAATTATTTTTTTTTCAAGCTCATTAAATTTTGTTAAACGAAGAAATTAACAACGCTTTTTTTATCGCCTTGAGAAATCGTTTTTAATACAAAATATTATCTCATTAGTTTAAGATTTCTTCTTTAAAAAAATTTTGCCTTGATCTATTTGAGTACATTTTTATTAATTAACTTTTGAATTGTTTATCATGTTGAATAATTTTGAGCTGGTTTCTTTAATTTATAAGGTTTGTGCACCTCAAGTATAATTCATTTATGAGTTAATCAGAAAATTTCTGTTATAATGAGTTCTTCCAAGTTCGTAAGCAAAAAAAAAAGAAGATTTTTTAAGTTTAGACTTGCTAAACTAAAGTCAATTAATTTCAATTTCTCGAATACTTATGTCTGATACACTTATATTTGATCAATTGTCATTAGTGAGTTACGTTATACAACGGGAAGTAACTAAAGTAATAATCGGTATTTTTATTTATTTTATTTTACAAAATTTATATTAGAAAACAAGGAAATCTATTTGTGTTACATAACTGCAATAAAATATTAAAAAAATTGTTTTTTTTTAACAATTTTTTTCTTTATAAAAAAAACGAAACAATAATTATTGAGTTGTTTTTGACGATTCGAATTACTTTGAGGATAAAGGATAATGTGTTCCTAGTTAAAGGAAGGGTCAACACAGAGTAATCCTTGGTTTTTTTGTTTTTGCATTAGATTTTCGCATTAGAGCTTCTACAAATTGACAAAGTATGAACATAGGTAGTGCAAGTCTAGTGATGTAAGTCGACTAATGAACCAAATTGACTGGAAAATGAACAGTAAATGCCTGTAATATACAACCCCGAAATCTATTTTTATCATGTGATTAAAAGGAATAAAAAAATTTTATTCTCCCATCATACTCTAATTTTCAAGTTATATGACGAGATGATTTATTTAAGAATTTGAGATCTCATAATTGGAAAAAGTTATTATTAATTTTAAGGTATGATCTGGAAGCCAAAAATCTCACATTGACGATAAGACCCTAATCGAAGGGAGTTGCTTCTTTATTTAAAAAAAAGTTCATTGTACATTTTTAGAGCTTCTGATAGTACTGCATCATCAGTAAATGTTAAAAGGTATTTCGGGGTCGGATGTTGTAGAACCTTAATGTTTGTTAATAAATAAAAATCCTTAAAGAGTTAGTTAGTTAGTTAGTGTGAGCTGCGGTATAGAAAAATTCTATACCTACGCACTAAGGCGTTTAGCACTTGATCGGCTTTGGCAGCATCTGCTTCGTGTCATCCCAAAAACTTTCTCATCGATGATGTTCTTGAAACTGTTTGTTGATGTTGCTGATACTGCACTTTCAGTTAGATCATTCCAACTTGAAGTTATTCGGTTTGTGATAAAATTATATCGATATGAGCCTTTTTTATTGATTTCACGTACTAATCGGCTTTTGTGCTGCCTTCTTAGATTGATTGTGGTAGGTTTAACGAAATTGATACCGTTGAGTAAATTTATATCTTCATGACCATTAATCAACTTTTAAGTTTGTATCAAGTCGCCCCTACGGCGTCTGTCCTCTTAGCTCATTAAATTGAGTTCTTTTAGGGGTACCTCATAGGGTTTAGATCTGATCGGTTTGACCAACTTTGTTGCTCTTCTTTGTACTCTAAATAACAAAATAAAACATATATAAACAGTTAAACAAGCAATTTATTTTAATTATATTGTATCATATTTTATAATATTTACAGTCAAACCTCAATATAAAGAAATGGTCGGGACCGAAATTTAGTTTACGTTTTTAATCGAGGTTCTTTGTTAAGATATTTCGAAAAAAAAATTGCATTTTTTTTATCAAAATGACCGTACCTTTTGGAATGAAAATTTATCATTCATTTTTTAGTCCAGTCGGTTTCCAGCTCTAATCAAGTCTAACAAGGCGCCTTTTAAACAATATTACCAAAAAAAATTACACTTAAAATCAATATAATCCTAAAAAAATAAGTGTAGGTACAGCGCTTCGATCGAGTATGGCTTAAGTACGGTTCGTAACGAGTACGCTGTTAATACTTTGGAATCGCTGTATATTAACGAAAGTGAATATGATGCTGATGTCCTTTTTTAATGGAATTCAAACTAATAAATATTCTAAGATCTGAATTTTTTTTTCGTGTAAAATTAGTCTAATTTTAACTTATTTTTATTAAAAAAAAAAGACATTCGATACCAAATGAAATAAAATACGATTTTTTTTTGGCGGATTATAAAATTTTCTAGATTTACTCTTAATTTTTTAAAATCTTTTACTAAAGCTAGATTGAAAATTGATAATTCACTTAAAAAAAATAATGTATATGACGTTCGTTTTTTTATTAAAAGTTACATCATCATCACAAAAAATCAGTTTATATCTTATTTGAAGATTGAGTAAGTGTGTCTGTTTTAAGAATGTAAACTGTTAAAGTAGTTTAATATTGACAGCAATTGGAATTTTTAAATTAGTTTTCGATAACAAAAGAGCTGAATCATCTTTAGGTCTTTCATAACTTATTTAAGAAATTCTTTAAATAATGTAGAGCGTATTTACATTTCATTACATTTCAACCGCATTATTGTCTAAGCGTTTCAGTAGAATCCAATTTTGTTGATTTTTGAGGAATGATCTCTTTTTTCCGCTTGCTATTTCTGATAATTGGAAAACTCCGGTATCAAACGATATATCTCATTGATATTCTTCAGTTGTACATTTAAGTCTAAAAATTATATTCCTTTCCGCTAAAATCCGCGGAAATCGGGAAATTTTCCGGCATAAAATCAGTCATATGTACCCATTTATTTTAAGGTATTGGGTGGGTATGGGTTAACCGAAAAATTCAGGTTTTGAGTTCGGGTAGGGTATGAGTTATCCATAAATTTTGGATTTCAGGTATGGGTCTTGGTTGAGTAGCCTATAAAATTTGGGAATATTTACCCAAAACCTAATTATTTTCGAAAAAAAACTAAAAAACATATAAAATATCTCAAGTCTTTGGGTTATCCAACCCAGACCCATACCCACAATCCAAAATTTCTGGGTTACTCATACGGAAAGTTAGGACGCTTTTTTACCCGTTCTGAAAAAAAACAAAGGATGCGTCCAAGCGTTTTTGATTTTTATTTTACAGGGCTCACCAATCAGACGCATCAGGACGTGGTTTAAATTTTTTTTGTCTAAGATTCTAATTTTTGTTGTTATCAAATGGAAGTGTTTTAACGCGTTATGATGGACACACTAGACACACCATCTTAACGCGTTATAACGTGTCATGACATAAAGACCCGTATAGATGCATTTTGACAGTGTGTCGCCGGAGTCCCGTTTTATGGTCGGAATTTTTAGGTATAGAAAAAAACAAGTTAAAAATGTTCATCACTGTATCAAAGTGGTAAAAGCGAGGAGGGTTACTTTTTAATTGCTCTATTTACATGAAAAATTAATTATTAATAACTTGAATACTCGTCGCAAGATTATCATAGATCTAATTAGAATGTATTCAAACCCAAATCCTGGTACTATTAATGTATTACTGTAGTATTCCGTCTGTCGTTTCCGCCTGGTATTTCTTTTTTTAAATTATTATCAAACAGTTATTCTTTAAATTATCAACTAAATAAGTTTAAAATTAGACTTGTTTGCTAACAAACAAGCAAAAATTCAAAGAAAATTAAAATCGAAGTTTGTTGATCAAAGATAAGTGTAAATTAGAATACTTGTGAATATTAAATCGATCGAAATTAAACAATCAAAAAATCATTGTCGACACTAGAAGAAGAGCATAAACTCTATAACAATGACTAAATAGAATATCTCAAGAATAAACAAAATTCACTCACTCTCTCAGCATGTAAGGAATTAATTTCAAATAGAATTTTTTGTTTGTTTGTTAACATTTTCTTTCACAAGTGGATCCTCTTCAAATTTTTGATTAAATTTATTCCACATTGATCGATTTTTTTGTTCCTTCTCTTATAATTCATTTAAAGGGATTTTGTTTAAATCGATACGAAAAAAAAATCAAATAAGATAAGAGGGTATAACTTGTATTTATCTTTCAAGTGTCATAAATCATGTTGTTTTTTTTTAAACAAAAAAAAAAAAACGAACACTTAAATGGAATTATCATGATTTTGTTGTAGTTTTGTTAATGCGTTTTATAACTAATTATTTTCCGAAATTTATTTCCGAAATGGTTATGTCTCTCTCTCTCTCTCTCTTTGTTTTTGTTTGTAAATAAATCAAATGATTGATGAATTTTATTTAAATTTTAGAGAGAGAGAGAGAAAAAATAAATTTATTTCGATCTGGAAGGGCAAAAGAGCTTGAAACTAGTTAACCGTAAACTAATACTAATTTATAGAGTTCCGAATCACAAAATTGTTTTATTAGAAACATATTTTTAGGTTATTTTTAAAAAAAAATTTTCTTTTTCATGATTCGTTTTTTATGTTTTTGTCACGTTATACCACATTTTAAAGCATGTTAAAAAAATGTTAAAAATCAAATTTTTTTGTTGACCCACCCATAGAAAAATCATAATTAGGGTTTGAATTTCAAGTCAAAATTTTGTATTTTGGAAGTATTTTGAGAAACTCACAGTTCAAACTTAATTTATCAGTTGCGTTGTTGGCATAATTTAGTAAATTTCAGAGCCCAAAAAATTTTTGTAATCTAAGAGCTCAAAATAAAAATCAATTAGGTGTTATTCCAACGCGAAATATAACCCTCCTATTTTGAAAACCCTGACAAAATTACAAGAAAAGCTTTTAAAACAAAAATTAGCCTTTAGTTATGTAACATTAAATGATGAGTTTTCAAGCTTAACAAAAAAATTTAATTTTTTTTTCGTTTGGATGAATTTTGAATTGTCTTAAAAGCTTTTTTTTTTTAAGAAAAAACGAGACCGTCTTGTTACATAACGTTTTAAAAAAGAAATTTTTTTTTAAAAAAACCAATAAATTCAATTAAAGAGTCATGTAGATCAAATACTCGAACGGAAGTCTTTAGACTTAAGCTTGTAACTCGAAGAGAAACTCTCTCTCTAATAAAAAAAATATTTCTTACGAGGCTTTTTAACAGTAATTTATTAAATTTTTATTTTATTAATGGGATTTTTTTTTGTTTTTTATCTTAGAGAACATTCTTCATTCATTAAAACTTAGATTTTTTAATAAATAAATTAATGTTGTTCCTCTCTGAATAAACATCTAACGAGTTTTTTTCTATTTAAAAAAAAATGATTAACTCTTAATGTAGTAAGTGTCTCTTAAGGATTAATTGCGGCGCCTTTTTCGTTGGAAATTTGTTTTTAATTAAATTCATATATCTCAGAGACTGCTTGTTCAATTGGCTCATTTCAATCTTCTTATGTCGACTAGAAGTAGTTTGGTACAGAATTGCCAAAATTTGGTCTTCCTTTTTCAAAAAGGCAAAAATTATACTTCCTTCATCTTTGGTGTTTTTTGCAGACTTGAAAATTATTGAAAATATAGTGTACAAAATAAGGCTCAGACTTGGCAAAACTTCCATACTATAGTGCCCCAGATCATAAAGTCTAGTCCAAAGAAAAAGAAAAATTTAAACAAAAAAAATGCTTAACTATAGGTAATCAGATATGCTGATTTCAAATCTGAAGAAATTTTTTCATTCTCAGTTACCGTTTAATATTTTAGAGACAATATTTCTGTTAGAAAATTATTAAAATCTCAGGTCTAGGAAATTTCGCAAAACTTATATTATATTCGTAATCAGCGTATATAAAAACCTTAGAATTGTCCAATTTTGAAAAGTAAATGAAAGAAGGAATTATGACCAGTGAAGGGTCATTTTAAAGTAGCCTTTAGAGGGGTTTGTTAGGGGAAATGTCTCTTTTAATGGAATTTTATTTTATTGAAGATCTTTTCCATATATCGCCTGAAAGCTGACAAAATTCTGAACATGCTATAATTATTATTATTGCAAAAAAAGTATGATGGTTATAAGAATCAACAAGAAAAGATGGAAAAATGGTGTATTTTTAGAGTTTTTTTGTAACAACTCTTGAAGAAATATTTCTAAATCCCCAAAAAATATTAAAAGTTGTAGATCTGAATCTCCTCTACAAAAGTTGGTAGGCTCTTGACGAGGTTCCTATTTATACCTTTTCTACGACCGCACCCAAGAACATATACTTTTGGCTCATGTCATGTTTTAAGCTTTTTGGTCGGTTTTTATAAAATTTAAAAAATTTTATCGAAATCTACGGATCAGAAGACCTAGAAATTGATGTAAGCATGATGAATTATTGACCTGTTTGGCCTGTAAGGAATTTCAGTGCAATATAAAAGGCAACAAGTTACCAAAAAATAAATTTATTCAAAGGAAACATTTCAGACTCTCAAGATATCAGTAATAGGGTTTTCTGACTCGGAGAATTCGAAAAAAATGCTCAAATTTTACATAAAATGGAAAAAAACACAAAACATATCATAGTATATGTTCTTTAGTACGATCGCACGATATGTATATATAGGACACTCGCCAAGAGCCTACTAAGTTTTATAGAGGAAGGGACGAGGAACATTTTAAAAATAAAATTGGCTTTGTTGGATGTTTTTTTTCGGGAGTTGTTACATTTTTTCTGGAAAAATGATATTTTTTTTTAAAAAAATAAAATGAGCTGTAGCAAAATAAGTTGAAATTTTTTTTTTATTTCCAAAAAAAAGTTAACTAATCAAATTTAATGTACTCTTAACGCTTAAAGCAAAAAAAAGGCATGTTGACTTTTTTTTCAGGACTTATAGCTTATAACCCTTAAAAATCGACGAGGGTCTGGTACATATACTCGACTTGGACCTATAGTTTTTTTAGTGAAAAATTCTTTTTTTTCGCTTCTAAAAACCCTAAAATAGTAATTTTGGGTGTTTATTTTGATCCCTGACCGACTAAACTTTATGATCTGGGGCACTATATCTGAATTTGAAATTTTGATATTCTAAATGTGTGTTACAACCATAAAAAAAAAACAGAAAAACATTTTTTTCATGAGGGTAAAAAAGCGAAAATGTCGAGATGCTCTTTTTCAACATTTGAGAACTCATGACTGAAATATCGATGGAAAAAAAATTTTCCCTCTGGTTCTACTCGGGTGAAAAGTATAAAAAAAGGGAAATTTTCAGTCAAATAAAATCTCCTACGGGGACCGCAACACCCATATTGTTATACATCTTCTAAACCAAGAGGCCATTGTTCATTGAATAAAAAAACAAAAAAGAAAATGATCAAAAAGTAAGCACATACAAAATTAATGAAAATGAACAGAAATGAACAGGCAGAATTAAAAAAAAATTTCAGGATTTTCAAACGCGTGTTTCAAGCAGTTTAAAGTATATTGTTAACTTATTTCAGCTTTTTACTGTACCAGAGGACAAAAATATTCTTATAAATTCAAAAAAAAAAAGACTTAAAATTCAGAATCCTCTTATAGGAAAGCCTCAGTAAATATTTGTCTTTCTATGTCGAAAAATTGTTTTTGAAAATCGGTTTTGGGTGCTATAAATGGGTAAACCCCTCGTTTTTTTAGTTTTTGATTTTTATGACTTTTTTTGTCCTATGGTATGCAAAAATGAAAAAAAAAGAAATTCCTTAATTTTTTTTTTCCGGGTCGTAAAAGACATTTATAATATCAACAATATCAAATTCAGAAAGCGTGGAAATGCTACGTCTTTCTGCAAAAAAACTCCTGAGGTTTTTAGAGAATCATCTCGAGCTTAAGCAGCTGCATAAAAAATATGAACTTGGAGGTTTCTATGGCGACAGGATATGAATTGACTGAAAAATCTCATTTTTTCGTTCTTTTTCCAAGATAATTTTTTTCCATTCGATTTTGATACCGGTGTAAATTATAGATTTGTATTGTTTAGAACATGTCTTGATTTAACGAATAGCTTTTTCCAACTATAAGTTCTTAAGTGTTTAAATATTGCAACTCGGCATTAGCGCGCAAAAATTGGTGTAACATAATTTTCAATTTTGATTTTTACAATATCTTTATTTAATATATAAGCACAGTTAATGGCACATACGTAGTATTGTACCTATGAATCGAATAATTTAAGAGCTAGGGCTTCGGTATTTTACTCGATTTTACACCAATGGCATATGAAAGCTTTGCTAGTTTCTTTGCTTCTTTGAACCAAATGTGACCTAACACTTTGAGCATTGATCTACTGACGATACCAACTGAGCTACCATCCCATCAAACACATTGCCACCTACTCCAGAAATATTCAGAAAATTTTCTCCCCTCGCGAAGATCGAACCCTCGAAAAATTAACATTATAAGGGTCGTAGATTACATAAGTAATGTCAAAAATAACAAATTAGATAAGTTTTCCAAGTGCATGAATTATTTCCTCACAATGGTGTTTTAAAAATCAATGAATAGCAAAAAACAAAAAAGAGTGAAAGACTCGAATAGTCCGACTTGACTCAATCGAATTAAATAAACATGTGATTCAAGCATATTTTAAATTAATTAACAAAAAAAAAATAAGATAGGGTTAAGAAGCTTTTATAGTCTTTAAATTTAATTAAAAATTTCTAATATTATGATCATTTAACAAGAAAAATAAAGAGAAACCATTCGGCAATTTTACAATACAAATAAAAAAAAAATTAAATTATATCAAATTTCCGAGTGGATATTCGAATAGACAACGAGTGTATATGTTTAGTCATCATCATCCTAAAGTCTAGAAATTTATCTCTATATGTAGCTAATTATTTGCTAATTAGAAACGTTTTGTTTATTTTTGTTTTCAACCTAAACAGACTTTAAACAGAGAGAGAGAAAAACCCTTTTCTTATTCATTTATTTATTTAATGGATAATATTAAAATTAATTTATCTTATAAGCCATTCAAGCAAAGAAATACAAAAAGTAGGAAGTTCTATTATTATTTAGGATCTCTTCAACAAGTCAAAAAGAAGATAAAATTCCATTATTTTTTATTTTTGTTTATGAATAATAAAAAATTACTTTAGGATAAGTGTTATCGTTTTAAAAGTTATTTATTTAAAAAAAAAAAAAGTGTCTGATGTTTGTGATAAAATGCTTGTGTTCGCAAAAGATTACCCTTGGGTGTATTGAGAATTTTTTTTCTGTTTTTTTTAGATTATTTTTTTGTGGAATTTTTTTAAAAATAAACAAGATAATTGACTCGTATCATCGAAAATAAATAAATCATTGTGTAAATACGCGTAATTTCAATCAAATATTGACCTAGTTTTATCACAATTTCAAATAAATCGCAAGAATGAAACTCGTGTCGTATTGGCAATTTTTGATCACCAATTTAATCGGACAAAATTAAACTTACAGTCTAACCTCGTTAATCCGACCCTCGCTGATTCAGAATCCTCTCATATCCGACATTTCTTAAATTTCCCACTGTAATATTTTTCTATTGGATTACACCTCAATAATCCGACATTTTCGATAAACCGACAAAAAAATTCTCAATCAAATAGGTCGGATTAACGAGGGAAGACTTTTTGTTTTGGAAATGAACCCGGGTAATATTCGGTGAAAAATTTTATGTATCCTTAAAAAAGACTGGAAGACTGATAAGATCAAAAGAAAAGTAATCGTAATAATTTCCATAAATCAAGTTAGAAGTTTTTGTTACCTTTTTTATTTTGGATAGTTCTAAAAAGTTCAATTTTTTTTTTGAAGATCCCTAAACTGTCCCAATTGTCTAACTCATCATTTTCCAAACTCGACCAAGTCCTCTTTTGGGTCGTATAATTGTATTTTCATAATCCATTTTAAAAAAATTTTGTATAGAATTATATCATGATGTAACCTGTATTAAAGTAGTAGATTGAAATATCTTATTGACTATGTGAAATACTGGTAGACTCTCTATTTCTATAAAATCAGAAAAATAAATTTACAATTTTGTTCAAGTAAGCGAGAATCAATTCAACTATGTTTACAAAAATTTTGTTAAACAATTCGTTCAAGTTAATCCAAATTATTACTCCTGTATTGAATTCAGTGTGAATGCCATTTGTAGACACTATATTGCTTTATGTAGACTCCCTTTCTATCACTTTAACTGGCCAAGGAGAACCAGTATTAAGCTGTGGATAGACAATATGTCCACATTATGGTTTTTGAATATTAAGGCGATTGTATATTAAGTTCTTTTGTGTTGCTTTGAGTAGAGTTAAGTCAGGCCTATCAAAGGATAGTGAAACTAAAACTAACATGATGCCCGTTCGTCCAAAAAGAGGGGGGTTTAGGAGGGCACTTATTCGCAAGGAAATACGGTAAAATTTCAAAATATCAAAAGACGATTCGGTAGAGCGGTACGGGTACTGGTAGGCTTCAAGTACGGGTACGCTTCAAGTACGCTACGGTATGAGTACGCTTGAAGTACGGTACGGGCACTCCATTAATTCGGTGGAAGTGCAGTAATAAGTACCGTAAACGCTAGCAAATTTTTCCTAGGGTTTAATGCAGAAAAATTATTTTAAACCCAGAGGTAATTAAACGTTTGACTTCAAAATTTGACCATCTTGCTCCCATGGAGAAAATCAATTTTATAGTTAATTATGAAGTTTCTGAAAGTCCAAACCAATTTTTACCCCTGGCGTAATTATAATGGGACTAATGTAGTCAAGGTTTTGTTCTAAAATTTAAGCAAGAAGAATTAAAAAATAATTAAAATGTGTTGCTGAAACTCTTATATAAAAATTATTTTTACTGAAAAGAATGTCTTTTAATTCCCTGTTTTAACCTGAACCAAAAAGAGTCCAAAAATTCAAAAACATTTTAGGCCCAGGCTTCAAAAACTGTTTTTCCACTTTTAGCCCGAGGTAATCTGAGAGCATTTAAGGTAATTTTTAGTTAAAATCTCATTTATTGTACTTTTAATGTTAAAAGTCAAAGTGACCTTACTGTTCCTTTCGGTTCTCAAAAACTAATTTTGCGAGTTACAAGTTAATGCCGGTTTTCTTAAATTAATCCGAATATTAATTCAAATTAAATAGTTTTGTTTATATTTCGAGAAAGAGGTCAAATTAAATGATCTAAATCGAAAAACCGAGTTGATCCTCAAGTCAAAAGTAATTTTTTTTCAGTTATTCCAAAATTTTCTAAAACTAGTTTAAAAATTACGATAACCAAGCCCTAAGGGTATATGTGTTAATTGGGTTAAAATTATCAAATTAATTTTGTCAATTTGTAAAAAATATTTTAATCATATTTTTTTGTAAGTTCTCCAAGCAAATTTTGACTCTACAATTAAAATTTGCCATAAAACCAAGTTTCCATGTTTCGGAATTCGGTCAAGAGACGTTCCAAATAATTAATCTAAAATCTATTTCCCTCAATATCAATTTATCATTTACACATATCAATTCATAACTAACTAAGCCTTCATTCATCATTTTTTTTTTTAAATAATTGTAAATTGATAGATCAAATATACTAGCAATTTCTTATCAATATTAGTTTACAGATGTGTTCATAAGCAAAAAAGAAAAGAAAAAATTTCATGTATCTTAATTAAGTTAAAGAAATAGTTATTTGATTGAAACTTATCAGACTCAGACAATTTAATTAAAAATAAAAACAATGAAAGCAATAGAGATCCATTTCGACATTTAAGACAAAAAATATTTTCTTAAAGTTTAATCAACAAAAATTCATTGTTTTTTCTCTTAGGAATGTTTTTTTTTTTTTACCGAGGTCAACGACACTTGATTGACATCTATTCCTAATTCAATGGGCGACTATAAAATTTTTAAGAGAATCGATTTTTGTAAAAAAAAATTGAACACAATTTTTTGTTGAGCTTGTTTATTTTTTAATTAAACGAGTTATAATTTTACAACTCGGAATTAAATTTTAGCTCTTTCTTTTATTGTTAATTCTTTTAAAGGATTTCGGAAGTTGAAATTTTGTGTCTCTTGTTATTCTATTTAAGTTATTTTTTTTTGTTAATTGAGTTATTGATTACGTAAAGTTGTTTTCTTATTTTTTAATAACAGTTTAAAAAATTTCTTGTTATTTAGAAAAATTGTCTTCAACAGTTTTAATGTAAATTTTTATTTTCATTTAAAACGTACTCTCGAGCTTAGGCAGCTGGTAAATAGTCTAGAGAGAGAATAAAAACACTTGGCCAAAATCACGTGATTTCAAAATTTAATACACGAGACACTTAAAATTATTTCTCTTCTTCTTTATTTCGATGTTGTTTTGCAACATTCGGCGACTTTATAGATATCTTGGAGCCTCATCCGGTCATTCGGTCTAAGCCACGTTCTATAGCATGAAGTGGCGAAGCTGTTGATTTTTGTTTCCATCTCTCTGGGCACTGATTCATGATTCACACCCGTACAATAAACTTGAAACGACCGAAACAATACAAAATTTACCTTTCAAAATTGTGGAGAGATGATCTTTTCAATCTTCCAGTGATTTGCGATAATTAAAGTCAGTTTCCGTTGATGAGTCGATATGTCTCATCGACCCATTTTATATCTAAATCGGAACTTGTCCTGAGTCTTTGACATCACAAAGTTAATTACAATTATGAAGGACCCCACCAGTACTACAGTGTCAGTCTGAACTTTTTAACCTAAGAGACGGATTCTAAGTTATGGGTGTTAACTCGAAGAAAAGAGGCTCTGTGTTTGATTAAGAGCCGCGGTATTTCCAACTCTGGCTTCAAATTTAAAAAGATCGTGCTGATCTGTAATTCTAAATTTTTTTCCCATCAACAATAACGGCTGCCTGTGAGTTTTCATAAAATGCGGCGATTACATCGACTATTTATAATAAATTTTAGTCTTATGATTGAAATTCTTATTGTAAATTAGGCGCAGGTCTCATAACCAAAATTTTAAAAATGAAAATTTCTGAATTTTTGTCTCATACTCCTGAAACAATCATAAATTTTATTACATTGGGATCTAAATAATTTATGTATTCTTGGTTAGCCTTCTCTGTCTGACACTGTTATTTCATTTTCAAAAAAAACTTGATAGTATGAGTCTTAAATAATTTTTAAAAGAATCCCTTTTACTCTTTTAGAAAAGATCGTTTAAGACTTTACATGAAAATCTTGGTTAATATTTTACTTTATGGTTTTTCTTGAGAAAGGTGATTCGTTTAGAGATGTTTGCGATTTTATGGAAAACTTAAGAATTTTAAATTATTTTTCTGTTCTCTGAACCGTTGTAAAAAGTATACATAGAAGTATTTTGGAAAAATAAAATGTTTAGTCGGTAAAAACTCTGCATAACAGTCCAGAATTGAACCCTTGTGGAAAATTTCTATCTAAACGCGCAATTTAAATGCAGAGATACTTCAAGAGTTCTTATAGGATGACACATTACGACCTATTTTGCAATTTAGGACTTTTTTGCAGAATTTTCATTTTCTATCTTTGAAAAAAACATTTTTCGAAGATGGTTCGTAATATTTTCTGATTAAGTTAAGGTTCCGGCAATTCAAAACTTCCAAGCTATCAAAACTTTGCTATTTCGATATCAGATTCGGAATCTGCGTCCCAAAAAAAGCCTAAAAATGTATTTTTTTAGTTTTCAAAAAAAAAATTATTTTTCGACCCCCCCTCCCCTAGTTTTATATAACAAGAATTAGTTGGTCAACATTTCTTGCCGATATCTCAGCTATTTGATCATGAATCATATATAATGTGCATATATTCTGAAAGCGCATATTCTATTCTACAAGATACTGTGTTTTGTGTTGTGGAAAAAAATAATGTGTAATTTTATTCTAGGAAAAAAACATAAAAATGTGCAAACTTCCTTCAAAATACCGAATACCCCCAATATTTACTTTAGATTATGAAACTAAACAAAATTCTGTACAAAATTTTGGGACTAGTTTATTCGTTTTCGTTTTACTCTTTGTACAGTAAAGGCCGAAAAAATTCACAAAAATCACTCTGATGAGGAAATTTGGAATTTTTGACCAAAAATTCGTAATCCTTTTGCATGAAAATCCTGAAAAGTAGAAACACAAATAAATATGGATTTAATTGGTTTTCCTAAAAAGGATATCGCTGAAAAGTTTCCTTTTATTTACCGTTTACACTCGAGTTTCCCTTTACGGTTATTTTTTTCCAATTGATTAAGGTAATTAGAGACCAGGTTTCATGTAGTAAAGGGTTGAGTACAAAATTTTTTCTCGGACCGCACCTTAATTGCGAGTCAGTTAGCGAATAAAAACTCACTGTATTTTCCTATTGAAACCAGATGATCCATATGATAGCACAGTTTCTAATTTCTGAAAATTTGTCAAGTTTTTATTTAAAGACTCTATTTTAAACTACCGTAAACACTCGATAGATATCCCGGTACAATTATAAATTTTTTAGATTTATGCCCATGGTACAATTTCATTTTTATACCCGTTTTAGGGGGGTAAATTGGACCGGTCTAATTCCGAATTTAGACCTGATATACTTTTAAAATTAGACCGGTCCAATTTTAGGATTTGCTATTTTGGGAACATTTGACTGGGTTTATAGTTAAGAAATAATGCAAAAATTCAACGTTCCTGTTAAATAGACTACTTAACATCGCTTTTCGACCTTTTTTTAGGCTTATTCTTTAAGTGGTTATACTTGGTATTTTAAGTTACTTAAGCGTCTTGTCTTTTTTTCTCTGTTCATTTAATTTATTAAAATACTCTTATTATGAAACGACTAGACTGGTTTGGCATTGGTAGTTAACTTATCAATGGTATTTAACACAAAACGAAAGCAATTAATGCAATTAAATAATATAAAAAAATCCAGGTCATTTTTCATGCAAAGCTTTGCATTTAACATTTTTCATTTTCGTTACACAAAAGAAAAACTTCCAGTGTTCCTACCATAAATTCTCGTTCAGTGTTACATGTAACTAAATCTCAATACTCGGGTTATAGCGGAATTTCTGATTGGTTGAACAAACAATTAGCCAATCAAAAAGTCCGCTAAAACTTGAGTATTTAGAGTTACATGTAACCTTGAACGAGAATTTACGGTAGTTTTTTAATATTTTGATTGTTTTTCTCTTCTTTTTGAGTTCATTTGGTGGATTCGACATCGTATGATTGAAAGAATTTCCGAATATTTGCTTAATTTATCATTTTGGTTACCATCCTGTGGGTCATTTTTTTATTTTTTCCTTTTCTTTCGTAAATTTTTTGTTCTGAATGGCTTTTATAAGATTTTATAAGTTTAATTAAAACCGGATAACATCATTATGATATAACAAACAAAAAACTTCAAGCAATATTGACATTTATTCTCTGGACTTTTTTTTCTTGGAAAATGATCGGTTTTCACTTTTGCTCCGGTCTTATTTTAAAATTATACCAGGTCTAAATTCGGAATTAGACCGGTCCAATTTACCCCCCTAAAACGGGTATAAAAATGAAATTGTATCATGGAACAAATTTAAAATTTCAGATTTGTACCATGGTACAACTATCGAGTGATTACGGTACAGCCTTTGAGTACATAGGACTTGAATTTGAGAACCCGAGTCAGCTTTAAAATTGGTTAACATTGTTTGGTCTACAATATTCAAATTTTTGCAGCTGCCATCTCTAAGATTTAAACAAAAAGTCTATTTTTTCAATAAAAAAACATCTAAGTTTATTGAAACAATTAGAAATAATATTAAATCAATAAATAACTATCAAAGTTAATAAAAAAAAATAAATCCTTTATAATATTCTAAACAAATATGTACTATTCGAGTAGTAGTGCCATTAATATCCCCAAAATCCAAGAATTCAATCAAAAATAAATAAAATTCCAAAACTATAAAATGATCATATCGATGACAGTAATAATAAAATAAACGTTATAACAAAAACACAAATTAAAAGCAGAGATTCAGTAATCAACTCGTTTTTATTTTGTCAGTGCCTAATGAAATGGAAATTTTAACTTGATTGAAATTTCATAATTTTCAACACAATTTTTTGCTTGCCTTTTTTTTATGTTATGTATGTTTTTATTTTTTAAATCCATATGGTTTTTATTCAAGCTTATTTTTACTTAAAAAAGAAATTTTACTTAAAGATAGTTGGTTAAAAAAAATTTTTTTTTGTTTGTTTGTCGGTTTTCGATTTATCTGAATTTAAAAATAATGAGCTTTTATTTCGCTTATTTTTTTTGTTGATAAACTGACAAAGTTTAAGTGACTATTAAACCCCAAAAGAGGATACTTTGGACATTCGATTTTTAAATAAAAAGCGTAACGATTTAATTCAATTATTTTGTTAACATAAACGAGCCTCTACAGGAGATTTAAAAATTCATATGGTAGGGTATAAGATCATTCACGAGTTTCTCTAAAAGCGTTTCCAAATCAACTTAGCATTTTTCAGTAGTGATTTAGGGCTTATTCTTTGGGTAAGCACCAAGACATATTCTTAAGCAATTACATCATTTCAGTGTCGTATAACTGAGCTTAAAGGAATTTTTCGGGATTGAATCTAAATCTAAGATCTTCTTCAGCCTTGACGGGTAGGTTTTGAGTAAGGTTATGTACAGTACGAGGGCGGCAAGCTATTAATGCAAAGGAGAATTCAATAAAAGTAGTACTTGTACTGCATGGAAAGTCTACCAAAAATGACCAAATTTTACTTTTTTCCATAATAATAACAAAATTTTATTCTAAATGTTGCAATAAAATCTTAAATTTCTTAATTTTCGGTAAAAAAGTTGCCTAGGGCGACCACTTAAAGGATCAAGTTTCGGAAACTAATGGTATCAAACAGTTGAAATACATCCCTTATTTTTTTTTAGAGGAAAATGTTATTGATGTTACCAAAATCGATCAAATACTTCGGTAGTTCTTGCGAAAATTTAACGTTGCGCTCCGTTCAAAAGGCGTTCCGTTCTAAGTAGAATTCCGTTCCAAAAAAAGGTTGCTTTTCAGATAACCGTTCTGTTTCAAGTTTTTATTAAGAACGCAATGCCGAGAATTAACTTGAAAATTGAGTACTTGTCAATATTTCTAACTTGGAACGGAACCCTATTTAATGTCCGTTCTAGGAAAGGCTGCGAACGGGACGCTACATTTTCATAGAATCGGAAAAATTTTACGGTAAATTTTCTTGAAAAACCTTAAATTTTGATAAAATCCGAATTTTTTACTTAAGGTAAATTCATTTTATCATACCAGCGCTGTATGATGACTTTACGACATTTCTACAAAGGCTCCCTACAACTTTAAACGTCCAAAAAAACTTGATTCTTGGCTAACATTGAATCAAGTTTTTTTTACATGGAAAAGCCATTTTCATCATAGAAAAAATGTTATTTTTAAAATTATTTAAGCTTTAATAACGTTAGTAACAAATTTATTGCCAACATTGTATAATTTAATAATTATCTTTCACGGAAGTTATTTTGTGTCCCGAGACCTTGAAATGATGAATTTTCATTTAAAAACAAATTCAATTGCATGCAGATACACAAACACCCTTAAGAATTACACTCAACTAATTGATTTTATTTCAATTTATAAAATGGTTATAACCTTTAATAAAAAAAATTATGTAACAAAAAAAAATCTAACTAATAAAAAACTTAACTCAAAAAAGATAAACGAAGAAATCGATAGGATTTAAAAAAAAAGCCTTCCTCGGTGTCTAAATTTGATTGATTATTCAATTAGATATTGGAATCAATCATTTTGAAGTTCGGTAAATTAGTACCAATGTAATTTAATATTTGTAATAATAAAATTTAGTTCTCTATTTTTATGTTTGTTTATTATCTCTCTCTCTCTAGCAAGATCAATTTTAAACAAATAGTACGACTAGCACTTAGTTTTTAGAATAGATTATCAGATGTTCATTGATCAAGCACCTGAAATATAAATAAAATCTTAATTCACTTTACAGTCTTGTTTTTTGTTTCTAGTGTAAACATTAAAATTTATATTGATAACACGTGTTCGGTCTAGAACTTTCAAATTATTTTGTAAGATTCTTGAGCTCAGCTTCAAGATGAGTTCATTAAATGAAATGTGACAATTAAATTATAAAAGGTTAGAATTAGTTTAAGACCAGGGACATTTACGGATCAGCTGAATTAAAGGACATTCTTTTCAGTAAAAACGGTTTAAAATGAGAGTTGTAGCAACAGATTTCAATTTTTTAATTTTTTATTTTTTTTCGAATCAAAGCTTGACTACATTAGTTACATTATTTGCTGCTTATACCCCAGGGGTAAAAATTGGTAAAAGTTAAGTTTAGAGTTATTGAGCAGGAGCAATTTTGGCTCTATACCTTTAGATAGAAAAATTTCAAAATGTATATTGAAAATTAGCATAGAAATATTTTAGGTAGAAAAATTACATAGAAAATCATTTCGAAATACAGTGGAGTAGCACTTATATCACCCTATTTGTCAAGCCATTTTGCAGTGATAAAAATGAAATGTGACTTAACTGGAATCGATTTGCATTAAAAGTGACCCTTTTGTCTTAATCTATCCAGTGATATAAGTGTAACAGTGACTTAAGTGGGTGGTGATATAAGTGGGACTTGACTGTAGATAGAAAATTCTTAAAATAGACAGATTTAACTAGTACAGCCAAACCTCGTAAATCCGAAGTTCGATAATCCGAAATTTTCATCAGCATAGCATTTGAATTATTTACCCTGACATGAAAGATAAAACTTATTGATACACCAAATGTATCAATGATACTTTGTTGTATTTTTTTGGAAAATTTCCTTTAGAATGATACATAAAAATATTTTCCTATGTATCAATAATACTCACTAAAAGTATCAATTGAATGGCTCTTATAGAAAATTAAAAATGATACATAAATTTGTATCATTGAGACATTATGATGTATTATTGAGACAAGTGTAAGTGAATGCTTGTATGTCAAAAAATGATTCAAATGATTTATAATTAAGTGAGACTTATGACCAGAGACGACAAAAAATGTCAAATTTAATGCAAAAAAGCGTAATCCGTAATAACACGAGAAAACTTTAAATTTGCAAAAAAATAATGTTTTTATGAATAAATGCACCTCTCGCATCATTATACAACATTTTTTAGCATCGAATTTGCATTTTTTGTTGTCTCACCTAAGACTTAAGGAATAAGATGAAAATTATTTTCTTTTGTACAATTTGTCAATCGTTAAAAAAAGATTCGTTGTATTTTGGTAGTATAACGCTCATCTACGATAAATATTTCTTATACCGTATTTCCTTGCTAATAAGTGCCCCTAAAATCGACACTTTGATCGAAAAAATTTTTATGTTGCGATTAAATTTTTGGGTTCGTTTGGATTATTTCTGATAGAACTCAATTCGCTTTGTCTGAAGATCACAAAAGTGAAAGTAACTGAATTTTCGTTTGTCTAGAAAAAGGGGGTTTTAGTGGGGCGCTTATCAGCAAGGAAATACGGAATTCTTTATATAATTTTTGACTCCTTTTGAGTATGATTCAATTTGCTTCTTTTTCGAATTAATTTATTGAACAACCAAACCAAATACCCATGGTTCACCGACCCTTTTACCGTATTTTCTCTTTCTCTTGTGTTGCAGGTTTTCATTCAGACTCAATTCACTGAGTTGTTCAATTCTTTGTTTTTTTGTCATATTAAGCATGCGACCTCGGCTGTATTTTCGTCGACCTTGGAAAAGTAATCAGTACTAAAAAACACGGACCGCCAAGTGACTTACAAGCATTGACTTACACTTGTCTCAATAATACATCATAATGTCTCAATGATACAAATTTATGTATCATTTTTAATTTTCTATAAGAGCCATTCAATTGATACTTTTAGTGAGTATCATTGATACATAGGAAAATATTTTTATGTATCATTCTAAAGGAAATTTTCCAAAAAAATACAACAAAGTATCATTGATACATTTGGTGTATCAATAATACAAAACTTTAGTATCAATGATACATGTGTATCAAAGGGGTGTTATTCTCCTAGACCAATACCAGTTTTTCTATGTTAACTTTTCGATGTGAATTTTTTCTAGGTAAATTGTATTTTTTTTCTATGTAAATTTTCAATGTAGATTTTTTCTATCTAATGGTATGTCCCAGCAATTTTGCAAAAGCGTTATGATTCTTTTTCCATAGCCTCTAAACAAAATTTTTTCAACCTAAATTCAAAACTTGTTCAATTTGTTCAGTCTGCTAAAACTCTGTATTATAGTTTAAATGCGCAATTTGCTTGCAGAGTTTTAGCAGCCGTTGAATTTAGGTTGAACAAATTTTGTTTAGATTAACAATACTTTAATTTTCGTCATAGAGGCTATGGAAAAAATTCCATAATGCTTCTTCAAAATTTCTCCATAACTGTAAAATTTTTCAAAAATTGTTGTGGACATTCAAGAACATCAAAATTAGCTTCTGTGGTGATTTGATAGGATGATTTTACTAAAATTTACGTAAAATACCGCAAAATCACAAAGGTAAAAAATTCGGGTTGTACCATATTTAACGTTTTTTCAGGTAAATTTACGATAATTTTCGGAAATTTTGATCAAATTTTAAAAGATGTCTAGTATTAGAGCGATTTTGTTAATGTCGATAATATTTTCCTCTAAAACCAAAAAAGAGACGTAGATCACTTGTTTGAAACATTAAATTTCCAAAACTGGATTTTTTGAAAAGTCGTACCTAGACTCCTAAAAAATTTGATTCAGATACATTTTTCCCATTATTTTTTTCCCCGCAATTATTTTTCCCATAATCAAAGTTCCCACTTAACATTTTTCCCATATTAACAATTTTCCTATGTAACAAAACTCCCATAATAAAAAAATAAAAAATTAGCCAATCAATTTTACATAATTTCTTTTTACGATACCATTGTAGCTTTTCCGGCATACCGCTGAATTTTATGAACTTACTAAATTGGGCATACATACCATACTTTATGTAACGCAAAGTGGGAAAACCAGCATAGAAACTAAATATAACTTTAAATTAAGACTCTTAGCTCTCCTTGGACTTTATGTACTTAATGAGCCCTCGTTAATCTGATTATGTGGCCTGGTCAAAATAATTTTAGTTAAAGATTCATAAAATTAAATTAAAAAAGGCTCCATAAGTGATTTTATGCGGTCTTTGACAATAGATGCAATCTTTAAACTTGCAGTAACTTTAAATCGGAAAATATTTAGTGGAAAGAGCTGAAGATCTTGATCCAGAACATACAAAATATTGATCAAGCACTTTTATTGGTTTCTTCTAGCTCCGCCTTGAAAGTGGGGAAAATGATAAACATGGAAAAAAATTTAAGGGAAAATTGTACTGCGTGTTAAATAAAAAGTGGGACAGTCAGAAGTCAATAAAAAATGTCAGAAGTGAAATAAAAAAAATAGGGAAAAAAATTGTATGAAAACTGTACACGGGGAAAATTTCAGTGGGGAAAAAAATTGTGGGGAAAATGTACGTTGACCAAAAATTTGACCGAAAAAATGATTGTGATTTTGGGATCTTTTACGAAATTTGTGGTAAAAATCCAATAATTTACGGTTATTTACGTAAATTTTAGTAAAATCCTCCTATAAAATCACCATTGTATAAATTTAGTTTTCTCCATGGGACCAAAATGGTCAAAAATTTTAAGTCAAATATTTAACTTACACTGGGGTTTAAATAGCTTTCTGATTTAAACCCCAGGTACAATTTTAGAGCGTGTACGGTTTCTAAAATCTTGTAAAATGAATTATGACACAACCTCTAAAATGAAAAATCATTTTGGTGTATCATTTTGACACATCGGAGGTTATTTAGATTTATTATCTAATAGACCTTTGCGAGTCGTTCTTTTTTTGTTTTTTTGAATGTAAAAAATGTTTTTTTTAACAAAAAGTAAGATAAAAAGCTTTAATGCAAAGCTTAACAATAAGGATTCATATGAAAACAAACCGAAAGAACTCGATCGAACATTGTAGAGCAATTTAAAATGATTCAATAACCTAAATGTATCTTCCCAATCAAATCAAATTTACTTTCTACAAATTTTCGTTTCTTAAGAATACTGGACAATAATATTTTTCATAAAATCATCCTGTCCGTATACTAAGGGAGTTGCTTTGAACTTATATCGGACTTACATTAAGACCCAATCCCGCTTGGTATAAAAAAATCTGGCCTTCTAAAGTTAGGCATCAAAACCGCAAAACATCGAATCTTTCTAACTTGGGATTTGAATTTTTTCATTTCAAATTTTTTTCTATTACATGTATTAAAAGATTTTGTAAGATTTATCTTTACAAGTGTCTACTTGTTTCTACTTGTCTCTCGAATATGAAATAACTTGAAATAAATTTAATTAACTATAAACAAAAATGGACTTCTTATTAAAAACTCATCACGAAAAAAAAAAAAAAAATTCTTGTTGATTGATAGTTTTCGAATTAATTAATAATCATGGTTTATTAAAACTTATTTTTTTTCCTTTTTTAGATCTAAAAATGGTCGATTAAATAAACCTCAACAACTCGACTTATTTTTATTTTGGTTGTTAAATTTATTTTCTCAAAAAATGATTTTTATATCAAACCCCATAATCTAAAATGATAAAACTCAATTATTTGATGATCAATTTTTTAATATTTTTATTAATTTTAAAACAAACGCGTCAAAATGATTTGCATCATCAAGCTTACACATACCGTCTAATAGGCTCGTCTAATAGTTACGCACAATATTTACCATGGTATCCTTGTTTAAATGGTTCAATTACATTCGAATTTAAAACACATGAACCAAATGGTTTGTTACTGTACGCTCAAAGTCTTCCGTATAAATACTTGCAAATAAGTCTTGTCGAAGGTAATTTAAGACTTCGTATGCGTATTGGAGAAAAAGACAATCCACGGGGAATTTTTCTAGTTTATCAATCGACTCGTTTAAACGATGAAAAATGGCATGAAATTCGCCTACAACGACACAATGAAAAAACAATTTTGACCATAGATGGAGAGAACTTGTATCATGTACATAAAGACGCGAGTCTAACAGATCTTTTTTTTGGTGATTACAAATCAAGTGATCCTTCAAATATGTTATTCATTGGTGGTATAGCAGACAATTTACAAACGTATGATTTAAGTCTTGGTACAGCTTTATTTGAGCCTCGTTTCAATGGTTTCATTCGAAATCTACGAGCTCTCAATTGTTCGCATCAATTCATGCAACGTTTGTATGTGATGACGTTTAATAGTTTAAGATTTGTTGCAGAACATGATTATTGTGCGTCTAATCCGTGTCTTAATAATGGTGTTTGTTCAATCGTTACTAGTTCTAGTGTTAGTTTTAGATGTGATTGTACGTACACGAATTATGAAGGAGACCTTTGCGAAATTTGTAAGTAAAGCTTTAATTCTAAAATTTTACTGTGCTCTAAGATTGTTTATCGAAGAGTAAACTCTTGAGGCTCTTAGACCTTCAATGGAGAAAACAAAAATAATTATTTTTCCTTTCCGATTCCTAGTGTTGATAACCGGCTTTTGACCCAACTGAACTAAAACGGGAACGGTAATTTATCATAAAAAGGGAAATATGGATATTGTAGATCGAAGTCTCTAGTTGTCTTTATATAACGATTCCTTGGGGAATAAGTATGTTTTAGTTGAATTCAAAGGGAATTCTCTTGGTCAACTAATTCTTATTTACTCCTCAAGGAACAGTTCTATAAACCCTTATAACTGAAAAATTTTACAGTTATGATTTTAGCTTAGATGGGTCAAAGTTGGTTATCAACTCTACCGATTCCGCACTTTAGTATCCTTAATTTCGAGGCTTATTTTCTTTCTGATTTTCCGCATTATAGGAATAACCTTTTAAAGATGTTATCTGCAACACCAAAATCTAAAAATCATAAAAAGGGCCAAAAATTCAACTTCGGATTCCAAACGACGAATTGACGTTGGTACCCACAGTGAAGGGGAAACAATTTTTTCTGAAGACTTTTTGGTCGAATTAGCCTTAACGTACACTGGAAAAATCCTCATCTTTCGGTAAACCTTGTCATATTCGGTCTTTTATTTTAATAAATATAAAAACATTAAAAAGGTAGGCACTGAAATTCATAGACAATCGTCTCTAGAACAAGCAGCGGCATACAAAATAATGAGAATAAGCGTGTCCTTCTAAAAAGCTGATCCCATTTTTCGTGAAATTTTGACCCTCGGAAAAAACCGAAAATAGTATTTTTTTTGAGAATCTAAACCTATCAGGCGACACAAAACTTCAAGAGCTTTCTAGCTATCATATTGGTTTTTTGAAAAAAATTAATTTTACCCCTTAAATTTTTGGAGCAATTTCCCGATTTTCTGATAGAAGAGACTTCGAACTGTCCAAAAAAAATCAGTCTCGACCTCTCAGCTCTTTTACTTTTCGGGATATTTTAATTTTAAAAACAAGTGACCTCAAAACGGCAAAATTTCTAAAAGTCATGGTGAACCAAATATTCAGAATCTGACTTCATAGACATGTTCCCCACTCTAAGAAGCATAAAATTAGTAAAAAAAAACATGAGTCAAAAAGGTTAAAAATTTTTTCAGAGAGGGCGTCTTTGTTAGGTAGCCCTCTAATTGGCTTACTTAACTAAATCGTTACTTTCAATCATTAAATTTATTTATTTGGACAGCTCGAAGTCTCATTAAGTCTAATTTGCTTATTTCAATGAAAAAAAATTTTTTCGTAACCTTAGCAAAAGCGGCTATTTTCAAGTTTAATCATGTAACTATGGTTCTAAAAAAACGTCCTTGAAAGCCATCTTTTAAATTTTACAAGGTTAAAATTGAGTTAAAAACTAGTTATCAAGTTACAGTGGGTCACAGTAACAGTTTTCTAACAGTTTAAAGACTTTTTTCTTGCTTGTTAATTACAATAAAATCATTTATTTGAATAAGAGCAGGGGTTTAATCTTTTTTATTTTATAGTAAAACCTCCAATATCAAGTGAAGAGCTAACGTTCACTGGCAAAGAATATTTTTCACTTAACATCCCAAAAAATGAAAAAAACAAAGTCTCTTCAATTATTCCAACATACGAAGAGGAATACAATTTAGATTTCAAAACAAGTCGATCAACAGGTCTACTCATCTACGCTGGTGATTCTGTTGAATATTTTATACTCGGTCTTCAAGATGGCGCACTCTATTTTAAATTAAACATAAAAGGTCAATCTTTTGACAAAACTTTAACCGTACCAGGAACTCATTTGCACAACAATCACTGGCATTCGATCAAATTCACTCGTCGAACACGTCAAATTGAAATCGTCATTGACAACTTGAAAAAAGATCAAAGCAATTTAACAGGAGAATTTATATCAATGCAAACACGGATTGTGTACATTGGTGGTGTTCCTAAAGAGAACACTATCTACAAAAGTATTAGAAAAAATTTCATTGGGTGTTTACGAAATGTAACCTACAAGAGCGATGTTAATTCGTTTAACTTAATTTCAATGGTTTTGAACGAATCTGTTATGGTTGATGTTCAAGGTAAATTGGATACAGGTTGTCGTAAAGTAATGCAACCAATAACATTTTCATCACCTAATTCTTATATACCAATACTCGATTGGAAAGATTATCCAAAAATTAATTCATTTACAATCGAATTTCAAACAACTGAAAACAATGGTGTGCTTGCGTATATTCTAGGCAGTGAAAATTCAAATTCACACTCGAGTCAGAACACGATTCAATCAAAACTTTTATCATTTAATCGAGACTTTTTTTCGCTTGAAATTCATAATCGATTTCTCAATGCTTATTTTAATTTAGGGACAAATTATGTCCGTCATGAGGTTGTACATGAGCATGTTTCAACTGGAAAGTCACATCAAGTAACTGTTGAAATAAACGATAAATACGCTATTTTCCGATTTGATCAAAAACCTGAGACTTCAATACGAATCGATTCATCCGATTCCGACTTACTCGAACTCTCAGGTCCACTGATTATTGGAGGGCTACACCCTAATCATACATCACCACCCGGTACTAGTCCATCATTGCGCATACCACCGTATTTTTACTCAGGTATGTTGGGTAATGGGTACGTTGGGTGTATTCAAGATGTCGAAATAAACGGACAAAGTGTTAATTTAACTTATTATGCAGCTGTTGAAGGTGTTAGTGGTGTTAATACAGATACATGTACACCAATGCCGAATCAATGTGATATCGGACATTGTTTGAATGAGGGTGTTTGTATGGAAGGATGGAATAGATTTGTTTGTGATTGTTCATCTACTGGATTCAATGGACCTATTTGTAATCAACGTAAGTACACAAGTTTTTTTTTGAAAGTAAAAAATGCTGATTTACAATAAAAAGTCAAGAAAAATTCACATTAAAATGATAATTTTTTTATCTTTATGAATTGAGATAAAATTTAATGCCGAGAACTCAATAAAGAATCAAATGACTTAAAGATAAGCCTAGGACATGATTGTCATCATTTTCAAAAATTGACGAAGCTCAAAATTTATCAAGGCAAAATGTCCATTTCTTCTGAATTTTTCGTATTTTTTGAGAACTCCAGTTTTTTTATTAAAATTTTTTCCTTTGATCTTATCGTATGTTGACATAAAAAATAGTGTTGACAGTCGACTAATGATCCAACTCGTCTAAAACATGAACGGTAAAATTTCATACCAGGTGAATGTATGTCAATCGTAGACGTGTTAGCCTGCTTCAAAATGGTACCCTATATGTCTTGATTTAGTTGCAACTGAAAATCGTTTTTAAATTCAACTAAATGTAATTAATTCTTTTGGTAATCATCTTATCAAGAGACCCAGGTTACCATTTGAAACAGGTTAAAAGATCTACAATTGACATATGTACCTGGTATGAAAATTTACTGTTCAGACTCCAAAAATACAGTTTCTGTTTTTGGAGTCTTGGATAGAAAAAAAAGTGTCAGTGTAACGAAATTTTTTTAAAATCATTCAGTTTCTAAGCATACTGCATGTTTTGGTGGAAAATGTAGCCGTACCGACGTGTAAAATACCTTTTTTGCAGCATAGTGTTTCATCTCCAAACCGATGCCTACTAACCGCACCCTACCTTACCTTAACATTGCGAATCGTATAATACCGAATTTTTCATTTTTAAAACGGTACGGTACGAGACTTCGATTCGAAAGGGATACGCTTCGATTCTTTGTCGACCAAAAGTTCCGTAGAAATACAGAACCGTATTCCCTCATTCGATTATGCAGCACCACGATCCAAAATCCAAATTTTTAAGAGGGTTTTTTTAACGATTAGAAAAATTCTAAAACATGCTTAAGACATTCGTCACACTCTAAATTTGAAAGTAGAGTCTGCTAAGAATATTTTAACAAATGCTAATTGGTAAAACGAGCTTCCTAAACTTTTGGAATTCGTGTTATGATGCTGCATAATCGAACGAGGGAATACGGTCCATATGAAAAAGGGTCAATGTAGGCTGAAATTTTGAAAATATTCGCTTCAAAAGTTACTGAAAATGCTAAAGAAAGCATTAATTATTCGATAACCCTTAATAATGATAATTGCAGCCTTGATCATCTTTAGTGTCTCAAAGCATCAATATTCATCAAAATTAGTTCAAAACATTTTTTATTACTCTCAACTTACACCATTCAGTCATTTACTCATTTTACCAATAGAAAAATATTCAAGCTTTGAACACCCCATTAAGGTACCAAACAACGTGCTTAAACGAAGACACATTACATGTCTTTGATAATAATTTAAACTTAGTGTTAGGATTCTCATTAAACGTCAATGATTTATTGATGACAAAAGCGTCGAGCTCTTCTCCGAAAATAAAAAAAAAAACTAAAAATATAAGCAAAATTTTATCTCGAACACGAGATTTTCCAAGGACTAGAATTTATTTTTTATCAAATCAAAGATAAAAAAAATATTTTTGAATTCTCATTGAAAATTGTTTAAATAAAAACTCAACTCAAAAAAGATTTTCAAAATCAAAAAAAAGAAAGAAAAACATTTCTCTTTTAAAAATGAACGGCTTAACAAACGATATGGAAAATTTAGGTTTAACAAAAAATCTTCAAAATAAAACCACAAATCAAGATTTAAACGATAAAATAGCTCAATTAGTCAATGATGCTTTTGAAAATGTAATGGAAATAGATGCTAAAGTTGAAAATCCAGTTGAAGTACGTGGTTACAATTTTGATGGTCAATTTAGTTATGAAAAGTTATTTGATTCATTTCGCACAACTGGTTTTCAAGCTTCATCGTTTGCACAAGCTGTTGACGAAATAAATCGTATGATTGAATGCAAATTGAAGCCAATTGATCTCGAGTCACCTCAAGTTACTCAAGCTGCAAAAGAATTTAAAAACATGAGCGAAAAATTAGGGGATAACAACGAATACTTTTCGATACTTCAAAGAACCAATTGTACCATTTTTCTTGGATACACATCGAATATGATCTCGTGTGGTGCTAGAGAGTCAATTCAATTTTTGGTTAAAAATAAAATGATCGATGCCATTGTCACTACATGTGGTGGTATTGAAGAAGATTTTATGAAGTGTATGAAACCAGCATTGATGGGCTCGTATGAATACGATGGTGTACAATCACGTTTGGACGGATTAAATCGTATCGGAAATATGTTTGTACCAAATGATAATTACAGACTATTCGAAGATTGGTTATTGAAAATTTTAGATCAAATGTTGATCGAACAAAAAGAGAATGGTGTCAATTGGACTCCATCAAAATTGATAAATCGACTTGGTAAAGAGATTAATCATGAAGATTCAGTATACTATTGGGCTTACAAAAACAATATTCCAGTCTTTTGTCCAGCTATTACTGACGGTGGTATTGGTGATACTATGTTCTATCACGCATTCACTAATCCAGGTTTGAAGATTGATTTAGTCGAAGATATTCAACGTATGGATTTGTTAGCCTTGTTTGCTGTCAACACTGGCGCTATTCTTTTAGGTGGTGGTACTTCGAAACATCATATCCTAAACGCTAATTGTATGAGAAATGGCGTTAATTTTAGTGTATTTGTTAATACTGGTCAACCATTTGATGGTTCAGATTCAGGTGCTAAACCAGATGAAGCTTACTCATGGGCCAAAATTCAATTGGATGCATCGCCAGTTAAAGTCTATGGTGAAGCATCATTCATATTTCCATTATTAGTTTCTCAAACATTTGCCAAAAACTTTCCAATTAAACAATAAGATTTTTTTAAAATAAAATAGTTTTTAGTTTTATTGAAAAATCAGCATTTTTTTTATTCATAAAAATTTTTTTATTTTTTTGCTTACAGCGGCAACGATTGCTGATTTTGATGAAGGTCAACATATCAGAATTAGTTTTGAGCCCGAGTGGATAAGTGAATCTGAGCATTTATCGCTTAGATTTAAAGTAACTTTTTACACAAATTAAACAAACTATTGAAAATCTAACTTCATTCCTCACTTGACCAAAATCTTAGGTACTGTTATTTATTTTCTCAATCTCAGAGCTTTGGCAGACCATCATAAAAGATGCTTCGTTTCTCTAAAAACGCACCCATGCAAGCCTAGTAGTACTAGTAGTACTTTTTCTGTGCAGATCTAACATCTAGTAGAACAATCCTAGACTTAATTAGCTGCAGAAGCTAGACTTCTTAGCCGGGTAAGCCGTAACAGAATTTTTTTATACTCGCTACGTTTGCATCTTTCGACGCCCTTATTTTGAGTCACAGCGACTCGCGAGTCCCAGATGATTTACAAAGTTGTTCTAGTATCAGGCCATCTAGAGAATGACTAGTCGATGATTCTAGTCGGATCGTTTCCTAGCAGCACTACACTAATGACACGTATCCAGTTCCATTATTTTTCTTTCTAAACGTTACATTTTTTTGACTCGACCAGGATTCGAACTCGTGCCCAAAGCTGTGGTTTTAACCACTCATTTACGAACCTTTAAAGAATTTTTTCAATAAACGTAGCCAAACGTCCACACTCTACGAATTTATTGCAGCCTAAAGTTAAACTATTTTATTTAAAAATTTAAATATTCATGATTGGCAAAAGCTATGATTGATTTGAAGATATGGTCTGTAAGCTAAAATGCTACCATTGACGCTCCGACCATGATCGATGGGTGAAAAAAATTCCCATAAAGCGAAAATGGTATTAAAAGTGTATTTTTCAGTATAATACTATCTGATCCCAAGGATACCAATATTTTTTTATTCATTTTCTCAAACATGATGTGATTCTTTAAAAATAACAGGAATTCCTTTTTTAATGTTTTTTTCTTTTTGTACACAAGAGGACTAAAAATCCCGAAATCTTGGTTTTTAGTGTCCAATGGGTTTGTTTTTTCCGGGAAATTCTTTTCTTGGAATATTACTTTTTGGCCAAAGAAGCTTCATATATACTGCACTGATCCCAAAAAAAAAAGCTTACCGTACCGTACAATACCATCTAACCTTACCGTAACGTTCCAGGGTACCATAAAACTTTCATACGATACGGTATGGTACGGTACCAAGTTTTAGGGCAAAAATTTGTCAAAATCAATTTTCAAGAGCTTTATGGGACTCTTACTTGAGGTTGCTACATCACTATTTAAGACTGCATAACCAGGTTCTGTTAGAAGATCAGATTTCAAATAATTTTCAATAGCTTCCAATAAAATATTTTTTTAATTTTCAAACTAAACTTAATTTTTAGACTGAAAAAAAATTGGACAGTATTTTGTTTAGCACATACTCAAAATACTCAAAAGACTTGATGGAACTTTCACTTGAAAGTTGTCAAATAAAATTATTCATAAAAATCGGAACTTCCGAATCCGTAAGCTAATTAACCCATTAAGAACAAGATTCAAAAATTTGAATTTTTTTTTAAGTCCTTGATAAGCAACGAGGGTTTGTGTGATAACGAATGGCATACTGTAAAAATAACTCGTGAAGGTGCTCGTATAATACTTCAAGTTGACAATGACGATCCAGCAACAAGTAATTTTTTTTTCAAAAAAAAAAAAAATTTAATTTTTCAAAATAATAATTACCAAAAACAGGCATGCTAGAACGTTTGGAACACTCTCATATGCAACTTAATTTTGATTATCTAGAAATTGGTTTCTCATCCCGTAATTGCATGATTTTTTTACCCCATTTTTATTTCCACTCGAAAAAAATTTAAAATTTTCTTTTTTTTTCCTACAGGCACCATAACTCCGAATCAAAGTTATCGTTCACTTGGCTACGAATCAATTAACCTCGGCTCTCAATTCATCAAACACAAAACAAGTGGTCAAATCACGGTCAAAACAACCGGATCTTTCATCGGACAAATGCAACAGTTGATAATAAACGGAAAGTCTTATTTTGAGTTGATCGACAACGAAGACCTAGAAGATTCAGTTAACATAACGGCGACTTTTATTCGTTCAGACATACCTAACAAGTACCCGCTTACATTTGCGAATACTCATTCATGGCTAGCGTTGCCTAAAATCGATGCATTTCACACTTTATTAATTCAATTTCATTTCAAAACAACTATTCAAACAGGCCTTATCATGTTCAATAAAGGTTATGATAATGATTTCATGTCGATTGAGCTTCACAGTGGTCAAGTCTATTTTCAGTTTAACTTGGACTCTAGAATTTATCGTATCAAGTCACGGACTAAAGAAAAGTTGAGCGATAATAAATGGCATCTGGTGAGTGTTTGGCGATCGACTAAAACAAATTTTGAACTTACAGTCGATTCGGTTGTTTTTAAATTGAGTATTGAAAATACAAATGATAATTTAGAGCTTAATTTAATCGATAACTTGTACATTGGAAGTTTTAAAAATGCCAGTGAGTTTGATAGCTCGGGTAAGAAGTATCATATTTTGTCAAAACATGGATTTAAAGGTTGTTTGGCATCAATTGAAATAAACGGACGTGTACCTGATTTTGATGAGTATTTACATATGCCTGATAGAATTGGTGGTTCGGTTAGTAAAGGATGTGAAAATCCATTTGATTGTTTGCCGAATACATGTAAAAATTCAGGATTGTGTATTGAAAAATGGGATGAGAATAAAAAAATATGTGATTGTGATGCAACTACTTTTACTGGAGAAAATTGTGAATTAAGTAAGAAAAATAATTCAATCTTACCCTAAAGAAGTCCTATCGACTCGGAAGATCAGTTTAAAAGCAACCTTTCCGGAGCAAAATTTGTGATTTTTGACATCATTTCTGTAATTTACGACCCTGAAAACCCTAGAAACCCATTTTTTTATTGGGTGACAAATTAAAAATTTTACCCCAACCTCTCTTCTTCAGCCTAACACCAAGGTGCTGCATTTCAACGTTCAAGTACTCATGATTGGAAATGTTTATAATTGATATGGAGATATGCCCTGAAAGCTAAAAAGTTCTAGTTTACGCTAGAAGCCATTTTGAAGGACAAAAAGGTTTTTCTATAAACATAATCGAGTAAAAACGATTAAAAAAAGGACATTATTTTACTAAAACCGTTTCTAGTCTCAGGTGCCCCTTGTACCCATATTTTTGAATGCACCTGCTTAATCTAGAGATGATTCTGTATAAATTTCAGGAGCTGTCTTGCAAATTTATTTTTTAATTTTTTACACTAAAGGTCGAAAAAGACCATGTAAGCCAAAAACAGACAAGATGAATATTTTTTTTTCTTTTAAGGGAGTAAAGGCATCAACATCAGCAGGGGAGTTATTAACTTTGAAAACAAGAGTCCTATGTACTGGCAAGAGGACACTTTAACCTTTGGAATTGAAACAAAAACAAAAGAAGCCTTATTATTCAGAGCCTACAGTGGACGCACAAACAAAACAATATTAGTCGAGCTTGTAAGTTTATGTTAAAAAAAAATGAATTTAGTATATAATCCCAAGATTTTTTTTGTTAACAGAGTGATGGTTATGCTCAAGCCATATTCGTCGATCTACACGGCACAACTTATTTACACACATTTAAAAACTATCGAATTAACAACAATAGATACCATATCCTTCACATGAACGTAATCGATTACAACTCATCGTTTCGAATCGATGGCAATCTAGCTAAAAAAGAAATAGCTAACGATAACAGTAAGACACATTTTATTTACAAAAATTTCCTAAATAATTTTAAAACAAATATTACAAATGTCACAAAAAACATGAGTACTAAATAAAATGGTATTTTGAAGAGATCAATTCGTTTCAATGACGAGTCTGTATCGGGCGTTTTGAGGGTTTTATTTATCAAACTTTCGTGCACTAGGTCTTCACGTGAATAACTTTTACGCAAACTAGGATTCGATATTCGCCGACGACACACCGGACACGTGTTCTTTTTGTATTCAACACACCACTTTTTTGTACATAATTGACAAAATTTGTGATCACATGACAATTTCATTGGAATTTGCATATCATTTGAGCATATTAAACATGTTTGGTCCATAATTATTCCTATCTAACAAAAAAAAAAACGTTTCAAACACACCCTTTTTTAAAACAAAACAAAAATGAGGATTTTTTTTGTTAAAAATTTAGAAGAAGAGTCGATTATGTAATCGAATACATGGTTACGTAATACTTAAAACTCAAAAATCTTAAACTATCTTCTAAGAACATAATTTTTTTAGGAAAATTAACAAAAATGAACTTTTTTGTGAAATGTTTTTTTTTCGTTTAAATCACAAGTATTTACATGGTTGAGTAATTTTAGAATCGTGTTTTTGAAAAAAATTCTAGCGAGGCAATTTTATGGTTTTATCTCAATTTCAAAGTTTATTATTTTATTTCTAATTAGAAATTATATCAAAACTTGAAGATATTTTTGTTTATCAACAACAAAAAAAAGGGCGAGATTTATGTTTAGGCGAAGATTTTTGTTTATGTTTAAAAGTGTTGTTAAATACAGTGAACGTATGACTGCTAGCTTTTTTGTTGCTTTGATTGATTTTTGATATTTTTGTCAATTCTTAAGTCTATTGCACTCAAAACCTTTTAAAATTCACTCATAAAAAAGAATATCATTCTTTAATTTTTCAAAATAGGTTGCGAAACTACTCGTTATTTTTGACAAAATACCCTTACCAGAAGACAAATTTCAATTTTTATCCAGTGGATCCCCAAGTTTAGTCAATCTTTGATAAGTTGTCTTAAGTATATCGTTAATATGTATGTGTTGTATACACATATACATGGTTTATGATACGGATTCTGATACGGATTCTGAAGAAATGAAAATTTTGTTAAATGCTTCTTTTTTTAAAAAATTTACGAAAAAATGTCTTTTTTCTTTAACTTTTTAAGATCTAGCCAGCGGAAAGTCCAAAAACATACACTTTTTTACCTTTTGGCTTGTAGAGCAGAAACTTCTTTACAAAATGTTAGGATTTTATTTTTAATTTATTTACCTCTAGAATATAAACAATGCGCCTAAAAAAGTGCTAAAAATCAAACTTAAGGATGAAATTTTCGGGACCTTTTTATAATTTTTCGGATCCCGAAAGTCCACGAAAATTTATGAAAAATTTTGAAAGGCTCCTATAAATCATGAAAATGGTCTGAAAAATTATGAAAAGATCACGAACATCTTTGAAAGGTCTCGAAAAGCTATGAAAGCTTATGAAAGAATATGCAAGGTTCTGAAAACCTTCGGGCGAATTCGGATGAACGTTCCTTTTGGAACATGTGAACGTCCAGGTTAGTTTTATATATTATTTCTGAAATTCGGTTCTGGGAGTTGAGATAACTAATTTAGAATTTTTTTTGAAAAATTGAAGGAATCGTTTATATATATACAAGCCTGGTCATTCAGAAGTTCCAAAACTGAACGTTCAATTCCTTTCTTGAACATTCATGAACTCTCATGAACGTTCACGTTCAGCCGAATACATCCGAACGTTCAAAAGCTTTCGGAACCTTTCGAAAAAATTTGAAATTTTTTACATGATTGTAAAAAAAATTTTTTTGGCTAAAAAAAAATAAATAAATCGTAAAGTGATTTAAAAAATCTCGATAAAATGAGCTCTTAAAATCGTAAGTTTACCGCCAGAAAGTTAAAGCGACTCTTAAATTCAAAAGCTACAGAAAGAATTATCAGGAGATACATTCAGGCATTAGGATGGAAGTATCAAAGGACACGTTTTTGCCAAGCTGTCTCTCCTAAGAACAGAATAGAACGTATAATTTATTGTTTTTTTTGAACCTTTTCCAATGAAAATTTCAATGATGTGGTTTTTATTGATGAAACAACTATAGAAGTAATATTTTACAATCGGCAGAGATGGTTTAGAAACTCAGAAGAGGAAGCTTCAAAGGGCCGTATTGAAGTTTATAAACACAATCAGAAGATCCATGTTTTAGCTGGAATTTCTATAAGAGGAGCTACTCGTCCAGCTTTATTTATACGCAAACTTAACTGTGTTTCATTTCAAAGATTGTTAAGTGAATACATTCACCCATTTATAGACGAAAATTATCCTTTGTCACATCGTCTTTATGTGGATTAATTTTTCATTTTTAACCAAAAAAAAAATCTTTTTCAATCATCTAAAAGTGTCTGAATTTTTTCGAAGTATATGAAAGGTCCAGAAAGGATTCGAAAGCTAATGAAAGGTTCCGAAAGCTTTTGAACGTTCGGATGTATTCGGCTGAACGTGAACGTTCACGAAAGTTCAAGAACGTTCAGTTTTGGAACTTCTGAATGACCAGGCTTGTAAATATATATGTTTTCTATGTTACTTATTGAGGTAAATTAATAAAAAATTCCATAGGTTTTATTATACGCTGATTAAGAATTTCAAATCACCTTCATGAGATTTTTCCGACAAATCTCCCTCTTGATTCGGCAAAACAATTACATTCAAGTATTCATTTAATTGAATTTTGGCCTTATTTCTACGATTAAAGTTCTTTTAAACATAAAAAAAAGGTTCAAAAAAGTATCTTCAAAACCCAAATCTAAGTAATTCAATGCGTATCTTGCAATAAATTTCGATATTTTAATATTTTTTGAAACGATGATTATTGGATGACTTGTGTCTGTACAAAGCAAGCCTAGTCAAAAATTTTAAAATCCAACCGACTTGTTTTCGGACATTTTATTTTGAGGAAAAAATACCTTACGGTTATTCGAATATTTCTAAACATATCTCGGACGAAGATTTATTTTAAGACAGACAAATTTCTTTAAGTGTTTTTTTGAAAGAGGAATCATTGAATTTTTATGACACTGTTTCGCATGATTGCATATCAATTACTAGTTAAGTGGCACACAGATTGAGTCTATTTTTGATCTGGAAATCGACTTGATCTTTGAATATAGTCAAGTCCCACTTATATCACCACCCACTAAAGTCACTATTACACTTATATCATTGGAGAGATTAAGACAAAAGGGTCAGGCATGTAAGAACATTTTTTTACCGTTGGGGTAGGGTCTGTCGGTAAAAAGCATCAAATTTTTATAAAAAATATTTTTTAAAAATTTTAAATTTCAAAGAATATAATCCGGCCAAAAAATATCGCCAATTGCCAAACAGCAACGATCAAAGTTTAATAAATATCGAAATAGCCGGTTCGAAACATCATGTCGAAATTCGACAAGACGATTCAAACGAAGCCCATTTTTTTAATAATTTTAATGGAAACATATACGGTCTTGTTTACAACAAATTCAGGTTGATTTTACTAAACAACAAAAAAATCCAGATCTAAATTTTTAATCTTTTTATTGTTTGTTATTGTTAAGAATTTTGGATCTGCTAGCCCAAAACGATACGAGAATAAAATCATTTGGAAGACTCGAACTCATCGAAGAGACTAATATGATTAAGTAATAACAAAAAAAGTTTATCTCAAAGAAAATTTTTAATAAATCTTTAAAGTGATGATTTAAAAAACTCAAAAATTGATTGTGAGAATGATTGTGAAAAAACTGATTTATCATCTGCATCATTTTCAGCAGCAACAACAACAGCAATAACAAAATTAAAAGATAAATCAAAACCTAAAACAACAAAGTTTGTTTTAAATTTTATTTCAAAGAAGAAAAATTTTTTGATTCATTTTTTATTTTTAAAAAAAAAAAAAAAAGGCAAAAATCAAATTTAGATTTAGGAAGTAAATCGACAAAACAAATGGTATGTAAAATATTTATTATTATCCTTTGATTAACAAAAAAAATCGAACGATTCTGAGCAACACACAAAAAACGGAACAAAGTTTAATCATAATTTTTTTAAATTTGATTATTGTCAAAAAATGTCAAGTTTTTTGAGTTAAATTTTCTCATAAATCATTTTTCCTCGAATTAAACAAAAAGAAAATGTAATTTATTTTCATTTATGATTCAATAGATAAAATTAATATTTTTTGCATGATAATAACAAATGTGTAAATTCTATTATTATTACATGAGGGAAAAAACAGTTTTTTTTTTTTTCAAGTAATATTAAACCGAATCGATTTTTTACTAAATTTTTTTTTATTAAATTAGTGTTATTTTAATCAAACAAAACAGAGCTAATTAAAACTTAAAATGAATTTTAGTTAATCTAAGAAAAACATTTTTATTTTTATTTCTATTTTTAAAATTTTTTTTGTTAATCCAATCTAGTAAAGTAACATCGTCATTGTTATCAGCATAAATTATTTTTTTTTATTGAGACACTTTGCATCGAAAAAATTTCATTTCTAGATTGATTCGATTTTTGAATCCAAGACGTTTAAGGTGACTTATTTCCCATATAAGACCCTAAAGGTATTGATCATCAAGTTCACTAAAAGATGTTTTAGGAAGCTAATAATAAATACCGTATTGCTTCATAATAGACACCATGATTTTTTATCTAAAAAAGCAAGTAAACACCCTGGTCTTAACTTAGGTATAACAGCAGTTTTTGCGAAAATACAAGATCATGGTCTTATAAACCTAAGTAACGTTTTAGTCTCGGGTCTACAAGGAAATTCTTTAATAATACTCGAATATAAGACAATGAGCTTGTCTGAGCTACAAGACCATTTTTGGCAAAAATACAAGAGCAAAATTAACTTTTCGTTTTTAGACCATGATCTTGTATTTTTGCCAAAACTGGTCTTATAGCTCAGACAAGCTCATGGTCTTATATTCGAGTATTGCTTATTACCCCTGGTGTCTATCATAAGGCAATACGGTACTTCAAGGAGGTATTACTAGTATTCATAACTTCCGCTTACTTTTGTTTAATTTTCGTGTAACTTTTCGTTCTAAACTGTGTCCCAAAGGGTCCTGGCTTTTTTCTCATTTTTAAGAGGAAATGAGTTTAAAAACGGAAACGCAAACCTTTTGGAAAATACTTAGAACGGGGCTGTTTTTAAAAACCGCGTTCTTAACGAAATGTTAAATTTTCGCAATATTCACTGTTTAATCTTTTGGCTGAACCCAACACCATAAATTTTTGATCCAAGCTTCAATCTTTTCGATTAGTTTGTGATATTCTTCAAGTTTTATAATTTATTTAGTGGTAGTTTTTTTCATGAGTCTAAGTCGAGTATCGTAATCAGTTAAACTTAATTAGACATCATCATGTTGATTATTAAAATCTATCACTTGAAGATATTGTACTTGTACCGAATTTTCACTTTTTGCGGATCGAACCGTAGCCGTAGCGTACCCACCGTACCTACCCTTATTGTATCCAACGTACATCGTACCGTATTTTTGGTTATTTCAATTTTTTTTATTTGCGGTCGGTACGGTTCGCTAAGGTACGCTCCGGTACGGCTACGCAAACGGTGAAAATTCGGTACAAGTGCAGTAATATAAGTTGCCAAATTCAAAAAAAATAAAAAATTATAAATTTCATTCTTTTTTTAATGAAAATTAAGTCAATCAAAATTTACATAATTTTTTGTTCAAGTTTAATAATTGCAATTATTTCACCCAATTGGTTTTAAAACGAAATAAATATATCTAGCACTATAAATTTTAACCCTTAACCAATAAACCTGAATTTGAATGGTACATTTTCAACTTGAATAAACTTTTCACTTAAAAAAACATCAATTTAAGTTACGGTACTGTAAATAAAAAAAGTTAAAAAATTAATTTTAATTATATATTGTTACTATTTAGTCAACTGAAAAATTTTCGACTATTTAGACACTCTTTTGAAATTTTTTTTTCAGCTTGAAAAAACAAACTTAATGTCTTTTAAGTTCTCTTTCAAGAGCGAATTTGAAATTATTTCAACAAAGTTAACCCTCTAGGAGCTTCAAGGTTGATTCTTATAGTCACTGTCGGATATTCTGACTAAGAGATCCTTTAGCTTTTGTCAGCGAAAAAATCAATCAATCCTTGTCAACAAATTCATGATCTTAAATGAGAGCTGTTAGGATTAAAGATTTCATAAATTGGATTAACATCGTGACACAAGTATTATTTTAAACAAAAAATAATCGATTTTTTCTTCTCAGGGAGCTTGAGAAAATAATTAGAACGGAACTCATGGGGATACGAAAAATAAAAAAAAAACAAAAAATAGCTATGACATAATAACCAACTTTTTTTTCTTTTATTGATTATTATTTAAAATAGAAGAAATTTTGTTAGTTTAAAAAAAAAGAGGAAGAAGTATGATCCAAAATTAATGATGTCTTAATTAGGAAATAAATAAACAAAATCATTTAATGTAATATTACGATTCATTTCATGTATCTTATAGCCAAAAATTGATGGTTAATTTAAGTCGAATGAAAAAAAGATGAATTTTATTTCCCGCTTGAAAATAAATAATTTTTAAAATTTTTGTGTGCCTAATTTTTTTTCCAAATGTCTTGAACACTAAAAATAATAAAAATTTTTCTTGTTGTTTTTTTGTTCAAGAATAGAAAAAAGGCAATTCTTATGATCAACCCTCGAGGATTTGAAAAAATAAAATTGACTTGATGTGATTTATATTAAGTTTATTCTAAGTTTAAAAATGAAAATTTTTTTTCGTAAAGTATGTAACCATTTGCTTTATGTATACGATATGCTTTGTGTATTTGCTTTATTCTTTCATATTTTTTTTTCGTATGAATAAAAAGTTAATTACTAGTTAAATATTAATTTTCCGATGATTTCTAATGAAAAATTTTATTTTCTTAATTTTAAGCATTCGCTTTCTGTTTTGATTTAATTTTCATTTTTTGTTATAATAATCAGTTTAAATTTTTTTTCTATTCATTGTAACAGTGCATCTCGTTTAGAATGTTAAACAGAATCACCATAAATTTACAAAAATTCATCATATAAACCAATCTATAACCTTGTTAATGCACACAATAAATGTATCATTTAGCCAAATCAGACTCTCTTAGAACAATTATCAAGCAGTTAAATATACTTGCTTCGTGGGAGATGATTGATGTAAATAACGGTGGTTCTAAAGCTACTTCTTAGAGTACATTTCTAGATAAGTATTTATTGCAGTCGAATCTTAGAACTTTAAGTAGTGTCTTATAGCAAGCACAAGAGTATTTTTTTTTACTAAAACTGCATCGAAGCCACTTAAATAAAGTAAAATCATGAATAAAATGTTATTTCTATTTATTAGGTCGGTATTAATTTTTAACTAAATGTAAATGTTTTATTTTGTGATTTTTCAATTATTTTAATACACCGAGGTGGTAAAACAAAAAAAAAGGGAGAAAACATTACGTGTTCGTTTTAAATACTTAATTTACCGTTGTAAATATTGCAGATAACATTTAATCATTGTTCAAAAATATTTTAAAAAAGGAGACATAATTTTAAGAATTTTCATAAAAATCACGAAAAATTGGTGAAAAAGATTTGAATCTCCTGAGTAAGACCTGAGATTAGAAAGAGAATTTTTTTTCCGCGGAAATAAATAAATCAAAAGCAGAAATATTTATTCATTAATTCCCCTGAAAATTCACGTTTTGGTTCGAGTAGGGGAAGGGTTACCCAGAAATGGACTTTAGGTATGGGTTTGGTAACCCATTTAATTTGGGTTTATATACCCAAAACCAAATTATTTTCGAAAAAAAATTTAAAAAAATTTATAGAGTACCCAAAATTTATGGGTAAACAATACATGAATTTTTTGGGTAACCCATACCTATGGGTTTATTTGTCTGATCAAAAGGATCCTTTCCTTTGTCAAATGGAATATAATTTAATTAATTTGGCCTAACAATGCAAAAAAGCATGTTTTTTTTGGTCCATTAAAAAAATGGTTCTGAACATTGTTTTTTACAGTCAACCCTCGTTAATCCGAATAGGAAAATTTCATAAAATTTCATACGGATTGCGGAAAATTCGGATTACAGAGACAAAAATTCACTGATTTTGCATATTTTATTCAAAAAATTTATTAAAAATTTCAGTTTTTACCCAGGGGTGCCCAAATTTAGCCACTCTTGACTGAGTTGTCTTTAGTTTATCGTTAGTTTTTATGTCAAATATTTACTTATATATAGTTTTCGATACAGATTCTGATAGAGAAAAAAATTTTACACAAGCTAAAAGTGTTTTTGAAGAAAAAAATTTTTTAAATTCTTTTTTTTAATAAAATAACAAAAAAAAGTCTATTTTTTTAGTTTTTTGGGATCTAGTCCGCGGAAAGTCGCAAAGCATATTTTTTTTTGATTGGCTTGTTGAGCAAAAAATTTTTTACAAAATGTTGGGACTATATTTTTTATTTATTAACCTCCAGAATAGAAACAAACTGCCTAAAAAGGTGCTAAAAATCAAAAAGCTTACAGATGAAGGAATTTGCATTTTCTGGCCCGAAATTCGTGATGATAACATATATATATATAATTATATATTTAAACGATTCTTTCAATTTATCAAAAAAGTACCTAAATTATCTTTGAAAAACTACCAAAACCGAATTTCAGAGATAATATATTCTATAACAAAAAATATATGTTTTCTATGGTAATTCTATACTGAAATTTTTGACCCCCCTAAGATTTTGGGAACTTGAGGTTTTCATATATGGGGAACACGGTTATGTGATCAGATTCTGTAAATTTAGATAGCGTGGAAGTTTTGCATTGGGCGGGCCTTACTTAAAGAAAATCAATTTAGGAAGTTTTATTTAGTGCATCTTTTTAAGTTTGTAGCGGACTATTATACCTTAACTCTTGTACCCAATTTTTTGTTTAGACTTGAGATTATGATTACGCTTTTTGTCAAGTTAAAAGTTAATCGACAGGCTAGTATCCTTGCCTAATTAAAGACTTAATTCAATAAAAAATAACTCTCCATTAATTCAATAAAAAAATCAAAAACTGTTTTTATTTTCAAAAGTAAAAAATTTTAGTTGCTTCATCATAAATTAGATTGATGTTATTGAATATTAAAAGCTTGAAAGTACAGAATTTTGGGACCAGTATTTTTGCAATTGAATACCACTCTTTGTTTTGGAGCTTAATTGCTATTCTAATGAGTTATTGTTTTATAAGAGAACATTCTCTCTTTTAGGTCGATGTAAAAATTAATCGAAACATAGAAGAAATATTAATCTATACTTAGGTTTAACAACTAAAAAATACATAAATTGAACATAACAATTAAAATAAGATCAATTTTATGAATGTAAAATTTGCATGGCTAATCACTTATATTTAACAAAAATGGTCTGAAGTATTCGTTAGTTAAATAAAGGCGCCTTTAAGCAGACTTTTAACTGAAACCTTGTTTGCAATTTTTTTTCAATCTAGGTACCCAATAAATACCAAGAACGCTTTAAGTCTCAACACCCTTTAAAATATTTAACATTACTCAAAAATTGTTTAGCTGATTTTAGACATAGAAACCTTTTGATTTTACAAGTTTTGTTATATGTAATAAAAATAAAATCAGATCAAGATTTTATAAATTTGATTAAAACTTTTGTTGTTTCCATTCGTTTAACATTTTTCAAAATTAAAGGAAATTATTTCTTTTAAAGAGAATTTATATAAAATCAAGAGCTTAAATTGAAAAATGAAACAATAAAACCCACTTATATCGATCCATTACTAAAACTACTCAAAAAGGTACTAGATGAAAAATTAATCTTAATTTTAAATTAATGAAATTAAAATGAATAATGTACACAATATTATTTTAAGTAGTTAACTTGGCATGAACTTTTTCATTAATTATTATTGTTTTAATGTAGGGTTAATTATATTGCGTTTTAAGTCTACCCCAAATGCTTTTTGTTTAAAAGATTCCCAAATTCCTTTATGTATTTGTTTTTTGGCTTAGAAAGCAATTCTTTTTCACATAGAATTTATTAACTCTTTATTATTTGAACTTTTTTAAGCCTTTGTGAATTGGAAACAAATTTCTTGAAACTCACCAAAATTGGGAGTGGGTTGCGCTTTCGAGATAAAAAAAAACACTGTACACGGTTGAATCTATAATCCTTTTTTAAATAAAAAAGTGAACTAGACTTCCTATCCTCAGTCGTCGTATCCACTAATTATGATCGAGATTAGTCTCTCAATTTTTTGACTTATCGTTAGAATTACTAATTTACAATCGTTTAAGCGCCTTTTACGTCAAATTTGATAAATTGAAATTATTAAAGTAATAAAGGCTAAAGGCTAAAGGTCGGATTTGAGTCTTCAAGTTATTACAAAGACGGTTATTATTTGAGAAGTCATCCCAAAAAAAAATTTCTAAAAACTTTTTATTGGCTAATTTTCGATCCTTCGTATAGCTTTTTAAGCATAGAATAATTTTAAGGGAAAATTAATTTTAAGGCATTGGGTGGGTATGGATTACCAAGAAAATGTGAATTTCAGGTCTTCGTCTGGGTTTGGGAACCCATAAAATTTGGATTTTTTAAAGATTTTTAGGTTTTGTTTACAACAAGATTGGGTTTTGGGATCAAACTTACATTGAGCTTTTGATGACATTACTTAATTGTGTAACAAAGTTTGCTACACAATTAAGCCCAGAAAATATGGTGGTACATGTACAGTACCACCATAAGATAAATTGGAAAAATAATTATTTCGATTGTTTGTATTCGTTTTTTTTGTTCTAATCTAAACAATGCCATTTTAAGGGTTATCCAACCCAGGTCCATACCTGAAATTCACAATTTCTTGGTAACCCATACCCACCCAATACCTTAAAATTAATTTTCCCTTAAAATTAAAAAAATATATATGGATATGCAACTTGTAGAAATTTTCTTTCTCTTTCAGGATTTGAATTAATATCACATGGTTTATGTAATTTTTAATTCAGTAGTGCAAGACCAAAAAATACTTTTTTTTGGGTTTTCATAAATGTAAATCATCTACATCTTCATTACTACGTTATACTTTTACATACTGTTATACTGTTACAATTTTTATCCGTCTTAGACTTAGCTTGTATAAATATGTGTAAGTAGAATTCTGAAAGTCGACCCTCCAATTAGTTTCTAACCTGGCAAAAAAGTACGAGAAAAAAATTCGACTGAAATTAATTTTAATCAATTTTTAGGAGACTCAAACTAAAGGGTCTTGAATCCCGTTTTATTCAAACATTACAAGCCTGGTCATTCAGAAGTTCCAAAATTGAACGTTCAATTCCTTTCTTGAACATTCATGAACGTTAAAATTAAATGTAAACATTTCCAATTACGATTATGGATCTATATCAAGCATCCTTAATGAGTCAAGTAAATAAAAAAAGTTCCATGAAACCCTCAAGTTATCATGTATCAATTAAATTTATATTAATTTAATATAAAGTTGCCCGTGTAAATATAATCTACTCTAAGCTAGTACTCTCTCTTTATCTAATGAATCAATAATTAAAGCAAATAAATAAACTAATTATTTATAATAAAAAAAATATACCTTAGAAAAATAACAACTATTCTCTCTCTCTCTCTCTCTCGTCGATTTTTATAAAGCTTCTTTTTTATTATTTTGTTGTTGTTGCTGCTTAAACCTAAATGATTTATACAATTGCTTAAAAAATAAAGAAATTATGTAAATTGATTTCTATCTTAGCTGAAAAAAAAAAAATAAAAACTAAGAAATTGGTTTTAAGTTAATATTCAAAGCTTTTCTATTTTGATGCGTTTTCTTATCAATTATTGTCAAATGATGATTCTTTCGTATTTTTTATTCTCTTCTTCTTCCTTTTTTTTAATTTGATTGCTTTGTTTTTAATTTATTTCTCATTCAAATTAAACATTCTTTTTTACTATAAGCTTTCTTATTTGCATTTTATTTGTCAAAATAAAAAAATTATGTTTCGAGTATCGCTGAGCTGAAAAACTACTACTACTACTACTACTACACTTTGTTCCGTTGATGATTTTTTGTTAAAAATCTTTAAATTTTTTTTTTGTTTAAGACGATTGAAACAATGACAGATAGTACAACAATACAAGCATCAGTGTCAAATCTAGACACATCATCATCGAATACAGCAAGTCGTCTAAATGAAACTCTTCTAAGCACTAATTATCTAATTGCAATCGTATCGGCATCAATATTTATTCTAATTGTTTTAATATACGCTTTTTGTAAATACAGAAATTTAGATGAAGGTACGTACACAATTGATGAGAGTAAAAATTGTGGTCCATTTGCCGAATTAGATACGCCATTAAATGGAACATCCGGCAAAAAACTTAAAAATAAACGTAAACCCCAAATGTTAAATGCTAATAATAAAGAATGGTACGTGTGAAAAAAAAAAAAAGAAAAAGATACTTTTATAAAATTTTCTTGTTTGTTAATTTTAAATCAGGAAAAAAATGTTGTTTTTTTTTTTATTTTGTTCGAATCTTTTTTGATGATGATAAAAAAATTTTTTGTAAATTTTTTTTTTTAAAAAGAAATCTAAATTCCTAACTTTTTTTGGTTTAATTAAATTTTTTAAAAATAAACTCTTACACAATCAATCACGTGACCATATGCTTTATAAACTTTCTCTGTGTCGAATCCAGGTCGATTATACCGTAAAAATCACGTGTTTTGATACAGATAAATTATTCTAAGCCCAGAAATAGTTAAACACTTTGATAATTTTTGTCCCTGTATTTCCATACCAATTTTTACACCTGAGTTAATATACGGTAGACAATTAGACTAAAGTAGAAAAGGTTCCACTCTACATTCAAAGCTGAAAAGAATAGCCGTTAACTCAGACGACCCATAAATAGCCCTTGTATCAAACTGGTTTTAACCTGAAGCTAAAAAATTCAGGGTTTGGGTAGAATACGGGTAATCCAGAATTGTGAATTTCAAAAAAATTGAAATACCAGATTTTATTCAAATTAAAGAGGCTAAAATTAAACTTGTTGATTATTTTAAATTATTGGGCTTTACCATTGATAATAGATTAAATTTCATGAAATTAGTTTCGGAAACATGTTTGTCGGTAAACAAGAAACTATTTTCAATAAAGAGACTTTTCTATCTTTGTACCGTATTACCTCAAATAAAAGACAGTTCGGTCATCAAAGAATTTCCTCTATTCGAAAATTTGAAAGTCCAAAAAAGTGACTAAAATAAAGGAAATTTTTCTCTTATTTTTTCTTTTATTTGAAAAAAAAATCATGTTATTACTTATTTTCAGGGTTTGTTTTAACATGCAAGTTCAGCGGCTATCATATGCAACTTGATATGCGACTTATTTGAGGAAATTATGCGAATTTAAAATGAAAAAATATGTGAAAATATGCAATTAAATGCAAAAATATGCGATTTTAATTCAAGTTTTTTTTTAAAAGGTCTTTGATTTCGAAAATTTAGATGAAGTTTAGATTTTTTTTTGGAAAATATTTTTGACCCTGATGATGGAATTTTTTTTTATTCAATATTTTTCAAAAAATAGAAAAAAAGCCAGATATGCAATTATATGCATTTATATGCAAATGCATATCGTTAGTAGACGTAAAAATGCAACATACGCGACTTTAGCTAAATATGCAATTATATGTTGTTGCATATAAAAACAAACCCTGCTTATTTTTGTTATACATTTTTTTATTATTTTCTTTTAAACGAGACACTTTTTTAGAAAAAAAATAACTCAAATAATAGCAACTTTCTTCTATTTGGGGTTACAGTCTACGCTCGATTTTATCACCCCATTCGTTCCTTCAGATCAGCGTGACAAATCTGAATAGTGACAAATATGAATGTCATCAATGCTTATTGGAGGAAATTGGTTCTAGAAATTTCTGGGGATAAATCTGAATAGTGACAAATCTATGACGTGATAAATTCGAGCGTAGACTGTACTTGTATTTGAGGTAATACGGTACATCTGTAAAAATTCAATTTTCTAAAACTTTTATTTTACCTTATTTTGATTATATTTTTACTTTGATTTGTTATTTTTCAAAAGAAGCCATTCAAAGGCTCGCCAACTGCTTCTATTTATGTATTCATAAATTATTAAAAATTAAAATAAATTCTAGTGACTTTAATGAATTAAATAATGTGCTGGAAAAGTATGGACTTTTTGCTTTTCAAACCTAACCCTAAACCCGACCCGAACCCAAAATCTGAATTTTCCAGATAACCCATATCCAGCCAATACCTTAAAATTAATAGTTACATATGTCTGATAATCAACGAATAATTTGCATCTGTAGTGTACTAAAGGTGCAAGTAAACTTAAAAAATTTAAATTAAATTATCAACTTAAAATCATTGAATATCTGTATTATTTAAACAATTTTTCTGAGAGAACCTATATATTGGTTTTTCAAATAAAAATTCATTTGATTTTTTTAATGCAATCTCGATGCATCAGATTATAATAATCGATAGGGTTTAGGCAAAGTTAAAGTTTAATTCCCAGGAATATAAAATAACTGAATCGTATAACAGTAAAACTGAACAAATCTTCAAACTGACCTTAATCGTCATCAATGACGCCTAAAAGTTGCTCTTTTAATGTAAAAGTTCTGAAGTAATTCTTGAAAAATGGTTAATGTGCTTCTTAATAGTGATAATCTGTGTCATAGGTTAGAATAATGGACATTTGGTTGTAGAAAAGTTGGTAAAATCATTGTTGAGGCTTTAAAAATTATCAAAAATTAAAGTTATATTATACTCAGAATTATGTGATGATTTTAAGGAAACGCTTTTGAACAGTTAATCTTGATTCTTGAAATTTTTTAAAAAATTTAAATTCATTGCAAAAATATTTTTATTAAAAAATCATTTTAGAGCTAATCAATTTGTTTCAAATTCTGTTGAGTTTTTTCGATTTTGTTCAAAGAATATTCCAATTGATTTCTCAATGCCATCCAAACTTCGTTTGATTCTTGTGGACTTAAATATTCTCCATATCTTCCTCTTCTTAGTTTTTTACCGTCGAATGAAAAAATTCCATTTTGTAGAACAAAAAAGTTTGGTCTATTGTAAGTTTTTGTATCAATGGCATTTATGTCATCGATTAATTTTTGTTTTTCGAATAAAACTGTTTTCAATCCATCACTGACGTCTCTTTTATTAACTGAAACTTGAGAAATTTTATTTTTTAAAATAACTTTTGTTTATTTTTTAATTCTGTATACCTGAAACTGTCCCGGCTATACTGATAAGATAAAGGGCTAAAAAAATATCGATTTAATTATGACTTTAAAGAGATAATTAAACACTTTTTTACCAATCAGAAATGAAAGCAAAGCTATTTTGGAGTACATTTTGGCAAAATTTTAGTTTTAAAAATGCGTAAATAAGTTGCAAAATTAAAAAAAAAAATTTAGTTTTTAGACCTTTGTCACTCTTGCATCATTAATTTTATTTTCGTATGTGGGTCCAAAGGATAATATAATCTATTTAAAAACACCATTCATCGCTTGAATTCATTTCTACAAACAACCATTCGAAATCGGACTTTGAACTTTTAATATTTTTTTAGAAATTTTTCAGACTCAAGTCTTTAGGACTCTGCACAACAAGGTTAGATAATAAACTAATCGACCTTCTGATTGATAAACATATCTAAAAGAAGTAATAAAACAAGAATTTTTTTATTTATAAATTAAAAATTTAGTTTAAAAAGTTTAATTCTGAATTTGTTTTAAATCATCAATTTTTTCTTCAATGTACTGTAAAGAATCCAACATATTTTCCCTTAAAATCATCCATACATCGTTAGACTCATCTTGGCCAAGAGGTTCTCCAATTCTTCCTCGTCTGAATTTTTTTCCATCAAATGAAAAAACTCCATTTCTTAAAATAAAAAAACCTGTTTTTTTGTATGTTCTTGTTTCAACTTCATTTATTTCAGTCAATATTTTTTGTTTTTCTTTATTCAAATTTTCCATCAACCCACTAAGATCGACATGAGCTGAGAAGACAAAATGTAGAGCTAGATGTAAAATGTAAATTATCGGCAAAAAAAAGATGAAAGAAAAAAAACTCTTACAAATCAGGAATGTAAACAAAGCTATTTTCGAAAACATTTTATCCGAACCTCGATTAACAATATGATTCATAGGATTCCGAGTATGTAAGTTCCGGAACAACCAGGTAAGAAAGAAATATGGCATGATAGTGTGGGACAGTATAGTTAGACTTTTTTCACCAGTTATGTGGTCATAATGATGACTAGTGAACAATTGCTTCGTGATTGATGTCTAAATGATAGAAATTAGTTTTAAAAAACCCTTAGTAACGAGGCAAACTTAAGTTTTTTCAATTCGCTCAATTCAAATCCAAAAGACAAAAATAATACAACGTTTGATTATTGAGTGAACATATTAAAAAAATTTCAAATTTCAAATTTCAAAATTGAAAGTCTATTTGAATTGAGCAAATTGAAAAAAAATTCAGTTTGCCTAGTTCTCGTTAATTATATACATAAAGATATTAAAAATAGCCTCATTCGTTTGAGAACCTTTCAAGTGTCGACAAAAAAATTGTGCTTTGAATATGTTCCATGCTTCGTCTATTCCATGAACGGCAAATGAAATAAAGGATCGCTTTGAAAGATCAGACCAAATATCGGTTATAAGATTTATCGATTCAATCTTATCCAATTTTTCTATCAAAACGTGTCTGATTTCTTAAAATCGAGTATTATCGTTTGTTTTAATGTTTAAGAATTTGGTTGTTTGTAACGGTTATCTAATGATGTTATAAAATCACGAAATTCTACAGCTTCGACAAATGAGATAGGTAATAAGTTGGAAACAACTAAGTTACATAATTTAAGATCGAGTTTTATTTTTTAAGGTAAGATTGTATTCTTCAAAACAACGAATTATTTGCTGAGGACTATTTGCAATATTTTCTAGCTTTCTTTTTATACCTTTAGTGGGTGTATTCGGTGTTTGTTTCGGTTTTGAGATTTTTTTAACACGAGATGGTGTTAACAAATTTTTTTAAGCTAATTTTCTATGAAGTTCATAATGTCGTGTGCTTATAACCTTTAAAAAAATTAACAATCGGTTTTTATTTAATTGACAAGTGAATTTTTTAAACTAATCGTTTCGTCACACCGAATTTTTATTTTAATATTCAACATATTTTTTTGATGTTTACAAACAAGCATGCTATAAAAAACAATGCTTTTTTTTTAATTGTTCTTTTTTTTAAGTAAAACATGTTAATGACTCAGAATTGAACCTGAGTAGCCATTTGGAAAAATAAGAATTACAATTTGAGTCAATCAGAAACAAATTCAAAGACTCAGACTTAAGCGACTTGAGTCGTACTCAAAACAGCTTCGAGTCGCTGTAACTTAAGTCTTTTCGCTTAATTCCCGAACTCTGCTAAGTTTTAGGCGTCTGACACCCTTTATGTCTTATTTTTTTTGACCGTAACTCTGCTTAAGGTTTGGCTACAATACTCGGAAAAATTATGAATACCATGAATGGTAACTTTAAGAAAGAAAATTTTAGTTTTTAGAGAAACACATAAAAAGCATTCTAAGTCTCCACTAAGCGATTCTATTACTCTTCATTTCTTAAACTTTTTGAAGAACAAAAAATGCTCTAATGGATACTTAAGAAAACCTTTTAGATTTTGGATTATTATAATAACTGTGTCGCATAATTTTATTGAAAAAATAATTATTTTTTTTACAAATAAGAAATTTTGTCCTTATAAAAATTTAGTGATAGTTTATCATCCACCAAAGCTATAAAAGTTGCTTCTATCAATTGTTGCACCATAAATAATTTGTCTTTTAAATCTTCTGACTGAATGTTTTTTTCCATTAGAAAAATCTGCTTTCTTAAAAGGAATTTTATTTGTCTTAAAATTTACAATATTGCCTCTAGAGACGCTTCCACCATAAAAGTTGAGTTGATTTTTTTGTTCATTTAGAGATCTTTTTTTACCATTAAAAACATTTGAAAAAACTCCACGGTCTATTAATGATCCATAGATAACTTGTCTTTTAGCGGTATCTCGTTTCTTTTTTGAGTCTGTGGAACGTTTTTTACCATTGAATACATTTGAAAAAACACCTTGATTGATTGTTGATCCATAGATAACTTGACGTTTTGATAAATTACCAGGTCTCTTTATAACATTATTAAAATTAGTAAATGTGCTTCTGTCGATTTTACCGCCATAAATAACCTGACGTTTAAGATTGTTACATTTTTTGTGTAAACACTCTTTATTCGCTTTTGAAAAATTTAAAAAAATGGATTGAATTTAAGATTTTTGCACAGTTACCTTCAAGTTGAACGATACCAAAAAGTATTAAGACAAACAGATTCATTTTTTCTAAAATTTTTGGAAATATTTTTCTGCTTAGTTATTTAAAATTCTTAATTTAGATCACTCTTTTAAATGAATTTTTTAGAAAATATTTCTCAAATTCCACTTTTTTATAGAAATAATTGTGCCAGTAATAGTTCTAGCTGAATTTGTGTCATTTAAAATCAGATTTTGAAAATTTTCAATCAACGAAAAGATGCTTTTAAAACAATTAAAATAAAATCACATTTTATCTTGATTTAATGAAATTCGACTCTATTTGTTCTTAAAATAATTACCCTAGAGACTAAAATAACAATGCTGTCTTTTTGTTTACATCATTCCAGGGATTTTCGTTTTTAATTTCTTTCCCTTGGCGATAAATTAGGCCTTTATCCACGGACAAAAAAACATTAAACTGAACCTGGATTTTCTTAATTTCTTTTAATCTTAAAGTGACAATTAGCTGATTTAAAAGATATTTGATTTTAGCGACTATGTATCTAATAACTGTCAGAAATTCAAAATTTGTTCAGAATTTTCAGCTACATCAAGAGTCGTCAAACCTGGACCCTCTCTAGCCCTTGAAATTTGAGCAACTTTAGGTGTACTTTAGGTCAGTGTTCATAAATTTAGATAAGTTAATAGGCCGAGAATCACACCGGTAAAATTTCATAACTGGAATAATTAAAAAAGGTCATATTGTTGAGAAAAAATATTTATTTCAAAAACTATTCTATAATTAAATCTGACTGATTATTTTCATTTTCCATATTTATCAATCCAAAAGTATTTGAAATTTGCTGGCCATCGAAAACATTTGAAAATATCGGATTTTGTAAAGAACTACCCATAATACTAATCGATTCGTCTTGACAACCTTAAATCAAAAATTAAATTTAACCCTTAATCCCTAAATGTTTTATAAAAAAACTTACTAGCTAATTTAACAATAACGAATAAACACAAAAAATATTTTAAAAGCATTCTTTGAGACTTAATTCTTTCCGTAAAATTGTCTCTTTTATTCAATTCAAGGCTAAATTCCAGGAATATTTTATCAAGAATTCTTGGCTTTTGACAAAGATATTCTAGAATATTATAAATTTAAAAATATTATAAAGTGATGCAACAAAAAAAAATTTAGTTTTGAAAATGAAAAAGATAATTTTTGTTTTAGTTGTATGTTTGTTTTTGGTGGTTAATTGTGAACGTGAAAAGCGTCAGTTAATTTTTTTGTCTGATGGAAATATAGTCGATGGTCAACCTGTAGAATCAGATGGGCTTATATTTGGTTCAGGACAAGAGAGTGTTGGTGATGGCGGTGGCGTAATGAACTTTGGTACTGTAAGCGCCGAAGGTAATGTTATAACAGGCCCTGTTTCGGATACAATAGTCGGTTGATTAAAAAAATTAAATTAATAAAAATATTTCCATAAATTCAAAATTTTCATTTCCTAACTATTGTTTACAGTAAATAACCCCAAATAACGTTACATAACGTTAGCAAAAGTTTTAAAATTTAAAATTTCTGATTAACGAAAAGGGTGAATTTAAAATTCCTGAGCAAGCGTTATGCAACGTAATTTGAGGTTATTTAGCATTATTTTTGTTAACGTCATAAAGCGTTAAATTAAGTTTTGGATAGGTAATCATCAACCCGAAAACAATAGAACTCGACTGACAAAAGATATTATTGATTTTAGGATATAAATCTAATAGGTAGGATACAAAATATTAATATTACCGCATTCATAGTGATATTTTTCTAGATATATTAAAATCGTAAAATCGAGAATCCAACATAGGAGGAGTTGGGTATGGATCTATTTCTTCGAGAAACCTTCAGCGATTTGAATTATTCCTTTTTTGGGTCTTGCAAATCAACACTGATCACCAAATCTCTGATGACACGTTTAAAAAGCTTGATCACAAAAATATTAAAAAAGTGACACGCTGAGCTTAAGGTTCCGAAAATGCAATTTGTAGATTTAAACATGTAGATTAAGATTTTTAGGTCGAAAATCAATTTAAAAACTATAGGTACAATACTACGTATGTGCCACTTACTGTGCAAACATGATTTAATTATTAAAGATATTATAAAACTCATTTGTCAAAATACGATTTTTATAACGATTTTGAGGTCGAAAATCAATTTAAAAAATTAGAGTGGACGTTTTGCATTTCCGGAACCTTACGTAATTTGATATATGAGTTTAATATCTTTAATTATCAAATAATGTATGACTGTATGACAAAATTTCAGTTGCTCCTTTTTTTATGTATTTAAATTTAAATTCGTTGTAAATTCCATTTGAAATATTTCTTTTTTTAAAATAATCAGTTTCCGGGCCAAAAAATGATTTAAAAATAACCTCAATCGTAATAGAAACATTTTTTGAATTTAGAGCTCAGGTAGAATTATTTAATCGTGTTTTTAGCATTTTAATCTATAAAAAGCTATGAAAAAAGATTGCAACATAAAAAAATCAGAAGAAATAAATCATTAGAGACAAAAAAATGCAGAAAAATTTTGTATTTATTCAGATTGTGATCTTATTGGTTATTTTAAATCTAACCTTTGGTCAATCACTTAATCGTACTCAAGTAAATCAAACAAGCACTGCTAAAAATGAAACTGGATCACAAAAAGTTCAAAAGCGTCAAGCAATTAATTTTGGTACAGCTCAAGCTGCTGGTAGCATCGTTGGTAAAAGACAAGCATATCGTTATAAAATGACACCTTCACCCCCTCCTCCTCCAAGCGGTGGTGGACCTATTAATTTTGGAACTGCTGAAGCTGTTGGTAGCATCGTTGGCAAGAGACAAGTATATAAAATGCCACCTACTCCTCCTCCTTCTGGACCTATTAATTATGGTACAGCAAGAGCCGAAGGAAGTATTGTGGGATAAATTTGATCAAGACTTACGTATTAATTTTTTTTAAAATAAAATGTATAAATCCTAAGATAGATTTTTTTCCCGAGTTACACTTCTACTCTTATCCAAAAATTTATTCTCCCCAGTGAAAAAAGATGATCTTTTGCATACCATACAATATTTTTAAAAATTAAATTTTAGATTTTGTAAGCTTACCCCAAATACTTAGTCTATTTTTAGGACTGTTGATCATACAAATCACAAAAATTTTTTTTGAAAATAATTTTTAGAAATGAAAAGAATTATTTATTTTTTGGTGCTGATTGTCTGTTTAGACTTACTCGTTTCATCAAAAACTGAACCGATAAGTTTTGAAATTTCAAATGAAGAAAATAATAAATTGCAAAAGAGTGTATTTAAAAATAAACGTCAAATAGTCAATGTTGGGGATTTTGAAACTCGAGGATCATTTATTCCCGGTCCAATTTCAAATGCAATAATTGGCTAGAATCAAATATATTCTTTCTTAATAAAGCTATTAAAACCGAACGTTTTTTTTTTATTTTTCTCTAAAGTTCAAGAAATTCAAAACTTTAGTGCTATCTGAATCTTTGAAATCTGAACCCAGGGGTCACTTTTCACCACACTTTTTTTTAGGTTATACTAGACAAAATTTTTGACCAAAAAATCGAAATTCTCGGGTATGAAAACCCTAAAAAAAAGATTTTTACAGAATTTTATCTAATTAAACCTAAAAAAAAAGTGGGGTTAAAAGTGACCCCTGGGACTACATGCAATTTGACTAAAAACATGCCTTTACCGCTTTTGTCCGAGGGCGACTTCCGAGAAATTTTTTCTTCTGCCGATTTGGATACCAGCGTCAATGGGAGCAGATCGTACCTCCAGATCAAAAATATCTTTTTCCGATCATGTGTTCTTAAATGTTTAAATTAAGGGTAGTGGTAAAATTTGTAAAACCTTAAAAGGATTCCGAAGGAGACAAAGTACTAAGTGGAGCGATTTCTCAAATATGTTAAGATTTAAGTCTTTCAAAGTTAGTCCTTTGAGAACCGATCGTTAATCCCCTGGCTATGCAGCGTAAAAGTTAGCGATAAGCTTTAATAAGACTTTAAATTTTTACATTACATTTTTTTTATTTTTTTTGTACAAATTTAATAATAGGAATTACAAATATTTATTAGAAATAATTTTAAAAGAATTTTTAAAATTAGAATATAACCTGCAATCTCTAGAATACTTTTAGCTAAGCTCTAAAGACTCTATAAAAATAAGAATTTAAAAAAAAAATGTTTAAAATGAAAAACTTATTTCTGTTGATCCAAATTTTTTTAATAATTTTAGTTTTTGGTGAATCGATGGCACAAAATGCCTCGAATACAACTACAACTAAATCTAAAGTTTTAATAGAAAGGAATATTCGAAAACGTCAAGACTATGGCGCTCCACCACCTGTTCAAAATGAACCATCTCCTCAGCAACCATCGGCTCCAAGCTATGTTCCACCACCCCCTCCACCACCATCAGTTACAATGCCGCCTCCATTTGGTCCAACAAATGTAGGTACAGCTCAAGCTACTGGAAGTATTGTAGGATAATAAAGAAGCAGAGTTTATAATTTAAATCAAATAAAAATTTTCTTGTTTCAATTTTCTTTTTTTCCCGAAGATCCATGAATTTTTATTTTGTAAAAAGTCAAAAAAAGTATCCATGTCCTATCTGCTTTACAGAGACAAAAGATATTTAGGGTTTTTAAGTTTAAAAATTCAACCTCAAAGCTCGTGTTTAAAATGAGTTCGATAAGTTGTATTTGTTTAAATTACTAAATAAAATCAAAAAATAACATTAATGTTTGAAAAACTTCCGTAAAATCCAAATTAGAATAAATATTAATTAGAACTTGAAAAAAAATGCAATTAAACACTCTAAAATCCTTCTAAAATTTGTCTAACACAAGCGCTATCAAATTAATAAATCAACCAAGTTCCTCAATGAGTAATTGAATTTTGTTTTCCGTTACTCGGAGCTAATTAGAATCCTAATTTTAGAATAAATACTGATAAATTTAAAAATTTACAAACAAACAAAAATGAACAAATCATTTTTCTCAGACTCTCATACTTATTCATTTGAAGTCAATCAAAGACTACTTTTGTACTCAAACTACACAATTTTTCCCATTGGAATCGTCTTAAATATTCTTCAAATTTTTGTTTTTATGAGAAAAAAGTTCAATGGCTCATTAATGAGCGAATTTTCAATAACAATTGCAGCCAATAACATATGTGTAATTGGACTCACTTCTATTCGATTCATGTCATTTATAGAATTCTATGATATAAACGAAAACACTAATGAATGGTGTAAATTGGTTCCTTGTTTGACCCGTTTAGGATTTCAAGCCTGCTCATGGTTTAATTTTTTTGTTACACTTGACCGGTATTTATTCGTCATTCTTCCCAATAAATACAAATGTTTTTACAATAAACGCAAGATTTTTATCAAAATAATCATTTCATTTTATTCATTATTAATCTTATTGAATATTCCCAGTCTTCTTTTTGAGATAAAAGAATTTACGGGAGATAATTTAACAAATAAAACAGAGGTAATCAAAGTCTGTACAGCATCACCCTCAATTATCATTACTCGAGAATCAATGTCAATTTTGATTGGAAATTTTACCCCGTTCTTTTTGACACTTGGTACAAATATTCATTTGATTAAAAAAGTTGTCGAATCGAAACGAAAATTTGTCAACTCAAAGCAAACAAAATTTGCTTTTCCATTGATCGTTTCTAATTTTATATTTTTGGCGTGTCAGTTGCCTTTCTCGTTTTACTCGATTGTAATGATGATTTTAATTGTAGAGCCTAGTTTTTATCAATATCAAGGCGTGATTGTGTTGGTACAATTACTTGATAGTTCATCTAGAATTATTGCATGTTTTAATTTTTCGTTTAGCTTTTTATTTCAGATAGCTTTGAATAGAGTTTGTCGTCAGGAGTTTTTTCGAATGATTTTAGAAATACTTTTAAAGTTTATTAAAATTGAATTGAAGCCTGAAAACTCAACTGCAAATGTAATTTAAGATAATTAATGTATTTCTTTGATAAAAATTTTAAATAAAAATATTAATATAAAGTTTTTTATTGTTATAAGAGGAGGACCCAAACAGTTATCAAAGACAGAAATTTTCGACGCTAAAATATGATCTTTTTGATCACATTTAATGCTGAGATAAAAGGTGATATCTCGGTCTCATTACAGTCTTTTTCCGAAATTTATTTTCAAAAAAGGAATTGGGCAGTTAACTTAGCGTATTTTTATGGTAAAGTTCAGTTGGGGTGTTCACCAAGCGGAATACGGTATCGAGTTTCTTAATTAATGTGTAAAAAAAACAGGGAAATTTGCCTGAGTTCATTAAGAACAAAGATTTCCGTGATTTGCATTATTTTTGTTTCGTATTTTAGCACGATTCGGGTTACGTAATTTATAAGGCATTCCTTATAAAATATTCCGTAGTTTAGTATACTAAACTACATATTCCGTAGTTTAGTAATTAAGAATGCATAGTAAGGCCTTTGATTAAAAACGCTGCCTTTTCTGTTGGTGCACATCTTTTGAGTTTATATATCAAAATTCCACTTAAAGAATTTATTGTTAACGTTTACCCGTACCAGCTGTTCCATTTACGATCAATAATTATCGTTTGTTTAAATTATTTTAATGCTCAATAATTTTATAGGCCAATTTTTGATTACTATTTTTAATAAATTTAGCCACTCTTGAGTGAGTTGTCTTTAGTAAATCGTTTGTATCAATGTAAAATATACACAATTATAGTTTTCAAATAATAGCCATCAAATAATTGCTGCCGAATAATAGTTTTTCAAATGAAAGTTCATTCAATTAGTAGGGAAATTAAATAATTGTCTAATCAAATAAGAGTCTTTTCAAATAATAGTTTTTATATAATTGTCAGTTAAACAATAGCCAAAAAATTATAATTAGGTCTAGATCATTGACGGTTTTTCGAATAAATATTTTTTAGAGATTAACTTTTTCATAGAAATTTAAATTTTTTGAATAAGAAAATCGAGCAATAAGTTTCCATATCATTCGCTTTTGGGCCTCATTTGAATCTAACGATCACCCATGAACGTAATCTTATTAAAATTCTTGGTAAGAAAGTATCGGAACTTGAACAAGTTCAGTATCTGATCAAGGACAATCTTAATTGAATATAAGATTCTTAAGCTTTTCATATGAAATCTTGACAATTTTTTTAAATTGATTTTAAGATCCTAAAAGATTGACATAGGATCCTTTAAAAAAATCTTGTCTGAAATTTTTAAAAGGATTTTCCATGAAGAAATAAGATCTTGAAAAAACTTATTTTAAAAAAAAATTTTTTCTTAAGATTTTGTAAGAAACGATTAAGAATCTTAGATTCAATTAAGATTATTCTGAATCAGATACTGAACTTGGTCAAGTTCCGATACTTTTCTTTCCAAGAATTTTGTCAAATTCCGCTTTTCCAATTTAAAAACGCAGCGCCGATAATCTGGACTATAAATGGGTTGAACCTTATAATCCGTATCTTAATACAACTGTCATATTAATGTAGAAGTGTGTAATTTTGTTGCGGCAGTCAAATATCTTTTTAAATATGTTTAAAAAGGTATTTTGATTTAAAGCCTCCTAATTTAAGAGTCTAATTACAGTACATACTAAAACTAACTTGTACGCAATTTATTCCTGTCCCCTTCCTTTCTTCTTCCTCACTTCTTCCTTACATCTTCCTTTCCTTTCCTCTTCTTTAACTCTTCCTTTCCTCTCATTTCCTGTGAAGAAAATAATTTTAAAAAAATTCGTTAAAAAGTTCATAAAAGTTCAAAAATGTCCATCAATTTTTTTTTTTTTAATGCATGTACTAAATAAAAATTTGAAAATTGCGTTTTATTGCATGAATAATTTAGATAATTAATTCGTGAAGAAAACTCAAGAAAGGAAAAGAAAAGGTTGAGGAAGGGGCAAGGAAGGGGAAAGGAAGAGGAAAGGAAAGAAAACGTACAAGTTAGTTTTAGTATGTACTGTATTTGACCTTAAGGCGGCGACAATTCTCTAATCTCAATAAATACTGATGATCCTAATGGACCCAATTCTTTAAACACTAATTCCAGCCTAATAGCGAATGATGAGATTGAAAAATTCCTAGATATGCGCTACATTAGTGTTCCTGACGTTTAACGAAACGAAAAAGAATGGAAAGAAAAGTCTAGGTAATCAAAATTAAACTTTAAATTAAGCATAAATAAACTAAATTAAGTATTACGTTCATTAATTCTAAATATCCACATTCGACAACGTAATATTTGCCTTTAAAATTTTTAACTTTAACTAACAGCGACTCGTAGATTTCTACAATCTTTTTCTCACCTCCTAATCTAAAATTCTATTTGTTTAACGCTTTTAACGCAACTATTCGTAGTCGTTGTTGAATTTAATAATTGTAATTTGACTGATACCGGCTTGCTCAATCTGTCTAGTCTGAATCGACCAAAAATATTAACAATAAAATCAATTGGAGACATATATTGAATGCCTCGATGAATTTACCAGTTCTAATTAAACGCCTAGTTGAACACTCAGAACATCGCCAACCATAGCAATCAATTACGTCTTTACTCTGTTGCAATTTCAAACGATTAGAACATTTAAACAATTCTGTTAGGATCGCGATCTTGCAACCATGACTTCTAAGTTATCTTTGGATTCAAAAATTTCATTTATTTTAGTCGGCTTATCTGATGAATTATTAATTTTTTATATTACTTGTTCTATGTTTCAGTTTTTTCTTATTAAAATACAGCACGGATAGTGAAAAAAGGTGTACCATCCAGCGTACCGTACCGTACCGCACCGCAAACGTACCGCACCGTACATGCGTATGAGTCAGGTGGTGAAGATGAAGTTGAAGTAGTCGAAATTCCGGCTAATTTGGTAATTGTTATCTCAATTAACGGGTCTTGTTAATCTTGTGATCATATGTTCACTTAATTAAGTGAACAATCCCTGATCACAACTTCGTGATCACAGGTAAAAATTTTGATCACTAATTGGTAAACATTTTTTGAAAGTGAAACCGAAACTTTATTGAATAAATATTAAATAGTTAATTTATTTTATTTTACTTTTTTTTGGATCATAAATCTGTTATGTTAATTCTTACAGCTTGTTTAGTTCTTGACTTTTTTTTCTTATGCTCTATATTTAAAATTTTCAATTGGTCAAGAGCCTTTTGGGATGGTTATGGTATATGTACTGAATAGATTTTCGGACGGAATTTTAAATAACGAGATAAAAGAGTCTCTAACCCGAGTCTCTAACCCGAGATAAAAGAGTCCCTCCTCCTTGTGATCCTCCCCCCAAATAAATCCTATTTTTTTATCGGACTACTAAGTGATCTTCATCATCAAATGTTGTTAAACCACTCCTAACTTAAAGGTTACCGATCTTCAGCTCAAAAGAAAATTGAATTCTGATCCATAAAATAGCTTTACTCCCGGAAAATCTTAGCTTCATTTTTTGATGCTCCACAAATTTTTAAGTTTCCACTTGCATGTTCTATAGCGTTGTAGTTCAAACCCATCGGATTCGGGAGTGTATCAAAACATAGAAAATGGAAAAACATAGAATTCTATTTATCTCGATAAAGCATAGAAAAAAAAATTACAAAGAAAAAAATCATAGAAAACAAAAAACATAGAAAGACTTAAAACATAGAAAAATTTAAGAAGCAGATTCCAGTTTTAAATAAAAAAAGATCAATTTATAAATTTATTTATTTAAGAGTTTAGATAAAGCATGTATTTTCACTCAAGGTTTTCCTCAGTTTAATCAAAAAGGTATAGTTTATTATTTTCTATGAGATAAAAGGTTTACTTTATTACACATTCTGATGAATTTGTACTATAAAAATCGAAACTTTAGTTAAAATGAGTTTGAATAAGATTATGTTGTGTGGTAAAAGATCATAAATTTTTTTCTACGTTTCTTGGTTTTCTATGTTTCAAATCTTTCTATGTTATTAGGAATATTCTATGAATTTTATTTTTCTATGATTTGACATTCTACGTTTTATGACTTTTTTTTAAACGTTACAAATTTTTTGACTCGACCAGGATTTGAACTCGTGCCACTAGCTGCCAAAGCTGTTGTTTTACCCACTCGGCCACGACCTCTCTTTTTACGTAAATTTACCATATTTTACGTAAAATTACCTATTTTTACGGAAAAAAGGGTAAAAAATTGCAAAATTACCAGATTTTACGTAAAATTCTGTAAATTCCTGTGATCATAGCACCACTGTACTATTCAAAATACTATTTACTTTTTCCTGAAAAAAAGAAGTTACATTTGCGGGTGTTCCATAATGGCTGTCGCCATTTTAAATTTTAAAATAAAATATGAATCAATAATCAGACTTTCAAGTTTGCAAAAAAGTGATCAGCTTCTCAGCATACGCTTTTCTTGAGGAGTAGGCCACCTGGGAGTGACCCGACCCATATCCCTTGAGTGTCCACGGTAATTTTGTTTTGGAATAATGAGTTTGGCCTATCATTCTATAGATAAATGCTCAAGGATTAAAACGCTTTATATATCATAAAATTGTAATGTTCCGTTTCGAAGAAATTCTTCAAAAAACTCTATATTTGACCCAAGTCATTTAAAGAAAAATAAATAAATTGTATTTCTAGTTTTTATTCCAGAAATTTTGTACGGAATGAGCTAATATCACCAAAATTAGTTTGTAAAGAGACAACAATCTTCTAAACAAGAAAATGAGGCTAAGATAAAAATGAGGCTTTGGTCATCTAAACGTATTGGAGCGTGGGAACAGCGCAAGAGCTTGTTTAACAGCAGACCCATTTAGCAATAGTTTTAGAAGTTGGTATGAAATGGCTCTTCGAGTCATATAATATTTTTAGACGGAGAAAAAGTTATATTTGCAAAAATTATAACGGTTTTTTTAGTATTTTCATAATTTGATAGACCCATTTTTTACTTTTGCGATCGTGTTTAAAACTGCTTTAAAAAAAGTTCGACGAGTTTACCAAATAAAGACATTAATTCTTGAAAAACTTCCGGTAATTCAAAATTAGAGTAAAAACTGTTCTAAATTATAAAATATAATTAAGCTTTTTCAAAAAAAAACATCGTAAATTTGTCTCGCTCAGGCGTCACTTAAACACAGAATCAATCAAAATTCTCAATGAGTAATTGAATATTATTTTCCTAAATCGGAACTAATTAGATTCCTAATATTAGAATAAATACTGATAAATTTAAAAATTAAAATTTACAAACAAACAAAAATGAACAAATCATTTTACTCAGACTCTTATACTGATTCACTTGAAGTCAATCAAAGACTACTTTTGTACTCAAACTACACAATTTTTCCCATTGGAATCGTCTTAAATATTCTTCAAATTTTTGTTTTTATGAGAAAAAAGTTCAATGGCTCATTAATGGGCGAATTTTCAATAACAATTGCAGCCAATAACATATGCGTAATTGTACTCACTTCTATTCGATTCATGTCATTTATAGAATTCTATGATATAAACGAAAACACTAATGAATGGTGTAAATTGGTTCCTAGTTTGACCCGTTTGGGATTTCACGCTTGTTCATGGTTCAATTTTCTTGTCACCATTGACCGGTATTTATTCGTCATTCTGCCCAATAAATATAAAATTCTTTTTAATAAGCATAATATATTTATCAAAATTACGCTTCTGACTTATTTTTTATTGATATTATTGAACATGCCTAGTGTCCTTTTTGAAATTATAGAATTTACGGGAGATAATTTAACAAATAAAACAGAGGTAATCAAAGTCTGTACAGCATCACCCTCAATTACCATTACTCGAGAATCAATGTCAATTTTGATTGGAAATTTTACCCCGTTCTTTTTGACCCTTGGTACAAATATTCTTTTGATTAAAAAAGTTGTCGAATCGAAACGAAAATTTGTCAACTCAAAGCAAACAAAATTTGCTTTTCCATTGATCGTTTCTAATTTTATATTTTTGGTGTGTCAGTTGCCTTTCTCGTTTTACTCGATTGTAATGATGATTTTAATTGTAGAGCCTAGTTTTTTTAAACATCAAGGTGTGATTGCGTTGGTCCAATTGCTTGATAGTTCATCTAGAATTATTGCATGTTTTAATTTTTCATTTAGCTTTTTATTTCAGCTAGCTTTGAATAGAGTTTGTCGTCAAGAGTTTTTTCAAATGATTTTAGAAATACTTTCAAAGTTTATTAAAATTGAATTGAAGCCTGAAATCTCAACTACAACTACAAATTAAGATAATTTTTGATCAAATTTTTAAAGAAATTGGCTGCGTTCAACACAAATTTCTATCACACATTTTTTTTTAAAAAATAAAAATGACAATGTTTAACACAAAATTGCTTCATTTCGCATGTTTTTTTTTTTATATTTTTTTTGTGTTAACCAGTCTTTTTTTAGGTGATTTGAAAAAAAATTAGTTTCCTTGACTGAATGTTCGACCAAAAATAAGAATCTCCTAAAACAACCGTTTCTTGTGTCTAAAGATTTTAACTGTTAATTAAAGGATATCCCTTCTAATTATTGTCCTAATTTCTGGCCAACAAAATGATAAAATAACTAACGTAAACTCTTGCCCATTACTCTTAGAACAAAGTCGGAAAATCGAACTTGGGTCTCTAATGGAAAAGCAATGTAATGTTTTAATTTTAATGTTATATCCCATTATTAGAATTAACCCCCATTTTCAATCATAATAAAGGTTGATTTTTCGACTTTGTTCTATGAGGAGTCGTCAAGCGTTTACGGTATTTATTCTTTTGCATTTATCTCTTGATTCCTTCTTAAGAAAAATATCATATTTTGAAATTGCTCTGGTAATGTTAAGTTTAAAAGGATTTGGTGTTGTGAAAAATGTAACGATTCCTTATAATATAATTCTAATAAAATTTAAAGAAGCTAATACTTTTTCTTTTTATCACACAAAATTTCCGACTTAACATACTTTTTCACAATTTAACACAAAATAATATAAAAAAAAAAAAACATGCAAAATGAAGCAATTTTGTGTTAAACATTGTCATTTTTATTTTTAAAAAAAAAAATGTGTGATAGAAATTTGTGTTGAACGCAGCCACTCTCATTTTTAAAAACCCCATGTTTTTAAATAAAATTTTTAATAGAAATTATTTTTATTCCTTTTTGAAGAGTCTATGTAACTTTAAGGAGCATACATCAATGTTTCCTTAAAAGTTTTTTTCTAAAAATACTTCCAAAAAATGCCAAAAAATTTTAAAAATTTGACCCAGATTAAAAAACTATATGAAATTGTTAGCAAAACAGATAAATAAGATGATAAATATTTGAAACGAAAAAAAAAATGTCGAAATCTCTATTTTTCTTTCAAATTTTAATTTACCTGGTTACTTTAAATCAAATATTTTGTCAAGCTTTAAATCAAACACAACTTAATCAAACAAGTGTTGAAAATCAAGAGAAAAAGAACGAAACAAAACGACAAGTGATTAATTTTGGATGGGCTATTTCTAATGGAAGTATTGTTGGAAAACGAGATGTTCATCGAAAAAATATTTATCTAGCTAAAAAAGAGACATTTTTACCGGGTAAATTTATCGATACTGGAAGATCTGTACATAGGCGAAAATTTTGGTATTTTCCATACAGACCTGTCAATTTTGGAACTGCAATTGCTTCAGGCAGTATTATTGGATAGATTTTTTGATTTACAATTTATTTAAATAAAAAATGATTTTTTGAAAATTACTGTTTTTCGATTTGACAACAAGTCTTAAATAGTCTCATTTACTTTCCAGAAAAAAAGTTACCAAGACATCGTATTTGAGAGATGGGTACGTAACAAAGTATTAGCTTCTAAAATTTTAATTTTCAAGTCATTTTTTGATTTAGAATGAAAAATTCTACCACACCCAAACAAAAATTTTCAATAAAATAAGTTAAACTTAAAAGAACTATTTTACGTAACTTGAAAATTTTGATTTTTTTTTTAATATTTGCGTTTTTACTTTCAATTTTTCTTTTCAATTTCATAATTACGGTCTTAAAATTATAGTAATAATTAGAACAAAAAAAAAGTTTTTCGAAAAAATTTCGAATAAGATTTCTAATTTTGTTTTAACCCTTTGGGCCTCCTTCAGGATTTAACAAAATTTTCGAGATTTTTGATTAAAATTTTGGGGCTTGTTTTTAAGGTCCTTTAACGTTGATAAAGAAAATTTATTGATGGTGATTCAGCTTTTAAAGCGACGAATCAATTTAAGTAATATTTTCAAAGTATTGACAGTTTTACTGCGAATATGGTTAAACTCTTAAGAGCTACAGGTGCAGTTGTCACAATGCAGGTGCAACCGCGCAAGTTTATACTCGACCGTGCATGGTATGTTAAGAGCTGATTGAATCCTTTTTATATAGCTTCACACGGGATCGGACCTTAGACGTTTTGAATAAGAGTCGAACATGCTACACCACTACTAATCATTTGATATGCCAGGACCTTAAACTCTGCCTTCAGTCTTTCGCGGTGCACATGAGCTAATTTGGACTTCTCAACTCATATAATTTAATGTTGTGTTATCGTATTGAATCTTGCTACCCTGATCCATTGCGGGTACAGTTGATCATACATCAGACCCTCCTGTTTCTAGCGTATGTTACATATTTAAAGCAATCGTGAGGATCTAATATTGAAGAAAAATGTTGATCATGCCGATCAGGCGATTGTTAGAATAATTTTCATATTGCATCTCTTTTCTTCGAACACTTTAGAATGGATTCAAAAGACAAACGGCTGTTTTTTTACAAACTAATGTAAATCTTAACGGGTAGAATGTTTGGCAATTAACCTCAAGAAACCGAAGAAAAAAGTTTTTTAATATTTCTCAACATATTTTCAAAACTAAAATCTTATCAAGTTGTTTTTAAAAGTTGTCAAAAAAATGATAAATTTACGACTTTGTTATTTGAAAAAGAAAAAAAATCAAAGTAAACTTCTACTGTTCTCTTTTAAAAATCTTTCAAAGGATTTGACTTTCTACAGAGCTTTAATTCTTTTTATTTCTATATTTAGTTTCAGGAAATTCTAAGTAAAAGTCAGAAAGAAGTGATCGTGATTGGAAGATTCATCTTACTTCCAATCAGACTCCATTTTTAAAAAAAGTATTTCTAGAAGTCGCTTAGAACGGAAATTAAACAACAACAAAAAAAACATGTATTTCTAGTTCATGATTAAATTCAATTGAAAAATTATGTAAATTCTTCCAAGAAATTAGCTAGTTTCTGTTCCAGTGTATCACACTTACACAATTTTATTTTATTTTTTAAATTCACCTTATTTTTATGAAAAAAACACAAAAAAAAAACTTCGAAATAAATTTTCAAGATTCTATTGTTTCCTTGACAACGAATAGCTTATTGCATTCAAAAATTACTTTTAAACCATATTTCTTTATATTTTTTTTTTTTGCTATTAAGTTTTTAGTATAATTTTTGTTGAAACATAAAAACTCTGAAAATCGATTCCCACAAATGGTCTCAATAAAATGAGCAATACGCAAACTGTTTACAATCAAGAAAACGCTTTGTATAAATTACAAAGTGAATCGTCCGGTTTTATAACAAACAGTTTTCCGGTGCGTAGGCTCGTTCGGAATTCGTTGGACTGTAAGTTTTCATTTAAATTTTAACACAAGTTTTTACAATTTTTTGCTGTTGTCAAGATGACCAAGGATGGATTACAGCGTTTAAAGCCGAAAATCAAAAATATTTCGATGCTGTTTTGACAAATAAAAAACTCGAACAATATGAAAAAGAGGAGAGTGCACGAGAAAAGGCGTTGCCAAAGCGTCGTACATTGAAAAAATACGATTTTATGGACTCGACTGAGAATGAGAGTACAAAGAACCCGTACCAACTTGACGGCTTTTACTTGGTAAGTAATAAGCCCATATGACTCGTTGCATTGACTTACAATATTTTTATTTAAGATGCAACTTTTTTGTGTCGAAGATCCACTTGACCTTAGCGTTATAGACCTAAGTGGTAAAAATTTAAATCAACTCAAAGAAGACGACATGACACTATTCGATAATTTAATCGAAATAAATGCCAATGAGAATAGCCTTAATTTTGAATGGTTTAAAAAATTTACAAATCTACAAAAATTGAGTCTAGCTTGCAATAATATTAAAACAATACGTGTTAAACACGAAGATTTTCTAAATTTATCATCACTTGATTTATCGTTTAACAATTTAACACCAATTGACATTGCTCATTTGGGCATACTCAAAAATTTAAAGACACTTAAACTTACTGGGAATAATCTTACATTTTTACCAGACACATTCTCAAAACTTTATGTATATACCAAAGAGTAAGTGGGAGTTTTATTATTGTTTTTTTTCAAAATGTTTTCATTACTTTTTATTTTTTTTGAAGCAACAAAAAAATAGTTTCAGAAAAATTTCAAAGTCTTGAAGAGTTGTATTTAGATCAAAATCAATTGAAAGAAGAAGATTCATTTGATGTTTTATCTGTACTTAAAAAGTAAGCTTATTACCAATTTTTTTCGAGTGCACTCATTAGTTATTTTTTATTTAAAATAAAATGCTGGATAATCGATTTACGACCATGTTACCCTAGACGTCATTATTTTATTTGTTTATTGCTTTTTAAAAAAGTAGAAAGCCTAGTCTAGGTTTTTTTTTCCAGGTATTTTTCTTAGAATTCTTCGTAAACACTGAACCGTTATTACAATAAATGTGCTACTGATATCCAAACAGAATCATTATCTGAAACTATATTTTATCTGACTGAAAAGTGTCTTTTTTGACGTTTTTTATGTGATTAAGCTTGTTTTTTGCTTTCGAAATCGTTAATGGGAGCTTTTAAGCTTTTAGTTCATATCTTCAAACCAAAAAAAGCTTTTTCCAGTCATGAGAACTCGGGTTTTTAAATAAAGCACCTCGACATTAGGTTCATTAAAGCGGAGAGATAAGGGGGTCCTACTAAAAAGCTGAACCTCGAAAAAAACGGAAAATAATTTTTTTTTTGAAAATCTAAACCTACCAGGCGATACAAAACTTCAAAAGCTTTCTAGCTATCATATTGGTTTTTTAAAAAAAAATATTTTTTATCCTTTAGATTTCAATTATTCGATTTTTTTGAGCTTTGACCCCCTGTTGACCCCCAAATTTTATGGGTTGAACCCCAACCGACTCCCGATTTTCTGATAGAAGAGGCTTCGAGCTGTCCAAAAAAATAGGCCTCGACCTCTCAGCTCTTTTAGTTTTCGAGATAAAGGGTTTCGGGTTTCAGAAAAAGTTGCTTAAAAGCGGACAAATTTTTAAAAGCCATGGTGAACCGAATATTCAGAATAAAAAAATTATTTGAAAATATTTTTTTTAAAGACTTAAACGTTTACATTTGAACCAAAACAATATAACGTGTATTCCAAATTTAAAAATCTATCGCAAAAATCATGTTTACCAAGAATTTAACAAGTCTTACTTCAAACGTAAAAATACAAGTAACGTTTTTTGGGTTCTATAAATTTAACCTTAATTTTTTAAATTTTTAATTTAGAAAAAAGAGAAAAAAGCGCAACACAAAATCGCAAATCATTTATCGAATCAAAGTCAAATGAATCAATGGTAAAAGACTTGGACAGACCAAGCAGTGAAATGAACATACACAATTCAAACACATTTCGCAATTCGTTTATACTCGAAGAAGAAGAAGAAGATAACGTTGAAGAAATTAAAAATCTAGACCCTATCGACGAAGCAAACAATTTCAAAGTGTCTATTACATCAACTGAAAATTTAGGTGGTGAACACAATTTTGAACTACCATTTCCTGAATTAGTTTACCTTAATTTAGCAGATAACCAAGTAATTTAATCCCAAAAAGATCGAAACTTACTACAGGACCTAAGTTTTATATTTGATTAGATTGCTGAAGAAGACGACCTTATCGCAATAGCTACGTGGCCTCTTCTTACCGAAATAATATTGTACGGTAACCCGATTGTTTACAACAACGTGGGTTTTACACCATTAATAAAACAATATTTAATCGATCGTTTAGGAATGAATATACATAAAATAAGACCATTAAAACCGCTCAAAAATCCGATTCTAGTACCTCAACGAGAACATCGTGTAGTCGAAGCAAGCATACCTAAAGTCTCTAAAGTTCCTATCGAGAGCAAAATGTTGACTTATTATCAAGAATTATTAAACGATCAAAATATTACTGATCGATCTAATCTATCATCGGCTAGTACGGGTTCACTTAGCTCTAAAAAGAAAACATCTGATGAAGATTCATTTGACAGTGGCGGACATATTAAAAATGACATTTTTAAACCGTTCAAACAAGACAAGATTTTGAGTAGTTTTGCTGAAGGTAGGGCAACATTTTTTAATTTTAAGTTCGAGACGCTTAAAACAATTTTCAAATTTAGAATCTCAAACTCAACAAGAAAAAACAGACGTATCGACTGTAAAAGATTTTAATTCATTCTTTATGACACAGGTAAAAGTAGTTTTAGAATTTTTTAGTTTTTTTGAAAATAATTTTAAGCAAATGTTGTTAAGGGTGATGAAGAAGAAACAGTTAAAAAAGAAAAAAATGAAATACGAGTTGAACAAAAGCCAGAACTAACGCCTCGAGTCGATAGTAGATTTAAGAACTATGAGTTGTTGTTAAATATTGAAAATGAAGATCAAATTAAAGTGCCCAAAGGTAATTCGTATAATTAGAAGACTCTTAAAAAAAATTAATTTAAAAAATTTTGTTTAGACTTGGGTGCAAGTGTAAGAGCATTGAAACAAATTTTAGATCATCCAACTATAATACGAGATCCGGTGAAAGATTTAAGTAAACCCCAAGTTCCAATGAGAAAAAATATTCGAATTGAAAAATTACCAAATAAACCATTAAACCCTGCATCGAACAAGCTAAGTCAAGTGACTGAAGTTTTGGACACTCTACGTGAGCGTAAAACATTTACTGAAACAAATTTAATCGATGCTATAAAACCAAGTGAAAATAATAATCCAGAATATATACGAGCTAAACGTATGTTGGACAGGGCACAAAAAAAATATGAGCAAATTAAGCAAGAATCAATTGGACGTTTATTTTCGCCAAAGAATAAAAATAATGTACGTTTTAATTTTGAGAGAAGTCGAACAGAATTCGATGAGGGAAACGATGATTGATGAATTTCGAATAATTTTTAATAATTTCAATATTAAATTAAATTATTTTTTATTTCAGTTTTCCGATTGTTTTTCGCAAAATGAAATGTTAATAAAGTTACTTAAAAAAAACACAATTTTCCTATTAGAACAACTGAAGAGAAAAGTTTGAAAATACAGGAAGTAATATTGCCTCAGATTATTAGAGGCTTGATAAATATTTGTAGAAATCTAAAAATTAAGAACTGAAAAAAAGACATATAATTCATTTTTGGTAAAAAAAAATCCAAAAAATTACTTCCTGTTGACTTAAAAAATTTAAAATAAACTAATTTAAAGTAAAAGTCACAATAAAACTTACCTTTTTATAAAAACGACTAGTCGCCCTCCCATTTTCACATCCGGGCTTGGGACCGGCTAAGGCATGGTTACGACTATGCTTCTGCCATTCGCACCAGTGACTGTGGGACGTTAATCATAAACAGCGCCACTCATCCGAGACGGAGCTGCGAACTCGACAACTATCTAGACTACCTAAGAACCACAAACTAAGCGTATTTTACATTAAGTAAAATACTTAATTTTGTTACTAGAGCTACACCTATTGCTAAATGGGTCTGCTGTAAGACAAGCTCTTGCGCCCGTTCTCAGGCTCCTAAACGTTGTGATGGTCAAAGCCAGCGGCACCCCGATACGACAAGATTCGAAGGCGATCCGTAGACCCACGTACCCGTAATACAGCATATTTAGAACGGTGTTAAAATGAAAGCAACATCGCCGTACTCCCATTTTCACATCCAGGCTTGGGACTGGCCACGGCATGGTTACGACTATGCTTAATATATGTAGATTACGAATTTGAGGTCGAAAATGACGAAAATCACTTTTTTAGATATTGTGGGCGTTTTTCATTTCCGGAACCTTACTTGGTTAACGCTTCTCTTTTTAACGACAATACTAGCCTAACGCTCCCCTTTTAGGCATCAACACTTCTATAATGCTATTATTCAAGATTTTAGATTTTAGATTAATATTTCTTTATTTAAAATTGATTCGTACCTTATTAGGGTAAATTACACAATTTTTCGGATGAGATAATAAAAGAAGTTAAATTATAAATGTTAAATCAAAATTTTTCTGTTGTTTCTTTTTCGTGTGAGAGACTTATGTTTGCTTTGATTCCCGCTCCAGCTTTGAATGGTTTATCACAATACGGACATATAATCGTTGTTTTTACAGTTTTTACATCAGAAATACTCTTTGAGACTTTCGGTGGTGCTCGTCGAGTTTGTTTATCTGGGTTTAGTCGGGTTGTATAGATGTCAGAAGCTCCATTACGATAGATATTTTTGAACAAAGCTGTTCTCGTAAGCTTTGGATCTTATTTTCATATTGTTAATTCGGCAAATGGCTTTACTCTTTTCAGAGACCTTGTTCAGTTTAATCGTCAAAGGGTGATTTATTTTTCTTTAATAATTTGATATAGGTTTGGTCGATAATTTGTTCAATCGTATCAAGCTTGTATTTTTTGATAGCCGTTTCTGGGGTGATACCAATAATGTCAAGCATTCTATGGTGATACCTTCTCATCTCATCCTTAGCCTTTGAACTTGTTGAGGTGAGGAGAGGAGCACTGTAATTAAAGTGGCTTAAGCCATAGCTACGATAAGCGTTGACTAAAGTTTGGTACGGAAACCACATCTCTTCAGGCGTCCAATTAGGTATGACGTACTCCTTGTTATCTTTTGGATACGGTCCCATTGTTGATTCCAATCAAGTGAATTGTTTAGTTCAACTCCCAAATATTTATACGATGATACAATTTCTAGAGGCTTATCGTTAAGTATAACGTCTACGTAATATATTTCTATTTTAACATTCTACCCTTGTCCTATGTTTACATATGCAATGCTTTCATCTTTCTTTCTTACACTATATTTTTATATGTATAATAAGCATCGGCTTATTCTGACGATTAATTTTTATTAAACAATGTAAAGTCACAATATTGTGGGCGTTTTTCACAATGAAAAAATTGTCAATGTCTAACATTTTTTCTAATATTTAAGCTAGGGTTCGTACTCGTAGAGAAATCCTGTAATAGTTAAAGAGCTTAATCGTAAGAAAAAAAATTCAATCGAACTATTAATTGTTTCACTTTTTTGCTTTTGTTCCGAAATATTCTAGTAGTACGGAAAAATTTTAGTTGTAAGTTTATTCGAGGGAAAACATTTGTTTCGATGGACCCTTGAAAAACATACACCCGGTGTATTTTTGAAAACATACACCCAGGTGTAACTTTTACACAAAGTGAGGTATGCACAAAATTATTTTCATATAAGGTAGAGTAAATGAAGATACCATGTTTAGACCCCCTGTGAAGTTATTTGGGGAAGAAAACTAAGTTTTCACTCTTGAGTCTTAAAGGACCCTCATAAACCCACCCATTGTTTTTGTATACACCCACCATTTTTTATATATCAATCGAAAGCTCTCAACGAGATCTACGTAAATATATGATCCATATTTATCTGGGATACTCGGTTAAAGAGTTACAAATCGCCAAAGGAAAATGGCGTTTTTGGGGAAAAAAGGAATAAAAATGAAAAACGAAAAAGAAGAGGGAATTACCACTTTTTTACTTTAAATTCTGAATTCTCGTATAGAAAAACTATAGGAAAACATATACCTTTTTATGTTAAATTAATCCCTTTAATTTAAAAAAAAACAGGCTTATTGCACCCTTTTAAGCGCCAAAAACCGATTATCAACTATTAAATGTTCACTATCGAAATGTATATGTTTTCTATGGTTTTTCTATACGAGAATTTAGAATTTGAAGTCAAAAAGTGGTAATTCCCACTTCTTTTTCGTTTTTCATTTTTATGCCTTTTTTCGTCCACTAGTATTCAAAAAATAAAAATAAAATAAAAAAGTAATTCCTATGATTGGTAAAGAAATGCCTCTTGTTTGATCAGATGCGAAAAAAAATTTGGGTATTGTGGCTCCCATAGGAGGAGATGTGGTTTGACCGAAAAATTCCCTTATTTTACCGTTTTCACCCGTGTTTTCCTTTAAGGAATTTTTTTTCCCATCGGCAATGGTCCCAGCAACAATGGCAGCTTTTTAGATTTCAGATTTATTATGCTTAGATAGTTTTATTTCTGATACAATAATTTCGTGTCTTAAATGATTTTTTCATTAAAAAACGCCATTTTCCTTTGGCGATTTGTTACTCTATAACCTAGCATCAACCCATTTTTTCAGCCATTTTGCAGAGATACAAATGAAATATGACTTAACTGAAATTTAGGTCCCTTTTTATGTTGTGATATAACTTTAATAGTGACAAAAGTGTGTAGAAATATAAGTGTGATTTGACTGTAATAGAAAATTCGATCTATTAAAACTATAAGCTAATGATAAAAATTAATTTGTTATATTGATCTTGGTCATTTAAAAACAACGTTTGTGTCATTGATTGGCGTAAATTTTGGGATGTTTAAGAGACGTTAACTTCTTGTCTTAAATTCTAAATTTTTTTTCTCCAAAAGAATTTACACAATACTTTTATTTATGTAAAATTTTTTTAGGAGTGAACAAATTGAACAAAATTTTGTATAGATAATCTTAAGTGATTAGCATTCTGAAAGCTGTCTTCGAATAAGCTGTGCAAAAATGTGCAAAAAAATTTCGTATTTAAAAAAATTCAAATACATTTATAGTAATTAAAAATAACTAGGCAATTTATTTTGAAGAATTGCAGAACACTTCACAGCTCATTCTAATAGTGTTTTATTTTTGATGCTTATCACTCTCTAAAAAATGATTTTATATTTTGATTCATTTGTTACGAATCTCCACATTTACAGTAACGAAACGTTAGATTATCAATTGTCTAATAATTTTTATAAGGGCGATTTTTCCAATGGTATATCATAAAAAGTTGGTAAAAGGTCACACAATTTAAGGAATCACTCAATGGGAATCAATTAACACTAGAAGCACCCTTTTTTTATACCGAGAAGCATCGAATGCGTCAAAATGACGCAATATATTATAATGGTTTTACTGAAATTTATTCAAAACAAAACTCCTTGAATTGTTGAAGTTTTAGATATTAATTTAATCAATTTTACTTGGAGGATTACGAAAAAGTGGTCGTTTTTCATGTATAACCTACCATTGATGAGATAAAGGCATCCTAAGTTAGCTTCAGGGTGCTACAACTTCCTGCACGGGCTAAACTAATTTTGAAAAACAAACTACATAAGCGTCTTTTGTGGGGTTTCTTTATCACACTTAAATTAGTCAAGTACGAGTTTTTCTAATGCCAAACATAAATTGTCTGGATTCGTCACACTTTGAAAACAAAAAAAGGTATTTTTTTAGATAGCCCTTGCGCCTGTTGAGGCTTTGTGAATTTTTGAACAAAAAACAATTTGTACAAAAAATAATTTTAAAAAAGTGTTAATTTTTCTTACAGATAATATTTTGAGTTAAAATTCAATGAAAATGTGATACAACTTTTGTATCACCTGAAGGTAATTTCCTTTTAAGCGGAAGTGGAATCGTTTAATAAAAATCCGCATTAAATGATAAAGTTGATTAGTACATGAATATATTCATGTACTAATCAACTTTATCTTAATCAAATTTATTTTTTTGCTATAGCAAAAAAATAAATAAATATCAAAACAAACTTAACCAAAACCAGATATAAAGTAAAGCCTTTTAAGCATTTTTATGCAATGCAAATGCATGTACTAATTAGAAAAGGATTTTTTCCAAATAATTACAAAGCCATTAGGTTTATCAGAATTTAAAAAAAGCCATCAGTTGATACAATAGTTGTACTACATTTTTCATCATATATCTATGATGAAAAATATGATTAAAAAGAAGATTAGAAAGAATATGATCAGAAATATAGAATCAGAAAGAAGATTAAAGGCTAGGATGTAATTATTTTTTGTACAATTTGTATTTTTGTCTAAACAATTCACAAAGCCGCCTGTTGATAAAACTCGACAGGGTCACGTCTGATTCAGAAAATTTTTGTTTTGGCGTTTTTTTCGCTCAATTTTAAAAAAAAATGTGGGAATCCTCGGGATCTGATTGACATGATTAATGTCTGAATAGTCAGAAAGTCTGAGAGTAAGTTTTGAATTAATTTTAATATAACCAAGATTTTTTTTCCAAAGATTTTGTTCTTCAATTGGGGAAAAAAAAATTTTTTTTGAACGTTAATCAATTTTTCATGTCGTTATTCAATGTAAAAAGCGAATTAACGACATGTCGTAATGTACACAACGACATGTCGTTAAATTCGAGCAATTACGTTATATATGGTAATTTCAGATACATTTGATTGTTCGACTTGAACAGAACCTTCTGTATAAACAACAAAAAAGAGAGAACACATACTTTTTTTACCGAAAAATGGTAGTTGAACAGCCTTTACTAGAACTAAAAAAGAAATGATGGCCAATATAGCTTGTTCTCTTAGGTTTTTTATCATGCGTCAAAATGACAAAGCCGTTGCTTCTAGGTATGCTCTCATGTTTTCCCGAAAAAACCTCTAAGTGAGAGGAATTTGAAATACGATTTTGATAGATCTCATGCAATGAAAAATTTCTACAAGTTTCAGCTCCAAAGGTTTATTTAGTAATTTTTTTCAATAAGATTTTTCTTAATTTGCGTCAAATTGACCGGTGCTTCTAGTGTTAAAGACTGTGCAGTTCAATTAATGACCGGAATAGTTTGCCACTCCGAGTAATCGAATCAACTTCAACTGAAAATTTCAAGAAAGATTTGAATGAGTAATGAAACGCAAAGTCTCTTTTTTATTTCAAAAAATCAAAGTTTAATAAAATCGAGGTTATACTGTATAAAAGGTAAATCTCTTAAATTTTCTGTGTAATCATTAAATGCAATTAATAATTTAATAAAGAAAATTTTGGAATTTGGTTAATGATGATCCTTTATTTTAGAGGTCAGTCTGTGAATGTGTCTCCAAAATAAAAAAAAACAACAAAACAATACTACATTTTTTTGTCGAGTTAGATATTTTTGATCATCAAAATAAAACAAAACAAAAAATTCAAAGACACTTTTTTAAATGAAAAGAATTCACTTGAAAAATTACTAGGCTAATGAATCAATAAAAGGCAACACGCTAAGATACTCTTCTTTTAATTTAAACAATACTCTTTGACTATGATGATCAAAATGATGATCTATTAGCGTATTCAACTAAACTTTAGAATTTTTTCTACAGTCTAGGTAAAAAACTTTTTTTTTATTTATTTATTTTTCGAAAGAAGAAAAAAAAATTTTTTTTATTTAAATTGTTTTTTTATTTATTTTTGAGATACCCAATAAATAACTTGAGTGGATCATCATAATCATCATCATTAAATGATTTTTATTATGATGATGAAGTAAAAGCACCGTTTTTTGTTGTTGTTGTTGTTGTATTTCAATCTCAGCTAGAGATTTTCTCTTCATTTTATAAAAAAATTTTAAAATTATTAAAGTTTAGTAATTGGAATTTTTTATTTTAGGTTCTTTTGCTTGAATAATTCAATTCGAATCGAGTCGAGTTACATAAGCCAAAGAAGGTGATATGATTTGAATTACTTTTTTTTTTATTCTTTATCTTAAAACATTTTTTGCTTTTCAAGTAGCAAAAATTTCAAAAGAATAGCTTGTAAACAATTTTTTTTTAGTTGAAAAAGTTTTAATTTCAAGAAACTAAATCACAGCAAAAAAAAAAACTTGAAAATTTTTCAAGACTAGATGAGACAAATTCGTCATTTTTAAAGAAGCGTTATTTGAATACTTATTTTAAAGAGTTTTGAATCCCGGTTTTACCAAATGAACCAATCAACGAAGCCTTTTTACAGTTCTCAATTTTTTTAAGAATACATGATGATCTAAAATTAAGATATTTTTTAAAAAAAGGTTTCAGAAATTTTTTTTGATTGATATGAATATCTCTTTTCAATCTATGTCATTTTTAAAACTCAGCGTGCTTCTATCAAACGAGTTAAAGGCTTCTTATTCATAAACCACCAAAATTTAACTCTTAAAACACAAATAAATTTCGAAAAAATTCATGCTTTTTTACTTTAGTCCAAATTGTCAAGTTATTTTTGAGTTGGACTGTTGGTCTTCATATTTACCAAATTTACTCGAAATTAAAATCAAGAGTTATTTTAAACATTTTTACCGTGATCTTGGACCTTGAAAACCCCATAAAATCATTTTAGTTTAAAAAATAGGCTTTTTTGGCCCATTTCAATACAAAATTGTTCACTGGAGTGTCAGAATTTTAAGTTTTGTTTTTTTTTGTCTTCTAGTATCCCAAAAGGAAAAAAATTAAAAAAAGTAATTCCTTAGATTTGTTTAGAATCGTCTCTTGTTTAAGTTGATGTTTAAAAAAAATTGGCTATTCCCGGTTCGCAGGGTATTAAATTTGGTTATTTCCAATCCCCTTTTTTTCACACGATTATACTTTCCGGGAAATTCTTTAGACCAACGATCATGGTCCAAGCCTCAATGGTAGCTTTTTAGCTTTCAGACCATTTCTTAAAATTAATTTTAGCTTTTTCCAATCATGAAAAGTTGACCATTGAAAATCAAAAGCTGAGGGCTAGAATTTTTGATTTTCTGGTATTCAAGGTCGTAACTAACCAATAAATAAAAAATACAGATTGCATCGAATTTTTGAATTTAATGAACCTTTTATTCCATACAATTCAAAAATCCTCTGCTAAAAAATTTTGTTGCTTAGTGGACCCGCACAATCGCCTCTTTTCAGAGGTTTTTTTATAAAAATTTTAGACATATTTGACATTCAACCATCACAAGAAATAAGTTTTTCTGATGTCTGTTCACCTAAAAAATTGTTTTTTAGGGGTATCAGTAAACATTTATCTTTTGTAATATTTTGTTAAGATCTCAATTAAGGGTAAACATATCGGTAAGCTTGTGAGTCAAATGTTAGTTTATAAAGTTTATAAGCTCAAGATCTATTGACATGTGCTCTTCGAATAGAAGTTGGTATCTAACCTCGGACTGTATTATCTGTTTTGAAGAAACAGTTGAAGTGTTATCAAGGTCTCAAGGGACTTTATCAAACATAAAGTCTAGTTAAGATTTTAAAATAAGGTTTTTCTTAGAACTTCATTTTTCAATTTAATATCATATAAGCAGACAGGTCATTAATTCAAAGTCTTAGTGCATCGGATCAGTTTTTTTTTGTTACGTTTTTTATTTAAAAAAAAGATATTAATTTTCTATTTTTTTATTTGTTTAAAGAACGCAAAAAAAAATTCCTTTTCAAAGAGAAAACCTTAATATTTTCCATTAAAAAACAATAGAGAGTTAAAAAATATTCTCTTCAATTAATAAAGGTATTCAAACCTGGTAATAAAAAAGAAAAGAAAATCTTCAACTGATTATTTATAGTAGATTTGTTAAGGTATGATTCATAAAGATAGGATTTACAAAGAAAATCATGTCTTAAAATAACAAAAAAAAAAGAAAAGACTTTAAGAGGTTAGTATACTGGCAATTCTCTTTCTTTTTTTTGTGTTTCAAAAAAGATTAATTTAAATTTTTCAAATTTTTATTCTCAAGAATTTGTCAAAAAATATAATTTAACCTACTAAACAATCAATAGTTTAATTGTTATTTTATTTTTCTACGGTATTGATACAATCAAAAATATTTTAGTCAGGATTGCTATGGTTTATAATCCACTAGATGACTTTCGCAAAAAAAAAAAGTGACGCAACTTTTTTTTTTCTTTTGCTCGAACCATATCACCACATCAAACAATAAAAGCATGATTTAAACAAATGACAAAAAGAGAATTTTCAGTTTTAAAAAAAAAATCTCATTCAGAAAAAAAAAGAATTCAAGTATTTCAAAAAAAAAAAAGAGAATTTTTTTAAAATAAATAAAAAGACTCAGCGGGAGAATCCTGAAAATCTTTTTTCTATTCGTTTGATTCGAAGAAAATTTAATTGCGATTTCGAAAAAAAAAAAAAAAAATTTCAATTTCGAAATTTTGGTGATCTTTCTATTAATCCAGGTAATGTTTAAATTTCATAAAAAAAGGTCGTCAAAGTTATCTTTTTTTAAATAAAACTGTCTCAACAAAGAATAAATAAAGTTTAATTATGGTTCTGAGACTCTGAATGTGACGTAAGACAAAGGTAAGACATTTAACAAAAAAAAAATTCTTCGGAGAACCAATTCGTACTAATTGTAACAAAAAAAAAGTGATATTTAAAAATTAAATTGTAAATATTTTGAGTGTTATAAATCAATTTGGAGGAAAAGAATAGTTTTTTTCGATTTGTCAGACTAGACTTTGTCAGTACAAGAAATTCCAGTGCCTTTATTGGTTGCTTCTTAAAATCAGTCATATGAACATTTAGTTTTGCTTGAAAAGATTATGTGTCATAATGTTGAGATTAAATTGCGAAATTTTTTTTTTTGAAGATTAGTCTAAAACTAAATTTAGAAGTTAATTTAGACAGGAAATTTAGAAAACAAAAATTTTAAGGTAATAAATTTTGTTTTTTTTTTGTGAGCAAAAGAATCATAAATTTTAAAATATAAACAAAGAATGAAACAATTTCATTGCAAAACACAATAGAGAGAGAGAGAGAAATGTAAAATTTGTTTTATGATCGCATGGATATTAATTTAATAGCTATAAAAAATATAAAAAAAAAAGGTGTATAAAAAATATATACCTATGCATTCATGCCGGCACATCCTTCATTTCAAAAAGTATTTTTTTTATAAATTTAAATTTATTTATTTTTTATGGGAGGCAACTTTTGAATTCAGTCGATTATAAATAATTAGATTATTTCTCAAAGTTGAGTCTAAAATCAAAAAAACTTATCTGTTTGTGACACGAGTTATTAATGACCCCCCTTTGGTGTAAGCTCGTACTAAGAAGACATGTATTAGGTAACAATTAAACTCATATTTATTTTGAAACAAATTTTCTTATTTTATTTAATTTTTTAAAATGTTGTATTAAATAAAAATTATCATTTGATTGATTTTAATCAGTGAAAAATTAGTTAAAGTTAGTATTTTTTGTTAAGAATTGGTCTACTCAAGCATGTAAGTGTTTTTAAAAAAAAACTATTCTAAATATCTATTTTTCGTGTTTAATTTTTGCAAGTCGACATTTTGAATATTCTTCTTTTTTTTATTGCCATAGATACTTTTAATCAGATAAAAATTGGAATATATATATATCAAACATTAGTTTAATTAAGTTTTTTTATGGTACTAAAATATTTCAACTGCAAAATACTGAAGTGTACAAGGATATCAAGTGATTTCAATTTTGTTTGTATATAAGAATAGAATTTTTTTTGGTCTTTCTTCAGCAGAACGGATCACTTAGTTTTTCCAATAAATTTTTCAAACTAAAAAAATATTACCAAAGTCTAAAGAGCAATTATAATACAACTTTGTTTAGTGATTTGAAGACTACGAGTATTGATTATGTTTGTAAAGACCCGGCTCAAACTGGCCGCTGATATATGTGATAAAATGAATGTATTATAACTGTAATATAGGAGCCTTAAACCCCAAGATTGCAATGTTTCTGCCCTTACCACTCCAATTCAAGTTCATAAGCTTTCAGAAATTTAAAGACATGTTGTTCGAGGGATAACGGGGCTTAAAAGAAGTGACATCCCGAACTAAAATTTTTACAACCGTTCAAGAGATAAAAAAGTCTTAAGTTCAGAGTCAACAAAAAACTGTTCTCGAGTTATATAACCGTTAATTGTCTTTAATGTTGAGTTGAACCAAAAAAATCGAATACTCCTTAAAAATTTTCATTCTAACAAAGGTAAGAATGAATCAGCACAATCAAAGTTTTTAAAATTAATTTTTGTTGAACAACAAATTAAACTGATCAAGCAGGTTTAATAGAATTTTTTTTTTTCGAAAAATTAACCAAAAAAATTATTGTATTACGACGCTCCATGCAGAAGAAGTCATACAAGTTTTATCATTAAAAAAAAAAGGTTAGTACGACTAAGAGTTGAAACAAAATGAAAAAAAAAAGTAGTAGAAGCAATTTACCTAGAACTCAATAGGATAATAATAAAAACAGATAAATAAGCCATCATGAAACAAAAATTTAAGCAACAAAAAAAAAAAAACAAAGTAAATAAATAACAAAATTTGAAGAGAGAGAGAGAGAGAAAGAGAGAAAATTACCTGCTTGAAAGAAAATAATTTTTTCAAAAAAAAAAAAAAAATTGAAAATTTTTAGACAACGAAAAAAGAAAAAGTGTTTCAATTGCTTAATTTTTTTTTACAATTTTATTATTTCAGTATTTAATATTAATAAATTGTGAAGATAATAATAGTTGAAAATTGGATAAAGATCTTTATTGAAGCAGAAACTTTTTTTTTTGTTTCTTTTTTTTTTTCATATTCTTTATACCATTTAATTATACATCATCATCTTCGACTTAAAGTGTTTCTATCAATTTTTTAAAAAAATGACAAATAAATTTTTATAAATTTTTAATCAAATTATGCAATATCAATTTAAATTGAACTTATTTTTTAGATACAACTTTCTCTGTGTGTGTTTTTTTTGTTTTCAAGTGGCAAAATATGAAATTTTATTTTTAAAACTTAAAAAAAAAAATAAATAAAAAAGGACCGAGACTATCTGTTTTTTTTTTCTGTTTTTGTTTCTTATTGTTATTGTTGTTTGTGTGTTGTGTAAATGATTTATACTAGTGATAAAATGATCGATACGAATAATACATCGAATACACCTACAACAACAAGTAGTAATCAATTTGTCGATTGTTTAATTGGTGATGTTGATGTGGATCATCATCATCAAATAAACAAAGACGAATCGGATTATATGCAACGTTATTTAAATACACAACAAACACGTCCACTTCAGTATACACCATTGACAACATATCAACAAAAAAATAAGTCAAGTTATAATGTAAAATTGTCAAATGATTATGCGTCAAATATTAATAAATTTCAGTTTGTTCTAATGGCGCCCACATCACCAGCTGTTAAAGTAAATGAAGACACACTTACTTATTTGAATCAAGGTCAAAATTATGAGCTTAAACTCTCTTGTAATGACCTCAATTTGAACCAACCACAGTTGGATCAAAATTATTCATATCAAAATGAAGACATAAAGCCTTTTATAAATTTGGATACAAAAACAGTTGAAAATCCGTTTCTTATAAACAATCAATCGAATAGCACAACTTTGAATCAAATAGTACGAGACGCTGGAGATATAGGAGACAAACTGCACGAAAATCACTTAAATATGGAACCTAGTGGAAACACTTTGGTGTATTTAAGTGTTGTTAGAGTTTGTTTTTGGGACCGTAAATTACAAGAAATGGAACAAGAAGAAATTAAAGAGGTATTAGTCTTTAACTTAACACAAAGTGATACCCTTTATTCCATTATTAGTCAAAACAAACTTAACATTTTCTAATATGGCGATTCCAAAAAGGGTCACTTAAAAAATTTATAAGAAATTTCAAAATTTTTTTAATTTGTTGAAGTGGGAAAAAGAATATCCAAATATGAGAATGTTGGAGATTGACTCGAATTCAAGTTATGGCATAATTGAAGCACGTATGTCAGACAGTTATATAAACGCTGCTGAAATTTTATGGAATGGTCGTACAGGTGCAAACATATTTTTTAGATGTAATTGTACTAGTACTGCATTTGCACCGCATAAACATGGTGGTGAAAAAGGTATACACATGCGTTTTCAAATTGATACATTTGATGTTACTTTATTAAATCAATCTAAAATGTATCCAAATGATTTGTTAAGTTATCAATCGAATCATACGTCATCGTCTTCATCGAATTCAATATCATCAATTTTATCACCACCAAATTCAACATCTTCAGCTAATAGTATAAAGTTTATCAAAGATGACATTGATCGTCAGATAAACACTCCGACACCTTCAAATCATAATCGAACTTGGCTAGAATTTAGTGAGGTCAAACACTTATCTGGTGCTTATTGTAGAATACAGTTGTTCCGACTAAAAGGAGCACAGCGTAAACTGAAAACAGATAGATCAAAAATTGAACGATTAAACCCTCCTGATTTGAGAAAACGATATCAACCATCGAACAAAATCACTCTATTAAACAATTGTGCTTACGATTGGCTTTATTCACTTTTACCATTTGCCAAAGATAATCAAAATCAAAGCGAGTTGAATCACGAATTAGACGGAAGCTTTCAAACAAATTCACAATACACTCAAAATACAGATTATTTAATGAACCCGAATTTTGGGACTAACAATTCATTTATACCACAAAATTCGTCGTATTCAAACAACATGGAGTTTATGGGTGTAAATCAAAATCAATATGTCAATCATTACAACTCGGTTGACATGAATATAAGCGGAAATGAGAATAACTTTTATTTGGATAACACATATCAAATGGGTCAAACCAATGTTAACAACAATCCAATACAAAACAATGAGTACAGTTACAACAGAATGAAGCGTACGTCATCATTAACATCTATTAATAATTATTCAAATTATAAATCGAATAAGATACAAAAGACTAATAATGTTAGTACAACATCATCAGCATTTGCTTATAATAACATGTCTTCACTTGCTTCGTCATCATCTTCAGCTTCATCATCATCTTCATTATCATCACCATCATCACCTGTATCACCACAAGTTACACAATCCCAAACAACATACACTGATTACACAAACACTGTTCACAATTCATGTCCATTGCCTTATGATTGCTCAAATAAGTATGTTCAAGAGTGGTTGATACAACATAGATTTTTTAATTTATTGACTATATTTACAAATTACACGTCCAATGATGTTTTAAGACTAACCAAAGACGATATGATTACTCTATGTGGTAGTGTTGATGGTATTAGATGTTACAATATGGCGCATAATATTCAAATTAAACCCAAATTAACTATTTTTGTGACATTTAAAAGTCAAACGTATTATTCAGCAGTGTATTTAAGTGATTGGAAGAGTAATTTTTTGATAAGTAAAATATTTAATGTATTTACAACATATGTAAAATCGATACGTGGAAAAGACGATTTGAAGGATAAAAAAGAGGGTGAGGATGAAGAAAAGCTTGATTTCGAAAAAGAACATGTCTATGCTTATGATAAAATGATTAATGGAGTTTATGAATACGAATTGTTTATTAAAGTAAAAGGCATACTAGTAAAAACAACAGATGAAGTCCTAAACAATCTACTTGATCAATCAAAGTATATGATTGAATTTGAAGTAACTGATCAATTACAACAATCAACTGATATTAACAAGACTTTATCATTGCCGTCAAAGTTAAACAATTTAAATAATCAACCGTTAAATGTTAGTAAAACAAAGCCAAGTTTGGTTAAAGTTATAATGATTCCATTAGATTAATTTTTTGAAAAATTTTTTTTTTTTTTTTAAATTGTTGAAAATCAATTAAATTGAAAAGTTATTTGTACCTTTAAAGAAAAAATATCAGATTTTTTTTTTTATTTTTGAGTTTTCTTCTTCTTCTATTTCTTCTTTTTTGCTTCCATGTTAAAATATATCCGTCAGTTGAAATAAAAAATTTCCATTTTTATTCAGATTTTATTCGTAATTTTATGTTTTTATTTTTGTTTTTTTTAATTTTGAGTTTCAAGTTTTTGATCAGCTTAAACTTTTAATCGTTTCAATAAATTTCTTTTATTTTGTAAATTTTATTTTTATTATTTTTTTTTTCATTTTTTTTTAAATATTTTTAAAATAAAATCATATTTTTTTGACTTAATTTAATTAAATCATCTAAATAAATAATTAATTAATGATACAAAATCTGATAGAGAAGCGCATTGTCTTATGACGTTAATCGAAACCCAACGTACATAGGCGCAATCGAAAGGGACTGATTTTTTTAATTAATTAAGCTTGCGAGTAAGTAATCATTTTAATTTTTTAAGCTGGTTCATAGTTGCCTCAGGGCATCTTAAAGTTGACATATAATCTGATCATAATCAATCCAGTTTCTTCTATAGAACTAATAAACAGAGCAACTTTCATTAATATAGCAACATTTAGCATTGAAATTCTGGGTACTAAAAAGCTGACCCCCATTTTTCGTGAAATTTTTGGGTGAAGCTTTGACCCCCAACCGATTTTTTAATAGAAGAGACTTCGAGCTTTCCAAAAAAAATAGGCCCTGACCTCTCAGCTCTTTTAGTTTTCGAGATATTTTGAATTGAAAAAATGTAGCCCTAGTCACAAAGTTAAGTATTTTACTTAATTTAAAAATACGCTTGGTTAGTGGTTCAAAGCTAGTCTGGATAGTTGGCAAGTTCCCAGCTTCGGCTCGGTTTATAATGAACGTTTCATAGTTACTGGAGTTGATGGCAGTAGCATAGTCTTAACCGTGTTTATCTTACGTTTAGCATGTTTGTTACAAAACTTAGCACCTTGCAGAAATGATTTATAATGTTTAATTTATAGGATTGATAGAACAAAATCAGATTATACCTGATATATCTTCCTCAGATTTTTCAAATGCTAGTAAACTTCTACATCTTTATAGAATTCTTACTTTTTAAAAATGTTATGGCTAAGATTGATCGCTTTTTGCGTGAATAGATCTTTAAGCAGATACATTAAAACCGATGTATTTTTTATTTTATTTTTATTTTTAAATGCTTATGTACACTCACTTACTAGAAGGAAGAACCTATCCGAGAGTAAGTGAGTTAATGTAGTTAAACGCTAAATGCATTTAACAGGTTATACAAGGTATAACAGAATTAATTAAATCAAAAAAAATACAAAAATTAATTATAAAAAACAACAGAAAAACAATAAAATTATCTATAAAATTTAATTTTTTGTAAATTCAAATCAAAATTTGAAAATTTTTTTATAAACTCTGGTACAATAAGATCTTGAAAAATGTACGCTTCTTTTTTGAAAATTTGTTTGTCTTCATACAGGTCAAGGCATTCAATTTTGTTTACAATTTTTGAACAAATATTTTTGAAAATGAGGTCGCCAAATTTTGTTCTTGCGAGGTTAGGCTCCAGTACTAACTTGTTGTTACTTCTTACTTCTTCGTTACTTCTCCGATGTCAAATATTCGATTTTTTTTCGTTGGGACCGTTTTTTTTAACTTGAGTATGAATGAGCTTCCAAATTTTTATGGAATTTAAAAGATCTTTATTTAATTAAAAAATGTTAGCACAGTTAGTGGCGCATACAAAGTATTGTACCTGTGAATTGAAATTATTTAAGAGCTAAGGCTTCGGCGTTTTACTCTATTTTACACGAATGGCATTAAAAGCTTTTGCTGATTTCTTTGCTTCTTTGAAACAAATTTGACCCGAGCGGGATTCGAACTGAAACTTTCGTGGAGCATCGATCAACCGACGATACCAACTGAGCTACCATTCCCATCAAACACATCGCCCCGTAATACAGAAATAGTTAGAAAAGAAAATTTTCTACCCTGTCGGGGATCGAACTTCCGACCCTCTGCTTGCAAGACTAGCTCGCAAACCACTCGGCTATACGGGCTTTTATTTCAAAAACATAGACAGGAATTTGTTAATTTATCAACAACGTTGAATAAAGCGAGGTTCCAATATATGCTGATTATATAGGGTTGTTCGCTAGCGAACCGCTAGCAATTTAGGTTAAACGCAGAACAAGCCTCTTTTTTAAAGCTTTTAATTTTTACATTAAATTTTCTTGCTTGAACCTCAGTTAAACCCTACTCGAAAAGTATTCTGGTACTAGCTTGATCTGCCCTATTTTTAAATCCCTTAAATAATAGTTAATTGGTGACCAAAAGTTAATGAAGGATTTTATTCAAGGCTGTATGGTCAAGGTTAAGACCATCTAAATTCCCAGTGAATTTTCTTTTTAAGAAAAAAGTCCATAATAGTTTAATAAAATTTGCTTATTTTAATCACTTATTAGAGGTAATTTCACTAATTGTCAGGGGTATGAGCAGAGAAGAATGGTTCGGGTAAGATGTAGTCTAGAAAATTATATTCAAGAATAGGTCAAAAAGTTTTTGAGATTCAAAAATAAATTCGAGAGCGGAATGACTCTTTTTGAAAGTTAGGAAAAATATTAGGTAATTTCAAATTAGAACTCACACCTTTTTAATAATCAAAATTTAAAATAATTAATTGAGCTTTGTTTAACCTTTTTCAGAACATATAAAACTTTTTTTATTTTTTTTGAAAACTGAAGGGGGCCACAAAAATAGATGTAAATTCCAAATTTTTATAGGAAAACGCCAGATTGGTGATGGTGTATTCCAAAAAATACAAAATTTTCATACCCTTAATTACCGGAATCCTAAACTATTATCGTAATAAACACCCCGACTAAATTCAACAATAGGATAGACTTAGTTGTGAAGATTTTGGTCGAATAAGCATCTTAAATTTCCTTCTATATTTTATTCTTTTTTGTTGAAACTTTTTGAAATAATTGCTACGGGTAAAGTTGTCTTAAAGGTATAGTTGCTAGCCATTTAGAGTCCCGGTAGCTGGACAAAATTATCAGCTGAAAGATTTTCTGGTTTGTTGTTAGAAAATAATGAATTGCTTATTTGTTCTAGACCGTATCTTGTGTCTGGTTAACTTTTAATCCGTGCTAATCTAAACCAGTATTAACCCGAGTAGAGTGTCTAACAAAAAAGATCATAAAAGTGGTAATAAAATTTGATAATTAAGTGGAGCTTTGAACCTGATTTTCTTAACATATACAAAGAATTTTCCAACGTCATTGTTGTTAAGGAATCTTCAAAGAATCTTTAAGGAAACTTAGTCCAATATCTTTAAAGAATCATTAAAATTGAGTTGACTGGGTGGACATGAAATATTGTCAAAAAATACTGAGCTTTTATGGGTAATCCGTACCCACGCTATACCTCTAAATTAATTGGTACATATATCTGAGAAGACCAGATGTTTTTATCCAAGAGAAATGAAATTAAAAGAAAATGGAAAATTTTTTTGTTTAAAGGTAGATGATAGTCTATTACACAAAAAATAAAAAGCGTGGGATTCGATTTGAAAGTTCTAAACAAATGTCTTTTTGTATGTGAAATCAAAGTATGAAGATGGTTTAGACATAGAACTTTGTTGTTATACTAAAGTCCTGGAAATTAAAAAAATTATAATACTTAAGTCCTTTGCGGGTATAAAATTTTTAAAATTATAAAAATTATCCTCCTTTTTAGTTACAATTTAATTATAAATGACAAAAAATTCCGCTTTTTCTAGGTTTAAGTATTTCAGTGTAGTGTCTTAAATTAGTACCTTTTGGTCCGTCTATCCGATCCTCTCGTTAGACGTTTTAGAGCATGCTTTTATGCTCAAAGAGAACTCAACTTTCTAAAGTTAAGCTAATTAACTAAACCAGTGATATCAGCGAGATGTCGCTATAACACATGTAGGATAGTCAAATTTAAATTTTCGAATCAAAATTAATGCTACTGGCATTGACGATATCAGTGGAAAGTACAATAATAGAAAATAAAGTTGATGAATTGGGTCATACTTAACTTCCACCGAGTTAATGTCTTGCCGTTACTGTAACTCTAACATCCTTACACGTCTTTTACGGTCGATATAAGTTTCGACTAAATATCCCGTCAAAGAAAGACTTGTGTAAAAGGCGTATTTATCGATTAAAAGCAATAGTTTTTGAGTTTGGGTTTATGGTGCTTCCTTTTAGTAGCTTTAATATTCGAGATCATTTGTTGATTGAAGGGTTTTCAAAAGGTTTTAAATGAGATAATTTATGCCACAGGAAACATGTACTACCCTGGTCATTCACATGTTCCAAAAATGAACGTTCAAATGTTTTCATTTGAATTCAATGAATATTTGTGAACGCTTATGAATTCGAATGAAAACATCTGAACGTTCATTTTTGGAACATGTGAACGACCAGGGTAGTAATTAAAAAAATGTTTTCATTTTTTTAAAAAAATTTTATTTAAATTTACAATTTTTTAAATTATTTTTATTTACCTATGTTTGAATTATTGCTTCCTATATTACCGGTGTTAACAATATATTGAATTAAAGGCCTATCTAACGGAGCTGTTATAATAAGTTGTCTTCTAGTCAAATCTCTCTTTCCAACTTTAAAATTACTACTTCCAATTGATCCTGAATTGAATAAAAAACGAATGTTTGGTCGATTTAATGGAATTTTAATTTCAGTTTTTTGTCCAAAATTTGTATGATAAATGTTTGCTCGATCCAAACTCTTAACACCATTCAAATTTCCATCTATAATATTGCAACGTTCGCCATTATCATCACAATCGGCACCAAATGCTTAAGTTCAATTTAGTTTTGCACTTGTTTTTTCTCTACATAAAAAAAATTAATTTGCTTACCTAAAATTGTTAACAATCCCAAAATTATGAAAAGAATCTTTATCATTTTGTTTTTTAATCTTTCTGATGCATTATTTGTGTTTTACACTTAAATAAAATATTTTCTGGGTTTGGAGAGAGAGAAAAAAAAATAGAATTAATGATGAACAAAGTTCGTTTGGTTGCACCTTGATCTTTTAGAAAATATTTTGTACACGTAAGAGGAAATTCCTTGAAAAATTAAAATGCAAAGCGTATTTTGTTATCTTTACTTCTAAAAACTTGGATTTAATAAATCGATTTTTAAATGATTAATATGTCTGAAAAATAATCTTTCGTCTGAAAGTTAATTGAATCAATAACTTTAGAACAGATGTGAATTATTTAAAATACTTGATACCTAATATCATTTCATATCATGATGTTTAAGAGGCATCTTAATCATTTACCATTTTAAATTTTAAACACAAGATTACCTTAAAAACATGAAACTTGAGAAATTAAGACCTGAAAATATCTCCACTTGAATTCTGTCTTAATACAGCACGGCTAGTGAAAAAAAGGCGTACCGTACCGTTCCATTTTTGAGAAGCGTACTTTACCGTACCGTACCTACCGTACCCTCCTAACGTACCGTACCGTACCCTCAAGTGAATCGTAACATACATTCTGGAATTTTTGAAACATTTTTTGGATTTAAATTTTTTAATGAGAAAAAATTTTACCATTAAACCAGGGTTCCTATCCAAGGAAAAATATTTTGAAATATAATTTAATATGGTAAATAATAATAATAACTTTTTTTCTCATAAAAATTTAAATCCGAAAAAAATTTTAGGATATACGTTACGATACGCTTTGAGGTTACGGTACGAAACGCTAGGAGGGTACGCTAGGAGACAGGGTACGGTACGGTACGCCTTTTTTTCACTAGCCGTACTGTACCAAGAAACGCGATAATTCTTAAATTTTGGTGCTTTTTAAAAAGATTACGAATCAGATAAAATCTATTTTTCAAAATTTTAAATTTATGCTTCCGGATTCCGAATTGAATAAAAAAACGAATTTTGGTCGATTTAATAGAATTTTGATTTAGACTTTATGTCTGATTTTTAACCCCATCTATTATATTGCATCTGTTTTGTTACAAATTTTTTTTGGCAATTTTAAAAGTAGAAAGCCAAAAAAACTCCGATTTTTCGATAATTTCCTGATATTCCTAATTTTCGAAATTTTAAATCATAAAAAACTTAAAAATAAATTTACCTTTTTTTACTTAAATTTACGTTATTTTTTGTAACAAGGAATTTACTTTAAATGACGTTAAAAAATAATTTCGACAATTTTTTTCCAAGAATCGCTATTTAAGTTCCTCTTACTTCTGTTGTCCCGTTAGACTGCACACATAAAATCTTATCCTTAGGAGTATAAGGTGATTGAAGGTGTTTTCTAAATTTTGGCATTTTTTAATTAAAGGTTATTTTCTTTAAAAGGAATCTTGTTTCTTTATACAATTTTCTTCATATCATTTATTCGAAAAATTCAATGACAAAGTGTAGATCTTTAAGGCTTCTCCTAAATTTTACCATAATTTATTGCTAGGATATTCTAAGAGAAAAATGGGCTAAGTTTTTTAAAATATCTAATAAAAAAATATCGAAATACAATTTTTAGTATTAAAATATTCGTCTTGTATTTGTTACGCTATAAACAAAGTACTGATATAGTAAATTGAGAACATATAAGAGGTTTTACAAAAATTTACGTAAACTTACCTGATTCTACGTAAAGTTTGGAAAATAAAAATATCATAGCACTACCATGATGTAACATTTTAGAAATCCCGACTCATGAAAGATGTTGGCAAAACTGAAAATTTTATGATTTTTCTTACTTGTGCAACTTCAGACTGGCTTATTAGGACACTGAATATAAAAATTTAGAAAGGAAAACTGCAAGTTTTGGTGTTCGAAAGATATTGTCAAATACTCAAAGAAATAAGATTTTGTTTCTTAAGATTTAACGAATTTTTACATAAAAATCCTAACAGCTTAGTTATCTAGGATTTAAAAGTTAAATTTAAAAGTTACATCCCAATGGGTCATCCCAATTGGGATGGTAGAGGGGGATCAGTGAACAAGTTGATAGATTTTTTTTCTGACCTGTTTAAAAGAGCTTTTTCTATTTTTTAACAAAGATGGGTCGAACTCTTCCTTCGAAAAATTAAAGGCTTTTTTAGTTCTAAGGTTCATTTTTGTATTAACAGGTGTAAAGACAGCCTTAAAAATTTTTATGTGAAATTTTAAAGGGGGTGGTATTGTTAAATGGAAAAAAGATTTTTCGACAGGGGGGAGGGGGTTTAAGCATTTAAAAATTCCTAAATTGGCCTAGAATTTTTTTTTCAAGTGTGCATTAAGTTTGGTTAATTGAAAAAAAAACTTTAAGCAAAGTTAATTCGAAAGATTTCTTTATTGAAACTGAATTAATTAAAATTCTCTTAAATAAAAAATATAAACAACAACATAATCCTAACTTATGATTTTCGACTTTTAAAATGAAATTTGATTTGTAAAACGATTAACTTGTACTTGAGTTAATGTTTTTCTGCTTAAAGTTTTTAAACTTAGAGACTATTCCCATTATTATGTGACAAAACTCTTCACGACATATTTTATTTATTAGCAATTGAATTAAAAAGCTAAATGAATAATTGAAACATGCAACAATTCTAGATGAACTATCAAGTAATTCAACAAACACATTAAAATTTGGAAATTGATACAAATCAGGGTTTACGATTAAAATCATCATTACAACCAAATATAACATAAAAGGTAATTGACAAAGTAAAAATATAAAATTCGAAATTATAAGTGGATATCCGAATTTTGTTTGATTCGAATTTGAAAATTTTCGTTTCGATTCGACAACTTTTTTTACCAAATGAACATTTGTTCCTAAAGTTAAAAAAAAAGGTGTAAATATCCCAATTATTATTGATATTGACTCACGAATTATTGTAACTGTTGGAGAAGAAGCACATACTTCAAATTCTCTTGTTAGATTAGTAGTAATCTCTACACTGTATGCTTTAATCTCAAAAAAAAGACTCGGGATGTTTAATAAAATAAGAAATGAGTAAAGAATAACCATTAATTTGATAAAAAATTTACTTTTATTATAAGCAATTTTATATTTGTTTGGAAAGATTACAAAAATATAGCGATCGATAGTGACAAAAAAGTTAAGCCATGAGCATGCTTGAAATCCTAAACGAGTCAAACAAGGAATAAGTTTGCACCATTCATCAGTATTTTCGTCTACACCATAAGATTCAATAAACGAAATAAATCGAAGAGAGGTCATCACAATTACATGCATATTATTAGCTGCGATTACAATTAAAAAATTTCTCATAAATGTACCATCAAATTTTTTTCTCATAAAAACCAAAATTTGTAAAATATTTAAAATTATTCCAACAGGAAAGATCGTGTAATTCGAATACATAAGTAGTCTCTGGTTGACATCGAGTGAAAAGATATACGAATCTGAATAGAACGACTTATTCATTTTTTTTGTTATTTAAAATTAATTTCTAAAAAATCCAAGTATTTATTTATTTTATCTAATTAGTTCCGGAAAAAGATAATTATTCATTTAGAACTCATAAGGTAATTTTATGACGCCTAAACAAGGTAATTTCAAACAGACATGTGTACCCATTTATTTTGGGTTATCGGGTCGGTTTGAGTAACCCGAAAAAATTGGATTTTAGGGTTCGGGTAGGGTATAGGTTATAACTGAATAGGTTGAGTTGGGTAACCCTAAATAAATAGGTATTTGGATTTAAAATTGTGTTTTTAATTAGAGTTTCGGGGTATACCTGTCCTATTTTAATGGGTTACTCAACCCTACCCGAACCCTAATATCCAATTTTATTTCCAAGAAATTTTTCAAACAAATTAATTCATTACTCAAACATAACACCATTACAAAACATAACTCAAATAAAATGAGATTTTTGTCTTCTTTTACGTGGTTACTTGTAATTGAGGTTATACGGTAGCTAAGAAATATTGTCTTACTCTTCTTTTATTTTATTTAGATTATAAAATATTTTCGTTTATTGTCTCCATTTTGTTTCTCTATAAACAACAAAAATATTCCTCTTTAGCCGTACTTCTCTTTATTTTCAAATAATCGATCACATTTCCTGATTTTTTTTGACAATTAATTTCTAGAGCTCTCAAAAAGCTTTCTACTAATGCATTTGGTTCCAATTCATTATAGAGAATATTCAGTCGTTATTTTTTAACTAAAAGAGACACAGTTTATTATTCTCATATATTCGATAGCCTCGTGAAAATGTTTTTTGGCAAATATTTGACCAAATACCGTAAACCCCCGATAGATGCCCCATTTAAATTTTTTTTTATAAATCCTTGAAAATATTAAAGAGTTACAAAATTAAAACTTCACATTATAATTTGGCTCTCACTTAGTCATAAAAATAGCCATTTTTACAAAACCCTTAAATGCTACAAACACGATGTACCGCTTTTGTCCCTGGGGCATCTATCGGGGGTTTACGGTAAAAAAGATAAATTAAAATTGTTCTGTCACGCCTAGTAATGCTGTTGGTCAATCGACATCAATCCTTAGACTGGTGTTTTTGTCCAAAATTTGAGTTAAAAATAAATGAGATTAATTCAAGTGCGAACATTCAAAAAAACATGTTCATAATAAAAGTAGGTAACAAAAAATTTTGGACAACCGTTAAGTAAAAAAATAAAATGTCAATAATAAGCACTGGATGTATAAATACTTGATTCTATCACATATTACATTTTTGTTTTAAAAACCAATTTAGTTTTTTTTTCAGCTAATTGATTTTTGACAGAAAACAATTGATCATTTTTGATATTATTTGGATATTGAAATTTTTAAATAGGACTTAGCTATTTTATTGACATCATTAATAAAACGAAAACATTTTTAGCATTAAATTGTGGTTTGACTAGAAAAAATTGGATTTCTAGTCAAAGTAATCAGGTATAAGCTTTTGAACATAAAGGCCTAGAAAAATTGGACTCAAAATAATTTGTATCTAGTTTTTTATCGATGCAGAACAGGTTTATCAAACCGATTCACTAACGTTCAGATAGTGTGCAAGTTAATTAAATTTTGACATCGATTGTTTTTACATTAAAAAAATAGTTTAAAGATTAACAAAAAACGAAATAATATCGCCGTAACCATGCCGAGGCCAGTCGGCGATGTTGCTGTCATTCAAACACCGTTCTAAATTTGCTGTATTACGGGAAGGTGGGTCTACGGATCGCGTGCGAGTCTTGTCGTATTGGGGTCAACGTAAGGGAGCCTAGGAACGAGCGCAAGAGCTTATTTTACATCAGACCCATTAAGCAATTTTTGTAGCTCTAGTAACAAAGTTAAGTATTCTACTAGATGTAGAATACGCTTGGTTTGTGGTTACAAGCTAGTCTGGATAGTTGTCGATTTCGTAACCATGCCTTAGCCGGTCCCAAGCCCGGATGTGAAAATGGTAGGGCGGCTAGTCGATTTAATTTAAAAGTTAATTATTTGAAGTCTTCTCCAACTATTCCATTTATTTTAAATTTTAATTACATTAAGACTTTTATACTTTAAGGTCATCAATAATGAAACTTTGACTTTGGTATTGAAATTTTTTTATTTTTAACAAACTGTTTAAATATTAACAAAAAAGAAAAATTAAGAAAAAAGAACATTTAAAATTTATAAAAACAAAATCTGCCATTTTCAGATAGAAGAAAGAAGGAGGAAAATTTTATTTCTTTTTTTTATTTGAATCCTTGTTCCATACTTTTAGTAAAACACGCGCAAAGTAAATACCAAACGCATGTATTTGCACAACCACAAACAAAAACATGTACCATAATACAATAACTGGAAAATCATGATATGTACTTGATGCTTGTTTTGTTTGAGCGTATTCCAATAGATCAGAAGCATTGAATAACATTGTCGACAAAATTGGTCCAAGGCCCAAAAGAACAGTTCCTATGTAATAGAATTTAAGTAATGATGTACGACTTCGATTCAATGACATGTATCCAGCTGCGGCTGGTATTAAACTAGTCAACCAAATATATTCCCATAAATTTGGTTTGGGTACTTCGGGAAACTCGAATGTCAAGCTAAAAAACTTATTTCCGAAATAAAAAACGACTTGTAAAATTATAATAACAGCCATCATCAAATGCATCCATATTGAATATCTAACGTATTTCTTAGTTTCAGCACTGTAATACGAATAATGATACATTATTAATAAAACTTTATAGATTAAAAAATAATACAAACCTAATAGCGTATTGAGAAGCAACTTTTTCTCTATGCAAAAAATCATTACCATCCGTGCCTATGGGTCTTGAAGCCCCTCCTCTTGACGCCATAACTTTAAATATTCTTTAACAAAATCTATTTATAATTGGAATCTTTAATTAGTTCTATCATAATGTCAATAAAATTTAGTTAAACTTTTTGGATTTAAATATCAGAGAAGATAAATATGTTTTTAAAAGGGTTGGAAAGATGTATCTTATTTTAAATTGATTTTAAATGAATGAAACAAATAACAAAAAAATTTCAAGAAAAAAAAATTAGAATATTTGAAAAATCTATTCAAGTTATTTTATCTTAAAACATATAGAAGAGCTTTTTTTTCACTAAGTATTATAACTTCTATTTTTGCTAGATTTGAAATAGAACTAGATATATAATTGAAATAGTTTTGTTGTTGTTATTGCATACGTGTATATTCAGAATTTTTTGTTTGAAATAAATGAAAATCCTCTCGCTCCTAATTTCTCTCGCTCCTAAATATCATGTGGGTTGTGTTGATGACGTATCTATGTTTTTTTTTTTGAACTTTCATGCAGTGTCAAGTTTATGGTAACTTGTTATTTATGAAAGATAGGTGTTAAACATAATTGACCTATATTAGACGAGTAGTTTATTCTACGAATTTCTTACTATCGAATGAGAAAAATGTTATTTCTCATAAAAATAATTAGCTTTAAGAGAATTGATTAGTGCTTCCTATAAATAATTATGCTAGATACTTATTTTCAAGTAGCATTATTTTGTAGATTAGAGGCATTTGATTTTGAAAAATTCTAATTACACAAAATGCCGAAACTGTTTATTCATGCTCCTTAGATAAATTTTATGACCAACTTGGTCCTGCAATTCTCAATACGGACTAGTCCCAAAAAAGCTGAACTTTAAAAAATAGGGTTCTAAGTTTTTGGAACCCGTTTGGTAAGAATTAGTGTGTATTGTATAATGAATCGTTAAAAAAAATAAAAATATATAGCTTAAAAGCTTCTATTAAAAAATCTATCTTTACCATATTTAAGGTTTCAAAAAAAAATAATAAGTTTTAAAAAACTGAAGTTTCGGATCAATAAGAGTTTAATTATTTTTTTCTAAGTAAATTAACGTGTGTTCAAAAAAAATAACTAAAAAATTTTATGATTTTATCAAGAGTTACAATAAAATCCGGTTATAAAAAAAAGCTTTAAATGAATATTAATTTTTATACCGAAAAACGATAATAACGTAACTTGCTTCAAACTGATTGTCTGAAAATGATTCCTTGGGTAATAAATGAAATTTAGTTGAATTTCGAAAAGCAATTTTCTTCTTAGTCGACCAAAAATTGTTTACTCCAAAAGAAATCATTCTATAAAGACATCCATTTTGAAGCAGGCTCCTTTAAATGCAGTTGAATCAAAAGTCGATCAATCATTTTTAGATTTGTGGGTCTAAAAAAAAAGAGTTTTAGGAGCGCGCAAGCTTATAAAACACACCAAGGCCAAAAAACTATAAACGCTGAATTAAAGCAAATTTGAATTTTTATAATATACTAGCCGACTTGTCCAGCAAAACTGAGTTACGGTAACTTTACGTTTGGGCGGCATAATGAATTAAGCAATTATTGTAGATGAGGAAGATACTTTATTCTATAAAAACTGTTATAACTTAATTTAGTACTTCTCCAAAGAATATATATTAAGAACAATTAATAATACATAGAAACAATTTAGCTAAGTTTATGAAACTATGCAACTGACTAGTAACTTTATATTACTAGTATGAAAGGACCCTTAACCAAGTAAGCGGTTCGGTTGCATAAGCACCCGCTAACACACTCCTCCTGGTTAAGCAGCAATGACCTCATTGCTGGAGTACCGCCAATCTACTACGCATGCGCTTTACCATGCCACCTCTATGTGGCAAGTGCGGTACCCGAACCTACGGGTATGTCTACCTACGGTGGCCCGCCGGTTTCTTTACCGGGTATAACTCACCGTCCAAGGCCTATCTGTGGAAGGCCTTTCCTCAAAGAGGTAGTTCGTTCCTATCCACTGCCCAGGGCATCCCGTGGTCCTTATCCAATTATTCCAATAATTGGATCTGCCGTTCCCCGTGCCCTGACTTTGTTGCAAACATTAACCCATGAATCTACGCTACTAACTGTTCTTGTAACTTTAAACATTTACAATTTTACATTTTTTTTTTTTTTTTTTTTTTAATTAATTAGACTAGCTTGTTAAGCATTTTCCATAAAACACAATATACACCAAAAAAAAAAAAATCATTCTTGGAATGGTACATATTTACTCAGTCTTTGAACATGCACGGCCATCTCTTTACCATCCCTCTCAACACGATATGTCGTTGGGCTTAATCTTTTAATAATCCTATAAGGGCCTTGCCATTTCGGAAGCAACTTTTGTGTGTAGCCTTTCTTTGGAACTGGCCAGTAAATCAGTACGAGATCATTGTTATCGAACGAAACGGATTTATGTCGGGAATCATATCTCGATTTATAATAGTTCCTGGCATTCTCTTGTTTAAGCTCAATTTGTTCATAACTAGTTCGCAACTTATTCATTAATTCAAGTTTATAATCAATTTTGTCTTTACTATCATCTGGTTGGGAATTTCTCTGTACGCCAAACTGCAAATCAGCAGGGAGAATTGGATCACGACCATAAAGAAGAAAATATGGCGTTTCTTGTATTGAATGATTAATAGTTACACGGTAAGCCATTAAACAATCATCAATCCACAAGTCCCAGTCACCTTGACTTTCGCTGATTACCGTTGACAAAGCATTCACCAAAAATCGGTTGAATCTCTCAGTCTTGCCGTTGGCTTGTGGATGCCTTGAACTGCAAACTACGTTGTTAATTCTTAGTTTAGAACAAAGCCGCTTGAAAAGTTCTGAAGTAAATTGAGTTCCTTGATCTGTAATTACTTTTCTTGGACATCCATGCCGAGTAATAATCAATTGATAAAATTTTTCGACTACTTCTGACGCTTCGAGTGTTTTAAGTGCACACGCTTCGACCCAATTTGTAAAATAATCAACCATCACCAGAATGTAACGAAATCCTCTTCTAGTTCTCTTAATCGGACCAACAATGTCCATACCAACTATTTCGAATGGATAAGACGATTTGATGGGTTCAAGGAGTCCATTATTCGTAGGCTGTACTCTCTTGTGTTTCTGGCACGTCAGACATGCTTGAACAAACCTTCTGACATCCTCGTACATTCCAACCCAATAAAATTTATTTTTCAAAAATTCATATAATTTGTCTCGGCCAACGTGAGATAACTCGTTACAGTGGTAATGTTCTAGGAGGATCGGAATCAACTGCTGTGGAACAACAACGGTATATTTTCCGTTTATATCACAAAAATTGATCACGCCGTCTCGAATCACAAAATTGTGGTTAGCTGAGTGACTCGATGTAGTTGGGTTATGACCGGACAAGCTGTTAAATATTGACTGGAGATATGGATCTTTCTTCTGCTCTTTGGACATATTTAATCTCGAAATAAAATCTAGCTCGTTATTAATAAGAAGAGCTTCATCACCACTTCCACAATCCGTGTCTCCACTCTGATCCTGATCAGCCAATCTCGAGAGACCATCTGCGTTCGAATTCTTGGAGCCTTTTTTGTATCTGATTTCAAAGTCAAACTCTGATAGACGCAACGCCCATCGAACTAGTCTAGCAGGGCTCTTGGCGTTCATCAGCCATTTCAACGACTCATGATCCGTTTCGACAATGAAACTACTACCAATTACGAATGGTCTAAATTGTTCACATGACCACAGAATACCCAACGCTTCCTTTTCCCGTACCGTCCACTTCTTCTCAGCCGGCTGTAATACCCTACTTATGTACTGAATCACATATTCCTCTCCCTCTATTTCTTGACACAACACCGCGCCCAGCCCCCTATCACATGCATCACACTGGATTTTAAAAGGGTAATCGAAGTTTGGATGCCTTAACAAAGGTTCACTACAAAGAATAGTCTTGAGTTCTTGGAAAACCGCTTCATGTTCTTGTGTCCACTCAAAGTGAGAATCCTTATGAGTCAACTTATAAAGACCACCTGTCATTTGAGCATAGTTCTTAACAAACCAACGATAGTAACCACTAATCCCTAAAAATGAACGAAGCTCATTCTTGTTCTTCGGAGAATTGATCTTTTTAATAGCTTCTACTTTACGTGGGTCAGGTCTTATCCCTTCTGATGAAATCCTATGTCCTAAATAAGTTAATTCTTTTTTAAAGAACTCGCACTTCGAACCCTTAATTCTCAAATTTGCTTTCCTAATCCTGTCAAACACCGCAGTAAGATGCTGAACATGTTCCTCAAAATCTTTTGAGAAAATAATCACGTCATCTAGATAAACTAGACAGCAAATCCACTTGAGTCCACCAAACGCCGCATTCATATAGCGTTGAAAGGTAGCAGGAGCATTGGTTAGACCAAATGGCATGGCGAGAAATTCATATAGACCACAATGACTTATAAAGGCTGTCTTTTCCCTATCCTCCTCAACCATCGGTATCTGCCAGTACCCAGAAACCAAATCGAGGACTGAAAATATAGAAGCCTTACCTAGAGAATTCAAACTATCATCTATACGCGGTAAGGGGTAAACATCCCTTTTTGTTATTTTGTTTAATTCTCGATAGTCAATACAGAACCGTATACTCCCATCTTTCTTACCCACAAGAACCACAGGGGAAGCCCATGGACTCTTAGAGGGCTGGATAACTTTTGATTCAAGCATTTCCTTAACATGTTCTTCAATGACCTGTTTCTCTTTCTGACCCGCTCTATGAGGCGGACAGCTAATAGGTGGCTTGTCACCTGTGTCAATTGAATGCTTAACGTCTTTAGCGTCACCTGGCTTAACTAACCTTTTAGAGAAAAGGTCTTTATTCTGAATCAGTAGTTTTCCTAGAATAACTTTTTGTTCATCACCCAGGTCACTGGAATCTAAGTCAACGCCTTCTGGTATCTCTTCGGAAAGTTCTTTGATTTCCATATTAGATTCTGTCTCAGGAGGAAGTTCATCCCAATTAAAAAATAAGAATTGATCCTCTTGTATTTCTTTCAAGTCAGCAACAATGGTTCCTTTCGGGAGACAGAGAGTCTTGTTAGACAAATTGGAGAGGTCTATTTTAATATGGTTGACGTAGTTTATAATACCCTTAGCTGCGAACAACCCAAATCTGGTTGACATGTAGCGATTACTGGAAACAAAAGCTTTTCCTTTAAAATGACGGTTAGCTTCAGATTCAGCTACATAACGAGATAATGGAGGCAGAAAGATGTCTTCACTGAGTATTAAGTAACGTTTCCCTCGTCGTAACGGTTTCGGGTCATAAAAATCGTAATCGGGATCAAGAGTGATACACTTAGTTCTTGGTCTTATAGAGACGTCAAATTTTAGTATAAAATCCATGCCCAAAATTGAGTCATAGGGTAGTTGTTCAACTATCTGAAAGTCGACCAGGTAAGTGTTCTCATGGATCTCAATAGGAAGTTGCACGAAATGAGTTGTCTCTATTATTGACTCATTTCCTATCTGGAAGTGCAACGGTGTTTCAAGAGGAAGTCTTTCTATGAGCGAACCAAATTCGTCAAGCAATGATGCCTTAATTAAGTTCTTACTGGATCCGGTGTCAAGACAATTACTAAAAGGAGAACCGAATAGCTTTGCAGGTATCTCAATTAAATTATTCTGCTTGAACTTGAGATTTATAACTTTGTGAACATTCAGAGCCTGTTCACATTCGTCAGAACCAGCTTCAGAGTCGATTTCAGGCACGTGGGCGTAAGGAGCGTGGAATAAACTTGGGTCATAAAAAGACATCGAGCAAAGTTTTTGAAGATTTATTTTTTCCGAAACTTTTGTTTTGTCAAAACTACTCAAACTTCCAGGAATACTATAGTTCGTAACTTTATTGCTCAGGTCTGGTTTAACAGGACTCGGGCAGGTGTATTTCAAATGTCCCAATTGATTGCAATTATGACAACGTCTTAGATACATCTTACCTTGGAATCTCCGTCTTTTGGATCCGAATTGATTGGTATTTGATACACAACGTTTTTGAGAATCTTGATGATTTGTTTGTTTAAGGCTCTCAACCTCTTTCCGGATGGAATCATATTGTTCTTTAATCAGCTCGGCTTGCTTGTTTAATGTCTCGATAATTGTAGTACCACTGATACCATCGGCAGGATTGGAACTAACTGTCGGCTTAGGGATCTCCATATTAATTAGGAGTTTATCCTTCTGTTCACGTAGAAGTTTTGATTTTGCTGATCTTTCAGCTTCATATTTTATGGCATATTTGAGAGCTTTTTGCAATTCGGTTGGGCTACGCGCTCGAACAATATGTCCAGTTTCTGGTCCAAGACCGCGAATAAAATAATCAATACCCATTCGTTCAACCACATCTCTGCCAGCAGTCGGATAGGCTTTTTGTACCAGTTGAGTAACTCGAAGAGAAAACAACTCAAGAGGTTCTTCGTTGGCCTTCTTAATTTTAGTTAACTCGCTTAAGTAGTGAGTCGGGCTTGTCTTTAGAAAAATCTTCTTGAGTTCGTCTCTCATCTTCTCATATGTGTCAATCTGATTAGGACTTAAACCATAAATATAGTCTCTTGCTCTACCATCCAAATAGGCTTTGAAAAACTTAAGCTTAAGACTCTCATCGTTTAGTACAGACGACTTGGCTTCGAATTCATCCAACCACTGCTCAAGATTATCATTCTCAGTGCCATTAAAAATTCTCATCACGACTGGCGAATGACAAATTGATTTGGCTTGAGAAGCTGCCACAGGAGCTACTTGAGGAGCTGGCCGATTCTCAATTGATTCAATTAACTTGATTGTTTGAGATTGAAGTGGTAGGTTGTCTTCCTCAATAACTACATGCCGAAACTTTGAAGCTTTCGCTTGAGTTTGCCCACTTGTGTCATCATCTCCTCCACCAGGATTTGATTTGATTATACTGGTCACGGCACCATTATGTTGGCGGGGAGTTACGGTAACTTTACGTTTGGGCGGCATAATGAATTAAGCAATTATTGTAGATGAGGAAGATACTTTATTCTATAAAAACTGTTATAACTTAATTTAGTACTTCTCCAAAGAATATATATTAAGAACAATTAATAATACATAGAAACAATTTAGCTAAGTTTATGAAACTATGCAACTGACTAGTAACTTTATATTACTAGTATGAAAGGACCCTTAACCAAGTAAGCGGTTCGGTTGCATAAGCACCCGCTAACAATATACTAGCCGACTTGTCCAGCAAAACTTGCGGGATTTCTTAAAATCTTTTTTATTTTATTTTTTCTTGTAATTTCGAAGAATAAATTGCTTTTTCAAGGGTTCCATAATTTTCCGTAATAATTCTCTAAAAATGAAATTCGACCAAGCTATTTAAATGTTTTTTATGAAATATTTTTTGAGAAATTTTGAGAAACCATCAAGATTAAATTAAGACTCAAAAAAGCAGCTTATTTTCTCTGTCATTAACCTTATTCAGATCTTTACTGTCGAATGCAATTTTTTGATAATCTTCTTCTTGTCACACTTTTTCTACTCTCATTTTCCTGAAATTTTGGATCTTTTTACATCCAAGATTTTAAAAAGATCCTTACTTTCTTATAATCTTGAAGTCCAAATAAACAGAAATAAGTTTTCTTTAAACAAAAAAAAGTAGTTTAATTAGTGTGATTTCCATAATTATGGTAAGAAAAAAGGCAATAAGAGAAATTCATAATCATCATATGCCTCTCAAATGATTCTTGTTTTTGTTGTTCTTTGATATCTTCGACTCGTTCGACCTATTGTTAGGTAATATATCCATAAAACGATGTTTGTTTCATTCCTTATCTACTTTTGTTTCTAAATCTTGATTAAAAGACCCTGTCATTCGTGCTGGTTCGTCTTAAGCCATATGAATACAGTGTCTTATAAAACTTTTTTTTTCTAATCTGCCTGTAAATTGGTTGCTGATTGACAAAGTTTTAAAGGTTTAAATTGGCCATGTTAGTTTGAGAAGCTCAAACTTGGAGAATTATTCAAAATTATTCAATATAGAAATATTAAAATACATTACTTTAAAAAGTTTCATTCTCAATTGCAATTAAGATTATTTTGAGACCAACTTTTCAATTCCTTGCATTGGTACTCTTGTAAGTAGAATAAACAAAAGTTCCATAATGCTTGAACTTTCAACGCTGTAAAGTTTTTTTCATTACAATTTGATTTTTCGTTCATCACCATCTATTTGATTTACTGCTTGCACATGAGTGAAAACCCAACCTTTGAGGTTTTTTTTTCACCAAAAGTAGTCATACTTGAAGTCGATATAAAAATCCACTCTTTCTTATGAATTTGCTACATTGCTAAAAGAATTTAATGGAATATTGGGCGGTAAAAGGTCAATTATTTTTTAAGGCAGTTGATCGATTTACAATTTGGCCTTAATAACGTTTTTTATATTTAACCTAAATTTTTTAGATAAAAGCTTTTCAAGGCTTGCTTTAACTTAGTAACTTTATTTAATAAGTTATTTTTAACTTTAATTTATTAGAAAGTGCCTTATTAAGAAATTCTTGAAAGTTAGTAACTTTATTTTCTAGCTTTTAAACGTTAGTCTAACTTTATTTTATTAGACGATCCCCTTTTTATATATTATATATTATATATAGATATAGATTTATATTATCTAATAAAGATAAAAGGAAATTTTGACTTTAAAAGGATTGGAAATATAAATTTACTAATTGAACACTTAAATTAACATGCTTTATTCATTATTTATTAAAGGGATTTATAGAATTTAATTAAAAAAAGCTTGATTTATGAGGATAGTTAATATTAATTTTTTTAAAATAATCTGATAAACTCAAAAAGTGTCTAGATCAGACCAGATCGGAATTTTGAGCATTGTGAAGTTTGGTTCAAAAAGTTCAGTTCAATTTTGAAAATCGAAATAAGTTTATTTGCACTGCGTATGTAAAAAAGTGTTACATCATTGAGCGACCTCTGCAAAATGTGTGCATATTCTCTGCAAAATGCACACCATTAAAAAGTATTCAAATAAATGCGCAATTAGTTTGCATGGTCTTTTGCAGAGGTCGCCCAATGGTGTAACAAAGTTTGTTACACTTTGTTACATATGCAGATCTAGCATAAGACCTATTTGAAAAAAATTATTTCGATTTTTAAAATTGAACTGAACTTTTTGAACTTAACTTCACAATGCTGAATTTTGACAATTCTACAAAGCTCTGTAAAAAGTCTGCAAATAAATTGCTCATTTTATTTCCATATACACGGCTAGAGATAAGTTTCATAAATAAAACTCAAATACGAAACCATGATAGTTTTATATGGCGACGTAATCATTTAGTTTTAAATGTGAAACTTTAAAGTCGAATTAAAAAAAATGAAACTTAAAAGTTTAAATCAGACCGGAACATAAAGTTTCATCAGTCAAAAATCTAGAAGAAAGTAGGCAATTAACTTACTATTTCTTTAAGCTTACGCACCTCGTTTTCGAAAAATACTTGATCCAAATGGATACAACGCCGATCTATGTTTTACAAACATACCATTAAACCACTCTAATGCTTTTCCAACATAAAGTTATTTTTAGATTCTAAAATAGAATGTTATCCAATTAGAATTAAAAAAGGTGTAATATTGTATTGATTAAAAAAATGAACCTGTTTGGCTACAGCTAGACATGGGGCGAGCAATTCGAAGCAGTTAACTTAATGACGTTTTGCACTCAAGTATTCAATCTATCAGTTCATTTTAATACTTCAGCGGCTAAACCAGCTTACACCATTTGAGTTATTTTTTATCAAGTTGTTTGTCAATTTTCTAAATACATTGATATCTTGCTTAATAAAAAATGGTGTCTTTTTTTATTGTTTAAATAAAAAAATGAACTCTTAAATTTCGGATTAAGATAAAAATGAAACTTTAATCTCTAAAATTTTATTTTGAAACTTATTAGTGTTAAATTTTGGCTATCAGAATTGATTTTCCAAAATTGAAACTTTTTCTATCATATTTGGTAGGAAATTGTTTCAAAAACGACTGAAACTTTTAAGTATCAAAAAAATTGAAACTTTTCGCTAGCCGTATAATTCAATGGACTGGATTTTCCTGAATTTTCCAGAGATTTTGCAGATCTGGTAATTTGATGAAGGACTCTAAGTCAGCTGACACAATTTGAGGAAATGATTTTATACCAAAATTCACAATGTCAATAACAAGGTATGAAACAAAAAGTTGTACCTAAAACACGGAATTGAATCACGTATGACAGGAGCGAAATCGGACCCTAAAATACGGATTTTTTTTCCTCGGAATGTCATCTAAATTACGAAATCCGTAACTTGCTAAAATACGGAACAGTTTTCTTTAAAAATACAGATTTTTTTAATTGTTGAGGTTTAATCCGGGTTGATCGACCGTTTTTTTGAGTAAAACCAGTTTATTTTAATGAATGGATTCATGAAACGGTCGAATCCTTATAAATAACATTCCAGATTGTAGAAAATAAAATTTCCTAAATATTGGTACCCTAAAAGTTTAATTGTCAAATTATTTTCGTTGATTAGAAATCAATCTTCCCTTTAAAAAGCCGATTCTAAAACCGGTTTAGGGTAAAAATCCATATCCTGCAAACCAGAAGATAGAGAATTTAATTCCCTACAATCTGGTATGTTATTTTTGGGAATTACACTATCCCATGAAACCGTAAATTAAATAAAACGATCGACCCTATTTTTATTCTAACTCCTTTGCACAATTTTTTGATATTTTATTCCAAAAATGCTAATTAGCTTGAATTTCAAATGCTGATAAGTTCGCTAAAATAAGATTGAAAGACTAACTGGTCTTCATTTCTGACATTTTTATGGCACCACCCTATAGACTTTTTCTAGAAAGACTTTTTCAGTTACTGGAGTTACAGTACCTGTTGGGTTCGGAATCTTGATCCTATTAAAACTTGTTCATCAAAAGAAATATACTAATACAGAGTATCAAGCGTCTTCATTAGTGTGTTAATAAAATTTTCAGAATTTCATCAAAATTTTAGAAAATATCTGGCTTTTGTACGGCGAGTGTGAATATTCAATCTTGAAGTTTAAAAAGGTTATAAAATCTTTGACCAATTTGTTATCTTTAAAATATAATTCAGATCATCGTCATCATCATTCGGATATTTTTTACAAACGCCATCATAACTTAACTTCAAATAACTAAACTAAACTAAATCGATGATAAAAACTATTTTATTCGATATTTTTTTACTTATCCCGTCGAATTAATTTAATTTGTCCTTGAGTCGTGTTTAATGAGTCCTGAAGAGTGGTATCTCTTTATAGACCGGAATCTCAACCAAAAAATAAAAATAACAATTGCAGATTCATAAATTTTATTTTTATTAATACAGAAAAAAATTAGGATACAATAGTACCTTGTGAAATTAGAAGAGTAAAATAAATAAATTTATGAGAATAACCAGTCGCAAAGCTAATCATATCAACAACCATAGTTTGACAATTAGCAACATAATCACCAATAGGTATGGTTGCATATTTTTTTCGTTCAAGTTCTTTAGCTCTATTTTTCAATTCATGTTCTGATTTAATGACAGATTTTTTTGAAAATCCTGTATATCGCCATTCAAGTTGAGATTTTAATTTCTCTGAATCGGTTATTTCAATTTTAAACCTTGTCAAATCAACACTATCTTGTGCTAGATCGTATACAATACCATTAATCATGACACCCCAATGATGAATACTAAAACCTGGTAGAATTGATTGATCAACATATCTTAAAATTGTTGAATTCAACGGTCTATCACCAATCCATATACCATCGTTTTTATTCTTGTTTTTGGCCAATGATTTTCGTAATGAATCACCGTAGCCATGATCGAATTTAATGTTAATGAGCTTATCGTCCGAGAATAATCGCATCTCAGCTGGAGCATTTTGACAACCAAAAATGCTCAAAAATGTTAGAAAAATCAAAATTTTATAAAACATTTTAGTATAAAAAAACTTGGATTTTTCTTAAAGTTAATCTAAGTTCGCTCAGCATATGTTTGGCATATGCTCAAAGTAATTGTGTGAAGATTTGATTAGTTGAGCTATGCTTTTAAAATTTTGATAAACACCTGTTTTAAAGATGTTTATTATATTAAAGTGATGTAAATAGGCTCAATAGGAATTGGCTTGATAATGCCTCGTTCAAAAAAGGGGGTCTTAGGGGAGCCATTAAAAACATGACATTACAGTAAGATCCAAAAAATTAATAACAAAAAATTATAAGTTATTTTCTTTTTTTTTCCAAAAGATTAAGATCATTCATTCATTTTCATTAAAAGTCTTCTTCAAGTGTTAAAAACGTATTTTCAGAAAAAAATTTTCTCATCAGCACTGAGTGAAATACGAAAACTTGCACTTTATGGCTCCTTTACAAAACACTTTTATAAAATGAACGTAAGATGATTTTTAAGATTTTTCTTAAAATTTTACTCTAATCTTCAAGCTGCGATTGTAATAAAGTTTTCACTTATAAGAAGCTTTAGCCAGAACTTCCACAAAACAAAAACAGTGAAATTTTAATGCAGAAATTAAGCAACAAAACTTACTAAATTAAAAGCAATCTTGCATGGGGTATAGAATATCTAATTGAGTTAAATGTAAAATTACGAAGCATCTCATAAAGGTGCTAACAGAAAAATGTTCGCCGTCAATTTAAAAAGTTTGGCCGTCAATTAAAAATTCTTGTCCGTTTATTTTAATTAAAATAAATACATAATTAAAACTGGTACATTGTACTCTCGATTTTGTTAAACCTGATTTTGAATTCCTTACGAAAGCCTTTTCCATGTTAAATCGATTCGAGTTTGTTAAAATTTGATAGTTAAATGAGAATTTATGAAAATGGAGTTATTGATCCCCTTTTAACATCGTAACCGTAATCTACGATCCCTAAAACCCCAAAAAATCCTTTTTTTCATGGGGGTCAAAACTCAAAAATTTTACCCCTACCCCTCCACTTTTTACAGCTTAAAGATAAGGTGCTTAATTTAAACATTTAAGAACTTATAATTGGAGAAAGATATTTTTGATCTGGAGGTACCACCTGAAAGCTAAAAAGCTCCCATTGATGCCGCAAATAGTTTGGAGAAAAAAAATTCAGGAAGTCACCCTCGGACGAGGAAAAAAGGCATTTTTTTAAAAATAATCATATTTGTTTTTTAGGGTTATTAAGCATTTTATTTTAAAAATTACAAAGAAAACATAAAAGAGCAATAAAAGAATAACCTTTGTCATTCAACTTTTTATTCTTGACGAATTGTTTGTACTCGACGTATTAATAAATTTGACTCCATATAAACCATTAACCAAACAATACAATTCCTTGCGGAATATTTTATTAAAAATTGTATTAATAACAAACGGAAATGCATGATTAATCAACGATATATAAACAGCTATCGAACCATAGTAATTAACTCTAGCAAGATTTATTGGATCTTTTTCATAAATATTATAAAACACCAAAGTAACAGCCACTGGTATTAAATTCACAAAGTAAAATGTATTCATTACAATAATAGATAAAGCGAAGACAAGCTCTTTTTTGGTCGAACCAGTTGTACTTACTCGGCGTTTTGATTTTAAAAATGTGTGTATAAGCAACGAGTTAAGGACCAATATTAAAACACAAGGAAACAAATTTCTGAAACAAATGGCAATTAGGTCTCTTGCCACCATGATATTTGAGCTTGACATACAAATTTTGTTATAAATGTTAAAACCCGGTTTAGGAACTACATAAAACCAAAAATTCAAAATGTTAATTAAACTAATAAACATAAATAGGAAAACGAAAATTAAGATTAGTTTAAATTTATTTTTAAGAAACTTGAATCCTATACCGGAGTATTTAATAGTCAAATAACGTTCTGTTGTTAATAATAAAGTAGTCCATGATGACATTTGAAAACCGACTCGGAAAAAGTAATTTGCCAATTTACACGACCAATCAGACCATACTTGAAAATCATTATTAATTGAGACTGTAAAGTATAATAAAAATGACCAAACAAGAATGAACATGTCATAGATGGTAATGACACGATAGTATAGACCAATGTTCATTGATCTGAATCTTTTTCTACAAAAAATAATCAATGAGACCATGTTGAGAACAATTCCAATGGGTACGATTGTCAGATTAATGTAGTAAAGGAATGTTTTTGTATCGGTGTTTGTCCGTTTTATTATATCACTAGCATTCATTTTAGATAATTTTTTAAAAATAAAAAATATTTCAAAAAAGATTCAATTATTTAAAAAAAGACGATTTTTTTTCTGGTAAAAACAGGAACAAATTTTCAACATCCTGAGATTTTCTATTGAAGGTTAAATTGAAATATGATCTATAAAATGATTACCAAAAATTTTCTTCCTGTAAATTTGACTCAGCAGGTTTTAATTTTTGAACAAATAAGAACAAAAATCTTTATAAAAAAAAGAAACTGTTTTTAGCTGATGAATTTGAAACGTTTTATTTATAAAATACTGCTTGACATTTTCATTTTAGAATTTTCGGAAAATAAAATTGAGAGAACTTTTAGAATTTTTACCGAACTTCAAGTCTCAGATAAAAAAAATCTTAAATTATTGTTGACTAGGTTACTTTTTGCAAGTCTGGAATAGTTTTGCTCTAAAAATCCTAGAGGTCTGAAGGTCTCTTTAAATAAAGGTATAAATATATTTTTATTTTTTCAACCTTCAAAAAGACTTGATTTAAAAATAAGCGGAAACAATGTCTACTGGAAAAAAAAAAGTCCGATCACGAGAAATCAACCATATCTCTTCTCCAAAAAAACAGGCAAAATCGTCAGAAAAGCTCTCAACAAAATTGGTCGGATTAACGAAGGTAGATTGTATTAGTATCCAATATCAAATTCATTAGATCTGATGTCATATTCCTCATTCTGTATCCATTATCGTCAAAAATGAAAACCTCTTCCCAACATACAAAAATACTGCTCCCCATTTCGTGAAGCTTTTCAGCACAATAAAAGAACAGACAACACATAGACAACAAATAGTTGCTATTTTTTTTCATAATGTTTCTTAAAAGTTGCTTCAAATAAACGAATAAAAATGAAAATTTTCAATATTTTTTTCGTGAGAATTACTTTCAAAATATTAGTTTATTAAACGCTTGACATTTCGTTTTGTCGAAACGTCGCGAAAATAATTTTTAAATTTTCCGAAATTTTAGCTGATATTTCGGGTCCTAGAAAGCTGACCTCCATTTTTCGTGAAATTTTTGACCCCCGAAAAAACGGAAGCTTGTAGAGCTGAAAATTCTCTACAAGAATCTATATCATATGATCTGCTTAAATAAATTTAGTGATTGAAAGTAACGATTTTGTTAAGTCAGCCTATTAGAAGGCTACCTAACAAAGACCACCACACCGACAAAATTTTTAACCTTCTTGACTCCTCTTTTTCTTTATTAATTTTATGTTTTTTAGCATGGGAACATGGCTATGAAGTCAGATTTTGAATATTCGATTCACCATGGCTTTTAGAAATTTGGCTGAGGCCACTTTTTTTTCAAACCAAAATATCTCGAAGACTAAAAGAGCTGAGAGGTCGAGACCTATGTTTTTGGACAGCTCAAAGTCTCTTCTATCAGAAAATCGGAAGTCGGTTAGGGGTAAAAGCTCCAAAAAATCGATAAGATTGAAATTTAAGGGATAAATAAATTTTTTTAAAAAACAAATATGATAGCTAGAAAGCTCTGATAAATTTTGTATCGCCTGATTTTCAAAAAAAAATTTATTTTCCGTTTTTTTAGGGGGTCAAAAATTTCACGGAAAATGGGGTGAGCTTTTTAGTATGACCCGATATTTCTGAGACAGAAAACTTTAACCCTAACCCATTAAGTTTGATAATTCACTTTTCTTGATTAATTTAAAATACTCATCCTATACCAATCCTTACCTTAAACCCTATTTCTGAGAGGGCTTCCATCAGATCAAAATTAACCTAACCATAAAATTAGCCGTAATTATTTTCGTAACGCGGCACCAGACTCGTCTGTTTTCTTTTTTTAGACATTGTTTTCCAAAAAGTTTTTCATCTTTTTCTTTAAAGACTCATAAAGGATACGTGCTGGGATATTTATTACAACATTAACGATTCAAATGATGGATTTGTCACCAAAGTAATAAGATTGCGAGAAAAATATTCAGCTTTTTTTATCCTAAAAATAACACAAAACAATAAAATTTTAAATAAAAACTATTTATTAAAAATATATATTCAAAAAATTTTAAAATCAAATTGACCCAAGGACAATCGCTAACCTATATTATAATTTCCATTACCAATTATTGGTTGTGAATTGATAAAAACGCCATTTGGTTTTGTTGTTGGCAACCAATCATTATTTAGAGTTGTAGAAAGTATTTTTGAATTAGTTGTTGTCGAAAAAACGGTCGAATCAGTTGTTGTTGAAGTTACTTGAATATTTATCCTAGGATTAAACGAAAAATACAAACCCAATGCTACGGCAGTACACACTAAAATAATACCAAAAACAACAATGCATAATATCACAATTTTCCTCATTTTCTTCTTGTTTTTTTTTTTTATTTTTGTTATTTCATTGTAATTTAAACATGTATTATGAGCTTCGTAAATTCTTCAAATTTTTGTTGAATCATTCATTCACTTTTTTGTTGGATCCAAACTTCAAAAGTTAGAATGCAAAAATCATGTAATAAATTTGTAAAACTAAAAGCTATGCAACTTCAGTATTACAAATTATAAACTTTAATGAATAATAAACAAATAGGGAATCTTAAAAAAATTAAATTTCATAATTCAAAAGGTAGGGTTCATTCAAAACTTAGACATTATAACTCAGACAAAATTATGCCTCTTCATCTAATAATTTAATCATGTTAAAGCGCATAGTTATTTTGTTTGAAGATTTGATCTGAAAGCTGAAAATATCTATTTGACGTTGGTAACCAGATTGAAAGGAAAAAAAGAATTTTGAAGTCACAATGGGTTGTAAAAGAGTAATGTCAATCTTCAACTTACCAGGCTACTGTGATGCGTTCATCATAAACCGAGTCAAAGCAAGAGAATGCTGCGAGTTCTTATAAGAATTTCAAACCATCTTATTTTTAACTTGAAATGCCTTAAAAAATATTTTTGACTTCTATAAAAAAATTTTCATTGTTTGAGTTCATCATAAAACGAACTCTTAGACAAAGCCGAGATCAATCAAATTAATGCTTTGGTTTGAATATTTTTTTTTATGTACCATAATCCCTTGCACAATCTCTTTTGTCCAATACACATTAGTAGCGACAAGATGAAAATATTTGATACGAAAAAAATGTTTTAGTGCTTGCAGTTAAGTTAAAACTAGTTGCAAATATATTTTTTTTAAAATTGAATTTTTTTAAGAACCGAAACTGAGCGTCTAAACCTGAATGAACAGGTTGACACGGTTGAATCTTTACTTTTATTGCTCAAAATGAAATGGTACGGATTTGATAAGAAATCTTTAGAACTTCTCAAGGACTATTTCTCATGTCGTAACCCATGTCAAATTCTTCCCTGAGTCTCCTAAGAGATCTCAAAGAGATAAGTTCGGAGAAAATTAGAGAACTCTAGAAGATTATGTAGAGATCTATTGGAGATCTTTGTAACCTTTTTCTCTAAAAGATCTCTCATTTTTCACATTCGATACTGAAGAAATATCTAGCGTCAGTCCTTTATAGATCTCTTCGAGAATCTCAAGAATTTCTCTTTAAGAGGTACATCAAGATCCAATGAGAACACATCAGATTTAATAAGAATTACATTGACAAAATTACCCAAAGAGATTCTATTTCGTATTATTCGTTTTAATTTGAATCATTCAGAATTTAATCAAATGCTTTAAAGGGAAAGATTCTAGAATTTTTATATTTTCTCAAGCAGATTCAAATATTTTAAGTTTATATTGGATCAAGAATCAATTTAAATATCAAGAAGAGTTACAAGAAAAAATCGAGTATTTTAAGAAAATTTATTCAGACTCAATAAAATGTTAGAATGTAAAAGATTTTTTAAAGAGATTTTATGATAAACATCATAGATTTTTAAAATAAAACTAGAAGATCCCCTTAATGGTAAACTTCATAATGTTATTCCTTTGAAATACGTTTGCGCTCTGATTGGTATTTTTTTAATTTATTTTTAGCTTGTTTTGGTATCCTAAAATATTATCTAATAGCTCCATCTGTCTCGGTTCAAAGAAGCATCTATCAGAAACATTAAAATTGTTTTTACCGACACGGTCATTTTTAGTTTGAAGCTTTGAGAGATGCCTTTTTTACGAAGGGAAGTCTTCTAAACTGGATCTAATCTCATCTCGATCTTACTTCTTTTGTAATAAGAGAAGGTTTTCAATTGGAATTTGAGTTTTTCTTTATTAAACAGGGGCGTAACCAGACACCTTTGAAAAGCGTGTCGAAGTTTTGAGTGGTGTGGAGGGGTAAGCTAACATTCGCCCCAATGGAGCTATGCCACTGAGAGCAATAGACGATCGGACGAATACGTACGCATCATATTTCAAAATCTTGTTTTTCGCAATCTTAGAGCTTATTTAAGCACAAAATTATATTCAAGATGATGTTTTATCATCTAGACAAACGGGTTAAGCACTTTAATTAAAATAAAGAATAGTGTTTCAATGGATTTTCATTAAGATCAAATTTATTATAATACTTTACTTCTATAACTTATTCAAAAATCGTATAGTCGTAATCGTAATTGGAAAAGTTAGAACGATGATTATTTTTTTTTGCATCCATTGACTATATAGCCTCTTTCCTCTGGTCAGAAATTTTAAAAATAAATAATCATCGTTCTAACTTTTCCAATTACGATTACGACTTTACGATTCAATTACTCCCTCGCGAGTATTACCTGTAAGGTTAATTAACCATTCTATGTTTTATTCTGTCGGTTCATAATTGTAGTAATAGGATTCACTGTATTAACTAATTTTACAAAAACAAAATTGCTAAATTTTATTGTGAAATGTGTGAATTTTCTTGAAAAAAGTAACACAAATAATCAGCGTGGGAATTTTCTTTCTTTGATTCGTTAATTTTTTAGCTAACATTTTTCACACTTTTGAATTTTAAATAGTAAGGATTAGGTATATAAGTAGCTAATTCAAATTCTAAGATTTAAAAATCTGATTCTACTGGTTTTCAACAATTTTATTTTATTCACCGCGACGGTATAATACAATCGAAAAGTGTGAAACAAAAAAATAACACAATAAAAATTATAAATGATAATTTTATTACTCTGAATTTTATTCGTTAAAAAAAGTATCAATTGAAAATATACAAAATACAAATTATGCAAGTTAATAATATTTCAAGTCACCACAAGTAAATTTAACAAAATGCAAGTGATCACCTTCAGACTTTTTAATTAAAAAGGAATCATTAACTGGTATAATAGGAGTAAAATGTAAGTCTTTCAAAGATAAAAAAATAGGATGACCATTTAGTTGACTAGCATTGGCGGTTCTTGATGAACCAACAAAAGAATAACATGTTATAGGTCTAAGAAATAAAAGACTCAAGCAAATAATATTATAAGAGTTACCAAAGACACCTAAAGTAGCCGAATTAACAATTTGTGTTTCAAAAACATCCGGATCAAATCGTGTAACTAGCTTTCGAAAATACTCCTCATATTCAAAGAATATAAAAACAATAGCCATTTTGATATTAAGAGATTGAGACTCGTCGCCATAAAGAGCTAATGATAAAGCATTGTATAAACAGTTACCATCAGGAGTAGTTAACAAAGTTGCACCATTAAGACATTTGTATTTAGACATCACTGAATAATGATTAGCGTCACAAGCCTGTACATTGTAATAAAACAGTCCAAATTTCGAACGAAAATCCTTTACCAAAGACACAATATAATCTCGATTTGATTTAAGGTAGCCCTTGATGAAACAAAACGATTGTTTGCTGATCTTGAATATTGAAACCGTTGGTTGAAGTTGTTTTGGGACTAAAGTTGAAATACTATCTGGTAAAACGATCGACTTCTTCTTCGTTGACTTGTCATATCTGAATAATTGAGTAATGCGATTCATGAAATCCAATACATTGATTTGACTTAGTTCGAGTTTATTTTTGAGGTAGTTGATCATTACGTCTCTGTGAATGTCTCTAGGGCGTCTTTTAAATTGAGTTGGGTCGCCTGCTTCTCTTTGATAATAATTAAGGCCCGTTGAACATTCCAAAACTTGCATTGATTTGATAGCGGAGTAGATGTGTGGATGTACATTGTCGATGTAAGTGTTAATCTTTCGATTATATCCTTCTACGTGGTTGTTAGTTCTTGGACCTTCGGTATAATAATGATTCCATAACTCTAATGGATACCGTGTACTCAGCCAAGTATTTTGAAAATATTCGATCATTTTGGAATACATAGGTCCGTTCGGTTGTTGATTTAAAATTAGACTCCAGGCTTCATTGATGTGATCGCATCTTAAAAAAGCGAGAGATTTAAATAAGTTAAGCCAACCATAGGCACTCTCTTTCTTATTATACTCTTTCTCGAGTCCTATTTCACCAATGTTCCTCCATAGTGCTTGAGTAAAATGAAAATGACAACCCTTCACTGTAGAGTTTGGAAAAGCGTTTTCAAACGCGTTGATTGCAGCTGGTTCAAAGTCGCTCATGACCACTAAAGGATTCAAAACATAATTAGAATCCAAGGCCTTCTTTTTGAGTAAGGTTAACATCTTGTCGTATGTTTTTTCTTGTTTATTAATCAAGAATATGAAACAGCATGCGTGCATTTCATCTTTGTACCAAGCGTGGATTAAATATAGTTGAGAAAATAGTGTAGGAGCTGCTTTGAAGGTTCCATCAACGTGCCATCTAGATGACTTTGATAAAATCTCAAGTTGTATGTTCGAACTAAAACATATTAACCGATCTTTACCAATCGAATCAAACATTAGAAATCTTTGATTGTCTGACGTGTAAGTGAATTCTTGGAAATCATCTTCGAATGATATGTCTTCTCTTGGTACTGGGAGTTTGTTTTGTTTTATTTGAGTCTCGTGTAGAATCTTATATAAATTTTTTTGTACGTTGTTGAATTTGGGTGCATATGGAGCTACCTCTCGGAGTAGAATAGATGATGCGGAGACTGCGCTGCTTATCCCTTGTTCAAATGTCTTCTTGACTTGTGCTCTGTTGCTACGAAGTTTATCTTTGATATCTTGAATTGCAGTTTTCATAACAGGTTCAGCTTTATTGACTTTTTCATGTTCGTGTTTTCCATTTATTGAATGAACATCACCAGATGGATTTGATCTGAGTAGAATCTTGCATCTAACATCTTCATCACAGTATGCTCTGCATCTCCAAATGGTTATACCGTTCTTGTCTACAGGTTTCAACTTGTAGTAAAACTGTTCGTCATAATAAAGAAAGTTTTTACCTTTCGATGTTGGAATGAGTTCGAATTTCGCCATTTCTCGTATAATTTCTCATATTTGGTTAGTTTTCCTTCTTTAAATTCTATATTTGGTGGCATTAAGCACTGTTGATTGAATATAACTGAATTTAGCTTATTGAATTATTTGCAATCATTCAAATTAATTATTAAAATACACGTTTTAATTTATTATAATTTATTATAATTAACTGTTTTTCTACAATTATCTAACACCTATCTGTGATTGTTAAAGATAATGTCTCCACCTTCTTTTTCGGTTAGATAAACTTTGTCACTATTTTGCTCAAAAAAACTTGTGTCTAATCTGATTGGCAACTAACACTCAAATATTGTGTTTAAACATTCTGAAAAATTATTCGGATTTTTGTTTACTGCTTACTTAAGGTGTGGAACAAGTATTTAAAAATTTATTGAATAATTACTTAGTTAACTCGTCAAATTCTGATATAATCAAGCTAATATTATTTCATTAAAAAAAAATAAATTCAAAATTTTTTTGATATTTAAAAGAAATTTAATGATATTTAATTTTGTTCTCAGATTATCTCTTTGAGATCTCTCAGGAGAATTTGACATGGGAAACAATTTGTTAAAATCGGTGAATACCTATCTTCTCCAAGAGATGTTATGCTAGGTGTACCACAAGGAAGTGTTCTCGGGCCACTTTTATTTCTTATATTCATAAACGATTTAGTGCTTTATCTTAACAATTTCGAAGCTAAATTATTTGCCGATGACACAACCCTTTCATTATATGATCAAAGAATTGAAGAACTGTTGCAACAATTCACTATTTCAGTTAAAGAACTTACCCATTGGTGTAAAAACAATAAGGTTGATATCAACTGGCAAAAAACTGAAGCAATGTTTATTACCAAAAAACGAAATGTTAACATTCCTGATCAAATAATTATCGATGACGCCAAAATCAAAGTCGTGGAGTCTTTCAAACTACTCGGGATAACAATCGATAGTCAACTTAACTTTCTCCAACATGTAAATATCTTAAAAAAAGCTGTGAATAAAAGGCTTTTTTCAATTCATCGAATCTATCAACTCTCATTTGAAGTCAAGCTTCAATTTTTTAAGACTTTTATTCTTCCGCATTTTGACTATTGTATGACTTTAATGATCTATTATCCGAGAGAGACTTTGCAAAAAATAGCAAATTGCTACAATTATTGTTTATTTAAACTTTTCAAAATAAACCCGATAGTAAAAAATATAAGTGATTTTAATAATCTGAATATTCAACTGGAAAATTTCAACCTTAATACAATTATCCACCGTCTATTTTACCGATTATCTGTATTTATCTTTTATGTATTCAATAGAGAAATAATATTAGAGTTACGTTCGAATTTTATTTTCAAATACCAACTACCATCGAATTACAATCTTCGAAATAGGCATAGTCTGGTCATACCGCCTATAGGAAAATTTAATAGCTGTTATAAAAATTCATTTCCTTATTTTTTCTCAAAGTTTATAAATGAATTCCTTATTAATGGCTTGGGATTGAAAGAAATCACGTTAAAATGCAGGATTAAGAACAATATTAATAACCATTTCACTCAATTTGTCAAAGTGTTTGAAAAATTTGATTTAAATTACAAATTATTTTACAAAAACTAAATTTTACTAAAACTTTATTATTACTTATTTGTATTTTTAAAATGTTTTATTTTAATATTGTCCAAATAAATGGGTTCATTCGGCTCTTATGAGTTTTGGCGTAAGCCGTTCGGATGAATTGAAATATATATAATCCCTAAAACTGGAATCCGTCGATCCAAATCCCTAAAACACGGATTTGGATCGACGGATCCAGATTTCTGTTGCCTAAAACACGGACTCATATTAAGGATTGTACATCCCTTCAAAACACGGATTCAGATTTAAAATAAATTCAAACTGAAGATCAAATTTTCATTCAAATCTCAAACATAAAAGCTTATCTGAGGCACCATATGGATACAACTGCACAATATACTTATTATGTTTGTGTTTCATTATTTAGAAAAAAATGATTTACTTGAAGCTGCTTAGGTGATTTAAAGCTTACCAAAGTAAATATAACAAATATTTTAAGTGGTTTTTGTTATTAATGCAAATTAAGATTCCGGCAATTCAAAACTACCACGCTATCAAAACTTTGATATTTCGATATCAGATTCGGAATCTGCGTCCCAAAAGACCACTAAAAAATCTTTTTTTATGATCCGAAAAAAGAATTTGACCCCCATTTTATGGAACAAAAGTAAGTTGGTCACCATTTCTGTCCGATATCTCAGATATTTATCATGAACCATATAAAATGGGCATATATTCTGAAAGCGCATATTCTACTCTACAAGATAATGTGTTTAATGTTGCGGTAAAAAAAATAATGTGTAATTTTATCCCAGAAAAAAGCGGAAAAATGTGCATAATTCCAGTTTAATCGAATCTCGTCCTTCAAAATACCAAATACCCCCTATTTTTTACTATTGATTCTAAAACTCGACAAAATTCTGAACAAAATGATGGGATTAAATTATTCGTGTTCGTTTTACTTTTTGTGCAGTAAAGGCCAAAAAAATTCACAAAAATCAGAAATCACTAAGATGAGGGAATTTGAAATTTTTACCAAAAATTCGTATTCCTTATGCATTGAGTGTTTCTGATTGGCATAAAAACTGATACCTACTGATAGTGATTTTTTTAATACTGATCACAAGTGACGTTTAAGATTTGTATAGAGGAGTGTTTTGGTGTATAGAGGAGTGTTTATTTCTTGAAATTTTAAAATCGATTTTAGTCATGTAAAATAAGCGACCAGAGGGCTAATGGGGGTACCATTTTGAAGAACTTTTGATGATGAACATCCTAGAATATTTTGTTTAAAGCTAGCTTTCAAAATAAAGATATTACACCCGGGTGTATACATTTAGACAAAAAAGGGGATGTTGCTTTTTCAAGGATCCATAAATCGTCAATCAGCAAATTTTCTAATTATGAAATTTTTAAAAACCTAAATCACTTAAAAACTTAATTATTGATTTTTTTCATTTTTAAAATAAAATTTCAATCGAAAATTTTTGTTTATTTCTAATTAATATTAATAAACAACTTCAATAAAAAACTTAATTCAAAATAATCAAAAAATTTCCTTATTTAATGTATGATGGTTAACAATAATTCCATTCTAAAGGTAATAATTTAATTAAATGTTTATAAATTCACACTTTGTCACTATTTTGCTCAAAAAAACTTGTGTCTAATCTGATTGGCAACTAACACTCAAATATTGTGTTTAAACATTCTGAAAAATTATTCGGATTTTTGTTTACTGCTTACTTAAGGTGTGGAACAAGTATTTAAAAATTTATTGAATAATTACTTAGTTAACTCGTCAAATTCTGATATAATCAAGCTAATATTATTTCATTAAAAAAAAATAAATTCAAAATTTTTTTGATATTTAAAAGAAATTTAATGATATTTAGTTAGATCTTGTCGCCCAAAAGGCTGACAGAATTTTTGACCCATTTTACTGTTTGATTTTTTTTCCGGAATCAAATTTGAACTTGTCCGGCTTATTACGCTATGTACTGCTTGGTACGCTAGGACTAATTGATACTTTTATTATTAGTGAAAAAACAAAGGCCTTTTTTCAAGGTTTGATAGGAGGATAAAGCTCAAAAATTTCGTACTCGTGGTAGACTCAGAAAAGTAATTATTTTGGTAATTGTGTTCGGCAGAATAATATTATTTCCTATTAAAAAAAAGACATAAAATAATATTTATCTTTTAAAAATAAACATTTTGAACTTATGAAAAAAAGGAAATTACGAGATTTAAAGAAACCAAAATACTTTTTTCACAGGATGTTTATAAATGATCGAGCAGATTCAAGTAAATAATGGATATGAAATAAAGTGACGAAGCATTTTCAAAAAAAAATAATGCTTTTTTAACATCTTAATACGTCACATATTGATTTAAATGTTATGAAATACGAATAATATTTGATAGGAAATTATTAAGCATTTAAGTCCTTCAGTTTTTTTTTAAATATAAAAAAAAGCAAGTTCGATTTTACTACTTAAATAAGAAGAAAAATAGTATTCAAAATTTCATCAAAAATAACCTAGGTTCTCTGAGTAAAAAGTATTTTACTATTTAGGTTATTATTGAAAACAGTCACGATCATGACAATATTTTTTAATCATTAAGACCCAACAGAAGACATAGTAATTTTTTAGAAAAAAAATATTATGTTCTGAAAATTTTCTGCTGTCAAACAGGATACAATCACAGTGCACCTTTTTCTGAAATTATTATTTCAAGCCTTTTTTGATTTTCTCATCGGGTTTAAAAATCAAAAATAACCCGTCCGGTTTTCTTTTTAAGAGGTTTGAAAAAGTAAATTGTGTACAGTCGACCCTCGTAAATCCGAACATAAAAACATTAGAAAATTTCATTCGGATTATCAAAAATTCGGATTAACGAGGTTTGACTGTATAAGCATGTGCTGAAGCTAAAAAGCTCTCATTAGCACTGGAGTCCTAAAGAACATGTTCTTAATTGATAAAATTTCCAAAAAGGGTCACAATTCAAACATTCAAGCAGGGGATTTAAAAAATGTAGCAATGTTAGGTCCTTAGGGGTTAGGATTGGACTGAAATTTTGTTTATTTTTTCCCAAGTTCTATTTAATAGAAATTTTCTGTCGTTATTTCGTTTTGTTGCACCAAACCACGTCTGCTCATTTTTTACTTAACCCTTTAAGTCAGAAAATAAAGAGTGAATTATTAACGAGACGTAGACTATTTCAAACGCCCAAAATCGATTTTCAAAAGTTAAAAGTTTTATGATTGATATTTAAATGTTGTTAGGGGTTTTCTGCAGGAAGGCTCCGAATTTCGGTTTGACTTTTATTACTTTGTTTGACCTCTAGTTCAAAAACAATAGAAAAAAGCTCGTGGGATTTAAAGAGAATCTTTTTTAGCTTAAACAGACCCTAACCCATAAGAATATATGGATTCACCAGATGTGATTTGACAAAAAATGGCAATTTTTACCGTTTTTAAAGCAAAACGCCTTTAGAGAAATATTTTTTCGCATCGGTTTTGGTAGTAGCGTCAATGATAGCTTTCAGGTCATATTTCCATATCAATAATAGCTTTTTCTAATAAGACTACTTAAATATTTAAAAACAGTGCTTTTGAAAATAGTCCGAAAATCACGAAATCGAAAATCCGAAGAGTCTGACTTAAATAAAATAACTTTTCAGTTTTGTAATTTCAACATTTTTCCATGTTTTTTAGATTCAGGAAGCCATGTCCCGTTGGCAAGCCAAACGAATTTTCGTCAAAACAAAAGTTGAAACAGTGAACGAAACAAACAAGCAAAATGATACATCAAAACAAGATCTCAAACTCGAAAACAACCCAAAACCAAAACAAAAACACCTTGAAATAAACTCATTTAGCTGTAAGAGCTATAGTGATATGATGAAATTTCCGTTAATAATGATGAGAATTTTGGGGATGTATCACAAAAAATCTGACCACTTAATACTTAAACTCTATCCAATCGCTATTTTAATAATTTTATGGTTAAGTTTTGCTCGAATGCTTAGTCTTTTTGACTTTTGGTACGGTAAATCGGAAACATTTTCAGCCATTTTGGTCTACAAAATAGTAATTTGTTTATGGAGTTTTATAACAGTTTTTGGCGGGACTGTTATCTTTATTAATCAAGAGGTATGCACGCGAGAAAATCTCCTAATTTATGATCTATCACACTTTTTGGACAATGAACGTGAAAATTTAAAAAAATTTCGATTCCTTAAACGTAAAATTTTGATCAATTTTATGTTTGGATTCATGATTGGTTTTTCGAACTCAATCGCTGGATTTGTTTGCATGTTCGGACCTGAATTTTTGTTCAACGCGTTTTCATCCTACTTAGCCCCATTTCATCGAGATCAATGGTCTAAAAATTCAATACCATACAAAATTCTCAATTGTATTATCCTAGGTTATACAAGCTTTTTCTGGACTATTACCATAAATTATTACTTGTCTCATTGTGATATACTTAGTTTTATATTCAAAAATTTTAATAAAGAGTTTCGGGACATGATTAGTAAGAGTATTCTTGTTTCAGATGGGACATCAATAGAAAAAAACGTAGAGTATGTCCTAGAAGAAACATTTGACACAATGAGAAAAAAACATTTAAGAATGTGCAGGCTCATTCAACAATTAGACAAATGTTATAAACAATTTATTGGTATAACTCAACTTGTTTATATCACTCTCGTTTTGCTAATGTTGTATATTATGAGTGATTGGAATGGAAACTGTGTAGAGGGTATAATGAGTATTTTGTACCCGTTTTGGAGTCTCACTGGTCTGTTTATTGTATTGTTAACAGTTGTTTTTGCGATTAAAGTGAGTGATAGAGCAACAGATCTTCTTGAAGATTTACTTGAGATTAATGTTCAAAATCATACAACTAGTTTGTGTTTTAAGGTAATTTGAATTTATCTTTTTTTTTTCAACTTCTAAGCACCTCGAAACACGAGCCGAAAATGACGGTGTAAAAAAAAACATAAATACTAGGAAGTCAAAATAAAAATTAGGATGTTAGCGAGGAGTTTAGTTAAATATTTGATAAAAGCATTTCCTTTAAAAAAAAATTATTTCAATATTTAAGATTGATTTAATGATCAAAAAGCTCACACTAGGCGCCATGAATTTGTCTGCATTTGGCATTATTAACATTGGTAAGAACTTTTTTTTCAATTAGAAAATAATTTCAACTCTTTAATATTTTTTAATTTTTTTTAAGACAGGAGCTTCATATTGACGGTAAGCTTAAATTTATTAATTTAAAATACACAGTGATTTAAAAATGCCAAAATTGGTCATTTAAAGAAAAAATAACATGAAATTATAAATTTCAATAATTTAGTAGTAGGTTCGGTCGGAGCAAAACGTCCACACTATCTAAATAAGTCATTTTTGACTTTACGACGTTAATCTACGACCACTGAAACCCCAAAAAATTAATCCCATAAAGCATGTTTTAAAAGTCTCTTAGACTTTTTATTCGATTTTTGAAAAATGACCCGATTTCACACAATTAAGAGCACCCAAAACCAAGATTCTGAAATTATGATTATAGCATCATCAGATACATGTTTTCTGGGGTAGTTTTGCACGAGGATTTCAATTTTTTAGTCAAAAACAGGTAAATCCCCTTTATTTTTGGCTTTTTATTTTTATGACTTTTTTCGTCCACTAGTATACAAAAATTAAAAATTAAAAAAAACCCGGAGATTTGTAGAGATTCGCTTCTTGTATAAGCAGATACAAAAAAAAATTTGGGTATTGTGACTCCCCTAGGAGGAGATGCGGTTTGACTGAAAAATTCCCTTATTTTTACAGTTTTCACCCGTATATTGCTTTATGAAATTTTTTATCCTGATCGACAATGGTCCCAGCGTCAATGGTAGCTTTTTAGCTTTCAGAAAATATCTTTACATCAATTAAAGCTTTTTTCAATAATGTCTACTAAAATGTTTAAACAAAGCATCTCGACGTTTGGCTGCAAAAAGAGGGAGGGTAGTGTCAAAATTTTCGATTTTTTACCCCCATAAACAAATTAATTTTTTGGGGTTTTCGTGGTCGTAGATTAACGTCGTAAAGTCAAAAATGACTTATTTAGATTTTTTTTTGCGCCATTGTGAAGTTTAGTACAAAAAAACAGAACAATTTTGAAAAATTGAAATAATTTTTATTCTGTTGGCCTTATGATGAATCTGCGCATGTAACAAAGTGTAACAAACTTTGTTACACCATTCAGCAAACTCTGCAAAAACTCTGCAGTCTAATTGCGCATTTAGTTATAATACTTTTTAATAGTGTGCATTTTGCAGAGACTTTGCATAAATTTAGCAGAGGTTGCTCAATGGTGTAACAAAGTTTGTTACACTTTGTTACATGCGCAGATTCATCATAAGGCCAACAGAATAAAAATTATTTCAATTTTTCAAAATTGTTCTGTTTTTTTGTTCTAAACTTCACAATGCCTTTTTTTGCTCCGACCGAACCTTATTATTGCCAATATGAACAACTTTTCTACATTAAACTGAGGTTACCATCCTTTTGGCGACTTGCAAACCATATCTGGTTGTAACATAAGAATTGAGCTAAGGTTTTTAATTTTTGATAATAACTTGGTTTCATTTTCAAAAAATTACTTTTTTGACTAAGTTGTCTGCAAGTATGCAGCCATATGAAAACCATGTGATGTTAAATCATTAAATTTAAGACTGGGTTTTGGAGGGCCGTAATTTAGGTTCCGAACTTAATTCTTTAGTTTCGAATTTTTAGAAAAATAAAAACAGAATAGAAAAATTTCGTCATAAATTACGAACACCTTTACCACGAAATTATTTTGGATAATTTATTATTTATTTAATTAAAGGCTTTGGTTAGGCAACTCGTTTACTAGAAGGAAAAACTATTCGAGAGTAGTACTTTTTCTGTGCAGATCTAACATTTAGTAGAACAATCGTATACTTAATTAGCTGCAGAAGCTGATTAGACTTCTTAGCCCGGTAGGCCATAACAGAATTTTTACGTTTGCATCTTTCGACGCCCTTATTTTAAGCCACAGCGGCTCGCGAGTCTCAACACGATGATTTTAAAAGTTGTTCTAGTATCAGGCCATCTAGAGAATGACTTGTCGATGATTCTAGTCGGATCGTTTCCCAGCAGAACAAAACTAATGACACTCGTCCATTTCCATTATTATTTTTTTCTAAGCATTAGATTTTTTTGACTCGTCCAGGATTTTTATCCGAGAGTAAATGAGGTAGTTCAGTGTCTCTCCTGTTTATAAAACAGTTAAGGTCCTAGATTACTTTTGAACCTATGTAATCACAGAATAAAATTTAAATAATTTTCAAAATTAAAATTTTACGTGATGTAAAATTTCCGAGTCCCTATATGATGACACTAGGAGGGTTTTTGACTTCATATATATTCCTTAAAAATATCCTGGATCTAGGAATAGTTTTCTGATTACAGAAAGGGTCTCCTAACTAACATTAAAAATTTTTTTTTTTATAGTTTGGACTTACTCTTTAGTACCCTCGGTTGGCGAAATGGCCATTCTGAGAAATATTTTATCGATTAGAATTTTTCGCTTTGCTAACCCTAATCAAATACACATGAGATATCAAACCAAGTGGTCAAAGCGACCAAATTTAATCGATAATTGTAATTCTGATTGGGAATTACAATTATTTTTTAGCCTTTAAAGATCGAGCAAAAAGGGTGCAAGTTCGTAATCTCCGCTTAAAATTATCCCAGTAAACAATTAAGTAAAAAGGCTCTGATAATTTGTCTATTCGGGCTGTCTGGTTTCTGGATGGTATACACTGTAAATTGCATAAATATTTAAAAAATGTGAGATTTTTTTGAAATCCAGTGTGTAGTCGACTTTGTGACGGGTTTTATTTCACCTTATGTCACAAAATCGGAATAATTTAAATGATAAATAATGGGATCGAAGATTTTGGCTTCAATTTTTAGAGAAAAATTCGAGTTCTTTCACTATCGAAGGTAATGATAGAGGTTTTTTATAGCAAAGTTTTGGTTCGTTTGGTCTATTTCGTCGTATTTTTTCTCTAAATAACCAATTTTTTGCTTTTTTAAATCACCGTCGAATAATCTAACATTTAAATTTTTTTTAATGAAAGATTTTTGGTACAATAATATCATATTTTATCGTAATATACGAGCTTAAGGGGACAAATGAAACTCCAATATGCCTTCAAAATTCAACTTCAAATATCACCTCTATTTAATGGGAATTGTGAAGTTTAGTACAACAAAACACAACAATTTTGAAAAATTGAAATAATTTTTATTCTGTTGACCTTATGATGAATCTGCACATGTAACAAAGTGTAACAAACTTTGTTACACCATTCAGCAAACTCTGCAAAAACTGTGCAGTCTAATTGCGCATTTAGTTATAATACTTTTTAATAGTGTGCATTTTGCAGAGACTTTGCATAAATTTAGCAGAGGTTGCTCAATGGTGTAACAAAGTTTGTTACACTTTGTTACATGCGCAGATTCATCATAAGGCCAACAGAATAAAAATTATTTCAATTTTTCAAAATTGTTCTGTTTTTTTGTACTAAACTTCACAATGCCATTTAATGAATCTCTTTTATTAAAAGAATTCAATAAATTATTTTGAATGAATTTTTTTTTTAAATCAAATAAAAATAATGCTCAAAATCTTTATTAAAAATCGAAATATTTAAAAAATTATCTATAAGGATTACCGTAAGTTGATCCATTTGGGTTTGATTGAGTTGGATAAGGATACACTGGTTTTGTTTGATGATTATGTGATGGTATGTAACTTGGAGGACAAACTGGTCTCGGTGGTGGTGGGACTACATGTGGTCTAAATGAAGGATGAACTGTTGGACGTGGAAATGGCATTGGAACAGGTACTGGAATTATTGTCGGACCATGGTGATGATGATGATGATGGGGTGGATGTGGGTGAGGATGATGATGATGAGGGTGGTGAGGTTGTGGAAAATGTGGATGAAAATTTCCAGGATGACCGTGCCCTAAATTGTTATTATTATTCATTTTATTTCAATAATGAAAGCAAATTTTTATGAATTAAATGATTTTTTTTGAGCGTTTTAAATATGATTTCTTTAGTTACTAAAGATAAGGACTCAAATGACTAATTTTTTTGAGCAAAGATAATTCTTTATGTGTTCAAAAACGATTTTCAAAATGCGAAATTCGAATCAAATAAAGTTTAAAAATTTATCATTTTGTTACATTAAGATTTAAGATTTTCTTTTATAAACTCAGTTTCAGCTCGATTAGAAGTCTTTGCCAGAAGACACATTAAGAGCCGATCGAACCTCTTTTAAATTTTCAATTTAAAAAAAATTTTATGAAACAAAACCGTCTTTCTTTTTGTTGGTTGAGTTCCAAATACAGTGGTTCATCAACTTTCATGGTTCGCGAATAAAAAGGAACTATGAAACCAAGTTTTCTGGGAAAATTAACTTACAGTACATTTCAGAAATAAGTTGACACCCTGCCCAAGCAATGAGCACTTTTAACTTTTTTTTTCTCTTGTTTTTTGCTCCGGAAAATTTGTGTGCTTGCGTCGTCGAAAGGTCTTAAGCAAATATCATAAACATGTAACCTTTTTTTAGAAATGTACGGTAATTAGAATTTTTTAATTAAAACTGACGATGAGAAATTTGTTCCGGGTGCTGTCCAAGTAAATCTTAGTGAAAAATACAAATCTTAGTTACATATAATCCTTTGATTATTCACATTGATAAATAAAAGTTAGAGTCTGGGAAAAGTACACTTGGACCAAAATTTTAGTCTGGATTAAGAGACTAGACGGCTAAATCATACAATTTTAATTGAGTCAAAAAAAATGATGGAAGATTAGGGTGACAATCTTAAATTTTGTGCTGGTACAATATCGGTCTTTCAAAATGTCCATTTCTGAAATTTCATGAATTTGGAGTGAAGGGGTAAGGGAAAATTTTATTACTTTTTAGCCCAAGAAAAACATGATAATCTTGCGTTTTCAGGGTCGCAGATTACGATAATTGAGTGGACAAGGTATTGATCTTCAGTTGAAAATTAAAATTCATGAGCTTTTAGAAATGGACATTGTGAAAGACCGGAGTTGTAAATACAAGACGCAGAAAGCTCAAGGCAACCTGTAGTTAAATTGCATTTTTGCGGTAAAATTCTAAGCTTTTGGACATCAAGATGGACGATACAATACCATTTTTATTAGAAATATTTAATGATTTTCAAAATTTCAAATTTTCGATTTAAAAAAAAATCGTTTTCATTATTAATTACACTTTTAATGTTCAATAATAGTCATGAATCATGAAATATTCAATAACATAAACATCAAAATTTTAATTTATTAACTTTAACTTTGAAGCATTATTAACACAGGCGTAAATGAGCTAGTTTAATTTTAATTTAAACAATCATCATGATGAAAAAATTTTTATTCATTTCTCAATTTCATTACTCAATTTGAATTGAATAATTTTGAAAATGGGACCCAAAAGATTGATCAAGCAATACTGCACTGTAAGTATTACCATACCAGCTTCTTCTTAATCTAATTGAGCCGCGGGTTTAAAAGTTGAATGGAAAAAAATTTTCTATCATTTATGACATAACTTGAATTAAAAGAAAGCTTCCCTTCTTCAAGTTAGCGCATTATTTGTTTGAGATCATGCCATTTTAGTTATATGAATCTCGTCAATTATTGGAATAATTTTAAGAGTATCTTTATTCGCATCAAACTTCCTTTTCATTCGGAATGTATTCTTGAATAAAAACTTGCTTACAAACGCTAGATCTTTTAGTGTAACCAACTTATTTGGATTAAGTAGAAGCTGTTTAGTACGGTAATACAGTACGATGAAGGGTACGCCTTTTATTTCACTTCAGTAAAATTTTTCGATCAAACTCTTATTGAATTAAAGTTGAAGTAAGTTTTCTTTTGGCTTAGATTATGCAGATGATCTAAAGCTTATTGGAATTTCAAGTCAAGATCACAAGTCATTAGAATTGCAAGAGGATTTAAACTTACTAATGGAATGGGCTGACCTATGGTCAACTGAATTGAACCTGGCTAAGTGTAAAGTCATGTATGTAGGTAAAAGAAACGAAAGATACGTAATGGTGAACTCTAGAGTCAATCATGTTCTGAGTGAATCAGGTCAAGAAAGAGATCTTGGAGTCCTGGTTTCCAATGATATGAAATGGAATAAACAATGTTCTCTTGCTGCTGCAAAGGCAAATAGAGTGTTGGGTCAAATAAAAAGCTCTTTTAGATATTTGGGTCAAGAGACACTAAAGCCTTTGTACACAGCCCTAGTGAGGCCACATTTGGAAAACGCGGTAAGTACGTGGTGTCCACATTATAAGACCGAGATAAAAATTTTAGAGAAAGTATAAAGAAGAGCAACCAAGTTAGTTAAGTCGATAAAGACCGTCCGAACTACGTCTTCATGAACTCAATTTGTTTAGCCTTGAAGACAGACGTCTAAGAGGTGATCTGATACAAATGTACAAAATAGTTAATGGTCTTGAAGAAATATGTTTGATAAATGGTATTAATTAAGCTAAAACAACTACAATCAATCTGAGAAGAAGGCACAACAAACGATTAGTACGTGAGATCAATAAAAAAGGGTCATACTGCTAAAATTTTCTATCAAATCGTGTAACCTCAGTTTGGAATGCTTTATCTGAAAATGCAGTGTTAGCGACTTCGACAAATAGTTTCAAGGGTTTCATTGAAAAAACTACAACAAAAAGGCTAAACGCTTAAATGCGTTGGTATAGACTTTGTCTATACCGCAGTGTAAACTTACTAACTAACTAACAAAGACTTTTTGGAAATAAATCGTTTTTAAGGTTCACCAACCTAAGGTTTTAAGGTTTTTAAGGTGACTTTAGATTACAAGTAAGCCCATCACCGTAAAGCAAACTGAAAATTCCAAAAATTAAGGGTTTTTGAAAATGCGGCTACAAATACTAAGGTTTATAATTCTGCGAAACTTAACAAAATGGTCAGGCAGAAACCGGTTTCATTGAAATTTTCAAAGATTTTATTATTTTTTGCTCGAAATGTTCAAAGTTTCAGTAATTGAACATCGATCAACGTTGGTATAAAAAATATTTTTTGACCAAATTTGAATGTTAGCGGACCAAAAATTGAATTTTTATTAAAATCCACGAATCTCTAAGTTTATTAAAATTTTTGAATTCGAAGATAATAGAAGCTTGATCATCATTAAAAGCCATTTTAACTTTTTTTTTATCTAATCTTTTTGTAAATTCTATGTAAAATATTTTTTGCCAAGCTTAGAGAAAAAAAATAAAACTAAACAACTCAATTTTTGTTGTTGTTGATCACGTGCTTAAATATATATTAAACGAAATAAATTTTTTCTAAAACTCTAATTTCTTCATTTTCAAACACAAAAAATCATTTTATAACCCCACTTTAAAAACAAAACAAAATGGCGGACGCTTTTCTTGAAAATTTTTACAAACACGTTGACCAAAATAAAGACAAATACATCCAACGTCTTAAAGAACTAGTCGAAATACCAAGTGTATCTGCTTGGCCTGAGAATAGACATGAAATTGTCAAAGTTTGCAATATTGTTGCTGATGTAATTTACTTTTACGGCGTTGTGAATTTCAGTTCAATTTTGACAAATTAAACAAAAATAATTCATTCAAAACCGAAAAAAATAAACAAATATTCTGATTTTTAAACTGAAAAATATGCAACATAGTGCAACATGATATGTTGCACCAAATAGAGGCCATTTTTTTTTTTTTGAATATTATTGATTAGAATTATCAATAAATTAAAATCAATCAAATTATGTTGTCTAATCTCGAGTCTTTGTGGCAAATAAAAAATTAATTTTTTTTTGCAACTTTTATTACAAAATTTAAACACGTCCATACATATAAAAAAAGAAAATATTATTTTTAAAATTAAAAAAAACAATTTCGTCAATAAAAAACTTGTATGATGATACTCTCACAGTGACCTAAACTCTTAGTGATTAAGTTAACCCGTAAGTTTTGATCTTTTAAAGGTTTTTTTTTTTAAATTAAAATTTGACATTTTTCAAGTGCTAATCTTCAAGTAATTAATTTGAGATTGTTCAGAAAGTTAGAACAAAGTCTCAACTCGCGACTCACAACTAAGACTAACTTTTTTACGTAAATTATTTTACGAATACTTTCACTCAAAACACGATCAAACTCAACAAATTAAAGATGATCAAAGCGTTTAGTCATTCGTCTTTAAGTGACATTAACGATAAGTTTAGTGATGTTGGCGAGTTTTGTTTGGTATGTTGAGCGAGTTTTGTCAAAGAAATTTTAGTCCGATGGCAGCTTTGGGTCGTTCACCGTTATGTTCATCGTCACTCAGACCAACCAACTGGAAGATCTTCAAACACTCTTCAAGTGAACCATACATAAACCAACTTTATCAGACCTTTACTCGAAGTCAACAACCAACCTTACAATGCAACTCAATTTCGAACCCCATTGAACATGAACTAACAAAATACAACCCTAAACTATTAACGCTCATTCACCCTCGAATCATAAACTCGTCAATTTGTGCCTTGAAGCCTTCAATCAAAGAGACCAAAGTGTTCATTTGAGGAAGCTGGTGACGATGACTGGGAGTTCATGTTCTCCTTGGTCTTGACGAAATTGAAACTCCTTAACCAAGAAGAGTGCTAAATGAACTCTTCAAAGATCTCATCCTTAGAGTTAAAATGCCAATTTTCAACCAATTTTCATCGAGACGGTCTTCCTTTTAGAAAAAGCTTAAAGGGTAACCTAAGGAAGTAGAGTTCGTGAATGGAGGTAATTTTTAGTCATCTCGTGCCGGGTCACCCTCCGAAATCCCAATTGCGGTAAGTGTTTAACTTTAACCTCTACTTTTTACAGTCAGATTTAAGGGTGCTTTCGTGATGAAGAGGGTAAAAAAAAGTCTCGGTCTCTCATAAATTGAACACTTCCGAGTAGAAGATGACTAAAAGTGTGCTTTAATGGTTCATTTCCTAACGAAAAAGCGATCATTTTTCTCTTGAACACTGGGTGCTTTACTTTAACATTCAAGAACTCCTCAATGGAATAAGCTATCAGTGACTTTAAGATATGAAAATGTAGCGAATGGGTCCCATTTGACGCTGACATCCTAATCGATCTGGGGAAAAAATCCATTCTTTTATGATGGGGAGTATGGGCACTGTCAGTAAGAAGAACGTGTTCATACTCTGGGATTTAAGGGTGATTTCGCTTGTTTTTAGTCAAGTAACGCCATCAGAGCCACCAAAATCTTTAACTCAAGAGAAGTATGTGACCCTTCGATGTAGCTACTTCCAACCTAAGATTCAAGACTATCGCATCAGGGGTTTATCAGCCATGCCGACATTCAGTCTTAGCGTTGGACTTAAATAAAGACCTAAGTCTACCTTTTGTCTCACATCAAATCTGGACTCTCTGGCTAAAAGAGGGACTCAAACTTGCATTGAAGATGAGACTAGACTGGCAGATAGGTAATAGCGGCCTTGGGTCAACTTTTTAAAAAGAAGGTGGAAGGTTTATGATTATTTATTTTTGGACCTTCCTTGGTCTTTCAGAAATTGAAACTCCTCAAGCTAGAAGAGTGTTAATTGAACCCTCCAACGATAGGGCCAACGTATTCAGATTCAGATACTTAACCCCTAGTTTGTCATTACTCCCCTTAGGGTTTAAAGAGTATACCTAAGTAGGGTCTTTAAGAATTTTGGTTGAAAGTTAAAATAAATTTTGAACAAAATCCGTCAACGCCTTAAACTCAGGTGACTCCTTGAATCTAGCCCATCGAAGTCCCACCAAAGGTTTTTGTCGCATCGGGGATCGAAGCTCACATAAATTGTGATAGTTTATCCTTCATGACGACCCTAAGTCTTACTCGAGTCTCCCTCCCATTTTTTCATCCGGACTTGGGACCGGCCGTAAAGGTATGGTTAAGACTCTAGTCTACTGTGGGACGTTCATCATAAACAGTGTCACTTATCCGAGCTGAAGCTGCGAACTCGACAACTATTTAGACTTCGCTTGGAACCACAAACCAAGCGTTATTCTCTACAAGAGAATACTTAACTTTAGTAACTAAGATTTAAAAATTTTCAACTTTTTAGATACATTTTGAACAAAGAAAAAGAACTTTGTCAAACAACAAATCTAAACAATCAAGGTTTATTGGAAAGTTTTCGTGAAAAGTACATTCAATCATCAAACTTTCAAGCCGTCGATACTTTTTTACAAAATACCCAAAACATTTCACAATAAAATTTTAACTCTGCCGGTTTCATACGTAAACACAAATTAGACAAATCATTTTCCTTTTGTGTGATTCTTCAATTTTTAAGAAAGGATCAATTGAGACCTCATGTTTGAAAGGTGCAAATAATGTTCAAGTCCAGAACAAAATATTTAATGAATATTTAACCGAATTTTTTCAAATCCTATTCGAACGATTTAAATCAAAGCGAGATCATTTTAAAATAAATGAACAAGTTTTGTCAAACAACATCATCTTGAAGAATTGTCCTGTCGAACGTTTGTGATTTAGACCACCCTCAAATATTTAAATATCAGAGTTACTAGTTAAACAAAAGAACGGGTACTCTAGTTTGTAGACATGGTTTAGAGTTCGAGTACACGTAAATTTGTGAGTCCGAACACAATTTTTGTTTACTTGGAACCGTCGGAGGAGTGCCCCCAATTTCTTTATTTGTAATCACCCGAACTTGATGCTTTCAAAAATCTGCTTAATCTTTTGGACCAAAAGACTTAGTCGATGGACTCAGCAAGTTGTATGAACCCAACCGGTATAGAGTTGTTTGGTTGTAGAGTTCAAACCGACTTTTAATAGAGTCAAAATGATTTGAAGGAAAATAGAAAACTAAAACTACTTCAATAAAGCAGAAATAAAACTCTGCTTTTTATCATAATTTTTTTAAAAATATTTTGCTAATTTGCTATTTTCTATAGATAAAAAAATGCAACAACAAAAAAATAAGAAACGAAGAGATATGGAAGGTTTTTTTTATTACAAGTGTTACTTGGCATTAAAAAAAACCTGCGATAGTGATTTTATGGATTTTAATCAAAAGCTGTTTTTACTCCATTTAAGAGGTATAATTTTTTTTTTAAAAAAAATAATTGTCTATGATTAAAAAACAAAATTCTAAATAAGAAAAAAACATCACCTTCTTCGAGGCTGATAAACTAACGGATGGTGAGCTACAAATGTCCGTAAGTTTTAACAGCACAAAAAACTGTTTTGAACTGTACGATGCTCAAGAAGCCTATTTAAATACTTTGGAGGAAACATTTAAAAACTTACAACAAGATAGAGTAATTATTGCTTTTTTCAATTGGGAAATCAATTAAATTTTGTTTTAGCAAAGTCAAAACGAGTTTTCTAAACGTTTCAACAGTCTAAATATGTTTAAACAAATTTTTTCGTCTGACACAGGCTCGACTAATAGTTCGGTTTCATTGTCTTCTAAAGTATTTATAAAATGAAAATAAAAGCTAACCTTTTTTAATAAATAATTAAATTAAGAAATCAAGCAGCAGCAAAAAGAGAGATCGAGTTAGAAGTTGTTTTTTTCGCTGTAAAATTCTTTACGCAATAATCACAAATAACTTGATTTCAAATGACGAATTCAAATTAAAAATCAAAGGTAAATTTTTATAAGAAACTACGCTTTAATTTATTTAACCTTTTATTTTTAATTAGATAATGATATTGTACCCGATTTTAAGAATCACAATGATGTGTCCGCTGACCATATAATCTTTAATTTTGAGACCGAAAAATTCGAAATACAGATGGATGAAATAGTTGTTGAAGAATTTTACTCAAATTTTATTCCGAAATACGTGAAAATAATGGTTGAGCAAAAAGAAGCTATTGAACAAAAAAAAATCAAAAAAGAAGCTCTTGAATACATGATCGAAGGGGAAGCGAATGTCGACAACCTCCAGATCGAAAATTCTCTTAAAAGAGCCAATCAAACTAATGAAGTGGAAGAGATATGTAACGACATAATACATGAAGATGTTGAAGTCGAAGAAGATGTTGATGTTGAAGACACGGTAGCCGGAAAAAATTCAGGTGCTGATTCTGAAAAAGGTAAAATGATAGAAAACAAACCAAAAGAAGCTCAAAAGAGAAAGATCAACTCTGAAGACAAGAGTATCGATAAAAATTCAGGTGGTGATGCAGAAAACAAGGCAAAAGAAGCTCCAAAAAAGACAAATGTTCAAATAAATGTCTCAGGTCGTGATGCTGTAAGAGGCAAAATGACAGAAAACAAGCCAAAAGAAGTTCAAAAGAGAACGATCAACTCTAAAGGCAAGAGAACAGAAGAAAATGATGGTGGTGATGCTGTAAATAAGGCAAAAGAAGCTCAAAAAAAAACAATCGAACCCGCAAGCAAGAGAATCGATAAAAATTCAGGTGGTGATGCAAAAAACAAGGCAAAAGAATTTCAAAAGAAGACAAATGTTCAAAAAAGTGTGGTAGTTCGTGATGCTGTAAAAGGCAATATGATAGAAAACAAGCCAAAAGAAGTTCAAAAGAGAACGATCAACTCTAAAGACAAGAGAACAGAAGAAAATGATGGTGGTGATGCTGAAAATAAGGCAAAAGAAGCTCAAAAGAAAAAGATCGAAGTCGCAGGCAAGAAAACCGTAAATAATTCGGTTGGTGATATTGAGAGGAAAAAAAAGATAGATAACAAACCTATCAATGAGCCTAGTAATGAGCCTAGCAATGAGCCTAGCAATGAGCCTAGAAATGAGCTAACCAATGAGCCTAGCAATGCAGTGTTGGATGAACAACAAATCATGTCAATTGAGTTGAGATCCAGAAAACGTATGAAAACGTCTAATCAAGCAATGTTTGAAAATGGAAAAAATCAAGAGAAGAGAAAGAGACTCGAAGAACTTTTCAAAAACATGACGAATTATGATATTCGTAATGTTGAATATAAGGTAAATCCAATTCTAAATGATTTTAGGATCATCAAAAACATTTTATTTAAGCATCTCATTCATTCGTCTTGGAGTATTCCAGGGCGTTTGATTAATCAAAAGAAGCGATGAGGCAGACTCTGGCCTTGTCGTAACTTTTGAAAGCATCAACCTCTTATTCATTCGTCTTGGTGTTTTCCAGGGCGTTTGATTTATCAAAAGAAGCGATGAGGCAGACTCTGGCCTTGTCGTAACTTTTGAAAGCATCAACCTCTTATTCATTCGTCTTGGTGTTTTCCAGGGCGTTTGATTAATCAAAAGAAGCGATGAGGCAGACTCTGGCCTTGTCGTAACTTTTGAAAGCATCAACCTCTTATTCATTCGTCTTGGTGTTTTCCAGGGCGTTTGATTTATCAAAAGAAGCGATGAGGCAGACTCTGGCCTTGTCGTAACTATTGAAGCTATCAAATTTTTGTTCATTCGTCTTGGTGTTTTCCAGGACGTTTGATTAGCGATGAATAATGATTCGCAGCCGTTACCAAACTTACTCATTACATTTTTTAATAGATCAAATCAATTGTCAGTGATCGAGTTAATCCAATAACAAAAAAAACCGAATTACTTCTCGAATATTTTGATGTAATGAAGAAAACTTTTCCATTGTAATTTTAAAAATTTAATTCAAATAACTTCTTTTTGAAAAATTTTTTTTATAAGATCATGGGAAACAATTAGCATGGTAGAAGCTCAAACATTAATTGATGAATATGAATTTGAACACCGCAAGAAACTTGGTCCTAAAAGAGATCATCCTTTGTATAAAAATAATCCTGGAGCATCAAATGATTTTATTTGTGCTTTTGATCTCACCCAGGAGCAAAATGATATTGCAAATCAAATTTTTGCCCTTGATGGTAAAGGACCGATTGAGGATTCATCATGGGAGTCCGAAAAAAAAAAGCTTAAAAAATAAAAAAAATTTTTTTCCTTTTTTCAAATTTCGAAATTTCAAAATTAATTTCATTAAAAATTTAAAAAAATAAAAATCGTTTGGGTTAATGACATTCATAAATAATATCAATAAATTTTTTTATAATTTTTGAATTCACAAATAATTTTTAAAAAATTAGCTCCGATTTTTCTAATAGTTTCCAGATTCTGAATGCCGTTAACATCTGGAAAATTTGAGTTTTCTTGAAATCTTGGAATCCAGCTTGTTAAATAGCTTCTATAAATGTTTACCCTAAAAAATAAAGTCTGGTAGATTATAAATTGATTGCAACCATCAACAATCTTCAAAAATTAAATTTGCTCTTTCTAATTCAGGGTTAGCTTTAAAAAGCTTTCGAGACCTAGCCAAAGCCATTAAAGAAGAAACATCTTTACTAAAGAAGGTTGTTGGACAAACCCCTATAAGCTTCTAAGGCCTTACTTAGTGAAAGAGCTTGCAGCAAAAACGCCGTGCCCTAATGGGTTCATGGGTTCATTTTAAAAAAAAATTTTCACCCTAATATACTTTAAAATTTTTCCATTTTAAGAGTCATTATTTTAGATTCATTAAACACTAGTTATTGCTTATTGATTGAACAATGTCTCCAAAAAACAATCATTTTAAAGATGAAAAAAAACTTATTTTGATTACTGTCCAATACATGCTCGAAAACGGTTTAAAAAACTTGGAAGGGGGTTACAGACCAGAGAAAAATCATTTTAGGAGTATTTTGAAAAAATATCAAGATTGTGTAATTAGTGAGGAAGCTTTGGCCAACTTATATACAAGGTGGAATAGAAACGACAAGAATTTTAGAACAAACGTGCTCGACTTTTTAGCGGAAAAAGAAGAACTTTTAACATCAACCAAACATGATTCAAATGAGTTTCAAATCGATTTTTCTGGCGCAGAATGGAAGAAATTATCGCAGTGTATCTCTTTAGGGCAGAGGAAAAAATTTGTCGCTGCAGCAAACCAAGATTTTTCAAATAAGATACGGTCAAATGGTTTCGAATGCTTCTTCAAAATAAAATTTAATTTCTTTAGCACTGCGAAGAAGAATTTGGCTAACAAAAACTTTTGGAGCGGTGTTTTTAAATGCGAATGTTGTAAGAAAGACGTTCGGGCATTCATTAAAATAAACCATCGGGAAATTTAGATTTTAAGTTAAAATTGTTGGCTGACAGCAAAAAATGTGTTCATTTAGGCAGACCAATCAAAATTCGTAAAAGAATAAGTGGAGATGAGAGAAAAAATCTAATGAACGAAATATTTTCTAAGGGTGTAGCTAGTTTTCGGAACGAAGCTTTTGCCTTTGGTAGGATAAGTTTCAGAAATTAAAATTTTCTTTTTCTTTTTATTTTTTTGATCTTTATTAAGGTAATACAGAAAAACAAGATATTAGCTATGAAAACATCAGAAAAATGAGTAGCCAGCATCGTCATAGACACCAGCTATCACATGATCTTAGATTAGATGCGGATTCGGCGAAAAATGTGTTTGATCAAATGCTACCTAGAAAAGATTACAAATCAATTAAAGGTTATATACAAGAAATCCAATCAAATCCTTTCGGGGTTCTTTTAATTTCCGAAATTCAAGTTAAAATTTGGACTTTGATCAAAGAATCAGATCCAGTTTGGTACTTCGACGCAACTGGTAGTTTAATGGCCAAATGTCCAAATCAAAATGAGACCCTTCTCTATTCAATCATTGTAAATGATTCGAAAAACAAAACAAGCATCAGTATCGCTGATTTTCTTTCAAGTGCAAACGACACAGTTACAATTAATTGCTATCTAACGAAAATAATTCAAAGGTTTGGACTTTATTTTTACTTTGAAAAGCCAAAAGTTGTTGTTACAGATTTTTCATGGGCAAACTTACATGCATTGTCTAAATCTTTCAATAATCTCGAAATAATCGATTATTTAAATTTGACCTACCAAATATTGGTTGAAAAGAAAAGATATGCTGTGGCACCTATTAAAACGTTAGTTTACCTTTGTTCTACACATTTTCTAAAAAATATAATCGATGAAACAAATGATGTTTTAAAAAACTTTGATCCTGATCAAAGAGGGATTATTAAACGGAAGTTTATCAAATCATTCATTTTATTACAAAACTGCGTCTGTTTTGATGAATTTTGCATTGCACTAAAAAGCATCAAAATTATTTTCACCAGAACACTCAAGGACGAAATTTTTATTGACAGTTTGGCTAAACTTGAAAAAATCAATTCAACTTGCAATTCAGATTGGATAAGAAATATAAAATTCGTTTCGAAAAAAAGGCAAATTTTCGAACAAGAATCTAAAATTTATTTCGTCGAGAATAGGAACATTAATTTTGTCCAAGATTCACCTTTTTCAAAATATTTCGACAAATTACTCTTCGATCAAAGTGTTGAGAGCAATCATATAAAGAATTTTAATAAAAATAATTTATTTTTTCCTAACTTGTTCAACATTATTAAAAAAAAACTTCATCTTGTTCCACTTTGGTCAGGACTTATGTTTAAGATTATCGGAATGGAAAGAACTCGGCTATCTAACAATTTTGTTGAGGGCTGGTTTAGTTATTTCAAAACGAAAGTATTAAAAATAAATAAAAGTGTTCGAAATTGCCGTAAACTTTATACGAACGAGTTAGCCACTCCGCTATTTTTTGAATTACATCGAAAATATTCGACCCTTTACGAAGACCGTTTTAATATCAATTATGAAAGATTAAACAAGAAAAAAGATTTTAACATTGGTGATAAAATTTCGACCGAAAAATATAGTTATAAAAACCCAATTAAATCGATTGCAAATTATTATAATTCGAATTTTAGTTTTCTTAACAATGAAGAAGATGATATTAAGGATTTAGTTGACAAAAAAACAAAATCTTTCGATATTTCAAAACACTTTGAGGATTATAATTTACAAGGTAATATATTTATTTATTATCAAATTCAAATTTTACTTTAAATTTCTTTCCAAAATAAATAATTATGATTTTTCAGAAGAACAAAGTGATTCAAGTTATGAACTGACTGAATATTTTGAAGAGCGTGATTCCTCAGAAATCATTATCGATGTAGAACCTTCTGAGTGTAGTCTAGGTAAAAAGAGAAAATCATTTTACTATGAATTCGAAAAACTAAAATTTTCTTTTTTGAAAGAAAAAATGGAAGTGGGAGCTGATTTGTTTAAGTCGACAGAAGATGTTTTTGGTGATAATGGGATTGAAAAAAATGAACTATATTACTACAAGGTTGAAAAAGTTTTGATTAGTAAGAGAGAGCTTGAAAATCTTCTGAATAATAATTGGCTTTCAGATACTGTATAGATTTATTCATTGAATTTCTGATCTTTATTTTTTAAAACGTTTTTTAAAAGATACTCGAAGCATGTGCAAGAATTTTTGTTAAAATTTCAAAAAAGATTGGTTTATTTTTGACAAGCTACAAGTGTAATCAATTAAGTGAAAAAGGAAAAATAACCAATGACCGATTTTTTAAAGTAATGACACATTTTAAATCTTCTCGTAATTTTCATTTTATTTCAATTCAACTTTAGCTTGAAAATTTGACATTTGTCAGCGGGTTTTACTTTCAAAATAACAATCATTGGTGTTTGATTTATCTAGATCTGAAAAAAAATTTTTTTTATTATATTGATCCACTGGGAGAAGATGAAACCAAATCACAATTTATTTTCAACAATTGGAAGTAAACAAAATTTTTTTCTTTTGTTTATAAGGAATCTCATTTTAGTTTTTTTTTAAAGTAAATACTTCATTAAGAACTTCAATCGAAAACTCATTTCAAGAAAAAAAGAACACACAAGACAGAAAGACTCGATCAACTGTGGTTTGTTTGTTTGTTTTTTCCTCAAACAATTTCTTGAGGAGAAAAAACTAAGTTTTGGCAACTCAAAATCATACCTCGAAAAGCAAAGGACTTCGATAAATCATTTGTTTAAGCAACATTCAAAGACGACATTTTGCTCTTTATGTGGAGCTGATTTCGAATCTGATGAAAAAATAGTTAAGAATGATTGTGAACATCGATTCCACGAGATATGTACTGAACACCGGAGCGGCGTTACCTTAAAATTAACCGATTATAAATTTGTTTGCCCACTTTGCTTTTAAATTTTAAATATTTTAATTTAAATAAATAAATTTTTTGGTGTTGAAAATTTTTTTTTAATGTAGAACTAAAATTGAGATTTTGGAATCTTATTTATATTAAACCATAAACCCTAGATCTTCTTTTTATTTAATTTAATGTTGTTAAAAATCTTAGATCTTTCAAAAAAATCAATATTTTATTTCGAAAAACCTGAAAATGAGTTCAGAATCCAATAAAAATAACTTAAAACGTCAATCGGAAATCAATCATGAAAACGAAAGTTTGGATGATAACGATGTTGTTAAAACTTATGTTGTTTCTAGTTCTAATCATCCTCAAGATTTTAAAGCAAACAATTTGGTTTCCTTAAATGAAAACAAAAAGGTCATGATCAAGATCGCAGAAAGCCCAAAATTTCAAAAAACTGCTTTCCTAATTGAGGATCTCGAAACAGAAATTGAGGTGGATAAGGTTGATACTGATGATTCATTTGGAGATGAACAAAAAACGAGTGAAAACATTTTAGTAAATATGACAGATCTTTAAATTATTTAAAATCTCCTTTTCGTAATTTTAATTTTTGTATAGAATTCATCCTTTGAAAAATTTAGTAATGTGTCAAAAACTTTAATAAAGGCTGTAAAATCATCTTTTAACAATATCGTTGATGTTGTCAAGGATAAACAGCCGAAAAAAACTTCAAAAAATCATGTAAATTTAGCATTGTTTAATTTTTTTCATAAATTTTTTTTTAAATATTATTGAATTATTAAGGAAAATTCGAGTCTAACTTCATCAACTCCGGTTCACGATAGAACACAAGATGAAGCCTTTGAATTCAATGAAGATGTAATCAGGTCAGATAAAGATTCTGAATCTAATTTGATTCGAGCTGAATTGGAAAACACTTTGAAGATTCTTAAGCTACAAAATAACGAATTTGAAGAAACTAAGAAAAAATATGAAGACATCTTAATGGATAAATTAACCGAATATAAATATTTGGAAAATGACTACAATAAATTAAAAGTAAATATTAATAAATATTAATGATTATTTAAATATTTAGGATAACACTTAAAAATTTATTATTTTAGAACTGCTACAAAAATAAGTGCGAAGAATTGACAAATATCATGGAAAGAGATGAGGCCATTGAAGAGGATTTATATCGACAGGTGAATGAATTAAAACGACAAGTAGAACAAAAGTAAGAATATTTAAAAAAAAATTATTGAATTTTTATAATAAGTATTTTATTTAAAAAGAAACATGGTCCACGAAAAAAAAGTTCTTGATATTGAAAATCGATTAAACCAATCAAAAAAAATGAATGAAGATTACGCTGAGAGAAATAAACAGCTTGAAGACGAAAACTCTGTTTTGAATTCAAAAAAAAAATGTCCACTCGATAAAATATGTAAGAGTGAAGGAAATATTCTTGGTCGACAAAATCATCAAGTTTTGCATAATTGTCCAATAAGAAAACAAGTAAAAATAAAAAAATTTAATTAAATCACAAAGAGTTTACAAAATTTTACCAAAGGAACAGGAACAATTGGAAAATTTCCAAAGAGAAAATCAACTTTTAATTGGTCAGTTAGAAAGAATAAGGTCCGACATCAAAGAAAAAGAAGAGCAAGTTTCTCGCCTTATTTCCGAAAAGTAAGTAAATATTGTTTTTAAATATTAATTCTTGTTTTAAATTGTCTTTATTTAACTAAAGTGAGGCCTCTGAAGCGTCCGGAGAGTCGGCCAAGGATGAAATTTCAAAGCTAACGAAACAATTAGCTGAATTTAATAAAAAACACGACGAACAACTAAATCAAAAAGTAGTCGAACATACAAATTTAGTTGCTCATAACAAAGAGCTTCAGAGTGAAATGTAAATTTTAGATAAAATCTTTGATATCTTCTAATTTACGTTAATGTTCTTTTTTCTAGCACTAATCTTCAAAGTGAAATCACCAGATTGGAAAATTTTCAGCAAAGCTCGAATAATGACCAAAATAACCAAGTTCAAGAGCTAGAAAGAAAATTAAAAGAAAAAGAAGAGCAAGTTTCTCGCCTTATTTCCGAAAAGTAAGTAAATATTGTTTTTAAATATTAATTCTTGTTTTAAATTGTCTTTATTTAACTAAAGTGAGGCCTCTGAAGCGTCCGGAGAGTCGGCCAAGGATGAAATTTCAAAGCTAACGAAACAATTAGCTGAATTTAATAAAAAACACGACGAACAACTAAATCAAAAAGTAGTCGAACATACAAATTTAGTTGCTCATAACAAAAAGCTTCAGAGTGAAATGTAAATTTTAGATAAAATCTTTGATATCTTCTAATTTACGTTAATGTTATTTTTTCTAGCACTAATCTTCAAAGTGAAATCACCAGATTGGAAAATTTTCAGCAAAGCTCGAATAATGACCAAAATAACCAAGTTCAAGAGCTAGAAAGAAAATTAAAAGAAAAAGAAGAGCAAGTTTCTCGCCTTATTTCCGAAAAGTAAGTAAATATTGTTTTTAAATATTAATTCTTGTTTTAAATTGTCTTTATTTAACTAAAGTGAGGCCTCTGAAGCGTCCGGAGAGTCGGCCAAGGATGAAATTTCAAAGCTAACGAAACAATTAGCTGAATTTAATAAAAAACACGACGAACAACTAAATCAAAAAGTAGTCGAACATACAAATTTAGTTGCTCATAACAAAAAGCTTCAGAGTGAAATGTAAATTTTAGATAAAATCTTTGATATCTTCTAATTTACGTTAATGTTATTTTTTCTAGCACTAATCTTCAAAGTGAAATCACCAGATTGGAAAATTTTCAGCAAAGCTCGAATAATGACCAAAATAACCAAGTTCAAGAGCTAGAAAGAAAATTAAAAGAAAAAGAAGAGCAAGTTTCTCGCCTTATTTCCGAAAAGTAAGTAAATATTGTTTTTAAATATTAATTCTTGTTTTAAATTGTCTTTATTTAACTAAAGTGAGGCCTCTGAAGAGTCCGGAGAGTCGGCCAAGGATGAAATTTCAAAGCTAACGAAACAATTAGCTGAATTTAATAAAAAACACGACGAACAACTAAATCAAAAAGTAGTCGAACATACAAATTTAGTTGCTCATAACAAAAAGCTTCAGAGTGAAATGTAAATTTTAGATAAAATCTTTGATATCTTCTAATTTACGTTAATGTTATTTTTTCTAGCACTAATCTTCAAAGTGAAATCACCAGATTGGAAAATTTTCAGCAAAGCTCGAATAATGACCAAAATAACCAAGTTCAAGAGCTAGAAAGAAAATTAAAAGAAAAAGAAGAGCAAGTTTCTCGCCTTATTTCCGAAAAGTAAGTAAATATTGTTTTTAAATATTAATTCTTGTTTTAAATTGTCTTTATTTAACTAAAGTGAGGCCTCTGAAGCGTCCGGAGAGTCGGCCAAGGATGAAATTTCAAAGCTAACGAAACAATTAGCTGAATTTAATAAAAAACACGACGAACAACTAAATCAAAAAGTAGTCGAACATACAAATTTAGTTGCTCATAACAAAAAGCTTCAGAGTGAAATGTAAATTTTAGATAAAATCTTTGATATCTTCTAATTTACGTTAATGTTATTTTTTCTAGCACTAATCTTCAAAGTGAAATCACCAGATTGGAAAATTTTCAGCAAAGCTCGAATAATGACCAAAATAACCAAGTTCAAGAGCTAGAAAGAAAATTAAAAGAAAAAGAAGAGCAAGTTTCTCGCCTTATTTCCGAAAAGTAAGTAAATATTGTTTTTAAATATTAATTCTTGTTTTAAATTGTCTTTATTTAACTAAAGTGAGGCCTCTGAAGAGTCCGGAGAGTCGGCCAAGGATGAAATTTCAAAGCTAACGAAACAATTAGCTGAATTTAATAAAAAACACGACGAACAACTAAATCAAAAAGTAGTCGAACATACAAATTTAGTTGCTCATAACAAAAAGCTTCAGAGTGAAATGTAAATTTTAGATAAAATCTTTGATATCTTCTAATTTACGTTAATGTTATTTTTTCTAGCACTAATCTTCAAAGTGAAATCACCAGATTGGAAAATTTTCAGCAAAGCTCGAATAATGACCAAAATAACCAAGTTCAAGAGCTAAAAAGAAAATTAAAAGAAAAAGAAGAGCAAGTTTCTCGCCTTATTTCCGAAAAGTAAAGGATATTTATATTACCTTTTTATATTTGACTTAAACTTTTAATTATTCGGCATATCTAGGGAATCGTTTTTATACGAGAAAATGATTGCAATCAATGAGTTAAAATTTAATACAATTAAAGAAAAAAAAGATTTACGACAAGTGATCCAGGAACTAAACCTTGAAATATTAGATTTAAAACGCCAAATGTATGTTTTGTATTCAGCTTTGTTTTGATTTTCTTTAGAGATGATATTTTTTTTCTAGACATGTTTTAAATCAAAAAACTGAAGAGGATGATGGCCAAAGCATAATCTTTATTCAAGAGCAATATAATGAACTTCTAGAAAAAAGGTTTTTTTTTTTTAATTTTTGTTTCTATTTATCTATTTCACTTTTTTGTTTAGACAAGTAGAAATAAGGAACCTAACGAATCAACTTGAGATTGAAAAGAGTCTTAAGTCAGCAAATATAAAATTGAAACAAGAATATATTGAAAAATTAAAAAAAGAATTAATAGAAAAGTATTTTATAAAGTTAAGTAAAATTTGTCAAATTTTATTCAAAAATTTTTTAGGAAAAATCAAAATGAATTATTGGGGAAACAACTCGATGAATTAAAAAAAAGTTTCAAATTGCCTAACGATCCAGATTTCTTAATTTTGAATTCAAAAAAATGTTCTTGCCCTTATGAAGTTTGTGGCGGCAAAGGAAATTTGAATCCATCAAAAAGTTCTCACAAAAAGTAAACCTAAAATTTTATTAAAAAAGAATTTAAAAATTATTAAATTATTTTTTTAGGGCTTTATTTTGTCCGTTCAAGCCATCGGATGCCGAAATTTTTCCTCCAAATTCAAAAGATGCAGAAAAAAGAACAGCTGATAAAAAAAAAGATCCAAATAATAAGTAACTCATTAAAATTTATAAGAAAAAAACAGTTCTTAAGATCTTTACCTTTAAGGAAAGCGTCAGATGAAGAGGCGCGTAGTGTAATTAATTCAACTGAAAACGATAATTTTTTTTCCTTTGATCTGATCTCAGAAGAAAGCAGCGATTCATATTCTGATAGTGATTACGATTCTGAAAATGAAAGGGAAATTAAAAAATCAAAGAAAGTTAAGTTTTCAGACTTCATAAAACCAATCAAGCCGATTTTAAAAAGACAAAGCTCAAATGTTGTTTTAAAAAAGGTAATTTATCTTTAAGTTAAATAAAAATTTATTTTATGAATTTTAATTTTTCTAGGCAACTCATCCGATCGATTTATTATACAAAACCACAGACGAAATTGTGGGAATTTACAAGAGTAGAGGGAAAGCGAACGGGAGATTTGTATATAAAGGTCCATATGATGGCCTGTATTATATTACAGAGAGTGGAGCACCATGTTATGTTACAAAACGTGCCAATTTTTGTGTTGAATTATTTTCAAAATAGAATTTTTTTTTTTTTCTAAAGATGGTTCCCCTTTTTTTCTTTTTTCTGTTATTAATCAAAACTTCGATTTTTTTTATTTAAATTTGACGGGAATGATTGATTTTTCCCAAGAATGACAAGGTTATTTGGTGGAAACATATGTAAGAGATCGAGGAAATTCGGCTAAAACATAGCAAAACTACTTACCCAGAAAATGGCCTTTTTAGCCAAACTTTTCAAAGCTTTTTAGGTTTAGCATCACTTATAACATGTATTGAGGAAGGTTAAAAAATGACCTGCATGGCCAAAATGGCAGTAAGTTCTCTTTACCTGATTGGGTTTTGTTAATCCAATAAAGTTTTAGAAAAGATTTGGTTAGATCAGCCACTTTCTTGGAGTAAATGGTTTTGTTTTATGTTTTACCGCTTTTTCTAAATCTCTTTTTGTATGGTTCCATCAAACTTGTCGTTCTTGTTTATCTCGAAATTTCATAACCCGTTTGATTTATAGTTTTAAAATTTAAAAAAAATAGAGTTTTTGGTTAATAATTTTCATTGCCGTAAAGCCTTTCGAAGGAATACGACTTCTTGTTATTTCAAAACTTTTTTAACTTTTTTAAACTTTATTTACTCCGTTGTTTCAAATTTTAGTGAAAAACGTCATCTTTTAAAACAAATCATGTCATTAAAATTATTTTAGAACTCTTTTTGGCAATTATGCGGCTTTCGAATCACAAGCTTAACTCTTTGTACAATGGTTAAGTTGTCAAAGCATTTACGTAATTGATCTTAATGCAAAATGGAGATAAAATTTTTTGTTTTTTCTAAAAAAACTTAATTTTCTTAAAGAAAAAAAGAGTTTTGCATAGTTAATAAAAATTTAATCAATAAATGATAATTTTTTTAATTATTTTTTAAAAAAGAACAAAAAAATTCTTTGATTTTTGAACTGGGATTGAACCTGAGCCGGCTGGATCAAATTTTTATTGCAAAATAAACTTAACATTTTATTAGTTTGAAATTTTAAATCGATTTATTGAAAATAAGCATTAATAATTAGAAAAAATTTTCCTCAAATTTGTGCAACATATTATGTTGCACCTTTAAATTGTTTTATTTAGTGCATTAGTTCTATTCAATGAATTTTTATGAACATGTTATTTTTGTTTTTTGTTTTCTGATTTGAAATTCACAACGCCACTTTTACACCCCTTTGACTTTGAATATTTTTTAAAATTTTTTAAAGCAATTGAAAAAATTAGGTGCTAGTGTTGAATTAGCCGATATTGGTGAACAAACTTTACCTGATGGTTCTAAACTTAAACTTCCACCACTTGTTTTCGGTCAACTCGGAACTGATAAAAACAAGAAGACAGTTCTCATATACGGTCATTTGGACGTACAACCAGCCGCTTTGGTAATTTAAAATTCAAAATCTTGTTTAATTAGAATATTAATGGTCTTTTTGTTTAGTCTGACGGATGGGACAGTGAACCATTTGTATTGACTGAAAGAGATGGCAAACTTTACGGACGAGGTTCAACTGATGACAAAGGCCCGGTTCTAGATTGGATAAATGCCATTGAAGCTTACCAAGAATTGAATCAAGATTTACCAATTAATCTTAAATTTTGTTTCGAGGGTATGGAAGAATCAGGCTCAGAGGGTCTTGATGAAGAATTGGCAAGACGTAAAGACACATTTTTAAGCGATGTCGATTACGTATGCATCAGTGATAATTATTGGCTTGGTACAAATAAACCATGTATCACTTATGGTTTGAGAGGTATATGCTACTTTTTTATCGAAATCGAATCTTCGACTAAAGATTTACATTCGGGAGTGTTTGGAGGCTCTGTGTAAGTTTCAAAATCATGTTTTTTTTTTCAAAATTTTTTTTAATGCGAAATTCAAAGTCATGAATCAATGGTTGATTTGGTAGGTTTGATGAACACGTTGGTGGATAATAAAGGTAAAATTTTAGTCCCAGGTATTTACGATTCAGTCAGAGATTTGACCCCAGAGGAACGTAAATTGTACGAACCAATCGATTTTTGTCAAGTAGGCTCATCAAAACAATTAAAAACAGATTTTAAATTTTTTGTGTTAAGGACACTTATAAACTCGAAAGTGGTTGTTATGGTTTGATTCATGACAATAAAGTCGGTACCTTAATGCACAGATGGAGATATCCATCATTGTCCATTCACGGTATACAGGGTGCTTTTGATGGCTCTGGTGCAAAGACTGTAATCCCAAGAAAAGTAGTCGGAAAATTTTCAATTCGTATCGTTCCTGATCAAGACCCAAAAGAGATCGAAAGACTTGTAGTCGAACACTTGGAGAAAGAATTCCAAAAGAGAAACAGTCCAAACAAAATGAAAGCGTTCTTGTTCCATGGTGCTAAATCCTGGTTGGCTGATTTTAATCATCCCCATTACCAAGCTGCTATTAATTCAATGAAACGTGTTTTCAATATCGAGCCTGATTTGACTCGTGAAGGCGGCTCAATTCCGGTTACTTTGACTTTTCAAGAATTGACTGGCAAAAATGTTTTATTACTTCCAATCGGTAAGGTTTAAGTAAATTATCATGGAAATTAGTCTATTAATATTTTTTGAAGGTTCGTCTGACGATGGGGCTCATTCTCAAAATGAAAAAATCAACGTATCAAATTATATTGAAGGAGTATGATTAATTATTGTTTTAGTTGTTTTTTTTTGAAGACTTAATTATTTTTTTTTCTTCAAGGTGAAATTACTAGGCACATACTTCCAAGAAGTTGCCAAACTCTGAATTTATTACAAATTTTTTATTACAAATTATTTATTCAAATAAAACTTTTTGCGAAGAAAACAAGTTTTGTTTTGTTTTTTGTTATCAATTTCCATTTAAGGAAACCATTCAACCAGATATTTTGTATTACACATTAAATTTATGCATAACAAAAAATTATGAAACATAGGTTTTCTTATAAATTTAGAAAACAAATTTTTAGTTTCAACAAAAAAGAGAAAAAAGAAAAGAAAAGATGAGTGAATTTTTGAGCAATACATTCAAGAACGTAACTCAATCGCTCAAAGACTTGGTCAAACACAAAAAAAAATTAAAATGTTTATTTCGATGTAAACGAAATAAAAATTCAACAAGATCGTATTGTGACACAAATCGACGAGATAAATCGAGTCAACAAACTTTAAATACTCAAAATGAAAGAAAAAAAAAAGTCGATTCATTGGAAAGTGAAATATTCCGTGAGATTAACAACTTAGATTTTATATTGCAACAAAATGACTCATAAACGTTGAACATTTGACTCATTAATGTACATTATTTTGTGACTACAAAAGGATAAAGACACTAAGTTTTTATTTTCGATTTACTTTTTGAACAAAAAATAAATTTTAGTAAATAAAAAAAAAGTAGACAAAATATGAATAAACGGTTTATCCTTTAGATGATGAGTCTATAAAAGGCTCGGAGAATGTTTTTTTGTAATTTTTTTTTGAACAAAGGAAAATCACTTAATTTTATGTTTTTTTTTATGTTTGTTTTAAAAGGAGGGTTGTTAATTTTTGAATAAAAAATGATTTAACTTATTCTCTTGTACTTTGGAGCACATTAAAATCATGTGCAACTAATTGTATAAAGTTTTAGGTGATGACGCATCTTGTCTAAAAGTTGCTACTGAAGCATGAATCTTCATATATTTTGGTTATGGATTTTAAAATGTAACATTCAACCATATTTTTTCAGTATGTCTTTGAGCTTCTCTCTATGTGTCCTTAATAGATGAAGGAACAAAAATAACAAAAAAAATTTTATTAAGGAACAAGCCAAGCGAATCTTAACATCGAATTAAAATTTTAGCACCTTGAAAATTGTTAACTAAATAATGATAAGTAAGCACTGGTGGTTCAGTGGTAGAATGCTCGCCTGCCACGCGGGCGGCCCGGGTTCGATTCCCGGCCATTTATGTTCCCTACAAATTATTGTTAAATCGGTTATTTTTTGAACGAGATCTTCGACCTCTAAAACCCAACAAAATTATAAATTTATAAACGTTTAAGACTTGTTACATATTTAAAAGCATATAGTGACGATGTTTTTTTGCAAACAAAGCACCCAAGTAAACCATTTGATTCATTCAATTCGGAAAAATTTGCTCATTTAAAACATGACCTTTAAAGCTAGGGGCAGAGTTGTTCTCCTCCTCAAGCTCATTTTCAAGAATAAATTTCATATCGTCGTTGTAACTATCGTGACCTACATTGTTTATTTCGATTACCGTATTCCCTCGTTTGATTATGCAGCACCACGACCCAAAATCCAAATTTTTAGGAGGGTTTTTTAACGATTAGAAAATTCTTAAACATGCTTAAGACATTCGTCACAGTCTAGTTTAGAAAGCAGAGTCTGCTTAAAATGTTTTAACAAAGGCTATTAGGTAAAAGGATCTTCCTAAACTTTTGGATTTCGTGTTATGATGCTGCATAATTGAACGAGAGAATACGGTATTTCAGTAGATTTTGAAGTGCCTTTTTAGCTTGTGTCTTTCAAAGAGTCAAATAAGGTTTTTTTAAACTTTTTTTTGAAATTGAATAGTTATAGTACCGTAAATATTTGTTTTTTAACGCGGCACTAAAATCCCGAAAACTTGGTTTAAATGCCTCGAAAAAAATTAATTTTCCCCCAAAAAAAATTTTTAATCTTACAAATTCCTGTTCGTGAAGATTCTTTAACCAAAAAGTAATAATTCAAGAATGGAATTTCTCGAAAAAAAGCAAATTTTATACGCACTAAAAACCAAGATTTCGGGATTTTGGTGCCGCGTTAAAAAACAAATATTTACGGTAAGTCTTTCGGTAGCTTTTATACAAATTTTAGTAGCTTTTATCGCAGAAAAATAAAGTGTAGTGTTGGACGCTATCAAAATTTTCCAAAATACCCCAAAAACCAAGACTTCTGAAACGAAAAATTAACAAAACATATTCTAACAATGCTTTTTTTCAAAAAAATCATGCCCTAACTTATAGATTTTGGTGTATCCATAAAACATTTTTTTGTAACAAAAAAATTTAAAAATTTTTTAATTACACATGTTACATTACTCATGTTACAAGGTTTAGTTGACCAAGGAAATCTCTTTTGAATCCAACTAAACCATATTTACTCCTCAAGAAATCGTTCTATAAAGACAACTAGGGTATCACATATTTCCCTTTTTATGAAAACTTACCGTTCCCGTTTTTGTCCAGTTGGGTCAAAAGTCGGTTATCAACACTACGATGCCTGAAAATTTTTTACCACTCTCTCCATAGGACCCCATGAACGCAATCTTATTAAAATTCGGTAAGAAAAGCATTGGAACTTGACCAAGTTCAGTATCTGATCAAGGATAATCTTAATTAAATATATAAGATTCTTAAGCTTTTCATACGAAATCTAGACAATATTTTTAAATTGATTTTAAGATCCTAAAAGACTGACACAGGATACTTTAAAAAAATCTTGTCTGAAAATTTTAAAAGTATTTTCCATGAAAAAATAAGATCTTGAAAAAAACTTATTTTAAAAAATAATTTTTTCTTAAGATTTTTTAAGAAACGATTAAGAATCTTAGATCCAATTAAGATTATTCTAGATCAGATACTGAACTCGGTCAAGTTCCGATACTTTTCTTATCAAGAATTTTAATAAGATTGCGTTCCTGGGAAGTACTTGACTCACACCACTGCGGGAATTGTACCGGTCCATTTTAAGTGTACAATGCCGGTGGTTAAAGTTTTTGATCACAAAAGTATGAGCCTAAGTTGGCTGATTCTCGTCTAAAATTAAAATTTGTTAAAATAGAGTTTAAAGGTTTAAGATTTTTTTTTTAAAAATTTTACTCCTGATTTCCATTTTTTTTACCCCTGATGTATTCGTCAAGTGTTATGTGAACACATGAAGAATACAAAATTTTAAAAAATGAATTCAACGATACAAAATATATAATCTGGGTACAAAAAAGTATTACATTGAGCCTGGATATCCTTGAACCTACGACACAAGATTCTTCACATACTTATTCGGGAGGTCAATTATAATAATTACATAATATAGAAATTGTCATTTATGGTAATTGAATTTCTGCTTGGCTGAATCAATGTGCATCTGCTTAAACTAGGGACGATTACACAAGAATTCTTAAATTTAAAATTTTGAAAAAGAATCCATTTAATTATTTTTCTTGTAATTTGAAAACAAGCAAAAAAAATGCGTTTCACTCATTTTTTCACCAATAACAATTTTTTTAATGAACTTACTTTAACCATAGATAGTTTTGCATAAATTTCAGGCACCACTTTTTTGGACAGAAATGGAATGGAAACAGCCTTTTTACGGCTTTCAAAAGTCTTCTTTTTATTGCTCTTGAACGAAAAGCGATAAGTTGATAACTTGAAAAGATTTAATTTATTTTTAATAAAAAAAATTTTAAGAGTTCTTGATAGATTTCCGATTGTTCCGCTCATGAACTTGTCTAAAACTCAAACTAAAAAAAAATTCGAAAAAAAAATAATAATTAAAATATTCCTCGCCTTCATATAACCTGAGAGAGTGTTATAATTACAATAACAAATCCTACATAAATTTTTTTTATCGAACCAAACTAGTTCCAAAACAAACAATTAACTTTGAAACCGATACTTGGGTTTGTAAAGTACTTAGATTTTAAATTACTCGAAAACAAAAAAAAGTGATTAAAATAGAGATCAAGTAGAGATAAGTGTATTTAGCTATAGTGAGATATATAGATTTATGCAGATGTAAAACTCTTTATTGTAATCAACAATCCTTAAACATGTGTTTCCAAAATTATCTTACTGATAAGTACCTCAAGAAAATATTGAGAATTTTATTTGTAATTTTCGAGCAATGGGTTTTCTAAAAAATATTTTAAACACTGATGAATTAGATGATGTGTACATTTTTCGTGGTACTTATTTAGACATTTCGGACAAACTCAATTGGCAAATTACCGTCAATATACTTCTTGTATTCACATTTTTGGTCTCTAATTTAAAAAATTTTGTTAATAAAATCATAAGCTGTGCTGTTCCTATTTACTTCTCGGACAATCAAGAACAATACGCAAATGAAGTTTGTTACATAAGCAACAAATACTTTGTCGATGATGGCGAGAGAGTTATAATAAGTCAAAATTTTACACCAGAGCCTATTGGGTTGAATAACAAACTGGTCGAAAGTGGTGATAAAAATGCGCCTGTATTGATATCTTACTACATTTGGGTACCTTATATTTTGCTCATTCAGGCTCTTTTGTTCGTTGTGGTCAAGTACATTTGGCTTTACTTGCTCAAGTTGGTTACTAATTTAGACATCAAAGAGATCTCCAAAGCGGCTGAGATTTGTAAAAATGTAAAAGAGTTAGTGTTCTTTGACCAAGAAAAAAAAAGTCTAGAAGTCTCTACGGAGTTTAAGGATAACGTTCACTTGAATTATCTAATAACTGAGCTCAACAAGATAATTTATCCGATTGAGAAAGATTCTAAAAGCGTACGACTCTCTCGTAAAGCCTTAGGCATCATTTACATGAGTGTTAAAATATTCAATTTTGTGAACATACTCGTTCAAATAATAATGATTAAAATATTTCTTCAAACAAATTTGTATAATTTAACTCTTAAACCAGTTGTACAATTCCTATTCGATTTGTATCCGATTCTATTAAACGGGAACAATGAGACAAAAATGGACGAAGGTTTAATCGATGTTAAATCGTCGTATTTACCAAGTTCGATTTATTTTCCGTTAAAAAGTATGTGTATTTTTCGTATACGTGAATTGACAACAACAAACTCGTATGCGGTAATGTGTACTCTACCAATAAATTTATTCATTCAATACATGTTTGTGTTTTTTTCGATTTGGTACATAATTCTACTAGGGGTTAATGTGTACTGTTTTGTTAAATGGGTCAAAATGTTACAAGCTAAATATGAATTGGAGTATGTTAAAAAAAGACTTAAAAAAGGTTTGTCGTTGTTACGCTTGAAAATTTCGATAGATGAAAAATTGGATGCAAAAAATGTTAAAATTAGTGACAAATTAATGACAGAGTTTGTCGAAGGCTATTTGAATTCAAATTTTATATTTATTTTAAAAGTTATAAGTTTAATTGATGATAATAATTTTGATAGTTTAATACAGCAAATTTTTGTTTATCATTGGAAATATTTCAAAGATTTTAAAAATTCAAAATTAGTTGTAAAAAAATAAAATTTTTTGCGTTAAAATTTTCAAATATTTCATTTGTCTGAATATTTAAAATTTTATGTTCACTGCAGGGGTTTCAAAAGAACATTTATCATGTCAGTCCCATTTTCACATCCCGTTTTCAGGCTCCTATACGTTGTGATGGTCAAAGCCAGCGATACCCCAATACGACAAGATTCGAACGCAATCCGTAGACCCACGCAGAAATACGAACCCGGATTTTTTCAGGTTTTGAGTTTAGGTTGGGTTTGGGTGGACCACTCAAACTCGATACCCAATAACCCACTATGTTTGATTAACCAACCATAACCCAAACCCATAAAACTTAACTTTACAGGTTAAACACCTGAATCTGATACCTTTTAACTCAAAATAAACCCGAAAAAATCGAGTATGTGGTTATGGGATTCAGGTGCGTAACTAGTCAAGTTAAGTTTTATGGGTTTGGTTTATGGGTTGGTTACCCAAACATAGTGGGTTATTGGGTATCGAGTTTGAGTGGTCCACCCGAACCCAACCTAAACTCAAAACATGAAAAAATTTGAGTTCGTATCTGTGGACCCACGTACCCGTAATACAGCACATTTAGAACAATGTTAGATTGACAGCAACATCGCCGCCCTCATATTTTCATATTTGGACTTTGGACCAGTCAGGGTATGGTTTACGGTTTACCGAATCTATTTAATCCTTAAACACCCGCTTGTTCAATTTTTATTCAAAAAACCGATACAATTTATGAATTCTACGGAAAAAAATAAACTAAAAAATGTTTAAAAATAATAAGGTCCGGATTAAGGGATTCCTGTGCAAGGAAAACCTTTTAAGCCATTTTACACTTGATCTAAATTTCGGAATTTTACCTATATCAGTAAATTCATCATGTTTTTCTACTCTAGGTTTTAAAAATTTTATTAGAACTGCTGGCATTATTTGAGTTAAAATTGTTAAATTTTGGCAGCTTAAATTTTTTTATCAATTTTCTTTTCATATTTTTTTCTATTCAAAAATTGATCTAAAATGTCTGCAAATGTGGGTTTTTATGAAATAAAATATGGAGCAAGGTGATGTAAAATTTGCTCCATCCATTGGTGAAGTCTACAAAATCTCTGCAAAACGAATTACGCATTTAATTTTCATTTTTTTTAATGGCGTGCACTTTTTTTAATAAAATATTTCTGCAAAATCTCTGCAAAACGAATTGCACATTTAATTTTCATTTTTTTAATGGCGTGCACTTTTTTTAAATGTGCAATTCGTTTTGCAGAGATTTTGCAGACTTCACCAATGGATGGAGCAAATTTTACATCACCTTGCTCCATATTTTATTTCATAAAACCCCACATTTGCAGACATTTTAGGTATTTTAAAATATGAAAAGAAAATTGATAAAAATTTTTAAGTTGCCTTAAATTTTAGTTTAAGACTTTCTTAAAATTTTTTAAGGGAATATCTGTACAAACAGGGGTACAATGATTAGATCTTCTCAGGATCTTGAACTTAATGAATAATTGATGATTATTAGGTAATTTTAACACAAGACACTTAACTGTTTAAAAAATGTATCACATATGATCCAACGGGCGGTTAAGGGTTAATGAAATTTTTTGAACTTATTCAAAATTTTATCGATAACCAAAAATTTTTAACTATAACAGGGAACTTTAATTCAACGAATCAGTATAAATTTGTTTTATTACTATAAATTTACTCGTTTATTTTTTTTAGTTCTTCAGCAAATAAAGTTGGGATACCTGAAAAAACACTCTTAAATTGTTTTTATTCAATATTTTTAAACAAAATCATAAACTAGTATAATAAAAATGTTCCTCTCTTCAAGAAGCTTCATTTAATACCCATTACATTAGCGTCTTTACTAAGCTTTCTTGAGTAAAATAAAATCACTAAAATGCTAAAAAAGTTCGCACATCCCTACAGCACATCTTCAATACATACACGAATTTTACATATCAAACGGTAGAGAATTTAAACAGAAAATTTTTTGTAGTTTCAGTTTTTTCTTTTGTCAAAAAAACACCAAGAACACCTTAAAAAAGCACATCCCAGGAAACTTTTTTCAGACCAATAGAAATATCATTCTAAAGAGAAATGTGTTGGAAATGTGCATGGGTTTCTGAAAGAATGTGCGAGTTTTTTTGCATTTTTTTTTATTTTACCTAAGAAAGCTAAGATAAGACACGTATTAAATGGGTACCAAATTAAAGCTCCTGAAGAGGAACTTTAATAGAACTGGTTTTTGACTTGGTTTAAAAATAAAGAACGCTATAAATACTACTTCAATTTTGTTTATTTTTCATCTTTTTATAAATACAGTGTGCACGCTTTTATATTCCACTACTATTATTTCCCCTCTTGTTTTTGTACCCGAAAAATCGAAGAACCGATTTCCTTCCATTCAAATTAATGTTGAATTTGTTTTGGTTTAGTCCCATTGAATTGACCCCATTTTCGGTTTATGTCACGTTAAAGTTGCAACTTCGTTGAATATTTATTGAATATATTTAGTCCTAATTATATCCCGTGTTTGTGTAATTGAACAAAAGAATTTTTTCTTAGTTAAAAAGTTTAGCTAACCTTATTCTCTCTCTTAAAAATGACGTCAAAAAAAGACAAAAGATTTCAAATGAGACGAAAGTCGCAATATATGAAATGAAACTATCTTCTTCAAAATCAGATGGATAAATAACAATTGAATTTGGCTATGAACGGTTTAATGTATCAAAAATAATTCCCAAATACTGAATTAATTATTGGCAGCAGCCGACATTGAGAAATCATTGGCTGACAAGGATAAGGAAGAGGAGGATGACGAAGTTGAGCCAAATTTTATTACGCTGGAAGAGAACTTTTTTGGAGATTTTTTCATTTTTACCCAGTCAATCAATTTCAAATGTAAAACCGCTGAATGATCACTGAGGAAGGGGCTGTTTCATCAATTGTCCTTTTTACTTTACTCATAATTCTTATTAAGGATCCAACATAAAATTTCTGTAGTATATACAAGTGGCAATCGTTTGATATGCTACATGCCTTGTTCAAAATTATTATGCTTAAGTTTCAGACTTAAGAATAAGTTTTCTGAAAACTTGTTCATATTATTTTTGGTAGGAATAATTTGTCTACAAATAATTAGATCAAAGACATCGACTTATAAAAAGATTAGTATAAGTATATTCTTCAGAAATCGCATACTGGATCCTTGATAAGAATTGTGATTTAAGTAAAAAAGACAATTGATGAAACAGCCCCTTCCTCAGTGATCATTCAGCGGTTTTACATTTGAAATTGATTGACTGGGTAGGAACAATTTGACGGTATCAGTCCAAAAATTTTTAGGGAACGCTTTTAAGAATGTGATTGAGACTTCCAAAAAGTTAAAACAAATCGAAATTTTAAATTATTTTAAACCGAAAAATTAAGTCGCTCTTTTCTTAAAAATTTAATTAAAAAAAATATTGATTTTGATTCATAGGAAAAATATCCCGAAAATAAAATATCCCAAAAAATATATCCCGTTGAAAAATATCCCATTTTCTTAAATAAGAAAAGGAGGGTATCGTTTGACGCATAAAATATTTTTTTACAGTATAAAAAAAAGTTTTATAGAATAAAGTAAAATTAGTTTCGCATAAAAAAATGATGTATTCTATAGAATAAAAAATGAAAGTATAGAATAAAAAATTGCAATATAGCATAAAAGTTTACTTTTGAAGTACAAAAAAATCAACATAAAAAATATTCCTAAAAGCTAAAATGCCGAAGAAAAAATATGAATGGAATAAAATAAAAGTGTTTACAAATGATGCCGATACTGAAACCTTTCTCCGTAACGACGATCATCGTAACATTTCAAAGAGTGGTCCCCAAACCCAACGATGCCAAGAATGTTCAAATGAATTGTCTCATAACATGAGCGTTAATTACCGTAGCTGTTCTTCGATTAAATGTCATACCAATGAAAATGATAGCTGTCCTTTCCGGTACAAAATACAAAAATGTTTACTTAGTAATGCCTCTCATGTCTATCAAACAGTAGCCAGGCATCTAGACAATGACATAAATTTAGTTGACAAACCGTATGGTTTACATAGTGTTATTAAAGATGAAATACAAAAATGTTATAGTCAAAGAATTAGAAAAGCTATGGACATTTGTATCACGTTAACCTCAAATAAAGTTAACAATGGTCTTTATCTAGGCTTGCAACTTCCAAGTACAGATCAAGTCAATCGTCAGATAAATAAAATAAGAAACCCTGAAGAAGATAATGAATACGATCGAGTTGAGAGTAAAATAAACGAATTGAATTATCAACCGAACAAATATTATCAACCAGAGCAGGCTTTTTGTTTTGGTTGTAAGTTGGGAGATGGTTCAAATAGCTCACATTTTATCGTTAACTTCACTTCACTTCGATTATTAGAATCGATAACACACATCGATCTATGTATCACAAGTCAATCAATATACCATATTGATGGAATACGTTAACAAAGAGTTGTAGTTGTCGTTGGTATTTAGCTTATTGTATGTGCGGTCATTTATATAAGGCTAGTCAAATATTTCAATTTTCATTGAATAACGAGCGGCCTACTAAGTTTGTTTTGAGACCTCGACCTGGTAGAAAAAAAGAACAAAATGAGTTTCGTCAAAATTTTTGTGATACTGCTCCAGTTAGTGATACTGCTCCAGTAACTGTTACTGCTTCAGTAACTGTTACTGCTCCAGTAACTGTTACTGCTCCAGTAAGTGATACTGCTCCAGTAAGTGATACAGTTCCAGGTCCTTCTGAATTGGGTGCTGAAATAGTAGAATCACCTATGAAACGCCGAGGACGTCCAAAAAAAAGAAAAGCTGATTATCCTATAGAGGTTGCGTCATCGGAACCCGTTAAAAAGAAAAGAGGTAGACCACCAAAAGTTAAATCTGCTTTGACCATTCAATAGTTTGTTTTATACGTTTTTTCGTTTTTTTTATTCTATTTGTACTCGAGTTTATTCTTTAATTTCTTTTTTTATTCTAGATTAATTGTTTTCATACTAAAGATAAATTTTTTTATATTACGAAAAATAAATTTTTTTTTATACTGTAAATGTTTTTTTTTCATTCTATAGAAAAATATTTTTATGCGTCAAAAGATATTTCCCATAAGAAAAATATCCCAAAATTAATATATCGAAATATATCCCATTTTCTTAAATAAGAAAAATGTCCCAAAATTAATTTAACGAAATATATCCCATTTTCTTAAATAAGAAAAATGTCCCAAAACAAAATTAACAACAAATATGCTGTTTCGTTATTTAAGACAAATAAGAAACTATAAGAAAATTATTACGAGCGTATTAAACAAGCTCAAATTATACGTGAGCAATCGAAGTTTAACAGAGAAAAGGATTATCAAATTCAACTGATAAAAATCCAGCATCAAGGTTCCTCGGACGTTAAAGAATTTTTGATGAGTTTATGTCAGTACATTTCAACAATCGTCTGAAGAGCATTTCGAACACAACAACATTGCAATCGAACGAATTGACGAAGAGCATGTTGATAATACTAATTCAACCAACGAAGCGCCAACGTATACAAATCTTGAAACAGTAACAGATATCTCTATCAGCACAGAACATCAATTGCATCCTAAAAGTGCTCGTGTTCCTCTTTCCGCGGTTACAGCAGAACTAGATCTCGAAAATTTAGACGACATTTCATTCAATTACGCTGCTGGACTTATGAATAAAGAGGCACTTGAAAAGATGCGTGAAGCCAAGCAACAAGAACTTGACACACTTGAGAGAGCTATCGAATCAAGAGTCGGTGCAATTACATCGGAAGAAATTCATAGTGAAGCTAAACGATATTGGACTGCTAATGGTATTTCAAAACAAAGAGTTTCAAAGATTGACAGAGAATCAGCCAAATCAAGACTTGCCAACAAGATTCGAGACGAAGAAAAGCAAAAAAAAGAACTCGCTTTTCTTAACAAATATAAAGATAATCCATACTATTAATAAAATTCGGAACATAATCTTTTTTGAATAAAAAAAAATAATGTTTTGATATATTTTTTTTGACATATTTTTCTTATTTCGATTTTGGTATAATTTTTTTTTGGCATATTTTTCTTATTTGATTTTTGGGATAAAAATAAAACGGGATATTTTTCTTATTTTTTTTTTTGGCATAAAAATAAAACGGGATATTTTTCTTATTTTTTTTTGGCGTAAAAATGAAACGGGATATTTTTCTTATTTTTTTTTTGGCATAAAAATAAAACGGGATATTAATTTTAAATTAATTTTTATGGGATGTTTTATTTTTCGGGATATTTTTCCTATTTACCATTGATTTTATACCATTGAATTTTTAAATCGAACCTTTATTAAGTTTTGACTTCGCAGAAATATCTTCTAAAATCCATTCCTAAAGATTTTTTTGAGTCTGTAACGTTTAATAGCATTTATTTTTTCATAGCATCTTTTTTTTCGTAGCAGGCGAAAAATTTTTCATAGCATAACGATAAAATTTCATAGCATATTTTTTTTTCATAGCATAATAAAGAAAAAGACAATAAATCACTTTTTCAGCACTAAAATCGAAGCCTTCAGTAAGATTTCCTTTTTTCTAAACGTTTTTTAGTTTATTTAAGTTAACTTCAGGACTTTTTCTTAAAATACAGATCTTTTAGATGCATTTTTTCTTAGATGTAATCAAAATCGTAATCATATCGTAATTTGAATAGCTTGGTCGAAAAATATCTTAAAATAATAGATCAGCTATGAAAGAAAAATATGCTATGAAAGAAAAATATGCTATGAAACATTACATGCTATGAAACAACCGTTTCCCATTTTTTTATCAGAGTTATAAAAAAAGTGTGTTAGAAGTTAAAACAAAAGCGATAAACAAGTGTTGAGGGCTAAAAGGGATGCGTTAGGCAAGTGTTGTGGTTAAAAAAAGAAGCGTTAGAGAAGTGTTAAGAACTAAAAGGTTTTGTCCTTGGTTATTTCCATTTTACAAGTGCTCCCCTTATACCCCTTTTGGTAGACTGATGGACCTTGATGGATGGATGGATTTTGTAACCTTGTGATTTTGAAGTAGACCAGACTGAGTTGTATATATTTAATCCCTATAGGACCTCAAATACAATTCGAAGTCAAAGCTCATTAAGCAAATGAAGAAAGTGGGTTCAGGAGGAAAGAGTGCTTCAAATGGTTTGTTTCTTATTTATTTTATGCAATTACAGTAACGGTAACAAACAACCTAGGTAAGAACAAAACTACATAAAAAAATATAAGAAGAATAAAATGACTCATACATACAATGACAATTAGCAAAATTTAATAGTAGAATTGGAAGGATTGGTGGCAAGATGGGTCCTACTAAAAAGCTGACCCCCGTTTTTCATGAAATTTTTGACCCTCCTAAAAGAATGGAAAATAATTTTTTTTGAAAATCTAAACCTACCAGTTGATACAAAACTTCCAAAGCTTTCCAGCTATAATACAGTACTTTCCGGTTATAAGAAATACGGTTTTAAGAAATTTTCGGATATAATAAACGTTTTCGCCAGAACAAAAACATTTCCGACCCCTTCCATGTATTTTTAACTGATTATAACAAATTCATGTATAGCGAAAATTCGTATATAATAAATTTTTTTTTAGGTAAAATTAGAGTAAGACCATTAAATTTAACTTGTTTATAAAAAATTTGAACTTTTTATGAAAAAAAATATGAGGCGGGTCTAAAACTATTTAGCGATAAGCAGTTATATTATCAAAAAAGGATTAAAAAATGTTATTTTATCTTTCAGCCGTTACGTATACACGACATTTTTTAAACAAAATCTTGTTTCGCTTTACTTTTGTTTCTAGAAAAAAAGTGTTTACATCATTGTAAAAATGTTTTTTACTGGACAAATATAAAAGATACTAGAATATCCCATTAACGGTAAACGAATAAAAAACATAGCATATGTTTAGGCGATTCGAATTTGGTGAACGTAAGGCTTTTTGACGCGACCCTTATTTTTCTTCCATTCTAGTCTCTTCCACAATGATTAATTACCCTTGTATTTCCTAAATCTCTAACTTACAAAAGCTATTGAAGACGTAGAAAAATTAAAACTGGGACTGATAATTCATTCGAGCTATTATTCGGGTAAATTCAGAATTCTTTTTTATCCATATTAAATCGAATAGGAACAAATAATTAAATTGTAACTGTACTTTAATCTCGTTTGGGAATACATAAAACTACAAATATTTATAAATTTTATTGGGATAAGTTTGAATGTTGTTTTGTTAATTTTTTAAGCTTTTTTAATTTAATCTGAGGGTACTTTTTTGACTTTTTTGGAACACGATACTGGAGTTTTTTTGGTTGGAAGAATTATTCTCACTTAATGACATTCTGAGAATTGGACAACGCTAACCTTGTGTTGAAATTTTTAAAACTAACTGTTTATGATACCGTAAACTCTTGCCCACTTCTCTAAGAACAAAGACAAAATTGAGGTTTGTTCTTTATGGAACTAATACCATCGAAACCATGTTATAGCATTTTTTTTAATTTTTTTAGAATAAACCTTACTTAAGACTAATGGAAAGGATGGATTATGAAAAAATTTAATTAATTAATTTTTATTCAATTTCGAAATTAGTTCCACAATTTTTTGAATTTATTCCAGAAAAAATACAAAAAATTGAGCGAACATTCGAGCTTACTCTTAGTCTTAAGTCAGGAGTTCTTAAAAAAATTAAAAAAATTGTTATAACATGGTTTCGATGGTATTAGTTCCATATAGAACAAACCTCAATTTTACCTTTGTTTTTAGAGAAGTGGGCAAGAGTTTACGGTATGTATATGTACTAAAATGTATATGAGGGTGTCCAATTTTTTTTTGAATTTCTTCTCATGACTTATTTTGAGAATTTGCTTTTTTGAGAAGTCATCCGATAAACTAAATGTCGAATCTAATTTAATTAGCTCACACTTAGAAGAAAAGTAAATGATAAAATTTGAACTTTGCAGAGATTGTCTATTTTTTTAAATCCAAACAGGTGAATTTTTTTTGAAAAAAAACTCTCAATAAAAATTCCGCAGAGTACTGGTAGAGCTGATGCTCCTTCAGCAAAAAAAAAACAAAAAATAAATTAAAAGAAACGATTTTTTTAAATCAGTCGAATTTCGAAAAAGTTATTATTTGGTACCAAAAACGTTTAAGAAGAAGGTTTTCGGTCAAGTTAATTGATTAACATAGGATAGTAAATATTTCAGTTAATTCTTTTGTGTCAATTAACAATTAACCCTCGAATAATTGATATCTTTTTATTTTACCTGTAAATTATCTACGAAAACCGAAAAGTCACACATTTAGAGAGCGTGGGAATTTTTTTCTTTTTTATGTCTCGAAATTTTCTACTTTTACTTCCTATCTTTTTAACACAATGTAAAAGTATTATAGCAAAGAATCGCTGAAATTTTAAATATAAAAGATATAATAAATATTCGCCTGCTTTCTCTAAATGGATTATTCCTTCGGTTTCTTTATCAATTATCACCTCACTTGCTAACTTAAGTTAATGTGAGTAAAAATTATGCAGGAAAACTTTAATTTGTTTATAAGAAATCTTCGGATATAATAAATTATTTTTCATGCAAATTGGAGTTTCTTATAACCGGAAAGTACTGTATTTGTTTTTTGAAAAAAATTTGTTTTTACCGCTTAAATTTCAATTTTCCGATTTTTTGGAGCTTTGATCCCCTGTTGACCCCCAAATTTTACCGATTGACCCTCAACCGACTCCAGATTTTCTGAAAGAAGAGACTTCGAGCTGTCCAAAAAAATAGGTCTCGACCTGTCAGCTCTTTTAGTTTTCGAGATATTTTACTATTAAAAAAAGTAATCTCAAAGCGGCAAAATTTCTAAAACCATGGCGAACCGAATATTCAAAATCTGACTTCACAGGAATTTTCCCCATGCTAAGAAGCATAAAATTAGTTAAAAAAATAGGAGTCAAAAAGGTTAAAAATTTTGTCAGAGTGATGTCTTTGTTAGGTAGTCCTCTAATCGGCTGACTCAACTAACTCGTTACTTTCAATCACTAAATTTATTTTAAACAAATCATATGATATAAATTCTTGTAGTGAATTTTTTATACAGTCCCTCACAGAAAATTTCTGTTCAAGCTCAAGTTCGGGAATACAAAGATAAAAAATATTTTTTTATAAAAACTTCTTTTATTAGTTAGCATTTGATTGCATAATAAATTGATATACTTTTTTTATGTATAAATAAAATTTTTCCAAAAAAAAAAAAATAAATAAAAATCAATTCCTGAAAAACTTGTTCCTTCAAAAACTAACCGAAACACTCAAATATGTCTTTGAAAGAACCAAGTTTAATCGGAACTAAAAAATCCCAAAACAAAATAAAAAAAAAAACTTTATTTCTTAAATAAACTTAAATTTTGAAAAAAATAAATCAGAGATAAAGAGATTAAAAAATAATTTTTTTTTTCTTTTAAATAAATGGAATTATTTGCTTTTTTCGTTTTTTTTTTTATGTACACTACAAGTAACTGGTACCATAGGTGACCATAAAAGACATAACCCCGAGGTTACCGATCGCACAGGCCAATAAATATTTCTAAATGTTCCATAAATAAGCCGAGAAACTCTTTTTTATTTCTCTTTTTTTTTTCAAAAAAAAAAATAGAAACTCACATTTCTACATCTCTTAAGAATATCTTATAAATAAATTCTTTAGGATAAAATGATGAATAAAAAACCAAAAAAAAAAAAGAAAATTTATTGCTAAATTGATATGAGCTTGATATCTTGTGGTTTTATGGTGTGCTTCTTCCAATTGAAGTGTCTATAGATGGTAAATTAATAGGCGAAGATAATTTTTTGACAATAGGACTTCTAGCCGATCTTGGTACAACACTACTCGTGTTTGTAGACGAATTACTATTATTATTATAAGATATAATGGGCATGTGTAATGATGAGCCAGTCGAAGCGTTATTCGAATTTGAGCCTGTACCATTTAGATGTATTAAAGAAGCATCGTCATTGTTATTACCATTAGCACCGTTTTGATTCAATTCATTGTTATTAAAATCTGATTTTGTTTTTTGAGCTGAAAGTTTAATTAAATGAGTCCATTCGGCGTTTGTTTTACCATACGCTGGTGTGTTTGACACCGATCGATTAAGGGAAGTACCAGCTCTTGACGGAGTATATGTAAGTTTATCATCAGTTACACTTTCACTGTTTTGAGTAGTTAGATTAGTCTCGTTTTTGTTTGTCGGATCAATCGATTGATTTAAATAGTTAGATTTGTAATTATGAGTGAGACTAACACTGTTACTAGTCGATAAATTAGTGGGCGTTGTCGGTGCCGTGTGATGATGTATAGCGTGATTATTGTTAAAAATACTCGTGTCAATGGAAGTAGTTAGATGCATTGTTTTGTATTTTTGAGTTAAATTTTTCATAGCACCTGAAAATTGTATGTTCGGTTGTGTTGTTGAATCGTTAGCAGGCGACGCAGATCGCTCGGGTTTTATGGAAAATTTAGGTACTTGTGTATTTACGGTTTGTTCCGGTTTCATGGACACATTGCGACTAACACTTGGCACATTACTTGAACCTGGCGTTTTTGTATTCGTTCTAGACAAAGACGAATTTGTGTTTGGAATTATTGGTAGTATTTGTTGAGGTGTCGTTTGTTGTGGGGTTGAGATATTGTTAACATACGGTTTAGTTGGTGAAGTGGTTTGTTTCAGATCTTTAATAACGGGTTTCGTGTCAGTGGTAGTACGTGTTTTTTGTTTTTCCTTAATTATAGAAAAAAAATTTAATTTAGTGTGCGTGTGTGTGTTTTTTCGTTTAAAATATTTTATTTAAGAAATTACTTTTTTAGGGTCTATTTTCATGAGCATAGTTTTGACTTTATTTAATAAAAGATAATAAGTAGCCAATGAACTACTTGGTTTATTCAATTTTATATTTTCAGTTATTTCATTTAAATTGAATTCCATGTTGCTGTTCATGTAACGTAAAATGGTCGGATTTACTTGGTCTTCTGTTGGCTTGTTTGGATATGGAAATGGTTTAAGTAAACTTGCGTAACCTTCATTTACCCATGGATGTTCCATGGCCTCTTTTAAAGATATACGCTTTACTGGATCCGGATTCAATAACTTTTTCAACAAATCTTCACCACCTTTTTAACATAAAATTCATAAACATTTTTCGACAACAATTTTTTTTTACAGACAAATTAAGTGTCGCATCATTATATTAAAAAAATATTTTCACAATATTTCAATTTTTAACGTCTCATTTTTCAACTATAAATATTATAAAAATTCATTCTATTCTTTTTAGCATTAATTCAAGACGGTATCATTACAATCGTTAATCTATTGAAAAAATAAAGGTTTCAAATTTAACAACTGTCACAGGGACAAAAAGTTTCGAAAAACAAAAATGAAACTTAAGTTTTTTTATCAGTTCATTGTTATCACTAATACTTGATTATTTAAAGAAATACTTTAATTAAAATTGGATAGATCCGATAAGGCTGTTAAATATACAAACTGCCTGGAAATTCGTCTTTTCCACCGACTCGTTCAAAAGCCGGAAGTCCTCTTTTATCCTATCCTCAAAAGAACAAAACTTCGTCTGAAAGTCCTGTAAATTTCGCTGACTAAGACAGTGTAAAGATTCGTGGGGTAATAAAAGAAAAAAATTTCTAACACGAAGCGAGGGGTCAAAAATATTCCGAGCAAAAAACCGACCCTCAGGAAGATAAGTCGTTTAAAATTTTTACTACCCACCCCGGCTAAAATTTTGCTGACTTTTCATCCATGACCCCTTCGCCTAAAAATGTATTCACTGGTTTCTCAGGATTTTTAAAATGCTCGGCAGATAATAAGAGTCAGATAACTCCATGTCGGATCGAATCCCGAACTGTTGGATCATGTGACATGCTAAACAAAGATGCTAAACATCTTTTCGCCAAGTTGAATAAAAACAAACCATCCCGAATCGGGTAAGACAATTTTTCTTCTTCACTTTTTTTCCCACTCAAACTTCCGATCCTACCCTACCTCCTGTAAAAATTCCGGAGAAAAAATCAACCCCTATAAAACCATCTTTAAGAGGTGAACAAAGTGAAAAAATCTTTGCCGAGGTGTTTTACAGCGATAAGCATTTAAATAGTCACTTTGAAACTAACAAGTCAAAATTTTATTGAAACTTTAGGGATCAAGTTATGAAAGGTCATTGCTTAAATTAATAAATTGATTTTTAAGTTAAACTAACTTTTTAAAATGAAATTCTTTAACTTTAAAAAAAGTTAATATTTTCTTAAAGCCCTAAAGGCAAATGTTTATCGAGTCTATTTGTCAAAAACTAATTAAATAAAAACTAAATTAAATAACCTAATTAAACGACAAGAATAGCTTCGTTTTTTTGTATTTCTATCTTAATACATGACCTAATTTAACCGATTAATTTATTTAGCACGTTAAGATTAGATTGACATGAAACACAAACTAGTTTTCAACAAAAAAAAAAATAATTACTTTTTGACAAATGTTCTGGAATTGGATTCATTTCGTTTTTCATCATTTTATTATACAATGATTTTATATTGAATGGCTCGACTGTAAATGGTAAATTACCAGTTAGCATGGCATACATATTAACACCACTGTTGATATAAAGTCATTCAAAAAAATATTTTTTTTTAAAGTTGAAAAAATTCTTTTTAAAATTACATGCTCCAAACGTCGACTTTTGAACCATATTTTTTGTGAGCCAACAACTCGGGCGCTTAAAATACAAAAAAATCTGATTTTGATACTTTTAAGTTTGACATAATTTTGAAACATACCTGCGTATGCCGGCGAACCACATTGTGTTATACACAATTCACTTTTAGTATAATTCGATAAACCAAAATCGATGAGTTTAATATTCAAATTTTTGTCTAATAACAAATTTTCTATTTTTAAATCCCTATGTAAAATGCCAATTCTATGCAAATAGTCGACAGCTGATATTATTTGACGTATGAATTTTCTCGTACAAGCTTCGGACAAATATTTTCTAGCACATATATAGTCCATGAGATCACCACCTTCGCACAATTCAGTCACTAAATAATAACTGTTTTCCGTTTCCATGAGTTCGTATAATTGAATTATGTTCGGATGAATGATCATTTGTAACAGTTTACCCTCTCGACGCATGTTCTTGCTAACATACGCATCTTCTTTGGCTTTCTTTTTGTCTATGACTTTGATGGCAACTTTTTGACCAGTTAAAGTGTGTAGACCCTCTTTGACTTTAGCGAATGAACCTTCGCCAAGCTTACGACCCAATAAATAGTGACCAACTCGTTTATTATGAGGAAATCTCGCTATTATTTCTTTAGTTGATATGAGAAAGTTTGACGGTATGACTAAATTTTCAGTCGTGTTTGCATCTTGATTCGTGTTAAAACCGTCTTTAGTAGTACCATTTATATTGTTATTATACATTGAGTTAGGGGATTCCATTTGAGTTTAAAAACCAAAAAAATTAAAAAATTTGTTCGTCTTGTCCAAGAACTTATCTCATTTGGTTAAAATAACAGTTAAAAAAACACACACACACACACAAAAATTTATACACTGACTGACATTGTTTTGTTCCAATATAAAATATTAATCTAAAAATTTGAAAAATTTTATCTTAAACCCAACGTGAAAACAAAATTAAGAAGTTTTGTTCGAAATATAAAAAAAAAACTAAAAATTGAAACGCTTTTATAAATGCTAAAAATTGAACCTAAACCACTACGCATAAAATAGATAGGTATTTAAACAAATTGTAATAATTTTCAATCACTCTTTTTTTTTTATTTTTCGCTTCATATGTATTTATCTTTATTATTATTAGATTATACTTGTTTAGATAACAATAAATGGTACATGATATAAAGGAAATATGGACGGTCTAGGATTTTTGTTGTTTTTATCTATATATTTAAAATTTCAGCGATTTTTTGCTATAATACTTTAACATTGTGTTAAATAGATAGGAAGTAAATGAAGATAATTTCGAGACATTAAACAAAAAAAAATTCCCACGCTCTCTAAATGTGCGACTATTAGGCTTTCGAAGATAATTTACAGGTAAAATAAAAATATCAACTTATTCGAGGGTTAATTGTTAATTGACACATTAATTAAAAAATCTGAAATATTTTTTTTTTTTCTTTCTTATGTTAATCAATTAACTTGACCGAAAACTTTCTTCTGAAATGTTCTTGGTATCAAAAAAGAACTTTTCGAAATACGACTGATTATAAAAATATCGTTACTTTTTGTTTATTTTTTTTCGCTGAAGGAGCATTAGCTCGACCAGTTTTAGTAAAGAAATAAAATTAATTGGAAACGGTATTTTAGAATTAGAAAAAGATCTGAAATTTGGAAACTAGGAAATTTTTAGAGTGGAGAGCGATAATTGAAAAGTTCCGACTAAGACTAAAAATCTTAGCTGAAGATGACATCATACGTTGACAGAAGTAAGTAAGTTAAAACAAGTAAGTTATTGAATAAACTACGAGGACAGAAAATTGTATACATTAGAGGGAATGAAACTTCGACCTCTCGCTCCATTGGACTCACACCACTTAGACATGCACTCACTGATTTATAAAATGATCAGGTTTGCGAGTGGTAAGGGTTCCGAAAGGGATAATGTAACATGCCTTTCAGTCAAGGTAAGAAAAGAAAAAAAGGCGCGAGTCGATTTTAGGAAAAAGAAACCAATGGGCGTGGTAAATATCTTTGGAAAAAGTCTATTTAGTGAAAATATTAAAATGTCACACATTTTTTCTCTCAAGCAAGTGTTTTAGACTTTGCGGAATTTCTACTGCGAGGTTTTTTTTCCTAAAAAAAATTCACATGCAATGATTTAAAAAAATAGACAATCTTTGCTAGATTTAAGTTTTGTCATTTAGTTTTCTTCTAAGTTTGAGCTAATAACGTAAAAGCTAGATTTTTATGACATGTCGCTCTTAATCGGAAATTACCATCTCTTTAAAATTAACATTGTAATTTCGGTATTTGAGACATGTCATAAAAATCGAGCTTTTACGTTAGAATAGGATTCGACATTTAGTTTATCATTACATGGTTCTCAAAAAGAACATGCTCAAAATAAGTCATTCTTCTACAGTCAGTTTCAAAAATTCCATTGAAAGGTTAGTGATGTTCAATTCTCAGAATGTCTTAAAGTGAGAATAATTATTTTTTTCGACCAAAAAAACTCACCCTGTCCGGTATCGTGTTCCAAAAAAGTCAAAAGAATATCCTCAGATTAGATTAAAAAAAGCTTAAAAAGTTACTATTCGATATTTTTCGTGTACACTCTATGGATAAAAAAGAATTCTGAATTTACGCCAATAATAGCTTGAATTGATTCACAGCCTCAGTTTTAATCTTTCTACGTGTTCAATAGCTTTCGTCAGTTAGAGATTTAGGGAAAACAAGGCTAAATAATCACTATGGAAGAGACTATAATGGAAAAAAAATAAGAGTCACCTCAAAAAGCCCTAATTTCACAAAATTTCGAATCCCCGAAACATATGCTATGTTTTTTTTTATTGAATTTATTTTTTATTCGTTTACCATTATCGGGATATTCTAGTTATTAATTTAAAATTTCATTTATCTCAACAACAAAAAAAAAGAAAAAAAAAATTAATAGAAGCTTAATTGCGAAAGTTATTTTAATTTGAGTTTTCTCTCTCTCTCTCTCTTTTTTTTTTTGAAATGCGTCTATCTTTCTATCTATGTCCATTTTATGTTGGATTAAATTACAATTACAAATTTAACTAAAATAGCCAAAAGTAATAACAAAAATTTATGGACATTTAAAAAAATTTTGCTAAACAAAAAAATTAATTACAATAGTTGGCTAGCTACTAGTCAATATTAAATAATCATTATCAAATTATCGTATGTTTTGATGCACCTTATACATGATTAGATTGTTAGCCATTACCTGACATACTATGACAAAAAAAAAAAAAAACGAGACAATTAATCAAGCATGTAAGAGTTATAACAATTGAAACATACTTTCATTTAAAGAGACACACAATTTTTTTAATAAATAATAAAAATTTTTTATTACTTTGTTTAAAATGCGTAAGATTTGTATAATTATTATGAGTCATAAAAAAAATTTATCAGAACCATCTGATGTTGGAACTAAGTTTCTATTCTTAAATGAGATGAGCGAAGCGAAGCCGCAATTTCAAAAGGGGCAAACTTTGGCGAGTTGTATGGGGGTATAAGTCAAAAGTAAAGTATATGACCATCCAGCCTGACGAGTTTTATTTTGCATACACACTAAAGAGAATTCAGACCTAACTGACCAGAATTATGAGACAAAATCTAAATGATATAAATGAGTTGTGTAGATATATTTCTACAAATTTAAGTACACCCAAAGTTGAGTAAATACCATTAATGGTAAAATATCTCATTATTTACACAAAGGATGGATTAAAGAGAAAATATTTTTTTTTTTATAAAAGGAAACTACTTATTAATTCTTTGTTTAAATTTTGTATATGAACTATTTAGCACTGCTACTACTTAAACTTTATTTTAAAAATTCTAAACAAAAAATTCGCTTGTTTCCTTACAAAAAACCTGATTTTAAAAGTTTTCAATTTTTAGTTGTGTTTATTGAATTTTTTTTTTCATTTCGAAAACAAAAGACGACACAACAACAAAAAAAACAACAAAAAAAACTTGTAAGGATTCGTTAAAATATTTAGTTTTGGACTTTCGAAAATTTTGTTTAACACGAAAGGCAACAACAAATGAAGAACAAAAATGTAGCCAAGAATTAAGAAATTAAATAATGTCGAATTACTTGAAGCAATTTCGATAGCTAAAAGCAAAATTAAACTTTTTTTTTCTCTCTCTCTCTCTCTCTCCCTGTTTGATTTATGACAAAAATTTATGATCGAGCAAGGTCTGAATAAAAAAAAAAATAAAAAACTGTCAATAATTTATTCGAAACGAAAGTTGGTCATGCATTGAATACCGTTGTTTTTGTTTCTGTGAAATTTTTTTTTTTGAATATTCAAATGTCCCTTTAAAAAAATTCGAAAAATAAAAATAAAAAAAAACACCTTGATATTTGTGTTTATTTTATTATTCGAAACTAGGTTAAACCATTCTTCATTTTTTTTGTTCTGGTTGTTTTGATTGATTAAATTTTTTTGATAATATCCCCAGTTGAAAAAAAAATAACCGGTTTAGACCCGTTTGATCTCAAATAAACCATAAATAAAAGTATCAATACAAAAAAAAAACTGTTACAATTTTAATTTGTTCTAGTTTAATGTCTGACACGTAGTCATAGCGAACGAACGAACGAAGAAGAATTTAGAAACAAAAACTCACTAAAACAAAAAGAGAAAACTAGTAATAATTTACGTAGATATAAATCTACATAGACTTAACCTCTTTACATAATAATAAATTGTAATAGTAAAATGATCATTTTTTGTTGTTTCGAGTTGTAATACGAATACCTTAAAAAAAAAATAAAGATTAACCTATGTTGTTATCTTTAATCATACGGTTGTCCCAAAAAAATATTTTTGTCATTTTTGAGACCCGCGGAATACTTTTGACAAGCTTAAGATAGGTTACGTAATAAACAGTTGACATTGTTTCCTAAAGAGAAAAAAATTTAATTGCAACACAATAATTAACAAAAAAAAACTCTCTCTCTCTCTCTTGTAAGCTTTAACCTTTATCAAAAATAATATAAACAATATTTTTTAATTATAAGAGAATTTTGTGTGTTTATAAAGACTTAAGAATTTTGGTAATTAAGTATAATAAGAGATATTTCAACAAGAAAAACAAATCAAAAGTCACTGCTATGAGATTTAGCTAATGATCACTAGATTATGTAAAATAAAATATCCAATCTTTTTTTTGTAACTCTTCAAATTACCTTCGAAACCTTTCATTGATAAACGATGATATCTTACAACAGAACTTACGTAATATGAGTATCTTGCTGAGAAGATATCTTTTGTTGTTGACTCTCACTAATTTTTTTGTTAAGGCTGCTTTTAGAATTTGGGTTGTTCAGTGTTTTTAAAATAATTTTTGAGTAAAACGAATCCCAATTCAGACTCCCGCAACTAATTGCTTTTCTTCATGAGATTTCAACAATTATAATGTAAATAAAAATTTTATCGCAAACCTCCTCCATGAAAAAACTGAAAAATTTAATTTCATAAATTCTTCCTCGGACTCTGACATATGAACCCATTAGTTTTAAGGTATTGAGTGAGTATGGGCTACCCAGAAATTTCGGATTTCAGGTAAGGTCTGGGTTAGGTAACCCATAAAATTTGGGTATTTCATATGTTTTTCAGTTTAATTTTTTGACAAAAATTTAGTTTGCCGAAATTTTATGGGGTACACAACCCAGACCCTTACCTGAAATCCAAAATTTCTGGGTAACCCATACTCTACTCGAACCCATACCCACCCAATATCTTAAAATTAATGAATACATATGCCTGCTCGAACTATTAAACTGCGATTCATGAGCTAAACGTTGGTCCAAAATCTGCATATTGTGTTGTCGGATCCTCAAGTGTTTATTTGGTGTCCCAGGGTTCAGATGGAAATTGAAACCACAAAGACTAAAACGCAGCTAAAATTTTAAGTAAAAAAAATTAGAAGCTCATATTACATTAGAGCTTGATCCATGATTGTTTCCAATACATTTTAAAAATAAACAATATTCTCATGAAAAAGCGATTGATCGAATACTTTAGAGAAATCAGTAACAAACACGTCTTAATAATTTTAAAAAAGAAGCAATAACAAATCATATGATTTAGTCTCAAAATGACTTTCTCTAAAAAAAAAAATCTCATTATTATTATTGAAACAAAAAGAGAGAAAAAAAAAGCAAAAAAGATCTCTTGATAAATCTAGAAAATTAATTATTTCATAAAACTAAGTGTACTTAGAATTTCAAAATAGATAAATATTTTAAAAAAATATTTTTTGACAAGTTAAAACTTGATTAGAACCAGATCGATGACAAATCGAACACCAAAAAAAATTTTAGCAAAAATTAAAAATTGAACAATACGGAACTTTCACACCTAGAAATTATCTAATATTAGATTAAGCTATTTAGTTAATTTCCTAACAGGAATTGCTCAACATTTGTGTCGTTTCTAAGACAAGAATGACTCAACAATTGGAATTTGATTACTAAAATTGTACCGAATTTTCGTACCCACCGTACCGTAAAAATTTATTTTTAAAAAAAAAATAAAAAATTTGAAAGGTTCGCTCCGAAAAAGGAGCAAAAAACCGAAAATTTCATATTTAATTGTCGCTCGAATCAGACAGTCATGAAACGACTAGTCCAGTTAGTACTATAAATTATTTTAAGTGGTCTGTCATAAACACGCACAACTCAAGATGAGCACCCCGAGGAAGGAATCAAACAAAATTTTTACATTTTGTATAGAGGGAAGTTATCATTGTACAAAATATCCGTTTATATCTTCTTTTTTTTTTTAAAACAAAAAATTTAATTTCGAAAAATAATTCATTAGTAGACCCAAGGATCAAAAAGCTCTTTTTTTTTTGTATTTTGATAATTATTTAGTCATTTATATTTATATATTTACTTAAGCCAGGCTATTTTTTAAAATTAATTATACCCTCAGACATTTTAGAACTATATAAAAACAATAATGTTTTTTTATTTTTTTGTATTTTTAGTTGTTGTTGTTATTTGCCCATAAATTAAAAAAATATTTATCATTTAAACCTAAGGTAATTATTAAAGAGAGAGGGGGAAAATCAATGTAAAAAAAAAAATTCCTAAGTTGCTTGGGTAACCGTATTGTATCTTAATAAGAGATTAAAATAAAAACACACTCTCTTTCTCTTCTTGTGATAAGATTTAGAAACAATAACTAAATCTTAATTAAACTTTATGTTGTTTGCGTAGATTGTAAATACTCATGCTATTCAAAAATGATGTGTAAGTTTCGAAACAACGTAACAAAATTTTCGTCTCCATTATTTTTAAGAAAAAGAAAAAAATAATTTTTTTTACGAACAAATTTTCTAATTAAATAAAATAAATTAAAAATTATTTAATCTCTTACGATTATATAATCACACACACACACACACACAAGAAAAATAACAAAGTAGTCAGTTAAATCATCTTTGAAAATTCTTCGTATGGATCTTGGTTGTATTTTTTTGAAATGAAACTTGTTCTCTTTTTTGAAAAGAAACAAAGAGAGAGAACCAATATTGGAATTCATTGTGTAATTTATGCTTTGAGTTATTTACAAAATAAGAATGTTACCCACTTTTTTTTTAAAAACAAAAAAAAAAATTCATATCTCTGATATCCTTCAAATATTTTTTGTTGGATATTAAACTTAAAAAAAATGATTAATAGAACTCATTTGCTACGATATTTTTTGTTTTGTTTTAGGATACTCTTTTTTTTTTCAAACTTTAAGAGTACCCAAATGATTTCATTTTTATAAACAACTTCCTTTTTTGCAACTTTAACAAGCTAGAGAAACCAATTGAAGATCAGTGCAGACCGGATTTAAAACTATCTTAGACTTAAACAATACCATTAGAATTAAAGTGGAGTGAATATCTTAAGTATATTTGAGTCCGTCTATTGCATGCTTAAGACTTTTGAATGGTGCTTTTTACGTCTTGTTGGCGTCAAAGCTATTTTACCGATGCGAGCCTTCATCATCGATCGGGCCTCCAACGATTCATGTCTATGGCGAACTTTGTTATTTCTTCTACTGTTATGATCTACTACTGTATAGATCATGATAGGACGTTGGTCTTCTTCCTTGTCTATCTTTGACCCTTGATTGAACACTCTTGATGGTTCGTCTTAAGGGATATGCAGACAATGTCCTATGAAACTTAGCTGTCTCTTTCTAATTTTATGAAAATCCCTAAATTAATTTATTGAGTTTAAAAAGTTGAAACCGAATTCCATCTTAAATTACAGTGGTTCTTGCGACGAAATGTAACGTTTCGTTTAGAACGCGTTCAGAACGGTCTTTTAAAAAAGTTTCGTTCAAGTTCCAAACGTTTTCCAAAAGGGTATTGTGTCCGTTCCTAAACTCGGTACCCTCTAAGAAAAACGAGAAACTGTCCGGAACCTTTTGGAAAACGTTTTGAACTAGAACAGAACTGTTTTTTAAAGACCGTTCTGAATGCGTACCAATTGGAACGTTACATTTTCGCAAGAATCACTGTATATTGTTTTGAAATAATATCCCTATTGAAAGTGAACCAAAATGAAATGCGTAATAAATCTGCAGACTTTTTTGGGCGCTGTTTCACAGGGACTTCATAAAAAGTTCAAACTTACTTCCAGGCTGATCAAACTTAATTCGAAGTTGGAATATTTGTGGTCTACCAAAATTGCTCAATCAGAACCAATAATGAACAATCCTACAGTGTTCTGTAACACATAGATCTTATTTTCGGTAGTTACAACAAAAAATATCGGAAGTAAATTATTCAAGTTTTTATAAAAACGCCTCAAGCTCTACTGTTTTACCTATTTTATAACTACAATGATTGTGCTTTTTCTAGAATAACTTACAAACCAGCTTAAGCAATGCGATATATTTCGGCAATACAAATTTTAATGCAAACAAGGTCCCGAAAGTTCATGACCCTCAAAAGAGCTAACCTAACCTAAATTCCTCAAGAAAAAAAAATCTTATTTTTAGACGTTTTCCAAAACTTGTAATAGAAATGAAATTATGTTTTCAGCATTAGAAACCATAGGTGTTTAATTATCTAAAATCATCGAGTAACGTCATTGAATCTTGTTCACAAATTTTTGTATCAAAACCTAACAAACGTTTAAAAAACAAAAATGATAATTTAAACGATTTAACAACAATCTCTATCATATAAACACCCATTTCTTAATCTCTTTGTCTTTACAATTAAACAAAATTAGACAGACGATAAAATCATTGGGTCATCGATTCCTTTTTTTTTTTTTTTGAAAAATTCGAGCCTTGAAGAAACACAAAAATCAAAACGAATAAAAAATAATTACATTCATTTAATTAATAATTGAAAGTAATTAAGATTTAAAATCCCATCATTGTTTCTTTTTTAGTTTCTTTTTTTGTTACTCCGTTGCTTAACAATTTATCGATTTTTTTCTTAGTTAAACAATTTAAAAAAAAAAAAATACTTTTTTATAAAACAAAAAAATTTAATTAACAAAAAATAAAGAAAGAGAGCTTATTTCCTCATGCTACTTCGAGACACTCTAGTGAGAACTAAACTCTCTCTTTGCTTATATTTAGATCACCCCCAAATAACTTTGTAACACAATTAACCATAAATATCTAACCTACCTTTATGTTCTAGTTTTGTTTTTCTATTTATTCAATATCGGATATCATAATATTTAACTTTATGTTTTGAAATAATTAAATTATTAAAATCAATAAAACTCGACCAAAAATGATTGTTTATTAATTGACGTCCAAACATGGACTAGTAAAAAATCTGTCAAATTTATTCAAAGATTAAAAATTTTTTTTTTGACGAGACTCAGTTTGATACAAGATGCTCTTTGTTGTGAGAACAGCAACAGAATGATCTTTATATTTCAATACACATACGAGTGATTATTATATAAATTTTATCACTTTTAAATTTTAATTTAATAAATTGAAAAAAAATTTTTTTTTTTTACAAGTTTTCTCACAATTAAACTAATTATTAATCACTTAGACTTATTAAAAAGATTATTTTGTTGTAGAGTTGATTTAACCTAGAATAATATTGACTAGACCCCATCGACCTGGTCCATATAAGCTTAACGTACGCGGAAGTTATGGATTCTATAACAACGGTCTAACTTGAAAAAAAAAATATTTTCAAACAATGGATTATGTCGTTTTTTGAAGTGAATAACGCGAATTAATGAAAGCTATTATCAAAATAATTTCTAAAAAAAAAAATTGTTAATTAATTGAAACATTTTTCAAGTGTCTCAATTAAGCTGTTGTTTATTTTTCGAAAAAAAAAAAAAAAGAGTTTTTTAAAACCGATCCTATCCCACTTAGTTAGATTTACATGGTAATTTATTTTTTTTTCAGAAAAAAAAATTAAAATTTTAAATTACGTAAATTTCTAAACAAACATTTAAACAGAAGCCTTTTTTTCTTTTAAATTATTTTATTTTAAAATGTTTATAAACATTTTAAATCTAAGGAAACCCGATAAAAAAAAAAAAATTCGTTTTGTTTGTTTTCAAGCATCGTATCATAAATCTTTTTTTTTTTTTAAATTAAGTGATTATCTACTTAGTTAGCTTTGGGCTATTTTTTTTTCGAGATTAAAATTGACATTATCGAAACATTCTTTATATACCATTTTGATTTATCCAACGTCATTTTTATCCCTTTTTTTCACTCGTTTATTCGACTTAGAAACCATTTTTTTAGACCAAAAAGTCTTCTATTCTAATTTTGACCTTAAAACAACGCTTCTGTATTTGATAAAACTTAGATGAAATCCAAATGAATTTTTATGATAAAGATCGTCAAATACGAAATTCCATCCGAGTACGGCTAACTAAATTTAAACGATTTTGAACTCGAATTTAATAGTTTATGAACAAAAGAGAGAGAAAAGATCTTTGCTCTAAATACATAAATTTATTAAAAATTAAAATCTAATTTTTTTTTAAAAAGAAACAATTAAAATAAAAGAGACTTAACTTGATAAATATGAATTGATATTATAAAAAAAAAAGAGAGAGAGAGAGAGAGAAACAACTTGATGAATTATATCTTAAAGAAAAATTTTTTTTTTTTGAAATGTTACATTTTTGAAAATGTGAGCAAAAGATATGAATTTTAAATAAAAAGATTAAAATATCAATTTTAAAATTTATTCTCTTTTTGTTTGTTTGTGGAAAATACCTCAAGACACTTTCGACAGTGTTAAATTATAAAAAAATTTAAAAACATACTTTTTTAATTTTAAGCTTGACGCAAACAAAAAAAAATTATCCCTAAACGATACTGTAAGACAGAGAGGGAATAATTTACGTTAAAACAGGAATTTAACAAAAAATTTAGAACACAAGATGTTTTGATAAAAAGAAAATTGTTAAATTAGAATCTCTATTGCGACAACAACAAAAAAACATGCTTTACTCTATTAAATTAAAATGAAAGTTATGATTGTGTTAAAGTCTCTATGGATTAGTCTTTGACGTCGACTATCCTACATAAGGAGTCTTAGTCTCTTTCTTAAGTTAATTCAATCTTCAGACTGTAGTTTCTTACACTAGTACCTTTGGATCCGTCTATCCGATGCTCTCGTTAGACGTCTTTTATGCTCAAATTTCAACAACCATCCAAATCGACAGATGAAGCTGAGAGGTCATAGGTACAGATTAGTGAGAGAAATAGTGCGAAACTGCTCGCAAAGGCATAACTTTTTGACAAATAGAGTCGTCAATAAATGGAACAGTCTCCCAATCTCAATTGAAGAAATAGAAAATGTCAACAATTTTAAAAGAATTTTGGATGGTCAAAATTTTCAAAATTTATAAATTTTTATTAATGTTTTATTATTGATTATTATTATTATTATTAATGTTTTGAATGGACAATCGCATATAACTGCTGAAGCCACTAGTTGGCTGGACGCCTTAGGCGTGTGTATAACATTATATTATACAAAGCAGTTTATTATTATTATTATTATTATTAAATGACGACCATTGGGCCTGCCAATGACCGGTATCGGCGGTTTCAGCACGTATAAGACATCTCCTTCGTCGCCAGATGTAGTGTCTTACATTACTAACTTTAAGCCCGTCTATCCGTTGACGACCATTGGGTCTGCCAATGACCGGTATCGGCTCTAGACTATTATTTTGCCGGCACTAACTGACTTTTGCCAGATTACTTCAGCACGCACTATAAGACATCCCCTTCTTCGCCAGATGTAGTGTCTTACATTACTAACTTTAAGCCCGTCTATCCGTTAGACGTCTTAGAGCATGCTTTTATGCTCAAACTAACTCAACTTTCTCAAGTTAAGTAATCTTAATAAACCTGAAAGGAATAATGTTCGAAACCGTCAAACATCATTTTTTACTTATTAAACTTATTAAAGAATTAAATAAGATTCTTTTTTTTGTTAAGCTAAATAAATTACGAAGCTTTGATTTTTGTTGTTGGGATATATTGTAAGTGCTAGGGCTTTTAAAAATTTTAAATTAAACTCAAAGGAGTACTTTAAATAAAAGTTATACTTTTAACATTAAAAAAAAATTCGCAACTGAAAGATTATTTATGGAAATAAGTTGCTAAACAAATAGAAAACAAAATTTTATTGTAAATGTTCAATTTTGGTAGATGCCTACCTCATTTTAAAATGTTTAAATGCGTTTTTTATTAGAACAAGAAAAAAAATAAATTTTTGAGGATTAAGTCAATTAAACAACAAATGTGTCCATTGTTTGTTGCAGATCAAAAAAATTCTGAGACGAATTTCATCATGAATTAAATACTTAAAACGAACGGGATTTGTTTTGTGCAAACTGAAAATTCATAGTCTTCTTTTACATGTTTTGTTTGCATGCTTAAAAAATGCCACAAGAGTCTAATTCAGCAGCTCATATTGAAATGTAAGAACTTAAGAGTGCTTTCTTTAACTAATTTATTAGAATAAAACTTCAGCTATGATCATATGAACGTCTTTTATCTCGACTCTTCTATCTCGTGTGAAGCTACATAAGAGAGATTGCGGTCATTTCTTAACATCATGCACGGGCCGAGTATAAATTAGCGTAATTGCACCCGCATTGTGAAGCAAAAACGTTTAAGTACTGTCACAGCTCTTAGTAGTAGTAGTATAAAAATGACTGCGACTAGAAGAGTCTTAATAATTTAACCCTAATTGGTCGCAATAAAATTTACTACTATTATTATCATTAAGTTAATCTGCAACGGGTTTATTCGCGAAGCTAAGTACGAACGTACTTTAGTATGGCAGATGTATTTTCTCTAGAGACATTCAATTGACAATTTGTCGAGTCTGTTCTTGAAGGAGTTGACTGATTCAGCATTTTTTATTTCGTCCGACAGCTCATTCCAGTGAGGAAAATCCCTGTTTGTAAAAAAATTGTGTTTCGCCGCACAGAATTTAACAACTTTCTGTACAATTTGTTTTGACTTCTTGTTGAACCTGCAGGGCCTGAAGTAGAAAAATTTAGGGTTTGGGTAATTGGGGGGAACCAAAGTTATTTATTGTCTTTTTATCAATTCTGTAAAACTGAGTCAAATCATCTATTTTCCTACGATCTTCTAAAAGGCTTCAACCCAGTATTTCTAGACGCTCCGTGGGGGGGGGCAACAAGCTACTGAATCATATTCGAGGACAGGTTACATACGGGGTTAACAGGATTTTAAACTTATACTAATGGCTAACCCTAACCTTATACTAATGCTTTCCCTAAACCCTACCTCTATGAAGGTGACCATGAATCTAAACAAATCAAAGCTTAAAATTAGCCCTAATCAACAATGTGATTACGTCATATAAATGATACAGTTTTTGATTTTTTGGACAAGTTTTAAAGAGTTTATTACGGTTGGATATCCTTGCAAAATACCAAAAAGTGTATTAAGTCTTTTCAAGTTCATTGTCTATCCATGAGCGTACCGAGCAGTGCTTAGCCTATCAAGCCGGGAAAGCTCGAATTCTAATCGAATTTTTGAAATTTTTAAATGTGCTGATCTGCAACTTTGGTTAACCTGAATTACCATTTCGGAAAGGACCTGGATTCTGAGTTAAACTTAGTTAACTGTTGACCAAATAAATGTGATCTACAACTCCAAACACCGAAAATCACATGTTTTTTTATTGGTTAAAATATTTTAACATTAATTCTCCACTACAAAATAACGATCTTTTTGAAAGACAGATATTCTAAAGGATCGAATACATATAATGTTGGAAAATTTTTCCTTAAGCATCCTCATCTTTGAAAAGAACTTTTAAGAATTGGAAAAAAATGTTTTTTTTTTTAAGATCACAAAATTTCTAAAATTAAATTAAGTTTTAAAATTCTTATTTAATTAATAAAACAAAAACAAAATTTCAGACAGTTGAAAACAAAAAAAAAGTGTTGCCAAAATTCCCTTGATATTACCAAATGTAAATAAAATCTTAAAACCATATGAGACTCTCTTTCTCTCTTTTAAAAACAAATAATTAATTGAATTTTTTTTTTCATTAAATTTTGTTCAATATAGCATGCAAATACTCTTATGGAATAATCAATGAACACAACACAACAATAAGAAAACAAATTAAATTTGTTTAAATCAAACTCAATGATTCAAGTATTAACCTGTATTAACATCTCAACAAACATTAAATAAAAAAAAATGAGTTTTAATCGGTTTTTTAAAAATTTTTAAAAATGAAAAACGTAAACAAAACTTTATATAAAATGAAAGAGATTTTTATTAACTGAGGGTTTTTGTTGTTTTTTAAACAAGGTAAACATTTTAAAATAAAATTTTAAAACACGTCTCCATTTATTTTTTTAGTTGTTTACATAAGAATTATGGCATCTAGATTGTACAATAATGAGACTGTACATTTATACAAATTTTGACTTTATAAGATAAAGATTCAACTATCTTTTTTGATTTTATTCAAGTCACATTAAAAAAAAACTATGTTTGACATTAACTTTTTTTAATTAATGAAATAACGAAAAAAAGAAAATTCATGTCTTATTTTGTGAAGGCCTTTGTAATTATAAAAGGTCTCGGTTTCGTTCAAAATTTTTAGAATAAAAATTGAAAAATTAAAATCTTGAATACAGTACAATCCAAAAATTAGTCGACCAGTGTTTGCAAAATGTAAAAATTTAACACTATCTGAATTTCATATTTTCGAAATTATAAATTTGATCCAAGACCTTGCGAAATTTTTTTTTATACCTGTACCTTAGATTGAAAATATGAAGTCTACTTAAATATTTGATTATAAATCAGTAAATTTAAAAGACCCTTAGACTTTTAATGATTCTAATCCCTGTAAAATTATACATTAAGTAGTAGCAATGCTAAATATACTAGTATTTACGATGATTATGGCTAAAATGCATCTTTATTGCAAGAAAGATCACTAAAAGTTCAAAAATCGGTATTCGTAACCTGGAACAGTTTGCCACAAGGATTAATTGAAGCAATGTCAATCGAGAATTCCAAATCAAGATAAGAGCTTGCAAAAAAACTGCTACTAAACTGCAGCCCAAAGCATAAATAATAAAAAATTGTACTGGAAAATTTGTGTCCTGAACCCGGCGGATTATTTTAAGCGGAAAATGATGGCCGTTGATGACTCTAAAAGTCGTTAGGAGTCTGTTTTCCGAATCGAATGCCCTTTAATTTTGCGAAAAAGTAAATTTAATTTTCCGTTGGATTTTTTTAGGTGTTTTCTTTAATTGAAAGAGCTTGTAATCCGAACCCAAAATCCAAAAGCTTTGCCGCCTTGTCCACGAGAAAGAGCACATATAGATGAACAAGAATATCGGTCATCAAAAGCTAATCGATCTTTAATTGAAAGGAAAACTGTGTTTTAGCAACAACCTTTACGATCACAGACGATAGCCTTTATTTAAAGAACACTAATCCAAAGATTAAAGGGGAAAATATTTGGAAAAAGACATAAATGAGTTAGAGAAAGTACAACGTAGAGCAACTAAGCTGATACCAGAACTACGTGATTTGGATTATCAACAGCGTCTGACTAGTTTACAGCTAACTGATCTCAGCACAAGAAGATTAAGGGGTGACCTTATTCAAATGTACAAAGTGGTTAATAGATACCAGTATATTGAATTTAACAAAGAGATTAATTACAGACTAAACACAAGATCCGCAGGTAAAAGATATTGTTTAACACGTGAACAAGTAAAAAATTGTCTTGCTAGATTTAACTTTTTTACAAATAGAGTTGTGAATGGGTGGAACAAACTTCCGGAAGTTGCTATAAGCGCAAAGAACCTGAATTGTTTCAAAGTGAAGTTTGATGTTTGGATGCCGTCACAAAAAGAAGCGACTGCTACATCTCTTTAGAGTTATGCTTGGATAACCTCCAAGTTGCAGTTTAAACTACTACTACTACTACTACTATAATGCAGAAATCTACTAAAAACTTAAGTAAATTACGACTGATTTTGTGTGTTTTAGGAATTTTTCTCATTAAAATTAAAAATTTAGCTGTCCAAAACTCAATCATACAATATCAGTCTTTCAGAATATCTTTTCTGAACTTTCAAAAACTTTCATAAACGTTCATGAGACTTTTTTCTAGTTTTTCAAATCGACTCATTGTAATGTTCCGAAGATAACATTTTTCTGCTAAGGTTGTGATCAGTTGTTTTTTGAAAAGAAATAAATCTTTTAATTTTCAAATTTTATGATTTTTCGGTCTAAGTGAGAATTTCCTAATTTTTGAGATCTAATGTACAAACGTTTTTGTCAATACCTGGCATCAGCTATATAATCTACGACTCCGCTTTTTGAAGCTGAAATCGATAATGTGGCTTGCAAGTCACGTTAACTTGTAAATTTTATCGGCTTAAATGAATTTGGCATAGGTTTACATTCGGGGAACCCTAACCCTAACATTTAATGATAATGAAGCCAGACCAAAAACTAATTCAGATGAATTAATAAAATGAACGACTTCTTGTGTTTTTTTTTTGTTGCTTTGAGTATAAGCATTACCGCTTCTACTTCCTGTTTATCTAATTTTATAAAATTGTCTGACTGCTAAGTAAAATTCATACTTTGAAATTACTAGATTTACTTCTAATTAAATTAATTATGAAATAAATTCATTCAGTCATAATTTTAGATAACGCATGATTAACAATAATCTTCTTGTTATTTTTTTTTGCTATTTTAAAAACGTGCCTCTAGTTCTTATTTCTCGTCTATTTTTACTTTGTTTTTAAAAAATGGATTTTTTAAAAGATCTTAAAATCTTATTATTTTAACTTTCAAGTGTTTTGAGTAGGTGAATTAGATATAAATTTAATTAAATTTACAAAAAAGGCAAAAAGAGGCAATAAAATTGATGAGAAGAAATGAAAAATATATAATCCACCTCTGTTTTTAATTTTGTCTCTAATTTTGAAGGTATTAAGCGATAAATGCGCCTCTTAATGAAAATCTCGTTGAAATATTTAACTTTGAATTTGATTTTTTGTTTTTTTTTCAACATAAAAAAGGTTACCTTAGTCTTTAGAAGACCAGTATGAAAATAAGAGGTTTCTCATTAATCCATTTAGAACGGAACTTAATGATGCAATGATCTAAAATTTATTAGAGAATCTCCTGTAGTTTAAACATAAGGATAAAAAAATATGGGACTATGAATAGTCTGAAAAATTCTCTATTTTTATCGTTTTCAATCTAGTATGGCTTTTCGAAATTTTTTTTCTCAATCGATGTGGGTACCAGAGTCAATGGGAGCTTTTTAGCTAGAATAAATTATTTAAGGTTCGTGCCGGTAAAAGCTACAACAGTATCTTAATATGTGATTATCGACCTCAAATTCATAATCTGCATATATGAAAACCTAGAAAAGCCAATTTTTTATGAGGAGGGGTCAAAAATATTTTTTAGGGGTACCCCACCCTCAAAGATAAGCTAAAAGTTTTTGAGCTTCTATAAAACCCTAGAAAACATTCATGGTTTTCTTTCAATTTTTCAAAAAATTACCTTTTTTGAATCATTTTCAGAACCCAAAATCGAATATTACAAAAACATGATCTTTTTGAAGAGTTTTATAATATCTGGGATAATCGTACATGAGGATTACGAATTTATGGTCAAAAAAGTGAAAATTCATCATCTGAGTAATTTTTTATTTTTTTTATTTTTTTCCACCTCGATTGTACAAAAAATAAAAGTTAATTGAAAAGATTGAGCTCAACATTATGTTCAGAATTTTGTCTAGTTTTCGAATCTTTATGAAAAGTGGAGATTTTGGAGTAAACCAGGGACTAGATAAAAAAATTTTCCGTTTCCGCGGCATTATCTCGGTCAAAAATTATTTTTCCCGGAAAACCAAATATACCGTTTGTAGGTGAGATTATAAGCTTTAAGAATATGTGTAAAACTTATGCAACTATGTAAGTTAGTTGATAAGAATTTAGGCACAAAAGGATAAAGCTCAAAAACTTTTAGCTTATCTTTGAGGGTGGGGAACCCCTAAAAAATATTTTTGACCCCTCCTCATAAAAAATTGGCTTTTTTAGGTTTTCATATATGCAGATTATGAATCTGAGGTCGAAAATCACATATTAAGATACTGTTGTAGCTTTGACCGGCACGAACCTTAAAATTCATTTTTTTTTAACCTTCACTCCAATTATAAATAAAGGATTTATGAATATTTTTATGAAATAATCTTTATTCCTTTTAAACGCAAATGGTAAATTTAATGGACCATTTGTGGAAAAGAAACAAAAACTCATTTACGACATTTACGTCAGCTTTCTTTAGCATTCTGAGGCCAAGGTTATTAAGCACAAAAATTCCAAAGAAGAAAAAACGTGGAGGTATTAATCATGTTAGACAAGGTTTCCATCTAAACTCCTCTCGTATCTTAAATCTTAAAGAACAATTAAGATTATAAATTTGACGAAGATTTGTATCGGTAACGATTCTGAAAAAACACAAAATGGCTGAATTAAACAGCTTTATGTTACTCAAATAGATAGAATTTTCTTAAATAAGGGGTCTTGGTTAAAATTTTAGTAGGTTTAAAACAATATTGTATGTAAAAACCTTAAAATAATTATCAACCCATGCAACTTTTAGTAGTAGTAGTAGTAGTAATAAATACACTGCAGTATAGATAACTATACCAGCGCTGTTAAGCGCTTAGCCCAATTATTGAGCCATTGCAGTCTTTGCATTGGATCCAAACACTTCTCTGTCAATACAAGCTTTGAATTTATTAACTGTTGTCGCTGACTTTTGAGCAACTTATGATCGTCCCTGGTGATTTGACTAAAAAATCTTCTTTTTAACCGTTTTAATCCAATTTTATGATAAAGGGAAACTTTTTTTCCCATCAATTTGAATACCTACCTCGATGGTAACTTTATAGCTATCAAACCATATCTTAAAATTAAAAATTTTTTTTCCAAAAAACGAGATCTTAAATGTTTAAGAATGTAAATTTGCAATCAGACTGTAAAAAATAGTAGGTACATCGAAATATTCCTCATAGGGCCCGTGGGTCTAGTCGATTATATGAATACATGTTCACCTAATACGTGAACAATCGGTGTTCACTTAATATTTTGTTGACGTTTATGTGAACCCAAATAATAAGAAATGTTCACCTAATCCTCGGAGTGTTCACTTAAAACATGGAATGTTCACTTGATTTTGATCATTGATATTCTAGTATCAAGATTAATAATTCATTGTTTAATTGGTATCAAGTGAAAGCTAGTTTTAGAAGCTTTAAATAAAGCTTTTTAGTCTTCAGTTGATACCCTTAAATCAATGATAGTCTTTCTAAATCATTAGTTCATGGAAGTTCACAAGAGGAACTCGTGAATGGCCATAAAAGTAAATACAACTCATATTTTTTTACTGCTCCAATTTTTTTTAAATGCAAATAAATAACGATAGTGAAGAATATAAACTGTAAAGAATCTAAATCTAAACAAGTCAGTGAAAAAGGTTTAGTTCACCAGTCTCGGACTTGTCAGTACAATGCTTGCGGCTAATGCAATCATGATATGGGCATTTTTTTAAAAAAAAGGACCAAAGATTCATCATCATTTCACCAGCATAAGCAGAGTCCATTTTCATTATTTTAGCTTTTGGGTATTCTAATTTTTTATGTTCACCTATTTTTAAAAATGTTCACCTAAATTAAGTTTTCTATAAAGACAATTTTTTTGGGTTCACTTAAACGTCAACAAAATATTAAGTGAACACAATGTTCACTTAGACCGTGAACACCGATTGTTCACGCATTAGGTGAACATGTGTTTACATAAAATACTAAACCCGGGTCCGTATGGGTAACCCGAATAATTTAGGTTCGGGTATATTTATTGGTTACCCAACCCAGAATCATACCTGATACCCAAACCCTAGTCGAACCTAAAGCCTGGATTATTCAGATTACCGATATGCGCCCAATACCTTAAAATAAATGGGTGGGTGTATTTTTTTTTTAACACCATGAAAAAATTACGATAGGGGTTTCAAGGGCTGTAGATCAAGGTAATAATATCATAAATTCAGATAGTTCGGAAGTTTAAAATGTAAATAACTTCTATAATAAAAATTACATCCATAAAATTTAATTAAATTATCTTTTATTAAACCCAAATCTGACAAATAAAAAAAAAAGAATGGGGGGTCGATAAAAATTTAAGAATTAAAAAAAAAAAGAAAGTGAATTTAAAAAAATATTTTTTCTCTTAATAAAAATATAAAATAAAATCATTATGTTATTTTTTAAATAAATCTCATATTATTTTTAAATGCAAATTTTAAAAAAAAAAAAATTGTTGCCTTTTTGATTCGATGATAGAGAATAAATTTTGTTTCTTTTCTAAATTTTGTTGAATTCGTCATCTTGTAAAAATGAAACCCATAATTTATCGGTTTGTACTAGTGGATGTTCAGAAACACTTTGAAAATAATTTTTATCGAAAATTTTTTTTCTTGTTAAAAAATATAAAAAATTTTGTTACTTGTTGATAAATTGATCAAGCGCTTTTCGTCTGTCTTCCAAAAAAGCATCATCAAACAATGTGTCTTTCATAAATGGAATTTGACGCTTCCATGCTTTGTCAGGCAACGCTGGAGGTTTTATCTTTTTAACGTTCAATTCAATCAGTTAAAAATTCAATTTTATACATTAACAGACAATACCTTTAAATTTTGCTCTAATTTTGTTCTTAAATATTCAAAATCACTAAATCTTCTTCGCACACTAAACTCTTTTTCTTTGAATATTGCAAGGGTTGTCTAAAATATAAGTTAATTATTCTATTATTTATTTGATTTCAGACATAAAAATATGGATCAAATATGAGACTTGTTTTCAAACTTTCGATTTGATTCAGTTTATATTTGAATAGACTTTTTTTAGACCAAGCAAGATGCGACGAAAAGTGCCTGTATCGTTTCACTAAAGTAATAAAACTTGTATTCGCAAAATTCCTTTTCTACGGGTTCGAATACCGTAAATTGCATTATTTTATTAAGCTCGGAAAATGTTAATATCCCGAACTTAGAGTTGGAAAAGTATTTTACCATTGAAAAAAGCATTTTGGTAGAGCCCAAACAAGTTCGTTCTCACTATAATTTGATTTTTTGAAAAAATAGGCGATCAAAAAAACTGAAAAAACGCGTCTAAATTTGCTTTTTTCTTCGATTTTTTCCTTGGAAAATTTTTTTTCAGCACGTAAATCCTTTTTTTTCGTAAAATTTTATTCTCTATCGGAATATTTTATAACTTTACCTACCCGGATCCCTATTTGTTTGTATCTAACGGTACAACAGCTTATGGTTTTCTTAAGGAAGCCTACTTTCAGACCCCTCTAGCCCAAAAAATAATTTTTTGGACTCCTCCTTAAAATTTGGCTAACCCTATGTTTTCATACAGTAAATTTCTGAAATAAGTTGACACTCTGCCTAAGCAATGCGCAGCATGCTCCGAAGCTTTGCCTAAGACGCGCATGAGCAATGCGCTTGTGCGTCTTAAGCAAAGTTTCGAAGCAGAATATTTATTGCGCATAAGCGCAGGAAAAAATTGTATTAATTATCGTGCGCAAGAGCATGCGCTTGCGCATTGAAAATATTTCTTTTGCGTGCTTAAACAATGCGCCGGAGCGTCCTAGACAGCCCAGAAACTTTGCCTAAGCAATGCGCCTGAGCGTCTTAAGCAATGCTCCGAAACATGTCGACTTATTTCAGAAATGTACTTTACATTGAGAATCTAAAAATGAAATCGAAAGCTCTAAATTTAGATAGTGTGGAAGTTTTGCATTGCGGGAACTATACGTCCGCAAAATATGTAATAAATATTTTTTTTCATTTCAGTTGTATTTTTAAAAATATCTGATCTATCCATTTCTTACTTTCTAAATTTAAAGGAATTAAATAATGGTTGTCCTTAAAGGTGTATCCTAAAAAGTACATGACAGTTCCGAATACGAAAATTCTGAACTGTCATTAAAATGAATCTGAGAAATTTGGCGCAAACAAATTTTTTTAGCTCTGAATTGATTAAATTCAGAATGTCTAAAAAACTGAGCTAAAAAAACATTAATTTTTAAAATAAACATTTTATTTTTTAAAATACCCGAAGAAGAGCCTTTAATATTGGGAGTAAGGTTTATTTTATAACCTTTTGGTCATGGTCCTTATCGCAATTTTTAACTTTCATTAGCCATACCTTCAAATCAATCAAAACATTTCTCAAAATAGTTACTAAAATTTTTAAATAATGCAAACTGATATTTGACTGAAAAAAAAACGCTTGAGTAGGGCTTAAATTTTTGATTTTTTACCTCCATGAAAAAATTGATTTTTTGGTGTTATCTGGGTCGTGGAACAAAGTAAAAATATCAACAAATTCGCACAACATTCCGAAGTTTTGAATTTAATGGCCCTAACTTTTGGGTTCAGTTGTCAGAATTTCCTTGTGACGACTAAGGTTTAATTATTTTGTTTTAAAAAAATTGAATTTTTCTGAAGATGTTCCGTTCCCGCCTTTTGAGGAACCTTCTTATTAATAAAATGAACTGTTTTTAAAGAAAAGTCTTGCCAAGCATCAGCAGAATTTACTACTACCCCTCCACTCTCTGGATTTTTTACATTTTTTTAAGCTAAATAAAAATATGAAATTAACAATTTTCGAAATTTTAACATTTGCCTTGGCTTGACTTTTTCATTTTTCATGGTCCATAAAAATTTATAATTAAGGGTTTTTTGAGCCCTGAATTCACTGTAAAAGTTATACAATTTGGATACTGACTTTAGTTTTAACCAAGTAATCTGTGTATCTTTTAGCTCCAGTTCCATGATTTTGCGGCTCGCTTACTTCAATCAATACCGAGCTATTTTTCGATTGACCATAAGAGTTTGAGCTTAAATTTTGACTAAAACTCATTTTTTTCGTTTCTCTTTCTCTCTCTACAAACTATCTATTGAACAAAAAACTCGTTTAAGACTTCAAACAATATTCATATGATAAACCATCTGAAAGATAATGTTTTTTAAAAGCACTAATAAAGACTTAATAAGATAATATTTAATTTTTTTTTTATTTTTCAAAATCCTGACTCATATATTCACCTATGAATGTATTAAAAAAAAATCGTCATTATAATTTATGAAAAAAAAGGTTTTTTGAAAAATTATAATGAGTTTGGTCGTTGTCTGTGTGCGAGAATGGATTAATTCGTGCATAGGCTCAAAGTCACATGATTTTTCCATAGTTTCAAAAATAAAAAAAAAAATTTTTTTTTTTAAATATTTTTATTCAAAACTTCTTTATACACTTAAAATTTGCAACAAGAAAAAAATAATGAAAAAACGAAATGCAAAAATCCGAATAAAAAATAAAAATGAAACAGGTTTTTTTTGTTTTGTTTTTTGACTGACTTGAATAATGGAATCTCTTTAAACCTACATCATTGAGTGACAGTTTATGTGTTTCGAACTTTGCCTGGTGTGTAATTTTTATCGATTGATGACTCGAGTAAAAACATGTGTAGACATTTTTCGTTTTGGGCTAACGGATGGCATGCAACTCTTTTAATTTAAAAGTTTATAACAAAAAGAGTTGACAACTTTAAGACTTACTTATTTATAAATTGTTCGAGACCCTTTCGTCTATCTTCAATAAATTCGTCTTCAAATATTCCATCATCGTTACGGAATGGAAGTTGTCGTTTCCAAGCTTTAGATGGCAATAATGGAACAACAATCTTGAAATAATAGGAATTTGAAAACCTTGACTTGAGATTGTGACAAAAATTACTTTGCTTCCTTTTTCAAGTTCATTTCTCAACCATTCAAAGTCACTAAATCGACGTCTAACACTTGACTCTTTGGTTTTAAAAACCGGTAAATTTGTCTTTTAAAAAAAAGTGGATTAACACAAGTTTAGATGAGATGATTGTAATCTTACTCTTAGTCGAACTTCATAGTCTGTGTATCGTTTATTAGCAACGCCGTGTGTTTCTGGATTGATTACATCGACTTCTAAAACATTCGCTGGTGGTTCATAAGCCTCGCGTAATGTTTGAGGTTTTATTGAAATTCGGGCTGTTGAAGACGGTTGGGTGCTCATTATTTTAATCTAAAAACTCAACTAAACGCCACGAATAAGAAAATTATTTTCCAAACAAAGAAAAAAAGATATTAAAAAGTTTCTAGAAAGAATCTATCTTAAATTTCTTGGTTTTTGATATAAGTAGCAACAAAAAAACAACAAAAGATAATTTGTAAACGATAAGTTCGCAACAAGAGAAAAAAAATTTTGAAATTCAACTTTTTTTTTTTGATCATAACTTTAAATTTAAAAAAAAAAAATAAAAAGATTTTTTAGAAAAAAATTTTTTTTTGCATTATTTCTAATAATTTTTTATTAAAGTTAATTCGTATACTCAAGAAAGCTTAAAGCTCTTCTAGTGTATTAGAAATACATATTTTTGTTGAATTGAAAATATATCTAAACAAAATATCTTGTGGATGAATTATAACATTATGAAATGACAAATTATTATTTTTTGAAAGCATAAATAATGCAAAATTTCATAAATTAACAATTTTTTAAAATAACGGTAAATCTTAATCACTTTTTGCAATTGAATTCGTTCACACAAGTGATTTATAACTCATTAATCGATCGAAATAAGATTGTTCTTGTCTTGGCAAATCCGATATTCTACTGCACTGCACTTCCACCAAATTCTTGCCGTACCATTTATTTTCGGGTATTGAACTGGAAAAAATTGGACTTTATAATTTTGAGTTTTTGGGTTAAGGTTGAGTTGGGTAACCCATAGAAATAGGTTTAAAAATTGGCTATTTAATTCGTAATCATCATGCAATAAAACCTAAAAAAACATATTTCTCTTAACCGATTTTAGGCGCTGAAAAAGGCACCAATTTGGTCACTTTTTGAAAAATTTTGAAAATCGTTTTATAATAAATCCATGTATCTATTCTAAGGTTTTTTTGCATGAGGATTATGAATTTTTGGTCAAAAATACCAAATTTTCTCATCTTAGTGATTTTTGATTTTTGTGAATTTTTTCGACCTTTACTGTACAAAAAGTAAAACGAAAACGAATAAATTAATCCCAACATTTTGTTCAGAATTTTGTCTTGTTTTAGAATCTATAGTAAAAATTAGGGGTAATGGGTATTTTGAAGGAGGAGATTCGATTTAATTGCAATTTTGCGCATTTTTCCGTTTTTTTCCTAGGATAAAATCACACCATATTTTTTTCCGCAATATTAAACACATTAACATGTAGCCTAAAATATGCGCTTTCAGAATATGTGCCCATTATATATGATTCATAATCAAAAAGCTGAGATATCGATCAAAAACGATGACCAACTTACTTTTGTTTTATAAAACTAGAGGAGGGGGGGGTTAAAAAAAAATTTTCGAATTTTTTCGTGGAAGTTTTGAATTGCCGGAATCTTAAATGGAGTTTTGGGTAAACCTACCCTATTTTTATGGGTTGCCCAACTCAACTTATATCCAAAATTTATGGCTAACCTATACCCTACCCGAAACCCAATTTTCTGTTTTACTCAAACCGACCCGATACATCTTTCACCAAATCATATGAAAACAGGGAAAGAATTTTGTTAAACGGTAAAATCAAGGCCGATATCATAAAGCAGACAAGCTCTTTTTACTGACGGGATTAAGGTGGACAATCAAAAAAAATCGCATTTGCATTCGTAGGACTACATCATAGAATTGCAATCAAGATTGTATCATCAAGCGTACTAATCAAGGAAGTGGTTTAATTGGAATATCCTGTCATGTATGAGTTATCATATGAGTTATAAGATACATCGAGAATAATAAATTAGTTGAATCGATAGAAAAGTTTTGCCAAGCCGAGTCGTTTATATTTCAATGGACTTCAATTCAAAGAGCCAAAAAATTTGCTGAATGGTTCACCGATAGAGTATGTACAGTGAGAATTAGTGGAGTTGGCTAGACAGAGAGTTTACCAAAATTGGGCCGCAAAGAATTGAAAAAAATCGTACCAGAAATCCTTGAAAAAGTGCCCAAAAGTGTAACTGAGAATTTTATCTTTGAATGGCAAAAACCTGAAAAAACAAAGTTGACAAAAATGAAACTTAAGTGTTTTGGTTCTCTTACCTTAAACTCCCTCTATTTGTATCCAGTAGTTTTTTTTAAATATTTCGATAGGTAAAGTATTGTTTCAAAATCTTATACCTTTAGTTAATACACTAGGTTGAGGGGGTTGGAATAAGGTATTTTCGAACCATTCATATTAAGAAATTTAAACATAAATCGTATGTTAAAGACCAAATTTTCTGGGTACAAATACAGGGGGTTTACGGTAAAAAATTTCAGACTGGCTTATTAAGACATTGAATATACAAACTTAGAAAGGAAAACTGCAAGTTATGGATGTCGAATGGTTTGTCAAATATTCAAATAAATGTGATTTCGTTACTTAGAATTCAACTTGTTTTTACAAAAAAATCATAACAGCTTAGTTGTCTAAGATTTAAAAGTTAAAATCGAGTGTTCGGTAAAGGTTTGACGGAAAATTATCGTATTCATAAATAGAAAAAGATTTTTTGACAGGGGGGAGGGGGTTTAGCAGATAAAAATTTTTAAATAAACCTAGTACAGTCTTCCCTCGTTAATCCGACCACTTTGGGTCAACGGCTTAATGTCGGATTATTGGAAATGTCGGGTATGCGATAATCCGGAAATTAAGTTTTTGAGTGAAATTGTCGGATTAATGAAAATTTAAACAAAAGAACGACTTTAACTTAAAGGTCATGAATTGTGTACCGTCCAATGTTAACTTTAAATTTATTACGAAAATGAAAACCCGTATAGCCGAGCGGTTTGCGAGCTAGTCTTGCAAGCAGAGGGTAGGAAGTTCAATCCCCGCAAAGGGAGCAAATTTTCTGACTGTTTCTGTATTACGGGGCGATGTGTTAAATGGGAATGGTAGCTCAGTTGGTATCGTCGGTTGATCAATGCTTCACGAAAGTCAAATCAAATTTATTTCAAAAAAGCAAAGAAACTAGGAAACGCATTAATGCCTTTGGTGTAAAATCGAGTAAAACATCGAAGCCTTAGCTCTTAAATAATTTCAATTCACAGGTACAATACATTGTATGTGCCATTAACTGTGCTAACATTATTTAATTAAATAAAGAACTTATAAATTTCAAAAGCGACGTTTTTGATCAAGAGTTAAATCTACTCGAGGTGGTTTAGGTGATGAAAATAATTTTTGTTTGATTAGATTCGAGTTAAATTCGTGAACTTTATTATTTAGAAGAGACGCCATTGTGCAAACAAAAGGAAAAATTTGACAATAAAAAAAAAATGAAAGCAAATTTTTTAATTTTTTATTGTTCGGAATTACTGAATCATTTTTATATGTATTAGATTTAACGGGTGAAATATTTTTTGTCGGATTAACGAGGTTGTTTTTAATGGTTCCACGTGGGAATGGTTATGGGAATTGATCGTGCTGTCGGAAAAACGAGGGTTCCGGATAGTCGTGGGGTCGGATTAACGAGGGAAGACTGTATTCGGAATTTTTTATTCAATTACCCCATGCTTGGACTACCCTTAAAAAAATAAAAATATTTTTAAAACTATCCTCCTCTTCGAATTTCAAAGACTGATTGATTTTGGCGAGGAGATTTGTTAAATTTATTTTTTCAAGCAGGCGGTGAGGTCAAATTTTCAATTAAAATAAAAAAAACAAGGAATTGTATTAAGTACCGTATACCCTTGCAATGAGGTTCATGCCCTTAAACCTGGATTTCGGGCTGCATCCAATTTTTTGATTGGTCAATTTTTTTTCATCCAATCAGAAAATTAGATACAACCCGAAACCCCATTAAGGGCACGCACCTCATTGCAAGGGTTTACGGGAATGATTATTCTAAACTTTTTTATTTATTCGGTTAACTTTCAATTCTACTTTGAATACATTTTCTCATAAAAAATTGTCTTTTTTGTCGGCTAGTCATCTTTTATAAATACCGTATTGCCATGTAGCTTATGGCGTTGCATTAAAACTCAAATCTTTTACTTTAGCAGCGGCCTTAGACATGTAAAAACGATCATTTTTTTTTATTCAATAGATGCCGCACTTAAACTCGATTTTTTGGCATTCTAAGCCGCAATAAAAACCAAAACGAATTCGATTCGATGGAATATTTTACAATATTTTTTATTAAATTTTAATGTTTAAAAAAAATGTATTTGTAACTCAAATTTTGGATCCTCGAAAAAGCAACACGCCCCTTTTTGTCTAAATGTATACCACCCGGGTGTAATATCTTTATTTTGAAAGCTAGCTTTTAACAAAATATTCTAGGATGTTCATCATCAAAAGTTCTTCAAAATGGTACCCTCATTAACCCTCTGGTCGCTTATTTTACATGATTACAATCGATTTTAAAATTTCAAGAAATAAACACCCTCCTATACACCTACATTGAGAAAAAAGGACTGAAGTCCTTTTTTCTCAATCTTTTTTCCTTTAGGCTACAGAAAACATGCTAGATGCATGCATTAGTTTTCGAAATTTTGAGTTTTAATGCCGCCGTCTCTTGCAAGGCAATACGGTAGTTACAAATTCAAATTGATTAGTACAAGCGTATCCGTCTTCTGTGAGATAATTTTTCTAACCTAACCCGTATGTGTCTTGCTTTCAAAGCACGAAATTCAACGTCCAGTACCGTAAACCCCCACTTTTTGTACCCAGAAAATTTGGCCTTTAATATTCGATTTATGCTTAAATTCCTTTGTATCAATGGCTCGAAAATACCTCATTCTAACCGCCTCAACCTAGTCTTTAAACTGAAGGTATGAGATTTTGAAACAATACTTTGTCTATCGAAATATTTAAAAAAAACTACTGGATACAAAAAGTGGGGGTTTACGGTAGCCGAAATATATTAAAAAAATTTCAGCCAATTCGATTATGACGGCGATTAAAAGTTTTTCAAGCAAAAAATTTCTGAAAAAAAATTGTACCCTTGATTGAAAAATAAACAAAAAAACGCATGATTGCAAAAAAATGAAGCTTTGCTAACATTTTTATTTGTAAATAGAATTTTTTAAGATTATTTTTAAAAAAAAAATGAAACTTTTTTTCGCAAAAAAATTTTGTTTATTTTTTTTTTTTAGCAAATAAAGTAACCCTAAACATAAATAATCGCAAGGATATTATTCATATTGTTTTTATTTTTATGCCATAAAACACTGTACATGAACTGGATAAAAATTCAGCTTAGTTCTAGAACAAAAAAAACTTAACTTTATGAAAAAAACATTTTTTTTTCTTAAAACAAAACGTAAAATTGAGTAATTACAACATCTTGATAGGTATAAAAAAGAGGCATATTTCTATTTTAAATAAATAAAAATCAAATTGTATTTTTTAGTATTAGCTTTAATCGAGCCAATATCAACTAGCAGCAAACTTTCATTATTCAAAAATCTATAAAGCATAGTCTCTGAAATGCACGTTTCGAATGAATTTTTTCCCCCACAAGCAAACACTTGTTTAGAAAGGCTTCCGCAGCACTGTGGATTTATCCATTACTTTAAGCCGAAGGTTTTCATACTGCACTTCTACTGAATTAATGACTTGTGGTACCCGTATATGTTTGAGTTCAGTACAGATACCCCATTAATTTGGTGGAAGTGCAATAGAATTTTTTAGAACAACAAGTTGCCAGCCAGAAGTTGCTTGAAGGGTTGGTAAAAATTTGTCTATTTCATGAATAAGACACTCCCTACGACTAATATTTAAAATTTTTTAATAGAACTTCCAAAGCAATTTTTAATGCCCCCTCTATGACTAATGAAACAAAGTTTGAGTCACTCGATGTCGAAAAAAAAGTAAGAATAGTTTCAAGGCGTTCTAGAATAATTAATTTCTAATTTATTCAAGTGATAATTCTGAGAAAAAAAAATCATAATTTCGAATCACACAGCTTCAAAAGAGACCTTTTATGGAAAATCATGGGTTTCTTTATTTTTTTTGTTTCATTAATCACTTCATTTTTATGTTACAATCTTCAACTAGCAACAATTTTCATTTTTTTGTTAATTTCAATAATAATAATTAGATTTTAAAATTATCAAAAAAAAAAGAAATTTTTGTTTTTTCTTTTTCAAAAACGATTAGTACATTCATGGAAACTGAACAATGAGTTATCCAAGTATAAAACGCTCGTCGTCTGTTGAGATTTTAAACAGCCCTGAACACGACAAACGAGCTCGTCTAAATTCACACACAAGTGACAACGATATTTTAATAATCGATGACAATGATGACTTCAATTTTGAGCATAATATTCAATTGTTAAAGAATATATTCCCACAGATCAACGAGGATAGAATACGACATGAGTTGCGTAAATATGAAAATAATTCGAACGCAATTAATCTCGTAATGGATGATTTGTCAAGGATAAATAACGAATTGGTATCGACTTTTAATCAAGACGAACAAGATCTAGCAAAAATAGTCAATGTTATTCCTGATTGTGACCCTGATTACATTAAACAACAACTCATGACACTTCCACAAAACACTCTCAATCGAACTGATTTGATAGTTAATCAAATAATGGAGGCAAAATCCTACCCAAAACTCAAAGACACTCTTCTAAAACAAAAAAGAATAGAAAAATTAAACTCCTTTCTGAATTTAATAATAAATGTTAAAGACTTTGTCAAAGAGTTTCCAAATCCGATGCAATTTTTTTACGACACTAAACGAAATCCAAGTGAAAATTATAAAAATCATTGTCGTACATATTTACAAAATGAATTTAAACATATCACTAATTATTCGATTGAACAAACGTTTAAAAATAATAATTATAACTTTACTGTTACTTATCATCAATTGAACGATGCCATAAGGGGAAGTGAACAAGCTCTTATGGAACGATGTAGAAAAAAATTTTTTAATCTATCCGATTTTAATAATAATGTGGATGATGGAAGATTTTATTCAAGTATAATTTTGAAATTTTTGAAAAACAAAAACTTTTTTTTGAAATTTTTTTCTGAAGTTGGGTTTCAGCGTAAAAAAAACAAATATGAATTTCAATATAGACCAAGACCTGAAATACATTATCCTGATTCATTGGATGAAAAATTTTTCAAAGAAGTTTGGTTTACTAAAAATGAAATCTTTGTTAAAGGTAAATTGGGGCTTTAAGACATTTTCTAACAAAAAAATGGCGATAGACCCTCCCTTTGGAAATATCTATCAAATAATTAAAGTTGAAAGGATTGAAAATTTTCATTCAAACAAAATGACACCCCTGAGCTTTAAAGCACTTACAAACACGCTCTTTGTTGTTTTCTTGAAACCATGTTTTCACTGAGCCGTGTCTTATAGATAAACCCACGAGTCATTTTAATTGAAAAATACAATATTCTCAAAATCTACAGTCTACAGATCCCCTCATCATAACTTCTCTTCGAAGAACTCCTGTTGTAATTATAGATTCTACTGACAATACTCTAGAGTCCTTATTGAGTCTCTCGATCGCTTTGAATGCTTTCTGTTAGTCCAAAAATGTTATAAATAACGGGAGCTGCTTCCATTAGGCGACGGAGATGAGCTTCGGGTTACCCTTTTTTGATATTAGAACGATTAAATTGTTCTTCAACTGCTCTGGTAGCATTTATCTGGTATTATAAACATTCAAACAAACTTGGTGTAACGAATAAAGTCTCCAGCGTTTTTCAAAATTTCGGCAGCTATCAATTTCACTGATTGATAATGTGTTCAGAAGATTTTTTTAAAAGCTGTATATGTTTCTATACTTATTTTTGGGGTAAAAGCCTTCGGATGTTTTACTTACCATAAATCCTTTTTGCAAAAACCCTAAATTTACAGTATTTTTTCCAATAAAGATTATATAGCAAAAGAAGAAGCTAGTCGAAAGTCGAGATTCGAAAAAGCTAAACTCGAAAATACCTTGCTGGAATGTTCATGTTGTTGTGATAATGAATTTCTACGGGAAGATATGGTTTCATGCGATGAAAATCATCTTTATTGCAGGTAGCTATCAAGTCTTTAACTCTGTTTTTTTCAATTTCTGTATTTTAATTTTTTAGAACATGTATCAAAACATACGCTGAAACTAAAATTGGAGATTCTCAATACAAATTTCCGTGTTTTGGTGATCAATGTAACTCTGAATTTTCGCTGCAAACACTCAAAGAAATTCTTGATTCGAATGTTTATGAGAGACTTTTGAAACGAATTCAAACTGAAGAAATCAAAACAGCTAATTTGGATTGTTTAGAATCGTGTCCACATTGTGATTATTCAGTAATTTTTGAAAACCCGGATGAAAAAGTATTTGCCTGTCAGAACCCAGAGTGTCTTAAAGTAACGTGTCGAAAGTGTAAAGAACCCGATCATTTACCATTACGATGTGACGAAATCGAAAACAAATCCGAAGTTGACATGAGAACTTGGATCGAAAATAAAGTCACTGAATCAATAATTAGAGTCTGTCACAAGTGTGGTAAACGATTTTACAAAGAAGAAGGTTGTAACATGATGCATTGTGTTTGTGGTGCATCGATTTGTTACATTTGTCGTCAGCCTATAACCGGATACAATCACTTTTCGCCTAAACAAAAAGCAAATCCGGACGACCCAAAACCGTAATTTTTTTGCTCAAAAAAAAAATTCAAACTTTTTTTCAATTTTAAATCAAAGGTGTCCGCAGTTTAGTGATGTTAAAGAAGTTCATAAACATGAAATGGAAGAGGCTTATAAAAAGGCTTATGAGGAATACATTGCTTTACATCCGGAAAAGAAGGATGTTAAACTAAAACATGACCCAAAAAAGGCAATCGATGAGCTACAGGTCAAAAAATCTCAAAATACTGTTCAGCCTGGAATTGCAAGGCCATACCAAATTCAAGATTTTTTTCGTCGACCGGATTTTTTATTGAATAATGGAGCAAATGGATTTGCTCATAACCAATTTGGAAATTTTGCTCAATATATGCCATACCGGGATCAACACCAAGTCAATAATCGAGATCGAATGCAATTTTTGATAGAGCATCAAGACGCTTTACATCAACAATTTAATCAATTAAGGCCTATGCAACATGTAATACAAAGACAAGAACCTTTAAATCCGCCTCTTCAAGTCCCTTTACATCAACAATTTAATCAATTAGGACCTATGCAACAACAAGAACCTGCGCATATGAATCAGGAGTTATTTGTTCCAAATTTTCAGTTTGAACCTTTTGTGATGCCTCATCAAACTCAACTAAGACAAGATCAACAACAAGACCCTATACAGATGGACCAACAGCATTTTGAATCCAATTTTCAATTTACACCCAATACTCGTTTCGGGTCTAATCAACGAGACAATAATCAGCTTTAAAAAAAAGTCATAAAAAAGTCAAAAATTTTTTTTTTTTCGGTCAAATTTTTAAGACGTTAATTTTCTAAACGAATTCCAGTTTTTTTTTAAGTTACATTTTTTTTTGTATGAAAATTTTTTTTTTAATTGAATTTTTTTTAAGCTTTACTCGTTCTAAAGTATTTAAGATAACTTTGAAGCCGGTCTATTTTTTTGTGACATAACAAAAGCGAAGCTCAAAAAGTTTTTTTTTTTTTTAGCACTTTTTCTCGTGCGTGTCCAATCACTCTTCTTTTTCTTGTAGATTAAAATAAATAATGAACAAAAAAAATGAAAATATTTTAAAAATATTATTCCATTCCATAAATTGAATTAAGACTAATTTGTTTAGTTCGTCTAAACACTGTTGATGATTTTTTTTTCAATAAACTATTAAAACTAAATTTTGAATTTTTAGTCTTATAATCTCATGTTTGTTTGTAATTAAGTCTCTTAAAAACACCTTAAAAAGTGTCTTGAATCGTAATAAAAAGAGATAAATAGATCATTGTGCAGCAACAACTTATAACATGCACCAGAGGAAGAAAAAATAGAAAGTCGAGAATTGACAACAAAATTGTAACTTTCCTATTTAAGCTGAAATAAACGGTCCCGAATAATGATAAAGGATCTCTTTCTGGAAAATTTTTAAGGATCGTGTAATGCTTCATAGCATAATTTTTTCATAACATCTATACTATTGCATTCATATTCATAGAAAAAATTGAGATTATAAGCTTACACATTTAACTAAGACAAGATATTTTTTGTTTAATTTCTTCATTCGTGGCTAAAAAGAATTCTTGGTTACCTTAAGGTCAAAATGATGAAGAAAGAGCAATCGAATAAAACATGACTGTAAGTATAACTAGTTGATATTTGAGAGAAAAGAGTTACAAGAATATTTTCTAATCAAATTAAATTTTCTTTAATTGCAATTATGCTATGATAAAAAATGTGCTATGAAACGAGTCAGTCCCATTTTTAAGACTCATTTTACGAACTCTCAAAGTACCGAGTTTCGGAAATTAAAGGTTTAAAACAGTTACATTCCGTCTACAGATTTCCACAAACTATTGTAAATTTACTTGAAAAACCGTCCGAATATTTGATTTTCTCATGGGCTTTTAGCCGCTGATAGCTTTTGCACTACACTTTACACCACGCCACTTTGCATCAACCTCTTCCATTAAAAAAAAAGTAGCAAATCCATCTTGTTTTTCGTAGTATGCAAAAAGCAAAAAAAATTGCACTTCTACCGAACTTTTGGTGGCTTGTCAAAAAACCAGACCGCTGGAGCTTAAAATGTATTAACTTTTTTCAATAAAATTCTATTCCAACTTATAGATTTCGGTGTGGTAAGCTTAGTAAAAGTGATTATCTTAGCATAGGATTAATATTTCCTAGGCGGCCGTGCAAACGGCCAAATTGAAAAAATGGCCGGCCAGTTGGCCGCGCGTTTTTTTAATTTTTTCTTTTTCAAAAAAAAATCTTGGTATGTTTGGTGCGGTACGGTACGGCCCCGGTTTGCCTTCATGTTGCTACGCTTCGCTTCGGTACGGGTACGCTTTGGTTCGCTTGCCACCAAAAGTTCGATAGAAGTGCATTACAAGTGTATATATAAAAGGAGTTCCTGAGATTTGAAGAGAAACATCGCTTGCTTAAAAGATTGGCATTCGGGGGTCCACTTGGACAAGATAGGATTTGACTTAAAAAAAACATTTTTTGGAATTTTTTAACCTTTGACTAGGGTCCAAGCTTTAATTACAATTTTTTTAAATTTTAGGTGAAACTGCAGTTGTACCATTTTTTCACCGTTCGAGATGTACCTGTAGCGAACAGTACCGTACCTAAAGCGTATCTTAAGCGTAGTGTACCCACCATATCGTAACATACTCATTTGATTTTCTTATTAATTAATTATAAAAAAACACTTATTTTATCAAACAAAGAAGTTATAAATTCGTTTAATTTTTTATTTTTCTAATTTTGCGATTCTTTATTATTTGTGTTACTCTCTCTTCAGTTTTTTTTAGTATTACTTGGAGTTATGTTTGCAGTTTATGCTACGGCTACGGTTCGCTCTGCAAAAGGTGAAAGTTCGGTACAAGAGCAGTATCTCCAAATCAATGATTGCTTTTCCCGATTATTAGCTCTTGAATTCGGCACATGCTCATGACCAAGAAATTATTTTTTAAAAATACTCTCAAGAATGCACCAGAGAGTCTAGGTTTATAATTTTAAAGATATCAATTCTTCCAAAAATGGTAAAAATATTGTAATAATATTTTATAAAAAAGAATGCATTCGTTTGAATGAGTGTATCATTTTATTAAATTTGACACCCTTTAAATGGATAAAGAAACATCTTCTTAAAATCTCCCACAAACTTAAAAGAGATATTTCACGGACCATCGGTTCATCAAATATTTTTTATAATGTTTCAAAAAGAAGAAAAGCTTTCGTTAGTGGTCTTTTAATAATTGTATAAAAAAAAGCAACAATTCAGGTTTTTGTCCAAAGTCATATCAATCAATAAATTTTTTTAATTTGTTGAAATATTTGATAGAAATATCTGATTTTTTGATTGAATGAATGTTTATAATGAATCTAATTTGATTGCAAAAAATAAAACTAATTTTTTCTTATAAACAAATAAATTGTATTCATTTCTTTTTTTAATTACAATAAACAAGAAACTGGTTGCTCATTATTACATTATTATAAACGATTAGAATCAATTATGCAACTTTTTTTCATATAAAAATGTTGATCTTTAAAAGAGAGAAAGAGAGAGAAATTGTAAAAACATGTGATTCCGATGAAGCGTAACGTACTTCCATTTAAAACTATGAAAAAAAATGCTAAAATAAAAAAAAAAAGTATGATTTAATTAAATGAAGTAAAGAAAAATTTTATTTTTATTGAAAATATCCCTCCACTTAAAAGAATAACCCCCCCCGCGCCCTCCACATGGCTTCGATTGTTTTTTGATTTATTGCAAATGTTTTCAATATAAAACTTTATATTTTTTGTACAATGGGTTTTACAATTTTTTGTATCACTCTCTTTCACAACAACAACACAAATCATTTTCCAAAAAAATAAAAAAACTGGTTGCATAAAAGGAGCAATGAAGCGTTTTTTTTTTTCGTTTTCTTTTTTTTTAACCATTTCTTTTTTTATTTCATTTAATTATTTTCGGAAGAAATTCTTCTTTTTTTTTTGTTTAGAAAAATGAGTGAAAATTTTTGCGTAGAACTTCTTGGTGAACACAATAAATTGCGTAAACGTTTTGGTAACGTTGATCCATTGGAACTTGACAGTGAATTGACTTCAAAAGCCCAAGCGCACGCCGATTATCTAGCCGAAAATCAATCGAAATTAGAAAACAGTGTCGATGAAACAGTTGGTGAAAATCTTTACTATTTAGAATCAGACGATGGTGTTTACGAAGCTCAACACATAATCGACTATTGGATTCAAAAATCAAACATTGATTTAAACAATCCAGAAAAGCCATCACGAACTAATCATTTTACCCAAATTGTTTGGAAAAGTTGTTCTAAATTGGGTGTTGGTGTAAGCAAAGCGGAAAATGGCGGAATTTATATTGTTGCTTTCTATTATCCAAGAGGAAATGTTGTCAATTACATTGATGAAAATGTTATAATTGAACATCAATCGGAGGGTGGTAACAGTGATAACTATCACAGTGATTCCGGTGAGTCGAAACAAAACAAAAGAGACAAACGACCAGTAGATAAAGTAAATCAAGTGTTGGAAAAAATAGTCAAAAAAGCCGACAAGGAAAAGACTGGCAAAATTTCATTGACAAAAGCCAAAAAAATATTTCAATTAGTTAACGAAAAATTTGGAACAAATTTTTCCAATATGGATGCAAAATTATTTTTTGAAAAATTCACTGATTTAGACGAAGGTGGTAGAGTTGGACACAAAGAATTTCGTAAAGCCTTGAGTGAACTTAATCTTAGACTTCATTAGGTTTTCATTTATTTTTAGGGATCGGTTTACAACAAAAAAAAAAGGTATTCTGTTCTCAATACAGTACAAAAAAAATGAGTAGAAGATAGAATAAGATGTTTTTTTTTCTTTCTACTCGATTTTAAAAAAAGAAAATTTCTTTTTTAGGTTTTTTTAATTTTATGTATCCTTTTTTTTTTTATTTTATCTTAGTCTATTTTCCATTCTTTCTTTTTAGTACTGTATGTGATGTTCTTATGTGCCCGACGAAATGTTTCGTTTTTTTATTAAATTTTAATTTTATTCATAAATAAATATTTTCAAGCTATTTTCAAATTTTAACTCTTTATGACCCGATCGATACACTTGCTACATTGTCCCTTTCAGAGCTCTTATTTTTAGTCACCCCGACTCGCAAGCCCTATAAATTTTAACCGGTACCATTTGTAGCGAATAGTTGCGCTGTGTGTTTCGCATCAGCGGCGTAGCCAGGATTTTTAACATGGGGGGCTCTGAACAAAAAGGGTCACAAAAATTTAGAGTGCATAAAATTGTTTTTTTTCATTCTCAAAGTTTTGGTACACTCATTCTAAAATAGCTTGAGCGTTAAGTTACTTAACGGTTCTTAAATCCGTAATTTCGGTATCTCAGTGATCTGTTGTATACGTTCTAAGGCTCTAAGTCAGTATTTTAGAGGATTAAAGAGGTGCTGTCAAACTTTGAAGAAGTCCATAAGGAATTGTTTTTGGCAAGTCCCCCTGGCTACGCCACTGTTTCGCATTCTCATAGAGGAAGTCGAATGTTGACGCTTGATGGCTTTTATAATTACTTTATGTGCAAGCAAAATACAGTGTAACCTCGATTTTTTTACCCTCTATTTTGTGAAACCGGGATTTTGTGAAATTAAAAAGAGTCGCTGCTAATACTTTTAATGTATTTTAAGTTTGAATTTTTGAAATTTTGCTTTAGTGAAATTTTTTGCATTTACCCAGACACTTCACAAAATCGAGGTCGCACTGTATTACAGTTGAGATTTTACAATGTCAGAAAATTTACGACCCCAGAGGAGTATGAACCAGTCAACAATCGCTCCATTCTCTTCGATTCGACCCACTCTGTTCTAAAAATTTTGTCCGACAATTCTAGATGGAAGGTTTTTGATTTTAAGCACCTTTTTAGACACTTTGTTACTATTCTACAGGCAAATTAATCAAAAATCTAGAACCTACATTTTGTTCAGAATTTTCTGCTCTACAAGCTTAGCACTAAAAATTTCATGTTTTGGGACAATCCAGTGGCTAGATGTGAAAAAAGTGAAAAAAATTGGCACTTTTTTGCAGTTGTTGCCCTAAAAGAAACATATTTAATTTTTTTCTAAGCATCATAACCAAATTGGCATTTGTAAAATTTTACGCTCTTTCAGAATCTGTATCATAAATGTTATATATGTTGTTATTTAACATAGATACTAACGATTTACTAAAGTATCCTCTTTCTTAGGTCACACAGTTAGGAGCCCTCATGGCGAAAATTAAAAAAAATTTGAAAAACACGCCTATGTGGTCAGATTTTTCAAATTCGGATTGCATGACGCGAATTTTATCTCCATTACTATATTTTATTACGAGGTTGAATACTTACACACTCATAGAAAAACTAAATTTTTTGCTTCATTTAATTTTGAAGGTTTGCTAAGTGTCAAACTTAATGAGCCAAGCGAGTCCTTATATTTTAAATTTCATGAGCTAATTTTCTCGTTGTTTACCTTTTTGAATACCATACGCCTAAGAAAGTCATAAAAATTGAAACCATGAAAAAAAGGAAATTTGCACATTTTGACCTACTATACTGGTAGGTCACGTCAATATTTTTTGAACGTTCACAGGTTATTTTATTTTTAAAAAAATTGTCCTTGTTTCATAAGACCTCATGACCGTTCATGAAATTAAATTCTTCATTAAAAAAATAAGACAAAATGAATGATTATAAGGTCCCGGCAATGCAAAACGTCCAAATTTTTTAAGAAAGTGTTTTTGACTTCAAATTCCTATGAGGAGACGCGGTTTGACTAAAAATACCCTTATTTTTACCGTTTTCACCCGTGTATTGCTTTATGGAATTTTTTTTCCTGATCGACAATGGTCCCAGCGTCAATGGTAGCTTTTTAGCTTTCAGAAAATATCTTTACATCAATTATAGCTTTTTCCAATAATGTCTACTTAAATGTTTAAACAAAGCACCTCGACGTTTGGCTGCAAAAAGCGGGAGGGTAGGGTCAAAATTTTCGATTCTTTACCCCCATAAAAAAAATTAGCTTTTTGGGGTTTTCGAGGTCGTAGATTAACTTTATAAACTCAAAAATGACGAATTTAGATAGTGTGGACGTTTTGCTCCGACAAAGCCTTAATTTTTACGAATTTTAGCACCCAAAATGGAAAATCTAGCTTCTGAGATTTACAGAGAATCGTCTCCAGCTTTGCAGACTGAAAAATGCACTATTTTTAACATTTTCACACGAGTACGACTTTCGAGAATTTCGATACGTTTCCAAGCGTTAAAGATAGCTTTTAAGCTTCCAATCCTTAATTGATAATAGCTTTTTCCAGTCATGAATTAATAAATGATTAAGTTTAGCGACTTGACATCTGGCTGTAAACATCTGCGTTTGGGGTAGGTGGTAAAATTTTCGATTTTTTACCACCATGAAAAAAAAAATTTAAAGTGATTAAAAAGTCATAAATGTCAAATTCAGATGATGTTGAATTTGCGCATTAACCTTCTTGGTTGTAGTCTTTTTTTTTTCGAAAAGTCCAAAATAAATTTTATCCTTTCGTTGCTCTCCCAAATTTAGGTCTTAAAAACAAATTTTATTTAAACATGAAGACATTGGAGTTCTGTAAGATTTTAAAACAGATACAATTATTGCCATAAAACCAAGCAGCTGTGAATGGATTCAGACAAGGAGATCGGCGCCTTGTTAAAAGGTAAACATGAGAAAACTGAAAAAAATAAAAATGTCGAACCAGCTTATAATTACATTTTCAAAACGCAGGTTAGATTTGCAAAAAAAATCAATTTTAATGAAAGTTTTTTTGTTGAAAAATTTATTAAAATTTTTTTAAAAAAATGAAATGTAAGTCATCAACTCTAATCTTTATTTTTATAACAATATACCAAGTATCAAGTAATCTGTCTTCTATAATTGGTTGTGGTCTTTCTAAAATTAACTTATACTTTAATCATAAGGTATTCGAGTTTTTGAATCAATTAAATGTCAATTTTATGAATGTTGTCGAGAGCCATATTTGTTAAAAAATTATGATCTCTTAGATAAAACTCTTGGTACAAATTTGTTTGGCCAACCGTTGGTAAAACGAACTCTAATATCCGCGATAAAAGCTCATTTAGAACTTAAAGATCCGAGTAAAGCTTTAACTCTTTCGTTTCATGGCTCGACTGGAGTTGGAAAAACATTTGTATCTCACACCGTTGCTCAAAGTCTGTTCAAAAAAGGTGTTAAAAGTAATTTTTTTAAAGTTTTTGTCGCTAACAAAGACTTTCCACATAACGAAAAGATAAACGAGTACAAGGTACAAACACTTTAAATAAACACATTTAGGGTTTTCAACTTGTTTTTTTTTTTTGAAGGAAAAAATTCAAAAAGAGATTGAAGAAACAGTTCGAAAATGTGAAAGAAGTTTGTTTATATTTGACGAGACTGATAAAATTCCAGTCGGTCTTTTAGACGCGATAAAAGCTTTCATTGACTTTAATCACGAAATTAATGGAGTTGATTACAGAAAGTCAATATTTATATTTTTAAGGTAATGAAGTCTCTTTCGATCTAAACTTTTAAATGAAATTTTTGACTTTAAAAGTAATGCCGGTGCTAAGCAAATTGTAGAACTGACTCTCAATTTGGACAAGCAAAATTTAAACCGAGATAATTTTGAAATGAAACAATTTCAAGGGGTTATACAAACAGCAGCTTATGGAAACAAAGATGAGGAGAATAAAGGTTTGTGGAGAGCGTCGATTATAGACAGCTATTTGATTGATTATTACATTCCGTTTTTACCATTGGAACGAATTCATGTTAAAAAATGTATTCGCGCTGAACTTAAGCGATATAAATTTGCGGATGAAAATTATTTTCGATTAGACAAAATGGAAGAAGATGTTGATGCAATTGCGAATGAAATGATTTATGAACCACCTGGTATAAGTAAATATTCAACTTCTGGGTGCAAACGTGTGCCGAATTTGGTTCGTAATTTAATTATGGAAAAAAAGTATAATTTGAAGGATGAGTTGTAATTCATTTTGATTTTATTAGAGTAATTTTAATTTACACAGAGAGATTATCCGGATTTTTATTTTTAATTTTTTTATATTATTTTGAATTGAAATCTAAAAATAAATATTATTACAGAATTCTTAAATAAAGGCATTGATTGCCCACATGTATCTGTATCAGTTGTCTACTATCGTCTAGAGACGAATGAAAACTTAGGTCAATAATTAAGGGTAATGGATAGAATCTCGAATAAAAATCTTATTACGATTATTTGAATGAATTTTTAGAAGGAATGGCGACTAAAAACAAAATAAACTTGTCTTGTTTGACCAAGAATATTCATGTTTATCCTGATTTTCATGGTAACCGTAGTCCTTTAGGTGATTCGGAAATGAAGGGTCAGATAATCGGGCTTGATTTTGATAAAAGTCTAGAAAACCTGGCACTTTTGTATTTAGCCGCTGTTCAGGCCATAATTTATCAAACGAGACAAATAATCGAAAAATGAACTCGCATGAGATTAATTTAAAAATTATTAGTCTCATTGGAGGACTTGTGCAAAATAAACTCTATTGTCAAATGGTATGTGATGTTTGTAATTTACCAGTTCTTGTTCAAAATAAAATGAACAGTTCTGTTATTTTTGGTTCAGCCATTTTGGGATCATCTAATTTTGAAGACTTCAAAGACTATTCGTTCGAGAATATTATAAGACATTTTAGCAAATCGAATAAAGATGCTTTAAATTGTTCCCTATTAAACCCGGATCAAAGTATGCAACAGTTTCATAATCAAAAATATTTGGTTTTCAAGCAAATGATAGAAAATCAAAAACAATTTAGGTCTCTAATGGAAAATTTTTAGTCAATAAAGAATTTTTTTCTTATTTAACATTTCTCTTTTGAAAATCCTCTTGAGTCTAAAATATCCTCAGTTTTTAATTTCACTCTCAGTCGCCTCCCATTTTCTCAGACTTGGGACCGGCCAAGGCATGGTTACGACTATGCTACTGCCATCCACTCCAGTAACTGTGGGACGTTCATCATAAACAGCGCCACTCATCCGAGCTATACCTATTGCTAAATGGTTCTGCTGTAAAACAAGTTCTTGCGCCCGTTCCCAGGCTGCTATACGTTGTGATGGTCAAAGCCAGCGGCACCCCAATACGACAAGATTCGAACGCGATCCGTAGACCCACGTACCCGTAATACAGCACATTTAGAACGCGGTTAAATTGTTTTTTAATAAGATTTCATAATAAATTAATGTTATTCCTTAAATTAATTTATAATGTTAAGGAAATTAATGTCCCAAATATTCGTCGTCAATTTTTTTTTGAAAATTGCCAAAGCTTAGTCTCTATCTTTCTTTGATATTCTTTTTTACCTAATTTAACATCCAAACGCCACTTATCGTCTTTTTGGTCATTAATTAAACTAGGCGATTGCTCTTCTATCAATTTTTCATTCGCTCGGGCCTTTCTATAAATAGTTTATTCATCAGAGATTTTACATAATTAAAACAATCAACCTCATCGTCTAGATTTATACCCCTTATACTCAGGATATCTCGGATTTGAACTGGTTGTACACTTGTTCTTGGAGGAAAAGTATAGAACAAAGACACTTTATTTTTTTTTAAACTTTTATTTAAGAATATAAAATCTTTTCGGTAAAAAATAAAACTCTTCAACTTTTTTAAATTAAAGCCTACGATTAAGTGTCACTAGTTATATAATTTTTTTACCAAAGACTTTTAAAAACTGAAACAAAAGCTATCATTGATACAAAACCAATAAGAAAATTGAAACGTTCAAATATTGCTGAATTACACAAATCACTCGAACAACATTTAACATCACTTAAATTGGAACCTGGTAGTGAAAAATTTTGTTTATAATCATTCCATGCGTTTGTTAAATTATTTTTATCGCATAAACTTGATGTTAAACAAGTACCCAATGTATTGCTTATACCGGACAATGACACAGTTATTGTCTAAAAAAACAGTGTTAGATTTTATTTTAAAAATGGCGATTGGTCAAGTGAATATTACAGCGCAACGATCAAAACCAGCATCGCATGTTGTTTGATTGGATCCTAAAACACATTTGGACAAGCAAGTGTAGCATTTTAATGCATACGAAGCATTAATGAGACAACATACTTTGAAAAGAATATATTTTAAAATTAAACTTGAAATGAGGTGTATGGGAAGTTACGGGTAATGAACAAACAAATTCCAATTTTCATAAAACTCATTTTAGGACTCAATTTATTCTTTTCTAAAGGTAATAACAAATTTATTAAATTAAAGATTTATCTAAGAAATTTAAATTTTCATTGTGAACCACTACATCATGAGAAAGAACATTAAAGGAACACAAATAATCCCTGGATTAAAGATTTGATGGTTAGATAATTTTTGTTGTAGTTGTAAGCCTCTAGAATGAAATTATATCAAAAACAAACATTTCCTTGTCATTAAGTTCTACGAGACACGAAAAGAGATTAACATGAAAATTGTACATATTCCATTAGGAAGTTATTTTTTTCTTCTAAAGACATGAAAATGGATTAAAATATCCGTTTGAAAAAAAGAAAATTTAAAATGAAAATTTTTTTGCTACAAGGCTTAATGGGTTGAAATAACGAAAAAGTAAGAAATTTGAATCGTAAAAAAATTTGAGCTAATTTCAAAGAAAATTTTTAAATATTAAAGACAGAATATAATTATCTTGATTTTCGGTTAATCGTAATAAGTTTTTATTAGGTGTACTGAATAGAACTTGCTTTTTTTTTTTTTGCTCAAACTCTTTGATTCTTATCTAAGATTGCAGCTGAGAAGCTATTGTCATTTTCCGAATTTTTATCGGTAAAGGCTTTCAACTTCTACAATATCTGGATATTTAATTTTTGACTTACATATACTACCCTGGTCGTTCACATGTTCCAATAATGAACGTTCAAATGTTTTCATTTGAATTCATAAGCGTTCAAAAATGTTCATTGAATTCAAATGAAAACATTTGAACGTTCATTATTGGAACATGTGAACGACCAGAGTAGTACGACTTCGAAAGCCTCATAAAATGTTTATACCTACCAACTTTACTTTTACCAGCTTGATCCCAGTGCACTTTTATTGATTTGAAGATATCGTCTGATTGTTAATAAGCTACCACTGATGTTACTTCTCAAATCGAATGGAGATTAGTTTTTTATATTCCCAAAATCGGGAGAAAAAGGTAAAAAATGGAAATTTTTTAAGAAAAACCTATCTAGCACCAAGTAGTCTTTTAAAAAATTTTCGAATGCTTCAAGATGTGCCTTTCGTCTACCGACTTCGATTTTATTTTCGACTTGATGAGGGGAAATTTAGTCGCTCATTTCAAATTTGTTTTGTTAAACTTTGAATGAATATTGTGTTTGTTAAACAAAAAAAATTGATTTTTGATTTCACGGCATTTGAAGTACGAAGTCTTTCTTTTTATTATTTCGAATGAGTTTATAAATAAAAAAAATTTAAAAATTTCATAATAATTTAAATCTCATTTAACGGTATATTGTCATTTTATCAAGATTTTTTTTTCGTAAAATTTGGTTTTTAGTCAAAAAAATAAAATTTGGGACTCACCAGACCTGTCTGAATATGAAATTTTTGATATTACTGTTGTGATCATTCACGTGTAGCCATTGATTTATGGGTATCAACTGAAAGCTAAAAGCTTGTTAAACGGCATTGTGAATTTTGGCACAAAAAAAATACAAAAAATGAATACCGATATATTTTTTTTCCTACGGTTGGGAAATCATTTCTGCAAATTGTATCAGCTGATACAGTATCACTAAATTAACAACTTTGAAAAAAGTCTGCAAATTAAATGCGCATTTAATTTCCATTTCTTTAAATGTGTTGCATTTTACATGAATATTTTAAAGATTATGCAGAGCTGGTGATTTCGTGATAAGCCTTTGTATCAGCTGATACAATTTGCAGAAATGATTTTCCATCAGTAGGAAAACAAGTATTTCGTATTTCATTTTTTTGTACCAAAATTCACAATGTCTTGTAAAACTAGCTGATACCCATAAAACAATGCTGGCTTTTCCAAATCATTAATTGATGAAAGTTCAACAAGAGGAACACGTGAATGGCCACAATAGTATAACTGTTTTCTACGACCCAAAAAGCATTTAATTCAATCGTGTAAAAGAACTTGAGAATAATGAATAGATATGGGTAATTTCATCTAATGGTTTGCTGCTTTGTTTGCAAAAAAGCATCGTCACTTGATTAGATATTTAAAATTAAGTGCTTAAGTAGAATTATAAATACTCATCGTATCCTTATTGTCAAGTCACCTGTGTAGTGTCTTACATTAGTACCTTTGGGCCCGTCTATCCGATGCTCTCGTTAGACGTCTTGAGCATGCTTTTATGCTCAAACTAACTCAACTTTCTAAAGTTAAGTTAATTAACTAAACCAGTGATATCAGCGAGATGTCGCTATATCACAACCTGGTCCTACAACTAAAGATAAGCGATGAGATAAGCATCAACACTGTCTGCTTTTAAATCTCAATGCGCATGTATATCAAATGAATTGACAAGGAATGTCTTGCTAAGTCTTCTGGCGCTACAAGATAAACTAAAATCGTTTTGATGTAGAATTTTTAGACTTAAAAATCAGATTTTCACTTGAAAGCCGTCAAAATTGTAAACTGTCAGAAACAGAACCATTTGCGAAAACTCCTGTCCCCCTACCCTGTCGCTATTTAAATCCAGAAGCCGAGATGCTCTTTTTAATCATTAAAGAACTCTTGACTGGAAAAATATATTGTTGATCTGAAGATATGATCTGAAAGCTAAAAAGCTACCATTGACGCTGAGACACAAAATGATTCAAAACAAGATTCCTACAAGTCGTACTCGGCTAAAAACGGTATAAAAAAGAGAATTTTTCAATCAAAACACACCTCCTTAATGGGGACCCGCAATACCGATTTTTTTTTATGCATCTACAACAAGCAAAAAGCCCCGTATTACATTCTTCATGTAGATTTTGATAAAAAATAACTTTAAGGATAAAAAACTGAGTCATGATGTTACGAATTTTATTGATATAGAAAATAATTTAAATTATTTAAAGGATTAATTAGAAAAATATTGTAAATAAATCTGATCTATAATTTTCCAGTTTTAAGCAAAGCCAAACACTGTTCTAAATTACTTATAGCTGTTTGTACATCATCGTACTGTAAAGCACTTTGAACATGTTTACACAACTTTTGAGCTTTTTGCATCACTTCAATAGGCAATACATCTTAAAAAAGAAGATAAATTAGTCATCTACAAGGACTTTTTTATATATTCTCACCATTTTGATAGTTTCCTTCATCATATTGAGTGTCATGGTGATAACTTGCTTCAGCGTGGCTTGATGGTTTTGGTTCAGCTGGGCTAAAGTTCGAAGTTGGTTGAGGACTATAGTTTGTAGTTGGTTGATAATTCGAATCCTGGTTATATTCATCTTGATTTAAACCTTCTCCATAATTCTCTTAATTAAAAATTATTAAAAACAATTTAAAACACAAGTTTTTAAACAAAAATACCTCCAATTAAAGGTCCAGGGATCGGAGTCTCACCAGTTTGGAAACATCTGTTCAAGTACATTGCCTTGCGTTTTGCATACTGCTTTTTGACAATCAACTAATCAAAAAAAAATTTGAAAATAACTTGAATAAAATGAAGTTATCAAGGACATACATCTTCTGAAAGTTCACCGAAACAATTTAAAACATCGAATAAAAGACCTGATGAATAAAATTGTTTGACCAAGTTCTTTGAAAATCTAGATTGTCTATCATCATCATCGGCTTTTTCAAAAATTCTTAACGCATATTTTTCTACTACTGCTTGACCTACTATTTCTGAATGAATCGATTCTTCGCTCGGATTTTGTTTCTTTGTCTAAAAAAAAAATATTCAAAAAAAATAAGTGATATCAGGTGTCTTAAGATGGGTTACAGCTTCTAATAAATCCATTAATTGAATCAAAAACTTTTTACATTCAGGTGCTGATTTGTTAATCTGCATACCTTGTTGAACCGAATAGAGTCGACAATAATAAGCAACTACTTTTTCATTTCGTTGTTCTAGCTGAGTGGCTAGAGTCATGTAAGGTCTTATTTGTTTCAAAGATTCTGGTGGTGCTAAATTACTTGCCATCTTTTATTTTGAATTCTTCTAAAAAATATTTTATGTTTTTTTTTGATTAATAATAATTTGAATTTTGAAATTAAAAACACTATTTTCAAGTTTATTTGCTGAAAATTTGCAGATTTAAACTCACTAAATCTTGGATTTGTAAGTCAGGACGTATTCTCAAGAAGGGGTTTTAAACTACCGCATTAGACAGCTGTAGTGTACAAATAAACAAGACAGGACTGGCTTTGAAATCTTGAGATCACTGAGCAGATGCTGCAGAATTGTTTCCTACAGGATTCTTGTCGAAGACATTCATTTTTTTTCATTATTATTTTTTCAAAAATTTTTACAATAAAAATTTGAAATTTTAGAATTTTTTTTTTCAAAATGGAGAATCAACCGCCTACTGTAGATTATGTTGTCAATGACCCAAAGGCCATTTATGAAATTTTTAAGAACTTAAACATAAACATATCGTTCAAGGATATCAAACAACCAACTGTAATCTTACAATTATTTTACACGAGGACAAAGAAGGCATTTTTGTTGACACCCTCTTTACCCTCTCCGATTCCGCTTACAGACAAAACCTCATTTTTTTTGTTTAGATCGAAACATATATGGAAATATACAAAGCATTTTTAGATATTTGCTTGATGGTTAAGGGGCCAATTCATGACGAAATTCCAGGCGATGCAATCACTAATTTTTCAGACGATGTCGTTAAAAATCAAGGCGAAACGTTCAAATTTTTACAACTTTACAGTCTCATGTAACTCCCATTTTATCTTTAATACCAATACTTTACTAAAATTTTTGTTTTTTAAAGAACCTATTTTTACAGTATGATGGGTTTAGGGTACACAATGATGGAGATTTTTAACCCACGTAATTGACTCTTCATATTTCATAATAGAGATTTTTTTATCATTTTTCGATAGCTAAGAAACTGTATTACAAACAGATAAGTTCACTGATCAATTTTGCAAGATTTTTGTTCGATGAATTGAACGAATACGGTGTTGTCCAAGACCGAAATGTAACTCTAAATAACCTCTTGAGGCTAAAATTAATTACTAAAATTTGTACAGAAAGCGTATATGGAAAAATGTGTGACTTTGATAAAAGAGTGCGAAGATTACGATATGAAAATCGAAACTTTACAAATCGAGGCTAAACAAAAGAAGCCATTAATCGAAGCAGTAATATTAATTTTTTATTCCGATTCGACTTTTTTAAATTTGCTTTTTTAAAAGACCAAAAAAAGAATTGCTGCATTGAAAGAAAAACAAAATAAAATACGCGAATTGAAAAATAAATTGACCGAAAAAAATGACACTGCAAAAAAAGAAGAGCATAGTTCTAGCATTGAAAAAGTAAATTTACCCAATTTGAATGTACCCTGGGTCTAATAGAATATGTTTTAGAATAATTATACGGATAGAGTTAACTCGATTCAAAAAAAAATGGATATTTATGAAATGTTGTTGATCAAGTCTCCTGATAGATTGAGAAAGAACTTGGAAAAAAATGAAGCCAGAATTATTGATGTAAGACTCTCAAGTTTGACTGAGGAAAAAAAGTTTTAAAAATTTTAATTTTTTTAAGCTTAAAAAATTGTCAGAATCTAAACAATGTGAAAATGAGAAATTAAGACAAGATGTTTTTGAACGTGAACGTTTCATCGAAATGGTAAATGGTATTAAAAAAGAGTTTGAAAATTTTTATAACAACGAAGTACAAAGAGCCAAGTAGCTTTAAGAATTTTTTTAAATTTTTTCTTGTAGAAAAACATTTTCTTTTTAAAGTGCAAAGTTAAAAGATATCGAAAAAGTCCAAGAGGAGATAACAAGCTTGAATTTTAATTTAAAAGAATTAGAGAATTTGGTTGATTTAACAAAAAGGGATAAGGAACATCTTGAAATGGACATACAAACAAAGAATCAAGGCTTTGAACAAAATAGGGATAAACTGTCCAAAGAAGCCGAGATGATTGAGAATAAGATTGGTGAAATATTGGGTCAAATTCAACAAATTGATGAGGAGTTTAAACGAATCCAGGATGAGAAAAACAAAGCGATTAAAAGGTGTCAAGAAGTAATGGCTCTTAGCTTTAAACAAACAAGTATTGTTGAAAATGAGTTGAATATCGTTGAGGCTAAGTTTAATGCTGAAAAACTTTTAATGTTCGATTATAAAAAAGAGATTTTAAATAAAGTTGATAATCTCAGAAAGACAGAACAAAGTGGGTTGGATTTTTTGGATAAAGCTATTGAGGAGTTCAATCGATGTGGAACTATTTTATTTGAAAATCTTAAATTGTAAATTGTAAAATTTGAACTAGACTGAATCTTTTTTTTTTACTTTAATTCGTACATAATAAAATTTTTATGTCTTTTTTGAATGATTAATTTTTTTTGAGACTCCTCTTCTTCACCTCTAGTATTGAGGTATCGTCAATGAGCCTGGACCTCAAAAAGATCCGTCTGAGCTGATTATAATTTAGATTAAAATGTTATTTAACCAGGAATTGACTGACAAAAACTCTCAGGCTTACAATCCATTTCGGCTGGACCGAGAGGGGGGCGCCCCCTCTTTTTAACCTTTATGCCATTCAGTCCCATGTATTTTTTCCTCCGTTTGAGGTATGTTTGAGAAATTTTGAGAAAAGGCTAGATCAAGAGGGGGGGACGACCCTCTTTTTGGTCTTTGACATTTTTTCCTTTTCTATTATTTGAATTTCTTTCAAAAAGTTTCTATTGGTTTTCAAAATACTTATAAAAGTATTTCAAATTGGTCAAAAAGTTCAAAATTCTCAAATAGATTAACTGTTCGTCTTTTTTTGTTTTTTTGTTCATCACTGTTTTTGAGTTACATCTAAAACAATAGCAAATAGTTCAAAAAGACCAACCCATTTCTCAAAATTTCACAAACATACCTCAAACGGAGGAAAAAATACATGGGACTGAAAAAATCAAAATTTTTTAAAATATTTTTTTCATATGATTCCAGCTGGAATTTTTTGCTCCGCTTGACGATAGGTGATGAAGTCAAAATAATTAGATTAAACCCTTCTTTCCTATTTTTGCAAGCAAAATATTTGCAAGGATCGATTCTTTTTTACTTTTGGTATCCTTTTCTTATAGACTCAGACATCTTGATATTCGGTCAAACCATTTCTCGTAAGGTGAGGTGAGGTTTAGGCACCTTGATACACGGTCAACTGTTCCTCGTAAGGGGTCTGGTAGGTTTTAGAATAAAGTATTATCCTTCTATGAGAAAAGGAAACAAAAGGTAAAATAGGACAGTGGATGGGTAAGTAAAATAAATAAAAAAGAATCTTTAAATAAAAATTTATTTCATTGTTTATTGCTCCAATAACGTCAATTTCAAACGACTGCATTACTTTCTAACATTTTTAGAATCTTATTTTGCAAATTTAAGTTTCAATTTTTTTTAAAGTTCACTCTTTTTAAAGTTTTTTATCCTCACTCCAATTTTTGATATAGAAGATACAACAAAAAAATAAATAAAATATAGATTATTTAATAAATAAAAAGTTATTTAGCTTTCATTTCGGATTTTTCATCAATCTATTCTGTTGCAGTCTCATCTATGTTGTCAGTTTTTATTTCATGGCCAAAAGAGCATTAAAATTTAGAGCATCATATCTTCAATAGCATGATTTCTGATTGAGAATAAAATTTATTCCATGTCTTCAAGATCTATTTTTAGATCATCATCATCAAAATTCAAGTCTCTTTCAACATAAACACTTACATTACCTCGTGAGACATGAGACATTGCCACGACTCTTTATAATCACACTTTCGTCTACATTCTCATCAAATTTATGTTTCGTTTCATTTTTATTGAAACTACTTTGGGTCGATTTTTTTATTTATTTATTAATGGACAAATAGACTAGGAAAACTGTTTGATTGCGCTCTCTCCTTTCAGCAAACTAATTAAGAATTTTTTTTAAATCCGAGACATGGCCTCGTTGAACTGAATGTAGTTCATATAGAATACTAAAAGGGAATTCTTTGACAGCGACTGGTAGATTAAATTCTTGATCTCGACGCTTAAACGTTAAAGTTTGGGTTGGTCGTCTATAATTTGAATATTAAATTTTTGTTTGTTGTAATGAAAACGTTTATTGGGATCCGGGTTCTTGATCGTATTGTGAAAGTACTTCATTTTCACGTTATACTTTTCTTTAATTGACTTAGATTCTTCTTTTTGAGTGTAGTTTTTGAAAAAATTTTCGAATGCTTCAAGGTGTGCCTTTCGTCTACCGCTTTCGATTTTATTTTCGACTTCATTCAAATTTGTTTTGTTAAAGTTTGAATGAATATTTTTTTTTGTATTTTAGTAGTAGGAATATGCTTATTAAAAAAACAAAAAAAATTGATTTTTGATTTCAAGCCATTTGAAGTACGAAGTCTAGACTTCGTACTTCAAATAATAAAAAGAAAGCTTTCTTTTATTCGGATAAGCGGTGATTGTGAACTTGATCAATCATCGATCACGTTTTTTGGTGATCAATCACCAACACTACCCAATACGGGAACTTTTTCTTTTCTAGCGGAATATCAACTTCTGCTGAGCAGCTACTGCTTTAATATCAGAATACATATACATTTTTGAAAAAGTCAAAAATACATCTACTCTCACTCCAGTTAGCACGATCCAATGAAACTTTGTTTACTTCCACATTACAAACTACGGAATCAAAATGGCATAATCTTTTTTAACACCAAAAAATACACATATCAAAAAAACATATCATTGATTTACTTTTCTGGGCATGAACAGGGGAATGTTACTGAAAGTTCAGCATTAAAAACCTTCTCTCGCCCAGTTAACTCGTTAATGTCCAGCAGAGGATAGATAGATTAATTTTTCGCACCGATGATCAATTGCTTAATAAATCTTCGGCTCTCTATCAGATAGAAATGTTCCCATGAAACTCGAACTAATGCATAATTAAATGCAATTTGGTTTGGTTATCTTAATGTAAAAGTTAAACTTAAAGTAAATTCTAAAATAAATTTAAAATTTTCTAAACATTACATTAAAATTATGAAAATAAAAATCTTATCATAAAAACTTTTTGTTATTAAAAATGAACTATTTTTTGGGTGTGGATGTAGGAACAAGTAGTGTTCGTGTAGGTTTATTCAATCAAAATGGAGAATTAATAAATCAAAAAACCGAGAACATAACTATTTTTAACTTTAAACCGGGATTTTACGAACAATCATCGTCCGAAATCATCGAAAAAATTGTTCAATGTATCAAAGAAATTTTCAAAATTAACCAAGTAGCAGACAAAGTTGTGAGTGTTGGTTTCGATGCAACATGTTCTCTTGTAGTCTTAAACGAAAACTATGATCCTCTTTCGGTATCACCATCTGGTGATGATAATATTAACATTATTATGTGGATGGATCATCGAGCTGTCGAACAAGCAAAATTTATAAACTCTACCGAATACGAAGGACTCAATAATGTAGGTGGTTCAATCTCACCTGAAATGGACCCTCCAAAGATTTTATGGCTCAAACAAAACTTACCATCTTGTTACATTAAAGCATCCCAGTTTTTTTCTCTACCGGATTTTCTCGTATGGAAGTTTACTGGAAAAAATATTCGCTCTGTGTGCTCGACTACTTGTAAATGGTTGTATAAATCAGAGGTTGATCGAAAAGAATGGGATCAAGATTTTTGGAAAATGATCGGATTGGAAGAACTAGTTGACTGTAATTTTGAAAAAATTGGTTCGCAAGTTGAAAAACCATTCAAATATTGTGATGAGTTAAAACTATCTAGAACAATCTCAGACCTGACTGGGTTACCCACTGAAGTTAAAATCGGAGTCTCGATGATCGATGCTCATGCTGGTGGTATCGGTGGGATATGCTTAACATACGGATATTTTGGCGATTCCAAAAATTTTCAATTTAATATTGAAGATATCTTAGTGCTAGTCAGTGGAACATCGTCTTGTTTTATGGCTTCATCCAAAACCCCAAAATTTATAAACGGAATATGGGGTCCTTACTACGAAGCTATGGTTCCTAATTTATGGTTAAACGAAGGCGGACAAAGTGCATCGGGTAAGCTATTAGACCATTTCATAACTACCCATCCAAGTTTTGACGAACTTAAATCAAAGTCAATGAATTATGCCTCTTATTACGATTATTTGAATGAATTTTTAAAAGAAATGGCGACTAATAACAAAATAAACGTGTCTTGTTTGACCAAGAATATTCACGTTTACCCTGATTTTCATGGTAACCGTAGTCCTTTAGGTGATTCGGAAATGAAGGGTCAGATTATCGGGCTTGATTTCGATACAAGTCTAGAAAACTTGGCACTTTTGTATTTAGCCGCTGTTCAGGCCATAGTTTATCAAACGAGACAAATAATCGAAAAAATGAACTCGCATGAGATTAATTTTAAAATTATTAGCCTCATTGGAGGACTTGTGCAAAATAAACTCTATTGTCAAATGGTATGTGATGTTTGTAATTTACCAGTTCTTGTTCAAAATAAAATGAACAGTTCTGTTATTTTGGGTTCAGCCATTTTGGGGTCATCTAATTTTGAAGACTTCAAAGACTTTTCGTTCGAGAATATTATAAGACATTTTAGCAAATCGAATAAAGATGCTTTAAATTGTTCCCTATTAAACCCGGATCAAAGTATGCAACAGTTTCATAATCAAAAATATTTGGTTTTCAAGCAAATGATAGAAAATCAAAAACAATTTAGGTCTCTAATGGAAAATTTTTAGTCAATAAAGAATTTTTTTCTTATTTAACATTTCTCTTTTGAAAATCCTCTTGAGTCTAAAATATCCTCAGTTTTTAATTTCACTCTTAGTCCCCCACCCATCTTCTCATCCGGGCTTGGGACCGGCCAAGGCATGGTTACGACTATGCTACTGCCATTCACTCCAGTAACTGTGGGACGTTCATCATAAACAGCGCCACTCATCCGAGCCGAAGCTGCGAACTCGACAACTATCCTGACTAGCTTGGAACCACAAACCAAGCGTATTCTACATCAAGTAGAATACCTAACTTTGTTACTAGAGGTACACCTATTGCTAAATGGGTCTGCTGTAAAACAAGTTCTTGCGCCCGTTCCCAGGCTGCTATACGTTGTGATGGTCAAAGCCAGCGGCACCCCAATACGACAAGATTCGAACGCGATCCGTAGACCCACCTACTCGTAATACAGCACATTTAGAACGGTGTTGGAATGACAGCAACATCACCGCCCTCTCATTTTCACATCCAGGCTTGGGACTGGCCACGGCATGGTTACGGCGAGAAAAAAATTTTTGACCAGAGAGGCCCAACTTTTATTGCTTTTGAAGGAGTGTGTCTTTGTTTTTCGCTTGTTACTATCTCAAATGACCTCATATGTATTATTTTTTAGTTTTGCTGTTTAAGAAAAAAATGGCTTTTGTGAAGATGAATGGAATAAAAAATCAATAAAACAAATTTATTTAAAAAAATCTTTGAATAAATAAAATGTAAAATTTGTTAAAAATCAGCTAATAAACTAATCGCTTCAGCTGCCTTTTGTCTAACCATAGACGATGGATCCTCTTTCAACAATTTAATCAAAGCTTAAAAAAAAATCAATTTTCAATTCTATACTTGAAACTATTTAAACACTAAACTTACCATTCGAAATGTGCTCTTTCGACAATTGACTTTGCCTCTCTTTATTCAAATGACCCAAAAGATACCCAGCAAATAGAACTGAATTTGATCTGATAGGAGTCCATTCACTCTTAAAATTCGATACGCTATTCATTATGTAAAAGCTCACTTTTTCTGGAAATTCATTTACCTATTAAAGAAATGATTTAATAGCTCGAACATGAAAAAAAAATATTATCAAGGTTACTAGTAGCTTGGATAAATCATTAATAAATTCTCCATAATGTAAAACTTTGTTATCCACTAAAGTACCCTGAAACAGGTCATTAATAGACGTTGATTGAATCAAAGGTCCAACTTGTCTTAACACAAACTTGCAGGACTTTTTGACTTTGTCCTCTTGTTCATTTAAATGTAGAATAAAACTGACAAAGTTTGAGTGTATTTGTTCCAAATATGGTTCTTTAGACGGACCTTGACCAAACCTTGCCAATTCACCAAACAACACATAAGAACTAGCTCTGATATCCGCTTTGTCTTTTTCGAAACATGGACGTATACGAAGTAGAATATTAATCAAAATAGGTCGGACATTATTTTCATCAATTAATGCTATTATTTTAGTCAGTCCATTCATTGATTCAAAAGTAATGTCATCGTTTAAATCATTTTTATCATCTAAACCGGCCATCATAGCTGACAAAATTGTAGTCGAGTGTTTTTGCACTTGTTCTTTACCAAGACTTGAAATGTTACCAAGACCTCGAATGCATAAAGTTCGCACTTGAAGACACGGATCAATTAATTTTGTTAGAAGACTATTTAAAAGTTGTTCAACAAGACTTGTACAACATTCATGGTTCATAAGCTAAAAATGAAAATTTCTTTAATACATCGGTTTGGTTAAAATTCGAAAATTACTTCAGCATAGAATGCAGTTGTAGATATTTTTTGACAGTCATATGGAGCTGATAAATACGTGTTTAAACTCGACACGATCTTGGGTACATATTTACTTCCATGTAGACATATCCCTCTTTAGGAAAAAAGGTTATTAAAAAATCGTATTTTAATGAAGTTTAAAGTCAACTTGGCCAATAAAGTGTATCCTTCAACTGAAGTTGATTCTTGTGCTAATAGACTCCAAACATTTTCATTTTCATAAAACTCGAATAAACTGTATATTTGGGTGCATTTTACAAAGCTTTTGAAACAATCAATCGAAATTCTAAACAAAATTTTTGAAATCAAAGTAAAAATGACGGAAGTTCTAAAAATTACTTTATGGGGTCGATTTTTTTGTAATCATTTTGAATTTGAGTTTTAGCATTGTTTTTTTGATCGTCTTTTTTAGAGTCATTGTAGTCGTCTTTTGACTTTGGATAAGGCATAACATTGGACAAGGAACTTGAAACTCTTATTAAAAGAGCAGTGAATATTTTTTCAAAATTTTCGACAAAAATTTTTTCAGTCGTTTCAGTTGTGTTTGTTGAAAATATTTCGTTTAAAATACAAGTTCCAACCAAAGGGGTTATTGAAGCATATTTAGTGTTTATTTTTTCTTCGTATGGTAAACATCGATTCCATATTTGTAATAAATGGTCTATTATGTCGTTTATTAATTGACTATCTTCACATAAATTTTGACATATCTCAGTCATTTCCCTTTAAAATTTAAATACAGATTAAGATCAGGATTTAAAGTGAATAAAGCATAGTTAAAGTGTTAGGTTAATAAAAACTTCCATAAATTTTTTCCATTATAGGGGGTAAAGCAAGAAATTTTAAGAGTTTTTAAAGAGAGTTTTAGACAAGAAGCAATGGTCTGCAATTTGAACAAAGCGAATAGCAACTTTATCATTAACGTCAAGCTCTATCAAAAAGATGCTTTGCTTTAAAGCCTATAGCATCTGTTTCATGCAACAAATCGAGTAAGCTCTTTACCGAGTGCGAAGTGTGGGATTTGTTAAGTTTTTTGTTTTGATGAAAAAATTTTGGCATCACACAGCTCGATTCTTCAGATAGATGACTAAAATATGTGGAAATTCACTGTGTCACATTAAGAAGGGAAGGGGGTGTAAAAACACATAAAGAGATGATATGATCCAGAAAATATTCTTTCTGCAAATTGTATCAGTTGATACAGAGACTGTATCACCAAAATACCAGCTCTGCAAATTAATTGCGCATTTAATTTCCATTTCTCTAAATGGAGTGCATTTTACTGTGTCAGCTGACACAATTTGCAGATAGTGATAAGGCGATGACGGAAAGTAAGGTTCGCGTCGGTCAAAACTACAGCACTATCTAAATATGGGATTTTCGACCTCAAATTCTATATCTGTATATATGAAAACCTAGTAAAGACAATTTTATAGGAGGGAGTTAGAAAAATAATTTTTGGGTTTCGATGTTTTTTATACGAATTCTTAAGCTCGACTTATGACTGTAAGTTGACAAGTTTTTAGATCGAAATGCATTCAACTCTAAAATTTTTAATATATCTTTGAGGGGGCTACCCCATAAATTATTTTTTAATATGGGATTTTAGGTCAAAAATCTAATATTAAGATAGTGTTGTAGTTTTGACCGGCGCGAACCTTATACCCAAATTTTTTAAATCAATCAAGGCCATCTAGAAAATGACTAGAAAACTAAATCTGAATACTCAGGTTTTGGCGGAATTTTTGATTGGTTGAAAAAAAATCAGCCAATCAAAAATTCCGCTAAAAGCCGAGTATTCAGGTTTAGTTACATGTAACAGTGAACGATGATTTACGGTAGTTCGTAGAGGTCTGATGATTAAAAGTTTTTGACTGACCGGTGGCTAGCACTGAATCAGTCCTTTTATTTTATAATTTTAAAAGCTGAAAAATGACTCCCAAGAACGGTCGTATATATAGACTATTTCATTATTGTTCTTGATTTTTTTCAAGAAAAGAATAATGGACAGCCGGTCTGATGATGACATTTGTCTAAAACGCTATCACTATGATACAAATTTGACCCCTTATTAAGCTCTAAAGTAACACTTGAGCTTGAAAGGCTCAAGTGGTTAAATAATAAGAGAAATTTTATGGAAGAAGTTAATTGCAAAAATATAAATAAACGAAAAAATAAACAAATTAGAAAATAATTTAACATGGTACTATAAAATTTATAGTCAAGCCAGACATGTCGTCTAGAATCGACTATTTCTTCATGTATTAGAATACTTTTATTCGATAACAAGTATCCAGCGCTAAAAAAAACAAACAATTTTCTGAATTTTAAGAAAATTTAAAAAAATTTTTTTTACATACTTGTTACATGGTATCGGAAATGTTAAAATAACATTTAATGATTCGATTAAATGTTGTTGAAATAGTACACGAATTGTTCGTAGAGTACCAAGTTTAGCTTGTGGATTTTGTATTGAACTTAATTTTGTGTACAAATGTCTGATCAAGTTATCAACTTGATCCTTAAGTTCACTGCCTCTTAATTTAACACAATAATTCAATAAAATACAACTTGCACTTGAACAATTTGCTTGTACATCCAAAAGACCATCGATTAATTTTTCTATAAAAGTTGTTAATTGATCTCCCATTGGAACTTTTTTGCACAAAATTTTTGACAAATCATTCACTGCTGGAAGCAAAATGTTGGGAATGTTTTTGACTAAATTTTGTTTCAAACTGTTAAGTGTTTCCGTTTGAGTATCTGTGTTATCTTGTTCATAAATTTGTAATGTCTTTAATAAAGCATCAATACAATCAATTGTTAACACTCTGATTTGAATAACGGGGTCAGTAACTCTTGATACTATACGACCCAAGATATTACCAAAGCAATCCAAGCTTACTTTGTTATCAATTTCTTCTTGGGTTAGTTTAAAGTTAGCGACATAGTGTTTGATAATGCTCGTCAACGAACGGAAGGATCTTAAACGTTCATGGTCGTTTACAGACGTTAGCCAAGGTTCTAAATGTTTGTAAATGATTCCTAGGTTATTTGCATTTAGATCACGATCGAGTATTGTTTTTAAAAGTTCATCTAGTGATTTTGATGTTTGCTCATAAATTGGACTTGCATGTAAAATTTCATCAGGTTCATCTTTGTCTGTTTTTTTATCGTCGGTTGGGACTTGGAGTGGATAAAAACTGTCCGTTGATGATTTGATGAGTTGATAAATGTCAGCTTCTGTTGGTTTAGGGTTCAATTTTCTGAAAAAAAATAAAATTGAAAGAAAAAATGCAATTTTAAATTTTCCAAGAACAAATTCTGAAGGTCTAAATTTGTTCTAAACCAAATGGGCAATGGCGTCGCCGCAATTTTGACAAAATAAAATGAGATCAATTTAAAACAAAAATTGCTGTCATTTTTCTCGTTTTTTACACTCATAGGCTAAAAAACGTCGATTCTAAATATAAAAATGAAATACCCTATTAAAAAACCGCCAAGGATGACGTTAATAACTTTTACTAAAATTTTAAAATTCTGTATTTGGGATAAGAGTTAACCTATATCTGAGAAGTAACCTACACCGCTAAGATCGGCAGCTTTTTTTGTTTTTTGTAAATTTTCATAATTGATGGAATGGGCTGATATATGGTCAACCGAGTTGAATCTGTCTAAGTGTAAAGTGATGTACTTAGGCAGAAGAAAAGAAAAATTCCCATACGAAATGGTTAACTCGAGAGTGAAACATGTGCTGAATGAATCAAGTCAAGAAAAAGATCTTGCTGTTATGATTACCAATGACTTAAAGCGGAACAACTAGTGTACGTACGCTGCAGCAAAGACTAACAGGGTCCTCGGGCAGATAAAAAGTTCATTCAGATATCTCGATCATGAGAAATTATAGCCTCTATACACTGCATTAGTGAGGCCACACTTGGAATATGCGGTAAGCCCATGTTGTCCGTATTATAAGACCGACATTAAGATCTTAGAGAGAGTACAAAGAAGAGTAAAAAAGTTGGTCAAACCGATCAAATCTAAACCCTGAAGATCATATGAAGTACACCTAAAAGTACATATCTGAAGTTCTCATGTGATAATCATGTCTAAGAGCGTTCAAAAGTCTAAAAATCGAGTTTTTTTTCGATTTTAAGGAAGCGTGTGTGACTCGAATTTTAAGCCTACTAAGGTCAAAATTGGCTAAATTTGTACCGAAAGGTCTGAAATTGATACTAAAATATTTCTCTTAAAGAGGATATATGAATATGAAACCCTACTAAACCACCAAACTTTGAAAAAACCCAAAATTTCGAGGCTGACTTTGAATGTTAATAATTTAGAATAGAAAGTGATGAAAAATGAAAAAAAAGGAGAAAAATATATAAATGAGTTGGGCATTACGTCCCATAGGTCATAAGACCAAATAAAACGTCGGAATTTACATGAATCCGCGGAAATCCTGGGAAAATTTAAACAAGAAGATGACGTTACAGCCTTAATAGAGAGTCAATGCCGCCAAGCGGCACTAATTTTAAAACGCGGCCAAGCCGCCCAAAAGATATAACGGCACAGCGAAGCGAGCTAGAGCCACAAAAATAGCGTGTCAGCTCTTAGTACGGCGTGAGAATGCCCGCCGTTTTAAATGCTGGTTAAGATTTAATTTAGATAGACTTTTAAACAACTCTATTTATCAAGTTCCTTTTGGACTCAATCAAACATAAAATAAAATATTCAAAATTGATTACACAATATTTGAGCAAATTTTGAAACACATTGATTTGATATCATTTGTAAGAACCTTTGAATTCTCAGTTGTAATATAAGTCTTAAATTAGAAAGCATTCATTAACTTTTGATTAAAAAATGACATAAATATAAATAACTTACAATAATTTGGTTCAATATTGTATTTTTGTATGAAAAATTAAAATCTTTTTGTAAATGATCTTGATGCATACATTTTGTAATTAAATCAAGTGATTTAAGTATATTTTGTTTAAGACCCAAATCCTTAAACAAAAATCTTCTTAAAATAAACCCATTACTGACCCATTTAAAGTTACCTTAGAAGTCACAGACGCATAACCACTGACACTTCTTAAAATATTCGCTTCAAGTCTTGAAATAACTAAATCTTTTGGAGAATAATAAGTCACAAAACCATAAGCTAAAATGAGCGTAGACTTGACTTGATCCGGGTCTCCATTTTTATTTCCATCTTTCATTAAACTTGAAAACAAACCACCCGATGACTTTTTAGTCTCATTTTTAGCATACGTTTCAAGTTTAAGTAAAACTGTATCCAAATGAGTAGTTGATGTATAACCAAAACTAATAGCACAACCTTCACGTTCATGTTGACTTGTATGATTCACTGATTGAAAGATTGTATCAAGTTGTCTATCAATCGTGTTCTTACTAGTTGTCTTGTTAAGTATCACACCCAAACATTTGAATGCAAAATGCTAAAGAGATACCAATTATAAAAAAAGGATTACGAGATAGATTGAACTCACCTTTTCATCACTTAGAGTTGGATATAAAGTTTCAATTTGTTTACCAAAACATTTTGCTATTTCACAAAACTTTTCTTCATTTGCTATTTGATCCAATGAATTTGATAAAAGTTTCATGATCAAGTCTTCCCATGTTTTTTGTACAAATTTAGAGTTGCTTAATTTATCTTTTTCGGAAAATTCAAAAAATTTTATAAACAACATTTTTGATTGAAAGATACCTTCAAGGTTAAGGATCAATTTTGGAACAACACTGTCCCAGATATCCACAATCGAACTATCAATATTAGGCGCCATGTTTTTCATTAGATTTAAAATGTTTAAACCTCTATTTTTGCCGTTTAATGGACACCCACATAGGACTATGAGTCTTGCTAGTATTTCAAAAGGTTTAGGTACGTTTATCAGAGAATCATAATTGATGAGATAATCTTCATCGTTTGATGTTCGTTTTTGTTCGGCGATGTGAGCCAAATTTTTGCACAAAACATTTGTTGATCTTGAATAATCGTTGTTTGTAAGATATTCAAATGTAGCTGGCCATAAAATTGAATGCATGTTTTCAACAGTTGTTGCAAATAGGGTCAATATACTTTCAGCTGATAATCTTAAGTGTTCATTTGTAGCATCTTCTGGATAATTTCCTTTTTTCTGTTTTAAAAGCTCAAAAGAAAGAAAAATGAAGATTTGTTTTTCAAATTTTACTTCTTCGTCAGGTAAAGAGCATTGTTTAAGAATGTATTCGACCATTAAAAAGCCTCCTTCTAATTTCAAGTAATCGTGATAAGCCATTGAAATTATTGTTTGCATTAGGTATTTTTTGACCTGAAAAATTATATTATTAAAATTGATTGAAAGATTAAATGAAACTGAATTACAGGTATTCTGTGATAGCAACACCCCTAATTTAAATAACAAATTGGTGTGGAGGCCGCAATTCGAATTTTTCCAAAGTTTTTTTTTAAATTAATTCTACTCGATGAGAGCTACAAAATAAATTTAAAAAGGATCATTTGCTTTTCTGATAGAGAATCTAAAAATGTATCTGTCTATGGGTTTTTTTTTGGCCTTCGACTAGTCCTAGGAGCATGATTTTTAGGGGTTTGCAGGGTCAACAGACCTCAAAAACAGCTTATTTGTTGTCTAGGACTGTTGCTTAACGAGGTAATGAGAATTTCCAAAAACTGACTTTATTTTCTTATTCTCCATCTATGAAAACCCCTAAATCCATCACTAATTTTCATCACTGAAAAAATCAAATATAACCTAAGATAGAGGATGCTGACCCTAGAGAGATGCTTCTAGGAAATCATTAGTTTCTATGTAAAATCACCAAATATGATATGTTTATTATATCAATTCTGGTAGAGAATTCAATTTTACACACCCATAAGTGTTTTACTCTACCGTAAAAAAATGCTTGGTACCCGTTTGAGAGTACAATCCCATAAAATTCCAAGTTTGTCTGATATGTTTTTTATTAAAATTGAATGGATACATATGTTGTTGATCAATTTCCTAGCAAGTATCTGTCCTCTCTGTTTTCCGTATTTCAAAAATTTTGATGAAGCTTTTCTCAATCCCTGGGTCTTATAAATACTGTTCTAATAGATCTTCGAAGGTTCATTCCCCCACGAGACTTGCCAGATCCCCTTATTAAGGCTTTATTAGCGGACCATGTTTTACACGTCGTTCATTTGTTGCGTGATTGGGTCATCCAAGCTGATGATATTAGGTCAATTTACTCTTCTGGTGGTGGCTTGGTAGTTGAGTCACCTCCTTCATCGCCTCCTTGCGAGATCGTTAATCGTAGTGATGATGACTCTCTCCCGACACCTCTGAGTTCTTGCCTTCTCCGGCTCCATCTGAGGATACATTATAGGAAGAAAATGTGTACTCTGGTTCAGCTAACAACCACTATTTAACTTCAATTGGGCTTCATGATCCCGTCGGTCTAACAAGTTCTTCTGCGTCAGAATTCGGTTTATTTTTGGTCAAGCTTGAAATTAACCAAGCTTTTTTCAACATTAATGTACACTCAAAATCGAGGTTCATTTTAATTTTAAAAGTGAATACTAGATATTACTAGTGTTGTGAGTCGACTTGTAAATCCTAAAGTCGACTGTAATCGACTAATTTTTTTTCACAGTCGACTTTTTTTCGACTTTCAAAAAATAAGATAAATTGTCGATACGAAGTTTCGACTAACTCGACTTTAGTCGACTTTTAAGAAAAACTAGTCGACTTGAGTCGACTAGTTTTTCTTAAAAGGATTTTCTAGGATTTTTTAGGAGGATTCTTAAAAGGATTTTTTAGGATTTTCTAGTCGACTGTCGAAAAGTCAACTTTTTTCGAGTCGACTCACAACACTAGATATTACCCTTTTAAAGCCCTTCTCATCGGGTTTTCTATTGAGCCTTTTGTATGTCAGCTGTTACTTCCTTGAATGTTAAAGTAAAGCACCTTGGCATCTGGCCGCAAAAAGCGGACGCATACAATTTTTTCATTTTTACTCCCATGAAAAAGTTGATGTCTTAGAGTTTTAAGGATCTTAGGATACAATTTCGGATTGATAGAATTCAGATAGATTTTTGCTTCACGTTCAATAACAAGTGATATCTACACCAAGTTAAAATGTATAGAATATGTGAAGACTGACACCAGTTAAAACCTCAAAAAAAAAAAATTAGAGAATATTTACTCTGTTATTTTGGTCCGATAACAATAATCTAACACCCGAAATGACAATTTGCTTTTTATTTGACATTTGTTCATCACATGAATTGATTATGTGACGCAAAATCGTAAGTGATGCAACACGATTTTTTTCATTATTTTGTTCAAATTTTTGTAACAAAAATGGTATCATTCTATCACTGTATCTTTTAGCTAACCGAAAATATAAACCCTCCATTTCAAGCTAAAGACAGTATTAAACCTTACTTAATTCAGCAAGACATCTTAAAATTTCATTCAAATTCTTGTTAACTTGAACCAGAACATTTTGATTTACATTCTTAGCCAATTGTTGATCAAGACTGTTCAATACTTGTGCGAACAACTCCTTGATTAAAGGCTCAAACACATTGTCCATGTTCATTATCATAGGATGAGCATCGATAACAGCACTGATAGTCAAATACAACGACTTAAAAATAACATTAACATTTTAAAGCAAATTTTAAAGGTCTTTTGAATCGACCTACTTGAGATACAACAAAATGATCTGAATGTTTTTTATACAACCCCAATAACCCTGTTATGATCTTAACAACATCAGCTTCTAATTTCTCATGTGCTATCAAATTAACAAAATGACCAATCGATTCGATTGTAATTTGTCTAACTTTAGGATCACTGGTTTTTATCCAAACATTAAAAAAAACTTCATGTGCAGTGTAAATTGAAACAAAAAAATTTGATTTTTCGATCGATTGATCCGGTGCTTTTTCCTTATTAGAACAATAATACAAAATAGCTTCACTAAACTTGCACAACGCCGAGCCAAATGAACATTTATAATTATCTGTCTTAGCCATTCCTAACATTGGTAACATCGAAGAAAGGACTCCAGTCAAGTTAGGGACAACACCATAAGCTAAATTTTGATCTTTAAAAATATTTTATTAATAGAGACGTAATTTTAAAAATTTACGGTTAACTTCGGCCAAGTAGGCCATTGTATTAATCACAAACAAATGGGGTAAAGTTCCGGGATTGAAATTTTTTTGTAATTGAGCAAACACTTCTTTGACATACTTGATACCTATGGATACTAATAAATTACTAGCTGATGTTTGTAAGGCAATAGGTTGCTCTTTATCCTTAAATCCAATTATAGAAGATGATTAAGACTATTTTGATGAAGACGTACTTTGTTTTGAATCATTTCATTAGACGCTAGCTCGATCCATTTAAGAGCCAAAGTCTCTTCAAGTTCATCTATGTTTTCTTTGACTATTTTTTCAGCAGTGTTGAACAATGAGCTTTTATGAGGCTCGGTTAACTAGAAAAATTTTTTTTTAAAAAAATTTCGAGAAAGTCTAAAAGCGGTACCTTAGCTAAATTTTTGGTCATAAATTGATATGAAGTGGTCAATACAAAATCTGTTCTTTTTTTCCCTAAGGCAACAATTGACTCTGATACTGATTCTTGGACATCCGGATTTTTATCATTAATGGCCTCTAGTAGACCAATGAGAAGATCTTTAGTTGAAATTAAATTAAATAGAGATAACAAGGTGTGGTAAGTCAATTTTTTTACTTTCAAGTTGGTACATGTTACCGAATGACATGTTTTAAATGGAAACAAATTCTTAGTCAAGAGTAAAAAGTAAAAAAATAATATGAATCTAAAAGCTAAGAGTCATATGATTATTTTTAGGGAGTTTTAAATAAAAAATTAATAATAAATTTTTTTTTTAGGTGAATTTAAATTATTTTGACTTTTTTTTCTAACTAGTAGAACTTGGATCACATGATTATTTTTAATCAAAATTATTATTTTTAGTTATGAAATTGTGTTCACATTTTTAGTCTTGGAAAATTTTGTCGAAATCGTAGCCATCACAGGTCAGATCTAAATCAAATATTGTTAAAATTTTGATTGATCCAAGTTATTTGAGAAGATGGTTTTGAGCCTTTATTTCTATTGTTCGATCTTTGCTCTGAAAAATTTGAATGAAAAAAATCCAATTCGACGAGTCGCCCTCACATTTTCTCATCCGGGTTTGGGACCGGCCAAGGCATGGTTACGACTATGCTACTGACATTCACTCCAGTAACTGTGGGACGTTCATCATAAACAGCGCCACTCATCCGAGCCGAAGCTGCGAACTCGACAACTATCTAGACTTAGCTTGGAACCACAAACCAAGCGTATTCTACTATAGGTAGAATACTTAACTTTGTTACTAGAGCTACACCTATTGCTAAATGGGTCTGCTGTAAAACAAGTTCTTGCGCCCGTTCCCAGGCTGCTATACGTTGTGATGGTCAAAGCCAGCGGCACCCCAATACGACAAGTTTCGAACGTTATCCGTAGACACACGTACGTACCCGTAAATACAGCACATTTAGAACGGTGTTAGAATGACAGCAACATCACCGCCCTCCCATTTTCACATACAGGCTTGGGACTGGCCAAGGCATGGTTACGGCAATCCTAAACAAAAGCTCTGACTGTTTAATAATAATTTTAGACGACAAGTGTTTGAAAATAATAACCGAGAGTGATGTGTGGTTCATGGATGAAACCTTTAAAGCGTCAACAACTTAATTGTCCCAACTTTTCACAATTCATGTCTCTATCAAAGGAGCAAACGAAAACACAACAAAAACGTTGATGGATACTCGAATCAAAATGGGCGAAACAATCCAGGAAATGTCAAAAAAAGATAAAGACAAAGAATTGAGGTTACAACTCCTCATAAACCAATACAAAGATAAAAACCGATATCAAAGACTATCTTCTAGCTGTTTGTGAATATCCTCACGAGTATTGGTTTGAATCTGAAGAAGATGCCTCGATGGATACATCTTATGAACAGCAAACGATCAACAATGAGAACGATGAATATATCCAGCTAGAAATTATTACAACTCTTCCAAAATTAGCATTAGAGTCCGAACAAATTAATTTGCAGCCAAGAAACCAAACAATAAGGTTAACGCCGAGTATTGCACCCTTTTTGGCAGAGATACACGCACACAAGAACAAAAACTTTTGTTTACAATAAAATATTTTGACATTAGATTCATTTAACATTAGGAATACCCTCTTATGTTGGACCATATTATCATCTGCCTTTTTTTATTTTTTTTTACCTAATTTTTTTCCGTAAAATTCATAGATTGTATCCGTCTAAAGGTTAATTAAAAACTGAATTTATATTAATTAAACATGGTCTATAACCTGTAATTGAAAGCTAAAAACCTAAACCATCCTAATAAAAATATTCAAACATACTCATGAAACATGATATTCTTTTTAGACTATAGTACCGTAAACCATATGGTTTAGACAATAAAAATGTTTAGCCGATACGAAACATAAATTTTAAATTTAGTATGCATGATTTAATAAATTGATTTAAAAAAACAACAACAAATGTTCTTATCAATTTTGAAAAAAAAAAACAACTCTCAAAACTCATTTCGACGATCAAAAACAAACAAAAAATGATCTCTAAAATTATTTTTATCCAACTAACTTTAATTTACGTAATAAAATCAGATCCTCCTGATACTTTTGTAAATCCGGTAATTTTAAACCAAGATGATACAATAAACACGACCAATTTGTTTGAATACAATAAATTTGTAACTACTGACGATCGGCTTACAATTGGTCTTGGAACAAAACTTGTTCTAAAATTGGCTCTCAATCGTAAACTTCTAAATCAAAAAAGTTTAATTGAAAGAAAAAGTCGTAATTACACTCGAGAAAGTTATTTATCAATTAAAAGTTCTTGTCTTTTTTATGGAAAAGTTAAAAATTTTAATAATTCGTTTGTTAGTGTTTCACTTTGTGACAGAATGGTAAGATACATTTAATTTGATTGATACAAATCTCTAAATTTTACTTCACACAAAAAAGCGTGGATATATTTACTTGAACAGCTCAGTTTACATTATAGAACCCTATACATCAGACAAACAGAATTTAACTCACAAAATTTACCCATCAGAGAAACAACTTGGACCTGATTTTTACATGGATGTTCCAAGTAGGACTCATTAACATTAAAATTTTTTTCGAGTTTTTCATTTTTTTTAAGATGGAAGATCTAAAAGATCGGTTAGCATTGAACGTACAGTTGAGACTTTAGTTGTAGCTGATCAAACTATAACTAAACAGTACCATTATCTCGATATTGAAAATTATTTGCTAACAATCATGAACATGGTTGCGTTTATTTATCGAGATCCTTCTTTGGATAGTAACATAAACATTGTCGTTGTAAGGATGATAATTTTTGAAGATGACCAGGTAAAGTACCCTCAAACTGAGTTATCAAAAATTTTAAATTTTATTTTAGCCTTTTGATGTGGTAACGAATGCAACTGCTTCATTGGAAAACTTTTGCGTGTATCAAAACGGAATCAATTTCCCGGATGTTCACGTTAATCATCACGATTTAGCAGTGTTGATTACAAGGACTGATATATGTGGACGAGAAGGTTCGTGTGATACATCGGGGTTAGCTAATTTAGGAAGTATGTGTGACCCAGTAAGAAGTTGTAATGTTAATGAAGATACTGGACTTTCTTTGGCGTTTAGCATAGCCCATGAAATTGGTCACAAGTAGTTTTTTAAAAAATAATAATTGAAAGTTCAATGATTGTTATAAGTATCTTTAAGCTTTAATGCTGAGCATGACACGATTGAAAACGGTTGTACTAATTCAAGTTCACCATTTCTAATGAACCCTCATTTGTCAAGTTTAAGAAAAAATCAAATTTGGTCCGAGTGTAGTCGTAAACGAATAAACAAATTTTTAGAGTAAGATTTAATTGAATTCAGAACAAATTTTATTTTCTTCTTTTTCAAGTCAAGCGGATTTAAAATGTCTAGAAGATCAACAAAGTGTAAATTTATTGAATTATAATCAACCAATACCAGGTGCTTTTTATGACATGGAACATCAATGTAAATTTGCGTATGGTGAAAATGCAACTGTATGCAAAAATTTTGAGGTAAAAAACAGCTTTAACAATCTAATTGAAAATACTTATGCTTGTGAAAACGTTTAGTATCAATGTAATGAAGTCTGGTGCCAAATTAAAGAAAATTCTGTTTGTATTTCAAAAGGTGAAGCCCCTGCTGATGGAACCTTATGCGGCGATGGTCATAATTATGTAAATTTTCATTAATTTACAAAATAAAAACCTATCGAACTTAATATTTTATTAGTGGTGTATGAACAGAGAATGTGTTTTGATTGAAGAATTCAAAAAACCTATTGACGGTGGTTGGGGTAACTGGTCCGAATGGTCCGATTGTAATCGAGAGTGTAACGGAGGCATACAGTTTATTCAAAGAAAATGCAATAACCCAAAGTAAACTTAAAATTTGAGTAAAAATTGATTAATAGTTTAATTATCTTTTATAGCCCAGATAACGGAGGAAGATATTGTTTAGGCGAGCGTAAACGATATCGAATTTGTAATCCTCAGGTAATCACTTGAAAAAAAATTTAAAATTTTACCTCGAATAAAACTTCTTTAGAAATGTGATGACCCTTTGGCTAATGAAAAATTCAAAAATATTCAATGTGAAAGATTCAATGATGTCCCATACGGTGCTGATAATTTAAAATACGAATGGGAGTATCATAATTTTGGGGGTAAGAATAAGAAATTTAACTAGAAGAAATTTTAATTATTTTATTTAAGCTGAAAATCCGTGCAAACTTTACTGTAAATCCAAAACAGAATTTTTTTACAAAAATTTTAATGAAAATCTAGACGATGGGACGCCTTGTTCGGATATTTCAAACGATATTTGCCTTAATGGAGTATGCACGGTAAGTAGGGATACTTAAAATCTGTTAATTATGATCCTGAGATTATTTTTTTTAGCCTGTTGGATGTGATTGGAAATTAAGATCTAACACTACTAATGATTTATGTGGTGTTTGTGGTGGTGATGATTCGTCATGTAATGTATACAGAGGCACAATTGAAGCATCGTTTCCAATCAAAGGTGGTTATCAACCTTTATTTGTACTACCCAAAGGAGCTCGTAGTATTCGAATTTATGAGTATTCGAAACCTAAAGCTAAAAATTATTTGGCTATTAAAAATTTAAATGGAAGTTATTATATGAATGGCCAATTTTCAATCACAGTTAACACAGACTTTAAGATAAATGGTAAGGAACCGCTTAGTTTGTTAACATAGATTCATAACCTAAAATTATTTTTTTAGGAGTTAGATTTTTTTACACTTCGAAACTGAAAGAAGAAGCCATTCGATCTGAAGGACCGTTGGATGAAGATCTTTTAATAATGGTAAATTTTTAGAAAATGAGGTATTGTTGATGAGGGCTGTTGTAAGATGACCACTCTAGCGAGATGCGCGATTAATAATAAGTTTGAACACTCAATATCACCTTTAAAAAGGTGTTGTCACTTTTATTATTGTAAAGGCATTGGAGAGGGGTATACCCCCTATACTATTGTTTCAGATAATGAAATTTTTTATCAAGGTCAAGCATTTACCCCTCCTCATTCTTTTTTTTGCAGCCGTATGTCGAGGTGCTTTAACATTCAAGAACTTATCATTGGAAAAGCTGTAATTGATTTGAAGACACTCTTCTTGAATCTGGTCCCAATATTGAAAGAAAAAACAATCTCTAAGGCGATTATGCAGAGGGTTGCAGATTAAAATAAAAAATACGGTAAACATCTAATCAGGGGCTATTTCGCTTTTCCATTTGAAAAGTTAGAGGGGCTTTAAAAATCCTGGCTACGCCGCTGCATCTAATTTTCAAAATATACACCATTATGATCTATGGTCTTTAGTGATCTATCAGCGAGCAATTCTCTCTTGTACCATTCATGACTTTTTGAGATAAAAAACTCAAGACACTCAGCTTCAACTTGGTCTTGGTTAGTAAAATTCCGTTCTCTAAGAAAATGAGCCATAGAGCGGAAAAGATGATAATGAGAAGGGGAAAGGTCTGAACTATATGCTGGATGAGGGAGAAGTTCAATCCATTCGAGCTCTTCAGTTTTTTCCATGGTTTTTCGAGCGGTATGCGTTATCTTGAAGAAACAAACGAAACTTTCGGTTGATCAGGGTATTTTCCTTGAAGTGAATCATAAATTCGTTCTAATTTTTCACAATAAAGGTCAGAATTTATCGTACAACCATCAGAAACTAGTTCAAAGTGTATTAAACCTTGGTAAACGCACAATCTTCTTTTCGAATCGTCCTCTTTTAACGACTGGTAGGGCTAGTTGAGATGGGTCCAACCACTGGTTTCTGTCATCATTTTCAACTTAAGGTGACGAAATATGGTCGACTGTGAAGTGCTAAGGTCACTTGATTATTCGCGAGTATTCGGGACTAGCTCTCTACCGCCATCCGCAGGGTATTCTGATCGAAACTCACTGGTCTTCCATACCCCTTTTTTCTTCGAAGGCTAGTATCACCACTATTAAACTTGTTGAACCAAGCTTGTGCCTTTCTTACTTTAAGGTCATTCTCACCTTCTACTTGACATATTTCGTGCGTTGCTGCTGTTGCAGCGAGGCTTTTTTTTCAATAATGACGTAACAGCACCAAAATTTTCATCAAAAGTTTTTAAAATAATACTTCTAAAAAACGCGAAATTTTATGAAACACCCTAATAAATTCAACAATATCAATTTAACGTTTTCATGTGACAAAAAAATCTAATTTAACTTTGATAGCTTTTGTTGCTAAGTAATGATGTAAGTGTAAGTTACTTTTACACTCTTCCAAATAATTATGTAGCCGAACCGAAAAAATATTATACATGGGAGTATACAAACGATTGGTCACCGTGTAGTAAATCATGCGGAAAGGGTTTTAAAAAAAATTCTCCAAAATGTATTGAACTTAAAGAAGGCATTGTAGAAGATTTATATTGTTGGAATTTGGCAAAGCCTATTGATTTATTCGAGTACTGCAATTTGATCGAATGTGAACCAAAGTAAAACTTCTTACCTTTTATCATTCTTCAGGATATTTTAGTTTCTATTTTACTTTAAAGTTGGTGGGTCGGTGAATGGCAAGAATGTAGTGCATCATGTTCAACATCAGGTTTCGGTTATAGAAAACGAAGTGTTTTATGTGTCATACAAAAACCTAATCATCTTAATGAAAAAGTCGAACTTGTCCCTGTTCTTGACCGAAATTGCAAAGAATCAAAGCCTCACACTCTCGAAGAATGTAAATTCGATATGACAAAATGTTCAAGTGACGAATATCCCATTGGTTATTGGATTGCTGAAGAATGGAATCGAGTAAACAAACATTTCTATAACTCAAAATTCATCAAGTTCTAAAATTTTATTTTCAGAAATGTGTTGTTGATCTTTGTTCATTAGAAACCCGGGTTGTAAAATGTAGTGATCCCAACGCTATTTGTGATCCACTTATAAGACCAATATCAGAACGTCGATGTGAACTACCAGTGGATACGAAATGTGGTAGATGGGCTGTTGGTCCTTGGTCAGCTTGTAATAGATCTTGTGGTGAGGCATCTAGGTCCAGAAAAGTCCAATGTATTGGTGGAAATATTTGTAGTACTCTTAACCAACCACATGATGTTGAATTATGTTACAATAACCCTGAGTGTTCAGAAGATGATTTAATAATCGCTGATTTAGTTATTACAATAAATAATCCGGTCGAGAGAAGTAAAAGAAATATTGAAATGGTCAATCAAACTGAGTTAAACGATGTTTTAAGTTCGAATTTTACAGATGAAATTAATAATGAAATTTTACCATTGCAAACAAATCTTGAAGAAGAAATTGACGAAAATTCAATTTTTTTTGAAAAATTACAATTTAATGAAGACGAGTATGGGTTCTATTTGTCGAATGATTCGATGGAGTATGAGTGGGAAGTTGGTTCCTTTGGCACGGTAATTTGAAATTGTTAAATTAGAATACGTTTAAAGTTATCTCTAGATGGTCCTTCTTGAACCTGATAATTCCTTCTTTCGGAGCTTTCATTGAATTTAACTATTCTATCCTAGAACCTGACCCAACCTGGATATTGAACCAGTCTCTTTAAAGGTTCACGCGAAGCAACACGTCCGAACTGTTTAAATTTGTGAATTTGACATTATATATTTAATCTACGATCCCGAAAACCCTAGAAATCCAGCCTTATCCCTCAGATTTTGCAGCCAAATGTCCTTGTGCTTTACCCTTTGGCCACATTTTGTTAAATTTCGTGCAATGCAAAATTACCACACTAAAATTTTTTTTTTGCCAGGGGGTCCGTAGTTAAGCAACCCTTAAAGAAGTATGTCAAAACGTTTCGCTTAAATCGAAAATTAATCGTATCCATATTTTCTGATAGAGATTCGAATTTTTTGAACGTTAAGAGAAAAAAAAACGAAAAAAATATAAAATTCCGCGGAAAATTCCGGAAAAACAGCAAATTTTTAGGCGTTTTTTCAGTTTTTTTTGGATCTCATTTTTCGTTTATCCAAAAACCATAGACTTTCTATACAGATTTTGAAATTAGACAATTTTCTGAACAAATTTTAGGCTTTACTTTTTTCAATTTATTTTTACTTTTTCTTTAATCGAGGCCAAAAAAAATGTCAAAAAAATCAAAAATCACTAAGATAATGGATTTTCAATTTTTTGAACTTAAATTCGTAATCCTCGTGTAGGAAAACATAAAGTACAAGTTTTACAAGTTTTTTAAAATATTCGATTTTCGGTGCTTAAAATGGTCCAAAAAAGGAAATTTTTTGAAAAATTGAAAGAATTTTTTTTATTCAAACCTAATGACATAATGACTTACTTCTTTGGGGTCGCTTAACTTCTGACTGAGTAATATGTAATATGTCTTTCGTTGCAGATCAGATGCTCTGTGTTAGATTAAGAGCCTCGTTTAAGCCAACTCAGACTCGGTCTCTTAATCTTCGGTAAATCAGAAGCCATAAGTAGGTAGACCGAGTTAGATGACCATTTGTAATACCATCAAAAGCCTTGTTTGATTGGAATAATTAATTTCAAAAATCTGAATCAAAAAATTATTCAAGGTGAGTTAAGACTGGTTCGTCTGTCAAGAGCTTAAAGATTGCTATAGAATATTGGCAAGCTAATATTTTTTATCAATTTTCTATTTTTCGACTCTGGTGGAATCGTTAAAAAGAGTGTGCTTTAAAATATTTAAAGGAAAGAACGGTGCAGCCACATGCTGCAAAATATGGCGTGCAATTTTCCAGTGTATTGCAAAAAATGCAAAGTTATGCTGAATTGCACGCCATTGAAAAAGATTTATTTTTAAATGCGCAATTTTATTTGCAGACCTCTCCAGTAGATGTAGCATATTTTGCTTTATGTGACTGCACCTTTAAATAGTTTAAAGCACACTTTTTATAACGATTCCACCAGAGTCGAACAATAGAAAATTGATAAAAAATTTTAACTTGCCTAGAATATTACGTGTCAAAATAAACTTAACATTTATAATCAGGATACTACAACCATAGTCCGAGTTTCAACCTTCATTATAGAAATTTTCAATACGTGTTTTTCACGTTTTTTTAGATGATCTCGGCGCTCTTTTTATAAGACTAAAATTTGGCCAAAAAGCAAAAAATATTTCACATAAATTTATTTTTTAAAGTGTTCACGTAAATGTGGCTTTGGAAGCAAATCTCGTAAAGTAGAATGTGTTTCAAAAACAACTCATGAACGAGTTCATGAAATAAAATGTCGTGAAAAAAAACCAAACACAATCGAAAAATGTATTGTCCAAGAATGTGTACCATGGAACGTTACAAAGTGGTCCGAAGTAACGCTAATCATTAGTTTTTTGTTCCTATTTCTTTTAATATAAATTTTATTTTTACAAGTGTCAAACAACATGTGGTCCAGGTTATCAATCTCGTAAAGTTTTCTGCCCACATCCACTTAAACTTTGTGATTTGGAAAATGTTCCATCTAAAAAAAAGCCTTGTGTATCTAGACCATGTTACGAATGGCGAACAGATGAATGGAGCCAATGTTCAGCAACATGTGGACAAGGCTTTAAAATAAGACGAGTTTATTGTTTTAATCTTATGACGAATGGTACTTCTGATTATTGTGATAAAAATGATATACCAAAAACAGTAGAGAATTGTTCAGTTGTTGATGAATGTCCGATTGATACAAAACAAGGTAAAAATTTTACGACAAGGTCTTAAGACTAAATTGACAATATTTTATTTTAAATAGCGGATTGTATTGATAAATTAAGTAAAAGTTTATGTCGAATGATATCTTATTCGAACAGATGTAACGAGTCGTACTTAAATTCAAAATGTTGCAAAACATGTTCAAAACAGAATTAAACGAAACCTCAACGTTGAGTAACATAAAAAAAGTTGTTGTTTTTTTTTGTCCCAAAGGGAATTTGCTAACGAGTTTTTTTTTTGATTGATTTTCAATTTTCTTAATTTATTATAATAAACTTTTTAAAATAATCTTATTCTTAAAATTAATGAGTAGAAATTTTCTTTGACTGCGACTTATGCGAGTTGTATGGACTAAATTGTTAAAAAAACTGTCGGTTCGTGTCTTTGATCTACGACCTAGAAAACCCACAAAAACATTTTTTTTGATTGGTGTAAAAAATCAAAAATTTACACCAAATTCTAAGCATTCTGATTCCGTTATTTTTTTACTGCACGGCTCCTGAAAAAAAGGCGTACCGCGTACCGTACCATACCATCCAACCGTACCGTACCAGTCCACCATACCGTACCGGAAAATAAAAATTAAAAAAAAATTCATTTTAGTCAAAATTTCAAAATTTCAAAAAACGGTACGGTGATACGGTATGGTACGATGGTACGGTAGGGTTGGATGGTACGGTACGGGGTACGCCTTTTTTTCAGGAAGCGTGCAGTACTTTAAACAATTAGAACTCGAGTATGAAGAAAATCTATATTTGGAATTGAAGATAACGCATTAAAGCAAAAAAACCCATAATTTTTTTATGCATCGGATTAATCTAGAGACGATTCTGCACAAATCTCAGAGCGAATTTTTTATTTTTTGTACACAAAAAATTATAAAAAACGAGTAATTAGCGATAGCTCTAAGTATAGATTCCCAATGATGTCTTGTAGCTAGTTAGAACAGTTCTAGCATCATGGTAGAAAAAAAGAGGGTAAAATAGAAAGTTAGATAAAAACACTGAACTTCTTATCCTTTCTTGGGTAAAAATCTATAAGTACTGCAATTCCATCGAATTAATGGCGTAACCGAACGGTATCAAATTATACTCGTACCGTACTCAAATCATAACCGTACTCGAACCTTACCGTAGTAAAAAATCGCAAAATCATGAGTTTTTTTTTGCAGCTGGTAAAGAACAAAATTTTTTTAGAAATAAAACGTTTCTAAAACGGAACCCCTGTACTTACTATTTTAAGGAGAAGGCGTCAAAAAACATCCAGATCAATTAATCTCAGTAAATTAAGAAAAAAGCTTTAAAAAAGAGCAACTGGTAAAAAAATTTAAACGCTCATTTTTCAACGGAAATCCGGCATACTATTTTAAGTCAATTTACCGAGTTTTCTCTATTAAAAATTATTCAAAATTTGTCCAAAGGTTCCGGAAATGCAAAACATTTACTAATTTTTAAATTGATTTTCGACCTAAAATTCGTAATCTACACTTATGAAAACCTAGGAAAGACAATTTTTTAAGGGATGTCCAAAATAATTTTTTCAGATCCAAGGGGTCTAAGGTGTCAAGACCCCCCAAAATCTATACTTTATTTTTTAACTTTTAACTTTTTTATTAACCAATCAACCCCATATTAATTATACATATTCAGAAAGAGCGAAAATTTACTACTAGGTATACGAATTTTGTTGATCTTTTTCTAAGTGTACAAAAAGTAAACCAACAAATTGTTCAGAATTTTATCTTGTTTTAGAATTGATTAAAATCATCGGCGTGAGGTAAACACTGTAGAAGTTATATCAAAATAAGTAAAAAAAGGGGTAAAATTTTCTATTTTTCCATAAATGTGCACCCTTCAAATATTTCAGGGATCGTTGACAATACATTAATCTTGTAGTAAATTTTACTTTCATTACAGATATGTACAAATATTATGTGGTTGTTGCTTTGATAAAAAAGTTATAGGTTAAAAAGTAAAGTATGGTTTTTGAGAGGTCTTGGCACTTTAGATTATTACGAATTTGAGGACGTAGCTCTAAGCTGGTCTCGTGACACACGCAGTTACTCTTTTTACAATTGCGCGCTTCTAACTTTGTTTAAGCTAATTTTAATTTTCTTCACAGATATTTTAAAAAAATGTTTAAGTCTGGCGCTGACCAATGGACATACCAAGCTTGTTTTTGTTTATTTTAAAAAGCTTCAAAAACTGAAAATTAAAAAATTTAATTTATTTTTTTTAAGGAATTTTTTCAGTTTTTGAAGCCTTTTAAAATAAACAAAAACAAGCTTGGTATGTCCATAAGTCAATGCCAGACTTAGACATTTTCGTAAGTTATGGTTTTTGAGGGGTCTTGACACTTTAGACCCCTTTACACCCCCTAAAAATTGACTTTCCTAAGTTTTCATATGTGTAGATTACGAATTTGAAGGCGTTTAGATAGTGTAGACGTTTTGCATTTCCCAAATTTTATTAATTACACGTCTAAAACAGAGCGCAGATCCCAAGTATGCAGTTTAATGAGACTTAATTTATGATATTTTATGAACAAAATATATCCATCAACTCAATCTCTTTTTTATGATTGATGGTCTCAGTGAAATGGATTTAAACCCAATAGGTATTATACTATTGAACCATGAAACAACACCAATAAAACAAAAAAACAAACGAGTTTGAACAAATTTTTTGAGTGCTAGAAAAAAATCTAGAACATATTGCAATCAAAACTAGCAATTATAACTTTGATAACTCAAACACAAATAATTATAATAATTTATAAAAAAAAAAAGAACCTAAGCCCGACCTAAAACACCACATACACACAACAAAAACACGACTTGAAATTTTGAAATTTTTTTATTTTCTCTCAAAATTATGATAAATAGATTCTTATTTTATGATCATAATTTTTCTCTTTGTGTTGTTATTGTGTTCCAGAGCTTTTTTTATATTTCGTAGCTTTTTTTTAGTTTAAAAAAAATTTTTTTTTTTTTTTCGTTTCTTTAGTTTTTTGTTATAATTCATAATTTGAAATTTTTGTTTCATGTAATCCCCTCTTATTATTTTTTTTTTAAAAAAAGCTTTATATAATCCCCATAGAGTTGAACTTAAAATGACTATTTTGTCCAAAAAACAGCCCGGGTCGACTAACAATCCCGCCGCACAGACTACTACCACTGTTGATTCATCACCTACAAGTACGTCGGCTATTACACTCCAACCAATAAACGAACCTATTCCAACAATCGAATCTGAAGAGTCTAATTTAATGAATGAAACAACTAGTGGTATTAAATCTCCTGTGCCTATAGTCAAACAACAAGATGCAAGTGATGTTACATCATCAACAGTATCACCAAAAGTTAAATCGAAAAAATCTAATAAACGTAAAATAAAATCATCACAAATAACTATAGCAAATAATTTTGTGAATCAAACAAGTATGGCTTCGATTTTATCGTCATCGTCGTCCTCTTCATCATCGTCTGGTTCGTATTCATTTAGTTATCAAAATGATCAAAATGAATACTATCGGTTAAGCGATGATAGTGATTATGAATTGAACAATGAGAATAATTTATTTTTTAGCATTAAAAATGAACGTAAAAAAAGTGATAGTAAGAGTAAAAAAGTGTCTAAACCACCATCTAGTGCTAAAATAGTTAAAGCTAAACGTAATAAAAATGAGATTATTAATAATAGTGAAAATAATAATAGTGAAGATGAGTATGAACAATCGTCGAGTTTAATTGTGAATAGTTCACAAGATGATACGTTTATTAAATCGGCTAAAACATTAGAAGAAGTAAGATTTATTGTGAAATTTTTGATGAAAACGTTTGAGTGTTTATCTTTTTTTTTTTTTGAAAAATTTCCCATGCTCTTATTTTTATTTTTTTTTTGTACAAAAATCTAGATAAAAGTGCACAGATTTAATCAAATTTTTTGTTGATGTTCGGTTGGATCAACCTTAAGCAGAATAAAAAAATTATAATAATCCGCTTCAGGTTAGAGTATTGTGCTTAAGGCACTCATATCGCACATTGTTAACTTATTTAAGAAACTTAATGTACTGTTTTTAGATGGGTTAATTTTTGAGTTATAATTTCTAGAATCGCAACGATAGTTTGCGTGAATATGCTTGATCCCCCAAGAAGAAAATGTGATTTGACTCGAAGCTTTTAATTATTTTCCCATTGATAATGGTTCCAGCATCAATCGGAGTTTTTTAGCTTTCAGACCATACATCAAAATCAATTAAATCTTTTTCCAATCATGTGTACTTGAATGTTTAAATAAATCACATTGACATTTGGCTGCAAAAAGCTGAGGGGTAGAGGTAAAATTCTTGATTTTTTAGCACCATGTAAAATTGATTTTCTGGGGTTATCGAGATCGTAGAACACGGTAACAATATCAGAGATAACAAATTCAGATAAAATTGAGGTTTTGAACTTAATTTTATGCATCTTACGAGTCTGACAAAGTTTTGGTTCGTTACGGTGAATGGTACGCCATTTTTTTTCACTATCTTTGCTGATCAATGACCACTCGCCAAGGTCTCCTCTTATTTTTTTAAGAAATCGGTTTTATCAGATACTGCACTTCCACCTAATTAATGGAGTACCCGTACCTTACCGAATTAAATTTTTAATTCATGATTTTGCGATTATTTAGTACGAGTACAGGTACGCTCCGAGTATGGTACGGGAACGTTTAGTGCATTTTTGTCTAAAAAGTTGAATTGCCGCTTCAATAAAGAAAAATTTTTTCTTAATCGTTTTTATTTCTCATCGGGTCTTTTGGTGGCGGAAAGTGTCTGGCATGAGCTCGAGTCAAGTCAGAACTTTCAGATTTTGTAAATTTTGATATCATTTATGTAATATATGAACCCGAAAATCCAAACACGCAAATTTTCCATGGGATTAAAAAATAAAAATATTCTCCCTCAGTTTTTTTTCACCGAAATGTCATTTTGCTTAATTTTAGTACTCATGATTGGTTCGAAAGCTAAAAAGTTACTAATGACGCTGGAAAAGAAGTTTTCCAAAAGCCATAATCAAGTGATAATGGTAAAGAAATGGAATTTTCCATTCAAATGCTATCTAGTCCCAGTGGGAACCCTATTACCATATTTTTTTAAGCCTCTGCTTCAACAAGATATGATTCTTTACCAATCTAAAGATTCTTTTTTTTAGTCACTAGAGGACGATAAAAGTCATAAAACTTAAAAACGGCTGCATAAAATTTTTGTCAATAATTTTATTTAAACATTATTTATGCTTTCTAGGGTTTTCATACACTAGGTATACGAATTTATAGTCTAATCCATCATATTAGTGAATTTTGATTTTTTTGACTTTTTTTGGCTCGATTATTCAAAAAATAAAAAACAAAACGTTCAGAATTTTGATAAAATAAATTTGGGTTTGGCGTCATTCCTCCAAGGATAATCAAAAAAACCGAAAAAACGCCCAAAAAAATTCCTTTTTTCACCTAAAATTGAACTTAGCTGTACTTGAGAAACATAAAAAATACTTTATTTTGTACAAAATTTTATGCTCTATCAGAATATGTATAAATATATAGCCCTTTGTTAGAAAATAAGAGTGTAAAGGTTTAAAACCGCAACCACTGAGTTGAAAGGCTCCCTAAATTCTGAAAATTTTTTTTTCTTAACCACCCCTAATACGAAAACGTTTTACATAAGCGTAGATTATGATTTTGCTACCGGAAATGGTCGATTCATAGAGTGATGTCGTTTTGGATGACGCCAACCTTAATTTTCGGTACATAACGGGTTGATTTTTCCAATGAAAATTTTTTCACAAAATCACAGTTTCTAGAAATTTTTTGAAAATTCTGAATTTTACCAATTTTTATCCAAAATATCATAAATTTTCATGAAATACTACTTGATTTGACGGAAAATATGCAAATTCATCATATCAAAATCTCAATTATCTTAAAATGTTGGTCCTCTGATAATCTAACTTTTGGTTCAAAAGTTATTGGGTTAAAAAGGTGTTTTTCTAGCAAATCATGATCCTTTTTTTTTACACTCAAAACACCTCCTAAAACAATTTTTTTTTTGATTGATCTAAAAAAAAGAAGATTTCTAAAAAAAATCTATTCTTATTTCTATTTAAGTTGGAACAAAACTTTTGTCGTGCACTCAAAGAAAAAAAAGGTTTCATTATAAAACCAATGAAAGAAGATGGCGCTTGTCTATTTCGAGCAGTTGGTGAGTCCTCGCATTTATACAAAGTTATATTAGAGAACTTATTAACATAAAACTGAACTAATTTTAAAGCCGATCAAATATACGGTGATCAAGAAATGCATTCCACAATTCGATGCCACTGCATGGATTACATTGTAATTTTTAAAAAATTTTTTTTTGATAATTTTTGACAGAAAATTTTCAAATTTTTTGTCTTTAAGGCAAAGAATGGAGATTATTTTAAGCAGTACATGACAGAGGACATTGAACGATACCTGGCTAGAAAAAGACAAGACAATTGTTTTGGTAATCACATAGAAATTATTGCAATTGCGGAAATTTACAATCGGCAAATAGAAGTTTACGAGTACAGCATTGAACCCAAGAATACATTTCAATCGGAATTTCAAACAGATAACGAGCCGATTAGGTTATCTTATCACGGACGAATGCATTATAATTCTGTAGTTAATCCTTTTAAAGCCACTATAGGTGTAGGTTTAGGTTTGCCACAACTCATGCCCGGTCTAGCTGACAAGAATTTACTCAATGAGGCCTTGAAAAAAAGTGAAGATTTTCAAATTGAACAAGCTATGTTGGACGATAAAATGAAAGCAACTGATTGGGAAGCAACTAATGACGAACTTATGGAACTAGTCGCACGAGAGTCTTATTTACAATGGTTAAAAGACAACGAGAATCGAGAAAATGTTAATTTTTTACAAGCAACAACAGCTGCTTCGTGTTCAAGTTGGTCGACAAATGAATTCACATCGCCATCTTGTAAAGAAAAAACAAAAAATCCAACCTCTTCAAAATCATCACCAACATCATCGTCAAAACCATCATCGAAAATATCCTCAGCATCGAGTCAATCAAAAGAATTCGAAGACATTGATCTATTTGCTTTAACAAATCAAACAGTTAATCAGAATGATGACGATGACATACTAGCAAGAGTATTAGCCGAATCACAACAAGAATATTTAGATAGTCTCAAAATAAAACATCAACAACAACAACATCATAGTCATCAAATTTAGAATTTTTTTTTTATATTTCTAAAACTTGTTTATTCTGTAAATTTTAATAAAAACGTTTTAATTTTTTAACTAAAAAATTATATTTTTTATACTCTATGGGAAAAGGCCAAGCATAGGCTGTTGTATGTAATGACTCTCTCTATCTCTTTATAGTTACCATGTTTATTAAGTTATTTTTTATTTTATTTTTTTTGAAAAAAAGGAAAACAATTTTTTTTTATGCAATTTATTATTGACAAATTGTTTTATATTTTTTTAAATGAAGCTTCTAAAAAAAAAAAAAAATTTTGTTTTTTAATCTCTTGAAAAATGTTTTATTTGTTGATTTTATATATTTACGTAAGAAATAATATTATTTTGAATAAAAGGTGTACATAAAAGGATCCAAAATGTTTAATTCGCTGGAACATATAGTGCACGAGATCATAAAGTCTAGTCCAAAGAAAAAGCAAAATTTAAACAAAAAAATGCTTTTCTTCAGGTAATCAGATATGCTGATTTCAAATCTGAAGAAATTTTTTCATTCTCAGTTACCGTTTAATATTTTAGAGACAATATTTCTGTTAGAAAATTATTAAAATCTCAGGTCTTGGAAATTTCGCAAAACTTATATTATATTCGTAATCAGCGTATATGAAAACCTCAGAATTGTCCAATTTTGTAATTGAAAGAAGGAATTGTGACCAGTGAAGGGTCATTTTAAAGAAGCCCTTAGAGGTGTTTTTTTGAGAAAATGTCTCTTAATGGTATTTTATTTTACTGAAGATCTTTCCATATATCGCCTGAAAGCTGACAGAATTCTGAACATGCTATAATTATTATTATTGCAAAAAAAGTATGATGGTTATAAGAATCAACAAGAAAAGATGGAAAAATGGTGTATTTTTAGAGTTTTTTTGTAACAACTCTTGAAGAAATATTTCTAAATCCCCCAAAAATATTAAAAGTTGTAGATCTGAATGTCCTCTACAAAAGTTGGTAGGCTCTTGGCGAGGGTCCTATTTATACCTTTTCTACGACCCCACCCAAGAACATATACTTTTGGCTCATGTCATGTTTTAAGATTTTTGGTCGATTTTTATAAAATTTAAGAATTTTAATCGAAATCTACGGATCAGAAGACCTATAAATAAATGTAAGCATGAAGAATTATTGACCTGTCTGGCCTGTTAGGAATAAAAGGCAACAAGTTACCAAGAAAATAAATTTATTCAAAGGAAACATTTAAGACTCTCAAGATATCAGTAATAGGGTTTTCTGACTCGGAGAATTCGAAAAAAATGCTCAAATTTTACAGAAAATTGGAAAAAACCAAAAAGCATATCATAGCATCAAAAGTATATGTTCTTTAGTACGATCGCACGATAGGTATATATAGGACACTCGCCAAGAGCCTACCAAATTTTATAGAGGAAGGGACGAGGAACATTTTAAAAGTAAAATTGGCCTTGTTGGATGTTTTTTTCGGGAGTTGTTACATTTTTTCTACAAATCCATGACCGACTAAACTTTATGATCTGGGGCACTATAATCTATTTTAATAAATGACAAAATTTCATCCAAAGCTCATGGTCTTCTTTTGTGAGGTTAAGTTGTTGATAAAATAGCTGATTTTGTTTGTTTAACATTTAAAATGGTCACTTTTTGGTTTTGTGTCACCAAACGCACCGCGGCATGCATAAGCATACCGTTGGGGTATTTGATTTAAACAATTTTTTTACGATTTCGGTAAGAACTTTTAAGTGCTCATTTTACGTTTTGATTTTTTGCGCAGGTGCTTCGTTTTGCTGATGCTCAGCTGATCTTGGAACTTGGATACCAGAAAATAGTAAAAAAAAACAGATAATACGGTTGAGTTCACAGACGAAGACGACTGATAGATTATTGCAGAATTGAAAGACATGATCTATCACCGTTAAGTTCGCCACAATGTAGCGCCGCCACTGTTTAAAACTTACTTTAAAAAATTCTTCAAGATATTTTTTTTTCATCATTATTTGAAATCGTTTATTTTGTTAGAATTTCAATAACAAAACTCAAAAAGCCTATTCAAGCATACGTAATACTCATTTGAAAATTTTTATTTGACTGTTTTTGACATATTAAAAATCAGCGACAAAAAACACTCGAAATATGAAATGTTTTTAAGAATTGTAATTTCACCCAAGCTGATACTGCACTTCTAGCGAACTTTCTCCATTTGCGTAGCCGTACCGTACCGTACCCGATAATCCGTAGCCAGCGTACCAACGTACCCTAGCGTACCCAAATTTTTAATAAAAAACAGAATTTTTGAATGAATTTTTTTTTTAAAGACAATTTAAAAAAATGGATTTTAGTCATTCTATGTTCATGTACTCTTTGCTTTAGCTTTCTCTTTTTAAAATTAAAGAAAATTTAAAAAAATAAATTGAAGTGGTTTAATATTCATGTACTCTCTATTTACGGGTAGGGTACGCTACCCAAAAGGAGGAAGTTCGCTAGAAGTGCAGTAAGTAAAAAATTTCGGAACAGCAGTTTGTTTCTAACCAGTGAAAACGTTTTTGTCCAATTTATCTCTATTTTATTGAACTTGCATCAGCGGATAAACTTATGCAGCTCTGAATTCATAAGTGTATTAGTTTTGTTGTAATCAGACCCAATAAAATTTGATTAAGTCTGACTCTTCTATTTTTAATAAAAAGTTGTAAGTCGTTAATGAATAAAAGAAACAATAGAGAACTTAACATCGATCCTTGCGGTACTCCTGAAATAATTGGAAGTGATTCAGAGCATTTGTTGTTGCATTTTACGATTTGTTTACGGTTATAATTTGTGATCAATCGAATCGCAGATTTATTAAAGTCGTAATATTGAAGTTTTAAAATTAGAATTTTTTGGTCGGCGAAAATCTATATACAACGCTAACGTAGTCAATTTGTTGTTTAAGGCTTGAGATTGATTTGATATGAATTCGTGTAAGGCCGGTTCACACGATAAACCGAATCAAAAACCATTTTGTCCATCAAATAACAAATTGTTTGCACTAAAGTATTCGTCTATTTGTGGAGCATCATCTCAAAGGTCTTCGCTAATGGTGTAAGTACTGAAATGACCCAATAGTTGTTGAGATTGCGTGCCTCTGTTCTTGTAAAGAAGATTTAAAATTGCATACTTTCATTTATTTGGCATTTCATTAAACAGTGTACACGAATTAAAAATATTGGTAATAAATGATCTATTGATTCTTTAACATTAGAAAGACCACTTTTGATATATACCTAAAAACCCCAAGACCTGTCGGGACCCAAGACCGTATCATTAAAAACATCAGTCATCTTTTAGGATATCACTTGGTAGCTTTTCGAGCTGTTTAGTTATCAATTAATTGAATCATTTTTGACTTCTGGTCTCAAGAAATCTGCGGAAAACCGCGGAAATTCCCGGAAATGAAAAATCTCTTCTATCGCTGAATCAACTGTTTTTTCGATCAATGACATAATAAATAACAAAAACATTCCTAAGTGACCAGATTTCTGTAATATGCTTCTCTAAAACGGAATCATATAGAAATATAAGTTTTATAAGTTTAATCAGATACTCTTTTGGTTAGCTTTAAAAAAGTAAAAGATGTTGCATGAGATATAATCCTCGTAGAAAATAATGTGATTTCCGCGGTTTCTTGCGGGTTTTACCAGAAGAAATCTACACCTAAAGAAAGCTTTCAATCAGATCTAAAGATTGGTATTCTAAAAATAACTCAGATCGCTTTTTTCTTGAAGTGATCTGAGTGAACTTAAATCGGGTCAAAAAGACCCGTAAGGCGTTTTAGGTAATTTTTTTTTCCTCGGAAAAATTTTGATTGATTTTTTTAGTCTTGAATAGTAGGTCTATTTTAACAACTTTTAGAAAATTAGTTAATTCACTGAGAAGTAGCTTGGAAACACATGAAAAACGGGTCAGAAAGACCCGCCGGGCTTTCTAGTGTTAATAATTTAACTGGAATATTCGATATGTCTGGTGAACTTGAGTATCTCGTTAATCGTCGCAAATTTAAATTTGAAATTTAAATTTTTATTCTCACACCCATTTTTTATTTCAAGAATTTTGGATTCAAATTCATGATTAATGCTCTCATCAAAAAAAAATAATGTTTGCTCGGTGAGTATTTAACATAATAAGCAAGAAGGGGAACATAATTTTAAGTTTCTATACTCATTTAATAATTCATATTTTGCTAAAAGAATGAATATAAAACATGAAACTTTTATCAATTTAGAATATGTAATGATTTACAAAAAAAGTTTGGTTTAAAAATTTGATAACATTTTAAAAATAATACGCATTTAAAAAAAAAAATTTATTTTTTTTCTAGATAACATAATTGGTGTTCAATATTTTAACGAAAAAAAAAATGTCAACGAATAATGATTGTGATTGTCATTTTAAAGATGGAAAGGCCACTTCGCATTCGGTCAATTGTAGGATTAACAAAGAGAAAGGCTTAAATGATTGTTCATGTCTATGTCATCTAAACATACCAATGAATCATTTGGAGAATCCTTGCTGTAAGGATTTTATAAATACAGCCGGAACATCGTCGTATGTCAAAGATAGTTTTAAACCGATTCGTGTAAGTTGTGAATGCAAATGTCATCAAAATGTTCTTGTTAACTTTCCAAGACCTTGTTGTGACGATTATATAGAAAAATCTGACAAACAATTTTATTAATTTTATTTTTAAATAAATCTTTTAACCTTTTAAATTTTATATTTTAACTTCATAGTGCTGGTTGTTATGTTACCCGTCATAAGTAAATCTAATGATAAGTCTATTTTTAAAATATAGTAAAATATCATTAGGATGATTCATCGCGTTTTTTAGATGTTAAGTTATTATTGATTCAAGCTCTTATGTAATCTCATAACTTTAATTCAAAATAAAACGCTCTACAAGATGAAGTCTAAATTATAAATTTTTTGATTTTAAATATTTTTAAAATTATGAAAACTTTTGATGAAAATTTTGAAATTTTGGTGCTGTTACGTCATTATTGGAAAAAAGGCCGCACAGCAACAGCAGCAACCCACGAAATATGTCAGTAAGTAGAAGATAAGAATGTCCTTAAAATAAGAAAGTCACAACCTTAATTTAATCAGTTTAGCTATTCTTCGAAAGAAAAACGGGTCTGGAAGACCAATTAGTTTCGATCAGGACACCCTGCGTACGGCGGTAGGGAGCAACTCAGGGGTAGCACTTGACAGTCGACCATATTTCGTCACCTTAAGTTGATCCATCAAGTTAATAGACGCTGTCGAGTTTGTGATTACTTGCGATGAGAAATGGATCTATTTTCGAAATACTGAAATGACAAAAACCAGTGGTTGACCCATCTCAACCAGCCCTACCAGTCGTTAAAAGAGGACGATTCGAAAAAAAGGCAATGTTGTGCGTTTGGTGGAATTACCAAGGGGTAGTACACTTTGAACTGGTTCCTGATGGTCGTACGGTAAATGCTGACCTTTATTGTGAACAATGAAGAACGAATGTATGTTTCACTTCACGCAAAATACCCTGCTTTGATCAATCGAAAGCTTAGTTTGTTTATTCAAGTAAAAAAATGGAAAAATTTTAAGAGCTGGAAGGGATTGAATTAGCCAAGATCAAGTTGAAGCTGGTTGCCTCGAGTTTTTTAGCTCGAAAAGCCAGGAATGTTACAAGAGAGGTATCAAATTGCTCGCTGATAGATGGCTATAGAGCATAATGGTGTATATTTTGAAGATTAGATGTTTACCTTTTTTCTATTTTAATAAAACAAAAAACTTCAAAAAAACGCGAAATTTTATGACCCTAATTGATATCGTAACTGCTTTTGGTTATCTCCATTCAGTCTTAGACTAAGACGCTCAGGGCAGGGATAGGTATATATTAGGTGATAAAGTCGGGAGAGGATCGAATAACGTCAAGGAATTTTCACTTAAAAAATTAAAGAAATAACTTTAACTTGGATTTGCGGTATGGCACACATGCTAAATAAATCATTGTTTAATCCTCATCATTTATTGGTGTCCTTTCCTCGATTTAGATAAATACGAATTGGAAAAAGCTCAAGACGACAACACGACTTGTACAAGAGCTACATAATTACGAGTATTCCGAGCGCTTAAAATGTCTTAAATTGACAAATATACGTGGTGATCTTATTCAAATGTACAAGATCAAGCATGTGAGAGTAAACGGATTCAATTCAGTTCCAAATAATAAGCCAGATGGTCGGGTCCACAACTTAAGATGTAACAGTCACACTAAAACGCGAGATCTTCAGAAGCTGCGATTCGAGGCACTACTCTCTTGGTGGAACAAACTATCAAACGAAACAATAAACGCGCCGAATGTCAATTGTTTTAAATTTAAAATAGATAAAGTGTTAGATCAAATGAAAACGTAAGGCTACTACAGCTCAATAGAGTTCTGCTATAGGGTATCTCTTTTAGTTGCATTAATTTTACTACTTCTACAGCTACCACTATACATTCAGAATGAATATGGGGATTCGACTTGTCGATTCAAATTCAAACAGTAAGTTATTCATTTTTAACAATTTAATTATTTTTCACATTTTCAAGCTTTTCAAGGAATATTGCCGTCATCGTATTGGGGTGCCGCTGGCTTTGACCATTACAACGTACATCAGGCCCATTTAGTAATAGGTGTAGCTCTAGTAACAAAGTAAAGTATTCTACTTGATGTCGAATACGCTTGGTTTGTGGTTCCAAGCTAAGTCTAGATAGTTGTCGAGTTCGCAGCTTTGGCTCGTATGAGTGACGCTGTTTATGATGAACGTCCCACAGTTACTGGAGTGAATGGCAGTAGCATAGTCGTAACCATGCCTTGGCCGGTCCCAAGCCCGGATGAGAAAATGGGAGGGAGACTTTTTTTTTGTAACGATGGAATGTATATGACCCCTAGCGATTCCTATTAAGATAAAAAAAATATTCAAAAAAAGTTTATTTAATCAATTTATTTTTAAATTTTAAGTACTCAAAAGAAAAAGAAAAACGTAAATATAGAACCATATCATATTATATGCATATATATTAAAAGATAAACGGAAAAAAAAAAGAGAAAGAAATAAAGATGAAGTAGATAATAAACTTGATTATTAATAAATCAATTTATAAAATAAATAAATTCCTAATAACAAAATTTTAATTTTTAATAAAAAAAAAAAAATTCAAACACTTTCGCTTCAATTCAAAATTTTTCCTTCAACACCACAACACAAACGCTCTTTTCAGATGGTTTCATTTTTTTCTTCTCAAGTTTAAAAAAAAATCACTGTACTTAAAAAAAAAATGAAAACGGAATGGATAGCCTTGTACTTGTTTTTTTTTTCTTAAAAAAAAAATCTTTTTTTCAACACTTCTTGAATATTTACATTAAAATGAAAAAAATAACGCAAATTAAAATTTTAAAAATTAAAAAAAAAAAAAAAGAAATTTTTCATTCGACTTAGATTATTTTTTTTTTGTGTTTCCTATTTTTCGTTGTTTATTTTCCATAAAATTTTTTATTCAATAAGAATATGAGTAGATTAACATTTATTTTTGCTTTATCAAACATTTTCATTATTGAAGCACCTTCGTATTGCATTTGAAGTAAATCTTGAAAGACTAACTCGACTTTTTCCATTGTTACACCCATAAATTTAGCCGATACATCAAATGTACCTGGCTCTTCTGTTGTACTTATTTCGAATAGTACATTTTTGAATCTTAAAATTAAAAATTTAGTTCTTCTGTAAACTCTTGATCCCTAATCGTAATAACATTTGAGACACTAATTGAGAAGCACAAATTGACTACTCTTCAGGCAGAGCAAACAAGATAGTGGATATGATATGGAAAAATTTTGAGTACTTTGATGAAAATTTGGTAAAGCTCCTCTCCCCGTCATTAGTGAGACCGCTAACAGAATACGGTATTAGCGTCTGGAGTCAATATTGCAATTGGAAAAAGTTCCCAAAAAAATACGAAGGTTAACAAGGACGGATCTTATGTCACTTGATACAAGAAGAAGAAGAAGGGGCGATTTGATTAAATTTTACAATATCGTTAATGGGTTAGAAGCTGTCAACTTAATGAATGGGATCAGGTATATTTCAGCAAAGAATAATTATAATTTAAGGGGTCACTCCAAAGAAGTTTCAAGAGAGCTTATCAAAAACTGCCCGATACGATACACCTACATTATAAACAGAGTGGTCAATGATTAGAACAGTTTACCGAAAAATTTTGTGGAAACAACTTCCTTAAATTCATTCGAAACGAAACTTGATGACTGGTTTAGAACAAATTAACGGTCAAATGGTACTAGGACAAAGAACTGCCACAGCCTCACGGCTTAACTCGACTAAAGTCGAGTCGCAGTTATTTTTTACTACTCCTACCACTAATTATGATGAATATTCATGTTTTTGACTTAAGAGAAAAGGCTCGACCACCCTCATAAAAATTTTTGAGGGTTTGAAGAACTCGACTAAGGTAGCTAAGGTTTTACAAAATTCGACTAGGCCACTGTTAGGGTTCATATCATATTCCAGCTTTTTTTGATGCCAAAAGTTTATTTTTTAGCTGAATGGAAGTAATTTTATGACTTTGGAATCATGGTCGAATTAAAAATAAATCTTACTGGCTAGTGTTCAAGCCTTCAATTTCCAAAATGACGCCTTTGTCATACAATTTAGCCGCTGAATATTTAATTGTACCAATTATTTTCTCTTCTTTTCGTTTAAATGGATTTTTACTACGAGTTCTAGAAATAATTTTAAAAAAATTTTAAAACAAAAGATGAGACTAAATTTAAATCCTGTTTTTTTACCCTTTTTTACTGTTAAATCCATCGAGACACGCTTTAACATACTCATTGTAATACGACACTTGTTCTTTTAATAAATTTTGTTTTTTTTGTAAAACTTTGAAAACTTGTTTCAAATGAGCCATTTCTTTTTGTCTTCGTTGTCTATATTTACGTTGATTTCGTATATCATGACCAATTCGACTTATAACTGATTGATAACCATTAGCACTTGATACAATTTCACATTGTTCCAATTCAACTAAATTGTGTCTTACTTCACGTTTAATGTCCTCCAAGGGCATGCTCAACGATTTTCGAATCAAATCAAATTGTTCAACACCTGAGATTAACTCGTTTTTTTGCTCACGTCTTTTGACCAAACGTTGATGAGCTAGTTCTTGTTCAAGCGAACACGGTGAGTTCAAAATTGATTTTAAGTTATCACCTGACTGACAGTGAATCAACTCGATTATTAAACGTTTAGTTCGAATGAAAAGGTTTATTTGTTCAGTTTTTTCTTCACTATTTGGTGTGAAACGGTTTGTTAGAGTCAAACAAAGTTGTGTGTTTTTGCTTAGATTAGACGAGTTTCGAGTCAATGCTTCTTGTTTTGGAGATTCTTGGATACTCGGTGAACCCATGCTTTGTCTCGATGTTAAATTTTCTGTAAGCGAATCCAAATTTGGTTCGTGTTGTAAAAGTGCGAATATTTCTCTTAGAGGATCGTTTTGATCTGGAGCTATTTTGTCTAAGTATTGAACTAGAATTTTGTGAGTGTCCGATATTTCTTGGACTGTCATGTAAACAATTGGTTTTGTCAATACAATTAAATCACTGTATTCATCAATACCAAAGTATTCGTCTGCATCGCATACATTACAAACTTCATTGAAATAACTTCGGATTTGTTCGTGAGATTCTTTAATAAATGGATTCAAACAAGCTAAGTGTGCGTTTTCGGTATCACCATACTTGAAAAAAAAATTAGGACATTGGTTAATTTTTGACCCACACATTTTAAGATATCTTATGGTAGATCTAGAAGAACTGAATCTAAAAATAAAGTTCGTTTGGTATTCTGACGTTTAGTTCAAAAGTTATTTTGCTTCAAAGTTTAGAAAGTGGTTGTCATATTTAACGGTAAAAGAAAAAGGTCTGATTGCGCTTTTTTGGAAGTTGTTTTTTATTTTGTCTTCAAGGTAAGGTTCCGGCAAATCAAAACTTTTCAATTTCGATATTAGATTCGGAATCTGCGTCCCAAAAAACCCTGAAAAATCTATTTTTTACATTTTCGAAAAAAGAATTTTTTTGACCCCCCCCCCCTCCTCTAGTTTTATAAAACAAGCGTAAGTTGTTCATCGTTTTTAACCGATATCTCAGCTATTTGATCATGAATCATATAAAATGGGCATATATTCTGAAAGCGCATATTCTAAGCTACAAGTTAATATGTTTAATGCTGCCGAAAAAATATGGTGTGATTTTATCTTAGGAAAAAAGCGGAAAAATGTGCATTAATCCAATTAAATCGAATCTCGTCATTCAAAATACCCATTACCCCTAATTTTTACTATAGATTCTGAAACTAGAAAAATTCTGAACAAAATGTTTGGATAAACTTTTTTCGTTTTCGTTTTACTGTTTGGACAGTAAAGGCCGAAAAAATTCACAAAAATCACTTAGATGAGTTAATTTGGAATTTTTGACCAAAAATTCGTAATCCTCATGCAAGAAAACCTTAGAAAAGATACATGGATTTTTTATAAAACGGTTTTCATAATTTTCCAAAAAATGACCAAATTGGTGCCATTTTCAGCGCCAAAAATCGATTTTTTAAAGGAACAAGCTCATAGTTAAGAGAAGTAAGGTTTTCTTGCATGAGGATTACGAATTTTTGGTGATTTTTGATTTTCGTGATTTTTTTCGGCCTGAAAAGTCTTGATAGCGTGGAAGTTTTGAATTGCCGGAACCTTACAAGGTGCTCGATTTTTGAATTAATATATTTTTAGGCGCTACGGTATATGTTTTCTAGGGTTTTCTTACACGAGGATTATGAATTTTCAGTCAAAATTAAAAAATTCCTTCATATTAAGGCTTTACGTTTTAAAAATATTGCATCATATAAATATTTCCTCCCGAAAAATTCCGAATTAAACCTTGCTTTTTGCCAGGCTAATTCTGACAGTGACTAAAGTGTTAAACAAGCCTCCTCGGTCAGATACATGCAAATATTGCAATTTAAATTTTACATTACGACTTAGAAGCTAAGTAATAACTCTTCCCGATCCTGGATCTCAACCCCCGTAGTACGCATTTATCACCCAATAATAATAATAAAAGACGGTTGAACTTACGCCTTTGCTCATTGAAATCAATTGCAAGTGTTTAGCAATACAAGCTAGATTTTTTCGTTGTTCCGAATCAAAACTACCACCAGCTTTAACATCAATAACATCATACACATCCGGTGAACAAATAGCCGAGTTTATAAATCGATAATAAACTAAATTTCCAATTATTTTTAAAATTTCTCTATCCGATGCAGTCGGAAATTTTTGCTTTAAACTTAATCTTAAAATTTTAGCAATATATCTCAAACCGTACGGCAATTTATCCAATGACTTAATAATCAATTGTAAAAATTTACTAGTATAATATTTGACTAGTTTGATATTTTCGTCAAATTTTTTTCTTATCTCTTCATGTTCAAGAGCTTTTTGATTTGTTATGTCATACGGTAGACCACTTGGTTTACCAGTGTCTGATTCAATCTTGTTTATCCATGATTTGTATAATTCGGATGGGTTTAGACACAATTGAAGTTGTTTGTTACTTAAAAATTCTTCGATTGTTTGATTTAATAGACTTCTGAGTATATTTTCACCACGGTGTTTACGATAAAGAGAGACTATGACTTTTATAACCAATGGTGTACCTGTTATTATGTCAGACATTTTGTCAACTTTTGACCTAGAAAAAAAGTAAAAATTAGAAAGAGTCTTGTTAGAAAAGCGGGTTGTTAGATTGAAGCATGTTAATAAAACTTAAAATGAGCGGGTAATTTTGTGTTTTGTTTTTTTTTAGGAAAAATTTTGATTCTATTTTAGCTATTTGGGATTAAAAATATTTTTCAGCTTTAAGCAACTTACACTTTGCTTTTTTAGAGTTTTAATTTAAATTGAAATAATTATTAAAATTTTTTTTATTTTAGAAGACTTTGTAAGCTGAAGATTGTAAAAGATGCTCAAGTTTAAATAAGTGGCCGAAATTATGCCAAATAATTAAACAGTTTTTATCTCAATTTTTATCTTTTTTTTTTTTTTGATGAGCCTTTGAAAATATTTATTTTGTCTTCTTTTTAATTTGAAAAGAAAGAACAAAGAAAAGGAACTTATCATCCTGTATGTCTTATACGAACCGAAACCGATTCAAGGCGAATCGAGTTTGACATATTCTGAATACATTGGCAACGATAACCCACCATCAGTCGACATATCAATACAGTGCGACCTCGATTTTGTGAAGTGTCTGGGTAACTGCAAAAAATTTCACTAATTCAAACCAAAAATACATTAAAGGTGTTAGCGTCTCTCTTTTTTATTTCACAAAATCACGGTTTCACAAACAAGAGGGTAAAAAAATAAGGGTTACACTGTTATCGATATCATATCGATAAATAGATTTTTAAAAGATGACTTCTTTGGTCCTTCTCGTGTATTCTAGGGTTCATCTGAATTCATAATTTTTAACATTACAGTCTACTCTCGATAAATCGGAACGCCATTTTTCGGAAAATTCTGTTTTTGGACAAATTTTAACCTCTTTTTTAAATAGATTTTTTTTAATTTTAATACCGGATTATCCGGATTTTTTTCGATTTATTTCGGTATCCGGAAAAAAATAACTAAAAAATTAAGAATATTAATAGGTAAAAAAAAATTTATTCGGAAAATTGTCCAATAAAACAAAATTCTGGATTAGAATATTTCGGAAAACTTGATAGGGAATTCTTATATTACACCCTGAATAATTCCGATAAAAGAGAAAAGACTGTATATTCTTGGAACTCTAGAAAATCAATTTTCTAATAGGGATAAAACATGGAAAATCATTCGGAACTCCTAAACATATAGCAAAATATCAAAGTGCTGTGTTTAAACATTAAAAAACTTATGATTAAAAAAAATATTTTATTGATTTGAAGACACTGTTTAAAAGTCAAAAGGCTCTAGTAAAATCGAATCTAGACCCAGATGACCCCTATTAGCCATATTTTTGGTTTAACTGCTCAGACTTTTGACGATCCACTATGAATCTAAAGAACTTATTTTTTCATACTTAAGACTGGAAAAGACCCTAAAGATGAAGTTTGATGTTAAAATTGTAACTAAAAATACTGCGTTTGACGAGTGATAATCATTTTTGAAAATCACTGGTTGAAATGTCATTCTCTGAAATAAAAAGATAAAAATTGAGATAAAACAAACAGCTTAAGAATCGCTTTCATAACTTCGGAAAAAAAAAACTTACTCAATTTCGAGTTGAAGCGAACTAGTGAACAATTTAAGCAACAAATACTCCTCTCTTGAATTAGCCGCATAGTTAAACAATTGTAAAACAACACTCTCTATAAATTTTGATGTATTCGTAATTGGCAAAATAAACAACAACTTTGACAAATAAATGGGATTTGTTTGTAATAGATAAAATAAATTTTGATAAAGTTCCATTTTAATGTGATTTTCTTTGCTCAATTGTTTTATTTGATTGGTCTGATTCAATTCAATGTCTTCTTTGTATTTTTTGAGTTTTTTATGTTGCATTAAAACGTCTTGTAACGTTATACGATTTTTAACCAATAGTCCTATTTTAACGTCCATCATGTCCAAATCTTGTTCTAAATTTTTGTTCATTTTAATTGCGGTTATTATTTGACGTTTAAGTTCTTGCAGTTCTTTAAAAATAAAAGTTAGTCTTCCTCAACGGTACGGTACTCTAAACAAAATTTACCTAATTCTTCTGTAAAGTCCGAATTACTCTGTTCGAGTAAGTACACAAATTTACGAACAACTTTCAAAGACGGGTTTTGATCATTGACTGCAGTTAAAAAAATTAGTTTTACCCAAAAAAAAGTTTTTGAATCTTTTGAAACTTACTTAACGATGTGTAATCGTCTCTGGCTTGTTTTGAACGGATTAATGATTGAATTTTAATAATCGCATTTTCGTTAAGTCGAAAGTGTTGAATTCGTGCCAAATAACGTCTCCGATTCAACCACATTCGAACATACGATTGAATAAGAATTATCCTCTGAGTGTTTTTTGTGTAATGTTCAATTCGTTTGATGAATGCTTTACGAGTCAGTGTACCCCTCCACCATGCCTAAAAAAAATATGAACCTACTATATCTATTAATTTGGTCATAAGACTTACTTGTATTTTTATGATTTTTTGTTGATTTTTTAAAAAATGTTGGCATCGTTTTTCGATCGAATCTCTTAAGAGATAGCCCCTTGCCAAGGCTTGAAGTCTCAAAATAATTGTTTCTCTTGATTTGTACAATTGATTTTGTTCGTATTTTTCGGTCGTGCTTTCGATAGCTTTTTTAAGTATAGTCCTAGTGATCAAATTAGGAGTTGGTCCAAACGAGATTGGCATTGTCCAGCTGTAGTTATTTGCATTTAATAAGTTGAGGTAGAAATCAAGATCGTCCACAGTCTTGTTCCAAAAGTATTCGCTATTAACGTACGGTTGAGCTAGATAAAAGGTGACAGGTCAAATATTTGAAATAAAAAATGAATTTTAATGAAGAGTTACATTTGCATATTCGTTTGAGATCTTTGTAAGTTTGAAAGTAAAGATCTAAACATTCAGATTGATTGTTAAGTTTTATACCAAGTGATTTATCGCGTATTAAATTTAAAATTTCATTTTTTTTACATTCGGTTTCGTCAATTTGATTTAGTAAAATCATTGTTTTTGTCATATTTAAGGCATTCTCTAGTTTTATATTACAATTTTTGATTTCATCTTTTATATCGTTTATGTCCAAATGTTTTTTAACCTTTTTTACAAAAAATAAAAAAATTAACCTTTTTTCTAGTTTGTGATCCGAAAATTCGATTTTCAAAAAATAAGTTTAAAGAGACATAGCGCTTAAATCGGATTGAATTTTGAAATAAAATTAATGAAGCCTTATTTTTCCACTTTCACCCCATTATAGATTTAACTAACAATTTTTCTTCTTCGATTTGGATACCAGCGTCAAGTAGAGCTTTTTAGCTATCAGACCATATATCTGAATAGGTAGTAGCTTTTTCCAATCATGAGTTCTTAAATGTTTAAACTTATCACCTTGGCATTAAGCTGCAAAAAGCTGAGCGGCTGAGGGTCAAAAATGCATCTATCACCAACAGAATAGACAAAAAACTTTTGAGGTCAAAAGTGAACCTTTTGAAAAATATTTTACCTTGCAAAACCGTGCTGAAAATTAAACTTTTAAGACGCCCCTACATCTTTCTTAAGATACTTTACTTATTTTAGTAATAGCCTAGTAGAACAATCCTATAATTTATTAGCTGCAGAAGCTGATTAGACTTCTTAGCCGGGTAGGCCTTAACAGAATTTGTTTATACTCGCTACGTTTGCACCTTTCGACGCCCTTATTTTAAGTAACAGCGACTCGCGGGTCCCAATACGATGAGTTTCAAAGTTGTTCTAGTATCAGGCCCTCCAGAGAATGACTATTCGATGATTCTGGTCGAATCGTTTCCCAGCAGCACAACACTAATGACACTCATCCATTAATATTTTTATCTAAACGTTACATTTTTTTGACTCGACCAGGATTTGAACTCATGCCACTAGTTGCCAAAGCTGTTGTTTTACCCACTTGGCCACGACCCCTACTTTGTCTGTTAATTTAGGCTACTTTAGAAACACAACTGAACACTTTTGAAAACTTCAGGTTCATCTAAAAGATGGGCAAAGTAATGTCAAATACATGTAAAACCATTACAATAGTATCAAAAGTGTCTAAAAAAAGAGAGGGGGTCCGGGCACAGCTCTGGGTTAGAGTTTCGTCAAGGAGTAATGAAAAAAATCCAATCCAGATTACAAGGTGCCAATATCAAGTTCCGAAGATCACTTGCTTAGCTTCCTATTTGTTTTTAAAAGGTCTCCGAAGAGTCCACCAAGTTATTCGCACTTTAATTCTGACTCAGACAGCCATGTGGAACATAATGACCAAACATTTCTGTGGAACATAATTTAATAAAAAAGTTCAATAGACTTACATTTTTTAAATTTTTCATTTGAAAATGATACAAATAAGAATTTTGATCAATAATAATAGTTTTATCATCTCTATGAGGTAACGAATTTTTAAGTAAATACAATGTGTGTGAATAATTCTCCTTCTCGAGTGACTCATTTATTAAAACAACGGCTAAACACTCTTGTTCATAATCAGCATTAGTCTGTAAAATAAGATCTTGTACTTCACCATGTGTTAATAAATTACAGTTTAACGTATCACTTGAACTTGTACTCGAATTACTCGAATCACTTATCTCCGAATGACCACTATCACTTAACGATGTAAAATTTGTTTTAACAATTTCATTATTATTAGTGACTCCATTCGTGTTATTATTATTATTTTTGTATTGTTTTAACAACACAAATGATTCATAGTATCTCTTTTTTAACAAATCAGTGTTTTTAATATTTTGTAAATGAGCATTTACGTTCGATAACTTTGAGTATAATTCGTTGACAAGATTAGTTGTTGGTTCGAACAGCATAGCGTTTTCTAAACACTTGTTTATCTGAACAATTGGACAAAGCACTTTAAGACCGTGTACAAAATCATCAATGTCTAATTGAGATTGTTTTTCTTCTTGTATTAATTTGAACTCGACGTAATAAAGTGAACCAGCGTATGGACAATCAAGTTGAGATTCGTCACATTGGGCTTGTTGATCGCTGGTAAATAATTGATAATTTTTTTGTAATAGCCTAACAAATTCTTCTTTATTGTTGTTTATGAGACTTTTGTTGAGGAGTTCCAATACTTTAGTACCTAGATGTTAAAGATGTATGAAAACAAAAATAATTTTTTTCAGAAGATCTTTTAAACTACTTTTGATTTGATTGTCAGCATTTAGATTGGCTATGTTCAATGAGTTTTGAATTGTTTCTTGGTCTAGTGTTGATTGTAAATTCTAAAAAAAATTATTTTTTTAGTCTAGAAATTAAATCAATAGAACTAAAACTATATCAAAATCTATATTTTTGAATGTTAAATAGCTAGTATTAAACTCCATCTCTTGGAAAAGGAATTTAATCTCAAACTATATGTGGATTCGTCTAATTTTTGCATTTTTGTGATTATGGTGAGGTGTTGGAGCAGATAGAATGATCGATGAGAATTAAATGAATAATTTAAGGGTCAACTTCTTCACTCAATTAGTGTTAGTGACGTTAATAAAAGCGCTTTGCCTCAGACCTTCCGAATGGTTCAAAATAGCATTAAATATTTGAAACCATTAAGTTTTAAGAGGAGTTTTTTTTTTCGTTCAAAAATGCAAAAATTAATCCACAAAGCTTATCTTAAAATATGTACAAAATAAATTCGAAAAACACCAAACAAACTGACACATACAACATCAAAATCCACACCAGTTGAATTTTTTTTTTCCAAATTTTCTTTTCTCAATTTAAAAAACTGGTAAAATATCTGTGCAAAAGAGGGTTTCATGTAAAATACAAGCTGTTACAGTTATTACAAAGATTGTTACATCTTTTTTCGCTCTAAAGCATGTCTGAAGTTTCTTAAAAGAAAAAAACCTGCTTGTAATGTTTGTACCATCCGAAACAGAATGGATAAGTTGAAACGTTAAAATTAAACTGTTTTGGCGCGTAATTTTCTATTATTTGTGATTTTTAATCCCTGTTCGCGAAATTAGCTAACGAACCTATTACCCCTAACGGCAGAATGTGTATTGAACCATCTTCCTTTCACAGGCTAAGAGCCAAGAGTCTTTCTCAACTTCTAAGATACAAAAGTAGATATTGTCTGTATTACAGAGACTTCGATAAGACCGGACCAAAACGAACTCACCAATAGATTGTTGAGCAATGAATATCACAAGCTTAGCGCACCTAGACCTACGGTAGACAAACGTGATGGTGGAACACTCATCCTTATCAGAAAACAATTCTCGGAGAGATGTGCGCCAATCGAGCTATAAAAAACATCATAGGTATTGTGAAGTTTAGAGCAAAATAACAGAACAATTTTTGAAAAATCGAAATAATTTTTTTTCTGTTGGTCTTGTGATGGTTCTGCATATGTAACAAAATGTAACAAACATTGTTACACCATTGAGCAATATCTGCTAAATTTGTGCAAAGTCTCTGTAAAATGCACACTATTAAAACCTATTGAAATTAAATGCGCAATTAGACTGCAGAGTTTTTGCAGAGATTGCTCAATGGTGTAACAAAATTTGTTACACATTGTTACATTTGCAGAACCATCACAAGACCAACAGAAAAAAAATTATTTCGATTTTACAAAAATTGTTCTGTTTTGTTGTACTAAACTTCACAATCCCACATCATAACAGGAATTGGCAAAGAACTACCAAAAAACACAAAATTGCTCAATTTATACCAAACAAACAAAAGTACAGTGTATGGGAGTTACACTAACAACAAGAAAAAGCTCTTGTAAATAGTAGCCATGGGAGTCGACCCCTCATATTTATTGCTGGTGACTTCAACGGAGCCAGCGTTTCAACTTTTTAAAGCCAACCAAACTGTCTCAAGATTCAATTTTTTTGATTTTTGAGATATGATAACTTTAAACTTTATATCAACTGCAACAGTTTTTACACGAAACCCTTTCTTTAAAATTAAGATAAAAAGAAAATTTGAAAAAAAAAACTTCAACTTGCCAAAAATCCTTTGTAATCTTGTATTCGATTATCAAGGACCATTTTAATAATTTGTTAAAATCAACTATTTTTTTTGGCAGACTATTTGAAGTTAAGTAAAAAACATAAAATGGACCAAGGTTAAGCCAAGCTGGATCAATCTTCAAACCATTTTTTTGACACCCAAAGAATGAAAACTTAAAAATAAGGTGCTTAAGATTATTCCAACTTAAAGGTTCCTTTTTAATGTTTTAAACAAAACTTCACACTGCCCTATGTTTGTATTAGTGACTTTATAAAATATAAAAAATTGCGGTACAAAAAAATCTAACAACACTCAAAAAATCGTTTTATCAAAATACCTTTATATAAAATTTCTATTTGTTTTTTTAATAAAATAAATTTTTTTCGTTCAAAAAAAAATTTGAGTTGAAAATTATAGAAAACAAAAATCTTACCAATTTTGATTCTTTTTCTTGTGTCAATTGAGCCATGTACCAATCAATATAGTTGTCGAATATGTTCTTAAAAGGCGATGCTTTTGACTTTAACAATCTTAATAGGAGATTACAATTTTGTTTGTTTATACACTCGTTTATTTCAACAACCAATTTATCAACTTGATAAAGGAAAAATAAAAAATTAATCATTTGTCCCAAAAGTTCGTAAAGTAAAAATCAAGTCAAAAAAGTTTCATGATCATTAGCATAGAAATCATGCACAACAAAAAATAAATACTCTGTCTCTTTGATTTTGTTTTACCTATTAATGATACTGCATGTTCAGCATGATCTGGTGATTAACAAAAAAATAAAGTTAGTACTTCAACTATTTTTGGGGGGGTAGTGGATCATCTATATAAATCTACATTAATTTTTAAATTTTTTATTTTACCATTTATTTGATTAAGATAAAATTGAATCTCGGCTTGGGTTAACAATTCATCATAAACATCAGCTATGTAATTGACATCAACAGACTAAAAAATAAAATTAAAAATACGCCTTTGAATGTGTTGATTGTTTAGGCGACTTACTTTATTTTGAGCGACTTCAGTGCTTTTTTGAATTTTAGCATCGTACATACAATCATGATAAAATTTAACATACTCATCGTAAATGTTATACAAATGAGCATCTGGTAGCTTTAAATTAACAAGTAGAGTTTCTAAATTTTTTTTTTCGATCGAATCGTTTATAGCCAAAATGGCAGCGTGTAGAGCAGCTTCATCAACAGGCATTTCATTAGCAAGTATACCACCTATTTTACTAAATGCTGGAAGTTGTAGACCGTATTTTTTCAATTCTTTAGCCATTGTTGTGATTTCTTCATCGGTGAATTTAGCTACACCGTACAAGTCCTGTATTTGTGGTGCTATGCCTAATTTGAACAGGTATAAACTTAAAGCGTGTAGGCAATAGATGACTCGAGGCATGTTTTTTTTATCATAAATATCAGTTGTTTCAGGAAAAAATATCTTTTAAAAAAAATATTTTTTATTAAAATTTTTTGAGTCTTGGGTGAACCTACTTTTGGAAGACCTATATGCTCCATGGCATTGTAAAAATGGTTTATGTTATCAGTGTGTCTAAATTGAAGACCGTGTTGACCGTACTTGGACTGATCTCGGTCGAATATTTTTTTAAACGGGACTTTTTCAGGGCAAAAAAAGTTTGACAACTTTGCCAAATAGACTCCATTTCTAAGATTTTCTTCAAATTCACTAGCTGACGGTAGTTCTTCTCTAATGCATGATTCGATCCATTTTTTGGCCTCTTCTAAATGACACAAGTATTCGTAAGCAATGTTTTGATGACGTTTTTCGTCCATTTCTTCAGCTGATACACGAGATGACAAATTCTCAGTACTAGCCGAGTCCGCATTTCGTATAGTCGAATTAATATCCATATCTAAAATTTGAGAATAAATTTTAAAACATGTGATACTGTCCATGAGTTGAGAGAAAACAAAACAAAAAAAAAAAAACTGTTCTATGCGTGTGTGTTTGAAACAAAAATTTTATTTTTAGAATTTTATGAAAACCAAAAAAAAAAAAATTGTAATTGTTACTTTCCAAAATGAAAGTGAAAGAATAATCTAAAAAGCGTGTCAAAAAATACTAGCAAACACTTGAGAATTTATTTTCACTCTAACTATTTGAAAGGCTTTTATAATTGCTCTTTAATTTTTTTTTTTTTTTTTTTTCAAGTCAAAATTTGTTAAATTTTTTTTACGATTTTTGAAATCAAGCGTCAAATCAATTATAGAGATAAAACAAAAATGAATTATTTTAATATTTTTTGAAAAATCTCTGCTTCTAACAAGCTCACCTTGGTTCTAAGTCTATCAATTGATAAGGGTTACTAATTAACTCTTAATTTTTGTCTATAAGTTCTTCTTTTCATTAAATAATTGTGAATAATGAAACTTAGTCGACTTAAAATTTAAGTTAAGTTAATTGTTAAAGTTATGCTGTATTAGGGGAGGGGCTGGCTAATCAAAAGTTCTTTTCTAATGAAATAATGTTCATTAAATACAAAATTTCTCTGAATTGTGAGTGTTCTACGAAGTCAAAAAAAAACAATTTTTCATAGAATAAAAAAATCACAAATTTTACCTCTAATTCTCAGATTTTTGAAGAAAAATACCAATGTGCCTTATTTAAACATTTTATTATACATGAATTGAAAAAGCTATTATTGATATTAAGATATGTTCTGAAAAACAAGATGCTGCCATTGACTCTGGGGCCGTTATCGTTGGGGTTAAAATTTTTCCTAAAAGCATACCAGGGTGAAAACGGTAAAAAAAGGGAATTTTTCAGTCATTTCTCCGTAATTTTTTTTTGCATCTGCTTAAATAAGAGGCGATTGGATACCTGAAAAAAGCACCCCAAATCGAACTGCCTTTCTTTAGCGTCTTTGTTCTATCCAATGAAGCATACGGGAATATTGTAAATGGTCTTAAATTAAAGAAAAATGGACAAGCTTTCGGTTGATGGGCTTAACTTGAGGGTGTACAAGGGGTCGCAACGAGTTACACCCCTATGTATGTGGATTTTGGGTAAACTTTTTGATTTTTTGGAAAAAGTTTAGAAAAAGGTTACATAAAACAGGTACCAAATTAAAGCTCTTGAGATGAAGAATCTAATTTTCAAAAAAAATTCTAACTTTATTATTTCTTAAAAATCGATTTACACCCTGATGTGCTTTTTTAGGTATCTGAGGGATTTTTTAGTTTTCTTGACATTTGGCTGCAAAAAGCTAGGGGTAAAATTTTTGATTTCTTTAACCCATGAAAAATTGGTTTCCTGGAGTTTTCGAAATCACAATTCAGATGACCCAAGTATCTATTGTAAAGAAGCATCACCTTCTTATTGGAAGTCAAATTCAAAAATTATAACAAAACTCATGTTCCTAATTTTCAGCATCGGGATCCTTCACTGTAATAAAAAAAAGGTAAACCCTGCTTTAACCTCCAATTTATATTCAAAGATAAAAACAAGCAAAAAATCTTCTAATAAATAATTTTTAAAGCGCTCAAGTTTCAAACATAAGTTAAATTCTACATAAAAAAAAAGTCTTGTAAACCTACGCTAGTTTAAGATAAGATAAGTAACAATCTGAAAATAGAATCGATTAGGATAAACAAAACTCCTAGAATTGATTAAATTAGATTACATAAAAGTCACATTCTTTTTTTTTTTATTTTAAATTTTTAGTTGATGAATACCAAATTAAGAACGAAACAAAAAAAAAACAACAACTATTTTTATTCGAATCTACTCAATTAATATTTAATTACATAATTATATTTGCTTATCTACAACAATCTCCTATTGAACGGAAGTTTCATTTTTTTTTCTTTAGTGAAAGATAACAAAATCGAAAATTTTAGAACAAAAGATTACAAATTTTTATATATTTATTTAATCTTATTTGATATTTATTTAATTACAATAGCTTTAAAGTTCGAGTGCAAGTTTTTAAAATATAAAAAAATGTTCTATTAATCACTAACAATAATCTCATTTTGTCTTAAAAACTAATTACTTCTATTTAAGTCCACAACTTCCTATGTTTTGTTGATACGACATTAAAATTTAGACGTTTATTCAAATAAAGAGAGTCGTGACTTTTTATAATAAAATCATAATTGTGTAGAGATTATTAAAGATTTATTAGTTTTTTTTTTTTATGTTATGACTTATCCTATAGTCTATGTGCACTTATGAGGTTTATTGGAAACATAGTGTTATTTTTGGTAACCAAATGATGACATAACATTAAGCTCTCCATTGTTATTGCAAAATAGTTTATTGTTTTAATGTAAATTTGTTTATAAAACTGGTTATGAATCAGATTTTTATATGGAATTATTGTTATTTTTAAATTAAAACTTGACGTACAACGAGAAGCTTATGTTAAGGTTAATTTAATAATTTTGAAATATTTTTTTGTTTATGAAAAAAATTTACATAAATCTCAAAATTTGAAAAACGGTCATCTCTATCCTTAGCCCTAAATTTTTCTAAACCCTGGAAAGTCGTGTTCCTTCTTAAACGACTAATAACACCATAAAACAAATTACAATCTAAAAATTTTAATCTATTTAACTAGCTTTGAAAATTTGTCAAAAGAAACGATAAACCCCTACGGGTCTTTTAAGTGTCAAAACAATTAACCTACACTCTACTGAATTTTTATTTTTAGTTTTGAAGCTAGATGTTATCAAAAGGCAAAGAGAATCAATTAAAAGTAAGACTTGTAAAAACTTCACTTTTATAATTTAAAATATCGAATGTGTCTCTACATTACACTGGGTAAACTCGAGGATCAGGAAGCTCCTCTCTAATCGAATATTATGAATTCACCCAATGCAATACTTCCACGCTATCTAAATTCGATAAATCTAACCAAATAGGTGTGTTCTCCATATACTTAAACCTTGGGTTCCCAATATTTTAAAGGGTCGAAAATAATTCGAATTTTTTTTAGCATGAAAATTGAATTGACATGTTGGTATCGTCGTTGATCAGTTTTCAAAAGAAGTAAAGAAGGTGGTGAGATCGAATCCTGGCTGCGTCAAAAATATTCAATGGAGTCCTTGGTGTTGGGTGAGCGCAACACTGCTACCCTAGCTCATGCAAAATTATCGACATGTATGTGTCAGCAAAATTATGGTGTGTATGCATCTGAAGATAGTACTTAAGTACAAAATCGCAATATTAACTTTACTTATAATTTTCTATTTAATTAAATAAACGGGTTCGATCGGCTCTTATGAGCTTTTGACACTAGTCTTTGATCGAACTGAGAACCTTGTAAAATTTTAAGATCTTCCAGAACTGGTGTCATAAATACCTTATATGCTGTTATTTTACATAGATACTTACGATCAACTAAAGTAGCCTTTTATTAAAGCGGCCAAATTAGGACCTCTCTGTGAAAATATTGAATTTTTTTTCGATCCCATAAAAATTTGGGAACTTTAGGTTTCCATAAAAAGAGACACACCTTTTGTTCGAAAAAAATTTCAATTTTTTCACAAAAGTCCTATTAAATTATGTTTGGATCGATAGAGGGTGTAAATAGACCCCTATTTCGCCATACCGCCTTTCAATTTCTGGACCCGCCATTGTTCTATTAGGAACCTTCTGAGCAAAAATTCAAATTTTTTTCGATTCTTGAAAATATTGGGAACTTAGGGTTTTCATATATGGAGAACATACCTAAGTAGTCAGATTTATCGAATTCAGATTGCGTGGAAGTTTTGCATTGGTTGAACCTTAAAATATTCAATTAGAGGGGAGCTAACTGATCCTCGAGTTTACCAGTAAGATACGTATTGGACAAACCCCATCTCTTTGTGACTCTCCTATCAATACCATAGATAGAATGACGACTCTAAATAATCTTAAAATTCTCCATTTTAATTTTTTTTTTGATTTTTGACAGAAAATATGAACACAAACGAAATTTTTCGTTTGATTTTGAAAGAAACTAAAAATAAAAAAACGTCGGAAATGAATAACGAATGAAGGAAACGATGATTGACTATTTGTTTTAGATCGAAAATTTATCAATTAAATGACTGAGAGTGAAAATTATTTTTTGTGTTGCTCCCAACTAAAAATTGCTTACTCTTTAGCTCTTTTTTTTATTATTCTCATTTACATAGAGGAAATGAATACAAATAATTGAGTCTAATATTTAACAAGTTATTTAGAAAAATATCATTTTAAATTTTTTTGAGTCAGATTTTTTAAAAAATTGTTTGTAAACCAAATAAAAAAATTGAATTCAAGCACTAAAAATAGTTTCTTAAGAATCCCTGATTAATTTAGTTCTAAAAATTGAGAGACCCTTCTCTTTTTTTATTACGAATCTTGTTCAATGACACTTTTTTTTAATTTTTTTTCTGAAAATGAAAGCTAAAAAGATCTTTTCGACGGCGAAAAAAATTACTTTGAAGCCATACTTGGATAATTGTTAGGTTCCCGAAATGCAAAAAGAAATGTACATAATATAAAAAAGTGAATTTTACCCTCAAATTCGTAATCTACACTTATCGTATGATATCAGCTGATATCATTAAGAGAATTATAAACAAATATAAAGTTGGATATCATGGGACAAATTAATTTCCACCACTGTATGTAAACCTAGTAAATCCAACTCTCAAGGGAGTGCCCAAAATTATGTTTTTCAGACCCTAGAGGTCTAAAGTGTCCTCAAAAGAGAGATATCTATTAAAAAGTTAAGTATGGTTTTTTAGGGGTCTTGACACTTTAGACGCTTAAGGTCTGAAAAAACTAATTTTTGTCACTCCCTTAAAGTTGGATTTCGTAGGTTTTCATATGTGTAGGTTAATAATTTGAGGTCAAAAATCACCTTTTTAATTTACCTGGACGGAACCTTAATCCCTTTTCTAATATTTTTTTGCAGATTTTTTAACATGAAACAATTAATGCACTTCCACAGAATTAAAAAATCAAAAAATTCATCGAAAAATCATTCATTAAAAATTTTAGTACGGGTATGTTTTAGTATGGACACGCCATTAATTCGGTGGAAGTGCAGTATGCATTTATTTAAGAGATCAAAAATCTAAACTAAAGATATTGTAATTTTCATTTTTTGATCATAGAAAATCGAAGATCCTTGTAATCAGTAGCAAAAGAATGGCCAAAATTCAGAAATATTTTGTTCCGACCGAACCTCTGTTGTATAAAAATGAGTGATGTGTGAATGACCTAAGAGCTTCCGTTTTTTATTTTTGTAAAATATGTTAGATTGATAAAAAATTACAATAAATGTTTAAATTTTACGAATGAAATTTATCTAAAGAAAAATAAGACAACTCATCTTTCTTAAAATTTAATTGAAATATTTTCTTTCCTTTAAATATTAATCAAACTTGCAATCAATTTTTTTTCGAAATAATGATGTTGACAAAGATAAGTATCTTAAAAATTGCCCGGAGAGAACTAAAAATATTCGAACGATCCTCACGGGAAGATTAAATAAAAAAAAAAATCAAGGTTAAAATGAAATTATTCATAGCCAAGAGCTTGCATAACATAACCAAAAAAAAGTGACCACTTACCATTTAAAATTTGTAAACTCAATTCGAGTTTTATCGACTCGGGTAATGAGTACTCTTTAGTGGACGAGTACGAACTTGTTGATAACGATGAATCCATTAAAACATTTAAAATCTAAAAACAAAAAATGCTTGAACATAAAAAAAAAAATCTTTTTACGAATAATTTTTTTGTTGTTGTTGTGTTATTTTGATCTTATTCAAAATATCATTGATTGTTTGCTTGTATTTAATGTGATTTAAATGTAAATTTTGCTAGTTTAGTCGAAGAGGTAGGCATTAATTAGAAAAATACAAATATTAGACTTTGCATGCGGAGATTTAATTTTGATAGACATCCGTTTTATTATTAATCTATTTTAATCGACATAAATTTACTCTTGCAATTTTTTGTGTATCTTAAAAAAAAAAATGGAAAATTATTTTCGATTAAAAGTCAATATAATTAATTTAATAAATTTCTTAAAAATTCTAATTTAAACAAAATAATAAATTGGTTAGTTGTTCTCAAGTTTATTATCGTCGTTTATTGATCTTTAGAGAAAAAAATATTTATTGTCTACGGTTAATGCAAATGTGACCCTAAAGATTTGAAATTTTTTGTTTAAGTACGGTCTAATATTCGAGTAAACTGATAAAAAAATGAGTGGCTTAAACAAGATGTTCAAGAAAAAACGTTTGAAATTTTCTCTTAAAATAACAAATACGTTTGCATGATATACGTATATTTTTAAAATGACCACTTTAAATATGCATTTTCTTTTGTTCGTTTGTTCGTTCGTAAATTAGAAATTCTAATTTCTAATTGAATAGGTAAATTACGTCAAAATAATACGAGTGCTCTTTCTCTCTCTCGCTTTTAAAGTACTTGTATTGTGACTGCAAATTTTCGAGTCAAGAGGGTTTTTAGTCGAAAATTTAATTTTTTAAGAAAATATGCTAAAACCTTTCCGTGTTTAGATTTATTAATCAATAGCTTTAGGGTAAATATAGACTTTATTTGCTATTTAATTCGTATAAAATCAGAGGTTTGGGCATCATTATTATACTAATTGGTTTTTTAATATTAAAATTTGTCTTTACGCGATCAATTAGACAATCATTAAAAATTTTAATAAATGGATTTTCTAACGAAAGTACGTCATTGATGGGTTCTTAAAAAATTCAAATCTTGACCCTTGCTAGAATGAAAAGTATATGGCGCCAGTGTCAGTGTAAAACCTTTTTTTTATTGTCCATAACCGTTTCTCTAATAGGGTCTGAGCAGTAGAATTAATGAAAATATAACGTCACTTGTTTACACCCTAACTGTAAACTTTGACGAGTTTCCTAAAATGAATAGATTATGCTCTCACTGTTTTCAATGGATTACATCGGCTAAAATAGTTGTTTATAGTTTATTGACTTTATCTTAAGATGCATAGATCAAGTTTTAGTTCGGTAGTTTTATAACCGAGTGAGGTTACATTTTCATTAAACTCAACTGTAACGAAGAACTGGTGTCATACGGACCCGTTGGTAACGAATCTTCCTATCAATCATAAGCGAATTGGAAGCGAAGATGTCTTTTATTGAAAACATCCGGCAACTGTTACTTTTTTTCAACAGTACGGATAATTTTAAAATGGACCTCGGTCAGTTTAAGCGAAAACAATATTCAGGAGTTCTCTTCTATCTCAAGGGTTCTTATTATACTCTACTTGAATTGTATCCGGACCATACTCAAATCACGGGTCATTTAACGGCTACCGGTAAACTTTGAGTACGGTACGGTACTGGTACGGCATGAAATTAATTCGGTAAAAAAAAGTACAGTATCAATCAAAATTATTTTCACAACTTTTGATTAGTGGTAGTTTTAGTCTGCTCCCACGATTGGCTGTACGCTTTCGGACCACGGAAATGTTTGATACAATCCTTGTCATTCAAAGCTTCCAAAAATGAACGTTCAAGGGACCCTGAATGTTAAAAGACTTTTGAATATTCAGGGTCCATTGAACGTTCATTTTTGGAAGCTTTGAATGACCAGGGTTGTATATACAATACTTTATTTTTCACCGGAATAAAAAAGTCTTCAACTAAAATTGTTTAAAGGCTAATTGACAATAAGACTTTTAATTGATTTTGCAAAAAAAAATAAAATTTATCCGACTTTCTTGAGTCAAAAATAAAGAAAAAAACACTTAAAAAATTTTATCAAAATTTGTCTTAAAATTTTTTTTTATCGGTTGTTGTAGCAGCAGAGAATTTTTTATAAAACGAGGTTTCAGTATAAAATTTCTTAATCATAATCGTTTTGATATTAACTCTTTCATACGATTCAAGAAAAAACAACTATTTGCACATACTTGTTGATTCATGTAAATATTTTGTAACCCTAAAAGATAAAAAATTAAAAAAAAAAACAAGAGAGTTTATTACATCGAAAGGAATGCTCTTCATCAAAAGGATATAAATCATAGACCATACTAATAAACACTTGGTAAAAACTGGTTAATATTTTAAAACCTAATGGAAAATAAAAATAATTTATTTTGTTTTTATTTATTACAACAACAACAACAACACAAAAACAAAATCAAATACTCAATTAAATAATTTTCTAGGCTTATCTATTATCACCATAAGTCAAGTCATACTCTTAAGTTTTTTTTTTTATTGTTTTTTTGTATGTTTTTAACATATTTTTTAATTAAATTTTTATAATGAAATAAACAAGGTATTATGATATTTTGAATAGAGATTGACAAAGAAAAGGAGTCATGTTAGTAAACCTAATAATAATAACAAAAAGCTTTAAAGTAGTAAAAATTTTTATTATTTTTACTTTAGTCTATAATTAACTCAAACGCTTTCATTAAATACACTGGTTTTGATTACTGAAAAAGATAAAAATTTTCAATAATGTTTATTGTCTGTATTTTATTTTAATAGATTAGAACGTTTAAATTTTGCTTGAACTTTTAAATTTTCGAAAAAATGAGATTTGATGAATGAAAGCTCGCTTATGAAAGAATAATTGGGAAGTTTCAAACAAAAAGGTGTCGAAAGACGAAAAGTAACATGTTAAATAATATTTTAAAGGACCCTTCGAAATCATACACCCAGGTGTAACTTTTACACGAAGTGAGGTATGCAAAAAATTATTTTCATATAAGGTAGAGTAAATGAAGGGCTACAAAATGGTACCATATTTAGACCCCCTGTGAAGTTATTTTGGGAAAAAAACTGAGTTTTCACTTTACAGTCTTAAAGGACCCTCATATACCCCCCATAGTTGTTGTATACACCCACCATTTTTTATATATCAATCGAAAGCTCTCAATGAGATATACATATATATATTGTCCATTTTTATCTGGGATGCTCGGTTATAGAGATACAAATCGGAAAAGGAAAATGGCGGAATTATATTAAATTAATCCCTTTAATTAAAAAAAACCTGGTGCTTTTTTGCACCCTTTTAAGCGCCCAAAACCGATTTCCAAAAATAAAATGTTAACTATCGAAATGTTTATGTCTTCTATGGTTTTCCTATACACAGTCAGTTTTCTTCCCAAAATAACTTCACAGGGGGTCTAAATATGGTTTCATTTTGGTAGTCCTTCATTTACTCTACCTTACATGAAAATAATTTTTTGCATACCTCACTTCGTGTAAAAGTAACACCTGGGTGTATGATTTCTAAAATACATCCGGGTGTATGTTTTTCAAGGGTCGATTTTAAATCATTGGAAAATTTACTCTCAAGCAGCTTCAGAGTTTAGATTGAGGAAAAAACCATTAAACGATTTTATAGGTTTCTTAAGTTAGTAAAAATGAAGGCCAAAATAAATAACTTAATTAAATTAAAAAAGCACTTACTCTACGAGAAACAAAATAGCTCTAGGTAAAATCAAAAAAAAAATTAAGGAAAAATTTTAAAATTGAATTTCTCTAAAGCAAAAAATATGCAATCAGTCTAAAATTAAGAGGCTTAAATTTTTTGAAAAAAAAAAGAGACTTTTAAAATTGAATCACTTAATATAAATTTTATGTGGGTTTAATCTTAAAAATAAAGACCAACTTTTGAGATTGTATATTTACTTATTTTTTTAAGCTAAAATTTTGAAAATAAAAATCTTGCCGAAAGGTTTGCTCCTTTTGCAGCCTCTAAGTCAACATGTTACCAGATATGCAAGTGCTTGCAAAAATTTAGTCTTACCACCTATGTCTACTCGATTAAATCTCCCCACTTGTGTCTTAATCGAATCTCAAACGAAACTAAATGAATATTATTTTGCAGCAATTTGTTCCTAAATTTTTGAAATGTAACATTCGATTCGGTGAAATTTTCGATTTTGTGTCAGAAAAAGCTTGTTCTCAAGACTCGTCGAAAAAATCGAGTATGCACTCTATTGATGGCGTGATGTAATAAAACATTGGCTGTATTTGTTAAAACCTCAAGTTACCGAGTTAACTTTCTAAAAGTGCATTTTCTAAAATTTCCTAAATTTTGGTACCCTCAAAGTTGAATTGTAAAATTATTTTCATTGATTACGTAGCAATTTTCCCATAAAAAAATCGGTTAAAAAAATCGGTTCTAAAACCGGTCATCTATAATCTGGTATGTGATTTATAAGGATTTGACCATCATATGAAACCATAAATCAAATAAAACAATTTTTTGAAGAAAACCGTTTGACCAACCCTACACAAAACTAGAATTAAGCCGACACATAAACTCAAACTCTTTCCATGTAATACTATCTCTTAATAAAAGGTTCTTTGATCGACAATTTTGATAGATTTCAAATTTTCAAATTTGCCTTGAAAACAGACCAGTTCCAGAAAAATTCAGGTTTGGGTTCAGGTAAGGTCTGATATATAGTGGAATGAAGACGGCCTAATGGGATGAATGATTTTTTCGCAACGATTGTAAAGAGTTAGAATAAAGCAATATATATTATTTAAATATCGTCCACGTCACCTATGGTACAGACCCTGTTCCTTTTGGTAACTGGATAAAAATGGGGCAATTACGTAAGAGACTTTAACACTCATAAGAGATTTTGAAATGTCGAGGGTAAACACATCAGTAAGTAGCTTATTTTGCCCTCTTTCAAATGAACTAAAAATCAGGGATATGATTTATAAGAATAAACTATATGAATATATTTTCATACTTTTTTTACCAGGAAAAACGAAAAATAGGGACTAACCTTGTCGTTCTCATGTTCCAAAAATGGACGTTCAAATTCTTTCATGAACATTCGTGCTCATCTGAATTCGTCCGAATGTTCAAAAGTTTTCAGAACCTTTCATATCCTTTCATAAATTTTCATAGCTTTTCGAGACCATAATTTTTCGGAGATTTTCAAAAATTTTCGTGGACTTTCGGGATCCGAAAATTTATGAAAAATTTGGAAAGGCTCCCAAAAATCATGAAAAAATCCTGTAAAATTATGAAAAGGCTCCGAACATTTTTGAAAGGTCCCGAAAAGCTATGAAAGTTAATGAAAAGATATGAAAGGTTCTGAAAACTTTTGAACATTCGGACGAATTCAGATGAGCGCGAATGTTCATGAACGTTCATTAATGTTCATGGAACATGTGAACATGTGAACGACCAGATTAGTATGCCATTTTAAAATCACAAGTTAAAACCACTGATTATTTATTTTCTTTTGGGTGAAAAAGGTCGGTCGCCTAATTGTCTCATTTTTATCTATTTACCCAAAAATCACTTTGACAGGGTCTTTTTCATAGCCTATATGAATAAGTACATAAACAAAATATATCGGTTGGTAAAGTACAAAATTCTCTACAAGCAGAAGGGTCAAGGAATACTTAAAAAATAAATTTTACATATAAACTATCGTTGCGAAAATCTCATTCACTCCGTATTATTTTCAAAAAATACAAATTTTATGGGTTACTCAACCGAGATCCATAACTGAAATCAAGAATTTATGGGTAACCTGAACCCAAAACCAAAATAAGTCACCATACACTGGTAACTTGAATATTCTTCTTTCAAAGATATCCGAATGACGGTTGATTTCTAATCACTAAGTTTAACTTTTCTTCAATCTAATTCTAATTATTTAAACAACTAAATAACTTCCATATGTAATGATATTTTTAAATATTGTAATTTTGATACCAAAAGGGATTGATTTGAATAATGAATCATGCAAGATGTGTCAAACAAAATTTGATATAAATGTCTCTAAATAAGAAAACGTTCCAATGTTATTTTTAAAACAAAAAATAAAATTAATATCTTCATTACCTTAAAAAACTCCCATTACTTTTTAAACAATTCTCAAAATATAATTATCGAAATTTTTAACACTTTGAGAAAACTTTTTGGTATGGTTTTACCACATAAAATGAAATTAAAATTTAAAAAAAATAAAAAAATAACGAAGCCTTTTAAAATCTTAATTTGTCTCAATTCGGTCGTTTTTTGTCGTAGTAGTAGTTTGTATAATTCATTTTATGTTCGTTCTCATATAAAAATTTGTCATAAAAAAAAAACAAAATTTTTTTAAGCAATTTTTAAAAGAATTCAAAATAAAAACAAAAATTCGAACTCATCATAATTTTTATTTGTTTTATAATTAATCAGAGAGTATTATTTTTTCTCTTTAAAAAACATAAAATGCAAGTCTATTATATTTTTAAAAAGGGGTTACGTTTTAATGAAAGGTAACTTTTGCTTAAATAATATTATATCTAATAGGGAAGATTAAATATTTTTGTTGATTTGAAATAAAAATTAATGACAACTCTTCAGACTTTTTTTCTTGAAAATTTTTTCAACATTTTCTTCATGTAATTAATTTAAATATTCTTAAATAAATGTTTAGTTTTAAAAACTCGCGAAATTAGCCTAGAAACAGGGGTTGATTTTTTTTTCGGAATTTTTACACGAGGCCGGGTAGGGTCGGTAGTTTATGAGGGAAGAAAAGTGGAGAAGAAAAATTTTCTTACCCGATTTGGGGTGGTTTTTAAAAGTTAAAAAAGGAAAAAAACTGCTTGGGGTGGTCTTTCTGAGAAAAAATAAATAAAAAGAAAAAAAATCAATTTAAATTCTTGTTCAACTTAGCGAAAAAATGTTTAGCTTCTCCTTCAAATTTTATTTTTTTTACGTTAAAAATTTAAAACGAAGCGATTTGATAAATAATCTTGAAAATAGGCTTGTTTTTTTAATTGAATGTGTGAATGTAACGTTTTACTCACATCGTTTTGAAATTAATTTAACGAATTAATGAATATTTTGGTATTTTTGTGTGTGTGTGTTTGATGATGACATAAGGGTATTAAAAATAGCCGATGATATGAGACGACCATTTTTAAGTTCTTGGGAAACAAGTGAATACATTTTTAGTTTGGGAGGGGCCATAGAAAACGAGTAAGCATTACCGTAATCCCTCATTTTTTGTACCACTGGGAACATTTTTTTGGCATCTTTGTAGCTTATAAAAATTTTAGATGGATGGTTATTTTTCTCTCTAAGTTAAAAGACAACCTCGTCATGTTGTTACTAACAACATTTTTGACTTTTTAAAACAAAATTTTCATTTGTTACAAGCACACTGAAAATTTTCTCTCCATGGTACAAAAAATGAGGGATTACGGTACTAATTTTTAGGGGGTGGGTATTAAAAAGTTAAGCATCTAAAGGACTTTTCTTCCCGAGGATCGGTATATTTTAATTTATTTCCCGAGGATTATAATTTATTTTGTTGGAAATTAAACTTCAGATTCTGCATTAACTCTGCAAAGAATTAAAAAGTTGCGACTAATTAAAGTCAAGCAGTGACTTGAAAATTTTCAACCTTTGTAAAACTCATCGGAAAATTAAAAATACTTTTAACTTGAAGAAAACCTTAACGCCTTTTCAGAATATGTATAGATAAAATGCGGTTGATGAGTTAATAAATAAGTTATACCTTAAAGAGTAAAGTAAGATTTTTGAGCGGTCTTGTCACTTAAGACTCCTGTGGTCTGAAAAAATTATTTTGGACACCCCCTAAAAAATTGACTTTCCTAGGTTTTCATGTGTGTAGATTACGAATTTGTCAAAATAAAATTTTGGACTGGGCGGTCATGAATTTAAGGTGCGTTTTACTTTTTTCAATTTATTTTTACTTTATGAATAATCGAGGCTGAGAAAAATAAAAAAAATCACTAAGATGATGGATTTTCATATTTTTGACCATAAACTCGTAATCCTCATGTAAGAAAACCCTAGAAAACATGTTTTTTAAAATAATTGTTTTTGGGTGCTGAAAATGGTTCAAAAAAAGGTAATTTTTTGGAAAATTTAAAGAATATTTTTCGTTTATGAATATATCCGTTTGCTAGGGTTTTATTATTCATGTATTATAAAGGAACCCTAAATTCATGATATCGTCCCTAATTTTTTTCAAATAGATTTAAGAATGGGTGGAACAAACTTCCGGAAGAGGTGGTAAACGCAAAGAACTTGAAACGTTTCAAGATGTTTGGACGTCGAAACAAAAAAAAGCGAATGCTTGGATTACCTCCTAGCTGCAGTTTAAAATTCTACTTCTACTACTAAAAGCTAATAACGCTTTTAAACCAAAAATTGTAATTTGAATTTATTTTTAAATTTTTTTTTGTCTTTTTTTGTAAAACAAATAAACAAGATATGGTTTCTGGTAAAAATTCCATTAAATATTATTAATTAATAATTTTGCTAATTAATTATTTAGAAAAGGTAAATAAAGAAGAAATTTGTCACTTATAATGAAGTTGTTGTAAGCCTCAAGGCGAATATTATGTAATAAAGTGATATTAAATATATCGTGCAGTTGGGCTATTTTAATACAGCAAAACAAAACTCTTCTTATTCTTATTGTAAAGATAAGAAAGCACTTTATATAAAAAAATGTTGGATTTTTTACGAGCTTTAACCAGTGGCGTAGCCAGACACTTTTGGATAGTGTGGCGAACATATGTGTAGTGTGTGTGTTGGGGGGGGGGGGTATGGGATCCCATACTTTCATAAACTTACATTCATGTACACACGTTCCAATTAATCTTCGAAGACTCTTTTACCTTTACTCTTTAATTGAACCGTGTAATGTTTTTTAAGAGCTGTTCTTATTAAGATTCCATTAATGGTCCTAACAAGACATAATTCCAAACCTCTTTCAAGTATTCATAATTTATTCAAGTTAACGATAGCTTTGCGGTACTCCTCCGGTATTACACAATGTCCATTTCTGAAAGCTCATAAATTTTTATTTTCACTTAAAGATCAATACTTGAACAACTTTTCATTCGATTATTGTAATCTGCGGCACCGAAAACGTAAGATTAGCATGTTTCTCTTTTGGTGAAAAACAATAAAATTTTCCCTAAATCCTACACCCCAAATTCATGAACTTTCAGAAATGGACATTTTTGAAAGACCGGTATTGTATGAATATGTATGAAAAATGTTTGAATATTGCTGAATATTGTATGAAAATTTTGAGAAAAATCTTCTCAAAATTTTGATTTAACTTTTAATTGGCTTTACTTGTTGCCGAAAATAAATACAAACAATAAAAAACAAAAGAGGAGAGCAGTAGAGGAGGAGTGAATTATCGCATCGAAATACTTTGAAATTACATTTGAAATTTTTTTTAACTGAAATTTTTAATTTTAAAGGAGAGGTTTTGAAAAAGTTTTTAATTCTCAGGAATTTTTACTGTGGCGGCGCCACAGTAGATTTTAAAATGGTGTGGCGACCGCCACATTTCGCCTCAATGGAGCTACGCCACTGGCTTTAACGTAATAAATAATTTTAAATAATTGGCCTTCCAGTCTTTTTTCAAAATTGAATTACATTAAAATTATGCATTTTGAATATCGAGAACATGCTACGACTGACGACTTAGACTTAATAGATATTTTCTAAAAACTGATGCTATGCTTATAAAGTTGAATTTCCATTTCCAAAACAAGTATTTTTTTAATTGATGACTCTTTAAGTGAAAGAATTTTCTAATTAAAGAAAATTTCCATTATTCACGACTCTGGAAAATCGAAATTTTTGTCATGCTTAAAATACACTTCACTTGTTTTTTAGCTTTTATGAACCTTTAAATGCTAACTTATTTTCCGAAATGTCCAATACAATGGTCCAAGTCTTTTAAATAATCCCCAAAATTCGTTAAAAAACCTCATTGACATTTGTAACCTTTATTTTGACCTCTTTTAACAAAAATAACTGAATCTTAAAACATTTAAAAAAAAAATGAAATTTTTTGATTTATTCATCTCACAGTTGGGTGTAGTCTACGAATTTAATCAAGATTGATTATATTTTGTTAGCCTGCTAACTGGACCTTAAAACAACTAGCAAATCTGCGATAACAAAAATATGTCCTTGTTGACAACAACAACAACAAAAAATTCGTCTCATTTATCAAAAGTCACGAAAACGTACGAAAAAATTCTCGAGAAAGTTTGTTTTAAAAAATGACAAAGAATTTAGGTTAATTCTTACTAGTATTGAATTTTTGTTGAAATTAAAACCAGTTATTTTTTATTTTTTTTTACTCGAAATATGTTTGGAAAAATGACAATTAATAAAAAAAAAAAACTACAAGTTGTTAGAGTTTTGTTGTTAAAGTTAAAGTATTTATTTACAAACATTGTAAGATGATAGATTAACACGGAAAATTGAAATCTCTTCGTTTTTTTTTTAAATTAATTTGTAATTTGCGTCTATTCATTCGTTGTTGTTTCTATTCGACTTAATCCTTAAATTTAATTAGCATTTCATACGCTTCTTTTTGTTCTTGTAAACTTTTCCTTTTTTTTTTGTATTGTGCTATTGAGGGTTATCTTTTACAATATTGTCTATACCAACTAAATCTCTCTTTAAGTTGATTAGAAATTTTTTACGAGTTTATGTTTTTTTCTTTTTAGTTGTTGATTGAGATTTGATTCTTTAAAAAAAAAAAAATTACATTTATTTTTTATTGGCTCTTTTTGTTTAATCATATCAATCTTTAATAAACAAAGCTCTCTTTATTAATAAATAAAACCAGTGCGTTAATGTCATTCATCTACTTAATTGAGTATCCTAAAATGTTATACCTAATCCACTCTCTTTATCTATTATGTAAATTCTACTTGTCAAATTATGTAAGATTTTCAACTTGATATCTTTTGGAAAATATTTTATGAAAACAATTTAAATGTCATTACTTTTAATTTTTTTGTTAAGGAGACTTAGAGTTTTATATAAAGATAGCGTAATGTTATGCATAAATAAAAATAAAGAAAATCTTCACTGAATTCTTTTGATAAAAATCTTCAACAATTCAAGAATTAAATTTGAGCTACTTTAAAACTTGACAACTTTATTCAATTGAAATGTTGTTAAAAATCTTGATTCATAAAATACTCTCTCTCTCTCTGTCTTTAGAATTAATTAAACATTAACTAAAGACATATTGAGCTTGTTTTTGAGAAAATAATATTCTTGAAATCGTCTTTGTTGATTTTAAGCTTTGCGATGCTTACACATAACCACTTTTTTGCTAGAATGGCAAAGTTTTATGTTTAAAAATTCTAAAAAGTTTGAATGAAGATAGTATTGTTGTTAGAATTCGATTATGTGCCAAGAGCGTACCCCAAAAAAAACATATAACTTGACTCTAAAAAGTGTAATATTAAAAATTTACCCATGAAATTACCACAAATTTTAGTGTAGACCCACCATATTCATCATCATTTACAACGAAAATTGGAAAATTTTTGAAAATCCTATTTTCACGGCAAAGTTATGGAGGAAGCTACTCGCGTAGATTACGAATTTGAAGTCAAAAAATGGCAATTGGTTACATTATTTTAGTGTAAGATAATAAATTGGATGGTAATAAAAAACTCAAATTTGGCATTATTTTGGGTCTAGTCTGTTGTAGATGTTCACCAAAATTAAAAATGTTCGCATAAGGGACAACTGTTTTGCGTAACTGTGAAAATTGATTCTTAAAAAACAACAACTCCTTTTGATCCAAAGCAAAACACAGTAAAAATTTATCTATTAAACACAGCATCGAAAATTCGCAAAAATACCCTCAGCACCCTTCTGCCTAAAATTCGCTCAATTAATAAGTTCCACGCTTTCTGAATTTGCAAAAACGGAATTGATAAACGTGTTCCTCATAGTTCGCAAGTTTCTAGGGGGACGGAAAAAAAATTCAATATTAAATTGAGGGGGTCCCAACTTTAATTACATGGAATTTTCGCATTCGCCTAATTCTAGACTTGTTTACATATTGTATATTATGTGACCAACCGACTAGACCCATTCTTCTCATAATTCTCTAGGATTTAAATAAAAAAAATCATGATAAAAATGTTATCAGCTTGTAGCCTGAAAAAAAGGCGTACCGTACCGTACTTTCCAACCTTATCGTATCGGAAAATAAAATTGAAAAAACTTAGGCCCTTCATTTTTAGTTAAAATTTCAAAAAATGGTACGGTGGCACGGTTGGATGGTATGGTACGGTACGCTTTTCTTTCTTCTTTGGGAATACATCATATTGCAATGGAATGCTTAATACCTATTAGAGTTTAGCGAAACCTTTACCGCGAAATTATATTTCAAAATATTTAAAAAGCATGAACATAATTTAACCCTTAATAATAATCATTATTATAGAAGCGTTTTTTGTAATTTTGAATTAAGAAAAAAAGTTATAATGTCCGGTTGAGAAAATAGGAGGGAGACTCGTCCATTCATTTATTTACAAAATTAGATTAAAATTATAAATTAAACATTGGTAGACTTGGTTATTAATCTGCGTAATAACATTATGTCAAAATTAATCTTTTTTCTGTTTTCAAATAAACATTTTCATTTTTAAAGAGTCTCTTATTTTAATTACTTAAAACTCTTTTCTATCTATGTTCAGATGAAATTCATTTTTTTTTGCATTTTTTTTGTAAATCTACAAAACAAAATTTGAAGAGTTTTCAATTTAAAAAAAAAACTTAAAATCTCAAGCAAATACTAGACTAAATAAATTGGAATTTTGTAATTCTCTTCAACTCAATAATTTCGATGTAATTTATTTTTTAAAACGAGAAAATAAAGTCGTATCATTTTTTTAAAAGTTTTTTATTTTTTGTATTTACTTTGAGCTGGTGATTTCTCAAAATAAGAAGAATAGCATTTTCGTACTTTTCCAAATACACATCATAATAAATTTTAATGCAAGTGTAATGCCATTTTAAATGTAACCTTAACTTAGTTATCTAATTTATTTTCTTCTTGATATGACATTCCATTAAAAATTTCATGTCATTTTAGCTAAAAAAAAAATCATCGACGAGTATATTTAATGGTTATTGGTTTTTCTAAAAAGACATAAAATATGAAAAAGTCTCGATAAATAACAAAAGGTTTTCATGAAATTTTTAAATTTTCAAAAGAGTATTCGAATTTAGTGGAATCCGATAAGGACTTTTTAACAGTTAGATGTCTGGTAAAATGTAAAAACCTTACGCGTTGAAATGGTGCCACAAATAAAATTTCTCTTTTCATTTAACTTCAAAATGGAAAATTTTATTTTCTACGAAATCGTTATTAGTAGTTAATATTTATGACCTAAATATGGTTTAGCGGAAGATTCCCAAAAAGCTGAATTATTATTACGAACGGGGATTAAAATATTGCAAAAATAAACTCTAAGTTAAATATCTGGATGAACTTTATAATTTTTGGTAGCATTTGGTTATGGGATTATTAAATCAGCCCATCTTAGAACATTTACTTTGATCAATAACTGATATTCATGTTTTAGGTTAATTTTCACTTTTTTAATAAGCATAGATCAACAATCAAGAATATTATTTGGAAATTTCGAACTGACAGTTCAAGTTATTTTTTTGCGTAAATTCAAAAAAAATGCAGTTGTGCTATAATCACTGAAATCTTACGCAAATTCCTTAAATTTTACTATTTTTATCAATTTTCACGTAAAACTCGGTAAATTTACGCTAAATATAGTAAAAAACAATATTTTGGCATAAAATTACCGTAAACTCTTGCTCACTTCTCACAACAAAGGCAAAATTGAGGTTTGTTCTATTTGGAACTAATACCATCATAACAATTTTTCTTAATTTTTTTAGAATAAACCTCAACTTCTGACTTAAGACTAATGGAAAGGATGCTTGTGAGTTAGAATAAAATGAAAAATATAAAATTTATTTAATTAATTTTCCTTCAATTTCGAAATTAGTTCCACAATTTTTTGAATTTATTCCAGACAAAATACAAGCGAACATCCGAGCTTACTCTTAAGCTAGGAGTTGAGGTTTATTCTAAAAAAATTTTAAAAAATTGTTATAACATGGTTCCGATGGTATTAGTTTAATATAGAACAAACCTCAATTTTGTTCTTAGAGAAGTTGGCAAGAGTTTACGGTACGTCAAAATTGATAAAAACAACATCACTGTAATTGTGAAATTTTTGGTACCGTAAAACTCCGCGAACTACCCCCTCCCGAAAAGCACCAAATATCAATGAAAGATTACCCAAAATAAAGCAATTTGAAGTTGCATATTCAAAAAGATAAATTCGATCATTTCAAAGTAAAACTTTAATCGAAATCAAAGTAATATAGGAATGAATCAATAAATGCACATTGTATATCCCACACCATTAAAATGATATATTTTTAACTGCTATATATTTAACTGTTACATGCTTTGTCACATCCAAAAATATATCTCTACAAAGCCATTTCTATATTACTTTGATTTCTGTTAAAGTTTTAATTTGAAATGATCGAATTGATCTTTTTGAATTGATATGCAACTTCAAATTGCCCAAAAAAAAACATCTGATTGGTACAAGGAAGTAAAACGAGATGACAAGTTATGAAAAGCGTATCGTAACTATACATTCTAAGAGTTTTAAAATTTTTTGTGTGCAAGGGTTTATGGTGTAAATTGGGTCGAAAAATAAAAAGTCTAAGTTTCGGTATTTTTACATGAGGCTTAATAAATGTTTCAAAAGAAAATTTCAAAAAAGAAAGATTATATTGTAGAGATTTGCGGACAAGAAAAATGCGGTAAAAACCAAATTAGCTGCTTGTAAAAAAATCCAAATAAAGAACAGTCGTTTGATTTTGGATAAACTTACACCTAAACTAAAATTAAAGCTAATTTTAATTAAACAATTTTTTACACGCCATTCAGGGTATAATTACCGTTTTGTTATAATAGTAAAGCCCAATCATAAATTTACTGTAAAACATCATTATATACAAATTAGCTAAATTTACCAAAGTTACAAAGCGGGGGGTAATTGTCGTAATAAATTAACTAAGCTGATAAAAAAAAACACTCGTTCGAGGATCTAAATAATTCTCATTAAAAAAAAAGCAAAAAAAAAACTGATTTTAGAAAATTAATAACCAGAAAAGCGAGTGTTTTTATATTCATAAATAAATAATGATTTTTAGATCGGAAAAAATTGAATCAAGTTAATTGAAATCTTAATTTGCAATGGCATTTGAAGAAAAAAACCTTAAGGTAGTTTAGTCTATTTATTAAACTTTTCAAAAAACAGCTTAAACTGTCTGCTTAATCTTAACAATAAATATTTAACTCGAACACAAAAAGTTATCTAATCGTCAACGATTATTTAAAAAAAAAAAAAATGTAAATTGAGAGTAAACATTTTTCGAATGAACGGTACATTAAGAACACATAAAAAATCAATCCTTAATTAAAACAAAAATTATGTTCTTTTAAGAGGCAGTCTCCATGACTATACTAGAATTTACTTTATTTTTTTTTTCTCATAATTTTATTTTGGTGCGAAGATAAAACACTATTTTTTTGAATATTTTTTTTTTTTTTAGCGACCCTGAAAGACATTTTAATCACGCAAAGATAGAGAAATTTTTAATTAAATTTTATTTTTGTTGCGTAATTATCAATCAAAAACTACTTACGAGTTGTTGATCGCTTCGATAGCACTTGACTGTTTCGCTCATAATTCATCAAAAATAAAATAATAAAAATATTTTTTCTTATTGTCTTATGACAGTAGTCGTCAATAATAACATTACATAAAAATGTCAATTTTACATGCTAAACTAATTTATGTGCGAATAGACAATAGAATTGAGTGTATTGAATTTGATTCGAATACTTCAACTGACGATCTTAAAGGTATTCAGTCTCATTAGGATAAACAAACTTTTGAAAGTGTTTATTTTTGTTTTTTAGAGACACTTCGAGCCGCTGCTGAAGCTAATCAAAACGATATTCTCAAGTTATATAATTTTAAGGGTAACTTGGTAGCTATAAACAATTCAATACCTGTCAATATTTCAAGTGAACCCTACAAGTTACAAGTAATTGTCAAAAATATTGGTACGCAAAAAAAAACTTTATTTCATTTCTAAGTTTTCATTAAATTTTTGTTTTCAAGTTGATTATAATAATGAACTTAGGGATCTAATTGAACGTATAGACCAGTTAGAATTACAACTAAACTCTTTGTCTACTCAAAGAGTCGAAGACTTACATGATAAAGTCAAACAGTTGTGCCTAAAATTAGAAGTAAGTTTCATTTTGAACTTAAGTTGAAATTTTTTCGAGGGTTTACTCCAGTATTTTGGTCTACACGTCATGGAAGTGACTTGAGTAAAACCACCTTAGCAGAGACTGTTTTACAGTTCTAAATGTTAATTAAATTAATTGATTTTTTTAATAGAATTCTTGAAAAACCTCTTGAAAATTTCACTAGAGCACTTAAACGTTCGTAAAAAAAAAACTTAAAATTTATTAATAGAACCTAGATCACTTGAGTTTCATTGGATTATTTAAAGACACTAGGCTATATCGAATTGGAAATTCATTAGCCGCACCAAAACACACTACAAACGAGACAAAAAAAGAAAAAATTAAAAATGTTTTTGAAAAATTTAAACAATTTACGTAAGTTTTAACTTTTTTAACAGAAACCTTCAGAAATTTTTAAAATTAATTTTTTAATGGGGTAAAAAATCGAAAATTTTGACCCTACACTCCCGCTTTTTGCAGCCAAACGTTCGGAATTTCGCATAGAAAAACCCTAGAAAACATATTAAATTAATGCATATTTTTGGAGGAGATGCGGTTTGACTGAAAAATTCCCTTTTTTTTACCGTTTTAACCCGTATATTGCTTTATGGATTTTTTGTGCTCATCGACATTGGCAACTTTTTAGCTCTAAGAAAATATCTTAACATCAATTATAGCTTTTTCCAATCATGTTTACTAAAATGTTTAAACAAAGCACCTTGACACTTGGCTGCAAAAAGCGGGAGGGTAGGGTCAAAATTTTCCATTTTTTACCCCCATAAAAAATTAATTTTTTGGGTTTTTGAGGTCGTAGATTAACGCTATAAAGTCAAAAATGAGGAACTAGATAGTGTGGACGCTTTGCTCCGACCGAACCTTAATTTTTTTTTCATACAGGATGGTAAAAACAAACGATGAACTCCGAGAGTATCTCAAAAGCACTACATTTGATAATTGGAAATTTGAAGATGCCGAACTTTTAGTTCTACTTAAACAAATTTTTATCGATTTAAATTTGGTATCGAATTTTTCAATCAAACTTGAAACATTACATTCGTTTTTGTTTGAAATATACTCGAATTATAACGATGTGCCTTACCATAATTTTCGTCATGCGTTTGTAGTGACTCAAATGGTAACATCTAAAACCCCATTAAAAAATAAATTTTTTAAAAATTTTTGTTTCAAGATGTACAGTTTAATATGGGCGGTTAAATTGTATGACATAGTGACTCCAGTTGAAATACTAGCTCTCATTGTTTCTGCACTTTGTCATGATTTAGACCATGACGGCTTTAACAATTCGTTTCAAATAAACGCTCAAACACATCTTGCCCTCATTTACAACGACAATTCACCTTTGGAAATGTATCACTGTGCCGTTGCGTTTAACATACTTAACAAACCATCAAGTAACATTCTATCGGGCTTGGACAAACAATCGTACAAAAAAGTTAGAGAATACATCATTCAGTAAGTAGACTAGTAAAAAATAATTTAATTTAAAAATATTTCAATTTTTTTTTTCATAAAAGAATAATTTTAGCAACTGACATGGCTAGTCATAATCAAATAGTGGGTGATTTTAAAAATACACTCGCAGATTTTGATTTCAAAAATCCTCAACATATCAAAAAGGTACTTTTGTTGTGAGCTCTTAAAGATCATTTTTGATATTTTTGTTTTGTGTCAAGTTAATGGTTATTTTAATGAAAGTATCGGATATATCGAATGAATGTAGACCGGTGAGTGTATCGGCCATGTGGGCTGATTATTTAATGAATGAATTTTTTAATCAAGGTGATCATGAAAAATTGAATGGGCTTCCAGTTACACCTATGATGGATCGGGAGAGTGGCACAACTAAATCTAAATCTCAAATTGGGTTTATTAGTTTTGTTCTTTTGCCATTAGTTGAATTAGTAGCTAAATTATTTCCAGTCTTAAAGGTAAACATCCCCCCCCCCCGCAGCCTATATTAGAAAACTGAAAATTTTTTAATATTTTATTTTTTTTTATAAAAGCATGTGTTGATTGAACCAATCAAAAATTCATTGGATTTTTATAAAAATATGGATGAAAAAGAAAACAATATTAAAAATTAAAAGAAATTTTTTGTTTTTAATTTTTTGATTATACTCTGTAAAATAATGCTCATTCAATCATGTTCAGTATTATGTGAAGCTTCTTTTTATTTTTTTTTAAATTAAGAATCGATTATGTAAATTTTTTTATTAGTAAAAGAAATATTTTTTTTTAAAATTGTTTTCCGTTTCTTCTCTTCCGTTTATAAAAAGGAAATTCTAGAAATTAAATTAGATTAAATCTGACACGAAATGAGAGAAATATCGGACTACTGTAATAACTATAAGTCATAGATTTACAATGTGCTGAATATTGCACATCAACATGGCTTTTTGTTTAATGAGCAAATTGATTACAATTGGTACGATGCCAGAAATTGTTTTAATCCAATCTGGAATTGAAATACCGACCTCTCGATCTATATAACTCGGTTAACATCACTTGATAGATTACAAATCAAAGGATAGTTTTTAGGTAAAATCAGAATTACTTAAATAATGTGAAAAATAGTTTGTTAATAACTATTTTTTTTGCATTGAAATAATTATATTGAAAACTTCCTGTTTGAATTTGAATCAACGAGTCGCCCTCCTATTTTCACATCTGGGCTTGGGACCGACCAAGGCATGATTACGACTATGCTACTGACATTCACTCCAATAACTGTGGGACGTTCACCATGAGCAGAGCCACTCATCCGAGCCGAAGCTGCGAAATCCACAACTATTCAGACTAGCTTGGAAAAACAAACCAAGCGTATTCTACATCTAGTAGAATACTTAACTTTGTTACTAAAGCTACACCTATTGCTAAATGGTTCTGCTGTAAAACAAGCTCTTGTGTCCGTTCCCAGGCTACTATACGTTGTGATGGTCAAAGCCAGCTGCACCCCAATACGACAAGATTCGAACTCGATCCGTAGACCAACGCAGTGGCAGATCCACGATATGGCGAACTATGGCGATCGCCATACCTCAAATTTTTCTAGTATGGCGCCGCCATACTTCCCCGGCACTGCCGAGCGAAAATTGCGCTATACCTGTCATTAATTCCTGGATACGCCACTGGACCTACGTACCCGTAATACAGCACATTTAGAACGGTGTTAGAATGACAGCAACATCGCCGTCCTCCCATTTTTACATCCAGGCTTGAGACTGGCCACTGCATGGTTACGGCAATATTTTTTCTTTTTAAATTGAAATTACCTTAAAAATAAATCAAAATAATACTTGCCTTTTTATCAAATATTTTTATCAAATACAACCACACTGTCCTCTAAGTTTCTCTATTTACAATTTTCAATTTAATTTGAGGAAAAATCGCATCCAATAACTTCATCTTTTTAACTCGGTTATTTTAAAAATGTTTTTTTTAATACAATTCTTTTATTTAATAATGTTAAATTTGCTGACGACATTTTAAGTTATATTGTTGGAAATACATACAGTTAACTACCTCAAGAAGCAATCAATATCGTAAATAAGTGGTGTGAGGAAAATGACATGCGTCTGAATGCTAACAAATGTAAAATAGTGTTTACAATAAGTATAGACAGCGATGAACCACCAGTATTAACATTAAACAACACGAACTTGCAGCTTGTAGATTCCTACCGATATTTGGGGATCGAGATAAACAAAAAATTCTACTGGTGTCAACAATGGGATCAAATAATGAAAAACATAAATCATGTACCATTCTTAATTAAACACCTAAAACGTCTCGGCTTTAACAAAGAAATTCTGGTAACGGTATACAAAAGTTTAGTAGTGAGTCACTTCGATTATAACAGCCCAGTACTTTCTACAGCATCAAGCAGCATCCAACACCAAATAAGCTCTTTCCAAAACAGAATTATCAGAATCATTGGAATCGATCAAAATGAAGCACTAAACAAATACAACCTAATTGACGCAAATACACGAATAGAGAACATGAGCCTTAAGAAAGTCTCAAAGCTGCTCAACGATCCAAATAATTCATTATCTCTTAAAAACCGAAATGTCGACCGATCTAACTATGACTTCAAATTTAAAACAAAAACAGCCAAATCAAAGATTTATAACGATAGCAGCGTACAAAAAAACATCCGAAAACTCAGAGATGAAGAGGATAAGCATCTAGTTAAAACCTAAAGTGTGTGCAATTTTATATTAAATTAAATAAACTATAAACTATATAAATCTTGGTTTTGCTTAACTGTTCACCAAATAATAAAAAATCAGATGAAACCATCCAAAAAAAATCATTGATAAATTAAGGCGTGCGACACTATAAACTTTTCAATAGCTAATATAGAAAAAAAAAAGCTTCCCAAAAGAATTATTCATGAAGTTGCAATCTCCTTTGACCATTAAAATGAAACCTTTTTGAAACTCACATCCAGGTTTAGGACTGGCCACGGCATGGTTACGGCAAAATTCTTTAAAAAATTTGATCATGAATTTGAAAAAAAGTGTTTGACGCATATAAAATTCTAATTTAAAGCATAAAGATATTTTTTTTAACAACTCACGATCCAAACGAAATATCATGACAGAATAACAACCCAGTGTTAATGGACCCTCATTTAAAAAATAGGGGATGTATACAACAGTTATAGGGCCGTATATGAGGGTCATTCTGAAAAGTGAATAATAAGTTTTCTTCCCAAAATAACTTCACATGGGGTCTAAATGTGGTATCATTTTGTAGCCCTTCATTTACTCTACCTTGAATCTAATTTTTTGCATACCTCACGTGTAAAAGTAACACATGGGTACAGTGGCGTAGCCAGGGGGAAGCTAGGGGGTTTTGCGCCCCCTATTTTTTAAATGTCAGAGGGGCTCAGCCCCCCAAAATGAAAAAAAAATTATATCTTGTTTAAATAAAAAATCTCTATCATAGTTGCATCTCAAGTAAATGTTTATTAATTTTAAAATAAAACCTCACAATAATTAATATTCTAATCATTAAAATATCCTTTTTCAGTCAATTTTTAAGTAATTTTTCTGTAAAAAGTTGAGACTGCCTTAAAAAATCAAAGAAATGACTTGACTTAAAACAATACAAAATCGAAAAAAGAGCATTTTTTAAAAATAATATTCCTCCAGGAATTCTTAAAGGACTTATATAGTCCGCTTTGAGTATGGTCAATTCAGTGAACTAAGACTTTTTCGATCCCAAATTTTCCTAAATAAAGAGATTTAAAAAAAAAGCATTCCAACATTCTCGCGATCATTTTTATTTCAGAAAAAGACAATTTTGGTTAATAATCGCTTACAAAAACGATTCCTTGAAATGAACTTCTACAACATGAAAGTCAAAGTTTGACAGTACCTCTTTAATCCTTTACTGACTTAGAGCCTTAGAACGTATACAACAGATCACTGAGATAACGATATTACGGATTTAAGAACCGTTAATTACTTAACTCTCAAGCTATTTTAGAATGAGTGTACCAAAACTCTGGGAATGAAAAAAATCAATTTCATACACTCTAAATTTTTGCGACCCTTTTTGATCAGAGTATCAGTAAAAAGTACTGCTCCTTGAGAGCAGAAAGTTATTTGGAAGATTTATTATCAATTCTAAAAGAGGCTTGGTCGATAAAGTTATCTCTGATAAATAAAGGCTTACTTGTTTTAAGGTTTTATCTTCCAAAATAATTAAGCTTATCATTTTTAGATACGAAATTCTTAAATTTAACCATCAAAATGCTTTGTTATAGAAAAAACTATTTTAAAGTCATGTGATCTATGTTTAATTTTCAAGTCAAAAAATTAAAGAGTTCATTTTTTGAAATTTATTACTAAAAATGTATCACAAAAATCCAAGTGTACAAACCAAATCATCTTTTAGGCTCGTATTGGTTTTAATTTTTACAATTTTTGCGCTATTCTATTTACATTCTTATCTTTATTACAATATTAACTTTCAATCGAATGTCAAAGGCGTTTTTAAAAACATTGAACTAGATATTGACTCGAACAAACTCGATCTTAAACTAGTCGATAAAAAGTTCAGTCTAACACATAAATCTCTTCATCGGATACAAGTGTCAAATTATTTTCAAGAGTCCGAAAAAGAGAACTTTTTAAAAATAAATAATGAAAATTTTGCTTTCAGTGTTGTTAAGTTAAGAACAAGCGCGGCTGAATTTGAATGCTTTAACATTAGTTTATACCAAAACGAAGCTGAGACTTGTTTTGATTTGAACGATGCTTATTGGTTCGGTGGACATGAGTCTTATGACCAACCCTACTGGCCGATTAACACTCAAAAATTTGACTATGTACCTTACGTCACCGGGTAATTATTTAAAAAATTCATCTTGTCAAGTCTTTAATGGTTTCAATTTTAAGCTACGCTGATGAGTGTAGCGCTATTGAGTATAGCGCTGTTTTGGAACGTTATTGGATAAGCTCAAACGGCGTAGCTATATTCATAGACGATGACATTCCATTATTCGTCAAGAACACAAAAGAAAATAAACTTTGTTTTAAATCGTCTCATCAAACACCACCTTACGTCTACAGTCAAGGGTATTCAAAAGACAATAAATTCGAATACACTTTATGTAAAGGTGATAATGCCAAAGATTTACAACTTTTTATGATCAAAAATTTTATGGGCCTACCTGATTCAAAACCAGATGATTTAATGATGAAGTACCCTGTGTTTACGACTTGGAATTTTTTTTACCGAAACATAAATCAATCAGTTGTTTTGGACTTTGCGAGACAAATAGTCCAAAATAACTACCCGGTAAGTCAATTAGAGATTGATGATAAATGGGAAGTCAAATATGGCGATTTAGATTTTGACTTAAAAAATTTTCCAAACCCAAAAGAAATGGTATCACAAATTCATAAAATGGGAATGAGGGTTTCTCTATGGGTACATCCATTTTGTAACATAGATTCTTATAACTTTGTAAACGGCAGTCAAAATGAATACTGGGTTAAAGATCCTACAGGTGAACATCCGACATTTACAAGATGGTGGAACGGTAAAGACGCCGCCATTTTGGACACCACAAATCCGAACACAGTTAAATATTTTAGTGGTAAATTAAACGATTTGAGAAACAAATACGGGATTGATTCTTTTAAATTTGATGCCGGTGAGACTGCATGGATTCCAAAAAATTTTAAACTTTACGCAAATAATTCTTATTTGGACGAGTACTCTCGTAATTATGTCAAATTAGCAGCTGAACAGAATAACTTTATCGAAGTACGAACGGGTAATCGGATCCAAAAAGTGGGAGTGTTTTACAGAATTTTGGATCGAGCAACAAATTGGTCGATTCACGATGGTATAAAATCAGTTATAACAGAAACATTACAATTCGGAATTTTGGGATACCCATTTGTTCTTCCTGATATGATTTGTGGTAATGATGATCCTGATAAAAAAGACAAAGAGTTGTTTATAAGATGGACTCAATTGAATGCATTTTTACCAGCTATGCAATTTGGTATACCACCATGGTATTTTGATGAAGAAACAAATGAAATATGTAAACGTTATGTTGATCTACATGTAGATTTTGTTTACCCATATATTAGATCGTTGCCTATTGATGGTCAACCGATTATTAGACCAATATGGTGGTTGGAACCAATGAATAAAGATATTTTTAATATAAGCGATCAATTTTTAGTTGGGGATGATATTTTGGTAGCACCAATAGTAGATGAAGGGGCAACTAGTCGATTAGTTTATTTTCCTAGTGGTGAATGGTATGACATTGAAAATAAAAGGTATATTCAAGGTCCTGTATATCAAGTGGTAAATGCGGATTTAACACAGATACCTTACTATTTAAACACTAATGGATTTCAAGTATTTGCTTAATTTAAATCCGGAAAATTTTTTTTAAAAATAAAATTTTTGTACGAGTTTTCTGATTTTGATCTTTTAAAATTACAGTAATACCTCAATATTATTGTAATTAATTTCGTGTCTGTACTAACTGAGTTTTGGTAACAAGCCGAGTTTTTAGATTCCTTAAGTTAAGAACAGTTCTTACAGTTGATCTTTTAAACTACCAATGAATTGTCTTCGTTCTTTTTCATGTTGTCTTTGAACGAGGAGCATTCATCGTGTTTTAGGTGCTTTGTTCGCTACATTTAAATCCACTTGAATTTACTTGTAACCAAACGTTTCAATCGTCTTGCAAGTTCCTCACATTTGTTATTTAAATAAGGCATAGGATTAATGCTACTAGATAAATAGATGAATGTTACTAGATATTATAATAAAAAATAATTTCGATGAAACGTAGAAGAAAAATTTATTAAATCATAGAAATTATTATTTTTAGAATATAATTGTATAATTGACCATATATTTAGATGAAAGAAAAGATAATAAAAAAGAAGAAGAAAACAAAACGACGTTTTTTAGATTTTCGAGCTTTGAATGATTCTGCCGATTGAGATCGTCTATGGGCTCTTCTTGATCAGTATCGTCAACTTGAATATCAGTTGTATTGTAAATCTGTTGAATAGTCTCTTAGTTAACTGGAATATCTAAGAAGTGTTCGTATGTGTCGTCATCACTGGAGTCTGAAACAGTTTCACTTGACTGTTTTTGTAAAGCTGGAAGAGCATTTTTGGGTCTACCAACTGCTCTTTTTTGACCAATTGGGATGAGTTTTAAATCTGGCTAGTATTTCATTGTCAATCAATTAATTATCTATCTATTTTATAAGTTTATATAGTGATAAGTTTAATTTATATATTAGTTAACCCGATAATCAAGTAACTTAATTTATTTATCTATGTTTTTTTCGAAATATATTTCAATTAAATATTTTAGCTAGTGTTTAATAATATTATCTAGTAAACTTAATCTTTTTTATCTAGTAGTTTCATCTTTTTGTCTAGTAACAATTAATATATTCTCTTTAAATAAGGCAATAAAATATAACGTTTCAACTCAAGATTCAGTGAATTAAACAAGAGATATCTTGAAAACACAATTCTAAACGATAATCCACTGATAGGCAATCTGATTGAAGAGTACAATTCAATATGTGAATTAGCACCAAAAAAAATATACCGTAAACACTCCCGGTACAATTTTAAATTTTTTAGATTTATGCCCATTGTACAATTTCATTTTTATACCCGTTTAGGGGGGTAAATTGGACCGGTCTAATTCCGAATTTAGACCTGATATACTTTTAAAATAAGACCGGTCCAATTTTAGGATTTGCTATTTTGGGAACATTTGACTGGGTTTATAGTTAAGAAATAATGCAAAAATTCAACGTTCCTGTTAAATAGACTACTTTTCATCGCTTTTCGACATTTTTTAAGGCTTATTCTTTAAGTGGTTATACTTGGTATTTTAAGTTACTTAAGCGTCATGTCTTTTTTTCTCTGTTCATTTAATTTATTAAAATTCTCTTATTATGAAACGACTAGACTGGTTTGGCATTGGTAGTTAACTTATCAATGGTATTTAACACAAAACGAAAGCAATTTATGCAATTAAATAATATAAAAAAATCCAGGTCATTTTTCATGCAAAGCTTTGCACTTAACATTTTTCATTTTCGTTACACAAAAGAAAAACTTCCAGTGTTCCTACCATAAATTCTCGTTCAGTGTTACATGTAACTAAATCTCAATACTCGGGTTATAGCGGAATTTCTGATTGGTTGAATAAACAATTAGCCAATCAAAAATTCCGCTAAAACTTGAGTATTTAGAGTTAAATGTAACCTTGAACGAGAATTTACGGTAGTTTTTTAATATTTTGATTGTTTTTCTCTTCTTTTTTAGTTCATTTGGTGGATTCGACATCGTATGATTGAAAGAATTTCCGAATATTTGCTTAATTTATCATTTTGGTTACCATCCTGTGGGTCATTTTTTGATTTTTTCCTTTTCTTTCGTAAATTTTTTGTTCTGAATGGCTTTTATAAGATTTTATAAGTTTAATTAAAACCGGATAAATTCCTTATGATATAACAAACAAAAAACTTCAAGCAATATTGACATTTATTCTCATGACTTTTTTTTCTTGGAAAATGATCGGTTTTCACTTTTGCTCCGGTCTTATTTTAAAAATATACCAGGTCTAAATTCGGAATTAGACCGGTCCAATTTGGTATCCATTAAATTCGACAAATCAATTTCGGAAAAATTAATTTCGACAACATAATTTCGACAAATCAAAACTCGAAAAGAAAAGTTCGACGAAACAAATAAAACTTGACAAATTAATTTTCGACATACATAAATTAGACAAATCGACAAATTAAAAAAAAGTTAATTGATAGTCTTAAGCTTGAGCAATCGAACATAGAGAACTTTCGTAAATTACCGTAAATTATTGAATTAGGAGTAGTAGTAGTATTAGTAGTAGTAATAATGCAGTAGGCAATTGTCTACACTAACGCTCAATCGCGTTTAGCCCTGAATTCTTACCAAAAATTACGTAAAATATCGTAAAAACACAAAAGTAAAAAATTCGGATTTTACAAAATTTTCCGGTATTTCAGTTAAAGTTACGATAATTTCTGTAAATTTTGATAAAAATATAAAATGCCAGAAATTTTTTTCTGTTAAATTTCGAAATATGTCTATTACTTGTAATTTACGTAAATTTTAGTAAAATCCTCCTATCAACTCACCACTTTAATTTTTCAAATAAAATTTTCTCATTTGTCTAAATTAATGTCGTCATGTTTTAAAGGTTTCGTCTAATTGATTATCGTCGAAAACTTATTCGTCGAATTAATTTGTCGAAATAATTTTTTTGTCTAATTATTTTCGTCGAAATTAATTTTTCCCAAATTAATTTGTCGAATCATAGCAGATTCTCCAATTTACCCCCCTAAAACTGGTATAAAAATGGAATTGTATTATGGAACAAATTTAAAATTTCAGATTTGTACCATGGTACAACTATCGAGTAATTACGGTAAAACTTTTTTATGTGAACTAAATTAATTTTTTAACTGATAGCTTCATCAAACTTAATTTATTTATTTACTTATTTTTTTGTTTTTTAAAATAAGCTTGCATAAATCCTTTGGTCAAAACGGCTCCGGCTGGACCAATTAAATAAAATAATTAAATCAAAATGACTTTAATTTATTTAATTAGGTAAGACAAGAGCCAAAATGATACTTGATTTCAATATATGACTTGAGTCTCCTTGAAAGTTTATTTAACCAAGAATTGGTCTTGCATGAAATGAAATGACTACCTCTCATTAACGCTAGAATCTAACTAGTCTTGAGATTAATGGAAAAGGAAGCTACTTTTTCTTTGGATTATGTCTTCCAAGACCAGAAATACCCACAGGCTATGATTTTGCAGTTAATGAATCCGGTCAAATGAAGTATGCTAGGTCAATATTAAATGAAATTCATCACTAATCGACTTAATCGTTATGGGATTCAAAAAAATCGGATTGTCTGTCATTTTATTTTATAAGTTTACATTCGTTTAAGTCCATTAATTTAATAAATTTACGTGTTTATTAGATTTACGGTAACTGATACATCAGTTTAAAATTGAATGTATAATAGTAATTGTTTGTAAATGTTTTTTTTTAAGTATTTTCAATTTAAAAAGAAAAAAAATATCGCCGTAACCATGCCGTGGCCAGTCCCAAGCCTGGATGTGAAAATGAGAGGGCGGTGATGTTGTTGTCATTCTAACACCGTTCTAAATGTGCTGTATTACGGGTACGTGGGTCTACGGATCGCGTTCGAATCTTGTAGTATTGGGGAGCAGCTGGCTTTGACCATCACAACGTATTGTAGCCTGGGAATGGGCGTACGAGCTTGTTTTACAGCAGACCCATTCAGCAATAGGTGTAGCTCTAATGACAAAGTTAAGTGTTCTACTAGATGTAGAATACGCTTTGTTTGTGGTTCCAAGCTAGTCTGAATAGTTGTCGAGTTCGCAGCTTCGGCTCTGATGAGTGACACTGTTTAAGATGAGCGTCCCACAGTTAGTCAATGGCAGTAGCATAGTCGTAACCATGCCATGGCCGCTCCCAAGCCCGGATGAGAAAATCGGAGGGCGACTAATCGTTTTGATAAAAATGTAAGTTTTTTGTGTTTCTCCACATTCTCAAATATTTCCTTTTCCACTCATTTCCACCCTTGAATATTTAAAAATTTTATTCAAGGCCAATGATAGTTGGCTGCAAAAAGCTGAGGGTTAAGGCGAGAATCAATTAAATAGTCCAATAGAAAATTTAGCTTTCTAGGATATTCGGGGTCGTTGATTCTTGATGCAAAAAATCAAAAATTCAGCGTTTAAAAATTGAATTTCGAAAGGTGCGCGCTATAATGATGTTTTTACATGGTTAAAAGATGTTTCAAACCCTCTTGACATTTCGATATCCAATTAAATCTTTTTAAACTTGTAAAATGCAACATTACGTTATGATTCTGTATATTGATAAGATTTCATTTTTTTCTTTTGGAAAAATTGCATCTGTTGCAAATATGTAAGCATTTCAAAAAGAAAAAAAAAGTTAATTTTGAAATCCGAAATATTTCAATAAAAAAAAAAATTATAAATTCTTATTTTAATATGTATACGTGTAAAAATTGTTATTAAGAATCAGCAAAATATGAATAAAATTATTTTATTTTTTTTAAATAACAAAAAATGGATGACGACGGTCATGTAATGATCGACGAAGGTGATGATGTTACCCAAGTCGATTCATCAATATTTGGTTCAATAACTTCTATCTTAGATTCAGGTAAACCTTTAAAACCGTTTCCATTCAAAATTTAATTAAAATTTAAAAATTTTAAAAAAGGAGTTTCATTTATTGAAACATACGGATGGTTCATACTCGTCGGATGTATCATTATTTACTACTTTTATAGTCGATTTAGACAACGATCTTCAAGTTCATTCCGTAGAGAGCCCATGAAATCTAACAGTAAAAAAAATTTTTTTTATTTTTTTAAAAATTAAAAGTTTGAATTTTAGAAAATGAAGACGAAGAGCTTGAACGAATGAGACGAATTGAAGAAGTCAGACGAAAGCAACAAGAAGCTTTAGACATGGCTGCTAAAAAATATCTTGAAGATAAAAAAAAGGTAATTTTTATTTACCCTAAAATTCTTATTTTCAGTGGTAAAATATTGTTTTTATTTTCAAGAAAGATGAAGCTGATGCCAAACGAAAAGCAGAAGAATGGGAAAAACAAAAACAAGGCCAAAGTACCAAAAATACTACAAAAACTGATGACTTAGCTAAATTAGGGTTAACTTCATCAAATTTAACCAAAAAACCAAGACTTAGAACAGACGGTAATTTAAAAAATTTATAAAATATTTTTTAAAAAAAAGTTAAATTTTTTCCAACAGACTATAACCCATTGCTTGGTTCAAGTAACTCTGGTGCAAGTTGTTCATTCAGACCAGGAAAAAGAGGAGGTCCTCGTGGCGGATGAGGTTAATTTTGTAAGTTCAAAAATTTCAACTTAGAAATCAAAAATTTATAAATTTTGTCCCAATAGACACGGTCCAAAAGTGTTTCAATTGAAAATTGAGTCTTAAAAAATTATTGTTTAAACAATCGATTTGACTTAGTGTTCCAGCAAATAGGAATGATTTCAATTATTCTTAAAAAATTGGTATTCAAACGAAATACAAAAGGTAATTGAATGATTAAGAAATAGTTTCATCGAATCAAAGTCATTTTGTAGTTTTAATGATTTGAATTTCAAGAGTGACACTTTTTGTCGACAGTGTTATTTTTTTTGTAAAATTTTTTAATAAATTTTTTTTTAAATTTTCACTTCTGATTACCCTCCAATATGGCGACTTACAACGTCAAAACAAAAGTTGGCCAAAAATACAAAAAATGAATGTTTTTTCCCTTTTAGATGTATCAAATTTTAGTTCGAGTAGTCTCACGTTACGCCCCGATAATAACATTTCCAGTAGCTGTTGTCATTGGTTTAATTGGTTATTCATTAGAAAGCACTTTTACGAATCGATCAACACCGTATTTAGAAACAAGTATTGAAGAGAAACGAGAAAAACGACTCTTAAATGAAACCGAAGCTTCAACTAGAATACCAAAAACTGTTTTTGAAAGAAACGATCCTAAAGATATTAAATAAATTGTTTTATTCTCTTGTTATTAAGGTCTAATAACCTTTGATCAAGAAAAATTATTGCTGAATAAATGCTCATAAATGCTCTTTTTTTTATCTTTTAGCTTAAATGTCCAAACAAAGTTTTAAAATAAGCGATACAGTCGACACAATTTTGACTGATATTGAAGGTACCACTACATCTATAAGCTTTGTTAAAGTAAATTAATTAAAATACCATTCTTTGGGGACCCTTGAAAAACATACACCCAGGTGTAACTTTTACACGAAGTGTGGTATGCAAAAAATTATTTTCATATAAGGTAGAGTAAATGAAGGGCTACAAAATGATATCATATTTTGACCTCCTGTGAAGTTATTTTGGGGAGAAAACTGAATTTTCACTTTTCAGTTTTAAAGGACCCTCATATAACCCCCCTCCCCCCCCATAGTTGTTGTATACACCCACCATTTTTTATATATCAATCGAAAGCTCTAAATGAGATCTCCGTTTTTATCTGGGATGCTCGGTTATAGAGATACAATTCAGAATTTGAAGTTGGTAGTATTACCTCTAATACAATAATTTATTCTTGTCTTAAATGATTTTTTCCTTTAAAACTGAAAAGTGAAAATTCAGTTTTCTTACCCAAATAACTTCACAGGGGGACTATGGTATAATTTTGAAATATGGTATAATTTTGTAGCCCTTCATTTACTCTACCTTAAATGAAAATAATTTTTTGCATACCTCACTTTGTGTAAAAGTTACACCTGGGTGTATGTTTTTCAGGGGTACTTCTTTGGTCAGAACAGTATGTTTATAATTGGTCAAAGGATGTTTTATTTCCGTACATAAGATCAAATTTAAGATCGTATTTGAACGAAAATTATGAGTCACAGGAATGTAGAGACGATTTAAAGCTTTTAATAGAACAATCAAAAGAAGATCAAGGTCCAAAAATTTGTGAAAATTTCGAAAATAAATCTGAAATGATCGAGAGTGCTATTGATAATATAACATGGCAAATGGATTGTGATCGAAAAGCTAAGCCTCTTAAGCAATTACAGGGTCATATGTGGAGTTTTGCGTACAAAAATGGAATTGTTAAGGGACAGTAAGAATATTGTAAAAAAAAAATTTTCTTTTTTAAAATATTAAATCTTGGTAGTGTTTATGATGACGTGGTACCGGCATTTGAAAGATGGATCTCAAAAGATTTCAAAATTTATATCTATTCATCTGGGTCAGTAGAAGCTCAAAAACTTCTTTTTGGGTATTCGGACAAAGGCGATATGTTGAATGTAAGTTTTGTTGACCATAACTGAATGTAAATTTAAAAATTTTCTTAAGTATTTTTCTGGTCATTTTGATACAAACGTTGGATTGAAAGTAGAGTCTCAAAGTTATCAAAATATTCTCAGTAGTTTAAACAAAAATGGAAATCAAGTTTTATTTTTGACTGATTTAATTAGAGGTGAGTTATTTCAAAGTGATAATTTATAAAGTTTTAATTTTTTTATGTTTTCAAAGAGGCTGAAGCTGCAACACAAGCTGGTCTCAACGTTTGTTTGTTACGTCGATCTGATAATCCTGATAAAGAGACACAAAATTTCAAATGGGTTAACACATTCGATGAAATTGAATTTTAGTTTAATCTTTAATACAAATCAATAATTTCGAATAAAGATTTTAGGAAAATTAACCTTTATTTTAATTTCAAAAAGTACGCTGGTATGCACTGAAGTACGCACTGAAGGCGTAAGACGAGCAGGTATGCTTTCATACTTTCAAGTGACCTTGGGTTTATGAAATTAGCTTTGTAGGATTTGAGGTACGAGGTGATACTCTAAAAATGAAAAAATTAAAACCATAGATTTGTTCAGAATTTTCAATAGTTAAAGAATTTCTTAAAAAAAAAGTGTGGTGAAAAGCGACTCGTGGAACGACATACAATTTGACTAAAAAAGGCCTTTTTTTACCGTTTTTGTCCGAGGTCGACTTCAGAGAAATTTTTTCTTCGGCCGATTAGGGTACTGACGTCAATGGGAGCTTTTTAGCTTTCAGATAGTATCTCAAGATCAGAAATAAATGTTTCCAATCATGAGTTCGTAATTGATAAAATTAAGCACCTTATCATTAGGCTGCAAAAAGCGGAGTGGTAAAATTTTTGATTTTTGACCCCCATGAAAAAAATGATTTTTTGGGGTTTTCGGGGTTGCAGATTACGGTTCCGATGTCAAAAATGACAAATTCAGTTAGCACTGAAGTTTACTAAATCGAGTTTTAACAAAAATATCGCCGTAACCATGCCATTAATAGAGTGATTGTTATCTTAAATATAAGTAAGAAATTTTAATTTTTTAAAGTAAAATCATAAACATTAGATAAATATTGCCGTTAACCATGACGTGGCCAGTCCCAAGCCTGGATGTGAAAATAGGAATCTCGTAGTATTGGGGTGCCGCTGGCTTTGACCATCACGTATAGCAGCCTGGGAACGGGGAGTACGAGCTTGTTTTACAGCAGACCCATTCAGCAATAGGTGTAGCTCTAGTGACAAAGTTAAGTTAAGGTTCCAAGCTAAGTCTGAATAGTTGTCGAATTCGCAGCTTCGGCTCGGATGAGAGACACTGTTTATGATGAACGTCCCACAGTCACTGGGGTGAATGGCAGTAGCATAGTCGTAACCATGCCTTGGACATTCCCAAGCCCGGATGTGAAAATGGGAGGGAGACTCAAACTGTAATTTTGGACACTTTTCTTGGAAGTTAAACCTGATTCGATCTTACATAATATTTATTTTAATTATTAGATTCGACAGCAATTTCAACTTGAAGTCTAATTATCGGATTAGAAGATGTATTAAATGTCTTTTTTTTTAATTAAAACTCTAAAGTTAAATATTTGCTTTCAATAAACTTTGGCTTTTGAAAAAGATTCAAAAAAATCCTAAATCACCATTTAAGTTTAGAAATTGATTTTGTAAATATTTATTTTTCAAAACATTCGCAACACAAAAAAAAATTAATCAACATTATTTAATGATCGTGATTTTTAATCCTTTTTTTAGAGACACTTCAATTATCTTAAAGTATATAATTCTTGTACAATCTACGAAAAATAATTTTTTTATTCCCAAACTCAAAATGAGAGTCTTAATTAAAATTTTCAATATTTCAATTTTAATCTCACTTGTTTTGTCCGAATGTCCAAATGTTAAAGAATGCTTTCATGGTGGTATTTTTAACAACAACAATTGTGAATGTGAATGTAAACTTAATGTCCCGTTTCATTTTTAAAATGACTTAAAGACTTTTAAATAAGGTTTTCCGAGCTATTTTGGTGAACAATGTCAAAATGCTGACTGTACTCAAGAACCGGAAATGTGTGGAACCGTTTTAATGCCAGACACGTGTCCAGTAGACCTAATTGAGTACTACTGCCCCAAAATGTGTAACCCACCTGTTTGTAAATGTGGCTTTGACAAATGTTTAAACGATGGTATTTTTAACCCTGATACTTGTAGTTGTCAATGTCCGCTAGAATTTGAGGGTCCAACTTGCGATAAACCAAAAACATGTTTGAATGGATTGACTTGTCAAAATAGTGGAAATTTAAATCTAGCAAGTTGTGAATGCGAATGTTTTGTTAATTACAAAGGAGCACAGTGTGAAAATTTGATTTGTGATGTTCCGGATCCAGAAGATTGTATGTCTTATACACTTGATTATTGTGTTGTTGAAGCACTGAGCTCATACTGTCCTCATTTGTGTTCTAAATGTAGCGGTGGTGAAGGGAAATCGAACAGTTCAGGAGTATCTTTAACTACTGGTTCAGGAAGTCTAACTGGTGACACAACACCTGAAAGTGGATCCGAAGCATCAGGAGCTTCAGTACCATTTGGAACAACTTCCGTTGGTTTATTTACGGATGCCGGCACAGGCCAAGATGTCACCGGTGGTCAAACAAATTTAAACACTGGAGCAACGAATTTAATTACGGAAAGTGAAAACACAGATGCCACAGGATCTGTTACTAATGGAGTTTCAGATGAAACTGAAACTGGAGTAACTGATCAAACTCAATCTGATTCAACAGGAGAAATTTCTTCATCAACTTTTGAATCCCAAAATACAGGTCAGACTGATGAAGTGCAAACCGGTATCAGTGGAGCAACAAAACCTACTGGTGGAAATACTGACTCTGCAGCTGAAGTAAGCGGTGGATCACCAGTCACTGGTGGAGCTACTGAAGTAAGCGGTGGACCTCCAGTCACTGGTGGAGCTACTGAAGTAAGCGGTGGACCTCCAGTAACTAATTCAGGAGTAACAGGATCAGAACAAGAGGCGACCGGACAGACAACAGGCTCAGATGTATCAGACGCTACAAAACCAGAGTCTTCAGATTCTCCAGATACATCATTGCCTAAGGCCTCAGAAGTTACTGGTTCAGCAACACAAGCAGGAGTAACAAATCAAGAAGCTACCGACGAAATTTCATCTGCTTCGGGATCTGCTACTAAAGATACTGCTACAGATTCTGTAGATACTGTCACTCATAGAGATAACCCAACTAAAGTCAGTGATTCATCTCTTACTGAAATACCTTCAACTGGAGGGACAAATCCAACAATGGTTTCAGAAGCTGAGTCAACTGGAGATAATTCACCTTCAACAAGCGAAAATTCAAACGAACCAATAACAACAAAATCAGAAACAACCGGTTCATCATGTAAAATTTTAGAATGTAAAAATTTGGCAAACTTCAATTTAGAAACTTGTAAATGTGACTGTTTAGCTTCTAACACCGGAGAGTTATGTGAAAAATTAGTCTGCAAAAAAGACAATGAACAAGCTTGTACGGATGAATCTCTATGCGCAAATATTTTATTCAAGACATTTTGTCCAAACATGTGTGGTGAATGCAAATAAGCTTAATTTACATTGAATTTAATTTTTTTTTTAATTGAGCGGCTTAATTTTAAAACTGCAAGTTAAATTTGTTTTTAATTAGTTTAAATAAAAAAATCGATTTTGTTCAATAACTCAAATTATTAATCTTAAATTTTAACCAATCCATTATTTCTGTGCATATCACAAATGCTTTGACACGTTGATCAAAAACTGTGAAACCTTGTTCTTTTAGATAAGTTATTACAGCTTGATAAACATGCGGTCAAGCGATGAAATTTCAATTTTTTGGTAGCCAATGTCTTTCTGATCGTCTTAATTAATCTTAACAAAGGTTTTAAGCAATCATCTATATATGTAATTCACACAGCCTCCTCTATCCCAATATGTAATCAGATCCTCCCCACTTGTTCTAAAAAAAATACAAACCATTGTTTTATCTTCAAATCTTCCTCTTTTTACTGCTGTTCTTAGACTCTCTCCCTCTGCAACCCAGCTTGCATCCGATTGCTTCGGACCAATTTGTCTCCAATAAAACCATGACTCATCTGCTGTGAACACGTCATTTTTGCCATGACAGGCTTTTAAATTTAGCCAAATTTTCTTGACAAATTCGAACCCTATCTCTACGTTTTTTTTCAGTCAATAAATGGGGTACAAACCGAGATGCTATTTGCCGAAGTTTAAGATGATGGTGAATAATTCGCTCGATTGTACCTCGGCTAAGAAAAGTCTGAGCTTCAATTTCATCATATGTACTCTATAACATTTCGAACTAGGTCAATATTCGAGTCAAAAACTGTCGTTCTAGGCCGTCCAGAGCGTGGAGCATCTTTGATTCACCCTATCCCACCACGAAATATTTTCACTCATCGAGCAACTGTTGCATATGAAAGAACCTTGTCCCCATAAACTTTTTTAAAGTCATTTTGGATCGTAGCTGCATTCGATCCCAATTTTACACGAATCTGGATATAAAACAAAAATCTCAAATTTTGCTTTTTTTTAGATTTTTGAAAAGTATGGTCTACTTAGTCCTAAATAAAAGTCAGTTAGAATTAAAATATAATCTTGAATAGCGGTCCAATTTATACAGAATCGCATACAGATTAAAATAATGCATGTTGATAGGAGTCAGTGTACTTAGATTAAAAAAAAATGACTCTTTGTATGCCCTAAGTAGTTAAGAGTAAAAAAAAGAAATCTTTTATCACCTCGTGATTTTACGGAACTCTTCAAAACGAAAAAAAAGTTCATTCGACGATCTACATTTAACTTAATCTTTAAGTTATTTTCAAGTACAGATTGTCACGCAAAAATATTTGTTAAACCCATAAGGACTTTTGAAATTTTCGAGTTTCTTCAATTGAATAATTTGTCAAATATTTAAAATTAAAATATTTACTCTCAAATTTAATAAGTAGCAAAAAAAGTATGTGTATCATCATCATTTAAGATCACTTTTCACTTCCAAATTATTTAAACTGTAATTTAATATCTAATCTATACACCTCAACAATTCGTTTCAAAAGAAAAAAAGATTATATAATTTACAACAAATATTTATAATTATTTTTAAATTCTTTTAAAAATTAAATAATCATTGAATGTTTTTCGAATGAATATTTATTTACCATGATTTTTCAAAGTTTCAACTTTTTCCTCTCTCTCTTTCAAAGCATGTCTTTCATTCTAGAGCTTATCTTTTTTTTTTTTTCTTTTTTTAAATCCTTAACAAAAAAAAGGTAACAACTTATTCTTTCGCAAAAACAAAATATGAAAAAATTAATTTTGTTAACACTGACCGTGCTTTTATGCATCGATTATGTCCGAACTGAATGTACACTAAAGTGTCTCAATGGTGGTAGCTTAAACACTCAATCATGCACTTGTGAATGTAAGACCATTTGACTATAACCATTGACCAATTTTTGTTTATTTAAGTCTCTTTTAAGGTTTTCCTGGATATTCCGGTTTGATTTTTTGTAAAAAAAATATTTTCATACTCAGACCTAACATTTTCGGCTTTTTAAGGCGATTTTTGTCAAAAATTCAATTGTAGCCAACAATCGGAACAATGCGGAACAAGTTTGATCCCAGAGTACTGTGGCGTCGAGGATATAGACAACTACTGTGCTAAAATGTGCACGCCAGAAATTTGTAAATGCGGTTTCATTAATTGTTTAAATGACGGTATTTTTGAATCATCAACTTGTAGTTGTAGATGTCCTTTAGAATTTGAAGGAGAATTTTGTGAAAAACCAAAGGTTTGTTCAAATCAATTAGTCTGTAAAAACGAAGGTATTTTCAATTCAATAACATGTCAATGTGAATGTTATAAAAATTATAATGGAACTGAATGTGAAAATATTAATTGTGAAATTCCTGATCCGAGTGATTGTTCGACTTATGATGTTCAGTATTGTACTGTTTCTGTTATTAGTTCGTACTGTCCTCATTTATGTGGTGGGTGTATTGGTTCAGTACCTAAACCAACGACAACCCCTTTGCCAACAACAACACCTAAAACTTGTCCCAGATCTTGTCAAAATGGAGGTACTCTGAATAATGAAACGTGTACATGTGTATGTTTTCCATCTTATTTAGGAGACTTTTGTGAAACTCTTTTGTGTAACGATGATCCTGTTAATGTGTGTCAAGATGCGATTAGCATATCTCTTTGCTCTGTAGAAGTTTTGTATTATTATTGTCCGAAATTTTGTGGCAGATGTTCTGGTAAAACAACAACAAAATCAGAAAATACTTCAATTTATACTGATCTACATTCTAGTGTTTCAAGCGAGCCTATTACTTCTTTATCCACTACAGAATCTGTTAGTTCAGATACCAGTCCTCAGTATGTTTCAACTCAATCTCCTGAGACTAGCTTTACATCATCTTCGGTAGCAGAAACAAGTGTCGCTTCTGATACAGATGCTACCAATTTACCATCTGACACGACAGTTTCATCAGAAACAACAAATCCAGTGGAGACAATTACATATTCAGTACATACAAGTACAGCCTTATCTTCACATACATCTGCAGCCACAGATGGAACTGTACCTTCTGAAACAACGGTTGATTCAGACACAACTATCCGTTCTGATACAACTTTAGTCGTACAGACTACCACACCTTTTGACACAGGTGCATCTACAGGCTCGACCATACAACCTGATACAACTGTTCCTACTATTGTTTCTTCAGAAACAACTACAGGATCGGATACAACAGTCCCATCTGAAACTATTTTTTCAACTCTTAACTTTGAAACAAGTTCACCTGTTACATCAGAATCAACGATCTCACCAGATCAAACAACAATTGTATCAACTGATTCACAATCAGATACCAGTGCTCCATTGACATCTCAGTTTTTTGAAACTACTACATTATACACTGAAATCATATCGACTGGGTTACCTGAAACATCCATTCCATCTTCGTTTGAGTCTTCAACACATTCAGCAACGACAGAAGTTACAACTGGATCAGAAAAAACAACTTTTCCTGTATCAACTTCAATTGGTGATACAACCGTTTCGGAGAGTTCACAAAGCTCAACTTTAGTAGTTGAATCAACCCAAACTTCTTTATCAACTGAAATAATCAGTTCCGAATCGACACAGTCCAGTATTCCAACAGAAACATCGACTTCAGATGTTTCAACACAAACTTCGGTTACTGATACTTCCACTATTTTAGAAACTTTATCAACTGATGGTCAAATTACTGAACAAACTACACAATGTCCTTCTTTACAATGTCAAAATGGTGGACAATTTATTCAAGAGACCTGCAGTTGTGCATGTAATCATTCAACTATAAAAATATTGATCAGACTTTATTAATAATATTTTTAAGGCTTATTGAATTACAATGGAGAGTTATGTGAAAATTTGGTTTGTACAAAAGATGAAGCGACATGTCAAGATATAACAAACATTGATTGTACTACTTCAGTAAAATATAACTGTCCTTTTAAATGTTCACTTTGTTCAACATCAACAGTTGCTTCTACACCTCAAGTTTCAACCATAAAATTTACAGTATTTAAAACAAAAACAAAAAACTTAAATGTAAACTATTAAAAATAAACTTTTGTTAAGACTTGTGCACCGATAACATGTTTGAATGAAGGCTACTTGGATCAATCGACTTGTAAATGTGTTTGCTTACCAGGTTTTACAGGCACTGATTGTTCTGAAATTGATTGTGATGCAGGAAATCAAGATCCTAAAGAATGTGATTATTTTTTTTGCGAAGATGAAGAGTTAAAATATTATTGTCCTAAAACATGTTTGTGTGCTAATCAAACAACAACAACAATTCGACCGGTAACACTAGCATGTCAACCAAAAACATGTAATAATGGAGGAGTATTTAGTCCAGTGACGTGTACTTGTTCTTGTCTAGATGGCTTTAGTGGGGATAATTGTGAAAAAAAACAAGATTGTAATTCACTTCCAAGCGATCCAGAGGAATGTGAAATTGGATTTTGTAGCGATGAGGATTTGAAGCTTATTTGTCCCAAAACTTGTTGTACCTAAATTTTTTAATTTTTACTATAAGTTTTACTTAAACAAAATTTCAATTTTTTTGTATTTTTTTTATAAATATTTACAGTTAAATAAAGTTTATTGCAATTATTTTCAATTAATTTAATTTTAAACTGATAAAATGGGAACCCTCAAAAAAAAGGGGAGTCAATTTTCCAATAGCAAAAATTTGATTGAAATCAGTGATGGTAGAAAATTGTAGAAAAAAAATCGTCTCTTTATCGATCTGAAAAGACAAAAACATCAAAGCTCCATAAGGAAAAATCAACCATCAGAATCAACCAACCATCAACCAACCATCAGAATCAGTTCTTTAAAAAGTAAAAATTTGATACAGAGATTCAGACTTTATTATGAATAACCTGAGTACCTTTTTTGAAAATTTTTCTTACTTAAAATTACATAATTTTGTGTAATAACGTCAATTTAACTAAAACTTAAACTTAAATTAAACCCAAATCAGAGTGCACCAGTTGTGGTAAATATTTTGAAGCTAAGATCGGTATCAAAACACATATGAGATCATGCCATGTTAAAAAAATATAGCCTTCACATAATACAATTCCTTTTGTTTTATTTTATCTTAATCTTTTTCAACTTCACACTTATTTTATTTTTGATCTTTAATTTAAATTTTTTACCGTTGTAAACTAATATAAAGTAATTCACAGATACAACACCCTGAGTGTGTATCAATTATTGTGCCATTTTATATGAATTAAATAAACTATAAACTATTCGAATCATGTATGGAATAGTAAGAGGAAAACATTTTTTTACATTCTTACACACAAAATATTAACATAAGTTTTTGAGCATGAAAAGCTCTAAGATAAGATACAGGATATTCAAGGAAGTTAATATTTTATTTGATTTTCCATTATTTTTGAATTCTTGTGCAGTTTGCGGTAACCTTACGCTTACGTAAATTTTTTTTGTAGAAGAACTTTACGTAAAAATACATCTTCTGATGTAAGAACCACGCAAAATAAAACACTGTTCAAAAATTTTTTCAACTCATATAGTCCCATAAAGACCGTTCTTGTTTAATCTGGTTAATTTAATCAAATATCTTTTAACCAGTTTTATTTTTAACAAAAGCAAAGACTATTAAAATGTTTTTGATCAAAGGCCTAAGATGCACAAAATGCTTTTTTCAATGTAAAAATGAAGATCAGAATTGTTTAAAGTTGATTAATTTTCTTTCTAAAAATAATATTTAGGATTGTAGATGATAAGAATGATTTCTAGAGGGTCTGTTTGGTTGTTCTCAAAGGCTCGAGAAACTTTTGAGCGTCCCATGCAGTCTTTTATTTAAAGATTTTATATTAACACCAAAGTTGGGGAATAAAAAATTTATTGGTCTCAGTCTTTGAAATTTTTCGATTTGAATTCAGGATTCTCTATATGAGTCTCAGTCTCTGTTTCCAGAAGTCTGAATCCCCAAAAATATTATTCCAAAGACTCGGATTTTGAAACTTGTGTCGGACTCAGGTGGGTTTCAACCCCAAAGACTCGAATCTGTTATCCTGATTTCCGAACTCTGATTAACACTTAGCTGAGAAGTATTTTTCTAACTTACTTATACTTAGTGTACTTGAAATCAAGTCATTACATCAATTTTTTTTGTTAATATTTCAGCAAATAAAACTTAAATTCAAGTTGGTCAAATATTTTGTTTTTAAAAAAAAATCAAAATTTTCAAAGATAATGAGTCTAATTTTTAGATTAAAAAAAGAATTTTCCAATATCAAAGTAAATACTTGACTTAAAATTTTCAAAACGAGTTTAAATTAATTAAATTAAGATTAAAAAAGAACAAATAATTACTAAAAGATCTTGCCAAGGTGATTCAAATATTTAAAAATCATGTTTAATCTGAAAAAAATGAGAATAAGATAAAAGTAAAGATTTTCCTCAACAAAAAAAAACAAATGAGATCTCAATGTGATATAAATTTTAATGATTTTTTAAAAATTTTATTTAGTTTTTTAAAAAAAAATGAATAAAATCGTAATCATCAAATCATTGGCGTTGATTTTTTTGAGTCAAATCATAGCCCCGGTTATATGCCAACAACAATGTCCTGTAGATCAAGTATGGGATATCAAGTTGAACAAATGTATCCCCAGACTTGATTGTTCATCTCAATTAGACGATGATCCAAAATGTTTAAATCTTAACTGTCTCACTGATTCTCAACAATGTCCGAAAAAATGTTTCTGTGAACAACCATCTGCTTTGACTAATTATTGCTTGCCGTGTTTAAATGGAGGATATTTGGATACAACAACATGTAAATGTACTTGTAAATTTGGTTTTCAAGGACCAACATGTCAATATCAACCAGATCCGTGTCAAGCTGAAGATGATGTTTATTGTGCTAATGTAGACTGTTATAATTCAACGGATGCTGAGTTTTTTAAATGTCCACAAAAGTGTATGTGCTGTAAGAATAAGGATTGTAAAAATTTGGGAAAATTGAAAAGTGATGGATCGTGTGGTTGTGAGTGTTTAGTTCTTACTGATTTGTCAGGAAAAGATTTGGGTGTTTATGATCCGAATCAAAGTTGTGAAATAGTTGCGGGTATATGTGCCGATGATCATGCTTGTGCAATTCAATTGTTCCCTAAAAAAAATAATAATTGTCAAAATGAGTTTGTTCGAACACTTTGTCCAAAGTCGTGCGGTGTATGCGTATAGAATATTTTTTTAAGTTAACTAATTTTTTTTATATCTTTTAAAATAAACGCATGTAAAAAAGTTATTTGTCATTTTTTCACTTGACGTAATCTCCCGCAAGGAAACAACTTAATTTTGAACTTTACCGAACATGCTTGTTGCAAAAAAATGTTGCTTTTAATTGAAAAAAAGAGCAAATTAATCCGTATAAAAAATTCGGATATTGATACTCTCTTAGGGATAGAGTTTGCTCTTAGGTTATGCAGACTCTTCCCCCCTCCTTGTGGAACTTTTTTTTATTCGGATCTCTGATTTTTTTTTCCAATTTTGGGCTATTTAACATAAATGTACCAATGAAAACGCTCTCGAACTTAATCCCAAAATGAAAGTTTCAAGATGGAGAAAAAGTCTTAAAAGAGACGAAATACAAATAGGATTAGACGACAAGAAAATTGATTAAATGGTAAAGGAGCTAATCAGAGTCGACGATATCGAGAAGAAGATCCACCAAAAATTTACAAGATTAACAGAGGTTGACTCAAAAATAACCACAATTAATCCTTTGATATCCTTGAAAAAATAATGTTCAACACGATGTCACGGACCGAAAAGACAATCGAATAACATTAACACTGGAATTCACATTTTTTATAAGTCTTAATGAACCATCGGTTTTTTTCTCATTAAAATCAACTTTTAAAAATATTTGACTAAACTTTTATGGTACCAGCCTCGTTTTGAGCTTTTTGAGAATAAATGAATAAGATTAATTTTGTTTAATTTTTTCCGAGTGAATCACAGAAAACCGCGGATTTGGTAAAAAAAATCTTTTTTAATCAGACGATAGGCAATTAGTAGGAGTAGTACTTTTTCTGTGCAGATCTAACATCTAGTAGAACAATCCTCGACTTAATTAGCTGCAGAAGCTGATTAGGCTTCTTAGACGGGTAGGTCATAACATAATTTTTTTTTAAACTCGCTACGTTTGCATCTTTCGACGTCCTAATTTTAAGTCACAGCGACTCGCGAGTTCCAATACGATGATTATCAAAGTTGTTCAAGTATCAGGCCATCTAGAGAATGACAAGTCGATGATTCTAGTCGGATCGTTTCCAAGCAGCACAACACTAATGACATGTTTCCGATTCCATTATTATTTCTTCCAAAAGTTACAATTTTTTTGTCTCGATCAGGATACGAACTCGTGCCACTAGCTGTCGAAGCTGTTGTTTTACCCACTAGACCGCGACCCCCAATTCCTCTTTTAAAATGAGCATAAAATTCGATCTCTTAAGAACATTTTTTTTTTAATTTTTGAACAAATACGAGCAAAAATATCTTCACGTTTTTTACCGCGGTTTCTTGCATATATTCTCGGTAAAACGATAAATATTAATATACCTTTATTGAGAGCTATCGATCGATACCCAGGTTATCAAGCTATTTTTTTTATTTATTTTTTAAGAAGACGGGTTTGAAAAACCCGACTGTAATTTACCCTGGTTCTTGTGATATCTAACGTTCCGTTCTTGGAACGTTCGATAAAAAAAGTGTTCCGTTCCAAGAGAGAGTCCTTTTTCAAATAACCGTTCCGTTCAAAAAAAAAAGGTTTCAATAAATTTTGTTGAACGGAACAGAAACCTTATGGAACGGAACCCTTTTAAATTCCCGTTCCGTTCTTGGAACGGTTGCTAACGTAACGTTACATTTTCTCAAGAACCACTGTAAGAATCATGTCCAATCGTTTTTGTAAATGACCTATTTATAGTTATTTTGAATAGAGATCAGAGTTTGGGGAGTTTAATTTCATCATGACAACGATGTTTTTTTTCTAAAAATATCATTTTATTTAAATAAAATTCTTTCAATAAACTAAAACTAAATCTCTGAAAATTAAATAAAAAAAAAAAATTAAAAACATGCACATATAAATTAAAATATTCCGAAAAAAATTATTCTCATTGATGAATACAATTGGTAAATAATTTAATATTAGCTGTACGTCTTTCAATTGATTCTAAATAATCATTTTTTAAATTTAAATAATAAACAAAATTATTTGCATCAATAAGATAAACACTCTCATAATCTTCATGATTTTGTATAACATTTGTCAAATTGGCAGATAAATGCTTGATCGAATTGTGTCGTATTATACGATTCTCATTTTCATATTCAATGTAATATTTTTCTTCAAGTCAAAAATTAATTTAAAAATTAACATTAAGGATTTAAAATTTTGCTATACCTGTAAAAAAGTAAAATTTTTGACTAATGGGTGAATAATGAGCGCTTACAATTGAATTTAGATCAATTTTATTAGGGAATAAATTTTGAAATAGAGATGGAAGTGAACTTTTAATGAGCTCATCGTCCAATATTGAAAATAACCAAACAGCATCATTCTATACGAAAAAAAAAATCTTATATCAAAGTTATTTTTGTCAAGTTGTAAATTTACTTGAAAAACAAACAAAATTCGGTTCAAATTGACCATTGAATATTTTAAATTACTTTTCGCTCTTGTGTCTATATCCAAGGTACGATTTAACGAATTTTCACTAAACTTGTAACCATTAATACCATACTCGACATATTCAATTGTATTGCCTTTATAATAGACTAGACCTGTAGTTGAATTGAGTTTGACTATTGAATTAATATTAGTCAAATCAGGACAATCTCTTAAATAGCTTTCAATTTTAATTGAATTTTCTAATTTAATGCTTTTCATTTTTGATTTTGTAAATGGCTGACAAAAAAATGAATTGAGTATATCCGAATCAATTGATTCAACAAACACTTGATGTTTTTTAGGGTTTATATTGAACAAGTATAAACGATTTTTACCAAGTATATAAAATTTATTTTGGTCATACGGAATACTAAATTGAATTTCATTGATCCTAAATGGCAAAAAATAGATCGCCAATGCTTTTGTTTTGTCATAATGCACAATCTTTGAGTCTTTACAACAAAAAATTATTTAAAGTTAAGGGTTTACGGGGGGTCAAAATTTACCTCTTATTAGAAACATTGAATTTTCGTTCAAGAATAATCCACTTTCAATATTATTCATACCAAAGTCTGTTTTTATAACAGATGGTCCACCATTTAAAAGACTGTACGAATGTTTTTCGTTAAGATTTTTTTTATAATTCCAATATTTAGTTTCTTTGAATATTAAAATTTCGTTATTCATGTAATCGAAGACAATTGCATCGATGTTTATATCAACCCCAGGAAAAAGATCCGTGATTCTAACAGGCCATTTTAGGACATCATTTTCAATTTGACCCTCGTTTACATACCAAACCAAATCACTTTGAATTACATAAAACGAACTGTTTGAGTAGGGTAATTTTACCATTCTGAGTGGAGGTGCAATTGTTTCGTTAAATGAAAGCTGACAAATGTGAGGTACATGTCTTGATTTGATAAAGTTATTTTTAGATTTAGCCAAACGATTTTCAATTTCACAAAAAAAACCGCTATGACTCGAATCGCAGAGGCATTTCATACCGAATACTTTGTTATTGTACAAATCAGCGTGGACACAAGTACCACCATTTTGGCATACATTTATCTCACAATACGTGTTATTGTAAGGTTTAAATTTGAACATGTCCATTAAACGATCACAATAAGGCTCTTGAAATCCCGGTTTACAGTTACACACAGGTTTGCCATTTTCCATACGACACACACCATCGTTTTTGCAAATATTCGGATTTATTAAACACTGGTCTAGATGTTCACAAAATTGACCAGTGTATCCGTGTTTACAAATACAAGTTTCATTTGACTTGAGGGTTTGACATAAACCACCATTTTTACATGGGTTATTTGAACATAAAGACCTAGTTGTTTTTTGTTTTGACTCCAAAAGGATTAAATTGGCGAATTTTGTTGATGATATTTTAACACACTCGTAAGTGTAACCTCTATTACGGCATGTCTGATCATCTGGGCATGGATTTGATGCACATGAGTTTATGTTGTACGTACAAGTTGGGCCTACATAACTTGGCAAACATAAACATTTAAACCCGTGACGACTTTTAGGGTCTTTTATACAACTTCCTCCATTTTGACATAAATCATTGGAACATTTTGTTTGATTGTAACGGGCTCGAATTTCACAACTAAAATAAAATTTAATTTTAAAGGGACGGGGGTACGGGAGACTTGAATAGAGGCTTACTTTGTTCCTGAAAAACCACTTTGACACGAACACATGTACTGATCATTTTGTTTAGAAATACAAGTTCCGTTATTCTGACAGGGATTTGGGTTCAAACAAGGGTCGAACTTGTCACATCTTGGACCTAACCAATTTTTGTAACACTTACATTTTTGACTTAAAAAAGAACAATTTTTAACAAGTCGTAAATAATGTTGTTAACGAAACGAACCTATTTTTGTATGTGATACATTCGCCATTTTTACAAAGTCCTTCATTGCAAACATCGTTGTCCAATTGATATGAAATTTCACAATGAGTTCCAATAAACCCAGGTGGACAAAAGCAAACATAGTCTGATAAACTATCTCTTTTTTCGAAGCAAATTCCATTATTCAGACAAGGGTTTGAGTTACAGACCGATTGGGTCAAGTTGGAAAAAAAGGCTGAAAAATAAAAAAATTGAAATTATGATGGGTTTAAAAAAAATTCATAATTTTTTACGGATATCGCATTTTTTGCCGACGTATCCAAAGTCACATTGACACTCAAAATCAAAATTATCTTGTTCCAAACATTTTCCGTTAAGACACGGATTTGACAAACAGGTTCTTAGTTTATTCTCACAATGTGATCCAGTGTAACCAGTTGAACATTTACATCTATATTCTCTGTAATATTCGTCAACTCTTTCACAAGTACCATGATCACCACAGATATTAGTTGAGCATGGGTGGGATTTACAATTATCTCCTACAGTACCATCTGCACATTGACAATAATAACCACCTTCTTCCTTTAAATGACATACCCCTTTTGACCCACAAATATCCTCTTTTGAGCATATACTATTCTCACAAAAAATTCCAAAAAAATTTTTTGGACACTTGCAGACGAAACCTTCTAATAATGGTGACTCGACACACTTGCCTCCGTTTAAGCACAAATCAGATTTACAGTGTTTACGAGTCAACATTATTTCACACCGAGACCCGGTGAAATTTGATAAACATATACACTTATAGCCTAAATTATTGTCTAGGCTTACACAAATACCCTTTGAACATGGGTTACTTGAACAACTGTTTATTTGAGATTCACATCTATCTCCAGTGAATCCTTGTGGACACATACAAGTTCCAAAATTTTCTAAACAAATTCCATTGTTCTTACACATGATTTGAGAACATTTTGATACACGTGATTCACATTTCGAGCCTGTAAAACCGTGCATACACAAACATCTGTAACCGTTTGGGGTTGGTTTACAAGTAGAGTTGTTCGAGCAAGTGTTTTTAAGGCAACGGTCAACTTTTTTAGTCGTTATAGTTGTAGTTGTTGTTGTAGTCGTAATTGTTTCATTATTTCGATCTTTTTTTAAATGTTTTTAAAGACTGTTTTACTCCGACTATTACAAAAAAGTTACCTATAATGTCATAGTAAGCCCTGAACCCGTTTGAATTAATATTTCCAGTCGATGATCTGAATAAAACAAGCATTTCATTATCGAATGATACAGTTGTATTAGGACCTTGTGAGCAACAATATCGCGGTCCACCTTGATAAAAATAATTTGAATTTTCTCTTATTTCTAACCAATCTTGATCACATGGACCATAAGTAGTTAAGGTATCACATGTTGTTGAGAATATTTTTGAGATTGTCAAACGAACTCGATACCCAGCCGGAGCCTTGAACATCGAAACTTGAAAATATATGCTTAAAATTTAGACTTAAATTTAAAATTACTTGAATTAACCAATTGCATGAAATGAACCCAGGATAATACAATGGATAATTTGGAGTCTCTAGGATACCAGTATTATTTTTGAGTAGACCTCCACACATTCCATTTGACGGTGCTATTTCATCACATAAAGACCCGCTAAAACCGTCTGGACATAAACATTTTTGACAATTTTTTGGATTCGGGTAACCCCCTCGTTGACATGGAAGATGACTTGGACATCTACTTTGACAGTAAGCGTTGTTAACTGATTTAATGTCACTAAAAGACAAATCGATCCTTTGTCCAATTGTTCGTTGATATCGTTTATCCTTAGGCTCAATAGTAGCTTTGTGATTAGCAGAAAAAGACTTGAAAAAATAAAAATTTTAATGAAAGTCTAAGATTATTTAGGGTCTTACAACTTACAAGACTAGCGTAGTGCATATCAGAAGCAAGATCATAAGGTACATCAAATTTAGAAATCTCATTATCCGAGTACTTTTCAAAATTAATTTCACCATACGAAGCTATATTTTGGTGTATAATATTAATGTAATCGTCACGGTCCGGCCGGGATTGTTCATGAAAAAACCCTAACGTGTGTCCAATTTCGTGTAAGACAGTTCCTCTTTGAACACAACCATCTCCTAGTGAAATCTCTTGAAACGGAGTATCTTTCAAAAATCCGATCGGAGACCAACACCCTTGACCCTTGAAGATTCTTAAATAATGAACTTGGGTGTTAAGACTCGGAATTTCTTTGAACTCAACACAAGTTGTTTCTTGCCATCGTGAAATCGCTTGTCTCAGAATGGTCTTCTCATTCTCGGCTAAAAAAAAATTTATTACAATAATATTTTAAGCTCCCGTAAGATGTTTAATTTACTGTAACGAGGGTCAAGATAATAATGTATTGGCATAGACCATCTATGAACAGTGTCCTTGATTACTTTTCGTACATTTGGATCATGACTTTTAGGAAGATACTTAGCGAATATTTTGTAAGCTTGGTCTTTTGAAAGAACAATATCGTTTTCGAATAACCCGTCCGGTGAGATGTCCAAGGGGTTCAAAAAAACTTGGTCTAAAAATTTCATTGAATCAAAATGTGTCGATTCTTGTTTCGATTTTATCTGATATAGACTGCTCAACATGTAATTCAAAACAGACTTAGTGTCTTCTATAGTGCGTCCTTTAGCTAGTTTAGAAAAATCAATTGATTTAACTGATAGAACATCATCTAGGACTTCGTTTAATAAAGACGATGTTCGAGAGTTCTCTGTTAATGAGATTAATTTTTTTTTAATTTTATCAAGTTTATCAATCGATGTGTTACGAGTCGATGATGATTGCAAAGATGTTAATGATTTTAAATTTTTTAAATTTTCCTTAAGATTTTTGACTGTTTTAGTTGAAAGAAGAGCCGGAAAATTTGAGTATAACGAATTGTTTATAATGTTGAGTAAATCATTTTCGGTTAGTTGTTCGATTGAGTTGAAGTCTTTGCCTATTGAAAATTTATGTACACGTTTAATTACTTTGTTACGCTTACTTGATGTTTCGAGTGATGTTTCAGCCGTGATTGAAATTATAAAAACAAAGACCTTTTAAAAAAAAGTTTAACTCGGAAAAAATGCTTAGGATTTGGTTTTAAATTACCGTTAAAACACTTAGAAATGCTTTGAGTCTTGGTTTTGACTTTATATCCATCTAAAAGTTACAGTAAAAAAAATTTATTTTTGCATGAATTTTGACTATTGTGAGAAAAAGTTGAAAAAAAAATTTTTAAAAAACGTCCATCAAGTGGAAGTTTTTAAATAGTGATTGTGATTTGGAAGATCGTAACACTTTTCTCCCAACGAGAAACTGCTGTACTACAGTAGGCTATTTTCGCATTGATAATACATAACGTTAAACGTTTCAGTATTATAAAAAAGACACAAACGACACATATACAACATTAAAATATATTAAAATGAAACTTGAATTCAAAATTTTTCTGTTTGTTCTAAACTTCACAACGCTTTTTAATTTTAGCGATTCTCCTTTAGTTACATGCAAAAACATTAAACTGCTGCCTATTGCCATCGAAATTAGAAGTTAAATTTAAATATTGACTTTCCAATCAGCTTAAGTTATAATTTGAAAGTTGTTAAATTCCGCAGAAAAATAAGGTACACAAATTTAAAAAAAAAGTTTCGGAATTCCGCGGAAAAATAAGGTATACATATTTTCAAAAAAAGTTGCAGAATATTGCGGGAAAATATTCATATTTTTAGAATAAGTTGCGGAATTCCGCGGAGAGTTGCAAAATTCTAGGGAAATTTTTACGTTCATCGATTTTAGGCAACACTTTTTTTTCAAATTCGTTCTTCAAAATGTTACAGCTTGTAATAAGTTTGTTACACCTCTGAAACCCACCTGCTAAAGCTCCCTCTAAAGTCATCCTTTTCAATGAGCCTGAAACTAATAACGGTAAGGTAAAGCGTCGACGGAAAACGACAACCTATTTCAAATATATTTGTGAATTACTGTTCCCGACGAACGCAGAAGTCTCAAGAACGGAAGTTGAGAGGCTCTCTGAAAGAAAGAGTGCTGTAAAACAACAGCATTCGAATAAAGAATAAGAAGTTGTAAGCCACTTCAGTGTTTTGAGTGCTGAGATCTGTTGAGTTTTATTGGAATCAACAAAAATGAAGTGCCAAAAATTCGATCCAACTTTACTCCGAAAGTTTGGCAAATTTTCTTACGTCTCTTGATACGTCTGAGGTATCTCTAAATTGAAGAGTCCAAATATTGATTTTTTTTTGTTTTATTAAAAATTGTATTGGAAAAATCAAAGCAAAAAATTTCAAGTTTATATCGGAATTATTTTTGCGAAACATTTATTTAAAAGTTTAAAACTAGACCATCGAAAAGATTAAGCATCTACATCATCATAATAACATAATCTAGTATAAGATTAATTCGATTCATTAAAAACGTCTTTTAAAATGATATCACGTCAAGTTTTAAAAAAAAAAAGAAAGCCTCAAATTTAGTTTCTTAAAACGATTAAACGATAATTAATGAAAAAAAAGAAAGCGAATACAACAACAAAAATTAAATTTGACTTTTGTTTCTAGTGGTATTTTCACAACAACAAATTAACTAGTTACTTTAGGTCTTTTTGGTTTAAATAACAAAATATGATCAATTTTCCCAACTTGTGATTATTTTCGATGTAAATATTTACTTAATTGCAATAAAACAGAAAATCTTTTCTTTTTTAGTTTAAGTAGTCGTCGTCGTCGTTGTTGTACGTTGCAATAAGGCTAATTGTAAGAGATTTAATTTCTCTAAAAAATATTTAATTTGTCACAAAGTTAGTTAGACTAGTAACTAATTAAGTGTGGACTATACCTCTCTATTTGGTATTTCAATTCTTCCGTGTGTTATTTTAAAAGTATCAATATTTGTGTTCAATAAATATTTAATTTTGAAAGTGATCTACTAAGTATTGTTGTTGAAAATAAAATCTTAAATATTTTTGCGTTTGTTTTTTGAAAGGAATTTTTCTCATAGAAAAAAAAAATTCCAGTCTTATTAGATATTACAAATCAGGTGAGTACTAGATCTACATTATTAAAATGTAAATATTTGACGGATTTTTTACACCGTTTATTTACTGCTTGTAGTTAAAGAAAAATTAAATTTTAAAAATTAGAACGTTCAATATGCCAAGTTTGAAGTTAGTCAAGGGTTCTGCTTCGTTCCATGTTACCGATCTGTTCAAACAAGTGACTAGGTTCCAAGAGTGAGGGTAGTTTCCGCTTCTTCATTTTTTTTTAAATAAATATTTACAGCACCAATTAGTAAAATTTAACATAATCTCGGAATTCCTAATTGGAACGGAATGGTATCCTTTTAAGGCAACATTAACTTTTTAGCCTTTTTAAGAACGGCTCCGAACGGAACGTTAGATTTTCGCAAGATTCACTGTAAACAACTCCGGTCTTTTACAGTGATCATTTCTGAAAGCTTTTGAATTTTAATTTTAAAATGAAGATCAAAATTACTGTGGACTCAATTAATTTAATCCATGGCTTGGATAACACAACATTACCATGCTTTTGTTGGTACAAAAAATAAAAAATTCCACCCTCACCTCTCCTCTAAAGAATCATGAACTTTCAGAAATGAGAACTGTAAAATTGACAGCAACATCGTTCGAATATATTTGATGGTTTTTGTTTGACATGGCCTGTTCGTACATTAGTCTACAGGGATAAAATATGATTTGATCCTTGTAGACTAATGTAGCTAAAAATTCCGAGTTAAAAATGGTATTTTTTACACTATTGTATGGTTAAAAGACGATTTAGAATAATCAGAAAAGAGAATATACAAAATTGCGGAACACGAGGTGGAGTAAAAATTATTCCGACTAAAAGATCCACCCTCGGCAAACATTTCAATCGACAGAGTTTCGTTAGAATTTACATAATTTTTTGAAAAAATGTGAACCAAGTTACGTTCAATGTATTTTTTATCATTTCAGCAATTTACTCCAATTATGATCAAACTCGCACCAAAATATTAAGAGAAAAAAAAAGCTTTCAAGACTTTAGACTTTAGATGATTTAGACTTTGAATAGCAATTGGTTCGTAAACAATCAGAGCCTTTGGTATTTTTCGAACTATCTCTCCCAAGTATTAAATTCAATATGGCTAGAAAAAGCAGCTACTAATTGGAACGGGGAATATTCTTGTTTTGATTAAAAAAACATTTTCAATTTCACTTTTCTTCCCGCATTAACTACCGATATTATCCAATCTCGTGTAAAAATACCGAAAAAAAATCAAACCCTGTCCAATAAAACAAAAATATTTTAAAGGGTTTTTGGAGTCGTAAATTTCTGCGAGATCGGAACATTCTCGAAAATCTATGAAAATCTCCGAAAAACTATGAATAGGTCTCGGTCATTTTTGAAAGGTTATGAAAACTTTTGAATGTTCAGACGAAATCGGATGAACGCGAACATTCATTTTGGGAACATGTGAACGACCAGGTTAGTACATGATTTATACTAGAAGAGGTTTTATCTTGCAGGCGCTAAGTTTCAACATTGAAACGACCATGGATGTTGAAAGAGGTTTTATTATACGATTTTCCGGTTAAATGGGGTATCCATAATATTTGAGTTTGTACTGGAAATTGACTAATCAAACGATTGGACTAAAGATAAAACAAAAAGCGGACTAAAAGATCAACAATTTGCTTATATTCACTTGAAAATATACTGTCCATGTTTTGCTTGATTGATTAGAGAATACAGTTTCACGGTAATCCTTATCAAAATAACAAATAAATAAAAAAAAATTTATTAAATAGAATATTTATTAGTTAATATAGACATTTTAAGACTATCGTCTGTTTGTATAATTTTCAATAACACATAAATTAATTCTTTAAAATTGAGCAAAAATTTTAAAAATGCACCTAACGATAACAAAATTGTGAAAAATCTAAACAAAACTTTAAAATTTGACATAAATTTACAATCAATATTTTTCAAAAACTTTAAACGATTAAAATAACTAATCAAAAAATCAGCTAAAGGATCAAACAACCTGAATTTGCTTCTCTTTTTAACATAAGTCTCATTATTATTCACATCGACTAACAGTTGAAGACTATCTTTACTTTGTTTGACTAGAAACCAGTTAAAGTAAAGCAACCAATAGAATAAATCACTTGAATACCAAATGTAATGATAAAATTGTAATATCATAAATTCGTTTAGATCGAATTGTTTAACATTTTCTATTATTATGTCTGATTCGTTGGTCAATTGAAGACCTAGTTGATTTAAAATTGAAGTTTTAGCCTCTTGTGGATTGGCATAAAATTGGACTAGTGTAAAATAGTATTCACTTACAATAAACGAAAAATCTTTTAAAACTTCAGTTGAAAGAACACAAAAAAAGCATAACCAATATTTTGGATAAAAAATTGCTAGAGTGACCATTTGAGCCATATTTGTTAAACGGTCTAAACCAAGATCCAAAATGTAACCAAATTTTGATCGTTGATCATAAGCTCGGGCTAAATCACCATCAAACGAGTCCAAAAATCCTGATAACAAACAAAATAAAAACGCAATCAATGGTTTCTTACGCATTTTAAAAAGCATTATGACCACTAGTGTAACACGTACATAGTTAATTATGTTTGGAATGTACAAAATTGTTTTGCAAACCATTTTATCTAAACAACAAAATAAAAGAAGAGAATTCAAAATTGAGTTACTCTTATCAAAGTTTTGTTGGAAGAGATATTTTTTTTTGTTTTGAAAAATTATAATTTTTAATTGTGTTAAACTTTTTTTTTTGAATGTGTTTTAAATTTTTACTAGAAACAAAAAAAAAACAACGAGGAACAGATTATTTACGGTTGTTTAAAAATGTAATTTTGATTGATTTTTAGCATAATTGGTTTCTGGAGCGAAATTAAAATGTTTAATATCAAATTTTAATTGATTTTTTTAACGAGTTTTGGGTGCACCTATTTAAAAATATGAACGAAGCTTCTTCATTATTAGAAAATTTGTGAAGGAAGCTTTTTTCAGTTTTTAAAATTAATTTTAATCTTGTAGAGTACCCTTAGGAAGACTCGTGTAATAAAAAGAATAATGAAAACTTTTTTAGTGAGGATGATGTAGGTCGTTCAAATCTTTGATATCATCTTTTTTTTAAACTTTGTTAAGTTAAATTTTAAATTTTGAAAAAAAATAATTTATTGCGCAACAGAGTGGAATCCATATTTTTTTAATTTAAAAAATCTTTGACAGTGATGTAACTTCATGCTCGGTTGACTAGTAGCAATTAACCTTCAAAAATATTTTAGGATGCTTCTTTAAAATATGAATTGGAACTTCAAGTCCTAAAATTTGGAGAAAACCTAAGAAATTCCGATGATATTTTTATTTTTCATTTATGACATCAGATTGTCTAATTTGGTGTAAAAAAAATGGGGTGATTAATGATCCCTGGGACTACATAAAATTTATGCCTTTTTTACCGTTTTTGTTCGAGTACGACTTCCGGGAAATCTTATATCTAACTCATTTTGGTTTCAGTATCAATGGTAGCTTTTTTTTCTTTCAAACCGTACCTCAAGATAAAAAATATATTTTTCTAATCATGAGATCTTAAGTGTTTAATCAAAGCACTTTATCATTAGGCTGTTAAAAGCTGAAGGGCAAAATTTTTAACTTTTTCCCTCTTGAAAATTTGATGTCAAAAAAAACAGTTTCTCTTGGACTAATGTTGGTTCTATTTAGCGCATGACAGAGTGGTGTGAGTCGAGTCGTTTGGAGCGAGAGGTCTAAGGTACAATTCTTGCTAGGGTAAGAAAATTTTCAGTCATCGTATGATGTCAAACGCAATTTAGAAGGCCAATCGTAATCGTCTTGCATATCAAACACAAAGTCATGCGGATGTGCAACATACGGCACATTGTAACTCTAGATGGGCCCCACCATACGCCACCAAATGGGACTGATTTATAAATAATCAGGCTTGCGAGTCGTAGTGACTTAAAATAAGGGTTCCGAAAGGGGCAATGTAGCAAGTGTAGCGATCGGCTCACAAAAAATGAGTTAGTGCCAAAAGCGTTTCGGTCGTGAAGGAAAAAAAAACAAAACTTCGTTAATCCGTTTCCACTTTTATCCGTATATCTCTTTAGTTCGTATTGAAATCACAGGCTAACTGTAATTCCTTTCAATAGAAAATACCTCTTTAAATCGTATATTTTAATCCGTATGATGATTTGATGGAGCTATTTTCATACGGATTAACGAGGTTTGACTGTACGAAGAACATATTGCAAAAAGTACGCCATTAAAACATATTGAGATTAAATGCGCAATTATTAGCTTGCTGAATTCGGGCATTATTCTTTTATTTTTTAAAAAATCTGACTACTGCTGGAATGGATTCAGCTTGAATGAAAGATCAGTTTACTATTTGGAAATTTTGAAGAAAATCTTCAATTACCGTAATCCTCCGAAAGATGTTGCACCTAAAAAAAAACAGCTTTGTAAATAATATAATTTAGCACTAGCTAAGACATAAAAATAACCCTTAAAAAATTTATTAAACTACTAAAAACACGCATGAAGAATCTATACGGTAATCTTTGGACAAGTGTAAAATTTCGTTCATCAGAGATAAAATAACCAAGTCTTAAAAATCTGATGTAAAAAATTAAAAAAAACTTTTCTGTTTTTATATATACTAAAGACCCCCAAAGTTCTAATTTTTAAAAAGATAACAAAAATGATCTTATGATAACAAAGTTTTTCTCATAGTTCAGATTTTATGTTTTTCTGAGAATTTGAAAAAAGACTGATAACAATTTTTTCATGCTCACATATTCGTGAGGGGTCATGATGATAACAATTTTGGTGAACACTTGATAACATCATCGGGGAGACCCCCATTTTGTTACATATGCTGAACCAACATTAGACCAATAGAAAAAAAATTATTTATTTTTTTACAATCCCGAATGTTGATTTTTAAACGACAAATGGTAAAGTAAGTAGCGTATCCTTTTCTCTTCAAAATCCTCAGACAGATAAGAAGTTTATTCAGATATCTCGGTCATGAGACATTAAAGCCTCTATACACTGCATTAATGAGACCACACTTGGAGTATGCGGTAAGCTCATGGTGTCCGTCTTACAAGACCGACATTAAGATCTTAGAGAGAGTACAAAGAAGATCAACAAAGTTGGTCAAACCTGTCAAATATAAACCCTACGAGTTACGCCTAAAAGAATTCAATTTAATGAGCTTAGAGGACAGACGCCGTTGATACAAATGTACAAGTTAGTTAATGGTCATGAGGATATAAATTTTCTCAAGGGTATCAATTTCACCAAACCTACCACAATCAATCTAAGAAGGCAGCACAAAAGCCGACTAGTACGTGAAATCAATAAAAAAGGCTCATATCGATATAATCTTATCACAAACCGAGCTAATTCAAGTTGCAATGATCTACCTGAAAGTGCAGTATCAATAACATCAACAAACAGTTTTAAGAACATCATCGATCAGAAAGTTTTTGGCATGACACAAAGCAAATGCTGCCAAAGTCCATCAAGGGCTAAACGCCGTAGTGCGCTGGTATAATTTTTTTCTATACCGCAGCTCACACTAACTAATTAACACCCTTTATTCTGAAGAGAAAAAAAATACACTGACATATATTTTATTGGAAATACTCAAGTCTCTTACTTATTTTTCCAGCACTAGTTCAATTTCAATTTTAATTGATTGGTTTACTTAGTCACCAATTTATATAATGATAATTTTGCGCTCCAACAGCATAGTTCACCCATTTTAGCGAGCTAATGATTACTTCAGAACAGAACATATGTTTTGATCGCAACAGCGTTTGAATAAAACTCAATCAAATAATTTTATTGATTAAAAAAAAAGCCGCGCACATCCGAGACGAGTTCAAGAATCCACATTTTGTAAACTAGACAATCTATGAGCGTTAACTTTAAGGTGCCAAAACTTTTTTAGGACTTATTAATCATGCTTAAAAACCATTTGCAAGTCTCATAGATAGAGTCGGCTTCGTAAAGTTAATCAATTTGATAAAAATAGGCCTGAATGAAAAACGAATTTTTTCCGGTTTATGATAAAAGTTTGATTGAAAAAATTAATTTCGATTCTCTTCAAAATTACATTGTTTAGGGACTGAGAAATTAATAAATTTAGATGCTAAATCTAATCAAAAATTATTAACAATTGCAAATTTTTAGACTAAACTTTTTTCTGAAAAGAAAAAATCTTTTAAAGATCAAGTATTCGGCTGGACTTGTATTAAAATCAGATTGGGGGACCGACCTAAAGAAGGGACAACACACAAAAGATAAGTATTTAAATAATGATATCTTTATTAAATAATTGGCCGCTTCTAGCCTTAGAAACAGAAAGAAATATTAAAGAAAAATAATAAAGAGATCTCAAAAAGTACAAATTATAATAAAATAAACACTGTGATTTTATACTTGAAATCTATACAGTCATAAACTGTTAGCTTTCAAGTATTAACACAGCTAAACTAAATGCTCTTTAAGAAAGTAGTTGAAGTCATAACGAGGACTACAACATACCTCCCCCCTGAGTTGAAAATTTTACCGGAAAAAGAAACAGAAATTACCCGTTATAGAAAGATGTACAAAATTAGATAGAAATAGTTACAATTAACAAATTTAATTTAAAATGGTCATAAATTGTTTGACTAATTCCTTCAACCCTTAGTTTATTTTTTTACAAAATTTGGAAAATTTTTTAAATTTAAACTTCAATCACCAGCACTGTGATATTTGATTTTTACCATCATCACTGTAGTTTTTTTAATGGAGTTGAGTCTTCTTTGTTTGTTTTGACAATTATCAATTCTACTCGTATCATCTAACTTTGAGGCTTTTAGATTTGATATTTTATTAGTTCGGCCGTAATTATTATTATATAACGACTCGAACATTTTTGAAGAATCACTGTGAGCGCTAAGCTGCTTGGAAGTTGTTGCGCTTTCATCGTTCTCACGTCGACTAGCCGAACTACGATCTGTCTCCCGCGTTGTTTGACGTTCGTATTTTGCACAGTGAGTCTTTTATTTATATCAAACGTTTTACGATTTGATTCGTTTGCTTCTTGTTTACGATAATACTATTAATATTGGATGGTTCGACACTCGAGTTTTTCGATTTTCGAATGGTCTCGTCGTTTGTGTGTTGTTCGTTCGTTGGACACGGATTTGATTGAGTTATTTGACTCTCAGTCTTTAGACTGGTTTTTAGCAACACTGTGAAAAATTTTCAATTGTTTGCGGAATCGACGATGTTCCATTTCTTCATTAAACACTTCCAATACACCAGAAGAGATTTGATTGAAAAAATTTCGGAAGTCATGAAATCTTTGTTTTAACTCGTGTGAGCGATTTATAATATCTCGGCCCAAGACGCATTGATAGCCGGATATATTCTCGGTCACTAATAATTTTGAATTTTTTAAATTGTTTTGTAGTGAGATTAAGCAACGTTTTAATCTCAACGAGCCCAATACACGAATCTCACCACTTGCTGACAAAAGTTTACCACCTCGATACTCCTCCAAAACTGTTCTTGGATCATGACGTTTGATCAGCAAAAACGTCCTCTCGTCAATTATGGAAACATCGGCGCCACTATCGCACATATAATTGACGAGTGTGTTATTGAATATTGCTTGACCTTGTAATGGAACGTTTTGTTTCGAAGCTCTTCGGCTTCTTTGTTTGAACAGTAAAACTTGGTTCGTTTGTTGTGGAGGTTCGGATTGAATTTGATAAGGAACACTGTGAATTTGGGTGTCCTGTGGACTGAACGATGTTGTTGTACGTATTGTTGAAAGTCTTGTTAAAACAGTGAACTGGTTTGCCGTTTTGTAATGTTTGAGGATGAAATAGAACATTCTTCCTGGGTTTAGCATTGTCGCTTGCCATTGAAACATATCGTGCCTCACTTTTACGCGATGAATCGTAGCTTGAGTTCTCGCACTCGGTGTATATTATCAAATCGTTTTTTTTGAACGCCTCTTCTTTTCTGATGTTTTTCATTTTGAACATCTGGATACGGACTGCTTCTCTCAACTTCTGATCGAAGAGTCCTTCGACAAAGCACTCTGGAATAATTTTGTCGATGTCATGTGAGGCTCTACCGTTTGGAAAACGCCTCTCAGCCAGATTGATAATTGCTTCGCTATAACTTTTGGTACTTTCTTAGGCTGTATGTTTGTAATCAGTCCGCGTTTCGAGTCTAACTGGAACTTCACGTGGTTTCACTGTGAGAGATTTTCGAGTAATTTGTACTTGAAGTCGTTAAACGAATTTGAACGTATAAAATCGTCAAGATTTTTTATTCTACGGAGAACTTTGTTTTCAATGTAACTTATGGCAATTTCGAGCCATTCGCCTGTATCGAAGTTTCTTAAATAAATGTCCATTAAAATGAACCATGACTTAACGTCCATACCTTCTTTGAAGATTTCTGGTTCCTTGATTGAACGAGTATTTACCATATGAGCTCGACTTTGATCTTGCACGGTCGCACTATTCCGTGATGAATCAAGTGACATGGTATTAAATACGTTGAAGTTGGTTGGGGTGGAGCTTGGACTCGACGTGCCATGCCTCCCTCTTTTAATCAACTTGTACATTGTCAAAACCACTGTGAGAATAACGACGATTATCGCTGTCTCGATTGGCACGTTTATCACAATTAAACGACCAAAATCACAGGTATTAACGTACGAACGATACATTATTGAGATGAAACGCTCGGTTAGAGTCGGTTGTTGTGTTCAACAGTAAAACCATTAGAACGGACGAATAACAAAAAAAACGTGAACATCATCAATGTGAAACGAGTCATTTGACGATTCACCATTCTGATAAGGAAATAGGAAAAAGAATTTCACAATAATAGATTAGTAAAGATTGATTAAATAGGATATATCGATTAGATAACTATTAAATGCAAATAAGGTATTAATGGGTTTAACTCTTAATACATAAGTAAAGTTTCCTTAAATTACGTGATAATTTGTGGTGGGTGGAAAAAAATTTTTAGAAAAAAATTTATACCTAGGGACGCACTTTTAAAGATCAAGTATTCGGCTGGACTTGTCTTTAAATCAGATTGGGGTAAAGACCTAAAGAAGGGACAACAACAAAAGATAAGTATTTAAATAATGATATCTTTATTAAATAAATTGGCCGCTTCTAGCCTTAGAAACAATAAAGAAATATTAAAGAAAATAAATAAAGAGATCTCAAAAAGACTAAATTATATAAAGATAATCACTGTGATTTTATGCTAGAACTCTACACAGTCATAAACTGTTAGCTTTCAAAGTATTAAAACACTAAAACTAAATGCTCTTTAAGAAAGTAGTTGAAGTCATAACGAGGACTACAACAAATCAATAAAAAAAAAAAAAACAAGTTTCCTCTTTATCAAAAACAAAAATTATCTGCCTCAATCTTAAGAGGGATTAAAAAATTGAAAGTGATGAAAAGACTTGATACAGTTTTTTTATGTTCAAAATCGATTTGAGTAAATTATGAATTCTTACAACTAGGAAAATATTCGCATATTGATAAAATTCTCTTATCGTTGTCAGTTAACTAATCGCCTAAGTAAAAAAAAAAAAAACAATTTTTTTAAAAGCATTTTTTTTTTTTTAAAAATTCTTTTTAACTTGAACTAATTAATTATCTTTTAATTACCAATTTTTGTTATGAAACAACAACAACAAAAATTTTTTTGCTTTTAATAAACAATGAATCCCCAAAATTATTAATAAATAGTTTTGATATTTGAATGCAATCAATAATTAATTAATGATTTATTTGAGCTTGTTTATTATTACGTAAATTGAAATTTTGGTACGTGAGAGAAACATTTACTCATGTTGATGCTGTGGAATGATAGCAACCAATCAAAAGGTTACTCTAACAAAAAGAGACCCCTTTTTGAAAATAAAATAAGATAAAAATAAAGTAAAATTTCCAATAAAATACTTAGTGCATACTAAAAGTTTTGATAATTCTGTCAATATTTTTTAATCAAAGTACACTGACTCCTATCAACATGCATAATTTTAATCTTTATGCGATTCTCTATGAATTGAACCATTATTCAAGATTATATCATAATTATAACTGATTTTTTAGCACTAAGTAGACCATACTTTTCAAAAATCTAAAAAAATGCAAAATTTGAAATTGGGATCGAATGCAGCTACGATCCAAAATGACTTAAAACAAGTTAATGGGGACAAGGTTCTTTAATTTTCAACAGTTGCTCGATGAGTGAAAATATTTCGTGGTGGGATAGGGTGAATCAAAGATGCTCCACGCTCTGGACGGCCTAGAACGACAGTTTTTGACTCGAATATTGACCTAGTTCGAAATGTTATAGAGAATAACCCATATTTTCCATTTGATGAAATTGAAGCTCAGACTTTTCTTAGCCGAGGTACAATCGAGCGAATTATTCACCATCATCTTAAACTTCGGCAAATAGCATCTCGGTTTGTACTCCATTTATTGACTGAAATAAAGCGTTGAGATAGGGTTCGAATTTGTCAAGAAAATTTGGCTAAATTTAAAAGCCTGTCATGGCAAAAATGACGTGTTCACAGGTAATGAGTCATGGTTTTATTGGAGACAAATTGGTCCGAAGCAATCGGATGCAAGCTGGGTTGCAGAGGGAGAGAGTCTAAGAACAGCAGTAAAAAGAGGAAGATTTGAAGATAAAACAATGGTTTGTTATTTTTTTTAGAACAAGTGGGGTGGATCTGATTACATATATGGATAGAGGAGGCTGTGTGAATTACATATATAGATGATTGCTTAAAACCTTTGTTAAGATTAATTAAGACGATCAGAAAGACATTGGCTACCAAAAAATTGAAATTTCATCATGACAACGCTTGACCGCATGTTTATCAAGCTGTAATAACTTATCTAAAAGAACATGTTTCCACTTTAATTGGGCAACCACCATACTCGTCAGACCTTGCTCCTTCAGATATTTGGCTTTTTGATTATTTCAAACAGCTTTTAGACAGTCACAGTCGCTCTGAAACCTTAGTACGACAAAAATTTTTTATTTTTGCCGTTTTTATACCCGATTATGAAAATTTTCCCTAAATATAAATAAAAATTAAAATATTGAAAAAAGTTAAAATAGCGTTTAGCTTCTATATACAGCAAATACATCCACTAAGCCTTCTTTCTCGACCTAACGAGGTGTGACACACTAAACAAATGATTCAGTCATGTTAATGCAGCCTTTTTTTACTTTCAAAAGAAATAATCATTAGAACTTCGATTGAGATATGGCAAGCATTAGAAAATGCTGTTTATTATAAAAAGTTTAGGTTGAATGAACTATTTTTCATCCTATCAATCGTCATATTTCGATTTCAAGACGTCAGTAAATGTACCATTAAACTGAAGAAGCTTAGTCTTTTTGTCTTTTTTGCTGCATCTCCTGATAAAGGCTGTTAAAACTCTGAAAAACAGTGTAGAATAGCAAGGATCCGAAAAAGGTATATTCTAAATGCACAATTTGGTATACATAAATCTTTGATCATATTGTGCCTTCGAATAAGTAGTCCTGATGTATCTCTGCATTTCAAATAGACTTTTTTCACATCCGTGAAATTCTGCACTATTTTGCAGAGATTTACCAGGAGATGCAGCAAATTTTGCTGCACAATGCTGTAATTTTTTTTCCAAAATACTTACATGGAGACTTTTAAAAGTGATCTTAAATATAGAAAATTGATTAAATTTTTTATGTTTCCCAGTTTCCCAGCGACTTTCTAAGGAATGAGATTTGGTGAAGAGTCTTTAAATCTCAAATTAAGAACACCTTTAAATCTTAGAAATAGTCAGCTATGTTCAATTTTCTATTAATTTGATCATTCTTGACTATTGGTCTCAAGGAACCTTCGAAAAACCGCAAAAATGTGCAGTAATGAAATATCTATTTTTTCATCAGAATAAATAAATACATCGATTTTCAATCACACGTATTTTCGAAAACCAAACAAATTTGGTGCTAAAAGGAAGTTTTTGTAAATATGTAACAAATCCTTACCTTAGTGACCTGAGAAACCTGTCATATGAACCCCTAGACCGGAATCAGATAAAAATTCAAGTTAAATTTTTCCCTATGTGTAGACCAATTCCAATCGTAGTTATAATGCAATACAGGGAAGTTATTTTTAATTATATTACTTTGAGATAAAGCTTTGTTTTTTGGAAATGATTTCACTGTTACATTATTTTGTCTTGGGCCCTCCGTAGACGTCTACATCCCTATGTTTTGGCCTGATTAATCAATGTCCCTACTTGTCTAGTAGGAGTCCCTTATACAGCCCTTTATCCTAATACTATTGGTTTATATCCTTAATTGTTTATATCTCTTAGAAAGCCTAGACTAACTTAGAAATTACTTTCTATATGAAGTTCTATTTACCTTTATAATTTAACCTCACTGAAGTAATGCTGAGAGGGAAATGTAAGAGGAATAATAGAAAATGAAATGAGTAAGGGTTAAAAAAAGAAAATAATTTATGGAAGAAAAGAGTGTACTTTTAAATTGACTTTTATATAAGGGTTAGTTGATTAGAAGTTGAAATGGTTATTATTAGCTTGAGCGAGTAGGTAATATAGCGATTATGTTTTAAGGTACCTTGAGTAAGATTTACTAGAGACTTAGTATCAACGATTGAAAATTAAACCTTTGGTAAAGGAATCTAGTTAAAAGATTGTTCCTAAATTAACTCATCATTGATGAGTTAATTTAGGAACAATCAGGGTTTGTTTTAATATGCAAGTTCAGCGGCTATCATATGCAACTTGATATGCGACTTATTTGAGGAAATTATGCGAATTTAAAATGAAAAAATATGTGAAAATATGCAATTAAATGCAAAAATATGCGATTTTAATTCAAGTTTTTTTTTTAAAGGTCTTTGATTTCGAAAATTTAGATGAAGTTTAGATTTTTTTTTTGGAAAATATTTTTGACCCTGATGATGGAATTTTTTTTTATTCAATATTATTTCAAAAAATAGAAAAAAAGCCAGATATGCAATTATATGCGAGAAAAATATGCAATAATATGCAATTATATGCATTTATATGCAAATGCATATCGTTAGTAGACGTAAAAATGCAACATACGCGACTTTAGCTAAATATGCAATTATATGTTGTTGCATATAAAAACAAACCCTGCTGATCAAATTAATTGGTTGAATTAATTAAATCAATTGGTCATAAGGTCTAGTGTTCAATGGTTGAAAAATCTTTAGAGTATGGTTGTTGAATGTATGTCGAATAGAAAATCCTAGCTTATGTTTGACAAATCGTTGTTTACGAGATCGATTCTTCTTGACGTTAGTTAAAGTTAAAATTGTGATGACGAAGTGAATCTGATTATAAGATTTCTGCAATCAGTGATGATGCGGAAGAATAATTTTGTTGTAATTAGTGTTTAACGTGAATTAATCGGAGTGTAAATTCTTAACGAATATCATCGTTTGTTAAGCGTTTATTTCAGTTAAAGTAAAAATGTCAAAATTACAATTGAACCTAGTCTGAGCTGATATTCTATGGATTCAGTACTTAAGTGAATTGAGTGATTCGTTAACAAGAAGCTTAGATGTGTATCGCCTGTACAATCATAGTTGAAGTTTCACAAAGGATCAATACAAAGCTGACAACAGAATAAAAAATTTAGTTTCATATTGTATTCTTACCTCATGATTATAATTTACGATTATAATATAAAACTTATTTTAAATAGTGTGATTATTTTTGATTAATAATAGCTTAGAACGTAATTTATATCTAAATTAAATACTTAATATCTCTTATATTCAATTTTTATGTTAGAAAATTATCTTGTATAAATGCCAGGTTGTTATAATTAATTTTGTTACGAAACATTTTTCAGCTTTTAAACAAAATGAATGGAAGGGTTCAAATTGATACCATTTTTAGACCGGCAATGCCAAAAAAGAACCATAAAATTTTGTAGATCTCACTTAAATCTTTCTTTTAGTATTTAGAAAATGGTGGGTGTATCGGACTTTCATGGGTGATGCTTAAAAGTTCTTTATGACCCTGAAATGCCAAAATACAGTTGACTCGCTTAAATCCGAACATTTTCGGAGGTTGAAAATTGAGTTCGGATTAAACACTTAAATTTGCATGTACCGAGACCTGAATGGGGAGACAAATTTTAACCGAACTAGTAAAAAAATTCGGATTAACGTGGTTCGGATTAAAGTGAGAGAAAGGTTGTGATTTAATCTCCCTTAAATGAAAATAATTTGTAACGATTTAGGTTTTTTATATTTAGTTGAATTTTTTTCTCTGCTACAATTAAAATCATAAAAATGAATGAAAAATTAAAAACTTTACTGTTTAAATTTGCAACGACGAGTCGCCCTCCCATTTTCTCATCCGGGCTTGGGACCCTCCATGACATGGTTACAACTATGCTACTGACATTCACTCCAGTGACTGTGGGACGTTCATCATAAACAGCGCCACTCATCCGAACCGAAGCTGTGAACTCGACAACTATCTAGACTAGCTTGGAACCACAAACCAAGCGTATTCTACATTTAGTAGAACACTTAACTTTGTCACTAGAGCTACACCTATTGCTAAATGGGTCTGCTTTAAAACAAGCTCTTGCGCCCGTTCCCAGGCTCCTATACGTCGTGATGGTCAAAGCCAGCGGCACTCCAATACGACAAGATTCGAACGCGATCTGTAGACCCACGTACCCCTAATACAGCACATTTAGAACGGTGTTAGAATGACAGCAACATCGCCTTCCTCCCATTTTCACATCCGGGCTTCGGACCGGCCAAGGCATGGTTACGACGATAATTTTAAAATAAAAATTAAAAATAATTTATTAAAAAAACTCATCTTTATCTAAAACTTTGCCAAAAGAATCTTTCCTGGGATTTGTTGGATTAAGAAAAAACTTTTTGCAAAATTTTTCTTTCCTAGAGAAAATTAATGCGAGAAAAGGACTATAAAAGTAAATGAAGTTTGAATTTGTTTTATTTTTTATTAAAAAGACTGGATATAATAAATAATCAAAAATTGTACATGTTTATTGAACAGGCCATTGAAAATATAAAATCAAAAATTTATCAATTACAATATTTTGATAACTGTTCTGGTTTACAAGCACGATAACAACATTCATTAACAACACCCTCTGAATTTTGTCCATGATCTAAACCCAAAGAAAAATATAAAAATTTTGAACTTGAACAAAAAAATTAAGACTTGCAATCCCCTTACCATCGTCTGTATCTCTTCTCGAAATAACATTAACTAAATCCAAATCACTGTCTGGCACGTACACACTAGTACCTTTTATAAACACACAATAATATTCGACTAGATAAAAAAGAGTTTCACCACAATATTGTTTAGCCTCATTTGTTTTAACATCATTAACACTAAAAAAATTATTATAAAAACTTTCGTCATTTGTCAATCGTTTAAAAATCTTTTTCAAAGATTTTTTTTTAAATTTATGTTTAAATTTTAAAAAATTGTAAGACGTGTTCAATTTAATTGGGAACGATTCGTTTGTTTTAGGAAAAATTTTGTTGATCAAAATTTGATTGGACGATTTGCTCGAGATTGACAAAGAGGACATGGCTAATTTTACAATGACTAGAAAGAGTAGAATGTAGATACGGCACATTTTTTTGTTTTGTTGAATTGAAAAATGATCAAAATTTCGAGGTTTAAATACAAAATATTTTTGTTATTTCAACAAAAAAAATCAATCAATAAAAGGAAGAGTAAAATGAAAACCCTTTAATCAATAAAGTGCATATTTTTAATGATTTCAAGTTTATTTTTTTTGTTGAAATATTGTTGTGGTTGAATTGAAATTTTTTTAATTAAGTTTTTTTTAATAAAAATAATCCTTTTTTTTTTATTGATTTTTAAGTACAAGCAACATGTGCTTCCTTTTCAATTTTAACTTGTTTTTTTGACCTTCAACAACAAAAATTTTTAAGATTTCAGTTCAAAGTTTTATTTTTGTGTTTTTTTTTTTGGTTGGCTTGTCAACAATCGGATGTTTTGCATTCAATTTATTAAAAATAATCAAATTCAAAACAATAATGCAGAATGGACTAGCACTTGATTAAACGCGTCATAGATTCTCTGATTTTCAAAGTTAGAATGAACGCGTCCAAATTAATTAAAATAACTACGACCATCCGTTTGTTGCAGCCTAATGTCAAAATGCTTTAATTAAAAATTTGAGAACTCATCATTGAAAAAACATTGATTGTAAGACAAGACCTATGTGCAAATAAGCTCCGCATCGTGCGATTAATAAGTCTTTTAGATTAAAATTGCTCAATCCTTAACTTCATAATCAAATAAGAGAGATGTTTGATTAAAAAATCTAATATGATCATTTTTAAAAATTTTATTTCAGGTCAAGCTTCTTTAATTTTTAGATTACTATCCCATTTTAATTACCCAAAGAGTTTATTTAAGGATAGAAATCATCTTAAATTGTAATTTAAAAATATTCCATCATCATCATCTTTCAGGCCTTTTAAGGATGGCATATAAGGCCTTCCAGCAATTCGACCGCTAACAAAACTAGCTTGATTTTTTCGAAATTGGGCGTTGTAAGAGTGTTTTTTTGGACTGTATGCGAGTCATGTGAGTTGATATAGTTGAGAACTTGACTTAATAATTCTGGTTATTGTTAAAACACAGAAGACTAGCTTTCGGTGACCGATATTCTTGTTTATCTTTTTTTGCTTTTTCTTGCGGCTAAGCTCTGGAAATTTGAGTACAAGTTCGTTCAAATAAAGAAAACACCTAAAAAAATCTAACGGACCATCAATTTTCCGATGATCTAAAGGTCCGCCAGTTTCCGGACACTGATTTTCTGATAGAAAGTTTAATTTAATTTCTTGCAAAATTATAAGCTAAGGTCTAGGATATTCGATACGGGCTACAGACTCTTAAAAGCAAAAACCGATCTGAAATTTTAAGAGTACTGACTGGCCGTCATTTTACGCCTAAAAAAATCCGTACAAGTTTTTATGCTCTATCTTGATATAACAAGAGCTAAGATCTGTGATTTTAGTCCGAACTGCAGGTAGGCCCAAAGCATAAATCACTAGAAAATTTCGACAGGTAACCACTTTGCCGTAAAAACCAAAAGTCCCGCAGTTTTCGAAACCTATGTGAAGTTTTTTCTCAATTTCTCAAATTCTTAATTTCTTAAAATAATTTGAGAAAAAAAATAAAGTTATTTCTCAAATTCTTAGAATCTAAGAAAAGTTGAGAAAAGTTGAGAAATTTAAAGAAGTTGAGAAATCCCTGAATTTTATTCTTAGTCGAATCCTTAAGCTGCCCTAACCCTCACCCTAAACCCAACCCCTAATCCCTACCTCAATACCAACTTAGTCTGGAAAAAGATACCAAATTTGAATAATTAGATAAAAATCTTAAATTATCATTCTTTGGCGTATTTTTTTGATAGAAAACATTGTTATCTGGAACTTCGACTTGTTTATTCTTCTTTTCTGACATCTCTGCAGAAAAACAAACATCTTTACCTTTTCAGAATTATGAGACCTTCTACCATTAATGAGAATTTAACAATTTTGTGAAAGGGAATGTTCCATAATGCTTTCCAATCTTTAAAAAAGAAACTTTTCTATATTTTTTTTCTCTAAATGTACCGTTCATTTTTTTTATTTCTCAACTTTTCTCAACTTTTCTTAGATTCTAAGAATTTGAGAATTAACTTTATTTTTTTTCTCAAATTATTTTAAGAAATTGAGAATTTGAGAAATTGAGAAAAAACTTCACACCGATTTTCTTGTAGAAAACCGCATCTGCTTTAAAAATTTTGCATCTGCTTTAACTGGAGTTGATTCTCGGTAAAAATAAGGAGCCCTATTTTTTAAGTTATTATTTGGAAAATCGAAGGAATCATTTTCTTAAAAAAATATGGTATTGCAGATATGATTTGGCTGAAAATTTCATTATTTTATCACCTTTTGGTATAAGCGTCAATGGTAGCTTTTTAGCTTTCAGACCATTTCTTTAGATCAATAATATATTTTTCCCATATTGAGTACATAAATATTTAAATACACCACTTTGGCTGCAAAAATGGGAGGGGTAGGTATAAATTTATGATTTTTTTTACCCCCATTAAATAAATGATTTTCTCGAGGGGTCGTAGATTCCAATTAAAATGTTGAAAATATCATATTCAGATTTTTAAATGCTTTAAATTATTGTAAATCACTGATACTTATTCAAGTTCGTCTCGAGACTTGTAAATTTTAATGAAATAAATTTTTAAAATTAAGGTCATCATCAAAAAATTCGCAACAATATTACATAAGAATTTAGCATGATGTAATTAAGTCGGACAGACCCAGTGTAATTGGGATCGAATCATTTTGAAAAACTTTCAAAATGAAAAAAATTGGAGCTAAATTTGTTTTAATAATTTTCTTTTTTATGAAAGGAATGTATTAGCAATTTTTAGTATCCAAAAAGGTATGATCATGTTTTCAAAAGAACAGAAGCAATCCTAATTCAACATTATCAATCTTAAAATAAAATAAAAAGCAAAGTACAAAGTTTTTTTTTTTTGATAAATTTAAATATAAGCGTTCAACACAACGGTGTATAAAAAAACACAAAAAATTGCAAAAGATTTACTTTAAATTTTTTGTTCAAATGTTTTCTAACGATGAATAATATTTGACTTTAAAAGTAGCCCTTAAAAGAATATCACAAACAAAAGGATGCAGTCAAGATTATTTAGAAAAAAAGTTTGCACAATCAAAAATTATTTGTAAATGTTTTAAGTGTGCTTTTGAAAAAAAAATAAGATTTTTTGAATAACATATATTTTTAATTGAGGGATCAAATGCATGTTTTGTTGTTGTTGAAAATTTACGATGATGATTCTCTCATTTGTTCTAGAATCTAGCTACGTTGTTCTTTTTTCAAGTGATTTAAAAATCTTCATAAGCTAAAGTTGAGTTTAATGTAAATAATTACTAGAGATAATTTCTTAAACGTCTAAACAAAAAAAAAGTGAATATAAAGAGAAACTAATTTCGCATTTAAGTTTAAATTTAGAATTTTTAAAAAAATCTAAATTTAAAAACCCCGGGGGTGGGGGGAGAGTTTTTTTTTGTTTTTTTTCAAAAAATCCTAGCCTATATTTAATCTTGATTTTTTTGTTTTTTTAGAAATTAAAATTTTTCTTCTCCACGTGTTTGATGTATAGAAAACATTTAAGAGAACAACAAGAAATGGAAGCTAAAACAGGATCAAAAACAATTGATCGAATAGCTGGCATACCAGTTGTTAATTCGGCATTGAATAATGTAACTGATTATTACGGTAAAGTTAAAGAAAAAAATGTAATTTTAAGAACATCGTTTAATTTGGCCGAATTGTCGGTTAAAACAATGGCGTTTGCAGCTACACCAATAACTTCCATGTGCAAAAAACCAAGTAACTAATCCCCATTAACAATTTATAAAAAAAAAAATTTGGGATTTAAATTTTTTTTCAGTCGAGTCAGTTGATTCGTACTTGTACGGTAAATTGGAGGATTTGGAACACAGTTATCCGACTTTGGTAAAGCCAACAGACCAAGTCAAGGAAACAGCTTTACAACAAGCTAAATTTATTTACAACAAAACTGTCCTTGAACCAATTGACAATATTAAAGAAAAAACAACAGATATTAGTTTGAGTGTTTTAGACGTTTGTTTGGAAAATAAATACACTAAATTGATAACTAATCCATTATTGGATTTAACTGAAAAATCTCTTGATTATTGGCTCCCAGAACATCAATTACAAGATAGACCAAACGAACATAAAACTATACGACGTTTATACGATATAAATAGTCGTTTATACAATGCCACTTTTCAACAATTAAATCGTTTACATCATCAATTCGAGAATACAATCAATAAATTAAAAACTTTGAGAGATTTTTCTATGTTAATGATTCAAGAGGCTAAGGAAACTGTCATGTCCAATTTGACAAGTGTTAAAAACAATACACTTGTGTCTCAATGTGCTAATTTTATAAATCAAAATAAAATTTCTTTACAGGTAAGTCTTTTTTGTGAGGGGTTAAAGAGTTTTATAATTCTTTTTTTAAAAGAATTTGGAGACTTTGTGTAGATCTTATTCGAGGGCTATTCTATCGGATGTGACACAAATGGTCGAAAAGTACATGAGCTTGGTCAAAAATTTTCCACTTGTTTTCAATGGGACTAAAATTCGACAAAATATTGATAATTTAATGAATCAATTGAACAAGGTAAGAGGGTGCGTACTTGAGAGGGTGTGTCAACGAATTTAAATTTTTTGGTGTTTAAGGAAAAATTTGGAAATTATTTGAATTTGACTATTGAACAATTGAATACGATACATCAGGCTCTAATTACTTACACTAATCAAATGTTTCAAGTTGTTTATGATTTAAAATTGACTCAACTTTTCGTAAGAGAGTTTGAAAAATTTTTTCAAAAAATTTAAACTAAAAAAATTTTTTTTCTCTTTTTTTAAAAATTTGGATTAGAAAAGAATTCCAAGCAAAGCGAATCTAAAAACACAAACAAAAAATTCTGAGTCTATTTCGAACGATAATTTAAATTTACAAACAGAAACAGAATCGAGTAATTCAACACCAAGTCAAACATTACAAACACCATTAACAAGTCCACAACAACCACCAACACCAACAACAATACGAAACGATGAATTAAACGAGTTTATAAATTCAAAATTAAGCGAAAATTTAAGTTTTTCTGAAAAATTAGAAGAAACTAAAACAAGCGATGATGAATCAGTAACAACATCATCAAATGAATCAAACGATAATACAACATCCGATGAAGACGAATCAAGCGAAGAACACTCCAACTCACTTAACACTTCTTTATACTCATAAACAAAACTGTTTCATTGTAAATTTAAATCATTCGTTCCGAAGTCGACTGCCTTTTTGTTTTAAGATCATTTTATTCATATTTATTTTTTTTGTGTAGAAATTTTAGTGACCATTAAAAACTTTTATTTATCATTTTTTTAGCTTTATAAAAAAGAAAAGAAGTAAATGTGTTTTTTTTTTAAAAATAAAGAAAATTGAAAAGAAAGTTCATCGACTTAAGCTTAAAAATATGAAATTTATTTATGCTCTCTCTCTCTCGGTCTCATCCTCTCGTTTTTAAATGAAATTTAACAAGCACACTTTTTTAATATAAAAATTCATACACTTGAAAATTTTATTCAACCACTTTTTTTTTGTTGTTGAAAATATAAAAATGATTTTTTTCTTACATAACAAAGCTTAAAATTGACTTTTTTTTAAGATAAAGACGTTCAGGAATTTTGTAAAAAAAAACAATGTCTCGTATAAACAAACACAAAATACAAGTTTGTCTTTATCCCCTTAAAAATAATCTTGGAATTATTTATTTTTTTTTTGGTAAGGAACAACTTCCTGCTAGTTATTATCAAACGGGTAATCAAACGACAACTTCGACACCGTCGTCAACAACATCGTCCACATCAACAAGTCCAGCTAATTCAAGTGATCAAACATTTCCACGTCGTGTACAAAATGTATTTAGTCCACGTGAACGTCTTGAAGCTTTCGATTCACCCGATTTTGACAATCTTAAACCACTGCTCATGTTTAATCTTGAAAATTTACAAACATACCGTGCTGATTGTAAATACAAGCGGGCTAGAAGATAAATATTAACACTCAATTTTTAACAAAAATGGCTTCTTATATAAAATTATATATACAATGCTAAGTTTTATGAGTCCAATGTCGATTTTTTTTGTTTTTTTTTTTTAAGTTTTAATTTATTTCTTAAGTTTTTTTTTGCTTTCACAAAAATCTCACAAAAAAATTCTGTCAAAAAAAAATCTCAAAAAATTCAAAAAGCTTTGCTTCAAGCTAAGCAAGTTAAAATTTAAAAAAATTTTAAACGTTTTTTTATCAATTCTTTTTTTTGTAATCGTTTCGGATGCGCTATAGGATAGATAAGTATATATTCAATATATATGTTTATTTTGTAATTTTATCCATTAAATTTTTTAACTTCATTTTATATAATTTTTTTTTTTCAAAATTTCCACCCGCTTAACAACAAAAATTTTATTTAAGATTTTATCTAATTTTTTTTTTATAAATTACAGTGTCGTGAACCCAATGGACACTGTATGATTAAAAAAAAAAAAACTTTTTTTTTTTTGTTTGGAATTTTTTTTATAGTTAATCTCTATGACAAAAATGACAAAAACGATTTTTTTGTTTTTTCTTTCTTTTTCTTTTTTTTGCATGTCGAAAAATGTAATTTAATTTATCAAAAAATATCAAAATTTATTTTTATTCTTTTTTTTTTCTTTTTTTTTTTTTTACAATTTTATTTAGAATTTAATTTTAGCTTAATTTTAAAATCTTTAAAAAAAAAAGAAATCCCTTCAAAAAAAAAGATCAATTCAAAAATATTTTAAAATTTTCAATTCAATTTTTTAATAAATATATTGTAATTATAATAATTGAATTTTTTTTTCTGTCAATATGCCCTTAAATTTTGACATCAAGGGACTCTTGTTGTAGTATTTGTCCAAAACTTTTTGAAATTTACCCCTCTTGTTTAGTTAACATTCAATCTGAATTAAAGATCGGTGAACATTTTCCTCAGACTGAGGGGGTATAATATAATAATTTTGATGTAGCTTCTTAAAGTGCGCAAGGAGCAGAACTTCCATACTATCTGAATTTGTCATTTTCGACATTATAGCTGTAATCTACGGCCCAAAAAAACTCAAGAAATTAATTTTTTGATGGGGGTGAAAAATCAAGAATTTTGCCCCTATCCCTTCGCTTTTTGGTACTAAGTGTAAATGTGTTATATTTAAACAGTCAATGCCTTATGAATGGTAAAAGATAATCTTCACCTGAAGGTACAAAACGAAAGCTAAAAAGCTACCATTAATGCCAGGACCATAATCGTTCCGGTAAAAAATTTCCGTAAATTTTAAATTAGGTAAAAACGGTAAAAAAACAGTATTTTTTCAGTTAAATCGTATCTAGTCCAAATTTGGTAAAGATATGGCAATCGAAAAGTTTTAACTAAAAAATTTGAAACCCTCGTGCAAAGATGATCCTAAACTCATAATTTCAGAATCTTGATTTGGGTGCTATTAAATGTGTCAAATCGGGTCATTTTTTCAAAAATCGAATAAATAGTCTTAGAGTCTTTAAAACATGTTCTTTAAAAACAAAAATAGAGTTTTCTGTAAAGTTTTTTACCTAGATGGATAGCTTTAACACCAATCGGTTACTAGGCGAAAGTTTTTTCCTAGACCTTGATTCGAAATCTGTAATTTTTTGAAAATAAAAATTTTCATATGCTATAGTTACACAAATTATATGCTGTACTTTTTTTATTTTATGCGATAATTTTTATTTTGATGCGTCAAACACCCTCGTCCGTAGTTTTGCAAGAAGATTTCAAATTTTCAGGGCAAAGAATCTATTTTACCATTCATAAGATTGACTTTTTAAATATAACACATTTACACTTAGTACCAAAAAGCAAAGGGGTAGGGGTAAATTCTTGATTTTTCACCCCCATCAAAAAACTGATTTCTTGAGTTTTTTGTACCGTAGATTACAGCTATGATATCGAAAAACTCAAATTCAGATAGTTTTGCTCCGCGCGCACCTTACTTAAAAATTTTCATGAATGAGTCGTAATTTGCCTTAGAGAGCTATGTCACTAAACAAAATCAAGAATTCAACAAAATTGAGATAAAGTAATGCTCGATTTTATGAAATGTCACAAATTGAGTCAACCAGTGTTCGATAAACAATGTAATGTCATATAATGCGTGTCTACATATGACGTACAGCACAAAAAAATTTCGACACCCCTTGATAAAATCGAATTTACTTCAGTACAATATACCGTAAACGCTTGCAAATTATCCCGGGCCAAAGTTGAAAAACCGTTTTTGAAGTCTGAAACCAAAATGTTTTTTGACTCTTTTTAGCTCAGGTTAGAATTATTTTAAGACCAGGGTCATATACGGGTTATCTGAATTAAAAGACCTTCAGATTTCAAATTTTAGATCCTTTTTTTCTCCGTGAAGTCAAATGTTTAACTACCCCTTGGGTAAAAAAATTCTGTCTGCATTACAGTCGAACCTGTCTAATCCGGCAAAATTCTAATATCCCTCCCTGCTAAGTATGGATATAAGTTTGACATATTTCTAAAATTTTGACCCCCCTCTGAGACTCGATGAGATGAAGTTAAAGTTCAAAAATTTCAACAAGCGTCAAAAAACAATCAAGAAATTTATTAATAATAAAGTTTTGTAAAATGAATTTGAATTTTCTAAATTTTAAAAAGCATGACCACCACTGCATTCAATCGAAGCACCAGTTACAAAAGAACTTGAATCCGAAGCTAAAAACAAAGCCAATTGAGCTATATCTTCCGGTTTACCAATTCTTTTCAATGGAATTGCTTTGACAATCATTTCCAATATTTTTGGTGGTACTCGATCAGTCATAGGTGTCTCAATAAAACCCGGTAAAATGGCATTACATCTAATCCTATACTTACCGACCTCTTTGGCAATCGTTTTAGTCATACCTTCAACTCCAGCTTTAGATGCAGCATAATTCGTTTGACCTATATTACCATACTTTCCAACAACACTGGCTATATTAATTATACTTGCATACGAATCAACTTGAGGTTTATTACCTTGTAGTTGTTCTAACAAACCTCTAACAGCTTGTTGATTGATTAAAAAAGTTCCTTTTAGATTTACATTTATGACTTTATCGAAATCTTTTTCACTCATTTTAACAAGGACTTGATCTCGGGTTATACCAGCACTGTTGACTATGACATTAGGTGTTGATTTATGACTTTGACGGATTGTTTTGAATACATTTTCTACATCACCACTGTTCGAGACATCACAAATGTACGTTGATACTTGAGCGTCTTTGTTCTCTGTTTTAATTTCATCAGCTAATTTGTTCAAGTTATCGCTAGTCATATCGACTAGACATAGACGAGCACCATTTTTAGCATATAATTTTGCAACTGCTTTACCAATACCACTTGCACCACCAGTTATAAGAGCTAATTTATTTGAAAGCATTTTTTTTAAAAAGTTTATCTTGTTTTTTTTGTGATTGTTAAGAAATTTTTATTTTTGACAGTTTTTTTAGCAATGCAAAAATATTTTAAATTTTGAATTGAATCGAGTGTAAGCACATTAGTGTTGTTTTTTTTTGTTCTTACGCCTACTTGTGACTCTTATAATGAATAATAAGTTTAATCTTATCTTATAAAACATTACTAACACGGTTACTTGAATATAAATATTTCTGTTTTTTCTTTAAAAAAAATGACTAAAATTTTAAAATTTTTTTTCAGAACATAACTGATAGGCCATAAAAAGGAGCCAACAAAAAAAGTTTTTAATTCAAAGATTTTGTTCCTGTAAAAAAAGTTCAATTAAACTCAAGTTAAGAATCTACATAGAAAATTTTTTTCTGCTTCAAATGTTTATAATTTTTCATCATGCTTATCTGTTTATGAATAAACACTGTTAGGTCGGTTTAAACTTATTTTTGATTAAGTACTGAACATGAATGGTGAATCAAAAAGTGACGACTCATTTTAAATGACCAAAATGAGCTAAAATTATCACTTTCCAATTCATCCATACCTTATTTACACTTCAAGAAGGGCACCCTGTTTGTCTTTATCGAACTACTCCTCCGGAAAATTGAAGTCTTTTTATCAATTCCCATTCAACTAGTGCTTTATAAATTTTCAATGGAATACTTTTCAATGCGCAGTTTCTTTAAACTTCCAATTATTTTCCTTCGAACTAAAATTGTTGACTAAGAAATTTGCTAAAGCAATTTTTCATAAAAGTACATTTTTTATTCGTCAAACGATTTTTTTCCAAATCAAATTAGGAACTTGTTTTTTTTTGTTGAGAAAATAAAAGTGTTATAACTTATTTTAAATTAGAAACATTTGCGTGTCGAAAATATTGTGATTCCTAAATAAAGATTTTTTAGATTATTATTTAACCTACTTGAGCAAATAACCTATTTAAAATCTCTGTGAACAATGAATCGAACGTTTTTTCTCTTGAGCATGTAATTTTGAATTTCTGGGAACCCCTAAAGTGATTCTTTTTAAGATTTTGATTGAAGTTACTTTGACTTCATCTTCGATTGATGTGCTTTCAAAAAGAAAAATAATTCTAGGTAGTAGATTCTCTTTTATTTTACCTTCTTTTTTTCGGACACTTGTACTGTTACAAATTAATTGTTCTAAGCATTTTTATTCAGGGTCTTGAAAAAATTGATAAGCCAAAGAAAGAGTAGCAGAAGAAGTGAAAGAGAAGTTTAAGAATTTTTTCAGTGAACTTGAAGCCCGATTGAACGCATATATGTCAATGTTAGCAAATAGATACCAAGAACCGCATGACAGCCTGGTTAGACGTGAAACAGAATGGGAGGTGTACACCAAAATAACGTGTGTAGCTTGTTACCAAGACATCTCAGAAGTAGAAGAAGCAGTCCACGCTGAAGTATGTGAAATACACTCGTGTTAAACATGTGGTGTGAGAAAGAGACCACGGGATCTAGTCACATATTTAAGAACATCTAGAGTATTAGCTAAATGCCCAACGTGTGACCAGCAAGTAGAAGTGGCGAACTTGGATGGTCACTTGAGAATGTGTGTGATTCAAACACAAGGTGCTCCTGAATATGATCTATGCGGGGAACCGAAAACTGAGAATCACGAATGTATATAATATCCAATAAGCTCTGCTACAAAAAATTCGTAAGTCGAGTTCAATCAAGCGAGAGGTCGAAAATACAATTCAGGCTAAAAATTTTCAGTGCATTTCGAGATTTAAAATAGTTATAAGAAAATGCATAAATAAATATCAGTATTGCGGATCTTCTGGGAGGACATGTACCGTTTTCATATTAAAATTTTTTTTTTTCCCAGTGTCAATTGCTGCTCTTAGGTTCCAGGGCATTTCTTTAGCCTTTCGCAAGCATTAGTTCTTGAATGTTTTAAAACAGTACTTAGGCATTCGACTGCAATAAGCTGAGAAGTAAATTTTTTAGATTTTTTTAAAAGGTGTATCATGGGCGTATCCCTGTGCCCTCTTTTTAAAAATTAACCCCTTTCCACTTAGCCCAGAATAATTCAAGTTTTTAGTCCAAATTAATTAGATCACCTAAATTTAAGTACTATTTAATTTTGAGTAAAAAAAACAAATTCTACACAAAATTTAAAATTATTTTGATTTTGAGAGTAAAAATTAATTATTTGCACGTTATATGAAAGAACAAAATAGAATTTTTATTTCTATATTTGATAATATTGAAATTATTATTCTATTGCAGTATTTAAATCATTACACAACCTAATTTATACTCAAACACACTCATTCTCTGTTATGTTTTTTTTCTAACTGCACAACTAGTAATTTTTTTTTAAAAAATGATTAATAATTTATTTTCACTAATAGGCTACGAAATTTCTGTTTTTTTTCCTTCTTAGATATTCTGGAAAATAAAACCGTATAAAATAAATGCTTTGACAATTACAAAAGAATGGTCGAAAGCAGCATTGAATCATCATCTGATAAAAAAACAATTGATATTAATCCTAAAGAATGCAATTATCCTTTGCCGAACAACTGTTTTCCATTAGCACATCAAGTTGCTGGACACTTTTATGGCAAGGGACGTACTAAACTAGGTAACAAAATTGAATTTTTTTTGAAGTTCATTTTGACCTTGTTTTTTTGTTGTTTAGGATTGTTACAAACTAATGATGGTCTTGTCCTTAAACCTGTTCAATCTCCACCAAGAGGCGAACGCGAACACAACTTTTTTAAACGAATTTTTTTGTCCGAAGACTCAGAGCTACATCCAGATGAAATTGTTCTTAGATCTTTATGCCCGACTTACCGTGGCTCGTTATTACACAGTGACAGTAAGTCCAAATAACCTCTTGAACACTCTTTTACCTAACCCTGTCTTTTAAGTAATTTATATCAAAATGGACGATCTGGCGTATGGATTCAAGTACCCAACTGTTATTGATTATAAAATAGGACGGGTTACGTACGATCCTGAAGCATCACAAGAAAAAATAGCAAGACAGATAAAAAAATATCCACCAGTTGAAAAAATTGGATTTCAGCTGATCGGTATGAGAGTGTTTAACCGTGAAGATGCGTCATTTTCACATTACGATAAATTATTCGGTCGAGCTCTAAGCGAAGATGATCTTATACACGGTCTTGCCTTGTACTATCAATTTCATCAAACACCTCAAATACGAGCAATCAAAGAGACTATTAAAAAATTCGAAGAAATAAAATTATGGTTCGAAAGACAACGAACGTATCATTTTTATTCATCGTCATTAATTGTAATTTACGAAGCCTATTTAGAAGATATGATTAATGAACAACTGAGTAAACAAACTGAAATGAATAACAATGATTTAGTTATAGCTAATCATTTGAATTCAGTTCGTATTGTAATGGCTGATTTTGCTCATGTATTTCCAGCTAATAACAATCTTGATGTGAATTATTTGTACGGTATAACTCGTTTAATAGAACATTTAAAACAACTACTCAATCCGGATTATAAATTCAAAGATGTTCGCATAAAAAATAATAATCAAAACATTCAATAACTCTTTTTTTTTTTGCATTTTGTATGAAATTTTGCTTACAAGTGGAATTCCTTTTTTTGCCTGAAAACAAAAATTTTGAACGATTTTCTTTTTTTTTTGTGGAATAGATAATTCATGTCATTCTTCTTTAATTTAGGTTCTCTAATGTAAAACTAATGGGAAACATAAAAAACAAAAAAATTTTATACTTTTTAATTCATTTTTATTAATTTTAAACAAACAAAAAAAAGTTCAATAAATTATTATAAAAAGTTTTATTTATTTGTGATGTTGATTTAGCAAACCTTTGTCGACCGAAACTTGACTTGACGTTTGGTTGGTCATTCACATGTTGCAAAAAATGAACGAATCTGTCCGAACGTTCAAAAGTTTTCAGAACCTTTTATAATCTTACATTCCGAGACGGAAAATTTTGAAAGTATCCGAAAAAACATGAAAATTGACCGAAAATTTATGAAAGGTTATGAAAACTTTTGAACGTTCGGGCGAATTCGGATGTACGCGAACGTTCATTTTTAGAACATGTGAATGACCGGGTAAATTTTTTTCTGACTGAAAGAAAAGACTATTTTAGAAGATCCAAATCTTAGACCTTTAACACTAGAAAGCTCGCTTTTGATAAAGCCAGACGGCTCTGGTTCGTATCGTTAAGAATGGATTTTAGTATCATCTAAGTCATCTTTTAAAGTATAAATCAATAGCTTTAGACTCAAGCTGTTAAATTGTCAATTAATTGGATCAATTTTGACTTCTGGTATCAAGAAACCCTCGGAAATCTCTTTTTTGTCACTGAATCAATTGTTTTTTCATCAGAAAAAAATGAAATTATAATGACAAATATTTTTCAAAAATAAACGAATTGGGTGATAAAGCAGTTTTTGTAAAAATGTCATATCTAAGTGACCAGATTTCTGTGATATGATTACCTAAAATGGAATTATTATCTAAGATTGAGTTTTATCTTTTAATCAGATACTCTTTTGATTCATTTTAACAAAATAAAAATGGTTTTCCACTATTGCATGAGATATAATAAATGTAGGAAAATCTGTTACTGTTTTCCGCGGTTTCTTGCGGATTTTACCGGAGTAAAATCTTCTAAAAGGGTAGGAATGTGCATCTAAAGAAAGCTTTCAATGAGATACAACCCTAGTCATTCAGAACTTCCAAACATGAACGTTCATGAACCTTCCTGAACCTTCAAGGTTTTTGAAGGTTCAAGGGTACTCTAAAAGATAAATTTGTTACTGAAATAAATAAAAATCGGGTCAAAAAGACCCGTCCGGAGTTTTAGGTAAATTTTTTTTTCCTCAGAAAAATTTTAGTATTTTAGTCTTGAACAGTAAATCTAGATTGAAAACTTTTTAAAAATCAGTTAATTTATTAAAATAACCATAATGCCTCCAAAATGGGATCTTCAACAAATGAACTTACCAGGAAGCCAATAGAATTTAGTTTAAGGATAATTTTTTAGGTAGTTTTTTCCGTGTCGTCACAAAAGTACCAAACCTTAAAAAATACAACTGTTTTTTTAATCACTCAACAGGTTCAAAAAACCTGTCTGTCTTTTGATTGTCAAGATAACTGTGAATCGTATTGAATTTCCAAAAATAAGGAGTTTACTAAGCATTCTGTGATGAAATAAAATTTACAGGGTGTATATAATTTTGTACAGTAAAATAAATTATGTTCCAAAGGCTATCGTACCAATCCACTTTTGCAGCTTTTGCGAATTTCTATAACGCCATACTTGGTTGAAAAAGGTAAAAAAACACTTTTCAGTAAATTCTCAGTACACCTCCCCTTACTCATTTCTTGCTCATATTCTTATTTGAAGTCACTCACACACATTGGATGACATTACTGAATTCATTGAGTACTTACAGCTTGTATAGGCCTTTAATATTGCCAATAAATATTTTAGGTTTCGACTACTAAAAATTATCCTTAACCCTGTAGGTTAGAATAAGAAACAGTTCAAACAATTTATTGAATACAAAAAAAGAGTAATATTAAAAAAAGAAATTTAATTTTCAACCTTTGAATTTTTAGAATCAATATGAATAAGTATTTGGTGTTCCGTTGTTTTTTCAACTTTTAACTTGGCAAAATTTATTAATTTTTTTAACTTTTCAACAAACTCTTCTTGTAATTTAGGAATATTCTTATCCTTGAAACAAAAAAAATTTTAGAAAAATAAAAAATTTTGCTATAAACTCAAGTCTTACTCTTTTATTTTGAATTTTTGACAAAACTTTAATTTTAATCGGGTGTCCTTTTTCAAAAAAGCTATGCGCCATTTTAATTTTAATCTCTAAATCATGATCAGATATACCCAAATTGAAATCAATTTCTTTCTCTTTCGTTACTTTGTTTGAGTTATCGTCGTTTTTGTGATCGTCTCGTACCTTAATTTGAGCTTTGTACAACTCTTGACCAGTCATTAGTTTAAATTGAGGTGGTGTACAACTTTCGTCAATGATAACTAGCTTTAAATCCGATTTTTGAGCTAATTCTTTAGCATTTTCCATGCTAACTTTTCCTAAATTTTTGCCATCATTTCCAATCAACTCGATTTGTAAGTGTTTATTTGCGTTTGTAACAGCTACAGTTGTTGGCTTGAATATTTTTGGACGATTTGTTGGAGTTTTATAGTTGATTGAGTACAATTTAAATGATGTTACACTTGGTGTAAGTGTTGGTTTTGTTAAGACATATTGCCTAGTGATTGTATTAATTACACTTGAGATCAATCGAAGATTCTTGTAGTCGAACATTTTTTTTACCCAAAAATTATTCTTTTCGAAATTAAAATTATTCGTGTTTTTATGTTTATTGGTTTTATGTATCTACACAATCTTTATGATTGTCAAAAGAAACTTAACAAATGGTCTTTTAATGCTATTGGGTAGTTCTAGACGGATGTGAAGGAGTTGTAAGGTTTTACTGAAGAAGAAATCAGCTTGCATTTAGAGAGGCACTTGAAGCTTTCGTAATTCAGCCGCAAATGTTTTACCATCATACGGCAAGTTCCGAACAAATAGAAAAGTGGTTTGGGATTCGGATGTGGTAAAAACAAAGAGAAGTATAGTTTGTTTTTACCATGTTTACAGTATCAAGCTCCTAGATATTTTGAAATTATAAAATTAAAGAGCAGATTTTTTACACTTCGGAACGATCCTGTAATGTTTTATAGCATTTTTTTTTTCATAGCAGGCCAATAAATTTTCATAGCATTTTCCAAAATTTTCATAGCATCTTTTTTCATAGCATAATCAAAATGACAAAAAAATTAAAATCACGAACGCGGAAAATTTTCTTTAGCATTTCATAGTCCATTTATTGCCTCACTATTTGTTTTATATAAGAGCATATCAAGAGTTTACGGGTCTTTTTCTATTAATGAGTTTAAAATATTAAAAATTTATAGAAAAATAAAATAAAATTTATAAAATAACTTTGCTCTGTCAGTTAAAACCTTAGAATGAGGTGGATAGCTTTTGAACAAAAAAAAATGCTATGAAAGGGGCATGCGATGAAAAATTTATGCTATCAAAAGATATGCCATCAAAAAAATGTGGTTTGCTATGAAAAAAAATTATGCTATGAAACAATCCCCTCCCTTCGGAACAGAAACTAAAAGCTATCATAATGGTTTTTTAGACAAGACAAGCTTCTTGTAAATTAAATGATCGTCTGAAGATTGCAAGACAAGAGGGATTTTTATTATTCAGTCGGACCAAAATAGTCAATTTTTACCCAGGTGGTCTCCAAGTTTAGTCAATCTCTAATGAGTTGTCTTAGTATATCATTAGTATCTATCTGAAATATAAAAATATACATGGTTTATTAAGTAAAATATTCTACACAAGCTAAAAGTGTTTTTGAAGAAAAAAAAATTGTTAAATGATTTTTTTCTATTAAAATAACAATTGAAATATTATTTTTTTTAGTTTTTTGGGATCTTGTCTGCGGAAAGTACCAAAATATGTACTTGTTTATCCATCGGCTTGTAGAACAGAAAATTCTCAACAAACTTGGACTAGATTTTTTATTTATTTACCTGTAGAATAGAAACAATGTGCCTAAAAAGGTGCTAAATTTTGTTATAGAATATATTATTTCTGAAATTCGGTTTGGGAATTTTTTCAAAAATGCTTAAAATAATTTAGGCATTTTTTTGAAAAATTGAATTTATCTTTAAATTTATCCACTGGTATGATCGTAATCATAAATTTCTATCAACGACTCTTTTAAGCATATCACAGATGCCTGCTCGTTTTCTTAAATAGTGTTTATCAATCATTTACAGTAGTGATTTGATAACACGATTTGTCAAAAATTTACGAAAACTACCCTTAATTATTTAATTTTTAGCGTAAAATGTTTCCCTGAAATCCAAAAATTCTGGGTAACATATACCATAGCCGAACCCAAAACCTGTATTTTTCGGGTAATCCATATCCACCCAATACCTTAAAATAAATGGGTCCATATGTCTGCATTCAACTTAATTTCAAAATGGAGAATTTTTGTTATAATAACTAAAGCAATTAGTGTTAGAGACGTTGTTCTCGTGAGTATTGAGGTATATTTAATGAGCTAGTGTGAAATATTTTATTTAAACATTCAAGAATTAATTACAATTACAAATTTTAAATTCGAATTTACATCTAAAAATTTAATTTTATTAAAAGACAAATCGATTAGTTTTAATCGTGGTATAAATTTGTATAACTCATGGCTATTCAATATCCCTATAGAATTCCAAGCTAATCTTAACACTTCTAAACTTTTGAGACAACAATTTAACTTTATTGTTGTAATATAATTGTTCGATAGGATCAACTCGTTGAGATTCTCCATTGATTGTAAATGGCATAATTCAAGACTTGTAAGTTTATTAAAGCTGGCGTTTAAATACTTTAATTTTTTCAAGTCTTTAAAACAATATGGATCGAACGTTTCTATTGAGTTCATAGACATGTCCAAATATTCTAAATTAATCAATCCATTGAACGTATTTCGAATGTTTTTAATTTCATTTTTGGTCAAGTTTAATTTTTTTAAATTTTTTAAATCTTCAAAACAATTAGCGTCAAGAAAATGAATTTGATTCGATTGTAAATGTAATTGTTCTAAATTTTTACAATTTAAAACTTGTTTGAAACAATTTTCGATACGATTTAAACGATGACACATTAAATGAAGTTCGCTTAAATTTTTGAATATTTCACTGTTTAATTCTAAAATACTCGATTGGTTCCACAAGTCCATTGAATATTTTACCAATAAATAACTCTCCAAGTAGTCCTTTTTTAAAGTAGAATATTTATTTACTTTTTTGATAAATTTTGAATCAGGTGTTGTTTTTCAACATTTAAGGACTCATGATTGGAAAACGAAATTGTTGATCTGAAGGTATAAACTGAAAGCTAAAAAGATTGACGATGGTTCACATAAAGATGAGAAAAAGATATTCCGCAAGTTGTACTCTGTAAAAAGGGAACAAGAGACAATCCTCCAAAAATCTAAGAATATTTTTTTTTATTTTTTTTTCTTCCTTTTTGTGATATTGAGGACATAAAATAAGAATTCACCATAGAAAATATATGTGTTTATATTTGAATTATCGTTTCGCTTCGTTGCTCCCTCTGTAGCACCCAAAATCGATTTTTAAACCGATCTAGCAACTTAGAATCACTAAAACTGCCTTGAAGAATCAAGTATAACGTCTTTAAATCCAGACACATAATTTTTAAAACATTTTAAAGTGTCTAAGCCATTTATAATGCGCCTTATTAATTATTAGACATTTGCAATGTGACTTTAAGTCCTGAAAGAAGTGACTTAGCGCTCCAATAACGTCTATTAAATTGGAAAAAAACGACCTTTAAGGTGTAGGGTCTTCATATACGAGAATCCTGATTATTTTTATTCAAAAAGTGGTAAAATCCATTTAAAAAAGGATACAGGCGTTCGAACCTCCTCTTTCTTTAGGTTAAAAAATTTCATATTGGAGTTCATCCAATCCGCCCTTTTCAATTTCAATCTAAACATCGTTTTTTATTCAAATTTGAATTGAGCGAACGCCACAAACTCCAGCACCCCATTCGATTTTGGTGTAAATTTGAAACATTGCTATGCCTACGTCAATTAGAGAATTTTGTTACACTTCTTTTACCCGCCTTAATCAATGATAAAAGAAAATCATTTTATTGGACCAGATCTAAAGCTCCAACGTAGGCATATGTACCCATTAATTTTATGGTATTGAGTGGGTATGGGTTCCTCGAAATTTTTAGGTTTTTGGTTCTCGTAAGGTATTGGCTACCCAGTAATACTGAATTTTAGGTATGGGTATGGTAAAACCTAAAAAATAAATAAAATACCCAAATTTTAAGGGTTACCTAACCCACAGCCATATCTAAAATCTAGTATTACTGGGTAGCCAATACCTTACCTGAACCAAAAAACTAAAATTTTCTGGGAACCCATGCCTACTCAATACCTTAAATTAATGGGTGCATATGTCTGCTTCTACGCTATCTACAAGTAACAAAAAATTCATATTTACCGAGTTGAAATTTTCTACTTTGATTCGTATTAAATTTGTTTTACTCCATTCGATTACAAAACTCCTTGAAACAAAAATCAAAAATTTTCAAACTAAAATTATAAATTTATTTTAAAAAGTTTACTCGATAATCTGTCTACCTTCTGGTCGAATAAACTTATCAGTTTGCACCAATTGACCGAAATTATTAACATCAGACTTGACAAAAAATAGAAATTTTTCCTCGAACAAAATATGAGATAAATCACTTTCATTCTCGAATTCATCCAAGCGATTCGAATACTTACTCTCAAAATTATTGTAATTAAAATTTTTAATTTTTTTAATTCGATCAATGTATTCGTTCATAATTCGTTTAATTTTATCATTTCGAGTCGTTGGTGCAACCAAACTAATATCAGTTTTAAGTTTTTCATAATAGCCATATATAAAATTTTTATAAAATTTAAGTTCTTTACTCATGTTTTATTACTTTAAGAGAAACATAAAAACAAAAATATTGAGAACTTGATTGACTTTGATTGTTACACAAACTTACCTTAAATGGGATTAATTAATTCCACATGAGATTTTTTTCTAGTTGCTAAAATCAAGATTTTATTTCAAGTCTCGGGACGTTTTTCAAAAAAAAGTGAAAAAAATTTCTTTAAAATATTTATTCAAAAGAAATTAGTTTTTGTTTGTTAAGTACACAAACATTATTATGAAGGTTGATGTACGAATCCGTTCCAAACAAATTAATGCCAGTTAATTGAAGTCTTAAATTCATAAGACGAAAAAGAAATGTCAATAAATTTTTTTATTTTTTTAGAGTCAATAAAAAAGTTTTGATATTCCACCTTGAGAAAATAGAAATTTTTTTTTATTGATTTTATTTTTTTGTTTATCTAATAAACCTTTTTTGTCTGAGAATGAGATCACAAAAAATGGTTTAAGTGGAAACTAAAGATGAATAAAAGCTGTGAGTCTCTTTATTCTTAAAGTCAGGGTCGGTTCAAAATTTTTACTTGAAACAGTCATGATATTGCTTGAAAAAACTTAATATTTCTCTGATTAAAATATTATATACCCCATTCAGTTACCACTGGGTTACCCGACTCAGACCCATAACTAATATACAAAATTACTGGGCAACCCATAGTACCGTCTACACAATACCTTAAAAACAATGGGTTCATAAATCTGTTATTTTAATATAAAACTTCGAATGTTCGAAGTCTTAACAAAGCAATAAATATGGCGAATAATCATCTGAGCTACCCACTATGTCTTTAACCTCTTCGTCACTCTCTAGTTCAGGCTCTTTATGATTGTGTTGTTCCCGTTTGCTTCGAAAGCTGAACAATGATATTTAATTTTAACACCAATGTCGATACGTTTCTCGTCTAAAATCTTTATAAATTGAAGGATCAACGATGATATTGCATCTTTATCGTTTGTTAACGATTTGAAAAGACGATTTTGTTCTTGTTCGAGAATTGGTTCGATCCAATGTCTTCAGTAGAACAACGGATGTTTAATGCTGAACAGCGTGATATAGCTTCTTTTAAAAAATTTAATCTTGGTGCACAATTTTTCACCAGTTTTTGCTCTCGTACACGTGAATATCAACCTTTACCAATTTATCAATCAAAGGAAAAATAAAGAAAAAAAAGACACATTAACGTAAATAATTTTTTTCAATGGGTTTTCTAGATTATTTAAAGGAAACATGAATAAAGTTTCTATTCCAATTTTTTTTTTATAAAACAATCATTTAAAAGAAAAAATAAGAACTCTTATGAATCTTCAATTGAATCTTTTTTGAACGCTCATCTATCATAAACAATTTTTAGACGGTGATAGTCGAGGTGAATAATTTCGTTTGATATTTCCTTCTTTAAATGGACTAGGTGGTGATATTGAGCTATATATTTCAGCTTTGTTTATAAGAGACGTAGGGATAGGGAGGGTTTAAATCATCATTGAGTTCCATGCTTTTCTAAATTTTATTTTGTTTGAAAAAAATTTAAAAAACCATCACCCTTAAAATAGTAAACATGAGGAGTAAGATTTTATTAGATGTTCAAATTTTCTAACAAAAGTCACAGGGGTTAGAAAAATATAAAACATGAAAAATAAGAAACATGAAGAATGAGATTTTATTCTTTACATTTTTTGTCAAAAGTTACACGGGTAAGAAAATTTTTGTTCGAAAAGTCACGGAGCTCAGTAAGAAAAGCACAAAAATAGTTTAATGAAGTCACCCTAAAAATTGAAACGTGAGAAGAAAAATTTTGTGTAAATTTATTTTGCCATTGAAAAAATAAAAAAGATTCTTGAGTCACGGGGCTTAACAAAAAATAAAGAAAAGCACTGCAATACTTTGAGTGTGTGTGTGTGTAGAATTGTTTCATTGAACAAAAAATTTAAATAAAAGGATTAGAAATTTAGAATTGAAGCTTATAAAAAAATACACCAAATAAATCAAAAGATTAGACGATTAGCTTAAAAAGCCAAAACAATCGAGGCTTATGTCAATTTAAAAAAATTTTACATGTGTCGAAGGACGGTTTTAAAAAATATTAATAAAAAAACAAAAAAAGTATGGTCGTTCAAGAAAATTGGTTTGTGGTCGCTTAAAAGCAAAAGTAATAAATTTTTTCACAAGAGATGCCAAAACATAAATTTCAATGGTTCAAACAATCAACGTTTAATTAATCATGAACAGCTTGAATGGAAGCCCAACAACTCCCAAACAAGTGATCAAATATTAAACGTAGAACAATATTCTTATGGTGTTGATGGTGAATGTTTTGAAAATGATGTTAAAATTCAACGTTTGGCCTACGGTTCTAACAATCAACGTTTAATTAATCATGAACAGCTTGAATGGAAGCCCAACAACTCCCAAACAAGTGATCAAATATTAAACGTAGAACAATATTCTTATGGTGTTGATGGTGAATGTTTTGAAAATGATGTTAAAATTCAACGTTTGGCCTACGGTTCTAACAATCAACGTTTAATTAATCATGAACAGCTTGAATGGAAGCCCAACAACTCCCAAACAAGTGATCAAATATTAAACGTAGAACAATATTCTTATGGTGTTGATGGTGAATGTTTTGAAAATGATGTTAAAATTCAACGTTTGGCCTACGGTTCTAACAATCAACGTTTAATTAATCATGAACAGCTTGAATGGAAGCCCAACAACTCCCAAACAAGTGATCAAATATTAAACGTAGAACAATATTCTTATGGTGTTGATGGTGAATGTTTTGAAAATGATGTTTTTTCAACTTTTTTAAATAGTTGTTTTGATTAGCAAGACTCTAAACAACAAAACTTAAGTAAACTGATAAAAATGAGTCATTATTTGTTAAAATAATGTATAAATAATGTGTTTGACCTTTGCATGTTTTATTTTATGTCAAACATAATTTTTTTTTAATTTTTTAATTAAATTTTTTTGTTGTAATTGTTAAGGTGTAATGTTTTTTTAATTCATCCCTAAAAATTTTCTTAACAATCTCTTTATGTTATTAATGTAAAGACTTTAAGTCGTTTAATAAAATTTAAAATTAATGATAGTATTTTGTTCCTCATTTTTAATACTCTCATTTCTACAGAACTGTATTAGCTGTTAACTCAAATGATTTTCTAATGAAAAGTGTCTCTTTTTATATGTTTAATTTTTTTTAAAGTTCAAAATCTTTAATTGATGAGTCGAACTTTAGAAGTGCATTAAAAAAAATAATCTAATTTTTGGATCTAAATCTCTTCATCAATTAAACTCGGTCTATTACGATTAAATAGAATTGAGAAACAAATCAATTGTCGTTCTAAATGATTCGATGAAGTATATTAGCAGAACAGAACCAATAAAAAAAGGCTTACAAGGTTTACTCTAACGGTTTACAGGACATGCAAATTTACGAGTTGAATGAATAAACCTACAAAATGCAGATCCTAAGAAATTAAAAGTCTCAATTGAAAATCATTGAAAAGTTGCGACTTATGGTACATATTCTCATTGAAAATCGAGAATTGTCATTTTTAAGTCAAAAGTAGTAAATCCAACTTTTTTTTGCTTTTTAGTTTTATCACTTTTTTCGTCAACTAGTGTACAAAAATGAAAGTGAAAATTAAAAAAGAAATTTCTGAGATTTATAGAGAATCGCCATTTGTCTAAGCGAATGCAATCAAAGATTTGTGAATTTCGGTTCTACTAGGAGGAGATGGGAAAAAGGGAGGTACTTTTTAGGGGATACTTTTTGCCACATCGATAATGGTCCCAGCGTCAATGACAGTTATTTAGGCTTTAATACCATATCTTAAAATCAAATTAGAGCTTTTTTAAACCATGTGTACTAAAATGTTTAAATAAACATTGAATTTTGCCTGCAAAAACATGAGGGGTTTGGGTAAAACTTTTGATTTTTTACCCTCATCAAAAAATTGCTTTTCTATGGTTTTCGGTATTGTTTATTACATGTGTGATATCAGAAATTACAAATTCAGATAGCTCCACGCGAACCTTTTTTATCCAGTAACTGTGACAGCTACGGTTACAGTTGCGACCCTCTTTTATGAATAATTTTTTCACTGAAATGTGATTTTCAAGGTATATATTTGAATAGACGTGAATAAAGCAAAATTTTTATTCCAATTTTTTTTATTCCAAACTTTTGGCTTTAAGAACTATTTTTAAAATTTCTAATTTCTTAAAAAAAATTTTATTTTTAAATACTAATCTTATTTACAAATTTCATATTTTTACATTTTCAATAAAATATTAAATTTTATAAATTTTTTTATAAAACAATCATTTAAAAGTAAAAAAAAAGAATTGACTTTTATGAATTTTCGATCGATTTAATAGACTGACAACTTGAACTATTACTCAGCAATTGCATGCGCTTTGTTTTTAAACGATTCAATCGTTTCATATTCATTTCAATAAAATAATTTAACTCAGCTTGTTGTGTCATTGTACTTGAATTGTTAATTGATGAATTAGACAAATTCGATTGATTCGATTTGTAACCTGATGTAGACGTTGATGAACACGACTCGGACGAGTACGAATAACAATTATTCGAACATGTAAAAATTTTTTCGATTAAAATCTCTTTTGTACACTCATCTGTCATAAGTAAATTTTTAGACGGTGATAGTCGAGGTGAATAATTTCGTTTGATATTTCCTTCTTTGAATGGACTAGGTGGTGATATTGAATTATAAATTTCGGCTTTGTTTATAAGAGACGTATTCGGTGAGTCTAAATCATCATTGAGTTCCATGTTTGAAGAAAATTGTTCAATTTGTTTTTGTAACATGTAATAGTTGGGGTTGTTCATGCAACAACAGTAGGACTCTTCTTGGATCGTTTGTTTAGTAACACATTTGCCGTTCGGGGATTTCGATTTTATTCGTGTAGATTCTATGATTTTGGTGATAGCCGTTTCCTCATCTTCTTCTAGAATTGAAAAATCCTCTGGGATATCAAGATTCACGATCGTGTTTAAATTATAATTTTTTTGAAACGGATTGAGGTTTAATCTTGATGACGTCATAATGGGTCTAGGTGGCGTGATCGTATCGCGTATAATCATAGTCGCATTCGATGAGGTTTCAGAATAAATTTGACTTGTTGAAATAGGTACATTTTGGTAAATTCGAACGGGTTCGCGATGAGTTCGATAAAAAATTGGAGGTGGGGTTTTAGGTGGAGAAGGCGGGCGTTTATTTGGAGGTTTTTTAACAGGTAGTGTGTTAAACTTGTTAACCGGTTCAGTTAGTTGAATATTGTTCGTTCGTTTGTACTCATTTATCAATTGAATAATCTCATCTAAACTCATATACTCTGGATTAGAGTAAGCGTTTGAACATTTCATGATTTATGAAAAAAAATAAATAAAATTTTTCTCATAAATTTTCAAAACTGAAGGGTAAGTGTAAAAAAAAATTTCAAGTTAAGTAACTATAAATTTTTTTTTGATTCATCTTGATGAACTGTTGTATGTCTTTGAATTATTTCTAGATTGTTTGATTATTGGAAAGTTTTGATTAAAAAAGATTCGCTGCGAACAGGATTTGAACCTGTGCGGGAAAATCCCAACAGATTTCAAGTCTGTCGCCTTAACCACTCGGCCATCGCAGCTCTCTATGTTCACATGTTTTTGTCAATTTTATTTTGTTTTAAAAAAATTTTCAATATTTTTTGAGTAAAGATTACATTTATATTAGAGTATCTACTGAGTAAATTAAAAACACTTTTCATCACAATTAACCAGCCTGAATTTATTGAGTTCTAGCTCGTAGTCAGAATGTTTCACATCAGACGCTTTGTGTTACAAATTAGGTCAAGATGATTGACGAGTCTTCAGCTTTTTGAATTTCAGATGAATGGAATTATTAATGAAGAGACCTGCACCAATTTATCTTCGGTCAGAAGTTCTGACCAACCAAAAGAATTGAAACTGAAAAAAGTTTTTTTTTTTTTAACAACTCTACTTGATGCCAAAAAAAACTTAAAAAAAAAATTTATGACCGTCACACATTTTATTGAGTGTGTAAATTTTTGACGCTAGGACCATTGTCAATGGGATGAAATAATTCCATAAGGAAGTACACTGGTGAAAACGGTTAAAATAAGGTTTTTTTTCATTCAAACAGCATCTGCTCCTACCAGAACCGCAATATCCATTTTGTTTTGGGTCAGCTTAATCAAGAGGCAATTCTCTACAAATCTCAGGAATTCGTTTTTTTATTTTATTATTAATTTTTGTATACTAGTGGACAGAAAAAGTCATAAAAATATAAAACAAAAAAGGGAATTTACCACTTTTTGACTTAAAATTCGGAATTTTCGTAGAAACCTATATATTTTTATATTAAATTAATCCCTTTAGATTTTAAAAAACACCGTCTTTTTTGCACCTATTGATTTTTTGAAGTCAATGATGCTGCTTTATATTTTAGCAATCTTTTGCTTAATTATCGCTGATTTTTAATTCTTTTTCTGTAGCCTTAAGGAAAAAACATAGAGAAAAAGGACTGCAGATTCTGAAAGAGCATCAAAAATAATGTATTCCTGTGCAAAAATAATAGGGGGTGTACACAAAAAAATGGGGGGTGTTATTTCTTGAAATTTTAAAATCGATTGTAATCGTTAAAATAAGCGACCAGAGGGTTAATGGGGGTACCATTTTGAAGAACTTTTGATGATGAACATCCTAGAATATTTTGTTTAAAGCTAGCTTTCAAAATAAAGATATTACACCCGGGTGTATACATTTTTCAGGAAGTAAAATATTTGAGAAAATTTCGAAGGCGAATTTATAATGAGTGGCATTACAGAAACTGTGATAGAAAATACTACTGTAGCAATCAACTGATATTCGAGTTGTTCGTAGAACAGAAATGAATGCTAGGTCATCAATAAATCATGCTATTTTTACAATTATTATCGAGCGACCAAACATAAGAAACTTGGCATGATCAAACGACAGTTGAAATGTCGAATAACGTGACTATTCGACTTGAGTCAAGTAAACGTTAGTTGGTCGAAGGCGAAGAGCAAAATGTATTCTGTCAAAGATTTAAAAAATTAAATTGCCAATTTAAGGGTGCGCATGATAAATTGATAAGAATTTAATAAACTTAAGATACAGTTGAAAGAGAAAGTAATAGTCATCAAATGAAATTTAAAACGAAAACAATCGACGAACTATAACAGTTAAGGTTTTGGAATCGAAAAATTCAAGCAACAAAGAAAATCAATCAAGCCAAATATTGAAAGCCAAGAGAACTGGGCTAGGTTCACCCTCTAAAATTCAAAAAAGCGCATTCAAACCCAAACATGTGATAAATGTTTTCGGTGTCGAGAGCTACATCAATATATTTCAAAAAGGATAAATCAAAAAAGAAAAATAAATTTCAAAGAAAAGCCGTTTATGGCCACATAAAAACAAAAATTATAAACGTTTTAACAGAAGAATCTATAACTTCCAGCTACCCGGCTAAAAATTTTCTTATGGTGTTTATAATTTACAGTTCGCTAATGGTTGTAGAGACCAACCAATTGGTGAGAAGCCCCAAAACTTCCAGTCAACTGATAAAAATGAACAACAAGTTTCTTATGGTGTTCTTGTTAATTTTTTTATCCATCCCTGAAAAAGTATTCTTAATAATTTTTGGGTTTTGTTATTTAATTTTAAAATTAATATATGATGTTGAACACTTTTTTTTTGTTAATTAACTAGTATATCCCCTTAATGGTAAACTTCATAATGCTCTTAATTTGAAATACTTTTGCGCTCTGATTGGTACTATTACTATTATTTTGTTTTAACTGTGTTTTGGTAATTTAAAAATTAGCTAATAGCTCCATTGGCCTCGAATCTAAGAAGCACCAATCAAAACCATTGACAAATCTCCTCTTGGTCTTATTCCTTTTTTAATAAGAGAAAGCTTTCAAAAGGTATTCGAGTTCTTCTTTATTAAACTTGTCGTAGATCAATCAGTCGCGTACCCAGACACTTTTGGATAGTGTAATGAAGTTCTGTGTGGAGAATATCCCTACATACTTTTGTCAATATTTAACTTAAATCACCGGCATTGTAAACAACAAACGGCACTTATTATATTAAAAAATTTTCTAGCTCGGTCACCTTCAAGTTATATCACTCCCAATTTTAATGAAAAATGGGATGATTTGAGTATGAGTTGACTGGAATTAAAATATTAGAGCGTAGCTAACATTGAGGAATAAGGAAACACTTTACGTCAATGGAGCAAAGTGACTGAGAACAATAGACGATTGGACTAACACGTACGCATCATATTTCAAAATCTTGTTTTTAACAATCTTAGGACTTCATTAAGTACGAATTTAAATTTGAGGTGATGAATGATCATCTTGACAAACGGACTATGCACTCTAATTAAAAGAAAAATAATGTTATTTTAGTATATTATAGCATCAAGCCTTTTCCCTCTGGTCATGAGTGTGTCCAAGAATAAATGTTCGTCGTTCTAATGTTTCAAATTACGATTACAAAACGATTCAATTACTCTCTCGATAGTCTTAGACTATTACCTTTCTAGAAATACCTTTAAATCATTAGCTGTAAAGTTAATTAATCATTTTATGTTTTATTCTGTCGATTCATATTTCAAAGAAATCGATATAAAAATTCTTTAAATAAAAAACAGGTAAATTACTGATAAAAAAAGGATAATTGATTAATTGATTTCTGAATTTTTTTTTCGAAAAAAAAACAAAGCAAACGTTGTATAAAAATCAAGAAATTACTGACAAAAGAATAAAAAAAGATAATTGATTAACGTGGGAGAAATTTTTAGACCGTGAGAAAGTTTTTCCGTTTGATATTCTATTTTAGTTAATTTTTTAGTTTTCACACTTGTGAAATTTAAATAGTAAGATGTAAGTCATATAATAAAATTTACTAGAATATCCCATTAACGGTAAACGAATAAAAAAACATAGCATATGTTTAGGCGATTCGAATTTTGTGAACGTAAGGCTTTTTGACGCGACCCTTATTTTTCTTCCATTCTAGTCTCTTCCACAGTGATTAATTACCCTTGTATTTCCTAAATCTCTAACTTACAAAAGCTATTGAAGACGTAGAAAGATTAAAACTGGGACTGATAATTCATTCGAGCTATTATTCGGGTAAATTCAGAATTCTTTTTTATCTATATTAAATCGAATAGGAACAAATAATAAAATTGTAACTGTACTTTAATCTCGTTTGGGAATACATAAAACTACAAATATTTATAAATTTTATTGGGATAAGTTTGAATGTTGTTTTGTTAATTTTTTAAGCTTTTTTTAATTTAATCTGAGGGTACTTTTTTGACTTTTTTGGAACACGATACTGGAGTTTTTTTGGTTGGAAGAATTATTCTCACTTAATGACATTCTGAGAATTGGACAACGCTAACCTTGTGTTGAAATTTTTAAAACTAACTGTTTATGATACCGTAAACTCTTGCCCACTTCTCTAAGAACAAAGACAAAATTGAGGTTTGTTCTTTATGGAACTAATACCATCGAAACCATGTTATAACATTTTTTTTTCATTTTTTTAGAATAAACCTGACTTAAGACTAATGGAAAGGATGGATTATGAAAAAATTTAATTAATTAATTTTTATTCAATTTCGAAATTAGTTCCACAATTTTTTGAATTTATTCCAGAAAAAATACAAAAAATTAAGCGAACATTCGAGCTTACTCTTAGTCTTAAGTCAGGAGTTCTTAAAAAAATTGTTATAACATGGTTTCGATGGTATTAGTTCCATATAGAACAAACCTCAATTTTACCTTTGTTCTTAGAGAAGTGGGCAAGAGTTTACGGTATGTATATGTACTAAAAATTATATGAGGGTGTCCAATTTTTTTTTGAATTTCTTCTCATGACTTATTTTGAGAATTTTCTTTTTTGAGAAGTCATCTGATAAACTAAATGTCGAATCTAATTTAATTAGCTCACACTTAGAAGAAAAGTAAATGATAAAATTTGAACTTAGCTGAGATTGTCTATTTTTTTAAATCCCAACAGGTGAATTTTTTTTTGAAAAAAAACTCTCAATAGAAATTCCGCAGAGTACTGGTAGAGCTGATGCTCCTTCAGCAAAAAAAACCAAAAAATAAATTAAAAGAAACGATTTTTTTTAAATCAGTCGAATTTCGAAAAGGTTATTTTTTGGTACCAAGAACGTTTAAGAAGAAGGTTTTCGGTCAAATTAATTGATTAACATAAGATAGTAAATATTTCAGTTAATTCTTTTGTGTCAATTAACAATTAACCCTCGAATAATTGATATCTTTTTATTTTACCTGTAAATTATCTACGAAAACCGAAAAGTCACACATTTAGAGAGCGTGGGAATTTTTTTCTTTTTTATGTCTCGAAATTTTCTACTTTTACTTCCTATCTTTTTAACACAATGTAAAAGTATTATAGCAAAGAATCGCTGAAATTTTAAATATATAGATGATAATTTTTCATTTTTTGAACTCTATCTCTTACATTGCTGTATTGGTTCTAATCTGCAATGTCTAAAATGACATTTAATTAGCTCCTATTTACCCCTTAATTTCGAATACAGTACACTACTGAATAAGTTGAAATGTTTCGGAGCATTGCTTAAGACGCTCAGGCGCATTGCTTAGGCAAAGTTTCTGGGCTGCCTAAGACGCTCCGGCGCATTGCTTAAGCACGCAAAAGAAATATTTTCAATGCGCAAGCGCATGCTCTTGCGCACCATAATTTATGTTAATACAATTCTTTCCTGCGCTTATGCGCAATAAATATTGTGCTTCTAAACTTTGCTTAGGACGCGCAAGCGCATTGCCCCTGCGCGTCTTAGGCAAAGCTTCGGAGCATGCTGCGCATTGCTTAGGCAGAGTGTCAACTTTTTTCAGAAATGTACTGTATTTAAATCTTGTCTTAAAATTTTTTTCATGTCTAAAAAAATAAAATGTTTTGCTTGGAAGAATATTTTTTGAAACCACTTTATTTGATATGCATAAATTATTTAATCTTGGTTAGGATTAATTATTTCACTAACAAAAAATTTATCTCAGCTAAAAAAATTATTTATTGTCACAATTGTTTTATTCTTGTTCGAGATGTTTAATGACACATGGAAGGTTGTTGACTTGATTCAAAAATGTAAAGATTTTCAGGTACCATATCAAGGAAAAAACAACAACTTATTAAGCGTTTAAATGATTATCAAGCGACTAACACTAATACTAACAGCGATACAGACGAAGAACAGCAATCAAATGAATCGCATGATCTAATCGAAGTCCAAATCATGCCATCCATTCAAATGAAAATTGAGTATTGTTGCAATCTTTACAAATCCTTGCTTTTGACTCGCTTTAAGAAAAGAAACATCCCAATAGAATGAAGAAATGTTGAGTGATCCGAATCTAATAGAACAGCTCACTCATGGCTTACATTATTTATTTTTTAAAAATTTTCCAAGATAAGAAGCACAACTAAATTAAAATAAATAATTGGCGATGTATAAGATTAAATCAATATATTTTTCACTTCTTAATATAAACCTAGTTTACATAATAGATGTATCCACAAGTACCAATCAATAAAATATTAATGAAAAAAATCAAATAATTAAATTAATATTTTATACTCTTAAAATTCAATAAGCATGTTTGTTCAATTTTTTATTTTTGTTAAGAGTTTATTTCCTTTTCAATTCTTAAAAATTTTTGCAAATAAAAATAATTTTTTATTTACTTTTACGAGTGCGCGTTTGGACAGCCTTAGTCGAATGTTTTTATTTTTGTTTTACCATTCTTTTGTCAAGAATCTTAATTGATTGACTTATTTACTTGAAAGGCGTCGAACTCAAAATAAAATGTTATTTTTTTTTCATTACCTTTAGAAAAATTTTATTTTTATAAATATTTAAAGAAACAATAAAAAATTTTTTTTTTTAGATATTTATAAAAGACATTGGAACATATTTGTATAACTAATTTAAAATTACTCTTTTTTTTTATTTCTTAAAAAATGTACTTTTTTATGGCTTCTCAATTACTTGAACACAAATTTTGATTGTTATTGTTGTCATTACGTCGAAAAAATATCAACAAAACTCTAAAAACAAGACAACAACAATGATAAATTTTGAACAAAAACAAAGAGAGTATATAAATAGTATACTTTCAGTAAAACGTTTGCCCGACTTAAAAATGAATAATAAAAAAAATTTAAGATTTAATATGACACGTTCGTCTACTGCTCAAAATCGTTTGCCTACAATTAAAAAAAAGTCAATCGAACCAACCAAGTCTTTACACACAGAGATCGAAACAAGTCAAGACTCGTTGTACTGGTTGAATAGTTGTGAGATATTTTCTAAAAGTGAAAATCAACAAAATGCGACTAAATTTTTTGTACAAAGTAAAAATTTATCAAAATTAAAAGCACTTATGGTAAAACAAAATGGAGTTTTATTCAAGAATTTAGATCAAAGTCTTAAGACTAGTGTTGAAATAAAAAAAAAATCTCGATTTAAATTTAAAAAAATAGCAAAATTATTAATATTGGCATTGCGATTAATAAATTCACTCAAAATTAGGAATGGAAATTTTTTAGATGGTTTTGAAGTAAAATTTTTAAACAATTTTTTTATAAAATGCATCTAATTTAATGCCTCAATGGGTTCGTTCCTTAGTCTAAAAGACCCTTGAAGAAAGCGACGGTGTTTAATGTTTCGTAGCTCTAGCAACATTAATAAAGGACGTATTTTTTAGACATTTGATCACTTGAGAAAAAGTCAAAAAAAATATTTTTCAGATTTTAATGTAAGATTTAAAGTGCTTTTAAGTAGTTTTTTTATTGTTTTGGAACATTTTTTTGACATCACATCTTAAATCACTCTAGTCAAAAAAAATAAAAAAAATTCAAAAATTCAGAGCCTGGATTAAATTAGAACTATAAAGAGTACTTTAGCAAAAGTTTTCCGGGTTAATTTAATCAAATTTTAGCTCATATTAAATTTGAAACATGGTTCTTTTCCGTTCAAAAAAAGGTCGAATAGCTTCTGAAGACTGTTCATCTTTTTGCGCTCTTTCTTGTGGCTAAGTTTTGTGATCTTCGATTCAGACTGCAGACTCGTTAAAATCAAGAAAACGCCTAAAAAAACTAACGGTCAGGTTAAACATTGACCCTTCCAAAATTCACTGATCCCTCATTTTCCGGGGAAGCATATGTCCAAACTTAAAAAAAATAGCATCAATCAATAGCTCTTGAGTTGCTCTAATTAGATCACTAGCTGCTTTGATGAAATAGCTTGTAATAAGATTAAAAACAGGGTCAGTAAAATAAAAACTCTGGGTCTGGAACATCTTTTCAAACTTTTCCTATAGAAAAATAAATGTAATCTCAAAAAAAAGCTAGTGATCTAAAAAGAGTAACTCAAGAGCTATCGATTGACACTATTTTTATTAATTTTGGGCATATACTTTCCTGGAAAATGAGGGGTGGGTGAATTATGAATTTTGGAAGGGTCAGTGTTTTAGGGGGTACCAACGGGCAAACTAATTTTTCCGACCAACTTATGGTCCGCCAACTTCGATTTTCTGATAGAATATTTAATTTACTTTCTTGCAAAATAAAGAATTAAGTTATAAGGCTTTTGGCTCGGTATCTAAACACACCTGGGATCTTTAGAATATTAACGGTACACCATTTTCCGTCATGTTCAGGACGCATATTTTCTGCTCTTTTTAGCTATAAGAAGAGCTAAGGTTGCAAGCCATCTTTTGCAAGGAACAAAAAATTCTACCAGAAAATCGGTATTTGGAAACGGCTGAACCTTCAGTTCGGGAATCCGACAAACCCAAAGCATAAAACCACAAGAAAATTTAAACGGAACACCACTCTGCCGCCGAACCAAATGTTCAAAGGTTCCTGGACACCGATTTTTTGGAAGAATTTTGTGTACTTTTCCTTGCTTTAAAGGTGCTTTTTTTCTGAGCCTTTGTAGAATTCGAATTAGATTTAGTTTTGATAAGTTTATTTGGGTCACTTTAATGAAAACTCTGAAAAACTTAAAAAAAGTTTTTTTCACAATCTTTTGATTAGAGAATAAGGAAACTTAACGTAGACTTGATTACAAATAAAAAATATTGAAGGTGGTTAAACGTTTTATCTCAAAAATGCATTAAGATAAAAATGACTAACAAAAAATAATTAAATCCAAAATTAGAGGCGTCTTTGAATTAAATCTAAAATTTTAAAAAACTTCTTTTACAAAAAGTATCACGCAATGTACGGCGAAGAGATTTTTAATAAAAAATATTACAACCGTCCAGCTGAACCACCATTTCCAGATGAAGTTAAAAAATATCTTCAACTAAGCCCATTACAAAGAACCGATGACATGCTTAGACAAATTATAATCTCATTAAGTTTTTCAGTACCAGAGTTTCTAGACTTTCCGATATACATGCAACGAATGATCGCTAAACATTCATATTATGCCGAGTACTTACCGAATCGTGTTATAATACGTCAAGGACATGTAGCACAAAATTATTATTACATCATTTCTGGTACTGTGCTTGAAGTTAAAGATAGCCTTTCTCAAGTAGACGGTACTCCAATTTCAGTTTATAAACGAGGCGATTCGTTCGGTGATAAATCGATTATTAATAATACTCTTCGTCCATCGTCGATTAGAGCAATTGGAACGAGACCTATTTGTTTGTTAACTTTGGATAAAGACGACTTCTATCGGGTTCAAACTCCACTGGCAAATGAAGAAGAAAGAATGGAATTTTTACAAAATAAAGTCCATCTTTTAAACTTGATAAAATTCGATTTCAACCTGTTGATTAATGATAATCGCAACAACCAAGCAATATGCTCTCTTTATTTCAAAAATGGTCAAATGATATGCGAAAATAGTCAGAACGATGATTGGATTTATATTGTCAAAACAGGCTCGTGTAAAGTCTTGAGACGTACTAAACTCGACAAAGAGGCTCTAAAAGAATACTTGTCCCATAAAAAACGAACCAAAGACTTGAACATGCTGATGAAGTTACACGATTCAGAAAGAAAAAAAGCCCCGGTTGTTTTCAAAAGTCTTGATATAAATCAACTTAAGAGTGATGATGTGTACTTGGAGATGCATCGATTAAAGGAAGGTGACATTTTTGGTCTACACGATATCGTTTTGTCCGAGAGTGATGATAAACGAATACCATTAATATTAACATCCGAGGGTGTCGAGTGTATTTTGATAAATCGTAAATATTTTCTTAAACACATCCAAGCCCAGGCATTGTATAAATTAAGATTTAATTTGCACCCGTATCCTGATGATAATTATTTAATAGACAAATATTTTGATTCGTTCAGATGGATTGATTACAGGCAAGAAAGAAAATTGGAAGCTCTAAGAGATTTAGCCGATCGAAAATCGATTAAAGTTAAATATTTTTAATTTTTGTAATTTTGTTAATATTTTTTTTAAAATTTGAGTATGTGTCTATTTTAATAATTATTTCGGTAAATCGGTAAATTTCAATAAAATTTTATGTTCTCTTGTGTTTTTTTCCATAATCCGAATGAATTTTTCTAAAATTTTGGAACTTTCGAAGATCCAAAAATGGGTCTAAATAGGCCTTAAAGAGATTAAAAGGGACTGAGTTTCCTCATGGATGCTGCTAATGCTGTCTCTGATGACACAATAAAAGAAAGTACTAAAGAGTCTAAATTAATTTATTAACTTTTTTGATTTTTTAGTTCAAATTGACTTTCATTTGGAAACATTTTTAAATAAAAATCTTTCCTAATCTTGGCAACACGGGTTGCTTCTTTAACCATTTTATGATCAATTATATCATTTAAACAAATAATTTTAAGCGGTGATGCTAAAATGTTATCCAAACTAACTTTAACATAAAATTCATTATTCGTAATCAATTTATACCGAATCTCTCTGTTATTCAAAATCTCGGTTTTATACTTTGGTTTTGAACGAGTTGTATTTAAGTAATTTATCAACTGTTTGCAAGCGAGAAACGATTTTAAATCAATCAACCTCTGTGACTTTGCACACGTCTTGAATATTTTCGAATAATTCTCATTTAGTTTTAGTTCGTCTAAACTCAAATACTTGTCTTGATTGAGATCTTGAATTTTAAAAAACGTTTCAACATCGAACTCTTCTCGTTCACTAATCAAAAAATTGAAATAAGTAAAAGGATATTGCAAATCAAAGTCGTCTCTGAATCGATGCGAACTAGTCTCAGCAAACTCTTTGGAAAACTTTGATTGAAGATCTTCCATTATTTTTTTATTTACTAAAATCTGAATATGATTGATCCCACGACGTTTTTGATAACCATACATCCTATTGAATAAACTTGATACATATTTAATTGAATCCATGTAAGTTATTGAATGAACTCGACTCTTTGTGTCATTTTTACACTCATTTCCATCAAAATTACACTCTATACTATTACATTCAGAATTACATTTGTTATTATTTTGTAATCTAAGACAATAACTAGAACACTCAGGAACTGTCCAATCTGCCATTCTTAGTTTAAACCCGGTCTCTTTGGTGTAAAAATCTTGTAAACTAACAGGCTGTCCAAAAAAATAATCGTCACAGGAATACAAAAAATTGTCCGATAGACCTTTTATTCTGTGCAGGTGAGACTCAATTGCAGGTGAGTTGAAAGTAGGCAAATGGTATAAATTGGTGAAAATATCCGAGTGTTTGACCAACTTGATCCTTGGGTTGGAGACATTCAGCCAGTTTGGGTAATGACCACTAGTAACAATGTAAATGTTTCTGACCCAAGGAGCGAATCTTTCGATTGAACGTAACGAGAATTTCAATTCATTGTTGTCTGTGAAACGATTTTGCGACAAGTCATTAAACACTGGACTTCCTAAATCCCAGACTAAATTTGCATTATAAAAATCAAACTCTGAAAAATCGTTTGAAAATTGGGTTTTGATAAAATCTTCAGACTCTTTGGATTTTACTCTAAAAAGGGTTATGTTTGTCGAGTCTTTGTGATAATTTTTGACATAAACAAAATCTGAACGGATCCTTTCAGGAAGTTGATTTACTCTGTTAAAATTCGAGTATTTTCGACCCAAGAAAGTTCGAGTTATATTTTTGACACAATTAAACGAAGAATCACAATCAAGGGTGACGTAACCAATGTAGACTTTGTACTTGAGAGTTTTTTCGATCAAATAATTCAATTGTTTCAGTATGATTGCCTTTTGGACAAATTCTAAATTGTTAAAGGTTAATAAACTTATGTTGTCGACTTTATTAGAGTTCTGGTAAGTGGGATTGTGATAAATATTGTCATAGGACTCGATTGACATGTTCTTGTAAATGTAGGGTTCAAATGACATTTTAGATGAAAGGGTTAAATTATGTAAATCATCTTCGGATAGCATTGGAATAATGACTAACATGTTATTTGGACGTATACAAGATCTGTAATGACAGTACAAATCTTTAAAATCAAAAAACTTGGATGCTTGAGTCTGAATGTGATCTGGAGACTCTTTTTGAGTCGAGTATAATTTGAGTAGTCTGAGGTGTTCCGGATCAGATCCATTTACCCATGTGTATACGAGATCAATTGGACCTTGAACATCTCCATGTTCTACGGAACCTATTTTCCAATTGAAGTCAAAATATTTGAATGGATAAATAAAAAGGTTAAATAGACTTAATAATAGAGCAAAAACGATGATGCGACGATAACCGAAAGGAAAAGACATCTAAAATCTTTTTTAAAAAAAGAAATTAAAATTTGTCTTTAAACCAGGGACAAACAAAGTTTGTATAGATGACTCCTACGAACCTACTTTTTGGCATGAATTCTCGAATACAAATAATGTATTTTTTATTTTTTAAAATAAAAAGAATACATAAATATGTATTCGAGAATACTATAGAATACATATTTTTTTGTTAAACGAATACAAACATGTATTCTAGAATTCAAACATATTTGAATAAATTTAAGAATACATACTGGAAAACATTGGAGTATACTTTGTGGTTTATGATTTTTTAGACGAAAATGTTTTTTACCGAAATTAAAGAGTTTTACATATAATTCTGACTGCTGATAACTAAAAAGTTATTTGCATAAAAAATGAATTAAATAGTTAGTTAGACCTCATCATAAATTTTCTGTTAGCTTGTTGTGCCCAACTTGAAAAAGTACAGAGATTGCATTTCTATATTTTAAAGAGATTACAAATTTCATTATTTTATTTGTTGACTTTGAAAACATTCTTCTAATAATTTCTTGGCTATTATTTTTAATGATTAAACTCAGACTGCGTTAGTTTTTTTTGGCATTTAATTATTATTATGACAAAGATGCCTAGTTTATGTATTCGTCAATACATAATTATGTTTTCGAGAATACCACAAAGTTGCTCTAGAAACCTCATAAACCGTTGAACGCAGACTTGTTGGCACTTTTTAGAACCATGTACAAATCTTTTCATTTACTGAAGCCACTAGCTGACTGGACGCCTTAGGCGTGTGTATAACATTAATGTAATAATGAGATTTTTGGCTGCTTTTTCGGTGCTTATATTTTGAAAACTGCAATTAAGTCTTCGATAGGGGAAAATGAAAAACAAAAAATCTTTAAAAGCATTTAGCCATTTTGTTGTGTGTCTTACGGACTTGAAGTTTGTTGCGCACCAAAGTAAAAGAAAGTAATAATTATTTTATAACTTTTATTTAAAATTGAATTAATAAAAAAATGGTCTTCTTGTAAAATAAAAATATTTATAAAAAGAGATATTAAAACACCCGTCATGTGTTTCTAATTTATTAGCCACGCTACCGTGTTTCCAATTATATATTGAATAAATTTTTATTTCATTTGTGAAACATTTCTCCACCCTTCTCCTAGTTGAAGTTAAATTGACCCGAATTGTCTTTTCTAGTTAAGTTGTCAGCTTACGCTTTTCTTAAGAAGGAGGCTCTTGAAAGTAGTGTTGTCGTTCGAACCACTTCGACCCGGGTTCGACCTTTTTCACCAAAGTTCGAACGCAAGTTCGACTTTTTTTTCGAACTTGTTCGAAAATTTGCAAGTTCGAACTTTGAATGTTCGAACTTTCTTATATTCGAATCTAAAAGTTCGAAAAGTTCGACCTAAGTTCGAACTTTTTTTGAAAAAGTTTGAAAAAGTGTACATTAATTATATTTTACTTATATTTATAAAAACTTCTGCCCTCCCATTCACATTAGTTCAAAATGATTTTTTTCGAGAGTTTTGCCAGCAACTCAAACCAAATTATAAAATTCCGGATTAAAAAATTTGTCAAATTCATCCAAAAAACATTTTGAAGAAAAATTCAAAATTTTAAAAGAAAAACTCAAAACACTAAGCTATATCGGCTTGACAACTGATTGCTGGACATCAAGACAAAATTATAGCTACATTGGTTAAACAGCACATTATCTCGACGCTAATTTTAAGTAAATAAAAATGTACTATTCTTTTTGAATATTTTAAGTTTTTAAACATTATCCCAGCAATGAGTACGCCATCTAAACGTTTATTTTCTTCAGCTGGCTATCAAATTTGGGGATAGAAGGAATAGAATATCCCTTGAAAGTCGAGGAAATTTTGTTTTTAGGGTGAATTATAATCATTTAAAATAAGGTTAAAGAAAATAAAAACTTATAAATGAACCATTCATTTTTTCTTCCTAAAAGTTTGTGGGATTAAGGCATTTAAGAGTCTCATAACTAAAATTTCGAACTAAGTTCGAATTCGGGTCGATTTTTTAGGAAGTTCGAATTTTAATAATTCGAATTTCTTAGAGTTCGAACTTTAAAGGTTCGAACTTGGAAAGGTCGAAAACTCAGGTTTGAACTCAGGTCGTTTCCAAAAGTTCGAACTTAAGTTCGACTTTTGCGGGTCGATGCACAACACTACTTGAAAGTGACCCCACTCAAATCCATCGAATGTCATAAGTAATTTAGTTTTTGGAAATTGTGATTTGACCTTTTTGCGGCTCTTTATCTTTAGATATAACGCCCTATACATCATAACACCGAAGGAAAAGAAATCTTTTTGAAAAATATAAAATAATTATAAAAAAAGAAATATATGAGAAATCTGCTGGTATAGGTAAAAATTGAAAAAAAATTAAAGAGTTAAATGTCTTAAAAGGTAGCCCTTTAATTCCGATTCAAATTAAAAATTAAATCAACGTGGATTATTGGCTCATAATACTTTTTTCACTCTCGAAAAAAGTACATGTGAACTAACATCATCATCATTCTCTTCTTCGCTGGAATCCGACGCATTATGATCTAAATTTAACCTTTTTGTTACGTCTAAAATTGAACTACGGCATCACGTATTTGACATAACCATCCAAGGTAATGTCATTCTCTTTCAAAATTTTCTTTTAAATATACAATTGATTGTCTTTTCCTACATCTAATTTTTTTATTGGTGGTCGATTATCCAAGGCGTTTTGGTATTTGACAAACATATTAGTTTCTTGTTTTTGAAAATATTCAATCGACTTGTAAATATTCGGATGAGCAACTCCTATAAGATCTTTTAATTTTTTGTTATAAGCCTCTAAGTTTTTATTTGTCCTAGGACCTTCAGTTTCATAAAGGTTCCACAAAGACAATGCAGAGTCTAAAACTTTGGTCCATTGGTATTCTACTTGGTCTATAGGAATAACTGCTAAACTAAAAAAGTTGACGTTTTCATTTCGTTGGATTTTTGAATCGCCAAATTCAGCATTTGACTTATTTCTAAAGCCTCCAAAACCTCCTTCAAATTCTTATGTGTCTCGGCGAAAGGCGATATTTTCTGGCTGAAACTTTCTACTTGAATATTTAAAAGAAAACCTTCTCCTCACTAAAGATAATGATTTAGTGTGTTCATTTAAAAGATTTTCTTTATTTACTCGATTTTACACCAATGGCATATATAAGCTTTTGTGAGTTTTTTGCTTCTTTGAAAAAAAATTTGACCCGAGCAGGATTCGAACTGACACTTTCGTGATCATTGATCAACCGACGACAAACTTTAAGCAAACGCGATCCAAGACCCGAAACACGACTTTTGCGCATGCAGTGTGGGTAAAGAATGTTTTAACATGGGCAAGATGGTATTTATTGCCTTGTCAAAGTTGTGTTTCGGGTTGTGAGGCAGCAATATCGAACTAGGGAATACAATATCCTTTTAATTTTCAAGAACTTATCAAGATAAAGTAAAATCTTTTTTAAGGATATGTTAGGAAGAAAAAGAAAAAAAAAAACCCAAACCACCTATTTTTTGAAAAAATCGGATCTGAAAAAATTCATAATTTTTCGAGTTTACTTTAAGTCTGAGGCCTCTATAGGCTTTTTAAAGTCGCAAAATTTCGTTTGAAGACAATTTACAGTCAAGTCCCACTTATATCACCACACACTTAAGTCACTATTACACTTAAATCACTGGAGAGATTAAGACCAAAGGGTCACTTTTAATGAAAATCGATTCCAATTAAGCCACATTTCATTTTTATCACTGCAAAATGGCTTGGGATATAGGGTGATATAAGTGCGACTCGACTGAATAATATGAGGTTGGTCGGTTTTTAAAAAAGTTTAAAAAGTAAAGAATGGTTTTTTGAGGGTTCATGACACTTTAGATCCTTAGGCTCCAAAAAGATTATTTTGGACAACCCCTAAAAAATTGTCATATTAAGGTTTTCATATGTGTAGATTACGAATTGAAGGTCAAAATCGTGTAATAGTGTAGGCGACTAATTTTAATTTGTTTTTCCGTTATTCAAATTTTTGTTAACATTTTAATGAAAAGTTGTTATAATTTAAACTAACGTTCCGATTTAATTAGGAATAAATTATTAATATTTTTTGAAAGAAGACTTCCAAAAAAAACAAAAACATAAAATAAAATAATTTTGAATTATTTAAACAAATATGTTCGCCCAAAATACAAACAACAAGGACAGTTTTTTGAAGCAGGCCAATGAGGCACGTGAGAAACGCAACATGGAAAAAAAACGTCTCAATTCGGTCATTAAAATTCAATCGTTCTTTCGTGGTTACTCAACAAGGAAACAATTTTACAACACTTTAGAGTATGGTTTAAACAAAATTATCCAACAAAAAATTTTTTTATTTAAAAATCTTGTAACCAAAGGTGTGAGCTAAACGATTCTTTTGAACATGACCAAACCGAATTTATGAAAACCAGAGATTACACTTCTAAAGAACTTTTCGATTTGATCAAAAAAATTTTATTTTTTAACAAATTCAAAGCCTCAAAGGGAAAGAGTTTAGACCAAACAGTAACAATCAAACTCTACACTCTTTTTTAACATACCTAAAAAATATTTTTATGTTTAGTTTGTTACCAAATTTAGCTCGTACATAATCTTTAACATCACAAATGCAGATTTTAAGGTAAAATTAAGTCCTGTGAATAATTTTATTTAAATCTTCTAAAGTTCGTTCTTTAAGCACTCTTATATGAGTCTAATTTTGTCTAAAGATAATTTTCAAAGCTTTCTAGTTCAATCTCAAAGACTACTCAAACTGTTTCTGGACTTTATAACCACTCTAAATGTAACTATTCAAACCACTTCTGTGTCCAATTTTAAATCAAAACGATTTTTTCAAGATCAAAGATTTGAATGATTACAAAATATTTACGAATATAATCAATTTTTATGTCATTTTGAGTGATACAAAGTACTGGAAATGTTTTCCCACATCGAAAAAAAGTAACTTAAAAAATGATAAATTGTATACCAGAAAAGACCATGTATATTTTTTAAAGATGAGATGCTTGATAAAACATTGAAAGAGATTAGCAAAAATTATCTACTAGCACTCAAAAATAATTCGGTATTCACTGTCTTAATGGTAATTTAGCATGGAATATTTTATTGGAAATATATTGCAACTTTTTTTTTTTGTTTAGAGACCGTTGATTCAGAATAGTCTCAATCATATTCCAATAATCAAGTCAAATATTATGTTTTATATTTTGAATTTTTCTTTTAGGTAAGTTTAATTTAAAATTCAATCAAGTAGTTAAATGTACACTTTATCTGAATTTTTCATTTTCAACATTATAACTTTGATCTACGGGGTAATTTGTTGAAATTTTTTTTAATGATGGCAGCCGCTTCGGTATTAGTTCCCTGATAGTAGCGAGATTCTCGTGCAAGAAAGTTCTTGAAAAGTTATAATGACGAAAGTTATAATGAAAAAAATTCAGATAAGGTTCTAGTCTAAACTACAGCACTATCTTAATATGGGATTTTCGACCCCAAATTCTTAATCTTTATACATGAAAAAACAAGAAAAGCAAATTTTTTAAGGGAGGGGGAAGGTCAAAAAAGTCATATGTATAAAAAATTTGGGTCAGGGGGGAAATCAGGGACTAGATAGAAAAAACCGAAAAAAGTCACGATATTTTCTGTTTTCGGCGCATTATATTGGCGCTGAACTTAATTTTTTTCAACAAAGTAAATATACCATTTAGCTGAGAATATGAGCTTTGAGAAGGGGGGTATTCTCCATGTACAAAAACAAAATAAAGGGCATTTTTTTGATTTTGGGTCCATAAAATAAGAATTTTTTTTCATTCTAAAAAATACGATGGCTTTTTTAAAATTTTTTGCTCTATCAGAATCTGTGTAATAGTTATCATATTACAGCACGGCTAGTGAAAAAAAGGCGTACCGTCCAGCGTACCGTACCGTACCGTACCGTACCGTACCGTACCCTACCGTACCGTACCGTTCCATTTTTGGGCAGCGTACTTTACCGTACCGTACCTACCGTACCCTCCTAGCGTAACGTACCGTACCACCGTACCGTACCGTACCTTCCCAGCGTACCGTACCTTCTCAGCGTACCGTACTGTACCTTCCCAGCGTACCGAACCGTAACCTCAACGCGTATCGTAACGTAAATTCTGAAATTTTTTTTGGATTTAAATTTTTATGAGAAAAAATTTTAGTACGGTACGCTACGCTGGGAAGGTACGGCACGGTACGCTAGGGTACGCAAGTACGGTGCGGTACGGTACGGTACGCTGTATGGTACGCCTTTTTTCACTAGCCGTGCTGTATCTGTTATTTGACTAAGCTTGTAACGGTTTTATTTGAACAACTCTTTCGATGATCTTGAATTTTAGGCCCCCTCCACGGAAAAATAAATTTTTTTTTTCGACCCCCTAAAAATATAGGAACTTAAGGTTTTCATAAATGCAGAACACGCCTGGAGGGACAGATTTAACAAATTCAGATAGCGTGGGCGTTTTTCGTGGGTTGAACCTTACCCCAGAAAAATTTCTTTTTTTGACTCCGCTTTGAACTTTTCCGAGTTTTTGTATATGAAGATTAAGAATTTGGTGCCGAAAACCCCATATTAAGATAGTGCTGTAGTTTTGACTTGCGCGAACCTTAGTAAATTCATTTAGCTATGGATGAATTATTTCGAGCATTTCATTTAGACCCCTCATTTCATCGTTCCGGTCAACCGAAAATGGACTCGGTCTGAGTCTCTTGAATTTTGGTTCCTCTCTTTCTGTAAAGCCCATTCGCTGATTTCTCTGCATTCTTCAAATTTAGAGTTTTTTATTTAAAAGTATATTTGATCACTCAACCTACGATTCAAATGTAGTATACGATTTTTGTTCAACACTATTAACAATTCCATTATTTTTTAAATTTCTCGATGAAAATACTCGCAAAAACCCACCCGAAAATGAAACCGAAACTCAAATAAAAACAAAAATAAAATCAAATGGTCTTGTTCAAAAAATATTTTCTGTCCTATCCGATTCAGGTCGAATAAAAACATTTTTAACAGACCAAAATGACATTAATCAAATGATAGCTTTCCTTGGCAACATTTGCTCTTTGTCTTCTTTTGATTTCAATGGCTTAAAATCAAATATTGAAAAATTTATTGTAATAAACCATCAAATATTTCTCAACGCGTCTCAAATTGTGACACACCAACCAAGTAAATCATCACACGATAAACATAGCTCGATCAAATGGCATCCGATTTTTGGTTACCTCAAGATCAAGACCCAGTTTACGTAAGCTTTTTTCTTTAAGTGACCATATTTGAATCTTTATTGTATTTTTTATGTTAAAGAAATTTTGAAATATTCAATCAAGTTTTGGACCAACTTAAATTCTTATGGTCACACAGACTTATTTCAATTTTATTCGATTTTAAGTATCCAATAAACGAAGAAAATATGAATACTAAAAATAATTTCAAATTATATGTCAAAGGATTCTTTGATAAAGTTATTAATAAACAATCAAATTTGTTGAATTCACCCGAGTCTGTGTCGGTCTATCGCATATGCTCGTTTTATAGACAATTTTTATTTTTAATAAACGAGCCTAGAATTGAAATCCTATCAGGTAGGGAGGTTTAATTTTAGCCTAAAAAATATTTTCATTTGATTTATTTTTTTGTTTTAAAGCATTAAGTATTGAAGAAGAATTTTTGCTTGGTCTATGGGGATTTGCAACAAACATGGGCCCGTTTTGTGGACTCAAAGACTTGACTAGACTTTTGGAAACAAGCAAAGACTTTGGTTCCCATCCAATATTTGATGTATATTATATTTTATGCAGTTTAGTCCTCTATTTAGTAACGTAAGTAATTAGATTTTAACGCAAAATACAGGAGAACTTAAGTCCAGTTTGGACTCCTTTTTATTCGGTTAAAAGCTCGAGAAAAGTAAAAACGTCCAAATTATCTTGAAATTTCCGATCATGATCTTCGACACGGAAAAGGTTAGAAAAAACATATCTTCATGGAGACAAAAAAATCAAAAATTTTCTAACAACTTTTTAGGCATTGAGTTTATATCCTTTAGTTCAATAAATAAAATATCTAGTCCCAAAATTTTATAGAGAATTTTCTACCCTAAAAAAAGCACCCTTTAAATTTTGTTTAGCATGAAAATTAAATGTGCATGCGTAAAATTTTGCTCTCTTTCTGAATTGAAAAATTTTTTTTTTGGGTACCCCAACCTCAAAGATAAGCTAAAAGCTTTTGAGGTTCATCCTTTTGTGCCTAACCAGGGACAAAAAAACTGGAAAAAGAAATTTTCCGTTTCCGCGGTATTATCTCGGCCAAAAATTATTTTTTCCGGGAAACCAAATACACCGTTTTGTAGTTGAGAGAATATGTGTAAATATGTAAGATAGTTGAAATATATGTAGGCACAACAGGATGAACCTCAAAAGCTTTTAGCTTATCTTTGAAGGTAGGGTTTCCAAAAAAAATATTTTTAACTGAAGCCTCGTCTTCATAGACCTCCAAATTAGGACCCCTCTGAGCAAAAATTAAAATTATTGGCGACCCCCTAAAAAATCGGATACTTGATGTTTTCATAAATGATGACGTGGTAAGAATTTGTAAATTCAGATAGCGTGGACGTTTCTCATTGGACGAATCCTACCACTCCGCTTTAAGCAGCCTGATGTCGAGGTTCTCTACTCTTAATAACACTTAATAACTCATCATTAGAAAAATATTTCATTGACTTAGAGATATAACCTTAAATTCAAAAGGCTATCATTCATGCTATTTTTTTACTCTCAAGCCATATTTTTTTAGCCTCGAGTGAAAACATTAAAAAAAGAGCATTTTTTAGAAAAATCCTATTTTTATCCTAGAGGACCCCCGTAAACCAACATTTTTTATGCATCTGCTTAATCTAGAGGCTATTCTGTACTAATCTTAAGAGCTACTTTTTTAATTTTTATTCCAATTTGTACACTGGAGGGCGAAATAAGCGGAGTGGTAGAAACAAAATCATGGAAAACATATTTTTCTGAGGTTTTCTGGGTCAAAGATCACAGTTATAATGTTGTAAATGAAAAATTCAGATAGTTTGGACGTTTTGTTACGATTTAAACCGTGATTTTTTTAGTGTTCTTGATGAAAATGAACTGTACGTCAAACAAGAAGTTCTTAAACTTAACGATTATAAATTAATGGGAATTTTTTTGAACAATTTTACATACCAAATAATATCGTACGAGTTAATAGGTAACTATGATCTATTTTTATACCAAATTTATTTTTAAATTAAAAATTTTTAAGATCTTAAAACCCTTGAACAAAATGCATACTTTATTGTTTTTCATCAATTGTTATCCTCTTTGTACGTTAAAGATTGTCGACGATCGTTTACAGAAAATCCCCATGAATTTTGGATAATAAAGTAAAAAATTGACTCAATCGACCCTTTAAAAGTCTTTTTTTATCATTTTTTGTTGTTTAGAGACATCCGAATAAAATCATTGTTTGACGATTTGGAAAAAGAGTCAAAAAACGCGTTAATGATTCTAAACAAAATTCCACACGTAATACCACTAAAACACCGTATTGAAATTTTAAAAACAAAAATCGAAAAAGACAAACACATGACTCTAGGTGAAGATTCACCAAGTCTTAAAATAAGCATAAGACGAAACAGAATTGTCGAAGACGCGTTCACTAATTTGTTTTGTTTACAACCAAATTTATTGAAATCTCCAATAAGAATTAGTTTCATAAACGAGTTTGTAAGTAACCGGAATATTAATTTATCAAAATCTCAAGTTGAGTTTTCTTTTGAAAGGGTCTTAAAGAAGCTGGCATTGATCAAGATGGAGTTTTTAAAGAATTTTTACAAGAAATAATCCTTAAACTTTTAAACCCTGGGTTTAATCTTTTTAAAGTAAATTTTAAAATTTTAAAAAAATCAAAGTCTAAGTTCTTGTGTCTTTAAGTTGACAAGTGATCAATTTTTGTACCCTTCATCAGCCTCTTATTTTGTCGATGATCATCTTCAAATGTTCGAATTCGCTGGTCGACTCATTGGCAAAGCTGTCTACGAAAGTTTAGTAATCGATGCCGAATTTGCACCGTTCTTTTTACGTCAAATAGCAGGCTATCGTAGTCAGTTTAATTACAGTTTTTTAGATGATTTGGTCACACTCGATCAAGATTTGTACAAAAATTTAAACTTTATAAAAGTAAGTCTCAGAGTACTCTTTCAAAAAAATTCATAAAATTCATTTTAAGCATGATGAAAATGTTGATGACTTGGAACTTAACTTTACACACAGCGAGAATCATCTCGGAAAGTTAATGACACATGAACTTGTACCCTCTGGTGAATTTATAAAAGTCACCAATTCAAACAAGTAACCCTCTCTGACATCTTAGAAGCGAGTTTACTAAATTTTGAATATATTAAGGGTCAAATACATCCACTTGATGGCTCATTTTAAACTTCATCGTCAAATAAAAGATCAAGTAGCAGCTTTTAATGAAGGATTTAAGTCGATAATTAGACAAGAATGGGTAGACATGTTCTCTGTATACGAGATCCAACGTCTTATTTCAGGTTGTCTCAATGATCTTAATATTGAAGACTTAAAGTAAGATCTCATAACGTTTGAAATTCAAGTTTACAATTTTTTTTTTAGAAAAAATGTTCAATATTGGGGAGGGTTGCATGGGAATCATCGTTTGGTAAAATGGTTATGGGAAATATTAGAAAACGATTTCACAAGAGATGAAAGAGCATTATTTTTAAAAGTAAAATTTATTTTTTTTGTGAAAAAAAAATATTTTTTCTGTTTTTTGTAAGTTTGTGACAAGTAGTCCAAAACCGCCATTGCTCGGTTTTTCAACACTAAATCCACCATTTACGATTCGATGCGTTGAAGCCGAAGAAGAAGAAGGAACAATTTATGACTCGTCAATAAAAGGTTTTTTCAAGACAATAATGAACATTGGTGGTACTGATACATCACGTTTGCCTACAAGTTCAACTTGTTTTAACCTCCTTAAATTGCCAAATTATTCAAAAAAGTCAAGTTTAAGAGAAAAATTACGTTATGCCATTAAAAGTAATTCCGGTTTCGAGTTATCATAGAGATTAAACAACAAAAAAATTTTTTGTTTTTTTTTTATTTTTGTAACTTTTTTTTTCAAAATTTTTGTCATTTTGTACAAAACACTAGTTTACAAAAAAAAGAATAAAATAGAAAAAATACGTTTTTTTTTGTTGTAATTTTAATTTTTGATTTGACTTTTAAGTCGTCTTATGTCCATCGTTAACGTAGTCTTAAAAAAATAAAAATGGTTTAATATTTAAAAATTAATGATAAAGATGGTCAACTAAGCTTGTAAAGTACAACTTCTACTGTGAGAAACGTTTCACTTTTGACTTGTAGTATTTTTTCAAACATGGTGTATTAACCAAAAAACGTTATTTTACCCTGAAATTTTGCGAATATTAGTTTTCAGCGCCCTTGAAAAGGCCAAAATGGTCGGATTATCAAAATTCCCTCAATATCTTCTACCTTCTATTGCTGAAGCCTTGTACACCTTGGGTTCACTTTCAACATATATCGATTATAGGTTTAAATGAAAGCCCGTGACTCGAAACATAAGTTAATATTAAAATTAGTTCAAAAAAATAATTCTTTCGATTAGTTTGAGTTTATGGTGCGTTCCGCTTTAAAATGTAACTCAAAAAGTCCTTTAAATATTTAAATGGAGAGCATTATAGTAAATATTCGATTATACAGAATGTAAAATTTGAAATTTCTATTTGATCGAATAAGGAGTGTCGACACCTAAAGTTGTCTTAAAAGGGTCTGTTTCGGTTCATTCCCCTGTAAACCTTTAATTTTTAGCCAAAGTAAACAAACACTCATAAACATGTCCAATTTTTGAGATATGACCACTTTGGTAAGGTTCCAGAAACGCTCACACTATCTAAGGAAGAGATTTTTGAGCTCAAAATCGTAATTTACAAATGATAACCAAGGAAAGTTAATTTTTTAGTGGTTATCCAAAATAATTTTTTCGAAGCCTAGGAGTCTTAAGTTTCAAGGCTTCTGAAAAACCAAAGTCTACGATACGGTACGCTACAAGCGCAGTAGATCTACTATATTACGGATTTCACAAATTGGATGTTGCAATTTTAGAATTTAAAAAAAAACTATGATCGCATAATCGGAAATCAATTAAATTTTGTACACTTGTAACCGTGTCCTTTCTAGTTTACAAAAAAGTGGTAAGCTTCTAAGCAAATGTTTTTTTTGGGGATTAAGCTCCCTGTAAATGATACCACTCAAACCCCTCATGTGTCCTCAGTAGTTTTGTTTTTGAAAAACGAGTCGGACCCACCATTGGTGTTGCCGTAATTTTTAATCCCTTAAAAGTTGTCTCAGTCCTTAGTTATCCCGGAAATTTTTGGATTTTCCGAGACCACGCGGTTTCGGACAGAAAAATTGTAGGTTTTTGGTCTTAACGATAAAATATGAATATGGTAGCCATATATCTTGTTCACAAGACTCTTGACACTTAGCGAACAAATTTTAGTGATATTTGCTCATTCCATCAAAAAGTTATGGACCTTTAAATGGTCAGAGTCAAATTTAAAGGTTTTTTAGGAATTTCCCCAGAACGAATCATAACAATATTATGATCTATAAAGATCTATAAACCGAGGACACACTATGGGTTTGGATGGTATAACTTCCAGGGAGCTAAATCCTCAAAAAAAATATTTGCTTGGAAGCTGACAACTTTTTTGTAAACTAGAAAGGACGAGATTGATTTCCGATTATCCGTTCATAGTTATATTTTTATTCTAAAATGGCGAATACCATTTTGGAACATCCGTTAGGCATTTTATTGAAATGATTGAGAGACCTTATGTGCAATCATATTGAACTTTATTATGTGAGTCAAAGTTCCTCCCTTGAAAAATGGAAATCAAGAGTCCTGCGTTGACCTTAAGTAAGATTTTTGAATTTCAAAAATAAAAAACTTACTTTTTGTTTGGTTAAATCGTTGTATTGTTTAATATTTTTGAGAACTTGTTCAAGTTTCGATCTAAAAATATAAAAAATTCTCGATCAAGTGTTTAAGAGACAATTTAATAGCAAATATTTTAACGTCTCAACGTTTCCTATTCACTATTCAAAAGCTTACATTTCAAATTTTTTTTTATTAGACTCCTTTTCCAACTCTTGATAAGTTTCAATCAACTTTATAACAAAAAAAAATTAAATCTTAACAAAATTTACCTTTTTTCGAAAAAATTACCTTTTGATGTTCATTATAAACCTGCAAGGACAACTGATTACCACTAATTGGAGCTATTGGATTAACGATCATCTTTGGTAAATAATTACACAAATCTTCTTTTATTTTTTCATTTTCATCAACTGCTTTCATTTTTGTGACATCATAACCAAATGATTTTGAACGTTTATGACCAGGTAGATTTAATTTTTGTGAACCAATTCGATTATGAGATAACCGTCCGTCAATGCCACGGATAAATTCATTCGATAATGAATCTGTTTGTGATAGACCAATTGCTTTATTTTGAAAAAGAGAATTTTTCGATCCGAACTCAGAACTTTGATGAGTTTCAACTTTTACAGTCTCAGATAAACTTTTTAAAAAAAAATGTTTAAAAACCCGCTTCAAAGTCTTAATTAAACCTTACTCTACAAATGAATTTGAGCTATTACTACTAACTTTTGAGTCTACTGTAACAAGTTCTGGAAGAATTACAACAATTGGTTGTATTGGTTCTTTATTAAAGAGACCATCTAAATGTTTCATTATGTCGTATATAACTTGCATTGATGGTCGTTTATTTGGATCGGCGTCCATTCCTAATTTTAGTATGAGTTCAAATATTTTTGGACAATTTTTAATTGGTCTTGGTCGTAGCTTAGAATTGTTCACAGCGAATATAAGACTGTATTTTGATAAATTTTTTTGATCAAAATAAGGAGCTAGTCTTGTTAAAATTTCCCATGCGACTATCACAAATGAGTAAACATCACATTTTTCGTTGTAATTCGGTTCTTCAAAAAAAAAAAATTATATAATAAAAAAATTAAATTTTTGTTAAATGATACATACGGCTCATGACCTCTGGAGCCATCCAAGATGGAGTTCCTTGATCTAATGACATGAGTGTATGCTGATCACATGCAACACCAAAGTCACATATTTTGAGCAGAGTTCCTCCATTCATTAAAAGCATACTTAAAAATGTAATGTCTTTTAAAATTTTTAAAAAACCTAACTATCTTAATTTTTCATTTTGGACATCATTTCGGCAATCTAGGACCTCGAAAACATTAGAAATTAAATTTTTTTAATCGAAAAATAAATTCAATCATATATCAAGCCTTTCGATTTTAACGGCTGACCCAGACAAATGTACCCATTAATTTTAAGGTATTGGGTGGGTACGGGGTACCCAGAAATTTTGGATTTCAGGTATGGGTCTGGGTTGGGTAACTCATAAAATTTGAGTATTTTATAGGTTTTTAAGTTTTTTTTCGACAAAAAAATAAACATATATTTTATGGGTTGCCCAACCCAGACCCATACCTGAAATCCAGAAGTTCTGTGAAACCAATATCCTACCCGAACCCAAAATCTGAATTTTTCGGGTACCACATACCCACCCAATTCACTAAAATTAATGAGTACATATGTCTGGACTGACCCTAAAATCCGGACATCTACTGCAGTTTTTTATACCAAAGATCGATCAACAAAATATCTAGACCCAACATTTGTTCAGGATTTCATGCTCTTTACGCTGCTATTTTTTGGGGCATTATTCGGAGTAGATTTGATGAAACTTAAAAAAAAATTATTTTTTCTATTTTTGGCGCCAAAATTTACGCTCTTTCAGGATCGGTATCATACATACCATAAGTTTTCATTTATAAGCTGAAGCACCCTCATCCTCAAGTAACATAATTACGGCATAAAAATTGGAATTTTTGGTTTTCATACATGTGGAACACGTTTTGTGGTCAGCTTTAGTTACAAAATTTAGATAGCATGGAAGTTTCGATTGGGCGAAATTTATCCCTCTCCGGAAAATTTAAATGATTCACCAAAAAATTAGAATTTTTCTTACCGATGCCTCAGTCCGATGCCTCACACCAATGGTAAAGAAATTTTTTTGGCTAAACTTTAACCTCTAATCAACTAAGCCAGCAGGGAGGCCTATTGATATTACTATGGAGGACTATGTTGACGAAGAAGGATAGTTATCAACGGGAATTGATAAAGTCTGTGTTGAACTAGTTGAGGCGGCTTTAATATTTGTTGAAATAGTTGAGGCGGGTTTATCATTTGATGATTGAGCGATTAAAAATTTTCTCATGATAAAGCGGTTAGAAATTTCTCATTATGAAGAAAACAAGAAAAAAAAAGAACATTGGACTTTTTTGTTTAAAAAAAGTAGCGAAACAGAAAAAATAAGCAAAAAACTATCTAATTTATTTTAAATTGACATTTTTAGAATAAATAATAATTTTTTCATGTACGCGGTCCGCCGTAGTTCTCCTCACGTAGATACGCCACTGAGGTAAGCACAAATTTTTGTGGTTTCTATTTTTTAAAATCAAAAAATTAATATTTACTTAAGAGTTTTAAGATCTCTATGTATAGTAGGCTTTGGCTTTAATGTATGCATATAATTAACAGCATCTGAACATTGATACATCCAACTAATAGCATGGTTAATTGTATACTCATGTTTACTTTTATGAAGTACTTGAATTATTTTTTAACATTTAAACCCAAAACACTTGTAATAAATTAAACAAGTTTACAGTCATATAAAGATCCGGTATCGGCATACTCAATAATCAAACAATTCGATTGAATATCTAAAATAGTACATGTACCAACAGCTATTAATTTTATAATGTTTGGATGAGATAGATTTTTTAATTTGTCAACCTTTTAAACAAATAAAGCTATGTGACTGTGGGATTAAAATTATTCGAAAAATGAAAACTACTTCTGCAATATATTCTTTGTCAATTCCTTTTGATTTTTTAGACGATACTTTAGCAGCACATATTTGATTTTTGAAGCGAATTTTTTTTACTTGAGCAAATGTACCGTTACCAAGATGGCCTAGCTAAATCAAAAAAAAACAACTTAATTCTAATAAGTTTTATATAAAGTCGAGTGAAGCTTACTATTTCAAAAACAAGTGGCTCTGGTGTCTCAGAATCCATTAAACATACGTTATAGTGTAATAATAAGCCGATGCCTAGAGAATAAATAAAGAGAATAGAAAAAAAAATAATAAAAAAATTTTACGAAAAAATTATGTTTTTAAAAGGTAATAATTTATCATGTGAAATAATAAACTTTTTTTTTATTTTATTTTTGTTCTTGTTGTTTTTGCATTTATAATTTGAAATATTTTCGTGCAAGTGAGAGAGAAAACGAACTTGAAGTTTATAACTACAAGGCTTAATTTGAAGCATTAGAATTTGTCTTCTACATTGAGTATTATGTAGCTTGTTACGTAACATCTAAAAAAACAAACGTTCTAAACTGAGTCTAAAGGGTTCAGTAGAAACTTTTGATTATGTTTTTAAAAAAAAAGTCTCGTTCAGCTTATTAATAAAGATGTTAGAATGACAGCAACATTCCTTAAAAAAAATTGAAAAAACCTACGTCGCCCTCCCATTTTCTCATCCGGGCTTGGGACCGGCCATGGCATGGTTACGACTATGCTACTGCCATTCACTCCAGTAACTGTGGGACGTTCATCATAAACAGCGCCACTCATCCGAGCCGAAGCTGCGAACTCGACAACTATTCAGACTAGCTTGGAACCACAAACCAAGCGTATTCTACATCTAGTAGAACACTTAACTTTTTCACTAGGGCTACACCTATTGCTAAATGGGTCTGCTGTAAAAAAAGCTCTTGCGCCCTATACCTTGTGATGGTCAAAGCCACCCGCACCCCAATAAGACAAGATTCAAACGCGACCTTAGACCCGAGTACCCGTAATGTAGCACATTTAGAATTGTGTAAGAATGACAGCAAGATCTCCGCCCATTTTTACATTCAGGCTTGGGACTGGCGACGGCATGGTTCCAGCGATAGTTTTTGTCTAAAATCAAAATTTCATTAAATTCATTAAAAAAAAGTGAAAATATTTTGAAGCGTTGAAAGTCCGTAATTTTTAATTTTTTTTATTTTATTTTATGGGGCTGTGAAGTTTTTTTCAATTCACTCATTTCAATTCGAACTACTGCTTATAACTTTTGAACCATAAGTGATTTTTTCAAAATTCAAATTGCTACAACTTGTAACAATTTTGCTACATCTAAATATAAAAAAAAATTAATAGATAATATTTATCTTAGGAATTATTTGCAGAACTGGAAAAATGTTAATTTTATTTTGTCACAAAAAAAAATCGAATGAAGCTGGATTTGAATCAGGTCCTAGTTAAAATAAATCTTAGTTAAATTTATTATTTCAAATTGGAAATTTTCAAAAAAAAAGTTAAACTTTTTTATCCGCTTAATAATGTTTATTTTTTCTGTTACGCAAGAGTGGCGTAATGTTTAAATTTCCAATTTAAAATATTCAAGTTGGATTCCAAAAACACTTGATTTGAATCAGATACTATTTCAATGGTTGTTTTAAATAATTATTTATTTGAGAAACATCTTTTCAATTTAGTTTAACGAGTAAAAAATATTTTTTTAATTTTTAGAAAGAGTTTTTTAACCATATTTAGACTAAAAAAATATTCATCCTCTAGCTCATTAAAAAGTTAAAATTCCTTAAAAAAATAAATTTTAACATATTTAAAGTTAAATTAAGTCATCTTGCAGTTATCAAATAAGGATTGTTTCAAATTAATCTTAGTGTTTTGTATCTTTATTCTAAAATAAGACTTCGAAACAAATAGACTCTTTTACCACCAAAATATTTAACTTAAAAATCAGTGTCTGATTTAAAATTTTTTACATAACCAAGTTTCGAATTGAAGCAAAGAAAGTATAGCGCTTTTTCTATGAGAACTATTTTCAACCAAACAGCCTTTATGTAATCTCTTTAAATTTTTCAAAAGGAAAAGCGAAATATCTTTCAAAAAACATCAAAAATATTTGCGCAATTCATCTTGTTAATATATTTTCCAATAATAAATTTGAATCCATTTTGGATTCTCCGATCAATTTTTGATCTTAAGAAAAATACGATTAATAGAATCTTTTAACAAATACATGATAAGATTTTCGAAAAGATTTTATCACTTAAACTTTGAAAAATATGAGATCTAACAAAGCCTTGTAATGAAATATTTCTCTGAAAGCGCTCCGCGTCTTTCTCTTGCTACAAAAATCGAAAATCGGAAAATAAAAAATTTAAAAACAGACAATTCCTTACCATTTGTTGTTATTGATGGTAAGGAAACTGATTTATAAGTCGATTTCAAGATCTTATGGGCTTGAGTCTATTGTGAAATTCCAAACGTCAATTTTAGAATAAAATAAAACAAAAAAATATAATTCAAAACTATTTCTCATTCAAAACTACAATCTGCTCTCATCAATTTTAAAAATATTAACTCATATTTTTTGTTTAAAATAAAATTTTTTAATGAAGCAAGAGGAGAAAAACGAATCTGCGTTCGAATTTTTTTTAAAATTTGGCTCAAATAGAAATGTCCTTAAAAGGCATCTTTATTCTCATCGCGAAGTTTTAAAAGAAAAACGAACGCAAATCGTTGAACGAAAAAAATAAACAAATAAAATTAAAAAAAAAGACTATGAATAAGTTTTTCTATTAAAATTTAACAATATTTCTCCGTTCGTGGCCAGTAATGGAGTGTCTTGTATTACCCGGATTGTAAATATAAAAGCCGCCTCGGACTCCTTCATAAACAGGACGATTATTTCTTTCTCCTGCACTCTGGTAATATCCAATGATTTTTCCAGTATCTTCATCTTCGTCGGATTCCAAAGGATTCCGATTTTTGTTCTTGAAATAAATTAGTGAAAAAACCTATTATTTACGAAAAAATTCAAATTAAAGAAACCTTTTTATTATCTTTAACTGGTTTCCCAACAGGCTCTTTTTTTAGCAATCTTTGTAAGCCGTTATTTTCATCCTTTAAGCAGTCATTTTCACCGGTCAATTCATCAATTAAGTCGGACTAAATTAAGAACAAGTTTAGTTAAATATATTTTATAAAATAAAAGAATTTTACAAGTTCAGTGATTCTCATTTCATTTTTAAGCAGAGTTTTTTTCAGTGAATTTATTTCGTTTTTTAATCCCTCATTGGATAAACTCTTATCATCATCCTTTAATGTTGAGGAGATACTGATTTCTTGAGGGACAAGTTTACTTGATCGAGCTAGAAGATGTGCAAGATCTAGTTTTTTTTGCAATATTTCGATTTTTGTTTCGTATTCTTTGCGAATTGAGACTATTCCTGCGTTTTTAGGATTTCTTGGACAATTTGAAATTCTAAAAAAAAATTTGAGAATAAAAAAAAAACTTTAATTAAAAGATACGAACTTGTTATGCCGTGAATGCTTTGGATTTATGTTTCCTGATCCATCGCAGTTAAATGATCCACAAGATGAATTCCTATTGGTTATAATTTCAAAGTCATCGATTATTTCATCATCAGTATCTTCTTCCGAAAAAAGGTTAGATTTTAAACCATTAAGATTGCCTTGAAAATCTCGTCCAACTTCAGAAATGTGTCTTTTTTTCCCTAAGGAATCGATTTCAAGGAATCTGACTTTCTTGTTGATCTCTTTAACTTTTCGTTCAGGCTGAGCTTTCACTTTTTCTGTAAGTTCTGAAATTTGAACGTTTTTATCCCGAAGCTCTACTCCTTTTTGATCAAGCTCGGCTTGTTTTGCTTTTAACAATATATTTTTTAGTTCCAATTCATTTTGGTTTCCTTCAAGTTCCCATTTTAGTAAGATGATTTCTTGGTTTCGGTCATCAGTAAATCCAACTAGCTCAGCATCTTTAGCTTTCAGTTCAGCTTCCTTAACTTCCAATAAGTTGTTTAATCTCGTCAATTCTTGGTCTTTCGCTTCTAATTGATCTTGATTATCTATAATAAAAGATTGTTTAGTTTCTTCTAACACACAAAAAAGATTATTTAATGATTTACCATTGTTAAGACGACTAATCTCTTTTTGTCGATCCTCAGAGAATTGGGCAAGCTGTAATCTTTTTTCAGAAAGCTCTTTTTCTTTCTTTTTGAGCTCAGCCTGCCTTGCATTTAATTCTTTGTTTTTTTTCGCAATTTCACTGTCTTTTGCCTTGAGTCTTTCATCAGTGCCTAAAGAAAATATTAAATTTAGCTCTAATTACATTCAAAAATCTTTAAAAATAGTTTCAATACTTTTTTCAAGATCTAATTTAAGTTGATTGATTTCTTCATTACGCTCATCAGTAAATCCAACTAGCTCAGCATCTTTAGCTTTCAGTTCAGCTTCCTTAACTTCCAATAAGTTGTTTAATCTCGTCAATTCTTGGTCTTTCGCTTCTAATTGACTTTGATTATCTAAAAGAACACATTGTTTACTTTCTTGCATTTAAAAATAAAAGCAATTTAATGACTTACCATTGTTTAGACGACTGATCTCATTCTGATGATACTCAGACAATTCAGATAACTTTTCGCACCTTTCCCTGACTTCATTTTCTTTGCTCTTTAGCGATTCTTTCAATTTTTTTGTATCGTTTTGCAGTCTCTCTTTTTGATTTGCAAGTTTTTTAAGTTCTTCTGAAGTTGATTTTAAAAGATTTCGCTTATTTTCGTTTTCTGCTTTTAATATTTTTATATCATTTTCTCTTTCTTGTAATTGACGGTTAACAATGAAAATATTCTCATTGAAATCTCGATTCAAATTGTTTTCTTTGTTTTCAAAATTCGCAAGCTGTAATCTTTTTTCAGAAAGCTCTTTTTCTTTCTTACGAAAACGAACTGAACATTCTGAAAAATTTCTATCAAAAAACAATTCGGCCTACTCAAGAAGAAATTTATCAAATTGTTGAAAAATTTGAACGAAGGTTTTCAGTAAAACAAATATCAGTAAGTTTGTTTATAAATTTTTTTTTACAAGTTTTCCCTTAAATTTTAAAATTTTAAAAATATTAGAATTGGTTCAATAACATGAGGAACAAATTACGAAATAAGGGACAAATTATCGAATCATCAATAATTTCTTCCGAAATTCAGGAAATGATACCTGAAAAATCCATTTTAAACCAAGTACATGCAAATGGTGAACCTGTTGGTTCGGTAAATATTTTGAATTCTCATAGGAGAAGCATATCCGAATTTAATCAAGAAAACGGCGAACGAATCAATTCTAATCAAGAAATAGGCGCATCGCCCAATTCTCTTCATGGAGACGGAGAATTAATGGACTATCAAAATCAAGATGGTATATTTAGCGACACTTACACAGAAGACGATGAATTAAGCGATTCTGACAAAGAAAATAGTGAAATATGCGACACTAGAAAAGAAGACGGTCAATTAAGCGATTCTGAGAAAGAAGAAGGTGAATTAACTTATTATGGAAATAGTCAATCGAAAACTGATGATCGATTAATTGATATTTATGAATATGATGACTCTTTATTACCAAACAATGAAGACTTCCATCCTTTAACAAATAGGCAAAAACAAGCTGAAGATTTAATTGAATATGGTAATTTACAACCTTCGATTATCGGTCATCAAAATGTTAACGAAATAAGTGAAATGATGGATATAATGAGATCAGATCATTTTGCCGAAATAGAAAACCTAAATAAAGTGATTGAAGATTTGGAAAAAAAACTTCAAAAATCTGAAGTAACTGATATTATTTTTATAAAATAAAATTAAGATAACTAAAAAAGAAAAATATTAAGGGAAGAAATTTCAATAAAAAACAAATTATTCGGGACTTATCACAAGATTTTCTAGAAATTAGTGAAGAACAAAATCACTTCGAGAAAAAAAACGAAAGTTTTAGACAGGAATTAGAAATGAGTCTTTTAAGAAATTCTAATTTGAGCGATGAATATCAAAATTTAAAAGATGAAAATCAGATTTTGATTGGAGAAAAAAATGATTTGGTCGAGAATATCAAAATTCAAAAATTATTGGTTAATGATTTAAAGCAAGCACTTTTAGAAGGTAATAATTTTTAATTTACATATCAATGTTATCAAAAAAATCTTCAAAGTTAGAATTTAAGAACAACAAAAAGATGGTCAGTTGATACTCATTACTGAAAAGCCAACTGAAAATTTGGAAAAAAGTAAATTACAAATAATTTTTAAAATCAAAGATTTTATTTTATGCCGATTATTAAGGAGTAAACGAGTTAAAAGCAGAACTCGAAAAATCAAATAAGGACTACGAAGATTTACAAAAAGAATATGAGCAAAAAATCAAAAATTTAATCGATGGATTTGAAACTAGTAATTGAATAACCAGATTAAAAGACTTAGTTGATTTTTTAATTAGTATTTATTAAGCACGTAATTGTCTGGAATCGAATTTTGAAAACAAAGAAAACAATTTGAATCGAGATTTCAATGAGAATATTTTCATTGTTAACCGTCAATTACAAGAAAGAGAAAATGATATAAAAATATTAAAAGCAGAAAACGAAAATAAGCGAAATCTTTTAAAATCAACTTCAGAAGAACTTAAAAAACTTGCAAATCAAAAAGAGAGACTGCAAAACGATACAAAAAAATTGAAAGAATCGCTAAAGAGCAAAGAAAATGAAGTCAGGGAAAGGTGCGAAAAGTTATCTGAATTGTCTGAGTATCATCAGAATGAGATCAGTCGTCTAAACAATGGTAAGTCATTAAATTGCTTTTATTTTTAAATGCAAGAAAGTAAACAATGTGTTCTTTTAGATAATCAAAGTCAATTAGAAGCGAAAGACCAAGAATTGACGAGATTAAACAACTTATTGGAAGTTAAGGAAGCTGAACTGAAAGCTAAAGATGCTGAGCTAGTTGGATTTACTGATGAGCGTAATGAAGAAATCAATCAACTTAAATTAGATCTTGAAAAAAGTATTGAAACTATTTTTAAAGATTTTTGAATGTAATTAGAGCTAAATTTAATATTTTCTTTAGGCACTGATGAAAGACTCAAGGCAAAAGACAGTGAAATTGCGAAAAAAAACAAAGAATTAAATGCAAGGCAGGCTGAGCTCAAAAAGAAAGAAAAAGAGCTTTCTGAAAAAAGATTACAGCTTGCCCAATTCTCTGAGGATCGACAAAAAGAGATTAGTCGTCTTAACAATGGTAAATCATTAAATAATCTTTTTTGTGTGTTAGAAGAAACTAAACAATCTTTTATTATAGATAATCAAGATCAATTAGAAGCGAAAGACCAAGAATTGACGAGATTAAACAACTTATTGGAAGTTAAGGAAGCTGAACTGAAAGCTAAAGATGCTGAGCTAGTTGGATTTACTGATGACCGAAACCAAGAAATCATCTTACTAAAATGGGAACTTGAAGGAAACCAAAATGAATTGGAACTAAAAAATATATTGTTAAAAGCAAAACAAGCCGAGCTTGATCAAAAAGGAGTAGAGCTTCGGGATAAAAACGTTCAAATTTCAGAACTTACAGAAAAAGTGAAAGCTCAGCCTGAACGAAAAGTTAAAGAGATCAACAAGAAAGTCAGATTCCTTGAAATCGATTCCTTAGGGAAAAAAAGACACATTTCTGAAGTTGGACGAGATTTTCAAGGCAATCTTAATGGTTTAAAATCTAACCTTTTTTCGGAAGAAGATACTGATGATGAAATAATCGATGACTTTGAAATTATAACCAATAGGAATTCATCTTGTGGATCATTTAACTGCGATGGATCAGGAAACATAAATCCAAAGCATTCACGGCATAACAAGTTCGTATCTTTTAATTAAAGTTTTTTTTTTATTCTCAAATTTTTTTTTAGAATTTCAAATTGTCCAAGAAATCCTAAAAACGCAGGAATAGTCTCAATTCGCAAAGAATACGAAACAAAAATCGAAATATTGCAAAAAAAACTAGATCTTGCACATCTTCTAGCTCGATCAAGTAAACTTGTCCCTCAAGAAATCAGTATCTCCTCAACATTAAAGGATGATGATAAGAGTTTATCCAATGAGGGATTAAAAAACGAAATAAATTCACTGAAAAAAACTCTGCTTAAAAATGAAATGAGAATCACTGAACTTGTAAAATTCTTTTATTTTATAAAATATATTTAACTAAACTTGTTCTTAATTTAGTCCGACTTAATTGATGAATTGACCGGTGAAAATGACTGCTTAAAGGATGAAAATAACGGCTTACAAAGATTGCTAAAAAAAGAGCCTGTTGGGAAACCAGTTAAAGATAATAAAAAGGTTTCTTTAATTTGAATTTTTTCGTAAATAATAGGTTTTTTCACTAATTTATTTCAAGAACAAAAATCGGAATCCTTTGGAATCCGACGAAGATGAAGATACTGGAAAAATCATTGGATATTACCAGAGTGCAGGAGAAAGAAATAATCGTCCTGTTTATGAAGGAGTCCGAGGCGGCTTTTATATTTACAATCCGGGTAATACAAGACACTCCATTACTGGCCACGAACGGAGAAATATTGTTAAATTTTAATAGAAAAACTTATTCATAGTCTTTTTTTTTAATTTTATTTGTTTATTTTTTTCGTTCAACGATTTGCGTTCGTTTTTCTTTTAAAACTTCGCGATGAGAATAAAGATGCCTTTTAAGGACATTTCTATTTGAGCCAAATTTTAAAAAAAATTCGAACGCAGATTCGTTTTTCTCCTCTTGCTTCATTAAAAAATTTTATTTTAAACAAAAAATATGAGTTAATATTTTTAAAATTGATGAGAGCAGATTGTAGTTTTGAATGAGAAATAGTTTTGAATTATATTTTTTTGTTTTATTTTATTCTAAAATTGACGTTTGGAATTTCACAATAGACTCAAGCCCATAAGATCTTGAAATCGACTTATAAATCAGTTTCCTTACCATCAATAACAACAAATGGTAAGGAATTGTCTGTTTTTAAATTTTTTATTTTCCGATTTTCGATTTTTGTAGCAAGAGAAAGACGCGGAGCGCTTTCAGAGAAATATTTCATTACAAGGCTTTGTTAGATCTCATATTTTTCAAAGTTTAAGTGATAAAATCTTTTCGAAAATCTTATCATGTATTTGTTAAAAGATTCTATTAATCGTATTTTTCTTAAGATCAAAAATTGATCGGAGAATCCAAAATGGATTCAAATTTATTATTGGAAAATATATTAACAAGATGAATTGCGCAAATATTTTTGATGTTTTTTGAAAGATATTTCGCTTTTCCTTTTGAAAAATTTAAAGAGATTACATAAAGGCTGTTTGGTTGAAAATAGTTCTCATAGAAAAAGCGCTATACTTTCTTTGCTTCAATTCGAAACTTGGTTATGTAAAAAATTTTAAATCAGACACTGATTTTTAAGTTAAATATTTTGGTGGTAAAAGAGTCTATTTGTTTCGAAGTCTTATTTTAGAATAAAGATACAAAACACTAAGATTAATTTGAAACAATCCTTATTTGATAACTGCAAGATGACTTAATTTAACTTTAAATATGTTAAAATTTATTTTTTTAAGGAATTTTAACTTTTTAATGAGCTAGAGGATGAATATTTTTTTAGTCTAAATATGGTTAAAAAACTCTTTCTAAAAATTAAAAAAATATTTTTTACTCGTTAAACTAAATTGAAAAGATGTTTCTCAAATAAATAATTATTTAAAACAACCATTGAAATAGTATCTGATTCAAATCAAGTGTTTTTGGAATCCAACTTGAATATTTTAAATTGGAAATTTAAACATTACGCCACTCTTGCGTAACAGAAAAAATAAACATTATTAAGCGGATAAAAAAGTTTAACTTTTTTTTTGAAAATTTCCAATTTGAAATAATAAATTTAACTAAGATTTATTTTAACTAGGACCTGATTCAAATCCAGCTTCATTCGATTTTTTTTTGTGACAAAATAAAATTAACATTTTTCCAGTTCTGCAAATAATTCCTAAGATAAATATTATCTATTAATTTTTTTTTATATTTAGATGTAGCAAAATTGTTACAAGTTGTAGCAATTTGAATTTTGAAAAAATCACTTATGGTTCAAAAGTTATAAGCAGTAGTTCGAATTGAAATGAGTGAATTGAAAAAAACTTCACAGCCCCTTATTTTATTTAATTCAAAGGTCGCTTATCCGACCACTCGTCGAGGTGTGCCGTCAAATAAGACACAGCCTCTGGTGTGCAGTACTTTTCGTATAAAATACAATAAATTTAAATTAATTTAGATTAAGATAAATACAAAAATATAGATTTACAAAAGTTAAAATTAAATAAAATAGTGTTAATTGCTATTCTGTCCATTGAATTTGATGAGCTCAAAGAGTTTCTCACAGAGTTTTTGTGTGTCTCTTTCTTTAAAGATCTCTTTAATTGATTTGACCACACTGCTTTTCTTTCTGGATTCTGTCTCTGTATCATTGATATATTTCGACATTTTACATAATAGCTTCAGCTCTGCCAGTGTCTCTATCTCTTCGTTGAATATGTGTTCCAAACTTTTCCAATGTTCTATCATCTCAAAGTCTTCTAATAGTTCCTTCACTAATTTTTTTGTCAAGTTGTTTTCCGTCAGCCTCAAGATGAATTCTGTTTTCTGATTTTCAATGAATGTCTTCGTGTCAGTAATATTTAAGGCCAGTAGTAAGTTTGTTGTTCGACATCTCTTAGGGATTCCTATCATTGTTTTAATAATGTTGCCCTCGGTTTGTCTTAGGTCATTTAACTCAGTTTTTGTGAGGTCAATCGTTTCCATCCCATACATCAGGACTGGCCTTGCATATGACTTATAAATATAGGCTTTTATGTATGGGTTAGTAAAGTCACCCCAAACTTCCAACGATTTTAGCTTCATAATTGCACTAATCGCCGACTTCTTCCTCTTATCTATATGCAGCTTGTTTTTGTTTTTGTCGTCAATTTCCACTCCTAGATACTTCATCTTACTCACATGTTGTACCACTTCACCGCCGAGTATGATGTCGCCCTGCCATGCGTCTTCTCTTTTGGATGTCACGTTTCGTTTGATGCCTTGATTGAAGACCATTACATATGTTTTGCTGGAATTGAAAATGATCTCTAGCTCCTTTCCAACTACTTCTATCATCTCTACAAGTAATTTAAGACCTTTTTTGGTGTTGCTCATTACTAGAAGGTCGTCAGCGTAGCCTATTATACTTAGTTTAATGTACTTACAATTGATTCCTGCGTCGCTCTCATTTATTTTATTGATTATTGGTTCGATATATATTGCAAAAAGTTCGGGCGATAAAGGGCCTCCCTGCTTAACTCCTCTGTTGGTATCGAATATGTCTGAAAATTCGTTTTCATTGTAGACCATCATTTTCGACTCGTTATAATAGGACATTATTGCGTAGACGATTGCTGGATTAATGTTTAAGTTTATTAGTCTGTTCCAAAGTATGTCCCTGTTCACCTTGTCGAAGGCTTTCGAAGCATCAATGGCACAGGTATAAAGCCTTTTACAGAGTTTTCTTGACTTTGATATAGCGTATTTTAGTGAGTAGATTGCATGTTGACAAGAAGACGATCGCTTAAAGCCAAATTGGTTCTCATGACTTGGATGGTTATCTTTGAGTTGATCGAGTAGGATTGTTTCATAAATGTTCGCAAGTACGTCTGATATGGCGACCGGGCGAAGGTTGTTAAGATCGTCCAGTTGCTTTTTTTTATCTTTTATCAACGGTTTGAGCATAGAGATGTTAAAGTGATATGGGACAATTTTGGAGTTAATCATTTTTTCAAATATTGTTTTTATGTAACCATATAATCTTTCATTGTTGCTGTACTTAAACATCTCGTTTCTTACGTCACTGAAGCCTATGCTTTTATTATTGGGCAATTTTTCGATTATTTGTTTGATACGCTCTTTTCTTATTTGGATGTTAAAGTTCGTATTCTCATGCTCTTTTTTGAAGTTTTCTATTCGTTTAGTGATTTCAACTGGTGTTTGGTTATTTGTTCAGAACATTGATTTATACTCATTTCTGATTGACTTTAATGGGATTTCGACCTTCAAAGGTTCTCTCTGTATTTGCTTTATTTGTCTCCAAAATTCTTTCTTGTTTAAATTGAAGAGCTTGTTGATCTTCTTTGATCTTTCTTCTTTCTTTTTGTGGAGGTTACTTCGCCTTTGTTTTTGGAATTCTCGCTTCAGTTCTTTTAGTTCTCTTCGTTTCTGAGGGTTGTGCCGGTCGTTTCTAACTTCGATGTATTTTGAGGCCATCAGCTGGTATGTAACCTGGATGTCGTTGTTCCACCATGGTTTAGGCTTAAATAACTGGTTTCTTTTTTTCTTTTGATGTTTAATTTCGTTTGATGTTTTCTCGACCAAGTTTATCATAGCGGATGTGATTTCATTAATTATGTTAGATAGTTTTATCTTGATAGTCTTTGGGTCCTCTTCTAGTGTGAGCTGGTTCATTTTGCTTTCTTAGTTGGCTAGTCGTTTTTCAAGTCGTGTTTGGTATTTAAGTACTATCTCTGGTCTACTCCAGTCTATATTCGATCTTCTGATTGCTGGTATCTCGATAGCACTAGGGTGTTCACTACTGATTGTCAGTTCATATTCACATGATAGGGCAAGATGGTCACCTAGGTTCTGATGGTCTGTATGTATTCTAATATTTTCCGTGTTGATGTCTTCTTTTTTCGTGATTATATGGTCTATCCAACTTCTTGATATTCTTTGATCGTTTAGTTCGCGTTCGTACGTATATTCATTTTCTCCCAAAAGTTTCATATCTTTAAGTACCATGTCGCCATCTTCTAGGAATTTTTTTAATTTGTCGGAGTTAAATCCTTGTTTCCTAGTGTCAGTGTTCAGGTCTCCCATAATGATTATTTCGGTTCCACTTGTCTTAAGTTCGGCAATTTGATTTCGGATAATCATTAGCTCAAATAAGAATTCGGTATTGTTTTTGTTTGTTTTATCGTCGTAAGTTAGGTATGTGTTTATAATCGTAAGATTATTTATTCTTAGGATTCCAGTTCGGCTACTTAGGAACTTAACCGAGCACCTGATGTTTTTATCGACGATGAAGCCGATACCTCCAGATGCTCGTCCTTTTTTCTTTGACCTTATAGCTTTTCGATGATATGTTTTCTTATTGGTGAGAAATATCAGTTGGTCAAGGGAGTCGTTTGTTTCAAGCCATGTTTCTTGCAGACATAAGACGTCATTTTCTTTTGATAATTTACTTATATAGATTTGATTATTTCTGGCTCCGGATAGATTTATTGTTGTTAGTTTAAGCTTTTTCTTTACGATTGGACAAGGTTCATTGACATCAACATGGCTATTTGATTGCTATTGATTATTGTTAAACTTGTTTGTTATTAGGGTCAACATGTCTTTAATCTCTAAATGGTTGTCACTCATCAAGCTCTTGACACCCTCAATCTTTTCGTTTATAGTTTTAACGTCGTCTTGAAGTCCACTGAGATCTTTTTTTACCAAACTTAAGTCCTTTTTTACTGAGCTTAGATCTTTGTTGATGTTGCTAACATTCGCTTTAAGGGCGTGAATTTCGTTCTCATGGTTTTTTAGACCTTTTGTCAAACTGGTTATCTGTCCGTCTACTTGACCTAGTTTCCTGTTTATCAATCTTTCTACCATCTCGCTTACTGTTTTGTTATCGAAATCGTCTACTGATTCAAAATCTGTCTTTCTTACCTTCATGATATCGGTTCGTTTGGCAATTAGACCCTCCCCAAGTAGTATGTCTATTACATATTTATTAGCAGTGAGCGTCTTTTCCGTAAGTTTCTCGCATATCTCGTTATTGCAATGGTGAGTTCTTTGACAGTTTATACACTTACTTGTTTGGTTGCAAGTTTCGGTCGGGTGTTCTTTTGAGGTACAGTTTAGGCAGATTTTACTTTGTTTGCATTCTCTCTCTCTATGGTATAGACTCCCACAATTCGAACAGTTTTTGGTATATGTGACATTGTAATTGACAGCATGCTTTTTTGATGTAGTGTCTAGGTATATTCCTGTTTTTAGTACATTCACAAAGTCAACTATTCTTTTAGCATTTGCCTTAACCTTATTACTTGGTTTGTCACCGAACATAATTCGTTCTACATTCACTAGTCCATATTTCTTCTCGACATTTTTTATTAACTGAGAGTTTTCGTTGATTGGAATCTTAGTGTCTACACTCGTTATGATGACTTGTAGGTTCGTGGGTAAAGGCTCTACTTTGACTCCTTTTTTGAAGGCATCAACCGGCCAAGGACCAATGAGTTTCAAGTAGTCGTCGTAGTTGTCAACCGTTATTTTCATTGCTATTTCTTTATTTTCTTCATCTTGGTTTATTTCGATTAGTTGTGCAAGTTTGGGTTCCTTTACTCCGACGCATCTTTCTATTTCCTCAATTCGTTTGTGGATGTCTGTCGTTGCTTTGTCTAGTTGGTTACCAAAGAGCATCACACCATAGGTCTTTCTCGGGTGCTTTCTCTCCAGTTCGTCATTTATTTCATCAGCACTTTTCTTCGAGTATAGATAACTTCTTAACCTGTTATTGATATAGTTTTCTTCGCTCGTTGTCTCTTCTTCTTTCTTTTGCTCCTTTATGATTGTCTCCCATCTTTCAGCTATTAGATTAGTGCTGTCTTTATCCTTCGGAGGATTTACGTTTTTTTTCGGTTCATTAGTGTGAGTTTGGACTAGTGTTTCATCGTTGATTTCTTCCATTTCCACTTCAGTGTTTTTGTTATTCATTTCTGTTGAGACAGGGTGCTCTTTTTCTTCTTGTATCACTGTTGTGAAAATTTCTTCTAAATCAATGTGCGATGTATCAGGTGATGGGTTGTTGTTTTTTCTTGGCCTCCCTTTACTTTCGGTTTCGGTCGTATTGTGTTTTCTTTGTGTAGTAGGTTTGGCTGGTTTGGGGAGCAGTGTCGGTTTTGTTACCTTTTGTTCTTCTTTTTCGCTCCTACCTTTTTTAACTTTTTGAGTTGTCTCTGGCGATTGATTATGGTTTCTTTTTTGCCTCTGTGTTTGGTTCATCAAGTTGTCTAAGTTTGATTTCGGCTTTTTATTTTCCTTTATTTTATGTGCTTTGGGATTTATTAGCTTTTCTTTGCGTTTGTTGAGTATACAGCTTAGTTTGTTTAGCGATGATTTACTAGTTGAAATGTTGGAATTTGTAATTTTTACAATAGTTTTTGTCTAAAATCAAAATTTCATTAAATTCATTAAAAAAAAGTGAAAATATTTTGAAGCGTTGAAAGTCCGTAATTTTTAATTTATCTAAAAGAAACAAGACTGTATCAAAGGTACCTGAATTTGATCCGAAGACGCGCTTTTTTTTTGTATGGGATTTGAGACTTGGATTTTAAGTTTTTGGTTTTCTTCTTCTTCTTCTTTAGTCGGCTTTTGTTTTGCAACATTCGGCGACCTATGATTTCCATAATTTACGATAGCTGGCGAGTTTCTCAATTTCAGCTCTTGTTACCTCCGCACTGATCTATCTTCTAAGCGTGTGATCAACCAAGCCGAGCTGTCTTTGAAGGAGCTTCGAAACAATCGGTTTCTGCTCGACTCTTTTGTAAATTTCTTCATTTGCTATTTTGCCCAAAGGCTTTATACCTAGACACATTCGATAGCACGTCGTAGCAAAACTATTCAGTTTGTTTTTTATCTCGTTGTTGACAATCCATGTTTCACAGCCGTATAGAAGTATGGACACTACTGTACCTTCAAATATGTTAGCTTTCATCTTGATTGGGACATAATTTGCTTTCCAGATCTTTTCCAATAGGCAGCCGATGCTAGTGACTTACGATGGATGAAATCGGCTTCAGTGAATTTGAGTTTCGATCCTAAATATTTAAAGTCCTAAACTATATTTACCTGTTGGTCTCCAAGCGTTAAAGCGGTCGCTGTCGATTGCCCGTTTAGGATCATACGACATCTTACGGATTACTAAGTCGAACTTTACGCGATTCTTAAAATAAAATTCTGAGAGGTCGTGGCCGAGTGGGTAAAACAACAGCTTTGGCAGCTAGTGGCACGAGTTCAAATCCTGGTCGAGTCAAAAAAATTGTAACGTTTAGAAAAAGTAATGATGGAAATGGATGAGTGTCATTAGTGTTGTGCTGCCTGGAAACGATCCGACTAGAATCATCTACTAGTCATTCTCTAGATGGCCTGATACTAGAACAACTTTGAAAATCATCGTATTGGGACTCGCGAGTCGCTGTGACTTAAAATAAGGGCGTCGAAAGATGCAAACGTAGCGAGTATAAAAAAATTCTGTTATGGCCTACCCGGCTAAGAAGTCTAATCAGCTTCTGCAGCTAATAAAGTCTAGGATTGTTCTACTAGATGTTAGATCTGCACAGAAAAAAGTACTACTACTACTACTACTACTAAAATGATGGGATTCCGAACTAATATTGCGTTAAATTGAAGAAAAAAATTTATTAAAAATTTTTACGTTACGTTAGTCTCAGGTATTCCCAATTGATTCTTTATAGGTGAAGCTTTATGACCTGAAACACACTAGAACAGGGTGAAGCAATTTTTAGAGGGAATATCGTTGTGGACCGATAAGTTGTTATTTAAAGTCGGGAAACTATCACTGTTTTATACCTTACAACTTAGACACTAATTTCATAATGGCAGTCTTTAGTAAAGAATTATATTGAAACTCTCGAGACTCGTAACAATAAGACTTAAGATTACCCGACTCGAAAGAAATGACACCTGAATGAAAGTTTTTTTATGTTCCGTTAACCAACCATTCCTCATACTTTCAATAACCAATGAAATTCGAGATTTTAAACCAACCCAAAAATCGAGCAATAAACAGCTCTGTCTCTCACATATCTAGTTATAAGCTTCTCACTTCGTTTTTCGCAATTAATAATTTATTCTATCGGAACGTAAATTTTCCATTTAAATGCTAAATTATAAAAAGTAATTGAAATTCTAATCAGTCTCAAATTCATAAATTGCATTACTTTAATTAAATTTCTTTAATTTTATCTTATTTTGATGTGATGTTGAAGACAAATTGGTGTTGATGTAAGAATAAAATCAATGTAAATATCAAATTTAAATACTATATCAACGTTACAGTAAAGAGAAACTGATTATGCATCAAAAAAAACACGGTTTATCGGATTTTAATTTAATTTTCAAAGGCATTGATTTTAAAGTTTTAATTTTATGAATTTAATTCTGAAAACTTTTTGAAAATTTTTTTCACTTGTTTCTAAAAACCAAGTCAAGGAAACAAATTCAGAGTAGACAAGTACAAATGTTCTCAAAAGGTAAAAATTTTTACCCTTAAAAAAAAAGGCTCTTCTTTTCAACTATATTGAAGATAACATTTGTTTTTAATTAACAAAGAAATGATTCAAAATCTTAGATCGAATTTTTTTGATTAACAATAATTACAGAACAACATGCCTCAATGCTTTCATCCTTTTTTTAAGATATTTTTTGTTTTTTCGTTTTACACTACCAGTTACTGTGGGTTCACATACAGTTTTTTAATTTTTTTTTTAAACAAGATTTCAGATGCTTATTCCCTTCCACTATCGCTACATCATCGCCTTGGTCATATTATTCAGTCTATTAAACCTATTTATTTACTCATTCAAATATTTTGACTTCAATTGGAAAATAGGTTCCGTAGAACATGGAGTCGTTAAAGAACCAATTGATATCGTATACACATGGGTCAATGGATCTGATCCGGAACACCTCAGACTACTCAAATTATACTCAACTCAAAAAGAGTCTCCAGAACACATTGAGACTCCAGCATCCAAGTTCTTTGATTTTAAAGATTTGTACTGTCATTACAGATCTTGTATACGTCCAAATAACATGTTAGTCATTATTCCAATGCTATCCGAAGATGATTTACATAATTTAACCCTTTCATCTAAAATGTCATTTGAACCCTACATTTACAAGAACATGTCAATCGACAATCTTATGACAATATTTATCATAGTACCAATTACCAGAACTCTAAAAAAGTCAACAACATAAGTTTATTAACCATTAATAATATAGACTATGTCCAAAATCCAATCATACTGAAACAATTGAATTATTTGATCGAAAAAACTCTCAAGTACAAAGTCTACATTGGTTACGTCACCCTTGATTGTGATTCTTCGTTTAATTGTGTCAAAAATATAACTCGAACTTTCTTGGGTCGAAAATACTCGAATTTTAACAGAGTAAATCAACTTCCTGAGAGGATCCGTTCAGATTTTATTTACGTCAAAAATTTTCAACATTATCCAAAAGATTCGACAAACAAAATTTACATGTCAAATATAACCCTATTTAAAGTAAAATCCAAAGAGTCTGAAGATTTTATCGAAACCCAATTTTCAAACGATTTTTCAGAGTTTGATTTTTATAATGCAAATTTAGTCTGGGATTTAGGAAGTCCAGTGTTTAATGACTTGTCGGAAAATCGTTTCGCAGACAATAATGAATTGAAATTCTCGTTACGTTCAATCGAAAGATTCGCACCTTGGGTCAGAAACATTTACATTGTCACAAGTGGTCATTACCCAAACTGGCTGAATGTCTCCAACCCAAGGATCAAGTTGATCAAACACTCGGATATTTTCACCAATTTATACCATTTGCCTACTTTCAACTCACATGCAATCGAATCTCACTTGCACAGAATAAACGGTTTGTCGGACAATTTTTTGTATTCCTGTGACGATTATTTTTTTGGACAGCCTGTTAGTTTACAAGATTTTTACACCAAAGAGACCGGGTTTAAACTAAGAATGGCAGATTGGACAGTCCCTGATTGTTCTAGTTATTGTCTTAGATTACAAAATAATAACAAATGTAATTCTGAATGTAATAGTATAGAGTGTAATTTTGATGGAAATGAGTGTAAAAATGACACAAAGAGTCGAGCTCATTCAACACTTTACATGGATTCAATTAAATATGTATCAAGTTTATTCAATAGGGTTTATGGTTATCAAAAACGTATTGGAATTAATCACATCCCAATTTTGGTCGATAAAAAGATAATGGAAGATCTCCAATCAAAGTTTTCCAAAGAGTTTGCTGAGACTAGTTCGCATCGATTCAGACACGACTTTGATTTGCAATATCCTTTTACTTATTTCAATTTTTTGATTAGTGAACGAGAAGAGTTCGAAGGTGAAAAGTTTTTTAAAATTCAAGATCTCAATCAAGACAAGTATTTGAGTTTAGACGAACTAAAACTAAATGAGAATTATTCGAAAATATTCAAGACGTGTGCAAAGTCACAGAGGTTGATTGATTTAAAATCGTTTCTCGCCTTCAAACAGTTGATAAATTACTTAAATACAACTCGTTCAAAACCAAAGTATAAAACCGAGATTTTGAATGACCAAGAGATTCATTATCAAAAAATAACGAATAATGAAAATTATGTTAAAAACAGTTTAGATAACATTTTAGCATCACCGCCTAAAATGATTTGTTTAAATGATATAATTGATCATAAAATGGTTAAGGAAGCAATCCGTGTTGCAAAGATAAGGAAAGATTTTTATTTAAAAATGTTTCCAGATGAAAGTCAATTTGAACTCAAAAATCTTAAAAGCTAATAAATTAATTTAGACTCTTTAGTACTTTCTTTTATTGTGTCATCAAAGGCAGCATTAGCCTAACATCCATGTGGCAACTAAATGATTCTTCTCACTTTTGGTACTGTTAAAAATTTACACTAACGTTGAATTTTCAATTATAAAATGAAAATATAATTGAAAAACTTACGGTATGAATTTGTACGAAAAGCCCTCCCATTTTCTCATCAGGGCTTGGGACCGGCCATGGCATGGTTACGACTATTCAATACAGCGACTGTGGGACGTTCATCATAAACAGCGCCACTCATCCGAGCCTCGACAACTATCTAGACTTAGCTTGGAACCACAAACCAAGCGTATTCTACATCTAGTAGAACACTTAACTTTGTCACTAGGGCTACACCTATTGATAAATGGGTCTGCTGCAAAACAAGCTCTTGCGCCCGTTTCCAGGCTCCTTTACGTTATGATGGTCAAAGCCAGCCGCACCCCAATAAGACAAGATTCAAACGCGACCTTAGACCCGAGTACCCGTAATGTAGCACATTTAGAATTGTGTTAGAATGACATTAACATCGCCGCCCTCCCATTTTAACATCCAGTCTTGGGACTGGCCAAGGCATGGTTACAGCGATAGTTTTTAATTAATATAGGAAAGGATGATAAATTAAAAGGACGATGTGAAATTTTGATTTTTTTCAAAAAAATTTATTTTTTTAAAAATTTGAGCAAGTTTCAATTAAACTAACGGCTAAAAAAAATTCATTCTAAAAATTTTAAGAAATCTCCTAAACAATTTGTATAAAACTTTGGAATTTTATTTTTTTCCGATTCAATATCACTATTAACATTCAAAACATCATTTTCAGTAGTAATACCACTCAATACCAAAACACTGTATTCCAGGCCTGAATTTGACGCGAATAGTATATCCTTTAAAAAAAATAAAATTTATCAATTTTTTAATTTAAAAAAAAATTAAATTACCGTGTCCATTCGGTCTCCAAACATACACGTCTTTTTGGGATCTAGTTTAAATACCTTGCTTAAAATATCCCACATAATTGCGTTTGGTTTACCTAAAACCATCGCTTGTTTTCCACTTGATTTCTCAATGGAACATAAAATTGGACCAGCGTCTGGAATTACAACGCTTGAAACTGCCACTGGTAGAGTCGAATCATCATTCGTTGCCAAAAAAATGCAATCATCCGATTTCAAATAACTTGATGCATATATCATTTTTTGAAATGTAAATTCGTAATCGATTCCTACAGCAACACATTTTATGTCCGAATCAAGTTCGATTTCGTCATAATTAATCGAATTAAAAACATAATCTTTGTGTTCGTCTAAAGCGTTGTGTTTAATCGCGGAAGTGTCAAGTTCTTTGACCATAGCCAAATTTCCGACAAGATAAACTTTTTTGTTAAAATTTTTAGATTTTAAATATTCACCAAGAACCCATGCAGTGCACACTATTTGACTTTGATCAACATTTTTAACACCAAATTGTTCAAGTTGTTTTGAAAAAGTCTCACGTGTACGCGTACTATTATTAGTTACAAAAAAACATTTTTTACCAAGTTCTTTAGCTTTGTTTATAAATTCAATTGAGCCTTGTATTGGATTAGGCCAATTCCATATTACCCCGTCACAATCGAATAAAAAGTTATCGCAGTTTGAAAATAATTCAAGAGCTAGTTGATTATTTAAAATTTTTGTTATTTTATTAATCATCGTTTAGGTATTCGAAAAATAAAAAAAGTTTAACAAAAAAAATATTTTGTGTAATTTTGGAATGCGATTTTAAAGTACGTTATAATTTATGCTTTGTAATTAGATGCCTTTTGGTGTTAGACTTATTTTCGAGAAGAATCTCTTTCTTAAAAATAAAATGTTAAAATCAAAACAAAAAAGCTTTTTATGAAATATAATTATGTTTAATAAAGTTGCGTAATATAAATCATATTATGAAATTTTCAAATGTAATTTTTAAAGGCTTATTGATTTTCATATAAGATTTACTCAAGTATACTTAAATAATGTTGCTTTACGGAATTTTTTTCTAAGTCGATGTTACCCTCATCTTAAAAATGTATTAACTCAACAACTCCTCATACTTAGGAATTATATTTTAATTAAGAACAAATATCTATTTCGATTAACTCACCTTAGAATTAATGGGTTCATGTGTCTGGTTTGATGCAATTTGAGTAGCTTTGTATAAAGCCCTTTGGTAAAAAATAAAAATATATTCAGTATCAGTGACGTAGCCAGGGGGAGGTGAAAATTTAGAGTCATTTTTTAAGAAATTTTTTAGCTTTTCTTTAATATAATCAAAGCAGTTACTTGACTTAAATCAAGACAAAATTGAAAACTAATTCTCAATTCATCAAGGGATTCTGATATAGTCAGCCTTGAGTTTAGTCAAATGTAGCGAACTTAAACTTTTCCAATGCTAATTTTGGCATTGTGAAGTTTAGTACAAAAGAACAGAACAATTTTGAAAAATTGAAATAATTTTTTATCTGTTGGTCTTATGACGGATCTGCGCATGTAACTAAGTGTAACAAACTTTGTTACACCATTGGGCAACCTCTGCTAAATTTATGCAAAGTCTCTGCAAAATGCACACTATTAAAAAGTATTGAAACTAAATGCGCAATTAGACTGCAGAGTTTTTGCAGAGTTTACTCAGTGGTGTAACAAAGTTTGTTACACTTTGTTACATGCGCAGATCCGTCATAAGACCAACAGATAAAAAATTATTTCAATTTTTCAAAATTGTTCTGTTCTTTTGTACTAAACTTCACAATGCCGCTAATTTTTTCCTAGAGATTAAAAACAATGCACTTCAACATATTTGTTTTCAGAAAAAGACAATACTAGTTAATATTCGCTTACAAATACGATTACTTATGGGAAAGTTTGACAGCACTTCTTTAATCCTTTACAAGGCTGACTTAGTACCTTAGAACGTATAAAACAGATCTTTGGGATACCGATGGAACGGATTTAAGAATCGTCAATTACTTAACGCTAGACCCATTTTTGGCTTACTTATAACGAATGAGTGTATCTAAACTTTTTGAATGAAAAAAATCAATTTAATACACTCTAAGTTTTTGCGACCCATTTTGATAAGAATCATCCCCATTTTTAAAATCTTGACTATGCCGCTGTACAGTATAATGATCTAAAAATCCTAAGAATAAAAAAAAGTTGAAAAAAAATCTCAAAATTCCAATTTATTTAAGTTTAAATAAATGTCATAGTAAACGAGGATTTACAGTCAAAATCACCGATTTTTCTAGAAAAACTGATAGAAATTAAGCAAAATGAACGAGAAATTCGAGTTTTTCGTATCAAATTACACCATGACCTTTGTAAATATGTTCGCCTATACCGTAAACCCCCGATAGTTGTACCACCTACAAAAAAAAATTATGCTCGCCTGAAAATTATGAAAAGCCAGTGGCCAAAATTCAAAATAGTTATGAGTAAAAACATAATACTATTTGGCACTATTAGAGGCATAAAAATAACTTTTAAAGCATTATATTAAAATCTAAAAATAACGCTAAAAATCACGCTAAAAATCTTCTATCCCTGGTACAACTATCGGGGGTTTACGGTACTTTATTTTTTCATTAGGGTGTAGAAATTTAAAAGTTGCTTGTTGTTTTCATAAAATATCTCAAAATGTAGAAATGGTATTGAAATTATGAGACTATCATTTTGTAGCTCTTTAAATTCTCTATCTAGTGATATGTAAAAATAAATAGTGTGTTGGGGATGTGCAGGGGGTTTCGTATGGGTGTGGGCGTTTTTTAAGTATTTTTTAAATATTTCTTTAGGAAACTCACATTCAATGCTTATGATATGGGTACCAAACGAAAGCTCTTGATAAAAGGAGCATTTCTATACTATCAGTATAAATTTTATAAACCAGTGTGAAGTTATTTCTTAAATTCTTAGAATCTAAGAAAATGAACGGTACATTTTGAGATAGATAGATAAAGAAAAGTTTCTTTTCTTAAGATTGGAAAGCATTATGGAACATTCCCTTTCACAAAATTGTTAAATTCTCATTAATAGTAGAAGGTCTCATAATTCTGAAAAGGTAAAGATGTTTGCTGCAGAGATGTTCAGAAAAAAAGAATAAGCAAGTCAGAGTTCCAGATAGCAAGATTTTTTTAATCAAAAAATACGCCAAAGAATGATAATTTTAGATTTTTATCTAATAATTCAGATTTGGTATCTTATTGAAGTAGGGATTAGGGGTTGGGTTTAGGGTCACGACAGGGCTGCGTAAGGATTCGACTAAGCATAAAATTCAGGGACTCAGATAATTTTTTTCTCAAATTATTTTAAGAAATTGAGAAAAAACTTAACATAGGTATTTTACAAAAGTCTTTAAAGATGCAACAACAAAAAATTTTAGATTCAACTGAACATTGTAATTAAATTAAAATTATTATCTGCTTTTGACTTTGAAGTGTTGAATGAATATTTTACAATTGAATTTTCACTTCATAGGAAACGAATCTATTTATTTCATAACATTTTTTGTTAACATTAATAATTAAATTTTATCAGCATGACATTTACCAGTCTCATTTTTAAAATTACACATTCAAGATTCACTTGAATTGTTCAAAATTAATACTACTTAAAGGTTTAATAAAGCAAACAGCTTCCTATCAGTCTTTCTAATCTCGTTTATCCATATAAATTTCCGGTCTCTTTAATCCACTGTAATCAGTGACTAAGGATTGTGTCTCAAAATAAAACACATTTGCTACGTATTTGTCCCGATACAATCAAGAGTTAAGTTCGAACAAAAAAATTTATTTTTAAAAAATTTACAAATCAAAAAAAAAACCTTAAAAAACAAACAAGTGTAAAAAACATAAAATAACTGTTTAACAAAAACAACGATTTCGATTTATTCAACAAATGACTCTCAAAAAAATGTTTATAAAAATAACTACACTCATCACGATAAATTGATCGTTTAAATTGTAACGGTGAATTACCATCACTTCCATTAATACACTGATAATTATCTTCTGATTTAACTAAATAATCGTCTATACAAAATTTTCCAATCAAAAACGGTTGACAACGATAATAAGTATTATTGTTATCATTTGATTTATAATGTCTTGTTATTTCCTGAGCTGTAATACGTTCTTTGTCAAATAAATTATCCCATTCGGTACGAAATAAACAATTGTGTAATGCTAGCTTACATTTATCATTAAAATTCGAAACAATAAAAGCAGATACTTCGCTAAATGATTTTTTAATGATAAGTTCTATTCGATATTTGTCTTGATTTGATTCGATTAATGTACATAATAAACTTAAAATTAGAATAAACAATTTTATCTCGTACATGGTTTCATCATCTAAAAGAATTTTTAATTAATACATCGGAAAATAAAAAATAAAATTTTGTTTGTGTTGTTGTTGTTGTTGACAATTTCTTGGGAAATAATCCATAAGATGAAATCAATAATTAAAATAATCTTATTTATATAGAAAATACACAGATGCCTTGCAATGGTGCTACTAGTTAAATAATAATAATCGTGTAAATAATTTTTTAATATCAAAATTAATATATACGTTAACACGCTATTTTGAATAGGTATTCCCAAAATTAATTAGTTGATTAACAAAAAAAAGAAGGTGATTGATGCCCGAATAGATTTTTCGTTGATATTTCTAGAAAAAATAAAGTCCTTTTAAACTTGTTGTTTTTTTGTCATGTTTTTTTGTTGGCTTGAAGAAAAAGTTTGTTTTAAGAAAAATGAATTGATTGAATTTTTGATTAACTAAAAAGAAACATAGTTACCATATTGTATGGATTTGCAAACAGGGTTTATTTTGGATAAAATCCTGAAAAAAAAACAATTCTTGAGAATCGATTAGAATCGGGTTTGCATAAAAAAATAAGTCATTTTGTCTTCTTAAAGTCGCTAAGTCGTAATTTAGGAAAGACCAAAATAATTTCTTTCTAGAGTCGGTTGACTTAAATATCGATCTAACTAGAGGTGGACTGTAGAGTGCAAAATATGCTAACAGCTTTGCTTTTACGAAAATGTAACGCTCTGTTTAATTATTGAATACCTTACAATTTTTTGCTATTAGACGAGCTTGTTCCTGATTCAAGATGGACGAGTTTTCTACTGTGACTGAATAAAGCTCCAAAACAGAAGAACGCCATGTAAATGTTTTGCCGAAATATCTGGTTCAGTTTAATTCAGAATTTCACAACCAGAGTTGTGATACTGTCAGTATTTTACTGATCAGTATCAGTTAATTTTAGTATTCAGTATTACTGATACTGTTACTGATACTGATTGTGAAAATACTGATACTAAATAGAGTGCAAAATCTTGTTTTTATTAATTTGAGCCGAATAAGTAAGATTTTATAGAAAAAAAACTTAAAATATTAAAAAAATTTAATTTGGAGAAACTATTGTCACAATCCCTTGGTTTTTTGTTCAATTGAAATTTTTTTTTGATTAAAACCGCTTATTAGTGTAGGCAGTCGACTAATGAGCCAACTAGTCTAAAACATAAACGGTAATTTTTCATGCCAAGTGCATATATATCAATTGTAGATCTTTTAGTCTGCTTCAAAATGGTACCCTAGGTGTCTTGATAGGGTCATTGCTTAAGTAGAAAAATGGATTTAGTTACAACTGAAAATCGTTGTGTAAAATGTCTATATCATGTGTAAAATGTTTTTTTCCTTATGGAAATACTGATTTGCTAAATACTGATACTGATTTTCTCGAAACTGATTCCGTAAATGAATACTGAATACTGACTGATACTGACTTTTACTGATTTTTTCAATACTGATCACAAGTCTGGTCTTAACGATACTGACTTCCAGATAATTAATAGCTTACCGTACCCATACAGTACCAGTACCTGAAACTTTTTTTAGAAAAAAGGATCTATTATTAAAATGATCTATTAGAAAAAAATTCTATTATTCGAGAATACGGATACGTTACGGTACGGGTACGCCATTAATTGAACTAGTTTGTCATTTAGACTTAAAAATAGTTTTTAAAAAACTTAAATTTTTTTAAATAAAATCATTTTGAAGTATGTTTATATTTTTAAAAAATAAGGTTATTTACCGTAAATCCTCATTTTTTGTACCACTTGGAAAATTTTTTTGGAATCTTTGTAGATTATAAAAAATTTAGATGGATGGTTATTTTGTTCTCTAAGTTTAAAGACGACTTCATCATGTTGTTATTAACAACATTTTTGACTTTTTAAAACAAGCACCCTGAAAATTTTCTCTCCATGGTACAAAAAATGAGGATTTACGGTAATAAGGCTTTAAAAACACTTGCAAATAATAATTCCAATAAATACAGGAATAATTTATTAAAAACATATTTTCTAAAATTCCAAAACCAAAATATTCAAAACACAAGTGTTGGGTATCGACCACGCGGCCAACTGGCCGGCCATTTTTTCAATTTGGCCGTTTGCATGGCCGCCTAGGAAATTTCAATTATATCTTAAGATAAACACTTTTATTAAGTTTACCGCACCGAAATCTATAAATTGGGACTGAAATTTATTGAAAAAAGTTGGTAAATTTTATGCTTCAGAAGTCTTCTTTTTTGACAAGTTTTGAAAAAGTTTGGCCGTGCCCAACAACACAAAACATAAAAAAAGGATTTTTTGTTCATTTTGTAAGTCAAAAAAATTCATTTTAAAATGTTTTAGCGTGGCTGGGGACTGACGTGATTGAAGCAGCTAGTAGAATTTAAAAATTGGATTGTCTTATATTAATGGTCTACAAGAAGGCTAAGCAACGTCTGTACTTATCTGAGAAATTAAAACAGACTTTTATGTCGAATGGAGAAAAATATTGTCACAGACAGACATATGTAGCCCTTAATTTTAAGATATTGGGTGGGTATGGGTTAAATATAGGTATTAACCCAAACCCATATCGACCAAATACCTTAAAATTAATGGCTACATATGTCCGGTCACCGACTAAATTTTATTCGAATGTTATCTTCTCTCGTTAATCCCTCGTCGACTTTGCAAAAATATCGGATTATTAAGATGGAATCCAATAAAAAATATTACAGTGAGAAGTATAAAACATTTCGGTTAAGATGATAGACTGTAATTGACACCTTTATCGATTCTATTCACCCTCTGTAAAGACTAAAATTCCAAAATCTCTAAAAGAAAATTAACTTAAGAACTTATCTGTATTGTTAGAGATCTTCCAACTGGTTATTGGCTCCCTGATGAAATTTCGAATTAATCAGTTACTGAAAGCAAGCAAATTTTTTTATCAAGTTCAATTTCAGATAAGGAAACAATAAAAAAGTCTTATCTTTTTTTATGAATAAAAAGAAGAGCTAAGCAGTCAATCAGTGTTTTGTTTTTAAAAGAAATTAAAAACTACTAAACTAATTAGTGATAGAAAGAGAGAACTTTATTTAAAAATAATAAGCTTATTTTTATACAAAGTGTAGTTTCAAGATATGAATTAATCATTTTTGCTTGTTTTATCTAAAAGAAGAAGATCCTGTAAGTAGCAACAACAACAAAATAATCCCAGCACGTGAATAATTTCTATTTAGAATCTCTCTTTAGACGAAATAATTTCGATTTTTTTTGTTAAATAAATCATTTAGTTGTTCATTTCCAGATCTCTGTTTTTTTTTTTTCGAAATATCAAGTTAAATTAACTCGGGCAATTTTAGTGATTGATAAGAAATGAATAGATTTTTATTTGCTTTAGACATAGAATAGAAAAATAAAAATTTAATCAATTTTTTCTATATTTTTTTTCAAGAACTTTAGCAAATAAAAAAAAAAAGAGAAAAAAACGTTCAAAAGAATTAAACTTGCTTGAAATAAAATTAATTCATTCGAACACTTGAATTATTATCAAAATTATTTCTAGCTTTTGGAAATATCATCAAACGAACTTTATGAAAAATAAAAAAAAATGAATCAATCGTAATTATTAGATGAAAAATAATCTTTTTAATAAAAAATATTTGAACATAACCTTTAAGTCGATTATGAGTTCCTCATTTGTTTTTTAACTAAATTAAGGGATAACTTAATCAATAAAGTTCAAGGATCTATGAGTCAAGTTGGTCTCAAATGTATTTAGAACAGCTTAGTGTCTATCTGGAATATACCCTGTTGAAAAGTTAACAAAATATCATTTTGAGTCAACTGGAATTGTTGAAACCAGGTACATGGATTAGCTAATTTTTACAAGACCCGAGTCTGATTCAATAATATTTTCAGAATTCATGAGTCTGAGTGCGTTTCGGACCTAGCAGCGTGACCCATAGTCTTTAAGATTCGAGTTCCTAATTTTCCAAAGCCCGTTATGCGATAAATGGTATTTAAAGCCCTATAGAGAGGTTTGTGAATTCTCACAGAGAACTAAAAAATAACTTGAATTGTATTCCGAAGACACTGTACTTCCTTGCTGGTAAGTACCCTCATAAACCCCCGTATATCCAGACCAACGTACACTCAGACACTTTAAGTTTTGTAATTTTTCGAACTTGTCTAGCTTCAGAATTTGTATAGAAAGTCAATGGTTTATAGGTAAACAAAAAATTAGATCCAAAAAAAAATGAAAAAATGCATAAAAATTTGCTGTTATCCGGAATATTCCGCGGAATTTTATACTTATTTCTCTTAACGTGCAAGAAATTCTATCAGAAAATATGGTTACTTTTAGTATAGGATTTATTTTAAAATGACATACTTGTCTAAGAATCGCTTAACTACGGACCCCTCAGGCCAAAAAAAAAATCTTTGGACCCTCTTTAAAATTTTGGCTAAACCTAGGTTATCGGGTATGGAGAATAAGAAAATCGAGTCGAAAATACAAAATTAACCAGAATTATAAATTTTCCCTGCAGTTAATACTGTTTTATAGTAACCAACCACTTTCTACTAACAATTGGGATTCCAATAAAAAAGTTTTAAAAGATTTTTTACTTTTTTACCCATTTGGCCCGAGTACGACTTCCAGGAATTTTTTTCCCACCCATTTTGGTCATTATGTCAATGGTAGCTTTTTAGCTTTCAACTAATACCTTCAGATCAAAAATATATTTTTCCAATTATGAGATCTTAAGTGTTTAAACAAAGCAACTAATCATTAGGCTGTAAAAAGCCGAGGGGTAATTTTTAATTTTTTGCTCCCTTGAAAAAGTTGATTTTCTGGTGTATTTGAAGTCGCAGATTACGATTCTGATGTCAAAAATTCAGATAGCACTAAAGTTTTGAACTTGCTGAACTTTATCGTATGTTTTAAGATACAAATTTTTAAGGTAACGGTTTTCAAGTCCGTTGTTTCCATTGTTTTAAACACTTTTATCAAGGTTCTTGTTCTGAATTTTAAGGTGAACTTCTTAAACAAAAAGTAAAACCCGTTAATTTCGTTTTATTCAGCCGCTAACAGTATTTTCGAAAAGTGTAGTGTTTGCGTCGTTAAAAATTTATTCTTTTCTTAAATAATTTGTAGACTGAATCAAACTTTTTTTTCAAGTTTACCTCAAAATAGAACAAGACTCGCTAAAATCAACAATATTAATATTTTTAATTATTGGAAAAAAAAACGAAAAACCTTAATCAAAATATTTGAATTTAAATTAGATTCAAATAGAAGAAAAAACAACAACAAAAAACACACTCAATGGTCTCAAAATAAGCTCAACAAAAACAACATATTTATAATCCAGATCTTATTAAAATAAAAATTGGGAAATTGATATCATCAATTTCAAAAACAAGTGAAGTGATTTCTTTGATTTGTTAAAATATTCTTTTTTCATTTCCTTTCAATTGATTAACAAACACTTGAATTTATGACTGATTAGATGCCTCTCTCTCTCTCTCTCTTTGTTTTATGAATTTTAAATAAACATCGGTATGGTATACTTTTTCTGGTTCTTTTTTTGAAATATTTTGAGATTCGTATTAAATGTCTGTATAAAAGACAGAGAGAGAGATTCGATTTTGTTATTCATAAAATGAGGTTTGATTAATTAGTTTTTTTTTTCTGAAATATACACTCGATTCCGGTTATCGATTTTAGATAAATATTTTGTTTCTTTTTTTGTTTTTGAAAATTTTTCTTTTCGTGATCTTGTACAATAAAAATCAAGTAATGGACCCTTGTTTTTAACAAAAAAACTTCTGGATTTTGAAAATAATGACTTCCGATGTTTATGTTCTCTTGTAACATGTAAGTCATGTAATACATCCATCTGTTTTTTGATTTTCAGACAAATTTATAAAAATTGCTCTAGTTGTTTTAATATTTGTTTTCAAAAAAGTTGAAATAAATCTTTAGTCGGATAAAATGACGAAATTGTAACGCTCTGTTTAGATGATTCTATTATCTCGCAATTTTTTGCTATTACACTGGTTCCTGCTACAAGATGAACGAGTTTTCTACTTGACTAAATAAAATCCCATAACAGTAGAACGCCATGTTTTGTCGAAATCTCTGTTTCAGTTTAATTCAGTTCATCATGATTTTTTGTCCAAATAAAATTTCAATAAATCTAATTTTTGGTCCAAGGTTTCATGGGTTGATTCCTCTTGCCACTTACTTAATCGAAAAACTGATTATCGGACTGCAAACTAAATCGGATCACTTTTAAAAGTTTTATTCGTTTTAACGAGTTCATAAAAGATATGTGTAGCTTTAATGTAATATTCAAAAAAAAATTTTTTCCGAAAAATAAAAAAATACATTCAAAGAGGTTGTTTGGGACGCAAATTGCGAATCTGATATCAAAAAACAAAGTTTTGATAGTGTGGAAGTTTTGAATTTCCGGAACCTTATAAAACTACTTTTTTAATTGAGACTTAAAAACAATTTGAATTTTTTTCTCAATTTCTTAAAATATCTTAAGAAAAAAAGTATAAAGTGAGATTTATCCGCCTGAGAGCCGATCTACAGTTGCTTTCCGACTAAATTCATACCACTTTTTTACAAACAAACGGTTAAACATCCTCGTCAAATTCTTCAAAATACGCCTTGGCTCTCATTCCGTTTTTCTAAAACCGATTTGTAAAAATAAAATGTTCACTATCGAAATAGATATGTTTTCTAGGGTTTTTCTATGCGAAAATTCCGAATTGTAAGTCAAAAAAGTGGTTCATCTGACTTATTTTCCGATTTTGATTTTTATGATTTTTTTCTTCCGCTAGCATACAAAAATGAACAATGAAATAAAAAAGTAATTGCTGAGATTTGTAGAGAATCGCCTCTTCTATGTGGCTCCCCTAGGAGAAGATGTGGTTTTACCGAAAAATTCCTTTTTTTTACCGTATTAACCCGTGTATCGCTTTTTGGAATTTTATTTCCCCATCGACAATGGTCCCAGCGTCAATGGTAGCTTTTTAGCTTTCAGAACATATCTTTGCATCAATTATAGCTTTTTCCAATCATGTTTACTAAAATGTTTAAATAAAGCACTTTGACGTTTGGCTGCAAAAAGCGGGAGGGTAGGGTCATTATTTTTGGGGTTTTCGAGGTCGTAGATTAACGTTAAAAAGTCAAAAATGACGAATTCAGATAGTATAGACGTTTTGCTCCGACCGAACCTTCCTGTAAAATAATCAATTACATTTTGACTAAAAGTAAACGTCTAACAATAGAAAAAGTCAATTAATCTATTTTACGACTAGAATTAAAGTCAAATTTGAGTTTATAAAATATATTAATAAATAGTTTTTTTTTTTGTATAAAAGAGTAATCTGATGCAAAATAAACAATTATAACAAAATTGAAGGAAAAAAAAATTTCCAATAATAAAAATGATTAAAATTTAGTTTAACAAAAAGGTTTCTTAGACAAAACTTCTTGGACTTTTTGAATCAACTTTACATATTTTATGACTAAGTCTACCATTTGGTTGACGTACCAGTGCTGTTGAATCGAATGTTCGATGACATTTACAACATTTTCTAAAATCAAAAAATCTTTGAAAAAAAATCCTAAAAATAATTTTCATTGACTTACGTGTCATCATCAATGTACAACTGTTCCTTTTTAAGATTAAATAAAACAGTTTGTAAATTAAATTTGTGCAAAGTTGACATGTTTTTTTCAACTAATTTTGTGTGTTTACGAAATAAATTTTGACTGAGTACATTTTGTAGAAAATCACTTGTTAACTTCATTGACCAAGTATTCGGAATTATATCAATTATTTTCGGAATGTCAAAATAAATGATGTTTTTGCTATTGAGTAAATCAAGTGTTGGTTTCAATAATTTGTCTTTTTCACTTTGAAAAAAACAGAAACTTACAAAAATCGCGGATTAAATCGAAAGAAAGGTTACCTATAACTTTGATTCAAGTAAATCGAGAACAAAATATTGAACAAATGTTTACGTGTTTTTAACGAATCATTTGAATTTTTTAAGCAATAATTCGTTGCTGCTTTATAATCTCCTAGATTATATACAAGTATTTTAAGAGCTTTTTCGTGTTCTTCTATTTTTCCGTATAAAATGGCACACTCTGCTTGTAGTGTACCCTCAAACTCTTTTATTTTACTTAAAATTGATTGAGCTTTAAAATTAGAAGAATTTTCTAATGTCAATTGAAATTTTTGTCTTTCTTTTTCTAAACAATTTGACCATTCAGATGTTCGATTTTCGCACGGAAGTTTCAATAAATCAAGTATTTTATCAAGATATATACCCAAAAGTTGAGTGACATACTTTTCTTTCTAAAATTCAAAATTAATAATCCCTTCAAAATTTGAATACTGCACGGATCCTGAAAAAAGGCGTACCCCGTACCGTACCGCAACAAACCGTACCGTACCGTACCGCTCGTTTTTTAAAATTTTGATATTTTAACTAAAAGACCTAAGTTTTTTTTTAAATTTTATTTTCCGGTACGGGACGCCTTTTTTCAGGAGCTGTGCTGTATAAATTACCTTTAAATTTTTAGTATTTATCAAAAAATCTAGGTAGATCATCAACGCTGTTTTGTGTTTTTCTAAATTTTCAAGAATAAAATCAGTTCTCATTCGTTCGGAGTTAAGTTCATCTTGGTAACGTTTAGTGAAAATTTCAACAGCTTGAGTCTCGTCAATACTCATAGCCCAATCGACATATTTCCAGACTAATGAATGATCATTACATTTTGATAATTGTTCGATTAAAAAATTGAATCCCGGAAAGTTTTTGTCTTCAATTTTATTTTCGATTAAATCTTTCCAAATTTCAAAAGCTTCTTCATTTTGATTTGCTAAATTTTTAATCAATGCAATTGAATGATATTTTTTAGCTTGTTTAAGGACATGGATATTTTGAAGACAATGTTTGATCGGATAGTTTGAATAAAAATCGGGTTTGTTTAACAAATCATTACGAAGTTCTGAACATAAAGTGAATAGGACGTAAATAAAATCATCATTTTTTTGTGTATTTTTAACTTGGATCATAATTTCGATTAATAAATTTTTTAAATTTTTAACCCATGACTCGTCTTTGAGTAATTTTAAGTATTTTTGAGCAAAGTCATCGACTTGTTGTGGATTTTCCAATAGGTTTGGTATCATACAAGCTATCTTAAATAATTTTAACAAAAAATTTTTAATCAACAGTCACGAGTTAAAGTTTAAGTTTATAATCGAATAAAAAATATTTTTTCAAATGGAGTCGTTTTTTTATGAAGGTAATTGAAAATTTCAAACTAGTGGTGTTGATTTTACCTTAACTAGTGGTGTTGATAACGGTCGATTATTCTCGTATTATCAGGGAATTCTTCATTAAAACTTTGGGTGTAGATGTAGACTAAAAATCAATCCAAAAGGGGTATATTCTACCTATTTTTTTGGTGTTATGTAATGATTTATAAGCACAAGATAGTGCTGTAGCTTTGACTAAAAATGTCTTAAATCCTCTCGTTAAGCTGAATTCAATAGTGTCAATCATGATAATTTTTTAAATTACAGCGTTTCAACCGAATTAACGGCGTACTCGTACCTAACGGCACCCGTAGCAAAGAACAACGAAAAAAGCCAATAAATTAGAAATTGTGTTCAGGTTAAGGTACGGTTCGGAGTTAATTCGGTAGAAACGTTGTAAAGTATTTTCCTGCACTTCCAAAAAATTAATGGCGTATCGGTACAAAAGGCCTAACAGTATTGGTACGGGTGCGGTAAGGTAAGGGTGTTTAACCATTAATTTTTATAAAAATGGTACAACCTTGGTTAAAAAGTAACTGTGAGTCGGCTTTAAGATGGAGATGTCTTTTTTGCGTAGGTCTAATCAACCATTTGCTGATTAGCAGGTCATTAAAGGATTCAGAAAGGAGATCAGCACCTCGGCGAAGTTTGGGTGACTTAAAATTTACGAATACCGTTACTGGTAGATAATACCCCTCTTCAAAACAATTCCAAAATTCTAATCTTTCAAAGATACAAAGTACCGTATACCCTTGCAATGAGGCGCACGCATTCAACCTCGTTTCGTTTCGGGTTGTATCCAATTTTCTGATTGGCTCAAAAAAAAATTGACCAATCAAAAAATTGGATTCAACCCGAAACTCAGGTTGAAGGGCACGCGCCTCATTTCAAGGCTATACGGTATAAATGTGAAAAGTAATGCAAGAACGATTACTGATGATGAAATAATCCACAAAACTCAAAGATATCTAATCTGAGTAATAATAACTATTTTTGTCAAGAAAATCAGTGGTTGACGAAGACAAAGCTTGCAACTTAACCCCAGGTCCATTATTAATACAAATATAACCATTTCATAAATTTTAAGTTAGAGATTTGCACAGTGTTTTAAGTCGTGAAACTGCAAATTTACGTTATAATACATCTCAAAAACGTATAAGATCACTAAGTCCCAGGATCAGTGATGATGATGGTTCAACCGAATACAAAAAGTAACCCTAAACTAATAAACTTGTCATGGTAAGTAAGAGTTCTTACCTGTTTGTAGTCAATGTTTGCTTCAAGAAATAGACTTTCACTTTTAGGACGGTTTTCGTTTTCAAAAAATTCGATGAAACCTGCTCTTATTTTGATCTTTCTCATTTGCTAAAAATAAAATTTTGAAAATTTATAGTGGCTTACATAAATCCTTTAAACGAATTACTTGTTCAAAGTCATCTCTTGAAATATTCGGTGACGATATTTCGTACAAATTAATGGCCTCATCGATTTGTTTTTTAGCCAATAATTGTTCAACTTGTGATATAATACTCAACGATGTTAAAGCTACAATTTGATTATGTGTACAAACAAGAAGACATTTTTCCTCATTAATGTATCTTATAAATTTAACATTGCTTAGATTATTAACTTCTTGTCTCAATTTTGAATCGTTTAAATTGTAAACTTTAATTGTTGAGTCATTACGAAGACATATTACATACGGTGATGATATTTGAAATTTTATTACATTTGAACACCAGGCAACAGGTGGTCGGGTTGTATGACCACCTGAAGTTGCAAACATTCCTAAATCACCTTGACAATTTAACAAAAATTCGTCCTTTCGTTTTAAAAAATTAGTCTCCGGTCTTTGATAAAAAGGGTTTAAGTACCTGTAAGTATGGTTCTATGTAAGGTGTAAGTTGTTCCGGATCGTATGGAAATAAAATTTGTATGTTCGAATTTAAAATATTGATTATCATGTATGTGTTATCACAAGCTGCACATATACAATTTTGATTCATTACTATTTGTGTACATTGACCAGGCAGAGGTATTTCTTTAAAAAAAGTAACATCACCTTCTTTTATAAAATAGAGTTGAAGACTCTTTCCACGTAAACAAGCACATAACTAGATTTAAAAAAGAACTTAAAAAAAATTTACAATTCAAGTTTAGGTTGTGGGTTTACCAAGCTTAATTCTGTGTTATTGTCAATGTATTTTTCATTAAAACAGTATGAAGTTACATTTTTTATTTTCAAAATGTTGAATGAACTTGATGGCTGTAGAAATCGATTATCAACTGTTTGAGGTGTTATTTATGAGTGTTAAGGTTACTTGTAAGTCTTCAAAGTTGATTGGATATAAAGTTGAATCAGAAAAGTATAGAATCTTTTGTATTCTTGATACGATTGTGATTTTATTGATTGATTTTCTCTTTGAAAAATAAAATTGAATTTAAAAAAGTTTATTGCAGAAATTTTCACATTAACACTAGAAAACCCGGCGAGTCTTTCTGACCCGTTTTCATGTGTGTTCCAAGCTATTTCTCAGAGAATAAACTAATTTTCAAAAATTTTTTAAGCTAGATCTACTATTCAAGACTAAAAAAATTAATTTTTTATGTTTTTATAGATAAAATCTAAAATTTTTCCGAGTAAAAAAAAATTTACCTTAAACGCCCGACGGGTCTTTCTGACCCGATTTCAAGAAAAAAGTGATCTGAGTGAACTTTTAGAATACAAACCTAAAGATCTCATTGGAAGCTGGAACCCTTATTCCGGTAAAACCCGCAAGAAACCGCGGAAATCAGATTATTTGCTAAAATGGCATATATCACATGCAATAGTGGAAAACATCAATTATTTTGTTAAAACTAATCAAAAGAGCTTAAAGGATAAAACTTAAATTTCTATATGATTCCGCTTTAGAGAATCATATTACAGGAATCTTGTCACTTAGGTATGACATATTTACAAAAACTTCTTCTGCCACCCAATGACGAAAAAACAGTTGATTCAGCGATAAAAGAGATTTTTCACTTCCGGGATTTTACCGCAAATTTCTTGAGGCCCGAACCCAAAAATAATTCAATAAATCGATATTTAAACAGCTTGTGTCTACAGCTACCGATTAATATCCATTTTTAATGATACGGGTTAGAAAGACCCGTCGGGTGTTTTAAGTATGTATCAAAAGTGGGCTATCTAGTGTCAAGAGTTAGATGGTCTATCAGAGGGTCATTATCCTCTAAGAGCTAAATATGTGACTTATGACTTATCCCCTGGGACTTGTGGAAAATACCCTTTTTTTATTGTTTTCAACCGAGTATGGCTTCAGGGAATTTTTTTTCGCACCAATTTGGGTCCCAGCGTCAATTGTAGTTTTTTAGCTTTCAGTTCATATCTCAAAATCAATGATAGATTCTTCCAATCATTAGTTCTTGAATGTTTAAAGCAGCACCTTGGTATTTTGCTGTAAAAAATATGAAGGGTATTTTTAACCCCATGGGTTATCAAAAATTCAGATATTAGAGTTAGATCTAACTCGGAAAAATGGAACGTAAATTCGATGAAAAAATAAATAACCTGATTGACTTGATTGTAATCGATCAATTCACTTTTAAATCCAACATTTTCTCCTAAATAATTCGATTTATTAACTGAATATCTCAAAATATGACCATCATTTGTTCCTATGTACAATATTGTATTTGAATAACAAAAGCAAGTTATCTTTTAAAAATAAATTTAAACAAAAATTTTCAAGTCAAAAGTCTATAATCGTACTTGACTATTTTTTAGACTTCCATCAAGCTTTTGCACCACAGGTACAAGGTCAAAAACTTTCATTAAAGAACTCATTTTTGTTGATCATAAAAAAAAAGTGATAAGATAAATTTTTGTTTAAATTTTATAAATTTTATTTCAAGACATAATTTTTGTATGCCATGCTAAACAAAAGTTATTTTTTTCACAAACGTTGACAAACACAATTCTTGACTTAATAAAGTTAACTTACAAACAAGCGGTTACTAAGCAACTGAACAAATATTGAAACCAATTATGTTTAACGCCTCACTTCGACTCAAAAGAAAAAGAAAAAAATTAACAAATTTTCTAATTCATTTCCCATTTGGCGTGTTTTCCTTTTTAAGATGAATATCGATTTGGAAGATTTGAATTATGAGCTTTCAAAATCGTTTAAAAAGACTAATTATTCTCAGTGGGAACGAACTAAACAAAGTAAAAAGTCAAACAGAATTTTTTGAAAAATAAACTTTTTTTAAATGAATCGTCTAGGTCCGGATTTTAGAGTTGGCTCATCCACTAAAGGAAGCACTAAACTACCACCAGTGAATTCATCACGGCTTTCAAATTCAAGATCACAAACACCAGAACGTAAATGTTCGCCTTATTGTAATCACAGAAAATCGGATTTACACCCAAACCGTATAGTCTATAAGACTAAAAAACAACTTCAGGAGGAAGAAAATCGAAAATTTTTGTTAAATACAAGAATTAAATGTAAGACCATTAACATGTTTTTAGGATTTTTAATAATTTTTGTTTGTAAAGATATCAAGGAGTATATTGCGTCATTGAAAGATCGTGAATTGGATTTAATCGATAAAAATAAAGTATTGATCAAGTATGTGGATAAAACAGAGAGATCTGCTAATGAAAGTGTTGATGTTATACTTAGAAAATATGAAAAATATCAGGTTTCTTTTATTTTTTGAGTAATTTTTTTTTTGGGGTAATTAGAAAATTTTTCGATTTTTTTAAGGAGGTTAAAAAAACAATAATCAATAAACATTATGAAGAACAAGAAAGCGAGGATAAAGAACTTGCCAAGTTGAAAAAAGAATTCGCCATCGAGTTAAAAAGTAATTTTCATGTCCAGTTGGTTGAATCGAAGAAGACTGTTTCGATTTTTTAAAAAGACTAAGAAAAAATCTTTAGAATCTATGTACAGTGTCAGTCTGAACTTTTTAACCTTAGAGTCGGAGTCTGAGCCTGAGACCAAGTCCCAGTTTTAGGTCTTTCTTCTAAGATAAGAGGCTCTGTGTTAGATTAAGAGTCGCGTAATATCCGACTCAGTCTCAGACTCCGACTCTGACTCCAAAGTTAAAAAGTTCGGGCTGACACTGTAGACACGAGGTAACTTGGGAAAAGCTTTAGGGTGCACACATACATATGGACCCATTAATTTTAAGGTACCGGGTCGGTATAGGTTACCCCAAAATTTCAGGTTTTGAGTTCGGGTTACTCTAAACTTTGGGTATTCAATAGCTTTTAATGTGTTTTTTTTCAACAAAAATTGGGTTTAGGGTGTATTTACCCAAATTTAATGGGTCACTCAACCGAGACCTATACCTGAAATCCAAAATTTATGGGTAATTCATACCCTACCCGAACTCAAAATTTGAAATCTTCGGGTAACATTAACCCACCCAATACCCTTAAAATTGATTTTACATATGCCTGGGTGCACATAATCGCTTACCATATCTATAATTAAGTGGCACCCTGGACACTTTTGAAAATCCTATGTTAAAGGAAGCTCAAAAAATTTTCAAAAAAAAAAGTCATCAATGGCATTAAATTGATGAAGAATTGAATGGTCCTTAACTGGGGTTCCTATGTAAAATTATATTGTACTCGAGGTCCGAAAATCGACTATTTCGGAAGACGAGTATCACAATGGCATATTACATCTAATCGATCTGAATATTTTTATACTATACTCTGTTGGGTCTGAAATTGATACTCACATGTTTTTCATAAATAAAAATCATTCATTTGAACCCTCCCTACGTGAGACATGAACTATCAAAAAACCTTTAAAAACTCAAGGATACGAACGAATGGGCATAAATTAAACATGTTTGTATCAAGAGATACAAAATAAATTTTAGACTAAAACATTTACCAGGAAGAAGCTAAAGGTGTCTTTTTGATACTTGGGCCAAACATATCTGAACCAGTAATTAATACCGCGGAAAATCACGGAAATTAAAAAATTTAATTAAAGAGGACCAGTCCAGTCGTTACAGAAAAATTACACTAATTACCGAAGGCTACAGCACCTCTCATATTGTAAACAAACTTGATCCCTGATATCAGTACAGGATTTTTCGACAAAATCGACGCTTGATTGAATAAAATTTCAAAAAATTTATTTTTGATTTTTAAGAGCATCAAGAAAGTTCAGATCAAATGGAAAAAGAGCTTAAACAAGCTCAAGAATTAGAAAAAATCCTTTCAATTTACAAAAATCAAGAATATCCGGAAAAACTTTTACAAATAAATAATCTTAAAAAAAAACTCGCAGACAACAATAATCTTCATTATCAAGAACGTGATAATCTTATTGAAATGATCAAAAGCGAACATAATCGAATAACACAACATCAATTAGACGTTACCAAACATATCACTGATAATATTTCATCAGAAGCTATGAAAGACATGCACGATTCTTTAAAAGATATGGCACTTTATAACGAGTCATTAAAAGAAGTAATTTTGATTTAATTACAGTATATTTCAGAACTAAGTTAACTTTAATCAATGTTATCTCTTAAGGAAATCGAGTTTTATAAACACTATAAAGAAGAACTTGAATTGAATGTAAGTGAATTGGAAAGAGAAGTTGATGAGTTAAGAAAAGATGAACGTCGTAAAGTAAAAACTATTATATTTCAGGATGTTTATAAAAAACGAGATATGTGAGTATTAAATTATTTTGTTGGCTTCAAATGTTTCAATTTAATATATTTTATTTTTTTTTTCGAAAGTTGTTTGCCAGATATGGATGTAATTTTAGATTTGAAATCAAATTAGTATTTGTTGAGTTTTAAAAAAAAAAATTTTTTCCGAGTGTAGATAACTTTATAATAAATTGATTTTTTAAAACTAAAACGCTTTTTTTTGACAATTCTTTTTAGATTTTGAGTTAACAACGGTATGTCTAATCGATTCAAATCAATTTCAAGCAAAATTTATTGTTATCAGGAGCTCAACAAATTTATTTTTTCAAAACAGAAAAGATTTTGTATAGAATATCAAATTATTTATTTCACTGAATACTTTTCAACAAAACTTTCGAATTTGAAATTTTTAATATTACATATAGTCCCGGAAATTAAAACTCGCGCAATGTAAAATTACCACGCTATCTTAATTTTGGATTTTCGACTCGATTTTCTTATTCTCCATACCCGAAAACCTAGGTTAAGCCAAAATTTTAGGGGAGGTCCAAAAAATTTTTTTTTTTTGGCCAAGGGGGTCCCAAGTTAAATGACCCTTAAAGAAGTATGTCATTTTAAAACGTTTCGCTTGAATAGAAAATAAATCCTATTTTAAAAGTAACCATATTTTCTGATAGAGAATCAAATTTCTTGCAAGTTAAGAGAAAAAAAAGTCGAAATAAATGTAAAATTATGCGGAATATTCCGGAAAAACAGCAAATTTTTAGGCATTTTTTCATTGTTTTTGGGTCTACTTTTTTGGTTACCAATAAACAATAGGCTTTCTATTCAGATTCTGAAACTAGACAAAATTCTGAACAAAATTTAGGTTTTACTTTTTTAAATTTATTTTTACTTTTTGTTTAATCGAGGCCGAAAAAAAGTAAAAAAAATTACTAAGATGATGAATTTTCATATTTTTGACCTTAAATTCGTAATCCTCATGCAGCTGGCTTCATCTTACGTCATTTGATATCAGTTTCTATCAGAATTCGTTGGAAATTCATAATGTTTGTGATTCTCTTAAAGATATTTTTTTTAACGTTTGCACCAGAGTATTTTTCCAATCATGTTCCTAAATGTTTAAAAACAGCACCTCGGCATCTAGCTGTAAATGAATTTTTGGGGTTTTCGGAATTGTTGATTACATACATATACCGTAAACCCCCGCAGGGTACCCGTCTAAGTCGAACTTTTCTTTTAATACCGTGGGTAAAATATAAAAATCCCTAAAAAGACTTCTTCAATTGTCCCAGGGGTAAAAATGATAGTCATTCAATTTTTAGTCATGAGGCAAAAATACTGCTAGTGAGCTCAGCAAGCAAAACATAAACTAGCCTTAATTTTGAATGTAAATTTAGTTGTAAATTTGGTAAGTCAATAGTAAATTAAGTTGGATTTTGAATGGCAATAATTTTGGGATAAAATTTTGTTGATATTGTGACACCTGGATATGATGTAGAGGGTTACAGAAAGAATACACAAAGAATACAGAAATTAATTTTAAGCAGTTGTTTTGCCTCATGACTAAAAACTGAATGAATATCATTTCTACCTCTAGGAGTATTGAAGAGGTCTTTTTAGGGATTTTTATATTTACCACCGGTTGAAAAATAATCAACTAGTTGATTGATTGTTGATAGTCCGGTTTAAACAAATTCATTTCCTAAACATCAGATTTTTATTTTTAAGTGAATTCAATTTAAACTAATGCCCATATAACTAAAATAATCATGATTTGCCCCTGGGATATTAATGAACCATATTCCCAGGGGTAAAATACAATTTATCCCATGGGTCAAAATATTAAAATCATGTCTTATCACTGGGATACCCTGCGGGGGTTTACGGTAGTCAAAAATGACAAAATCAGATAGTGCGAATGTACTGCTACACAGACGTATGTACCCATTAATTCTAAGATATTGGGTAGATATGGGTTAATTCCAACCAAGACCATACTTGAAATCCAAAATTTCTGGGTAACCCATTTACATCCCGTACCAAAAATCTGAGCTCTTATGTATGGTTCACTTACACTTTTGGGACTAGATGTCCAACCGTATTCGATGTCATCCTCTGACACAGAGATCTAAAAAAAAGAAGTTAGATTTAATAACATTAATGAGACTAATCCTACTCCATAGCACTGAATTTGATTAAATAGTTAATTGTATACCCGAAGATATTTATTCTGTCATGTAAATATTAAAATTAGTAATTAAGAAATGCATACTTAATAAAAACATGTCAAAAAACTCGATTTTTATCATGATTTTAAAAATTCAACTAATTTTTTTAATGTTATTTGCTGATTTTGTAATTAAAATAGCACGCAAAAAACAGTAAAGAGGTTACCACATGAAAGGTTAGCACCTTCTTTCGTCTTTATATTATTGTAGACTACGAAATTTCGAAAAAAAAAAAATTTTTTGTTGAGCGGAACGAAATAATTTTCAACTCTCGTTCAATGTTTTCTGATTGAAAAAACAACAATCAAATAAATTAAATTTTTTAAAAGAGAAATAAAAACATTTTTGTGTGTTTGTTTTTTAATCGTCTATGAGGAAATTAAAACTTTTGGTTTCTAATAGAAATGGAGAAAATGTGACGGTAAATAAAAACTTGTTGTCAAAAAAATTTAAAAAGGCCATTATGAAAATTTTCAAAAAAAAGCACTCAATTTTTAACCTCTTTTTAAAAAAACATTTGTTGATGATTCAACATTATAAAATTGAATCATTTTATGTTGAGCTTGTTTATTTGATTAATGACAACCTCTTATGATCGTAAGATTTTGACAGAGTACCTTTTTTTTTTGATGAAAAATTTAGGTCATTTGAATATTAAGATTTATATTGGCCCTTGTTTTTTTTAAAAAATTGGTGTACAAACTTACAAAGAAAAATTGAATAGACAAGATTTAGGATTAAACTAAGATGTTTCGTTTAGTGATGTTTTTAAACTTTCTTTTCAAAATCAAATTTTACGCGTTATCTCGTTAGTTGAAATGCAATTAGTTGAGGGATTTGATGTACTTTTTTAACATTAAAATCGTAAAGAAGTGTCACATCAGCGAAATGATAGGAAATTAGGAGACCACCAAAAACTTTGATTCAGCACCAAAATGAATTGAAGTAACAAAAAAATCTAATCGTCAAAGTCTAAAGCTAAGACTTGAATATAAAATTTAAAACCTTTTTTTTTTCAACTTTCGTCTAATTTCTTTTTACCTGAATGAGATAATTTAAGATTCATTTAATTCAAAACTTCCATGCTATCTGAATTTGTTATTTATGATATTGTTACCATGTTCTACCACCTCGAAAAATCCCAGAAAACCAATTTTTCATGGGGGTAAAAAATTTTACTCCTACCTCTCAGCTTTTTGCAGTCTAATGTCAAAGTGCTTTATTTAAACATTTAAGTGAAGAGGATTGAAAAAAGCTTTAATTGATGTTAGGATATAAGGTTCACAGCATCATAAAAACAAACTATTCAAATTTTAAAATTTTTAATCTAAAACTATTTTAAACTTATGTTTTGGGGCCTCAGCTTTTATTTTTTACCGGAATCAACTCAAATTTTCTGGGACCATCCTGACTCCTATGGGTCCAATTATTGGGGGGTGTTTTAGGGATAGGTGAAAAAAAAATATATTTTTTGACTTTCTGACCATCTAAGGGTAATGAGACCCGTTAAAAACGAAAATTTGCTTATTTTCAGCCTTTTCCTTATTCCGAAAGCGCATATTCTACTCTACAAGATGATGTGTAAATTGTTTGGGAAAAAAAATCTTCATGCCTATTTGTTAATGCACATTTTTACACTTTTTATCTAAGATACAAACACGGAATATTTTTTTTCCGGAACATTTATCACATCATCTTGTAGAGTAGAATATGCGCTTTCATAATATATGCCCATTGTATACGAATCATGGTCAAATAACTAAGATACCGGTTAAAAATGGTCTCCAACTTACTCTTGTTTTATGGGGAGGGGGGTTTCAAAATTTTTTTATTATTGAAAAGTAAAAAAATACATTTTTGTGGGTTTTTTGGGCGCAGATACCGAATCTGATATCGAAATAGCAAAGTTTTGATAGTGTCGAAGTTTTGAATTGCTGGAACCCTTAAAAAAATGTTTAACCCGACTAGTATAAAAAATAACAAATAAAATTCAAAAATCTAATCAGACCAAAATTTTCTAAATTTTATACTCTACAAGAATCTGTATAGATATTTAATATTGGAAGCTTGGTTAAAAATTTATATCGCTTAAAACACAAGTATACCAAAAAAAGGACTTAAGATTGTCAAAATGTCACTTTAAATAAGCAGAAAAGGCTGAAATTAAGCAAATTTTCGTTTTTAACGGGTCGCGTTACCCTTACTCAGAAAGTCAAAAAATATATTTTTTTTTAATTTTATTTTTACTTAAAATTCTGAATCCTCGTTTCGAAAGACCCTAGAAAACATATCAAAATTATCCCTTTAATTTGAAAAAAAGAACAGGCCTTTTTCCACCCTTTTAGCGCCCAAAATCAAAAATAAAATTTTCACATAAAGTTATTTTTAATTTAGTCGTTGACTGGAAAAGAACCAATAGGTGATATTAACCGGAGAGAAAATTTTACTGAATCATTAAAGTTTTTCAATGCCAAATTTTTACTCTGTCATTACTTTTTATGACATTTTTTATTAGAAAAAATTGAATTTTTATTTCATAGCTGATGTGAAAATGTAACATGATGAAATTTTTATCAAGAGAATTTGAACAAGTCTAAAGTCTCTTAGGAAGTATTTAAAAATAAAAATATAATCACAATCTAAAATTTTACAAAACAAGGATCAAGGCACAAGTTTTAAATCCTTATTTATCAAATGGATACTCTAGTATCACGTTTAAATTTTTGCCGAAGATTAATCTTAAATTGGTAAGAGATAAACAAAACAAAACAAAAAGCGAGTGTAAATCGATCTTAACCTTCATTTTAACTCTCTATTTCTCTCTCTTTTTTTTGTCTACTGAAACTTTTGTTATTTTAAAAGTTAGATAAGATTTCGTATGAATAAAAAAAATTTTATATGTCAATCAAAATTTTAATCTTTAAATAAAAAGCTGTGTTATTTTTGTGTTATCAACTATTTCAAAAAACTAGCCCTTAGATAGTTTAATTGAAAGAGTTAAATCAAAAAAAAAAGAATTTTTTTTGAGATACACTAGAGGTTCAAAAATTTTGTTATTTTTGAGGGTTTATTATTAATTCAACAAAACATTAATAACTCTAACAACAACTTGAAAAACAAAAAAAAGAAAAAATCGATTTTAATAATTTGTTTTTTTTTTATCGTGAAAAACTTCCATTTTACAACTTCTGTTTCTATACCCAAAAAGGGGTATGTTTGATGGCTTAAGATCAATTAGTTATGACCAGACTGACTTAATAACTTTTCATCTTAAAAGGCTTAAAAATTGATAGTACAAATTTTTGTTACCAATGTTTTTTACAAGTTTCTAAAACAAAGATATATTTGTGTTTATTTTGAGCTTAACTGTGTAGATTTATTAAAAGAAAATATTGAATACACCTACCTCTATTTCATTAAAAGTTGGGTGTCTCACAAGAAGCAAGACTGATTTTTAAAATTCTCTTAACAGCTGAATGATTGCTTAATTGTTAATTAAGAAATTTTTTTCTTTTTTTTTGAAAGAATGTGAATTGACACTTTTCATTGAAAAAGATTCTTTTTTTTTGTTAAAGATAAAGTTAATGTTTAAAAAATTTAAATTATGTTTTTATTCAAATTATTTTTGATAGGTATTCTTCGTTTTCTTTTCGTTTTTTTTTTGTTTAAATGATATTTCAATTTATTTTTAAAATGTTACATTTAAAATCATAATTTGGTTAAGTTTACAAAAAATATACAAAAAATTTTGTAATTCATTATCATCTCATTTTGATGTTAGGACATTTTTATTCCAAGACACTTCTCAAACAGCAAACTTATCTTTCAACAGGTATGTAAGTGAATCTGCATGTGCAGGAACTTTACGTCTCTTACTCTTTAAATATTTGTAAAATTCAAATTATATGGGATTGGTTTGAAGTTTTTTATTTCAAAATCTATTAATAGTTTAAGTCTCGTGCTAGTTAATTGAAATTGTGTAAATATTTGATGATGCGTTTTAAATTAACATAAAAATTAGTATCCTGCAGGTAGTAGGAGTACTTTTTTCAGTGCAGATCTAACATCTAATAGAACAATCTTAGACTTAATTAGCTGTAGAAGCTGATTAGTCAGGTAGGCCGTAACAGAATTTTTTCATACTCGCTACTTTTGCATCTTTCGACATCCTTGTTTTAAGCGACTCGCGAGTCCCAATACGATGATTTTCAAAGTTGTTCTAGTATCAGGGCACCTAGAGAATGACTAGTCGATGATTCTAGTCGGATCGTTTCCAAACAGCACAACACTAATGACATGTTTTCATTTCCATTATTATTTTTTCTAAACGTTACAATTTTTTTTGAACCCGACCAGGATTCGAACTCGTGCCACTAGCTGTCAAAGCTGTTGCTCGACCACGACCTCTCAATATTATGCTTAATTCTTAAAAAATTAATCGAGCATTACAGTACCAACAAGGGCAATTGACTATTGTTCTACATTATGTCCGTTCAATCCATTCCATTTGCTGATATCACTGAAATTGTTTATTGATAGTTTGTAGATTGAGCATAAAATCATGTTCTAAAAAGTCTAACGAGAGCATCGGATAGACTGGTCCAAATTTAAGACATTAAAAATGACGTTGTATTTAAATTGAGTGACTTCAAATGGACTTGATGTACCCTTGGTTAGTCGTAGCCAAAAAGGATCAACTCAGTTAAAAGTCGATTTGATAACTTTTTATGAATCTTCAGCGAGATAGGGTTTAAGGTAAGAAAAGTTTTTTTTCAAAGGTTCTAAAAATAGGAGATTTTTTTGCATATATTTAACATTAAATTTTTTAATAAAATTTCCCTTTTAATGGTTAAGACAGGGCCGCCACCAAGCCAAAATTTTAGGGCGTGCTAAAATCCGAGTCTGGTCAATATGAAGCAAGTGTATTTTTTTCCATACACCAGGCTGGGGTAGAAAGGGGGTTTTGGGTAGTAAAAAACTTGATTTTTTATTATTTTTTACCTTCTTTGTTAGCAAAGGTTTGTAACAGGGTGTCTTCTGACGTTGGTGACGTCATTTATCTATTACAAGTGCGGACGTCAGCTGACCAGAAATTTTGTTGTGTGTCATCTGACGCCAGCAGTGGTAATAGAAAAATGACGCAAAATGACTTCAGAGGACATCATATGGCATCGGCTGACGCTTAAATTGATCCCTGAAAAATGAAGCAAGCTGAATTTATGTAAAAAATTTCATCATTTCACGTCAAATGAAGCAGAGTAATTACCATTAAAAAATATTAATTTTGAAAAAAATTCGCAGGGAGAAGGCGGCTTTTTTTAAAATTTTATAAAATTTGCGAAAATTTTTTTAAATATTTTCAAAGTTGAATCGAACAAAGGATGGTCTTGTGAAGAGGAAAAAAAAAATTTGAAAAATTGTTTGGTGATTCTTGAAAATTTTTAGGACTTTAAACAATTTATAAAATATTAGGGTGCGCTAAAGCACAATTAGCTTGCATGTAGCGCCGGTCCTGGTTAAAGGATAACTAGTAAAAACTACCCGAGATTTAAAAATCGTTTGATTTTTAGCTTTTAAACAAAATTTCGGACCATGTATTACAAAATCAGGGTGTTCATAAATAAACTGTATATAATCGTTATTAGCATCTATAATTTACGAGAAAATGTGTTTTTAATTTTTGTTAGACACGCTATGATGTTTCTAATTATCTATTGAATAATATTCCCCTCCATTTTAAAGTTTTTAAGACCGTAAGTTTGTAACATATTTCTCATCCAATTATGCTCAATTTGAAAAATAAATTTTGACGCATTTAAAAATCAAACTCTATACATTAACAACAACAACAACAACAAAAATCTAAACCTTGTCTAATTGATATACAAATAGCTTAAAGTTCCTAAATACAAAAAAGTTAATTACTTCCTTGAGGGTGTTTATTTTTCGATAATAGTGAAATAATCAAGAAAATTTGTTTTTTTTTTATATCTTGTTAATTTTATTTGTGTTTAATTGTAATAACAAAACCCAAAATTAGGTAAATGCATGAAAATTTTTTTCTCGTCGTAATTTTTATGTGTAAATATTTTCAAAAAAAAAATCTAGCTCAGACCAAAATTCATAATTTTCAAATAAAAATTAACAAGAAGATCCATCTCTCTCTCTCTTTAAATTCAAATCAGTACACCCACTTAATAGAATAGAAGTAGTAGTAGTTGTTGTGAGTTACATTTGTAATCAGGTGTTTATTTCACAACAATTTTTTAATATAATAGTTTGTTTAACTCGATTCAAAGCCTTGAATTGTTTTTTGTTTTGTTGTTTTTTCCTTAAGGGTACAAATTTTGTATTCACTATCTTGTTTAATACCTTGACTATTACTCGGGCAACTTGTTAATTAAGATTAACAATTCTCAAGTTACATACGTTTTATCTCAAAATTATTTACAATTTGTTTTTTTGTTTTTTTTTGGGTTTTTTTTAAAGGACGTTTTTATATTTAATCAAAAAATATTTAGAATTTTGAAAGTCGACTAAAATTTTTATGTTTTAAAGCTCAGGATCGGACTTGAAAGATTAAATGTTCTTTAGATAAACGTGTTAAATTAACTTTTTGTCTATTAATTTTAAACTATCCTTTTTGTACCATTCCTTAATCAATGGGAAAATTTAATTTAAGAAAAATAAAACCGATGTCGTGTCAATTTCTATGTTTTAATACAGAGCTTCTATAGACATATCTCTCTGTATTAAAATTATTACAATATGAAGTAAAACTTACTTAACAAAACTTTTTTAATGTTAATTTAGATACTTTATCTTTTAAACAAGCTTCCGTGTAATATCAAAACAAATGTTTCAAAATTTGTCAAGTTATAAAAATAACGAGTCATGTTTATAACAAGTACCAGCGTGTTTTTAACACGTTTTGCGCCTTTTTTATGCTTAAAAAACGAAAAGTGCTCAAGTTTTTGCCTTTTTTATATTTCGAACCGGTCTAGAATAAGGAGATTAACAAAATGAATATTTCAGAGCCAACAAAAAAAAATATTCGTTAAGGACCAAAACTGGTTTTTTGGATCCTACACTTGTTTAGCTTGTTCTAATTCACCTCTAATTTTAAAGTTTAGCTCTTAAGAAATTAAATTATTTTGGATGTTAAGACTGGGTTACGACTTGTCTAAACAATAGCTGTACATGCGTTCGGGATGTGGTATCGTTTGTCAAGATTCTAATTAATGACTGAAGAAAGTCTAAAGAATGGTCTATAATTTTTTAGATTATTCAGTGTTAAAACTAGCTGACAATCAGGATACTACAGTTCCGACATTGGATAGGGAAAATATTTTTTTCTAACACGAGGCTAGGATAGACAATCACCACCCATCCCAATCATGGGAGACGCCTTAAACTCAGAATCTTGACATGAAATACATTAGAAAACACAGATCGTTTTAATATTTTGTATAGGAATTATGATATTCTATCTCAGAAAGGGATTTTTGACCTAAAATTCTTAAGCTTTACATAAAAGTCTTGGGAAAGACAATTTTTTAAGGGGGTGTCTAAAATAAATTTTTCAGATTTACGAGTCTAAAAAAGGTTCCAGTTCGATCACAGACTACTATCAAGAGCTCATAAGAGCCGATCGAACCCGTTTATTTAGATTTAAAATTATAAGTTAAGTTAATATTGCGATTTGTACTTTAGTACTTTTTTAAAGTACTAAAGTATAGAAGTGTCAAGAGTCTTGACACTTCTAGGGGGATGATGGTTCTCTTTTAAACATATAACTTTCTTATAATTTACCCATCAACCCTTAATTTGACCAAAAAAATTCGTAATTCCAGTGAAAGAAAACCATAGATAAGATACATAATTAAATTATAGAATAATTCTAAAAAAAGTCGAAACAAACAACAATGTACATCTTAACATCAATTTTGAACTCTTAATCAGTTTATTCAGAATTTCTGGCATCTGGGTCTATTCGTACAAAAAGTCTGCCTTTCGGCTTTATTTAATAAAAAAAATAAAAAATCTCCTTCTTTTTTTCTTTGTTTAATCTTCTCAAAGGGTTCGTTGAGTAGAATCTTGATTTTTCAATCTCTTTCAAAAAACTAAAACAGAAACATTCAAAAAAATTGATGATTTACCTCAAGGTCAACATTTATCTCAAAAATCAGTGGTATCTCAAACAAAAGTTTTTATTTAGTTGTTCTTGAGAGAGTTCTTGAATGACAACAACAAAAAATATAACTAGGTCACCATATTCAGACAATTTTCTTAATGTTTGATTTACTCTGATTTAACAAATATTGAAATGCATTTTCTGAGTACAACTACAAAAACATTAAAGTCGAATCAATTAAATTTTTATTTACTTTTTTTTTTCTTAAATGTTTGATGTCAAGAAGCTGAATAATTTGAAAGTTCTAGTTTTTTTAAAATTTTTGACAAAAAAATTTCCCCTATATAATATTAGACTTACAAAATAGGTTAAGGGGTTAAATAACTTCTTGTTTTTTTTTGTCTCTTGGTCAATCATGCAGACCAAAGCTAATTGGTTCAGTCTTATTTTTTTGTGATAAAAATTAGTTAAAGTAATTTAAAAAATATTAAAGAATTTCACAATAAATTGAAATTTTGTTAGTAAGGATTTTCAACACATTTTAGGTTTGGTTTTCAATCAATAAATTAGGTCGATCATGTCAATGCACGGTTAATTTGATAAGCCTAAATTAATCGAAATACTCGTGACTTTTACGAGACAAATAATAAAAATTTCGATTTTTTTTATTGATCTTTAGCAATCTACACTGCTAAAGATACCAGTTTTCTTTAATCAAATTTTTATCATGCGATAATACAACACCTGAGAAACAAGAGAGAACATTTTAAGGGTAAGTTGAAACTCTTTTTTAGTTACAGTGTTGGGGATCAATTCGCAACTAACGTTATTTAACGCTTGCTGAGCTCAGTAATTTTACATAAAGTTATTAATAGATTTCCAGCACTAGCTGCGAATATTTTATAGACCAGAAAATAGGTTACAATATAAAGACAAGACCTAAAAGTTCGTGCAATGCAAAATTACCACACTGTCTTAATTTTGGATTTTCGACTCGATTTTCTTATTCTCCATAACCGATAATCTATGGTTAGCCAACATTTTAGGGAGGATCCAAAGATTTTTTTTTTGGCCAGAGGGGTCCGAAGTTAAGCGACCCTTAAAGAAGTATGTCATTTTAAAACGTTTCGCTTGAATCGAAAATAAATCCTTTTTTAAAAGTAACCATATTTTCTGATAGAGAATCAAATTTCTTGCACGTTAAGAGAAAATAAAGTCGAAATAAATGTAAAATTCCGCGGAATATTCCGGAAAAACAGCAAATTTTTAGGCATTTTTTCAGTTTTTTTCTTAGAGTTTACAAATTTAAAATGAAGTTTGTGACACTGCCGGTAAAATTGAGAAGCACTTTTCAGTTTCTCTGCGAGTCACTGAAGAAGCCGACCGAACTAACTGTTGCCTTAATTCACAAATCCACTGAGTGGTACCGGACAGACTGAAGAAGTCGGACCAGAGCTGAAAAAGCTTTATACTCTTTCTGTGAGCTCCGATCTACATGTCTTTTTCTCATTGCGCTAGACCTCATACGCATTACAAAGCTAAGAGTACTGAAAACCAAAAATTTAAAAGAGGGGTCTTTACCTTGTTTTCGGCAAGGGGTTTCACTCGCTCATAAAACATTAGTAATCATTATGACGCCTTTTATATATGTTAAGTCTCCTAAACGATATGTTAGAAATAGTTAATGACAGAGATTGCATGACTCGAGTGGTTACAATACAAAGCTTTATTTTATTGGTGACTACTTAATTAATAATATTGATATAACAAAGACATTAAAAAACTAAACTAATAGAGAAGGGTTGTTCTAAAATCGAAAATTAAACACGCAATTTTTTTAGATGACTTCACAAAAGTGCATTAGGATCATCATATAAATTAAGTCTATGTGAAACCATTTTGAGTTACATGACTAAAATGGTCGAATTGTTTGACCACGAAGCGAGAAGAAAGAGAGAGAGAGAGAGATTACGTTGAATTTAGGTAATAAATAAAACTTTGTAATGTAATTAAAAAAGAGCGAACGAAAGAGAACAACAAAAAGTTTCAACACACAAAAAATTAAAGATTAGCTTTTACAACAACAACAACAACAACAAAAATTTAATTAAAAAAAATATGAGAAAATACAAATACAAAGTCAAACTTTAAAAAAAAAAAGAGAAAACATAAAAATATAGGTTTCAAAAGTCGTTTTTTTACTTTTGTTGTTATTAATGGTTTAGATATCATGTTAAAAATGAGATGACGATGATTTTTTGACAAGATGAAAATAACAAAAAAAAAACTTTTTTTTCATCTCCTTATTGATAAAATATTTGGTTTAGTGTCACTTTATTTACCAACCTTCCTAGAAATTAATTCTAATGTTCAAGTTAAGGGTTACACAATTCTTAAAAAAGAATGGTTCAGTATTTTCAGAATCCTTTACAAGCGTCAACATAAATTTTCTAGCTACCAGATCATATGTTCAAATAAATGATATCTTTTTCATATGATGAGTACTTGAATGTTTAAATAGAGCACCTTGTCATTAGGGCTGGCAAAAAATCGAAGGGATTGTTAATTTTTTTCGGTGTTCGTTGATTAAAGATGACAAATACAGGATGCCGATACCAATCTTGATAAAAGTTATTTTGACACTTTAGGGTCAATAAACGAATTAATCAAAGTATTCAAGCATTCGAAAATCAATGAAACACAAAAAAAAATTTTTGTAAATATCAAAAGTTTTATATGAACTGTATAGGATAAGTCATTCGAAAATATCAAAATTATTAATAGATAAAAAAAAAAGAGAAAATGTTTTTTTTTTTTATAAATTAAAATTAATCTACATATTCATTATGAAATCCCTTTAATTCTTTAAAAAAATTGAATTAAATGCTTATCGAACTAAGCTCTTCGTTCGTTCAACATTCGTATTTAAATAATTTTATTAGTGAACATTTTTGAAAAAAAAATTTTTTGTTGTCTTCTGGACCATATGGTTCGAAGACTTCTGTTTTTATTTGAATGTGATGTAGACTCAATTTTGAAAATTACCAGGACTAAAAAAAAATTTTTTTTTTCTTTCGTTCAAAAATTCATAAGTGTATTTTTTCGAATGAACTATTTTCAAGAAATCTTTTTTTTTTCTCTTAATCACGAAAATAAACATTTTTCGTTCGTTTTTGACTCATTTGTTCGAAAAAAAAAAAACATTTCGTTTCAGGTAAAAAAAAAAAAAATTTTTTTTTTCGTTTTTCTATTTCTAATTTTTCAATTTTTTTGAAAAATGAGGTTTTCGTTTTTTTCAGAGGGTGTCGACTCAAGGGCATACTGCATTAAGTCTTTTGCTGAGTGTCCCAGTGTCTTCGGAAAGATCTAATGACTCGACAATTAATTTTGATTAATGATTTATTGTGTTATAACCGTATGTGTAATGAGTCCAATGAATGTTACATAACGTTTAACTTTGGTCAAGCAACAAAAATAATTGATATTTATAAAGAGATTATAAATGATCTGTCTACATTTTGTATCTATTCATTAAAAATCTTGGTCATGTTTCAATAGTTATTTAGGTTATCATTTCAATTAGCCTTTATCTCGCATTTCCAAAATTATGATAATCTATAAAATATTGATTTTTTTGTTGTTGTTGTTGTTGTTCTCGTCACATTATTATGAAACTTAATTTTGAAACATTTTTTAGATTTTTAGAAATTTTCATTTTTTTTTTTTTTTTAATTTTCGAAACATAAAAAATGACACAAATAGATGGAAATGTACCAGTTGAATTGATCGAAAATGTAATAACTGATGACGATGAAGAAGAGGACGATGACGAAGAAGAAAATAAAGTCAAACATTTATCGTTAATTGAAATTAAAATGAATAACACAAATTCGTTGTTGAATTTTCAAGAAATTTTACAATTATTTAACACTGCGATTAGTGAGGAACAAGCATGGGCTGTTTTGTATTCGATTTTAATCGAATTTCGGGTACAATTTGACACAAATTTTGAGATGGTGAAACAAAATTTGAACAAAATCGATATTTATTTTATAAATTTTGCCAAAGATGGTTCGATTTCGTTTGATTTTTCGATGTGTTCGTCTTATGAACAACTTGATCGTGTTCAAGTCGAGTCCAAAGCCCTAAGATTAATCGCTTATTTAATATTCGATGCTCTTGACTACGGGAATAATCAGCTACTAGAGCCCAATTTACAATCATCTCTTTCTAATTTACTTATTTTCATGTCTGGACATTGTAAAGAATTTGGTCAAAAAGGCGGTGAAGACGACGAAGGCTACGATAATGACGAAGACACACCGACAATTGATAAAGCAATTGATATATGTCAGAGTAATGTAAATGAACCTGAATGTCATTATAAAGGCGTGTGTCGGGGTCTGTATGCCCAAGCGTTCGAGCTGAAAGCGTTTTTGGCCAATATTGAAAAAAGTAAAAAATCGATACAAAACTCGGGTAAAGACCCGGCTAAGTACTGTTTCGAAATTTTGGATAAAACTGACTGGGCGAAGATATGGATGCAAGTTATTACCGAGTTACGTCATGGTATTAAACTTCGAAAGGTGATTGAACTGCCTCAAAGGAGACGTCATATCGAGTACGAATTGACCCCTTTTGAGATTTTATTAGACCAAATCCGAGCGAGACAATACAACTTGAAAAAAGTCTCGTTGGACACGTCACTAGCGCCGGAGATTAAAAAAAACGCACGAGATATTATATTAGAGTTTATTCGATCACGACCACCACTAAGAAAGTCTTCGTTAAGGAGTCTTAACACATCTAGATCGTTCACGTTTAAACAACAACCACCGAATTTGCACGAACAGTTGATGAACTCGATTAGGAATTACTCGACGCCGTTACGCAAGATTCAAGTCGAAGAAAAATCGGTTAACAATTCTTTAGATGATAGCAAAAGCGAGGCTAAACAGAATCGAAGACTCGTCAAAGTTGATAAAAAATTGTTAAATAATTTGACATCAAGTGACACAGATGTGAGTGATATAGACGAAGATGATTTCAAAAATTTACCTATTTTACAAGAAGAGGAAGAAAAATTGAATAAAAGTTTAATGAATAATTATTTAAAGTATTCAACGAGACCAAGTCCGAATAAAAATAATCGTAAAAAAATAAAAGCACCAGACTCATTGAGATCACCATTGGCACCATGGCGTGATCCGGATGAAAATTGGAAAGCCCTTATAACTGAAGATATGAAACCAAATCAGGTTAATAGACGACATACAATGAGTTTAGCTGATATAAATCGACTTACAACAAGTCTTTCTTCATTGAACATATTTTCACGTTCAAATGAATCAACAAAATCAATACAACAAGAAAATAAAAATTTTAAACATGCTAAAGTAAGTGATAAATGGAAAATAGCTAAGGATAGACTGATGAATCCGATTTATTTAAATAGCGGTCCAGGCTACTATGACTTTGGTTATGTTAGTAGTCATGAATTGATTAAAGTAAGATAGGCTTTGTCCATCATCTTTAATGTATGTTTGAGTGTTGTTAACTATTTGCCTGATCGTGTGGACCTTTTTTTGTCATTTTTTTCAAAAACCAAATTTCTAAAAAAACCCTCTCTTTTAAGAAATTGACAAGTAACATGAACAAAGAGTGTGTACGTTTGACTTTTGACGAACTGTGTCATATACGTAATGTACTGACAAAGGCCGATTTGGATTACCTTTCATTCGATAATAAAATTCATCATGATGTATCGCGTGGTAAAGTTTGTTTTTCGTGTAGAAAAACGAAATTTCATTTGTTCAATTGGGGTCACAAATGTAAAATATGTCAACAAAAGATATGCAAAAAATGTCTCAGAAGTGTAAGTTAATTTAAATTTTTAATCAATAAATCCCTTGTCTCATTAGTCATACTCTCTTGATGATCACAAGACTTCAAAGCGGTTCTCATAAGCGTGTAAAAGTTTACTTTCCAAAAGAATAGTCTTTTTGACCCTATAGTTCTTGGATCTAAAAATAAATAATGGCTTTATGTCACATCTTAAAAATTACAGAATCGCTTGTTCTATCACAACGTAAAAATTTTCTACTAATTTCCATATTTTATTCATCAAAATAAACCTCACAAAGTTAAAAAATTTTTTCAGTCAATTGTGTAAATTCGAGAAATTTTAAGTTACATAGCAGTTAACTATTTAAAAAATTTTATTTTTAAACTCTAAATATAGTATCTTGTAGAAGAGACGATTCTCTATCTTTAAATATATATTTAGTGATTATATCTATGCTATAATAGCTTATGGGTCAGATTGAATAGACTACACTTTTTTTAGAAAATCAAAATTTTTTAAAATAAAAAAAAGTATATCTTTGGAAGGTTTGTTTCAACGAATAAAATACGGAAATTAGAATTTTTTTTAACGGTGGGATAGAGCAAAAGATTCTGTATTTTTTAAGATACAACATACTAACCATTACTTAGTTCTAAACCCAAGAAATGTTGAGTCAAATAGACGAATATTTTTATCATAAATTTTAATTTTTGTGTAAAATTTAAATGAAAATTTGAAGTTTAGAGCTTTTTGGCATCATTTTTGTAATCTGCGACCCCGAAAACCCCAGAAAATTAATTTTTTCATGTAGGTAAAAAAATCAAAAATTCTTCACCTACCCCTTAGCAGCCTAATGCCAACATGCTTTATATTAACGTCTTAGGACTCATAATTGGAAAAAGTAATCATAGATTTGGGTATATGACTTGAAAGCTAAAAAGCTCCCATTGATGCTGGTACCCATATCGAATGTGGAAAAAAAATTTTTAAACGTATTTCCGGTGATTTTCCATTCAAATCATAGCTAGTCTTAAAGCAACACCTATTACCTAAATTTGTTTGTTATCTGCTTAAAGTTGGGTATATTTTTCTAAAGCATTAATTTAATTTTGTTTATCCGTATTTTCACCTTTTCACAAAATTAAATTTAGGTCAAAATCAACGTAGTTAATTTCTTATGAGTGCTCTTCCATAAAAAAAAATCCTCGAGGCACGAACAATTTATCAAATTATGCGTAAAATTAAAAAATAATTACCGTCAAAAAAAAAATCAAACAAAATTAAATTCAAAAATTGAAAAACTCTATTTTAGACAGGGGTGTAAATACACTTTAATTATTTTTTCAAAAATTTTTTTTTTCTAGGCTCAATTGAAAAATGGTCATTTAGTCAAAATTCCATTGGACAAATTATGTCCAGACCGTCAATCACAATCAAAAAATGACTCGGCTAGTAACAGCTCAGACAACGAGGACTACGAAATTATATCAAATACAAACGATGACAGCATCGAGTACAATCGAGCCGATGACAGCGATTCATTAAGCATTGGAAGTTATCAATTGGGTCAAATTTTAGAAATTTGTTCTGATTGTTATCAAATAATGGACGGCTTTATAGTCAGTGCTAACGAAACTGATATTTATTTAGAACAAAATAAAAATAGTCCAGTGCTAGGACGAAAAAAAAACAATCACATCGATCTTATAAAATCAGTTCATCTAGCCAATAATAAAAATTTACATCCACATTGTGATTTATCACCAGCAGTTTCATCGTCATCATCAATCGGTATGGACCAAATACCCGAAATGAATGTAATCAACTGTGATGCATCACCGGTACCGAGTAAATACTTATTATCTCATCACTCGACTCCAACAATATCCAACACAAACACACCAGATATAATAAGTTCTAGTCTAAATGATAAAAGCAATGACATATCAACGATATGTAAATCATCAACAGATAACTTTGCTGATTTGGATTCATTTAATGGGAATAGTGTGTCTATGGACATGAGGAATATACGTCAAAATTTAACTCTTGATTTACAACCAATGAGAAATTAAAGAGACAAAATGTTAATTTTTATTTTAATTCAATTTGACGGTGAAGTTTATTTTTTTTTTTTAATTTCTATTTTTTTAACTTTAATTTTGATAAAAAAGATAATTTTATGTTCGTAAAACAAAAGAGTTTTTTTAAACAAAAAAATTATGTGGAAACAAAAAAAAGGTGAGAGTCTCCAAAGAGAGATTTATTCACTTTATCTATATTTAAAAAAAAAATGTATAAAGATAATTGAAAAGAATTTTTTTTTAAAACAATTTTCGTCTAAAATTCGAAAAATCAATTTTGTAAATTTAGACAAGAACAAAAATTTTCATTTTTTTTAATTATGATAGTTTTATCTGTTTATAAAAAATGATTAATAATAAAAAATATTTTTAAAATTTTTTTTTGTCCCTTTTCCTTTGCTATTAAAACAATTATCGAAGGCTAAAGCAGTTGATTTAATCTAAGAAGGATCAATTAAGGCTTTGAAAAAGATCTGAACCTCAAAAAAATTATTATTTTTTGGTATTAATATAAATTTTTGATAAATGATATTAACTCATTTGATCATAACGCATAGTATCTTTTAAAAAAAAAATCCAATAAAATTCATGGAAGAGTTTATATATACATGGATTATGGACGTGAGACAAAATCATTTTTATATTCGACCTAATTTACAGTTCAGACAAGTTGAAATTAAGAAAAGGGTTTCTAATTATTAAAAGATTTATTGCATAATTAAAGATATAAAACAATTTATATAAGGAATAATGAACCTATTAATTATCACCATCAGTATCTCTTTTACCAATTCCACTGTTGTTACTACCCATTATATTACCTGTATTGTATGCAGCAGATCCCTGTTGCGTTTGTTGTGTTTGTTGTTGTGGCTGATATGGAACTTGTCTTTTACCAATTCCACTGTTGTTAGTTCCAGTTATGTCTCCTGTATTGTATGGAGCTGAGGATTGTTGTTGTGGTGGTTGACATGGAGCTTGTCTTTTACCAATTGCGTTATTATCACTACCTTCAATGTTACCACAATTTACTTGACGTTTACCAATGTTTTTATTTAAACTACCGTTTATATCTCCGGTGTTAATTTGACGTTTTTCATCGTCTTAATCAGTATCTCTTTTACCGTTTAAAGTATTGAAATTACCAAGTATTGTTCCTGTGTTAATTGGTGAAAACACTTGTCTTTTACCAATTCCACTGTTGTTACTTCCATTTATATTTCCTGTATTGTATGCAGCAGATCCCTGTTGTGGTTGTTGTGTTTGTTGTTGTGGTTGATATGGAACTTGTCTTTTACCAATTCCACTGTTGTTACTACCCATTATATTACCTGTATTGTATGCAGCAGATCCCTGTTGTGGTTGTTGTGTTTGTTGTTGTGGTTGATATGGAGCTTGTCTTTTACCAATTCCACTGTTGTTACTTCCTTTTATATTTCCTGTATTGTATGGACGAGATGCCTGTTGTGGTTGTTGAGGTTGTTGTTGTTGTTGTTGTTGTTGTTGTTGTTGTTGTTGTTGTTGTTGATGTGGTGGACATGGAGCTTGTCTTTTACCAATTGCATTGTTATTACTACCATAAATGTTACCGCAATTGAATTGACGTTTACCAATGTTTTTATTTAAACTTCCGTTTATGTCTCCAGTGTTAATTTGACGTTTTTCATCGTCTTCATCAGTATCTCTTTTACCGTTTAAAGTATTGAAATTACCAAGTATTGTTCCTGTGTTAATTGGTGAAAACACTTGTCTTTTACCAATTCCACTGTTGTTACTTCCTTTTATATTTCCTGTATTGTATGGAACAGATGCCTGTTGTTGCTGTTGACGTTTACCAAAGCCTCGACCACATGAAATATTTGCAATGCACAAGACTGCAAGAAGAAAAGCTATCGAAATTGTTTTCATTTTTCTTATTTAATAATTAACTAATAATTTAAAATTGTTTGTTTATGATTTTATCTTCTGAAATTCACTCATTTTTTATAGCCTTAATTTTTCAACCTTTAGATTAATTTTTTAAAAATGAACTTGATATTTTCAAATGCTCAAGTCATCATGCGTTTCACGAACTTTTAGATAATAATTTTTGCTTAAAAAGTATTTGTTCCCTAAATTCCTTTCATAATAAAGACTCTAAATAGTTTTTCTTGAAACTTTTAACTTTAACTAAACGGACTCAAAAATTCTTGTTGGAATCTGAAGTTCGAATTAAATTCTTTTAGATTTTTCATTTTTTTTTCATCATAATGTCATGCATCAAGTTTCTTAAAAAATTAAAAAATTTGTAAATTCATTAAAATGAATGATTAGCTATGAAAACAAAGAAAAAAAGGGAATAGCATTAGGTAATAAAATCTAAAGTTTGAATTATTTTGTGTATAAAAAATCTGAAAATATTAGCGGATAAAATTATTAATAAAAAATTTTAATTGATTAAAAGATAAAATGAAAACAATTTCGATAGCATTTCTTCTTGCAGTCTTGTGCATTGCAAATATTTCATGTGCTGGAGCCGGTGGTGGTAAACGTCAACAACCACAACAAGCATCTGTTCCATACAATACAGGAAATATAATGGGTAGTAACAACAGTGGAATTGGTAAAAGACAAGTTCCATATCAACCACAACAACAACCTCAACAAACACAACAAGCATCTGTTCCATACAATACAGGTAATATAATGGGTAGTAACAACAGTGGAATTGGTAAAAGACAAGTTCCATATCAACCACAACAACAACCTCAACAACCACAACAAGCATCTGCAGCATACAATACAGGTAATATAATGGGTAGTAACAACAGTGGAATTGGTAAAAGACAAGTTCCATATCAACCACAACAACAAACACAACAACCACAACAGGGATCTGCTGCATACAATACAGGAAATATAAATGGAAGTAACAACAGTGGAATTGGTAAAAGACAAGTTCCATATCAACCACAACAACAAACACAACAAGCATCTGTTCCATACAATACAGGAAATATAAATGGTAGCAACAACAGTGGAATTGGTAAAAGACAAGTGTTTTCACCAATTAACACAGGAAGAATAATTGGTAGTTTCAATAGTTTAAACGGTAAAAGAGATACTTATGGTGACGACGAAAAACGTCAAATTAACACTGGAGATATAAACGGAAGTTTGAACAAAAACATTGGCAAATAGGTTCATTTTTTCATAGATAAATTTTCAAGATGAAATTTTTAATTTTTTTAATTATGCAATACATCATTTAAAAGAATTTGGAAACATTTTTCTTTGGCTTTTTTCATCCATTCAAACTTGTGTTAATATTAAAGCGGAAGTCTTCAATTTGCATTAAAAAAATTTGAATAGCATTGGTTTCAACCTAGGAGGAGACTATCTTTATCATTTTCAAGCTCAATCATTTTTAAACAAAATATTTATTCCAAAATTTTTATTTGGAAAAGTTACCGATTTAATTTAAATGGATACAGTACCATTTATTTTTACTTTTTACAATTTGCTTCTTTTTACCACACCTTTTAGTACTTCTAAACATTATCTTTTAGTTAAAAGTTATTGAAATGTGATATTCTAAAGAGTATTTTCGACTGTTATTCTAATGATTCCTACAGTGTCAGTCTGAACTTTTTAACCTTAGAGTCGGAGTCTGAGCCTGAGACCAAGTCCCAGTTTTAGGTCTTTCTTCTAAGATAAGAGGCTCTGTGTTAGATTAAGAGTCGCGTAATATCCGACTCAGTCTCAGACTCCGACTCTGACTCCAAAGTTAAAAAGTTCGGGCTGACACTGTAGTAGGTACCAGGGCTACCTACGCCAATGATAAAAACTACAGAATATCGTATTTGGATATAAAAAATGATCAGCAGATCTGGTTTCAATAGCCATTTTAATCAATATAATTAGATACTTTGAATAAAGCCTTTAAATTTACGTACAAAAAGAACGGTTTAAAAATGAGTTCATCAAAATTTTTAAAGAATACCGTAAATATTTGTTTTTTAACGCGCCACTAAAATCCCGAAAACTTGGTTTTACTGCCTAAGAAAAAAAATTTAATTCTAACATTTTCCGGCTCGTGAAGATTCTTAGACCAAAATGTAATAATTCAAGAAATTAACTTGTCGGAAAAAAGTAAATTTTATACGCACTACAAACCAAGATTTCGGGATTTTGGTGCCGCGTTAAAAAACAAATATTTACGGTAATCGAAAAATCCGCAAAAGGAAAAAAAAATTGACAAATTATGTTTACTGGTTTGTTTAGTGTTAACGTTAAACAAGATTTTTCTTTAAGAGATCTAAAGAAATATTAGAGAGAATTTGATTTCGAGATCTCATTAGAATCCAGATAAGTATCTCGAAGGAAAATAAGTTTATCTCCTTTAGATCTCGAGTGGAGATTCTCCAAGAGATGTTTTAGAAACCGAGACTATGGTTGTTACCTCGACTTAAATAGCAACATGAGAATTTAAAGTGATCTGAATCATTTACAGTTAACCTTACTGACTTAAACATGTAGCCTAAGAGAAACACTATATGAAAGACTAAAATTAAGTTTTATAAGAATCTCTGAAGAATTTTTAAAAACTTGATGAGATTACTCAGAAAATGAGGTAGGAAAAAATGACACACTAGTCATTGGGGACACCCATTGAATTAGAGATCTTAAAAAGATTTTTTAGAGATTTTTTAAGTGAATTTTTGTTGAATATTCGAGACTTTTCTTTGATATTCCTTTAAGGAAAATAAGAGAATATTTAAAGATTTTCACTTTTTCTCCAAGATTTCATTTATTTTCTTTAAAGTTTTTTCAATCAATTTAATTTGATTGATCGAGATTATTTTTTCTCGCCTAAGTCAAGAGACAAGTGCTACCATGTAACTCGAATCCCATCTTCACACTGCAGGTTTAACTGTGCAAGTTAATAATCGACCCTAGTCGTGCAAAACATGTTTCGAGAAGATTGTTCTCTCTCTTAAATAGCGTTATATGGGTTCGAACCTTGGACGCTTTGAGTAAGAGAACCACTACACAACACCACGTCTATCTTTTAAAAATATCAAAAAAACCAAAAAAATTTCAATGACAACTACAAAGCCTAGGGTATCTTCTTATTCACTTGGATTGTTGAACTCGCCTGACAATAAAAAATTAAGTCCAGCGAATCGTTTGAAAATCAATTCGTCAAGCATCTGTCATCATTGAAAACGGAGCAAATAGAATTTATGTTGACTTGATTGACCTGTTGAGTAACTACGTTAGGGGACAAGTGTTACAGCTACCCAAAAGAGTACTTGAAAGCGTCCCTCAAAAGATTGAAAACGTCCCTTAGAATAAAAAACAAAAATCTATTTGTGAAACATAGTAAAATCTTGAGCAAAACGCGTCTCGGAGTTTCGGATTGAACTTTAGAAAATAAGAAAAGAAACAATTATTCATCTATATTATAAATCAAAAGATCAAAAAAATGAACAAAATAAAATTCAAAAATTTAAAGAATCAATTTGATACACCCAAAAACTCGAAAGGATCATCGTCAAGTACAAACCTGATAAAAAAATTAGGCAAAGACTATCAACCTCGAAGGGGGGATGGAACTAGAGACACAACACGAGGGTAAGCAAAAGACACCAAACGACCCTCAGATACCGCTAAAAACCAACAAATCAGTCCTAATAATACCAAATCCAATAGAATTAAACAACTTATCCTCAAATGGAACTAATCTAATAGCATCAATTCATCAGGTCGAAGGCCAAAAGAAAGTCCACAGATGCCAAAACTGGAGAACATAGAAATACATTTTTTTTAGTTATATTTTTATCAAATAAAACTTTAAATTAATCTCTCACAGAATCTCTCTTTCTCAACTTGATATTGACTACTTTTCTCATTAGTTCTCAAGAGAAAAACGTTACAGAGATTCTCATCTAGATCTCATGATTTCTCTCTTCGAATCTCATTCTTTTCTCGTTCAGAATCTCATTTGATCTCAGCTTAGATCTCGTTTAGTTTCTGACAAGGGTATGTGTTATTGGCCATCAAAATTTAAACTTTCAAAAATAATTTGTTTTTATCCTTAAAAATATGGTACTTTAGTATGAGAAACGTACTTAAAAGTCAATTTTGTATATTAACTTAAATTTGCAAGGAACGAGCAAGCCGTGACGAGCTTTATTAGCATATGTGTCTGTGGACAGAAAATCATGGGGGACAGTTTAAAAATTTGGGATGTTGAAAATTTAAATTGGTATACGAATGTAAAAAAAAAATTTTTTCAAAAAATTCTTTTTTTTGAATCCGAAATTTTGAATTAACGAATCAAAAAAAGACAGAAAACTATTTTATATAACGTCTCGTTACTCGGATATTAAGCCCTGCTTCTCTATCTTTTGGATGTAATTAAAGTACAGGGGTAGTGAATATTTTTTCATATGAAATCGGTTTGATTTACACATTAGTTCAGATGGACAGATTGCAAAATAATAAAAATGTTTCTCAATGCTTTTAAAAAGATTTATTGCATAATAAATATAATAAATTAAGAAACTTGTGTTGAAAATTTATTGCAGAAATAGTGAACCTATTTTCCGATTCTTGTGTTAAAATCTCCAATAATGGTTCCACTATTAAATTGACGTTTTTCATAATCACCATAAGTACCTCTTTTACCAATTCCACTGTTGTTACTTCCATTTATATTTCCTGTATTGTATGCAGCAGATCCCTGTTGTGGTTGATATGGAACTTGTCTTTTACCAATTCCACTGTTGTTAGTTCCATTTATGTCTCCTGTATTGTATGGAGCTGAGGATTGTTGTTGTGGTGGTTGACATGGAGCTTGTCTTTTACCAATTGCATTGTTATCACTACCTTCAATGTTACCACAATTGATTTGACGTTTACCAATGTTTTTATTTAAACTACCGTTTATATCTCCGGTGTTAATTTGACGTTTTTCATCGTCTTCATCAGTATCTCTTTTACCGTTTAAACTATTGAAACTACCAAGTATAGTTCCTGTGTTAATAGGTGAAAACACTTGTCTTTTACCAATTCCACTGTTGTTACTTCCATTTATATTTCCTGTATTGTATGCAGCAGATCCCTGTTGTGGTTGTTGTGTTTGTTGTTGTGGTTGATATGGAATTTGTCTTTTACCAATTCCACTGTTGTTACTTCCTTTTATATTTCCTGTATTGAATGGACGAGATGCCTGTTGTGGTTGTTGAGGTTGTTGTTGTTGTTGTTGTTGTTGTTGTTGTTGTGGTGGACATGGAGCTTGTCTTTTACCAATTGCTTTATTATTACTACCATAAATATTACCGCAATTGAATTGACGTTTACCAATGTTTTTATTTAAACTACCGTTTATATCTCCGGTGTTAATTTGACGTTTTTCATCGTCTTCATCAGTATCTCTTTTACCGTTTAAACTATTGAAACTACCAAGTATAGTTCCTGTGTTAATAGGTGAAAACACTTGTCTTTTACCAATTCCACTGTTGTTACTTCCATTTATATTACCAGTATTGTATGGAACAGATGCCTGTTGTTGCTGTTGACGTTTACCAAAGCCTCGACCACATGAAATATTTGCAATGCACAAGACTGCAAGAAGAAAAGCTATCGAAATTGTTTTCATTTTTCTTATTTAATAATTAACTAATAATTTAAAATTGTTTGTTTATGATTTTATCTTCTGAAATTCACTCATTTTTTATAGCCTTAATTTTTCAACCTTTAGATTAATTTTTTAAAAATGAACTTGATATTTTCAAATGCTCAAGTCATCATGCGTTTCACGAACCTTAAGATAATAATTTATGCTTAAAAAGTATTTGTTCCTTAAATTCCTTTCATGATAAAGACTCGAAATAATTTCTCTTTAAATTTTTCTAAAACGAAATGGACTTGGAATTTAATCTGTGTTCACTCAAGATTTTTTCCTTGTTGACATTTGAGGTTAGAATAAAGGTTTTTGAGATTTTCTAATTCGTTTCATCATTATGTCATGCATCAAGTTTTACCAGTTTTCTTAAGTTAAATGATTTGTAAATTCATTAAAATATAGGATTAGCTATGAAAACAAAATAAAAATGTTTTAAAAAAGGGAAAGGGCTTATTAGGTAATAAAATCTAAAGGTTGAATTATTTTGTTTGTAAAAAATGGGATAGTTTTAGGGGATGAAAAAATTTCGATACCTCTTCTTCTTGCAGTCTTGTGTATTGCAAATATTTCACGCTGGGCCCCTAAACCTAGTGGTAAACGTCAACCACATCAATAACAACAGAAATCTGGTCAATACAATACAGGTAACATAGTTAGTAGAAAATGTGTTTCTTTGCACCATACCTTTTAGTATTTCTGCACATAATCTTATGGTTTAAGTAATTGAAATGTGATATTCTACAGATTTTAACCTATTGTACTTAATATAACAATTAATTGGATGCTTAATCCCGATTATCATTTTGTTTTGTTCTTAAGTAGCATCATTTTCACTCATAAATAAGTCGGAAATGTAATTCCTAAATTAGTGCAGATTTAAAAAGCGAAAAATGTAACTTTTTTTTATTGAAAACTCTTTAGGCTTGTCGCAAATCTAAATAATAAAAGATTCTAAACATCTAGTCACTCAATGACCGTAAAAAAACTTACTGTTTAGTTAGATTTTTTTCATTTTCCTCTTTTTTCTTTTTCAAATTTAAGTCTATTCAAAATCAGGGTACCTACGCGATAACAATAAATTTCTGACAATGCTCATGGTCATGGTTAAGTATCAAATTATTGTGCCAAAAATGTTCATTTACAAACCTTTCAAGTTAAATTTTATTTAGAGGCTTCTTTCAAAATGAGACCCGATTAAGATACTTATGTTCAAGTTGATTACGATTGGTCTTTATTTCGTTTTTTACATAACACGATGTCTAATTTTTCGCATCTCATCTGCAAGTTTCAAGTCAATGTTTTTAAAGACAAATTTCAGTTGATAATCTTTTTGCGTCTCGAATAGCTTTCGTCCGATTCAGACATTTAGGAAAAACAAGGGATATAAATTCATATGGTTGGAAAGAAATAAGAGTCGTATCGAAAAGCCTTAAGTTCACGCGTAATATACGCTTGTGTTTTAATTAGGAATATTTTTTGTATGTGTCTAAGTTTCGCGCGATTTTCCAATAAATTCGAAAATAAGTAACTAAGCATACGCCTCTAATGGTAACCAATTCCGTAATGGGGACCTTTTCTAGCACCGATTACTGATTATTAATCAATAATCTCCTAAATATTTAAATGTCAAGATACTGAGTTAAGGGAGTTACCCGGGACCGGGGTGAGTGGATCTTCTCGCCATCTTTATAGGTTTTTATTAGAAAGCTTTCGGAACCTGGGCCATGTTTAGTTAACTCAAAAGATCTTATAGGTATCGTACTCGACGATCTGATCACCAAATAACAGCTTTTTCTATAGCTTTATTTCAGGAATGCTTTTAATTGAACAGAAAATTTTTTGACAAATTCGACACTTTTCATTGAAATGTCGACGTCGAAATCCGAGGAAATCGGCCCGATCGCATCGTTGAATCATCGTTTTTCTCATCACATTTTCAGCGATGCTGCATCGAAACTGTCTTGACTGGGCAGACTCATATAGAAAAGATTGTGAAGAAAGTTTAAAAAAGGTTCCGGCAATTTAAAACTTCCACGCTATCAACTATTCGGAATCTGCGTCCCAAAAAATGTATTTTTTACATTTTCGAAAAAAAATTTTTTTGACTATTTCGTTGCGAAAAAAAATATGGTGTGATTTTATCCTAGGAAAAAAGGGGTAAAATTCGCAAAATTCCAATTAAATCGAATCTCGTCCTTCAAAATACCCAATACCCCTAATTGTTACTATAGATTCTGAAACAAGATAAAATTCCGAACAAAATGTTATTGAATGGATTAGTTTATTCGTTTTCGTTTTACTTTTTGTACAGGAAAGGCCGAAAAAATTCACAAAAATCACTAAGATGACGATATTTGGTATTTTTGACCAAAAATTCGTAATCCTCATATAAGAAAACCTTAAAAAAGATACATGGATTTATTATAAAAAGATTTTCAAAATTTTTCAAAAAAGGACCAAATTGGTGACTTTTTCAGCGCTTAAAATCGACTTTTTAAAGGAAAAAGCTCTACTAGAGAAATATGTTTTTTTAGGTTTTCTTGCATGAGGATTACGAAATATCGGTCAAAATGACCAGATTTCCTCATCTTAGTGATTTTTGTGAATTTTTTCGGGCTTTACTGTACAAAAAGTAATTATTCCTTCTACAAAAGTAATGGTTTCTTCGTAAAATTTCAAATAAATAAAAAAATTAAAAAAAAAAATTTAACTAATTCTATTTTAAATTTACTAGTCAAAAATAATCATTTATCTAGGACATGGATTTTCGAATTTAATGAATAAATGAATTTTTTAAAAACGAGAATCTATTTTGGAATTAAGCTGCTTTTTAATAATTCTTGGCATATTTTTGTAAGCCCACGCTTTTAGCCTAGAAATATTGAGTTTAGGTCATGACCAACTTAATTTATAAAGAGATTAATCTTTGATTGGAATCTAGCAAGTCATACAAAGTCAAGTCTTTTTTCATTTTCAATCTTGAAAATTCAACTACTATTACGGTTAAAAACTGTATACCTAATTGCTAAATTTTTAAAAGTAACATGACGAAATAAAAAACTGAGAGCAATTACAAAATTTAAAATCTTAAAAAAAAAATTCTCTTAAGATTTTATTGCGATTTGTCAGAGTTATGTCTCAAAATAATTGGAAAAATATTAATTTTGGTAAGTATTTTGAGTATGGATATTTATTTTATAAAGCCAAAACTCTTTATTTTTCAATTGGGCTGCTAAAGGAAACCTAAAATTATGTAAAACCATTATAAAAGTATCAAAATCATTAAAAGGAAGGGACTCGAGACGGAGCCCTGTCTTTAGGTTAGGAAAAGTGCAGACTGAGTCTCAAAAGCTCAATTGTGAAAAACATGATCAAGGAAACTAAAAGCATCTTTCTGTTAAATGCAGCGGTTTTAGAACCTTAAAAGTGTTTGAAATTTAGATTTTTGGCATAAAGAAGAAAACATTAATCTCATCATTAGCTAAAAAAATTTTAATAAACATTTATTTTTAGTTGTAGCGCAAAATGAAATTGTTCATGAAAGTATACCTTTCATTTTAACAAACAAATATTTGCAAAACTAAAGAGTTATCTTTTTTTAATAAAGTGAATCAAAGTAAATGAAAAAATGTCATTTTGTTTTTGAATATAAAATTTTTAATTTTGTAAAAAATTAAAAAAAGGTCAATATCAGTTAAAGGAGAAAAGTATTTTATTTTTATTATTTGTTTAATTAAATTACTATTTGAAGTTTTTTGTTTTAAGTTTTAAAAGGTAAAATAATTCAATATTTAACATTGAAATTATTAATATTAATTTTTAAAAATCAAGAAAAAAAGAAATTAATTTTATCTGGTAATTTTGCTACTTGATTATTGGCTAAATTATATCTTTAATAATATTTTTTTTGCAGGCGCAAATGAAGAAGGTATAACAGATTTTAAATTTCCTTTTCGTATTTCGTGCTTGATCATCAACAAGCTTAGAAGTTTAGTACAAAAAATCAGAGTTATTCCTCAAGTCGCGATTTTCCAAGTCTTCACCACAAAAAGTCAAGTCGTAACTTGACTTGATTTTTTTTAAATTTTCCTAGTCAAGTCACGACTTGCACGACATTGCACACCATTAAAGTATTGTTTTCGAATGCGCAATTTATTTGCAGAGATTTTGCAGACTTTGTTATTTGATGCAGCAAACTTTGTTTCAATCGAAACAGCTTTTGTTTTGATCAAAATCACCCTTTGCACAGCTTTAATAACTGTTATAAAAATTGAGAAAAAGAAAATTAGTAAAAAACTTTAACTTGCCATTATCAAAGGTGAAACCGAGGAGTTTAGCTACAGGATATAAACATTTTTCTATTTTAATTTTGAAGTTATGAGGCATCAAAAAGTTTCTTAAATTTTACTTGAAGAATTATTAATTTTTTTTTAATTTCAGAAATTAAGAAATTCGAGCAACTAAGTAAATTTTTTTTTATTAAATGTTTAACATTACTAATCCTTTTTTTTCTGATCAAAAGGTTCAATAGGTGATTTTTTTTTAAACTTTCAATCGTTTATACAGTTTAAATATTTTCAATAAATAAAAAAGAATTAGAGGAGCTCATGACAAAAAGTAAGTTTCAATATTCCAAATAAAAATTATTTGTTTAAAAATTTAAAGAAATAAACGAGTAGAAAACAACTATCAATTGATACTCCTGAGGGTGTATAAGAAAAATTTCTACTTTTTAAAATCCCTTACAATCCTTCTTATTTAATTACTTAGTTCAAAAGGATTTTTTCTCATCCAGTAAAAAAAGGATATCTCAGAAGTTTCAAAAAAAATGAGAATTTCTGAGATGCCAGTAAGAAAAGTGAAAATGTTTTACTAAGACCTTCTAAGTTTTTTATGTTTTTTAAATCCTCACTTTTAAAAATTTACTTTTACATTATTTTATTTTTTTATTTGACGACAAAAGAGTCCAGAGGTAAATATTTTTATTTTTCTCTTTCCGAACAAATCTAATTGGATGAATTTTAGAATTGGATGAATTAAACTACGAAGGTAATTTAACTATTTTTTTCGTACAAAAACTTAACAGTAGTACTGGTTTTGACAGGTAAAATAAATGATTTAGCTAAGATAGACTAATAGGTGCTTTGAAAGAAGCCAAGATCGACATACCTTCAGTTAATTTAACTAATTTAGCATACCAAAATTAAACATAATTATTTATTTTACTCAATTTTTACAAAATTTAATGTTTTAGAATCAAAACGGAACAATAAATTTCATTACGTATTCATGAGTAAACACTATAATAAAACAATTATAACTTTTATTTGTTTAAAGATTTTTTTTGCTTTTAGATAGATGTCAAAGTAATATGAAAAGTTTGTTCTTAAAAAAAGTAATTAAATAAATCTCTTTTTATAGTTTTATAGAGTTGGAAAATGTTTATTTTGAAGCGAAGTTTTACATGATTTTTTTCAAAAAATAAATTAATTTGGTTTAATATTTTAATTATTCAATTAATTTAGATGTGACACTTACTGGGTGAAACGTTAAATAAATATTAAAACTAAATAATAGTCATTATCTTAATAGAAAAAAAAACTTCGAATTTTCAATTTATAGTTGCATAATAATAGATAGTTCTTACCGTAGAAAATAAATCACGAAAATAGTCACTTAATAGCCTTCATCACTTGAAAGTAAAAAAATAGATTAGCCATGGAGAATTTTAATAACCACATATTTTGAGGAATGGAAAATAAGAAAAGTTTTTTCTAAGCAAGCTAAATCAACAGTAAAAGATTTTATTAGTGACTTTGAGAAAAGTTTGGTGTTAGATTATGGCGGTATGATAATGGCGGAAACTTTAAAATTAACATTCGATTTTTTTTTCTATTAGTTGACCAAAACCTGTTTGAAACTTGACTAGAAGGTTATTACTCTCGAGAAATAAATGAAGTCGGTTTTTGATAAGTCGCTCGATGATATTCCTTCAACTGACCAGTTGTTGCGTAAATCGAAGAAGCGTATCGTTCATGAGAAAGACAAGAATGGCATCCATTCTTGGTCAGTGGGGATGTATGTTATGACGTAGCATACTAAACTTAACTTTAACCTAGATTTAATATATAATAAAAACACAGAACATGTTACAATTATTTTTAAAATAAATGGGATTTGATTTAATTCTTCTTTTATTTCAATGCATTTGCCGGTCTTAAGTCCTGATGAACTAATATTTGATGCGTCAATTAAATATTTTTATTTATTGACCCTTTAAATTACAGTAAGTGTATCTTAATCATGTTCCATTTTTAATCAAAAGATTCATTCAATAATTTTAGTTTGTAAAAGTGAACGAACAAAAAAATTCAAAACAAACAAAAAAAAGGATAATTAACATTAAAATCTACCGTAAATTCGACCCCTGCAGGATACCCCAGGGATAAGACATGATTTTAAAATATTGACTAATGGGATAAGTCGTATTTTACCCCTTGGAATATGGTTCATTGATATCCCAGGGGCAAATCATGATTAGTTTAGTTATTTGTGCATGGGTTTAAAATAGAATTCACTTAAAAATAGTAGTAGTAGTAGTAGTAAATTATACTGCGACCCAATAGGGTAAAACTCCAAAGGAGCTATGGCAGTAACTTAAACTTTATTAACATTGTTTTGATATCCATTCATTCATTCAAATAAGTTCGTTGGGAGCTTTTAATAAATAAAAAGCCCAAAAAAACACATCTTGCCCAAGTGAGAGAATGAAGCTGGCGCCGACCCATTGGGCTAGAATTTTATGTCTTGTTTTCGAATTTTTCATCAAAAATCGGTTTCATTCAACCAATTTCTAGATATTTGAGGGCGGAATCTGCATTGAAATGTTACATAGCTCTTTGTTTACCGTATTACCTTGCTGATAAGTGCCCCCAGAATCGACACTTTGATCGAAAAAATAATGATGACGCGAATAGATTTTTGGGTTCATTCGGAATATTTCTGATAGAACTCAATGCGCTTTATCTGAAAATCACAAAAGTGAAAGTGATTTAATGTTCGTTCGTCTAAAAAAAGGGGGGTTTAGGGGGGCGCTTATCAGCAAGGAAATACGGTAAAAAAAAATTCTTTTCAATTGTCTTTATGCAATTTTCTATATATTATGTTTGACATTCCTCAGAAAATTATCGATGAATGGATCAAATCATTCCAACCCTCGTCCATGTATACTAAATTACACGTATACTAATGTACAAAGAAATTACTGATATTTTTTTTTCAAATAGTGACACATGAGGCGGGGAAGAAATTATTTAAAAATTTAAAAAAAAATTTTGCTTTAATGTAATTTTTTTATTTATTTAAACAAACGTTAAGTCGTTCCAATTGTTGGTTACACAATTTCATCACAAGTTATGACATTTTTTGATTCGAAAATAAAAGATAAATATTGATGTTCAAATTAAAATGTATCACAGCAATTGGTTTCACTGGATGATAATATTGAAGTACTGTATACACTGATTGTAACACTATTGCACATACTGTACAAAATTTGGCCAAAAATTTGACAAAATCCCAAAGACAATCACAAAAACGACCTAAACAAGAATCTTAAAAAAAATCACGAATGCCTTACATTAAGCTCGGCTTTAAATTAATCAATTTTTTTAATTACCGTAATATTGTTGAGATTGGGTTGGAATCATTTAAACATTTAAAAGTAAATTTAAAGGTTGCTGGAAATGAAGGCATGTTAAAATTTTTGGTTCAAATTCTTATAACTGTTGCAACAAGTACCAAAGCCTGCAAATAAATTGCGCATTCTGGTAAATAAATCCCATTAATGATTTGTAATCTTTAGCTTTAAAACAACAACATTCGGATAAATAAAATTTTTCTCTGCAATAACTCTGCAAATTGCACAATTAAACAAAATCTTTTTTGATGAATCATACAAAATGCACACAAATGCAGAGTTTTTGCAGAGGGGTATCTAAGATGTAAAATTGTTACAATTTGTATCAATTTGCGGAATGAATTTATCTCATCTATTTTAAAGATTGACAACATTTATTTCGTTCAAACTCAAATTATAAGAATTGATTATAAGAAATCATTTTATCTTAACATACCGAAAATTAATAGAATTATTTTTTCGAAATTAAAGAAATATAATTTTAATAATGTTTAATCTACAAATGTCTCCCATGATTACATCTAGAATGTAATTCGTGTTCTTTTAAAACGCCATTTTAGATCTAAATATAATTGCAGATTAAAAAAACAAATAAAAAACAGTTTCATAGAGGTTTTTTTCTTCGGCTTGTTTGATGTTTTTTTCATGCAACTTGGAAGACATTAATAATGTCTTCAAAATAAAATTTATTTAAAAAAATTATTTCAACTTTTAAATTTTTTTAACAAAAGATTTGCAATCTTAATTTGGTAAAAAATTATTTCTTAATAAAGGGAGCTCTTGTGCAAAGATCTGTAACTCTGCAATTTTAATTGCGTAGTTTTAGAAATTATAAATAATGAAAATAATTAAAATTGCAGAGTTGCAGATCTTTGCACAAGAGCTCCCTATGTTAAGAAATTATTTCTTACCCTGCAAATAATATCCATCCTTGCAATGTTTTAAAATGATCCTTAAGTTGTTATTACGAAATGTTTTTTCATCCATTTCGGATTATTGGGATTTTGAGACAAAACTTGACATAGCCTGAAAATTTGATTACTTGAATTAATGTTTAAAACGAATAAAAAGGTTGTGATTTATTTATAGTCATCCTCTCAATTTTTCATCCGGACTAGGAATCAACAAAAGTATGGCTATGACTATTTTATTAGCATCCTCTGAAGCTACCGTGGGACTATTATCGTCAACAGTTTCATTCTGCCGAGCACCGAAAGGCTGCGTAATAGATAACTAATTGGAATAGTTTGGAACCATAAAACAAGCGTATTATTTTATCTTGAAAGCATCTAATTGCTTAATGAGTCTACTGTAAACAAATTAATTTGATTTTGTAGCACTTTTCTCTCCTTGTGAATTCTGTTTGGTTCGTATATTTCAGAACGAATTCCTTCTATAGAACAGAGAAAATGTGTCAAAATGAAAAGGATTCATCTAAAAAAACAATTAAAATCTTAAATTTTTTTATTAAGGACAAAAAAATTTATTTGCAATTGTCCCAAAACATTTTACAAAGTTCAAGACCCATTTTTTTCAATAATTTTTTAGACTTTTCATTAGGAAACTCTTTCTGAGCTTCACTTATCCAGACATCCTCCGTTCTTTCAAAATACTCGTCTAAAGTTTCGCCATCTTCAACTTCAGGCGCGTCTATTTCAACATCTTCATCATCACTTTCATCATCAGACTCGTCTTCTTCATCGTCTTCCATATCCGAACTTTCAATTTGTTGTTTCAACTCTTCCATTATTTCTTTATCCTCGTACATGACCTTCCATTCGTCCAATTTTTTTACATTCAAACTATACATGTCGTTGAAAGTAAACTCTTTGTCGTTCTTGTCCTCGAACTTGCCTCCGTATAAATACAAGTTGCCTTTAAAGAACTGTAAATAAGTGCTACGTCTCGGGTGTGGCATGAATAAATTTTTAGTCTCCGGATTTTTGACAACAACACTCTCGTCTTCTTTACTTTCTGGTTTATTTGAATAAGTCAATGTAAAGACTTCATCTTTTTGAATGTTTAAATCATCCATTTTGACGTCTTCTGCTTCTTCTTCTCCTGAACTTTCCTCCTCTTCCATTTCTTGATCACCACTCGCCACTTTTGGTTGAGTCTTCTTCGATTTTTGGTCTTTTTTACCCCTCAAAGTTAAATTACTCCATTTATAAGTCGATAAGTCGAGCTTGTACAAATCGTTATAAAAACTTGAATTTGACTCGTCTTCTTCATCGAGATCACATTCTTCTTGGTCAAAAACCCCACCGAATAACAATGCTGTGTCATCATGAAGTGTAATCATCGAAAAACTAATTCTTTCAGACGGTTTATAACCACTTTGTTTAGCTCGTTTCCAACACCATTCGACTTTATCATTCTTTTTAATCTCCATTGAAAGAACATACATGTCCGAATGAACGACTCCCTTTTCTCGGTCTTTTTTGAGTTTTTCTTTACTAAAACCACCGTAGAGAACTACAGTATTATTTTTAGAACAAACGTTCAATTGACATGCGGACCGTGGCGACGGTGGATCATTACTAGCAGAAAATTTCATCTCTTCCCATTGATTCGTTTCCAAATTGAACAAGTACGAATCGTTGTAAAATTTACAATTTCTTAAATTATCGTAATAACCACCAAATAGAATGAGGTATTTTTTAAAGACGACTATTCTGTGACCTGAACGAGGCGATGGTGTGTTAGGAGACCTTAATTTTGTAAAAATTAGTTCTTCAGTTTTACTCAAAGAAGGGGTCTATACTTACAATATTTTGGACCACGATTTTGTCTGAAAACTGAACATCCAAAGGTCATTGTAATGGTAAAACTGAGATTGAGATGGGGAAGAAAATTCACCACCAAAGACCCAGAGTTCACCGGTGTTTCTTGAGACATAGACTGATTGATGAAAAGTTCTCGGAGGGGGGCCATTTGGAGCCTTGATTAGAGTCCATTGGTTCTTTTTGATGCTGTAAACGAACAAATCATTGTACATGAAAACCTTAGACCCGTCAAAGTAATCACCACCGAATAGGATTATTTCTTCCCTCTCAGGGGATAAATTAAAAGTCGCTCCACCACTTTATAAAACAAAAATGGTTATTTTCAAAAGAAGTCAGCAAGGGTTTGAAAAAATACCGTCGCGAAGGGAATCGTCCAATCGGTAATTGTTCCTCTTTGACTTGGTTTATATCGGCTTCTTTTTTAGCAAAGTTTGCAATAATTGTTTCGATGTCTTCCTGTTTCAATTAAGATTTTAACACATGGTTTTGATAGAAAAAGTTTTATAAAGTGCACCTCTCCGATTTCTTTGAGTTCTTTTTTCATGACTTTTTGAGCCTTTTTTTCAGTCTTTGCCAAGGTCTTTTCCATGCCAAGACCCTTCTTTTTCTTGTCCTTACTCTTACCCATTTTAAAATTATTTAAACTTTTTCACGAAAAATGCTTAAAATTGAAATTCAATTTTTTTTAAATAAAATAATTCACATTGCAATTCTTATTTGGTTCGAGGAGCGTTTAAATTTGACTTCATTCAAACAAAATTAAAGATGAGATGTTGTCTACTAAAACTTTGTCAGACTCATGCGCATGAAAGAATTGATTGAAATTAAAAAAAAAAGTTTTAAAAAATCGGAAGAAGAGCAAATACATGTAAAATAGCCTGTTTTTTAAAGGTTTTACACATCAAAACGTTTTGAGAATTGACCTTACGACATTTAAGAAACATTTAAATTTGGTTTATTTTAAAAAAACAGCAATTAAATTATTCTTATGTCCGTTCGTCTTGCGCCACTGATCTTGGAAGTTAAAAGTAGTTCTAACTTATTATTGACACACACATTCGTTCGGATAAATCGACTAAAAAGAATAAAAAATGAAGCTAAATTCTTTTGGGAAAATTTTATTGCATTGTTTAAAATAAAAAAAAAATTTATCTAGAAAATTAATCTAAAAAATAATGAAGCTATTTTCCGATTCTTGAGTTAAAACTTCCAATTATATTACCAGTGTTAATTTGACGTTTTTCATCGTCTTCATCAGTATCTCTTTTACCGTTTAAAGTATTGGAATTACCAATTATTGTTCCTGTGTTAATTGGTGAAAACACTTGTCTTTTGCCAATTCCACTGTTGTTGCTTCCATTTATATTTCCTGTATTGTATGGAACAGATACCTGTTGCGGTTGTTGAGGTTGTGGTTGATAAGGAACTTGTCTTTTACCAATTCCACTGTTGTTGCTTCCATTTATATTTCCTGTATTGTATGGAACAGATGCCTGTTGCGGTTGTTGAGGTTGTGGTTGATAAGGAACTTGTCTTTTACCCGCACCAAAGTCATTAAAATCTGTGCTTATCTCAAGTAAAGCTCCTGTTTTGGCTTGTCCAGATTTTACTTTCATATTTTCCTTCAGAATTCTTAAAAATTTCGGAAAATAAAGAAAAAAGTCAATATTATTTTAACAAAATTTTAGATTTATAAATTTTTTCATGATATGTTAAAAAATTTTGAATCCTTAATATGAACGAACCTGTCATTATTTATGAATTACTAATTTGAAAAAAAAAGAATTTTTTATTGAAAACTAGGCCGAATTCATTAGACCTGGGAATGGGAATTACATCGAGTAAAAAAAAATCACCTACCCCTAGTCGGGTTACCGAACAAGACAAAGCAGTTTTGGTAATATTTTTTTTTCAAATTTATCTTTTACACTTTCGTTGGAGACAATTTTTTTTTCAAGCAACTTAAACAAATGAGAGATAAATTAAAACAATACAAAAATCGAATTGAGACTAAACTAACCAACGAACGTGAGGTTGCCAAACAGTTGGTCAAAGACGGAAAGATGGAGTAAACTTTGAGTTATTACCCTCTGAATTTTTTCAAATTCTCTTTTTTTTTTTGTTAAGTAAAGCTAAACTTTTGCTTAAAAAGAAACGATTTTATGAAAATAACATTCTAAAGACCGATCAAAATTTGGACAACTTGGATCAATTAATAACAAATTTAGAATACACACAAATTGAGCACAAGGTCGTTGAATGTTTAAAAACTGGAAATGATTGTTTAAAAAAACTCCATGAAATGCTAACAATCGATCAAATAGAAGACATTATGGAAGATACAAGGGAGGCTATTGAACATCAAAGGGTAAAAAAATCGACATGAGTTTTATTCTAAGAATTTTTATTAATTTTTTGTTTTAGCAAATCGATGAAATTTTGGGTACACAGTTGACCGAAGAGTCCATGGATGAGATAAATAAAGAGTTGGATGAAATAATAGCGAATTCGATGCCTGAAGTTCCGTCACATGAAGTCGAAATTGAAAAAGAAGGTCCTCAAGGAGAAAAGACAAAAAAGCAAAAAGTGAAAGACGAATCAAACAAAGTTCCTATATTAGCATAGGATTGTTAAAACGAATTTATAATTTTTTTTTAGTTTTATTTATAAATAAAGAATTAACACTTTTAAATCGTTCTCATCTTAATTAATTAGGTTGGTTTATGAAAGAAGGTTTTTTGATTCAAAATGCATAAAAAATGAAGAGTTTTTGTAGACGGGTACCTAAAGCCAAGTCTTATTCTTAGCTTTTGTATCTCTCGTTCATAAATTGGGTCTATTTTAGAGCAATGTTTAAGATTTTAAAAAGGATTTTTGTGATTTTTCTGGAAAATAAATTCAGATGACTCTCTATTAATCATTTGGAAAACAGGAGTGTTCGAGAGAAATTGACTTTAGAATCTTTTAATTCAAGAGTAAATGTATGGGATACTGATCAACAGAAATGCAACCACATCAGCGGACCAGACTTAACGTGCCATTAAATGCAGACAAGAATGGAAGAAAAAATATAAGATATTTGAAATGAACTCGTGATTATGAGTCCTAAAATTTTCCGCTTTAGAAACCGTCGTTGAAATTTTAGAAAGAATCCTCTACCGTCGAATTTAAACTCGAAACTGGACTCTAGCTCATTAGTCATTATTTGAAAATCGTATCACCAGGATTCGAGCAATCACTAAGTCTTACGACATTACGTAAATAAAATTAGATGACAAATTTTGTCCGTTAGACTCGGTCTCTTTATTACTCTATGTGCAACAGTTGAAAAAAAATCGAAAAAGACAAAATGTAATTTTTATCAAATAAATTAAATATTCAAAGCGGTATTCCTCAAAATTTCTTAGGATTGTTTCAAATTATTTTAAAAAAAACTTTTAATTTTATGGTTCAGTCCGAATTTGTCAAAGTTCGAAATTGTCAAAGTTCTATTTTGTCAATTTTGACAAATTCTAACCTTAAAAACTATTGGACAGTGGAATTAACTAATAAAAAAAAACAATTAACGATATTTGTTAATTTTATTATAACTAGAATATCCCATTAACGGTAAACGAATAAAAAAACATAGCATATGTTTAGGCGATTCGAATTTTGTGAACGTAAGGCTTTTTGACGCGACCCTTATTTTTCTTCCATTCTAGTCTCTTCCACAGTGATTAATTACCCTTGTATTTCCTAAATCTCTAACTTACAAAAGCTATTGAAGACGTAGAAAGATTAAAACTGGGACTGATAATTCATTCGAGCTATTATTCGGGTAAATTCAGAATTCTTTTTTATCTATATTAAATCGAATAGGAACAAATAATAAAATTGTAACTGTACTTTAATCTCGTTTGGGAATACATAAAACTACAAATATTTATAAATTTTATTGGGATAAGTTTGAATGTTGTTTTGTTAATTTTTTAAGCTTTTTTTAATTTAATCTGAGGGTACTTTTTTGACTTTTTTGGAACACGATACTGGAGTTTTTTTGGTTGGAAGAATTATTCTCACTTAATGACATTCTGAGAATTGGACAACGCTAACCTTGTGTTGAAATTTTTAAAACTAACTGTTTATGATACCGTAAACTCTTGCCCACTTCTCTAAGAACAAAGACAAAATTGAGGTTTGTTCTTTATGGAACTAATACCATCGAAACCATGTTATAACATTTTTTTTTCATTTTTTTAGAATAAACCTGACTTAAGACTAATGGAAAGGATGGATTATGAAAAAATTTAATTAATTAATTTTTATTCAATTTCGAAATTAGTTCCACAATTTTTTGAATTTATTCCAGAAAAAATACAAAAAATTAAGCGAACATTCGAGCTTACTCTTAGTCTTAAGTCAGGAGTTCTTAAAAAAATTGTTATAACATGGTTTCGATGGTATTAGTTCCATATAGAACAAACCTCAATTTTACCTTTGTTCTTAGAGAAGTGGGCAAGAGTTTACGGTATGTATATGTACTAAAAATTATATGAGGGTGTCCAATTTTTTTTTGAATTTCTTCTCATGACTTATTTTGAGAATTTTCTTTTTTGAGAAGTCATCTGATAAACTAAATGTCGAATCTAATTTAATTAGCTCACACTTAGAAGAAAAGTAAATGATAAAATTTGAACTTAGCTGAGATTGTCTATTTTTTTAAATCCCAACAGGTGAATTTTTTTTTGAAAAAAAACTCTCAATAGAAATTCCGCAGAGTACTGGTAGAGCTGATGCTCCTTCAGCAAAAAAAACCAAAAAATAAATTAAAAGAAACGATTTTTTTTAAATCAGTCGAATTTCGAAAAGGTTATTTTTTGGTACCAAGAACGTTTAAGAAGAAGGTTTTCGGTCAAATTAATTGATTAACATAAGATAGTAAATATTTCAGTTAATTCTTTTGTGTCAATTAACAATTAACCCTCGAATAATTGATATCTTTTTATTTTACCTGTAAATTATCTACGAAAACCGAAAAGTCACACATTTAGAGAGCGTGGGAATTTTTTTCTTTTTTATGTCTCGAAATTTTCTACTTTTACTTCCTATCTTTTTAACACAATGTAAAAGTATTATAGCAAAGAATCGCTGAAATTTTAAATATATAGATTAGTTTTTTACAAACTAAGTTTTCAAAAAACATAAGACAAAAATGATTAATTAAGTTAGTGACACAATGGCACAACAGATAATAAATCAGTATTTATGACAAACAGAATGAGAAAAAGTATATATTGGTCGATATTCATTGATAAAGCTGTTGCATATCCAATTGCTAGCAACCGCTTTGACAACGGACAATTTCCTGCTTTGGTTTTCCTGCTCTGTTGCTAGTACTTGGCTATGCAACAGCTTTGACAACAGACCATTTCCTGCTTGGTGTTCCGTTGATACTTGAATATACTAGAAAATAACTTGTTTTAATTCGTAGTCAATACCTGGAAAGCTCTTATTTTTGATTGAAAGTTGATTGATTAGAAGAAAACAAACTTCCACTGTGATAAAAAGCTATAAATAAACGTAAACCTCTACCTAAAAATTTTTGTATTCATTTTCTTATTATGAAAAGGTGTCTTAACCATTAATTAATTGAGAGTAGGTGCTACTTTTTAAGAAAGCGTCAAATATCATAGAAAGATTTGACTGATAACGGAAAAACCTAATTATAATATTTTATAATTTTATTCGCCAACAAAAAAGTTATCCAATAGTTTAATTTAAAAATAAATTCTATGATTGGTTGACAATTTCGAACTTTGACAAATTCGAACTTTTTGTCTTTTGACAATTTCGAACTTTGACAAATTCGAACTTTTTGTCTTTTGACAATTTCGAACTTTGACAAATTCGAACTAGACCAATTTTATTTCAATTTTATTTTTCTAAAATAAATTTTTGGAAAATATACCTATGTGAAGAAAAATCTCGGTTCTTAGAAACTTTTGAAAACGCAAACTTTTTCTGTTCTCAGTTTTTCTCCAATGCTCTCACTTATTCTTAGTTGTTCTTAGAAATTCTTAGACGATAAACATTTGAGAATGAATGTTCTTTCTGATTTTGAAAGTTTTTGCAACCGATAAAATAGTCAATCAAAGATCATTTTGTCCAAGAATTAAAACTAAGAAAAAATATAATTTCTCGCACCAAAATTATGAATAAATTTTTTAAAGCTTCTAACTTACATTATTTTTAACTGAAATTTTTATCGTTTGACGGATTAAGTAATGATTAAACGAAAAAAAAACGAGAATTTCTGAGAACAGAGATTTTTCTTCACGTAGGTGAAAAATATTTATGTTTTTGTTAAAATTACAAGAAAATTTTCCTTCAAAATAAAGACTCGAAAGAGTTTATCTTAAAAATTTTAAATTTTAACGAAACGGACCCAAAAATTCTATTTGGAATTCTATTTGGATAAGTTCGAATTTAGTCCTTTTAAATTCCTCATTACTATTCATCATTATGTCATGCATCAAGTTTCTTGTAATTTCGAAAGTTCAAAGATTTGTAAATAAATAAAAAAAATTTAAGATAAACTCTTTCGAGTCTTTATTTTGAAGGAATTTAATTTCGTTAAACGCATGATAACTTTAAGATTTGAAATTATCAAATTCATTCAAAGTATTCTAAAGGTTACAAAAAAAAGGGTATAAAAAATGAGTGAATTTCAGAAGGTAAAATCATCAAACTATCAATTTTAAATTATGAGTTAATTTTTTAAATAGAAAAATGAAAATTATTTCGATAGCTTTTCTTCTTGCAGTCCTGTGCATTGCAAATATTTCATGTGGTCGAGGTAAACGTCAACAGCAACAACAACCTCAACAACCACAACAAGCATCTGCAGCATACAATACAGGTAATATAATGGGTAGTAACAACAGTGGAATTGGTAAAAGACAAATTTTTTCACCAATTAACACAGGAACAATAATTGGTAATTCCAATAGTTTAAACGGCAAAAGAGATACTTATGGTGACGACGAAAAACGTCAAATCAACACTGGAGATATAAACGGAAGTTTAAATAAAAACATTGGTAAACGTCAAGTAAATTGTGGTAACATTGAAGGTAGTAATAACAATGCAATTGGTAAAAGACAAGCTCCATGTCAACCACCACAACAACAATCCTCAGCTCCATACAATACAGGAGACAAAACTGGAACTAACAACAGTGGAATTGGTAAAAGACAAGTTCCATATCAAACACAACAACAAACACAACAAGCATCTCGTCCATACAATACAGGAAATATAAATGGAAGTAACAACAGTGGAATTGGTAAAAGAGGTACTTATGGTGATTATGAAAAACGTCAATTTAATAGTGGAACCATTATTGGAGATTCTAACACAAGAATCGGAAAATAGGTTCTGAGATAAATTTTCAAAATGAATTATATTTATTTATTTTAATTATGCAATATCTATCTATTTAAAATTTCAGCGATTTTTTACTATAATACTTTTACATTGTGTCAAAAAGATAGGAAGTAAATGAAGATAATTTCGAGACATAAAAAAGAAAAAAAATTCCCACGGTCTTAAAAGGTGTGATTTTTTTTTTTTGTTTGTTTTTTTACAAACATCAAATTAATAAATTAATTAAAGCTATAAGACTAAAAATTATATTCACACCAAATAAAAAATTTATTATAATTGATCAAAAATTGCGTGTTTTCTGAATATAAAAAATACAAGAACACACTTTCAATTGAACAATTTACTAATATTTAGCATAATCTTTTCATGATGAAAAAAGCAGTGAAACGACTCAATCCAAAAGCCGTCCTTAATCTGTCGAAGATGATTAACAATTATATAAGCAAGTGTGAAGAAGTTGAGGACGATATGAAACGAATAACTAGAAAAAAATCCAGCTTGACACAATTTTTAAAACTGATCCAAACATATGCCAAGGAAAATTTAAGTCTAAAATTGGATAATAATCTACATATGTTGGAAGATGAAGAAGTAAAATCTGAGAGCGAGAGTGATTTAGTCAATTTCGATTTTTCAAAATTTGAACAAACATCAAATTTCAACTCAACCACAGTTGAATGTGATAACGAAATAAATGAATAAAGAAAATATTAATATAAACAATTTAATTTTTTAATAGATTTAAAATAAATGAATAAAATTCTATTTTTTGTAAAAAATTGTATATGTTTCAATTTAATTCACCGATTATAAAAACCAAAACTGCTCAAATACCAATCGGATTTAACTACTTAACCCCAAATTACAACAAACGAAAGAATGTAAAAATTAAAAAAATTGATTGATTATAAATCTTATATTATATATACATATATTAAAAGGATGAAAATATTGACCCTCCGAAGAAAAAAACGAAAAACTCAGAATGTTTTGATAGAAAAAATAATGTAAAACCATTAAGCTTCCAATTTCAGACAGCTTCAAATGATCTAAGTATCCGAAGTTCACCTCACACTCAAAATAATTTTTTGACACACTCTAACACAACCACTCATTATAATCATCATCATCATCATCATGTAATTTAAAAACGAAAAAAAAAAAAAAAATATTTTAACATGTTTTGTTTAGGCTATAAATTTGATTGGAAGAAATTTAAATGGCCAATTTCAAGCTCAATCCCCTCAAACTACTAACTATCATACTACTCAGATAGTTCACCCGAGTTCACCTCACACTCAAAATAGTGTTTTGACGCACTCTAACACAACCACTCATAATAATCATCATCATCATCATCATCATGTAATTTAAAAACGAAAAAAAAAAAATATTTTAACATGTTTTGTTTAGGCTATAAATTTGATTGGAAGAAATTTAAATGGCCAATTTCAAGCTCAATCCCCTCAAACTACTAACTATCATACTACTCAGATAGTTCACCCGAGTTCACCTCATACTCAAAATAATTTTTTGTCGCACTCTAACACAACGACTCATAATAATCATCATCATGTAATTTAAAAACGAAAAAAAAAATAAAAAAATATTTTAACATGTTTTGTTTAGGCTATAAATTTGACTGGAAGAAATTTAAATGGCCAATTTCAAGCTCAATCCTCTCAAACTACTACTTATCATACTACTCAGATAGTTCACCCGAGTTCACCTCACACTCAAAATAGTGTTTTGACGCACTCTCACACAACCACTCATAATAATCATCATCATCATCATGTAATTTAAAAACGAAAAAAAAAATAAAAAAATATTTTAACATGTTTTGTTTAGGCTATAAATTTGACTGGAAGAAATTTAAATGGCCAATTTCAAGCTCAATCCCCTCTAACTACTAACTATCATACTACTCAGATAGTTCACCCGAGTTCACCTCACACTCAAAATAGTGTTTTGACGCACTCTAACACAAACACTCATAATAATCATCATCATCATCATGTAATTTAAAAACGAAAAAAAAAAAATAAATATTTTAACATGTTTTGTTTAGGCTATAAATTTGACTGGAAGAAATTTAAATGGCCAATTTCAAGCTCAATCCTCTCAAACTCCTAACTATCATACTACTCAGATAGTTCACCAGAGTTCACCTAACACTCAAAATAGTGTTTTGACGCACTCTAACACAACCACTCATAATAATCATCATCATGTAATTTAAAAACGTAAAAAAAAAAAAAAAATATTTTAACATGTTTTGTTTAGGCTATAAATTTGACTGGAAGAAATTTAAATGGCCAATTTCAAGCTCAATCTAACTGTCTTGATATCCAATCTGAAGTCGTTGATGAGAATTCTCCAAATTCCCACGTCGTAATTACGAAAAAATGTAAGTGTGGAAGCACCACTCACCAGAGAACTAATCACAAACAGTGCCCTTTGAACAAAAAAAATCAAAATCTAATAAACAATGATTTTGATTATGTTCTGGATTCTGCTGAGAATAATACTCAAATTATTCCAACCTTAACTGAGCCCAAGTAAATATCCTCAAAAAATAAACTCTAATTAAACCTGGTACTAATTTTAATTTTATTTGAAGTCGAAAAAAACCAAATAGTCGAAGTTATTTGATTGCTCGAAAAGTTTATGATCCAAAAGCAATCATGGGAAAATATGTTGATAGAGACCCTAATTCCTCTAATTTCGGCTCAGTTGTGTTACCCAAGCGGAGTATTGTATGTTCTCATTGCTCAGCTTCAATGTGGGTAGAAGAGAAATCCGACGGTTCACTTTCAAAGCCGCAGTTTGGTATCTGCTGTGCAAAAGGGAGAGTATCCCTTCCACCCCAGAATCAGCTTCCTGATGAAATTCTACAACTTCTTACTGATAATTCAAGTGAAGCCATTGAATTTAAAAAAAATATTAGACTATACAACAAAGTCTTATCCTTTACGTCGATTAAGTCTAATTATGATCGAAATCTTATGAAATCTACAACAGGCACTTACACTTACAGAATTAACGGACCAGTAGTACAAAGAATCAGTAATTTAAAGCCAGATGATGCACAAAACCCGTGTTATTCTCAAATTTACATATACGATCCAGATTTTCAAGCCAAATACCGAGAGAATAAATTCAAATCAGCAATTAACATTAATATTCTTAACCGATTACAAAGTTCTTTAATGCGTTCTAATCCATATGTAAGCATTTATCAACAATTAGGTCGAAGACTAAAAACAGATCCTACTCTGAATTTAAACATCGTTATAAAAAAAAACGTTTCCAAAGATAAACGCTACAATTTACCCACAGCTCAAGAAGTAGCTGCCTTAATTTCAAATGATGATACTGAAGCGTTAAAAAATGAATTTGTGCTTCATTTCAAAGATGGTCAAATGAAAACAATAGACCAAAAATACGCTTATTCTGATCCTCTTCACTATGTACTAATGTTCCCTAAAGGCGAAACAGGGATGTGAATACGATACATACCCACTGAAAGACAAAAATAAAAGCAAAAAAACTACTACTTATAACGAACTTAACATTGAAAATGAAAGTAACATTGATACAGAGCCTCTTATCTTAGAAGAAAGACCTAAAACTGGGACTTGGTCTCAGGCTCAGACTCCGACTCTAAGGTTAAAAAGTTCAGACTGACACTGTAATGAACGTAACATTGATAATGAAATTAACAAAACAAAATACGTCTCAGCAATGCAATACTATTCATACCAGTTACATGATCGACCCAGTATGTTTCTTAAAATATTTTTATCAAGTGTATTTTCTTATTTTAAACTAATTAATTAGATTCAAATCTCAACATGTTTGGTAGACTCCTTCATCAATATATAGTGGAACAATATGCTGCAAAAGTTGAGAGTGGTAGATTAAATTTTTTGAGGTTTAATCAAGATAGCATTCGAACTGAGCTTTATCAAGGTCTTTTAGATTCAATAAACAGCGAAGATCAAACAATGGAAAACATTGGTAAAAAAATAATTCTCCCTTCATCATTTACTGGCAGCCCCAGACATATGCACCAACTCTTTCAGGATGCTATGTCAGTGGTTAGAGCTTTAGGCAAACCAGACCTGTTTATAACTATGACATGTAATCCAAAGTGGCCAGGTCTTAAACGAAATCTTTTATTCTCACAAACACCAAATGATCGCCCTGATTTAATCGCTCGATATTTTAGAATAAAATTAAGAATGCTTATTAAAGATTTAATCGAAAATCATGTGATGGGAAGAACGATTGGTCACATTTATGTGATAGAATTTCAAAAAAGAGGCCTCCCTCATGCCCACATACTAATAATTTTACACCCGGACGATAAAATTAAGACAGTTCAACAAGTCGATCTTGCGGTTAGTGCTGAGATTCCATCTGAAAAAGATTATCCACATTTGAATAAAATTGTGAAGTCATGTATGATGCATGGACCATGTGGACCGGGATACCCTAATCGATTGATTGTCAAAAGACTTCATAAACATCTAATTGAAGCAGAAATTGCAATCGGGAAGTTAAAAGGTAAACGTGTACACATCCCTAGAGTACCATTAATACCTTCAGATTCAGGACTTCCGTTTGATTTCAAAAGGATACAATTTCCCGTTCGGCCTGCATTCGCAATTTCAATCAACAAATCACAAGGCCAAACTTTAAAAAAAGTAGGTGTGTACCTCGAGCAACCAGTTTTTTGTCATGGACAACTTTATGTAGCTCTTTCGAGAGTTTCCGACTTTGACGACATATCAATTACCCTCCCCAAGGATACAAATTTCACAAGAAATCCAGTGTTTTATGATGTTTTTGAATCATAAATTAAAATTTTTAAAAAAAAACAGACAAGACTTAATTATTTTTGTATTTTAAAAATTTGTACATATGTGATTTTTTATTCAATTTTAAATTCTGAGTAAATTATAATAAAAATTAAAAAAATAAAAATTTTAATCGTTTACCATTGTCGGGTTTTCTAGTATCATTTAAAATAATTTAGAAACATTTTTCTTCGGTTTTTATTCCATCCATTCAAACTTTTGCGTTGGTCAATACTTAAGTATTTTGTCTAATTAGAATTTCAATTTGCATAAACAAAAATATGAAAAGAATTTGTCGGCCTAAGTTCTCTTTTCGACATTTTTTGAAAAATCTCCCAAATATTATGTAAAACAGTTTCGTTATAAATCCGACTTGATTTACGGCAAGTTAAAATTTTTGATCAGTTTTCTTTTTCAATTTTTTTGACTAAAGTATACAATTGAATAAAGGTAAAATTCATTCCAGACTGAATGGGGCAAGTTTAAATTTTTTCTCAATTTTCTTTTTTCTATTTTTTGACTCTTGTGCAATCGTTATAAAAAGTGTGCTTATAAATATTTCAAGGAAAGGAAGGTGCAGCTACATGCAGCAAAATTTGCTGCATCTACTGGAGAGGTCTGCAAAAATTCTGCAAATAAAATTGCGCATTTAAAAATAAATCTTTTTCAATGGCGTGCAATTTTGCATAACTTTGCATTTTTTGTAATTCTCTGCAAAATTGCACGCCATTGAAAAAGATTTATTTTTAAATGCGCAATTTTATTTGCAGAATTTTTGCAGACCTCTCCAGTAGATGCAGCAAATTTTGCTGCATGTGGCTGCACCTTCCTTTCCTTGAAATATTTATAAGCACACTTTTTATAACGATTGCACAAGAGTCAAAAAATAGAAAAAAGAAAATTGAGAAAAAATTTAAACTTGCCACTGAATGGTATTATGCAGCAAAATTTGCTGCATTCTATTCTTATAAAAAAGAACTAATACTAATTTCAAAGATGCTAAAAATAATGGTTTTTGGATATCTGCAAATTTCTGAATTTAAATTGCGGATTTAATAAAAAAAATTACATTGAAAAATTTATCTAACTGCGCAATTAAATTTGTGCATTTTTGCACACTTTTTCGAAATTTTTAATAGATTTCGTTTTGGGCTAATATCTATATTGCCAGATGCAGCAAATTTTGCTGCACAGTACATTATAATTTTTTAAGCTGCTTATGGTAACACTGTTGAATAAATATGATTAAAATGGTTCATTTTTTAACTGCGCAATAGGAAGCGGTCATCTTTTCACGAGCTTTATTCGTAAAATTTCTTATTTTGCCAGATGCAGCAAAATTTGCTGCACAATGTCCGAGGGTTTATTTGTTAGAAAAAAGAGCTATTAAAACTTTAGATGTTAATTCTTAGGCTTCAAAAAATTGGAAAAAGAAAATTGACAAAAAATTTTAACTTGCCTTGATTTACACATTTGTTCCCAGACAATTTTGTTGCTGAATAAACTATGATCAGAAATTCAAAATGTCAAAAGTGCCCAAAATTGTAACCGAGAATCTATTTGACTCATTGCCAAGAAGAATTAATAAATGTTTGAAAATCAAGGGTGGTGAGGCACGGTGTGGATATTTTTTAGCGAAAAATACATTTTCTAAATTTTACACAAAAGGTTTTTTTATTTTTTTTAACCGTCATTTTGGTTGGTCTGAATTTTTTTGATTTAAAATAAAAGTTTTCAAAAAAACTCAACCTTCTCTAATTTTTACACAATACTGCATACCTTTGCCAGTTCCAATAATGGGAGCTCGATTTGGTCAATAATAATTATTTATGTACCTTTGAAATTTTTTCTTTTTCAAGCTCAAACAACATCTTTTTATTTGTAAAAGTAACCGATTTCATTTAAATACAAAACAGAAAAAATGGATAAATTGAGAAAAAAAAAAAAGTCCTAAATTTGTCAACAGTCAAAAAAAAACAACAACAAAAAAATATTTTTAAGCATTTACTAGATGATCATTTTGAACAATTATATGCTCATCTTCCAATTTATTAAAACTAAAATCTCCTCGTACTAGACGACTTGCTCTATTTGTGTGTCCAAACGGATTAATACGAGGCAAGTTAAAATTTTTCAAATGACCATTTTGTAATGAATAACTACATCCAATAACTATCAAACAAACGGATAGTGTTAACGCTAAAGCGTATATTATAAATCTTAATGAACTACGAGCTCTTTGCATCTGGTTAGGTTTGACTATATCACAAAAAGTTCCATTAAAACCTTCTTCACATTTACAAAATAATTGTTGACTAATTTCGTCAAATAAACAAGTTCCATTGTTCGAGCAAAAACCATCGCACTTATCGAGCTCACAGTTTGGTCCCTTATAACGACCGTTGCATCTTGAAAAAAAAGTTTGAGATTATTTTTTACAGGATTTTGAATCGGTTGTAAGAAACCTGCACTTTAAACTCGCATCGTCATGGTAACAATTTCCTTTACTATTACAATAATTTTTACCACAATCTTTTTCGATTAAACATTTACAATCGGGTGTGATGAAGTCTTTAGATGAACAATTATCGATTTTATGAAAACACTTATCAAATTGACATCGGTCACCACTGAAACGTTCTGATTGACATTTGCAGCTAAGTTTAACACTGTAAGTCTTATCTAGATAATTAGTAAAATCTTCATCGAGTCCATTGTTACAATGCCCTCCATTATAACAGTAGTCTGAGCATTTTTCTTTTTCACATAAAGCTCCTGTATGTGTTGGTTTACATTGACAAAATGATTCATTTGTTAGAGTATTTGTTAAACATGTTCCATTGTGGCATTGTTCTGACAAAACGCTGTCTTTGTCACAAATTTTGAGTTCACATGTTTCACCGTGAAAATTTTTTGGACATGTACAATTTTTTCCATTTGAACAAGTTCCATTATTTTCACATAAACATGGGATTGTTGAGTTGTTATCAGCTTTTTAATGTAAGATAAAAAAGTTAATAAAAGTTCAATTCTCTTAGAATAGGCAAGATAATAATCTTATTTTTACAAGTATCTAAAGAGAAGAACGTACTTAAAAAGTTCTATCACACCTTTGACATATTTTATCAATCGTTTTAAGAAAAAAAAATAGTTACCATTGCATAGACAAAATGATACCAAAACAAAAATTAAAAATAATTTCATAAACATTGTTTCTAAAAATACAACTCTAAACAAAAAAAATTTCATTAAAAGGATCCTTAAAAGAATATAGAATAATAAAAATTTGAATAATTCATTCATTTGGTAACATCTTTTGTTTTTTTTTTTCTCAAAAGCAAACACTTTTTGTCAAGTTTAAAAAGCAATAATGAATTAAAATAATTGCAAAAAAGTGCATAAACGATGCAAAAAACTTGCATTATAATAAAAATTGAAATATTTTGTTTTGTTATAAATTCGTTCTATTATTATCCAACTAACAAAAAAAATAAGAATTTTATAAACTAGAATTTTATTTATTGAGTAATTCTTGTGAAAAAAAAAAAATGACTGGTGGATCCGAAGACCCTAAACCAAAGTATCATGGGAAAAGACGTAACGCGTTTGTTGGAAACATTAAATACAGACCTCGTCGTTATTCGGATCATGATGTCGATCAACAAGAAAGTTGTTATTATTTCGACCCCTCGAAAAAAAATAAATTTTTTAAACTTTATGTCTTCAAGGTTCAAATAGGAATGTACACGAAAGAATACGTGGTGGTGGTATTCAACACAGACTCCGATTTCCAGCGCAATCTGTAACTAACAGATACAAAATAGGTGGGTCTACGTAACTTATAGACTCTTAAAAGTCATTTAACATGTTTTTATTTAAAGTTAGAGCGTTTGATAACACTGTGCGAAAAGACGAAGAAGGCGATGAAATTATGAGAAACACAGAAGGTACGTCATCAGATTTAACACAAAGGAGACCCCAAAATCCTTATCGTTATCGAAATGTTAAATCAAGCTTGTAAGTTTTAATATCGAAAAAATTTCTAAATTTGAAGTTAAATTTATATTGTAGACCAATCGCGAGACGAGGACAGAGAGGACCGGTAAATTTTCTATTATAAACTCCAAATGAGAAATGTCTTTAAACACATTATGTCAAGACGGAACAGTCAAAAACTTACGCAATAGGTGAAAAAGAAAACGGTTATAAACCATTCATTCAATCTCAATCGAATTGTAGATTAAAATGTATCGATCAGAATGTGTTCGATCTAATTGTTAATTTCTTGAATCAGTAATTTACTTGAATAACCCAAGAAACAAGTCCATGGTATTAATTTTATGTTTAGATATTTTGTTTGTTACGATTCGAATAGAGAAGAACTTTTGGCAGCGTATCACAAGAACGCTTTATTTTCGCTCTCGTTAAACGTGAACAGTCAATCGACATCATCGGGTTTTAAATTTGGATCGTATTTTAAAGAGAGTAGGAATCTGCTTTACGTTACCGGATATGGTAAGTTTTTCAAGATTTAAAAACTATTTTTTTTAAATTAAAAATTTTTTTATTAGAAAAAAAGCACAAAATGTTGCACTCAGGAAATTTAGACATTGTTGCCTTTGTGACCAAGATGCCAAAAACTGAACACGACTCAAGCACGCTAAAATTGGACACGTGTTTTTTTTCCGTAAATAAAACTAAAAAAACAAGACTTTGTTAAATTATTTATTTTTTTTTAACTTAAAGCCGAACATGATTACATTTTCAGTGAGTGGATTATTCAAAGAAATAGACGGTGATCAAAAAATAAAGCCGTTAAGATCTTTTCAAAGAGTATTTGTCTGTGTTCCAACTCAAACTGGACAGTAGGTTAACCTCTTTTGGTTCAGTCATTCCAGAAGTTAAATTTTTTTTCTTTGAAGAATGACGATTGTAAATGAACAATTCACTATTTCGAACCCGAGTAAAATTCAACTAAGAGGAACAGAAACTCAAAGAGCACCGACGATCTCGGACGTTCAAGAAATGGCGGCTCAGAATATACAGCCAGTGCAAGCTACACAACCATTGGATCCAATTTTAGCCGAAATTCAAGATCCAATTCGACGTGACATGATTGTCGAGTTTTCAAAATTTTCAAAATTAACGTTCAAATGGGCCAAAGAGTAAGGATCAACAAAATGACTTTTTTTCTGAAAAATTTAAAATAAAATGACTCTTTTTTAAAGTTGCCTTGAGTATTCAAATTGGAATTATGAGCAAGCAATGTCAGCGTTCACTGACTACAAGACTAGTATACCTTCAGATGCATTCATATCTTAGGTCAAACCGTACCAGTAAAAAAAAAGAACACTGCAAAACAAAAACGTTGATTATTAAATTTTTCGTTTCATGTAAATGATTTTTTCCGGTTTTTGTAAATTTTAGAGAACAGTTAAAAAATTATTTTTTTTTCATTCATTGTTTTTTTTGTTTTCGAATAACGACACTAAAAAAAAAGAATAAAATTTCAAACACTTTTCAGGTATCTTTTTTTGTTTCTTGTTTCTTTGAGTAAGTGTGTAAATAGAAAAAAAAACGAAAAGGAGTAGACTAGTTGAACAAGTGAGTCCTTACTTTAAAATGGTATTTTTTATTAAAATGCTTAACAAAAAAATTAAAATCTTTAACAATTTATTTCAATAAAAAAATATTTTAAATTTTTAAATTTTATTTTTTTTTAACATTTTTCTTTGTTTGTGGAGATTAAATTCCATGTGAGAGATATTTATCTAAAGAGTCTAGCTCTGCAGTCATATTTTAGAATTAAAAGATGAGTAAAAAGGATGGTATTAAAAATTTGAGTAACATTGATGATGATGACGACGAGGATGATGAAGACTATGTACCAGACAATGTCGAATCTGAATCAGAAGACGATCAGACCTCTCTTAAACGCAAAAATGAATCAGATGAAGAAGAGAGTAATACAAAGTCAATGAAATCTGATGTCCACGAAACAGAGGAAAGTAAAAAAAAAGTTGATGAAATTTGGGCTAGCTTTTTAAAAGATGTCAAATCAGTTCCTGTGAGACAAACATCAGACTACGGTAAAAAGTATCAAGTTCATTCAGATGATAAAGCTAAACCATCCGAAAGTAAGACAAACCAGAGAACAGATTTTTTTAGTGGTTTTGAATCGAAGACTGAGCCTCAAGTCAAGTCGTCAGAACCCTCAGTACCCAAAGACGAAGAAGAAAAGCCGAAAAAGTATCAACTTGAATAAACATCTTGATTTAGGTGAACAAAATTCTTTTTTTAAAGGAACAAGCCTCTTGGTCTTTCGGGAATTTTAGAAAAAATAGCCAAACAAGAAAAATTTAGTACTTTGGTAAGTGTAAAAAATATGGGGTTTAATCATATCAAGCAATAATTGAGGTATATTAAAAGGGAAAATCAAAATCAGATTGGGAAGAGTTTAAACAAGAACAAAAAATAGAAGACGAGCTTGCGAACCGGTCAAAAGGAAAAGAATCGTATGTCTTAAAATTTCTTAAACTTGACGTCTTTTTAAAGTTGATTATTTTTCAGGTATTTGGACAAGCAGGCATTTTTGGAACGAGCTGATTTGAGACAATTTGAAATTGAAAAAGAGATTAGAAATAAAGAAAGAAAGCAAAGAGATGCTAAATTTTAGGTTAAATTATTCAAAATTGATTTTGATTTGTGTTTCTGTTGAAACTTGTTTGTAACTGTCACTTCGTAAATTTATTGAAAACATAAATAGCTTATCTGCCGACTAATTGTAATTTTTGTAAATGCAAAAAAACAAAATTTCTCGAACCTATTAATTTACATATAAGATCGTATAAATGGACCTAAAAAATAATAAAAAAATGTTTTAAAATGCTTTTTAAAAGATGAACCTATTTGCCAATGTTTTTATTTAAACTTCCGTTTATATCTCCAGTGTTAATTTGACGTTTTTCATCGTCACGATAAGTATCTCTTTTTCCGTTTAAACTATTGAAACAAGCAATTATTGTTCCTGTGTTAATTGGTGAAAAAATTTGCTTTTTATGATGTCTACCATACTCACCATCAGTACTTCTTTTACCAATTCCACTGTTGTTACTACCCATTATATTACCTGTATTGTATGCTGCAGATGCTTGTTGTGATTGTTGAGGTTGTTGTTGCTGTTGACGTTTACCTCGACCACATGAAATATTGGCAATGCACAGGACTGCAAGAAGAAAAGCTATCGAAATTGTTTTCATATTTCTATTTTTCATAGATCTAAGTTTAAAAAATTTAAAAGATTCAAGTTCACTTTTAAAACGAACCTAATGTTGAATTTTTTTATGGATAAAAAATGAGGGTATTTTAGAAGATTAAAATCATAAACAAACAAGTTTTAATTATTAGTTAATTATTAAAATAGGAATATAACAAAAGGAGAATCGTCTAAAAATAAATTTCTGGTGGTACAGGTGGAAATATCATGAGTTTTACGTCTTAAAGGTTTTTTATCGAATGATTCCGATAAATCTGCCAATTTTGAGCTCTATGTAAACGTCCATATTTACTGATTTAAATCGGAATAATTATGATCAATGTTAAATATTTACAAGTCTATTTTCATCTAAGATAACCGCTTGGTTTAAAGTTTAGTCTTTTTTTAAATCTTTTATTTATTCCATACAAATATATTTTTTTTATTAAATAAAATTTGAATTTTTTATTTCTAATATAAAAAACAGCTCTTAAATGCTTGTCCAATTCATTGACTTTAAACACTGTACAGGATATTTACAAACAAGTTCGAACCAAGAACAATACTTTTTGCTCACAAATCCAGTCAAATGAGACGAGTTGGAACAATTTGTAAACTTTGAACTATTCATCATTAAATCATTTATAGTCAAATCTGGATCACAAGCTCGAAACATGTTCAAATATTTTGAATTAAAATAAGCCAAACGAAACGAACTTGCACGTTCACAATCGTACTTCATTAGTTTGTAAATACTTTTAGCCAGCAGTTCTAAGTTGCCCAAACAATTTTTCATAAACGATTGTGAAATGTAATAATCGATTAGATTAGTTATTGAATCCTCTTGGTTATAACGAGTATTACACCTCAAAATCTTATGCTTCTCTTCAGGATATTGATGCATAAGTAAATAAAGCTTGAGACCAAGATTGTTGCATTGGGTCAAGTAAGTGGTCGATTGAAGTTTATATTTTATAAATTTATATTTTTCGTACCATTCGATTTCGTACTGTGCCTTAATTGTTTTGTTTATAGACTCTTCGGGGATATTTTTGAACAAAGCATTAGGATGTCGAAAATCTTTGTTAAGAACTTGATTGATTCCTATTTGATTAAAATATTGATCACATTGTCTCACATTTGGCTCCATATAAAAATTAGTAAAATCCAAAGTTACATTCCAATGATGTATTATTAAATTTTGCATCAAATTTTTGATCATTAAATACTCGTTTTCGGTGAATCGAGATATACGATATGAGCATTTTGAATTTGAATTGCACCCAGTTTGAGTCAAAATTATTTTTTTGGCGAATAATAACGAAACTAAAATAATTATTATAAATCTCATCTTTTTTTCAACAAAATCAAAATTATGATTCTTACGCAACGAAAAGAAAACAATTCTTTTTTTTTTATTATTTTGGGTTGATTTTAATGCTTACGAAAATTTTAATTGAGTGTAATAAATCATTTGGTTCAAGATTAATTAACTTTATAATAGATTACATAAACAAATAATATAGCTTTATCCGACAAACAAAAAAAGATAAGTTCCAAATGTGTTCTTTCTCTTATAAACATGTTTTTAATTTTTAGAAAACGTGGGTCTATCCGATAGTGTTATCAAGCGTTAACAAAAAATGTTATCAATTAGGACCCTCCCGGTTATGTTAACATCTTGCTAACAAAAAATTCTACTGATAACATTAGTCTTTTAATGACAACATTATTCTATTTTTAATTTATTCACCTACGTTTCAAATTTTCTAAGTTCTAAGTATTCTAAGTTCTAAGTTAAAAAACTTAGAATAACTTAGAACAACTTAGAATGTTTTTTATTTCCATTCTAAGTTAACTGATAACTTAGAATGAATATTTTTTTCCGTTCTAAGTTATAATAATAATAATAAAGAAAAAGCTATGATGTGGAAAAAACACATAAAATGAGGTTTTACCCTCACTGTGATAGCTTGTTTAAATCTATTAAGTCAATTTTGTTTTTGAATTCATTAACAGTAGTTGAGTTCACAATTTCTTTCGTCAATCTATTCCAAACGCTTGATATTCTATTTGTGAAAAAGTTATATCTTTGATCGCAATTTTTGACCAGTTGTCTCTCTATAACATATTCATGACTTCTTGAGGTTTGACGGAAACAATTGCTTTCTCCATTTTTGGACATCAAGGGTTTGAACCATTTTATCTTGTCGTAACCTTTTACAATCTTAAACATTTGTATTAAATCACCTCTTAGTCTTCTCGTTTCAAGTGTTGTTAAGTTCATGGCTTTAAGTCTATCACTGTACTCAAATCTTCTAACTTCAAGGGGTAGTTTAGTGGCCCTCCTTTGGACTGATTCTAGCACAGCAATGTCTTTTTTTAGATATGGATTACAAACCTGTACACCATATTCCAAATGAGGTCTAACAAGGGCTTTGTAAAGTCTGCTTACAGATTCAGTGTTTTGGAATTTGAATTTTCTCTTGACCATTCCTAAAACCTTGTTCGCTCTACCTGCACACGCATTTACTTGGTCAGACCATTTCAAATCATTTGAAACAATAATACAAAGGTCTCTCTCTGAAGTTGTTTCTAGGAGTGGTTGATTGTTGATTTCATAGTTGAATTTTGGGTTCTTGTCTCCAAGGTGCATCACTTTACACTTGTCGGTATTCAGCGCAACCAGCCAATCTTTAGTCCAGTCTAGTATTCTTTGAAGATCTCTTTTGAGGGATGAGCAACAATCTACATTTTCGATCAAAGTACAAATCTTCGTATCATCTGCAAACATTTCGATTACATTTTCAATTAGATCCGCAAGATCGTTAATATATAGAATGAATAAAATCGGACCAAGTACTGAACCTTGCGGTACACCACTTAGCACATCTATCCATTCTGACATAAATTCACCAAGGATTACTCTTTGCTTCCTGTCTTTAAGAAACGCATTGATCCATCCTTTGATAAGAAGGCCAAAACCATATCTGTCGACTTTGTGGTTTAAACGGTTGTGCGGAATGGTATCAAAAGCTTTGGCATAATCGAGGTAAATTATGTCTAACGCAATCTTTAAGTTTAAAGCTTCTGTTGCCATGTCCAAAGTTTCTAGCAAGTTAGTGACGCAGGATTTGCTCTTAACAAATCCATGTTGACTGGGACTAATCAATTTGTTTTCAGTTAAAAAATTAATAATTTCGGGTTTAATAAGCCTCTCCATTAACTTGCAAACAATAGATGTAAGTGGGCAACTTAAAATTTTTTTCTTTTTTCTATTTTCAATTTTTTTTTATTCTAAAAATCGTCTTAAAAAGTCTGTAAGGGGATATTTTTAAGAAAAAACTTGTGAAGCAATGCGAAGCAAAATTTGCTTCATCCATTGGCAAAGTCTGCAAAACCTCTGCAAAACGTTGCAGATTTGCACGCGACTGAAAAATGTTCAAATTAAATGCGCAATAAGTTTTGCAGAGATTTTGCAGACTTTGCCAATGGATGAAGCAAATTTTGCTTCGCATTGCTTCACAAGTTTTTTCTTAAAAATATCCCCTTGCAGACTTTTTAAGACGATTTTTAGAATAAAAAAAATTGAAAATAGAAAATAGAAAAAAATTTTAAGTTGCCATGTAAGTGAGACGGGTCTGTAATTTGAAGCCTGGAGTCTCGAGCCTTTTTTAAACAAAGGCGTAACATTAGCTTGCCGCCAATATTTTGGAACTTCAGATGCTTCAAATGACTTTATGAAGATGAGCGAAAGAGGTACAGCTACTGCAGCGGATGTTTCTTTAAGCACCCAAGGGTTCACTTCGTCTGGACCTATTGCTTTATACTTGTTAAGTAGCTGTATCTCTTTAACCACATTTTCCGAAGAAAAGGTAATGAACGGATCGATATTTAACAACTTACTAGTTCGAGTTTCAATTTCGTTGGTTAATGGTGGTTCATTTTTGATAAAAACGGACTCGAATTGGTTGTTTAAAATTTTACAGATCTCGTTCGGATCAGTTATTATCTCTCCATTCTTGTCGTTTAAGGCTTTGATTTGGTCTTTAACGGCTAATTTAGAGTTAACGTACGAGTAAAACATCTTGGGGTTTGATTTTCTAATTAAATTTAGCTCAAACTCTTTTAAATCTTTATCCATCGAAAGCTTGACTTCTTTTTTAAGTGTCTTGAACTTAAGTTTGAGTATTTCGCTTTTATTGGAAGCTATGTATTTAAACCAAACATTTTTTTTCTCCCGTATCATCTTTTTAATCGACGAAGATAGCCACGGTAATTTATTGCTTGTTGACACTCGACGAAGTGGGATATGTTTTGCACACAGACTATGATAAATACTTAAAAATATCTCGTACGAAGCTTCAACGTTCTTATTTACAAACATGTTATTCCAATCGTTCTTTAATATATAGTCGGAAAACAAATCGAATTTTGCTCGGTTATAATTAAATCGACGACTATCGAAATTGATCAATAAATTAGAATTGCTTTTTTATTCGATTCTAAGTTGGAATTAATTTATTTTAGTTCTAAGTTAGAATGATTTTTTTCTCTTTTTTTATTTTCAAAGTTAATGTTATGTCTTAGAACAGGCGAAAATAATAAAAATTAAAAGAATTCTAATTCCAAACTTATGTATACTATTCATAAATCTGTATCATAATAAACTAATCACTGTATACTTATTTTGATTACAGAAATCTTTTGATTTACTCTTCTTTTTTTTTAAACTTTTCGACTGATTTGCTGACAAAATATCTTATTAAAGTTTAAAGACACAAAATTAAAGATTCGATGGAACAGTAGACAATGAAACTTGTAAGCTTGATGGTTTGATTTTGAATGCTAATTCAGAATACGATCTCGAAGAATCAGTTAGAATAAATCACAATATTTTAATAATTTGAGTGTCTGATATGAAAAATAGGGCAAAAGTTTTTACATCCATAGTTCACAAATGGTGAAGGAGTCGGAAGTGTTCTATTTGTATTCGAAAACAAATATTTGTAATGTCAAAGGCTTAATTATGCTTAAAGATGTAGATATTTTTTTTCCATTAACCTAGAAAAAAAACATTCTAACTTAGAACTAAAATAAATTAATTCTAACTTAGAATCGAATAAAAAAACAATTCTAAGTTATTGATAAACTTAGAACGGAAAAAAATACTCATTCTAAGTTATCAGTTAACTTAGTAACAACCATTCATCAAGCTTGGCTTTAAAACTATTAAGGTTCTTTGCTTCTATCAAATCTTGTGGTAGCCGATTCCAATGGTTCGCAATTCTATTTGTAAAAAAGTTATATCTTGAAGGACAATTTTTTACCTGTTCACGAGTTAAACACTTGTTATGTCTTCTTAAATTGTAATTTCTAAAACCATCTCTGTTGTTTAAGTTGTAATTTACACCTCTCTTTAAATTGATAATCTTCATGTTGTTTATTAACTTATACATTTGAATAAAATCACCACGCAACCTTCTTGTTTCTAAATTTGTCAAATTTAACTTTGATAACCTTTGTTGATATTCAAGGTTACGTAGCTCGGGGACTAATTTGGTCGCTCTTCTTTGTACTTTTTCAATTTCGTTTATATCTTTTTTTAGAAACGGACACCAAGAGCTAATAGCATATTCTAAATGTGGACGGACAAGGGACGAGTAAAGTATTTTAATTACATAATGTTTCGGGAATGAATGGAAATAAAAAACATTGTAAGTTGTTCTAAGTTATTCTAAGTTTTTTAACTAATAACCAAGAAAATTTGTAACGTAGGTAATTTATTCGTATATTTTAATTTGATTATTTTTAAAATGGAAAAGATAAACCTACGTGAAGAAAGCCCTTAGATCTTAGAAATCTTAGTTCTTAGAAGTTTTTTAAGAAAATTTTTTTTTTGGTTCTTAGATCTTAGATTTCTAAGAACATCTAAGAACAACTGAGATTTCTAAGAATTTCAGTTTAAAAAATATTTATTTGAAATGAAAAAAAATCCACTGCTTAAATACTAAATTTTACTTTTAGAAAGAGCCAATAACTGTCATTCTATTAAAATTTGAGATAAAAACGGTTTTTGTTCAGAAATTATGTCAATTAAGAAATTCTGTCTAAAAAAAATTTTGACCGTTGAAAATTATAAAGTTGAACAAAAACGCGCGAAAGCTTGTTCGATTTTCTTATATAAAATTTATCTAATGTTAGTTATACTTGAAAATTGCCGAACTTCGATAGCCGATTCAAACGAAGAGAGTTTTGATGAATCAACGAATTTTATGAACCAAGTTTTATTGAATTTCTACAAGATCGCTTTATGCCTTATTGCTTCATTTGGTCAAGCTTAGCTCTTTTCGATCAACCGATTTCTAGAGAAACAAATTGTGTAATAGAAAAATACAATCAATTCAGAAAAAATAGTCTCCCAAGAGATGTATTGCCTCACAAATATGTTTATGAAACATACAAAACTGTAATAGGTAATAAACCTGGTGAAAATAAACCTAACATTTTATTTGGTCATTTATTTTTTTTTTAAAGGTAATTGGGGTCTTGTAGCTTTGATGGACAATTGTCCATGGACAATCACATTTTTCGAATTGATGGACAAACTTTATTTATATTTGTCCATCTAATTTCAAAATTGTCCATAAAAAAATCTAACTTGTCCAATAAAAATAAGACTTTTGCTAATTGTTTGGTTTTTGTGATGAAAAATCTCACTTGTCAAATTGGATTAAATTATTCTGTTTAATAAAACTAAGCACTTAGAAAATCGCTCTTCTTTTATGTCAGCCGCTAGAATCTTATAAAGACAAGCCAATTCTACCTTCTGAGCCAAGTCCACCAAGAATTATTATAAGAGATAATAAATGTGAATATTTTAATCCAAGAATGTCAAACTAGTATTGAAGCGAAAAAAAATGTGGCTGAGGTAGTGAATAAAAAGCCGAATAAAAAAATTCATCTTAAAAACCAAAAAAATAAAATTTAAGAAAAAAAAAAGTTTTAATAACTGATTATATTAGATACTTTGATTATTGATAAAATCTGTCCAACTAATTGATTAATTGTCCACCTATTATGCTAATAGTCCAGGTAAATTTTAGAATTTTTTTTACATGGAAAATTTGTCCATCAATTCGAAAAGTGTGATTGTTCATGGACAATTGTCCATCAAAGCTACAAAACCCGGTAATTGTAAAGAGTTCTTGTCAAACAGAGTTTTGAAAACTCAAAAGGAAAACAATTTAAGCAAAAAAACAAAATCAAATGATGAATATTTAAGCGCTTCAAAAAGCGTGGAGGGCTGGGAAAAAAAGAATCCTACTCAGCCGCCTTAGAGTCTTGGGTACCAAGCAAAAGCAGAAATATGTATCTTGGAAAAAAACAAGCGATTAAGTGTTTACAACGAAAAAATGGGCGAAGATCAAATAGACAACATCATCTGTTAAAACCAGAGTCGCTAGAAATATCGAGTTTAGAAAATATTCCAATTGATAGTGTGTTACCAAGCTGTTCGAATTCACATGAAAAGTTATGCGTAAACGGAATTGACTTAACTTCAGAAATGGTTGGTGATTTGATCAATGGAAAATGTTATGTGGATCAGTAAGCTTGCTTAATCCAATATATAAAAATTAAACTTCTAACTGAGTTTGTCTTTTCTAGCTTATCGAGATCTTTTTTTCGTGTTGTGCAAATTTCGAAAAGTCATACATTATCCCGAATAGTATTGCTCAAGAGATATTCTTAAACAACTCGATTTATAGTAAAAATGGGAGAATATTATTGAATAAGGTATTTTTAACTTTAAATCTGGCCAATTCCAGCTTAATAAAAATTATTGTTTTTTTAAGGTCGATTTTAGTTCTTACGATTCAGTAATTGCTCCTGTAAATTTAGGATATCACTGGAACAAAATGTATGCAACAGTTAAAGGGTTTTCATTTTTATTGATCCATTCGGAATCAATAAAAAGAAACAGCAACAGTATCTTGATAATTGGAAGTAAGATTTAGAAAAAAAAATTAATTTTTAAAAATACTAATCTTAATTCCATTAGATTATTTTGCTCAAAAATCGATAATCAAAAATCGATAGAATGGTCGGTCAAAAGCCCATATTTTTCAAAACAACCAGCGTCTGACACCGACAACTGTGGAATATTCGTTTGTCTTTATGGAGAGGCTCTTTTAAGCGCAAAAAGCCTGAAACTCAGTATGGACATAAAAAATTCTCAAAAAAAAATTTATTCAACTCTCACCGAAACAAACTTTTAATCAATATTTAATTTTTTAATTCATTTAATACAAAATTATTGTTTTTCTATTTAATACAAAATAAAATTAATAAAAAATAAAGTCCCCCAATTTTTAATGACCTCACCTCCCATAATTCTTAGTCAACTTTATAATTTTCAACGGTCAAAATTTTTTTTAGACAGAATTTCTTAATTGACATAATTTCTGAACAAAAACCGTTTTTATCTCAAATTTTAATAGAATGACAGTTATTGGCTCTTTCTAAAAGTAAAATTTAGTATTTAAGCAGTGAATTTTTTTTCATTTCAAATAAATATTTTTTAAACTGAAATTCTTAGAAATCTCAGTTGTTCTTAGATGTTCTTAGAAATCTAAGATCTAAGAACCAAAAAAAAAATTTTCTTAAAAAACTTCTAAGAACTAAGATTTCTAAGATCTAAGGGCTTTCTTCACGTAGGTTTATCTTTTCCATTTTAAAAATAATCAAATTAAAATATACGAATAAATTACCTACGTTACAAATTTTCTTGGTTATTAGTTAAAAAACTTAGAATAACTTAGAACAACTTACAATGTTTTTTATTTCCATTCATTCCCGAAACATTATGTAATTAAAATACTTTACTCGTCCCTTGTCCGTCCACATTTAGAATATGCTATTAGCTCTTGGTGTCCGTTTCTAAAAAAAGATATAAACGAAATTGAAAAAGTACAAAGAAGAGCGACCAAATTAGTCCCCGAGCTACGTAACCTTGAATATCAACAAAGGTTATCAAAGTTAAATTTGACAAATTTAGAAACAAGAAGGTTGCGTGGTGATTTTATTCAAATGTATAAGTTAATAAACAACATGAAGATTATCAATTTAAAGAGAGGTGTAAATTACAACTTAAACAACAGAGATGGTTTTAGAAATTACAATTTAAGAAGACATAACAAGTGTTTAACTCGTGAACAGGTAAAAAATTGTCCTTCAAGATATAACTTTTTTACAAATAGAATTGCGAACCATTGGAATCGGCTACCACAAGATTTGATAGAAGCAAAGAACCTTAATAGTTTTAAAGCCAAGCTTGATGAATGGTTGTTACTAAGTTAACTGATAACTTAGAATGAATATTTTTTTCCGTTCTAAGTTTATCAATAACTTAGAATTGTTTTTTTATTCGATTCTAAGTTAGAATTAATTTATTTTAGTTCTAAGTTAGAATGTTTTTTTTCTAGGTTAATGGAAAAAAAATATCTACATCTTTAAGCATAATTAAGCCTTTGACATTACAAATATTTGTTTTCGAATACAAATAGAACACTTCCAACTCCTTCACCATTTGTAAGTATGGATGTAAAAACTTTTGCCCTATTTTTCATATCAGACACTTGAAAAAGTTTTACCTATCAAAAGTTAGAAACACAATCTTATTGATTGGTGATTTTCGAAAATTGATTAATCAATCAATTTAGTTCAGTTTTATCTCAGCTTTCAGAATATTCAATCAGAACTTGAAAAAGTTTTACCAATCAAAAGTTATGACCAAAAAATGATTGATTGGTGATTTTCGAAAATTGATTAATCAATCAATCAATTTAGTTCAGTTTTATCTCAGCTTTCAGAATATTCAATCAGAACTTGAAAAAGTTTTACCAATCAAAAGTTATGACCAAAAAATGATTGATTGGTGATTTTCGAAAATTGATTAATCAATCAATCAATTTAGTTCAGTTTTATCTCAGCTTTCAGAATATTCAATCAGAACTTGAAAAAGTTTTACCAATCAAAAGTTATGACCAAAAAATGATTGATTGGTGATTTTCGAAAATTGATTAATCAATCAATCAATTTAGTTCAGTTTTATCTCAGCTTTCAGAATATTCAATCAGAACTTGAAAAAGTTTTACCAATCAAAAGTTATGACCAAAAAATGATTGATTGGTGATTTTCGAAAATTGATTAATCAATCAATCAATTTAGTTCAGTTTTATCTCAGCTTTCAGAATATTCAATCAGAACTTGAAAAAGTTTTACCAATCAAAAGTTATGACCAAAAAATGATTGATTGGTGATTTTCGAAAATTGATTAATCAATCAATCAATTTAGTTCAGTTTTATCTCAGCTTTCAGAATATTCAATCAGAACTTGAAAAAGTTTTACCAATCAAAAGTTATGACCAAAAAATGATTGATTGGTGATTTTCGAAAATTGATTAATCAATCAATCAATTTAGTTCAGTTTTATCTCAGCTTTCAGAATATTCAATCAGAACTTGAAAAAGTTTTACCAATCAAAAGTTATGACCAAAAAATGTTTGATTGGTGATTTTCGAAAATTGATTAATCAATCAATCAATTTAGTTCAGTTTTATCTCAGCTTTCAGAATATTCAATCAGAACTTGAAAAAGTTTTACCAATCAAAAGTTATGACCAAAAAATGATTGATTGGTGATTTTCGAAAATTGATTAATCAATCAATTTAGTTCAGTTTTATCTCAGCTTTCAGAATATTCAATCAGAACTTGAAAAAGTTTTACCAATCAAAAGTTATGACCAAAAAATGATTGATTGGTGATTTTCGAAAATTGATTAATCAATCAATCAATTTAGTTCAGTTTTATCTCAGCTTTCAGAATATTCAATCAGAACTTGAAAAAGTTTTACCAATCAAAAGTTATGACCAAAAAATGTTTGATTGGTGATTTTCGAAAATTGATTAATCAATCAATCAATTTAGTTCAGTTTTATCTCAGCTTTCAGAATATTCAATCAGAACTTGAAAAAGTTTTACCAATCAAAAGTTATGACCAAAAAATGATTGATTGGTGATTTTCGAAAATTGATTAATCAATCAATCAATTTAGTTCAGTTTTATCTCAGCTTTCAGAATATTCAATCAGAACTTGAAAAAGTTTAGCAAATCAAAAGTTATGACCAAAAAATGATTTATTGGTGATTTTCGAAAATTGATTAATCAATCAATCAATTTAGTTCAGTTTTATCTCAGCTTTCAGAATATTCAATCAGAACTTGAAAAAGTTTTACCAATCAAAAGTTATGACCAAAAAATGATTGATTGGTGATTTTCGAAAATTGATTAATCAATCAATCAATTTAGTTCAGTTTTATCTCAGCTTTCAGAATATTCAATCAGAACTTGAAAAAGTTTTACCAATCAAAAGTTATGACCAAAAAATGATTGATTGGTGATTTTCGAAAATTGATTAATCAATCAATCAATTTAGTTCAGTTTTATCTCAGCTTTCAGAATATTCAATCAGAACTTGAAAAAGTTTTACCAATCAAAAGTTATGACCAAAAAATAATTGATAGGTGATTTTCGAAAATTGATTAATCAATCAATCAATTTAGTTCAGTTTTATCTCAGCTTTCAGAATATTCAATCAGAACTTGAAAAAGTTTTACCAATCAAAAGTTATGACCAAAAAATGTTTGATTGGTGATTTTCGAAAATTGATTAATCAGTCAATCAATTTAGTTCAGTTTTATCTCAGCTTTCAGAATATTCAATCAGAACTTGAAAAAGTTTTACCAATCAAAAGTTATGACCAAAAAATGATTGATTGGTGATTTTCGAAAATTGATTAATCAATCAATCAATTTAGTTCATTTTATCTCAGCTTTCAGAATATTCAATCAGAACTTGAAAAAGTTTTACCAATCAAAAGTTATGACCAAAAAATGTTTGATTGGTGATTTTCGAAAATTGATTAATCAATCAATCAATTTAGTTCAGTTTTATCTCAGCTTTCAGAATATTCAATCAGAACTTGAAAAAGTTTTACCAAAAAAAAGTTATGACCAAAAAATGATTGATTGGTGATTTTCGAAAATTGATTAATCAATCAATCAATTTAGTTCAGTTTTATCTCAGCTTTCAGAATATTCAATCAGAACTTGAAAAAGTTTTACCAATCAAAAGTTATGACCAAAAAATGATTGATTGGTGATTTCGAAAATTGATTAATCAATCAATCAATTTAGTTCAGTTTTATCTCAGCTTTCAGAATATTCAATCAGAACTTGAAAAAGTTTTACCAATCAAAAGTTATGACCAAAAAATGTTTGATTGGTGATTTTCGAAAATTGATTAATCAATCAATCAATTTAGTTCAGTTTTATCTCAGCTTTTAGAATATTCAATCAGAACTTGAAAAAGTTTTACCAATCAAAAGTTATGACCAAAAAATAATTGATTGGTGATTTTCGAAAATTGATTAATCAATCAATCAATTTAGTTCAGTTTTATCTCAGCTTTCAGAATATTCAATCAGAACTTGAAAAAGTTTTACCAATCAAAAGTTATGACCAAAAAATGTTTGATTGGTGATTTTCGAAAATTGATTAATCAATCAATCAATTTAGTTCAGTTTTATCTCAGCTTTCAGAATATTCAATCAGAACTTGAAAAAGTTTTACCAATCAAAAGTTATGACCAAAAAATGATTGATCGTGATTTTCGAAAATTGATTAATCAATCAATCAATTTAGTTCAGTTTTATCTCAGCTTTCAGAATATTCAATCAGAACTTGAAAAAGTTTTACCAATCAAAAGTTATGACCAAAAAATAATTGATTGGTGATTTTCGAAAATTGATTAATCAATCAATCAATTTAGTTCAGTTTTATATCAGCTTTCAGAATATTCAATCAGAACTTGAAAAAGTTTTACCAATCAAAAGTTATGACCAAAAAATGATTGATTGGTGATTTTCGAAAATTGATTAATCAATCAATCAATTTAGTTCAGTTTTATCTCAGCTTTCAGAATATTCAATCAGAACTTGAAAAAGTTTTACCAATCAAAAGTTATGACCAAAAAATGATTGATTGGTGATTTTCGAAAATTGATTAATCAATCAATCAATTTAGTTCAGTTTTATCTCAGCTTTCAGAATATTCAATCAGAACTTGAAAAAGTTTTACCAATCAAAAGTTATGACCAAAAAATGATTGATTGGTGATTTTCGAAAATTGATTAATCAATCAATCAATTTAGTTCAGTTTTTGGTCAGCTTTCAGAATAATTAATCAGAACTTGAAAAAGTTTTACCAATCAAAAGTTATGACCAAAAAATGATTGATTGGTGATTTTCGAAAATTGATTAATCAATCAATCAATTTAGTTCAGTTTTATCTCAGCATTAGAATATTCAATCAGAACTTGAAAAAGTTTTACCAATCAAAAGTTATGACCAAAAAATAATTGATTGGTGATTTTCGAAAATTGATTAATCAATCAATCAATTTAGTTCAGTTTTATCTCAGCTTTCAGAATATTCAATCAGAACTTGAAAAAGTTTTACCAATCAAAAGTTATGACCAAAAAATGATTGATTGGTGATTTTCGAAAATTGTTAATCAATCAATCAATTTAGTTCAGTTTTATCTCAGCTTTCAGAATATTCAATCAGAACTTGAAAAAGTTTTACCAATCAAAAGTTATGACTAAAAAATGATTGATTGGTGATTTTCGAAAATTGATTAATCAATCAATCAATTTAGTTCAGTTTTATCTCAGCTTTCAGAATATTCAATCAGAACTTGAAAAAGTTTTACCAATCAAAAGTTATGACCAAAAAATGATTGATTGGTGATTTTCGAAAATTGATTAATCAATCAATCAATTTAGTTCAGTTTTATCTCAGCTTTCAGAATATTCAATCAGAACTTGAAAAAGTTTTACCAATCAAAAGTTATGACCAAAAAATGATTGATTGGTGATTTTCGAAAATTGATTAATCAATCAATCAATTTAGTTCAGTTTTATCTCAGCTTTCAGAATATTCAATCAGAACTTGAAAAAGTTTTACCAATCAAAAGTTATGACCAAAAAATGTTTGATTGGTGATTTTCGAAAATTGATTAATCAATCAATCAATTTAGTTCAGTTTTATCTCAGCTTTCAGAATATTCAATCAGAACTTGAAAAAGTTTTACCAATCAAAAGTTATGACCAAAAAATGATTGATTGGTGATTTTCGAAAATTGATTAATCAATCAATCAATTTAGTTCAGTTTTATCTCAGCTTTCAGAATATTCAATCAGAACTTGAAAAAGTTTTACCAATCAAAAGTTATGACCAAAAAATGATTGATTGGTGATTTTCGAAAATTGATTAATCAATCAAACAATTTATCAGAACTTGAAAAAGTGTTACCAATCAAAAGTTATGACCAAAAAATGATTGATTGGTGATTTTCGAAAATTGATTAATCAATCAATCAATTTAGTTCAGTTTTATCTCAGCTTTCAGAATATTCAATCAGAACTTGAAAAAGTTTTACCAATCAAAAGTTATGACCAAAAAATGATTGATTGGTGATTTTCGAAAATTGATTAATCAATCAATCAATTTAGTTCAGTTTTATCTCAGCTTTCAGAATATTCAATCAGAACTTGAAAAAGTTTTACCAATCAAAAGTTATGACCAAAAAATGATTGATTGGTGATTTTCGAAAATTGATTAATCAATCAATCAATTTAGTTCAGTTTTATCTCAGCTTTCAGAATATTCAATCAGAACTTGAAAAAGTTTTACCAATCAAAAGTTATGACCAAAAAATGATTGATTGGTGATTTTCGAAAATTGATTAATCAATCAATCAATTTAGTTCAGTTTTATCTCAGCTTTCAGAATATTCAATCAGAACTTGAAAAAGTTTTACCAATCAAAAGTTATGACCAAAAAATGATTGATTGGTGATTTTCGAAAATTGATTAATCAATCAATCAATTTAGTTCAGTTTTATCTCAGCTTTCAGAATATTCAATCAGAACTTGAAAAAGTTTTACCAATCAAAAGTTATGACCAAAAAATGATTGATTGGTGATTTTCGAAAATTGATTAATCAATCAATCAATTTAGTTCAGTTTTATCTCAGCTTTCAGAATATTCAATCAGAACTTGAAAAAGTTTTACCAATCAAAAGTTATGACCAAAAAATGATTGATTGGTGATTTTCGAAAATTGATTAATCAATCAATCAATTTAGTTCAGTTTTATCTCAGCTTTCAGAATATTCAATCAGAACTTGAAAAAGTTTTACCAATCAAAAGTTATGACCAAAAAATGATTGATTGGTGATTTTCGAAAATTGATTAATCAATCAATCAATTTAGTTCAGTTTTATCTCAGCTTTCAGAATATTCAATCAGAACTTGAAAAAGTTTTACCAATCAAAAGTTATGACCAAAAAATGATTGATTGGTGATTTTCGAAAATTGATTAATCAATCAATCAATTTAGTTCAGTTTTATCTCAGCTTTCAGAATATTCAATCAGAACTTGAAAAAGTTTTACCAATCAAAAGTTATGACCAAAAAATGATTGATTGGTGATTTTCGAAAATTGATTAATCAATCAATCAATTTAGTTCAGTTTTATCTCAGCTTTCAGAATATTCAATCAGAACTTGAAAAAGTTTTACCAATCAAAAGTTATGACCAAAAAATGATTGATTGGTGATTTTCGAAAATTGATTAATCAATCAATCAATTTAGTTCAGTTTTATCTCAGCTTTCAGAATATTCAATCAGAACTTGAAAAAGTTTTACCAATCAAAAGTTATGACCAAAAAATGATTGATTGGTGATTTTCGAAAATTGATTAATCAATCAATCAATTTAGTTCAGTTTTATCTCAGCTTTCAGAATATTCAATCAGAACTTGAAAAAGTTTTACCAATCAAAAGTTATGACCAAAAAATGATTGATTGGTGATTTTCGAAAATTGATTAATCAATCAATCAATTTAGTTCAGTTTTATCTCAGCTTTCAGAATATTCAATCAGAACTTGAAAAAGTTTTACCAATCAAAAGTTATGACCAAAAAATGATTGATTGGTGATTTTCGAAAATTGATTAATCAATCAATCAATTTAGTTCAGTTTTATCTCAGCTTTCAGAATATTCAATCAGAACTTGAAAAAGTTTTACCAATCAAAAGTTATGACCAAAAAATGATTGATTGGTGATTTTCGAAAATTGATTAATCAATCAATCAATTTAGTTCAGTTTTATCTCAGCTTTCAGAATATTCAATCAGAACTTGAAAAAGTTTTACCAATCAAAAGTTATGACCAAAAAATGATTGATTGGTGATTTTCGAAAATTGATTAATCAATCAATCAATTTAGTTCAGTTTTATCTCAGCTTTCAGAATATTCAATCAGAACTTGAAAAAGTTTTACCAATCAAAAGTTATGACCAAAAAATGATTGATTGGTGATTTTCGAAAATTGATTAATCAATCAATCAATTTAGTTCAGTTTTATCTCAGCTTTCAGAATATTCAATCAGAACTTGAAAAAGTTTTACCAATCAAAAGTTATGACCAAAAAATGATTGATTGGTGATTTTCGAAAATTGATTAATCAATCAATCAATTTAGTTCAGTTTTATCTCAGCTTTCAGAATATTCAATCAGAACTTGAAAAAGTTTTACCAATCAAAAGTTATGACCAAAAAATGATTGATTGGTGATTTTCGAAAATTGATTAATCAATCAATCAATTTAGTTCAGTTTTATCTCAGCTTTCAGAATATTCAATCAGAACTTGAAAAAGTTTTACCAATCAAAAGTTATGACCAAAAAATGATTGATTGGTGATTTTCGAAAATTGATTAATCAATCAATCAATTTAGTTCAGTTTTATCTCAGCTTTCAGAATATTCAATCAGAACTTGAAAAAGTTTTACCAATCAAAAGTTATGACCAAAAAATGATTGATTGGTGATTTTCGAAAATTGATTAATCAATCAATCAATTTAGTTCAGTTTTATCTCAGCTTTCAGAATATTCAATCAGAACTTGAAAAAGTTTTACCAATCAAAAGTTATGACCAAAAAATGATTGATTGGTGATTTTCGAAAATTGATTAATCAATCAATCAATTTAGTTCAGTTTTATCTCAGCTTTCAGAATATTCAATCAGAACTTGAAAAAGTTTTACCAATCAAAAGTTATGACCAAAAAATGATTGATTGGTGATTTTCGAAAATTGATTAATCAATCAATCAATTTAGTTCAGTTTTATCTCAGCTTTCAGAATATTCAATCAGAACTTGAAAAAGTTTTACCAATCAAAAGTTATGACCAAAAAATGATTGATTGGTGATTTTCGAAAATTGATTAATCAATCAATCAATTTAGTTCAGTTTTATCTCAGCTTTCAGAATATTCAATCAGAACTTGAAAAAGTTTTACCAATCAAAAGTTATGACCAAAAAATGATTGATTGGTGATTTTCGAAAATTGATTAATCAATCAATCAATTTAGTTCAGTTTTATCTCAGCTTTCAGAATATTCAATCAGAACTTGAAAAAGTTTTACCAATCAAAAGTTATGACCAAAAAATGATTGATTGGTGATTTTCGAAAATTGATTAATCAATCAATCAATTTAGTTCAGTTTTATCTCAGCTTTCAGAATATTCAATCAGAACTTGAAAAAGTTTTACCAATCAAAAGTTATGACCAAAAAATGATTGATTGGTGATTTTCGAAAATTGATTAATCAATCAATCAATTTAGTTCAGTTTTATCTCAGCTTTCAGAATATTCAATCAGAACTTGAAAAAGTTTTACCAATCAAAAGTTATGACCAAAAAATGATTGATTGGTGATTTTCGAAAATTGATTAATCAATCAATCAATTTAGTTCAGTTTTATCTCAGCTTTCAGAATATTCAATCAGAACTTGAAAAAGTTTTACCAATCAAAAGTTATGACCAAAAAATGATTGATTGGTGATTTTCGAAAATTGATTAATCAATCAATCAATTTAGTTCAGTTTTATCTCAGCTTTCAGAATATTCAATCAGAACTTGAAAAAGTTTTACCAATCAAAAGTTATGACCAAAAAATGATTGATTGGTGATTTTCGAAAATTGATTAATCAATCAATCAATTTAGTTCAGTTTTATCTCAGCTTTCAGAATATTCAATCAGAACTTGAAAAAGTTTTACCAATCAAAAGTTATGACCAAAAAATGATTGATTGGTGATTTTCGAAAATTGATTAATCAATCAATCAATTTAGTTCAGTTTTATCTCAGCTTTCAGAATATTCAATCAGAACTTGAAAAAGTTTTACCAATCAAAAGTTATGACCAAAAAATGATTGATTGGTGATTTTCGAAAATTGATTAATCAATCAATCAATTTAGTTCAGTTTTATCTCAGCTTTCAGAATATTCAATCAGAACTTGAAAAAGTTTTACCAATCAAAAGTTATGACCAAAAAATGATTGATTGGTGATTTTCGAAAATTGATTAATCAATCAATCAATTTAGTTCAGTTTTATCTCAGCTTTCAGAATATTCAATCAGAACTTGAAAAAGTTTTACCAATCAAAAGTTATGACCAAAAAATGATTGATTGGTGATTTTCGAAAATTGATTAATCAATCAATCAATTTAGTTCAGTTTTATCTCAGCTTTCAGAATATTCAATCAGAACTTGAAAAAGTTTTACCAATCAAAAGTTATGACCAAAAAATGATTGATTGGTGATTTTCGAAAATTGATTAATCAATCAATCAATTTAGTTCAGTTTTATCTCAGCTTTCAGAATATTCAATCAGAACTTGAAAAAGTTTTACCAATCAAAAGTTATGACCAAAAAATGATTGATTGGTGATTTTCGAAAATTGATTAATCAATCAATCAATTTAGTTCAGTTTTATCTCAGCTTTCAGAATATTCAATCAGAACTTGAAAAAGTTTTACCAATCAAAAGTTATGACCAAAAAATGATTGATTGGTGATTTTCGAAAATTGATTAATCAATCAATCAATTTAGTTCAGTTTTATCTCAGCTTTCAGAATATTCAATCAGAACTTGAAAAAGTTTTACCAATCAAAAGTTATGACCAAAAAATGATTGATTGGTGATTTTCGAAAATTGATTAATCAATCAATCAATTTAGTTCAGTTTTATCTCAGCTTTCAGAATATTCAATCAGAACTTGAAAAAGTTTTACCAATCAAAAGTTATGACCAAAAAATGATTGATTGGTGATTTTCGAAAATTGATTAATCAATCAATCAATTTAGTTCAGTTTTATCTCAGCTTTCAGAATATTCAATCAGAACTTGAAAAAGTTTTACCAATCAAAAGTTATGACCAAAAAATGATTGATTGGTGATTTTCGAAAATTGATTAATCAATCAATCAATTTAGTTCAGTTTTATCTCAGCTTTCAGAATATTCAATCAGAACTTGAAAAAGTTTTACCAATCAAAAGTTATGACCAAAAAATGATTGATTGGTGATTTTCGAAAATTGATTAATCAATCAATCAATTTAGTTCAGTTTTATCTCAGCTTTCAGAATATTCAATCAGAACTTGAAAAAGTTTTACCAATCAAAAGTTATGACCAAAAAATGATTGATTGGTGATTTTCGAAAATTGATTAATCAATCAATCAATTTAGTTCAGTTTTATCTCAGCTTTCAGAATATTCAATCAGAACTTGAAAAAGTTTTACCAATCAAAAGTTATGACCAAAAAATGATTGATTGGTGATTTTCGAAAATTGATTAATCAATCAATCAATTTAGTTCAGTTTTATCTCAGCTTTCAGAATATTCAATCAGAACTTGAAAAAGTTTTACCAATCAAAAGTTATGACCAAAAAATGATTGATTGGTGATTTTCGAAAATTGATTAATCAATCAATCAATTTAGTTCAGTTTTATCTCAGCTTTCAGAATATTCAATCAGAACTTGAAAAAGTTTTACCAATCAAAAGTTATGACCAAAAAATGATTGATTGGTGATTTTCGAAAATTGATTAATCAATCAATCAATTTAGTTCAGTTTTATCTCAGCTTTCAGAATATTCAATCAGAACTTGAAAAAGTTTTACCAATCAAAAGTTATGACCAAAAAATGATTGATTGGTGATTTTCGAAAATTGATTAATCAATCAATCAATTTAGTTCAGTTTTATCTCAGCTTTCAGAATATTCAATCAGAACTTGAAAAAGTTTTACCAATCAAAAGTTATGACCAAAAAATGATTGATTGGTGATTTTCGAAAATTGATTAATCAATCAATCAATTTAGTTCAGTTTTATCTCAGCTTTCAGAATATTCAATCAGAACTTGAAAAAGTTTTACCAATCAAAAGTTATGACCAAAAAATGATTGATTGGTGATTTTCGAAAATTGATTAATCAATCAATCAATTTAGTTCAGTTTTATCTCAGCTTTCAGAATATTCAATCAGAACTTGAAAAAGTTTTACCAATCAAAAGTTATGACCAAAAAATGATTGATTGGTGATTTTCGAAAATTGATTAATCAATCAATCAATTTAGTTCAGTTTTATCTCAGCTTTCAGAATATTCAATCAGAACTTGAAAAAGTTTTACCAATCAAAAGTTATGACCAAAAAATGATTGATTGGTGATTTTCGAAAATTGATTAATCAATCAATCAATTTAGTTCAGTTTTATCTCAGCTTTCAGAATATTCAATCAGAACTTGAAAAAGTTTTACCAATCAAAAGTTATGACCAAAAAATGATTGATTGGTGATTTTCGAAAATTGATTAATCAATCAATCAATTTAGTTCAGTTTTATCTCAGCTTTCAGAATATTCAATCAGAACTTGAAAAAGTTTTACCAATCAAAAGTTATGACCAAAAAATGATTGATTGGTGATTTTCGAAAATTGATTAATCAATCAATCAATTTAGTTCAGTTTTATCTCAGCTTTCAGAATATTCAATCAGAACTTGAAAAAGTTTTACCAATCAAAAGTTATGACCAAAAAATGATTGATTGGTGATTTTCGAAAATTGATTAATCAATCAATCAATTTAGTTCAGTTTTATCTCAGCTTTCAGAATATTCAATCAGAACTTGAAAAAGTTTTACCAATCAAAAGTTATGACCAAAAAATGATTGATTGGTGATTTTCGAAAATTGATTAATCAATCAATCAATTTAGTTCAGTTTTATCTCAGCTTTCAGAATATTCAATCAGAACTTGAAAAAGTTTTACCAATCAAAAGTTATGACCAAAAAATGATTGATTGGTGATTTTCGAAAATTGATTAATCAATCAATCAATTTAGTTCAGTTTTATCTCAGCTTTCAGAATATTCAATCAGAACTTGAAAAAGTTTTACCAATCAAAAGTTATGACCAAAAAATGATTGATTGGTGATTTTCGAAAATTGATTAATCAATCAATCAATTTAGTTCAGTTTTATCTCAGCTTTCAGAATATTCAATCAGAACTTGAAAAAGTTTTACCAATCAAAAGTTATGACCAAAAAATGATTGATTGGTGATTTTCGAAAATTGATTAATCAATCAATCAATTTAGTTCAGTTTTATCTCAGCTTTCAGAATATTCAATCAGAACTTGAAAAAGTTTTACCAATCAAAAGTTATGACCAAAAAATGATTGATTGGTGATTTTCGAAAATTGATTAATCAATCAATCAATTTAGTTCAGTTTTATCTCAGCTTTCAGAATATTCAATCAGAACTTGAAAAAGTTTTACCAATCAAAAGTTATGACCAAAAAATGATTGATTGGTGATTTTCGAAAATTGATTAATCAATCAATCAATTTAGTTCAGTTTTATCTCAGCTTTCAGAATATTCAATCAGAACTTGAAAAAGTTTTACCAATCAAAAGTTATGACCAAAAAATGATTGATTGGTGATTTTCGAAAATTGATTAATCAATCAATCAATTTAGTTCAGTTTTATCTCAGCTTTCAGAATATTCAATCAGAACTTGAAAAAGTTTTACCAATCAAAAGTTATGACCAAAAAATGATTGATTGGTGATTTTCGAAAATTGATTAATCAATCAATCAATTTAGTTCAGTTTTATCTCAGCTTTCAGAATATTCAATCAGAACTTGAAAAAGTTTTACCAATCAAAAGTTATGACCAAAAAATGATTGATTGGTGATTTTCGAAAATTGATTAATCAATCAATCAATTTAGTTCAGTTTTATCTCAGCTTTCAGAATATTCAATCAGAACTTGAAAAAGTTTTACCAATCAAAAGTTATGACCAAAAAATGATTGATTGGTGATTTTCGAAAATTGATTAATCAATCAATCAATTTAGTTCAGTTTTATCTCAGCTTTCAGAATATTCAATCAGAACTTGAAAAAGTTTTACCAATCAAAAGTTATGACCAAAAAATGATTGATTGGTGATTTTCGAAAATTGATTAATCAATCAATCAATTTAGTTCAGTTTTATCTCAGCTTTCAGAATATTCAATCAGAACTTGAAAAAGTTTTACCAATCAAAAGTTATGACCAAAAAATGATTGATTGGTGATTTTCGAAAATTGATTAATCAATCAATCAATTTAGTTCAGTTTTATCTCAGCTTTCAGAATATTCAATCAGAACTTGAAAAAGTTTTACCAATCAAAAGTTATGACCAAAAAATGATTGATTGGTGATTTTCGAAAATTGATTAATCAATCAATCAATTTAGTTCAGTTTTATCTCAGCTTTCAGAATATTCAATCAGAACTTGAAAAAGTTTTACCAATCAAAAGTTATGACCAAAAAATGATTGATTGGTGATTTTCGAAAATTGATTAATCAATCAATCAATTTAGTTCAGTTTTATCTCAGCTTTCAGAATATTCAATCAGAACTTGAAAAAGTTTTACCAATCAAAAGTTATGACCAAAAAATGATTGATTGGTGATTTTCGAAAATTGATTAATCAATCAATCAATTTAGTTCAGTTTTATCTCAGCTTTCAGAATATTCAATCAGAACTTGAAAAAGTTTTACCAATCAAAAGTTATGACCAAAAAATGATTGATTGGTGATTTTCGAAAATTGATTAATCAATCAATCAATTTAGTTCAGTTTTATCTCAGCTTTCAGAATATTCAATCAGAACTTGAAAAAGTTTTACCAATCAAAAGTTATGACCAAAAAATGATTGATTGGTGATTTTCGAAAATTGATTAATCAATCAATCAATTTAGTTCAGTTTTATCTCAGCTTTCAGAATATTCAATCAGAACTTGAAAAAGTTTTACCAATCAAAAGTTATGACCAAAAAATGATTGATTGGTGATTTTCGAAAATTGATTAATCAATCAATCAATTTAGTTCAGTTTTATCTCAGCTTTCAGAATATTCAATCAGAACTTGAAAAAGTTTTACCAATCAAAAGTTATGACCAAAAAATGATTGATTGGTGATTTTCGAAAATTGATTAATCAATCAATCAATTTAGTTCAGTTTTATCTCAGCTTTCAGAATATTCAATCAGAACTTGAAAAAGTTTTACCAATCAAAAGTTATGACCAAAAAATGATTGATTGGTGATTTTCGAAAATTGATTAATCAATCAATCAATTTAGTTCAGTTTTATCTCAGCTTTCAGAATATTCAATCAGAACTTGAAAAAGTTTTACCAATCAAAAGTTATGACCAAAAAATGATTGATTGGTGATTTTCGAAAATTGATTAATCAATCAATCAATTTAGTTCAGTTTTATCTCAGCTTTCAGAATATTCAATCAGAACTTGAAAAAGTTTTACCAATCAAAAGTTATGACCAAAAAATGATTGATTGGTGATTTTCGAAAATTGATTAATCAATCAATCAATTTAGTTCAGTTTTATCTCAGCTTTCAGAATATTCAATCAGAACTTGAAAAAGTTTTACCAATCAAAAGTTATGACCAAAAAATGATTGATTGGTGATTTTCGAAAATTGATTAATCAATCAATCAATTTAGTTCAGTTTTATCTCAGCTTTCAGAATATTCAATCAGAACTTGAAAAAGTTTTACCAATCAAAAGTTATGACCAAAAAATGATTGATTGGTGATTTTCGAAAATTGATTAATCAATCAATCAATTTAGTTCAGTTTTATCTCAGCTTTCAGAATATTCAATCAGAACTTGAAAAAGTTTTACCAATCAAAAGTTATGACCAAAAAATGATTGATTGGTGATTTTCGAAAATTGATTAATCAATCAATCAATTTAGTTCAGTTTTATCTCAGCTTTCAGAATATTCAATCAGAACTTGAAAAAGTTTTACCAATCAAAAGTTATGACCAAAAAATGATTGATTGGTGATTTTCGAAAATTGATTAATCAATCAATCAATTTAGTTCAGTTTTATCTCAGCTTTCAGAATATTCAATCAGAACTTGAAAAAGTTTTACCAATCAAAAGTTATGACCAAAAAATGATTGATTGGTGATTTTCGAAAATTGATTAATCAATCAATCAATTTAGTTCAGTTTTATCTCAGCTTTCAGAATATTCAATCAGAACTTGAAAAAGTTTTACCAATCAAAAGTTATGACCAAAAAATGATTGATTGGTGATTTTCGAAAATTGATTAATCAATCAATCAATTTAGTTCAGTTTTATCTCAGCTTTCAGAATATTCAATCAGAACTTGAAAAAGTTTTACCAATCAAAAGTTATGACCAAAAAATGATTGATTGGTGATTTTCGAAAATTGATTAATCAATCAATCAATTTAGTTCAGTTTTATCTCAGCTTTCAGAATATTCAATCAGAACTTGAAAAAGTTTTACCAATCAAAAGTTATGACCAAAAAATGATTGATTGGTGATTTTCGAAAATTGATTAATCAATCAATCAATTTAGTTCAGTTTTATCTCAGCTTTCAGAATATTCAATCAGAACTTGAAAAAGTTTTACCAATCAAAAGTTATGACCAAAAAATGATTGATTGGTGATTTTCGAAAATTGATTAATCAATCAATCAATTTAGTTCAGTTTTATCTCAGCTTTCAGAATATTCAATCAGAACTTGAAAAAGTTTTACCAATCAAAAGTTATGACCAAAAAATGATTGATTGGTGATTTTCGAAAATTGATTAATCAATCAATCAATTTAGTTCAGTTTTATCTCAGCTTTCAGAATATTCAATCAGAACTTGAAAAAGTTTTACCAATCAAAAGTTATGACCAAAAAATGATTGATTGGTGATTTTCGAAAATTGATTAATCAATCAATCAATTTAGTTCAGTTTTATCTCAGCTTTCAGAATATTCAATCAGAACTTGAAAAAGTTTTACCAATCAAAAGTTATGACCAAAAAATGATTGATTGGTGATTTTCGAAAATTGATTAATCAATCAATCAATTTAGTTCAGTTTTATCTCAGCTTTCAGAATATTCAATCAGAACTTGAAAAAGTTTTACCAATCAAAAGTTATGACCAAAAAATGATTGATTGGTGATTTTCGAAAATTGATTAATCAATCAATCAATTTAGTTCAGTTTTATCTCAGCTTTCAGAATATTCAATCAGAACTTGAAAAAGTTTTACCAATCAAAAGTTATGACCAAAAAATGATTGATTGGTGATTTTCGAAAATTGATTAATCAATCAATCAATTTAGTTCAGTTTTATCTCAGCTTTCAGAATATTCAATCAGAACTTGAAAAAGTTTTACCAATCAAAAGTTATGACCAAAAAATGATTGATTGGTGATTTTCGAAAATTGATTAATCAATCAATCAATTTAGTTCAGTTTTATCTCAGCTTTCAGAATATTCAATCAGAACTTGAAAAAGTTTTACCAATCAAAAGTTATGACCAAAAAATGATTGATTGGTGATTTTCGAAAATTGATTAATCAATCAATCAATTTAGTTCAGTTTTATCTCAGCTTTCAGAATATTCAATCAGAACTTGAAAAAGTTTTACCAATCAAAAGTTATGACCAAAAAATGATTGATTGGTGATTTTCGAAAATTGATTAATCAATCAATCAATTTAGTTCAGTTTTATCTCAGCTTTCAGAATATTCAATCAGAACTTGAAAAAGTTTTACCAATCAAAAGTTATGACCAAAAAATGATTGATTGGTGATTTTCGAAAATTGATTAATCAATCAATCAATTTAGTTCAGTTTTATCTCAGCTTTCAGAATATTCAATCAGAACTTGAAAAAGTTTTACCAATCAAAAGTTATGACCAAAAAATGATTGATTGGTGATTTTCGAAAATTGATTAATCAATCAATCAATTTAGTTCAGTTTTATCTCAGCTTTCAGAATATTCAATCAGAACTTGAAAAAGTTTTACCAATCAAAAGTTATGACCAAAAAATGATTGATTGGTGATTTTCGAAAATTGATTAATCAATCAATCAATTTAGTTCAGTTTTATCTCAGCTTTCAGAATATTCAATCAGAACTTGAAAAAGTTTTACCAATCAAAAGTTATGACCAAAAAATGATTGATTGGTGATTTTCGAAAATTGATTAATCAATCAATCAATTTAGTTCAGTTTTATCTCAGCTTTCAGAATATTCAATCAGAACTTGAAAAAGTTTTACCAATCAAAAGTTATGACCAAAAAATGATTGATTGGTGATTTTCGAAAATTGATTAATCAATCAATCAATTTAGTTCAGTTTTATCTCAGCTTTCAGAATATTCAATCAGAACTTGAAAAAGTTTTACCAATCAAAAGTTATGACCAAAAAATGATTGATTGGTGATTTTCGAAAATTGATTAATCAATCAATCAATTTAGTTCAGTTTTATCTCAGCTTTCAGAATATTCAATCAGAACTTGAAAAAGTTTTACCAATCAAAAGTTATGACCAAAAAATGATTGATTGGTGATTTTCGAAAATTGATTAATCAATCAATCAATTTAGTTCAGTTTTATCTCAGCTTTCAGAATATTCAATCAGAACTTGAAAAAGTTTTACCAATCAAAAGTTATGACCAAAAAATGATTGATTGGTGATTTTCGAAAATTGATTAATCAATCAATCAATTTAGTTCAGTTTTATCTCAGCTTTCAGAATATTCAATCAGAACTTGAAAAAGTTTTACCAATCAAAAGTTATGACCAAAAAATGATTGATTGGTGATTTTCGAAAATTGATTAATCAATCAATCAATTTAGTTCAGTTTTATCTCAGCTTTCAGAATATTCAATCAGAACTTGAAAAAGTTTTACCAATCAAAAGTTATGACCAAAAAATGATTGATTGGTGATTTTCGAAAATTGATTAATCAATCAATCAATTTAGTTCAGTTTTATCTCAGCTTTCAGAATATTCAATCAGAACTTGAAAAAGTTTTACCAATCAAAAGTTATGACCAAAAAATGATTGATTGGTGATTTTCGAAAATTGATTAATCAATCAATCAATTTAGTTCAGTTTTATCTCAGCTTTCAGAATATTCAATCAGAACTTGAAAAAGTTTTACCAATCAAAAGTTATGACCAAAAAATGATTGATTGGTGATTTTCGAAAATTGATTAATCAATCAATCAATTTAGTTCAGTTTTATCTCAGCTTTCAGAATATTCAATCAGAACTTGAAAAAGTTTTACCAATCAAAAGTTATGACCAAAAAATGATTGATTGGTGATTTTCGAAAATTGATTAATCAATCAATCAATTTAGTTCAGTTTTATCTCAGCTTTCAGAATATTCAATCAGAACTTGAAAAAGTTTTACCAATCAAAAGTTATGACCAAAAAATGATTGATTGGTGATTTTCGAAAATTGATTAATCAATCAATCAATTTAGTTCAGTTTTATCTCAGCTTTCAGAATATTCAATCAGAACTTGAAAAAGTTTTACCAATCAAAAGTTATGACCAAAAAATGATTGATTGGTGATTTTCGAAAATTGATTAATCAATCAATCAATTTAGTTCAGTTTTATCTCAGCTTTCAGAATATTCAATCAGAACTTGAAAAAGTTTTACCAATCAAAAGTTATGACCAAAAAATGATTGATTGGTGATTTTCGAAAATTGATTAATCAATCAATCAATTTAGTTCAGTTTTATCTCAGCTTTCAGAATATTCAATCAGAACTTGAAAAAGTTTTACCAATCAAAAGTTATGACCAAAAAATGATTGATTGGTGATTTTCGAAAATTGATTAATCAATCAATCAATTTAGTTCAGTTTTATCTCAGCTTTCAGAATATTCAATCAGAACTTGAAAAAGTTTTACCAATCAAAAGTTATGACCAAAAAATGATTGATTGGTGATTTTCGAAAATTGATTAATCAATCAATCAATTTAGTTCAGTTTTATCTCAGCTTTCAGAATATTCAATCAGAACTTGAAAAAGTTTTACCAATCAAAAGTTATGACCAAAAAATGATTGATTGGTGATTTTCGAAAATTGATTAATCAATCAATCAATTTAGTTCAGTTTTATCTCAGCTTTCAGAATATTCAATCAGAACTTGAAAAAGTTTTACCAATCAAAAGTTATGACCAAAAAATGATTGATTGGTGATTTTCGAAAATTGATTAATCAATCAATCAATTTAGTTCAGTTTTATCTCAGCTTTCAGAATATTCAATCAGAACTTGAAAAAGTTTTACCAATCAAAAGTTATGACCAAAAAATGATTGATTGGTGATTTTCGAAAATTGATTAATCAATCAATCAATTTAGTTCAGTTTTATCTCAGCTTTCAGAATATTCAATCAGAACTTGAAAAAGTTTTACCAATCAAAAGTTATGACCAAAAAATGATTGATTGGTGATTTTCGAAAATTGATTAATCAATCAATCAATTTAGTTCAGTTTTATCTCAGCTTTCAGAATATTCAATCAGAACTTGAAAAAGTTTTACCAATCAAAAGTTATGACCAAAAAATGATTGATTGGTGATTTTCGAAAATTGATTAATCAATCAATCAATTTAGTTCAGTTTTATCTCAGCTTTCAGAATATTCAATCAGAACTTGAAAAAGTTTTACCAATCAAAAGTTATGACCAAAAAATGATTGATTGGTGATTTTCGAAAATTGATTAATCAATCAATCAATTTAGTTCAGTTTTATCTCAGCTTTCAGAATATTCAATCAGAACTTGAAAAATTTTTACAAATCAAAAGTTATGACCAAAAAATGATTGATTGGTGATTTTCGAAAATTGATTAATCAATCAATCAATTTAGTTCAGTTTTATCTCAGCTTTCAGAATATTCAATCAGAACTTGAAAAAGTTTTACCAATCAAAAGTTATGACCAAAAAATGATTGATTGGTGATTTTCGAAAATTGATTAATCAATCAATCAATTTAGTTCAGTTTTATCTCAGCTTTCAGAATATTCAATCAGAACTTGAAAAAGTTTTACCAATCAAAAGTTATGACCAAAAAATGATTGATTGGTGATTTTCGAAAATTGATTAATCAATCAATCAATTTAGTTCAGTTTTATCTCAGCTTTCAGAATATTCAATCAGAACTTGAAAAAGTTTTACCAATCAAAAGTTATGACCAAAAAATGATTGATTGGTGATTTTCGAAAATTGATTAATCAATCAATCAATTTAGTTCAGTTTTATCTCAGCTTTCAGAATATTCAATCAGAACTTGAAAAAGTTTTACCAATCAAAAGTTATGACCAAAAAATGATTGATTGGTGATTTTCGAAAATTGATTAATCAATCAATCAATTTAGTTCAGTTTTATCTCAGCTTTCAGAATATTCAATCAGAACTTGAAAAAGTTTTACCAATCAAAAGTTATGACCAAAAAATGATTGATTGGTGATTTTCGAAAATTGATTAATCAATCAATCAATTTAGTTCAGTTTTATCTCAGCTTTCAGAATATTCAATCAGAACTTGAAAAAGTTTTACCAATCAAAAGTTATGACCAAAAAATGATTGATTGGTGATTTTCGAAAATTGATTAATCAATCAATCAATTTAGTTCAGTTTTATCTCAGCTTTCAGAATATTCAATCAGAACTTGAAAAAGTTTTACCAATCAAAAGTTATGACCAAAAAATGATTGATTGGTGATTTTCGAAAATTGATTAATCAATCAATCAATTTAGTTCAGTTTTATCTCAGCTTTCAGAATATTCAATCAGAACTTGAAAAAGTTTTACCAATCAAAAGTTATGACCAAAAAATGATTGATTGGTGATTTTCGAAAATTGATTAATCAATCAATCAATTTAGTTCAGTTTTATCTCAGCTTTCAGAATATTCAATCAGAACTTGAAAAAGTTTTACCAATCAAAAGTTATGACCAAAAAATGATTGATTGGTGATTTTCGAAAATTGATTAATCAATCAATCAATTTAGTTCAGTTTTATCTCAGCTTTCAGAATATTCAATCAGAACTTGAAAAAGTTTTACCAATCAAAAGTTATGACCAAAAAATGATTGATTGGTGATTTTCGAAAATTGATTAATCAATCAATCAATTTAGTTCAGTTTTATCTCAGCTTTCAGAATATTCAATCAGAACTTGAAAAAGTTTTACCAATCAAAAGTTATGACCAAAAAATGATTGATTGGTGATTTTCGAAAATTGATTAATCAATCAATCAATTTAGTTCAGTTTTATCTCAGCTTTCAGAATATTCAATCAGAACTTGAAAAAGTTTTACCAATCAAAAGTTATGACCAAAAAATGATTGATTGGTGATTTTCGAAAATTGATTAATCAATCAATCAATTTAGTTCAGTTTTATCTCAGCTTTCAGAATATTCAATCAGAACTTGAAAAAGTTTTACCAATCAAAAGTTATGACCAAAAAATGATTGATTGGTGATTTTCGAAAATTGATTAATCAATCAATCAATTTAGTTCAGTTTTATCTCAGCTTTCAGAATATTCAATCAGAACTTGAAAAAGTTTTACCAATCAAAAGTTATGACCAAAAAATGATTGATTGGTGATTTTCGAAAATTGATTAATCAATCAATCAATTTAGTTCAGTTTTATCTCAGCTTTCAGAATATTCAATCAGAACTTGAAAAAGTTTTACCAATCAAAAGTTATGAACAAAAAAAGATTGATTGGTGAATTT